>BLIW01000007.1:0-4818750 GCA_016586305.1 Ophiorrhiza pumila
GCACAAAAATGCTCACGGCTAACGCGTTTTTGAATTTTCACATTTTTTTCCATTTTTTCGTCAAAAAACGTGTGTTTAAACTCATGAAAAAAATCGAGGTTTTGTGAAGCATTTAATTTTCACTTTTTACAACATTCACTAAAATGCAATGTTCATAATTAGGATGGGTGCAAAAAACCGCAGAAAAATGCTCACGGCTAACGCGTTTTTGAATTTTTCACATTTTTTGCCATTTTTTTTCGTCAAAAAACGGTGTTATAACTCATGAAAAAAATCGAGGTTTTTGTGAAGCATTTAATTTTCACTTTTTTTACAACATCACTAGAATGCAGATCATAATTAGGATGGGTGCAAAAAACAGCACAAAAAATGCTCACGGCTAACGCGTTTTTGAATTTTCACATTTTTGCCATTTTTTTCGTCAAAAACGTGTGTTATAACTCATGAAAAAAAATCGAGGTTTGTCTGAAGCATTTAATGTTTCACTTTTTTTTACAACATTCACTAGAATGCATGTTCATAATTAGGATGGGTGCAAAAAACAGCACAAAAAATGCTCAACGGCTAACCGCGTTTTTGAAATTTTCACATTTTTGCCATTTTTTTCGTCAAAAAACGTGTGTTATAACTCATGAAAAAAATCGAGGTTTTGTGAAGCATTTAATTTTCACTTTTTTTACAACATTCACTAGAATGCATGTTCATAATTAGGATGGGTGCAAAAAACAGCACAAAAAATGCTCACCGCTAACGCGTTTTTGAATTTTCACATTTTTGCCATTTTTTTCGTCAAAAAACGTGTGTTATAACTCATGAAAAAAATCGAGGTTTTGTGAAGCATTTAATTTTCACTTTTTTTTACAACATTCACTAGAATGCATGTTCATAATTAGGATGGGTGCAAAAAACAGCACAAAAAATGCTCACGGCTAACGCGTTTTTGAATTTTCACATTTTTGCCCATTTTTTCGTCAAAAACGTGTGTTATAACTCATAGAAAAAAAATCGAGGTTTTGTGAAGCATTTAATTTTCACTTTTTTTACAAACATTCACTAGAATGCATGTTCATAATTAGGATGGGTGCAAAAAACAGCACAAAAAATGCTCACGGCTAACGCGTTTTTTAATTTTCACATTTTTGCTATTTTTTCGTCAAAAAACGTGTGTTATAACTCATGAAAAAAATCGAGGTTTTGTGAAGCATTTAATTTTCACTTTTTTTACAACATTCACTAGAATGCATGTTCATAATTAGGATGGGTGCAAAAAACAGCACAAAAAATGCTCACGGCTAACGCGTTTTTGAATTTTCACATTTTTGCCATTTTTTCGTCAAAAAACGTGTGTTATAACTCATGAAAAAAAATCGAGGTTTTGTGAAGCATTTAATTTTCACTTTTTTTACAACATTCACTAGAATGCATGTTCATAATTAGGATGGGTGCAAAAAACAGCACAAAAAATGCTCACGGGCTAACGCGTTTTTGAAATTTTCACATTTTTGCCATTTTTTCGTCAAAAAACGTGTGTTATAACTCATGAAAAAAAATCGAGGTTTTGTGAAGCATTTAATTTTCACTTTTTTTACAACATTCACTAGAATGCATGTTCATAATTAGGAATGGGTGCAAAAAACAGCACAAAAAATGCTCACGGCTAACGCGTTTTTGAATTTTCCACATTTTTTGCCATTTTTTCGTCAAAAAACGTGTGTTATAACTCATGAAAAAAAATCGAGGTTTTGTGAAGCATTTAATTTTCACTTTTTTACAACATTCACTAGAATGCATGTTCATAATTAGGATGGGTGCAAAAAACAGCACAAAAAATGCTCACGGCTAACGCGTTTTTGAATTTTCACATTTTTGCCATTTTTTCGTCAAAAAAACGTGTGTTATAACTCATGAAAAAAATCGAGGTTTTGTGAAGCATTTAATTTTCACTTTTTTTACAACATTCACTAGAATGCATGTTCATAATTAGGATGGGTGCAAAAAACAGCACAAAAATGCTCACGGCTAACGCGTTTTTGAATTTTCACATTTTTGCCATTTTTTCGTCAAAAACGTGTGTTATAACTCATGAAAAAAATCGAGGTTTTGTGAAGCATTTAATTTTCACTTTTTTTACAACATTCACTAGAATGCATGTTCATAATTAGGATGGGTGCAAAAAACAGCACAAAAAATGCTCACGGCTAACGCGTTTTTGAATTTTCACATTTTTGCCATTTTTTCGTCAAAAAACGTGTGTTATAACTCATGAAAAAAAATCGAGGTTTTGTGAAGCATTTAATTTTCACTTTTTTTACAACATTCACTAGAATGCATGTTCATAATTAGGATGGGTGCAAAAACAGCACAAAAAATGCTCACGGCTAACGCGTTTTTGAATTTTCACATTTTTGCCATTTTTTCGTCAAAAAACGTGTGTTATAACTCATGAAAAAAATCGAGGTTTTGTGAAGCATTTAATTTTCACTTTTTTTACAACATTCACTAGAATGCATGTTCATAATTAGGATGGGTGCAAAAAACAGCACAAAAAATGCTCACGGCTAACGCGTTTTTGAATTTTCACATTTTTGCCATTTTTTCGTCAAAAAACGTGTGTTATAACTCATGAAAAAAAATCGAGGTTTTGTGAAGCATTTAATTTTCACTTTTTTTACAACATTCACTAGAATGCATGTTCATAATTAGGATGGGTGCAAAAAACAGCACAAAAAATGCTCACGGCTAACGCGTTTTTGAATTTTCACATTTTTGCCATTTTTTCGTCAAAAAACGTGTGTTATAACTCATGAAAAAAATCGAGGTTTTGTGAAGCATTTAATTTTCACTTTTTTTACAACATTCACTAGAATGCATGTTCATAATTAGGATGGGTGCAAAAAACAGCACAAAAAATGCTCACGGCTAACGCGTTTTTGAATTTTCACATTTTTGCCATTTTTTCGTCAAAAAACGTGTGTTATAACTCATGAAAAAAAATCGAGGTTTTGTGAAGCATTTAATTTTCACTTTTTTTACAACATTCACTAGAATGCATGTTCATAATTAGGATGGGTGCAAAAAACAGCACAAAAAATGCTCACGGCTAACGCGTTTTTGAATTTTCACATTTTTGCCATTTTTTCGTCAAAAAACGTGTGTTATAACTCATGAAAAAAATCGAGGTTTTGTGAAGCATTTAATTTTCACTTTTTTTACAACATTCACTAGAATGCATGTTCATAATTAGGATGGGTGCAAAAAACAGCACAAAAAATGCTCACGGCTAACGCGTTTTTGAATTTTCACATTTTTGCCATTTTTTCGTCAAAAAACGTGTGTTATAACTCATGAAAAAAATCGAGGTTTTGTGAAGCATTTAATTTTCACTTTTTTTACAACATTCACTAGAATGCATGTTCATAATTAGGATGGGTGCAAAAAACAGCACAAAAAATGCTCACGGCTAACGCGTTTTTGAATTTTCACATTTTTGCCATTTTTTCGTCAAAAAACGTGTGTTATAACTCATGAAAAAAAATCGAGGTTTTGTGAAGCATTTAATTTTCACTTTTTTTACAACATTCACTAGAATGCATGTTCATAATTAGGATGGGTGCAAAAAACAGCACAAAAAATGCTCACGGCTAACGCGTTTTTGAATTTTCACATTTTTGCCATTTTTTCGTCAAAAAACGTGTGTTATAACTCATGAAAAAAATCGAGGTTTTGTGAAGCATTTAATTTTCACTTTTTTTACAACATTCACTAGAATGCATGTTCATAATTAGGATGGGTGCAAAAAACAGCACAAAAAATGCTCACGGCTAACGCGTTTTTGAATTTTCACATTTTTGCCATTTTTTCGTCAAAAAACGTGTGTTATAACTCATGAAAAAAATCGAGGTTTTGTGAAGCATTTAATTTTCACTTTTTTACAACATTCACTAGAATGCATGTTCATAATTAGGATGGGTGCAAAAAACAGCACAAAAAATGCTCACGGCTAACGCGTTTTTGAATTTTCACATTTTTGCCATTTTTTCGTCAAAAAACGTGTGTTATAACTCATGAAAAAAATCGAGGTTTTGTGAAGCATTTAATTTTCACTTTTTTTACAACATTCACTAGAATGCATGTTCATAATTAGGATGGGTGCAAAAAACAGCACAAAAAATGCTCACGGCTAACGCGTTTTTGAATTTTCACATTTTTGCCATTTTTTCGTCAAAAAACGTGTGTTATAACTCATGAAAAAAAATCGAGGTTTTGTGAAGCATTTAATTTTCACTTTTTTACAACATTCACTAGAATGCATGTTCATAATTAGGATGGGTGCAAAAAACAGCACAAAAAATGCTCACGGCTAACGCGTTTTTGAATTTTCACATTTTTGCCATTTTTTCGTCAAAAAACGTGTGTTATAACTCATGAAAAAAATCGAGGTTTTGTGAAGCATTTAATTTTCACTTTTTTTACAACATTCACTAGAATGCATGTTCATAATTAGGATGGGTGCAAAAAACAGCACAAAAATGCTCACGGCTAACGCGTTTTTGAATTTTCACATTTTTGCCATTTTTTCGTCAAAAAACGTGTGTTATAACTCATGAAAAAAAATCGAGGTTTTGTGAAGCATTTAATTTTCACTTTTTTTACAACATTCACTAGAATGCATGTTCATAATTAGGATGGGTGCAAAAAACAGCACAAAAAATGCTCACGGCTAACGCGTTTTTGAATTTTCACATTTTTGCCATTTTTTCGTCAAAAAACGTGTGTTATAACTCATGAAAAAAATCGAGGTTTTGTGAAGCATTTAATTTTCACTTTTTTTACAACATTCACTAGAATGCATGTTCATAATTAGGATGGGTGCAAAAAACAGCACAAAAAATGCTCACGGCTAACGCGTTTTTGAATTTTCACATTTTTGCCATTTTTTCGTCAAAAAACGTGTGTTATAACTCATGAAAAAAATCGAGGTTTTGTGAAGCATTTAATTTTCACTTTTTTTACAACATTCACTAGAATGCATGTTCATAATTAGGATGGGTGCAAAAAACAGCACAAAAAATGCTCACGGCTAACGCGTTTTTGAATTTTCACATTTTTGCCATTTTTTCGTCAAAAAACGTGTGTTATAACTCATGAAAAAAATCGAGGTTTTGTGAAGCATTTAATTTTCACTTTTTTACAACATTCACTAGAATGCATGTTCATAATTAGGATGGGTGCAAAAAACAGCACAAAAAATGCTCACGGCTAACGCGTTTTTGAATTTTCACATTTTTGCCATTTTTTCGTCAAAAAACGTGTGTTATAACTCATGAAAAAAATCGAGGTTTTGTGAAGCATTTAATTTTCACTTTTTTTACAACATTCACTAGAATGCATGTTCATAATTAGGATGGGTGCAAAAAACAGCACAAAAAATGCTCACGGCTAACGCGTTTTTGAATTTTCACATTTTTGCCATTTTTTCGTCAAAAAACGTGTGTTATAACTCATGAAAAAAATCGAGGTTTTGTGAAGCATTTAATTTTCACTTTTTTTACAACATTCACTAGAATGCATGTTCATAATTAGGATGGGTGCAAAAAACAGCACAAAAAATGCTCACGGCTAACGCGTTTTTGAATTTTCACATTTTTGCCATTTTTTCGTCAAAAAACGTGTGTTATAACTCATGAAAAAAAATCGAGGTTTTGTGAAGCATTTAATTTTCACTTTTTTTACAACATTCACTAGAATGCATGTTCATAATTAGGATGGGTGCAAAAAACAGCACAAAAAATGCTCACGGCTAACGCGTTTTTGAATTTTCACATTTTTGCCATTTTTTCGTCAAAAAACGTGTGTTATAACTCATGAAAAAAATCGAGGTTTTGTGAAGCATTTAATTTTCACTTTTTTTACAACATTCACTAGAATGCATGTTCATAATTAGGATGGGTGCAAAAAACAGCACAAAAATGCTCACGGCTAACGCGTTTTTGAATTTTCACATTTTTGCCATTTTTTCGTCAAAAAACGTGTGTTATAACTCATGAAAAAAAATCGAGGTTTTGTGAAGCATTTAATTTTCACTTTTTTTACAACATTCACTAGAATGCATGTTCATAATTAGGATGGGTGCAAAAAACAGCACAAAAAATGCTCACGGCTAACGCGTTTTTGAATTTTCACATTTTTGCCATTTTTTCGTCAAAAAACGTGTGTTATAACTCATGAAAAAAATCGAGGTTTTGTGAAGCATTTAATTTTCACTTTTTTTACAACATTCACTAGAATGCATGTTCATAATTAGGATGGGTGCAAAAAACAGCACAAAAAATGCTCACGGCTAACGCGTTTTTGAATTTTCACATTTTTGCCATTTTTTCGTCAAAAAACGTGTGTTATAACTCATGAAAAAAATCGAGGTTTTGTGAAGCATTTAATTTTCACTTTTTTTACAACATTCACTAGAATGCATGTTCATAATTAGGATGGGTGCAAAAAACAGCACAAAAAATGCTCACGGCTAACGCGTTTTTGAATTTTCACATTTTTGCCATTTTTTCGTCAAAAAACGTGTGTTATAACTCATGAAAAAAAATCGAGGTTTTGTGAAGCATTTAATTTTCACTTTTTTTACAACATTCACTAGAATGCATGTTCATAATTAGGATGGGTGCAAAAAACAGCACAAAAAATGCTCACGGCTAACGCGTTTTTGAATTTTCACATTTTTGCCATTTTTTCGTCAAAAAACGTGTGTTATAACTCATGAAAAAAATCGAGGTTTTGTGAAGCATTTAATTTTCACTTTTTTTACAACATTCACTAGAATGCATGTTCATAATTAGGATGGGTGCAAAAACAGCACAAAAAATGCTCACGGCTAACGCGTTTTTGAATTTTCACATTTTTGCCATTTTTTCGTCAAAAAACGTGTGTTATAACTCATGAAAAAAAATCGAGGTTTTGTGAAGCATTTAATTTTCACTTTTTTTACAACATTCACTAGAATGCATGTTCATAATTAGGATGGGTGCAAAAAACAGCACAAAAAATGCTCACGGCTAACGCGTTTTTGAATTTTCACATTTTTGCCATTTTTTCGTCAAAAAACGTGTGTTATAACTCATGAAAAAAAATCGAGGTTTTGTGAAGCATTTAATTTTCACTTTTTTTACAACATTCACTAGAATGCATGTTCATAATTAGGATGGGTGCAAAAAACAGCACAAAAAATGCTCACGGCTAACGCGTTTTTGAATTTTCACATTTTTGCCATTTTTTCGTCAAAAAACGTGTGTTATAACTCATGAAAAAAAATCGAGGTTTTGTGAAGCATTTAATTTTCACTTTTTTTACAACATTCACTAGAATGCATGTTCATAATTAGGATGGGTGCAAAAAACAGCACAAAAAATGCTCACGGCTAACGCGTTTTTGAATTTTCACATTTTTGCCATTTTTTCGTCAAAAAACGTGTGTTATAACTCATGAAAAAAAATCGAGGTTTTGTGAAGCATTTAATTTTCACTTTTTTTACAACATTCACTAGAATGCATGTTCATAATTAGGATGGGTGCAAAAAACAGCACAAAAAATGCTCACGGCTAACGCGTTTTTGAATTTTCACATTTTTGCCATTTTTTCGTCAAAAAACGTGTGTTATAACTCATGAAAAAAATCGAGGTTTTGTGAAGCATTTAATTTTCACTTTTTTTACAACATTCACTAGAATGCATGTTCATAATTAGGATGGGTGCAAAAAACAGCACAAAAAATGCTCACGGCTAACGCGTTTTTGAATTTTCACATTTTTGCCATTTTTTCGTCAAAAAACGTGTGTTATAACTCATGAAAAAAAATCGAGGTTTTGTGAAGCATTTAATTTTCACTTTTTTTACAACATTCACTAGAATGCATGTTCATAATTAGGATGGGTGCAAAAAACAGCACAAAAAATGCTCACGGCTAACGCGTTTTTGAATTTTCACATTTTTGCCATTTTTTCGTCAAAAAACGTGTGTTATAACTCATGAAAAAAAATCGAGGTTTTGTGAAGCATTTAATTTTCACTTTTTTTACAACATTCACTAGAATGCATGTTCATAATTAGGATGGGTGCAAAAAACAGCACAAAAAATGCTCACGGCTAACGCGTTTTTGAATTTTCACATTTTTGCCATTTTTTCGTCAAAAAACGTGTGTTATAACTCATGAAAAAAAATCGAGGTTTTGTGAAGCATTTAATTTTCACTTTTTTTACAACATTCACTAGAATGCATGTTCATAATTAGGATGGGTGCAAAAAACAGCACAAAAAATGCTCACGGCTAACGCGTTTTTGAATTTTCACATTTTTGCCATTTTTTCGTCAAAAAACGTGTGTTATAACTCATGAAAAAAAATCGAGGTTTTGTGAAGCATTTAATTTTCACTTTTTTTACAACATTCACTAGAATGCATGTTCATAATTAGGATGGGTGCAAAAAACAGCACAAAAAATGCTCACGGCTAACGCGTTTTTGAATTTTCACATTTTTGCCATTTTTTCGTCAAAAAACGTGTGTTATAACTCATGAAAAAAATCGAGGTTTTGTGAAGCATTTAATTTTCACTTTTTTTACAACATTCACTAGAATGCATGTTCATAATTAGGATGGGTGCAAAAAACAGCACAAAAAATGCTCACGGCTAACGCGTTTTTGAATTTTCACATTTTTGCCATTTTTTCGTCAAAAAACGTGTGTTATAACTCATGAAAAAAATCGAGGTTTTGTGAAGCATTTAATTTTCACTTTTTTTACAACATTCACTAGAATGCATGTTCATAATTAGGATGGGTGCAAAAAACAGCACAAAAAATGCTCACGGCTAACGCGTTTTTGAATTTTCACATTTTTGCCATTTTTTCGTCAAAAAACGTGTGTTATAACTCATGAAAAAAAATCGAGGTTTTGTGAAGCATTTAATTTTCACTTTTTTTACAACATTCACTAGAATGCATGTTCATAATTAGGATGGGTGCAAAAAACAGCACAAAAAATGCTCACGGCTAACGCGTTTTTGAATTTTCACATTTTTGCCATTTTTTCGTCAAAAAACGTGTGTTATAACTCATGAAAAAAAATCGAGGTTTTGTGAAGCATTTAATTTTCACTTTTTTTACAACATTCACTAGAATGCATGTTCATAATTAGGATGGGTGCAAAAAACAGCACAAAAAATGCTCACGGCTAACGCGTTTTTGAATTTTCACATTTTTGCCATTTTTTCGTCAAAAACGTGTGTTATAACTCATGAAAAAAAATCGAGGTTTTGTGAAGCATTTAATTTTCACTTTTTTTACAACATTCACTAGAATGCATGTTCATAATTAGGATGGGTGCAAAAAACAGCACAAAAAATGCTCACGGCTAACGCGTTTTTGAATTTTCACATTTTTGCCATTTTTTCGTCAAAAAACGTGTGTTATAACTCATGAAAAAAAATCGAGGTTTTGTGAAGCATTTAATTTTCACTTTTTTTACAACATTCACTAGAATGCATGTTCATAATTAGGATGGGTGCAAAAAACAGCACAAAAAATGCTCACGGCTAACGCGTTTTTGAATTTTCACATTTTTGCCATTTTTTCGTCAAAAAACGTGTGTTATAACTCATGAAAAAAAATCGAGGTTTTGTGAAGCATTTAATTTTCACTTTTTTTACAACATTCACTAGAATGCATGTTCATAATTAGGATGGGTGCAAAAAACAGCACAAAAAATGCTCACGGCTAACGCGTTTTTGAATTTTCACATTTTTGCCATTTTTTCGTCAAAAAACGTGTGTTATAACTCATGAAAAAAAATCGAGGTTTTGTGAAGCATTTAATTTTCACTTTTTTTACAACATTCACTAGAATGCATGTTCATAATTAGGATGGGTGCAAAAAACAGCACAAAAAATGCTCACGGCTAACGCGTTTTTGAATTTTCACATTTTTGCCATTTTTTCGTCAAAAAACGTGTGTTATAACTCATGAAAAAAAATCGAGGTTTTGTGAAGCATTTAATTTTCACTTTTTTTACAACATTCACTAGAATGCATGTTCATAATTAGGATGGGTGCAAAAAACAGCACAAAAAATGCTCACGGCTAACGCGTTTTTGAATTTTCACATTTTTGCCATTTTTTCGTCAAAAAACGTGTGTTATAACTCATGAAAAAAAATCGAGGTTTTGTGAAGCATTTAATTTTCACTTTTTTTACAACATTCACTAGAATGCATGTTCATAATTAGGATGGGTGCAAAAAACAGCACAAAAAATGCTCACGGCTAACGCGTTTTTGAATTTTCACATTTTTGCCATTTTTTCGTCAAAAAACGTGTGTTATAACTCATGAAAAAAAATCGAGGTTTTGTGAAGCATTTAATTTTCACTTTTTTTACAACATTCACTAGAATGCATGTTCATAATTAGGATGGGTGCAAAAAACAGCACAAAAAATGCTCACGGCTAACGCGTTTTTGAATTTTCACATTTTTGCCATTTTTTCGTCAAAAAACGTGTGTTATAACTCATGAAAAAAAATCGAGGTTTTGTGAAGCATTTAATTTTCACTTTTTTTACAACATTCACTAGAATGCATGTTCATAATTAGGATGGGTGCAAAAAACAGCACAAAAAATGCTCACGGCTAACGCGTTTTTGAATTTTCACATTTTTGCCATTTTTTCGTCAAAAAACGTGTGTTATAACTCATGAAAAAAAATCGAGGTTTTGTGAAGCATTTAATTTTCACTTTTTTTACAACATTCACTAGAATGCATGTTCATAATTAGGATGGGTGCAAAAAACAGCACAAAAAATGCTCACGGCTAACGCGTTTTTGAATTTTCACATTTTTGCCATTTTTTCGTCAAAAAACGTGTGTTATAACTCATGAAAAAAAATCGAGGTTTTGTGAAGCATTTAATTTTCACTTTTTTTACAACATTCACTAGAATGCATGTTCATAATTAGGATGGGTGCAAAAAACAGCACAAAAAATGCTCACGGCTAACGCGTTTTTGAATTTTCACATTTTTGCCATTTTTTCGTCAAAAAACGTGTGTTATAACTCATGAAAAAAAATCGAGGTTTTGTGAAGCATTTAATTTTCACTTTTTTTACAACATTCACTAGAATGCATGTTCATAATTAGGATGGGTGCAAAAAACAGCACAAAAAATGCTCACGGCTAACGCGTTTTTGAATTTTCACATTTTTGCCATTTTTTCGTCAAAAAACGTGTGTTATAACTCATGAAAAAAAATCGAGGTTTTGTGAAGCATTTAATTTTCACTTTTTTTACAACATTCACTAGAATGCATGTTCATAATTAGGATGGGTGCAAAAAACAGCACAAAAAATGCTCACGGCTAACGCGTTTTTGAATTTTCACATTTTTGCCATTTTTTCGTCAAAAAACGTGTGTTATAACTCATGAAAAAAAATCGAGGTTTTGTGAAGCATTTAATTTTCACTTTTTTTACAACATTCACTAGAATGCATGTTCATAATTAGGATGGGTGCAAAAAACAGCACAAAAAATGCTCACGGCTAACGCGTTTTTGAATTTTCACATTTTTGCCATTTTTTCGTCAAAAAACGTGTGTTATAACTCATGAAAAAAAATCGAGGTTTTGTGAAGCATTTAATTTTCACTTTTTTTACAACATTCACTAGAATGCATGTTCATAATTAGGATGGGTGCAAAAAACAGCACAAAAAATGCTCACGGCTAACGCGTTTTTGAATTTTCACATTTTTGCCATTTTTTCGTCAAAAAACGTGTGTTATAACTCATGAAAAAAAATCGAGGTTTTGTGAAGCATTTAATTTTCACTTTTTTTACAACATTCACTAGAATGCATGTTCATAATTAGGATGGGTGCAAAAAACAGCACAAAAAATGCTCACGGCTAACGCGTTTTTGAATTTTCACATTTTTGCCATTTTTTCGTCAAAAAACGTGTGTTATAACTCATGAAAAAAAATCGAGGTTTTGTGAAGCATTTAATTTTCACTTTTTTTACAACATTCACTAGAATGCATGTTCATAATTAGGATGGGTGCAAAAAACAGCACAAAAAATGCTCACGGCTAACGCGTTTTTGAATTTTCACATTTTGCCATTTTTTCGTCAAAAAACGTGTGTTATAACTCATGAAAAAAAATCGAGGTTTTGTGAAGCATTTAATTTTCACTTTTTTTACAACATTCACTAGAATGCATGTTCATAATTAGGATGGGTGCAAAAAACAGCACAAAAAATGCTCACGGCTAACGCGTTTTGAATTTTCACATTTTTGCCATTTTTTCGTCAAAAAACGTGTGTTATAACTCATGAAAAAAAATCGAGGTTTTGTGAAGCATTTAATTTTCACTTTTTTACAACATTCACTAGAATGCATGTTCATAATTAGGATGGGTGCAAAAAACAGCACAAAAAATGCTCACGGCTAACGCGTTTTTGAATTTTCACATTTTTGCCATTTTTTCGTCAAAAAACGTGTGTTATAACTCATGAAAAAAATCGAGGTTTTGTGAAGCATTTAATTTTCACTTTTTTTACAACATTCACTAGAATGCATGTTCATAATTAGGATGGGTGCAAAAAACAGCACAAAAAATGCTCACGGCTAACGCGTTTTTGAATTTTCACATTTTTGCCATTTTTTCGTCAAAAAACGTGTGTTATAACTCATGAAAAAAAATCGAGGTTTTGTGAAGCATTTAATTTTCACTTTTTTTACAACATTCACTAGAATGCATGTTCATAATTAGGATGGGTGCAAAAAACAGCACAAAAAATGCTCACGGCTAACGCGTTTTTGAATTTTCACATTTTTGCCATTTTTTCGTCAAAAAACGTGTGTTATAACTCATGAAAAAAAATCGAGGTTTTGTGAAGCATTTAATTTTCACTTTTTTTACAACATTCACTAGAATGCATGTTCATAATTAGGATGGGTGCAAAAAACAGCACAAAAAATGCTCACGGCTAACGCGTTTTTGAATTTTCACATTTTTGCCATTTTTTCGTCAAAAAACGTGTGTTATAACTCATGAAAAAAATCGAGGTTTTGTGAAGCATTTAATTTTCACTTTTTTTACAACATTCACTAGAATGCATGTTCATAATTAGGATGGGTGCAAAAAACAGCACAAAAAATGCTCACGGCTAACGCGTTTTGGAATTTTCACATTTTTGCCATTTTTTCGTCAAAAAACGTGTGTTATAACTCATGAAAAAAATCGAGGTTTTGTGAAGCATTTAATTTTCACTTTTTTTACAACATTCACTAGAATGCATGTTCATAATTAGGATGGGTGCAAAAAACAGCACAAAAAATGCTCACGGCTAACGCGTTTTTGAATTTTCACATTTTTGCCATTTTTTCGTCAAAAAACGTGTGTTATAACTCATGAAAAAAAATCGAGGTTTTGTGAAGCATTTAATTTTCACTTTTTTTACAACATTCACTAGAATGCATGTTCATAATTAGGATGGGTGCAAAAAACAGCACAAAAAATGCTCACGGCTAACGCGTTTTTGAATTTTCACATTTTTGCCATTTTTTCGTCAAAAAACGTGTGTTATAACTCATGAAAAAAAATCGAGGTTTTGTGAAGCATTTAATTTTCACTTTTTTTACAACATTCACTAGAATGCATGTTCATAATTAGGATGGGTGCAAAAAACAGCACAAAAAATGCTCACGGCTAACGCGTTTTTGAATTTTCACATTTTTGCCATTTTTTCGTCAAAAAACGTGTGTTATAACTCATGAAAAAAAATCGAGGTTTTGTGAAGCATTTAATTTTCACTTTTTTTACAACATTCACTAGAATGCATGTTCATAATTAGGATGGGTGCAAAAAACAGCACAAAAAATGCTCACGGCTAACGCGTTTTTGAATTTTCACATTTTTGCCATTTTTTCGTCAAAAAACGTGTGTTATAACTCATGAAAAAAAATCGAGGTTTTGTGAAGCATTTAATTTTCACTTTTTTTACAACATTCACTAGAATGCATGTTCATAATTAGGATGGGTGCAAAAAACAGCACAAAAAATGCTCACGGCTAACGCGTTTTTGAATTTTCACATTTTTGCCATTTTTTCGTCAAAAAACGTGTGTTATAACTCATGAAAAAAAATCGAGGTTTTGTGAAGCATTTAATTTTCACTTTTTTTACAACATTCACTAGAATGCATGTTCATAATTAGGATGGGTGCAAAAAACAGCACAAAAAATGCTCACGGCTAACGCGTTTTTGAATTTTCACATTTTTGCCATTTTTTCGTCAAAAAACGTGTGTTATAACTCATGAAAAAAAATCGAGGTTTGTGAAGCATTTAATTTTCACTTTTTTTACAACATTCACTAGAATGCATGTTCATAATTAGGATGGGTGCAAAAAACAGCACAAAAAAATGCTCACGGCTAACGCGTTTTTGAATTTTCACATTTTTGCCATTTTTTCGTCAAAAAACGTGTGTTATAACTCATGAAAAAAATTCGAGGTTTTGTGAAGCATTTAATTTTCACTTTTTTAACAACATTCACTAGATTGCATGTTCATAATTAGGATGGGGTGCAAAAAACAGCACAAAAAATGCTCACGGCTAACGCGTTTTTGAATTTTCACATTTTTGCCATTTTTTCGTCAAAAAACGTGTGTTATAACTCATGAAAAAAAATCGAGGTTTTGTGAAGCATTTAATTTTCACTTTTTTTACAACATTCACTAGAATGCATGTTCATAATTAGGATGGGTGCAAAAAACAGCACAAAAAATGCTCACGGCTAACGCGTTTTTGAATTTTCACATTTTTGCCATTTTTTCGTCAAAAAACGTGTGTTATAACTCATGAAAAAAAATCGAGGTTTTGTGAAGCATTTAATTTTCACTTTTTTTACAACATTCACTAGAATGCATGTTCATAATTAGGATGGGTGCAAAAAACAGCACAAAAAATGCTCACGGCTAACGCGTTTTTGAATTTTCACATTTTTGCCATTTTTTCGTCAAAAAACGTGTGTTATAACTCATGAAAAAAATCGAGGTTTTGTGAAGCATTTAATTTTCACTTTTTTTACAACATTCACTAGAATGCATGTTCATAATTAGGATGGGTGCAAAAAACAGCACAAAAAATGCTCACGGCTAACGCGTTTTTGAATTTTCACATTTTTGCCATTTTTTCGTCAAAAAACG
This sequence comes from Ophiorrhiza pumila, assembly GCA_016586305.1. Lineage (NCBI taxonomy): Eukaryota > Viridiplantae > Streptophyta > Magnoliopsida > Gentianales > Rubiaceae > Ophiorrhiza > Ophiorrhiza pumila. The sequence continues at coordinate 15,248 of BLIW01000007.1, forward strand.
TGTGTTATAACTCATGAAAAAAAATCGAGGTTTTGTGAAGCATTTAATTTTCACTTTTTTACAACATTCACTAGAATGCATGTTCATAATTAGGATGGGTGCAAAAAACAGCACAAAAAATGCTCACGGCTAACGCGTTTTTGAATTTTCACATTTTTGCCATTTTTCGTCAAAAAACGTGTGTTATAACTCATGAAAAAAAATCGAGGTTTTGTGAAGCATTTAATTTTCACTTTTTTTACAACATTCACTAGAATGCATGTTCATAATTAGGATGGGTGCAAAAACAGCACAAAAAATGCTCACGGCTAACGCGTTTTTTGAATTTTCACATTTTTTGCCATTTTTTCGTCAAAAAAACGTGTGTTATAACTCATGAAAAAAAATCGAGGTTTTGTGAAGCATTTAATTTTCACTTTTTTTACAACATTCACTAGAATGCATGTTCATAATTAGGATGGGTGCAAAAACAGCACAAAAAATGCTCACGGCTAACGCGTTTTTGAATTTTCACATTTTTGCCATTTTTTCGTCAAAAACGTGTGTTATAACTTCAATGGAAAAAAATCGAGGTTTTGTGAAGCATTTAATTTTCACTTTTTTTACAACATTCACTAGAATGCATGTTCATAATTAGGATGGGTGCAAAAAACAGCACAAAAAAATGCTCACGGCTAACGCGTTTTTGAATTTTCACATTTTGCCATTTTTTCGTCAAAAAACGTGTGTTATACTCATGGAAAAAAAATCGAGGTTTTGTGAAGCATTTAATTTTCACTTTTTTTACAACATTCACTAGAATGCATGTTCATAATTAGGATGGGTGCAAAAAACAGCACAAAAAAATGCTCACGGCAACGCGTTTTTGAATTTTCACATTTTTGCCATTTTTTTCGTCAAAAACGTGTGTTATAACTCATGAAAAAAATCGAGGTTTTGTGAAGCAGTTTAATTTTCACTTTTTTTACAACATTCACTAGAATGCATGTTCATAATTAGGATGGGTGCCAAAAACAGCACAAAAAATGCTCACGGCTAACGCGTTTTTGAATTTTCACATTTTTTGCCATTTTTTCGTCAAAAAACGGTGTGTTATAACTCATGAAAAAATCGAGGTTTTGTGAAGCATTTAATTTTCACTTTTTTTACAACATTCACTAGAATGCATGTTCATAATTAGGATGGGGTGCAAAAAACAGCACAAAAAATGCTCACGGCTAACGCGTTTTTGAATTTTCACATTTTTGCCATTTTTTCGTCAAAAAAACGTGTGTTATAACTCATGAAAAAAATCGAGGTTTTGTGAAGCATTTAATTTTCACTTTTTTTACAACATTCACTAGAATGCATGTTCATAATTAGGATGGGTGCAAAAAACAGCACAAAAAATGCTCACGGCTAACGCGTTTTTGAATTTTCACATTTTTGCCATTTTTTCGTCAAAAAACGTGTGTTATAACTCATGAAAAAAATCGAGGTTTTGTGAAGCATTTAATTTTCACTTTTTTACAACATTCACTAGAATGCATGTTCATAATTAGGATGGGTGCAAAAAACAGCACAAAAAATGCTCACGGCTAACGCGTTTTTGAATTTTCACATTTTTGCCATTTTTTCGTCAAAAAACGTGTCTTATAACTCATGAAAAAAAAATCGAGGTTTTGTGAAGCATTTAATTTTCACTTTTTTTACAACATTCACTAGAATGCATGTTCATAATTAGGATGGGCTGCAAAAAACAGCACAAAAAATGCTCACGGGCTAACGCGTTTTTTGAATTTTCACATTTTTGCACATTTTTTCGTCAAAAAACGTGTGTTATAACTCATGAAAAAAATCGAGGTTTTGTGAAGCATTTAATTTTCACTTTTTTTACAACATTCACTAGAATGCATGTTCATAATTAGGATGGGTGCAAAAAACAGCACAAAAATGCTCACGGCTAACGCGTTTTTGAATTTTCACATTTTTGCCATTTTTTCGTCAAAAAACGTGTGTTATAACTCATGAAAAAAAATCGAGGTTTTGTGAAGCATTTAATTTTCACTTTTTTTACAACATTCACTAGAATGCATGTTCATAATTAGGATGGGTGCAAAAAACAGCACAAAAATGCTCACGGCTAACGCGTTTTTGAATTTTCACATTTTTTGCCATTTTTTCGTCAAAAACGTGTGTTATAACTCATGAAAAAAAATCGAGGTTTTGTGAAGCATTTAATTTTCACTTTTTTTACAACATTCACTAGAATGCATGTTCATAATTAGGATGGGTGCAAAAAAACAGCACAAAAATGCTCACGGCTAACGCGTTTTTGAATTTTCACATTTTTGCCATTTTTTCGTCAAAAACGTGTGTTATAACTCATGAAAAAAAATCGAGGTTTTGTGAAGCATTTAATTTTCACTTTTTTTACAACATTCACTAGAATGCATGTTCATAATTAGGATGGGTGCAAAAAACAGCACAAAAAATGCTCACGGCTAACGCGTTTTTGAATTTTCACATTTTGCCATTTTTTCGTCAAAAAACGTGTGTTATAACTCATGAAAAAAATCGAGGTTTTGTGAAGCATTTAATTTTCACTTTTTTTACAACATTCACTAGAATGCATGTTCATAATTAGGATGGGTGCAAAAAACAGCACAAAAAATGCTCACGGCTAACGCGTTTTTGAATTTTCACATTTTTGCCATTTTTTCGTCAAAAAACGTGTGTTATAACTCATGAAAAAAAATCGAGGTTTTGTGAAGCATTTAATTTTCACTTTTTTTACAACATTCACTAGAATGCATGTTCATAATTAGGATGGGTGCAAAAAACAGCACAAAAAATGCTCACGGCTAACGCGTTTTTGAATTTTCACATTTTTGCCATTTTTTCGTCAAAAAACGTGTGTTATAACTCATGAAAAAAATCGAGGTTTTGTGAAGCATTTTAATTTTCACTTTTTTTACAACATTCACTAGAATGCATGTTCATAATTAGGATGGGTGCAAAAACAGCACAAAAAATGCTCACGGCTAACGCGTTTTTGAATTTTCACATTTTTGCCATTTTTTCGTCAAAAAACGTGTGTTATAACTCATGAAAAAAATCGAGGTTTTGTGAAGCATTTAATTTTCACTTTTTTTACAACATTCACTAGAATGCATGTTCATAATTAGGATGGGTGCAAAAAACAGCACAAAAAATGCTCACGGCTAACGCGTTTTTGAATTTTCACATTTTTGCCATTTTTTCGGTCAAAAAACGTGGTGTTATAACTCATGAAAAAAAATCGAGGTTTTGTGAAAGCATTTAATTTTCACTTTTTTTACAACATTCACTAGAATGCATGTTCATAATTAGGATGGGTTGCAAAAAACAGCACAAAAAATGCTCACGGCTAACGCGTTTTTGAATTTTCACATTTTTGCCATTTTTTCGTCAAAAACGTGTGTATAACTCATGAAAAAAAATCGAGGTTTTGTGAAGCATTTAATTTTCACTTTTTTTACAACATTCACTAGAATGCATGTTCATAATTAGGATGGGTGCAAAAAACCAGCAACAAAAAATGCTCACGGCTAACGCGTTTTTGAATTTTCACATTTTTTGCCATTTTTTCGTCAAAAAACGTGTGTTATAACTCATGAAAAAAAATCGAGGTTTTGTGAAGCAATTTAATTTTTCACTTTTTTACAACATTCACTAGAATGCATGTTCATAATTAGGATGGGTGCAAAAACAGCACAAAAAATGCTCACGGCTAACGCGTTTTGAATTTTCACATTTTTGCCATTTTTTTCGTCAAAAACGTGTGTTATAATCAGAAAAAAATCAAGGTTTTGTGAAGCATTTAAATTTTCACTTTTTTTACAACATTCACTAGAATGCATGTTCATAATTAGGATGGGTGCAAAAAACAGCACAAAAAATGCTCACGGCTAACGCGTTTTTGAATTTTCACATTTTTGCCATTTTTTCGTCAAAAACGTGTGTTATAACTCTATGAAAAAAAATCGAGGTTTTGTGAAGCATTTAATTTTCACTTTTTTTACAAACATTCACTAGAATTGCATGTTCATAATTAGGATGGGTGCAAAACAGCACAAAAAATGCTCACGGCTTATTGCGTTTTTGAATTTCACATTTTTGCCATTTTTTCGACAAATAACGTGTGTTATAACTCATTGAAAAAAATCGAGGGTTTTGTGAAGCATTTAATTTTCACTTTTTTTACAACATTCACTAGAATGCATGTTCATAATTAGGATGGGTGCAAAAACACGCACAAAAATGCTCACGGCTAACGCGTTTTTGAATTTCAACATTTTTGCCATTTTTTCGTCAAAAAACGTGTCTTATAACTCATGAAAAAAATCGAGGTTTTGTGAAGCATTTAATTTTCACTTTTTTTACAACATTCACTAGAATGCAGTTCATAATTAGGATGGTGCACAAAACAGCACAAAAATATGCTCACGGATAACGCGTTTTTTGAATTTTCACATTTTTGCCATTTTTTTCGTCAAAAAACGTGTGTTATAACTCATGAAAAAAAAATCGAGGTTTTGTGAAGCATTTAATTTTCACTTTTTTACAACATTCACTAGAATGCAATGTTCATAATTAGGATGGGTGCAAAAAACAGCACAAAAAATGCTCACGGCTAACGCGTTTTTGAATTTTTCACATTTTTGCCATTTTTTCGTCAAAAAACACGTGTGTTATAACTCAGAAAAAAATCGATGGTTTTGTGAAGCATTTAATTTTCACTTTTTTACAAACATTCACTAGAATGCATGTTCATAATTAGGATGGGTGCAAAAAACAGCACAAAAAATGCTCACGGCTAACGCCGTTTTTGAATTTTCACATTTTTTGCCATTTTTTTCGTCAAAAACGTGTGTTATAACTCATGAAAAAAATCGAGGTTTGTGAAGCATTTAATTTTCACTTTTTTTACACATCACTAGAATGCATGTTCATAATTAGGATGGGTGCAAAAAACAGCACAAAAAATGCTCACGGCTACCGCGTTTTTGAATTTTCACATTTTTGCCATTTTTCGTCAAAAAACGTGTGTTATAACTCATGAAAAAAATCGAGGTTTTGTGAAGCATTTAATTTTCCACTTTTTTTACAACATTCACTAGAATGCAAGTTCATAATTAGGATGGGTGCAAAAAACAGCACAAAAAATGCTCACGGCTAACGCGTTTTTGAATTTTCACATTTTTGCCATTTGTCGTCAAAAAAACGTGGTTATTAACTCATGAAAAAATCAGAGGTTTTGTGAAGCATTTAATTTTCACTTTTTTTACAACATTCACTAGAATTCAGTTCATAATAGGATGGGTGCAAAAAACAGCACAAAAAATGCTCACGGCATAACGCGTTTTTTGAATTTTCACATTTTTGCCATTTTTCGTCAAAAAACGTGTGTTATAACCATAAAAAAATCGAGGTTTTGTGAAGCATTTAATTTTCACTTTTTTTACACATTCAACTAGAATTCATGTTCATAATTAGGGATGGGTGCAAAAAACAGGCACAAAAAATGCTCACGGCTAACGCGTTTTTGGAATTTCACATTTTTGCCATTTTTTCGTCAAAAAACGTGTGTTATAACTCATTGAAAAAAATCAGAGGTTTTGTGAAGCATTTAATTTTCACTTTTTTACAACATTCTAGAATGCATGTTCATTAATTAGGATGGGTGCAAAAACAGCACAAAAAATGCTCACGGCTAACGCGTTTTGAATTTTCACTATTTTTGCCATTTTTTCGTCAAAAAAACGTGTGTATAACTCATGAAAAAATCGAGGTTTTGTGAAGCATTTAATTTCACTTTTTTTACAACATTCACTAGAATGCATGTTCATAATTAGGATGGGTGCAAAACAGCACAAAAAATGCTCACGGCTAACGCGTTTTTGAATTTTCACATTTTGGCCATTTTTCGTCAAAAAACGTGTGTATAACTCAATGAAAAAAAATCGAGTTTTGTGAGCATTTAATTTTCACTTTTTTTACAACATTCACTAGAATGGCATGTTCATAATTAGGATGGGTGCAAAAAACAGCACAAAAAATGCTCACGCTGCTACGCGTTTTTGAATTTTCACGATTTACCAATTTTTTCGTCAAAAACGTGTGTAAATCATGGAAAAAAAATCGAGGTTTGTGAAGCATTTAATTTTCACTTTTTTTACAACATTCACTAGAATGCCATGTTCATAATTAGGATGGGTGCAAAAAACAGCACAAAAATGCTCACGGCTAACAGCATTTTTGAATTTTCACATCTTTACCATTTTTTCGTCAAAAACGTGTGTGTATAACTCATGAAAAAAATCGAGGTTTGTGAAGCATTTTAATTTCACTTTTTTTACAACATTCTCACTAGAATGCAAGTTCATAATTAGGATGGGTGCAAAAAACAGCACAAAAAATGCTTCACGGCTAACCGCGTTTTTGAATTTTCACATTTTTGCCATTTTTCGTCAAAAAACGTGTGTTATAACTCATGAAAAAAAATCGAGGTTTTGTGGAAGCATTTAATTTTCCACTTTTTTTACAACATTCACTAGAATGCAAGTTCATAATTAGGATGGGTGCAAAAAAACAGCACAAAAAATGCTCACGGCTAACGCGTTTTTGAAATTTTCACATTTTTGCCATTTTTTCGTCAAAAAAGGTGTGTTATAACTTCATGAAAAAAATCGAGGTTTTGTTGAGCATTTAATTTTCACTTTTTTTACAACATTCACTAGAATTCAAGTTCATAATTAGGATGGGTGCAAAAAACAGCACAAAAAAATGCTCACGGCTAATCACGTTTTTGAATTTCACATTTTTGCATTTTTTCGTCAAAAAACCGTGTGTTATATACTCATGAAAAAAAATCGAGGTTTTGTGAAGCATTTAATTTTCACTTTTTTTACCAACATTACTAGAATGCATGTTCATAATTAGGATGGGTGCAAAAAACGCACAAAAAATGCTCACGGCTAACGCGTTTTGAATTTTCACATTTTTCCATTTTTTCGGTCAAAAAAACGTGTGTTATAATTCATGAAAAAAAATCGAGGTTTTGTGAAGCATTTAATTTTAACTTTTTTAACAACATTCACTAGAATGCAAGTTCATAATTAGGATGGGTGCAAAAAACCGCACAAAAAATGCTCACGGCTAACGCGTTTTTGAATTTTCACATTTTTGCCATTTTTTCGTCAAAAAACTTGTGTTATAACTCTTGAAAAAAAATCGAGGTTTTTTGAAGCATATAATTTTCACTTTTTTTATAACATTCATTAGAATGCATGTTCATAATTAGGATGGGTGGAAAAAAAGGCACAAAAAATGCTCAGGGCTAACGCGTTTTTGAATTTTCACATTTTTGCCATTTTTCGTCAAAAAACGTGTATTATAACTCATGAAAAAAAATCGAGGTTTTGTGAAGCATTTAATTTTCACTTTTTTTACAACATTCACTAGAATGCATGTTCATAATTAGGATGGGTGCAAAAAACAGCACAAACAATGCTCACGGCTAACGCGTTTTTGAATTTTCACATTTTTGCCATTTTTTCGTCAAAAAACTTGTGTTATAACTCATGAAAAAAATCGAGGTTTTGTGAAGCATTTAATTTTCACTTTTTTTACAACATTCACTAGAATACATGTTCATAATTAGGATGGGTGCAAAAAACAGCCAAAAAAATGGTCACGGCTAACGCGTTTTTGAATTTTCACATTTTTGCCATTTTTTCGTCAAAAAACTTGTGTTATAACTCATGAAAAAAAATCGAGGTTTTGTGAAGCATTTAATTTTCACTTTTTTACAACATTCACTAGAATGCATGTTCATAATTTGGATGGGTGCAAAAAACAGCACAAAAAATGCTCACGGCTAACGAGTGATTGGAGGCTAGTCGTATCACCTCATCAAATACCCTAACACTACTGTAGTAGTGGTGAGAGGGATCGTATCCACAGAGAAGGTTTGGTTGTTTAGAGACATGTTCACTTGACACTACAGAAACATGAAATGAAAGAAAAAGAAATGAAGACAACAAGATAGATGTAAGCTACTATGAATGAATGCGAAATGGAGATGAATGCATGGTTAGTATGCAAGCGCTGCCTTGAGGATAAACCAATTGGTATGGATCTCAGCCTATTATCATTGACTTGTGTAAAAGCATGAATGAGGGGGTCGTTCTTCCAGTGAGCTTAGGGTTGATCTCCTTATAAGACTCACAATCCTAATTCACCATGCTCCTCTCATCTTCCCTTGGTAGGGCAAGACCTAGGCTCGGCTTCCTAATTCCCGATCCCTACTTGACACTAGAACCCCGACTCCCTTGGACAAGACATTCAACCAAAGCCCGAGTTCTAATGTTCAAATAATCCTAAGTCTTTCCATTATATTAACTTCAATTGTCATTGGTAATGCACAACTGATGTTGCATCCTTAGACAGATCGTAGGACTCATCCAAGTTGTTCCCTATTCTAGTGATGTTATTTCAATTTCTATTGATAGCACAAGATTGACCTCAGTGGTACTGCAAGTCACATGAAGGGCCTAGGCATGAGTGAGTTAGCATTGAAATAAAACATCAACAAGATATAAGAAACAATATCAAACACATGATATGCAATACGAATGTCTCAAATAAGATTAGATCCATACAATTGACCCTCAAGACAGTATGATCTAAAGAAGGAAAAAGAGAGAGAAAATCCTAAGCTAAACTATGAACCCTAATCTAAGAATGTTATGTTCTGTTCTGTGCGGCCGCTCTCTCTTCTTTCTCCCCCAAAGCTCTGCCTTTTATAGTTTTTCTACCGGATGGCTTGGCCTGGAAAATTCCTGGAAACTTCCTTCTCCCGCGGAGATGTTGACACGTGTCTCTGTAAATATTAATCAAATCCAAAGTGAGGACACGTGCTTGGTACGAGACTTAATGAATAAGAATTAGCAATGAAAATCATCAAACAGTTGGTGCTCGTGGGAAACATTTGCCAAATGCTTTGCTTGTGTGAGCTTAAGCTTGTGTGTGCTAAATGCAATGTGAGAACAAGATTGAGTAAGTAGTGTTTGTGCAAGTGTGCAAGAGAGAAGTGAGAAAGATGTACAAGAACATTAACGAATGAAAATGCATAAAACAAATAAAACCAAAGAATGTGCACAGTGTGTGTGGCGGGCGCATGGTGCGCCCGCACGGTGCGTGTGTGTGTATGGTGCGGCCGCACGGTGCGTGAGGTGCGGCCGCATAAAGTGTGCGTGTGTTTGTGATATACAGTGCAAATGTGAGTGTGTGCAAGTGTGGTGTGTTAGTGTGTGAAAGTCGTGGAGTGTGAAAGTCGGGTGAGCTTGTGAGGTGCAAGTGTAAATGTGAGTGTGAGTTGTGTGCTGACTTTCATGAGTTGTGACTTGTGACTTGAGTGAATAGTGATTTGCGAGCTTAGTGAATAGTGATTTGTGAGCTTGATGAATAGTGATTTGTGAGCTTGAAATGCAACACTTCGCAACTAAATTTGCACCACTCAAGTCAATCTCCATAACTCACAATTGTAATCAATATAGCACACAAGTCACGAAATCAAGCATCGATTCACAAGTTATTCCAGGCAAAGGACTAACAAACTAGAGCAAATAAGTCGGCACAATACCGACTTATCATCCCCCCCACACTTGAATCTTTGCTAGTCCCGAGCAAAGTAGAGAAATGACTAAGCTCTTTTCCAATTCTCACATTCAAACACTCACAACCTCATCGACAATCCATTTCCAAAATTTTCGCATGCAACAAGAAAGTTATGAGCGGTGAGTTTACAGTTCATCCAACTTACACAAATTGTCGGGTAAGGTTCAACGAATAAAGACCAAATCGTCATCGTGGAGTGTGTGCTGAGAGTTTCTCATGCCCCCTCACATTGTCTATGCAAAGTACTCAAGTAGACACTTAACAATATTTCTTGCACTACAGTCTTTTGTCCACACACACAAACACTTCATACTAAAATCAAAGACAAAAACTTCACTAAGCTTACTGGGGATTTCCCTTTATTCAATGCACATTGGTGCTTATTGTTTTCTTTTTGAAACTCATGCCGCACATTGGTGCTTGGCTGCCAGGGTTTTGTGGCTATTTTTTCCCTTTATTTATCGCAATCCATGTTCGTGTGTGTCTTCAAGAGACTATATATGAAAATGCAAGAAAAAGTGTTTACAAGTAGAGAGCACATACAAGCAAAGAAACACAAGCTCTCTCCTATGTTAAAATTTGGTGCTGGTGTTTCTATCTTACTTTAACATTGCACTTTGCCCAGCAATTTGTATGCATTAAATGTATACTGTAAAACTTCTCAAAAAATTTTCGCATATATCACAAAGGTAAAATTTATGGACTTGATGATGAGGTTTGGAGTGCGAGTGCATTTTGGACTTGCGGGTGTGCTGATTGGAGTAAGCCATGGAAAATTTCACAACACAACAACAAACAATACACATTTATCGCAGCATGAAAATTTAAAGCACACTTACAATTGTTTCATCCCTCCACACAACAATCACTAGGAAAACAAAAACACACTACCTAAAATGCTACTAATATAATTAACACCACATCCTGTCCCCGCAACATATCACACACACATAAAGGAAATTTCAAAGCAAAAGGCATTAAGCCTCACAGACACAAGCATCAAGCAAAAGTCAACAACCAACATCCACCAAGACATGCATGTCTCCCCCCCACACTTGAAATTAACAATGGTCCCCATTGTGGTAAAGGAAAGAGTCTACCCGGTTTAAGATGCTGGTGGTGGAGGCTGGTGGGAAAAATGGGAGAAACTCGGGAAAGAGGATTGTGCATTTCAAAAAGTCGGTGTATTTGATCCAGCATTCGCGCTCATCACTTGCAGACCCCCACACTTGAACTCAAGAATCCTTGCATCAAAAGAACACAACTCCATATATGAATTGTAAATCATGTATTCATGTATGCACACTAACCATGTATTCCATTCTAAAGTAGAACTTCATGCAATAAAGGCGTCCCAATAATGCATTATGTTCATGGTAATTTTAAACTTCACATGGTTACCACTTCACACTCTCTATAACATGCATGACAACCCAACTAACTAGACACATTCGCCTCAATTAAGACTATGAAGGATCAAGAAGGTATTTCCCATAGAGAATAGAGTTCAATAAAGCATCAGGGAATGAGCTCATACCTTCTGTTGTATGAACATGAGTGAATGGTGACTTGTTGGGAACTAGGTGTTAAAGTGGTGGTGCTACATAAATAGACTGTGCATATGTGAGTTGTGACTTGTGATGTGTAAAAGAGTAGAGAGAAAGTGTGGTGTGCAAGTGAGTGCCACACCATGACCTTGGGTCTTGGTGGTGTACAGTGGGTCATTTTAACAGCACTTTGAAGACACACCCTCGCTTAGCATTTGAGTGGCTTTTATTTGAGGATCCTGCATATAAGAGAAACTCTAGTAAGACAAAACCAACAACAAAATCAAGCTAAGAATTCAAACAACAACTTATTCAAGGGAGGCAAAGTAAGTAGTTCTGGATTTATTCAGTCTCCAGCTAGACTTTATTCATGAAGCTTCTTCCTTCAAGATTCGGAGTACCCATCTCTGTACCAGAAAAATGCCCTTTCATAATCACTATTTCTTCTCCAGTATGGAACTGGACAAATGTTTTTCAGAAAGAGGTGATGGAGCTCATGCACATGGGGAACAATCTCAGTAAACTCCATCTTAAACCATGTATGTTCCCCTATAGGAAATACCTCTTTCACTTCTCCCACCAACTTTTGCTCTAAAACCCTGCAAGGCTCAACCACAGATTGTGCATCCATAGTCTCAAAAAATTTATCAGTAATTTCAAAAATAGATGCATCAACAAAGCAATCATCCACCATGTTAGAAATTTCCTTACAAAGCATTAAATCCTCATCACACAGATTAACATGGGTTCTATTTTTGTCCTTTCCTTTGTTATCAAAACATAGGTCACTTTGCACATCTAACAAAGGCATCTCATGCTTCTCTATTTGATGGTCACCATTTAAAGTCACAGATTCATGAATAGTCTCAAAAGTTGGTGCCTCATCAAAATGCTCAATGGACATGTTGTCATTTTCATTAACAAGTGTAGTATCATTTTCATTCAAGCTCACAATTGGTTCAATGAGAGTCTCTGCACATATTATAGGGCATGCAAGTGAAGGAGAATTATCTAAAGGAAGTCCAACAGCATAATTTTGCTCATGAAAGTATCTACCCATTTTGGCAGTGAGAAACCAAAAGGCCCTAAATTCTTCATATGTAAACTCAGCACAAGAGACATCATTCTATCAGAAGGACTCAAATGTTCATGCACCAGAGATTCATCAATAGAGCATTCAGGTATGACATCTCTAACATTTGTAGACTCCAACTCATTTGGACAGTTTAAACCGCAATCGATGTTGGCATTCATATCAAAAAAAATTTCCTCAAGAGTTGGTGTTTCAGTAATGAGAGATATACCTTCTGAGTGGCCTTGAGCTTCTTGAACGGGTGACTCAATTTGTTCCCATGGGTCGCTCATTGAGGCACTGATTCGATCAAGACTCTGTTGTTGTCTTTGAGTCTCTTCATACCTTGCTTCACTGCGCTCAAGTTTTTCTCAAATCAGATACAACATGCTTCTCACTTTTTCATCTTCTTCAAGATCAGCCTCATTGCTTTGTTGTTGGTCATGCCATGCCTCAGAATATCTTGGTGGATAAAAGTTGTCAAATACTCCAGGCGTTGGTCGTGTGTCATCCATCCAATCTGGTGGGTAATCATAATAAGGCTCAACAGAGTCCCCAAACCACCTAGACATATTTGGCCTCTTGTGGCGTGCACAGTCCAATTTTAGTGAATTTTCAAATCACCTGCACTTACCACCAGCTAAACACAGTACTGGAACCAAGAACAAAAATATGACCTAACTTAACACAAACAACTATAATAAACGGAATAAAAAAGTAAAACACCACCAAAAACCAAATGACAAAAACACAATAACAAACAATTTAAGAGAACAAATAATCCCCAACAACCGTGCCTTCCCCAGCAACGGCGCCAATTTGATGGGAGGCTAGTCGTATCACCTCATCAAATACCCTAACACTACTGTAGTAGTGGTGAGAGGGATCGTATCCACAGAGAAGGTTTGGTTGTTTAGAGACATGTTCACTTGACACTACAGAAACATGAAATGAGAGGAAAAGAAATGAAGACAACAAGATAGATCTGCCTTGAGGATAAACCAATTGTATGGATCTCAGCCTATTATCATTGACTTGTGTAAAAGCATGAATGAGGGGGTCGTTCTTCCAGTGAGTTTAGGGTTGATCTCCTTATAAGACTCACAATCCTAATTCACCATGCTTCTCTCATCTTCCCTTGGTAGGGCAAGACCTAGGCTCGGCTTCCTAATTCCCGATCCCTACCTGACACTAGAACCCCGACTCCCTTAGACAAGACAGTCAACCAAAGCCCGAGTTCTAATGTTCAAATAATCCTAAGTCTTTCCATTATATTAACTTCAATTGTCATTGGTAATGCACAACTGACGTTGCATCCTTAGACAGATCGTAGGACTCATCCAAGTTGTTCCCTATTCTAGTGATGTTATTTCAATTTCCATTGATAGCACTAGATTGACCTCAGTGGTACTGCAAGTCACATGAAGGGCCTAGGCGTGAGTGAGTAAGCATTGAAATAAAACATCAACAAGATATAAGAAACAATATCAAACACATGATATGCAATACGAATGTCTCAAATAAGATTAGATCCATACAATTGACCCTCAAGACAGTATGATCTAAAGAAGGAAAAAGAGAGAGAAAATCCTAAGCTAAACTATGAACCCTAATCTAAGAATGTTATGTTCTGTTCTGTGCGGCCACTCTCTCTTCTTTCTCCCCCAAAGCTCTGCCTTTTATAGTTTTTCTACCGGATGGCTTGGACTGGAAAATTCCTGGAAACTTCCTTCTCCCGCGGAGATGTTGACACTTGTCTCTGTAAATATTAATCAAATCCAAAGTGAGGACACGTGCTTGGTACGAGACTTAATGAATAAGAACTAGCAATGAAAATCATCAAACAGTTGGTGCTCGTGGGAGACATTTGCCAAATGCTTTACTTGTGTGAGCTTAAGCTTGTGTGTGCTAAATGCAATGTGAGAACAAGATTGAGTAAGTAGTGTTTGTGCAAGTGTGCAAGAGAGAAGTGAGAAAGATGTACAAGAACATTAACGAATGAAAATGCATAAAACAAATAAAACCAAAGAATGTGCACAGTGTGTGTGGCGGGCGCATGGTGCGCCCGCACGGTGCGTGTGTGTGTATGGTGCGACCGCACGGTGCGTGAGGTGCGGCCGCACCGTGTAAAGTGTGCATGTGTTTGTGATATACAGTGCAAATGTGAGTGTGTGCAAGTGTGGTGTGTTAGTGTGTGAAAGTCGTGGAGTGTGAAAGTCGGGTGAGCTTGTGAAGTGCAAGTGTAAATGTGAGTGTGAGTTGGGTGTTGACTTTCATGAGTTGTGACTTGTGACTTGAGTGAATAGTGATTTGTGAGCTTAGTGAATAGTGATTTGTGAGCTTGATGAATAGTGATTTGTGAGCTTAGTGAATAGTGATTTGTGAGCTTGAAATGCAACACTTCGCAACTAAATTTGCACCAATCAAGTCAATCTCCATAACTCACAATTGTAATCAATATAGCACACAAGTCACAAAATCAAGCATCGATTCACAAGTTATTCCAGGCAAAGGACTAACAAACTAGAGCAAATAAGTCGGCACAATACCGACTTATCAACGCGTTTTTGAATTTTCACATTTTTGCCATTTTTCGTCAAAAAACGTGTGTTTTAACTCATGAAAAAAAAATCGAGGTTTTGTGAAGCATTTAATTTCACTTTTTTTACAACATTCACTAGAATGCATGTTCTTAATTAGGATGGGTGCAAAAAACAGCATAAAAATGCTCAGGGCTAACGCGTTTTTGAATTTTCACATTTTTGCCATTTTTTCGTAAAAAACGTGTGTTATAACTCATGAAAAAAAATCGAGGTTTTGTGAAGCATTTAATTTTCACTTTTTTTACAACATTCACTAGAATGCATGTTCACAATTAGGATGGGTGCAAAAAACAGCACGAAAAATGCTCACGGCTAACGCGTTTTTGAATTTTCACATTTTTGCCATTTTTTCGTCAAAAAAACGTGTGTTATAACTCCTGAAAAAAAATCGAGGTTTTGTGAAGCATTTAATTTTCACTTTTTTTACAATATTCACTAGAATGCATGTTCATAATTAGGATGGGTGCAAAAAACAGCACAAAAAATGCTCACGGCTAACGCGTTTTTGAATTTTCACATTTTTGCCATTTTTTCGTCAAAAAACGTGTGTTATAACTCATGAAAAAAAATCGAGGTTTTGTGAAGCATTTAATTTTCACTTTTTTTACAACATTCACTAGAATGCATGTTCATAATTAGGATGGGTGCAAAAAAGAGCACAAAAAATGCTCACTGCTAACGCGTTTTTGAATTTTCACATTTTTGCCATTTTTTCGTCAAAAAACGTGTGTTATAACTCATGAAAAAAAATCGAGGTTTTGTGAAGCATTTAATTTTCACTTTTTTTACAACATTCACTAGAATGCATGTTCATAATTAGGATGGGTGCAAAAAATAGCACGAAAAATGCTCACGGCTAACGCGTTTTTGAATTATCACATTTTTGCCATTTTTTCGTCAAAAAACGTGTGTTATAACTCATGAAAAAAAATCGAGGTTTTGTGAAGCATTTAATTTTCACTTTTTTTACAACATTCACTAGAATGCATGTTCATAATTAGGATGGGTGCAAAAAACAGCATGAAAAATGCTCACGGCTAACGTGTTTTTGAATTTTCACATTTTTGCCATTTTTTCGTCAAAAAACGTGTGTTATAACTCATGAAAAAAAATCGAGGTTTTGTGAAGCATTTAATTTTCACTTTTTTTACAACATTCACTTGAATGCTTGTTCATAATTAGGATGGGTGCAAAAAACAGCACGAAAAATGCTCACGGCTAACGCGTTTTTGAATTTTCACATTTTTGCCATTTTTTCGTCAAAAAACGTGTGTTATAACTCATGAAAAAAAATCGAGGTTTTGTGAAGCATTTACTTTTCACTTTTTTTACAATATTCACTAGAATGCATGTTCATAATTAGGATGGGTGCAAAAAACAGCACAAAAAATGCTCACGGCTAACGCGTTTTTGAATTTTCACATTTTTGCCATTTTTTCGTCAAAAAACGTGTGTTATAACTCATGAAAAAAAATCGAGGTTTTGTGAAGCATTTAATTTTCACTTTTTTTAAAACATTCACTAGAATGCATGTTCATAATTAGGATGGGTTCAAAAAACAGCACAAAAAATGCTCAGGGCTAAAGGTTTTTTGAATTTTCACATTTTTGCCATTTTTTCGTCAAAAAACGGTGTTATAACTCATGAAAAAAAATCGAGGTTTTGTGAAGCATTTAATTTTCACTTTTTTTACAACATTCACTTGAATGCTTGTTCATAATTAGGATGGGTGCAAAAAACAGCACAAAAAATGCTCACGGCTAACGCGTTTTTAAATTTTCACATTTTTGCCATTTTTTCGTCAAAAAACGTGTGTTATAACTCATGAAAAAAAATCGAGGTTTTGTGATGCATTTAAATTTCACTTTTTTTATAACATTCACTAGAATGCATGTTCATAATTAGGATGGGTGCGAAAAACAGCACAAAAAATGCTCACGGCTAACGCGTTTTTGAATTTTCACATTTTTGCCATTTTTTCGTTAAAAAACGTGTGTTATAACTCATGAAAAAAATTCGAGGTTTTGTGAAGTATTTAATTTTCACTTTTTTTACAACATTCACTAGAATGCATGTTCATAATTAGGATAGGTGCGAAAAACAGCACAAAAAATGCTCACGGCTAACGCGTTTCAGAATTTTCACATTTTTGCCTTTTTTTCGTCAAAAAACGTGTGTTATAACTCATGAAAAAAAATCGAAATTTTGTGAAGCATTTAATTTTACTAGAATGCATGTTCATAATTAGGATGGGTGCAAAAAACAGCACAAAAAATGCTCACGGCTAACGCGTTTCTGAATTTTCACATTTTTGCCATTTTTTAGTCAAAAAACGTGTGTTATAACTCATGGAAAAAAATCGAGGTTTTGTGAAGCATTTAATTTTCACTTTTTTTACAACATTCACTAGAATGCATGTTCATAATTAGGATGGGTGCAAAAAACAGCACAAAAAATGCTCACGGCTAACGCGTTTTTGAATTTTCACATTTTTGCCATTTTTTCGTCAAAAAACGTGTGTTATAACTCATGAAAAAAAATCGAGGTTTTGTGAAGCATATAATTTTCACTTTTTTTACAACATTCACTAGAATGCATGTTCATAATTAGGATGGGTGCAAAAAACAGCACAAAAAATGCTCACGGCTAACGCGTTTTTGAATTTTCACATTTTTGCCATTTTTTCGTCAAAAAACATATGTTATAACTCATGAAAAAAAATCGAGGTTTTGTGAAGCATTTAATTTTCACTTTTTTTACAACATTCACTAAAATGCATGTTCATAATTAGGATGGGTGCAAAAAACAGCACAAAAAATGCACACGGCTAACGCGTTTCTGAATTGTCACATTTTTGCCATTTTTTCGTCAAAAAACGTGTGTTATAACTCATGAAAAAAAATCGAGGTTTTGTGAAGCATTTAATTTTCACTTTTTTTACAACATTCACTAGAATGCATGTTCATAATTAGGATGGGTGCAAAAAACAGAAGAAAAAATGCTCAGGGCTAAGGCGTTTTTGAATTTTCACATTTTTGCCATTTTTCGTCAAAAAACGTTTGTTATAACTCATGAAAAAAAATCGAGGCTTTGTGAAGCATTTAATTTTCACTTTTTTTACAACATTCACTAGAATGCATGTTCATAATTAGGATGGGTGCGAAAAACAGCACAAAAAATGCTCACCGCTTACGCGTTTCTGAATTTTCACATTTTTGCAATTTTTTCGTCAAAAAACGTGTGTTATAATTCATGAAAAAAAATCGAGGTTTTGTGAAGCATATAATTTTCACTTTTTTTACAACATTCACTAGAATGCATGTTCATAATTAGGATGGGTGCAAAAACAGCACAAAAAATGCTCACGGCTAACGCGTTTTTGAATTTTCACATTTTTGCCATTTTTTCGTCAAAAAACATATGTTATAACTCATGAAAAAAAATCGAGGTTTTGTGAAGCATTTAATTTTCACTTTTTTTACAACATTCACTAAAATGCATGTTCATAATTAGGATGGGTGCAAAAAACAGCACAAAAAATGCACACGGCTAACGCGTTTCTGAATTGTCACATTTTTGCCATTTTTTCGTCAAAAAACGTGTGTTATAACTCATGAAAAAAAATCAAGGTTTTGTGAAGCATTTAATTTTCACTTTTTTTACAACATTCACTAGAATGCATGTTCATAATTAGGATGGGTGCAAAAAAGAGCACAAAAAATGCTCACGGCTAACGCGTTTCTTAATTTTAACATTTTTGCCATTTTTTCGTCAAAAAACGTATGTTATAACTCATGAAAAAAAATCGAGGTTTTGTGAAGCATTTAATTTTCACTTTTTTTACAACATTCACTAGAATGCATGTTCATAATTAGGATGGGTGCAAAAAACAGAAGAAAAAATGCTCAGGGCTAAGGCGTTTTTGAATTTTCACATTTTTGCCATTTTTCGTCAAAAAACGTTTGTTATAACTCATGAAAAAAAATCGAGGTTTTGTGAAGCATTTAATTTTCACTTTTTTTACAACATTCACTAGAATGCATGTTCATAATTAGGATGGGTGCGAAAAACAGCACAAAAAATGCTCACCGCTTACGCGTTTCTGAATTTTCACATTTTTGCAATTTTTTCGTCAAAAAACGTGTGTTATAATTCATGAAAAAAAATCGAGGTTTTGTGAAGCATTTAATTTTCACTTTTTTTACAACATTCACTAGAATGCATGTTTATAATTAGGATGGGTGCAAAAAACAACACAAAAAATGCTCAGGGCTAACGCGTTTTTGAATTTTCACATTTTTGCCATTTTTTCGTCAAAAAACGTGTGTTATAATTCATGAAAAAAAAATCGAGGTTTTGTGAAGCATTTAATTTTCACTTTTTTTACAACATTCACTAGAATGCATGTTCATAATTAGGATGGGTGCAAAAAACAGCACAAAAAATGCTCACGGCTAACGCGTTTTTGTATTTTCACATTTTTGCCATTTTTTCGTCAAAAAACGTGTGTTATAACTCATGAAAAAAAATCGAAGTTTTGTGAAGCATTTAATTTTACTAGAATTCATGTTCATAATTAGGATGGGTGCAAAAAACAGCACAAAAAATGCTCACGGCTAACGCGTTTCTGAATTTTCACATTTTTGCCATTTTTTCGTCAAAAAACGTATGTTATAACTCATGAAAAAAAATCGAGGTTTTGTGAAGCATTTAATTTTCACTTTTTTTACAACATTCACTAGAATGCATGTTCATAATTAGGATGGGTGCAAAAAAGAGCACAAAAAATGCTCACTGCTAACGCGTTTTTGAATTTTCACATTTTTGCCATTTTTTCGTCAAAAAACGTGTGTTATAACTCATGAAAAAAAATCGAGGTTTTGTGAAGCATTTAATTTTCACTTTTTTTACAACATTCACTAGAATGCATGTTCATAATTAGGATGGGTTCGAAAAACAGCATAAAAAATGCTCACGGCTAACGCGTTTCTGAATTTTCACATTTTTGCCATTTTTTCGTCAAAAAACGTGTGTTATAAATCAGGAAAAAAAATCGAAGTTTTGTGAAGCATTTAATTTTACTAGAATGCATGTTCATAATTAGGATGGGTGCAAAAAACAGCACAAAAAATGCTCACGGCTAACACGTTTCTGAATTTTCACATTTTTGCCATTTTTTCGTCAAAAAACGTGTGTTATAACTCATGGAAAATAATCGAGGTTTTGTGAAGCATTTAATTTTCACTTTTTTTACAACATTCACTAGAATGCATGTTCATAATTAGTATGGGTGCAAAAAACAGCACAAAAAATGCTCACGGCTAACGCGTTTCTGAATTGTCACATTTTTGCCATTTTTTCGTCAAAAAACGTGTGTTATAACTCATGAAAAAAAATCGAGGTTTTGTGAAGCATTTAATTTTCACTTTTTTTACAACATTCACTAGAATGCATGTTCATAATTAGGATGGGTGCAAAAAACAGAACAAAAAATTCTCACAATTAACGCGTTTTTGAATTTTCACATTTTTTCGTCAAAAAACGTGTGTTATAACTCATGAAAAAAAATTGAGGTTTTGTGAAGCATTTAATTTTCACTTTTTTTACAAAATTCACTAGAATGCATGTTCATAATTAGGATGGGTGCGAAAAACGGCACAAAAAATGCTCACGGCTGACGCGTTTCTGAATTTTCACATTTTTGCCATTTTTTCGTCAAAAAACATGTGTTATAACTCATGAAAAAAAATCGAGGTTTTGTGAAGCATTTAATTTTCACTTTTTTTACAACATTCACTAGAATGCATGTTCATAATTAGGATGGGTGCAAAAAACAGCACAAAAAATGCTCAGGGCTAACGCGTTTTTGAATTTTCACATTTTTGCCATTTTTTCGTCAAAAAACGTGTGTTATAACTCATGAAAAAAAATCGAGGTTTTGTGAAGCATATAATTTTCACTTTTTTTACAACATTCTCTAGAATGCATGTTCATAATTAGGATGGGTGCAAAAAACAGCACAAAAAATGCTCACGGCTAACGCGTTTTTGAATTTTCACATTTTTGCCATTTTTTCGTCAAAAAACGTGTGTTATAACTCATGAAAAAAAATCGAGGTTTTGTGAAGCATTTAATTTTCACTTTTTTTACAACATTCACTAGAATGCTTGTTCATAATTAGGATGTGTGCAAAAAACAGCACAAAAAATGCTCACGGCTAACGCGTTTCTGAATTGTTACATTTTTGCCATTTTTTCGTCAAAAAACGTGTGTTATAACTCATGAAAAAAAATCGAGATTTTGTGAAGCATTTAATTTTCACTTTTTTTACAACATTCACTAGAATGCATGTTCATAATTAGGATGGGTTCGAAAAACAGCACAAAAAATGCTCACCGCTTACGCGTTTCTGAATTTTCACATTTTTACCATTTTTTCGTCAAAAAACGTGTGTTATAACTCATGAAAAAAAATCGAGGTTTTGTGAATCATTTAATTTTCACTTTTTTTACAACATTCACTAGAATGCATGTTCATAATTAGGATGGGTGCAAAAAACAGCACAAAAAATGCTTATGGCTAACGCGTTTTTAAATTTTCACATTTTTGCCATTTTTTTGTCAAAAAACGTGTGTTATAACTCATGTAAAAAAATCGAAGTTTTGTGAAGCATTTAATTTTACTAGAATGCATGTTCATAATTAGGATGGGTGCAAAAAATAGCACTAAAAATGCTCACGGCTAACGCGTTTTTGAATTTTCACATTTTTGCACAAATGTGCTATCCAACTGATGAGGGGGGAGTAGGATTTAGACCTCTAGAAGACACCATTACTACACAGAGCATGAAACTATGGTGGAGATTTAGATGGAGGGATACCCTTTGGTCTGAATTCCTACACCAAAAATATTGCAAAAATGTCCATCATTCACAAACTATACCTTATAGAGGTGACTCATCAACCTGGAATAGAATGCTAAACTGTGCTCATCAGGTAGAAAAACTCTTAATGATTTAGGTAGGGAGTGGGAACTGCCATATGTGGGTGGATAATTGGATGGGTAGTGGAAGCATTTCTGAAGAACATTCCATCAATGAACAAGGTGTACTAAAGGAGTATGTGCGAAATGGTGAGTGGAATTTAAATAAATTGACAGGAATAGAGCAAGAAATCAGACAAAAAATAATAACATCACCAGTTCCTGCACTTGATGGAGAGGATAAACTGACTTGGATACTCAGTGAGAATGGATAGTTCACTATGAGATCTGCTTTCAACCATATCAGACAAAGGAGAAACATAGATCCTACTCTGAAACAGGTTTGGTGTCACCCCATACCATTGAAGATATCCTTCTTTTTGTACAGATTGTTGAAAGGTAGAATCCCCATTGGGGAAACTTTATACAGATTTAATGTTAACGGCCCTTTAATATGCTATATCTGTTTTGATAATGAGGATTCAATTAATCATTCCTTTGCAAGCTGTAAGACTGCAAAACAGATTTGAAGAATATTTGGGGCTGAAATAGGTGTACACAGAAATTCCAATTCCATCAACCGGACATGCAAAAACTGGTGGGACATACAAGCTAAAAATGCAGCCCACAGCTTCCTGAAAAGCTCAATGCCTCTAATCATTTGCTGGGAGATTTGGAAAGCCAGGAATAAGGCAATTTTCGAAGGCTATAAAGTAGAGATCCAGTAGATCATCCAACAAATCCTCAGAACTAAAGTAATGATTCTCAAGATTAAGATCCCTGAGAAGGAGTCGGAGTCAAAAGATTGGAACCTTTTCTGGAACTCAGTCTACAACTTCAGAAAGGAAACTGCTATCAAGATGTATAAATGGAATCCTCCAGAAGAATCATGGATAAAGCTAAATGTGGCTCACCATTGTGCTGGACAGAACCAATACTTTGGGGAGTCATCAGAGATGATACAGGTAAGATCAGAAAATTGGTGTATGCAAGGACTGATAATTCTCCTTTCACAGGTTTCTCCATCGTCAATGGGCTGCTGGATATGATAGAACAAGGGATCACACACTGCTGGGAGAAAGGCTGGCACAACATCATCGTAGAGCTCAGTCACAATGAACTGTACAATGCCATAAAAGACAACGCTCCAAACTGGAAGCTGATTCACCAATGGCATAAAGTGAGGCTGGTTCAGGCCAGGTGTACCATAAGTCTCATCATGAAGGAAGAAAATCAGGCCGCCAAGTGGATTGCTCAAGAAGGGTTGCCGGAAGATCAGAACTTGCTACCAAGCAAATTCAGAGATATTATCCTAAAGGATATACTGGGCATCCCAACGTTTAAAAGGGTGACCAAGCAAAGGGCTAAAATCCAGAAAGATACACCACAATGAGAAATAGACCCTCAGAAAATAAAGCTGGAATGGAATGTGGTAAGATTGAAGGGCATTGGCTGCTATAGTTTGGCCAATTTCCCACTGTTGCTAAGTCAGATGAAACTCTGGTTTTGTTAATAGGGCTGTGGTTGCCCATGTTAGGCCACTTTCCCTTTTTTGAGGCTAAGAAAAATCCCTCTCCTTCACTAAGGAGTTTTGTGTATAGGGAAGGTAGTTCATATCTTTTATGGATAAAGGAACTTGAACTAAATAGCTTAGTTACTGTGCATGACATTATGATTCTTCTTTCAAGCTATTGTAAAAGGAGGAAGTACTCCACTCTTTTGATTATGCAAAATCTGTTTGAACATATTTCCATTAGGCCATGGGCATGTAAATGGAGACTTGTTCAAATGGATACCTTATGTAAGGGTGGTATTAGGGTATATCCACCACCCAAAAAAATTCTATTAATAAATTGGGAGTGGCGACCCACCTCAACATAGAGGTTCTGCCAAAAAAAAGGTGTGCTATAACCCATAAAAATGGTCATTTTTTAAAATTTATAAATTTTTATTTTTTTATACCATTAATTAGATAGGACATTGCTATTTGATATGAGTGCAAAAAATGGCACGAAAACGGCCACCGACGGCAAATTTTTGAATTTTGTCGTTTTAACGAAAAATATGTGTACTATAACCCACAAAAAATGGCAATTTTTAAAAATTTCTAACTTTCTAATTTTTACACCATTCATTAGATAGCACATTGTCAATTGACATGAGTGCAAGAAAGACACTAAAACGGACACTAAAGGCAACTTTTTGAAATTTTGCCGTTTTAACCAAAAACATATGTGCGCTATAACCCCTAAAAATGGTCATTTTTAAAAATTTATAACTTTGTATTTTTTTACATCATTCATTAGATAGGACATCGACATTAGATATGCGTTCAAAAAATAGCTTAAAAACGACATTGCCAAATTTATAACTTTCTGTTTTTTTAACACCATTCATTAGATAGGACATTGCCAATAGTTATGAGTTCAAAAAACAGCCTGAAAATGACCACCAACGACAACTTTTTGAAATTTGTCCTTTTAACAAAAAATACGTGTATTATAACCCATAAAAAATGGTCATTTTTAAAAATTTCTAACTTTCTATTTTTTTTAACACCATTCATTAGATAGAACATCGTCATTTGATATGAGTGCAAAAAACAGCTCGAAAACAATTACCGACAGCAAGTTTTGGAAAGTTGCCATTTTTACCAAAAACAGGTGTGCTATAACCCATAAAATGGTCATTTTTCAAAATTTACAACTTTTGTTTTTTTGCAACATTCATTATATAGAACATCGCTATTTGATATGAGTGCAAAAAATGGCACGAAAACGGCCACCGACGACAAATTTTTGAATTTTGCCGTTTTAAATAAAAATAAGTGTGCTACAACCCATAAAAAATGGTCATTTTTAAAAATTTATAACTTTCTATTTTTTTACACCATTCATTAGATAGGACATTGTCAATTGATATGAGTGCAAAAAAAGGCCACCGGCGGAAACTTTTTGAAATTTTGCCGTTTTAACCAAAAATATGTGTGTTATAACCCCTAAAAATGGTCATTTTTAAAAATGTATAACTTTTTATTTTTTTTACACAATTCATTAGATAAGACATCGCTCTATTAGATGTGAGTTCAAAAAACAGTTCGAAAACGGCAGCCGACAACAAGTTTTTGAAATATGTCATTTTAACCAAAATGCGTGTGCTATAACCCATAAAAAATGGTCATTTTCAAAAAAATTGAAAACTTACTATTTTTTATACCATTCATTAGATAGGACATCATCAATTGATATGAGCGCAAAAAAGGCACGAAAACGGACACCGCTGGCAACATTTTCAAATTTTGCCACTTTACCCAAAAAAAATATGTGTGCATTAACCCAAAAAAATGGTCATTTTTAAAGGTTTATAACTTTATATTTTTTTACACAATTTATTACATAGGACATTGCCATTAGATATGAGTTCAAAAAACAGTTCGAAAATGACCACCGACAACAAGTTTTTTAAATTTGTCGTTTTAACAAAAAATACGTGTGCTATAACCCCTGAAAAATAGTCATTTTTAAAATTTGAAAACTTACCATTTTTTAACAACATTCATTAGATAGGACATCGAAATTAGATATGAGTTCAAAATATAGCTTGAAAACGACCACCGATGACAAGTTTTTGAAATTTGGCGTTTTAAAAAAAATACGTGTGTTATAACACATAAAAAATAGTCATTTTTAAAAATTTATAACTTTCTATTTTTTTAACACCATTCATTAGATAGGACATCACCATTTGATATGAGTGCAAAAAATTGCTCGAAAACGGTCACCAACGGCAAATTTTTGAATTTTGTCGTTTTAACGAAAAATATGTGTGCTATAGCTCAAAAACGGTCACCAACGACAAGTTTTTGAAATTTGCTGTTTTTACCCAAAATACGTGTGCTATAACCCATAAAAAATGGTCATTTTTTAAAATTTATAAATTTTTATTTTTTTACACCATTCATTAGATAGAACATCACTATTTGATATGAGTGCAAAAAATGGCACGAAAACGGCCACCCATGGTAAATTTTTGAATTTTGTCGTTTTAACGAAAAATATGTGTGCTATAACCCATAAAAATTGGCAATTTTTAAAAATTTCTAACTTTCTATTTTTTACAGCATTCATTAGATAGCACATTGTCAATTGACATGAGTGCAAAAAAGACACGAAAACGAACGCCAAAGGCAACTTTTTGAAATTTTGCCGTTTTAACCAAAAACATATGTGTGCTATAACCCATAAAAATGGTTATTTTTAAAAATTTATAAATTTTTATTTTTTAACACCATTCATTAGATAGGCCATCGATATTAGATATGAGTTCAAAAAATAGCTTGAAAACGACCACCGACGACAAGTTTTAAAATTTGTGGTTTTAACAAAAAATACGTATGTTAGAACCCATAAAAATGGTCATCTTTAAAAATTTCTAACTTTCTATTTTTTTTAACACAATTCATTAGATAGGACATTGCCAAAAGATATGAGTTCAAAAAACAGCTTGAAAATGACCACCGACGACAACTTTTTGAAATTTGTCCTTTTAACAAAAATACGTGTATTATAACCCATAAAAAATGGTCATTTTTAAAAATTTCTAACTTTCTATTTTTTTAACACCATTCATTAGATAGAACATCGCCATTTGAAATGAGAGCAAAAAACAGCTCGAAAATGGTTACCGACGGTAAGTTTTTGAAATTTGCCATTTTTATCAAAAAAAGGTGTGCTATAACCCACAAAAAATGGTCATTTTTTAAAATTTATAAATTTTGTTTTTTTACACCATTCATTTGATAGAATATCGCCTATTTGATAGCAGTGCAAAAAATGGCACGAAAATGGTCACCGATGACAAATTTTTGAGTTTTGCCATTTTAAATGAAAATAAATGTGCTATAACCCATAAAAAATAATCATTTTTAAAAATTTATAACTTTCTATTTTTTTACACCATTCATTAGATAGGACATTGTCAATTGATATGAGTTAAAAAAAGGGCACAAAAACGGCTACCAGCGGAAAATTTTTGAAATTTTGTCGTTTTAACAAAAAATACGTGTGTTATAACCAGTAAAAATGGTCATTTTTAAAAATTTATAACTTTTTTTTACACCATTCATTAAATAAGACATCGCTATTAGATATGAGTTCAAAAAACAGTTGGAAAACGGCCACCAACAACAAGTTTTTGAAATTTGTCATTTTAACCAAAAATACGTGTGCTATAACACATAAGAAATGTTCAGTTTCAAAAATTGAAAACTTACTATTTTTTTATACTATTTCATTAGATAGGACATCATCAATTGATATGAGTGCAAAAAGGCACGAAAACGGACACCAGTGGTAACTTTTTCAAATTTTGCCACTTTAGCCAACAAAATATGTGTGGTATAACCCATAAAAATGGTCATTTTTAAACATTTATAACTTTTTATTTTTTTACACCATTCATTAGATAGGACATTGCCATTAGATATGAGTTCAAAAAAAGCTCGAAAATGACCAACGACAAATTTTTTTTAAATTTATCGTTCTAACAAAAATACGTGTGCTATAACTCATAAAAAATGGTCATTTTTAAAAATTTCTAACTTTCTATTTTTTTAACACCATTCATTAGATAGGATATCGACATTAGATATGAGTTGAAAAAACAGATCGAAAACAACCACCGGCGACAAGTTTTTGAAACTTGGCGTTTTAAAAAAAATACGTGTGTTATAACACATAAAAAATGATCATTTTTAAAAATTTCTAACTTTCTATTTTTTAACACTATTCATTAGATAGGACATCGCCATTTGATATGAGTGCAAAAAATAGCTCAAAAACGGTCACCAACGGCATGTTTTTGAAATTTGCCGTTTTTATCAAAAATAAGTGTGCTATAAACCATTAAAAATGGTCTTTTTTTTGGCTAATCATCCCAAACTCGGGGGGGCGCCACTCCCAGTTTATTGATTGAAAATTAGATTACAAAAGCAATGGCGGATATATCCACACCATTTGTACATGTGAAAGCTATAAAAAGGGAGGACTCCTCCCTTACAATTTAGTATCTATCTAAAGTTTGAGAATTGAAATTTGGAGTACTTCCTCCATTACATGGTAAGTGGTTGATAACTGTTGAGAATAATACAAAGGCCGTCTAATACTAATAACCTTTATATAATAATCAACTGCTAGTTTCCACTTTTTCTAATCGAAGTTGAAAATCCTTATAAAATATTTCATTATTGGCCAAAGTAAGCAACATACACGACAGAATATGTATGATAGAGCTAGATGTGCATATAGCTGATTGCAGGATGAGAAGATGTGAAAATGGACATCAACATTATTGGTGGTTAATAGGCCTAACTTCAGCAGCCTATGACCCTTACATTTGGAAACAAAGGCCTAACATCAGCAGCCAATGCCCGTTACAAAAAGAGATTTTAGTTTACCTTGGATGTAATGATGTATGGGAGACCAAGTCTTTCTCCTCTTACAGCTTGTTGAATTTTTTGATGCAGTAGGCTTTCTGAGTAGATTTCCATGTGAGGATTCATCTCAGCACATTTGGCTAGCAGTATCGCAGCTGAGTTTGTTTGTTTAGGCGTTAGTTCCCATCGAGGTTGAGGTTGTAACTCTATTAACCTTTGAAATGGTTCTTTTATTCTCCAGGGAAGCTTTTTCTTTTTCTGTAGCCATGAAATCAGATTTTTTGAGCTTGATTCAACGCTTAGATTAAACAGGAAACCTCTTTGGTGACAGCTTTTTATGCCCACCAGCGCTGCCTCAATCAAAACCTGCTCCTGTAAATTAAGATTAGTAGAATCTGATTTGAAGTAAAAGGCTAAAATCATTTTGCCCTGATTGTCTCTTACAATTCCACCACCAAGTCCTTCACTATTTCTATTGATGAATCCATGAATATTCAGTTTGAAGTATTTATCCTTGGGGGAATGCCATTTTATGTATAAGGTGTGAATTCTGTTTGAAGTATGAAGCAATGCTTCCCAGAATTCATTCCATTTGAAAGTTGTCCATTTTATATCATGGAAGTAGTTAGACAGTGTGGACTTTAATTCTTCAAAGGAAGATTTTATCATATTACCTATGTTCCATTCTTCTTCCTCGTATATCCATTTGTTTCTAGCTTTCCATAGTTCCCAACAAATAATGATTGGAATAACTCGGATGATCAGTTTACATGTACTATTTTTCGCTGAATGATTCCACCAATGATGCAAAAATGGAATTAATCATTGAGAATTAGGTGAAATGTAGATCCCTAGTTCACTACCATATGATTTCCACAGTTTTGATGCATTATCGCAATTCAGAAAAATATGGTCTATTGTGTCTAAACCAGATTGACAGCACACACATTTAAAGGGACCATGAATGTTAAATCTATACAAAATTTCTCCTATTGGAAGTTGTGATTTAAGAAGACGTAGCATGAAGAAAGATTGTTTTGTTGCAATGCTAGAATTCCATAGGAATTTTCCTAAGAACCACTGAATTTGGGGGTTGTGTGTAGCTAATTGAAAAGCTGATTTAAATGTAAATAGCCCAGAATTGGTTAAGGTCCAAATGTTAGGATTCTGATTTTCATTTTCAACAAGGGGTTGTGATAAAATGAATGGATCTATGTGAGGAGCGATTGTTTTCATTCTATCCCAGGTTCTAGACGTGTTCTTTGGAGCATTTTGCATGGGTTGACAGTATCTGTTCATTAAGAATTTAGCCCAAAGGGATTCCTGTTCCCTAAACCTCCACCACAGCTTGTACGAGAAGGCTTTTTGAATGTCAAAGAGAGATCTGATACCAATGCCTCCGGCTTGATAAGGTACACATAGTTTGTTCCAAGCAATCCAGTGATGCTTTCGTTTATGATTTAATGTACCCCAAAGAAAATTGGCAAAAATTGATTCAGAAAAAATTCCTGTTAAGTATCTAGGTCTCCCATTTCTTTCCAGTGGAGGAAGAATTACCCTCATAAAATCAGTTCTTTCGGCTATGCCTATTCATTTCCTTCTTGGAGCTAATCCCCCAAAGAAAACCATAAAAAATGGTCATTTTTTAAAATTTATAAATTTTTATTTTTTTACACAATTCATTAGATAGAACATCGGTATTTGATATGAGTGCAAAAAATGGCACGAAAGCGGCCACCGACGGCAAATTTTTGAATTTTGTCATTTTAACAAAAAATATGTGTGCTATAACCCATAAAAAATGGCAATTTTTAAAAATTTCTAACTTTCTATTTTTTACACCATTCATTAGATAGCACATTGTCAATTGACATGAGTGCAAAAAAGACACGAAACGAACACCAAAGACAACTTTTTGAAATTTTGCCGTTTTAACCAAAAACATATGTGTGCTATAACCCATAAAAATTTTCATTTTTAAAAATTTATAACGTTATACTTTTATACACCATTCATTAGATAGGACATCGAAATTAGATATGAGTTCAAAAAAAAGCTTGAAAACCACCACTGACGACAAGTTTTTAAAATTTGTCGTTTTAACAAAAAATACGTATGTTATAACCCATAAAAAATAGTCATCTTTAAAAATTTCTAACTTTCTGTTTTTTTAACGCCATTCATTAGATAGGACATTGCCAATAGATATGAGTTCAAAAAAAAAGCTTGAAAATGACCACCGACGACAACTTTTTGAAATTTGTCATTTTAACAAAATATACGTGTATTATAACCCATAAAAATGGTCATTTTTAAAAATTTCTAACTTTCTATTTTTTTAATACCATTCATTAGATAGAATATCGCCATTTGAAATGAGCGGAAAAAACAGCTCGAAAACGGTTACCGACGACAAGTTTTTGAAATTTGCCATTTTTACCAAATATAGATATGCTATAACCCATAAAAAATGGTCATTTTTTCAAATTTATAACTTTTGTTTTTTTACACAATTCATTAGATAGGACATCGCTATTTGATACGAGTGCAAAAAATGGCACAAAAACGGCCACCGACGACAAATTTTTGAATTTTGCGGTTTTAAATAAAAATAAGTGTACTATAACCCATAAAAAATGGTCATTTTTAAAAATTTATAACTTTCTATTCTTTACACCATTCATTATATAGGACATTGTCAATTGATATGAGTGCAAAAAAGGGCAAATAAACGGCCACTCGCGGAAACTTTTTGAAATTTTGCCAATTTAACAAAAAATACGTGTGTTATTACCCCTAAAAATGTTCATTTTTAAAAATTTATAACTTTTTATTTTTTTTGCACCATTCAATAGTTAAGACATCGATAGACGACAAGTTTTTGAAATTGGGGGTTTTAAAAAAAATACGTGTGTTATAACACATAAAAATGGTCATTTTCCAAAATTTGTAACTTTCTATTGTTTTAGCAACATTTATTAGATAGGACATTGCCATTTGATATGAGTGCAAAAAATAGCTCGAAAATGGTTACCAACGGCAAGTTTTTGAAATTTGCCGTTTTTACCAAAAATACGTGTGCTATAATCCATAAAAAATGGCCATTTTTTAAAATTTATAAATTTTAATTTTTTTACACCATTCATAAGATAGGACATCTATTTGATATGAGTGCAAAAAATGGCACAAAAATGGCCACCGACGACAAATTTTTGAATTTTGTCTTTTTAACGAAAAATATGTGTGCTATAACCCATAAAAAATGGCAATTTTTAAAAATTTCTAACTTTCTATTTTTTACACCATTCATTAGATATCACATTGTCAATTGATATGAGAGCAAAAAAGACACGAAAACGGACACCAAAGGCAACTTTTTGAAAGTTTGCCATTTTAATCAAAAACATATGTGTGTTATAACCCATAAAAATGGTCATTTTTAAAATTTTATAACTTTATATTTTTTTGCACCATTCATTAGATAGGAAATCAAAATTAGATATGAGTTCAAAAAAAAGCTTGAAAACGACCACCGACGATAAGTTTTTGAAATTTGTCATTTTAACAAAAAATACGTATGTTATAACCCATAAAAAATGGTCATCTTTAAAAATTTCTAACTTTCTGTTTTTTTAACACCATTCATTAGATAGGACATTGCCAATAGATATGAGTTCAAAAAAGGGCACAAAAATGGCCACCGGCGGAAACTTTTTGAAATTTTGCCGTTTTAACAAAAAATACGTGTGTTATAACCTGTAAAAATGGTCAGTGTTAAAAACTTATAACTTTTTTTACATCATTCATTAGATAAGACATCGCTATTAGATATGAGTTCAAAAAACAGTTCGAAAACGGCCACCGACAACAAGTTTTTGGAATTTGTCATTTTAACAAAAAATATGTGTGATATGACCCATAAAAATGGTCATTTTCAAAAATTGAAAACTTACCATTTTTTTGTACCATTCATTAGATATGACATCATCAATTGACATGAGTGCAAAAAAGGCACCAAAACGGACACCGATGGCAACTTTTTAAATTTTAGCCACTTTAGCCAAAACAATATGTGTGCTATAACCCATAAAAATGGTCATTTTAAACATTTATAACTTTATATTTTTTTACACCATTAATTAGATAGGACATTGCCATTAGATATGAGTTCGAAAAACAGCTCGAAAATGACCACCTACAATTTTTTTTAAATTTGTCATTTTAACAAAAATACGTGTGCTATAACCCATAAAAATGGTCACTTTTAAAAATTTCTAACTTTCTATTTTTTTTAACACCATTCATTAGATAGGATATCGCCATTAGATATGAGTTGAAAAAATAGCTCGAAAATAACCACCGGCGACAAGTTTTTGAAATTTGGCGTTTTTAAAAAAATACTGTGTTATAACTCATAAAAAATGGTCATTTTTAAAAATTTCTAACTTTCTATTTTTTTTAAAACCATTCATTAGATAGGACATTGCGCCATTTAATATGAGTGCAAAAAATAGCTCAAAAACGGTCACCAACGGCATGTTTTTTAAATTTGCCGTTTTTATAAAAAATACGTGTGCTATAACCCATAAAAATGGTCATTTTTTAAAATTTATAAATTTTTATTTTTTCACACCATTCATTAGATAGGACATCGCTATTTTATATGAGTGCAAAAACTGGCACGAAAACGGCCTCTGACGTCAAATTTTTGAATTTTGTTGTTTTAACGAAAAATATGTGTGCTATAACCCATAAAAATGGCAATTTTTAAAAAATTTTAACTTTCTAATTTTTACACCATTGATTAGATAGCACATTGTCAGTTGACATGAGTGCAAAAAAGACACGAAAACGGATACCATAGGCAAATTTTTGAAAATTTTCCGTTTTAACCAAAAACATATGTGTGCTATATCCCATAAAAATGGTCATTTTTAAAAATTTATAACTTTATATTTTCATACACCATTCATTAGATCGGACATCAAAATTAGATATGAGTTCAAAAAACAGCCTGAAAATGACCACATACGACAAATTTTTGAAATTTGTCGTTTTATCAAAAAATACGTATGCTATAACCCAAAAAAAATTGTCATCTTTAAAATTTTCTAACTTTCTATTTTTTTTAACACCATGCATTAGATAGAACATCGCGCCATTTGATATGAGTGCAAAAAACAGCTCGAAAACGGTTACCGACAGCAAGTTTTTGAAATTTGTCATTTTTACCAAAAATAGGTGTGCTATAACCCATAAAAATGGTCATTTTTTAAAATTTACAACTTTTGTTTTTTTTGCATCATTCATTATATAGAACATCGCTATTTGATATGAGTGCAAAAAATGGCACGAAAACGGCCACCGACGGCAAATTTTTGAATTTTGCCGTTTTAAATAAAAATAAGTGTGCTATAACACATAAAAATGGTCATTTTTAAAAATTTATAACTTTCTATTTTTTACACCATTCATTAGATAGGACATTGTCAATTGATATGAGTGCAAAAAAGGGCACAAAACCGGCCACCGGCAGAAACTTTTTGAAATTTTGTCGTTTTAAACAAAAATACGTGTGTTATAACCTTAAAATGGTCCTTTTTAAAAATTTAAAACTTTTTATTTTTTTACACCATTCAATAGATAAGACATCGATATTAGATGTGAGTTCAAGAAACAGTTCGAAAACGGCTACCGACAACAAGTTTTTGAAATTTGTCATTTTAACCAAAAATACGTGTGCTATAACCCATAAAAAATGGTCATTTTCAAAAATTGAAAACTTACTATTTTTTATACCATTCATTAGATAGGACATCATCAATTGATATGAGTGCAAAAAAGGCACGAAAATGAACATCCATGGCAACTTTTTCAAATTTTGTCAATTTAGCCAAAAAAATATGTGTGCTATAACCAAAAAACAATATGTGTGCTATAACCCAAAAAAATGGTCATTTTTAAACATTTATAACTTTATATTTTATTACACCATTCATTAGATAGGACATTGCCATTAGATATGAGTTCAAAAAACAGCTCGAAAATGACCACCGACAACAAGTTTTTTAAATTTGTCGTTTTAACAAAAAATACGTTTGCTATAACCCATAAAAAA
Organism: Ophiorrhiza pumila; assembly: GCA_016586305.1. Taxonomy (NCBI): domain Eukaryota; kingdom Viridiplantae; phylum Streptophyta; class Magnoliopsida; order Gentianales; family Rubiaceae; genus Ophiorrhiza; species Ophiorrhiza pumila. The sequence continues at coordinate 49,704 of BLIW01000007.1, forward strand.
TGTTCATTTTTAAAAATTTCTAACTTTCTATTTTTTTAACACCATTCATTAGATAGGATAGCGCCATTAGAAATAAGTTTAAAAAACAGCTCGAAAATAACTACCGACGACAAGTTTTTGAAATTTGGCGTTTTAAAAAAAAATACGTTTGTTATAACACATAAAAATGGCCATTTTTAAAAATTTCTAACTTTCTATTTTTTTAACACCATTCATTAGATAGGACATCGCCATTTGATATGAGTGCAAAAAATAGCTCAAAAACGGTTACCAACGACAAGTTTTTGAAATTTGCCGTTTTACCAAAAATACGTGTGCTATAACCCATAAAAAATGTTCATTTTTTAAAATTTATAAATTTTTATTTTTTTACACCATTCATTAGATAGGACATCACTATTTGATATGAGTGCAAAAAATGGCACGAAAACGGCTACCGATGGCAAATTTTTGAATTTTGTCGTTTTGACGAAAAATATGTGTGCTATAACCCACAAAAAATGGCAATTTTTAAAAATTTCTAACTTTCTATTTTTTACACCATTCATTAGATAACATATTGTCAATTGACATGAGTGCAAAAAAGACACGAAAACGGACACCAAAGGCAACTTTTTGAAATTTTGCAGTTTTAACCAAAAACATATGTGCGCTTTAACCCCTAAAAATTGTCATTTTTAAAAATTTATAACTTTGTATTTTTTTACACCATTCATTAGATAGGACATCGACATTAGATATGAATTCAAAAAATAGCTTGAAAACGACCACCGACGATAAGTTTTTGAAATTTGTCGTTTTAACAAGAAATACGTATGTTATAACCCATAAAAATGGTCATCTTTAAAATTTTCTAACTTTCTGTTTTTTTAACACCACTCATTAGATAGGACATTGCCAATAGATATGAGTTCAAAAAATAGCCTGAAAATGGCCACCGACGACAACTTTTTGAAATTTGTCCTTCTAACAAAAAATACGTGTATTATAACCCATAAAAAATTGTCATTTTTTAAAATTTCTAACTTTCTATTTTTTTAACACCATTCATTAGATAGAACATCGTCATTTGATATGAGTGCAAAAAACAGCTCGAAAACGGTTACCGACGACAAGTTTTTGAAATTTGTCATTTTTACCAAAAATAGGTGTGCTATAACCCATAAAAATGGTCATTTTTTAAAATTTATAACTTTTGTTCTTTTGCACCATTCATTAGATGGGACATCGCTATTTGATATGAGTGCAAAAAATGGCACGAAAACGGCCACCGACGACAAATTTTTGAATTTTGCCGTTTTAAATAAAAATAAGTGTGCTATAACCCATAAAAAATGGTCATTTTTAAAAATTTATAACTTTCTATTTTTTTACACCATTCATTAGATAGGACATTGTCAATTAATATGAGTGCAAAAAATGGCACAAAAACGGCCACCGGAGGAAACTTTTTAAAATTTTGCCGTTTTAACCAAAAATACATGTGTTATAACCCCTAAAAATGGTCATTTTTAAAAATTTATAATTTTTTATTTTTTTTACACCATTCATTAGATAAGACATCGCTATTAGATGTGAGTTCAAAAAACAGTTCGAAAACGGCCACCGACAACAAGTTTTTGAAATATGTCATTTTAACCAAAAATGCGTGTGCTATAACCCAAACTCTTAGGGGTTGAAGAGGACATAAAAAGCAGAATACTAAAATTCCCAACCCCTAGACTCCTAGGAAAAGATAACATAAAGTGGGTGTTAAATAAAAATGGTGAGTTCTTTATGACTTCAGCTTTTTGTCAAGTTAGGCGGAGTAGAAACATAGATAATCTGTTTAAGGAAATCTGGTGTTCACAGCTTCCTCTGAAAATCTCTTTCTTCATGTTCAGACTATTTCTATACAGAATACCTTTTGCTCAATGCCTTGCTAAGTTTAATGTTCATGGCCCTTCTATTTGTACTTTCTGCTTTGCTAATGTGGAATCAATAGATCACTCTTTTGCTAGCTGTCATATAGTCAAGCAGGTATGGAGAATATTCGGTGTAGAGATGGGAGTTGTCAGATCCTCTAATTCCATCAGACAGGTTTGTGTGAATTGGTGGAAGGTCAAGCCAAAGAATGGTCCTCATAAATTCTTACTAAAAGTCTTGCCATCCATAATATGTTGGGAACTTTGGAAGGCAAGAAACAGAGCTGTATATGAGAACATAAAATTGGATCATCATCAAATAAAACACCAAATCTCTCTTTCAGCTGCAATGATGATCAACCTGAAATACCCTGATGTAGACTGGGAGCTTAGAGATTAGTGTTTCTTTTGGAATTCAGTGTTTAATTTTAGAAGGAAGATTGTCATTGAAGTTTATAAATGGAAACCCCCAGATGAAGACTGGGTGAAATTCAATGTGGCAGAAAGAAATGATGAATCCAACTCTTGCTCTGCAGGCATCATTAGAAATAGAGAATGTGAGATCCTTAAAATTCTGTCAAACAAAAATGAGTATACTAACCATGCAGGTATACCAGACTTCAAAGGACTACTGGACTTGGTACAGAAGGGGATAAGCTACTGTTTGGAACAAGGATGGACAAATATCAACCTAGAATCTAACGCCAAAATTCTCTGCAACATCATGGGGGAGACCAGCAGCATACACTGGAAGGCAGCTAACCATTGGAAGCAAATACTTTTTGTCCAGTCCAACAGCATCATTCGGAAGATTCCAGCCGAGGAAAACCAAGCAGCAATTTGGTTAGTGCATCAAAGGGTCCATGATATGCAGATGCAGGAATCAAAAACTCTCCAGGAAATCATATGCAGGGAAAAACTTGGTATCCCTCTGATAAAGAGAAGAGTAAGAGGCTAATGATGCTTGCCTTACTCCTTTTTGTAAATGAACCGGATGAAACAAAGAACTGGGATCGGTCTGAACTTAAGCCACCAGAATTCAGTCAAGAATGTGAAATCAGAAATGGAAGCTGAGACTATGATTTCATCCCTGGAACTACCTCACCAAAAGGAAGAGGATGAGACAAAGACCTCCAAGAAAATTCCAAGCTTAGGTAATGAAGCTATTTTGCTCATGGTTTGTCTAGATTCGCCAGATTCATTTTGTAAAATTGCTTTTGTCATATGCTCTTCAAGCCTTGATCAGGTAGAATCAATTGTAAATGAAGTAAGTAATTACACATTTAATTCCTGATTACCCTTATGAACATGATCCCATTAGGATTAGCATGTTAATGGGTTTATGATCATAAAGGTTTTTTGTAAGAGTGATATCTCACTCAAAAAATTACGTAATATATTGGAAAATTAAAAAAAATGCATATGCTATAACCCATAAAAATGGTCATTTTCAAAAATTGAAAACTTACTATTTTTTATACCATTCATTAGATAGGACATCATCAATTGATATGAGTGCAAAAAAGCCACGAAAACGGACACCGCTGGCAACTTTTTCAAATTTTGCCACTTTAGCCAAAAAAAAATATGTGTGCATTAACCCAAAAAAAATGGTCATTTTTAAACGTTTATAACTTTATATTTTTTTACACAATTTATTACATAGGACATTTCCATTAGATATGAGTTCAAAAAACAACTCGAAAACGACCACCGACAACAAATTTTTTAAATTTGTCGTTTTAACAAAAAATACATGTGTTATAACCCCTAAAAAATGGTCATTTTTAAAAATTTCTAACTTTCTATTTTTTAACACCATTCATTAGATAGGACATCGAAATTAGATATGAGTTCAAAATATAGCTTGAAAACGACCACCGACGACAAGTTTTTGAAATTTGGCATTTTAAAAAAAATACGTGTGTTATAACACATAAAAAATAGTCATTTTTACAAATTTCTAACTTTCTATTTTTTTAACACCATTCATTAGATAGGACATCGCCATTTGATATGAGTGCAAAAAATTGCTCGAAAACGGTCACCAACGGCAAATTTTTGAATTTTGTCGTTTTAACGAAAAATATGTGTGCTATAACCCATAAAAATGGTCATTTTCAAAATTTTCTAACTTTCTATTTTTTTAACACCATTCATTAGATAGAACATTGCTTTTTTGCACCATTTATAAATTTTTGTCACTTTTAAAAATATGTGTGCTATAACATTTGTTCAAAAAACAGTTCGAAAACGGCCACCGACAACAAGTTTACAGTTCGAAAACGACCACCGACAACAAGTTTTTAATTTGCCATTTTAACAAAAAAAAATACGTGTGCTATAACCTATAAAAAATGGTCACTTTTAAAAATTTCTAACTTTCTATTTTTTTAACACCATTCATTAGATAGGATATCGCCATTAGATATGAGTTCAAAAAACAGCTCGAAAACAACCACCGACGAAAAGTTTTTGATATTTGGCGTTTTAAAAAAAATAAGTGTGTTATAACACATAAAAAATAGCCATTTTTAAAAATTTCTAACTTTCTATTTTTTTTTAAAACCATTCATTAGATAGGACATCGCCATTTGATATGAGTGCAAAAAATAGCTCGAAAACGGTCACCAACGGCAAGTTTTTGAAATTTGTCGTTTTTACCAAAAATACGTGTGCTATAACCCATAAAAAATTGTCATTTTTTAAAATTTATAAATTTTTATTTTTTTACACCATTCATTAGATAAGACATCGCTATTTGATATGAGTGCAAAAAATGGCACGAAAACGGTCACCGATGGCAAATTTTTGAATTTTGTCGTTTTAAAGAAAAATGTGGGTGCTATAACCCATAAAAAATGGCAATTTTTAAAAATTTCTAACTTTCTATTTTTTACACCATTCATTAGATAGCACATTGTCAATTGACTTGAGTGCAAAAAAGACACGAAAACGAACACCAAATGCAACTTTTTGAAATTTTGCCGTTTTAACCAAAAACATATGTGTGCTATAACCTATAAAAATAGTTATTTTTAAAAATTTATAACTTTTATTTTTTAACACCATTCATTAGATAGGCCATCGATATTAGATATGAGTTCAAAAAATTGCTTGAAAACGACCACCGACGACAAGTTTTTGAAATTTGTCGTTTTAACAAAAAATACGTATTTTATAACCCATAAAAAATGGTCATCTTTAAAAATTTCTAACCTTCTATTTTAACACCATTAATTAGATAGGACATTGCCAATAGATATGAGTTCAAAAACAGCTTGAAAATGACCACCGACGACAACTTTTTGAAATTTGTCGGTTTAACAAAAAATACGTGTATTATAACCCCCATAAAAAATGGTGATTTTTAAAAATTTCTAACTTTCTATTTTTTTAACACCATTCATTAGATAGAACATCGTCATTTCATATGAGTGCAAAAAACAGCTCGAAAACGGTTACCGACGGCAAGTTTTTTAAATTTACCATTTTTACCAAAAATAGGTATGCTATAACCCATAAAAAATGGTCATTTTTTAAAATTTATAACTTTTATTTTTTTTCACAATTCATTAGATAGGACATCGCTATTTGATATGAGTGCAAAAAAGGGCACGAAAACGGCCACCGACGACAAATTTTTGAATTTAGCGTTTTAAATAAAAATAATTGTGCTATAACCCATAAAAAATGGTCATTTTTAAAAATTTATAAATTTCTATTTATTTACACCATTCATTAAATAGGACATTGCTAATTGATATGAGAGCAAAAAAAGCACAAAAACGGCCATCGGCGGAAACTTTTTGAAATGTTGCCGTTTTAACCAAAAATACGTGTGTTATAACCCCTAAATATAGTCATTTTTAAAATTTTATAACTTTTTTTTACACCATTCATTAGATAAGACATCGATATTAGATGTGAGTTCAAAAAATAGTTCGAAATCGGGCACCGACAACAAGTTTTTGAAATTTGTCATTTTAACCAAAAATACGTGTGTTATAACCTATAAAAAATTGTTATTTTCAAAAATTTAAAACTTACTATTTTTTATACCATTCATTAGATAGGATATCATCAATTGATATGAGTGCAAAAAAGGCACGAAAACGGACACCGATGGCAACTTTTTCAAATTTTGCCACTTTAGCCAAAAAAAATATGTGTGCTTTAATGTTAAAAAAATGGTCATTTTTTTAACATTTATAACTTTATATTTTTTTTACACCATTCATTAAATAGGACATTGCCATTAGATATGAGTTCAAAAAACAGCTTGAAAACAACCACCGACAACAAGTTTTTTAAATTTGTCGTTTTAAAAAAAATACGTGTGCTATAACCCATAAAAATGGTCATTTTTAAAATTTTCTAACTTTCTATTTTTTTTAACACCATTCATTAGATAGGATATCACCATTAGATATGAGTTCAAAAAACAGCTCGAAAACAACCACCGACGACAAGTTTTTAAAATTCGGTGTTTTAAAAAAAATATGTGTGTTATAACACATAAAAATAGTCATTTTTAAAAATTTCTAGCTTTCTATTTTTTTAACACCATTCATTAGATAGGACATCGCCATTTGATATGAATGCAAAAAATAGCTCGAAAACGGTCACCAACGGCGGCAAGTTTTTAAAATTTGCCGTTTTTATCAAAAATACGTGTGCTATAACCCATAAAAAATGGTTATTTTTTAAAATTTATAAATTTTTATTTTTTTACACCATTCGTTAGATAGGACATCGCTTGATATGAGTGCAAAAAATGGCACAAAAACGGCCACTGACGGCAAATTTTTGAATTTTGTCATTTAAATGAAAATATGTGTGCTATAACCCATAAAAAATGGCAATTTTTAAAATTTTCTACCTTTCTCTTTTTTACACCATTCATTAGATAGAACATTGTCAATTGACATGAGTGCAAAAAAGACACGAAAACAGACAACAAAGGCAACTTTTTGAAATTTTTCCGTTTTAACCAAAAACATATGTGTGCTATAACCCATAAAAATAGTCATTTTTAAAAATTTATAAATTTTTATTTTTTTACACCATTCATTAAATAGGACATCGCTTGATATGAGTGCAAAAAATGGCACAAAAACGGCCACCGACGGCAAATTTTTGAATTTTGTCATTTTAACGAAAATATGTGTGCTACAACCCATAAAAAATGGCAATTTTTAAAATTTTCTACCTTTCTTTATTTTACACCATTCATTAGATAGAACATTATCAATTGACATGAGTGCAAAAAAGACACGAAAACAGACACCAAATGCAACTTTTTGAAATTTTGCCGTTTTAACCAAAAACATCTGTGTGCTATAACCCATAAAAATGGTCATTTTTAAAAATTTATAAATTTTTATTTTTTTACACCATTCATTAGATAGGACATCGCTTGATATGAGTGCAAAAAATGGCACAAAAACGGCCACCGACGGCAAATTTTTGAATTTTGTCATTTTAACGAAAATATGTGTGCTATAACCCATAAAAAATGGCAATTTTTAAAATTTTCTACCTTTCTCTATTTTACACCATTCATTAGATAGAACATTATCAATTGACATGAGTGCAAAAAAGACACGAAAACAGACACCAAAGGCAACTTTTTGAAATTTTGCCGTTTTAACCAAAAACATCTGTGTGCTATAACCCATAAAAATGGACATTTTTAAAAATTTATAACTTTATATTTTTTTACACCATTCATTAGATAGGACATCACTATTTCATATGAGTGCGAAAAATGGCACAAAAACTGCCACCGACGGCAAATTTTTGAATTTTGTCGTTTTAACGAAAAATATGTGTGCTATAACCCATAAAAAATGGCAATTTTTAAAAATTTCTAACTTTCTATTTTTTTACACCATTCATTAGATAGGACATCGCTATTTGATATGAGTGCAAAAAATGGCACGAAAACGGCCACCGACAGCAAATTTTTGAATTTTGTCGTTTTAACCAAAAATACGTGTGCTATAACCCATAAAAATAGCAATTTTTAAAAATTTATAACCCATAAAAATGGTCATTTTTTAAAATTTCTGACTTTCTATTTTTTTAACACCATTCATTAGATAGGACATCACCATTTGATATGAATGCAAAACATAGCTCGAAAACGGTCATCGACGACAAGTTTTAGAAATTTGCCATTTTCACAAAAAAAATACGTGTGTTATAACTTATAAAAAATGGTCATTTTTAAAAATTTCTAGTCATGTTTTAAATTTTTTTAACGTTCACTTTTTTTACACTATTCATTAGATAGCACATCATCAATTTATATGAGTGCAAAAAATGGCTACTGACATCAAGTTTTTCAGATTTCCCATTTCAGCCGAAAAACATGTGTTATAACCCACAAAAAATGGTAATTTTTTAAAATTTCTAACTTTCTCTTTTTTTTACTCCATTCATTAGATAGCTTATTGACATTTGAGATGATTGCAAAAAACGGCCACTGACGGCAAGTTTTTATGATTTACCATTTTCGCCAAAAAACGTGTGCTATAACCCACAAAAATGGTCATTTTCCAAAATTTCTAACTTTCTCTTTTTTTATATCATTCATTAAATAGCACATCACCATCTAATATAAGTGTAAAAACGACACGAAAATGGCCACCGATAGCAAGTTATTTAGATTTGCCATTTTGGCCAAAAAAAATGTGTGCTATTACCCACAAAAATGATCATGTTTCAAAATTTTTAACTTTTCCTTTTTTATGTCATTCATTAAATAGCATATGTCAATTTGATATGAGTGCAAAAAAAAAGCACAAAATCAGCCAGTGACAGTAAGTTTTTGAAATTTGCTATTTTTGCCAAAAAAAAAAGGGTGCTATAACACACAAAGATTATTATTTTTTTAATTTTCTAAATTTCCCTTTTTTTACTCCATTCATTAGATAGCACATCGCCTTTTATATGAGTGAAAAAATCGCATGAAAACGGCTAACGATGGCAAGTTTTTTAAATTTGCTATTTTTGCCAAAAAAATGTGTGCTAGTACATCGCCAATTGATATGATTGTAAAAAAGGCACGAAAACGGCCCACAACAGCAAGATTTTGAGATTTTCCATTTTTTTCAAAAAAAAATGTATGCTATAACCAACAAAAAATGGTCATTTTTAAAAAAATTTAAATTTTCCTTTTTGCACCATTCATTAAATAGCACATCGTCATTTGATATGAGTGCAAAAAAGGGCACAAAAACAGCCACCGAGGGCAATTTATTGAGATTTTCCATTTCGGCTAAAAAAACGTGTGCTATAACCCACAAAAAATAGTCATATCTCAAAATTTCTAACTTTCCCTTATTTTTATGTCATTTATTAGATAGTACATTACCATTTAATATGAATGCAAAAAATGACATGAAAACGGTCACTGACGGCAAGTTTTTGAAATTTATCGATTTGGGCAAAAAAACTGTGTGCTATATCCCAAAAATGGTCATTTTTAAAAAATTTTAACCTTTCCTTTTTTAACACCATTTATTAGATAGCAAAATCGACATTTGATATGAGTGCAAAAAACAGCACGAAAATAGTCACCGGTTGAAAGTTTTTGAAATTTACCATTTTTTGGCAAAAAAACGGTGTGCTATGTCCCAAAAAAATTGTCATTTTTTAAAAATTTTAACTTTCCTTTTTTATCGACTTTTTTTCTAAGATAAAAATGGATAATTTTCCAATCATGAGGTTTTTTAAATCCACAGATGAGATACACACGAAATATATGAAGAATACACTATTTATTAGATAAAATATTCTCATTTGATATAAGTGCAAAAAATGGCCCAAAAACGACCACAGATGACAAGTTTTTTAGATTTGCCATTTTTGCCAAAAAACGTGTGCTATAATTACAAAAACGTTCATTTTTAAAAATTCTAACTTTCCCTTTTTTTCACACCATTCATTAGATTGCACATCGCTATTTGATATGAGTGCAAAAAAAGGCACGAAAATAGCCAACGTTTGCAAGTTTTTGAGATTTGTCATTTTTGCCAAAAAAAAAGTGTGGTATAACAAACAAAAAATGGTAATTTTTTAAATTTTTTAACTTTCTTTTTTTTTTTTACACTATTCATTAAATAGAACCTCGCCATTTGATATGAATGCAAAAATCAGCAATAAATTTTCACCAAAATTGCATTTTCCATAGATTATAACACATATATTTTTGCAAAGATTACAAAATCCAAAAATGCGTTAATTTTAACTTTTTTGTATCATTTTTTGCACCCAGATTATGAACATGTATTTTAGTCAATATTGTCAAAAAAAATGAATATTAATAATATTCTGTAAACCTCCATTTCTCATGAGTTACAGTACACGTATTGAGGTCAAAAAAGGCAAAGTCAAAAAAAGTTTTAATTTGGTTTTTCCCTACTATTTTTTACTCAGACATCAACTCTGAATATGAATTTTAAGGAACATTGTCAAAAAAGTGAAACTTATATTTTTCACCAAAATTTTATTTTTCATAGGCAATAACACATGTATTTTAGGCAAAATTTGGAAAATCCAAAAACCCATTGATTTCAACTTTTTTGTACCGATTTTTGCACCCACCATGATTGTGAACATGCATTCTACTCATATATTGTCAAAAAAGTGAAATTAAAATTTTCTCTAAACCTCCATTTTTCATTAGTTATAACACACGTATTGTGGTAAAAAAGTCAAAGTCAAAAAATTTGTTGGTTTTAGCTTTTTTCCTACTATTTTTTACACAGACATCAACTTTGAACATATACTTTAATGAAAAGTGTCAAAAAAGTGAAATTTATATTTTTCACCAAAATTTCATTTTTCATAGACTATAAGCAAAAATTGTAATATCCAAAAATGCGTTGATTTTGACTTTTTTTGTACCATCTTTTGCTCTCACCCTGATTATTAATATGCATTCTAGTCAATATTGTCAAAAAAAAAGTGAAAATTATATTTTTCTCTAAGCCTCCATTTTTTATGAGTTATAATACACGTATTGTGGTCAAAAAAGCCAAAGTCAACAAACGTGTTGATTTTGACTTTTTCACTACTATGTTTTGGGTACATCTCACATGTGAACATGCATTCTAATTAAGGGTGTAAAAAAAAAGTGAAATTTATTATTATTAATTATTATTATTATTGATTCAGCATGTCGTTATTGCTACGAGAATAAAATATACTCAAGGTCCTGGGCTCCTGAGAGTCGGCTTAATGAGCCCAACAATGATAAAATTGGACTGATCGAGTGGATATATGTTTATGATGGGGCTTTTTAATAGGTTCGGCCCAACATCATTAATTATCACATCGTTGTACGGAACGATATCTCTCTTTATCGAGTTCATCAATTTGAAGGAGTGCTGATCGTCTCGTCGTTCCCTCCTCCCCATTTGACCATCGAATGCCTGCTCTCTGGCCACCAACAAGCCAACAAATAAATATCTCCTTCTCAATTCCCAAGTCCCAATCCAGATAGCATACGAGTAGTATTCACGGAAGAGTGATTAAATTTGAAATGGGGACCGAGAACTCTGCTTCCGCGGAGATATCGGAGCCTTTGCTGGACGAAACTCAGAGTAAGATGACCCCACCTTCTGATTCCGATTTGGATTCGGATTTAATTCCCCCGTGGAAAGAACAGATCACCATCCGTGGTCTACTGGCCAGCGCCTTGTTGGGGGCCCTCTTCTGTATCATCACCCACAAGCTCAATCTCACTGTCGGGATCATCCCGTCCCTGAACGTCGCAGCTGGACTGCTGGGTTTCTTCTTTGTCAAGACCTGGACCTCTTTGTTATCCAAATTAGGCCTTTCCCTTCGGCCTTTCACTAGACAGGAGAACACCGTTATCCAAACTTGTGTTGTTGCTTGTTATGGCCTTGCCTTCAGCGGTAGTATTTCTTTACATATCTACTCAGTATTATTACTTACGCTTCTTGCTTGGCTGCCTTTTTCGTTTTAGCATAAAAATGATTTTTTTTTTTTTTTTTTTTGGAAATTTTTGGATCTTTGCAGATGCATTATTACTATCTGTTTGCTTTTTTTTGTCTTTTTTTGTTTAAAAGGTCTGGTTTGGTTTTTGACTTACTTATTAATGCAATTGTTAACTTCATATTGGAGTTGCTGTTTATGGGCAGGGACAGGATTTTTTTTATTAACTTAAACAATAAAAACAATAAATAACGGGGCTTCCTTGGTTAACCTTACTGACCATTTCTTGTGTTAATTGTTAGTTAAAGTTTATCATGTTTATGATAGATTCGTCATGGTGTGGGTTTGGGGTTGCATAAGCCTAAGCTGCCTATGTACTGCAGAGGACTCCCGTTATTGGAATTTACTAACAGTTGTTTCTTTGATTTTGATAATGAATGTCTTGATTCTCTCGAAGGAAATGATTTCTTTTACCAATTTACTATCTGTTTCTGGGTTTTTTTTTGGGTTTTTTTATCACACGCTAATTTTTTTATGCGGTTTGCTGGCCTATGATAGGGGGTTTTGGTTCTTACATGCTTTCCATGGATGAGAAAACATACCATCTCATTGGTGAGGATTATCCAGGTAACCGGCCTGAAGATGTTAAGAATCCAGGATTGTTGTGGATGATCGGTTTCATGTTTGTTGTCAGTTTTCTTGGGCTTTTTAGCCTTGTTCCACTTCGTAAGGTAACTATTGCCGGTTGCTTATGTTTTGTTTCATACGAGGGATTGATCATTATGAATTTGCATTATCATTGCTTCTATTTTGTATTGCTCGGTTTAACAGGGAATGGCATATTTGCTTTGCTAGTTTTCCTTTGTGCATTTCATTCTTATTCTCCTTTTACTTTAAATTCAGGTTATGGTCATGGATTATAGGTTGACATACCCCAGTGGGACAGCCACAGCAATGTTGATCAACAGCTTTCACACAAATACGGGAGCTGAACTTGCAAGGCAAGCATCACAAGATTATAAAACATTTTGAGATTGATGTGGATTTTTGGTTATTTTATTTTCTCTGTAAAAGTTTTCTGTTACTCATTTTTGTATTCCTACTTGCTGAAATTTCATGTTGCAACGAATTTTGCAGGAAACAAGTGGCCTCACTTGGAAAATATTTGAGCATTAGCTTTTTCTGGAGCTTCTTCAAATGGTTTTTCAGTGGAATTGGGGATTCATGCGGATTTGACAATTTCCCTACCCTTGGGTTGACATTGTTCAAGAACACGTAAGCTTCTTTTTAACTCTGATTATGTAGCAATATTGGCAATACTTGCTATCTGTAGACTCAGACATACTTTCCAAAATCTCATTGTTTCTGATGAGGTCATATTCCTACCATGGTGCAAGTGCACAGCAAAAAGTTTTCACTACATGTTGTATAATGGATGGCTTTAGTTAGAAATAGTGTTACAGACTACAGATATAGGTATACTCAATGTATTTTCACAAAGACAGCAGTCAGTACACAGATTAATAACTAAAAGGTACAAATAGGAGTAGAAGCAAGCTATTCCGCTGGTTTACTTGGTTTGTTATGCAGGGAACAGTGATAGGAAATACAGGTCGTACATGTTGAGTGGATTAAGTACAGCTACGAGCCTAGGAAGGGTGGCACTAGCTGCTCACATATGTGTTGAGAAATCTTATCTTGCAGTCTACTGATGCATCAGTGAACTTTTTGATGACATGTGATTGTAAATTTAACAACCTAAAGTTTTCAATCTTAATTAAATTTAAAATGAACGAAAAAGTTTGTACTGAATTTTACCACCCTTTTATGGTAATGTAAACCTTTTCATGCTTGCTTTTATTTTTGGCATGAACTGTGTTTCTAAAACAAGACAGCTCGTCACAAGGGATATAAAGGCTAATTATGGACTGCATGTGTGGATTTCTTTTAAAACATTTTGTTTATATTGGTGACATTTTGTATCTTGTCCCTTTCTTCCAGGTTCTATTTTGACTTTAGTCCTACATATGTTGGATGTGGTCTTATCTGTCCTCATATTGTCAACTGTTCAACACTTCTTGGAGCTATTATATCATGGGGTTTTCTATGGCCCTTTATTTCCCAGCATGCCGGCGATTGGTATCCAGCGGACCTTGGCAGCAATGACTTTAAAGGTCTCTATGGGTATAAGGTATAATAAAAACTTTTTGCACATACTATGGAGAAGTGATTTGAGTGGAGGGTCCAGTGAGAAAATTACTGAAAAGTTGATGTTTGTAAGCTTTCATCTGCTGAGTATGTAATATTACTGAGGCATATCCCACAGTAACATGACAAGGGAGATGATGTTATCGCATGTCACATCTAGTTTAAGGGGTTAGCTGGCAATTGGGGCATGGTACTAAGGGGTGTTTTCTAGCTCTTGTCAGGACTTACGGCAAATTTCTCAATTGCACTCAGAGTGCTTGCTACAATGGAATATACAGTTATAGGGATTGACAGCCTCAAACTTTTCCATTGCAAATTATATTTTCCATCTTGATAAATCCAGAAAGCAAGCTATTTGCTAGTTTGGCAGCATTCCTTATTTCAGCTCTACAAAATTGTTATTGATTGTTGATGAATTGGATTGTTCTGTAGTAGGATCTTATGCTCTAATTATTTGTTTGCAGGTCTTCATAGCCATTTCACTTATTTTGGGTGATGGACTTTACAATTTGATTAAGATAATAGGAATCACTGTTAAGGAGATGAGCAAAAACAGCACCAGGAAGAAGGATCTTCCTGTTGTCATAGAGGTTTCGGGTAAGTGATGGTGTGCCCATGATCTTGAAGTACTGTTTCATGATTGTCTTGCTGTTCCTTGGCTCCTTGTTTTTTTCTTGTTTTGATACCTCTTGAGCCATTTGATGATCATATGAGTAGGTTGAAGCTTAGAAAAGACAAAAGCACAAAGACATGATACATCTTTTTACCTTTTCTTCGTTCCAAGGACCCAAATCCTAACGCAGTCGAATTTGACCATTACTGATTTAGTGAAAGGTCTTATATTGTGAATATTGCTGCAAAAATATGAATTGTGTCAAAACTGTTATAGTGGCATAACCATATGGTAATAGGTTGAATTTTCATTCATAGAGATTTGTAAATATGCATGTCTACCGTTATTTGCTCTATCTTGGTAAAATGACGGCCACCAGCTTGATGTCTCCTCTCCCAAAATGTGTATGTCTTCATATTTATTGTACCATTATTGCATATATATAACGATTTCCTGTATTGATGCTTAACAGATGGTGAGAGTTCGAAATTACTACTGGATCAGAAAAGGAGGGATGAAGTATTCTTGAAAGACAGGATTCCTTTCTGGTTTGCTGCCTCTGGATATGTTTGTCTGGCTGCAATATCCATTGCCACTATGCCAATTATCTTTCCGCCTCTTAAGTGGTATTTGGTCCTTTGCTCATATGTAATTGCTCCTGCCCTTGCCTTCTGCAATTCCTACGGGACTGGGCTCACAGATTGGAGCTTGTCTTCTACGTATGGCAAGATTGGACTATTCATTTTTTCTTCGCTGATTGGAAGCAACGGTGGTGTTATAGCTGGGCTTGCAGCTTGTGGGGTTATGATGTCCATTGTCTCAACTGCGGCTGATTTGATGCAAGATTTTAAGACCGGTTATCTTACCATGTCCTCAGCCAAATCTATGTTTGTGAGTCAGTTGGTTGGAACAGCTATGGGCTGTGTCATTGCTCCCTTAACATTTTGGTTGTACTGGAGTGCTTTTGATATTGGTTCTCCTGATAGTCCCTACAAAGCACCATATGCTGTCATCTATAGGGAAATGGCTATTTTGGGAATTCAGGGATTCTCTGAACTTCCCAAGCATTGCTTGGCACTATGCTTGGTTTTCTTTGCAGCAGCTCTGGTTATTAACTTGTTGAGGGATGTAACCCCCGAGAAGGTGTCAAAGTTCATTCCCATTCCAATGGCAATGGCAGTACCGTTTTACATTGGAGCTTACTTTGCAATCGACATGTTTGTTGGAACTGTCATACTGTTTATCTGGGAGAGGCTAAATAGGAAGGATGCTGAAGATTATGGAGGTGCGGTTGCATCGGGTTTGATATGTGGCGATGGAATTTGGACAATACCATCGGCAATCCTTTCAATCTTCAGGATCAATCCACCCATTTGTATGTATTTTGGCCCATCGTCAAGTAGTTAGATGATGCAAACAATTTGTAGGTGTTGATGGATGGCTGTATTCTTCTTTGCATAAAATATTTTGCGTACAATTGTAAATATGTAAAACTTTTCAACTTATTCATGGCATTGGAACATTGATTACACGGAGTGGAGTGATTGTGATTGTGATTGTGATTGTGATTGTGATTTTTTTGAAGCTATCGGTTACTTCTCAAGTTAAAACTGCAGGCGAACCTGAAATATACAACATTGCTGCAGAATAGAAGGTCTTCTTTTGGATATTGGTTTGGACAGACCTGGAAGCTGATGTAATAAATAAAATAATTAATGTTTTAGAGGTGAGATAGAAAACTCTATCCCATGGGATCTTTGGTGTAATAAATAAAACTTTGTTTTGATAATAAACACTAAAATATGAATTGGGACACCAAAGTAAAAGCAGAAGAGAAGTTGTGTTTCCCTTCTTTTTAACTTTTTATCCATACCATAGCTACACATTAGGGGTTAAAAAACAAAACCAATAGAATTGTTCTGATGATGTAGAATACAATAGAATTGTTGGCACAAATTAATAACGATAACCGGTTCCGGGTTTCCCACAAAATAACAACTTAAAAAATAAAATATGTATATCAAAATACTAAGAAATAAGGGGTAGTTGCGGGTTTACTATTTGTATCAGTAATTTTCTACGGTTTATTATTTACCATTCATGTTGACTTGAATATCCAATCTATTTCATTAATAAAAAAAAAAACACACACACACACACTTGGATGTTTTTTTTTTTGTTGGGGAGGGCGGGGGGATGTCACGAGGTCCACACTATCGTTTTATGGTGGAAAACTTCACGAGAAAATTCTCACCTGCATATAATTCCCACATATAAGAATGCAAAATAAAAAAAAAAAAGAATTTTCATTGAGGAATGAAATAAGTGGGCCCGTTTTTGAACTCTAACTCCGTAGTCAAACTTATTCACATGCCCACTCGACAACGCTGGGATCTTAACATCTCTCTACTTTTTTTTTTTTGTTAATAACTTGGCCTTCTGCATTCTTCATTCTTCATTCACAACATTCAAACAAAACAAAAGAAAGAAAACAACACACGCACTCGCACTCAATTACGCATATCCATAATCCATGATCCCCCCCCCAACTCTTTATCCCTTATTTTTATTCTCCCTCTTTTTGTAATTAATAATACCATATCAGTATGTTGGTAGCAGTAACTCTAGTAAAGTACTTTTGGACACAACTCCTCTTACTGTAATTGACATTAGATCCCGAGGATGTGATTCTGGGATTGCCCGACCAGAGCTTCTTGAACCTCCCCCAACACGAACAACTACTACCAACAACAGCATGGGTAGTTCCGAAAACAAGCCCGCTGAGATCAAAGACTTCCAGATTTCTATTGCTGATAAAGAAGAAAATACCAGCAGCGTCAAGAAGCAGCAGTTGGCCCCAAAAAGAAGCTCCAACAAAGACAGGCACACTAAAGTTGAAGGCAGAGGGAGGAGGATCAGGATGCCAGCTTTATGCGCAGCAAGAATTTTCCAGCTCACTAGAGAATTGGGTCACAAGTCTGATGGTGAAACCATCCAGTGGCTGTTACAGCAGGCTGAACCCTCTATTATTGCCGCCACCGGGACAGGGACCATACCTGCCTCTGCTTTAGCCGCAGCTGGCCCGACCACGCACCACGGGAGCTCCGTTACAGCTGCCCTACATCCCCATAAGATTGATGAGTTGGGCGCACATATGGGTGGCTCAACTGGTGGTAGGACCAATTGGCCAATGGTTGGTGAGAATTTGGGAAGACCCCATATGACCACAGCTGCGATATGGCCCCCTCATCCTGCCGCTGTCAGTGGCTATGGATTCCAGTCCTCTGCTTCGCCATCATCCCCTGGTCCATCCACACCCAATTTAGGCGCTCAGAGTTCTAATTACTTACAAAAGATTGGATTTCCTGGGTTTGACTTGCCAGCCCCTATGAGCTTGGCCTCAATTTTGGGTGCAAGTACTGACCAGCAGGCGCAGCAGCACCATCCTGGGTTGGAACTGGGTTTATCGCAAGATGTTCAAATTGGAGTTTTGAACCCTCAAACCTTGAGCCAGATTTATCAGCAGATGGGCCAGGCTAGAATGCACCAGCAACAACAGCTATCTCCGAAGGATGATTCTCAAGGATCAGGATCGTAGATTTTGCGAACATCAAGTACAGGAGTTAAAAAAGAAAGAAAATTAAATGTAGTTTCACCTTTTTTGGGTGAAAGCTTTTAAATTTTTTGATGAGTGGTTTCTGTATCGTATTATCGCAACATTAAGTAAGGACAAAGATTTGCAAATTGCCTAGCGATTGAGAGGTTTTGCATGAATGCTATTAACAGCCAAAAGTCCAAGATGGCCGAAGATTACTCGATTGATTGGGGAAAATTGTTTGAAATCCTGAAAAAGGAAGTATTTTAATCCCCCAAATCCAATCCGCTTCTCGATGATACAGGTGCCCCAGATGATTCAGTTTTGCTTTGAGAATTTTGCCTGTATAAATTGTAGAGCTTTTAGACGATACTGTTTTTGCTATACAGCTAGCTGCTCATGGGCTGGGAAGTGCAGGTGGGAAACTTTGTCTGGCCAATTACATTTTTGTTGTTAGGTATGTGTGAAATGTGAACAGAGAGATTTTTCGTTACTTTTCTTCACCTTAGATCTCGAGGGTTTAGTACCTTATCCCTCCTCCCTAGCAGTAGCTTGCTTAAACATAAGAGTTGCATTGCAATACTTGTGCCCTTTCTTGTGTAAACACTTAATGGAGTCTTGTGATTATCTGCTTTGTTATATATTATACATTTTAGACTGATACAATCATTTTTTGTTTTAGAATTCATAATTGTGGGTCTGAGCCTACTTTAGATGAAAACATTTTTGAACTCTAATACCGTTTGGAAGCAAAGTAAGCAGAGGATGTGCTTTGGTTTGCAGGTTTCGGCCTCCGGAGCCAAATTATTTAAGGAGGATGGTTAAACCTTCTAATAAGATTGTCCCATTAATTCCCATTAACAACCTGGTTGCGGAATATATGTGGTTTAGTTCAAGTTGTTAGAAAGATTAACTAAGGTCCTGGCTCCTGCTCCTGGGTGTCAGGGATTAATTCAGGACTTTTTGCCTTAGTGTATCTTCAGACCTTTGGCTTTTAATTTAGTTAGTATAACTACTAGTTGTCTTGGTTATTAATCATGCAGAAACTTGAAAGCCCTTTTTCTGCTAAAGTTGTCCAGCCTTTCCATGATAATTTTTTTGAGGAGATGGGAGTCTTATTCTAAGACCCCAATCCCACATCGGTTGGGAGAAGGATTGATGTAATGTATATGTATGTGACCCTAGGTTCCAAGTTAAATTTCAGGGTATTCATTTTGTCATAGCGAGGACAAGCCAAACGAAGTTGGGCTTGGGTGCGTCAGCCTCTAGTCGTGTCACGGCCCCGCGGGGCCCATGGGTTCACTGTGCTCGCGGGCTCGGGGCGTGACAGAATGGTATCAGAGCCCATGGGTTCACTGTGCTCGCGGGCTCGGAGCGTGACAGAATGGTATGCACGAGCCAAACGAAGTTGGGCTTGGGTGCGTCAGGCTCTAGTCGTGTCACGGCCGCGCGGGCGCGTGTGAGTCCACGGGTTCACTGTGCTCGCGGGCTCGGGGCGTGACACTTATACTAGTAATCTTACCTTGAATCAATTCTCGTCTAACCAATTAGGCTCCTCCAATTCATTCTTAACTACAGCAGGATCAAGTATACCTAAACTCAACTGTTGTATCGTATCGTAGAAAACATAATGCTATTGTGGACACGGGCAGAGTAAAGGATACAAATACTAGAATTAGTACTAGTTTCCAAGTGTTGTATCTTCCGTTTGGAACTATAATGGTACATTTGCGGCATCTAAAGATTAGAATTCAGAGAGAGTTCATTGTTGGTTTTTATTCATTCTCCAGCTATCAGTTTCCAGCGCCTAGGCAGGTTCCTAGTGTTGGTTACGTTTTTACTTCCAAAATTGAATCCTGTAATTTTGCCTAGTGTTCGTTCAGCTTTTGGGAAAACAGTGCGCTGAGCTTTGGAGAGCTTGGGGGAAATTTGTGAAAACTAGATCTGGTAACGTTTTGTCACACCAAGCCTAAGAACCGTTGCTGCGCTGGAACACTCATGAAGTGGTTTGCAGATGTAGCCGGTTTTGAGAAAATGTTTTATCTAAAAGATTAAGATGAGCATCTTCAACTTCAAGTAAGTTAGCATGTGTAATAAAAAGGTACGAAGTTGCATAGGAATCTAATCTAGTTTAATATAAATACTCATTTCCATCATGCGATTCTTCACGTTCATAATTCACTAAGTATCAACATCACCCCGTGACCGTGAGCAAAGAGAAATTCAGTGCTTGTCTTTCCAAACAAAAACTGTGCCATAAACAATTTAGGTTGTTTTTAACTCCAATCATACCAAAAACCCAAAACAGACGAATACAGCATCGATTGATTGGGTAGAGAGTTGCAGGTATTACCCAACTCAGGCTCTCTTCCAGTTCCTGCTAAGCAAGAAGAAGCCCACACAATTAGCTAACATTTCTTGCGGATTCTGAAAGAAGCCTTCAAAATTTCAGACCATGTAGATGTAGATTATATGTTGTTGTTCCTAATTTCAGAGTTCAGACCATGTGAAATGAGTTTGTGATGATTTTCTGCCCTGTAAATCATATACTGTACTAATTATCTACAACAAACATCAAGTGACCTCTGTAAGTTGCGCACACACTAATTCTCCTAACAAAAAGTTTGTGCTCGTTTTTTCTCAAAAATGGATGGTCCAGTAGCTGAATAAAACTTTCTTTTGACTGCCAAACATAAACATATCACTTTCAACAGTCGAGTTCGAGCGGCTGTACTATGAGAAGTTGTGCGGCGGGTGAGTTAGCGAGAGCATTAATCTCTGCTGCTTCCCACCAACCACAACCACTCCCATCTGGGAATTGGACTTCGTCCCTGGAACAAATTCTGCACCGATTCGGTTGCCGAGACTCTTTGACCCCAACACTCGTAGCCCGGGTCATCGACCCCTTCCTCCTCCACCACCACTCTCTTGCTTTTGGCTTCTTTAATTGGGCCTCTCAACAGCCGGGATTCTCCCACACTTCAGCTACCTACCAATCCATTCTCAAATCTCTCTCCATTGCCCGCCAGTTCAACCATTTGGAAAAGCTCTTAAAACAAGTCAATGCTCTCAACATCCAAATTCACCCTTCAGTCTATGGCTCCGTTATTTCCTCCCATATCGCCGGCCGGAAAACCCATATTGCATTCTCGATTTTCCACCAAGTTCGTGCTGCAATTTCGGGAATTGGATCCGCCACATGCAATTCCCTTCTGGCCTCTCTCTCTTCTGAGGGCAATATTCGTGATGCCAAATTAGTGTTGGATGAAATGCTTCGCAGAGGAGGCATCCCTTTGACGACTGTTGGTTTCGGAGTGTTTATATGGAGGTTTTGCAGAGATGCTCAAGTTGGACAGATTTTGAAGCTGTTGGATGACGTTAAGAGCAGAGATTTCTCGGGAATTAACGGGTCGATTGTCGCAGTTTTGGTTGTTCACGGGCTTTGTTCCGTGTCCAGAGCACTAGATGCCGTGCAACTGTTGGATGACCTGAGGAAAAGAGATTGCAAACCTGATTTTATGGCTTACAGAGTTGTAGCCGAAGCGTTCCGAGAGATGGGATGTGAGGTTGACGTTCAGGATGCACTGAAAAAGAAGCGTAAGTTAGGGGTGGCGCCACGGGCTAACGACTACAGAGAGTTTATTTTTGCTTTGATAGCAGAGAGACTTATGTGTGAAGCAAAAGAACTGGCTCAAATCATTGTGAGTGGGAATTTCCCACTTGAGGTGGACGTCCTTAATGCTTTGATAACATCTGTGTCAACTGTTGATCCATGTTCTGCAGTTTCCTTTTTGAAATTCATGCTTCACAGAGGAATGCTGCCTACACTTGTTACTTTAACCAATCTGAGTCGGAATCTTTGTAAACATGGTGGGTTAAATGAGTTGGTTGAGGTATTTGAGATTCTGTCTGCAAATGAATACTTCAATGATTTACAGAGTTACAATTTGAAGGTTTCATTCTTGTGCAAGGCAGGGAGATTGAAAGAAGCATACGAGTCCCTGCAGGAAATGAAGAAGAAATGTCTGGTTCCACATGTGTCATCCTATAATACTCTTCTGGAAGCTTGCTGCCGGGAAGATTTAATACGCCCGGCAAAAAGATTGTGGGATGAGATGTTTAGGAATGGCTGCCAAGGAAATGTACAGACATACTGTATCCTTATCCAAAAGTTTGTGAAAATAAGTGAGATTGAGGAGGCTTACACGCTGTTTTGTCAGATGCTGGATAAAGGAGTTTTACCTGATGAAACTATATACAAATCCCTCCTTGCAGGACTCTGTCAAGCTAAAGATCTGGACACTGCTCTTGCAGTTTTCAACAAGTCCGCTGAACAGGATATGAAGCTTGGCTACACCACTTTGAATGCATTCATCCTCTACCTTTGCAGAGAAGGTACTGTTGTTCCACTGTCTTACTCGAAGTTGAGTGAAATATTCAAATGCAAAATCTTGTTTTACCTATTCATTGATCTGTGTTAAACTAGAGTGTTAAACTAGATGGTCAGTTGTATACTTTGCTTGTATTAATTCTTATTTAAAACTTTGCAGGTTTCTTTCTTCCAGCTTCTAATTTGCTTACAAGTTGCGCCTCTGATTTGGGAAGTTTAGATGCTCATGTGACTTTCTTGAGATTTTTGGTGGGTGATGTCGGAGAGATGTCATTGACCATTAAGCACCTGAGAGGATTGGGAGATAAATCACCTTTATTCTTGCATGCTCTTCATACTTGCATACTATCATCCTTCTCATCTTCACCCAAGATGGATTCAGTGCTAAAGTTATTCCAAGAAGTGCATGCAGCAAGTCATCAAAAATTTTGAAATCTAGATTGAAGGAAAGATATGGTCAGGAATCGAGAGAAAGTTGTTCAGCTTGGTAGTTACTGATAGCATTCCCTAGAGAAATTTTCAAAATTAATCATACTCTTGTTACTACACTTCTCAATCAACCTGGCATCTTTCGCAGCTCCCCACGTTAGTATCAAATGCCCATCTTGAAAATTTTAATTCTTGTTTATTTCAACCAAAAGAAGAATACCTTCAATTGAGATTTACATGATATAAGTGTGTTTCTGTATTATTTACTTACTAGTTACTAGATGTGTTTTGAGGTTTCAAAAACGGGAAAAACAATGCTGGTTATCATATTTACACGATCTACATGACAAAATCAGAAAAAAAGAAAACCATAGCTACTAGGATTAAACTACGATTCTTAAAACATCAAGCAGTCGCCACAAAATTGATCCATTCCAAGAAACTTTGAAAAATCAAACATTCTGAATAAAATGTCTACCAGATATATATGTGTGTCAAAGCAAAACTTCCATTGAAACAGATGAAAATTCCAGAATTGAAACCAGCAATACAACTAGAAAAATTTTCTCCCCTAGGACATTCTTTGTGCTGCTTCTTTGGCAAGAAGCTTCTCCTTGGCCTTTGTCTTTGCCTGGGATTTGGAGCCCATAATTCCACCACCCCACTTCTTCCTGTACTCTTCATATTTGTCATTGAAGTTAGCCTGTCCAAGGAAAGAAAACTATTAGAACCATTTTAGGGCAAAAACTAGTCCAGTGGTTGCGCACATAAACGAAGTATTGATTCACCTTGATAGCCTCCAAGATTTTGCTGAACTCCATTTTATCTTCATTCTTAACTGAAGTTAGGCACAAAACTGAAGCAGTTTTCTGATGAACAATCTGCAAAACAGTAAAGGATAAGTACGTAGAAGAAAAACACAACATGATCGAAGTATATGATGGGATCCAAGGGCTCAAAAGAACGAGAAAAACTTACTGCCCCCAATCGCGATTTTCCCTTCACAATACAATAGGGAATTTCCATCTTCCTACACAATGCAGGAAGCCAAACAACCAACTCAATCGGGTCAACATCGTGAGCAATAACCACCAACTGTGCCTTGTTCTGCAGGAAATCAATTTTGGTTGATATGGTTACTAACAAAATAGAAACACCAAAGAATTGCTAAAAACTGAATTTTTTTAAAAAAAAGGTACAGAACCTGCTCAACAAGATAGGTAACATGCGTCAAACCAAATTTGACAACAATAGGCTTCTTAGCCTCAGATGTTTTCCCTTCGACCTCAGCTTGGGCTCTCTTGAGTAGGCGTTCTCTTTTGGAAGCCTTGTCTTCTGGTCTGTATTTAAGTAGCATTTTGAACAGACTTGTTGCTGCAAACCAAAATACGAAAACTTTGATAAACTCGCAACAAGACTGCCAAAATAAATCTAACACAAGATTCTATCAGCCAACACATTTGGATTACTAGTATGATAAAGTGCAGACATGCACATCTAGCAAATAAACGAGTCTGAAACACAGAAAGGGGGTTAAACAGCTATGCACGAAGGCAAATTTTCTTAGGGGCAATAAGAAACTATTCTTGCACTCTTAATAATTCATCCTCTTACAGAGCAAAAAGAATCTAAACAGTCATCAATCGAATATAGCTAGTGCTAGAATGAGAACCCTCATTTCCAATATTGAGAGGGAGAAAAAAGAACACCAAACATTCCTACTTAGCAAAGTATCAAGCAAACGAACAGATACATGCTATTATATGATGCCATTGTATAGAAGGTCCGAGAACGAAAACGATATCTTCAGAAAATGAAGATAAGCATAAATAAATAAATAAATACAAATTTAAATGCAAACATCAAGAGTTGTAGAAGAGAGAAACACAATAAAATATAATATTAGTAATATTTATATAAAATAGTAACAAAAGAAGAAGAGAGAAATGTCTGACCGAGATTTTTATCGAGTGTCTTTGAAAACTGGTTGAGAGCAGGGGGAACCTTCAAACGCTGCCTGAGAATCCTCTTCTTCCTCTGGATCCGCACATTAAGCGGCCATTTCACGAACCTGGTGAGATCCTTCTTGGGCGGAATCGCCCCTCCGATCCCGAACTGCTTCGGACGCTTCTCGAACAAAGGATTCACCACCTTCTCCTGATTTTGATTTTTTTTATTTTAATGAAATTAAATTTAGTTCACATAGAATGATTCAAAACCCTAAGTAAAAATCGTTTAGTTCAACTCTAACATAAGATAAAGATAATTCGAAAAAGAATAGCATACTGTTTTCTTCTTCGCAACTGCCGCTGAAGGCTTTACACCCTTCTTCGGAGCCTACAAAATCAAAATCATTAAAAAAAAAAAAAAAAAACAGTGTTACAAACCCACTTGTAATCCCCATCGAAAACTGTCAATATCCTAATTCGAATAGAAATTTAGAAAGAAGAGCGCTCACCATTTTCTGCTGCTACGGCCGACTCTTCTGGTTTGGAACGAAAGCCTTCAAGTTGAAAGTGAAACCCCTACACGTTGCCTTATACCCTCTCTCTACAACTGAGTTACTTATTTATTTATAGTGCTCCAGTAGGGTTTGGATTTTTGGTTTGGGTCTCCTCAGGCCTGGATAGTTTTGGGCTTATCAACCCTATTGCCACTTGGGCTGAATTGCACAATGTAACGTAGACTCCTAATTTTTATATTTTTTTACATAATAACTATGGATTTATGGTTCTGTTTTTTTTTTTTTTATTAAATAAATATTTATTGTTGCATAAGTGAATCAATGATTGATGATAAAACTCTTCATATGTGGAATTATTAATTATGTCATCAATACATATATTTATATTTATATTTATACTCCTTATCATTACTTTACTTTTGTTGTTCCTCCAAAATTTGCAAGTTGATCTATAATCTTATTGTATTGAGATATAAAAATTACACCATTACCAAATAACATGTCCTTTTTATTCTTATATCTAATATTTATTATTTTTTCTTAATTATAAATAAATTTATTTATTTAGTTTATCGATGACAATATTATATGAGAGAATTGCGAGACGTTTTTTTTACTTTTTTGATAGTATACATTACTGCAGTAGTAGGTCTGGACGGATTTAAGCAACCCAAACCAAGTAAGGGAAGTGGCATCAGTCCCATTGTTAGAGTGGGTAGAAGAGAAGGGCTATTGAAATTAAGCAATTAGGTGCATTAGTTTGTAAATGGAAATCAATAAAATACATTGTTTGATTTAAATTGAGAAATAAACTAAGATAAGAGGATATAGGACATTTACTACATATATTTTACTCTTTATTACTGTTTATGTGGAAAATAAGAGTTTTAAAATGTCGGGGAATCCAATCATATAGAGCCCAGCCCACTGAGCAATCGGAAAAGACCAACCCAAATGTCATTTCGGGTTAAGTAGCAGAGATATATTTATATATGTGGGATGGAAAATGAAAAACTTAGTTTGGGATACAAATACAATACAAAACATCTACTTGATATGATGATGATGATTGATCTTGGTTTGAGGGACACAGGACAGTAGTGAAAGATGGAAGCGGAGGCATGCAGCAAGCATCAGTAGCAGGAGCCAGGAAGATTTTGAAAAATTAGTAGCCACACAAGGCAGTGTTTCTGGTGGAGGGCCTGTAGTTCAATGCGGTGAGGCTGTAGATGCACGTATTTGCTTGTCTTGATTTGATTGATATCTCCTCAGATGTGGTTTTAGAAGCAGGGATGTTACAAGCAGCAGTGGAGCTAAACAACAAACTTGCCTGGCAGGAGTTTACGATGGCTTTCTCTCTTGCGCACTCGATTCCATCAACTGATGCTATTTCCAACTTGTAGATTCCGTACCTGTTTGTAGTTCTGTTTACAGAAAATGATATCTGTTCGGTTGTTCTTGTAGAAGTTGCCTTGAACTTGCAATCTATTTTAACTTCCACACCTGCAGCAGCAGGTTTCATTCATTCATTTCAAAGATATTTGACAATATCATGAGTACTTTAGGAACACTTAAATTATAAAAACAAAAGAAACCTGGCAAGAAATAGCTGTGTCTGGAGAAGGAGTTATTGGAGCAGATGTCGCAGTAGACCATACCCATTACAGTGATCTGGGGATTGGATTTTGCTGCTGCTGCTGCTGCAACTTCACAAGGGAGCCGTAATATTAACATTGTTGCTAATACTAATAGAGTAGAATGCAACAAGAGAATGAACTCATTCATTGCTTCAAACTTAATCTAGAACACAGAGATAAGTCTTGAAATCTTTGTTAATTATCTGGGTATCAAGATTGCGACGACATTATCTCTGAAGAGATTGTAATCACGTCTTTCAGTTGAATTTTCTTGGGAGCGTTTGTGTGGGCGTGCGTGGGTTCTTCTGTGGATAAAGAATGGCAGTGGGCAGTGGGTAGAAATTAGAAAAGTAACCAAGTCTCCTAAAGGTAAAAGGAGCTTTTTCTCTTTGCATAAACAACAAAGTCATGTGAAAGTTTTTTGGCAGCTTGTGTGCGGGGGGGATGTGTAATGTGTTGGAGTGGTGAAAGAAATTGTTGGAAGGGACCTCTGCTATGATTGCAACGTGATTCCTGGAAATAGAGAGTTGTGGATATTTTTGGCTCCGAAGGTACTGGTATGAACTCAATAGGCTTACAGAAATTGCCCATCAACACGATGCTATGTATATATATACATATTATTATAAAGCAAATAATTAAAACCGATTGCATTCAGGAATGGCAAATGAATAAAAGGGTCTGCAATATTGATGATGAGGGTATAGGGCATGTATAGTTGGTGTTGGTGAAGGTTTGTCGCCATCAATGTTAAGGAGTATTCATTCATCCGTCCACTCGGAGGTCTAAATTTTGATGTCTTGATGGGGGATAAGACCAATTCATTTCCACCTCTTCCCTTCTATGTTAAAAATTAGTATTAGAAAGATGATGTTACGCTGAAACGGTAATATGTGACTTTCGATCTTCTATAGCATTCCGTGTATCAATGTATTAATATTTATAAATATACTATCGAGTGATTAATGAATTTTGATATATAAATTATAGAAATTGATACACAAAAATATAGTAGATGTACGAAAGCTGCTCAATATTTGTTCAGTCCAGAGTTTACGTCAGCATTCCAAATAGCCCAACAACATAATGGCCACAAATATTGGTATCCCCTTTCGACTGGGACCAAAGAAAACATTTAGCAAATAGTATCAATCTACCGCAGGAAGCCCATTTTGATTGATACTCTCTAACCAATCCCAATTTACATTTGCAATTATTATTTAGATTCCAAAATATATTAATTCATGCATGTACACAAAACTCTAACAATAGTAGCAGTGGCAGAAGATGAATATTTACGATGATGGGGATGGGGATGGGGATGGAGTGAAGAGAAGCAAGTGCCATGTAGAGTTGTAGCACTGGAAAGCTTAAAGATTTGTTAATGTTGGAGTCCCAATCCCAAATGAGAAGAAGATGGATCATGATGTATAAAACACGATTTATTTATGTGTTGGATCCTCTTATGTCTTGTGGTTAGAACTTAGATGATGAATATTTCCAACTCCAAGCAATCAAAACTCAAAACATCCTGCATATTCTTTAATATTAAGCTAATGAATATATATTGCATCAACGACAAAATACTAAAGCCAAAGAGATTTAACGCTTACTTGAATCCAATTCAGTATTGGTTGTCTTTTTTACCATGAATATTATAATATATTGTAATTTTGGACTGGTAAACAAAATTAATGTCAGCATTCAGCAACTCTCTCTCTCTATCTCTCTTGAGGATTCATGATCAGGTTATATTATGGAACGAAAATGATGGGTTTATAATTTTGGTGTACGTAGTTAGCAAGGAAAAGGAAAAAACCACAATGAAGTTGATGGATTGATGGTTTTAGTGAATTTAGTTAATGCAATCATTCCATGGCAAAAACACTAGTGATGATTTAACTAGTGTTGCACAACTTGCAAGGGAGGGAGGGAGGGAGGGAGGGAGTCGACTTGTACAAATTAAGGAATAATTAAGTTGCACTCGTAGAATATTAATCATTAATGTGTTTGATTGTTTACTCTTTATTGTTACACAGATCCAATGGAATTAGTTGAAAACTATTATTAGTATTAAATTATTAAAAACCAATTGTTGTACGCATTGATTGATCATTGATGCATGGGACGAAGAGAAAAGGTTCAAATCTAGAAAAGGAGGAAGGAGAGAAAGACAAAAGAATTGATTGATTTGGCAAATCCAAGGCCAAGGCGGCGCCACCGACGTTACACCAAGACGACTTAGCCTATGTCCACTCTTTTGTCCTCCTTCAATTAGGCTTCTTTAACGACACCACCATCATCTTCCTCTCTTCTTGTTTACATGATCCATTTTTTTTCTTTTATTTTGTTTTGTAGAATATATGTATATGGGCAGGGGCAGGGGCAGGGGCAGGGCAGCCAGCAGCCCCTACTTCTGCTGCTGGTCGCCAACATGCGCGCGTATTGCGATGATTATATGTGCGGGAGGGTGTTACAATATAACTCTAAATGAAGCATATTTGGTTTTGATCAGAACAACTTTTGATCGTCCATATTTACATTCTGGATTCTTGTAAACAAATCTTTCCCGTTTACGCTTGTACATATATAGTCTTTGATTTAAATAAGGAGAGGCTGACACCTTTTTTTTTTCCCATTTTTTTAATAAAAAATTAGCTCAATAGTTTTACTATTCATAATAATAGTATATCATTCATTCAAACATATATATATATATATATATATATATATATATGTAAGAACCTAATTAAATAAATTATATTTTGTAGTTAACACACTCTTTTTAATTTTCATAAATAACAATAATTGACCTTTAAAAACAAATCAACATTAATTCCTACATTCTTCTAATTGTTGAAAGTAATATATAAAAGGAATCAAAGTAATGAGAAAAGAAAGGGTTTTTGAAAGAATGTTGTTGATAATTAAAAATTTAATTTAATGGTTTCCCTATCATTCATTCCACTTAGACCAATTAAAAAACAAATAAAGAAAAAAACTTTGTTCTTGGATGGGCCGGCCCAAGGAGAGTGGGACCCTACCTATTAACATCAAACTTTCTCTTGTTGAGTTTGGAGTTGATAATTTGTTTCACTCTTAATTCTTAAAATATAATAATAAATTAAGTTAATGCCAATCTATACTATACATTCTAAATCTCTTATTATTAATCCCTTGATCACCTTCCTAATCACTACTCAACAAAACTAAAACAATTTGTTTGTATCCTATCAACACAACAGCCGTTGGTTTTGGTTTAGAAATTGAAATCATAGATTCATTAATTAATCCTTTTTGGAAATTGAAATTGAAATCATAGATTAATTAAGTTAAGCCACGTACTATTTCATTTGGTATTTAACATTAATCCATCTAAAACTACAGTTTGGTTAAGAAATACTAATTAGTCAACATTACTTTAGAATTGCAGTGTCAAGTGTCAACCACAATGATTAATCAAGCAATCAAGTATGATGCCCAAGAAGAACGTGCTTGATTTTTCCTTTTGCCTTTTGAAACATGAAAATACGCATTAACGTTCATTTATTACTGTAACTTTTGATAAAAATTAGTGATGGAGCATCATTTTTTTTTTTCAAATTACTGGATTCTTGTTAGACACCAATGAGGACTGAGTATGGTAGAGCATAGCAGAGATCAAATCATCTAATTAATATTATTATTTCCTATATTGTCTAATGTTTGTAATTTCATTAAAAGTAGACTTTAACCAATATATGAGTGAACTATACCACGTAGTTTTAATTTAAGTTCAAAATTATATAGTTTTATTAAAACTAAAGATTAAAATTACAAATATCATTGAAATTACTTTACCATTAATAGATTCTAACAAAGATACGATTGAGCTATACTATATAATTTTAATTTAATACAAGATAAAATAAGATAATTTTGAATAAAGAATCACATCTAACCAAAGCGATATGGCCAAAAGATCATTGATTGAGTCTTGGACTGGATTCATGATCGAAACTCAACAAGTGGGGATTGGGGAAGGTCCGGAGGAGGAGCTGACAAAGCTCAAACGACTCTGAAATCATATGAGGACTCATATTTAAATGTTAGTAATAATAAAGATGCATTTTGTCTGGACATATGTTGAGTGAGAGACAACCTGGACAAAAATCCAAATCTTGGGGAGATAAATCGAGAGAGCAAACACCAAAATCTCCATGCAAATTGAAATGGGTTTTTAATGTTTAATTAGCCCAACCCATCCAAATTCCAAAACTACTACTACTACTACTCCTCATCTTCTTCTACCCTCTCTACTAAACCCACTGATAATAAAGAGGGATCTTCCTGGGGGGGTGCTGATCGGAGTGTTAGATAGAAGATGATAAATGCTTTGTGTGGGAGCATGGGGAGTTTGAATAGTAGTGAGGTGGGTTGTCTGGGGGGGAGCATGGGCAGCTTCAAGAGAACCACCAGTTCCAGTTGTTGCGACCTTCTTGTTGGTAGCTCTAAGAACGATGATATTATTGGTGATGAGATAAGCACCACCACCAGCACCATTCAGATTCATCAACCTAATATTTCCACACTTCCAAATGAATCTTCATCCAGAAACGCGGGTCTCCAGCTGCCAACGTCTTCCGATTTTGATCTTAAGTTTCCTGCAGGGCTGAAATTCGAGGGGGAGGAGGAGGACGACGACGAAGAAGAAGAAGAAGACGACGATCGCAACGTCGTGGCTCAGATTGTTCCATCCCCAGAGCGATCTTTGTGGGAATTCTTTGCCGATCAACTTGAGGGGGACTTTATGATCTCTTCGCCAGTTAGGAACGTCCCCTCTCCCCCGCAGCTCATGCCAGTAAACTACCTTAATAGTAATGATCATAATAATAATAATTTGATGAACTATGCACTGCAAGGTCAGAGTCCCATGCCCATGGCTTGCTCTCGTAGTCCTAGTAAAGTGGGGAATATGAAAGGTTTAAGCCCACTCCACAGGGTTCTCATGAATTCTCCAAATAATCAGTATATGCAGATTGAAAGCCTCTCCCTGCCTGCTCTTGAATTCTTGGACGATCTCGAGAAAGATGGTGATTTTGAGACCAGCACGTCCTTCTCTGCAGCTAACATTACAACTTCCGATGTTGGAATTAGTTCCCCATCAGAAGACTGTTTTGATTTGTCCGCAGTTCCCGAGTTGTTGGAGTGCTTAACGATGCCAAATTCCGGTGCTAGCTCAAGGTTTTGCGGCTCCATCATTACCGAGATTACTTCCGATCAAGGAACAGCTAACAATAGTAATGATACGAGTATTAGTTACCAGATGAGGTCCATTGAGACCGCCCCATTACTCCAACAATTACAACAGGAAAGGCAGCATGAAAAGCAGCAACAACAACAGCAGAGAAAACAGCAACAGCACCAGTCATCATCTCAGCAAATGCAGAATATGAGTAGTTCCACACTGATGGTACCTCCTTCTCTCGGACCAGAACAAGTAAGAGAAACTAATTAATTTGCATCTTTTGTATTCTTTGTTTCTTTTACTGTCTTTTCCGAGAACAAGTCTTCCCTTTTTACGTCTTTTTTTCGTGCCAATAGTTTAATACCATTCAATGATATAGTTCCAAGTGTCATCACCAAACCACTACTTCAATTACATGTGTGTAGTTTTTCTTGAAAGCAACAACAATAGTATACTCCTTGTTGTCTGGAAGAGTCAGCATCTCCTTGTTGTTTTATTGAATTTGAAGTTAGTAACTAAGCAGTTGCTGAATGCTGCTGGAAGCTACTATAGCAGCCTGTGTGACTCCAAAGAGACCCAAAAGTTGAACAATATGAATTGATTAATATATATATACTCTATATATACATACAACTTGCAACAAAAAAATATATATAGATGCATAAAATGAATTGTTTTTCTGCATCATGTATCTAAAATGTGCATGAGAATAGTTATATATGCATGCAAATCAAAACTGGCAATAGCCCTTTCTCCGTGTTGGATTGTGAATCAGCTGGTAACTACAGGAACAGGATAGTGGATTACGTCTGGTACATCTTCTCCTTGCCTGTGCAGAAGCAGTAGCCAAGGAAGACTACTTGTTAGCTAGGAGATACCTTCACCATCTCAATCGGGTGGTGACACCACTCGGAGATTCCATGCAACGAGTTGCCTCCTGCTTCGCTGAAGCCTTGGGTGCAAGACTTGCAGCCACTCTAACTGCAACGGCAAAACCCAATATTAGTACTACCTCCTCCTCCGCCCCAAAACCCTTTAATCCTTTCCCACCCAACTCGCTGGAAATCCTCAAGATCTACCAGATTCTCTACCAAGCCTGCCCCTACATCAAATTTGCTCATTTTACTGCCAACCAAGCCATCTTTGAGGCCTTTGAAGCAGAAGAGCGTGTACACGTGATTGATCTGGACATCCTGCAGGGGTACCAATGGCCGGCTTTCATGCAAGCTCTAGCAGCCAGGCCAGGCGGTGCTCCATTCTTAAGAATAACTGGAGTTGGACCATCTCCTGAGTCAGTCAGGGAGACTGGCCGATGTTTAGCAGACCTGGCCCAGTCTCTCCATATCCCATTTGAGTTTCATCCGGTGGGAGAGCAGCTCGAAGACATAAAGCCACACATGTTCAACAGAAGGGTAGGCGAGGCACTGGCGGTGAACTCAGTCAACCGGCTGCATCGCGTGCCCGCAAACTGCTTAGGAAATCTTTTAGGAATGATCAGAGACCAAGCTCCAAACATAGTGACCATTGTGGAGCAAGAGGCAAGCCACAACGGGCCCTACTTCTTGGGTCGATTTCTTGAGGCCTTGCATTACTATTCGGCCATATTTGACTCCTTGGACGCAACATTTCCACCGGATTCCGCACAGAGGGCAAAGGTGGAACAGTACATATTTGCGCCGGAGATAAGGAACATCGTGGCTCACGAGGGGGCTGAAAGAGTAGCGAGGCACGAAAGGTTGGAAAAATGGAGGAAGATGATGGAAGGGAAAGGTTTCAAAGGGGTAGCGCTGAGTGGTAATGCGGTAACCCAGTCGAAGATATTGTTGGGTTTGTATTCGTGTGACGGGTACAGGTTGACGGAGGACAAAGGTTGCTTGCTATTGGGCTGGCAGGATAGAGCCATACTTGCGGCTTCTGCATGGCGATGCTAGAATATATATATACCATTTTTCCCGTTTTCCGTCACACCACAGCCAGCCATACCCTACGTAATGAAAAATTTCACACTACTACTGTAGAAAGAGGCCAAATTAAAGAGAGAGGGTGTGTGCTGTGTGCACTGCAGCAAGGATTAAAGGATTTCTGATCGATTCGTTCTCTCTCTCTCTCTCTTTTTTTTTTTCTTTTTGTATGTTTCTGTATTTAGAAAAGAAAAGGACAATAGGATTAGGTCAAATTTTATTTAGTTCAAACTTCAAACACCATATTTATATATAACTTGTGTAATAATAATTTATTGCACCATATCTCTTCAGTCTCAGTGATATATGTCGTGTAAACTCTGTTTAATTTGTTAGTATTCATTTAAAAGAAAAAGAAAAACGAGCGATATCTACTATTGCACAACAAGTTCTCAAATTGCTTACAAAATAATTCTCAACTAAATCAACACTTTAGAGTCTTCAGTAAACAAAATAAGAAGGAAAAGCAGTGTTGAAATCAATTTTTTTCTGCATGGGATGGAATGAATAATACGGGACTGGAGCCTGAAGGCATTCAAGAGGGGCGGGCGTTTGGTTCATACTTTGAAATTGAAATTGCAATAGGAATCATATATACACACTCCCCACCATCATCAAAATATCATAATAATTTTGCTTTTTGTTTCCAACTAAATAAAAAATATGCAAATTGATAAATTACAATAAAAAATAAAATCTTGATTTTCATGGTGTGCAATCTTGAATTTTCATGACGAAATCTTAATTTTCTAAAAAAATTTGTTCACATGAATTTAACTATGTATCTTTTGTTCCTAACTTAATAGGAAATATTTAAATGAACAGATTATGATCGAAATTAATATATATCATTTGTTACTAACATAATAAGAAATACTTAAATGAATAGATTATGACAAAAAATAAAACAAAATATTAAAATATTTTAATTTTTCCAAGAGTGGGGAAAATCTTAATTTTCTAAAAAAAATATGTATTTTTAATTTTAATTAATAATCTATTTTTTATTGGCAATTCAATGTAAATAAATAAATTCGCAAATTATGACAAATTTTTTTAAAAAATATCAAATTACGTGAACTATATCATTGAATTAAAAAAAAAAAAAACTCAATCCCCTAAAAAATTATTCACGAATGTTTTTTACTCTTTGGTTTTTGTTCCAAAATCAATAATTAACAACTGAACCAGTTAATTGTGACCAAAAAAAAATGATGAACCTCACAAGTATTTCAATACTATGCACAACTGGGAGAAGATGGCGAGCAGAAGGGGGAGGAGGCATGGCAATGCAAAGAAAGAGCAATTGAAAGATTAGCTATTGCAAAATTTAGCAAATAGTATAGAGAAAATGGGAGGATGGTGTAGACGATAGACTGAAGAAGATTGAAGTGGCAGTATAATATAAAAAATCCAGCACCATCTCTCACCGCGAATTAGTGTTAGCCCACATTGGCTTTTGGACATACACCCATCAAATTCCACATTTATGTATGTGAACCCAAATGACAAAACAATGCTACTTCAAACGTTTTTGAAAGTGGCAAAGGTACATAAGAGAATGGAATGGATGCCATTCACTTCCAACCCAACTACTTCCTCTTCAATATCTCTCTGGTATGAAATCAGTGTTTCTACCGGATCATAAAAATATATGTACTAATAGTAACTTTAAGTGCACAAAACATCATTATCTTTCTAAAAATTCATCTCTGAAGCAAATCTACTTCATCCAGCCATGCATGTTGAACACAGAACAAGCACGACTTTGTATGTTTGCTGACAACCAGCCAAAAGTACAAGGAGCAAAATGCAAACGATCATTCGCGTAAAATTCATCCAAAGTGCTCAAGTTTTTATAGATAGAAGTTAAAAAGAAAGAACATTTCCCATCAGGAGCAAAAGAGATTTGCAGTTACAAATGTACCAAATATAGAAAGCTGAGCCAATATAAAACCCATTCCATGGTATTCAGCCACAAGGCTTGTATTCATGTGTAGTGAGTCTGCAGCTACAAATAAGCAGCAATCGCTAGATTTATAACACAGGCATACTTTTTAAAAACACAGGAAACTTTTCACAGGAATACGTGTAACAATGAGGTGCACCAATGTTTACAAATTATTGTTTTTTTTTTCTGACTACAAATTCCACATACAGGTAATGAAAAGATACCAAAAGATAAAATCTGATTCAAACTTACATTCTCACAATATGGAACAAGCACAGATGCCTTTCTTTGGAGCCTCATCAACCTTCTTTTCTGCTAGACATAGAAAAAACCACCTTCAGCTGTAACTAAAACAGAGCTAGAATATACTACACTAAACATGTCAAAAGAAGAAGAATGCTCTTGTCCAACAAGCAGGAACAGCACAAATCGTATTAAAGAAATCAAATAAAATCAAATAGGTAGGTGGTTGAACTATTCTTTCCTCGTCAATATCTAAATTCCTACAGTAGTTATTCCCCGGTCAATCCCTGAGAATAAGAATTGCTGCGCCATTAATTTTTAGTGATTAATCAAAGTTTGAGGAGCCGGCTTCTTTCTTCTTCTCCAAGTCAAAACATTTAATACCTGATACTTAAAAATTTCTTATAAATAAATTCTGTGGAGTAACTTTAGGTATGAAATTTCATATTGGTATAAGCCAGAAGATTAAATTATTAAATTATCTTTTACGTTGTCTTATGAATATTGAATAGTCTACATACTTTTCATCTTAGAAAGAGGAAAACAGGGAAAAACACACAGCAAAATGTAACCATATGGACCCGCAACCTTCCCCTCCCTCTCCTTCTGATTTTCTCCTCTACAGCAACAATCATGTCTTATTCCAAATTTCCAATTATTCATAGCACACTCTACTCAGACAGTGCTTTTCAGATAAAATCACACAAAAGTCATGAAATCTTGTCTCCACAAAATAATTGGTAAAATCTCCAGCAACCGCTTGATTGAAGTCTTCCACAATGGAACTCCTATGCCATCATCTCACGATTCTTTGAAATGCAGAGAGAGAGAGAGAGAGAGAGAGAAGAGATACAGGATGGGCACCACATTGAACAGCTGTTTTATTTTTTCCTCTCTGAGCCTCTGAAGTTAACATGTGATGCATCACATTGTATGAAAGAATACAAACAAGTTATTTGAAGCCCCAGCCTCAATGAAGGTGTTCACTCTCTTAGATAGATTTGATACTATAGTTCACAGATAGAGTGGTGAATCCCATCCCGATTGAAGAATTAGGATTCATGGTCCCTACTTTTGTATGGTCCTCAATCACTATTACCATTCCAAATTGATGCAACAAAAACAAACAGTACAGATCTTTAGTTTTACCTCAACTCCTTAATTTGTATTCTATTTCTTCTTCTTTATTTTTCTTCCTACTGAGACTGCACAAATCAAAGTCTGGCAAAAAATTTAGTGCTAAGCAGCTATTGGTAGTTGTTTTATTGGATCAAGACCCAAAGTCTAAAATCTTGGCCATTTTAATGGAGTATCCTACATGGAGAGAGTGCGTAAAAGTTTAAGCAGGACAAGATTGATGTAGAAATGATTATAAAACAAAGAAAAAGGAAAAAAAGTAAAGATTATTCCTAAATTTTTCCATGGGCATCGTTGTAACTTCGTTCACTCCACTTTCAAAATTCATATCTGTTAGCTTTTAACTTTTGACCTAGGAACAAAGTGATGGATAACTAGAAGAACAGTCAGGTTTCACAGTAATTTACACCATTTTAAATGCTATACTACCACAGGAAACTGTTGTGGCACATACCCTACCGACATAAGACTGAACACATCTGGACACTTGAACAATTATAATTGTCAAATTCATGATAAATTAAACCCCTTGTCTAGTGCCGCAGGAAGCTTCAAGTTTAAAAAAATAACAGTATGCGGAAGTTGAAACATTCTACTTTGAATGGTGAAATTTAGGTCCTCATCGACCAGGATCTATGAAATTTACAGTCAGATCTTGGAAGACCAAGTGTGTATCACATGGGAGGTAAAAATTATTAAAAGAGGAACAACCTGTCTTTGCTTTTGCTAAAGATGGCTGCACGACGGCATGCATTGTAATTACACCGTTTGGCAGCTCTCCAAAAGGCATCTTGCACTGGCCAACGGTCCGGTTATTTTCCAAAATTTTCCCAGCACTTATCAATTTGACATCATTTGCAGCCTTCGGTGCAATTTTCTTATCTGTAAGAAGAGCACATTTATTAGTCAAAAGAAACAACTTGCAATAATAAATACGTAAATATTAGAAAAGCTGAAAGATTAACGTGCCCCCACAGACCAAAAATCCAATCTTATCTACTCTTTTTTTTTTTTTTTATAACACACACACCCACACATGCATCCTACAGGAATCAAACTCTAGACCTGTAGGTCGGGAAGCTAACTCCCTAACCACTGGGCTAGCCCCAATGGCTCCAATCTTATCTACTCACATTCACATTGGGGAAGGGAAAATGGTGTAGACAATCAAAGGAGATTTGAGCTTAATTTTCAACTTAACTTAGATAGAACTAGTATGGAGCCAAAAACGCATCCGAAGAAAATCTTCAGGTTTTCATGTTCTTTGACTGCACTTTTCATTTGTATTGATTCCCTCTCTTTATGACTATTCTCTGCTTACACTGAATCATAAGGAGGAAATGGAACTTGCAAAAAGCAAGAAAGCGAAGTGAATTCCCAGTTGATCTGACTGTCCATTATATGGCAAAATAAATAAGATTATATACAGGTTGGCTCAAATTTCTCCATCCACGGAGGCAACATATGGCTGGCCCAAATTTCTCCTATAGATTAAGGAAATGTGAGTTTGGTCAACAACTTTGACTGGAGAAAGGAGGAATAGGCACAGAAGAGTTGCATTTCAAAGGAAACCTGGGAAAGACCTAAAGTGGTGGGTGGAGGGAACCAACTCCAGGTGCATTGCACAGCCAGCATTTGTATGGGCTTTGTTTAAAAGGAAGAAAGAACCTCAACAAGCAGTAGCATCAAGTGGAAAGGAAATTCAACAGTGCACCATAAAAGAAAATATTTTAAGACCCATGCCTCTAGATGCAGCTTAACTATTATGCCCCCCAAAGCCACAATCTTAACTCTTAAGACGGGAGCATGAAAATTGAAGGAAAATAGACAATTGAGGTCCGCAAACAAAATGTATCTCTCAAAACGGTTTGTAAGGGAGTGGAAATAAAACAACTAAAGGCGAAAAGAGAGGCATACTGATACAGGATATGGTTCGAGAGAAGCAAGATGGAGCAGTAAGTAGGAGTTTTAGAATTTACCTTAATTATTTGAAATCAAATAGGAATAAATAGGAAGATTGGAGCATGATGAATCATACACAAGGAATTCCTAACAGCAGATTGAAATTGATTATGAAATAAACTACTTAAACACTTAATCCTCAACTGAAAAAGTGATCATAGTAAAAACGCTATCTCCATTGATTGGTAAAATTTCAGTAGAAAAAGCAAAGCAGTTGTTACGGCTACATACATGATATGTACGTACACGCCAAAATCCACATGAAGAAGAAGCAGCAGCAGCAGCAAATAGGGTAAAAAAAAGTGAGGAATAAAAAAACCTTTGGGCCACTCGGCGACGATTCTTTCCTTGAGCGTAGCAACAGTAGAAGCCGGTGAGTATCGGAAGGGGCCGATGTCTGATCCATCGTATAATCGGAACTTGAGCTCCACCAAGTCGTCCTCCGGCATCGGCAAACCAGCAACCCCCTCTCGGTTGAAACCTCGTGAAAAATTAACACGCACAGCGCAGGCCAACCTCCTCCTCCTCCTCCCCAGTCCCCAGTCCCCACCCTTGGCGACTTGGCGTCCGGAAATTAACGGTAAATACCGACACCTTAACTCGATAATGCTACTCCACTACACGCTAGTGTTAACAAATTTTTCATATACTTTATATATATATATATATATATATTGTCGTAAAATGAATAAATTACCCAAAGTAATACTAGTATATGGTAGTACAAACGAAAAACAGTAATAAATAACACGCACACACGCACATAAATGGTACATCATCATATACTATACATACATTAAAAAGTATTTGAGTATTAACAATATACAATATTACAATGACTAAAGTTGTGATAAAATAATTATTCTCTTTCAAGGCCTACCGCCTTTTCAATAGTTTTTGTGTAATTATTTTCAGATTTTAGATTAAAACATTTACACATGAAAACACCCTCTAAAATTAATATACAAAATGCTACTCCTACTATATATTTACCACCATCGTCATCGTAAAATGGAATCCTTGCTTTGCTCTTTGTTATTTTTAGCCTTTTATGTTTCTTTCTTTTTTTTTCTTGAATTGTTATAATTGTTGTCCTAATATCAAAAGAGCAATGATATTGGGGCACGCACAAGTCACAACACATGAGAATGTAAGCGGAGATGGTGAGAGATTTGGAGTTGGAATATTGTGAGTGAATCCGCAGACTAAGTCCCAAAGTATATTTCTTTGTCAGTGATTGCGTGCGGCAGGCCCAGCCCCAACTCCCAACCCCACTTTTGTTGTTTTTTTGTTTTTCCATTAACTGCGCTTGTGCTCAAAATCCCACTAAACCCATCCCTCATCAATCCGATATAGTTATATACTATGCGTTTTACCAAATTATTCCTAACAACAACATCATCCTCGTTTTACTAATCACTTTCACAGCTGATCAAGTATTCCATTTCCCACCTACTAGACTGGACTATATATTAGTTAGTGTCACAAGTTTCATCTAAGCCCAACAAACTGCCCAAGTTACCAAACAAATCATATCTTCTGCTAGGAGGAGGCGGCCCAAGCCCTAAGTCAATATGTGAAAATCGTCAGCCCACAGATTATCAACTTTTATATATATATATATATTGTTTTTTCACTCTTTTAATCAGCACGAACATGATGGTGGAAAAAAAAAAAAAAAAAATCTCCAACGCAACGCAGCACAAATTTGCATGAGCATTCATTGATTTGACTACTTGTACTGAATAGATTTGTATTGCATTGAATATTGATGTTGTTTAATTGGTTAAAAGTTAAAACATAAAACGACTCTTATGTAGTATGTAATAAATACTCCAATTGTATAAAGGGCAGTGTTTGCTTTTCATATATTCAACACATATTAATTTATTGTTATTATTTTTATTTATTTTTTTTAAAAAATGGGAGACACACAGTCACACACTGCATCTGCAAGAGTCCAGGTGCTGGGAATGAAGACATGTATGTATATATGTCATTTATTCAAATAGTACTACTACTGGCAGTACGTGATTATCAAAATACATAATCTCCACTCAAAAGAAAAAAAAACATTAATAAATCAATCAAGGTAGAAATAAAACATCTACCTTGTTGTCTTTATATACGGAGGAGGTGGAGGAGGGAGCAATTACATTGAAATTAATTAATTGAAATCAAAGCCAGAGAGCTCCGGCTTCCTTGAGAAGTGGAACGAGAGTGCCGTTGATGTGGGCAGCCATGACAGCGTCCGTGCCACCCACGAGCATTCCCCCAATGAACACAACTGGGGGAACAGCATCGGAAGACCTGCTGCCCCTGCCCCTGCCCACCAGAGTCACGAGCGCATCTTCCATATCTTTGCCTCTTCTGGGGTCTTGGTCCAGTTCATATGCTGCTGGGTTCACGCCCATTCCACGGAAGAGCTTCTTGATGGCGTGACACATACAACAACTGCTTACGCTGAATATAACCACTGCATTTTCTGAGGCCAGTTGCTGTATAAGTTGCAACGAGTCCCCGTTTTGGGTCTTTGCAGCTGTTGGCACGTAAGAATTCCAGTCATGCTCATGCATGTTTCCGCCAGATGGCACGATTATATGCGATTAAGTTTAATGCTGCGGAGGGATCTATAATATTTTACTAAATGAGCTTGTACGAGTAGGAGATATATACTGAGTTTTGAGTAGTTGAAAATTTTGGATGGATCATGGATGGATGGATAAACGAAGCAATGTTGATGGACAAGATGCGGCCATTTTCGACATTTGGGGTGCGAGTGAGTGTGTTATTTATAGATCAACAGGCCAGACCTTAAAAGTGGCATTGAGGAGGCTCTGATAAAACTCAAAAGACTTGATCTTTTTACTTTACCAAAAAAAATATATATAATAAGCTGATCATAACAA
This sequence comes from Ophiorrhiza pumila, assembly GCA_016586305.1. Lineage (NCBI taxonomy): Eukaryota > Viridiplantae > Streptophyta > Magnoliopsida > Gentianales > Rubiaceae > Ophiorrhiza > Ophiorrhiza pumila. Next base: position 92,303 of record BLIW01000007.1, read on the forward strand.
ATATAGAGTGTGAGTGTGAGTGTGAGTGGGAAGAAAAAGTTGAAAGGAATTGAATATGTGTAAATGGCATAATAAGATTAATTGAATGTGCATCTCATGTTAAGATGCAAACAAAATCATCTTACCGTCTAAGTGTCGGAACTGAGGATTTGGATTGGATGAGATGAATGCACCTGCAGCCTGCAGGCTACTGGTACTTGTACTGCATGAACATGAAGGCGTTCTCTCGTTTAATGTAGTTGAGATGTCTCATGTCCATTGTCTCATGTCTGTCTACTCTGTTTAATTTGTGTCCACAGTCGACACCAATGCTTCTATTAAAATTTTCAAGTAAACAGTAAGAAGCTGGCCAGACTCTAGGCCTAGAGAGTGCAATGAGCAGCATTATGTGAATTAATTACGTTTCTTGATTTACTCTCTATCTTATTAATTTATACGCACCTGTTTCCTTAACCCTGCCACACAAACAAATCCGTCTGTGTGTGAGATACTGTATTTATTTGTCGGGTATTGGGATATCTTGGATGCCAATTCCTTAATGAATCTGGGATCGGTCGGTGGAACTGTCTCGCCCGTTTGTTTCCATGCCAGTTCCTTGTCGGGGGATGTTTAACCAAACATATTCAAGCTTTATTCCCACATTAAAGAGAGAACAAAGAGTTAAAACACGTTTTTCTATGTCTCGCTTGGGAGGGTATCCTAACAAGCAACCAAAACAACTCATTCATGGAGCTCACTGCTGCTAATTTGCATAATTACAATCCAGGGGATAAAAATGTACTGTTGAAACAACCCACTTCATGCAATTATTCCAAGCCCTAACAGTTAGTAATATAAATCAAAAATACAAGTTACAGACTTTTTACTTACAATTTGCATTACCCCAATAACCCTTATATCCCTATCACGGTACTAAAAAGAAGAGACTCTTGCCTCATAACATCAAAAATACCCACGTTTTCCAAATGCTGTAAGTCCCCACTAAAGTCAATTAGCAACGCAGTTTTTTCCTTCTAACTCTACTGACGAGTTACAGGGGCCATTGGCAAGGACGATGTCTGACCATAGAAACCACCGTCAGTGGGATAACTTTGGTATGCACTCACTGGGGGAGCTGTAAATGGAGAAACCCCATTCACTGGAGGCCCACCGGGATACCCGGCCAAGGACACTGGCTGCTGTTGAATTGCACCATAGCCATATGGTCCACTAGATATATTACCGGCAGATGGCATATACTGGGGCACAGGGTATGGCTGCACGGGTGGAAGTGGTGGCAATGGCGGAGGAGATGAAGGGGGCGGCGGTTGTTCATTTGAAGTTACATCCTGAGGCATGACTGGGATATTTTGTTGGAAAGGTTCTGGCTGCGAAAAAGGTGGAACCTGTGCTCGAGGATTCTGAGAAGGAACATACAAGGATTGGTCATTCTCAAGCTTAGGTCTTTTTTCAGATGGATGATCACCGGAAGATTCTTTAATCGAATTTCCTATAACGCCCTCAGACGCCAGCGAAGACAGGACATAAGTTAACATCTGGGCAGAAGATGATGATGCTGTAAGCTTCGCTGCCACTGCAGCTGCAGCAGCTTTTGGATCTTCTTCGACATGGCCAGATTTTTCAACAAATGGCACCTGTCTACTATACATCACAGGAGCTGATTGCTCTTTATTTCCAGAAGCAAAATCATGTGGCCCTTGGGAGAGGTGATTTTCTTCATTGTCTTGCTCAGCCAGAATTTGCTCACTGTTATTGCTACTTAGTAACCTTCTACAAATATTGCCTGCCTGTTCTGAGTGGACATGTGCAGCCTACAAGAAAACGCATACGAACCCAACCATCAACTTAATAGTTCACATTGAAAGCAGCAAACTATAAACATACAGAAACAGTTAGTCACGGAGCTGTTAGGTAAATCACTTTAACCATCCAGAGAAAAAAAATACGGCGATATAAGTCAAACTGTCAACAGCAGAATATTTTAGGGATGAAGTCACAAACAAACTCTTCTAAGACAGTTTTATAAGGTTTATTTACTGAACCTTGGCACTCTACCCGCAACCCCGGCTTCAAACACGGTGAAATATATCAATAATGATAGTTTGATAAAAATCTATAACCAAGAATCTAACACTTGCATATTACACACAGAGCTTGCAGCAACCAAAATATCAGAACATAAAATTTACCTGGAGCTGATTACGAACTTGCTCCAGTTTATACTCCTGATAAGCAAAATGTTAAAGTTCTCAATTAGAACATTGAAAAGATTATAAATTTTATGAGTAGATTTAAGAGTATATCTAGGTGAGAAGACAAGCAACCTGCTCCTGGAGAGCCTCTCTCAGATACATCACCAGGTTTGCCCTTGATGATTCAATAGATGTTAGCTGCTCGATACAGTCCCTCAATATGGAATGCTGCCCCTTAAGCTCATCCACGATGCCAGATCCACTAAGTGGAGCTATATACAGAATGAAAAAGAATGAGATGGAGAGCAAGACAAAGAATCACAAGCAAATTCAGAATGCAACTAACTTCCCAACATTTTTTCTAGTCTAAGCAAATTCTGTATGACCTCCATCACAAATTGAATATGTTACTTACCTTTTCAGTCCTTCCCAAAATAATGTATACTTTCCTTATTTCAAATAAGTGATCCCATATATTTTCTACTTCTTTTCCAAACACATAATTTCTATGTTATAAATCTCCAACTCTTCTTTACAACTCAAAAACGATCAACCAAGAATATTTAGTTTGGCATGGAGCAGTAAATGGCATTCTGAAAATGCATTAGAACCCCATGAAACCTACCTGATCTCAAATCACCTCCAATTTCCTTGTCAGCTTTCTCAATAGAGCTAATAGCATTCCTACATTTGTTCGCTACAGAATCTTCATTCACTTGACCACCACATACTAGTTGATAACTCAAAACTATTCTGTCCAGAGAATTTCCAGTAGCATGTCTCTGCTTAAAGAGAAAGTACAGAGAAAAATAATATCAGTCACACGAAAAACATATATCATGCAGGCTAAAGACTGTACCATTCAGCAAAGGGAAAAGCATTACCAATTTGAATCCAGTATGCTTCCCATTTCTATTCCCATTATCAACTTGTCTTCTCACAAACTCTTCCTTGAGAATTTGCCCCCGCGAACCAAAAACTTTTCTCTCCTCCCAAATACTGACCTAAATTTGGCAAAATTGAGGGCAAATACATATCAAACAGAAAAGCATGCTTCTGCATTAAAAGAGCTAACAAATGATTAATTTTAAAAGGAAGAAACAATGAAAGATTCCGTCACTTGCATATCCAACAACAAAAGCACTATGTATGAACCCCTCCTTTCAACAGAATTGAATGTTAGATGAAAACCAGTATCCCTTAATGCATTGAATCAAGCATACATAACGTAATTACAACAATCCAGAATGCTCGATACATATTACCACTGGCCATTCCAGTCTTTGCAGATATTACTAGTTACCTTACACGAGCAAAAATTAAAAGAGCAACACATTCTAATACAATTAACTAATTGACGTGCATGAAATGGTTATTACACCCAAGGTGTTAGTCCGAAAAACAAATGATCCACTAGATTTGGAAATGATCCACACGATTTGTTAGCTCCAGAACAATAAACATCCTATCCATACATCATCTAGTGAACTGCAAGCCACTAAAAAGAGCCTTTTTTCTCCTAATTCTTTATTTTCCTATCTATAAATAAGCAAAAGACCAATCATATGTGAGATAAAAGAACTGCAACAACACAAAGAGTGGCAGTAAAGTTTAATAAGTTCCTGCTACGTGAAGGTATGCAAGTATTCAGAAAAGCTATACCTCTTATGTGAGCATCATTTATTCCCAAAGAATGTATAATCACAATATAAACTAAATGGTCTAAAGGATTAGTCTGTGGCTCAAAAGAACCATGCAGGTCCTCTAGAAATTACAATCTAATCAACGCGGATGTGACCCACTTATTCTTTTCATTTTGTTTTCTTTTCCTTCCTTCTAGGTAACCAGAATTTAGGCACAGGACATCAAGAGAGTACCATACTAGCCTACAATAAACAAGTTAATAAACATTTCATCCCTGTATCTGGATAAAAATTACATCTATGGAAGAAATATCAAAATGTTGCTCATACATCTGGGAAGCCAGGAGGGCTAGCAATGGAGAAGAGTCTGAGCTAAGGGAGAGAGAAAAGGGAATGGTCCGATGGGATAACAATAATCAAGAAGTAAAGTTCTTTATGAGCCCACAATTATCCAATCACAAAATCAATTAGGAAGACAACTTTTCAATAATCAGTGATCACACAATACAACCATCTGAAACCAAACAAAAGCACTTTATGATCACAGAAACAAACAAAGCTAAAAGATATATTTTTTATGCAACAAACTGAGATTGTGTACCAGCCGTATTGCAGCATTCCTTGCAAACTCATCTTCGCTTTCAATTACATCACGAAGCGCATCTGGAAGAACCTTCCAGAACTCGCCAACAAACTCTGAACCCTTTCGCCTACTGTTCTGAAGTATATCATTTGCAAGATACAGAAAAGCCAATCTCTGATCACGGGAAGAACAATGGAACTGCCTATCCCATGTTTCAACAACTTGTTTGGCTTTATTCATGTGAAAAATACACCAATGTGATAGTGCTTAGTTGCATTAAGGATCAAATATTAATACAATTGACAATCAGTAAGGATAAATTTAATATAACTGAAAAGACACTCCCCTCTGAAATTGAAAAATGATGGATGAGACTGGTCATAAGATATAGATATTGTGGTCTGAAGGGAGTAGAAGCAAGGCAAATGGGAGAACTAGACATGAAGATTAACCGACAAAGAAGTTAATTGGCTGATTAAAAGTTTTCAAATGGATCGTAGTTAGATAATCAAGCTTTTCAACTTTTATTTTCCTGTTGAGACTTGAGAGTATAAGATGAAGAAAACAGCAAATCTATGATTAGCAGTCAATGAGAGTAAAGGGAAAAAAAGATCAATACCAAAGGGGAAAAAAAAAGATCAAAAGAAACCATGCAACACCCTTTTATAATTTCAACTCTCACATATAAAGGAGAACAATGCACAGTCACTGTGCATGCAACTGTAAAGATGATTGAGAAATGCTTTGCTAATCTATAAACAAACAAAAAAGGATACTCTCAATACTTTGCTGTGAACTATTCATCCTTGCCAGCTTTTCCACCAAAATCTGTGTATTAAATGTGCTTCCCATGATTCTAAGGCAACCTCTGAGCAATAATTACACCGAAGAGGCAAGAACTTACAAGAGAAGCACCATCTACAAAAAAAAATAACACTAAGAATTACATCAAGAAAATGCTAAATTAACACAGAGCAGATTCCCCAGAACAAAGCAAGGACTAAAAAATATCATGAGCTTGCATGAGACACTGAACGTTGGCGTAACAAAGCTGGATAGAGTCAAACTAATCATATGACACTATAAAAAACCAAGAAAAGGGGAGAGAGAGCAATAATTGTACTTCAAAAATTCCCAAAAGTACAGCAAAGATTGAAGATTAGGATAGCATAAGTAATACATGGAAACTACATGTTACATAAAAACTGTACAAGAACACCTTCTCGCATAAAGTCTAGCTGCACCAAATTACTGCTTGAATAGCAGCATGTCTCCAGTACGCATCAAGATTCTAAACAGCATATATCGCCAATAAGTGCAAGAGAAACTAATTCTACAGTAGACATGCATTATCATGGCACTGATTGATAAATTCATTCACAAATTGAATTTCTAAAAACTAAGTCTTTAGACCAGTTTCCATCCAACTGGATCTTGGGCAACTTTCAGCCGATCTCCAAACTTCAACATATAAAAGGCTGTTGCATCTTACTCACAAGTGTAAACAGCAAAACCAATTAGAATAAATAATTGAAGGCAACTTAAAAATATGCAATTTTATGTTCAAAAGTTTAGGTTTTAGTAGCCAAAAAATTCAGATTTTGCAGAAATTAAAAATTGCATCTTGAAGATATAAAATTTTAGCAACTAAAGCCCCTATCAACTTTCGTCATCCCATTGCTATGTAACTCTCTTAAACATTGAAAAGAGAGTAAACTTGCAGAATTTATTAAAGAAAAACTAGTTATATCAAACGCAAAAGGCAATGGTCTAGCATTGATCACTAGTTAGACAATTGAAAAATGCTCTGGCAGTGATCTTACAACAAAATAATTGAACAATTAAACCAACTTGCCACCATATATTGTGCAACAACAACAACAAAGCCTTTATCCCACTAACGTGGCAGCTATATAGATCATATGTAGTCCGGTGTAACAGTATTGTCTTAAAATCAAAACGCAATTGACTTGCAAATAAATGGTCTGGTGTCCTAATGCTGAGTGAGCATAAAGTTGAAATCTTGCCAGAAAAAGAAACTATCTATCAAGTAATCGGAAGTTAGAGATAGAAAGAAGTAGGAAATTCATGAATTGGCAGTAAATAGAGATAAAAGACTTGAAAAAGTGGGGAACGAACAATATAGAAATAAAGAGAGACATTGGTGTGGGGGGTTGTCTCTCTTGATTATTCAAGGGGGAAGAATTGGTTACTCAAAGTGCGGCACTTGCTTGCATTCCATAGAACTCAGAAATATAAACGTATAAAGAGAGGGTGAGTGTTCTCCAAAACTCAATCTGCCTTGCAGTGTAGGAAAATTATAAAAATAACAGAGACACGAGAAAGAAGATAAAATTTATAAAGCAATAGCAAGAAAGCACTACTTAAATCATTACGAAATAAAAGAAAAGGAGTAGAAGAAAGTGGCATGCAAAGAGAGAGAGAGACGAACCAGTTCAAAGAATGGCGGACGGTTTGAGGAGGAGGAGGAGGAGGTGGTGGTGGTCATGTAGAGAAGAAGAGAAGCAGAGCAAGGTTTTGCAAAAGTATTAATTAGGGTTTGGGTTTGAAAAGGGATTGATAATTGAAACAAAAACTAGGAGCCTCCCGTCCCGTGGAAGAATTGCAGCTTCTTTAAAATTAAAAAGGAAAACCCTCCCCCTTTTTATGACTCTTTTCTTTAATTAACAACCGGAGATAAAGGAGGAGGTGGACGACGACGACGACGACGACGACACTCTGCACCAAACGAGGAGGGTGTGGATTGCTTGCTTACAAGTTACAAGATTTTTTTCGTGGCTCAATTCTAATTATTTTAGATTAGAAAAAGAAAAAAAAAAAAAAAAAACCATTATTATTATTAACTACTACGTGTACGTGTGTGTCAGCCCAGCCCAGTTCCGATTACAAATTTAGAATACAACTCTAACCTCTAATTGCAAGCTCCAACCCACCAATCAATAATTAAATAAATCAATAATACCCTTTTTCTTTTTATTATTTTTTTACATGGACAGTGCGGTTTGTAAAGATGTGTAATTGTGTACTAGGATGTTGGACATTGATTCTGCCACGTTAAACTAAAATCCAACTATACGTCTATACATACTTGTTTGTCTGTCTCTGACCATGCAATTATCCATTGTTTTGGACTCCTATTTTCGACTCTTTCGAAATTCAGTCGCTTACTTACTTAGGCTCTAATAATGATGACATGGGAACTTTTCTACAAAATTTTGTATATTTTATTTTATTTTAATTAAAATTATCTGGTATAGTACACTAATCTTTTGGTTAAGTTTAAAGTAATTTTAGTGATATTTATGCATTTAGTTTCTACTTTTAATAAAAAACGTTAGATAGAATAATATATGATAAATGAACAGAGTATCCGGTCTTAATAATAATTGTAAAGTAATTTTTGTGATATCTATATTTTTAATTATTATTTTTAGTTAAACTAGATTATTTTAAACCTGAATAAAATATGATACGCTAATCTTTGACGGAAGATCGGATCTCCTTTTATCGGATATCTTATTGTTTTCCTAGTGATTTCTTTTCGCCTGTCCACCGTTACAAATCTTGGGATGCAATCATGTTTTTTGTCTTATTTTTAATGTCAAAATAAAATACATATTCGCTCCATGTTCATTGTCCAGTATATCTCAACGGACAACATTTATCAAACTCAGTAGATGAATGAATGATGGTGTTATTTTAATCTAGGTCGTCATTCATGCTGCATTTTCATATCATCTTGCATAGGCGGATATAGGGGTGGGTGGCCGCCGCCCGAAATTTGAAAAATTATATTAGATTTTTGTAAAAATTTAACTGAATTTTTATAAAAATTAGAATTTTGCATTTTAAAAATTAAAATATAATTTTTATTATGTAATTTTGCAATCAAATTATAATTATTGGATCGCCATGTATGATTAATTAAATATATATATATATATAGAAGACAACATTATAATTGATGAAAGATGAATGGATTGACTTGCATGCTGACCAAAAAATTTGCGGTGCTGTAATTCTTGCTCTATTGCTGAAAGCCTGAATCCATCCAACATCCTATTATTAAGATAAAGTTTTCAACATAAATAGTGAGAATATATGTACCATTCAATTATTAAAGTAAGATTTCCTATTTACATTTACTACATAAAAAGAATACACAAATATAGCTAACTACTCCATCAAATTACAAAAAATCAGATTTATGTTTTCCAGTTGACACAACAAGAGAGGGGACAAAAAAAAAAATGAACAAGCAGTACTACATCATGACCGGCTGGCATCCCAAAAGAAAAAAAAAAAAAGAAAATGTGGTGAACATGTGTTTACAAGCATGAACAGACAACTAACAAACAAGCTGATTGAATAATACTAGTCAATCCAAACTAATCTCTAATGCCGAAGCAAACCAAAAAAGAAAAATTTACTCAATTTGACTATGACACTCTCTGGCATCTCAAATTCTGACGAAGGTGGGTTGTTTTTGTTAAGATGGACTAGCATCCCAGAAACGATCGAGAGTACGCTCCCTGGGGCTGGTTGCATCGGTGGGCTATACCCTCCTTCTCCCAGTAGGCGTTGAATTCCCATCGAACAGCTCATCAACGTATGTTTCAATGTCTTCAGGTTGGTACTTGACATATTTCTCGGTTTGTCTCCCTGGTGTCAAGGTCTGACCATACCTAGCCAAGAATGCTCGATATGCCGGTATTACCATATTGGATATTGAAACCCTCAGCTCCGACTGAAGTTGCTCGTCGCTCACTACCCAACAACTCTGCGTCTTGTGTATCTCATCGAACATTGCATTAAAGCTCTTGAACCTTTCCTTCAGGACTGGCTTCGCCACCTTCCCATGCACATTCAACCCCTCGTGGTTCATCAAGCAATTCAAAAGCTTACCCCAAGTCTCCCGCTGATAATTTTTGTGATACTGCCGAAGATCGGTCGATCTCTTTCTGCACCACGTGTCCCCCATCAAGCTGTTAATCTCTGCAGATCCCCTTATCTTTTGCAATATGTATCTCCCGTTGTTCATCATAAAGATTGAACTCAACGAAAGATCTCTGTAAAGTTTTGATTTTGCCTCCAGGTTGGCATCCAGCAGATCCATCACCTTCACTAACTGGACCTGGAATGGAGATTCTTGTACTTTTTGTTGATTATTGGTGTTGCTACTTGAATTAGTGTTATAGTTTTGGGGCTGTGCATTGTAATCAAAATCCGATCCGGTACCTGAGTCGGCCCGTTCGATCTTTTGATGTTCTCGGAAGACTTGCTCTAGTGTGTCCTTGTAGTCGCAAGCATATTTCAGATAATTCATGATATAGCGAGTCAACGGGTGAACTGCACCACCTGGAACGGTGGTCTTCCCCGTGTCGGCTTTGATTGAGTTTTCAAGTTCACAAATTATGCATATCATGGCTTCCCCAAGCCGGCTTCGCGTCAGCATGGCCTCTGACTTTATTTCCTCCACGGATTCGGCGGGGAACAAACCGTCAACCGTAGGAAAAACATCTCTCAGTGTCTCGTATATGTCAAGAAACTTGAACAACTTCTCAGCAGCGCGCTTAGTCATCGCGACGGCTTCAGAAAAATTGAGAAGTTGTAATATCACACCTCGCGAGAGGTTACAGAAGATGGACTCGGCGATCAGTGGATAGTCTAAGAACACGGATTCTGAGAGCTTCCGTTCTCTGTAGAATTCTGTGGCGGCGCATTGCTTGAATGTTTTGATCCAGGCTTCAATTTCTCTCTCCAGCGATTCCCAGTTCATCTTTTGCACGTCATCAATGCTATGTTTCTCAAATCCAAGCTTATGCAAATTCTCTCCCAATGCATTTCGCCGTGCGATGAAATACACCTGACAACATTCCGTCTCGTATCCTCCCGCAATCATGGCTTTGGATAACTTACTCAAGTTTGACAAAGAGTCATCGGAGTATCCAATTCCAGGGGAATCGGCTGAAGTGTCTTGAGGGGGATCAGTTTCTGACCCAGTATGCGGTTGTTCCCCTTGATCTTGCTGATTATTATTGTTGTTGACATTGGAAGTTGAGGACGAAGAAGGTTTTGAGTAGGAGTCTTGATGAGTAGTATTGTGATTTTCTACCTCGGGAATTTGGTAATCTTCAATAATGGATCTGAATTCCTCCTCCAAATATGTCATCGTGCGCTGGAGGACACTACCAATGCGGTTGATTGAATAGGCGTATTTGTAATCAGAAGAATATCCACAAAGTGAAGCGTATAATTTGGAAACACGGCCGACTGCATCTAAAAATGAAGCAGAATCCTCGTCTGTGAGCCGGGTCCATTTCACAGGATTATCGGACGAGTCATATTCGTCAATCTTTGCCTCAACAAGAACAGCGAATTGTTCAACAAAAATTGGAACTTGCTCAGGAGGAGTCTTGGAAATCTCGTCACCTTTTGATGATAGACAAGAAATGTATTGGTCAATCTCTTCAGAGACCTTGTCGAGGTCAGGAGGCAATGGAGAAGGCTCTTGTGCGGTTGCTGACGTTTCGTCAGTCGGTAGCTCCAACCCATTGATTTCCGATTGAGATAACTCCTTTTCAGCATCGGATGCTGGATGATGATCTAATTCAGCTTCGTCGAGATCTCTGAGTTTGGGGGTTTCGGTCTGGTCGGGCTGCGGAGCATTTTCAATATCGTTGTCTTTAGGGGGGTCTTGATCGAGATCCTGTGGGTCTGGCGGGATGTTGTTATCTTTACCATTTCCTCCAGAGGCAAAACTGGAAGATTTTTCGAGGAGGGTGTTTTCGTTGTCCGTATCCATGGTAGACATCGTGAGATTAATAATTAGGAGAAAGATTGTTGTTGTTGTTTCGTTTTTTCATGAGCAAAATGGAAAATGAATGGAGAAAAGAGGTTTAGAATATAATTTTGCAGGGAAGAAGGGAAAGAAGGGAAAGAAGAGAAAGCAAGAAACATTGTGAGCTTAGAGGAAATAAGGCAAACCATGCAAAGTGAGAGAGACAAAGGTGACTGATTGACACCTACTCGAATTTCTTTTCTTTTTTTTTTTAATATTTGGAGTTAAATTTTTGTTTGAGTAAGATTGAAATGGTCATTATTAGTTGTTGTTGAGTAGATGACAATTGTCCTATAACTAAGGAATGGAGATGGATTATGGATGGATTAGGGACGGATAACTAAAGATAGAAATCGTCGTCGTGCGGACAACAATGAATTACGAATGATCCAGAGAAAAGTCCGCTGAGATCTGTTAAACCTCTGACTCTCAACTAGCTGCTGCTGCTGCTGTATCCTGTATGGATAAATAAACTAGGGTAATATCAATTTTGTCATCCTCCACTTCCAAGTTCCTACACTTTGGGCACTTTTATTTTTTTATTATGTTGTTCGACTAAGAAAGCCTTTTGTTGGCTCCATCCAAATAAACATATGGATCAAGATTAGAGATAGCAAACCGACGAGATAGAAAACGGATTTGCAAAAAAATGAACAAATGCCTATTTATGCCCATTTTATTGATCGGTCAAAATGAGTTAGTAAGTGATAAATTTGAGGATATCCGCAAATATCATTATTAAGTGATTTGATGATAATAAGCGAGTAGTTGTGTATACTCGTACTGAAAGAACTCATCGAATAATTTGAGAACCATATTTACTTACTATCTAACTTCAAAATATTTAAACATTACAATTTATATAAAAATTAGTGGTGGTCTAATGGTTAAATATTGATTTTCCTATTATATATACCAGGTTCGGTTCTATTCTTTGTGCATTAAAAACACTTGTCTTTTTTTTTAAACATTTTTTATTTTTTTCTTATTTCATGTAGCACTAATGGTTTAGGGATAAATTAGTTCTCTACAGACTACTACCAATATACCAGGTTCAATTATTTGTTTGTTTTCTTTTATTTTATATTTTTTCCTTATTTCATGTATTACTAGTGGTAAATTAGTTCTACGCTACCACTAGACTAGGTTAGATTATTGTTGGTGTACTACAAATACTTGTTTTTTATACTTTTTTTTCTAAGGTATCGATTAATCCTATATAGACTATCCGTTAATACCCGCCATAACTATATAGACTATCCGTTAATACTCATTTATGGCGGGTATGCGATTACCTGTGGATACCTTCACCCACTCACATATTACCTCACCTATTATTACCCATTCAATAATATCTACAGTTGTGAGTTTAGAAGGGTTATATTGCACACGAATAGTGGACGGTAATAGACATGAATATTTTTGTCTAACTCTAACCAGGACATGTTTGTCTCAAATAGTAAATACTGCACTGTCCTCGTTCCATCCAAATTAAAAACAATTTACTTGCGTAAATAAAGCTAGAATCCTTTTAAAATGTGCATGTGGACAAATACGCATGGCAATTTGGAATTTAGACCGGTATACGCATCATGCATGGGATGTAATTTTGATTTATTTACGCTAAAGTTTAACTCTACCTTTTATGTAACCTGCTCACTATTACTACTACCATAATAATAATAATAATAATAACAATAATAATATCAGTAATGTCAGTCCAAGTAACTAAATCCGATCTTCACTCATCCCTCATCTTTTATGTCCAAATGAAAGTTTATTTTTATGCTCAAATATTAAAATTAGTGCGTTTCAGGCATTTTTCAATATATATATTTTTTAAAACATACATGTTATATCTTAGTGAATTTGAGTACATTACAACAAACTTATATGTTATCCTATTATGCAGGATTTGATGATACAGATGATATCAATAATCTTGATCACAATAAAAAAAATTTATGTAACTTATTCAAATACAAGAGAAAAATTTGCGCGAGGATCGATGATTAACTGTAAATAATTCATAGTACAATTTAAGGTTCCGTTTGGACAAGCTATTTTTGGATTATATCATGAAAATTTTTTCTTGGGATTTGTTATGATAAAAGAATATTTTGAGAGTGTTTTGAATGAATGATTTTATTTTGTTGGGATTTGTATTGAATATTTTTTTATTAATGTAAGTTTGAAATTTAAATTTGAATTAGTATTTTATTAGTTTATTTTGATGGGAAGTGTGTTAGGAAGAATTGTTTATTATTAAAATTTAAAATTCAAATTCAAATTCAATATTTTATTTATAAAAATTACTGTAGCAAAAATAATTAATGTAGCATTGTTTTGTGTTTTAAAAATTTTGATGAAAAAGTTGAACAAAACAAACACCTCATTTTACAATTGTGAAATAAATCACAAATTTTGCTTTATCCAAACAGATAGAAAGAGAGAGCAGGTGTTGGATACAATTCAAAAATTGGAAAACACGAAGTTGAATCTAAAAAGATGGCGCCTCCGTTTGAAATGAAGTATTTTTTGATTTTATTATAAAATTTTGTTTATTAGGATTTGTTATGAGAAAGGAATATTTTTGAGATCGTTTTGATTAATGATTTTAGTTTGTTGGTATTTGTACAAAAGATTATTTTATTGATAAAAAGTATGAAATTTAAATTTAAATTTAAATTTTATTAGTTTGTTTTGGTGGGAATTGTGTTAGAAAGAGTTATTTATTATTAATATTTAAAATTCAAATATAATATTTTATTTATAAGAGCACTGTAGTGAAAATAATTATTATAGGATTGTTTTTCGTTTTAAAAATTTTGATAGAAAAAATAAATAAAACAAAAATGACATTTTGATTTTGTGAAACAACCGAACATAGCCTAAATGATTAGGATCACAAAATTTTCTTTATCTTCGAGAGTTGAAGTTTTTTTTAAAAAAAAAAATAAAGAGTTGATAATATGATTTATGATGGTTGGTCATGGTTAAAAAAAAAGAAGAGAGAGTTGATAATATGATGGTTGGTCATTGGTCATTGGTCATCATTGCCTCATTGGTGTGGTGTGTGGGAAAGAAAAAGATTTGGAATGGGCCCACTAAATATAGATTAAATATTATTATTGAATAGTGATGTTAAAAATATGAAGGTGATGATATATGATATTATGATCGATGGTGATTGGTGAAGATGGCAGAACAGAAAGAATATATATAGTTAAGAGTAGCTGCACTTTGCAGTTTGCACTTGTTTTGTTGGGATTTATTCTATACGCTCACAGCTCACTCACTCCTTCAACAGTAGAGTCGTAATGAGACTAAAGGCGGTGGTGAGATGGCGACGGAGGCGACTTTCTTTGTTACGCTGCTTTTTCATTGCCTGCTCAGCTTTCACCACTGCCTTTGCTTTCTTCTTCCTAACCCTCAGATCCGCCGGCCTCCGCCCACAATTACCAATACAGCCACCACCACCACCACCAGCTGCCGCCGCCACTCTAAAACAACAACAAGAGCTGGAGAATGCATCAAATAATAATAATAATAATAATAATACTGTGGTTGAAAGAAGCAGAAGAGGAGAAGGAGGAGGAGGAAGAGGATGCGCCACCGTGGAAGAGATGGGCCACATCTTTAGAAGAGGATTTCGAGAGGAGAGTCTCCGAGCCAGGCAAATTATCCACACTCACTTCGCTCTTTACGGTATGCTATTCACATTTCCTATTATTATTATTATCACAAATACAAACTCACCCAATTCCTCATCCAAATCAAACAAGCTCCCGCTCCCGCTCCCTCTCCCTCCTCACTCTACTTTACTAATTCACTTAACTCCACTTCAATTAAATGGATAGATAGATGAATCTAGTTGATGGTCGGCGCTGTTCATGTGCAAATCAAAATTTTAAGGCCATTCCGATTCCATTAGCTGAATGAACATCAATAGCTCAATCTTCTTTTCCAACTCCTGTCGATTATTCTTCTAGTACAAGTTTATTCTTACCTTTCACTCTCTATAAAGAAGAAAAAGAATTCATCCCATGCTCATGCAACAGTTTTCAACGTTTCAGGTGCTTCAAGGGTCCGGGCATTGCCTCCGGAGCAGTTCTGTAAGCATGGTTTTGTGTTAGGTAAAGCTTCAGAAGCTGGTTTTGGTAATGAAATGTACAAGATCTTAACTGCTGCTGCATTAAGTGTGATGTTAAACCGCTCGTTGATAATTGGCCAAACCAGGCACATTGGTTCTCTCTCAACTCAACCCTTGTTTTTTTTTTCTTGATATGCATCATCTGTGATACTACCTCTCTACTCTTTTACCATTATCCATCACATTGCAACAGGCATACAGTTCATCCAAGTTCTTCGCATTAACTGCGAGGTGATGCCATCCAAAGCTGCAGCTTGCTTGTTGTTCTCATTATAGGATGATGAGTTATAATTTGTTAATTAAATATAATAAGACATGCTGGACACGCCATTTTCAATCATGAACAGATAGATAGTTCATTAAATATGTTACTGTGAAAACAAGGTTGCTTTTTTCTTATGATTGTGTTTGCTCTTTATTTCAGAGGTAAATATCCGTTTGGGGATTATATTTCGTATTCAGATCTTTCCTTTACCTTACATGAAGTCAAGCATCTTTGGAGAATGAATCGTTGCATTGCAAAATATGGAAGACACCTGGTTATGAGGATTGATGATTTCCAGAAGCCTGCACGAACGAATGTTTTATGTGGCAATTGGAAGAAATGGGACCAACCTATCATATGGTTAGATGCGAAATGCAAAAACTATTTTTATGCCTATTAAGATATTATTAAGTGATTCTAATGTTTGGTACATCAGGTTCCAGAACACTACAGATGCCTTGGCTGCTCAGTTTTTCTTAAAGAGCATGCATCTAGAAATGAGGAAGACTGCTTCTGATCTATTTGGAAGGCCTGAAAACTTGCAATATAGACCCAATGTCTTTGGGGAGCTGATGAGAGTTCTCATATCTCCTTCGGAAAGTGTTGAGCATGCAATAAACTGGGCTCTTGGTGGTGGTGATGATCCTGATATGGCAGTGCACATGAGGATGCTCATGAATAGGTGCTGCACCTAAAAAGCCCCTCTTTGACCTCTGTTACTGATACCGAATTGCTCTTTGGTAACCTAATATTCCTTTTTGAAGGAAAAAACAGAAAGTTTTAACCTTTCTTTTTTCCTGTTGGGATACGTTTTTTGAGAACTACATGAGGTATAAGTTATTTGTGAAAAAGGAACTACTTGCTCTCTTGTTTTCTTGTAAATTATATCTAATTTTTTTATGTGAATTACATGAAAAGAAAATAAGTCTTTAAACAAAACTCTGTTGTGGATTTTATTTTACAACACCCACAACCTTGCAGTCTTCTTGGATATGAATGATGCTGCCCCGATAAACAGAGCGTATCTTTTTAAAAAAATTTACCCTCTATATTTGAGACAAAATTATAGTTGCACAGTCAGCAACTTTCTGGAACTGGTTTACTACTGTGTCTCTTGGAAATATTGAAATATCATCTCAACCATTGACAAACTTGCTTACATAATAGCGCTCAGCTTGGAGAAAATAACTCTCTGGCACTGATGGTTGTAAAGGTATCTATGATGCTTGTTATGCTTTTGTGGGCACTCAGGGTGTTGTTCATTGAGGCATTTTCTAATTTAAAATTAAAATTTCATAGTGTTTCAGATATGCTGTTTTTGGTACATTTTCTTAGGTCTGTCAGAGCGATGCAGGCAGCTTTGGAATGCATTAGAAAAACTGCAGGCAAACTCTCTGCCAGACCTAAAGTGGTATTAGTTTCTGATTCCCCTTTCCTGCTGAAAGATATTGGACCAAATCTCGTGAAATTTGCAGAAGTGAGTTCTTTGCATCAGAATATACCCTTGATTTAATATCTGAAAATTTTTAACGTGGAATTCTAGTTACTTGTTTGAATCCCTTACTTAATGCATATAAAGCTAATAATACACACCTCTAATTGGTTTCCCAGGTTATTCACTTTGATTATGAGCGCTTTGAAGGGAATATCACTGCAAAAAATAACAGATTTAACACTAAGAATTTTAGAGCGAGGGATTGGGGTCCAGCACCCAGATGGGTTGCATTTGTGGATTTCTTTCTTGCATCACGTGCAAAACATGCTGTCATTTCTGGGGCTCAGAGGCGTGTTGGGACAACCTATGCTCAGCTGATTGCAGCTTTGGCTGCTGCTCACAGACTTGGTACGAGTTATAGGCTTAATGCTTTATTCCTTGTCAAACATTGCTCTTGCTATTATTGCTCTACTCTTACCGTTGTTTTGGTTCTGCAGGAGATATGTCCTCTGGGGGTTCAAATTTTACTTACCTCAGTAGCTTCCAAAGTAATTTGCTTTCAGAAGGTTTAGGGAATCAACTTGGATGGGGTCACATATGGAATAGATTTGCTGGTCCATTGAGTTGTAGAAAGCAGCCCAATCAATGTGCTTTTACACCAATTCTACCTCCGGCATGGTGGGATGGTCTTTGGCAGTCACCGAGTCCACGAGATGTACACAGAATGGAAGCATACGGCATTCGGCTATATGGTTTGGGAACAATTGACGAGGATTACTTGCACTCGTTCTGTAATTCAAGGAAGACATCAGCAATAACTGTCACACTATTATAAGGTTCAAGTTCTAATAGGTTCCTTACTGACTGCAAGATTCCACAGCCTGCTATTGAAATTGTGGCACTTTCTTCTTTGATGAAAGAGATCAAGTGTTAGGATTTCTAGGGGGAGGATCGGCCACATTCACAGGATGCAAGAACAGTGCAAGGAGCTAGCTGTTGGAGAAGCATAAGTTGTTGGAAATATACAAAACGTTTTAGCTTATTGTCGGCTACATTATCTTTTCCTTGTTAGTCTACAAACTATTGTCAGCTTTGGTTATTTTGCAATGTTACATCCTTATGGAAATACAGGAGCAACGCTAGTAACAAGTCAGTCTAATTCTTTAGTTCTGATCCTCCATCTTGGAATGGATGACTCCTTTGGTTGTTTTTGATTCTAGTAGGGAGTAATCCAAATTACTTGTGCTCAAATCATTTTCTTGGTCGGGTTGGGAGAAAGGTTATTCCTAAATCCTAATGGTTTAGGTCACTCCTTCATACTTATTGCTCTCTCATTGGACTAATTTTTTCCTCTTTCCGTTTGGCATAGTAATCTGACTGCTCCACCAAAAAAAGCAACTACTTGTTTGTAATTTGTTACTTTGTGGATCAATAGGTTTTTTTTTTATTAGTAATGATTTTTTTTATACTAGTTGGGAGATGTGGAGTATTATTTAACATTGGAAAAAACTCGTGATTAAAAAATATATAAAAATATATTTTTATCATTCTAATTTCAAAATCTATGTGTTTTTGTTTTAAAAATTGAAAAATTAGGTATCCCGTTGAGCCATTAAAAAAAAATACAAATATAGATTCAAAATACAAAATGAAAAAAAAGTGAAAAAAAATACAAATTGAAACAAAATCATTACGAAATACTAGTATATCAAATATAGACAGTCAAATACAATTTTGAGTACATATTTAAATACTTAATAAAAAGATTGCGCTACCGACAAGGCATTCTCCCGTATCTTACGTACGTGATGATTCTGATGATCACAAAAAAGAGGGAAAAAAAAAGTAGAAAATCAAAAATAGTTTTTTTTGGTGTGGAAAGTCTCCATTTTCATCTCATCATCATGAAATACCGGTTATGAATAGTTGATCAATCATATATTGGTGGCGGTGAAGAAATTAAAAATGGAGTTTTGTCCATGCTTTGGAAGGAAGAAAGACGGCATAACCCCGGACCCGGATAATAAAGAGCTCGAGATAGAGACAGATTGCCAGCCTAATTCTCACGTCACTCATTCATCGTCTCCTGGTTAGCTTTTAATTTCTAGTTGAATCTTTCAAAAAAACCCAACGTGATATCTCTTGTGTTAATAACTCCAACGTAACCCATTTCTGTCCTTGTTGAACATTAATTTAAAATGGTTACGAATTTGTTATTTGCTGATTGCATGTCTCCCGCATGCAAGATGGTCAATTTTTGAGGTTCATTTTCATTATTGAATTGTGAGTTCTGAAAGTTTCTGTTTTTTTGGATGGTTTTCTGGTTTTATGTGAGGAGAATTGTTGTGTATTCATTCTGCCAAAGGTCAGTTGTCGTGTGTTGTGGTGGGTGGGTTACTGGTTATGGTAGATGGAGAAGGATTAGACAGATTCGGATGTTTTCTTTGTGAGACTAAAAAATAAATGTTCATTAAAATTGATTCTTGTAGAATGTATATATGATACTAGTGTTACTGTTCATGATCAAAAACCTGTTCATTGATACTCAGTGCTTAGCCGTAGTTACCACGAACTAGCTACTTTCTATGTGAGACTTGAGAATGTTGAACAGGGTTTAGTTAGATGTTGCAGATTTTGTTAGTGTACCAACATTAATTGAATTGAATTGAATTGAATTGAATTGTTTGATAACAACCTTGGTCTTGAACTAGGTCGTTTGCCTCGCAATTGCAATTTGTGTTCTGCTGATTTGTTAATTCCTTTTACAACATCTGGGGACAATTAATGGCAAACAAAGGAAGTCATCTAATGACGTTTTCGTCTCATGACTTGCCCTGTAGAATTCGTTTTAGATTTATAATGGCGGTTCTTGTTTTAAATTTCTTCTTTTCTTTCTCCACTTTTATACTTTTAAACTGGCATGAGCTTTAATGATTCACATGATATGATCCAAAAAAATTAAAAATCATACATACAATTGTTGAGTCTTTTAAGGAAGCAAACATAAGGTTTGTATTAGATCGCGTAAGAATACATTTATGCACCACTTCTGAGTCATTCCATTTCAACCCTCGCTTTGCTGTGTCAAACACTAATTTCCAGTCTGTTTTGCTGCTATAGAGAGGAAGCCCATTGTTATTATCTCCTCATTAAATAGAGAATGGATCAAATTGTTGATACTTGGAATTGTAATCTCACACCAACAAACTATGGTAAACCTTTTTCTCTTTTGGATTGAGTATTGCTTACTGCAACTAAAGGAAGATAGTGACATGTTTTGAAATGGAGGTACTTAGGGCTCTTGCAGAGACAATTAGCTCTTGTAAGATTGGGACTCCAGTTCAGTCAAGTTCACGAATTTTTCACCACTAAGTGATAATTATTAAGCTGTCTATATTTCCAATCTAGACTTCTTATCAGATCACATTCTCTATTATTGCGTTACTTTTCTACATGTTGTACGGAGTTTCTTGCTGTGTTTAACCACACTTCCTATAATGTATACAGCTAAGATGACCTCCAGAATAGAATCAAGATTGAAATGTTCTGTTTCACTGGATAGCTCTCATGTTGAAAATTGTAATCCTACATTCTCCTATCGGGAACTTGCTGCTGCAACAAACAATTTTAGAAGAGAACGTCTTATTGGAGAGGGTGGTTTTGGATCAGTATATAGAGGGGAGATTGAAAGCACTGGCCAGGTAATTCTGAGCAGTCCCACGTTGCTCCCTTCTTGCTCAGTAATGACTACCATTTGCATCTATTTTCGGCGGTCATGGTGACATTATTTGGATACACCCGTTGCAAGTTTTCTATTATAAAGGATTAGTGAGTTGTGACCTTTGGCAGGTTGTTGCTGTTAAAAAGCTAGATCCTTCAGGAGTTCAAGGGTCTAAGGAGTTCCTTGTGGAGGTTCTCATGCTCTCTCTTTTGCACCATCCCAACCTTGTCAATTTGGTTGGTTTCTGTGCCGAGGGGGAGCAACGCCTACTTGTATATGAATTCTTGCCTTTAGGATCTCTGGAATATCACCTCCATGGTAATTCTCGTATTTGATCTGAGAATCCATCCTTCAACTTTGCATCACATGACTTCTGGCGTGGAACGAAACAAGAGAGTAATTAGTATTGCCTCAGTGTCTTTTGATTCATAGCTCTTCCTATTTCATTTTAAATATTGATGTTTGCAAAATATTTCTTTTTTTTTTTTAATCTTCAGTCTAGAGATGATGATGGGTTTTTGCCATTTTTTTTATATACATATACTCTTCTTTCTAGCCGACCCCACATAGTTGAATAAAAGCTTATTGTTTGCAGTAGTTGTTTGCTCTTCTTTCTTGATAACGTAAATAATTTCAACTATAAATGATATTTGTTGTAGCACAGAACTGAATGATTCAAGTAAAATTGTGCAGATCTTACACCAGATGTGCAGCCACTGGATTGGAATACAAGGATGAAGATAGCAGCTGGTATAGCTGAAGGTTTAGATTACCTTCATAACCAAGCTAATCCTCCTGTTATTCACAGGGACCTCAAGTCATCAAACATATTATTAGGCGAAGGGTTCCACCCAAAACTTGCTGATTTTGGACTTGCAAAGTTTGGTCCACCAGAGGATAAGTCCCATGTTTCTACCAGGGTCATGGGAACTGAGGGATACTGTGCACCGGAGTACTATGACACTGGAAAACTGACTGCAAAGTCTGACATATACTGTTTTGGGATCGTCTTGTTGGAAATAATCACTGGGCGTAGGGCAAAGGATACAACCAGGGAACATGGAAAACATACCCTCCTTGAATGGGTAACATTAATTTGAATAATTTACCTAGCTTGAATTCATTTCATCTATAGCTCGGCTCTCGTAAGTTGTTGCTGCTTTGTGTCTGTCCGGAGTTTCTAGACTCCGCCCTATCAAATACTGGCTGCTTGTAACTCTAATACTGACTATATTTTTTTTGAACAAATAGAGGCAAAGAAAGGCACTTGTGCAGGCAGTATAAGCGATTTTTGTTTCCTGCTTTTTATCTATCTCTTATTATTTTTTACCATCTAATTTACTGCTATCAACGATCGCTTCGGTTGCAGGCACGTCCTTTGTTGAGAGACCGCAAGTATTGTGTGCAAATAGCAGATCAAAGATTGAAAGGGCAGTTCTCGTATTACGGTTTACGCCAGGCAATAGATGTTGCCTTGATGTGTCTTCAAGATGTACCTCAATCACGACCATCCATGAAAGATGTGGCGTGTGCTATGAAGTATTTGATGACCCAGAGATTTGACGACAGAAGAGGATGTGCCGCTGAAGATGATCCGGAAGGAAAGCATGAGAATGGAGCTGAGGAGGAGGAAGCAAAAACATCAAACAAAGATCAAGAACGGCAGCGAGCAGTTGCAGAAGCCAAGTTGTGGGGAGAAACTTGCAGAGCAAAGATGCAGTTATGTTCAAAAAGTGAATTTGCTATTTGAAATCTTATTTTCATTCAGTAATTCAGTAATGTGCATGTTGAGAAAATAAGCAAGCATTACAATTTACAATGGAAGAATTAAGTTGTAAAAAGCAGTTGAAACATAGCATTGCATCAACGTACTTTTTAACTCTTGAAGAGAAGAGAAGGAAATGGATTCTAAGTTTATAAAATATAATGAAGCTGTTGGCACTAAGAAAGAACAAGTTGGGATAAAAAAATCAAATGCCGTTTCATAATGTAAATGTAATGAAGCTGTTGGCAGTAAGTAATAAGAATTTTGGAAAAATTGGGGAGGAAAGAGGTCCCACCGGGAGTCGAACCCAGGTCGCTGGATTCAAAGTCCAGAGTGCTAACCACTACACCATGGAACCTTGGCAATTGACCAGTTGAAGTCGATAATGAAATTTAATTATTTGATGATTAGCAGCAAGTAGAAAGTCAAAAAAAAGGAATGAAAAAACTGGGCCTTAAATGTACCCAAAGACAAAAAGAGGGGATAAACCAAAAGGAGGATGGAATTGGGTATCGATAATTTTGGTAAACAATATCTTGTGTGTTTGTAGTCCAATTGGCAATGAAAAATTTGAAAGAAAGCCAACTAGGCAAGGATAAGTAATCTTGGACTTGGTAAAAAGAAAAACAGAAATATGAATGAATCCTCAGAAAGAATGAGAATCATCAACACCAAAAAGCAACCACTTTATTAACTTATAATAATAACTAAACAAAACAAGGTCCACTTCCGATTTCCGCCCACACTCAACAACAGTCTCCCCAAAACACCATTACACCAGTCCGTGTAAAGTCGTTTTCGTTTCGCGCACACACACAGCGGCCATCGCCAATAACTTCATGCCACGTCGGTTTGACCATCCTGTAAAGTTGACTCTCACACCGAATCTCCCTGTCCTTTCCCACCACTTCCCAGTTCCCAGTTATATGCACTCACTCCTTACGCTATCAACACATATGTAATAAAATCCCAACAATTAAATCCTCTTATCATTTTTTTTTAATAATATATTTTAATTACTAAAAAACAAAAAACCCCAACGAAACTATGAACAACGCAACAAAACCTTTTCTTTTCGGTTCTGCCCAAACGCACCGGTACCTTTCCTCGTGGCCTGTCGCCCAAAAATCACACTCTAAAGAGCCGCCGTCCTCCGCCACTCGCCGGAATCTCATTGCTCGCAGCTCTTTTTATTTTTTATTTAATTCCCATGAAGCTTTAAAACCCTACTTTACTCTTTTTTTTTTTTATGTTTCATATAATAATTGTTTTCTATAAACTCTTTAAACTTGGCATTGCACTTGAGATTTGAAGTTATAAAAGGAGTCTCCAGATATATTCGTACATATAGTATAGAGAGAGAGATGTATGTGGTTCCTCCGCCAAAGCGGCCCGATCCGCTTTCCGGATCCACAGTCACATCCGATGGTTTACGCATTTTTCAGACATGGAAAGGCAGCAATGTTAGTTTCCTTTTTTTTTTTTCCCCTTAAATTTGTTCTAGGGCTTTGATTCACTTTCCTGAGCTGTTTTTAGGAGATGTCGTTTTTTTTTTTTTTTTTTTAATTTTTATAACTTCTTTCTCAGCATCATTTTGTTCGACTTTTTTATCTTCTCCCTCCAAAAAAAAACAAAAAAGAAAACTCAAGACTTGTTAGTTTCAAATGCATCTTATGTTGCTATATAACCACGTGCCTGTGCTTGTGATTGTGCTGATTTAAGGGGGTTTTTTTTTTTTTTGAGTTTTTAAGTGGGTTTTGTTAGATATTGATTGAGTGAAATGCATGCCTTACTGATACTACTTCCTTCCAATTGGCTTTCTATTGATTAAGCCAGCTCTGAAACCGTACTTTCTCCCCTAAATTTTGTTGTGAAAAGTACGGCCCTATGATGGGAAATCACGTCATTGATTCTTTTTTTTAACTCTTTTAAGGATGAAACTTGTTGCTTTATGGTCTGTGCTTCTTGTCTTTTACCTTGTAGATCTTTCAAAGCTTTTGCGCCCTTAATGTTTGTTTGGTTGCCAAGTTGTAAGGATATGTAAAGGTATTTGATATTATCTGGACTGGACTGATGTTGTCCCAATACCATACTTATAATTCTGCCAAACAAACGGGATGTTATAAGGAAATGTCTTTGCAATCTTGAATAACACTATTCCGCTTGTAACCTGAATTTCGATTGAGTAATCAATGTATTATCGAGTGCGCCCTCTTTCACAAAAGGCAGATATGTCTTGAAAATTTTATATTTTTGGTTTATCGCGGTAATTTGAAATACTTGGCATGGTGCTAACCTGTTCTGAGGTTAGAACCTGTGACCAAATTGAAACTTTAGGGTGGAACTTCACACTTGGCTTCCCCGTGCCAACGAAGATGATTCAAATATGCGCTGTTTTGCTCAGGAGTCTTTCAAGTTTATGATACGATTGCAAATTATTTCCTTCCACATAGTGCCTTAGAAACTTTGAAGTGCATCATGTCACTGTTGCAGAATAATATTCTGAGTTCATTCTATCGTTTTACTCACTTTGTTCCATTTTGGAAAGATCTTTTGAAGCCTTGCATAGATAGGATAACTTACTACAGCATTTGCTGTTCAACCTTGAAACCACTTAACAACCGTTAATTTTGTTTTCTTTGTATCTGCAGATATTTTTTCTTCAGGGAAGGTTTATATTTGGACCTGACGTGAGATCATTGACGCTGACCATATTCCTCATTGTGGCTCCTGTAGCAATTTTCTGTGTTTTTGTTGCTAGAAAGCTGATGGATATCTTTTCATACCACTTGGGAATGCTCATTATGGTTGCTGCTGTTGTCTTCACATTTTATGTAATTCTCTCTCTCTCTCTCTCTCTCTCTCTCTCTCTCTCTCTCTCTCTCTCTCTCTCTCTCTCTCTTCCCCCCAAAAACCACGCACTCAGCACACATACAGAAATTGGCAAAATTCGATATGTTACATATGCACTATTTAATACACCCCCTCTTTGGAAGCAGACTTGTAGTATCATGCTACTTCCCTGGATTCTTTGTGAAGTTTATTGTGGAGGGTCCTCTTGGAATAAGTGCTTTCCCTAAAACTAGAACCCTAAAAAGCATCTTAAATTACCGCTTAGTACGACATTTCTCGTCTTTCTTGTCCCATGAGTCTTTGATCTCTTTTTCTAGAATGTAAGCATTATCTCTGCTACTGTCTACTGAAGGCTGCATCTCCTTTATTTTTCTTGATGCGGGTTGAGAAACTTGATGAGGATGAAAATCGCTCCAGTGTTTCTTGCAATTCTATAATTGAATTGATGTTCTGGTAAAATATCTTGCGCGTTAGGTATGATAAAATCCTTATATTTGTGGTATTTACGATAATGCAGGTCTTAGTTCTTCTGCTGCTAACCTCTGGAAGAGATCCTGGTATAATTCCTCGCAATACGCACCCTCCGGAACCAGAAGGCTATGATGGGAATGCAGAAGGTGGGGGACAGACCCCACAGTTAAGATTGCCTCGTATTAAGGAAGTTGAGGTCAATGGTGTTACTGTTAAGATCAAGTATTGTGACACCTGCATGCTCTACAGACCTCCACGCTGCTCTCATTGTTCAATATGCAATAACTGCGTGGAACGATTTGACCATCACTGCCCTTGGGTTGGGCAGTGCATTGGGCTGGTAATATATATCACCTTAAAATGTTACTTTACATAGATTTTAACAGTCAAGTGCAAATAGTAGTTAAGTTGCATGGTAGGTTTTTTTTCCCATATTATTAGTAGATTTTGTTAGACACCATGCTTGGTGCTGTATTAAAGAGTAATAAAAAGAGAGGAACCTGTTGGGCCATGAGTTACATTATGTCAAATGAGAAGGTGATATAGTAACTCGAGCGCTGAAATACTTTTTATACACAAAGTATGGGATCAAGGGAGCATGTGACTATTGAATCATCTGTTACTTTTGAAAAGTATGAAATTTAGGTGCAGATATGTTTATTGGACAATCTTCTTGTTTGAAATTTAGTAATTATCCAGATGAAATACTGTAGTTTGGTCCACTCAATCTCTGATGTTAATCTTCACTTCTTAGGATTGTTATGCATAAGCGTTTTACGTCTTAGTTGTCCAGAGCTGAATGTTGCTACCCTTGCCGACTGCCTAAAAAAGAGCATCAATTATTTTTGCTATTTTGGCCTGAATAGTGATTGCTGAATATTCATCTTTGTGATGACAGAACATGTTTGTAACATTTTGTGCCATCTAGAACAGTACATTTTCCTGTTTAGTCATGTTTCTTTTTGTATACATGGCACCTTTGTGTCCTCTCTGTGCTGAAATAGTGAAACATTTGCTGCAGCGGAACTACAGATTTTTCTTCATGTTTGTGTTCTCGACGACTCTTCTCTGTATATACGTTTTTAGTTTCTGCTGGGTTTACATCACAAGGATCATGGATTCTGAGGAGACCACAATATGGAAAGCAATGATCAAGACCCCGGCCTCCATTGTTCTAATAGCGTACACTTTCATATCAGTGTGGTTTGTTGGCGGTCTTACTGCATTCCATTTATATCTCATTAGTACAAATCAGGTTAGAGTTTGATCCTTCCTCCAGTGAGAATTTGTAGGTTTGGTTATTGAAGTTTTACGTTTATATCTAATCTGTAACTAAAGTTCGATGTTTCCTGTATGTTTTTGGCAGACTACTTATGAGAATTTTAGATATCGTTACGATCGCCGTGCGAACCCCTATAACAAAGGACTGGTGCAGAACTTCAAGGAGATATTTTGCACTTCCATCCCTCCATCCAAGAACAACTTTAGGGCGAAGGTTCCCGGGGAGGCTTCTTTGCCAGTTCGATCAGTTGGGGGGGGCTTTGTAAGTCCAAACATGGGTAAAGCCGTGGACGATATAGAAATGGGCAGAAAAGCGGTGTGGGGTGATGTCGGACCTCTAACAGATAATCCAGAAGGTCAGTTTAGCGACAATGATGGACAGAATATGAAGGAAGGTGGATTTGGTGGCATATCTCCCGAGATAAGGACTACCGTGGATGAAGGTGATAGAGTGGGAATACATCCGAGGCGGTCGAGTTGGGGAAGGAAAAGTGGAAGCTGGGAAATGTCACCTGAAGTTCTTGCTTTGGCATCTAGAATGGGAGAACATAATTTAACTGGAGGAAGCAGCAGCAGCAGTAATTTGACAAGCGGGCGACCCACATAGCCCAAGGGAACGGGTTGGTTTAGAGATTATTTTGGGGATGCAAACTTATTTAGAGGAATTGTTGTGCGGTTGTGATATTGGGGTTGTTTGAAAGTGTAGCATTTGTGAAGGGAATTATTGGATGGTTTGGTTTGGTTTGGTTTGGTTTGGTTTGGTTTGGTTTGATGTGAGGGGATGCAGCTTTTTTGTTGCTCCATGTTGTATTTGTATTTGTGGAATTAGTATTTAGAGTTTAATGGTTACGTTTACTACTATTACTACTGGGCCTGCGATTTTGGATCTCTCTCTCTCTTACAAAAGCCCATTAAAGCAGTTGTGTTTATTACTTTCGGGTACACGGGTTGTGTTTCAATCTCAAGTACACAATCCCAAAGTTCAACTGCTTTAACACTTTTTAAAAATTTATAATTAAAAAAAAAACGTCTAATAATAATATTAAGGACTTATTTGATAAAATTGAAAGTTGACTAAATTTGAAATCTAATTGATTTTATATTTAAAAATATAGTATGTGAAAATATTTAGAATAGAATAATTTACATGTGTATAAATAAATATATATATATATATATGAGTAATGATAAAAAGACAAAATTATCTTTTATATATAAAAAAATAAAATGACATAACACCTTATAAAAAATTGACACATGTTATGTGTACAATCACTTATTTCACTTATCATTTTGTTAGGGTATTAGTTTAATTTTAAAAAATGAGATAACTAACTAAAATAACACGTATCAATTTTTTTACAAAGTGCTACATAAAAGTGATATATTAGACCCAACTATGTCTTATTATACCAGCCACGTCAGTCACTATAGGATTTCACTATATAATTTCACTCTGTCTATCATTGCTATATATATATATTTGCTTGAAAATGAATGTAATGTAATGAATGTAATGTTTGTAAATATATATATATATATATATATCAGGGGTGGAGCCAGAATCAAATTTTATCGGGGGCTAGCTTGAATTTTTTTTTGTTTAAATAAAATTATTTAACAACTAAATTTCTAAATTTACAATTATAAAAATAATAAAAATATATAAAAATACACATAATTGCACTATTATTTAACACTTGAATTACCACTTTTCATGAAGATAAGGTATTTATATTTTACATGTCTTCATCCGTTGAAAATGTTGCAAGATTTGCTCATTTTTCAATTATTAAAAAAATATCTTTCTCGAATTAGTTCATAAACAAAATCTCTAATTTAACTTAAAAATCTCTAAATATTCAATCCATGAAAGTCCTAATAAAATTATCGAAATTAATTTAGTAATTTAAAATTTATTAAACTTACAATTAACAACATCTAAATTAAAAAAAAATGAAGTAAAACTAATCTTTGTCTAAAGAGTAAAAATAAAAATGATGAAATAGACAGTATGAAGGAAGAAAAAAAAAAGGGAGAAATAAAATTACTTTTAATAATGATGTGGAATTGAGAATCGGAAAGAATAAATAGTAGATGCATCTAAGGTTTTTTTTTTTTAACACTAAAACGACGTAGTTTTGTTAAGTGACACTTAACAAAACTACGTCGTTTTGTAATTGTTATCCCAAAAACAATCTCACACACAAATTTGAAACTTAAATGGGTCGTCTTCTTCTTACTCTTCTTCTTCAACTTTCTGATAGACAGCACCAGTAATCTTGCTCCTTCATGGCCGCCGGCAAGCTTGGCTGGGGATGAAGTCCCCTCTAGACCCCGCCTAGATCCACCCCAGATATATATACATATTTAGTTTGTGAAAATATATACACTAAATGTTAACATGTATAATATAATATATATTATGTGAAATTGCATGCAATAAATATAAATATGTATATTATGTAAAAATATAAAAAAAAATAAATAAATAAGTCAATGTTAATTATATACTATTTAAAACTCTATAATTTGGATACATTATACTCCGGGTTGGGTTGATTCGTGGATGTGACCTGGCGATGCGCGGCGGCTGTCCCCCGCTTCGTTTCTTAGGTTTCTAAATTCTAATTTATACGTTTTGGTTGGTCCAATCCCAACAAAGTCAAAAAAGAAAGAACGCCAATTATTCTTCCATTTACAGGGATCATCCAATCCAAGAATGTACATGTGCATCCCCGTTATCTCTTATCACGTATCCATATGCATCTATTTTTATTATACCTTATGAAATACTAATCTTACTTTTATTTTTATATTATTATTATTTGAATATCATAGTCATAGAGTGCTGCAATATTATTTTGAGTGGATATATAAAAATAATTTGATAAGCACAACGTTAGTTAGGTTTGAATAATAAAGAGGGTTGGAAGATAATCTATTTTTATTTGTGGTAGCATTGTGTGCTTGGTGCGTTGTTGTCAGGACTGAGGTGGTGATGACTCATTTTGTGTATAATATAATCAAATATTACGTGGAACTTTGGTAGTTGTTTGATAGGAAGGTGCGTCCGTTTTAAATATATATATATATATGGTCATTCTCGCCAAATAATCTCGAATGACTTATTTGCGTATAAATTTTATTTTAATTTGTACAAAATATAAAAATTTAGTATACAAAATAATAAAAATTAATGTATAAACTAACAGATAATTGTATAAAATACAATTCACAAATTTAGTGGGTATGTATGATAAAAGTATTTGCGATATCTGTATATAAATATGTAGTGGTGTTTCTAGAAGAGTAACAAATTTTGGTAGCTTAGATTTAGATTTGAAAGACAGCAATGAATGGGAATTGAAAATAAAGAAATGAAGAAGAAATAAAGAATATCCAAAAGCATATAACGCGCCTAAAAATAGAATATTCGAGGTTTTGTGCTTTGGAGAATCCAATCCAAGCATATATATATATATATTACCAATTCCTTTGTTAAGTTTCCATAAGGAATCAAAAGCCCTGTCCTCTTCCTCGTTTTTTCTTCGTGTTGTACTGCTCATTATTATTCTCTTGTACAAAAAAAAAAAAAAAAAAAGACAAACAAAACAATGGCTCTGAAGGCCGTTCATGTCTCCGACGTCCCCAGTCTCGATCAAGTCACCGAGAATGTCTCCTTGGCCCTTTATTCCACTCGGTTCCCTAAAGGTGCGTGTGTGTCCTTCATCTCTCTCAATTCCATCTTCATTCTCTCCTGAAGGTGCGTGTTTATTGTTTAATTTCACGTACTAAATCTTTTTATAATAATTTGTAGGGGTGGAAGTTGGGAGATCAGCATTCAGGGCACCGAAATTTCTGGTGATCGGACACAGGGGAAACGGAATGAATGTATTGCAATCGTCTGATCGGAGGATGAAGGCCATTAAAGAAAATTCAATTATTTCATTCAATACCGCCGCTCGGTGCCCCATCGATTATGTTGAGTTTGACGTTCAGGTGACTTTTGTTTTGATGACAATCGCCGTTTGTTTTCTATGTTCGTTGCCTTTACGATTAGTTTTTCTTAAGTATTAACCATATTTTAATTGCATTATTAATTAAGAGTTTTTCTAGAATTAAGAATATCAGCAGAGGAGGTCACGTGACATTTTTTGATCACTTTAGGCTGCCATTATTCGCCGCGTCCCTCTCCCTCTCCCTCTCCCTCTTCCGCCGCATATCTCACAAAACACTTTACTACTGTGTTTACAATTTATCTATTGATTATTCTTTTAAATTTTTTAAGGAAAAAAAAAAAACAAATTTACAATTAGTTCTTGTATCTAATTTCTTTCCGAAAAACAGAAAAGTTATAAATACTTAACTTGAGGATCGTAATTTTTTTTATTTATTTGATTTGAAAGAAATATATATAACAATACAGGATGATGATTGGTGTTCATTGAATCTCAATGAAATCACAAATCTCTCTGGAACCCTTTGAAAATAATTTCTAATTACTTGTGCATGGGTGGGTTTGTTTTCAGGTGACAAGAGATGGCATTCCGATTATTTTCCACGACAACTTCATCCTGACTGAAGAAAACGTAATCTCTCTCTCTCTCTCTCTCTGGTTTCCTGCTGAGAATTTAATTTAGTAGTACTAAACTAGTGTTGTTTGAGAATCTGAGATGATGGTTAATATTTATTTTCAGGATATTGTTTATGAAAGGAGAGTTACAGAGTTGTCTGTGTCTGAATTCCTGGGTTACGGCCTCCAGAAAGAATCTGGGCAAGTGGGCAAGTCTTTGTTGAGGAAGACCAAAGACGGCAGAATTGTGAGCTGGAGCGTCGAAACCGATGATTCCCTCTGTACTTTGGAAGAGGCCTTCAGAAAAGTCAGCCCCAGTTTGGGGTTCAACATCGAGTTGAAGTTGGACGATCACATTGTGTATCAAGAAGACCAGCTCATCCGGGTTCTTCAACCCATCTTAACTCTTGTCTTTGAGCATGCCCAGGACAGGCCCATTATCTTTTCTTCTTTCCAACCCGACGCTGTTCTGCTTGTCAGAAAGCTGCAATCCACCTTTCCCGTGTTTTTCCTCACCAATGCTGGGACCGAGATTTACTATGATGTGAGGAGGAATTCTTTGGAGGAGGCCATGAAGCTGTGTCTGGATGGTGGTTTGCAAGGGATTGTTTCTGAAGTCAAAGGCATCTTTAGAAATCCAGGGGCTGTAAACAAGATTAAAGAGTCCAAACTCTCTCTGTTGACCTATGGCAAGTTGAAGTAAGTTTCTCTCCCGTTTAAATCTTTTTTCGGAAGCAAGCAACAATCATTGATAATTAATATTGGGTTTTGATTGGTTTTGTTTCTAGTAACGTTCCAGAGGCAGTATACATGCAACATTTAATGGGTGTTGAAGGCGTTATAGTTGATTTAGTTGAACAAATTACGGAGGCTGTGTCGAGTTTGATGAGGCCATCTAAGTCGGAGATGGTGGTGGAAGGGGAGGAGGAGGAGCAAATTCAATTGGTACAACAAGGAGCTAAGCCTGAATTCTCACAAACGGAGTTGTCTTTTCTGCTGAAGCTAATTCCGGAACTCATACAACAATAACACACCAATGACCAACCTTTGTTGTTTGCGTTTTGTGCAGTAATGGTAGTACTAAAACTTTTTTCCACATTGTTATTATTATTCCCCAAACTTACATATGGGATATGGTCGATGTGCAGTGAGCATTGTTGTTGTTGTTGTTGTTGTACATAGATTGGTTTCTGCACTGTCCTGTCCATTGAGAGAGACGTCCTTTACCTATCACCCATTCAACAACTCTGGCTTTGTAATTTTACTAGACTAGATGATGATTAATTGATGATCATCATGTTCAATATATATATATATATATATTTACGCATTTACTTTTCTTCATCTTATTTGAGAAGCAAAAAAATCCTAATCCTTTTCCTTTCTTGTTGTGTCATCTTCTGTTGGAGCTCTTATAGCAGCCATATATGCTCTATGGACTTTTGATGGATTTTTGGAGTGGATTAAAGCGGTTCTATTGGATCCCAAAATGGGCATAGGATCATTAATTGTGCCAGCTTCTCCTTTGGATGTGTCCAAATGCATAAAATAAAATAAAAAATCTAAAAACTTCCTTTTAGTATTAATAGTTATATATTAGGTGTTCAGTGAAAAATTATCATTTTTGCTCAAGAAATACACCCTTAATAGGAATCATTTGATTATTAAGTGAACTAGTTTCTATTATATTTTTAATAAACTAAATTAAACCAAAACCAAATGAATGTGAAAATGAGAAAAATACAATCAAATATGCATTTCTTTAATAAAATGAACCTCCTACTACTAATGCGCTCAAAGTCGGTTCCTTGAAATATATGGTAAATACTCAAATTGAATTTTGCTGCGCTTTATTCATTTAACGCATTTGTTTTTGGTACAACTAGTGTTAATTTACGCTGCACATAAATGAATGCTTTTTAGCTCAAATCACAACGTGTGCTAAGGTGCATAAATCTAATTTCGATGAATACATACGTGCCTTTATCCCACATTCCCACAAAAATCAAATTATCTGTACAATATTATCATATTTTATTTTGTCTCACGTTCAAAACGAAGTAGTTTTACTAAAATTAAAGATTAAAAGGTGAAATCGTTTTACAATTATTAAATTCTAACAAATATATGAGTGATAATTTTAACCCATAATAAGACAGTAATTTTGCACAGACAGGGGCGGATCAGTAGGAATGCGGGGTTGCCCCCGAGATTTGAAAAATTATGCTAGGCCCCTGTAAAAATTTAAAAAATTCAATTAGATCCTTAAGAAAATTAGAATTTTGAATTCTAAAATTAAAATATAACTTTTATTATGTAATTTTGTCCTTCTAAATCTTTAATTATGGATCCATCCTAGAATCTCATCTCCATTTCCACATGCGTGGGTCGACCATATATTATATCATTACGCATTTTTTTAATCAAAATATATCATATTTTTTTTATTATTTCTTTTCAATTTTTTTTTATGTCTTCTCTTCCCTTATTTAGTTTGAGTTAACTTTTATCTATTTTTTTTACGTGATGCACAGGTACATTTAGAAATCTCATATGCATATTTATTTAATTTTTTAAATTACTTATACATTTTTTTTTCTAATACATTCATAACTTATTTTATCTAATTCACATAACCATTTTAACATTCTCATTTATACTACTCCCATTTTTTTTCATCAACGTTGAGATTTTGTTTCAAATAGTACAAAAGTATTTATAACTAAAATAGTCGAAACAGACCAACAAAGAGAAAAAGTTTTAATGGTGGCTTTGTTAAAATGTAAAACATGAGAACAAATATTTTTTTTTAAAAAATTTTTTGTCTTAATTATCCCGTTAAATGTAGATTATTATATTTGAAAAAAAACAAAACAACAAAAAATTTCCAAGGTTTGGTTGACGGGAGAGAAGGGTTTAAGCATAGATATTAGTTCCCATTGGGGGGGAGCGCAAATTACAAGTTACAACAATGGAAGACGCAAACGCTTTGGCGTTTTGAGGTCACCCGTGAAATTACCGAATTCCCAAGAATAGGACAGGTGTCACGAAGCTACGCGAGCGTTGCCTTTTTCAGTTTTTTGCTGCGGCGTAGCACGCACAACATTGGACAAATATTCCGAACCCAAACCCCCCCAAATCGTAAATTCGATTGAAATTTCAATTTGTTAGCTGGTGTGAATACTGATAATAGGGTTTTGATCTTTGCTACGCTAACACTTTATTTCTTCATCTTCTCTGCCAATTATACTTTATTTATTTAAGTTCGTGGAATTGATTCTTCGTGTGTGGGCGGTAGCATTTACTTTCTTTTTGTTGGTGAAAAGAAAAAAAGAAAAAAATCTTTAGAATCTGTAGAGAGAGGGGGGAGTGGATTTTGTTTTAGCATGAAGTCATCGCTGGGAAAGCAGTTGAAAAGATTGTCACTGCACAAGACGACTGATGCAAAGGAGAAGAAGGATCATCATACCTTGGCGCATTTGGAAGCGCTTACTCAGGCTTCTCAGGTTCATTTTTTTCTTCATTAGGGTTCTAATTTTTATATTTTTTTTGATGGGTTTGGTTCCGATTATTATTGCGTACTCTTTGATTTATGCAATTCCACTCTGTATAGTTTGTCACTTTTTGAATTTGAATTCCTAAAGAGGAAAATATTCTTTAGATAATGTATCCGCGCATTAATGGTAATTCTCTACTTCATGATTAGCATCCAAGAAGAAGGGTGAGACATCTTAAATAAATTGTCTTACGGTACCTAAATTAGTGTTCTTGTGGAAAGATTAGCTACCTGGGTATTGTAGAACATTAGATCGTAGCACAAAATGTAAGTACTTGAACTTTACTATTGTCTGCACTTGCTCTCCTGCATCATTTTCTTATTTGATGTTCTTCAGGACATGAAAGACATGAGAGATTGCTGTGATAGCTTGCTTTCTGCTGCTGCTGCCACTACAAACAGCGCTTATGGTACTTACTTGATCCAGTCATAAGCTGAGAATTAGTTCCAGTTGCTTTTTGGTGGATCAAGATAACTCTTATAAACTCAATTCTCGAATTACCAATGAGCATGTTCTTTTATGCCGAGTACAAACCAATGAATGGCATCTGACAAGTATCTTCTAATCACAA
Organism: Ophiorrhiza pumila; assembly: GCA_016586305.1. NCBI lineage: Eukaryota > Viridiplantae > Streptophyta > Magnoliopsida > Gentianales > Rubiaceae > Ophiorrhiza > Ophiorrhiza pumila. The sequence continues at coordinate 128,231 of BLIW01000007.1, forward strand.
CTGACTTATCCTCAATTTGGAAAATTTTCTAGCCTTAAACTATCTATATTTCTATTTGGACAATCAAAAGGCTTTTTTGGATTCTGTGATTGGTTTGCTTGAGGCCAAATGGTCTATGTGCAAATCGTGAACATCCATTATTGGGCCTTACTCATATATTTTATGTGCATAAAGTCTTACTGCAGCTGCAAGTTCAAAATTCCAAGTTTGAATTTGAAACCTGAATCAATCATGTGTGCATTTTTCGTATATCAGGGAGAGTTTGAAGCATTGATTCTTGAAGGATGAAAAGTTAGGAAAAGGAAAATTTATTTAGCACTTGGCCACCATGATTCAGTGATAGATGTTGTCAATAGGGATCAACATCTTCTAGTTGCTCAACTTAGTGAAGTAGTATTCAAATGGTTAATAGCGGTCGAGTTGCAATCTATGACTAAGTGCTCTGAATGCTGTATAATTCAAGATTCAGTTGGGGCTATGAGTTCTATAAATTCACATTTAGAGTGCTAAAAAGCTTGCATGTTGCCACAGTTTCTCTGCAATAAAAGCCAGCCTTCATCCGCAAAGCTTGGAATATCTTTTTGCTTGCACTGTATGCAAGCTCTAGCACTTTTTATTCCTTCTTTTCCTGATGCAATGCACTTAACATTTTCTACAATAAAATATACATTTACACTAGTGATTACATGCTATTAGCAATTTTATGATTTAGTTTCACTTCACATCCAAGTCCTCACCAGGTTAAAACTTGTCCATTTGTAGAATTTTCAGAGTCTCTGTTGGAAATGGGAAATTGTCTCTTGGAGAGGACTGCATTGGATGATGATGGAGAATGCGGTAAGAAATTGATCCCAAAGCTATTCTATGAGTTCTTGGAAATGGGAAATTGTTTTTTTTTTTTTTTTTTGGGGGGGGGGGGGGGGGGGGGTGGGGGTGGTGGTGTTGCATTGCATTGAACTGTTGCTACTGATTTTTTCTCCATTCGATTTGGGTGGTTTGGAGTATTCAAATTTGCTTCTTCGATATATGAACTGTTGCAATCCCTTATATGCTTCACTCTCGATATTTGTTTCGTTGCATAATTCTCCTGTAGAGATCCATGCTAGTAACGTTCATCTGCACCCAATTTTTGCTGACCTCTTTTCTCTGTTCAGATTTCTTTTTGCTGCAGAATGTTTCCTGCATAAATGCCCTTGTTTTATTCAATTACTCTTATATAACAAGAAGAAATTCGCATGTTGAAAACTTTTGCTTTTACTTCACAGAATTACCTTCTCAATGCTCTAAGGTCGCTGCTTGTTTATTTTCCTCTTTTTGATACAAGTACTGCTGGTAACAAAATTTGAAAGCATGGTTTTCTTTATTTTGTACCATGCGTGATTTTCCATGTGATGCAGGCAGAGCATTGTCAATGCTGGGAAAAGTACAGCTAGAGCTACAGAAACTTGTTGATGGTTATGTGAGTTACTTTTTTCTTTTTAGACTTTCCTTTTCTAATTTTGGTATCGGACGGGGTTCATGTTCAGTATCTTCAATTTTAATCTGGTTTTGACAGTCCTATCTCTATTTCAGCGTTCTCATGTTATCCTGACCATCACAAACCCATCTGAGTCTCTTCTCTCTCAGCTTCGGAAAGTGGAGGTTTGTCTGTAAGATCTCTTTAATTGATTGTTGCCTGCTTAAATCGGGTTACTTTGCATTCCTTTTCAAGGTAGATTAATGGAGCTTTGACTGTAACTGTAAGTGCATCTAGGATTGGCATTTTATGAAATTCTGTAGTTAATTATTTTAACTTCTACGTCTGAGAAAAAACTTTTAAGGAACAAGTCAATAAGGAGGTGCTGGCAATAAGTTAAATTGGACTGGACAACAAAGGGGATATAATCAACTTCATAGACATAATTTTTCGACCAAAAATTACTTAATAGTTCTTTTTATCAGTCATTTTTGAAGTAAGGTATATCTTCAAATCATGGCAAAGCTATTACCCCATAACTTTTAGAATAGAATTCAAGAAAAAGTTTGTTTAATCCAGTATGAATAGCAATAATTCTCCTGAAGCCTAACTGAGATACTTCTTTTGGTTCATTATCTTTATTTAGTTATAAAGTTTCAGGAGAGTTTCTCCCTATTAATAGTTTTTAGTTCTGCATATTCCTGCCAATTTTCTTTGTTTCTGCATTCCTTTTGAGGTTTCCTTGAATAAGGATGATTCTTAATTTGGTGTTGCTGAATAATGGAAGTGCTTTAGATTTTTATAGAATAGCTTCTCTTTTGCATGTTGGTCGTACTTGATTTGTTCTTGTTCCTGATGCAGGAGATGAAACAGCAGTGCGATGAGAAAAGGTTAAGTTTTTTTATATACAGTTCTATTCTGAGGTTCACATTTTTTTTTTCTTTGAGCATTATGATTATTGTTTTGTGCTCATGATCAGGTACATCTATGAACACATGGTTGCTCAACATGGTGACAAAGGAAAGTCTAGAAGTGGAAAGGGCGAGAGCATTACCTCACAGCAAATACATGCAGCTCGTGAAGAGTATGATGAAGTTGCTAGGCTATGCGTCTTTCGTGTAGAATCCTTGAAGCAAGGGCAGTGCTGCACTCTTTTAACACAAGCTGCTCGTCACCATGCAGCACAGGTAACCTTGTAATATCATGAATTGGCATAAAATCTCGTCTTTTGGTTTGGGTTCACTAATTATATCTTTGTTGCTTTTCCCTTTCCATCCTCCATTGATTGGCTTGGAAACAGTTACTTTTTTTCCGTAGAGGACTTAAATCTCTTGAAGCAGTTGAGCCATACATGAGAAATATTGCTCAAAAGCAACACATTGATTACCAACTCAGTGAGTTAGATGAGGCAGAAGATGGGCGGGATAGTGGTAACAGTGACGATACAAATTATATTGGGCAGTTAAGTTTTGACAACATACAAAATAAGCAAGAACATGAATACACTGCAATCTCAAGGAACTCAGTGGAGGTGAGGTTGCTGCATTAAGGTTTTTGAGTGAACACACACACACACACATATATATTTTACTCAGGTTAGAATTTGTGAATTCCCAAGTTATAAGTTTCTATCATTAGTAACTCTTTTACTGAATTATGAAATATGTTTGGCATTGGATATTTTGCAATTTCTTCTGTGTCCAAAACTATGTCTACATGAAGTAGCTGAAGCGAAATCAATAATGAGCGAAATACTGACTACTTTTACTGGAGTAATTCAAAAAATTAATTGGGCAGCCTGCCTTTTTTCCACCTTGCATACATTCTGAATGTGACAGTGGAGTGCACAGTTCCCATTACTGTGTTGAATGACAGATGCGGTCTTCAAACATTCATTCTGCTTATGGCTGAGAACTTGAGATATGTGATGTACATGTTCTGATTTTTCTTCCTGATACTGTTGATTTTACAGTTGGATACAGTCCAGGTAGATGCTCCAATTCCGCAGATTTCTGGGTTTGATGATTTAGAGGTAAGTAGATAATCTTGTGTAGAGTACATCTAGGACCATCATGGAATTCTTCAAGGAAATTCTGACAAGTGCAACCTAATTTTTTAAATATTAATAAAAAAAATTAAAAAAAAACTTAATTTTGCACGGTTAAGTTATTGAGATTGAGTGCACAGACATAGTTGTAAATATCTGATCATCATGGTAGATGTTGGTGCCTTTTCATTCAATCATGTTTCGCTTTTAAATTTTTATTTTTTTTCCGCTTCAAGGTTACTGTTTTTAAGGCCTGGTACTAATTTCTGGTTTTGTTCAATTACTGTATATCATCTACGCAGACAAATTTTGGGAAAAAGAAAGGGGAGCAGGTTTTTGGTAAGAAACCTCAAGTGGGCAGCCATTCTGCTCCAATATATGCAGACAAGTTTGATCCATCTGAAAAGGTTAGAGAAATGCAGACGTCGGTTCAGAAAATTCATGCTTATGTGCTACCCACTCCAGCTGATGCAAGGAGCTCAAATTCAAGGACAAGCAATTCTATCCCTCAATCAAATACTGCTAGTGTTAGTGGAAGCACCTACAATTTGTGGCATTCATCCCCACTTGATGCTGAAAAGGCCAGGAAATTCATGGATGATAACTTAGCAATGCGCACTGCATCCAAAGCTCAGGCTGTTATAAAAGATAGTGACCATAATAATCCATATATTCCTCTTCCATCTCCTTTAATGGAGGGGATTTCTCTTCCACAGCTTGATATGCACAATGGATATGATGCCAAGAAAGTTAAAAGACAAGCTTTCTCTGGGCCGTTACTGAGTAAACCATCACCTAGCAAACCTTTGTTATCTAGCAGTGGGCCCATTGGCAATACTGAACTACCACAAGTAGTTTCTGGAATGCTTTCTAGAATATCGACTTCGCAGCCTTCTTCAACTTTAAATGTCTCTCGGAGCGTTTCGCCGCCCCTCGTATCTTCGCCCAAAATAAGTGAGCTCCATGAACTCCCTCGTCCTCCTGGTTCTGTAGCCGGCAAATCAGCAAGTTCTTCTAGTGCAATTGGACACTCTGCCCCTTTAAGTAATAGAAATCGTGACGTGTCTCCAACAAGTAGGGGCTCTGTGCTGACATCAAACACAGGATCTCCACTTCCCCCTCCTCCGTTGACAGTTCCTCGAAGTTTCTCCATACCACCTAGTAATCACAGAGTTGTAGTACATGTTGCACAGCTAATAGAATCTCCCGAGATCAGAGAAAAATCTGAAGAAGTGCCTTCTCCTCCATTAACGCCAATTTCTATATCGAACGTGAAAGCAACAACCGTTGTTACTGAACTTGCTTCTAATTTGGGCAGATGAGAGGTGAGATATGATTATGGTATTTAAAGGTTACTAGTCATTGAATTTGGTTCCAATTTACCTGTAAATTTTTTTTTTTATATCTTATTGAAATTTCCAAGCATTTCAGGTTTCTATCTTGGATTGGTCATTATTTGGTAGCTTTATTAGTGATTCCTTTCCCTTTTTAGATTGTGACGGAAAAGGAGTTAGATACACAAAGGCAGCAAGCAGCATGTGGTGGACATGGTTAAATTGAAATGGGTCATAACTCAAAACTTCTTCAGTTGTTGCAGGTAAGAGGCAAAGAGGTAAGAGCTGATGTGTGGCATGTTTGAAGTTCACAGGGTAGACTCTACTTCTTGTCTGCTTTGGCTGGCTGGCTGGCATAGGTGTGTAAATACGTAATTCCATGATGTATTTTATCTGATTTCCTTGCATTTTTTTGTTGGAAAAAAAAAAAAAAATCCTAAATTGAGAACTCACCTGTCACAATTTTGACTTGTATAACTTTAGTGTAACTTTGTATCTTAGTAAAAAAAAGATGAGGAAGAAATATATACATGCCATGAATCATGAATGGAGAGGTTAAAAACAAATTATGATTATGATTATGATTATGATTATGATTATGGTTGTGATTATGATTATGATTGTGATTATGATTATGATTATTTGGTGGGTGCTTGGTGAAACCCCTATTGTAGCAGGATCATCCTATTCCTATGGATGTCTTGTAAGTTGTAATAAGTAGAAGAATATAAATAAATAAAGCGTTGCTGGGGAACGTGGACGACAGGTGTTGTTCGTATTGATACGGATCTAAGAATTGCATCTTCTTTTTATTTTTATTTATTGTTGGAATGAGGAAATTGGAAATTGGAAATTGGGCCCCTCCTCCTTTATAACATTTGATTTGAGACCCGAAGCCGGCTATTTAATTAAAAAACAAAAAACCACAACAAAGTTCATATTTCTCCACATCAGTTCAGTGTTGACAATTTATTATTATTATTATTATTTAAAAGTTAAGCATTGTTGTATAGAGAGACAAAGAGAGCAGTAAAATTTCTCTGATGATGATGATGATGATGATGATGATGATGATGATGATGATGATGATGATGATGATGATGATGATGGAGAGGATATAATGGTAACTGTGAGCCACGACCACGAGAGAGAGAGAGAGTTATTAGCAAGTTTTTGAACAATCAAATCTTGTTTTGTTCCCATTTATTTACGGAAATTGAGTGGGTGAGAAAAGCGCATGTCTCTCTACTCTGTGACTGTCAGTTTTTTTAATATAATCTTCTTCTTCTAAATAATATAATTTACGGAAATTGAGTGGGTGAGAAAAGCGCATGTCTCTCTACTCTGTGACTGTCAGTTTTTTTAATATAATCTTCTTCTTCTAAATAATATAATAATAACATACTACAAACGACCACTGAGCATATTACAAGAGCTACGGCGTACAACATCCAAAACATTTAAAAGAAAAAGCGGTTGGCGATATCAAACGCTTTCAATTTGGAAGACCACGACTCTACCTACATGTAGTTGGAAGAGCACGACTCTGCTCTACGAGAAACTCTGAAAGTGTGGAAGAAGAGAGAGAGAGAGAGAGAGTTTGGAATTTGGATAATGGAGATATTAGGAGGAGCAACAGGGTGTTGGAAATGGCGGTGGAATATACAACAAAAACAACAAGAGCAGCAAGAGTGGTGTTGCGTTTCTGGTGGTCTGATGAAATCTTCATCTTCATCTTCATCTTGTATTTGGAGACCTCTTCCCTCCTACGCTGCTTCAATATTATTATTATGCCCAAGACCAACAACCTCAACAAGCTTCTTCACCACCGCCAACCGTCCGCCATTCCTATTTCATCATCATTCTGCTTCTTCTTCTTCTTCTTCTTCTTCTGGTAAGTCTACTTTTCCTCCTGTCCTGCTCCTGCTCGTGTTACTAGTATACTCTTACATTTATAAATAATTATCCTTCTTTTAAAGATGTTGAGGCTACGACTAGCAGGAGGAGGGATCCTTGTATTCTGTTGAAGGTTTGATTTTCTTCTTTCTTCCTTCTTTTACCTCTTCCTCTACTTTATCTGCCATATCAAGAACCACTGCAAAGGCTCTTCTTTTCAACTTCCCTTTCTTTTTAAATTATTATATTACTAGGTAGTAGGAGTAGTAGTAAGCTTTTGTTTATTTCTATGATTAACGGGCACAAGTTAGTTTTTAGTACCCGGCTTCATAACTATTCCATATTCACTCAGAACAAGGCAGCCCAGATCTCCCCTGCGCTCAAAGGAACTTCTGTCTATCTTGTGGGTGAGTTTTGCTTATTATTTCCAATTTCCTCCATTATTATACTGTACTATCTTCTGTAAAATGGCTATTCGCATCAACACAAGGTATGAACTGTTCCATCAAATCCAATCTTGGGGAAGTTCTTGCCGATTCGTTGCGATACTATTACTTTGACAGGTACCCGTACAAACTTTGCGCTTAATTCTTCTGATTCTGAAAAGGAGCCCCCACTCATATATGCTGTTTCTCCATATACGCTCTTCCTGCAGTGATGTCTTGGTTAAAGAAGCTGCCGCTGGGAAATCAACTGTCAGGCCACTAATTGGCGAGGATGAGGAGGGGTTTCGTGAAACCGAGGTGACTCTTGCAGTATGGACTATGATTTTTCCAAATATTTGAATGACCTGGGTTGATTGTGTCTTCCTGATGAATTTATTTTCTTGTAATCATGAGGGAATGACTGAAATGGCAGATGGAGGTACTGAAGCAGTTGTCCTCCATGGGCCGCCTCGTCCTTTGTGCTGGAAATGGTGCCGTTCAGAGTGCTGCCAATCTGTAACAACATTGATTTCACAATAAGTTTCTTCTTCAATCAATCATCCTTCTGGCTTCTTTAACATGTCCTGATACTTTTTCCTTTTCCAAATGATTATATAGGGCACTTTTGAGACATGGGATTTCAGTGTGGATTGATGTTCCTTTAGACATGGTAGCACGGCAAGTTTTGGAAGATACCGCTCAACTTCCGGCATCAGAGCTGACAATTACTGGCTCTTATTCAGAGGTGCATTAGTTCCCACGTTTAAGTTCTTAGAAAAACTGATGCATTACAAAAGTACTACTGTTGAAAATAAGATTAGATTTTAGAATGAACTAGAACTGTACAAATTCTGTGTGAATGGTGTTATTCAGCCATCAAAAATATAGTCATATGGGTAAATATAGTCATATGGGTTGCTACAGGTTTTGACTCAGCTAAACAGAGTATATGAAAAAAGCCGTAGTGGATATACTGCAGCAGATTCAACTGTTTCCCTCTCACGTAATTCCATATTTCATATGATCTCTTACTTATTTTTTGGAGGAGTCCTCCCTATCTACCGTATCTAACAGCTGCACTTTCCTGGCAGAAGTAGCAGCTAAATTAGATTACGAGGACCTGACTGAAGTCACTGTCGAAGAGATGGTTTTGGAGGTAGGTTTTTTGATGCATGTCCATTGATGAGCAATATTGAGGTGTTGTGTTCTGTCCCTCTCATTCCGTGGCCGCATGGCTGGTGATATTTTGAATACAGAAAAAGTGGTCTGTTAATGCATGAGGATTGCATTTGTTTTATATATTTCACTGAACTCTTATAATTCTAGGTTCTCAATGAACTCCAAAAATTGACAAGAGTCAAGAAGATGATGGAAGAAGCTGCTAGACCATTTTAATCTCCTTGCCTTTTGTCTCTGCCGCCAATTTGGGTTAGTTGATACCAATTTTCTTGTTCTTAGTATATCTCCAAGAGTTCTTGCCCAACAGAATGTTTATCTTTCTGATAAAGAAACGAGAAGGGGAGATTGTTATTGGCTAGCTCATAAGAACTTGAGCATGTTGCCCCAGAGAATTTACAGTTGTATCTCTAAGCTGCTTCTCTGGGTTGACTTTACTGAGGGTTTGAGTTGATTTCTTTCAAACTCAGCAGATTAACTTGTCGTCGATTTTATGTTAATTGATATGGGAAATGGTAGCTTATGTGTTTGGATATTGAGTTTTTCTTGTTCCATATCCATGGGTTAGTAGTGATGATAAACTAAAAGAATTCTGAGACCGGAAAAGGTGTTGTCAATTGATCTAAAGATGTGATTTCTGTCTGTACCACTATGGTAATTTGGAGCCGATTTCTGCAAAAATCACGTCGGTAACATTCAGAATCTTACAACTCTGGAACTCTTTTGTGAATGAACTTAGAATTTCGACAGCAAGAAACAGTTTTGGAGATGTTGCAGCTACCAAAACATGCATTTGAGAGCTACTTAAAAAAGCTTATTAAATTTGCAGTTTGTGATGAAATGAGACAGACTCCATTGTTCTTTACAAGCTCAGGTTACGTTGATTTTCTCCCTAGACAAATTCTTTGATGGGTTGACTGATGCATATATATATTTATAAAGTAGCACTAGTAGTTGTTTAGGTCCAATTTTTTCAGTTTGTAATAAACATAGTTTTCGGACACGATCAAATAATAAAAAAACCGGTGAAACTCTGCTGTTTCTTTTAATTTTTGTTTATTTGGGAATCTCCAAATTGGGATACATAAAACACCCATCTTTTAATCTTGCCAATACCTTCAAAATGTAATTGGTTTTACACCGCCTGCCTGTCTCTGGTTAGTTTTTGCGGAAAAGAAGAGAGCATTAGAAAGTGGTCGTATTTCAGTTTCATTAGAAAATCCCGATTCCCGATGAATGGATTTTAATATTACAAAATTGTTTTTCATTACTACTAAATTCTGAAATTGTTGCTGAACAAAATACAAATATGGGGCAAAGTATAAAAAGATGGGATCGGGGACAGGAAAGCATGAACGATAATGGAGCAGCATACTAGTATATAAAAATAGCCTTTCCCAAAAAAAAAAAAAAATAATAATACTAATAATAATAATAATGCAGATTAAGCATCGGGGATTGTATTGGGCAGGACCGCAGGATTCTAGAAATAATTTCAACAACAGCCCATTGACCCCAAGTAAACCTAATAGGCTTGGGTCTTGGGTCTTGGGTCTTGGGCTTGACAATTATGGCACATACATGTATGGATTTCCCAACAAGATTTGTTTTGTTTTGTTTTATTTATTTATTTATTTTGGTTTGATTTGAGCATTGATTACTATTTCTTCAAATAAAATCTCCAGTTCTAAGTCTTGAACCAGTTTTTATTTTTCAGAATTCATAAATTTACCATCTGCAGACTGCATTGAGGAGGAGGAGGAGGAGGAGGACCACAACAATGTCGGATGATCTTAATACAATCCACGATTCATTCACATTTCTCGTAGATTGGGGACTATGGAGGAGTCATTGATTGCATCTTTCTGTTTCACAAATTTTGATCGGTGCGTTTCTGACTTTGTTTTTCACTTTACCAACTAACTTCATTACATCGTGTATCGATTCCTCCTCTATCACCATTTCTTTTATATTCTTCTTCCTTTCCGTGCAAATTTTACTCTTTTTTTTTTTTTTTGGATAAAATAAGTGTGTTGTTTTGGTGGCTGATCGTTTCTGCATTAAATTTGTTCTGGATTGTGGAGTACGTTATATTTTGTTTACAGATGATGATTACTGGACATTCTTTTTCTTTCAAAAATTTTCATTGTCCGTTTTGTTTTGTGTGTTTGTTCATCTACTTACTCACATTAACATACTATCCTTCCAAATCACAGATAAGCCTGTGTTTATCAAATTTTGAAGGACCACTTACTGATGGGTTTGCCACAAGTTTCATTTGGTGAAAAATCTGAGGATGTCACTGCCTCCTTAACTCAACCTCAAATATTAGGCGTGAGCACCTGTGATTTGGATGGAATGCATGTTGGTGATTTCAGTCCTCCATTTGGGGATTCCATACAGGCAAGTGCCTCTCAGAATGTTAATACTCCAGCTTCTCGAATTATTGGTTTTGAATCTGGTAAGATGGATATCCTCTGTGAACGAATAAGTGGTGTTTCAACCCACCGCGGTTGTCATAGTGTTGTTGGTAACAACTTGGATGAAACTGAGTCCAATGGATCTTTGGTCAGGAAACGTATGTTGTCACCATTGAGCAGTATGCTTTTACCTGAGCAGTTCAGCGGTGATTCTTTAGACATTGGTAGGAGCAAATTTGAGACTACTTCTCATACTACAGATGGTGCTCAATCTGGTCGTGCTGCACTAGATTATAAGAAAGCAAATTTTGGTCGAAAGAAACATATCAGAGCACTGATTTCTCCTCTGTCCGATTTTTCAGAGCAGAAAGAGAACTGTGCTTGTGATCAAGCAGCCTCCTTTTGGTTTACTGATGGCCCTGTGCTGGAGGAGAAGGAAGTAATTGCATCCAATTGCCTGCCTTCATCTGGACTTCATTTTTTGGGTGGACTGAGTAAAGTGAGATCGTCATCTTTGGAAATACCAACACTCATGAGGAATGATATTGCAGCTCCACGTTCTTCATCTACTCTTGGTCCTAAATTTGCAGAAAATGTGAGAGTCTCAGGCAGAGGAATACATATTGGAAATGAGACAGAAATCTTTGAAAGTTTTGAATGTCCATTTAATGAGAATGCATCTAGAATTGTATCTTGTTGTAGAGAAGAGGATTGTGGGATAGCAAGCACATCATATGAAGAATATGGTTTTCTCACTAAAGATGTCCTATCTTCATCAGCAGAAAGTAAAACTGCAAAGAGTTGGCCTTTCTGTCAAGATCTTGGAACTGCATCACATTGCATGAAATTTTGCAGAAGCTTGAGGGGACTTCCTCTTAGAAGATCATTGGTTGGTTCGTTTGAGGAGTCAATATTGTCTGGGCGGCTTGCTACTGGAAGACTTAGTCAGGTGTTAATTCTGTTGTTATGAAATATTCTCTGTAATCTAGCTAGCTTTTTTGTTCAAAATCCTGTCTATCGATGTAGTAATACCTACTCTCTTCATGTTTGTGAAATATGCCAGATGATAGATGGATTCCTTGCCGTCCTTAGCATAACTGGAGGCAATTTTTCTCCTAAAGCACAGAAACTTCCATTTGGAGCGGTCAGTATGGATGGAGATAATTATTTGCTATACTATGCATCCATCAATCTTGCTGGAAATTCGCAATCAAACAAGGCCAGGGGCCAAACTTACGGAAGAGGGATTTCTGGTGATGAATTTAAAAGTGGCAAGAGCCACCTGCGCATTCCAATGAAGGGGCGGATACAATTGGTATTATACTTTTCTCCCTCTTGCTTTGATTGGGAGTACTTGAGTCCAACTGATCTATGCTGTTTTGTCATCACTCTTGCAATAACGAACTCAGTTAGAATGTGTAGGCTCCTAAAGGTGTTCTTTTGTTTATTTAAATTGTCCATGATTAATATCGGCCTACCATCTTGGTTGGAATTTGAATTTTGTAACCAGTGACCATAGTGGATGAAATGTTTCGCTTTCTTCTTTTGGCCTGTATTTTGAGGCTTGTTTTCCTTGCACACAATCATTAAATTTGTTAAAAGCATTTGCTCATGGGACAATTTTGCATATCCAACCTCAAATCATGGTTAAGCAAGAAGTTTCTTAAACATGGGACATTTTGAGACAAGACTTGGATTGTGGAAACTTTTTTTTACCTTCATGCTGTTACATGGTTACGCTTTGTGACTGAGCATGAATCAATGCTTGGTGTGTAATGTTTAATACAAATGTTTTATGGAATAGTTATTGAGTTCCTTTTCAAGTGTTCAAGAATCTTTTGCCTGGCATCGTTAATTCCTTACATCTTTCTATTAAATGCAATTCCAAGTTTTGTTTTATCTGTTCGTTTCATGTACTGTTTTGGGGTTTAAATCTTTGTGTTTACTGTACTTCTTCCAAGCATTTCCATGGTCTCTTTTATCTGTTCGTTTCATGTACTGTGTACTTCTCTTCCGTACTTTTATATGCAGCTTTTATAGGTTACCTAGACACTGTTTTCTGCAATGACATGCAAGCTTTTGATAGTATGGCAATGTTAATGTGACATTGTCTTACTTTATGAAGCTGGATTGATTTTCGCAGGTGTTAAGCAACCCTGAAAAGACACCTGTTCACACTTTCTTTTGCACCTATGATCTGGTTGATATGCCTGCTGGTACCAAGGTGAGGTTTAGTGAATCTGCTTGTTGTTCTGATTAATATTGTGCCAACAAATTTATCTGAACTGGGGAAGAAGGGAGAGGGAAAAGGGATCTTCATGTATAGTTATGGAATCAGGAGTTTGACTCTTTATAGTTTTATTTTGTTTGGGAGGGGGTTCAGAACTTTTATTGAGAGAGAATGGTTTTAGAATAATCTAGGATTTTTTTTTATGGTATAGAAATAAGATCACCATATTTTGGTTGAGTCCATTGGGTCCATCAATGCATATAGTGTTATTTCTTATTATTTTTCGCAAACTTTTTTCTTTTTCTTTTTTGGTTTGGTCCAAGTAAAATTGCTTTTTTAAAATTCTGTTGTTTATTAAGTGATGAAATTGAGGAACTTCCTGTACCAAATCAGACTTTCTTGCGTCAGAAAATGACCTTGGCCTCTGTTGGATCAAATATGACGTGTCAAAAAGAGGAGCAGCACAATACTGATTCGGAATTGGAGAGGAAGGGGACTTCAGCTCTAGAAAGAAGTCAACTTGATGAAACTGTCGATGGAAGGGAAATTGCGTGTCAGAGTTGTAAGAAGAAATGCAATGAAGTAGATGCGTGCCATGAGATTCATGGAAAATCTCAACATCCTTGTTCAAAAGTCAATGGTAGTACGACCGGTGCTGGTTCTCTCCGCTACGCACTTCACCTACATTTTCTGTGTCGTCCACCTAAAAAAGGTGTAAAATCAGCTAACTTATGCAAATTAGATCCTCTATCCATGGCACAAAGAACAATTGATGGCAAAGAGGAACGAAGATTTTATCTGTACAATGATCTGAAGGTGGTTTTCCCTCAGCGACATTTAGATGCAGACGAGGGCAAGGTATGTTATTTAAACTGCCTATACTTTTGAGCAGTGGAATGTGACTGACTATAGTTTGCTGCTTGATATTTTTGAGAGTTTGAATGTCCCGAAAATGTGATGATGGTCTTTTCATGAAGTTTTTGGTTCTACGAGTTTACCTGCGAGATAGTTTCTCTTTACCGACCGCTCTGCTGCTTTATTGTTATGATCTTGTGAAGTTGATGTTTGCGTGTCCTTGTCTTTGATCATGCTCTTGCTGCGATCAGGACTGATGTGTGATAGCATTCGCTCATTGATATTTTGTTTTGTATAGTACATCACCTAGTAATATGGATTAGTTTAAAAGATTGGGAAGTTCAAATACCATTTAGTCTCCGGTTGGAAATGGTTGCAATCCTCTAATGACAGGTAAGAAGAAGGGGTTTTAATCTACTTGGGGGGCAGTTCTGTTTTTGTTTTTGGGAGTCGCAATGCATTTCTACTCGGGGTTTGCACATGTTCCTGTTTAAAGATAGCAATAGCACTAACCCGTAGTTGTTTGTGCGGGTAAAAATTAAAGAGGTGGCACAAGAATTGTAAAGATTGGTATGAGATTTGGAGTTGAAAAGAGTGTTGGGGCATCATGTGCATTGAGTTTTAAATAGCATCTGGCGAGTGAAGCGCCTGTCCGTAGTGTTGTGCCCATCATATTCTTATATTGGATTTGCATAGATAGATAGAATTGTTTTATTTATGTTGATTTATGATGCATATTGGCAGTTGAACGTTGAATACCATTTCCCAGAAGATCCTAAGTACTTTGAGATAATCAGCTGAAAAAGTAGCGCATCTCAGCAGCGTATACGCAATTATTACGCATGCCTATGCAGTCTGCCCCTGTTGCCATTTGCCAAGATAAACACTAAACCATCTTTGTTAAGTTGGGCTTTATCTTCCAATCCTTCCTTAACGTGGTACGGTGGGCCAATAATTGGTGGACGAAACAGTCTTTGAGTTGTGAGAACTGGAATACCGTTTTTTATCCTCAGTTGAAGAAATAGAAAAATTTGTCACATTGAGCAGTATTTTTGCTGCTTTTATTTTCAGAGGCCTTTGCATACAAATTATATTTGGAAATGGGAGAAAATTAGATAGGGTATTATGTTTAAAATTTGGAAAGAAATCTCTTCTTTTTGTATAAGAAGGGAAGGGAATATTTATTTGAAGGTATTTAGATTAATGGATTTGTTAGACGTAGACATAGAAAATTGAGGTTGAGCCTTAATTATTGCAGAAGAAGATGATTGATTGAAAATTTACAAGCAGTGAAAAAGACGGATGGTTGGGTAAAAGTGAAGAAAGGTTCCTTGTACGAGCGATCCATTAAAATTAAAAATTCTTTTTTTTTTTTTAAACTCTTGTGTAAATGACTAATGAAGCATCAGAATTGAATTTGAGTATTTGAGTAGTTTGTAAGTATAGGTGGAATAGTAGAATATAGTATAAAGTTATCCATTTGTTACCGCGCCTCCCCACCCACCCCACCAACGTTTATGTTTAATTCACTCTTTAACTCTCTACATTTTTAATTTTTTATTTTGAAATCAAGTTGCACCACCAATTCTTTTTTTATTTTTATTTTTATTTTTTTTATTAGGTTCAATTTAAAACTCTTTTATAAATTATTTTTATTATTTTAAAAACAACACTCTATATTATATCATAATATATGCAAGTAACCCTATATAAATATATATATATATATATATGTATGTATATAGGAACAAAAGATTAAAAAGAAAGTATAAGAAATAAAGAAAGAAAGAGAAGAAGAGAGAGAGAGAGAGTGAGTAAGTAGCAGTAGGCAGTAGTACAAACTGTAGTGTAGAGTGAGTGGAACTGTGGGAGTGTTTGTTTGTGAAACTTAAAACTGCAATTAAGTTGGAGCAGCACTGCACTCTATTCTGCTTTCTGCAGCAAGCGGAATCGGCAGGGATACGTACCCCCCAACCCCAACCCCATTACTACTACTTCACTGCTACTGCTACTACTATTATATGGGATTAAATATTAATGGACACGTGTCCTCTTTATATGTATACACAACACAAGTAGTAGGGACACTAGGACTTTAGCTGCAACTCCAAAAACCCTAATTATATGGACTATTTTTAATCCTATTACTCCTCTCTCTCTCTCTCTCTCACACACACACACACTCTCTCACTCTACATTAAAACGTATACGTTACACTCTTCTTTCTTAACAACCCAAAAAAGAAAAAAAATGGAGGAGGAGGAGCTTCGCCAACTCCATCATCATCATCATCATCATCACCACCACAGTGCAGGCAATGTTAATGGACTTGTTGAAGGCCCTGCTACTACTGGAAAGCCACCTTCTTCTTCTTCATCATCCACACCCACAAACACTAACAGGATGTTCTCTTGTCTCTACTGTTCCCGCAAGTTCTGCACCTCCCAGGCCTTGGGCGGCCACCAAAATGCCCATAAGCGAGAAAGAGCTGCCGCCCGCAGGACTAATTTCCTCACCCAACCCCACCACCTCTTCGCTCCTCCTTACCCTTGCCCTCCTCCTCACCCTCATCATCATCATCATCATCATCAGCCGCCCCCGCCCACTACTCTCGACCTCAATTCCCCTTGCTGCCTCCACCATGGCCCAGCACTGCCTTTAATAATGCCCCATCCTCATCCCCACACTGATCATCATCTTCATCATCATGGTTTCGATTTTGGTGGCGCCTCCAGTACTTCCGCTTCTGCTACTAATACTATTATTCATCATGATCACCGCCAACAGCACCCTACTAACCTGGACCTCACCCTCCATTTATGATCCAGTTATTATAGTTATATATATATATTAGTAAGCAGTAGGGCAGTAATGGTGTAGGGGGGGGTGATGAAGTATAGAGCTGCAGGCAGGTGTTGATGAACGGCGTTAATTTAATTTTTAATTCCTCCAGTCCATGTCCAGCACTATTAATAGCTAGTAGTACGTGTTCCCTTTTAATTAAATTAGTAGGAAGATATATGATTGAGAGATGATGCATGAGCATGGGATGATTGAGGTTCATTATTAATTAATTTTTTGGTGGGTTTATGTTTTTATTAATTTGTAAATGCAGAGAGATGAGGTGAATTGGTTGTAAAATTGATGGGAGATGAGAGGAGATCGATGATGAATGAGTTTCAATTTTGATTTTTGCAGGGACTTTAATTAACGGGAATGCTTTTACAATTAATTTCATTTTATGTACCTACGTAGTTCTCTTATCTCTCTCTCTCTCTGTCTCCTCGTTTTCTTTTATATATGGATTTTCATTTGAGTAGTAATTTGTGCAATATTAATTAATTATGGTATGTAGATAGATAGATAGATGATGCATAGATATTGGGTGTTGTTATTAATTAATGAAGTTGATAGAATAAAGAAGCAACCATTCTCTTCCAATTAACTTAATTTGGTTTAAGTGTTAATGTGAATGAATTGCAGTGGCAGCATGCATGCATGCATAATACTCCTACTTTGAGATAAATAAATTGTTTTTGCATGCATAATACTCCTACTTTGAGATAAATAAATTGTTTTTGGTTTGTGACTTTGTGGTGGAGTATATAAAACTAGTATAGCTTACCGATGGATCGATGCATGACTTAATTAATTAGGACAATCATAATTGAAGTACGTAGTTAATTAATTGGTTTTGTTTTCAAACAATTTAATTAGTGATATGGGATTAGTTGCTTCATATATAATCTCTACTAGTTAATTACTTTAATAATAATAATAATAAAAAAAAAGGTAATAATATAAAAGGTAAATTATTAAAGTAGTGGAGTTAGAATACATACAACAAAGGGAGAGGTAGCAGTAGTAGTCTTAATTGGAGATGAATATGATAGAATAATTGAATAGAGTACCAAAGGAATGTTTGTACTTTGATTAATATTATTGATGATCATCATAACTCATCAGTGCATGGGGATTGGATAATTGGAGATGCGCGGGGGGTCAGTCAATCAATCAATCATCAAATCATCATATCATCAAACATCATACCTATTTTTTTTCGTTTTTTTTTTGTTGTTTTGGGGATTTGGATTATTCGCAACCAATCCCAAATCCCATCCCAAATCCCATCCTACTTGCTAGTCCGTACTTACATAGTCCATCACCACCGCGTGTACATACATAGTATATAGTTGTACAAGTAGTAAATAATTCTGGTTAATTATTATTTTATTATTTGTACAAACACTTTTTAATACAACCAATCCTACCTACCCTAAATTATTATCTTATTCTTTTTTTTTCATATTTCATATTATTAAACATCAACCAATCCTTCATTCTCCTAATTCCAGCTATTAATTTAACCTCCCACTCCAACACCCTTCTTTTATTTCATTGCTTCCAACAAATATTTTACTCTTCCTTTCCCCTTAATTAATTTTATTCACTCTTTACCCTTATGTGTGTGTGTATATACATATATATATATATATATTGATTAATTAATCTATCTCTTAAATGATTTACTATTATCTAAAAAAAACAAAACAAAAAAGGATTTTCATTTTCAACAGGTTCCAATTTTGTGTAATTTAAAATTAATAATAATCATTTTTCATACATATATAGTATAGTATACATTTTAATTAATTAGCAACTTCTATATATCACCACACACACTATTTGACATATTCACATGAAGTAGTAGCCTCTCTAAATCAATGAGGTTATCTGCAAAAAAATGCATTGAATTTTGAATGCTCTCTCAAATTCCCCACCACACTTGTTACTCCATAACTATATACATACATGCGAATTGCATATGTATATTATAAATAACACATGCAGGAAGTGATCATACATTTTTTTTATTTTTTTTTATTTTTTAATTTAAAAAAAAGAGAGACTAGTCTTGGATCTCTTCAACTTGGGCAGCAGCAAGGCGGCAAGAAGCGCAAATATATAAAAAGCTAATTCAAACATCAAAAGAGGGGACCTCAGCATCAAAACCATGCATTGCCTGGTAAGTCAATCGAGCAACTATATTCCTATACGGATCATTCTCCCTCTTCTCCTTTAAGTAACCAATGTAACTCTCAACCTCTGACTTCACTTTTACATATACTCTCTGCGCTTCCTCTCTTCTTTTCAATTCCTGCTGCTTCCCTGCATTCATCATTCATTTCCAACACATTACTAATTTGCAACTTCCATATATGATATATGCACTTCTTCATTTACGTACCACTCCCACCTGCACCTCTCTAATGTTCTCAATTATTTATTCTTTTTTTAACTTCTAACCATTAAAAATGGGTATAATTAACCATTACCTTCTGTTTCAATTGGCTTCCCAAACAAGAAATATAAGCGCCCAGGAAGCTTAGGCAGAATAATGGGGAGATGTATGTCTTGATTTCCGACCTCTCCTTCAACATCCCTCCTGCATACGTTACCATAGCAACCCCGCCCCCGCCCTCGCCCCGTTAGAATTTATAAACAATATACAAAAATACAATAGTCAAGCAGTTTGGAATACTTTAATTTGACAGACTATATGTATATAGATATATATGCTTGATGAGCCAAACACAAACCCATTGCAACTTGACTTCAACTATATATACGGAAATGAGGCTAATATTTCACTACACCACCTATATAGCTAGAGGACATATATATATATATATATTACCGATAAAAGGTTTGTCAGAGATTTCCAGAGCTTCTCGATCAAAAGAAAAATAATTAAAGGAATTCCCAAGGACAAGGTAATACCTTAACTTCACGGCTTCATCACTTAGCTCCTCTATTGCACCCTTAAAATATGGAATCTTCATGAGGTCATCATAATCAAAAACCAACTGGGAAGGCGCAGTGCATTGCACATTAATTAGAGCATTCGACAAGTTGAAAATATCAAAACAACTAACATATACTATAACATTCTCAAGCAAGCTATAGCATGCATAAAGATACAAGACCAAGTTATGAACTCCACCTTAGTTTTCCTCAAAAGCAAACAATCCCAAGTCAAGGTACAAGAAAACTAGATAGAAAGTTTGACGACAAATGCTAGGTTAGGCTGTTCAACAGCGGAACAGATGTGGTTTTTGACACAGCATAATGATGTTCTACCATATATAGCATGAGAATCTATAAAAGTAATAATGAAAATTATACGACTAACTTGGCCAAAGTCATCTTCTCCAACAGCTCCAAAAGGTATAATTTTCGCTCCAAATCTAGCAGCCATTCTGACAAACTCAGACTGTTCAGGCCAAATCAATTTGTGCTCCTCCCCCTGATGAAAAAGAAAATAACCCAGGATTCCATGACCATTTTAGTTCTGTGGAACAGAAATTTTTTAGTTCTATACATAAATGGGAGTTTGGAAATGAAAATGGAAAGAAGCAAATCATAATATTGGGGTTGTTAAAGTTTAGAAAGGAGTGTACATGTTAGTAATTCACGCTTTGACAATGACTCAGTGCCATAATACTAGGAGAAAAGCAGACAAATTTATTTTTACAGTTCGTACAAGATACTCAATAGGGTTAATAACTGAAAGGGATCTTAGATAGTAGATGAGGGTTTGCATTATACCTTCCGATGTAGAGCCTCCCTCATGCCTCCTGGGTACAATAGGACATGAGATTTTGAAGATAAAAGCTTATAGAAATTAGTTGCTGATACTGGAACTGCACCCATAGACCTAAATGTATCAAATGTGGATAAATCAGGTAATTTTCCATCTTTCAATTTTTTAAACGCCATTGGATGTGCAATGCCTCGCAAAACTATACTTCTTTCTGTCCAAAATCGTGCCACTAGAGGGATCAACTCAAAGCCTAGCATCATGTGGTAACCAACAAATAAGACAGGTCCTTGCGAAGGAATCCCTGAAAGGCCTCGAACAATCTTTCCATTTTCCAATGTTGAGAGCACCACAGGATTGCATGCCACCTCGGTCCACCTGAAACGTGAAACCTCGACTAAATTAAAACTATCTAAGAAGGTAGATAGAAAACGGTAGCAAAATATGATCTATGTAGCCGAACCCACACTGTGGGACCTTTCATCTTTTATCTAACCCACATTGTTTCTTATCAGAGGATTTGTAACACAATGAGAGCCCACACTATTGAGATATTCTACTAGCGGGAAAAAAATTGCTTATTACTTTCATCAGAATATTGTTTCTTACAATTATTTGTTGATATCTGATAATCATCTTCAGCCAAACATTTTTTAAAATGGTAAACTAGGCCACTTCATGTCATTATAATAATGCCTGTCACATGAGTTGCATAACACTAAATATGGAGCATGCTATACAGATTACTGATTCAATTGATCCTTCTCCCAGAACTACATTGTAGGTCATTACAGCACATAGAACTCTACTTAATAATTTGAAAAGAGAAACGCAGACTTAAACTTCATGCATCTCAAATACAGCTTTTTCTGAAGTTTCACAAAGTAAGGTTTGTTCAGGACACCCTTGAGAAGAACCTTTCGAAGTGTGATTAATATGATATGCTAACATTAAGCAAGCAAGGCATTAAGATATTCATGTTGCCCCCTTCACCCGAACAAACTGTACCTGTGTGGTTCATATATTTGCTTGAATTCAGAAGGTTTAGGCGGCAAGTAATCAGAAACGTAATCTAGCAATCTTCCACGTTGATAAAAGCCTGCACCCTTAATGACTGTCACCAGATCAAAATCATCTTCCTGTACATATCAGAGGATTTGTCCACAGAAATCACTAACTAAACGAAATTATAGATCTCAATCCAGAATAAAACTTATTAATTGCAAAAGTCAAGGCAAGTAGATTAAGGGCGGGCACAAGTGAACTTCAAGGAGGAATGTTCTCTTTAATACTTAAATATTAGCAGGAAAATATAAAGTTTGTGACTGTAGAACAACCCTCAATCAACCCTTGTCTCTCCCTGACATGACAGCAATCCAAGCATTTCCAGATGTTTCTTATATTTGGATGGTGAAGGAAGATGGGTGAGCGGGTAGGATTCCATCCATCTTACCAAGAAAAGGACATGTCCTCCGTTGCTAAAGCTACGGATGTCACAATTAGGCAACAACCGGCGAAGTCTTTCAGCTTCCTTTTGACTCGGTAAGAATGGGTCCTTTACGCTACATGAACAATATAATACAATCCCCATCACCAAGTATGCAAGAAATGCAAACATTCACATATTTCACACGAATTGATTACAGGAGCTTCTCGCAAAGAATCCTTTTGTACACCAAATCAAAACATGGAGAGATAAGTGGGACTTCATTCTGAAGCGCTGACTACTGTTCTGCTAATGTAATAAGTTAATTAATACATTCACCAGGATGATGGCAAATGCAGGACTATTTATGTGTTCATGAGCGGAAATCAGGAAGAAAATTTTTGGTGGTACAGCACTTCTTGTCAATTATTTTGACAAATGGACCCAAAAAAAAAATCAAAATTAAGGGTGAGTGAAAAACCTGGAAAGAATTAGGGTCCTAGCTCTAACAGCATGGAGACGTGAATTAACAAATTCTTCAGCCGATTTGAGCATCTTCCGTTTCCAGTTAAGTGTTTCCACGCTTAAAAGATCAGCCAGAACCTGGGACCGTAGACATATAATTTCTGGAAT
Source organism: Ophiorrhiza pumila (assembly GCA_016586305.1). Lineage (NCBI taxonomy): Eukaryota > Viridiplantae > Streptophyta > Magnoliopsida > Gentianales > Rubiaceae > Ophiorrhiza > Ophiorrhiza pumila. The sequence goes on from BLIW01000007.1 coordinate 150,730, forward strand.
GAGTTTGATGAGGTATAAAATAAGATTGTAGCAGCATCTTGATGAACAACACCAAGAGAAGTAAGAAAATGTAACATCTTGTCGCTGACTATAACTGACAAGTCTATTACTTACTGGAAAAGAAAAAAAAAAGAAGTATGGCACTTAGTCAAATGCAAGATAATGATACCTCCACGATGGCATTTTGTTACAGGTAATAAACCTCAAAAGCACGACAAAAGAAATCCTTAATTTTGCGCAAAAGTAGGAAGTTGGTCCATATATATATTAAAGATTTGTACTCACAGAAATGTAGTCAGATAACTCTCCCAAAGTGTGCTGCAGAGGAAGTCTTTTCTTCATAGCATCCAAGGCCATCCTTGAAGGGAAACCTAAGAATAAAATATTGATCGTTTTATTGGCTGCTATTTACAATCAGCATTTGAAATCACTACTGACTTATCCTTCAATAGGCAGGAAACTAACATTAAGAGTGATCTATATGTGTGTGTATGTAGTTTTAACTAGTAGGCAGAATGGAGAGCATGAGCACACCCACCAGCTGATACTAAAGTTAGGATGTAAAACAGGGGCAGGTTGATGTGGTCAGGCATCATTTCTGAGAAAGGAAGCAGAGCATGCATCTGGGATTTGCTGAAACATGTAGCTGCATGCCAGTGCCGGAGTGCCCCACCAAAATACAATCAAAGTGGATTATTTATGAAAAAAAAGAAGAAAATATTAGAGGAAAAAGAGTTGGATATATGGATAAACCTGGGTTTGCCAAAATTAAAACAAGATGAAGATGAGGATTTCGGGAAGCAATAGCAAGTGCAAGGCATCCTCCAAGAGATTCTCCAACAAGATATATAGGTCTTCCTGCAGGTCTGCGGGAGTTCTCTGACCTCACTGTTTCTTCAACCATCTTCACCAGCTCTAATAATTCCCACCACATATACCCAACAACCCCACATTAAATTATAGTAAGCACTAACAGCAGTAAAATGATTATTCAATGAGATCATTATATATATATATATATAGATTCAAACTTGTTGTTCTTAGTATTGTTGAGCTTAGAATTAATTGGTAAATAATAAGATGAATGTAAAACAAGGGGTAGCATTGGGTTTGGGCTTTGAAAGAAAGATTAGAAATTTAATTATGAATGAGTAAGTAGTTTTGCATCATTGTATTCTAATTTATTAGAATAGCATTTAAAGAAATGAAAAACATCAAAGCATACATACACATACACATAAACATACAGGATACTCTTAAATCTTAATTAAAAGGGACAAGTGGGTCTAAGTTGTTAAAATTGTAAAGTTAGTTAATGGCGGTGATTGATTACAATACCTGTAAATGGTGTTGGATCCGACAGGGGAATGTGCAAGCACCATACCTCAAAAATCCTGTACACCAATTCAATTCAAAAGTAGAATTAATAAAGCAGTAAAATCAAAATAGCAGCAAGAGAGGATACAAACTTACTCGTTCAGTGCATTGGTTTGCAATGCAAGTCCAGATCCAACACCATCCACACCTGCCAATTTCCCCAACTCAATTTATGTATTTACTTATTAAAACAATGATCCTAGTAGACTAGTAAGTAGTAAGTAAAGACCTGGTAAAAATAGCAAGAGAGGAGAGTTTTCCAAACGATCGAGAGGGGCCACCCCCGTCCCCGTGGGGATAATGGAAAACCAGCGTGGAGGCCCACAGTCAGCGTTGGATCGGATCACCAGTTCCTTTGACACTTGGAAGTAATCTTGTATATTATTATTCACCGCTCCTCCTCCTCCTCCTCCTGTTACAACAAGTGCTCCGTGTTTGGTGGTCTTCTTCTTCTTATTAGTATTATTGGAATACTCCTCCTCCTCCTCCTCCTCCTCTTCCTCCACCTGGCTGCTGCGGTGGTGGTGTTTCAGCTGGTGGTTTAGTGTTGATGAGGAGGTAGCAAATGATGCAACGGCGTGTTTTGAGGTGGTTGAACTTGAGGAGTAGTAGTTTTTGGTGGTGGAACAGTAAGATTGGAGGAATGCAGAAGAAGAAGATGAGGAGAGGCAGAAGGCGGAAGTTGTAAAACTAAACCCATTTCCAAACCCACCACCCATCTTCCTTCCTGTCCGACACTCCAACTTCAGACAACTACTCTTCATTCATAGCCTCATAGCCTCATTCATAGCCTCATACTATTACTATTATTATTATTATTATTAATTTCAAAGCTCAACAAATAATGCTACTTCCTGTCTTCTTCACTCACTCTTCAGTCTTCACTCCATTTTTATTATTTTTATTTTATTTTTTTTGGCTGCTTGCGCTGATCTGATGCAAGATATTTGTATTAAGAGCAATTAATTAATTAATTGTATGTATTCGTGTACGTATATTGTTTTACCACGTAATTAATTAACAGTAGACTTCAAAATCCAAACTCCTATCATTACATTAAGGCTGCTGTTATTGCCAGAGCAACAATTAGCTTCCAGAGCAATAAATTACACATATTCCAAATTTATCCTTAATCAATTAACTCTTTTATCTTTTATCCATTTATCATTACAACTTATTTTTATCTTATTTCTACCTTATCATTACAACTTATAACATCTTTTCGTAACTTTTACTTTCCTAACATTTATTTTCACCCTCAAATTATAAGAAAGAAATTATATAAAATAATATTACACTTATTTCTAGTAATAGCTTTTATTGTTCTATCAATTAAATTATAAAATATTTACCAATATATACTTCAAAAAATTTAGGCTCCATTTCTTTACTGTTTTAGTGTTTTATTTCACAAATTCAATTTGATTTATTTGTTTTGTCCAATTTTTATAAAAATTTTAAAATAAAAAAATAATATTATACTAATTATTTTTTATTCAACATTTTTTATATTTTAATAAATAAATTGTTAAATTTAAATTTGACTTTTAAATTTTTAATAATAAAAAATTCTTCCTAAGACATTTTTATACTAAAATAAACTCATAAAATATTAACTCAAATTTAAATTTTAAATTTTATTAATAAAAAATTATGCCCATCAAAACAAACTCATCAATTCAAATACCTCCAAAATATTTATTTCTTATAACAAATCTCAAGAAAAAAATCCTACTATAAAACTAAAAAAACACTATATCCAAAGCGAGTTATATTTTTTTGTTAAAATACTAATACATAAACATATGGCAGCTATAAATTATTATTTTTGTTTCTAATAACACTGCTCATACTAATATTTTATCAACATAATTCCCATAAATTAAAACTTAAAAGGATTAAAGGAAGACACCACCACTATATATATAATAGAAATCTTAATTTCATGTATTTTTTTCATGCTACAATTTAATTCATAAATTTTAAATAATAAAAAGGCAATAAATTTTACTTTATAATTTGGATGTGTATATTTACTTCCATTTATACTCCCAGCAATTTTTTTCCTTGTGATTTATTAACATTTTGAAATGTTAATTTGCTCATAATATAATTAAGCCATGAAGAATTTCTAATTATTAAAAATTTGAAATTCAAATTTGAATTAATATTTTATGAGTTTATTTTGGTAAAAAAATGTCTTAGGAAGAATTTTTTATTATTAAAAATCTAAAAGTCAAATTTAAATTTAATAATTTATTTATAAAAATATAAAAAATGTTATAGCAAAATAACTACTGTAACATTATTTTTTTTATTTACAAATTTTGATAGAAAAAATGGGCAGCACAAATAAATCAAATTGAATTTGTAAAATAAAACACTAAGACAATGGTAAACAAATGGAGCCTAAATTTTTTAAATATATATTGGTAAATATTTTATAATTTAATTGAGAGAATAATAAAAGTTATTAATAGAAACAAGTGTCATATTATTTTTATATAATTTTTCTTATAATTTGAGGGTTAAAATAAATGTTATATTAATAAAAATTTGAGAGAAAAAATCAGTGTGAAGGAGAAGAAAATAGAAGTTGCGGGAAAATATTATAAGGAATTGATAAGTTTTAATGATAAGATAGAAAGAAGATAATGATAAGTTATAATGATAAATGGAGAAAAATAAAAGAGTTCATTCATTAAGGGTAAATTTGGAATATATGTGATTTATTGCTCTGGAAGCTAATTATTGCTCTGGCAATAACAACAACCTTACATTAATGTAGTCATGGAACCGAAACCGCCGCGGGAACCGGAACCGTGGCCCCACGGAACCGGAATCGGAACCGAACTGTCTATGGACGGTTCGGTTCCGGTTCCAGATTTCGTGGAACCGGCCAATTTATTTTTTTTTTAATAAATATTTCTATAATATCACTTCATTTTCATCACATAATTTCTTAGTTTTCTAATCTTTATGTTGTAAATTTTAACGTTTATAGTTTAGGGTATCAATTTTTTTAATTATTTATTTAATTATATTATTATATTGTTCAATCATTCTTTCAATACTCTTATCATTTATATATTTTTCTTTCTCACTTATCTAATCCTTCATAATTCTATTTTTCTAAAACATCCATATATTAGTTTAATTTCAACTATTAATCCAATTATATTATGTATCAACTTAATTTTCTAATTTATATTATCCTAATTCTATTATTATATTATGCTAATATACTATTTAAATTCTAATTAATAGTTCGATCATTCTCTCAATACTCTTATTCTTTCTATATCTTTCTTTCTCACTTATCTAATATTCATAATTCTATTATTCTAAAAAATTCATATATTAGTTTAATTTTAACTACTATTCTAATTATGTTATTATATTATACTAGTTGAATTCTAATTAATAATTCAAATATTCTTATTATTTTTATATCCTTGAATCTCATTTATCTAATTCTTCCTAGTTCTATTATCTAAAAACTATATATTAATTAAGTTCAATTGTAACTATTATTATTCTAATTATATTATTATGTTGTATTATTTGAGTTTCAATTAATAGTTTAATCATTATTTCAATAGAAATCAAATTTAAAAGTGGGATTACAATCGAAATTCGAAACTAAAAATCGAAAAAAAAATCGAATTTGGAACAAAATCGAAACCGGGACGGAACCGGAACCGCCGGTTCCGGAACCGTGGTCATCCCTACATTAATGTATATATATGTATGCAAAGAGCTATTTCGGTTCCGAAACCGTGGTCATCCCTACATTAATGTATATATATGTATGCAAACTGCAATAGCTCTAACAGGGACAGGCCAACAGGGACAGGGAGAGGTTATAAAAAATGAGAGTAAATTACAGTTATTACGGAAATGCTGCCATAAAATGGGTTTTATAATCTATCACAGACACCCAGAGTGTTATGGGGGTTATGGAATATTGGCGAACAAAAACTGATGAAAAACCCAACCCAATCACACCTCTCACAAATTGGGCCGAGAAACCCAATCCAGCCCGTTTCAGGAGGGATAACGGAGACGTAAGACGGTAGGACTTAGGAGAGTAATATTATAATAATAATAATAATAATAATGAAAACAAAGTAGCAGTCGTAGGGGGAGCAGTTCATGTTCATACATACTCCATCATTAGAGTAAGAAGAAGAGGACAGTTTTGTTGGCATATCATCAAACCCTAAATAAATAAAGAATAAAGAACAGATTCCTCCGGCTGGTATCCGATTTTACTTTGAATTCGATCAGAAATGGGGAGGTCTCTTCTGATCTATTTAACGGCTGCTCTAATTTTGGCTGCAACGGCGACTTCCTCTTCCGACGGACCATTCCTCGTGGCCCACAAGAAGCCCACCCTCACTCGACTCAAGTCCGGCTCCGAACGTCTTTCTGTCTCCATCGACGTCTACAACCAAGGAACTGCGTACGCTTTTACTTTTACTTCCCAATTTCTCTTCACCAGATCTCCTTCTCTCGCCGGATCTTCATGCCCATGCCCATACCCCTCCTTTTCTTTTATTTATTTTGGCTCATTTCTTTAATTGATCTCTGCATCTGCAGCTCAGTTTTTTTTAGATTCGCCAAATCTAAGCTAATTAAGTTGTTTATATATAATATATATATATATATATATATTGAATAAATAAACAACAAATAGATAAGGGATAAGAGGGGTGGGTTCTTGTTTTCATATTTATACTTTGTTGCTTATGATACGCAGATGATTGCATCGTTTGTTGCTCCCGTGCTAAAATGTTCAGTTTTTACTCACCCTTATTGATTTCTGAGTTTTCCGATTGGTATTATGATATTCTTCCAGCTCTTGGTTTGCTTAGCTCTACTCTACAACTTTGGTGTCAGTTTTGTCTGGCGGGGGTTATTATGTTATCCTTCTCTTCTTATGTGTAGATAGACAGACTCGCCTGTGATCTTCCGTATTTTCGAGGGTTGAGAATCTTCTACCTGTATTTCAATGTGGAACATGTCATTTTTTGTTTTGAATCTGATTCCTTCGTTATTTTGGTGATTTTGTTTGCAGATTTTGATGTTTGCCAGTGTTAATTAAGTTCCCTATGGCCTTTGCCAAGTAGTTTGTATAATAGGAACAAGATGGCTTTCATTACATTTATCCGGATATCTTTGCTTTGTAGAGTCCTTTGTGACAGTGTACGCAACTCTGTGCAGGACTGCATATGATATTTCTCTTAATGATGATAGCTGGTCACCAGATGTATTTGATGTTGTGAGTGGTAACACCTCGATGTCATGGGAAAGGCTTGATGCGTGAGTTTCTGATTTTGCTCTTGCTAAATGGACTCCCCTAAAACCCATTCAACCTTTTAATTGTTTCTACTTTTCTCTTGTGTGATCACAGTGGGGCTGTTCTATCACATTCCTTTGAATTGGAAGCCAAAGCTAAAACACTGTTTTACGGCACACCAGCTGTTATCACTTTCCGTGTCCCAACCAAGGCAGTTCTACAGGTTTGGCAGTCAATTCTGTTTCACACGCATCATTTTGTTTTCTTGTGCTCCGGTATGTTTCCCTCTAGATGATGTTCTATAATTTGAGGGTTGCCGTTGCAGGAGGCATACTCAACCCCGATCCTGCCCCTTGACCTGCTTGCAGATAGGCCTCCCGAGAAAAAGTTTGAGTGGGTAAGCCTCATGCCAACTTTAGTTCTGAAATATTCCCTTCATTTTTCCTGTTCTAAGCCAAACTGACACTCTGATTCTTTGCATGGAATTTTCTTGTTGCTGGTCGGTTGATTTTTCAGGCTAAGGTATGATTTGCTCTTCTTGTTCTTTGGTTTTGAGAGTGCCAAAGGCTAAAATTTCTGTAGTTTCAGATGTACAATTGATATCAATGCTGTGGTCGAGTTGCTGACTGTTCTGGCAACTTTAGATTTTCACTTTTGGTGTACCCTCTACTTTCAGAATGCTAGCAAAGTGTTGCTGAGATAAACTGCAATGGGCTTCAAATGTTAATGCTCTTTTCTTACTTTAATTTATCTCCTATTTGCAGAGGTTGCTGGCAAAATACGGATCCTTAATCTCTGTTGTTTCAATCGTTACTTTGTTCATTTACTTGGTGGCAACCCCATCCAAATCCAACGCTGCAAAGACAAGCAAGAAGAAGCGTTGATTGTGGAGAAGCAGAGAATGAACATTTCACTCGCATAGCATAGGTGCATCTGTTTCTGCAGGACTATAGCAAAACTGGACTCTTTCTTCTTCCTCAATTTAGTGTTGTTGTCACTAGGCATTCTACATCATTTTGTTAAGAGTTGTAACTGCCACGTTTTAGACAATTTTGACAAATTTATAAACGGCCGGTCTGAAAATGGGATACCATGATAACATGATTGCTTTAACTTTAACAGTCTGTTTTTGGGTTTGGAGAAGAATATCACCATCTGCTTTGAGATGAAGTTGCTTCCCTTTCATCTTATAAAAGAGATTTTGGTTTTCAAATATCATTCTTTAAATTTTTATAAACAGGTTTTCGAGTTCCTTCCGAAGCAGCTACTGGACAAAATCTGAAGGAAAAATAGAGCAATTCCCCAGAGTTGTTTTAAATTAGGTTTAAGTTATTTATTTGTGTAGTTTTCTCTTGTGTTTGGATTTGTGCGAATTGAATTTTGTTTAGTATGTTTGTGTCGAAAATAATTTGTTTGTGTTTTTATACGCACAAGTTTTTTAAGCTTTTGGCGGAACAGAGTGAATTAGTTTATGCCTCAACTTTATTCATCGAGTAGAGAAGGATTCATATCGAGATGACATAACAAGTAATTGAATTATAGGCTAATCATATCTTACCCAATAAAAGGTGGCATTTTAACATTTTAACTTACGTGAAATATATTTTTGTTTTGTTAGCACTTTCAATTAATTATAATGTTAGTGTGTAATTTGATTATTTTAATTCATTTTCAAATTACATTTGCCTCCTATAATTTTGTACTAATCTTTAAATATTATTAGTTTGAATGGTAAAATTTTTAAACAAATCTTTAAACAAATGCAACTACTTGTTTCTTTTTTTCTTTTTTTTTTTTGGGTCTTTTTCATTTTCTCACCCACTCTTTCATCAGATGCACACTTGGACTTCGAAGTACTATCTAACTCAATATTTCTTCTTCATTCCTTTTTATTTCTTCATGTTCGTTTATATACATTAAAATTTCTAAGCAAGTTAGACTAAGTATGTGTTTTTGTCATCGTCTTTGAAAAAAATTAAATAGATAAAAAGTTTTTTTGGTCCAATTACATAGATTCATGTTGTATTTAAAATGGGAAATAAAGTCTCTACGAAGAGTAATAAATAAAAAGAAGAAAAACAAAGTGATCGTTTATACAAGATAGAATTATTTTTTTTCACAATTATATTAAATAAATATATTTTCAGGTGAGAATATTAATAAAAATATGTTATAGGAGTCATTCATTAAATTATTTGTATAATTAGAGGCATCACCAATAATTGAAGGTTGATTGTTTGAGAAATTGAGATGGCAAAAGTATATGTAGCAATCAATAATTGAGGGGTTACTGAGTGAGATGGCGAAAACTATAGGCCCCAAAAAATAATATGTAAAAGAATGAGTAGGAAGGAGTCAAGAGGGTGGACGTGGAGTCTTAGGATTGGGTGGAAGGAGGGACAAGGTTTTAAACAATCGTTGCTTCTTCTCTCCGCCTATCGCCTCTCACTCTGAGTCTCTGATTGATGATAGTGTGGGAAACTGGGGATTCCAATATAAAATCAAATGACTTACCATAATCACGACCACCGCCCATATCCCTCTCCTCCTCCTCCTCCTCCAGGTTCTATTTCCTGTTTCTTTTTGTTTTTCCGATTTCTATTTTGTTAATCATCAACCATAGCTTTGCTGTTCCGATTTCTATTTTATTAGTGTTGCTCAGTCATTCAATTTCTATTTTATTTATTATATTATATAATTCTCTATGATTTATTATTATTATTTGTCCAAATTTAGGGATTGCATATCCTCCTCCTCCACCGCCGGCATGCCCATCAGCACCCCCACCACCCTATGACGGATACCCTCCTCCACCTCCACCTTATGAAGGTTATCCTTATCCACCCCCGCATCCTGGTGGTGCGGGTTACCAAGCCTATTTCAATCAAGGCTACACCCAACCAGCCCCCGCCTATTATCATGTCCACCATTCCGATCATCACCACCACGATCATCACCAGTCTGGTTGTTCCTCTTTCCTGCGCGGCTGGTACGTCAATATCTGTGTCCTATAAATGCATTTAATAAGCTTTTTTTTTTTTTGGGGGGGGGTTGGAGCTCGTGCTGCCTTTTAAAGTCACTAGCTCAAGTTAATCTTTGGCTTCTTGTTTAATTACAATACATATAATATGGAGGAATCAGGAATGGAAGCATCTACATGCAGTCACCATGATAAACACTCAGTCAGTATAATTATTAATTGTCACTTATGCAAATCAAATGCAGTTTGGGTGCTCTATGTTGCTGCTGTTTGTTGGAGGAATGCTGCTTCTGAGCTTTCCAGGTTCAGATTATTTACAACTTTTATTAAGTACTTGTGGATTTGAAGACAAGATGATTCTCTATATAATCAGTATTATATAAATTGTAAGATATTGTAGTATTTGAGCCATTTTTTTTTATACTCTCATGCTTGCTTGATCAAATTGTATCCTATATTGTGTAAGATGTGAGCTACTGGTTTTTCTTTTTTTCCCCCCTCTGGATAAGACTTGACTTAGTTCATCTTTGTGTGGTTTAATAACTTTTTTTTGTCATTGTTATATGTCAGTGTAAGTTTTTGCTATATACCTTGCTGTTGCACTTTAAATCACTGTGAGGGAATGCTGGTTCACACATCTTTCAAATTTTTATTTTTGGTCCTAAATAAATAAAGGACACCCAACGCTCTTTTTGGTCCTAAATAAATAAAGGACACCGAGTCTTGGGAGGATTAAACTTATTTTCATCAACTTATTAAACTCGACCTCCTCAGGCTCAGGAGGTGTGTTGCACTGTGAATGTCTGCACTCCAAAATGATTGCTGCAGACGTGTTGATGTTTCTGGCAAGTATTTGCTTTGTATTTAAATTTATTGCCACCAACAATCACTTCTTTGATAACCAAATTCCCAACCTACTTGCCTCCTCCTTCTAACCGCTTACAGCTTAACGAAAGTGAGCGAGCAATTTCAATGTTTTCTGCGTAACCTTCCATCCAAACCCCCCATCAATCATTTCTGCAGAACCTTTCATCCAAACACCCCACCACCAATTGTGACGCCGGAGAAATTCATGCTTTATCCAATCAGTTTCGCATATATTTGGTCTTTTTTAAATCGAGTTGTGGACACTTTTCTCTTCTTACAGCACCAAGCGCCAAGGTATCCGTAATTTTATTGTTTTAACTTGAGAATGTGGCAAGTCCTTAATTCAGAGTGACAAGCTGCGATACTAGATGAATCCCCAAATGCATCTTGCAAGCCTAGAAACAAATTAGAGTTGGAGGCTGAGACTAGTATAATTTTGGATCGAATTTCAATCTGCACCAAATATAAAAACAATCCACCGCCGAAGGAATACATAAATAGATTTTTCATCCAAACAAAGTGCAGGTACAGAAGGTGACAAATGCCCACGCCACTAAAATGGATTCTTGTTCCATCTTTACAATGTCCACACAAAATCCGGAGCATCTTTCCGAGGACCAACCAATGTTCGATACAAGTACATCTTCTCCACTCTCTGTCTATCATCAGGGATATCCTCTACCTGATCACCTTCATTAATGATCTCCACATTGATCCTTGGCATCTTCCTTGCAAGGGTTTTGCATGCCCCAAGGGTCACTTCACAGGACGACATCCAAAGGGATCGCATTGTTTCATACTTTCCCACGTCCGCTAGAAGTGCCAAGTTACCAAAAGGACTGTCCCTGATCTCAAGCTTTTTAAGCTTCTTGCACCCATTCAGCACATAGAGCATTCCCTTGTCACTCTCCCCAGCAAATGCTATTGAGAGCATTTCTAGCTGCTCAGCATACATTCCTATATAAAGGAACACCTGGTCAGTTAGAAGGCCAGAGACTGACAACCGCTTGAGACCCTTGCATGATTGAACAATCGCCCCAAAGCCTTCATCAAGTGGCTGCTGAGTGACCGCATCTGGTACAACTGGGTTAAGAGTGCACAATCTGAATCTAACAAAACTGGGGCAATTTTTTGCTACAGTTATCAGTGCAGCATTAGTCATCTGCTGGCAGAAATAAAGTATTGAATTCAGCTTGGGGCAGCCGGAAGATATAGCAACCAACCCCTCTTCAGTTACTGCATTATATCCAACTCCATGGAAGTCGGATGGAAAAACCCTCAACTCTTGCAATTCTTTACAAGTGGAAGCCACAATACCAAGTCCTTTATCACCAATGGTGTCCAGAATCTGTAAGATCAGCATTTAGTTGGTTACAAGTAAATCTTTTAAAGGTCAAATAAAGGATCAAGAAAGGCTAAAGATCGAACCCATAAGCGCTCGACTTTCTTGCAATGATGAATTAGGTTCACAAGCTCATTACTGCGGATTCCTGGTGCATAGCTCAGGTTCAGCGAGGTCAAATTCGAACATATAGGATAGATTGCAGGCAAGCAGCGAGTAGCAACTTCTAGAAACCCTGACAAGCTCCTAATAGATGTAGACTTCTGGAGGGCATTCTTTAACTTATTGTAGATCTCCGAATCTGGATCATGGACAAAAGATCCTGTCCCTAAGTCTGTCAAATGGGGTGCTTGCATCAAGATCCTTTGAAGGGAATCAAGGGGCACAGCATGGTTCAACCTCAGACTTCTAAGGTTACGACATCTTGCAACTAGCCTCTCTAGAGCAGTTATATTAACTTCTCCCTTGAGGCATGCAAAATTCAAGGAGACGAGGGATGTGCAGCTGTCTGGAAAACAGCTGAGCCATTGCCCTCTTCGATCGTCAACCTCATTCTCTTGCAAGTCCAACTCCTTAAGAGACCTGATATCAGCAAAGCACAAAGTAAAGAATTAGTAGAACAAAATATTTCACATCTCTAGTAAAAATGAATCCAGCTATCCCATCATCCAATTCATTAGAGGAAGAGACTATGTAGCATGTTTGTGGATATCGGTCAGAAGCTATTATACAGTTGATTGCACGAGTTCATTAATAAACAGACTTCAAACAAAACCAAGCAGTGGTACTGCAGAAATGACAAAGAATGTGACAATAGTAAAATCCATAGAATAATCTGCAAAAGAATATTTCCCTATTAAGTTCGTCAAATAAAGAACATATATGCAGCCGCTAGAACGACCCCAGATACTATGTTGAGTTAAATCTTAATTGGCTAGAAACAGAAACAGCACCTAGATACTATGTTGGGTTAAATCTTAATTGGCCAGAAACAGAAACAGAAACAGCACATTCACCCGTGATAGTACAAGATAAAAGCAAACAAGAAAGAGAAAGTAAACGAAAGGGGACCTGCAATTGGCGGCAATGGCAGCGAGGCCGTCGGTAGTGAAGCCCTCACAGCTAACTAAGACCAAAGATTTCAAATTGGGAAAAGAACGGGACAGAAGTTCGAGGCTGTCGTCCGACACGACCATCCTCTTCAACCTGAGCTCCTCGAGATTGATGGAGGCCTTGACCATGGAGAGAACCCAAGGGTAGAGGTAGGCACCCCAGTCATGGGGGACCAAATTGAAGTCGGCGAAGTGGGGCTTCCCTTTGAGGGTCAAGGAACGAACCCTGGGAAACCTGGAGATGAACCTCTCAGGACTAATGGCGTAGCAGTTGCCTATGAACACTCTCTCCCGACTAAACCTCTCGACTCTGTACCAAGACTTGCACACAAGTGAGACCGAATTCCTGTCCCCGTGCGACCGCAAGAAGTCGAACACGTGCTCTAAAACTTCCTCCGGGAAGTAATTAATCATACTCTCAAACTGAAGCAAACACATCCGATCTGTGGAGATTGCTAGTCAATGATGACTTGTGAAGGGCAGACGGCTCTATCTATCCAATGAAGTCTCTGAGTGGCCTCCCTCCCTTCCTCCCTCCGATTGAAAAGAGATACTTAGGTGAAATAGATCTGAGAGAGAAGTAACCTTTGAATCCAAGAATAACTCCGATACACTTGTAGATCTGAAACTCCTCCTTATTCACGGAATCGGATTATTATAGGATTATGCTATACGTACACACATGTAGTTGAGTTGCAGATCAGATCTGAAAAATACAGTCACGCTGGTACCAATTCCAAACCCAACAAAGTATGAAATGAAAAGGTTAAAATTCATACAGATCTGAGGCGGCAGGTAAACACCCCAAACACTCACATCCCATCCTGAGAAGGTATTATTATTGTATATAGAGAGAGCTGAAAGAGAGAAAGAAACACTAAGGTGTTTAGAAAGTTGTTTGGTTAGTGCAGTAGGGAAAAGGAGAAAGGGATATGGACTAGTAGCATATTAGCAGTAGAACATTTGAGGCAAAAAGAGCTGAATGGAGGTTGGAGGTTGGAGGAGGAGGAGGAGGAGGAGGGGAGGCTTGAAAAACTCATTCACCAATCATCATCATCATCATCATCACTAGTATCCTTATCATCAGATTCAGATTCAATCTATGACTATGAGTACTATGAGTATGAGATGAGGATGAGAGAGAGAGAGAAGGAGAGAGAGAAACAACAAAGTGTATGTTGATGTATACAGTATAATAATAGTACAAGTACATTACTCGCTGTACTAGTATTAACTAACTACTACTACTCCTATTAAGTGATTGTGATGGGCGATGCTGCTCAGTCCTCCACTCACTCACACAGACACTCAATTCCGGCTTCAAACCTCACTGTTGTTATTATCATTTATCAATACATGCAAAATAGTAGTAATCACAATGTTTTTTACGAGTTTTAATTGCCATCAAATTATATAAATATTTATAGATACATAATTATATAATTTTGCATTGGGGAAATCAATAATGGGATGGTACGCCTACTTGCACGTAATAATTACACGATTAAGTGAGCGTTCATCCAATCAAATTCTTAATCCAAATAAGAAATAAACAGATTCCATCTTCAATTTCAATCATTTGAAATGTATACTATTTTGGAGGCCTTTTTGTGTATTTGAAATGTCCAAAACATGTCTTAACAGGACAGGGGCCCTTTTTATTTGCCACGAAAACAAAAGCACTCACTTCAGAAATGGGCCGTTCTTGAAAATAAATGGGCAACTAAGAGCCCAAGGCCTTGGTTGTCCTGTCCCCAGAAGAAATTGGCATCAAAAGAAATATATAAAAAAAGGTATCCATGTTGATAATTTTGAAGAAAGTTAAAAAATAGAAATGATGGGAGGGAGGTTGCTCTAAGTCTCTCCTCCTCCGTTGCAACTTACAGCTTAAGTAGCAGTAGTAGTAGCAGTAGTAGTAGAAGTAGTGTAGTAGTAAGTAGGAGTCCAACAAGGCAGGTGATTCTCTTAATTATATATAATGGCTATATGCATTTGATTCATGCAATGCTAAATTGCCTAATTAAAGAATGAATTAATATAGTGTAGGACGTACGTATTAGCTAAAGCTTGTGTTGTGCATATATATATAAAAACTAGTAGACTAGTAGTAATAATATATTAATTGGCGACGGAAACTCCAACGCACCACCGAGTGCCGGATCAATATAATGTATTACGTAATTGTTGTATCCATCAAACAAAGAAGATGCAACTTCTTTGAATTTGATGATGCAACTTGCAAGGTCGTCTCGTCGTTAAGTTAATTGGCATATACTCATGCAGAAATTAAGAAAAGCATCAGAGTTATTTCAACACCTGGCTCTTCCCCTCATTCCCCTTTCTCCACCTCTCAACCTCTCAACCCCAACCCCAACCCCAACCCATCCCATCCCACTTTTCAACGTCTTTTACCAAACATGATTATTATTTTATATTGCGCACTCCCCTCCTTCCATGCTCCCTCCCCCCCAAATTAAAATTACCACTACCACACTACCACACTACCACACTACCACACTACTACTTCTTAATCTAAACTCCATCCATCACATATATATAGTACTCCATGTTTAGACTTTAATTAGAGGAGGAGTAGTGTCATGTCATCAATCATATCACACACACACACACATATACACATATCCATGTTGTAAGTCTGTATTGTGCTCCATCACCAATACATGATAATTCTTACGTATTAATTAAACTTGCCATCACAATATCACATGCTCAACCCAAAAACAAAACCCCCCGCACCCCCTCAATGTTCAATGCTCAATGCTCAATGCTCAATGCTCTACTTTGTTTTTGACGTTATTTTTTGGCCAACAATTAATCATTAATTAGCTCTGCATTAACTACTGCATTGCATTGCATTGCATTCCCTACTAGTAAATTAAACACCTATATATATGTCTATACGAATTATTCACTACAATCAACTTAACTATAACTAGTAGTACTCGTGATTAGCAAGTGGAAACTACTAGTTATATATATATATATATATATGTAACTAATGTACATTAATGTACGTATCAGTAATTAATTACATTTCCTCTCCATATACATACATATATGATATATATATTCCAAATGAGTTAATTGGGATGTGATGGTAATATTATGGCATACCAATAAGGAGAGTATCAATATTAGTAGAAATAAAAATGCAGAATAGAGCAGAAAAGAGACCGCCAGTCCACGCCACCTTGAATGAAGAATGAACAAATGTCACCAGGATCAGGGGCCCTGCTTATCTCCACATCCATCCTTTGCCCAAGTTCTTGAAAACAAAATAAAAATGGCACTACCTCCATCGATCATTAATCCATAACTTAATTCACCCCTACTTAATTGGTTTTTATGTCATTATTATTAGCATCTCCCCAACTTCCCCCTTCGTCACCTCCCCATTACTCGCCTCCTTTTTTTTCCCTTCCCTCACTCACTCTCACTCACTGAGACTGAGACTGTGAGACTGAAAAAAAAAGCACCAGAAACCCAAGGCAAAAACAACAACCGCTACTTGTAGAAAGTCTGATATTGATGCTGAAAAAGAGAAAGAGAGCACCCCTAGGCAATTGCAAAGGCCCCCACTCACAATTTACAAAGCCCACAGTTGCACTGCTTCTGCTTCTGCTGCACCAAAATTAAGCCAAACATATTACTACTATAGAAAGATATCAAAAGGATATGGAGAATATCGAGGCATATGGTTTATTGGCAAGTGGGAAGGAAATGTTGATGAGCTTTGTTGCAACAGCCAAGCCAGTAGTAGGTGTAGGGGACAACAATATAAACAACAAGAAGGCCAGTCCAACCACCGGTACCACTTGTCATTACCTTCAGGGCGAGTCGTCATCGTCGGCTGCTGGTGGTGGTGGTGGTGTAGAGACTGCAACCCCGGCGACCACCGGCAGCTTCAGAAATGCTCAGAGGAAGAGAAGGTACGGTAGAAACAAGCGAGTGTCAATGAGCAGCCTGCGTCTTCCTTTTCCCAGTGACAACCATCCCTCTCAGCTTGTTCCCGCACGTGTAAGTTTTTCTTTTTATATATATTAATAGTACACGGTGACATGGTGTATACTATTACCAATTTTGTTTTGTTTTTTTTTCTGTTTTGTTTATATATATAAATATCCCAACAACTCTTTAATTAGTGTTTATCTTCTCCTAAAAAACAAATGCCTCTCTGGGTCTGTCTGGGTTTTCCAATTCCAAACTAACAAAGTGAATTAGATAGAGCACAGCCCTTTCTTTATATATATATATATTACCTTTCTGGGTGGGATTTGGGGTTTTTCCCGTAATTCTGCTGCTCCTGGAAGAGTTAGGAGGGAGGAGTATCTACAATTTTATTTGCCATTAATCATCATGTGTTTATGGGATTAGTATTTGTGAGATGCTAGTATTTTAACATTAAAAATGAGTTAAATCTGAGTTCTGAGTCACAGAGTCGGTTTTGGTGGGGCTGTGGGCGGGTCAGGTTGAGAGTTGAGACGTACGTGCTCTATATTCATTCAATTCCATATAGATTAATAGGGAGGGAAGGAAGGAAGGAAGTGTGGATTTAAGGACGGGTCGGGTCCACCAAATTTGGTCTTAACAACAGAAGAAGAGATTTTGTTCACCGTAATCGAAAATGCCGAATTGGAGATTTCATGCACAATTTCAATTTGCCGCGGATACATACATACATATGTATCTCCTTTTCCTTTTTATTTCTATAACTATTCTCAATATATTGCTGCTTTTATTTTTTTTGTTTCTCACCTCAAATTCCTTGGAGATTTTAGTAGCTAATTAAGCTAGTTGTTTGTATTGGTTGATGGGTCGGTGTCATTTATTAATTAAATTGTCTGCCGGAAAGCGAGCTTAGATTTTGTTGTTGGATTGAGGCGGACAAAGTAAACGATTCATTTATCAAGTTTTTGGTAGTAATGAAGTGCATTTTTGTAGTAAACCAAAAGAATTGCACAAGTAGTCTTGTAAAACTAGCCGATTAAATGCATAAATAAATATGTTAAATATTGGACAGAAGATCGAGCAGTGGTCTCATCATCCAATATATTAAATATAATTAATAACTTAATGAATATAGGTTTTGGGCAGTGTTGTGTGTTGGATTAGAAGCCGCATAAAAGGATGTGTATAGCACATAGTATATAATTAGTTAAGTGAAAGCAACAATATATGGAGGTTTGATGATGATGATGCCTCCACTTCAATTAATTAATTAATATTCATGACCAACTCATCAAAACAAAATTAAACACTCCAACACACGATTGATTGAGCAGTAATTAATTAATTTGTACCCAGATCATATCGATCATAAGCTTTACAAAAAAAAAAAAACCATCTCACTAACACTAACACTAAATTAATTATGAAAGCCTAAAAGACAATTAATGTATAGGAAATAAATATTGATGTTGAGAATGATAGGTTAGGAAATTAATCAAAGACTTAGATTCTAAGATGATATATCCAGGAGCCACAATTAATGTGTATATATATATATATATATATATATATATGCAGAACGAACTTGGAGATGCCGGACGCCACTATTTAGGAAAATGCTTTCTCCTTCTAACAACCACTAGTATATATAACTTGCTGATCCGATGCCAAGCTGCATCTTCTGTGTTGGCGAAATGAATCATATGCATCTTCTGTGTTGGCGAAATGAATCATATGCATCTTTATGCCATTAATTAACTGTTTCATTTCTATTGTACGTACGTAGTGTATATATATTGACTACTTAATTATTTATTTCTCAAAACAAAGTAATTAAAATTGATGTATATGTATATTATGGTTTAATTAGGTAATTGATCCAACGAGGCTGAGATTCCTTTTTGAAAAGGAGCTCCAGAGAAGCGATGTAGGTCCTCTCAGACGAATAGTTCTTCCAAAGGTTCTCCATATATATCCATCTTCCTTTTTTTTTTTTTTTAAAACTCCTCTAGCTGTGTTGTGAATTCAATAATAATAAATATATGAATTTGTATATATGGCCGGTGGGTGCAAATTATTGCAATAAAATTATATATATATATATGAAAATGGTGGTGATTGGATTATATAGAGAGCAGCGGAGGAATATCTTCCGGCACTGGAGACCAAGGAAGGGATGTTCATCACTATGGATGATATGGATGGTAACCATGTTTGGCGACTTAAATTCAGGTTTAATTTATTATTATATTTTTCTTTCTTTTATTAATTAATTAATTTTGCTTATTATTTTAACAACCTTAATTTGGAGGCTGTATGTATGTTAATTATACTAGTGGAAGTTGACAGTGGAAAGATTAATACTTAATTACTGGAAGCAAAGTGATGATGATGAGGATGTTTTGATTATTATTCTCCTTCCTTCATTGTTCATTCCTTCCCTTTTTGTTACATATATATATACATATATATATATATATGCAGATATTGGCCTAACAATAACAGCCGAATGTATCTGCTTGAGAATACAGGTGCCCAATTAATTAATTTATATTCCCTACTTTTATAATTTCATGCATTTCTCTGTCTTAATTTTTAAGTTAATTAAACAACCCATCATCATGACAAAATATATTTATTCGATCAATTTAAGGAATATTGGTCAAGACTCATGGCTTAAGACAGGGAGACTATATTGTGATGTACCAGGATCACGCAAGCTGCAATTATGTAAGCATTAATTATCAACCTCAGCTTTAATTAATTAATTAATGTATGCATTAATATATTGTTCTAATTCATATTAATTAATTAATTAATTTGATGATCACGTACAGGTGATTCATGCTAGGAAAGCCTCTGATAATTCACTAGTATATGGAAGTCATGAGGCTCATGAAGGAATTAATGCATCAGCAGCAGCAGCAGCAATTAATAATTTTGATAATTCTGATCATGAGGTAAACAATAAAAATACAGAAGCAGCAGCAGCAGCAGAAATGGGTTACTTTCCTGAGATCATGTTCCCAGCAGCAGTGGCAGCAGTGGCAGCAGTGGCGGCAGTGGAGGATGATCATGATCGTGAGCGTGAGCGTGAGATGGATGGTGGAATGTCCTTCATCTACGACACTACTAGCTTCTCAAATGACTCCCCACTTGATTTTCTGGGCGGACACATGACTGACTACTCTAGGGTTGGAGGAGCCCATCAAACTACCTTTGGTTCCATCGACAACTTGTCTCTTGATGATTTCTTCTGATCGATCTGGATCTGGATCTGGATCTGGATCTCAATTCTATTCAATTCAATTAATGGGTGTTGTAATCATAGGATTTTCATGCATCCATGCATGCATGCTACTTAATAATAAAGCTAGCCTCCTTGTTTTAAATTAGATTTAGTACGAGTTTAGTTGGAGGCTTCGTTTTGCTATTAAACGTTATCTGCGAATGTTCCTCAATAAACTGTGATATAAATAACCCTGTATTTGTCAAAATGTGTGTTCCCAAAATGATGCTGAAACTGTGCTCTACGTCCTTACTTTCTATATTTTCTTATGGGTGCAACAAAATTGCAAAAAAAATGGCTTCTCAATTTTCAACCTTAATTATTTGAGTTAAGTTTTCTGCAATTTTTTTTTTTTTTTTTGTAATTTTATGGAAAATGATGTACATAGACTTTTAAGTGTCTTTTCTTTTTTCTCTTTCTAATTAATAAGAAATATGTAAATTGGTTGATTAAAATTTTGAAATTTGCTGTTTTGGTAAAAAATACATCGTGCTATAACTTATAAAAAAATGGTCAAATTTAAAATTTCTAACTTTTTATTATTTTTAAACAATTCATTAGATAGGACATCGTCATTTGATATGAGTGCAAAGAGCGGCTCGAAAATGGCCGAGTGACGATAAGTTTTTGAAATTTGCCATTTTTGTCAAAAATTAATACGTGTACTATAACCACTAAAAAACGGTCATTTTTAAAAATTTATAACTTTATGTTTTTCTTTCACCATTCATTAGATAGGACATCGCAATTTTATATAATTGCAAAAAGGGCAGGAAAACTGACACTGGCGACCACTTTTTGAAATTTGCCATTTTGGTGAAAAATACGTGTAACCTATAAAAAATGGTCAATTTTAAAAATTTCTCAATTTTTGTTTTTTAACACCATTCATAAGATAAGACATCGCCAATTGATAAGAGTGCAAAAAATGGCTCGAAAACGGCCACCGACGAGAAGTTTTTGAAATTTGCCATTTTGGTAAAAAATACGTGTACTATAACCCATAAAAATGGTCATTTTTAAAAATTTATAACTTTCTGTCTTTTTTATAAGACCTCGATTTTTTTTTCATGAGTTATAACACACGTTTTTTGACGAAAAAATGGCAAAAATGTGAAAATTCAAAAACGCGTTAGCAGTGAGCATTTTTTGTGCTGTTTTTTGCTCCCATCCTAATTATGAACATGCATTCTAGTGAATGTTGTAAAAAAGTGAAAATTAAATTCTTCACAAAACCTCGATTTTTTTTCATGAGTTATAACACACATTTTTTGACGAAAAAATGGCAAAAATGTGAAAATTCAAAAACGCGTTAGCCGTGAGCATTTTTTGTGCTGTTTTTTGCACCCATCCTAATTATGAACATGCATTCTAGTGAATGTTGTAAAAAAAGTGAAAATTAAATGCTTCACAAAACCTCGATTTTTTTTCATGTGTTATAACACACGTTTTTTGACGAAATAATGGAGAAAATGTGAAAATTCAAAAACGCGTTAGCCGTGAGCATTTTTTGTGCTGTTTTTTGCACCCATCCTTATTATGAACATGCATTCTAGTGAATGTTGTAAAAAAAGTGAAAATTAAATGCTTCACACAGCCTCGATTTTTTTTAATGAGCTATAACACACGTTTTTTGACGAAAAAATGGCAAAAATGTGAAAATTCAAAAACGCGTTAGCCGTGAGCCTTTTTTGTGCTGTTTTTGCACCCATCCTAATTATGAACATGCATTCTAGTGATGTTGTACAAAGGCGAAAAATTAAATTGCTTCACAAAACCTCGATTTTTTTCATGAGTTATAACACACGTTTTTTGACGAAAAAATGGCAAAATGTGAAATTCAAAAACGCGATTAGCGTGAGCATTTTTTGTGCCGTTTTTTGCACCCATCCTAATTATGAACATGCATTCTAGTGAATGTTGTAAAAAAGTGAAAATTAAAGTGCTTCACGAAACCTCGATTTTTTTCATGAGTTATAACACACGTTTTTTGACGAAAAAATGTGCAAACAATTACAATTCAAAAACGCGTTAGCCCGTGAGCATTTTTTGTGCTGTTTTTGCACCCATCCTAATTATGAACATGCATTCTAGTGAATGTTGTAAAAAAGTGAAAATTAAATGCTTCACAAAACCTCGATTTTTTTCATGAGTTATAAGCACATGCTTTTATGACGAAAAAATGGCAAAATGTGAAAATTCAAAACTCGTTAGCCGTGAGCATTTTTTTGTGCTGTTTTTTGCACCCATCCTAATTATGAACATGCATTCTAGTGAATGTTGTAAAAAAAGTGAAAATTAAATGCTTCACAAAACCTCGATTTTTTTTCATGAGTTACAACACAGGTTTTTGGACGAAAAAATTACAAAAATGTGAAAATTCAAAAACGCGTTAGCCGTGAGCATTTTTTGTGCTGTTTTTTGCACCCATCCTAATTATGAACATGCATTCTAGTGAATGTTGTAAAAAAAGTGAAAATTAAATGCTTCACAAAACCTCGATTTTTTTTCATGTGTTATAACACACGTTTTTTGACGAAATAATGGAGAAAATGTTAAAATTCAAAAACGCGTTAGCAGTGAGCATTTTTTGTGCTGTTTTTTGCTCCCATCCTAATTATGAACATGCATTCTAGTGAATGTTGTAAAAAAAGTGAAAATTAAATGCTTCACAAAACCTCGATTTTGTTACATGAGTTATAACACACGTTTTTTGACGAAAAAATGGCAAAAATGTTAAAATTTAAAAACGCGTTAGCCGTGAGCATTTTTTGTGCTGTTTTTTGCACCCATCCTAATTATGAACATGCATTCTAGTGAATGTTGTAAAAAAAGTGAAAATTAAATGCTTCACAAAACCTCGATTTTTTTTCATGAGTTACAACACAGGTTTTTGGACGAAAAAATGACAAAAATGTGAAAATTCAAAAACGCGTTAGCCGTGAGCATTTTTTGTGCTGTTTTTTGCACCCATCCTAATTATGAACATGCATTCTAGTGAATGTTGTAAAAAAAGTGAAAATTAAATGCTTCACAAAACCTCGATTTTTTTTCATGAGTTATAACACACGTTTTTTAACGAAATAATGGCAAAAATGTGAAAATTCAAAAACGCGTTAGCCGTGAGCATTTTTTGTGCTGTTTTTTGCACCCATCCTAATTATGAACATGCATTCTAGTGAATGTTGTAAAAAAAGTGAAAATTAAATGCTTATCAAAACCTCGATTTTTTTTCATGAGTTATAACACACGTTTTTTGACGAAAAAATGGCAAAAATATGAAAATTCAAAAACGCCTTAGCCGTGAGCATTTTTTTTGCTGTTTTTTGCACCCATCCTAATTATGAACATGCATTCTAGTGAATGTTGTAAAATAAGTGAAAATTAAATGCTTCACAAAACCTCGATTTTTTTTCATGTGTTATAACACACGTTTTTTGACGAAATAATGGAGAAAATGTGAAAATTCAAAAACGCGTTAGCCGTGAGCATTTTTTGTGCTGTTTTTTGCACCCATCCTAATTATGAACATGCATTCTAGTGAATGTTGTAAAAAAAGTGAAAATTAAATGCTTCACAAAACCTCGATTTTTTTTCATGGTTATAACACACGTTTTTTGACGAAAAATGGCAAAATGTGAAATGTCAAAACGCGTTAGCCCGTGAGCATTTTTGTGCTGTTTTTTGCACCTCATCCTAATTATGAACATGGCCATTCTAGTGAATGTTGTAACAAAAGTGAAATTAAATGCCTTCACAAAACCTCGATTTTTTTTTCATGAGTATAACACACGTTTTTTTGACGAAAAAATGGCAAAAATGTGAAAATTCAACAACCGCGTTAGCCGTGAGCATTTTTTTGCTGTTTTTTGGCCCCATGCCTATTATGAACATGCATTCTAGTTGAATGTTGTAAAAAAAGTGAAAATTAAATGCTTCACAAAACGCTCGATTTTTTTTCATGAGTTATAACACACAGGTTTTTTGCGACGAAAAAATGTGAAAATTAAAACGCGGTTAGCCCGGTGAGCATTTTTTGGAGCCTGTTTTTTGCACCCATCCTATTATGAACTGCATTCTAGTGATGCTTGTAAAAAAGTAAAATTAAAATTGGCTTCACAAAACCTCGATTTTTTTTCCATGAGGTTAATAAACACACGTTTATTGACGAAAAATGGCAAAAATGTGAAAATTCAAAAAACGCATTAACGTGAGCCATTTTTTGTGCCTATGGTTTTGCACCACCCTAATTAATGACATGGCATTCCAGTGAATGTTGTAAAAAAAGTGAAAATTAAAGGCTTCACAAAACCTCGATTTTTTTTCATGGAGTATACACAACCGTTTTTTACCGGAAAAAATGGCAAAAATGTGAAAATTCAAAAACGCGTTAGCCGTGAGCATTTTTGTGCTAGTTTTTTTGCACCCAGTCCTACATATTGAACATGCATTCTAGTGAATGTTGTAAGAAAAAAGTGAATTAATGCTTCACAAAACCTCGAATTTTTTTTCATGAGTTATAACACACGTTTTTTGACGAAAAAATGGCAAAAATGTGAAAATTCAAAAAACGCGTTAGCTGTGAGCATTTTTTGTGCTGTTTTTTGCACCCATCCTAATTATGAACATGCATCTAGTGTAATGTTGTAAAAAAAGTGAAAATTAAATGCTTCACAAAACCTCGATTATTTTTCATGAGTTATAACACACGTTTATTTGACGAAAAATTGCAAAATGTGAACATTCAAAAACGCGTTAAGCCGTGAGCATTTTTTTGCTGTTTTT
This sequence comes from Ophiorrhiza pumila, assembly GCA_016586305.1. Classification (NCBI taxonomy): domain Eukaryota; kingdom Viridiplantae; phylum Streptophyta; class Magnoliopsida; order Gentianales; family Rubiaceae; genus Ophiorrhiza; species Ophiorrhiza pumila. The sequence goes on from BLIW01000007.1 coordinate 175,753, forward strand.
CTGCACCCATCCTAATTATGAACATGCATTCTAGTGAATGTTGTAAAAAAGGTGAAAATTAAATGCTTCACAAAACCTGATTTTTTTCATGTGTATAACACACGTTTTTGACGAAATAATGGAGAAAATGTGAAATTCCAAAAACGCGTTAGCCGTGAGCATTTTTGTCTGTTTTTTGTCACCATCCTAATTATGAACATGCATTCTAGTGAATGTTGTAAAAAAAAGTGAAAATTAAATGCTTCACAAAACCTCGATTTTTTTTCATGAGTTATAACCACGTTTTTTGACGAAAAAATGGCAAAACAATGTAAAATTCAAAACGCGTTAGCCGTGAGCATTTTTTGTGCTGTTTTTTGCACCCATCCTAATTATGAACATGATTCTAGTGATGTTGAAAAAAGTGAAAATTAAATGCTTCACAAAACCTCGATTTTTTTCATGAGTTATTACACCCGTTTTTTGACGAAAAAATGGCAAAAAAGTGGAAAATTCAAAAACGCGTTAGCCGTGAGCATTTTTTGTGCTGTTTTTTGCACCCATCCTAATTGAACCATGCATTCTATGAATTGTAGTAAAAACAGTGAAAATTAAATGCTTCACAAAACCTCGAATTTTTTTTCATGAGTTATAACACATCCGTTTATTTGACGAAAAAATGGCAAAAATGTGAAAATTCAAAAACGCGTTAGCCGTGAGCATTTTTTGTGCTGTTTTTTGGCACCATCCTAATTATGACATGCATTCTAGTGAATGTTTGTAAAAAAAGTGAAAATTAAATGCTTCACAAAAACCTCGAATTTTTTTTCATGAGTTATAACACACGTTTTTTGACGAAAAAAATGGCAAAAATGTGAAAATTCAAAACCGTTAGCCCGTGAGCATTTTTTGTGCTGTTTTTGGCACCCATCCTAATTATGAACATGGCATTCTAGTGAATGTTGTAAAAAAAGTGGAAAATTAAATGCTTCACAAAACCTCGATTTTTTTCATGAGTTATAACACACGTTTTTTGAACGAAAAAATGGCAAAAATGTGAAAATTCAAAAACGCGTTAGCCGTGAGCATTTTTTGTGCTGTTTTTTGCACCCATCCCTAATTATGACATGCATTCTAGTGAATGTTGTAAAAAAGTGAAAATTAAATGCTTCACAAAACCTCGATTTTTTTTCATGAGTTATAACACACGTTTTTTGACGAAAAAATGGCAAAATGTGAAAATTCAAAACGGTTAGCCGTGAGCCATTTTTTGTGCTGTTTTTTGCACCCATCCTAATTATGAACATGCATTCTAGTGAATGTTGTAAAAAAAGTGAAAATTAAATGCTTCACAAAACCTCGATTTTTTTCATGAGTTATAACACACGTTTTTTGACGAAAAAATGGCAAAAATGTGAAAATTCAAAAACGCGTTAGCCGTGAGCATTTTTTGTGCTGTTTTTTGCAACCCATCCTAAATTATGAACATGCATTCTATTGAATGTTGTAAAAAAAGTGAAAAATTAAATGCTTCACAAAACCTCGATTTTTTTCATGAGTTATAACACACGTTTTTGACGAAAAAATGGCAAAAATGTGAAAATTCAAAAACGCGTTAGCCTGAGCATTTTTGTGCTGTTTTTTGCACCCATCCTAATTATGAACATGCATTCTAGTGAATGTTGTAAAAAAGTGAAAATTAAATGCTTCACAAAACCTCGATTTTTTTTCATGAGTTATAACACACGTTTTTTGACGAAAAAATGGCAAAAATGTGAAAATTCAAAAACGCGTTAGCCGTGAGCATTTTTGTGCTGTTTTTTGCACCCATCCTAATTATGAACATGCATTCTAGTGAATGTTGTAAAAAAAAGTGAAAATTAAAATGCTTCACAAAACCTCGATTTTTTTTCATGAGTTATAACACACGTTTTTTGACGAAAAAATGGCAAAAATGTGAAATTCAAAACGCGTTAGCCGTGAGCATTTTTTTGTGCTGTTTTTGCACCCATCCTAATTATGAAACATGCATTCTAGTGAATGTTGTAAAAAAAGTGAAAATTAAATGCTTCACAAAAACCTCGATTTTTTTCATGAGTTTATAACACACGTTTTTGACGAAAAAATGGCAAAAATGTGAAAATTCAAAAACGCGTTAGCCGTGAGCATTTTTTGTGCTGTTTTTTGCACCCATCTAATTATGAACATGCATTCTAGTGAATGTTGTAAAAAAGTGAAAATTAAATGCTTCCAAAACCTCGATTTTTTTTTCATGAGTTATAACACACGTTTTTTGACGAAAAAATGGCAAAAATGTGAAATTCAAAAACGCGTTAGCCGTGAGCATTTTTTGTGCTGTTTTTTGCACCCCATCCTAATTATGAACATGCATTCTAGTGAATGTTGTAAAAAAAAGTGAAAATTAAATGCTTCACAAAACCTCGATTTTTTTTCATGAGTTATAACACACGTTTTTGACGAAAAATGGCAAAAATGTGCAAAATCAAAAACGCGTTAGCCGTGAGCATTTTTTGTGGCTGTTTTTTTGCACCCATACCTAATTATGAACATGCATTCTGAGTGAATGTTGTAAAAAAGTGAAAATTAAATGCTTCACAAAAACCTCGATTTCTTTTTCAATGAGTTATAACACACGTTTTTTGACGAAAAAATGGCAAAAATGTGAAAAATTCAAAAACGCGTTAGCCGTGAGCATTTTTTGTGCTGTTTTTGCACCATCTAATTATGAACATGCATTCTAGTGAATGTTGTAAAAAAAGTGAAAAATTAAATGCTTCACAAAACCTCGATTTTTTTCATGAGTTATAACACACGTTTTTTGACGAAAAAATGGCAAAAATGTGAAAATTCAAAAACGCGTTAGCCGTGAGCATTTTTTGTGCTGTTTTTTGCACCCATCCTAATTATGAACATGCATTCTAGTGAATGTTGTAAAAAAAGTGAAAATTAAATGCTTCACAAACCTCGATTTTTTTTCCATGAGTTATAACACACGTTTTTTGACGAAAAAATGGCAAAAATGTGAAAATTAAAAAACGCGTTAGCCGTGAGCATTTTTTGTGCTGTTTTTTGCACCCATCCTAATTATGAACATGCATTCTAGTGAATGTTGTAAAAAAAGTGAAAATTAAATGCTTCACAAACCTCGATTTTTTTTCATGAGTTATACACACACGTTTTTTGACGAAAAAATGGCAAAAATGTGAAAATTTCAAAAACGCGTTAGCCGTGAGCATTTTTTGTGCTGTTTTTTGCACCCATCCTAATTATGAACATGCATTCTAGTGAATGTTGTAAAAAAAGTGAAAATTAAATGCTTCACAAAACCTCGATTTTTTTCATCGAGTTATAACACACGTTTTTTGACGAAAAAATGGCAAAAATGTGAAAATTCAAAAACCGCTTAGCCGTGAGCTTTTTTTGTGCTGTTTTTGCACCCATCCTAATTATGAACATGCATTCTAGTGAATGTTGTAAAAAAAGTGAAAATTAAATGGCTTCACAAACTCGATTTTTTTTATGAGTTATAAACACCGTTTTTTGACGAAAAAATGGCAAAAATGTGAAAATTCAAAAACGCGTTAGCCGTGAGCATTTTTTGTGCTGTTTTTTGCACCCATCCTGATTATGAACATGCATTCTAGTGAATGTTGTAAAAAAAAGTGAAAATTAAATGCTTCAACAAAACCTCGATTTTTTTTCATGAGTTATAACACAACGTTTTTTGACGAAAAAATGGCAAAAAATGTGAAAATTCAAAAACGCGTTAGCCGTGAGCATTTTTTGTGCTGTTTTTTGCACCCATCCTAATTATGAACATGCATTCTAGTGAATGTTGTAAAAAAAGTGAAAATTAAATGCTTCACAAAACCTCGATTTTTTTTCATGAGTTATAACACACGTTTTTTGACGAAAAAATGGAAAAATGTGAAAATTCAAAAACGCGTTAGCCGTGAGCATTTTTTGTGCTGTTTTTTGCACCCATCCTAATTATGAACATGCATTCTAGTGAATGTTGTAAAAAAAAGTGAAAATTAAATGCTTCACAAAACCTCGATTTTTTTCATGAGTTATAACACACGTTTTTTGACGAAAAAATGGCAAAAATGTGAAAATTCAAAAACGCGTTAGCCGTGAGCATTTTTTGTGCTGTTTTTGCACCCATCCTAATTATGAACATGCATTCTAGTGATGTTGTAAAAAAGTGAAAATTAAATTGCTTCACAAAACCTCGATTTTTTTTCATGAGTTATAACACACGTTTTTTTGACGAAAAAATGGCAAAAATGTGAAAATTCAAAAACGCGTTAGCCGTGAGCATTTTTTGTGCTGTTTTTTGCACCCATCCTAATTATGAACATGCATTCTAGTGAATGTTGTAAAAAAAGTGAAAATTAAATGCTTCACAAAACCTCGATTTTTTTTCATGAGTTATAACACACGTTTTTTGACGAAAAAATGGCAAAAATGTGAAAATTCAAAAACGCGTTAGCCGTGAGCATTTTTTGTGCTGTTTTTTGCACCCATCCTAATTATGAACATGCATTCTAGTGAATGTTGTAAAAAAAGTGAAAATTAAATGCTTCACAAAACCTCGATTTTTTCATGAGTTATAACACAACGTTTTTTGACGAAAAAATGGCAAAAAATGTTGAAAATTCAAAAACGCGTTAGCCGTGAGCATTTTTTGTGCTGTTTTTTGCAACCATCCTAATTATGAACATGCATTCTAGTGAATGTTGTAAAAAAAGTGAAAATTAAATGCTTCACAAAACCTCGATTTTTTTTTCATGAGTTATAACACACGTTTTTTGACGAAAAAATGGCAAAAATGTGAAAATTCAAAAACGCGTTACCCGTGAGCATTTTTTGTGCTGTTTTTTGCACCCATCCTAATTATGAACATGCATTCTAGTGAATGTTGTAAAAAAAGTGAAAATTAAATGCTTCACAAAAACCTCGATTTTTTTCATGAGTTATAACACACGTTTTTTGACGAAAAAATGGCAAAAATGTGAAAATTCAAAAACGCGTTAGCCGTGAGCATTTTTTGTGCTGTTTTTTGCACCCATCTAATTATGAACATGCATTCTAGTGAATGTTTGTAAAAAAAGTGAAAATTAAATGCTTCACAAAACCTCGATTTTTTTTTCAATGAGTTATAACACACGTTTTTTGACGAAAAAATGGCAAAATGTGAAAATTCAAAACGCGTTAGCCGTGAGCATTTTTTGTGCTGTTTTTTGCACCCATCCTAATTATGAACATGCATTCTAGTGAATGTTGTAAAAAAAGTGAAAATTAAATGCTTCACAAAACCTCGATTTTTTTTCATGAGTTATAACACACGTTTTTTGACGAAAAAAATGGCAAAAATGTGAAAATTCAAAAACGCGTTAGCCGTGAGCATTTTTTGTGCTGTTTTTGCACCCATCCTAATTATGAACATGCATTCTAGTGAATGTTGTAAAAAAGTGAAAATTAAATGCTTCACAAAACCTCGATTTTTTTTCATGAGTTATAACACACGTTTTTGACGAAAAAATGGCAAAAATGTGAAAATTCAAAAACGCGTTAGCCGTGAGCATTTTTTGTGCTGTTTTTTGCACCCATCCTAATTATGAACATGCATTCTAGTGAATGTTGTAAAAAAAGTGAAAATTAAATGCTTCACAAAACCTCGATTTTTTTTCATGAGTTATAACACACGTTTTTTGACGAAAAAATGGCAAAAATGTGAAAATTCAAAAACGCGTTAGCCGTGAGCATTTTTTGTGCTGTTTTTTGCACCCATCCTAATTATGAACATGCATTCTAGTGAATGTTGTAAAAAAAGTGAAAATTAAATGCTTCACAAAACCTCGATTTTTTTTCATGAGTTATAACACACGTTTTTTGACGAAAAAATGGCAAAATGTGAAAATTCAAAAACGCGTTAGCCGTGAGCATTTTTTGTGCTGTTTTTTGCACCCATCCTAATTATGAACATGCATTCTAGTGAATGTTGTAAAAAAAGTGAAAATTAAATGCTTCACAAAACCTCGATTTTTTTCATGAGTTATAACACACGTTTTTTGACGAAAAAATGGCAAAAATGTGAAAATTCAAAAACGCGTTAGCCGTGAGCATTTTTTGTGCTGTTTTTTGCACCCATCCTAATTATGAACATGCATTCTAGTGAATGTTGTAAAAAAAGTGAAAATTAAATGCTTCACAAAACCTCGATTTTTTTCATGAGTTATAACACACGTTTTTTGACGAAAAAATGGCAAAAATGTGAAAATTCAAAAACGCGTTAGCCGTGAGCATTTTTTGTGCTGTTTTTTGCACCCATCCTAATTATGAACATGCATTCTAGTGAATGTTGTAAAAAAAGTGAAAATTAAATGCTTCACAAAACCTCGATTTTTTTTCATGAGTTATAACACACGTTTTTTGACGAAAAAATGGCAAAAATGTGAAAATTCAAAAACGCGTTAGCCGTGAGCATTTTTTGTGCTGTTTTTTGCACCCATCCTAATTATGAACATGCATTCTAGTGAATGTTGTAAAAAAAGTGAAAATTAAATGCTTCACAAAACCTCGATTTTTTTTCATGAGTTATAACACACGTTTTTTGACGAAAAAATGGCAAAAATGTGAAAATTCAAAAACGCGTTAGCCGTGAGCATTTTTTGTGCTGTTTTTTGCACCCATCCTAATTATGAACATGCATTCTAGTGAATGTTGTAAAAAAAGTGAAAATTAAATGCTTCACAAAACCTCGATTTTTTTTCATGAGTTATAACACACGTTTTTTGACGAAAAAATGGCAAAAATGTGAAAATTCAAAAACGCGTTAGCCGTGAGCATTTTTTGTGCTGTTTTTTGCACCCATCCTAATTATGAACATGCATTCTAGTGAATGTTGTAAAAAAAGTGAAAATTAAATGCTTCACAAAACCTCGATTTTTTTTCATGAGTTATAACACACGTTTTTTGACGAAAAAATGGCAAAAATGTGAAAATTCAAAAACGCGTTAGCCGTGAGCATTTTTTGTGCTGTTTTTTGCACCCATCCTAATTATGAACATGCATTCTAGTGAATGTTGTAAAAAAAGTGAAAATTAAATGCTTCACAAAACCTCGATTTTTTTTCATGAGTTATAACACACGTTTTTTGACGAAAAAATGGCAAAAATGTGAAAATTCAAAAACGCGTTAGCCGTGAGCATTTTTTGTGCTGTTTTTTGCACCCATCCTAATTATGAACATGCATTCTAGTGAATGTTGTAAAAAAAGTGAAAATTAAATGCTTCACAAAACCTCGATTTTTTTTCATGAGTTATAACACACGTTTTTTGACGAAAAAATGGCAAAAATGTGAAAATTCAAAAACGCGTTAGCCGTGAGCATTTTTTGTGCTGTTTTTTGCACCCATCCTAATTATGAACATGCATTCTAGTGAATGTTGTAAAAAAAGTGAAAATTAAATGCTTCACAAAACCTCGATTTTTTTTCATGAGTTATAACACACGTTTTTGACGAAAAAATGGCAAAAATGTGAAAATTCAAAAACGCGTTAGCCGTGAGCATTTTTTGTGCTGTTTTTTGCACCCATCCTAATTATGAACATGCATTCTAGTGAATGTTGTAAAAAAAGTGAAAATTAAATGCTTCACAAAACCTCGATTTTTTTTCATGAGTTATAACACACGTTTTTTGACGAAAAAATGGCAAAAATGTGAAAATTCAAAAACGCGTTAGCCGTGAGCATTTTTTGTGCTGTTTTTTGCACCCATCCTAATTATGAACATGCATTCTAGTGAATGTTGTAAAAAAAGTGAAAATTAAATGCTTCACAAAACCTCGATTTTTTTTCATGAGTTATAACACACGTTTTTTGACGAAAAAATGGCAAAAATGTGAAAATTCAAAAACGCGTTAGCCGTGAGCATTTTTTGTGCTGTTTTTTGCACCCATCCTAATTATGAACATGCATTCTAGTGAATGTTGTAAAAAAAGTGAAAATTAAATGCTTCACAAAACCTCGATTTTTTTTCATGAGTTATAACACACGTTTTTTGACGAAAAAATGGCAAAAATGTGAAAATTCAAAAACGCGTTAGCCGTGAGCATTTTTTGTGCTGTTTTTTGCACCCATCCTAATTATGAACATGCATTCTAGTGAATGTTGTAAAAAAAGTGAAAATTAAATGCTTCACAAAACCTCGATTTTTTTTCATGAGTTATAACACACGTTTTTTGACGAAAAAAATGGCAAAAATGTGAAAATTCAAAAACGCGTTAGCCGTGAGCATTTTTTGTGCTGTTTTTTGCACCCATCCTAATTATGAACATGCATTCTAGTGAATGTTGTAAAAAAAGTGAAAATTAAATGCTTCACAAAACCTCGATTTTTTTTCATGAGTTATAACACACGTTTTTTGACGAAAAAATGGCAAAAATGTGAAAATTCAAAAACGCGTTAGCCGTGAGCATTTTTTGTGCTGTTTTTTGCACCCATCCTAATTATGAACATGCATTCTAGTGAATGTTGTAAAAAAAGTGAAAATTAAATGCTTCACAAAACCTCGATTTTTTTTCATGAGTTATAACACACGTTTTTTGACGAAAAAATGGCAAAAATGTGAAAATTCAAAAACGCGTTAGCCGTGAGCATTTTTTGTGCTGTTTTTTGCACCCATCCTAATTATGAACATGCATTCTAGTGAATGTTGTAAAAAAAGTGAAAATTAAATGCTTCACAAAACCTCGATTTTTTTTCATGAGTTATAACACACGTTTTTTGACGAAAAAATGGCAAAAATGTGAAAATTCAAAAACGCGTTAGCCGTGAGCATTTTTTGTGCTGTTTTTTGCACCCATCCTAATTATGAACATGCATTCTAGTGAATGTTGTAAAAAAGTGAAAATTAAATGCTTCACAAAACCTCGATTTTTTTTCATGAGTTATAACACACGTTTTTTGACGAAAAAATGGCAAAAATGTGAAAATTCAAAAACGCGTTAGCCGTGAGCATTTTTTGTGCTGTTTTTTGCACCCATCCTAATTATGAACATGCATTCTAGTGAATGTTGTAAAAAAAGTGAAAATTAAATGCTTCACAAAACCTCGATTTTTTTTCATGAGTTATAACACACGTTTTTTTGACGAAAAAATGGCAAAAATGTGAAAATTCAAAAACGCGTTAGCCGTGAGCATTTTTTGTGCTGTTTTTTGCACCCATCCTAATTATGAACATGCATTCTAGTGAATGTTGTAAAAAAAGTGAAAATTAAATGCTTCACAAAACCTCGATTTTTTTTCATGAGTTATAACACACGTTTTTTGACGAAAAAATGGCAAAAATGTGAAAATTCAAAAACGCGTTAGCCGTGAGCATTTTTTGTGCTGTTTTTTGCACCCATCCTAATTATGAACATGCATTCTAGTGAATGTTGTAAAAAAAGTGAAAATTAAATGCTTCACAAAACCTCGATTTTTTTTCATGAGTTATAACACACGTTTTTTGACGAAAAAATGGCAAAAATGTGAAAATTCAAAAACGCGTTAGCCGTGAGCATTTTTTGTGCTGTTTTTTGCACCCATCCTAATTATGAACATGCATTCTAGTGAATGTTGTAAAAAAAGTGAAAATTAAATGCTTCACAAAACCTCGATTTTTTTTCATGAGTTATAACACACGTTTTTTGACGAAAAAATGGCAAAAATGTGAAAATTCAAAAACGCGTTAGCCGTGAGCATTTTTTGTGCTGTTTTTTGCACCCATCCTAATTATGAACATGCATTCTAGTGAATGTTGTAAAAAAAGTGAAAATTAAATGCTTCACAAAACCTCGATTTTTTTTCATGAGTTATAACACACGTTTTTTGACGAAAAAATGGCAAAAATGTGAAAATTCAAAAACGCGTTAGCCGTGAGCATTTTTTGTGCTGTTTTTTGCACCCATCCTAATTATGAACATGCATTCTAGTGAATGTTGTAAAAAAAGTGAAAATTAAATGCTTCACAAAACCTCGATTTTTTTTCATGAGTTATAACACACGTTTTTTGACGAAAAAATGGCAAAAATGTGAAAATTCAAAAACGCGTTAGCCGTGAGCATTTTTTGTGCTGTTTTTTGCACCCATCCTAATTATGAACATGCATTCTAGTGAATGTTGTAAAAAAAGTGAAAATTAAATGCTTCACAAAACCTCGATTTTTTTTCATGAGTTATAACACACGTTTTTTGACGAAAAAATGGCAAAAATGTGAAAATTCAAAAACGCGTTAGCCGTGAGCATTTTTTGTGCTGTTTTTTGCACCCATCCTAATTATGAACATGCATTCTAGTGAATGTTGTAAAAAAAGTGAAAATTAAATGCTTCACAAAACCTCGATTTTTTTTCATGAGTTATAACACACGTTTTTTGACGAAAAAATGGCAAAAATGTGAAAATTCAAAAACGCGTTAGCCGTGAGCATTTTTTGTGCTGTTTTTTGCACCCATCCTAATTATGAACATGCATTCTAGTGAATGTTGTAAAAAAAGTGAAAATTAAATGCTTCACAAAACCTCGATTTTTTTTCATGAGTTATAACACACGTTTTTTGACGAAAAAATGGCAAAAATGTGAAAATTCAAAAACGCGTTAGCCGTGAGCATTTTTTGTGCTGTTTTTTGCACCCATCCTAATTATGAACATGCATTCTAGTGAATGTTGTAAAAAAAGTGAAAATTAAATGCTTCACAAAACCTCGATTTTTTTTCATGAGTTATAACACACGTTTTTTGACGAAAAAATGGCAAAAATGTGAAAATTCAAAAACGCGTTAGCCGTGAGCATTTTTTGTGCTGTTTTTTGCACCCATCCTAATTATGAACATGCATTCTAGTGAATGTTGTAAAAAAAGTGAAAATTAAATGCTTCACAAAACCTCGATTTTTTTTCATGAGTTATAACACACGTTTTTTGACGAAAAAATGGCAAAAATGTGAAAATTCAAAAACGCGTTAGCCGTGAGCATTTTTTGTGCTGTTTTTTGCACCCATCCTAATTATGAACATGCATTCTAGTGAATGTTGTAAAAAAAGTGAAAATTAAATGCTTCACAAAACCTCGATTTTTTTTCATGAGTTATAACACACGTTTTTTGACGAAAAAATGGCAAAAATGTGAAAATTCAAAAACGCGTTAGCCGTGAGCATTTTTTGTGCTGTTTTTTGCACCCATCCTAATTATGAACATGCATTCTAGTGAATGTTGTAAAAAAAGTGAAAATTAAATGCTTCACAAAACCTCGATTTTTTTTCATGAGTTATAACACACGTTTTTTGACGAAAAAATGGCAAAAATGTGAAAATTCAAAAACGCGTTAGCCGTGAGCATTTTTTGTGCTGTTTTTTGCACCCATCCTAATTATGAACATGCATTCTAGTGAATGTTGTAAAAAAAGTGAAAATTAAATGCTTCACAAAACCTCGATTTTTTTTCATGAGTTATAACACACGTTTTTTGACGAAAAAATGGCAAAAATGTGAAAATTCAAAAACGCGTTAGCCGTGAGCATTTTTTGTGCTGTTTTTTGCACCCATCCTAATTATGAACATGCATTCTAGTGAATGTTGTAAAAAAAGTGAAAATTAAATGCTTCACAAAACCTCGATTTTTTTTCATGAGTTATAACACACGTTTTTTGACGAAAAAATGGCAAAAATGTGAAAATTCAAAAACGCGTTAGCCGTGAGCATTTTTTGTGCTGTTTTTTGCACCCATCCTAATTATGAACATGCATTCTAGTGAATGTTGTAAAAAAAGTGAAAATTAAATGCTTCACAAAACCTCGATTTTTTTTCATGAGTTATAACACACGTTTTTTGACGAAAAAATGGCAAAAATGTGAAAATTCAAAAACGCGTTAGCCGTGAGCATTTTTTGTGCTGTTTTTTGCACCCATCCTAATTATGAACATGCATTCTAGTGAATGTTGTAAAAAAAGTGAAAATTAAATGCTTCACAAAACCTCGATTTTTTTCATGAGTTATAACACACGTTTTTTGACGAAAAAATGGCAAAAATGTGAAAATTCAAAAACGCGTTAGCCGTGAGCATTTTTTGTGCTGTTTTTTGCACCCATCCTAATTATGAACATGCATTCTAGTGAATGTTGTAAAAAAAGTGAAAATTAAATGCTTCACAAAACCTCGATTTTTTTTCATGAGTTATAACACACGTTTTTTGACGAAAAAATGGCAAAAATGTGAAAATTCAAAAACGCGTTAGCCGTGAGCATTTTTTGTGCTGTTTTTGCACCCATCCTAATTATGAACATGCATTCTAGTGAATGTTGTAAAAAAAGTGAAAATTAAATGCTTCACAAAACCTCGATTTTTTTTCATGAGTTATAACACACGTTTTTTGACGAAAAAATGGCAAAAATGTGAAAATTCAAAAACGCGTTAGCCGTGAGCATTTTTTGTGCTGTTTTTTGCACCCATCCTAATTATGAACATGCATTCTAGTGAATGTTGTAAAAAAAGTGAAAATTAAATGCTTCACAAAACCTCGATTTTTTTTCATGAGTTATAACACACGTTTTTTGACGAAAAAATGGCAAAAATGTGAAAATTCAAAAACGCGTTAGCCGTGAGCATTTTTTGTGCTGTTTTTTGCACCCATCCTAATTATGAACATGCATTCTAGTGAATGTTGTAAAAAAAGTGAAAATTAAATGCTTCACAAAACCTCGATTTTTTTCATGAGTTATAACACACGTTTTTTGACGAAAAAATGGCAAAAATGTGAAAATTCAAAAACGCGTTAGCCGTGAGCATTTTTTGTGCTGTTTTTTGCACCCATCCTAATTATGAACATGCATTCTAGTGAATGTTGTAAAAAAAGTGAAAATTAAATGCTTCACAAAACCTCGATTTTTTTCATGAGTTATAACACACGTTTTTTGACGAAAAAATGGCAAAAATGTGAAAATTCAAAAACGCGTTAGCCGTGAGCATTTTTTGTGCTGTTTTTTGCACCCATCCTAATTATGAACATGCATTCTAGTGAATGTTGTAAAAAAAGTGAAAATTAAATGCTTCACAAAACCTCGATTTTTTTCATGAGTTATAACACACGTTTTTGACGAAAAAATGGCAAAAATGTGAAAATTCAAAAACGCGTTAGCCGTGAGCATTTTTGTGCTGTTTTTTGCACCCATCCTAATTATGAACATGCATTCTAGTGAATGTTGTAAAAAAAGTGAAAATTAAATGCTTCACAAAACCTCGATTTTTTTTCATGAGTTATAACACACGTTTTTTGACGAAAAAATGGCAAAAATGTGAAAATTCAAAAACGCGTTAGCCGTGAGCATTTTTTGTGCTGTTTTTTGCACCCATCCTAATTATGAACATGCATTCTAGTGAATGTTGTAAAAAAAGTGAAAATTAAATGCTTCACAAAACCTCGATTTTTTTTCATGAGTTATAACACACGTTTTTTGACGAAAAAATGGCAAAAATGTGAAAATTCAAAAACGCGTTAGCCGTGAGCATTTTTTGTGCTGTTTTTTGCACCCATCCTAATTATGAACATGCATTCTAGTGAATGTTGTAAAAAAAGTGAAAATTAAATGCTTCACAAAACCTCGATTTTTTTCATGAGTTATAACACACGTTTTTTGACGAAAAAATGGCAAAAATGTGAAAATTCAAAAACGCGTTAGCCGTGAGCATTTTTTGTGCTGTTTTTTGCACCCATCCTAATTATGAACATGCATTCTAGTGAATGTTGTAAAAAAAGTGAAAATTAAATGCTTCACAAAACCTCGATTTTTTTTCATGAGTTATAACACACGTTTTTTGACGAAAAAATGGCAAAAATGTGAAAATTCAAAAACGCGTTAGCCGTGAGCATTTTTTGTGCTGTTTTTTGCACCCATCCTAATTATGAACATGCATTCTAGTGAATGTTGTAAAAAAAGTGAAAATTAAATGCTTCACAAAACCTCGATTTTTTTTCATGAGTTATAACACACGTTTTTTGACGAAAAAATGGCAAAAATGTGAAAATTCAAAAACGCGTTAGCCGTGAGCATTTTTTGTGCTGTTTTTTGCACCCATCCTAATTATGAACATGCATTCTAGTGAATGTTGTAAAAAAGTGAAAATTAAATGCTTCACAAAACCTCGATTTTTTTTCATGAGTTATAACACACGTTTTTTGACGAAAAAATGGCAAAAATGTGAAAATTCAAAAACGCGTTAGCCGTGAGCATTTTTTGTGCTGTTTTTTGCACCCATCCTAATTATGAACATGCATTCTAGTGAATGTTGTAAAAAAAGTGAAAATTAAATGCTTCACAAAACCTCGATTTTTTTTCATGAGTTATAACACACGTTTTTTGACGAAAAAATGGCAAAAATGTGAAAATTCAAAAACGCGTTAGCCGTGAGCATTTTTTGTGCTGTTTTTTGCACCCATCCTAATTATGAACATGCATTCTAGTGAATGTTGTAAAAAAAGTGAAAATTAAATGCTTCACAAAACCTCGATTTTTTTTCATGAGTTATAACACACGTTTTTTGACGAAAAAATGGCAAAAATGTGAAAATTCAAAAACGCGTTAGCCGTGAGCATTTTTTGTGCTGTTTTTTGCACCCATCCTAATTATGAACATGCATTCTAGTGAATGTTGTAAAAAAAGTGAAAATTAAATGCTTCACAAAACCTCGATTTTTTTCATGAGTTATAACACACGTTTTTGACGAAAAAATGGCAAAAATGTGAAAATTCAAAAACGCGTTAGCCGTGAGCATTTTTTGTGCTGTTTTTTGCACCCATCCTAATTATGAACATGCATTCTAGTGAATGTTGTAAAAAAAGTGAAAATTAAATGCTTCACAAAACCTCGATTTTTTTTCATGAGTTATAACACACGTTTTTTGACGAAAAAATGGCAAAAATGTGAAAATTCAAAAACGCGTTAGCCGTGAGCATTTTTTGTGCTGTTTTTTGCACCCATCCTAATTATGAACATGCATTCTAGTGAATGTTGTAAAAAAAGTGAAAATTAAATGCTTCACAAAACCTCGATTTTTTTTCATGAGTTATAACACACGTTTTTTGACGAAAAAATGGCAAAAATGTGAAAATTCAAAAACGCGTTAGCCGTGAGCATTTTTTGTGCTGTTTTTTGCACCCATCCTAATTATGAACATGCATTCTAGTGAATGTTGTAAAAAAAGTGAAAATTAAATGCTTCACAAAACCTCGATTTTTTTCATGAGTTATAACACACGTTTTTTGACGAAAAAATGGCAAAAATGTGAAAATTCAAAAACGCGTTAGCCGTGAGCATTTTTTGTGCTGTTTTTTGCACCCATCCTAATTATGAACATGCATTCTAGTGAATGTTGTAAAAAAAGTGAAAATTAAATGCTTCACAAAACCTCGATTTTTTTTCATGAGTTATAACACACGTTTTTTGACGAAAAAATGGCAAAAATGTGAAAATTCAAAAACGCGTTAGCCGTGAGCATTTTTTGTGCTGTTTTTTGCACCCATCCTAATTATGAACATGCATTCTAGTGAATGTTGTAAAAAAAGTGAAAATTAAATGCTTCACAAAACCTCGATTTTTTTTCATGAGTTATAACACACGTTTTTTGACGAAAAAATGGCAAAAATGTGAAAATTCAAAAACGCGTTAGCCGTGAGCATTTTTGTGCTGTTTTTTGCACCCATCCTAATTATGAACATGCATTCTAGTGAATGTTGTAAAAAAAGTGAAAATTAAATGCTTCACAAAACCTCGATTTTTTTTCATGAGTTATAACACACGTTTTTTGACGAAAAAATGGCAAAAATGTGAAAATTCAAAAACGCGTTAGCCGTGAGCATTTTTTGTGCTGTTTTTTGCACCCATCCTAATTATGAACATGCATTCTAGTGAATGTTGTAAAAAAAGTGAAAATTAAATGCTTCACAAAACCTCGATTTTTTTCATGAGTTATAACACACGTTTTTTGACGAAAAAATGGCAAAAATGTGAAAATTCAAAAACGCGTTAGCCGTGAGCATTTTTTGTGCTGTTTTTTGCACCCATCCTAATTATGAACATGCATTCTAGTGAATGTTGTAAAAAAAGTGAAAATTAAATGCTTCACAAAACCTCGATTTTTTTCATGAGTTATAACACACGTTTTTTGACGAAAAAATGGCAAAAATGTGAAAATTCAAAAACGCGTTAGCCGTGAGCATTTTTTGTGCTGTTTTTTGCACCCATCCTAATTATGAACATGCATTCTAGTGAATGTTGTAAAAAAAGTGAAAATTAAATGCTTCACAAAACCTCGATTTTTTTCATGAGTTATAACACACGTTTTTTGACGAAAAAATGGCAAAAATGTGAAAATTCAAAAACGCGTTAGCCGTGAGCATTTTTTGTGCTGTTTTTTGCACCCATCCTAATTATGAACATGCATTCTAGTGAATGTTGTAAAAAAGTGAAAATTAAATGCTTCACAAAACCTCGATTTTTTTTCATGAGTTATAACACACGTTTTTTGACGAAAAAATGGCAAAAATGTGAAAATTCAAAAACGCGTTAGCCGTGAGCATTTTTTGTGCTGTTTTTTGCACCCATCCTAATTATGAACATGCATTCTAGTGAATGTTGTAAAAAAGTGAAAATTAAATGCTTCACAAAACCTCGATTTTTTTTCATGAGTTATAACACACGTTTTTTGACGAAAAATGGCAAAAATGTGAAAATTCAAAAACGCGTTAGCCGTGAGCATTTTTTGTGCTGTTTTTTGCACCCATCCTAATTATGAACATGCATTCTAGTGAATGTTGTAAAAAAAGTGAAAATTAAATGCTTCACAAAACCTCGATTTTTTTTCATGAGTTATAAACACACGTTTTTTGACGAAAAAATGGCAAAAATGTGAAAATTCAAAAACGCGTTAGCCGTGAGCATTTTTTGTGCTGTTTTTTGCACCCATCCTAATTATGAACATGCATTCTAGTGAATGTTGTAAAAAAGTGAAAATTAAATGCTTCACAAAACCTCGATTTTTTTCATGAGTTATAACACACGTTTTTTGACGAAAAAATGGCAAAAATGTGAAAATTCAAAAACGCGTTAGCCGTGAGCATTTTTTGTGCTGTTTTTTGCACCCATCCTAATTATGAACATGCATTCTAGTGAATGTTGTAAAAAAAGTGAAAATTAAATGCTTCACAAAACCTCGATTTTTTTTCATGAGTTATAACACACGTTTTTTGACGAAAAAAATGGCAAAAATGTGAAAATTCAAAAACGCGTTAGCCGTGAGCATTTTTGTGCTGTTTTTTGCACCCATCCTAATTATGAACATGCATTCTAGTGAATGTTGTAAAAAAAGTGAAAATTAAATGCTTCACAAAACCTCGATTTTTTTTCATGAGTTATAACACACGTTTTTTGACGAAAAATGGCAAAAATGTGAAAATTCAAAAACGCGTTAGCCGTGAGCATTTTTTGTGCTGTTTTTTGCACCCATCCTAATTATGAACATGCATTCTAGTGAATGTTGTTAAAAAAAGTGAAAATTAAATGCTTCACAAAACCTCGATTTTTTTTCATGAGTTATAACACACGTTTTTTGACGAAAAAATGGCAAAAATGTGAAAATTCAAAAACGCGTTAGCCGTGAGCATTTTTTGTGCTGTTTTTTGCACCCATCCTAATTATGAACATGCATTCTAGTGAATGTTGTAAAAAAAGTAAAATTAAATGCTTCACAAAACCTCGATTTTTTTTCAATGAGTTATAACAACACGTTCTTTTGACGAAAAATGGCAAAATGTGAAAATTCTAAAAAACGCAGTTAGCCGGTGAGCATTTGTGCTGTTTTTTGCACCCATCCTAATTATGAACATGCATTCTATGAATGTTGTAAAAAAAGTGAAAATTAAATGCTTCACAAAACCTCGATTTTTTTCATGAGTTATAACACACGTTTTTTTGACGAAAAAATTGCAAAAATGTGAAATTCAAAACGCGTTAGCCGTGAGCATTTTTTGTGCTGTTTTTTGCACCCATCCTAATTATGAACATGCATTCTAGTGAATGTTGTAAAAAAAAGTGAAATTAAATGCTTCACAAAACCTCGATTTTTTTTCATGAGTTATAACACACACAGTTTTTTGACGAAAAAATGGCAAAATGTGAAAATTCAAAACGCGTTAGCCGTGAGCATTTTTGTGCTGTTTTTTTGCACCCATCCTAATTATGAACATGCATTCCTAGTGTGAAATGTTTGCGCTTTGAAACAATGGACAATTTAAATGCTTCACAAATACAGGTCGATTTTTTTTCCATGAGTTATATACGAGTACGTTTTTTGGACGGAAAAAAGTGGCAAAAATAGTGAAGTTCAAAAATGCATTAGCCGCTGAGCATTTTTTGTGCTGTTTTTGACGGCCATCCTAATTATGAACATGCCATTCATAGTGAATGTTGTAAAAAAAGTGAACAAACTTTCATGCTTCACAGAACCCGATCTTTTTCAACTATAACACACGTTTTTTGACGAAAACAATGCAAAAATGTGAAAATTCAAAACTCGGTTAGCCGTGAGCATTTTGTTGTGCTGTTTTTTGCACCCATCTAATTATGAACATGCATTCTAGTGAATGTTGTAAAAAAAGTGAAAATTAAATGGCTTCACAAAACCTCGATTTTTTTCATAGTATAACACGTATTTTGACGAAAAAATGGCAAAAATGTGAAAATTCAAAAACGGCGTAGCCGTGAGCATTTTTTGTGCTGTTTTTTGCACCATATCCTAATTATGAACATGGCATCCGTGAAATGTTGTAAAAAAGTGAAAATTAAAATGCTTCAAAACTCGATTTTTTTTCATGAGTTTAAACAACGTTTTTGGACGAAAAAATGGCAAAAATGTGAAATTCAAAACGCGTTAGCCGTGACACTTTTGTGCGGTTTTTTGTCACCCATCCTAATTATGAACATGCATTCTAGTGAATGTTGTAAAAAAAGTGAAAATTAAATGCTTCACAAAACCTCGATTTTTTTCATGAGTTATAACACACGTTTTTTGACGAAAAAATGGCAAAAATGTGAAAATTCAAAAACGCTTAGCCGTGAGCATTTTTTGTGCTGTTTTTTGCACCCATCCTAATTATGAACTTGCATTCTAGTGAATGTTGTAAAAAAGTGAAAATTAAATGCTTCACAAACCTCGATTTTTTTTCATGAGTTATAACACACGTTTTTTGACGAAAAAATGGCAAAAATGTGAAAATTCAAAAACGCGTTAGCCACTGTGGCATTTTTTTGTGCTGGTTTTTTTGCACCCATCCTAATATGAACTTGCATTCTAGTGAATGTTGTAAAAAAAAGTGAAAATTAAATGCTTCACAAACCTCGATTTTTTTTCATGAGTTATAACACAACGTTTTTGAACGATAAAAAATGGCAAAAATGTGAAAATTCATAAAGCGTTAGCGTGAGCATTTTTTGTGCTGTTTTGCACCCATCCTAATTTATGAACATGCATCTAGTGAATGTTGTAAAAAAAGTGAAATTAAATGCTTCACAAAACAACTCGATTTTTTTTCATGAGTTAGTACACACGTTTTTGACGAAAAATGGCAAAAATGTGAAAATTCAAAACGCGATTAGCCGTGAGCATTATTTTGTGCTGTTTTTTGCACCCATCTAATTATGAACATGGCATTCTAGTGAATGATTGTAAAAAAGTGAAAATTTAAATGCTTCACAAAACCTCTGATTTTTTTCATGAGTTTATAACACACGGTTTTTTTGACGAAAAAATGCAAAATGTGAAATTCAAAAACGCTAGCCTGAGCATTTTTGTGCTGTTTTTGCACCCATTCCTAATTATGAACATGCATTCTAGTAATGTTGTAAAAAAAGTGAAAATTAAATGCTTCACAAAATCTCGATTTTTTTCATGAGTTATAACGCACTTTTTTGACGAAAAAATGCGACAAAATGTGAAAATTCAAAAACGTTAGTCCGTGAGCATTTTTTGTGCGGTTTTTTGCACCCATCCTAATTATGAACTTGCATTCTAGTGAATGTTGTAAAAAAAGTGAAAATTAAATGCTTCACAAAACCTCGATTTTTTTCATGAGTTATAACACACGTTTTTTGACGAAAAAATGGCAAAAATGTGAAAATTCAAAAACGCGTTAGCCGTGAGCATTTTTTGTGCTGTTTTTTGCACCCATCCTAATTATGAACATGCATTCTAGTGAATGTTGTAAAAAAAGTGAAAATTAAATGCTTCACAAAACCCTCGATTTTTTTTCATGGTTATAACACACGTTTTTGACGAAAAAATGGAGAAGAATGTGAAAATTCAATAACGCGTTAGCCGTGGAGCATTTTTTTGTGCTGTTTTTTGCACCCATCCTAATTATGAATGGATTCTACGTGAATGTTGTAAAAAAGTGAAAATTAAATCTTCACAAACCTCGATTTTTTTTCATGAGTTATAACACACGTTTTTGACGAAAAAATGGCAAAAATTGTTAAAATTCAAAATGCAGTTAGCCGTGAGCATTTTTTTGTGCTGTTTTTTGCACCCATCCTAATTACAGAACATGATTTCTAGTGATTTGCTAAAAAAAGTGAAAATAAATGGCTTCACAAAACCTCGATTTTTTTTCATGTGTACTACACGTTTTTTGACGAAAAATGGCAAAAATGTGAAATTCAAAAAACGCCGGTTATCCTCCCCCCGTGAGCATTTTTCTGTGCTGTTTTTTGCACCCATCCTAATATGAACATGCATTCTAGTGATGTTGTAAAAAAGTGAAAATTAAATGCTTCACAAAACCTCTATTTTTTTCATGAGTTATAACACACGTTTTTTGACGAAAAAATGGCAAAAATGTGAAAATTCAAAAACGCGTTAGCCGTGAGCATTTTTTGTGCTGTTTTTTGCACCCATCCTAATTATGAACATGCATTCTAGTGAATGTTGTAAAAAAAGTGAAAATTAAATGCTTCACAAAACCTCGATTTTTTATAACACACGTTTTTTGACGAAAAAATGGCAAAAATGTGAAAATTCAAAAACGCGTTAGCCGTGAGCATTTTTGTGCTGTTTTTTGCACCCATCCTAATTATGAACATGCATTCTAGTGAATGTTGTAAAAAAAGTGAAAATTAAATGCTTCACAAAACCTCGATTTTTTTTAACACACGTTTTTTGACGAAAAAATGGCAAAAATGTGAAAATTCAAAAACGCGTTAGCCGTGAGCATTTTTTGTGCTGTTTTTTGCACCCATCCTAATTATGAACATGCATTCTAGTGAATGTTGTAAAAAAGTGAAAATTAAATGCCTCACAAAACCTCGATTTTTTATAACACACGTTTTTTGACGAAAAAATGGCAAAAATGTGAAAATTCAAAAACGCGTTAGCCGTGAGCATTTTTTGTGCGGTTTTTTGCACCCATCCTAATTATGAACTTGCATTCTAGTGAATGTTGTAAAAAAGTGAAAATTAAATGCTTCACAAAACCTCGATTTTTCCATGAGTTATAACACACGTTTTCTGATACAAAAATGGCAAGAAATGATGAAAATTCCAAAATCCCGTTAGCCGTGAGCATCTTTTTTGTGCTATTTTTTTGCGCCCAACCTAATTAATGAACATGAATTTAGACTGAAGTAGTTGTAAAAAAAGTGAAAATTAAATGCTTCACAAAACCTCGATTTTTTATAACACACGTTTTTTGACGAAAAAATGGCAAAAATGTGAAAATTCAAAAACGCGTTAGCCGTGAGCATTTTTTGTGCTGTTTTTTGCACCCATCCTAATTATGAACTTGCATTCTAGTGAATGTTGTAAAAAAAGTGAAAATTAAATGCTTCACAAAACCTCGATTTTTTTCATGAGTTATAACACACGTTTTTTGACGAAAAAATGGCAAAAATGTGAAAATTCAAAAACGCGTTAGCCGTGAGCATTTTTTGTGCGGTTTTTTGCACCCATCCTAATTATGAACTTGCATTCTAGTGAATGTTGTAAAAAAAGTGAAAATTAAATGCTTCACAAAACCTCGATTTTTTTCATGAGTTATAACACACGTTTTTTGACGAAAAAATGGCAAAAATGTGAAAATTCAAAAACGCGTTAGCCGTGAGCATTTTTTGTGCTGTATTTTGCACCCATCCTAATTATGAACTTGCATTCTAGTGAATGTTGTAAAAAAAGTGAAAATTAAATGCTTCACAAAACCTCGATTTTTTTATAACACACGTTTTTTGACGAAAAAATGGCAAAAATGTGAAAATTCAAAAACGCGTTAGCCGTGAGCATTTTTGTGCGGTTTTTTGCACCCATCCTAATTATGAACTTGCATTCTAGTGAATGTTGTTAAAAAGTGAAAATTAAATGCTTCACAAAACCTCGATTTTTTTTCATGAATTAAAACACACGTTTTTTGACGAAAAAATGGCAAAAATGTGAAAATTCAAAACGCGTTAGCCGTGAGCATTTTTTGTGCTGTTTTTTGCACCCATCCTAATTATGAACATGCATTCTAGTGAATGTTGTAAAAAAGTGAAAATTAAATGCTTCACAAAACCTCGATTTTTTTTCATGAGTTATAACACACGTTTTTTGACGAAAAAATGGCAAAAATGTGAAAATTCAAAAACGCGTTAGCCGTGAGCATTTTTCTGCGGTTTTTTGCACCCATCCTAATTATGAACTTGCATTCTAGTGAATGTTGTAAAAAAAGTGAAAATTAAATGCTTCACAAAACCTCGATTTTTTTCATGAGTTATAACACACGTTTTTTGACGAAAAAATGGAAAAAATGTGAAAAATTCAAAAACGCGTTATCCGTGAGCATTTTTTTGTGCTGTTTTTTGCACCTATCCCTAATTTATGAACTTGCATTTAGTGAATGTTGTAAAAAAAGTGAAAATTAAATGCTCTCAAAACCTCTATTTTTTCATGAACTTATAAACACACGTTTTTTGACGAAAAAATGGCAAAATGTGAAATTCAAAAACGCGGTTAGCGCGTGAGCATTGTTTTGTGCGGTTTTTTGCACCATCCTAATTATGAACTTGTCATTCCTAGTGAATGTTGTTAAAAAAGTAAAATTAAATGCTTCACAAAACCTCCGATTTTTTTCATGATTTAAACACACGTTTTTTTGACGAAAAAATTGCAAAAACATGTGAAATTCAAACACGCGTTAGCCCTGAGCATTTTTGTGCTGTTTTTTGCCACCCATCCTAATTATGAACATGCATTCTAGTGAAATTTGTAAAAAAGTGAAAATTAAATGCTTCACAAAACCTCGATTTTTTTTTCATGAGTTATAACACACGTTTTTTGACGAAAAAATGGCAAAAATGTGAAAATTCAAAAACGCGTTAGCCGTGAGCATTTTTTGTGCGGTTTTTTGCACCCATCCTAATTATGAACTTGCATTCTAGTGAATGTTGTAAAAAAAGTGAAAATTAAATGCTTCACAAAACCTCGATTTTTTTCATGAGTTATAACACACGTTTTTTGACGAAAAAATGGCAAAAATGTGAAAATTCAAAAAACGCGTTAGCCGTGAGCATTTTTTGTGCTGTTTTTTGCACCCATCCTAATTATGAACATGCATTCTAGTGAATGTTGTAAAAAAAGTGAAAATTAAATGCCTCACAAAACCTCGATTTTTTATAACACACGTTTTTTGACGAAAAAATGGCAAAAATGTGAAAATTCAAAAACGCGTTAGCCGTGAGCATTTTTTGTGCTGTTTTTTGCACCCATCCTAATTATGAACATGCATTCTAGTGAATGTTGTAAAAAAAGTGAAAATTAAATGCTTCACAAAACCTCGATTTTTTTATAACACACGTTTTTTGACGAAAAAATGGCAAAAATGTGAAAATTCAAAAACGCGTTAGCCGTGAGCATTTTTTGTGCGGTTTTTTGCACCCATCCTAATTATGAACTTGCATTCTAGTGAATGTTGTAAAAAAAGTGAAAATTAAATGCTTCACAAAACCTCGATTTTTTTCATGAGTTATAACACACGTTTTTTGACGAAAAAATGGCAAAAATGTGAAAATTCAAAAACGCGTTAGCCGTGAGCATTTTTTGTGCGGTTTTTTGCACCCATCCTAATTATGAACTTGCATTCTAGTGAATGTTGTAAAAAAAGTGAAAATTAAATGCTTCACAAAACCTCGATTTTTTTAATGAGTTATAACACACGTTTTTTGACGAAAAAATGGCAAAAATGTGAAAATTCAAAAATGCGTTAGCCGTGAGCATTTTTTGTGCTGTTTTTTGCACCCATCCTAATTATGAACATGCATTCTAGTGAATGTTGTAAAAAAAGTGAAAATTAAATGCCTCACAAAACCTCGATTTTTTATAACACACGTTTTTTGACGAAAAAATGGCAAAAATGTGAAAATTCAAAAACGCGTTAGCCGTGAGCATTTTTTGTGCTGTTTTTTGCACCCATCCTAATTATGAACATGAATTCTAGTGAATGTTGTAAAAAAAGTGAAAATTAAATGCTTCACAAAACCTCGATTTTTTTATAACACACGTTTTTTGACGAAAAAATGGCAAAAATGTGAAAATTCAAAAACGCGTTATCCGTGAGCATTTTTTGTGCTGTTTTTTGCACCCATCCTAATTATGAACTTGCATTCTAGTGAATGTTGTAAAAAAAGTGAAAATTAAATGCTTCACAAAACCTCTATTTTTTTCATGAGTTATAACACACGTTTTTTGACGAAAAAATGGCAAAAATGTGAAAATTCAAAAACGCGTTAGCCGTGAGCATTTTTTGTGCGGTTTTTTGCACCCATCCTAATTATGAACTTGCATTCTAGTGAATGTGTGTAAAAAAAGTGAAAATTAAATGCTTCACAAAAACCTCTATTTTTTTCATGAGTTATAACACACGTTTTTTGACGAAAAATGGCAAAAATGTGAAAATTCAAAAACGCGTTAGCCCTGAGCATTTTTGTGCTGTTTTTTGGCACCCATCCTAATTATGAACATGCAATTCTAGTGAATGTTGTAAAAAAAGTGAAAATTAAATGCCTTCACAAAACCTCGATTTTTTTCATGAGTTATAACACACGTTTTTTGACGAAAAAATGGCAAAAATGTGAAAATTCAAAAACGCGTTAGCCGTGAGCATTTTTTCTGCGGTTTTTTGCAGCCCATCCTAATTATGAACATGCATTCTAGTGAATGTTGTAAAAAAGTGAAAATTAAATGCCTTCACAAAACCTCGATTTTTTTTCATGAGTTATAACACACGTTTTTTGACGAAAAAATGGCAAAAATGTGAAAATTCAAAACCGCGTTAGCCCGTGAGCATTTTTGTGCTGTTTTTTGCACCCATCCTAATTATGAACTTGCATTCTAGTGAATGTTGTAAAAAAAAGTGAAAATTAACTGCTTCACAAAACCTCGATTTTTTTCATGAGTTTATAACACACGTTTTTTGACGAAAAAATGGCAAAAATGTGAAAATTCAAAAACGCGTTAGCCGTGAGCATTTTTTGTGCTGTTTTTTGCGCCCCTATCCTAATTATGAACTTGCATTCTAGTGAATGTTGTAAAAAAAAGTGAAAATTAAAGCTTCACAAACCTCGATTTTTTTTCATGATATAACACACGTTTTTTTGACGAAAAAATGGCAAAAATGTGAAAATTCAAAACGCGTTAGCCGCTGAGCATTTTTTGTGCGGTTTTTTGCACCATCCTAATTATGAACTTGCATTCTAGTGAATGTTGTAAAAAAAGTGAAATTAAATGCTTCACCAAAACCTCGATTTTTTTCATGAGTTATAACACACGTTTTTGACGAAAAAATGGCAAAAATGTGAAAATTCAAAAATGCATTAGCCGTGAGCATTTTTGTGCTGTTTTTTGCACCCATCCTAATTATGAACATGCATTCTAGTGAATGTTGTAAAAAAAGTGAAAATTAAATGCCTCACAAAACCCTCGATTTTTTTCAGAGTATACACACGTTTTTGACGAAAAAAATGGCAAAAATGTGAAAATTCAAAAACGCGTTAGCCGTGAGCATTTTTTGTGCTGGTTTTTTGCACCCCATCCTAATTATGAACTTGCATTCTAGTGAATGTTGTAAAAAAAAGTGAAAATTAAATGCTTCACAAAACCTCTATTTTTTTCAATGAGTATAGCTAACACAGGTTTCTTTGACGAAAAAATGCGCAAAAAATTGTGAAAAATTCAAAAACGCAGTTAGCCTGAAGCATTTTTTGTGGCTGTTTTTTGCACCCATCCTAAATTATGAACATGCATATCTAGTGAATGTTGTAAAAACAGTGAAAATTAAATGCTTCACAAAACCTCGATTTTTTTTCATGAGTTATAACACGCGTTTTTTGACGAAAAAATGGCAAAAATGTGAAAATTCAAAAACGCGTTAGCCGTGAGCATTTTTTGTGCGGTTTTTTGCGCCCATCCTAATTATGAACTTGCATTCTAGTGAATGTTTTAAAAAAAGTGAAAATTAAATGCTTCACAAAACCTCGATTTTTTTCAATGAGAGTATACACACGTTTTTTGACGAAAAAATGGCAAAAATGTGAAAATTCAAAAACGCCGTTAGCCGTGAACATTTTTTTGTGCTGGTTTTTTGCACCCATCCTAATTATGAACTTGCATTCTAGTGAATGTTGTAAAAAAAAAGTGAAAATTAAATGCTTCACAAACCTCGATTTTTTCATGAGTTATAACACACGTTTTTTGACGAAAAAATGGCAAAAATGTGAAAATTCAAAAACGCGTTAGCCCGTGAGCATTTTTTGTGCTGTTTTTTGCACCCATCCTAATTATGAACATTGATTCTAGTGAATGTTGTAAAAAAAGTGAAAATTAAATGCCTTCCCAAAACCTCGATTTTTTCATGAGATTATAACACACGTTTTTTTGACGAAAAAATGGCAAAAATGTGAAAATTTCAAAAACGCGTTATCCGTGAGCATTTTTGTGCTGTTTTTTGCACCCATCCTAATTATGAACATGCATTCTAGTGAATGTTGTAAAAAAGTTAAAATTAAATGCTCACAAAACCTCGATTTTTTTTTCATGAATTAAAACACACGTTTTTTGACGAAAAAATGGCAAAAATGTGAAAATTCAAAACCGCGTTAGCCGTGAGCATTTTT
Organism: Ophiorrhiza pumila; assembly: GCA_016586305.1. NCBI lineage: Eukaryota > Viridiplantae > Streptophyta > Magnoliopsida > Gentianales > Rubiaceae > Ophiorrhiza > Ophiorrhiza pumila. The sequence continues at coordinate 202,971 of BLIW01000007.1, forward strand.
TGTGCTGTTTTTTGCACCCATCCTAATTATGATCATGCATTCTAGTGAATGTTGTAAAAAAAGTGAAAATTAAATGCTTCACAAAACCTCGATTTTTTTTCATGAGTTATAACACACGTTTTTTGACGAAAAAATGGCAAAAATGTGAAAATTCAAAAACGCGTTAGCCGTGAGCATTTTTTCTGCGGTTTTTTGCACCCATCCTAATTATGAACTTGCATTCTAGTGAATGTTGTAAAAAAAGTGAAAATTAAATGCTTCACAAAACCTCGATTTTTTTCATGAGTTATAACACACGTTTTTTGACGAAAAAATGGCAAAAATGTGAAAATTCAAAAACGCGTTAGCCGTGAGCATTTTTTGTGCGGTTTTTTGCGCCCATCCTAATTATGAACTTGCATTCTAGTGAATGTTGTAAAAAAAGTGAAAATTAAATGCTTCACAAAACCTCGATTTTTTTCATGAGTTATAACACACGTTTTTTGACGAAAAAATGGCAAAAATGTGAAAATTCAAAAATGCATTAGCCGTGAGCATTTTTTGTGCTGTTTTTTGCGCCCATCCTAATTATGAACATGAATTCTAGTGAATGTTGTAAAAAAAGTGAAAATTAAATGCCTCACAAAACCTCGATTTTTTATAACACACGTTTTTTGACGAAAAAATGGCAAAAATGTGAAAATTCAAAAACGCGTTATCCGTGAGCATTTTTTGTGCTGTTTTTTGCACCCATCCTAATTATGAACTTGCATTCTAGTGAATGTTGTAAAAAAAGTGAAAATTAAATGCTTCACAAAACCTCTATTTTTTTCATGAGTTATAACACACGTTTTTTGACGAAAAAATGGCAAAAATGTGAAAATTCAAAAACGCGTTAGCCGTGAGCATTTTTTGTGCGGTTTTTTGCACCCATCCTAATTATGAACTTGCATTCTAGTGAATGTTGTAAAAAAAGTGAAAATTAAATGCTTCACAAAACCTCGATTTTTTTCATGAGTTATAACACACGTTTTTTGACGAAAAAATGGCAAAAATGTGAAAATTCAAAAACGCGTTAGCCGTGAGCATTTTTTGTGCTGTTTTTTGCACCCATCCTAATTATGAACTTGCATTCTAGTGAATGTTGTAAAAAAAGTGAAAATTAAATGCTTCACAAAACCTCGATTTTTTTATAACACACGTTTTTTGACGAAAAAATGGCAAAAATGTGAAAATTCAAAAACGCGTTAGCCGTGAGCATTTTTTGTGCGGTTTTTTGCACCCATCCTAATTATGAACTTGCATTCTAGTGAATGTTGTTAAAAAAGTTAAAATTAAATGCTTCACAAAACCTCGATTTTTTTTCATGAATTAAAACACACGTTTTTTGACGAAAAAATGGCAAAAATGTGAAAATTCAAAACCGCGTTAGCCGTGAGCATTTTTTGTGCTGTTTTTTGCACCCATCCTAATTATGAACATGCATTCTAGTGAATGTTGTAAAAAAAGTGAAAATTAAATGCTTCACAAAACCTCGATTTTTTTTACCATGAGTTATAACACACGTTTTTTGACGAAAAAATGGCAAAAAGTGAAAATTCAAAAAACGCGTTAGCCCTGAGCATTTTTGTGGCGTTATTTTGGCACCCATCCTAATTATGGAACTTGCCATTCTAGTGAATGTTGTAAAAAAAGTGAAAATTAAATGCTTCACAAAACTCGATTTTTTCATGAGTTATAACACACGTTTTTTGACGAAAAAAATGGAAAAATGTGAAAAATTCAAAAACGCATTTACCGTGAGCATTTTTTTTGTGCTGGTTTTTGCGCACCCATCCTAATTAGAACATGCATTCTAGTGAATGTTGTAAAAAAAGTGAAAATTAAAGCTTCACAAAACCTCGATTTTTTTCATGAGTATAACACACGTTTTTTGACGAAAAAATGGCAAAAATGTGAAAATTCAAAAACGCATTAGCCGTGAGCATTTTTTGTGCTGTTTTTTGCACCCATCCTAATTATGAACATGCATTCTAGTGAATGTTGTAAAAAAAGTGAAAATTAAATGCTTCACAAAACCTCGATTTTTTATAACACACGTTTTTTGACGAAAAAATGGCAAAAATGTGAAAATTCAAAAACGCGTTAGCCGTGAGCATTTTTTGTGCTGTTTTTTGCACCCATCCTAATTATGAACTTGCATTCTAGTGAATGTTGTAAAAAAAGTGAAAATTAAATGCTTCACAAAACCTCTATTTTTTTCATGAGTTATAACACACGTTTTTTGACGAAAAAATGGCAAAAATGTGAAAATTCAAAAACGCGTTAGCCGTGAGCATTTTTTGTGCGGTTTTTTGCACCCATCCTAATTATGAACTTGCATTCTAGTGAATGTTGTAAAAAAAAGGTGAAAATATAATGCTTCACAAAACCTCAATTTTTTTCATGAGTTATAACACACGTTTTTGACGAAAAAATGGCAAAAATGTGAAAATTCAAAATGCATTAGCCGTGAGCATTTTTTGTGCGTGTTTTTGCGCCCATCCTAATTATGAACTGAATTTCTAGTGAATTTGCTAAAAAAAGTGAAAAATTAATGCTTCACAAAACCTCGATTTTTCATGTATAACACACGTTTTTTGACGAAAAAATGGCAAAATGTGAAAATTTCAAAAACCAGTTAGCCCAGTGAGCATTTTTTGTGTGCTTGTTTTTTGCACCCATCCTAATTATGAACATGCATTCTAGATGAATGTTGTAAAAAAAGTGAAAATTAAATGCTTCACAAAACCTCGATTTTTTTATAACACACACGTTTTTTGACGAAAAAATGGCAAAAATGTGAAAATTCAAAAACGCGTTAGCCGTGAGCATTTTTTGTGCTGTTTTTTGCACCCATCCTAATTATGAACTTGCATTCTAGTGAATGTTGTAAAAAAAGTGAAAATTAAATGCTTCACAAAACCTCTTTTTTTTCATGAGTTATAACACACGTTTTTTGACGAAAAAATGGCAAAAATGTGAAATTTCAAAAACGCGTTAGCCGTGAGCATTTTTTGTGCGGTTTTTTGCACCCATCCTAATTATGAACTTGCATTCTAGTGAATGTTGTAAAAAAGTGAAAATTAAATGCTTCACAAAACCTCGATTTTTTTTCATGAGTTATAACACACGTTTTTTGACGAAAAAATGGCAAAAATGTGAAAATTCAAAACGCGTTAGCCGTGAGCATTTTTTGTGCTGTTTTTTGCACCCATCCTAATTATGAACATGCATTCTAGTGAATGTTGTAAAAAAGTGAAAATTAAATGCTTCACAAAACCTCGATTTTTTTCATGAGTTATAACACACGTTTTTTGACGAAAAAATGGCAAAAATGTGAAAATTCAAAAACGCGTTAGCCGTGAGCATTTTTTGTGCTGTTTTATGCACCCATCCTAATTATGAACTATGCATTCTAGTGAAGTTGTAAAAAAAGTGAAAATTAAATGCTTCACAAACCTCGATTTTTTTTCATGAGTTATAACACACGTTTTTTGACGAAAAAATGGCAAAAATGTGAAAATTCAAAAATGCATTAGCCGTGGAGCATTTTTGTGGCGGTTTTTTGCACCCATCCTAATTATGAACATGCATTCTAGTGAATGTTGTAAAAAAAGTGAAAATTAAATGCTTCACAAAACCTCGATTTTTTTATAACACACGTTTTTTGACGAAAAAATGGCAAAAATGTGAAAATTCAAAAACGCGTTAGCCGTGAGCATTTTTTGTGCTGTTTTTTGCACCCATCCTAATTATGAACTTGCATTCTAGTGAATGTTGTAAAAAAAGTGAAAATTAAATGCTTCACAAAACCTCGATTTTTTTCATGAGTTATAACACACGTTTTTTGACGAAAAAATGGCAAAAATGTGAAAATTCAAAAACGCGTTAGCCGTGAGCATTTTTTGTGCTGTTTTTTGCACCCATCCTAATTATGAACATGCATTCTAGTGAATGTTGTAAAAAAGTGAAAATTAAATGCTTCACAAAACCTCGATTTTTTTTCATGAGTTATAACACACGTTTTTTGACGAAAAAATGGCAAAAATGTGAAAATTCAAAAACGCGTTAGCCGTGAGCATTTTTTGTGCTGTTTTTTGCACCCATCCTAATTATGAACATGAATTCTAGTGAATGTTGTAAAAAAAGTGAAAATTAAATGCCTCACAAAACCTCGATTTTTTATAACACACGTTTTTTGACGAAAAAATGGCAAAAATGTGAAAATTCAAAAACGCGTTAGCCGTGAGCATTTTTTGTGCGGTTTTTTGCACCCATCCTAATTATGAACTTGCATTCTAGTGAATGTTGTAAAAAAAGTGAAAATTAAATGCTTCACAAAACCTCGATTTTTTTCATGAGTTATAACACACGTTTTTTGACGAAAAAATGGCAAAAATGTGAAAATTCAAAAACGCGTTAGCCGTGAGCATTTTTTGTGCTGTTTTTTGCACCCATCCTAATTATGAACATGCATTCTAGTGAATGTTGTAAAAAAAGTGAAAATTAAATGCTTCACAAAACCTCGATTTTTTATAACACACGTTTTTTGACGAAAAAATGGCAAAAATGTGAAAATTCAAAAACGCGTTAGCCGTGAGCATTTTTTGTGCGGTTTTTTGCACCCATCCTAATTATGAACTTGCATTCTAGTGAATGTTGTAAAAAAAGTGAAAATTAAATGCTTCACAAAACCTCGATTTTTTTCATGAGTTATAACACACGTTTTTTGACGAAAAAATGGCAAAAATGTGAAAATTCAAAAACGCGTTAGCCGTGAGCATTTTTTGTGCTGTTTTTTGCACCCATCCTAATTATGAACATGCATTCTAGTGAATGTTGTAAAAAAAGTGAAAATTAAATGCTTCACAAAACCTCGATTTTTTATAACACACGTTTTTTGACGAAAAAATGGCAAAAATGTGAAAATTCAAAAACGCGTTAGCCGTGAGCATTTTTTGTGCTGTTTTTTGCACCCATCCTAATTATGAACTTGCATTCTAGTGAATGTTGTAAAAAAAGTGAAAATTAAATGCTTCACAAAACCTCGATTTTTTTCATGAGTTATAACACACGTTTTTTGACGAAAAAATGGCAAAAATGTGAAAATTCAAAAACGCGTTAGCCGTGAGCATTTTTTGTGCTGTTTTTTGCACCCATCCTAATTATGAACATGCATTCTAGTGAATGTTGTAAAAAAGTGAAAATTAAATGCTTCACAAAACCTCGATTTTTTTTCATGAGTTATAACACACGTTTTTTGACGAAAAAATGGCAAAAATGTGAAAATTCAAAAACGCGTTAGCCGTGAGCATTTTTTGTGCGGTTTTTTGCACCCATCCTAATTATGAACATGCATTCTAGTGAATGTTGTAAAAAAAGTGAAAATTAAATGCTTCACAAAACCTCGATTTTTTTCATGAGTTATAACACACGTTTTTTGACGAAAAAATGGCAAAAATGTGAAAATTCAAAAACGCGTTAGCCGTGAGCATTTTTTGTGCTGTTTTTTGCACCCATCCTAATTATGAACATGCATTCTAGTGAATGTTGTAAAAAAAGTGAAAATTAAATGCTTCACAAAACCTCGATTTTTTTTCATGAGTTATAACACACGTTTTTTGACGAAAAAATGGCAAAAATGTGAAAATTCAAAAACGCGTTAGCCGTGAGCATTTTTTGTGCTGTTTTTTGCACCCATCCTAATTATGAACTTGCATTCTAGTGAATGTTGTAAAAAAAGTGAAAATTAAATGCTTCACAAAACCTCGATTTTTTTCATGAGTTATAACACACGTTTTTTGACGAAAAAATGGCAAAAATGTGAAAATTCAAAAACGCGTTAGCCGTGAGCATTTTTTGTGCTGTTTTTTGCACCCATCCTAATTATGAACATGCATTCTAGTGAATGTTGTAAAAAAAGTGAAAATTAAATGCTTCACAAAACCTCGATTTTTTTTCATGAGTTATAACACACGTTTTTTGACGAAAAAATGTGAAAATTCAAAAACGCGTTAGCCGTGAGCATTTTTTGTGCTGTTTTTTGCACCCATCCTAATTATGAACATGCATTCTAGTGAATGTTGTAAAAAAAGTGAAAATTAAATGCTTCACAAAACCTCGATTTTTTTTCATGAGTTATAACACACGTTTTTTGACGAAAAAATGGCAAAAATGTGAAAATTCAAAAACGCGTTAGCCGTGAGCATTTTTTGTGCTGTTTTTTGCACCCATCCTAATTATGAACATGCATTCTAGTGAATGTTGTAAAAAAAGTGAAAATTAAATGCTTCACAAAACCTCGATTTTTTTTCATGAGTTATAACACACGTTTTTTGACGAAAAAATGTGAAAATTCAAAAACGCGTTAGCCGTGAGCATTTTTTGTGCTGTTTTTTGCACCCATCCTAATTATGAACTTGCATTCTAGTGAATGTTGTAAAAAAAGTGAAAATTAAATGCTTCACAAAACCTCGATTTTTTTCATGAGTTATAACACACGTTTTTTGACGAAAAAATGGCAAAAATGTGAAAATTCAAAAACGCGTTAGCCGTGAGCATTTTTTGTGCTGTTTTTTGCACCCATCCTAATTATGAACATGCATTCTAGTGAATGTTGTAAAAAAAGTGAAAATTAAATGCTTCACAAAACCTCGATTTTTTTATAACACACGTTTTTTGACGAAAAAATGGCAAAAATGTGAAAATTCAAAAACGCGTTAGCCGTGAGCATTTTTTGTGCTGTTTTTTGCACCCATCCTAATTATGAACATGCATTCTAGTGAATGTTGTAAAAAAAGTGAAAATTAAATGCTTCACAAAACCTCGATTTTTTTCATGAGTTATAACACACGTTTTTTGACGAAAAAATGGCAAAAATGTGAAAATTCAAAAACGCGTTAGCCGTGAGCATTTTTTGTGCTGTTTTTTGCACCCATCCTAATTATGAACTTGCATTCTAGTGAATGTTGTAAAAAAAGTGAAAATTAAATGCTTCACAAAACCTCGATTTTTTTCATGAGTTATAACACACGTTTTTTGACGAAAAAATGGCAAAAATGTGAAAATTCAAAAACGCGTTAGCCGTGAGCATTTTTTGTGCTGTTTTTTGCACCCATCCTAATTATGAACATGCATTCTAGTGAATGTTGTAAAAAAAGTGAAAATTAAATGCTTCACAAAACCTCGATTTTTTTTCATGAGTTATAACACACGTTTTTTGACGAAAAAATGGCAAAAATGTGAAAATTCAAAAACGCGTTAGCCGTGAGCATTTTTTGTGCTGTTTTTTGCACCCATCCTAATTATGAACATGCATTCTAGTGAATGTTGTAAAAAAAGTGAAAATTAAATGCTTCACAAAACCTCGATTTTTTTCATGAGTTATAACACACGTTTTTTGACGAAAAAATGGCAAAAATGTGAAAATTCAAAAACGCGTTAGCCGTGAGCATTTTTTGTGCTGTTTTTTGCACCCATCCTAATTATGAACTTGCATTCTAGTGAATGTTGTAAAAAAAGTGAAAATTAAATGCTTCACAAAACCTCGATTTTTTTCATGAGTTATAACACACGTTTTTTGACGAAAAAATGGCAAAAATGTGAAAATTCAAAAACGCGTTAGCCGTGAGCATTTTTTGTGCTGTTTTTTGCACCCATCCTAATTATGAACATGCATTCTAGTGAATGTTGTAAAAAAAGTGAAAATTAAATGCTTCACAAAACCTCGATTTTTTTCATGAGTTATAACACACGTTTTTTGACGAAAAAATGGCAAAAATGTGAAAATTCAAAAACGCGTTAGCCGTGAGCATTTTTTGTGCTGTTTTTTGCACCCATCCTAATTATGAACATGCATTCTAGTGAATGTTGTAAAAAAAGTGAAAATTAAATGCTTCACAAAACCTCGATTTTTTTTCATGAGTTATAACACACGTTTTTTGACGAAAAAATGGCAAAAATGTGAAAATTCAAAAACGCGTTAGCCGTGAGCATTTTTTGTGCTGTTTTTTGCACCCATCCTAATTATGAACATGCATTCTAGTGAATGTTGTAAAAAAAGTGAAAATTAAATGCTTCACAAAACCTCGATTTTTTTCATGAGTTATAACACACGTTTTTTGACGAAAAAATGGCAAAAATGTGAAAATTCAAAAACGCGTTAGCCGTGAGCATTTTTTGTGCGGTTTTTTGCACCCATCCTAATTATGAACTTGCATTCTAGTGAATGTTGTAAAAAAAGTGAAAATTAAATGCTTCACAAAACCTCGATTTTTTTTCATGAGTTAAAACACACGTTTTTTGACGAAAAAATGGCAAAAATGTGAAAATTCAAAAACGCGTTAGCCGTGAGCATTTTTTGTGCTGTTTTTTGCACCCATCCTAATTATGAACATGCATTCTAGTGAATGTTGTAAAAAAAGTGAAAATTAAATGCTTCACAAAACCTCGATTTTTTTTCATGAGTTATAACACACGTTTTTTGACGAAAAAATGGCAAAAATGTGAAAATTCAAAAACGCGTTAGCCGTGAGCATTTTTTGTGCTGTTTTTTGCACCCATCCTAATTATGAACTTGCATTCTAGTGAATGTTGTAAAAAAAGTGAAAATTAAATGCTTCACAAAACCTCGATTTTTTTCATGAGTTATAACACACGTTTTTTGACGAAAAAATGGCAAAAATGTGAAAATTCAAAAACGCGTTAGCCGTGAGCATTTTTTGTGCTGTTTTTTGCACCCATCCTAATTATGAAATGCATTCTAGTGAATGTTGTAAAAAAAGTGAAAATTAAATGCTTCACAAAACCTCGATTTTTTTCATGAGTTATAACACACGTTTTTTGACGAAAAAATGGCAAAAATGTGAAAATTCAAAAACGCGTTAGCCGTGAGCATTTTTTGTGCTGTTTTTTGCACCCATCCTAATTATGAACATGCATTCTAGTGAATGTTGTAAAAAAAGTGAAAATTAAATGCTTCACAAAACCTCGATTTTTTTATAACACACGTTTTTTGACGAAAAAATGGCAAAAATGTGAAAATTCAAAAACGCGTTAGCCGTGAGCATTTTTTGTGCTGTTTTTTGCACCCATCCTAATTATGAACTTGCATTCTAGTGAATGTTGTAAAAAAAGTGAAAATTAAATGCTTCACAAAACCTCGATTTTTTTCATGAGTTATAACACACGTTTTTTGACGAAAAAATGGCAAAAATGTGAAAATTCAAAAACGCGTTAGCCGTGAGCATTTTTTGTGCTGTTTTTTGCACCCATCCTAATTATGAACATGCATTCTAGTGAATGTTGTAAAAAAAGTGAAAATTAAATGCTTCACAAAACCTCGATTTTTTTTCATGAGTTAAACACACGTTTTTTGACGAAAAAATGGCAAAAATGTGAAAATTCAAAAACGCGTTAGCCGTGAGCATTTTTTGTGCTGTTTTTTGCACCCATCCTAATTATGAACATGCATTCTAGTGAATGTTGTAAAAAAAGTGAAAATTAAATGCTTCACAAAACCTCGATTTTTTTTCATGAGTTATAACACACGTTTTTTGACGAAAAAATGGCAAAAATGTGAAAATTCAAAAACGCGTTAGCCGTGAGCATTTTTTGTGCTGTTTTTTGCACCCATCCTAATTATGAACATGCATTCTAGTGAATGTTGTAAAAAAAGTGAAAATTAAATGCTTCACAAAACCTCGATTTTTTTCATGAGTTATAACACACGTTTTTTGACGAAAAAATGGCAAAAATGTGAAAATTCAAAAACGCGTTAGCCGTGAGCATTTTTGTGCTGTTTTTTGCACCCATCCTAATTATGAACATGCATTCTAGTGAATGTTGTAAAAAAAGTGAAAATTAAATGCTTCACAAAACCTCGATTTTTTTCATGAGTTATAACACACGTTTTTTGACGAAAAAATGGCAAAAATGTGAAAATTCAAAAACGCGTTAGCCGTGAGCATTTTTTGTGCTGTTTTTTGCACCCATCCTAATTATGAACATGCATTCTAGTGAATGTTGTAAAAAAAGTGAAAATTAAATGCTTCACAAAACCTCGATTTTTTTCATGAGTTATAACACACGTTTTTTGACGAAAAAATGGCAAAAATGTGAAAATTCAAAAACGCGTTAGCCGTGAGCATTTTTTGTGCGTTTTTTTGCACCCATCCTAATTATGAACTTGCATTCTAGTGAATGTTGTAAAAAAAGTGAAAATTAAATGCTTCACAAAACCTCGATTTTTTTCATGAGTTATAACACACGTTTTTTGACGAAAAAATGGCAAAAATGTGAAAATTCAAAAACGCGTTAGCCGTGAGCATTTTTTGTGCTGTTTTTTGCACCCATCCTAATTATGAACATGCATTCTAGTGAATGTTGTAAAAAAAGTGAAAATTAAATGCTTCACAAAACCTCGATTTTTTTTCATGAGTTATAACACACGTTTTTTGACGAAAAAATGGCAAAAATGTGAAAATTCAAAAACGCGTTAGCCGTGAGCATTTTTTGTGCTGTTTTTTGCACCCATCCTAATTATGAACATGCATTCTAGTGAATGTTGTAAAAAAAGTGAAAATTAAATGCTTCACAAAACCTCGATTTTTTTCATGAGTTATAACACACGTTTTTTGACGAAAAAATGGCAAAAATGTGAAAATTCAAAAACGCGTTAGCCGTGAGCATTTTTTGTGCTGTTTTTTGCACCCATCCTAATTATGAACATGCATTCTAGTGAATGTTGTAAAAAAAGTGAAAATTAAATGCTTCACAAAACCTCGATTTTTTTTCATGAGTTATAACACACGTTTTTTGACGAAAAAATGTGAAAATTCAAAAACGCGTTAGCCGTGAGCATTTTTTGTGCTGTTTTTTGCACCCATCCTAATTATGAACATGCATTCTAGTGAATGTTGTAAAAAAAGTGAAAATTAAATGCTTCACAAAACCTCGATTTTTTTTCATGAGTTATAACACACGTTTTTTGACGAAAAAATGGCAAAAATGTGAAAATTCAAAAACGCGTTAGCCGTGAGCATTTTTTGTGCTGTTTTTTGCACCCATCCTAATTATGAACATGCATTCTAGTGAATGTTGTAAAAAAAGTGAAAATTAAATGCTTCACAAAACCTCGATTTTTTTTCATGAGTTATAACACACGTTTTTTGACGAAAAATGTGAAAATTCAAAAACGCGTTAGCCGTGAGCATTTTTTGTGCGGTTTTTTGCACCCATCCTAATTATGAACTTGCATTCTAGTGAATGTTGTAAAAAAAGTGAAAATTAAATGCTTCACAAAACCTCGATTTTTTTCATGAGTTATAACACACGTTTTTTGACGAAAAAATGGCAAAAATGTGAAAATTCAAAAACGCGTTAGCCGTGAGCATTTTTTGTGCTGTTTTTTGCACCCATCCTAATTATGAACATGCATTCTAGTGAATGTTGTAAAAAAAGTGAAAATTAAATGCTTCACAAAACCTCGATTTTTTTATAACACACGTTTTTTGACGAAAAAATGGCAAAAATGTGAAAATTCAAAAACGCGTTAGCCGTGAGCATTTTTTGTGCTGTTTTTTGCACCCATCCTAATTATGAACATGCATTCTAGTGAATGTTGTAAAAAAAGTGAAAATTAAATGCTTCACAAAACCTCGATTTTTTTCATGAGTTATAACACACGTTTTTTGACGAAAAATGGCAAAAATGTGAAAATTCAAAAACGCGTTAGCCGTGAGCATTTTTTGTGCTGTTTTTTGCACCCATCCTAATTATGAACATGCATTCTAGTGAATGTTGTAAAAAAGTGAAAATTAAATGCTTCACAAAACCTCGATTTTTTTCATGAGTTATAACACACGTTTTTTGACGAAAAAATGGCAAAAATGTGAAAATTCAAAAACGCGTTAGCCGTGAGCATTTTTTGTGCTGTTTTTTGCACCCATCCTAATTATGAACATGCATTCTAGTGAATGTTGTAAAAAAAGTGAAAATTAAATGCTTCACAAAACCTCGATTTTTTTTCATGAGTTATAACACACGTTTTTTGACGAAAAAATGGCAAAAATGTGAAAATTCAAAAACGCGTTAGCCGTGAGCATTTTTTGTGCTGTTTTTTGCACCCATCCTAATTATGAACATGCATTCTAGTGAATGTTGTAAAAAAAGTGAAAATTAAATGCTTCACAAAACCTCGATTTTTTTCATGAGTTATAACACACGTTTTTTGACGAAAAAATGGCAAAAATGTGAAAATTCAAAAACGCGTTAGCCGTGAGCATTTTTTGTGCTGTTTTTTGCACCCATCCTAATTATGAACTTGCATTCTAGTGAATGTTGTAAAAAAAGTGAAAATTAAATGCTTCACAAAACCTCGATTTTTTTCATGAGTTATAACACACGTTTTTTGACGAAAAAATGGCAAAAATGTGAAAATTCAAAAACGCGTTAGCCGTGAGCATTTTTTGTGCTGTTTTTTGCACCCATCCTAATTATGAACATGCATTCTAGTGAATGTTGTAAAAAAAGTGAAAATTAAATGCTTCACAAAACCTCGATTTTTTTTCATGAGTTATAACACACGTTTTTTGACGAAAAAATGGCAAAAATGTGAAAATTCAAAAACGCGTTAGCCGTGAGCATTTTTTGTGCTGTTTTTTGCACCCATCCTAATTATGAACATGCATTCTAGTGAATGTTGTAAAAAAAGTGAAAATTAAATGCTTCACAAAACCTCGATTTTTTTTCATGAGTTATAACACACGTTTTTTGACGAAAAAATGGCAAAAATGTGAAAATTCAAAAACGCGTTAGCCGTGAGCATTTTTTGTGCTGTTTTTTGCACCCATCCTAATTATGAACATGCATTCTAGTGAATGTTGTAAAAAAAGTGAAAATTAAATGCTTCACAAAACCTCGATTTTTTTCATGAGTTATAACACACGTTTTTTGACGAAAAAATGGCAAAAATGTGAAAATTCAAAAACGCGTTAGCCGTGAGCATTTTTTGTGCTGTTTTTTGCACCCATCCTAATTATGAACATGCATTCTAGTGAATGTTGTAAAAAAGTGAAAATTAAATGCTTCACAAAACCTCGATTTTTTTTCATGAGTTAAAACACACGTTTTTTGACGAAAAAATGGCAAAAATGTGAAAATTCAAAAACGCGTTAGCCGTGAGCATTTTTTGTGCTGTTTTTTGCACCCATCCTAATTATGAACATGCATTCTAGTGAATGTTGTAAAAAAAGTGAAAATTAAATGCTTCACAAAACCTCGATTTTTTTTCATGAGTTATAACACACGTTTTTTGACGAAAAAATGGCAAAAATGTGAAAATTCAAAAACGCGTTAGCCGTGAGCATTTTTTGTGCTGTTTTTTGCACCCATCCTAATTATGAACATGCATTCTAGTGAATGTTGTAAAAAAAGTGAAAATTAAATGCTTCACAAAACCTCGATTTTTTTCATGAGTTATAACACACGTTTTTTGACGAAAAAATGGCAAAAATGTGAAAATTCAAAAACGCGTTAGCCGTGAGCATTTTTTGTGCTGTTTTTTGCACCCATCCTAATTATGAATATGCATTCTAGTGAATGTTGTAAAAAAAGTGAAAATTAAATGCTTCACAAAACCTCGATTTTTTTCATGAGTTATAACACACGTTTTTTGACGAAAAAATGGCAAAAATGTGAAAATTCAAAAACGCGTTAGCCGTGAGCATTTTTTGTGCTGTTTTTTGCACCCATCCTAATTATGAACATGCATTCTAGTGAATGTTGTAAAAAAAGTGAAAATTAAATGCTTCACAAAACCTCGATTTTTTTATAACACACGTTTTTTGACGAAAAAATGGCAAAAATGTGAAAATTCAAAAACGCGTTAGCCGTGAGCATTTTTTGTGCTGTTTTTTGCACCCATCCTAATTATGAACTTGCATTCTAGTGAATGTTGTAAAAAAAGTGAAAATTAAATGCTTCACAAAACCTCGATTTTTTTCATGAGTTATAACACACGTTTTTTGACGAAAAAATGGCAAAAATGTGAAAATTCAAAAACGCGTTAGCCGTGAGCATTTTTTGTGCTGTTTTTTGCACCCATCCTAATTATGAACATGCATTCTAGTGAATGTTGTAAAAAAGTGAAAATTAAATGCTTCACAAAACCTCGATTTTTTTTCATGAGTTAAACACACGTTTTTTGACGAAAAAATGGCAAAAATGTGAAAATTCAAAAACGCGTTAGCCGTGAGCATTTTTTGTGCTGTTTTTTGCACCCATCCTAATTATGAACATGCATTCTAGTGAATGTTGTAAAAAAAGTGAAAATTAAATGCTTCACAAAACCTCGATTTTTTTTCATGAGTTATAACACACGTTTTTTGACGAAAAAATGGCAAAAATGTGAAAATTCAAAAACGCGTTAGCCGTGAGCATTTTTTGTGCTGTTTTTTGCACCCATCCTAATTATGAACTTGCATTCTAGTGAATGTTGTAAAAAAAGTGAAAATTAAATGCTTCACAAAACCTCGATTTTTTTCATGAGTTATAACACACGTTTTTTGACGAAAAAATGGCAAAAATGTGAAAATTCAAAAACGCGTTAGCCGTGAGCATTTTTTGTGCTGTTTTTTGCACCCATCCTAATTATGAACATGCATTCTAGTGAATGTTGTAAAAAAAGTGAAAATTAAATGCTTCACAAAACCTCGATTTTTTTTCATGAGTTATAACACACGTTTTTTGACGAAAAAATGGCAAAAATGTGAAAATTCAAAAACGCGTTAGCCGTGAGCATTTTTTGTGCTGTTTTTTGCACCCATCCTAATTATGAACATGCATTCTAGTGAATGTTGTAAAAAAAGTGAAAATTAAATGCTTCACAAAACCTCGATTTTTTTCATGAGTTATAACACACGTTTTTTGACGAAAAAATGGCAAAAATGTGAAAATTCAAAAACGCGTTAGCCGTGAGCATTTTTTGTGGTTTTTTTTGCACCCATCCTAATTATGAACATGCATTCTAGTGAATGTTGTAAAAAAAGTGAAAATTAAATGCTTCACAAAACCTCGATTTTTTTCATGAGTTATAACACACGTTTTTTGACGAAAAAATGGCAAAAATGTGAAAATTCAAAAACGCGTTAGCCGTGAGCATTTTTTGTGCTGTTTTTTGCACCCATCCTAATTATGAACATGCATTCTAGTGAATGTTGTAAAAAAAGTGAAAATTAAATGCTTCACAAAACCTCGATTTTTTATAACACACGTTTTTTGACGAAAAAATGGCAAAAATGTGAAAATTCAAAAACGCGTTAGCCGTGAGCATTTTTTGTGCTGTTTTTTGCACCCATCCTAATTATGAACATGCATTCTAGTGAATGTTGTAAAAAAGTGAAAATTAAATGCTTCACAAAACCTCGATTTTTTTTCATGAGTTATAACACACGTTTTTTGACGAAAAAATGGCAAAAATGTGAAAATTCAAAAACGCGTTAGCCGTGAGCATTTTTTGTGCTGTTTTTTGCACCCATCCTAATTATGAACATGCATTCTAGTGAATGTTGTAAAAAAAGTGAAAATTAAATGCTTCACAAAACCTCGATTTTTTTTTCATGAGTTATAACACACGTTTTTTGACGAAAAAATGGCAAAAATGTGAAAATTCAAAAACGCGTTAGCCGTGAGCATTTTTTGTGCTGTTTTTTGCACCCATCCTAATTATGAACATGCATTCTAGTGAATGTTGTAAAAAAAGTGAAAATTAAATGCTTCACAAAACCTCGATTTTTTTCATGAGTTATAACACACGTTTTTTGACGAAAAAATGGCAAAAATGTGAAAATTCAAAAACGCGTTAGCCGTGAGCATTTTTTGTGCTGTTTTTTGCACCCATCCTAATTATGAACATGCATTCTAGTGAATGTTGTAAAAAAAGTGAAAATTAAATGCTTCACAAAACCTCGATTTTTTTTCATGAGTTATAACACACGTTTTTTGACGAAAAAATGGCAAAAATGTGAAAATTCAAAAACGCGTTAGCCGTGAGCATTTTTTGTGCTGTTTTTTGCACCCATCCTAATTATGAACATGCATTCTAGTGAATGTTGTAAAAAAAGTGAAAATTAAATGCTTCACAAAACCTCGATTTTTTTTCATGAGTTATAACACACGTTTTTTGACGAAAAAATGTGAAAATTCAAAAACGCGTTAGCCGTGAGCATTTTTTGTGCTGTTTTTTGCACCCATCCTAATTATGAACATGCATTCTAGTGAATGTTGTAAAAAAAGTGAAAATTAAATGCTTCACAAAACCTCGATTTTTTTCATGAGTTATAACACACGTTTTTTGACGAAAAAATGGCAAAAATGTGAAAATTCAAAAACGCGTTAGCCGTGAGCATTTTTTGTGCTGTTTTTTGCACCCATCCTAATTATGAACATGCATTCTAGTGAATGTTGTAAAAAAAGTGAAAATTAAATGCTTCACAAAACCTCGATTTTTTTCATGAGTTATAACACACGTTTTTTGACGAAAAAATGGCAAAAATGTGAAAATTCAAAAACGCGTTAGCCGTGAGCATTTTTTGTGCTGTTTTTTGCACCCATCCTAATTATGAACATGCATTCTAGTGAATGTTGTAAAAAAAGTGAAAATTAAATGCTTCACAAAACCTCGATTTTTTTCATGAGTTATAACACACGTTTTTTGACGAAAAAATGGCAAAAATGTGAAAATTCAAAAACGCGTTAGCCGTGAGCATTTTTTGTGCTGTTTTTTGCACCCATCCTAATTATGAACATGCATTCTAGTGAATGTTGTAAAAAAAGTGAAAATTAAATGCTTCACAAAACCTCGATTTTTTTCATGAGTTATAACACACGTTTTTTGACGAAAAAATGGCAAAAATGTGAAAATTCAAAAACGCGTTAGCCGTGAGCATTTTTTGTGCTGTTTTTTGCACCCATCCTAATTATGAACATGCATTCTAGTGAATGTTGTAAAAAAAGTGAAAATTAAATGCTTCACAAAACCTCGATTTTTTTCATGAGTTATAACACACGTTTTTTGACGAAAAAATGGCAAAAATGTGAAAATTCAAAAACGCGTTAGCCGTGAGCATTTTTTGTGCTGTTTTTTGCACCCATCCTAATTATGAACATGCATTCTAGTGAATGTTGTAAAAAAAGTGAAAATTAAATGCTTCACAAAACCTCGATTTTTTTCATGAGTTATAACACACGTTTTTTGACGAAAAAATGGCAAAAATGTGAAAATTCAAAAACGCGTTAGCCGTGAGCATTTTTTGTGCTGTTTTTTGCACCCATCCTAATTATGAACATGCATTCTAGTGAATGTTGTAAAAAAAGTGAAAATTAAATGCTTCACAAAACCTCGATTTTTTTCATGAGTTATAACACACGTTTTTTGACGAAAAAATGGCAAAAATGTGAAAATTCAAAAACGCGTTAGCCGTGAGCATTTTTTGTGCTGTTTTTTGCACCCATCCTAATTATGAACATGCATTCTAGTGAATGTTGTAAAAAAAGTGAAAATTAAATGCTTCACAAAACCTCGATTTTTTTCATGAGTTATAACACACGTTTTTTGACGAAAAAATGGCAAAAATGTGAAAATTCAAAAACGCGTTAGCCTTGAGCATTTTTTGTGCTGTTTTTTGCACCCATCCTAATTATGAACATGCATTCTAGTGAATGTTGTAAAAAAGTGAAAATTAAATGCTTCACAAAACCTCGATTTTTTTATAACACACGTTTTTTGACGAAAAAATGGCAAAAATGTGAAAATTCAAAAACGCGTTAGCCGTGAGCATTTTTTGTGCTGTTTTTTGCACCCATCCTAATTATGAACATGCATTCTAGTGAATGTTGTAAAAAAAGTGAAAATTAAATGCTTCACAAAACCTCGATTTTTTTCATGAGTTATAACACACGTTTTTTGACGAAAAAATGGCAAAAATGTGAAAATTCAAAAACGCGTTAGCCGTGAGCATTTTTTGTGCTGTTTTTTGCACCCATCCTAATTATGAACATGCATTCTAGTGAATGTTGTAAAAAAAGTGAAAATTAAATGCTTCACAAAACCTCGATTTTTTTTATAACACACGTTTTTTGACGAAAAAATGGCAAAAATGTGAAAATTCAAAAACGCGTTAGCCGTGAGCATTTTTTGTGCTGTTTTTTGCACCCATCCTAATTATGAACATGCATTCTAGTGAATGTTGTAAAAAAAGTGAAAATTAAATGCTTCACAAAACCTCGATTTTTTTCATGAGTTATAACACACGTTTTTTGACGAAAAAATGGCAAAAATGTGAAAATTCAAAAACGCGTTAGCCGTGAGCATTTTTTGTGCTGTTTTTTGCACCCATCCTAATTATGAACATGCATTCTAGTGAATGTTGTAAAAAAAGTGAAAATTAAATGCTTCACAAAACCTCGATTTTTTTTCATGAGTTATAACACACGTTTTTTGACGAAAAAATGTGAAAATTCAAAAACGCGTTAGCCGTGAGCATTTTTTGTGCTGTTTTTTGCACCCATCCTAATTATGAACATGCATTCTAGTGAATGTTGTAAAAAAAGTGAAAATTAAATGCTTCACAAAACCTCGATTTTTTTCATGAGTTATAACACACGTTTTTTGACGAAAAAATGGCAAAAATGTGAAAATTCAAAAACGCGTTAGCCGTGAGCATTTTTTGTGCTGTTTTTTGCACCCATCCTAATTATGAACATGCATTCTAGTGAATGTTGTAAAAAAAGTGAAAATTAAATGCTTCACAAAACCTCGATTTTTTTATAACACACGTTTTTTGACGAAAAAATGGCAAAAATGTGAAAATTCAAAAACGCGTTAGCCGTGAGCATTTTTTGTGCTGTTTTTTGCACCCATCCTAATTATGAACATGCATTCTAGTGAATGTTGTAAAAAAAGTGAAAATTAAATGCTTCACAAAACCTCGATTTTTTTCATGAGTTATAACACACGTTTTTTGACGAAAAAATGGCAAAAATGTGAAAATTCAAAAACGCGTTAGCCGTGAGCATTTTTTGTGCTGTTTTTTGCACCCATCCTAATTATGAACATGCATTCTAGTGAATGTTGTAAAAAAAGTGAAAATTAAATGCTTCACAAAACCTCGATTTTTTTCATGAGTTATAACACACGTTTTTTGACGAAAAAATGGCAAAAATGTGAAAATTCAAAAACGCGTTAGCCGTGAGCATTTTTTGTGCTGTTTTTTGCACCCATCCTAATTATGAACATGCATTCTAGTGAATGTTGTAAAAAAGTGAAAATTAAATGCTTCACAAAACCTCGATTTTTTTTCATGAGTTATAACACACGTTTTTTGACGAAAAAATGGCAAAAATGTGAAAATTCAAAAACGCGTTAGCCGAGCATTTTTTGTGCTGTTTTTTGCACCCATCCTAATTATGAACATGCATTCTAGTGAATGTTGTAAAAAAAGTGAAAATTAAATGCTTCACAAAACCTCGATTTTTTTCATGAGTTATAACACACGTTTTTTGACGAAAAAATGGCAAAAATGTGAAAATTCAAAAACGCGTTAGCCGTGAGCATTTTTTGTGCTGTTTTTTGCACCCATCCTAATTATGAACTTGCATTCTAGTGAATGTTGTAAAAAAAGTGAAAATTAAATGCTTCACAAAACCTCGATTTTTTTCATGAGTTATAACACACGTTTTTTGACGAAAAAATGGCAAAAATGTGAAAATTCAAAAACGCGTTAGCCGTGAGCATTTTTTGTGCTGTTTTTTGCACCCATCCTAATTATGAACATGCATTCTAGTGAATGTTGTAAAAAAAGTGAAAATTAAATGCTTCACAAAACCTCGATTTTTTTTCATGAGTTATAACACACGTTTTTTGACGAAAAAATGTGAAAATTCAAAAACGCGTTAGCCGTGAGCATTTTTTGTGCTGTTTTTTGCACCCATCCTAATTATGAACATGCATTCTAGTGAATGTTGTAAAAAAAGTGAAAATTAAATGCTTCACAAAACCTCGATTTTTTTTCATGAGTTATAACACACGTTTTTTGACGAAAAAATGGCAAAAATGTGAAAATTCAAAAACGCGTTAGCCGTGAGCATTTTTTGTGCTGTTTTTTGCACCCATCCTAATTATGAACATGCATTCTAGTGAATGTTGTAAAAAAAGTGAAAATTAAATGCTTCACAAAACCTCGATTTTTTTTCATGAGTTATAACACACGTTTTTGACGAAAAAATGTGAAAATTCAAAAACGCGTTAGCCGTGAGCATTTTTTGTGCTGTTTTTTGCACCCATCCTAATTATGAACATGCATTCTAGTGAATGTTGTAAAAAAAGTGAAAATTAAATGCTTCACAAAACCTCGATTTTTTTCATGAGTTATAACACACGTTTTTTGACGAAAAAATGGCAAAAATGTGAAAATTCAAAAACGCGTTAGCCGTGAGCATTTTTTGTGCTGTTTTTTGCACCCATCCTAATTATGAACATGCATTCTAGTGAATGTTGTAAAAAAGTGAAAATTAAATGCTTCACAAAACCTCGATTTTTTTTATAACACACGTTTTTTGACGAAAAAATGGCAAAAATGTGAAAATTCAAAAACGCGTTAGCCGTGAGCATTTTTTGTGCTGTTTTTTGCACCCATCCTAATTATGAACATGCATTCTAGTGAATGTTGTAAAAAAAGTGAAAATTAAATGCTTCACAAAACCTCGATTTTTTTCATGAGTTATAACACACGTTTTTTGACGAAAAAATGGCAAAAATGTGAAAATTCAAAAACGCGTTAGCCGTGAGCATTTTTTGTGCTGTTTTTTGCACCCATCCTAATTATGAACATGCATTCTAGTGAATGTTGTAAAAAAAGTGAAAATTAAATGCTTCACAAAACCTCGATTTTTTTCATGAGTTATAACACACGTTTTTTGACGAAAAAATGGCAAAAATGTGAAAATTCAAAAACGCGTTAGCCGTGAGCATTTTTTGTGCTGTTTTTTGCACCCATCCTAATTATGAACATGCATTCTAGTGAATGTTGTAAAAAAGTGAAAATTAAATGCTTCACAAAACCTCGATTTTTTTCATGAGTTATAACACACGTTTTTTGACGAAAAAATGGCAAAAATGTGAAAATTCAAAAACGCGTTAGCCGTGAGCATTTTTTGTGCTGTTTTTTGCACCCATCCTAATTATGAACATGCATTCTAGTGAATGTTGTAAAAAAAGTGAAAATTAAATGCTTCACAAAACCTCGATTTTTTTTCATGAGTTATAACACACGTTTTTTGACGAAAAAATGTGAAAATTCAAAAACGCGTTAGCCGTGAGCATTTTTTGTGCTGTTTTTTGCACCCATCCTAATTATGAACATGCATTCTAGTGAATGTTGTAAAAAAAGTGAAAATTAAATGCTTCACAAAACCTCGATTTTTTTCATGAGTTATAACACACGTTTTTTGACGAAAAAATGGCAAAAATGTGAAAATTCAAAAACGCGTTAGCCGTGAGCATTTTTTGTGCTGTTTTTTGCACCCATCCTAATTATGAACATGCATTCTAGTGAATGTTGTAAAAAAAGTGAAAATTAAATGCTTCACAAAACCTCGATTTTTTTATAACACACGTTTTTTGACGAAAAAATGGCAAAAATGTGAAAATTCAAAAACGCGTTAGCCGTGAGCATTTTTTGTGCTGTTTTTTGCACCCATCCTAATTATGAACTTGCATTCTAGTGAATGTTGTAAAAAAAGTGAAAATTAAATGCTTCACAAAACCTCGATTTTTTTCATGAGTTATAACACACGTTTTTTGACGAAAAAATGGCAAAAATGTGAAAATTCAAAAACGCGTTAGCCGTGAGCATTTTTTGTGCTGTTTTTTTCACCCATCCTAATTATGAACATGCATTCTAGTGAATGTTGTAAAAAAAGTGAAAATTAAATGCTTCACAAAACCTCGATTTTTTTCATGAGTTATAACACACGTTTTTTGACGAAAAAATGGCAAAAATGTGAAAATTCAAAAACGCGTTAGCCGTGAGCATTTTTTGTGCTGTTTTTGCACCCATCCTAATTATGAACATGCATTCTAGTGAATGTTGTAAAAAAAGTGAAAATTAAATGCTTCACAAAACCTCGATTTTTTTCATGAGTTATAACACACGTTTTTTGACGAAAAAATGGCAAAAATGTGAAAATTCAAAAACGCGTTAGCCGTGAGCATTTTTTGTGCTGTTTTTTGCACCCATCCTAATTATGAACATGCATTCTAGTGAATGTTGTAAAAAAAGTGAAAATTAAATGCTTCACAAAACCTCGATTTTTTTATAACACACGTTTTTTGACGAAAAAATGGCAAAAATGTGAAAATTCAAAAACGCGTTAGCCGTGAGCATTTTTTGTGCTGTTTTTTGCACCCATCCTAATTATGAACATGCATTCTAGTGAATGTTGTAAAAAAAGTGAAAATTAAATGCTTCACAAAACCTCGATTTTTTTCATGAGTTATAACACACGTTTTTTGACGAAAAAATGGCAAAAATGTGAAAATTCAAAAACGCGTTAGCCGTGAGCATTTTTTGTGCTGTTTTTTGCACCCATCCTAATTATGAACATGCATTCTAGTGAATGTTGTAAAAAAAGTGAAAATTAAATGCTTCACAAAACCTCGATTTTTTTATAACACACGTTTTTTGACGAAAAAATGGCAAAAATGTGAAAATTCAAAAACGCGTTAGCCGTGAGCATTTTTTGTGCTGTTTTTTGCACCCATCCTAATTATGAACATGCATTCTAGTGAATGTTGTAAAAAAAGTGAAAATTAAATGCTTCACAAAACCTCGATTTTTTTCATGAGTTATAACACACGTTTTTTGACGAAAAAATGGCAAAAATGTGAAAATTCAAAAACGCGTTAGCCGTGAGCATTTTTTGTGCTGTTTTTTGCACCCATCCTAATTATGAACATGCATTCTAGTGAATGTTGTAAAAAAAGTGAAAATTAAATGCTTCACAAAACCTCGATTTTTTTCATGAGTTATAACACACGTTTTTTGACGAAAAAATGGCAAAAATGTGAAAATTCAAAAACGCGTTAGCCGTGAGCATTTTTTGTGCTGTTTTTTGCACCCATCCTAATTATGAACATGCATTCTAGTGAATGTTGTAAAAAAAGTGAAAATTAAATGCTTCACAAAACCTCGATTTTTTTCATGAGTTATAACACACGTTTTTTGACGAAAAAATGGCAAAAATGTGAAAATTCAAAAACGCGTTAGCCGTGAGCATTTTTTGTGCTGTTTTTTGCACCCATCCTAATTATGAACATGCATTCTAGTGAATGTTGTAAAAAAAGTGAAAATTAAATGCTTCACAAAACCTCGATTTTTTTCATGAGTTATAACACACGTTTTTTGACGAAAAAATGGCAAAAATGTGAAAATTCAAAAACGCGTTAGCCGTGAGCATTTTTTGTGCTGTTTTTTGCACCCATCCTAATTATGAACATGCATTCTAGTGAATGTTGTAAAAAAAGTGAAAATTAAATGCTTCACAAAACCTCGATTTTTTTTCATGAGTTATAACACACGTTTTTGACGAAAAAATGTGAAAATTCAAAAACGCGTTAGTGAGCATTTTTTGTGCTGTTTTTTGCACCCATCCTAATTATGAACATGCATTCTAGTGAATGTTGTAAAAAAGTGAAAATTAAATGCTTCACAAAACCTCGATTTTTTTTCATGAGTTATAACACACGTTTTTTGACGAAAAAATGGCAAAAATGTGAAAATTCAAAAACGCGTTAGCCGTGAGCATTTTTTGTGCTGTTTTTTGCACCCATCCTAATTATGAACATGCATTCTAGTGAATGTTGTAAAAAAAGTGAAAATTAAATGCTTCACAAAACCTCGATTTTTTTTCATGAGTTATAACACACGTTTTTTGACGAAAAAATGGCAAAAATGTGAAAATTCAAAAACGCGTTAGCCGTGAGCATTTTTTGTGCTGTTTTTTGCACCCATCCTAATTATGAACATGCATTCTAGTGAATGTTGTAAAAAAAGTGAAAATTAAATGCTTCACAAAACCTCGATTTTTTTCATGAGTTATAACACACGTTTTTTGACGAAAAAATGGCAAAAATGTGAAAATTCAAAAACGCGTTAGCCGTGAGCATTTTTTGTGCTGTTTTTTGCACCCATCCTAATTATGAACATGCATTCTAGTGAATGTTGTAAAAAAAGTGAAAATTAAATGCTTCACAAAACCTCGATTTTTTTTCATGAGTTATAACACACGTTTTTTGACAAAAAATGGCAAAAATGTGAAAATTCAAAAACGCGTTAGCCGTGAGCATTTTTTGTGCTGTTTTTTGCACCCATCCTAATTATGAACATGCATTCTAGTGAATGTTGTAAAAAAAGTGAAAATTAAATGCTTCACAAAACCTCGATTTTTTTTCATGAGTTATAACACACGTTTTTTGACGAAAAAATGTGAAAATTCAAAAACGCGTTAGCCGTGAGCATTTTTTGTGCTGTTTTTTGCACCCATCCTAATTATGAACATGCATTCTAGTGAATGTTGTAAAAAAGTGAAAATTAAATGCTTCACAAAACCTCGATTTTTTTCATGAGTTATAACACACGTTTTTTGACGAAAAAATGGCAAAAATGTGAAAATTCAAAAACGTTAGCCGTGAGCATTTTTTGTGCTGTTTTTTGCACCCATCCTAATTATGAACATGCATTCTAGTGAATGTTGTAAAAAAGTGAAAATTAAATGCTTCACAAAACCTCGATTTTTTTATATAACACACGTTTTTTGACGAAAAAATGGCAAAAATGTGAAAATTCAAAAACGTTAGCCGTGAGCATTTTTTGTGCTGTTTTTTGCACCCATCCTAATTATGAACATGCATTCTAGTGAATGTTGTAAAAAAAGTGAAAATTAAATGCTTCACAAAACCTCGATTTTTTTCATGAGTTATAACACACGTTTTTTGACGAAAAAATGGCAAAAATGTGAAAATTCAAAAACGCGTTAGCCGTGAGCATTTTTTGTGCTGTTTTTTGCACCCATCCTAATTATGAACATGCATTCTAGTGAATGTTGTAAAAAAGTGAAAATTAAATGCTTCACAAAACCTCGATTTTTTTCATGAGTTATAACACACGTTTTTTGACGAAAAAATGGCAAAAATGTGAAAATTCAAAAACGCGTTAGCCGTGAGCATTTTTTGTGCTGTTTTTTGCACCCATCCTAATTATGAACATGCATTCTAGTGAATGTTGTAAAAAAAGTGAAAATTAAATGCTTCACAAAACCTCGATTTTTTTCATGAGTTATAACACACGTTTTTTGACGAAAAAATGGCAAAAATGTGAAAATTCAAAAACGCGTTAGCCGTGAGCATTTTTTGTGCTGTTTTTTGCACCCATCCTAATTATGAACATGCATTCTAGTGAATGTTGTAAAAAAAGTGAAAATTAAATGCTTCACAAAACCTCGATTTTTTTTCATGAGTTATAACACACGTTTTTTGACGAAAAAATGGCAAAAATGTGAAAATTCAAAAACGCGTTAGCCGTGAGCATTTTTTGTGCTGTTTTTTGCACCCATCCTAATTATGAACATGCATTCTAGTGAATGTTGTAAAAAAGTGAAAATTAAATGCTTCACAAAACCTCGATTTTTTTCATGAGTTATAACACACGTTTTTTGACGAAAAAATGGCAAAAATGTGAAAATTCAAAAACGCGTTAGCCGTGAGCATTTTTTGTGCTGTTTTTTGCACCCATCCTAATTATGAACATGCATTCTAGTGAATGTTGTAAAAAAGTGAAAATTAAATGCTTCACAAAACCTCGATTTTTTTTCATGAGTTATAACACACGTTTTTTGACGAAAAAATGGCAAAAATGTGAAAATTCAAAAACGCGTTAGCCGTGAGCATTTTTTGTGCTGTTTTTTGCACCCATCCTAATTATGAACATGCATTCTAGTGAATGTTGTAAAAAAAGTGAAAATTAAATGCTTCACAAAACCTCGATTTTTTTCATGAGTTATAACACACGTTTTTTGACGAAAAAATGGCAAAAATGTGAAAATTCAAAAACGCGTTAGCCGTGAGCATTTTTTGTGCTGTTTTTTGCACCCATCCTAATTATGAACATGCATTCTAGTGAATGTTGTAAAAAAAGTGAAAATTAAATGCTTCACAAAACCTCGATTTTTTTCATGAGTTATAACACACGTTTTTTGACGAAAAAATGGCAAAAATGTGAAAATTCAAAAACGCGTTAGCCGTGAGCATTTTTTGTGCTGTTTTTTGCACCCATCCTAATTATGAACATGCATTCTAGTGAATGTTGTAAAAAAAGTGAAAATTAAATGCTTCACAAAACCTCGATTTTTTTTCATGAGTTATAACACACGTTTTTGACGAAAAAATGTGAAAATTCAAAAACGCGTTAGCCGTGAGCATTTTTTGTGCAGTTTTTTGCACCCATCCTAATTATGAACATGCATTCTAGTGAATGTTGTAAAAAAAGTGAAAATTAAATGCTTCACAAAACCTCGATTTTTTTTCATGAGTTATAACACACGTTTTTTGACGAAAAAATGGCAAAAATGTGAAAATTCAAAAACGCGTTAGCCGTGAGCATTTTTTGTGCTGTTTTTTGCACCCATCCTAATTATGAACATGCATTCTAGTGAATGTTGTAAAAAAAGTGAAAATTAAATGCTTCACAAAACCTCGATTTTTTTTCATGAGTTATAACACACGTTTTTTGACGAAAAAATGGCAAAAATGTGAAAATTCAAAAACGCGTTAGCCGTGAGCATTTTTTGTGCTGTTTTTTGCACCCATCCTAATTATGAACATGCATTCTAGTGAATGTTGTAAAAAAAGTGAAAATTAAATGCTTCACAAAACCTCGATTTTTTTCATGAGTTATAACACACGTTTTTTGACGAAAAAATGGCAAAAATGTGAAAATTCAAAAACGCGTTAGCCGTGAGCATTTTTTGTGCTGTTTTTTGCACCCATCCTAATTATGAACATGCATTCTAGTGAATGTTGTAAAAAAAGTGAAAATTAAATGCTTCACAAAACTTCGATTTTTTTTCATGAGTTATAACACACGTTTTTTGACGAAAAAATGGCAAAAATGTGAAAATTCAAAAACGCGTTAGACGTGAGCATTTTTTGTGCTGTTTTTTGCACCCATCCTAATTATGAACATGCATTCTAGTGAATGTTGTAAAAAAAGTGAAAATTAAATGCTTCACAAAACCTCGATTTTTTTTCATGAGTTATAACACACGTTTTTTGACGAAAAAATGTGAAAATTCAAAAACGCGTTAGCCGTGAGCATTTTTTGTGCTGTTTTTTGCACCCATCCTAATTATAAACTTGCATTCTAGTGAATGTTGTAAAAAAGTGAAAATTAAATGCTTCACAAAACCTCGATTTTTTTCATGAGTTATAACACACGTTTTTTGACGAAAAAATGGCAAAAATGTGAAAATTCAAAAATGCGTTAGCCGTGAGCATTTTTTGTGCTGTTTTTTGCACCCATCCTAATTATGAACATGCATTCTAGTGAATGTTGTAAAAAAAGTGAAAATTAAAAGCTTCACAAATCCTCGATTATTTTATAACACACGTTTTTTGACGAAAAAATGGCAAAAATGTGAAAATTCAAAAACACGTTAGCCGTGAGCATTTTTTGTGCTGTTTTTTGCACCCATCCTAATTATGAACATGCATTCTAGTGAATGTTGTAAAAAAAGTGAAAATTAAATGCTTCACAAAACCTCTATTTTTTTCATGAGTTATAACACACGTTTTTTGACGAAAAAATGGCAAAAATGTGAAAATTCAAAAACGCGTTAGCCGTGAGAATTTTTTGTGCTGTTTTTTTCACCCATCCTAATTATGAACATGCATTCTAGTGAATGTTGTAAAAAAAGTGAAAATTAAATGCTTCACAAAACCTCGATTTTTTTCATGAGTTATAACACACGTTTTTTGACGAAAAAATGGCAAAAATGAGAAAATTCAAAAACGCGTTAGCCCTGAGCATTTTTTGTGCTGTATTTTGCACCCATCCTAATTATGAATATGCATTCTAGTGAATGTTGTAAAAAAAGTGAAAATTAAATGCTTCACAAAACCTCGATTTTTTTCATGAGTTATAACACACGTTTTTTGACGAAAAAATGGCAAAAATGTGAAAATTCAAAAACGCGTTAGCCCTGAGCATTTTTTGTGCTGTTTTTTGCACCCATCCTAATTATGAACATGCATTCTAGTGAATGTTGTAAAAAAAGTGAAAATTAAATGCTTCACAAAACCTCGATTTTTTTCATGAGTTATAACACACGTTTTTTGACGAAAAAATGGCAAAAATGTGAAAATTCAAAAACGCGTTAGCCGTGAGCATTTTTTGTGCTGTTTTTTGCACCCATCCTAATTATGAACTTGCATTCTAGTGAATGTTGTTAAAAAAGTGAAAATTAAATGCTTCACAAAACCTCTATTTTTTTCATGAGTTATAACACACGTTTTTTGACAAAAAAATGGCAAAAATGTGAAAATTCAAAAACGCGTTAATTGTGAGCATTTTTTGTTCAGTTTTTTGCACCCATCCTAATTATGAACATGCATTCTAGTGAATGTTGTAAAAAATTGAAAATTAAATGCTTCACAAAACCTCGATTTTTTTTCATGAGTTATAACACACGTTTTTTGACGAAAAAATGGCAAAAATGTGAAAATTCCAAAACGCGTTAGCCGTGAGCATTTTTTGTGCTGTTTTTTGCACCCATCCTAATTATGAACATGCATTCTAGTGAATGTTGTAAAAAAAGTGAAAATTAAATGCATCACAAAACTTCGATTTTTTTTTCATGAGTTATAACACACGTTTTTTGACAAAAAAATGGCAAAAATGTGAAAATTCAAAAACGCGTTAGACGTGAGCATTTTTTGTGCTGTTTTTTGCACCCATCCTAATTATGAACATGCATTCTAGTGAATGTTGTAAAAAAAGTGAAAATTAAATGCTTCACAAAACCTCGATTTTTTTTCATGAGTTATAACACACGTTTTTTGACGAAAAAATGTGAAAATTCAAAAACGCGTTAGCCGTGAGCATTTTTTGTGCTGTTTTTTGCACCCATCCTAATTATAAACTTGCATTCTAGTGAATGTTGTAAAAAAGTGAAAATTAAATGCTTCACAAAACCTCGATTTTTTTCATGAGTTATAACACACGTTTTTTGACGAAAAAATGGCAAAAATGTGAAAATTCAAAAATGCATTAGCCGTGAGCATTTTTTGTGCTGTTTTTTGCACCCATCCTAATTATGAACATGAATTCTAGTGAATTTTGTAAAAAAAGTGAAAATTAAAAGCTTCACAAATCCTCGATTATTTTATAACACACGTTTTTTGACGAAAAAATGGCAAAAATGTGAAAATTCAAAAACACGTTAGCCGTGAGCATTTTTTGTGCTGTTTTTTGCACCCATCCTAATTATGAACATGCATTCTAGTGAATGTTGTAAAAAAAGTGAAAATTAAATGCTTCACAAAACCTCTATTTTTTTCACGAGTTATAACACACGTTTTTTGACGAAAAAATGGCAAAAATGTGAAAATTCAAAAACGCGTTAGCCGTGAGAATTTTTTGTGCTGTTTTTTTCACCCATCCTAATTATGAACATGCATTCTAGTGAATGTTGTAAAAAAGTGAAAATTAAATGCTTCACAAAACCTCGATTTTTTTCATGAGTTATAACACACGTTTTTTGACGAAAAAATGGCAAAAATGAGAAAGTTCAAAAACGCGTTAGCCCTGAGCATTTTTTGTGCTGTATTTTGCACCCATCCTAATTATGAATATGCATTCTAGTGAATGTTGTAAAAAAAGTGAAAATTAAATTCTTCACAAAACCTCGATTTTTTTCATGAGTTATAACACACGTTTTTTGACGAAAAAATGGCAAAAATGTGAAAATTCAAAAACGCGTTAGCCCTGAGCATTTTTTGTGCAGTTTTTTGCACCCATCCTAATTATGAATATGCATTCTAGTGAATGTTGTAAAAAAAGTGAAAATTAAATGCTTCACAAAACCTCGATTTTTTTCATGAGTTATAACACACGTTTTTTGACGAAAAAATGGCAAAAATGTGAAAATTCAAAAACGCGTTAGCCGTGAGCATTTTTTGTGCTGTTTTTTGCACCCATCCTAATTATGAACTTGCATTCTAGTGAATGTTGTTAAAAAAGTGAAAATTAAATGCTTCACAAAACCTCTATTTTTTTCATGAGTTATAACACACGTTTTTTGACGAAAAAATGGCAAAAATGTGAAAATTCAAAAACGCATTAGCCGTGAGAATTTTTTGTGCTGTTTTTTTCACCCATCCTAATTATGAACATGCATTCTAGTGAATGTTGTAAAAAAAGTGAAAATTAAATGCTTCACAAAACCTCGATTTTTTTCATGAGTTATAACACACGTTTTTTGACGAAAAAATGGCAAAGATGAGAAAGTTCAAAAACGCGTTAGCCCTGAGCATTTTTTGTGCTGTATTTTGCAACCATCCTAATTATGAATATGCATTCTAGTGAATGTTGTAAAAAAAGTGAAAATTAAATTCTTCACAAAACCTCGATTTTTTTCATGAGTTATAACACACGTTTTTTGACGAAAAAATGGCAAAAATGTGAAAATTCAAAAACGCGTTAGCCCTGAGCATTTTTTGTGCAGTTTTTTGCACCCATCCTAATTATGAACATGCATTCTAGTGAATGTTGTAAAAAAAGTGAAAATTAAATGTTTCACAAAACCTCGATTTTTTTCATGAGTTATAACACACGTTTTTTGACGAAAAAATGGCAAAAATGTGAAAGTTCAAAAACGCGTTAGCCCTGAGCATTTTTTGTGCTGTATTTTGCACCCATCCTAATTATGAACTTGCATTCTAGTGAATGTTGTAAAAAAAGTGAAAATTAAATGCTTCACAAAACCTCGATTTTTTTCATGAGTTATAACACACGTTTTTTGACGAAAAAATGGCAAAAATGTGAAAATTCAAAAACGCATTAGCCGTGAGCATTTTTTGTGCGGTTTTTTGCACCCATCCTAATTATGAACATGCATTCTAGTGAATGTTGTAAAAAAAGTGAAAATTAAATGCTTCACAAAACCTCAATTTTTTTTCATGAGTTATAACACACGTTTTTTGACGAAAAAATGTGAAAATTCAAAAACGCGTTAATTGTGAGCATTTTTTGTTCTGTTTTTTGCACCCATCCTAATTATGAACATGCATTCTAGTGAATGTTGTAAAAAAAGTGAAAATTAAATGCTTCACAAAACCTCGATTTTTTTTTCATGAGTTATAACACACGTTCTTTGACGAAAAAATGGCAAAAATGTGAAAATTCAAAAACGCGTTAGCCGTAAGCATTTTTTGTGCGGTTTTTTGCACCCATCCTAATTATGAACATGCATTCTAGTGAATGTTGTAAAAAAAGTGAAAATTAAATGCTTCACAAAACCTCAATTTTTTTTCATGAGTTATAACACACGTTTTTTGACGAAAAAATGTGAAAATTCAAAAACGCGTTAATTGTGAGAATTTTTTGTTCTGTTTTTTGCACCCATCCTAATTATGAACATGCATTCTAGTGAATGTTGTAAAAAATTGAAAATTAAATACTTCACAAAACCTCGATTTTTTTTCATGAGTTATAACACACGTTTTATGACGAAAAAATGGCAAAAATGTGAAAATTCAAAAACACGTTAGCCGTGAGCATTTTTTGTGCTGTTTTTTGCACCCATCCTAATTATGAACATGCATTCTAGTGAATGTTGTAAAAAAAGTGAAAATTAAATGCTTCACAAAACCTCTATTTTTTTCATGAATTATAACACACGTTTTTTGACGAAAAAATGGCAAAAATGTGAAAATTCAAAAACGCGTTAGCCGTGAGCATTTTTTGTGCGGTTTTTTGCACCCATCCTAATTATGAACTTGCATTCTAATGAATGTTGTAAAAAAAGTGAAAATTAAATGCTTCACAAAACCTCTATATTTTTAATGAGTTATAACACACGTTTTTTGACGAAAAAATGGCAAAAATGTGAAAATTCAAAAACGCATTAGCCGTGTTTTTGTGCTGTTTTTTTCACCCATCCTAATTATGAACATGCATTCTAGTGAATGCTGTAAAAAAAGTGAAAATTAAATGCTTCACAAAACCTCGATTTTTTTCATGAGTTATAACACACGTTTTTTGACGAAAAAATGGCAAAAATATGAAAATTCAAAAACGCATTAGCCGTGAGCATTTTTTGTGCGGTTTTTTGCACCCATCCTAATTATGAACATGCATTGTAGTGAATGTTGTAAAAAAAGTGAAAATTAGATGCTTCACAAAACCTCAATTTTTTTTCATGAGTTATAACACACGTTTTTTGACGAAAAAATGTGAAAATTTAAAAACACGTTAATTGTGAGCATTTTTTGTTCTGTTTTTTGCACCCATCCTAATTATGAACATGCATTCTAGTGAATGTTGTAAAAAAATTGAAAATTAAATGCTTCACAAAACCTCGATTTTTTTTCATGAGTTATAACACACGTTTTTTAACGAAAAAATGGCAAAAATGTGAAAATTCAAAAACGCGTTAGCCGTGAGCATTTTTTGTGCTGTTTTTTGCACCCATCCTAATTATGAACATGCATTCTAGTGAATGTTGTGAAATAAGTGAAAATTAAATGCTTCACAGAACCTCGATTTTTTTTTCATGAGTTATAACACACGTTTTTTGACGAAAAAATGGCAAAAATGTGAAAATTCAAAAACGCGTTAGACGTGAGGATTTTTTGTGCTGTTTTTTGCACCCATCCTAATTATGAACATGCATTCTAGTGAATGTTGTAAAAAAAGTGAAAATTAAATGCTTCACAAAACCTCGATTTTTTTTCATGAGTTATAACACGCGTTTTTTGACGAAAAATGGCAAAAATGTGAAAATTCAAAAACGCGTTAGCCGTGAGCATTTTTTGTGCGGTTTTTTGCACCCATCCTAATTATGAACTTGCATTCTAGTGAATGTTGTAAAAAAAGTAAAAATTAAATGCTTCACAAAACCTCGATTTTTTTCATGAGTTATAACACACGTTTTTTGACGAAAAAATGGCAAAAATGTTAAAATTCAAAAATGCATTAGCCGTGAGCATTTTTTGTGCTGTTTTTTGCACCCATCCTAATTATGAACATGAATTCTGGTGAATGTTGTAAAAAAAGTGAAAATTAAATGCTTCACAAAACCTCGATTTTTTTATAAAACACGTTTTTTGACGAAAAAATGGCAAAAATGTGAAAATTCAAAAACACGTTAGCCGTGAGCATTTTTTGTGCTGTTTTTTGCACCCATCCTAATTATGAACTTGCATTCTAGTGAATGTTGTAAAAAAAGTGAAAATTAAATACTTCACAAAACCTCTATTTTTTTCATGAGTAATAACACACGTTTTTTGACGAAAAAATGGCAAAAATGTGAAAATTCAAAAACGCATTAGCCGTGAGAATTTTTGTTGCTGTTTTTTTCACCCATCCTAATTATGAACATGCATTCTAGTGAATGTTGTAAAAAAAGTGAAAATTAAATGCTTCACAAAACCTCAATTTTTTTTCATGAGTTATAACACACGTTTTTTGACGAAAAAATGTGAAAATTCAAAAACGCGTTAATTGTGAGCATTTTTTGTTCTGTTTTTTGCACCCATCCTAATTATGAACATGCATTCTAGTGAATGTTGTAAAAAATTGAAAATTAAATGCTTCACAAAACCTCGATTTTTTTCATGAGTTATAACACACGTTTTTTGACGAAAAAATGGCAAAAATGTGAAAATTCAAAAACGCGTTAGCCGTGAGCATTTTTTGTGCTGTTTTTTGCACTCATCCTAATTATGAACATGCATTCTAGTGAATGTTGTAAAAAAAGTGAAAATTAAATGCTTCACAAAACCTCAATTTTTTTTTCATGAGTTATAACACACGTTCTTTGACGAAAAAATGGCAAAAATGTGAAAATTCAAAAACGCGTTAGACGTGAGCATTTTTTGTGCTGTTTTTTGCACCCATCCTAATTATGAACATGCATTCTAGTGAATGTTGTAAAAAAAGTGAAAATTAAATGCTTCACAAAACCTCGATTTTTTTTCATGAGTTATAACACGCGTTTTTTGACGAAAAAATGGCAAAAATGTGAAAATTCAAAAACGCGTTAGCCGTGAGCATTTTTTGTGCGATTTTTTGCACCCATCCTAATTATGAACTTGCATTCTAGTGAATGTTGTTAAAAAAGTGAAAATTAAATGCTTCACAAAACCTCTATTTTTTTCATGAGTTATAACACACGTTTTTTGACAAAAAAATGGCAAAAATGTGAAAATTCAAAAACGCATTAGCCGTGAGAATTTTTTGTGCTGTTTTTTTCACCCATCCTAATTATGAACATGCATTCTAGTGAATGTTGTAAAAAAAGTGAAAATAAAATGCTTCACAAAACCTCGATTTTTTTCATGAGTTATAACACACGTTTTTTGATGAAAAAATGGCAAAGATGAGAAAGTTCAAAAACGCGTTAGCCCTGAGCATTTTTTGTGTTGTATTTTGCAACCATCCTAATTATGAATATGCATTCTAGTGAATGTTGTAAAAAAAGTGAAAATTAAATTCTTCACAAAACCTCGATTTTTTTCATGAGTTATAACACACGTTTTTTGACGAAAAAATGGCAAAAATGTGAAAATTCAAAAACGCGTTAGCCCTGAGCATTTTTTGTGCAGTTTTTTGCACCCATCCTAATTATGAACATGCATTCTAGTGAATGTTGTAAAAAAAGTGAAAATTAAATGCTTCACAAAACCTCGATTTTTTTCATGAGTTATAACACACGTTTTTTGACGAAAAAATGGCAAAAGTGTGAAAATTCAAAAACGCGTTAGCCGTGAGCATTTTTTGTGCTGTTTTTTGCACCCATCCTAATTATGAACATGCATTCTAGTGAATGTTGTAAAAAAAGTGAAAATTAAATGCTTCACAAAACCTCTATTTTTTTCATGAATTATAACACACGTTTTTTGACGAAAAAATGGCAAAAATGTGAAAATTCAAAAACGCGTTAGCCGTGGGCATTTTTTGTGCTGTTTTTTGCACCCATCCTAATTATGAACATGCATTCTAGTGAATGTTGTAAAAAAAGTGAAAATTAAATGCTTCACAAAACCTCGATTTTTTTTTCATGAGTTATAACACACGTTCTTTGACGAAAAAATGGCAAAAATGTGAAAATTCAAAAACGCGTTAGCCGTAAGCATTTTTTGTGCGGTTTTTTGCACCCATCCTAATTATGAACATGCATTCTAGTGAATGTTGTAAAAAAAGTGAAAATTAAATGCTTCACAAAACCTCAATTTTTTTTCATGAGTTATAACACACGTTTTTTGACGAAAAAATGGCAAAAGTGTGAAAATTCAAAAACGCGTTAGCCGTGAGCATTTTTTGTGCTGTTTTTTGCACCCATCCTAATTATGAACATGCATTCTAGTGAATGTTGTAAACAAAGTGAAAATTAAATGCTTCACAAAACCTCGAATTTTTTCATGAGTTATAACACGCGTTTTTTGACGAAAAAATGGCAAAAATGCGAAAATTCAAAAACGCGTTAGCCGTGAGCATTTTTTGTGCTGTTTTTTGCACCCATCCTAATTATGAACATGCATTCTAGTGAATGTTGTAAAAAAAGTGAAAATTAAATGCTTCACAAAACCTCGATTTTTTTCATGAGTTATAACACACGTTTTTTGACGAAAAAATGGCAAAAATGTGAAAATTCAAAAACGCGTTAGCCCTGAGCATTTTTTGTGCTGTTTTTTGCACCCATCCTAATTATGAACATGCATTCTAGTGAATGTTGTAAAAAAAGTGAAAATTAAATGCTTCACAAAACCTCGATTTTTTTTTCATGAGTTATAAAACACGTTTTTTGACGAAAAAATGTCAAAAATGTGAAAATTCAAAAACGCGTTAGCCCTGAGCATTTTTTGTGCTGTTTTTTGCACCCATCCTAATTATGAACATGTATTCTAGTGAATGTTGTAAAAAAAGTGAAAATTAAATGCTTCCCCACCTAATCCAGTGATAGCTCTTTTGGTTTTTTAGCCCATCCCACAAAAAGTTAGCACATAATGCCTCTATTTGATTTAGCACTCTTTTAGGAGGGTTAACTGCCATAGTGGAGTAAATTAGCATCGCTGATAGAACGCTTCTTATGAGGGTGATCCTACCTCCTTTAGACAAAAAGTTTGTATTCCAAGAACATGTATGGTTTCTGATTTTCTGTACTAGTGCATCAAAATATTGGGATTTCAGTTTACCATAATGCAGTGGAATGCGTAAGTAGTTAATGGGAAAGCTTCCTTTCTGAAATTTTGTTCTCCTTCCTACCCTCACTTTTTTGTGTGTGGCCAGCTTGTGGTGTGTTAAATAGCAGCTTTTTAAACCATTTATTTTCTGCCCTAATACTTCTTGATAGTGATCTAAATCCTTCATCATTATCCTTAGGGATTTGGGGTGAGCAGACGTAAATATCATGATATCATCTGCGTAGGCTAGATGAGAAATCTGTGGGCAGTTCCTAGGGACACAGAAACCTGGGGCTTTAGACATAGACAAATTTAATACTCTCGACAAATATTCAGATCCTATGATAAAAAGCATTGTGAAATTGGATCCCCTTGTCTCAGTCCTCTAGAGGACTTGAACCAACCTTGGGGGGCACCATTTATAAGGATTGACATCCATATATTAGAGATAAGCCTCCATATGGTATCAATCCATCTTTCTCCAAACCCCATTTCCCTCATAATGTGTAGCAAATAAGACCATTGGACTCTATCATATGCCTTCTCCATGTCTAGTTTAATGGTAACATTCCCATTTTTGTTCTTACTAGTCATAGAAGTCATGAGTTCACTAGCCAATAGATAGTTATCTAAAATTTGCCTACCTTTCACAAAGCCTCTTTGATTATTACTAATTAAAGAAGGCAAGATTTTGCTTAATCTATTAGCTAGAAGCTTGGACAAAATTTTATTTACAAAATTACATAAGCTAATTGGCCTGAAATGTGAAAATGAAGAGGGGTTTACAATTTTTGGAATTAACACTATTGAAGTGGCTGACATTCCTTTGGGGATTTCTTCTCCATTCAGGAAGCTTTTGACAGCTTCAAGAAGGTCTTCTTTTATCACTTCCCAGGACTCCCTAAAGAAATGTCCATTGAACCCATCCGGACCTTGTGCACTATCTTTACCTAAGGAGAAAACGATATGTTTAAGCTCTTCTAGGGATGGATAACACAGCAGCTCCTCATTCTGATGTTCAGATATCAAAGTGGGGATGATTCCACTCCTATAATTGTCAAAAGTTTGGATTGCAGAAAATAACTTGGAGAAATGTTTTACAGCCTGCTCTCCTATCTCTTTTTCCCCTACTATCCACTCACCTGCCTCCCTTTTGATCCTGTGGATGTAGTTCCTATTATGCCTATGTTTTACATCAGCATGAAAGAAAGATGTGTTGCTAACCCCTTCTTCTAACCACTTAATGTTGGCCTTTTGAGCCCAAAACTGTGCTTCCCTAATTGTTGCTAATTTTAGCCTAGCTGCAGCTCTATTGTAGGTTTCTCTAGAAGCTAAGCCATTGACATCATCTTCCTCTATCTTGGACATCTCAATCTCAGCTTTCTCAACCTCAGTTAGAACATTACCAAAAGTGGTAGAGTTCCATTGTTTCAGGGCTAGCTTGGTGGCCTTAATTTTTTCTACTAAGAT
Source organism: Ophiorrhiza pumila (assembly GCA_016586305.1). Lineage (NCBI taxonomy): Eukaryota > Viridiplantae > Streptophyta > Magnoliopsida > Gentianales > Rubiaceae > Ophiorrhiza > Ophiorrhiza pumila. The sequence goes on from BLIW01000007.1 coordinate 240,976, forward strand.
CCTTAAAGGGCTGCCCCTCACTGGAGTATTCCAAGATTTCTTGATCAGCCCTTGAAACTGATGATGTTCTGTCCAGAAGTTTTGAAATCTGAAGCTTTTTGGCCCTTTTTTCCTTTTTGACACTAGCTTGGACAATTAAAGGACAGTGGTCTGAGGGAGCTCTTATTGAATGCTGAACAGATAAATGTAAATTTAGATTCAGTAGGGGATAATTGGCTAGGCACCTATCCAATCTTTTCCACACTCTAGCCCCCCCATGCCTATTATTACACCAAGTGTACAGGGGTCCCTGGAATTGCAGTTCACTAAATCCACTCAGTTCTTCTGTGTCTTTGATAGAACAAGGTCTTCCCCCTTTTTTATCTGCTTTATTTAATATACAATTCCAGTCCCCCCAAAGCATCCATGGGGTGTTTGAGTGACTGTGTTTGGGTAGAGACTCCCATAACTCCTCTCTTTCCTTCCTAGTGTTTTTGGCATACACTGTGGATAATCTAATTGTTTCTGAGATTTTTGGGTGTCTAACTTCGCAAGTGATTTGTTGGGTTGTGCTTTCTATTACGTGACATTCAAAGGGACTCCTTATCAACAGCCATATTTTATTTTCCTTATTAGCTACTGTAATATCAAAATTTAATCTTCTCCTAAGTGATTCAAAATATTGAATCCCTGCAAAAGGTTCAATTATAGCTACCAGATTTATATGATTTTTCCTAATCATCTTTTTGAGTCTTTGAACTTTATCCTTTGCTACTATTCCTCTAGCATTCCAGAACATTATTTTCATCATCTGAACTAGCATCCCTGTAACAAGTTTTTGTTATTTTAGGTCTTAATGACATGTTTGACTCTATCTTTACCTTAGATTTGCTACTTGAAGCAGAGAGTTTCTTACCTTTTTTCTTCTGGTTTCCTTGTTTGATGGGGTTATCCAGGCCCACTGCTTGTTGCTCCTCCACACAGATCACATCAACATTTATGGTCTCCTCATGATCTATTTGTACTGCCTGCAAATTAGACATAGAGTTAGCTTTCTTCATGACAACAGGACTACTTACAGCTTCTGATTGGAGAGGCTCAGCTGGTGGGTCAAAGGATTTCTCCCCTTCCCCCTTATCCTCCTCCTTCTCCTTCATCAAAGGGCCAATTCCCTTCTGCTGATTCAGCTCCTGTTCTGATGGGATTTCCATTTTCAATGTTGGCAGTTCAGTACTTTCAGGTAGTGTTTCTTGTTCATAGCTATCGATCACAGCAGCAATTGTTATCGCCTCGTGGCCTATTTGAGCTGCCTGTTCTTGAATGCTTGTACATATGGTAATGTCATTCTGTTCTACCTCCATTTGTCCTTCTTGGGATGAGCCTTGGTTCGGTGGCACCCCCACCTCCACAGGGTGGGATTCTATTAGGATAATGGGCGTATTGTCCTCCTCCTCTTTGAGGGTTTCCAACATAGCAAACTTGTTACTACCCATCTGGGTGTACAGATGATGTACAGGGATTTTACTAGAAGCCTGATCTACAGTACTTTCATTAATTGGTTCAGGTCTTCTAGGTTTATCAGATGTTTCAGCGGTATCCTGCAAGGAACCGATAATGGGGAGGCTACTAGGGACTACCTCCTTTCCTTTGGATAGTCGAGCTTCTACCTGAGCTTCTTCTCTCTGATTAGCTCCTTTCTTTGAGACAAGGACCCATTATTTCGACCCTGGATTGGATGTTGGTTTTATCTTCCTCGTGTCTTGGTGAGATCCTTTTGGAGCGGGTTTCGGCTGCCTTCTCTGCGGGTCACATTCGTTGCTATCATGGCCCATTTTTCGGCATTTAGAGCAATATTTTAGTCGGTCCTCTATTTCCAACTGCTGCCACTTCCCCTTCTCCTTGCTTCCAATCCAGATACGGGAAGGGACCGTTTTAGTAAGATCCATTTCTACACATACACGTGCCTCGCTTGGTCGGATCAGGTCTGTGGCCTCAGCTATGGCGGTATCCAGCTTCAGGGGTAATCCGGCCACTGATGCTAGAGAATATAGTTTCTCCTTTCGGAACAAATGAAGGGGAAGTTGAGGAAATCTAATCCACACCGGGGAGATAGATGGCTCCACTGCGGTGTCGAAATCCTTCGTCCATTTAAAAATCCGGGCATGGAAACCTTGGAAATGCCATACTTTCCGAGTCCAAAGTCTCTGAAAATCTGGCTCCTTATCAAATTTAAATAGCACATGCCGATTATCTAACAGCCCAACCTTGCAATCTCCCAGAAATCCTACAGCTATAACCTCCTTCCTGATCTGAACCATAGCAGGGCGGCCCCAAGAGAACTTCCCAATAAGAGTCAATTGGAAGTTTTGAGCTAACTCATTCTCCTCCTCCTCTGTTAAAAACAAAGCTGGCTCCCCCTTAAACAGAGAGAGGGGTTTTGTTTTGAATGGATGCAAAAGATATGGATTTCTCCTTGGTGGACAGGTCTGATTTTCCCAGAGCATTTGCGTACGACGCTGGGGGAGGCTCCTTCCCCTCCGCCGTAGACGGCGTTTTCAGATTGGGTAAAAATACCAGTTAGACAGTAATTGGGCGTATAACGTTATTATTATTATACTGTTCAACGGTGCTTGACTACTTTGAGTAGAGAGAAAAAAAAGGTTACAGCACACGTTGCTATAACCCACGATTTTTGGTTAAAAACGACTATATAGCATACCTATTTTTGATAAAAATGGCAAATTTCAAAAACTTGTCGACGGTAACTGTTTTCGAGCTGTTTTTTGCACTCATATCAAATAGTGACGTCCTATCTAATGAATGGTGTAAAAAAATGTTATAAATTTTTAAAAATGACCATTTTTTATGGGTTATAGCACACCTATTTTTGATAAAAATGACATATTTCAAAAACTTGTTGTCGGTGGCCGTTTTCGAACTGTTTTTTGAACTCACATCTAATAGCGATGTCTTATCTAATGAATGGTGTAAAAAAATAAAAAGTTATAAATTTTTAAAAATGACCATTTTTAGGGGTTATAACACACGTATTTTTGGTTAAAACGGCAAAATTTCAAAAAGTTTCCGTCGGTGGCCGTTTTTGTGCCGTTTTTTGCACTCATATCAATTGACAATGTCCTATCTAATGAATGGTGTAAAAAAATAGAAAGTTATAAATTTTTAAAAATGACCATTTTTTATAGGTTATAGCACACTTATTTTTATTTAAAACGGCAAAATTCAAAAATTTGTCGTCGGTGGCCGTTTTCGTGCCATTTTTTGCAGTCATATCAAATAGCGATGTCCCATCTAATGAATGGAGCAAAAGAACAAAAGTTATAAATTTTAAAAAATGACCATTTTTTATGGGTTATAGCACACCTATTTTTGGTAAAAATGACAAATTTCAAAAACTTGTCGTCGGTAACCGTTTTCGAGCTGTTTTTTGCACTCATATCAAATGGAGATATTCTATCTAATGAATGGTTTTAAAAAAATAGAAATTTAGAAATTTTAAAAAATGACAATTTTTATGGGTTATAATACACGTATTTTTTGTTAAAAGGACAAATTTCAAAAAGATGTCGTCGGTGGTCATTTTCAGGCTGTTTTTTGAAATCATATCTATTGGCAATGTCCTATCTAATGAGTGGTGTTAAAAAAACAGAAAGTTAGAAAATTTTAAAGATGACCATTTTTATGGGTTATAACATACGTATTTCTTGTTAAAACAACAAATTTCAAAAATTTATCGTCGGTGGTCGTTTTCAAGCTATTTTTTGAACTCATATCTAATGTCGATGTCCTATCTAATGAATGGTGTAAAAAAATACAAAGTTATAAATATTTAAAAATGACCATTTTTAGGGGTTAAAGCGCACATATGTTTTTGGTTAAAACGGCAAAATTTCAAAAAGTTGCCTTTGGTGTCCGTTTTCGTGTCTTTCTTGCACTCATGTCAATTGACAATGTGCTATCTAATGAATGGTGTAAAAAATAGAAAGTTAGAAATTTTTAAAAATTGCCATTTTTTGTGGGTTACAATACACATATTTTTCGTTAAAACGACAAAATTCAAAAATTTGCCGTCGGTGGCCGTTTTCATGCCATTTTTTGCACTCATATCAAATAGCAATGTCCTATCTAATTAATGGTGTAAAAAAATAAAAATTTATAAATTTTAAAAAATGACCATTTTTATGGGTTATAGCACACCTTTTTTTTTTGGCAGAACCTCCTTTTGAGGTGGGTCGCCACTCCCAATTTATTTCATAACATGGTGGATGATGGATATACCCAAATTCATCCTTACAAAATTTAAGATCCTATGATCATTAGTAATCCATAACAGTATTGTATTACTATTGTTCAAAGGATATTTCAAAGTGAAACTGAGAGTACTTCCTCCCTTTACAAAAATTATAAGCTGGCTTCTACCTTTTATAATAACATTATATCCCAGCCAGGCCCTTAGGCTAACTAAAATCAAGTATTCTATGAAACAAAACTCCTTAGTAAAGGAGGAATACCCTATTACCAGCAAGAAAATGGATAAATTACTAGGGGAAAATGGCCTAACTTCAGCAACCATTACCCATAATAATGGAGAAATTGGCCTAACATCAGCAACCAATGCCCTATTACTTTTATACCACGACCACTTACTATCCATGGCTGCCTGCTCAAAGCTGAATGATATTGGGATCTTGACGTTTCTGAACCTGAGCTTCATGTGAACTTGTTTCCTTTTACCTTTGTTCTCCTCCAGTTTGGTAGTCCTAACTTGTCTGCTAGTATGAGTTTAGAGAGTTCTGCAGGTGCAGCATTGGTCTCTGTTGTCATATCTGATGAAGCAATCCAAAAAACAAAAATGGCAAATTTCAAAAACTTGTCGTCGGTAACTATTTTCGAGCTGTTTTTTGCACTCATATCAAATAGCAACGTCCTATCTAATGAATGGTGTAAAAAAAACAAAAGTTATAAATTTTTAAAAATGACCATTTTTTATGGGTTATAGCACACCTATTTTTGATAAAAATGGCAAATTTCAAAAACTTGTCGTCGGTAACTGTTTTCGAGCTGTTTTTTGCACTCATATCAAATGGCGATTTTCTATCTAATGAATGGTGTTAAAAAAATAGAAAGTTAGAAATTTTTAAAAATGACCATTTTTTATGGGTTATAATACAAGTATTTTTTGTTAAAACGACAAATTTCAAAAAGTTATCTTCGGTGGTCATTTTCAAGCTGTTTTTTGAACTCATATCTATTGGCAATGTCCTATCTAATGAATGGTGTTAAAAAAACAGTAAGTTAGAAAATTTTAAAGATGACAATTTTTTATGGGTTATAACATACGTATTTTTTGTTAAAACGACAAATTTTAAAACTTGTCGTCGGTGGTCGTTTTCAAGCTATTTTTTGAACTCATATCTAATATCGATGGCCTATCTAATGAATGGTGTTAAAAAATAAAAAGTTATAAATTTTTAAAAATAACCATTTTTATGGGTTATAGCACACATATGTTTTTGGTTAAAACGGCAAAATTTCAAAAAGTTGCCTTTGGCGTTCGTTTTCGTGTCTTTTTTGCACTCATGTCAATTGACAATGTGATATCTAATGAATGCTGTAAAAAATAGAAAGTTAGAAATTTTTAAAAATTGCCATTTTTTATGGGTTATAGCACACATATTTTTCGTTAAAACGACAAAATTCAAAAACTTGTCGTCGGTAACCGTTTTCGAGCTATTTTTTCCGCTCATTTCAAATGGCGATGTTCTATCTAATGAATGGTGTTAAAAAAATAGAAAGTTAGAAATTTTTAAGAATGACCATTTTTATGGGTTATAATACACGTATTTTTTTTATTTTTTTTTTTAATTATTATGGCAACGGACCATTTTCGAGGGGCGCCACTCCCTCTTACATTTAAATCTTGTTTGGGTGATGGATTTACCCTAAAATCACCCTTACACAAAATGAACCATCTTGATCCACTCACCATTAACATGCCTAATGGCAAGTAGATCAAGCGGAGAGCACAAAAGAGGAGTATTACTCCTTTACCTAATTTATATGAATACAAAACTTTAACTACATATGGGTTATAATACACGTATATTTTGTTAAGACGACAATTTTCAAAAAGTTGTCGTTGGTGGTCATTTTCAAGCTTTTTTTTGAACTCATATCTATTGTCAATGTCCTATCTAATGAATGGTGTTAAAAAAATAGAAAGTTAGAAATTTTTAAAGATGACCATTTTTTATGGGTTATAACATACGTATTTTTTGTTAAAACAACAAATTTCAAAAACTTGTCGTATGTGGTAGTTTTCAAGCCATTTTTTGAACTCATATCTAATTTCGATGTCTTGTCTAATGAATGATGTATAAAAATATAAAGTTATAAATTTTTAAAAATGACCATTTTTATGGGTTATAGCACATATATGTTTTTGGTTAAAACGGCAAAATTTCAAAAAGTTGCCTTTGGTGTCCGTTTTCATGTCTTTTTTGCACTCATTTCAACTGACAATGTGCTATCTAATGAATGGTGTAAAAAATAGAAAGTTAGAAATTTTAAAAAATTGCCATTTTCTATGGGTAATAGCACACATATTTTTCGTTAAAATGACAAAATTCAAAAATTTGCCATCGGTGGCCGTTTTCGTGCCAGTTTTTGCACTCATATCAAATAGCGATGTCCTATCTAATGAATGGTGTAAAAAAATAAAAATTTATAAATTTTAAAAAATGACCATTTTTTATGGGTTATAGCACACGTATTTTTGATAAAAACGGCAAATTTAAAAAACATGCTGTTGGTGACCGTTTTTGAGCTATTTTTTGCACTCATATCAAATGACGATGTCCTATCTAATGAATGGTGTTAAAAAAATAGAAAGTTAGAAATTTTTAAAAATGACCATTTTTTATGAGTTATAAGACACGTATTTTTTTTAAAACGCCAAATTTCAAAAACTTGTCGCCGGTGGTTATTTTCGAGCTGTTTTTTCAACTCATATCTAATGGCGATATCCTATCTAATGAATGGTGTTAAAAAAATAGAAAGTTAGAAATTTTTAAAAGTGACCATTTTTTATGGGTTATAGCACACGTATTTTTGTTAAAATGACAAATTTAAAAAAAAAATTGTCGGTGGTCATTTTCGAGCTGTTTTTTGAACTCATATCTAATGGCAATGTCCTATCTAATTAATGGTGTAAAAAAATATAAAGTTATAATGTTTAAAAATGACCATTTTTATGGGTTATAGCACACATATTGTTTTGGCTAAAGTGGCAAAATTTTAAAAAGTTGCCATCGGTGTCCGTTTTCGTGCCTTTTTTGCACTCATGTCAATTGATGATGTCCTATCTAATGAATGGTACAAAAAAATGGTAAGTTTTCAATTTTTAAAAATGACCATTTTTCAGGGGTTATAGCACACGTATTTTTTGTTAAAATGACAAATTTAAAAAACTTGTTGTTGGTGGCCGTTTTCGAACTGTTTTTTGAACTCATATCTAATAGAGATGTCTTATCTAATGAATGGTGTAAAAAAAAAGTTATAAATTTTTAAAAATGACCATTTTTACGGGTTATAACACACGTATTTTTTGTTAAAACGGCAAAATTTCAAAAAGTTTCTGCCGGTCGCCGTTTTTGTGCCCTTTTTTGCACAATCTAATGAATGGTGTAAAAAATAGAAAGTTGAAAATTTTTAAAAATTGTCATTTTTTATGGGTTATAGCACACATATTTTTCGTTAAAACGACAAAATTCAAAAATTTGCCGTCGGTGGCCGTTTTCGTGCCATTTTTTGCACTCATATCAAATAGCGATGTCCTATCTAATGAATTGTGTAAAAAAATAAAAATTTATAAATTTTAAAAAATGACCATTTTTATGGGTTATAGCATACATTTGTTTTTCGCAAAATGGTAAAATTTCGGAAAGTTGTAGTCAAGAGCCGTTTTCGTGCCGTTTTATGCACTCATATCAATTGGCGGTGTCCTGTATAATGAATGGTGTAAAAAAATAGAAAGTTACAAATTTTTAAAATTTACCATGTTATGGGTTATAGGTATAGCACACGTATTTTTGGTTAAAATTGCAAAATTTCATAAAGTTACCGTCGGTGGATGTTTTCGTGTTGTTTTTTGCACTCATATCAAATGGTAATGTCCTATCTAATGAATTATGTGAAAAGAAAAGAAACTTTAATTTTTTTAAAATGGCCATTTTTATGAGTTGTAGCACACGTTTTTTTTTAATTTGGCTGAACCTCTATATTGAGGTGGGTCGCCACTCCCAGTTTATTACATAACTTTTTTGGGTGGTGGATATACCCTAATACCACCCTTACAAAACATATCCATTTGAACATGTCTCCATTTACATGCCCATGGCCTAATGGAAATATGTTTAAGCAGATTTTGCAGAATCAGAAACGTGAAATACTTCCTCCATTTACAAAAGCTTGGGGGACTAACTATACTATAATGTACAGTAACTACAAAGCTGTTTGGTTCAATTCTAGTTAGCCATGCATTTTGCAGAATCATAAACGTGGGTTATAGCACACGTATTTTTTTTAAAAGTCAAATTTTCAAAAAGTTGACATTGGTGGCCGTTTTCGTGTCTTTTTTGCACTCACATCAGATGGCGGTGTCTTATCTAATGAATGATATAAAATAGAAAGTTATAAAATTTTAAATATAACCATTTTTTATGGGTTATAGCACACGTATTTCTGGTTAAAACGGTAAATTTCAAAAACTTATCGTCGGTGGTCATTTTCGAGCTATTTTTTGAACTCATATCTAATGGTGATGTCCTATCTAATGAATGGTGAAAAAAAATAGAAAGTTAAATTTTTTTTAAAAATGACCATTTTTATGGGTTATAGCACACGTATTTTTGGTTAAAACGGCAAAATTTCAAAAAGTTGCCGTTTGTGGCCGTTTTGGTGCCATTTTTTGCACTCAGATCAATTGGTGATGTCCTATCTATTGAATGGTGTAAAAAAATAGGAAGTTATAAATTTTAGAAAATGACCATTTTTGTGGGTTATAGCAAACATTTGTTTTACCAAAACGGCAAAATTTCAAAAAGATACCGTCGGTGGCCGTTTCTGTGTCATTTTTTACACTCATATCAATTAGCGGTGTCCTATATAATGAATGTTGTAAACAAACAGAAAGTTACAAATTTTTAAAAATGACAGTTTTTTATGGGTTATTGCACACGCATTTTTTGTTAAAATGTCAAATTTTCAAAAAGTTACTGTCGGTGGCCGTTTTGGTGCCGTTTTTTGCACTCATATCAAAAGGATATGTCATATCTAATGAATGATGTAAAAAAACAAAAAGTTAAAAATTTTAAAAATGACCATTTTTTATGGTTTATAGCACTCGTATTTTTGTTCAAAAGGCAAAAATTTAAAAAGTTGTCGTTGAAGGCCGTTTTCGTACCATTTTTTGCTCTCACGTCAATTGGTGATGCCCTATCTAATAAATGTGGTAAAAAAATAGAATAAATTTTTAAAATGACCATTTTTTATAGTTATAGCACACGTATTTTTGGTTAAAAAGACAAATTTCAAAAACTTATCGTCGGTGGTCATTTTTTAGATGTTTTTTTTGAACTCATATCTAATGGAGATATCCTATCTAATGAATGGTGTAAAAAAATAGAAAGTTAAAAAATTTTAAAAATAACCATTTTTAAGGGTTATAGCACAAGTATTTTTGGTTAAAACGACAAAAATTTTAAAAATTTACCGTAGGTGGCCATTTTGGTACCATTTTTTTCACTCATATAAATTAGCGATGTCCTATCTAATGAATGGTGTAAAAAAATATGAAGTTATAAATTTTAGAAAATGACCATTTTTGTGGGTTATAGCACAAGTTTTTTTTACCAAAACGGCAAAATTTCAAAAAGTTGTTATCGGTGGCAGTTTTCATGTCATTTTTTTCACTCAAATCAAATGAAGATGTCCTATCTAATGAATGGTGTAAAAAAAACAGAAAGTTATAAAATTTTAAAAATTGACAATTTTTATAGATTATAACACACGTATTTTATGTTAAAACGACAAAATTTCAAAAAGTTGCCTTCGGTAGCTGTTTTGGAGCTGTTTTTTGCACTCATATCAAATGAAAATGTCCTATTTAATGAATGGTGTAAAAAATAGAAAGTTATAAATTTTTAAAAATGACCATTTTTATGGGTTATAGCACACGTATTTTTGTTTAAAAAGGTAAATTTTCAAAAAGTTGCCATCGGTGGCCGTTTTCTTGCCATTTTTGCACTAATATCAATTGGAGGTATTCTATCTAATGAATGGTGTAAAAAACAGAAAGTTATGAATTTTTAAAAATTACCATTTTTATGGGTATAGCACATGGGTTTTTTTGTTAAAACGACAAATTTCAAAAACTTGCCGGTGGTGGCCGTTTTCGTTCTGTTTTTTGCCTTCTTATCAAATAGCGATGTCCTATGTAATGAATGGTTTAAAAAAAATTGAAAGTTAGAAATTTTAAAAAATAACCATATTTATGGGTAATAACTCGTATTTTTTGTTAAAATGGCAAATTTCAAAAACTTTTCGTCAGTTGCCGTTTTCGAGCTATTTTTTTGAACTCATCTAATACCAATGTCCTATCCAATGAATGGTTTAAAAAAATAGATAGTTAGAAATTTTTGAAAATTACCATTCTTATGGGTTATAGCACACGTATTATTGGTTAAAATGGCAAAATTTTAAAACGTTGTCGTCGTTGGCCGTTTTGGTGCTATTTTTTGCACTCATATCAATTGCAGATTTCATATCTAATGAATGGTGTAAAAAACAAGAAGTTATAAATTTCAGAAAATGACCATTTTTTGTGGGTTATAGCACACGTTTTTTTACTAAAACGGCAATATTTCAAAAAGTTACTGTCGGTGGCTGTTTTCGTGTCGTTTTACACTCATATCAATTGGTGGTGTCCCATATAATGAATGTTGTAAACAAACAGAAAGTTACAAATTTTTAAAATTGACAATTTTTTATGAGTTATAGCAGCGTATTTTTTGTTAAAATGGAAAATTTTTAAAAAGTTGTCATTGGTGGCCGTTTTGGTGCCCTTTTTTGCACTCGTATCAAATGAAGATGTCCTATCTAATGAATGGTGTAAAAAATATAAAGATAAAAAAATTTAAAAATAACCATTTTTATGGGTTATAACACACGTAATTTTGTTTAAAAGGCAAAATTTCAAAAAGTTGCCGTCAGTGGCCATTTTCGTGCCATTTTTTGCACTTATATCAATTGGCATTGTCCTATCTAATGAATGAGGTAAAAAAAATAGAAAGTTATAAATTTTTAAAAATGCCCATTTTTATGGTTTATAGCTTGGTTAAAAATGCAAATTTTAAAAACTTGTCGACGGTGGTCGTTTTTTAGCTTATTTTTCAACTCATACCTAATGGCGATGTCCTATCTAACAAATGGTGTAAAAAAAATAGAAAGTTATAAATTTTTAAAAATGACCATTTTTATGGGTTATAACACATGTATTTTTGGTTAAAACGGCAAAATTTTAAAAAGTTACCGTAGTTGACCTTTTTGGTACCATTTATTGCACTCATATCAATTCACAATGTCCTATCTAATGAATGGTGTAAAAAATAGAAAGTTATAAATTTTATAAAATGACTATTTTTTGTTGGTTATAGCACACGTTTTTTTACCAAAATGGCAAATTTTCAAAAAGTTGCCATCAGTGGCCGTTTTCGTGTTGTTTTTAGCACTCATATCAATTGGCGGTGTCCTATCTAATAAATGGTTTAAAAAATAGAAAGTTACAAATTTTTAAAAATTACCATTTTTTATGGGTTATAACACACATATTTTTGGTTAAAATGTCAAATTTTCAAAAAGTTGCCGTCGGAAGCCGTTTTTGTTCTATTTTTTGAACTCATATTAAATGGCTATGTCCTATCTAATGAATGGTGTAAAAAAATAGAAAGTTATAAATTTTTAAAAATGACCATTTTTTATGGGTTATAGCACACGTATTTTTGGTTAAAATGGAAATTTTCAAAAATTTGTATTCAGTGGCTGTTTTCGTGCCTTTTTTGCAGTCATATCTAATGGTGATGTCCTATCTAATGAATGGTGTAAAAAAGAGAAAGTTATAAATTTTTAAAAGTAACCATTTTTATGGGTTATAACACGCGTAATTTTTGTTAAAACGACAAATTTAAAAAACTTGTCATCGCTGACCATTTTCGAGCTATTTTTTGCAATAATATCAAATGGAGATGTCCTATATATCGAATGGTGTAAAAAAAAGTTTGAAATTTTAAAAATTGACCATTTTTTATGGGTTATAACACACGTGTTTTTGGTTAAAACGGTAAAATTTTCAAAAGTTGCTCTCCGTGGCTGTCTTCGTTCAATTTTTCACTTATATTAATTGAAGATGTCCTATCTAATGAATGGTGTAAAAATAGAAAATTTAAAAAATTTAAAAATGACAATTTTTATGGGTTATAGCACACGTATTTTTGGTTAAACCGGAAAAATTCAAAAAAATTTCATCAATGCTCGTTTTTGTGCCATTTTTTGCAGTCATTAGCGATGTCCTATCTAATGAATTGTGTAAAAAAACATGAAGTTATAAATTTTAGAAAATGACCATTTTTTGTGGGTTAGCACACGTTTTTTTACCAAAACGGTAAAATTTAAAAAATTTGCTGTCGGTGGCCGTTTTCTTGTCGTTTTTTTTCACTCAAATCAGATGGAGATGTCCTATCTAATGAATGGTGTAAAAAACAGAAAGTTAAAAAATTTTAAAATTGACAATTTTTATGGGTTATAGCACATGTATTTTATGTTAAAACAACAAAATTTCAAAAAGTTGCCGTCGGTAGTTATTTTGGTGCTGTTTTTTGCACTCATATCAAATGGAGATGTCTTAACTAATAAATGGTGTAAAAAATAGAAAGTTATAAATTTTAAAAAATGATCATTTTTATGGGTTATAGCACACGTATTTTTTGTTTTAAAAGGTAAATTTTCAAAAAGTTGTCATCGGTGGTCGTTTTCGTGCCTTTTTTTCACTCAAATCAAATGGAGATATCCTATCTAATGAATGGTGTAAAAACTAGAAAGTTAGAAATTTTTAAAATTGACCATTTTTTATGGGTTATAGCACACATATTTTTGGTTAAAATGGCAAAATTTAAAAAACGTTGCAGTCGGTGGCCGTTTTCATACCGTTTTTTGAACTCATATCAATTGGCAGTGTCCTATATAATGAATGGTATAAAAAATAGAAAGTTATTAATTTTTATAAATGACCATTTTTATGGGTTATAGCACACGTATTTTTGGTTAAAACGGTAAAATTTGAAAACGTTGCCGTCGGTGGCCGTTTTCGTACCGTTTTTCGCACTCATATCAATTGGCGGTGTCCTATATAATGAATGGTATGAAAAAATAGAAAGTTATTAATTTTTATGAATGACCATTTTTATGGGTTATAGCACACGTATTTTTAGTTAAAACGACAAATTTCAAAAACTAGCTCACTGTTTTTTGGTTAAAATGGCAAATTTTCAAAAAGTTGTCGTCGGTGGCTGTTTTCGTGCCCTTTTTTCCATTCATATCAAATGGCGATATCTTATCTAATGAATGGTGTAAAAAAATAGAAAGTTATAAATTTTTAAAAATGATCATTTTTCATAGGTTATAGCATACGTATTTTTGTTTAAAAGGGCAAAATTTCAAAAAGTTGTCTTTGGTGGCCCTTTTTTTGCACTCATATCAATTGGCAATGTCCTATCCAATGAATTGTGTAAAAAAACAGAAAGTTATAAATTTTTAGAAATGACCATTTTTAATGGATTATAGCACACGTATTTTTGGATAAAATAGCAAATTTCAAAAAGTTGTTGTCGACAGCCGTTTTCGAGCTATTTTTTGAACTCAAATCTAATGGCGATGTCCTATATAAGGTGTAAAAGAAAATTAGAAAGTTAGAAATTTAAAAAAATGACCATTTTTATGGGAAAGAAGAGAAGTAAAGCTAAAAAGAGTGTCAAAATTTTGATATTACGGCTATGGAACATTTGAAATCTATGTAAGACAGTGTGTGATGGGACGATACGTTGAAAATCTGAATAATATACTGGTTTATCAGTGTCGGCATTTTATTTTATTGAGATTCAGTATAAACAGTGAATCCAGTGGGTCATTATGTATAATCCTGGTTAGGACTCCAACTGACTCCACAACCCAACCCCAGAGACATTTCATCAAACACCTGCCGATGTCTTGTGTTTGTTTGTTTGTTTGTTTGTTTCGGAGGCAAGCGCATTTGCCCACCTAAAAAGCCAATCATCGTGTAATTTAGCGGATTGTTTGGTAGCTAAAAATGAGGACCTGTAAATGCAATGCAATTTCTGGATCCCTCCACACACCTCACCCCATTAGCCGCACGACTGTAGTGCTATTGCCGACCTTAGTACCTTACCTTGCCTGTCCAAATGCTGCGACACTCAGTTGCTACTTGCCATAATAGAGGGACAGATAGGACCAACATATTCACTTTAGACAAAAATGGGGATTCTCATCTTTCAAGCTAAGGATTAGGTAGTAGGCAGGAAATGAGTGCGGATGTACATTACTACTTCATTTAGCATCATCATGCATACAAGTGAATACTACATTTGCGTATGTTTTCATCAATCTTGGTATGACACGCTACTCTTGTTGTATTAATAATTTTTTCCATGGTCTAATGGAGGAAGTAACAATGGTAATCCATTACGGAGGGAGTAAGAGATACAAAATTTCACTTGAGCAAAAAGAGAAGCTTGGACATTTGTTTTTAATTTTTTTTCTTTTCTGTATGTACAAACCCTAGTATTTTTTTTCAATGTGCAACTCCTCTCTTACTGTTTCACCTCAGTTGATGTCGGTTGTCAAATCTTTTGGCATAACCAAACGCAGGACAAGATATGACTGAATAACTTCTTTCGTTCCATAGGCATACGCACAATGCGTTGAATAATTCAACTCTCTACACATTTGGTTAAGCATATTACTCCAAAAACATCACTTAAGTGATTTGATGAGAATTGCTGTGTCAGATTATGACTTGAAATTGCAATCAGAGACTCCAAAAAGAGCTGTTTAAGATATCAATTTTTCCATATCATTCTCCAACAATCAAATGACTGAAAAACGGAAATCACCCTGCTGGGATTTCAGCCTGTTCATTGTCAGCAATACAGAGTAAGCTTTCATGACTAGAGATATAGCTTCAATAAAATCCTTTCCAACCAACATATGGTATTAAATTACTACTACTAGTCTTTTTATATCCTAGGTGAGCTTTTTTGTGTTCGACGTACCCAAAAATAACTTCCAACTGAAAGTTGTAGTCTAATTCGTGGAACCAAATAGCAATTTAAGGTAAAAAAAAAGTGGTCATGAAAGAGTGTTTCAGATAATGTCTGCTTGTAAACAATAAGAAAGTTCAAATTGTTTTTTGCATTTCTATGCAAACATGTTAAGGATGCAAAAAGACATGGGGTGAGAATTTACTCACCCCAAAAATATGATTTCATGTTGGGCCGCTCGTGATGCATACCAGGTTTAAAAAACACATGGATTCGTCCAGCCAAGCTGAGTTCTGCAACCCTTCCACTTGCATTAAGAGCCAATTAGCTGCATACTACTCATTTTATGCCTCCTTTGTCCCTGCATAAATATGGAATTTGATTATCAATGTCACTGCGACATGTCAATGGCCATAACGTGACCAGTATAATAGAAAAAAATCGCTGAGTTCCGGCACAAATCCAGATTCATGCATTTGCATCAACGATATTTTTCTGCTCACTGCTTTTCTTTATAGCAATAAGCTGCTTTAGCTAAAGTCATTCTGCATACTCTTGAGTTCCAAAAGGGTAACCAGCACAACAGGTATATATAACTCTTCCTTCAGCAATAAAAAAAAAACAAGAAAAGGAAAACCACGGGCAAAGAAAACCTGGCATCAGTTTTGAGTATCAACTTTTCAACTACTTAATTACAATTATGTAACGGAGGAAAGGAAGACATCACTATGGAAACTTTTATAATAATCCAGTTCGTGAAACCATTAGCAGAGAACATGGGAATTTCTCTTATCAAGACGACAAAGATATGGTAACAGTGGGTTCAAATGTTTTACCAATTTGGCTCGGAAATCTAGATATCTGAATCTGGGATCACATTCGAACTTGGTAAATTATCAAATCAGAATCTTAGGAGAGATGCTACCCAAAAAAGAAAATTTCATACCAAAACCACCTAACCATTTGTGTGCCCCATCAAGTTTTAAGTTCCCAGATACCAGGCCTAGCTAATAAAATTCTATCAAGATCCGAATATCTTTCAACCCCAATATAACTTGAACTAGTTAATTATTCTGTCTACTGCCCTACCAATCATACTGGCACTGAATACCTAGGATGGTTTTATCATTTTATTATCAGATCTTACACCAAAAATAGCACTCATACATCTGCTTATGAAACCACATGGATTTGTTCCTAGTGGAAAAGTTTACACTATCAGAAGCACAATCTAGAAGATAAGTATCATTGTTCATGGTTACTAGCTTTTCATCATTCAAGCTTCCTGCACCAACTCCTAGTTGGCTAGTAAGCTCATAGCCAGTGTAGCATCACCGACATGTGGGTCTGCAGCCCACTCCTCAATTTGGCCACATAGTACAATATTAACCAGTATGGCCGCAAGGTCTTGTACTTTTCTCCATGTTCTTCTCTGTTCAGTTCTATCCGAAACTCTTCCAGGAAAACCTGGATTTCACTCATAAGCAATCATGATCAGAAGATAAATCAAGTCTTCCCTCTACAACGAGCCTTACATCCTGTTCAATTCTGATTCCTCCAATCATCTCCATTGAAGCATAAACAATCTTTCAGCAACCCCTCTAAAGAAGGTTCACAATGAAGGTCAGCACACATTCTTTTAAATTTTAAAATTAGCACAACAGATTTCTAAGTTCATGTTTCTACAGTTACTAGGATGGATGCACCAGAAATTACGCCAACAAACCAAAGAGCCGTTGATGAATTTTACTGGTAATTTTTAAGCTGACACACAAGTTCCTTTTTCCTGTTAATATAACTACAAAAGCATCAATGTTTTCATCTGTTTCTCCTTTTTTTTTCTTTCTTTCTCTCCCTCGTACTTCTTTACATATTTAAACCACTATCTTCGTTAACTGAAGATATTATACAACCGACAAAAGAGATGTTATACTAGCTAATACCTGCCTTAGGTCAATACAAACAGTTTGCAAGCTCTTAACAAAGATGGACAAGTAAAATTTTAACTACAAGCAAATCATCAGTACCTTATTGATCACTCATAACTGGCTACCCATGATGCTTTGATTACGTCTAGAGGGTAATTCAGTTTAGTTTTGTCTCCAAATGTAATGGAATAAAAAAATTGAAGCACTAGAAATTCTCATTCAAAACTTAAATCCTTCACAATTTCGGTTTCAGGAAATCCCTCTACCTGCTATTCAGCAAAGACATCAATTGATAAGCAATTGTACGATGCTGAGCCAACCTACAGCTTTGCACAGTTAAGGCAACCCAACAGGAAATGCCAAAAGTTATCAAACAAAATGAAGGAAACTGGAATAGAAGAGGTCCTTCAAGAAGAATCGTGTGTTGAGCTTTTTCATGGCTTTCTTGCAATTGGTACTCTTGGTTCAGAACCACTCAACACAGATCCCCCGACACCAATGTTACCAAAGCCTTTTCAGAACATAACTGACAAAGAGATAGAGATTACAGAGAATGAACTGAAGCTCATAAATAATGAGCTAGAAAAGTTCCTCGGAGCTGAGGCCAAAGAGGTTGCTGATGAATCATCAGCTAGAACCAGTCAAGTAAGCATTATTACCTTTAGCAATAAACAGCTTGATGGCGCAGATTCAGAAAACTGGGGATATTCAGCCAACTGTCCACTCCAGAAATATCTCTTTGGCAATTCAGTAACAGCTGAAGAACCAAATAAAGAAAAGATGTCACTTCAGGAGCTCTTCAGCATAAATGATTGCAGTGTTGAGAATTATAAGAAATATGACTGTCCACATAAACCACGGAAGCAAAGATATGCATCGCACTTCATGAAAAAGATTCTAAAGAAGCTCCATTCAACAGCAATGAGTTGTACAACTGCTTCCAGTGAAAAAGTAACTGGGTCTGAAGCAATCAAGAGGAAACTCCCAAAGGTCGGTGCCGGTAATTTCATGTTCTAATCATGAACACACATAAATCGATCTGGTACTTTATTCCTTGAACATGAAATAGCCAAGCATGTGGTCCTTAAGGTTAAGGCAGGTAAGGTCAATGACAGCCGTAAGGATGGTTTTTTCCTGTCTCGTCTATCCATAACAAGCTCAGGTACATGGGCACAATTTGTTCTTTGGGGTTCAAACCTGCCCTTGGGATGGTACTTCATCCTCCATTTTAAAATAATGGTTGAAAACTCCAACTTACCTTCTTTCTTTTGTGAGCTACACCTATTTCTATCCCAGGTCAAGCAGCACATACGAAACTTCCCCCTAACCAGATAATTTTAAATGCCAGACTCTATTTGCGTTGAGGCAAACAGAATTTACCATGGCAGTGTAGATGGTATAACAACGATTCTGCATGACATTAAGGGAGTAATAAGCACTCACTGGAACATCCGAATACAAGTTATAAGATATAAAGGGGCAAAACTCCTATGGAAGTGGAATTGACCAAGTTACTACTACACACTTTTCTTAAGAGGTCGGGCCATTAAGCATATGAATCACAGAGGACAGCTTGTGGTGGCTTGACTTCATAAAGTTTCCTAAAAGATGACTTTCAGCTGGATTTCCAGCAGAATGGAATATATACTTATTTGAGCATAGTAAATCACAATTTTTCATTCTTTAGGTATGATAACTGTAGAAGGACAACATAATTTTGGATTACTGGTAACTCTGCATGATGCATACAGGTCCTGAAAATCTTCCACAGAAAAGTTCATCCGGAAGGATTAATTGCTGAGAAGCAATTCATCAAAGCAAAGAAAGACGAGATTGAAAAAGCTTCAGGTAAGTCCAACATTCCTTATGCAGAAAATGGAGAAAAGAAAAACTCTCCTAAGATGGCCAACTTGAAGAAGGAAATCTTCAACCCGATGCCATATTCGGAAAGGATTAACAGCGGTGGTATGACAGTGAATAGGGAGCACTGGATTAAAACAGATGATGACTGTAAGTACAGACACAAAAGATAACGTTTTGACATATTAAAACAGATGATGACTGTCTGTAATATTGAACTCATTCTTTGATTTATTTGCTACGCAGACTTAGTGCTGGAGCTGTAGAAGAGAAATGCTTAGAAGAGCAATTACCTCTCATCTGTTCATCAAATAATACGGTTCATTATTTACCATGGTAATTGTGTAATTATATCTATGAGTGGCAATGCTTGAAATCAATATTGGTGAGAATAATGATGGATCCATAGGACCTCTCCGTGTGTGCTATTGAAGCAAAAGATAAGTGGATTGTACTACAACTATGTTAAATTTCAAACAAACAACTATGTTAGTCAAAATGATGGATTTTCATATAAATCTGGATAGTCTATCCTACTTTTCTTTTCTGTCCCACTCTCTATCCCCGCCTTCTATCATGCTGCCAGTTGCCCGTCCTCCTTTGAATACCAATAATATTCCAATCTGCATTATACTTCCATATAAAACACCAAACAGGAGAAAGAAAGAGAAACAAAAGTTAAATGTTAATGGAGAACTTTCAGAAGTCGCAACCATCTCTACATCCCCTCCCCATGAAGTGATGAAGGATCTCCCCCTTCGGTTTCCTCAATCCCAAGCATCTATATTTCTTCAAAATTTGCTAGTGTGACAACTACACATACCCTTTTCTTTTCCCATGGAGTTGCAAAAACAAGCTTTGTATTTTCAATTGGCCGATGTTTCACGCTACATCCAAACCCAGTAAAATCCAGTTAGCCTTGAATAAAAACTAAAGCAATATTCCAATGGGAGTCCATTAGTCATGCTTCAGGTTTTTTTTTTTTTTTTTTTTTTTACAGCAACTGATACATGATTAATTGTTTCTTCAGAAATTAAGAATGTATTCAGGCAAACATACACAGGCAAACAAGATTATCAGTAGGACTTAAAGTTATATCAGGCTCCGGGGTATCAGTTCAACTCTCACAAAATGAGGAAGGAGAGTGGCTGGAAATATTCAAAAAAAAAAATCACTTCTTTCACTTTTATTCTTTTTTGCTAATTGCTTTTTTACTAGGGTTGCAGCTTGCCATTAAGACTGATTACAATGCGGGTTAGATTGATTTGTTTTTTAAAAGGTTATAGGTGGCAGAATAGCAAAAAAGTGGGATAGGGAGGGGACAGAACATCTTTTGCCATTTTCATGCAATGATTGGTAGTATTGTAAACAATAGTTTCAGAGATATCCTGTACAATTATGTGATACAAAAGCTATGTGCACAAAAAAATGTATTGTTATCAAGGCACCGGTATACGATCAATCACAAAGTAGAAGATAAAATCATGAATTATCAAGCCAGATACTGGGGATTGTTTTTATCATGGCATTTCTTCTTTTCCCTCTATTTTCTGGGGAGGGAAGGAAGAGGCACTGAATGTACTTTATTTAATCTTCTTTGACTGTTGAAATACTAACATGATCCAAGCTGAATTGCAGCTGCGAAAATATCCAAAACATCACAAAGCTCTGTTTCCATACCTCATCTGTTTACATTTTGCATTGCTTGAATGGGCAAAAACTAAACTGGCAGCGACTCAGCTTTAAGTATTCCACCCATCTCCATCCTCCACGATTGATCTACTAGGGGTGACAATTCTCTAGAGGTCAATTAGCAGTTTCTTCATTAGCGCATTTCAACAAATTGTACACAATTGGAGTAGAACAGAACCCAACAGAAAAAAATAGCTCATTCCTTTGCCAAAAGATTATAAAGAAGACTGAAATAATATTTAACATTATAAAATATTATATACTGGCAAGACAAGAAATCATGAAAATGAGAAACTTACTTAAGGTCATGGCTGACAACGAGTAAAGTCAATTCCTTCTTTAGATTCTTTAAAAGTTTTATAACATCTGCGCGAGCTTTCCAATCTAGTTTTCCATAAAATGGAGAGTATTCAGGGATCTTGGAATGGTTATTTGAAGAACAAGAAACATAGGATCTAGATATTGGAAAAATGAGACCAGATAAGATGTGTAAATATGAAAGTATCCTGACATTAAATTCCAGTCTTGAGAATACCTAGACTGAACACTAGAATTGATTGTAAATAAATATTATTCTCCAGAAACAAAATCAAACGATTAATCCATACAATAGAAATGGTATCAATCCCCATCAACAACTCCTGTTTATCCCTATCTCTACTCCTCACTTCTTACTAACAAAGATCAGTCTAAAAGATGAAGAAAAAATCAATCAAGAATCTATTAAATAACTGTGAACTCCAAAGCCATTGCACCAAATGTAAATCCCTTTTCTAGCTACAGTTGTAGTAATAAATCTAGTTAACTGGGTCAGTCAAACTCCTTTTACTGTATTTAGTAAAAGTGTGAAAGCTAGAAAGTAAAACCAGAGAAAGTAACTAATACTACTAGCAGTTGACGACATAATGTATCTGCATACCAAGACCAGCGAGAGGCTCATCCAATAACAATAAATCTGGAGCTTGTACCTGAGTTAAGTAAATCAAGGCTATAGTCAGTCAAGTCAGTACCCATGTCATGTGAACGGGCATACCTTCACACAAGTGCAGACATAACAAGAATGGAATAAGAGAGCATCGCAAGGCCAGATTCTTACTAACTGAATAGCTAAAGCAAGACGACGTTTGTAGCCACCACTTAGCGACTGTGGATCTTGATTCAAAGAAATTCCAGTTAGACCAACCTGATTGTAGCAACCACCACAAAGAAGGGTTGCACATAAAATTAACATGCTAAAATATAAAAATGATTTACGAATCTAATGCGAAAGGAAAAAAGATACCGAAGTAAAAGCTTTTTGAAGTCTCAAAGCAAGCAGCTCTTTCAACTGGCTGCCACCTCTTTGTCTTGGCCACCCAAAGATAACTTCATCAAGAACATTCTCTGCCACAAAGTACCTAGTCCAGAGCGTATAATCTTGCAAACTTCAATGCAAAGAAAAAAAATGTACCAAAAAGGAGGAAAAAAGCTTCATTTCTTGTGTGTCATTGTAGGTACATCCAATAAAAATATCAAACTATAATAAAAATGTCACTGAACAATCTGAACACTTCAAAAAAGTGCAGAATTTATTCTCTCTAAGTGTGGGGGTCTGGCATGCAGAAAACTTCATCTTCTTATTAACATACAACTTCTTTGCATCCAGTTTGCTTATTTGAAGACAATTCTCAAATCAAAGACAACCCTCTGCTAAGGAATTCTAACCATACTTATATAAGTACCTCAACATTCTCCAAAAAGGCAACTAAAGCATTTATTCAATGTTAAGATACCTTTTTCATCCTACGCCAAGAGAATCACAAATTTATAGCATCCAAAACTTGCTCTACACTGTAACAGAGCGATATACATAAGAAAATGTATGCAAATTTTTAGTGGAACGTCAGTACCTCTCAGGAAACTGAAAGACAATGCCAACTTTGTTTGCATCTAAAAGTTCAGGGGACCTATTAGGATGGCCATCACGACCATATCTTTGAACACATATGGAGCCTGATGTGGGCTTACTAAACCCTGCAATCAGCTGCACAGATATGAAAGATGCAAATCACATCCATGTGTAACTTGATGGGGAAAAAAGCAGCAGTTTTAACACACAAAACAGAAATTCTGATCACAAATTTAGCACCTGCAAGAGAGTCGTTTTTCCACTACCACTCCGACCATATATCAAGCCAAACCTGCAGAAATTCATTAACAAAATAAAAAATCAAGTGAATCAAAGTAGATCAACTTCTTAAAAACATGATCTTTATGTCGAAAAAGATTTGACACAAGTAAATTTTAATTTAGCATCTCCATACCGGAGTTGGAATTCAGAAGGAAGAAGGAAACAGAACCCCAGTAGCCCATATATTAGAAATAACCACTAATTAAAAGGAGATGATAGTAGAGAAGCAAAACCACAAAAGTTGTATAGGTTTGTAAGAATGCAAGATGGGAGTATCCTAAAATAACCAAAAATATTGGTTAGACCTATTTTCACGAAGGGATAAGCTGACGCCATCTAGAAGGTTGAGTTTTGTTCCTGGTGGCCGGTAACCAACATCATTTATCTGAGAAGGGGAAAATTCAGAAATTAAAAGTTAGGAGACCCTAGCAACTGACTGACATCATCTTCAGTTTTTATGTAACAACTCCCAGAAATATATTATCAAACAAGCACATGTCTAATCACTGTTGATACAGAAATTAAAATGAAGCTCAAGTACATGATTTAGATCATGTCTTTATTCTCCTTGCAGTTCCTCAAATTCACAAGTAAAAGTGGACAACATTCTTTCATGACAATCCAACAACAAAATACAGCAAATGAAAATGGGGTGAACCAATTACCAGAAAGCAACACTTAAATCAAACAAACATTGGATCACTATGCATATCTTCTTTTTTAACAAACTAAAAACTGCTTGCTTGTGGACGTACATACACTGGCAAGTGGCAACGATATTTATAAAAAATAAAAATAAAAATAAAATTTGAGAATGAAAAGTGCGAAAACTTTACTTGGAAGCAGGAATAGTTGCAGGAGATTTTCAGTGCTCCATAATTTCTTTTACTCACCCTGCACCATCAAAAATAAATAAATAACTTTAATAGTAACAATAACAAAACAGTGAAATTGGAGTTGTGCGTAGTTAAAAAATCGCAAGAAATTCAAAATTATTTATGAATTGAAGAAAAATAAGAGGTTTTAGGCTTTCCTGAAACTCTTTGTTTGAGGTAAAAAGAGAGACGTCGGCCTGTAATTTTCTGGTCTCCAACTAACTACGCCACCCAACTCATACCCAACACTTGCCATCATCTTCCCCACTGTTGCGCTTCCGCTTCGCCACCGCAAACTTTTTTTTTTTTTTTAATTTTCAGTGGCGAAATAAATAAGCGGATGGACTCATCAAATGAGAAGACGGGAAGTAGGCCTCTCATTTGGGCCTCCTACCATCACGCAAAACTCACCCTTTTTTATCTTTTATCTACTTTTACAATTTTTGTGGCTTGTTAATATGTTTTGGGCTTCAGCCTATTATCTCAATTTTTATTTATTTATTTGCATGCACAATTTCGTAACTATTAACGGGGTGGTTAAGAAATTAAAATCAACCTATGTTTTGCATTAATAAAATAATAGTTCAGAATTGAGTTGATCTCTTTGTGCAACGAGTTCATGTGTGCAGCTACGACTTAACGCGATTTCAACAATTATAACGATGATTAATTATTCGTTTTAAATATATAATATATTTTAATGGTAATAAATTGTCCGTTTCACCTATAAAACACGTTTTATATATAAATTTGTTTCACTCAAGTTCTTATGTTCAGAAATTTAATGTATGAATCTCCAACAGCAATTTTTTTTTTTTCCAAAAGCGATACTTTTCATTTCTGAATAATACATATCAGTCAACTGGCCTTGAGTCTACATACATTGCTTGTAGTAGCCAATCAGGGAGATGGTCTAGCCATTTCTAAGAAATTCTAGCATTACTTGCTACTTTTGCCAATAAACAACTGGCACTATTATATTGTTTATGAATAAAGGAGAAATTACACATTTCAAACAATTGCTCTAACAAGAAGATGTCTTCAGCTATCGTATCTATACTAGCATTTGGAGATATTCTTTGTTGAAGAGTCTGTCATGCAACTTCTACTGCTAGGGAGGGGATGGCAACTCCAGTGGTAGAGATGATGGAGCCAATTCGACATGCTCAACTCCTAGCCTTTTGGAAGGGTTGGGAGAGAATCGAAATACAGGTAGATGTTAAAGCTATTGTATCTCCAACAGCAATTTGAATGGAGCAATAAGTAAGTCAGTATCAAAATTGAATACGAATTTGAATCAAGAAAAAACGTTTGAAAATAAAATATTCGGCTTATTTATTGTTTTTATAATTTCAGCTGGTTATCTTTCTCTTGGATGGAATTTTGGAATAACATTGCATCCTATACAAGGAAATCTGTCACGAATTACATAAAATGGCATCCTCCCACTGAAAATCAGTTCAAATTAAATATCCATGGTTTCATAAAATGCAACAATATTGGACTGGGTGGTGGCATCGTAAGAGATCACAAAAGCAACATGATTTTAGCTTTCTCTTTTATTTCAGATTCTACTAATCTTGTTTGCCAAGAACAGGTCATAATTGAGGCAGCTTTGCTGGGGATTGAAGCCTGTAAACAACAGGGAATTGCGCAATACGTATGGATGGAAACGAACTCAAAGAATCTAATTTCATGGCTGGAAAAGAAAGATCGAAGGCCTTGGATGATAAAAGACCAAATGGAGAAGATCTTGAGCGACATACCTCAATCTCAATGGTCCCTATGTCCAAAAGCTGCGAATTTAGTAGCGCTACAACTGGCAAAATCAGCGGAATCCAGACCAAATCCAGTTATCTTTTCAGAAAAGCAACTACTTCAAAAAATAAGGAATGCAATAAGATGGGAAAGGCTAGGGCTCCCATACGTTACTTCATCAGGTATCAAAGACACGAGGTCACAGGCTGCGGATGTTAGGCCTGTTTCTGCACTTTGATTGGAAGAGTTCTTGTTAGTATAGACCAGAATTGTTCCAGAATGGAAACTTTGAACTGGTGGATTATAGCAAGGTTATTAGTCTTCGGACGGCCTTGCCATAATCCCCAATCCGTTGTTTTACTTTCACCATATCAATCTCTTGTTTTTGCTAATGTAAAGGAGGAAGTACTCCTTATTTCATTTCCAAGCTTTTAGTCATTTACTCCAGTGTAACGGAGGAGTCCTCCCGATTTATTGCTTTTATCATGTACTAATGGTGTGGTTAATTCCGCCATTGAATTTGTTAACTTATTCCTAAATTTAAAAAATTAAAAAACAAAAATTGTTTTTATATATAGATCATCTTCAATAACAGTCTTGATTTGAGGAACAAACAATTTGCGGGCAGGTAGTGTATACTAATTTCATAGCTTAGTCTAAATCAATGAGTTTTAAAGGGGAAAAAAAACTTTATCATATGCCAATTCCCTAATTATGAGAACTTATAAAATATTCTTCAATGTTGGGGACTTCTAGATTATTAGTGGCGGAGCAGACACATTTGGAGGGTTGAATTCCAATTTAAAGTTATTTGATTTGACCAAGTGCGATGGCTTCAAAATACCCGGCAAGCTATTCTTGTTTCTTAGTTTACACTCATAATTTAAATAGATTAATTACTCCCAAAAACTGTTCCGACATACTTCTAATTGTTTGTTTTTTCAATTGAATGAAAGATACAAAAACTTTAGATTACGTTAAAAATAAATAAAATTTTTGAACAATTCCATTTTTATGAGGAACAGTATTATAATTTTTGAAAAAAAAAACATTATTTCTAAACAATTATACCGGTTTACTTCAAACAATCTTTTTTTTTTATTTGCAAAAACTCGAGTTGATATATGCCACACGATTCGAGAATTTTGTTCAATTTAATACTTTAATTTTACTAATATACTAATTTTATATTTAATATGCTAATTTTGTGTATTTGATTATATACTAATTTTTTGCATTGGATTAATTCAATCGAAACATTAAAATGTAAATTTGTTACGTTAAAGTGAAAAATATATGCAAAATGGGTTGATTTATCCTCCTATTAGTATATATTACGAAAACAAAATTACTAAATCACCAACGTTTGATAGGGACTCAAAATTGTTTAATTCAGTTCACGTATATCAAATAATAAATGGCAAGCATAATTAAGTTTAGTATGAACTATGCATCGGTTTGTGGCAACATCATTTAAGATATGGAGATTTTGTGTTGATTGCATCATTCACATTGAGAACATTAAAGGGGTAATTTTATAATTCACTCTTAAAAATCATCCCAATTACCAAGAGAACTTGTCTCAATTGGTCGAATCCCACTTGGAGCAATCTCCACCCATTTATGGATAAATAGGTGGAGAAGAAGTATTTGTGAGATGCTCCAAGTTCCCCCGGCGCACATACGCAATGGAGAACAATTATGGTCGCTGTGCTCAGGAGTGAGGGCGTGTAGGGTCGGAATTCGTCGAAGGAGCATCGTCAACACTTTGGGCCGGGAAGTGTATGACTTGGTGACCATGATTGAAGACTGACCCTGGTACCCAGCTTGGGCTGCTACGGTAAGGTTAGTACCCATTGCGTGCACATCCCGCGGTTTACCTCCTCAGGTCCTTAGGGGACGGTCGGTTTGAGGCGCAGGATTAGTCTGACTCAACAACAGTGAAGTGGCGAGATAGACACATAGTTGTAGAGTTAGGAACCTGATATATAAAAAAAAAAAAATCATCCCAATTTCTGGTAAGCTTAAAAGCGGCATGACAAATAACAATAGGTCACACATTTATTTTGAAAATGCACATATGAAGAGAGAGTGAGAGAGAGGGAGAGAGAGATTGGGTCGGGGTGTTGGATAATTGTCATAATTGGATTAGGAGAATGAAAAGTTGCTAAGGGTATGTTATTGGAACCTCTCAGTTTTGTGATTTATTTTACAAATGCAAAATGAGTTGTTTGTTTTGTTTAATTTTTTCATCAAAATTTTTAAAACAAAAAATAATATTACATTAATTATTTTTGCTACACTATTTTTATAAATAAAATATTAAATTTGAATTTAAATTTTAAAATTTAAATTTTAATAATAAATAATTATTTATAACACAATCCCTACCAAAACAAACTAATAAAATACTAATTCAAATTCAATTTCAACTAACAAATCTCAAGAAAAAAAATTCCATAATATAATAAAAAATAATCTCATCCAAAACGGAGTCTAAAAAATTGGGCAGATGATTGGCAACTGGCAAGAAGCCAAATATGGAAGTGGTTGGCACTAGTCTATGACAAACAACTCACAACTCGGAAGAGACGATGAATGTGATTGACTGAGTGATGGGAACGAACAATGGGAAGTTGAAAAGCTCATTTGTGTTAAATGTGCAATTCAATGCAATTTAAAGTAGGAGTTGTAGTAAATTATATTAAAGCAAATAAAGAGTAAATTCCCATTTTGTAATAATACTCCCACCTACTTTAAATAGTGCTAAATAATAATAATATAATAAAAGTAGTCACTCCTCACATATTTCAATTTCAATACGTCATCAGAGATTCATAATGAATTATTACAAATATAAATATTATTAAATTTTTTTTATAATTATTAAAATTTAATCAAAAAATAACTTACGGCATAATTTTAATCTTGTATGTCAGGATCATTTTGTACGAAGAAGCTCATCACTTACTGTGCCAAGTGCCAGCCCCAAATTTCAATTTTGATGAGAGGAGTTGCGAGTATGTAAAAATAATTTCTCAAAATTACTTACACGGGAATTTGGTGTAAGTGAACCTCAAACGTAATTTCCTCAATAATCACAAATTGCAGCATGACATGAACCCACCACCCCCCTTGCCTTCCCTGTCTCTCTAATTAACGTTAAGTAGCTGAGACTGCTGAGTAGTATAAATATTACGATACAAATTTGTTGTTGATTGCGTTCTACTGATCTCTCTATTACTTCTACTTTGCATCCATCTCAATATGGAGATTCCTGGGAAGAAGGTCTTGC
The DNA here is from genome assembly GCA_016586305.1 of Ophiorrhiza pumila. Taxonomy (NCBI): domain Eukaryota; kingdom Viridiplantae; phylum Streptophyta; class Magnoliopsida; order Gentianales; family Rubiaceae; genus Ophiorrhiza; species Ophiorrhiza pumila. Next base: position 269,940 of record BLIW01000007.1, read on the forward strand.
TCTCCTCCAATGGCGATGACATTTCTCTCAATATCGCCTGCCATTTAGCCCGACGAGGCTGCCGGTACCATTTTATCTCTACCACTCCCACACACCGCACGGCTACTTTACTATTTCTAAAATTATTTTTTTCAAATTGATGATTATTAGGTTGGTTTTGATTGGGGACGAGAGCCAACTGATGGCTGCGGCAGACAAGATTAAACATTCTTTAAACGACGTCGTCTTCTCCCTGGAGGTTGTCGGAGTCGATATGGAAGACGACAGAGAAGCCGTTTTTCATGCGGCGGTGGAGAAGGCATCCGCTATTCTCGGGACTTTGGATGCTTTTGTCCACTGTTATTTTTACGAAGGTAACTCCTACATTTCCTCCTTATCCAATTCCTTCCGGCAGGGCCCGGGCTGCTTCATTTCATTTCATGTCATGTCATTTCGTGCCTCCGAGATTTGCTATTTTATTAACCCAAACTGTCTTATAAATCATCGCCAAGTTAATTACAACAGTTTTTATTAACTTTGATTACTTATAAAACTAAACAAGATAGGTTCGTTTTTTTACGCCATATGGGAATACGATAAATATGGATAATTTTTTGTTTCCACCATTAGGATAAAGCGGACAAGGGTGAGTTTGGTTCGCAAATCTTGTTTCTCACGCTGTAATGTTCAGATTTGATATCTGACTTTATACTTTAATATATTTAATGTGTTTTATAGTAATATTTGATATAATAATTTTTAATAATTTATACATATGAAAACTGTATCATATGAAAATATCCCTGTAGAATCTCTATGATTTTAAATTTTTGAATAGTCCAAAAAAGTGCATCTTGGTATCTGCAAAGTTTGATAATATACATGCAAAAGTAGATTCCGAATTAGATTATATACTCAACCTCAACCTGGTGAATATGTTTTTTTTTTTTTCATGTTTTTAATATATTGTTATTGCCGAATAATAGTATACTAAAGTGGTTGAGGACACAAAAGTACAATAGGTAAGTTCGTACGCTAATACCAAGTCATCGTCTAAAACTGAGAATGGTTGTTGGGTCAACGTGACTTCTTGCGTCCGCACAGTTCTTGAACCTGAAGCACACAACTTCGCAAGTGCGGCATGGTTTTTTTCTGTTATTCTTACTTTTTTGAGCAAAGCGTTCACATTTAGGGTGGTTAGGAATTTTCTGAATTTTGCAATAAACGCTGGTGAAACAAAACAATAGGGAGGATTAGAGAAGTTATGAAACAATGCAAATGCCAATTCCACCACATTTGAAACATCAGTCCCTGCCCGTATCTGCCAAATGAATTATGTGAATTTCGGTCTTATTAGTGGAAAGGAAGGTGATCTTTGGAATTCTATTTCAAACCTTGGCTCTTTCCTTCCTAAATTTTTAAGAGCAAAAAGGAAAAATGCAGATTATCTTACGTAAACATTAGTTATTTAGAGAAGTAAGAGATTGCCTTTCGCGTGTTGTAGCTGCAAAAAGAAGAAAATACTGCACATAAAAATAGCTGCAAAAAGAGAAAAAAAAAAAAAAAACCTAATTCAAGGACCATTTTGTTATGAGATGCTGCTGCTTATACTACACAGATGCTCCTACATATTTCTTAAATTTACATATTGAAAGGTGCATAAAGTTTTGGTTAAGCTGATATTTGAATACAGAACTCTGCTTATTTAAATGAAACAGGAAAGATGGAAAATACTCTGCATGTAACTGAAGAGGAATTTAAAAAGATAGTAAAGATAAATTTCATAGCTGGATGGTATTTGCTGCAAGCAGTTGGCAAGCGAATGCGGGATCAGAAGTCTGGAGGTTCTATTGTATTTTTGACTTCAATAATAGGAGCTGAGAGAGGGCTGTATCAAGGAGCTGCGGCATATGGTTCCTGTTTGGCTGGAGTACAGCAGCTGGTCAGGGTAAGCATAACCTTGCCTGCCTTACCCATTTCTCTCATTTACAAAACCTTTTGCAAAATATCATACAAAGCTTAGGTTGTGCTTAATGAGTTAAATAATGAAATGAAAGTAGTTAAATATCTTCAAGCAATGCAAATGTGCCAATATTTAAAATAATGAGTTTGTTTCCTTTCATAGATTTGGAAGACCATTTGGCTAGTTGATTAATGTATTACACTCCTTGTTAGCTTTGCATTACTTTATTGATATGATTCTCCAAAATCTAGACCTAAGAAATTGTTATTGCAGGTAAACCTCTTTCTATGCAATTTTTTCAACCATCTGTTATATCCCAACTTGAATGTTATGATCGATGTCTCATGCTGCTTTAAATGAGCCTACTGGTGAAGGGTCCTTGTTCCTTGTTTTAGAACAAGGTTTGATTGTCATTGCCCTCATTGCCATTTCTCTCTGGCCAATCCCCTGTTAAAGTGTTTAAATAATTTTTTTACATGGGAAAACTAGTTGGAAGGCGACAAACATGCTGGATCACTGATGCTCGAATAAATGCTTGAAAAAAATGTTCATGTGAGCATCAATATTGTGATTGTCCATGTTTTGCCAAGAATTCCAAATACTCAGAAGTAAATGTGATTACACCCTGGTTTTACACCATGATAAGTGAATTGATATGCTTAATGTCAATTAACTCTCTTAGATGGGAACTGTTTACAAAAGAGCAGGAATACCTCATTTCTATGCAAATTAAATTGGACTGCTATAGCAGTTTGCTTGATATCTGATTCTTGTTACTACATCAACTTTAGTATCGCTTATTGAAGATGATATGCACGTTCCATTACTGTTTTCAGACATCTGCGATGGAGATTGGAAAGTACCAAATCAGGGTCAATGCTATTGCTCGCGGTTTGCACCTTCAAGATGAGTTTCCTATGTCAGTTGGGAAAGAGAGGGCAGAGAAATTGGTGAAGGAAGCAGCACCCCTACACAGATGGCTTGATGTTGAAAATGATCTAGCTTCGTCTGTCATTTATTTGATTAGTGATGGGTCGCGCTATATGACAGGGACCACCATATTTGTTGATGGTGCCCAGTCTCTTGTGCGGCCTAGGATGCGATCTTACATGTGAATTGTGCTGAAGAAACGCCATGCTCGAATTTGGAGTTGGCTTAGTGTGGTGGTAGGATAATTGCTAGAAAGGGACCCAAGCCCATTCATTGCTTATCATCCGAGGCGAATACCAAAAATAACTGGAAATTTCATAATGAAACATTATGAAAATGAATATGTTCAACTTTTACTATTACGAACTCTGAATTGGAAGAAATGCCCCACTGCCCACTTTGGTGGGTTTAACGTCTGTTGTTCACAGAAGATGGATTGCGTTTTACATTGTAGCATTCGCATCACAAGCTTTAATTGGCGGCAACTCTAGGACTTAAAATTTTTTTTCTAAGTTGGGTTGGGTTGATTTGGTGAAATTTTTCAATGCAAATATTTGTTACTATTATAACTTGATTGAATTGGTTGTCTGATAAATTAATAACTGTGAAAAACATCAAAGTTTGTTGAGATGAGATGGAATATAGTATATACAATTATACATTGAGCATCTGAGTAGGCAGAAGTAGCTTTTGTTGGTGTTCTGAATTGGTGGAAGCTCCAGTCCAACCTAACTCATCTCTCTGTTTGTTTTCTTTCGACGTCTTTGAGGATTTTGACCTTTCAAATTCATGTTCCAACTTTACTTCTCCATTCCCAAGACAAGACCCTCCTCCTCTGCTTTTCCAGGTTTAGTTTCCAGGTTTACCAAACCTGGAAAAGTGAGGCATGCGAATCTGCTGGAGTCACGAGTCAAGACATCCAAATGCGAATAGTAAAACTTATTTTTCAAACTCGTAACGCACGTGCTCACATTTTTCTAGTCTTTTTATTATTATTACTATTCCCCGTAAAGTAAGTTAATCCAATTTAATCTTTTAGGCCAACATATATAATTCCTTGCAGTACTTCACCAACAGATTTAATCGTCAAATTAGCAGGAGCAAAGGTTTTACACAATCCATCCAAGTTAATTAATTAACTTGTGAATTTATTTGCCAACAAAGGGCCGGGGATAAAATTAGAAAGGTGCAAGTATGATTAATTTGGTACACATGATACACCTGATTTTTGAATAATGGTTTTCATATATATTTTTTTTATCTTTCAAACACATATGCTGCAACTGAAAAACAAGATATATAGATTGCGTTGCACTTGCACCACAGTAGATTTTAAGTTGATCGAGGGAGAACAAATGGAGGAAATTGAAAACGCAAACAAGGTAGTATAACCGATCATTATTTTGCATGCCCTCATGGCCAATTTAGTGGAGTAATACATTAATTAGTTGAGTATAGCATCTCAAATGCTCCCATTAATTGGGAATTAATGCCACCATATCACTCAATTCTTGTTTAAGTTGCAGTGCAGGTACTCCATACAGTATATCAATAGGTTTCAAATCTTAATCGCCCTCTCTAGATAAGTTATCATTGGATTTCGTATTCCCATTTGGATGCATCTTGGAAAATAAACGCTAGCTAGTCTGATTATGTACGTATGGGAAGCTGCAGTAGTACTAAGGTGATGAATGAAGCCGCCTTACTCCCATCAATCAAAATCTTATTCCGACTAGTGCATTCACTACTACTGTCTAGTGTCTACTGTAGTCTTCAATGATGGATGAAGCCGCCTTACTCCAATTTCCATCTTAATTAACCTTAAAAAATTACTAATATCTGGACTAACTTGTCATCACTGCCAAGAAGATGAAACTTACTTGTGTACGTCTTACCAAGGTACATTACATTCAAAACGCTGACTTTTCTCTTCTACAAATCGCACGTTCCAGAAATTAATATAACTCAAACTCTATCTGGGTTCCAAATTCTAATCTCTATTACTAATATACATCTATCTTCCACATTAAGCTTGCTTTCATGTTCTTCACCAGAGCAGATCCCAAAACCAGCCATCCCAATATTAATTAATTAATTCCCAGTGTCATATATATATATATATATATTTATTTACACTGATTGATCGATCGATCCATGGAGGACGTCCATCATCAAACGCTGTTTTTTCCTGGTAATTCACAAACAACGCAAACCAAGGCCGACTCATCTCTCTTCATCATCTCACCAGCAGATATACAATTAGCAACTTTTCAGCCTCATCCACTACTAGTTGGTAGTAATTCTTATAATGATGGATTTATTATGGGATCCAAATCAGAAACTAAACAATTCCCGAGTAATACTAGTAGTACTGGTGCACATGTACCACTCAAAGTCGATGAGGTAAAATCAGTTAGCAAAAAGGATATTGATAAAAGAAAAACAAGGAAGCCCAGATTTGCTTTCCAGACGAGGAGTGAGGTGGACATACTTGATGATGGGTATCGTTGGAGAAAGTATGGTCAAAAGGCTGTTAAAAACAACAAATTCCCAAGGTACTTGTAGTAGTCTTCTTTTTTGTTCTAATTAAATTAATACTGCTAGTGCTAGCGTATGAGATCCAAGATTATCATATTAATTAATGGGCTGTTTCAGGACTGAAAACCTAGCCGGGATATATAAATTAAGATGTACGTCGTACACAGAAGATTAACATTTGTTTTTTCATAATTTCAGTTGATGTGTTAGTGTTATGGATCAGTCGATGCTAAATTTATTCAGTAATTCATTCAACACTACTCCAAGCTTAACAACTGTGGAACACATATTTATGTTCATGATTAATCCTTAAGCATCTGCACACTTCCCATCCATCCTATAAGCTACTCTAGTAGTATTTCTCAATCAAAATTCAAACCATGCATGTCCTGGGGTTAAACTCTCATTGTCTTTAATTCCTGGACTTGTGTAAATACTATGATTTATTGAAAATTTTAAAAAGTCCAGACTTTGTTCATCTTTTGGGGAAGGAACAAAACGAAGGGAACCCTTAAATTGTTCATTACTTAGAAAAGGATATACATATATGCATGCATGAATAATTGATGAGTTCGTAATTATTTTGCACGATAAGCTCGGGTTCAGCCACGATTGTGGAGCAATCTAACGTGAGGTTTTAACATCTAGCTAGTGCGTCGGTTCCAAGTGAATGGGGATTTAATTTACTTAAAAGATGAAGAGATATCAGGAGTTTGGTAAAGTGACAAGTTAAAAAAAAAAAACTACTATAGATGGAGCTTACAATTGATTCTCTCACAGGGAGACTTAATATATTAATTAGCTCCATATATATACATATCTTTCTGGTGTTGCTCATTGCCCCTTAATCTCATGTCATTGTGGTTGATTTTCATACCTAATTAATGCTGCTCATACTAATATATATATATATATATATTCATCAGTATTTGGTTCACTGGAAACTGTGTACACGTTTCTAACAGCCAAAGTTATTATATCTTTCCCAAATTATATATTGAGCTACTTCTTTTCATTTTTGGCGAATAATTGCAGAAGCTACTACAAATGTACACACCCCGGATGCAATGTGAAGAAGCAAGTACAACGACTGTCCAGAGAGGAAGGCATCGTGGTGACTACTTACGAAGGATTGCACATCCATCCAACAGAAAAACCCACTGATAATTTCGAACAAATCCTCACTCAGATGCACATTTATCCTGATCCTTTCCATGCAAACCAAATGAGTACTCCATTTGCTTTTAATATTCTAAAGAACTAAGAAGAAGGCCGGATACCATATAGCTAGCATCCACTAATACTAGTATACGAATTACTCGTAGCTAGCTGTAGGTTAAAGCTTGCTCATTAAAACTAGCAACCAGCCAACCATACATGTATAATAATATTAGTGCATGTATCGAATCCATGAGGATGACACCCGCCCAATAAGAAAATTTCTTTCTATATGGATGCCATGGAAGAGTTAATTTTCTATATATGTATGACACGACACCAGAGAAGAAATTAGGAAAATATACTAGAGGACAAACAGGAATATTGTGAATGCTGTAAATTAGAGTCTTCATTTAGCATCCAATTAAGAAAAATGTTTTAAATATTCAGATAAATTAGGTGAGAGATTTATGACTTTTGTTCCAAATGTGTAATCGCCAATGTGCCCCCTTTAGATAAATTATGAGAAAGATTTATGACTTTTGTTTTAAAGGTGGAATTGCTCACCTTAGACGCTCCACACCATATTCACATAAATTAGGCTAGAGATTTATGACTTTTGTTTCAAAGGTGGAATCGCCAATGTGCCTCACAGGATTATGAAATGGGTAAATCATAGTGATTAATAGAGGTTAGATTCTTGGCCACTGCGCAGAATAAGCCCGTCACTTACAGAGGTTATCATTGATTTGTTGTTCCAAATTTCACCTATGCCACACTAACTGAGCTGCCCATATGCGGACGAGAGATTTATGACTTTATAATATGAATGCTGAATGCATGCATGTACAATTGTACATGCTATATTTAGTAAGGGTTTTTATGGTTAAACATAAAAATGCACTCAGCAACAACCGCGGCCCAACGACTCTTCGACAAGATAAGGCCCAATTACAAATTAACTTATCTTGGTCAGCTTAAAATTTGCACTCTTCCTCCTCCGCTGAAGATTTGTAGTCTCTTGGTCACGAAGCAACTAAAAAAAGAAATGCACTTTTGGGAGGGGGGGGCATAGGGCATAATAGTTATTCTTGTTAATATACAAGTAAATGCACTTTTAGGAGGGGGGTCATAGGGCATAATATTTATGCTTGTTAGTTTACAAGTTGAAAAAGCAAGCAGTAACGAGAGCAATTAATTAAGATGAATGTTGTATATGTACAGATGTACTTGATGATGTTGCAAATGGATGATGTTGCAAATGGATGATGTTTCAAATGGAAGGGAAGGGAAAGAGACTAAGAGAGTGGGATACAGCAAACATTTTTTCATAACAAGAAAGCAACCCACTTTGGGTTTGGGTTTGGGGCATCACTCTATCAGGTGGTGGAATATGAATATATTATCTGAAAAAACTAGTCACTTTTTCCGACGTCCTGTACATGTCTTGGTAAAGCAAACCCCTCCCCCACTTGTTCCACCACTTTTAAGTATCCTTAACCCTGCCTTACTCCATCAAAATTAACCAGAATATCCCTATTTCCATTCAATTATTTTTTTCCCTCCATTAATATTGAATCAATATATATATATCTATACAACACTATTTTGTTATGCACTTCACAGTTAAAATTAAAAATTAAAGTTGGTTCGACAATTTTGATTTCTATTTTTTCTTTCTTTTCACCACCAAATTAATTTCATGTCTCACTTAGTAACTTAATTGATGACATCAAATAAAGGTATCTGATTGAATTGAATGTTAGTTATTACCGGTGTTATTTTGAACGAATAAAATAAAACTTTACTAAAATGATGTGAAATACGATATTTATATGTGGGCATATTCGTGATAGGTTATTGCGCAAGTAGGAAAATGCGTCTGCCATAAAGCTAATTTGCTTGCATTTTGTCCAGAAAATAATTGTATTTTCCAGGAAGAAATTCATGCATGCAAAAGAAAGGACTTTAAAGCAATCGAGAAAGCGACGCTGTTTCTATCCATTTTGTAATACTATTATTATACATATCCTAGTAGAACTTTGGGCCTTTTTGGTATATTATATTGCTTTCAACCAGTAATATCCCGTTCAAGTGATCAATCAAAGACACGATTGAAAAGCTGGTCAAGCAGAAATCAAAATAATGATTCCTATTTCTTATTTTATGCATTCACCACTACTGACCACAACTTGTTTCGCTTCGTATGTAGTCGCTAACAAATATATATATATGATAGTGTATCCCAGTACAAATTGAGTGAAAAATTTTCGTCTGCAAGAAATATATTTTGCCTTTAATCCCCTTTGTTAGTGTGGGTGTGGGTGGTGGGGGGGTTTGAAGATGAAGTTAACAGTGAATGATCGGTAAATCAGTGATAAATATATATTTATCACTGAGAATTACTTACACATATTTATCACTAATTTATCATAATCATTCACTCTATTTTTACATTATGCAGTGCAGCACCCGTACCCTCTCTCGATACTAAACTTATCTAAAAAGTAGTCCCATCGAATATATGATTATACGTCTAGTCAAGTCCTATATATAATATAACCTGCGTTATGATAAGATGCATGATATTTAGCAATTAGTCTCAGATCGTATCTTACCCACAATTCCCAAAAAGAGAATCATATTTTAGATATTTAGCAAAAGATCGATCGATTCCTCATAATCCAGTCTTATAATTTATAAAAAGACTGAAGAAAGAAAGAAAAAATATGCCCTTTTAATTTTAAGGAGTACATGTACATCAAAACTGCGCTGCTATATATATATAGAGAGAGTAGAAACCCAATCCCTCAGTCCAAGTACTCAAGAAAACATCTATATATATAGCTAACTAGCTAAGTTCATCCAAGCGAAAGAGAGCGGTGAAATTAATGGATCAGTCTAACCGCAAGCGCAAGGGGTTGGGCAAAGGGAAGCTGGTGATGATGTCTTTGTACAGAGCCACCCCCACCAAGCCTCCCTCCCCTACCAATCATCATCAATATAGCAGTGCCAATGGTAATAATAAAGTGAAGCCCAGCCCCAGCGGCAGCGGCGGCCCTCTTCCTCGTAATTCCGTGAACCAGAGTAGTCATCTGATAGCTGGCCCCACGTCAAATCAATGGGGACTTGCTCCTCCTACTTCTGCAGCAGCAGCCTGCAGCTCCGTAGAATTTATCGTGAAACAGGAGCAAGTCACCCCTCAACCAAAGCAGAGGGTTTCCATTTTGTCGTTGCAGGACCGAGACTCGTACACAAATGTTGATAGCCTCTACGGAGTTGCTGTGGATGAAAGTGTGGACATCAAGGCATCAACCTACATCTCAAGTGTGCGCGAGAGATTTAGGCTCCAAGTCCAACCAATCAACTGAAAACACAAGAAATTACAAGAGGACATATAGATGCATGGATATCATATGATCATGTCGGAGGCAATAGTATTAGTAGTATACTACGTAGCTGCATGTCTACTAATAAAAAGACAACAACTAGTACTAGTATTTCTATGTCACGGACGGATGGATGGACGTGGACAAACATTATCGTTTCTTTGTTAGGTAAACGTGGTTTGATAATTAATTAAGTACTCTGATTAATTTTAGGAATATCCAAATCTCTCTGCTAGTCACTACGTACTATATGTTAATGTTAATTTATGAGTTTATAACATCAAATTCGCAAAGCTAATTTGTTTTATATGATCTATATATATATATATATATGTATATGTGTGTGTGTTCCTTAAATTAGTAGGGGTTTAATCGATGAGATTGTTGGTTAGAAGAATAACCAGAACGCTTAATGCTCCGATGCTCCACTCTTGAAACTTGATTCTTTACTACTCCAACTTCTCCTTAATTTCCCATCTCCAAATAGTTTTGTTTGAAGTCAAACAGTAGTATTTGGGCTCTCCTTGGATTTTGAACTATCACGGGTGTTTATTACCATTTTTTTGGAATTAAATGATCCAAGAACAAAGTAAACCTCCTCAAGTTTCCTTAATTTCCCATGATGGAAGGGATTCACCAAAAGGCGACGAAATTTTTTGATATATTCCTTTTCAGAGATGGATTTAGCAATTTTGCTCCTCTAATTATGTGCATAAATTAAGACAAACCATCATTTTAGTGTTATCATAAATGTAAACCTTTAGTGTTGTCACTCTCTTATTTTTTTCCCATCATTTTCAAATGTCTACAGAAATGAAAGGTAATACAAACATGAGTCTTTGGGCTATCCAACCACAACTTGTCATCAAATTTTACATAAAAAAAAAAAAAAGAGTAGAAATAAATGGAGATGCGGGGTATCGAACCCCGTACCTCTCGCATGCAAAGCGAGCGCTCTACCATGTGAGCTACATCCCCTTTGTGTGAAGGTAGATGTTTAAGGTAATTAATTGTTGGAGTTTAGAGGAGCGCAAAGCAATTGAGACGCAAGTGGAGGCACGAAGGCCAAGAAGAACAGATGCAGTTGGGAGGAGCAGGACAACGTCGACTACTGTACACTGGTATTTATCCAAAGCAGCAGTTTTGCAAATTGCAATGCAAGTGCAACACATTCATTTTTTAAATTACTACTCTACAATATATTTAAAATAATAATAAGATGTTATCGGATATAGAAACAGCCGTGGGCCCCCCCACGCTAAAATCTGTATTCCCCAGAAAAGTGACTTCACCGCCGTTGTTTGTTGTTGTTGTTGTTAGATAAAGATAACGGATCAGATTTCAGAATTTGTAGTCATTATCGGGATTTTGGGTGCACACAGACACACAGACACACAGACACACTGTATCTCACTTTTTGGTTTATCCTTCTCCTTCCCCCGTCTCTCTGTTTCCACTGTCCATATATATATATTGGAATTGGAGGATTGTATTAAATATTATTAAAAATAAATAAAAGTTATTAATATCACTTTTGAGTTTCCCAACTCGGTAAAACTCATTTTCAGCCATCGTCCCACTTATATATGTATGCATACAAGTTTTTGATGTTTTGCAATATTATCTAAATTAATTTTGATTTTGAGCAATGAGAGATGAATTTTATGTTCAACGGCAACAACAACAGCAGCAGCAGCAGCAGGAAGAAGATGCTCAAACTAGGGTCATCTACGAGCTCTGCTCCATGATCTCTCACATCCTCCGATCACCGCCTCTCCCCAACTCCTTTCCTGGGCTCCTGGGCCCGGCTGTATCCTCCCTTTCCTCGCGCACCTCCCACGCTTCTCCAGCCGCTTTCGCCTCCCTTGTTCTTGGGGTTTCTGTGGCTTTGATGCTGTTTGGATCCGTGACTTTCGTCATTGGTTTTTTCATGATGCCTCTGCTCATCGGACTGGTTATGCTCTTCTACTTTGTGGGCATGATTTACAACCTTTCTCAGCTGGGCCGGACCATACTCTGGCCCGACTACTCATCCGGCCCACCTCCAGGTCTCTTTTAAATATCCATTCCGTTTTATAGTTGCTTTTGGTTGATACCTTATAATTTTTGAAAATCTTGTAAAATGCTTTTACCACTGTTTCGTTGGGAATATTATTTCAAACTACCAATGCATAATTGTTTTGTTTGCTGAAAATTAATTTAATTTATGGAGTTTCGACTTGAGTAAAAGGAGGAGGTATGAATGGGTTATTTGTTAAGGAACGTAACCACATTGCAATACCAATACCGGATTGGATTGGATTGGATTGTAGTACTTCTCCGTCGATATGACCTTAAAAACTAGTCAATGAGATAGGGAAGCCCAAAAGTTGTATAAATCCCACATCTAAATCTCATATAAATCCCACATCTAAATCTCATACTATCAATGTGGGATTTAATTCTTTAGGATACAGATTTGTTATTTCCAGGCATTCAAGTGCGCACTAACATCAAACCCATAGGAACTCATTGTTAGTCTATCTAAGAAACAAAAACAAGAACACTAACAGGCGAGCTGTACCAACACCGTTCTGTCATTATTTTTTGTTGTTTTACTAATTGTTGAACTTGCTTGGCTCTATTTCTTGGGCTAAAATGGATTTTGTGTATTGATTGCAGCGTGGAGATTTTTGTAAATCTGAGCCATCCTGGCTGGGGACAAGCGAAGAAAGATTGTTTTTAATTCAAGTAGAATGGAGAAAGATACAATCGTGGAGATGAGGGAAAGGCAAACATAGATATTCAATTAATTTCTAAGCTACATCTTCTCGATGGTGAGCTACTTTTTCTTTTTGTGTTTTTGGAGGTTGGCATTTGCTTGCCATACAGAGGCAGGAAGATATCTGGAAATATTGATTTGAAATTGCCCATGCTTTGGGAGCTTGAAGCGCTAATTATTGTTGTATATCATATCGCGAGTGCAAAAAGTGGGTAGAGATGAACACTTGCGCTTCTTCTTTGTAATGGAATCGCACTCTATCTGTCCGACGGATTACACCATAAGCTATGGAAATTTTTGTGCGTTTGGACATTTTTTAAATGAATGTCTTCTATAAATTTGGAATATCTCTTATGCAACTTGGTGAGATGTTGAGTTGTATATACTGAATCAATGCAAAACAAACCAAACCAAAGAAAAAAGAAGGGATGATCAGAATATGATTTAACTGTGGTATAAATGCTTGGCACTAAAAAAAAACAGAAGAAAAATCCATTGTTATATGCATGCATGGATTCGTATAAATTGTGCAGCTTTTCCAGAGGCAGCGTCGGGATTCTTATTGAATCAATCGATGGGCCGTCTGGAGAATATCTCCGGCCAGGCGAAATGTGCCGCATAAGAATTGGAAGGCCGAGTAAGAAAGTAAAAACGAACAAATTTAAAGGGAAAAAAAAAATTGATTGAATTGGGTATCATAGTTAACCGGTAGTGATATGGACGCCAATAGCAATGAGGAAAATAGTGATTAGACCGAAAAAGATGATGGTGTGGACGAGAATTGAGACTCCGCTAGTCTGGAAGTTGGCAAATTCGATAGCCCGGCTCTTCCCCGGGAGCTGAAATAGAAGACCAGGCGTCAACAGAACGAACAGCACCACAGCTATCACTACAGGTCCCCAATCCGCCATATCTCGTGAATTTGAAGTTTTCGAGTTGAGAAGGCAATGGCAATGGCAGGAACATGCGAAATTTATAATCTTAGCGTGATGAGATGTTTTGTTGAATGGGCAGTAGAAGAATTTATTGAGGTAAAAGTAGAAACAGGAAACCCAGGACAAACAAAAGCATCCAGGATGCATAATCACCAATGAGGCTTTGGAATCCTATGCCTAAGTCAAAGTGCCGGCACCCCACCGCGTGGATGGACGGCCGGCCGGCTCATTCATGAATCAGGTGGACAGTCACAGAGTAGGAGCAACGTATGAATATGGGCTGGAGCCCAAAATTAGTATGACTAATTTTTTGATTGACATCCAAAATTGGAAAACCAGTTGTAGAATGACGCTTCCAGAACCAATTTTCTCATACCTTTGTGGAATGATGATTCAACAGTTTCCATTTGCATGCATCTAGGGCTTAAGGCTCTCTCCGTTAGAGGATACGGTTAATTTCCCAACAGCATTTTCCCTATCTTTGTTCGAATGCTCTATTTCTAGTATACAAACTTGCCATCTAGGGCTTAAGGCTCTCTCTGTTAGAGGATACGGTTAATTTCCCAACAGCATTTTCCCTATCTTTGTTCGAATGCTCTATTTCTAGTATACAAACTTGCGTACAGCAGTTCCAATCAACACCACACGTCAGACGTCAAGAGTAATCGAACAAAATCCATCCCATCTTTGTTACAGAATTGATGTAATAGTTGCTCCAAATTAAGTATCTACTATCTAGGGCAATTATTTTCCCATGAGCACCAAATCAAGAAGCAAAGAAAAACAACAAAGACTTGGAACTTGGATCCATTCATTCGAATTTCAAAGGTACCCATGCAAAGATCACTTTTTTGGTAAAAAAAAGAGAAGAACAAAAACGTTAAATTTTTATTTCGTGGCCCAAAGAAGAAAGTGGAACTGCCTTAAGTATCCACTAAGTAGAGGAAGTGTGGGCAAGGACAAGATATGTATATAGAGACAGAGATGATTATTTTACTTACTTATTATATGTCCTATTATATAAATATATAGATATTTATATTTGTGGTAGCATGCATTTTGCTTTTAGCCCTTAAGGTTAAAGCTTTTACTAATAAAAATCTCAAAGATTGTGACGCCATAAACAACTCCCCATTCACCAATAGCTTAATGCATTTAACTTTTTGTCAAAAAAAGATGGTTAACTAAAGAAGCAACACAAGCAATATTGCTTTCCCTACACTTTTACACTATTTACAATGCAACTCTTCCTTTTGCTGCCCCAATCTTACGCTAGTATTAAACAAATAATACAAACGATAATGTATCATTCAGACTTTGAGCGTTGAGAGACTTCCACCTTCATAAAAGCAGAATCAAAAGACAATTTCCAAGTTTTCAATTATTGGATCTAAATTCCGTCCATCTCCAGAACATATAAAGCAAATCCCACTTCCATAACAATGCCTTTTCTTCTCTTATAAACCTACTTTCACTTTCCATCCAAGTTTAGTATAGCATCCCCGTAATACTTCCACACTAAGAAATTAACAAGCCCCTTGTCATTTTCCTTCCTACATATTCCAGATCCCACTTCATTCTCGTCAAGACACCCTTCATTCTTTGCTTGTGACTTGTGAGGCAACCGGGCAAGAAACACAGACGACAGAAAGAGGAAAATGAGTACCGACTGGGGACCGGTTGTGGTTGCAGTGGCCATGTTTATTCTCTTGTCTCCGGGTCTGCTATTCCAACTGCCAGCAAGAACAAGAGTTATGGAGTTTGGCAACATGTACACAAGTGGGATTTCCATTCTAGTTCATGCTGTCTTGTATTTTTGTATATACACCATCTTGATTGTAGCAATTGGTGTTCACATACGAGCTGGTTGATACTTGATAATGATCAGCCACCGCCTCCTCCTCCACCAGCAGGAATTTACTAATTGAGACTCTCTTCATTTTGCTTCTCTTGACCGCCATCATACATACTGCGCTCTTGTTTTTGTTTTTCTCTATCAACCAAGTTAATAATATATGTTCTATTTCTGAGCTTAAAACAATCTCTCTATGCTGACTTTTGCTGTTCTTGGATTGCCGGGATTCTATCTTTCTTTCTTTTTTTCTTATAGCTAGGCTACCACTCAAAATCTTCTAAACCATTTTGCAACAAGGGATACTGACTCATCAACACGAATTAACTTCTGTATAAACATTTATCTCATGAACCATGATTAAGGAATAGTAATCAATGATAAAACAAAATAAAATTAAGACAAGGGGTGAAGCCAAAAGTAGAACTTCACCTTTACTTGTACGCTCAAATAAACAACTCAAGGAAGACACTAAAGGCTTCCTGATCACTGACACTGCTCTCTGAATCTGATAGTCTCTATAACTATAAGTTTGTCCAGATTCTCCAAATATTCGTTAGTTGCGCGGTGGTCATGATCCTACTATATTGGAGCAACACATATACAAGGAAGATGAAAACTTTTCTCCTTTACGTGCCGTTTTAAATGAGTTTCATCAGGCTCCAGTAGTACTCAGGATCAAGAAAGAGCAGAACTAAGTAGTGGACTAGTTTACTCCAGAATGCAAAGCAAATAACAGGTGAATTGGGCAAAATATTTGTAAACTGCTGCAGTTTTGATGAATGAAATTTCGTTTCCTAAAGCACTGATGGGCTATTCACACAAATTAAAGATAGATAAAAAAAAAAAAGAGCCGTCTGCCAATGTTGTTTTTTTCTGTTACTGTTACTGAATTTCATTACTTATGCATGCTTTTTGTTCCCGGGTGGGGGTTTGATTTGTAATATGAAAATGATAAACTCTTTTTGGTGAACATCATTGTTATTAGGATTAACATATTTGCTGTTCAAAGGTATCTTTTCCGAGCCAGAAACATCCTCAACTCAATGTGATTTAAGCTTAAGTATGGAAACAAGAAGGGCATTATTGAAAGTAAGCTCAACCCTATCTAACTACATTCCGTTTATGAGTTCCAAAATCATTTCTTTCTGTGGTTATTTTTAGGGGATAAGTGGAAAAAACAATTAGAACCCGATTGACCGCACCCAATAATTAATTAAAAGACTTTGAACAACAACAAATTTCTAAGATTAAAATAATAATATTCCAAATTAGTGTAGAGGCTAGAGAGAGTTACATTGCACGCACAAAGAGTAGATCTTTGATAATCACATTTTATCAAAGTAAAACTAAAATCTGATTAGGCAACCTACAAAAACGAGTAAAAGGTGGGATTATTACAACGATGCATAAGATCTGGCTGCGGACTGATGCAGCAGCAAGTGTGGATACATAAAATAAGATTGTTGGGAAGATTGTCGGAACTGGGATCCGAGCAGTGAGGCACAGAGAGAGGCTATGAGCATCATCAGCCGGTGTAGATGTGAACATGGACGGCTAGGATGAGGATGGCATAGAGGGCAAAGAAGATAAGAGTGTGAACGGCAATGGACTTGCCATTGGTCTTCATGCTCCCAAACTCCAGATTTTTGTTGTGGCCTGGCAACTGAAACAACAATCCCGGTTGCAGCAATATAAACAGAACTACTCCGATTAGAACTGGGCCCCAGTCCGCCATTTGTGCCTGCTTTCTTTCTTCCACTGATTCAGTATATATAAATAGGAACGGGATGGCCCGATAGTTTGAGGGTTGAAAAAGGGCAGAAGAATGAGGAGAAAAGCAGAGCAAGCACGGTCTTCAGTATTAACTATTAAGACAAATGGGAATTTTTATTTATGACCACAACTAGAAGCTACTGAGCCTAGCCACAAGGTTTTGTTTATTGTGGTCTTTTTAGTTCTTTTCAGTTTTGATGCATTCGTGGATTTAGGACAACTTAATTCTTAAATACCAGTACTGTTGATATATAATAAGGATTGAGTTTGAAGAATTGAGCGTAGCACAGTGCACACTCTGAAGAGTCTGAGAATACGATTCCTTCCTTTTGAGTATTATTGAAAAATCAAAAGCCATCCAATTCTGTGTCTCCTTTCTCAAGAATCACAACACTAAGTAGAAAAGCAATTTATTATTGCTCGAACATGAGCATCGCTTCCTACTCAATCAAAGCACACAATTCTTTGCCTCGCCTGGCTACATTTGCTACCATTCAGCTTTGGTTCCTGCCGCATCTCTAACTTCCAAATTGATTTTGTAGGACAACTTTGAAAAAAATTACTTTATATGTTTTCGGCAGAAGGAGAAATTAGTGGGTTCTCTTCTTTTTAATTTGTTGTTCATATTTCATAATCCAAAGTCATGCTACTTCCGCAACCCAGTACTCATTGTAAATCATGGGCATTTTGTTTTCCAAAAAGAAAAAAACAAAGTAATTGCTCTATCAAATAGTCAAAAAAATATGGTGATACGGTCAAAATAAGCAGCATCTTCCTTCCCCTGCTATTTGGAGATCAAATCAGACAAGGTCAAAATAACTTAAAATCTCTGCTATTGATGATTTGATTCCTCTATGAAATAATGCATTCCTGGAGCTGCTTGACATTATTTTTGGGTACAAAAGGGAGTATGATATCCAATTAAGCCAATTAGTAAAGCAAATTTATACTACTGGATTTCCTCATCCTTATCTGAACATCAAGAATTGTTATCAGACTAATATTATTCGCATTCAAGAGCATATAATACTAACAGGGATGTGGATTCAAGTTATAGCCATTCCCTTCATCAATTTGCTATGCGTCAGTATGTAATTGACCAAATTTCATAAGATAAAATGCAAGATTTCTAATATGGTGGACCACCATGGATTAGTTGGGCGTTAATCATAATGGCGACGATTTATTTTCAAAAATATACTATATTTTATTAATGTGCCCGTAAGAGATAATTAACTGCCTACCACGCAAACATATTCGGCGTTATGTTATAGTGCAATTTAGTAGTGGCATATTAATGAAACAATAAAATACTACACCCTTCGGCCTTCGTTAGTTGGTGAGGCTTTGTCTCTTTGTTTTCAAAACTCCAATGTTGCTTTCCCTTATCCAACAAGAGCAGGGCATATAAGAAACAGAGAAAAAGTTAAAGTTGATGACTCTTTTTTCATATTCTTAACTTTATGGGATTCTCATTCCCTCCGGGGGAATTTCAAAGTCTCAAATAATTTGGCATCCAAAGCCCCTTTTTATTTGCTTCGTCCTCTTGTTGGTGTTGATCAAGTATAGGAAGACTTAGACTCTTGAGATGAAGAATTGGGCGGCTCCCATCATAGCTACAGCACTCTTTGCATTTCTGTCACCCGGATTGCTCTTTCAGCTTCCAGGGAAGCATCGGCCAGTTGAATTTTTGAACATGAAGACTAGCATAATATGCATCTTGTTGCACGCAGTTATTTATGGTTTGCTTCTTATTCTGTTCCTTGTGATTCTTAATGTGCATATCAATGCATAGGACTCCACAATCAATCTAAATAGGAATTCATAAACCTTTTGTACCATAGAGATAGATTTGCGTGTTTGTGTTTGTGTTTGTGTTGTGATGCCAGCTTCAATGGATATGTAGAATTTTCTTGGTATTCTAATGGAGGGCTATAGCATCATCAATTTTTGCCCTGCACTTTCATCCAATTCATGAACACGGTAGCATCTATCACATTCATCAGAGGGATTCTTGGATTTTAGGAAAGAGAATACTCATAATATTGTCATTTTTTTCACCGTGGGAACTTCAGATCTTCATTTACTTAATATATGTTTTGTCCCTTCAGTTACTAGTTTGTTATTAAGGGTGTAAGTGAACTCCTGCAAGTGTGTTCCAGTATGTGCACCACCAACTTCTAAAAACATACTAGTAACTAATAGCTAAGAAGAACAAGTTAGGAGTTTTGGGACAATCACAAGTAAAGAACTAGAAAATACTTGTTATACCAACACTAGTATAATATGCAGAAGCAATTTTATTTAATCACAAGAATATGCGGAGAAAAATACAATCACAATATCACAACGCTGATCCGCGAGAAATAATGACGGCAGATTGATCCCAGTGGCCAGTGGGTATGAAAATCATCTAAGAAATCAAGTAGAGTAGTAGTACAAATATTGGATTTTTGGAGGAGAAAAGTACAAATGCAAGTGTCATTAAGCGCTACTAGTGAAATAGTTTGAATGTAATGGGATTATTGTAAAACACATTGAATGAAAATCACAGCTTACAAATGGAATAATAAATAAATCAAAACCAAGTGAGCGGTTAAAGAAGAATAAAAGTTAGAAATACAAATGAAGGGAAGCAGTGCAGAGAGGTTAGTAATTAACCCATGTAGACATGGACACCAATAGCTAATAAGAAGATGCAAATGAGGGCAAAGTAGATAATGGAGTGAACCAGTATGGAGACGCCGCTCGTCTGGAAGTTTCCAAACTCCAAGATTCGATTGCGACCCGGTATCTGAATCAGCAGACCCGGAGTTAGCAGGATAAACAGAACCACCGCAACGAATATAGGACCCCAATCCGCCATCTTTTCTTTTCTTTTCACTAATGTGTGCTGCTACTGCAGTTATGTTTTGCCGGGATCTATGAAGAATGAAGAAACTAAGAAAGACGGCAGTAGTGTCTGGAGGAGAAGTGATGTTTTAAATAACAATGCCAAGTTTGCTTAATCAAGTGGTTCAAAGTTATTCCGATTCCGATTCCGATTCACACCACACTTTTATGCTCTCTATGTATTTATTCTTCCAAAATTGAAAACCCAAATGCCCATAATAATAAATCAATTTTTTTAAAAAATAAATAAATAAATAAAATCAACTCCAAACAAGGCCCAAGGCCAACGGGACAAGACTATTGCGTCCATAGATCCATCAGATAACTATCGGTCTATCCCCCTCCAGTCTCACCCCAGGATGGAGGATGGAGAATGGAGGATGTGTGATGGGTCATCTCTGTTCCAGAATGGGTTTGTTTCAATTTTTATTTTTTTTGCAATTTATTAACACGTTCTCATGGTCATGGTTCAGATTACAGATCCACCGTAAATGATTCGCATTCGTATTAGCACTTTCATCTAAAACTAAGGTCAATTTAACAAGGTTGGAACAACCAAGCTGGAAAAATGACTCAAACTTCTCAAGAGAGGTCAATTTAAGCCTCATTCGCCTCCATCCGCTTCAATTGAATTCATTCCATCACATTCCAAGAATGAAGAAACCCCCAAACTACTTCGCATTTTCCAAACCATTCTAAATTATAAATTCTAAATTCTAAATTCTAATATACCTCTCTTGCATCACACCGCCTTACAACAACATTCTAGCATACTTCTCCTACCAAACTATTTTGCTTCGAACCAATCTAAATTCTAATATAACTCTGCTGCATCACACCGTCTTACAACAACATTCTCACATACTTCTCCTACATCACTTGATCACCATGAAATTCCATGTCTACCCTAATCATCCTCAATTGTTGCTCAAAACAAAACAAGATTGAGGAAGATTTTGCCATAGATATCCACATACATCCACTCCTATATCATATCATGCATGTGACAAGGAACCAAAGTTGAAGCTGACCATAAAACAACATCAATATCAATCCCAACTTTCTGTTCATCCAATACATAAGTTGTAAACCCAATTCAGCCCACTGAGTTTCGTAAAATGCCCTAGGTGGTCTATTTTCACCATTTCATTCAAATTATAATTTTAAAATTAAGATTTAAAAAAAAAAAGCCTGAGATGTGACACCTTTATAATGATCTAGAAACAGATGAAGCAAAAAAACCAACCAGAGCCAAATTAAATCGCCCTCTCAGCTTCTAAAAACCATAGTCACTTTTATAACAGCTGGTTGGAGTCTTGAACACCTCGAGTAACCATGGGACACCCATGCACAACTTCCAGTTTTAGACTGTTGCTTTCTCAGGCATAGTTCAATCGAAAGATATCATTCAACACATAAAAGCTTCCTTGTGAAGTTGGCATCAAATGGAACATCTGCACACCAGGAATAATAATGTAAAGAAAAATCAAGTCGCTTTTCAGAACAAAATATTGCTTAGACAAGCTAGCAAACTTAGCAACACAAGTATATTCGAAAGTAAATTCATAAAGGTGCCAAATGTATAGAATGGTCTCTGAGACATGCTTAGATTTTAACAGTTGAATACCCTATCCAACCACCCCCAAACAACATTGCTTAAGATGTTTAACCATACTACTTTATATTCTTATTGTATACTAATTCCAACGACAAAACTAAGACAATTTTATGACAACCCTATTGCAATCATGTTACTAGCACATAATTATATTCCCCACTAGAATGAAATAAATGCAATACCCAGAAAAACAAAAACAATTAGCTCACTCAATTTCTCTGGCAGAAAGAGCAATACAGAAGAAAAATACAAACTTCAGCTACGTCCACTTGAATACACTTGACATCTGTAAAAACCCTCGTGGCTAATATTAAAAGAAAAAAGAAAAGAGCAAGGCGTGTTCCTTTTAGTAGTATTCGTGCATCAATTATTCAATTACCAAATTTAAGCGGAAGAACCTTTGAACAGTAGTATAGTCAAATTCACCAAGTATATAGATGATTACAAAAACTTTAAGAAAAGTCCACTTTTTTTTAAACAAAAATGAAACAAAGGGGACCAAATCAGGATATACAAAGTAACACCAAATCATTCATAAATAATAATAAGGCATGCGATCAAAATATACAAACGTAGCTACACTAGCAAGTTGGAGCTGACCAAAAATTTCAGCAATGCTACTTCATGCAATAATTACCTTACCTCTGCGGAGCAAAGGACACGATGAGAAAGTACTTAGTCCATTTCTGTAAAATGTAACCTCTCTAATCCCACCTTACTGCCTGCTACAACCACTGGCAGATCCCCCAACCACCCCAACGAAAATAAATTAAAATATAAAATGTCATAAAATTTCACCCCAACCCAAAGCATAACTCCTGGATTCACCACTAGCTAAATCATAATATCATCATACTTTAGCAACTCCACTACTACCTCAATTTCCTGGTGGTAATAAATCATTATGCTGACATGAGGTTTGATCACAATAGGAGGAGGATTAAAGATATAATTATGATTTTATAATTTAAGCATCAAGGAACCTCTGGGTTTAGGGTTAAGAGTCTTCAACAAGTCTTGTGTCCGGGTAGATAAAAACTACATGCTGCACAAACCAGGGCTTCATCCTTGGGCGGGCATTAGCTATTTCCCAGAAGCAAACACCTTGGTAGAACATTCCCCTTCATGTAGCCCTCGCAGCATTTCGAAAAACCCTTGACACCCAATCTCTACCCTTCTACGAGTAAATCGAAATGCTAGGCAGAGCATTATTCTAGAATCTAGACAAATAAACAAAGAAACCACGTATTATCCATAGCATTATAGCATGTCTTCACACTGTCTTTCTCTATCCCAAGTAATTTGCACTCCTAAAGAAACGGAGAAAATTTACAAGTCTATATCTGAAATAGCAATTGCGCTCAAACATGGAAACGATAACAAATACCAACGGCAATCGGATCCAACAATTTAATAAAAAACCAGTAACCAATAAACATAGCCCGACCGATTCCAGAAAACTGAAAAAAAATGAACCAAACAATAGCTTAAAATAGAATAAATTTAGATATAATTAAAATATAAAACCCTAGTGTAGTTGGAAGCAAAGGGAAAAGGAAAAAAAAACCTGGCTAAACTTAAGGGCATGAGATTCTCCGGCAAGTTGAAGATTGCCGCTAACAAAGACGAGCATACCACCGGCGGGACCAGAAGGTTGGCAATCAACGGTGGAGATGTGGTGTTGGCACTGCTGGAAGGGGAGGGAGTTGAGTTTGGCAACGATGCTCGGGGAGCCCAGGATCTTCTGGCCCTCGAAAGTCAACATGGAAGAGTCTTGGTAAAGATTGGCCAAACCGGCACGATTGGTATCGAAGGTAGAGTAGTAGTGATCAACGAAAGCCTTAGCCACGGCGTCTGGATCCATTTGAAGTTTAGAAGTAGCAGTAGGCGTATCCTTTGGGAATTGGGATATTGTTATTGTTATTGTTTTGTTTTGGACTGTTTGGGTGGCTGTCCAGTCCTCTCTCTCTCTCTCTCTTTCTCTTTCTCTATCAAATCGTATCACTTCTGATTTCTGCGTGTGTGTGTGTGTGAATTGTGAGCACAAACAAACAGCAAAGTCAAAACACTCAACACTGTTGGACTTGTCACAATAATTACGATGGATCATGGATGTTCTGTTTTATCATCGCAAAATTAATATTAGACCAATCTTAGCGGGAGTGAAATTGAAAATGAGAGTGACTCACATGTCAGTGATAAAAAGATAAACTAATATCTTAATCAAATGATGATTGAACTCTAATGGATAAGTGATAAATTTATATTTTTATCACTGGCACGTCAGTCACTCCCATTTTTCACTCCACAATTTCATTCCCATTATCATTTATCTTAATATTAATAGTATTTAATGCTACTATTACTTTTTAAAATGCGTTTCTCTCGCTTTGTTTGCTCGCTGAAATATTACGCTACTACAATGGGCCCTTCGCTTACACTACTAATTTACAACAAGAAGCAGGTTCATTATTATTCATATACTTGTACTTTAATCATGATTTTAACAATTTAAAAAGTGATAAAAGTTGTACAAATTTAAAATAATAATTTTTATGATGATACGTTTCATACATAAATCAATTTGTAGGTTTATATATTTTACAAAATATCCATGACTGTTTATGTCTCTAGCACGAACACTTGATGAAATATGGAGGACTTTCGCAATTTCTAGTCTACTTGAATCGCTCCTTCTCCCACTCCTTCTCTGTTTAATGCTAGTAATAACTTCTGTCTACTGAAATTTAATTTACTTGTTCCAAAAACAATTAAAAACTAGGTAGATTTGGGTTAACAAGAGTACAAATAGTATGTTTATGTAATCAAATGATGGTATCTTGTCTATAATATATAATTCTTTAACCAACTCCCAACAAATCAAAATCTATTTCTATTTCTTGTAAACAAAAGAAGATGGATGGATGAGAGAAAAAATTCACTATAACTCCCGTCGACAGCAGGGTTCGAACCTGCGCGGGCGAAGCCCAACAGATTTCAAGTCTGTCTCCTTAACCACTCGGACATATCGACTTTACAAATTCATTGCAAAGTATTGCTGAATTTATTATTGTTTTTTCTTAAAAAAAAGGATTGATCCATTCAATGCGAATACTTGAGGATCAAACATTTCCCCTCAAATGCATTTTCCCCACTTGTCCGAATATACAAAATCGCCTGTAACGATTTCAATCAGTGCTACATGTTAGTGGAAGATTAAGACAAAATACCAAAAGTAAATCATAGGACGGATGTAATATGCTAGAATTAAAAAAAAAAAAATAAATAAATAAAACATGAGTGGAGCAAGGACATGAAGGTACAGCACCGTAGGTTTGGGAATTTGGCGTATACGCTTGACTTGACTAAGGAAATCTTGTCTTGGCGTTGCAGACACTGGTTGATGAGTTTATCCATAACAGTAGTAGTAGAAGCGTTTCCTTAATTATATTAAAGAAAGAAGTTGACTAGACCCAATACTTTCTCAAGTCTTAGAGGCTGCCCATTGGGCCATCCAATTTACACAGTTAAACGCCGCATTCCAATCAATTACTAGAGTCTGTACAAGACATTCCAACCTTAATACAACACCGGGGCTGCCACAAAATTAAGATAAACAACAACTTTCTTTGCAACATTTATATTGAAAATTAAGTCAAATTCCAAAATCCCAGCTGCCAACTTCAAACTTCAAAGAGAGCAGCGACAGCACCGACTAAATGCATGTGATTGTCGTGGAGGGTGGTGATAATATTGAATGTCAAATTACGTGGAAAAACAATGTCGATATGTATGGAATATGGATATTGGCTGTTCCACGCTGGGAGAGCCATTTTTCTATTCTATTATCATCTTTATTATTACAACTAGTGCATTAGTTTAGCATATTTGTTAATGGTTCATGAATTATATAATATTGGACAGAAAATCTTGTCTCATATATAATTACAATTAATTTATGCCTAACTTCTTTCATCCTGGAAAGTTTACCAAAGTAGTAAGAGTCATCCTACTTTCGTAATCTTTTGGTGAAAAGTCCCTCTACAGTTTGTCTTGTGTCGGATTATCTTTTACATTTCTTTTCATTTCTTTTATGGTCAAAATTTTCACAAAGAGAAGAATCTTTTGGTGCCCACTGCCCACTGTCTTGGCACGCTGCTGCACAAGTCAATAAACTCACCTTACTCAAATCACTTCTTTTACCGTTTTACGTTGAGCTTAGTATGTCTTATTTTGTGCTGATTGCTTGTCATGAAAATTTACAGAAAATATATCTTATTTTTGAGCAAACTCAAATATATATTTTTTATTTCTTATTTCAATTCGATGGAATTTTGTTGTCATTATTATATTAGATAAATTGAAAAAAGAAAAAAAAAACCTTATTTCTTAATTTGCACAAGAAAATTAGATTTAGCTAAAAGCTCATGCTTGACTCAAATAAAGATGAAATCAGTGGAAAAACTAATTGAACAAGTAAAACATAGCACGTAGGTTTGACTCAAATAATCATTAATTCCCCGAGTGTATAAATTAGTTTAATGAAAAATAAATAAATAGTTATCAAGTGAAATAACGAGATTAAAAAAACAATAGAAAAAAAAAGAGTGATTGAGGTGGCATGGCATTTTCCCACGTTCCCGCTAAAAAAAATAAAACTAAAAAACTCAAGTAATAAATGAAACATGGACGTCTCAAGCAATTTAGCATCTTCTAAAATATTCAATAAGAATATTCCAACCTCAATAAACCATACTTTATTAGCATTGTAAACTATATATGCCATCAAATTAACTTACAACTACTTGCTTGGTTTTTGTTCTAAATTCTAATATATGTATATCAACAAGAGATTCACAAAATCACAAACAAGTACGCCTTTAAATATTATGTATGCATGCCCTCAAATCTCAATATGCAACTTCCTTTGTAAATTAATTGTAAGTATAAAGACTTTTATTTATCAAAATAATGATTGATCTCACTGTCTAATTCAATTATTTCTCTTTTGAGCATGTGTTCCAATCATATGGGATGACCAATTAATGGGCTAATGCCAAAATCAACTATTGCCCTTCTTTGCTCCATCATTGAGTTCAATTATTCTTTTTTAATACAACAACCAACTAATATTTGCTATTCCACATCAAGTTTTATTTTATGTTTTGGTAATGTCACAAGTATTTTGCAAGTTTTATTTTTTAAACACTTGCAAAATACTCTCAGGAAATCTATTCGTTTGAATGGAGTATTTTTTGATTTTATAATAATTTTTTAAAAAATAAATTATTATAACAAAAGAGTATTTTGCGAGTGTTTAAATTGATGAATTTGTTTTTGTTCAAATTTGATAGATCTGTGTCATGATAAGGAGTATTAACTAGCAAATTCTGATGGATTTTTTTTTATTACATTACGTGTTTCATTCAATGGATATATGTAACGTATTTTTAACACTTATTATTTAAAATTCACTAATCACTTGATATGGTTTTAGTTAAACACATGTAGCATGTGTTCTTATCATGACCAGAATAAAGAAACAGAGGTTTGAAGTACTACAAATACAAAAATAAAAAACGAAAAAGGGAAGAGGATGGAAAATGATCATTGACACAATAAGCGGTGCTTGTATAATTATTGAAAAAATCAGGGATTACACTAGAAGAATCACGAGCACTTGGATAGTTGCATTGCAACAAATATATATAATATGCTTATTATTATTATTTGACAGTAAGTATATATTTTTTAATATATTTGTAACTTACCTAACACATTACAATCTATGGAATTAAATTAAAAAAAAAAAAATCACCTATAACCTATTATTGATGTAAAGAATAAAATTACAAGAATGAATGAAGATTACTTGTATTGCAATAAATTTGGATTGTACGCATTTTGTCCCATTGAAAATTGATTGGATTATTATCATCCATCAAAGTCGAGTGTCGAGTCATAAACTTGCATCGTCATCTCACCCGGCTTTTATGCTCCGCTCTGCATTTTCAGAATATAAAAGAATATAAAAGAAAAAGAAGCTGCAATCACAGCAAAGCTCAAAAAAAAAAAAAGAAGAAGAAAAAAAGTGCCTTCTTCAGCACCTCACACCAACAACAGATATTCATATTCCCAAACAAATCCCAACAAATACCCTTTTGGAAGAATAGAAGAAAAGAGAAATTCCCAAGACTTTGGATTGACTTCATCTACAACAATCGACAAAACAAAACCCAATGGTTGTTTCTATCAAAGAAAGGCTTAGTTTGTTTTTTAACAACAGATGGCTTGTGTTTGTGGCAGCAATGTGGATTCAATCTTGTGCTGGGATTGGATATCTCTTTGGAAGCATATCTCCCACAATAAAGAGCTCTTTAAACTACAATCAAAGGCAAGTTGCCAGGCTCGGTGTGGCCAAGGACCTTGGTGATAGTGTTGGCTTTTTGGCTGGCAGTTTGTGTGAGATATTGCCTTTATGGGCTGCCCTCCTTGTTGGTGCTGTACAGAACTTTGTCGGATATGGTTGGGTTTGGCTCATCATCACCGGTCGATTTCCAGTTTTGCCGTTGTGGGCTGTGAGTTCTGTTTTCTGCTTCTCTATTTTAACATCTCCTAGATTTCAAGTTGCCAACTTTCTTTCTCTCTTTGTATTTCTTGATTATCGATTTAGATTCCACAAAGCTGGGAAAGTTCCACCCTTTGATCTGCCTTACATGGATTCCTGTGCGTCGTATATTAGTTGAGCTAAAAATTTGAGCTTTCTTCCTTGTTTCAATGATTGAACGTGTTATTTTATGGAATCTGAGACCAGCGAGGTCTGGGGATGAGGAATTATCTGTTATTAATGTTCCTTTTTTCTGCTGCAATTGTTCATATGCGATGTAATTCAATCTTCTTCAACCCATCGTGTTTTATTTTCTTCACCCTTTCAAATTCCATCTTGGTTACACATAAACTTCTAGCAGTTCCAAAAATCTTCTGAATAATTGGGAGCTTAACTTAGTGGTGCGGAGTTCTCACAAAAATTTGTTGTTCAAAAGTTCAGATACATTGAGACTGCGAAAGATGAAGCTGCAGCATATCCTGTTCCATACCAACTATTGTTGTAATTGCCTATAAAAGTATCCTTTCAAATGCCCAACCATTTTTTTTTTTTGTCTTTTTCTCGTTTTGCATATGTGAATTTTATTCTCTTATTTCTAAATCAAGAGAAACGTGTGAATGCAACTGGTAAGTTCATATTCATTCAGAATGAAGAGGATGAATCGTACAACCACGCACAGAAACATACTTCAATAGTCAATAGAAAATGAACTTGCATCCCCTGGAACTATACCAACATTGATAGAATGAGAACAGGGTTCATTTTAGTTGTTTATATAATCTGAAAGTGAGACATTTGTTTGATTTACTGAGATGACCATCTAATACATCTTTATTATAAGAAGCAAGCCATATTTTTGCCCCTTCTTTTGTGCTTATATTAGCTTTTGAAATTTAAGACTTGGTGTAAAACTTATTTTTATGTTAAAACTTTCAGATGTGCATACTGATATTCATTGGAACAAATGGTGAGACCTACTTCAATACAGTAGCATTGGTCTCATGTGTGCAAAACTTTCCCAAAAGTCGTGGTCCGGTAGTGGGGATACTAAAAGGCTTTGCTGGTTTAGGTGGTGCTATCTTGACTCAAATATATGCCATCATCCACTCTCCGGATCATGCTTCACTCATATTTATGGTTGCAGTTGGACCAGCAATGGTGGTTTTTGCTCTTATGTTCATTGTCAGGCCTGTTGGAGGTCACAAACAAATTCGCTCCACAGATGGCTTCTGCTTCTCTGTCATATATAGTATTTGCCTTATTTTAGCTGCTTACTTGATGGGGGTAATGCTTGTTGAAGATCTAATCAATGTGAGCTATACTGTCGTCATAATCTTGACCCTGATTCTATTTGTTCTCCTCATAGCTCCCATAGTGATCCCCATAGCATTGACTTTCGGTCAAGAGCCTAGAGTACCAGCTGAAGATCCACTTTTGCCAGCTGAGCCACAAAAACAAGAACCTGGAAATTCTCAACAAGGTGATAATGACATTATTTTCAGTGAAATAGAAGATGAAAAACCTAGGGAAGTAGACATGCTTCCAGCTTTAGAGAGGCAAAAGAGAATTGCCCAGCTGCAAGCTAAATTAGCCCAAGCAGCTGCAGACGGAGCAGTAAGGGTTAAGAGGAGAAGGGGACCGCATAGAGGGGAGGATTTCACCCTAACCCAGGCTTTAATAAAGGCTGATTTTTGGCTAATCTTTTTCTCTCTTCTATTAGGCTCTGGATCGGGATTAACTGTGATTGATAACTTGGGTCAGATGAGCCAGTCTTTAGGGTATGACAATACGCACGTGTTTGTTTCCATGATCAGCATTTGGAACTTCCTAGGTCGCATTGGCGGTGGTTACTTTTCTGAAATGATAGTCAGGTACAACTTTTATGCTCTTCTCCAACAAGTTAAGTTGGTTCCTTAATCTTTGTACTCATCATTTTACTTGCTTCTAATACAACACTTGCCATGCTTGGCTTCAATATTGATAAAACCAGGGACTATGCTTATCCTAGGCCAGTGGCCATGGCTGTTGCCCAAGTTATTATGGCAATTGGACATTTTATATTTGCTATGGGTTGGCCTGGGGAAATGTACGTTGGAACCCTTTTGGTTGGGCTTGGCTATGGAGCTCACTGGGCAATTGTGCCGGCTGCTGCTTCAGAGTTGTTCGGCCTAAAAAAATTTGGTGCTCTATACAATTTTCTCACTCTTGCAAACCCAGCTGGGTCGTTAGTATTCTCAGGCCTCATTGCCAGTACTATATATGACAGAGAGGCTGAGAAGCAAGCTCAAGAACACCATCATGGTCAACATGTTGCACGATCTATGCTGTCAAGCATTCTTTCTTTGGAGGAGCCTTTAAAGTGTGAGGGTTCCATTTGCTACTTCTTGACTTCCTTGATAATGTCAGGGGTTTGCATTATTGCCGTTATTCTAAGCATGATTCTTGTATATCGGACTAAGATTGTCTATACTCATTTATATGGAAAATCGCATAAATGAGTTAAAAAGAGTTAAACGGGGCAAATGGGAAGAATTTGGATACCTTGTGCAAGCGTGTGAAGGATTTCACCTTGTCCATCAATTATGCTTCCAGAAGCAAGCAATAAGTTAGATCAATTATGCTTCCAGAAGCAAGCAAGCAAGAAGTTAGATGGCTTGACGTTGTTGATTTGCAGTTTTGAGTACGATTTTGGTTGGGTGAGATGTTTATTTTTCAGTACTAAATTGTGTAGCGATACTTTTTTTTTTTTTTTAAAATTTTTAAGTTCATTTAAAATTTGTTGAGACCGATTATTTTATCAGTCTCTTCACCCCCAACCCCACAAAAGAACGAGTATTGAGTGTAAGTGAGTTGTAAATTAGCAGCAGAATGGGCATCCTTGTGTTCTTCCCCAAGATTTGGTTACTTTGAAAATGTTGAGCTTATTTATACTATATTTTGGTAGTATTGCTACCCGTAGTGTAGGTGCACGTACGAGTTACTGCCTTGAGGTTCTGCTCAAGAGTTCGTAGCGCTGGCTGATAAACAAACTTGAGATCATCAGAAAACGCCATAAAACTAGAGTTTTGAAACTAGAGCACTTCATCCAACGGTATCGGGGTAACATGTTCCATGAAATTCTTGGAGAGGATGATAAACTCGTGAGGGATGACCCAGATAGAAAGTTAGGATCTCCCTGATACACTTGATGCTCATAAAATCAAATATTAGTTGATCATGGATGAGTAGAACTCAAACGATTGGTGCTCTTACGTACATTGCAGGCATCAAGATGTAATTTTTTCCTTTTAAATAAAAATCAAAATCAGGAATGTTCCAAGGTTACTGAGCGCGGACTGTGAATTAAAAATGATTTATTTTGCAAATTCGCTAAAAGAAAAGGCTCGATGAACATTCCGTTGATTATTTTCTTTCTCAACTTTCTTTTGGATTTTTGCCGCCTTTATGAGTTGAAGGCGGTGCAATCCCTGCGTATCTCTCCTTGGTTGCCAGTTTTGACGCCAACCCTGCCAAGATTTATCATTGCTGTGATGAAGGCTGCGTTGAAGTCAGAAGGGTTATTGGCAAAGTCGGTGACCGTAGGCTGAGTTGATGGATCTGTGAAGAGCACTTGGTCTGAAGTGAACATGCCCTTCCCTCCAACCAGATTCTGGTAATAAACATTGTCGAAAGTGTTTGGGGTCTCAGGATCCATTTCAACCGCAATTGTGGGATCCACATTCCTTGGGCACTCTTGGATCAACTGTTGAGCATAATTCTTGTCCAGGGAAGGGTCGATTGGATTCAAAGGGCTAAAAGAGTAGAGCCGATTCGCAAAACGGGTGCAGTGAGAAAAGCCTATGGTGTGAGCTCCTGAGAGTGCAATCATATCCATAGGGGTAAGATTGTTCTTGGCGAATTGGCCTTTGAGTTGGTTAACATCATCAGTGGGTGCTGGCAAATTTCCAGCAACTCGAGATGCATCAGAAATCATCCCATCACGACGTCCCAATTCTACCCCAAAAAAAGGGCCTCCAGCCTGGGAACATTACATATTATTGCAACCAAATCAAATCAAATAATTAATAATAAATAGGTAGCCGGATGAATAGCAGTTTTATTGCTTGCTTTACCAGAAGTACAACATCTCTTGCAGCGATGGCTAAGATATCTGCACACGAAACTACCCCTGGGCACTGAGCCTCCACAGCTTGTTTGGCCTTGATGACAGTGTCAAAGCCATCCCCGGCGAGAGAAAGATTATCTGGAGCATCTTTTTCTGCATCCCCATTTGGTGAAGCTATGAGAACAGAGGCGTCACATCCCTGTAAAGTAAGTGATTAAAACAAACCAATGTCTTGCACTCTTACAAACATCATTCTGTACAAATTAATTCCAAGTATTTAATTATGTGCAAATACTAAGAATTAGCAGTTAATGAGTAAACCTCAACAAAACAGTCGTGGAAGAACAAACGAAGCGTGGCTGGAATTGGGATAAATGTCCCAGTCTGAGCCAATTTGTCATTCACAGCCTGCAGCACGATAGTTTCAACATTTGGACAGCTTGAACTGTAGAAATTGTCCGTTAACTGCGCCTGTGCCCTCCAGAATCTCATCATCACCATCCACATAAACAACCACTTGTTGTACGCGGGCGTCATGTTTTCCAATTCTAAACACCACTACTATCCTTTATCCTTCTCTCTCTGTCTGTAATGTTGTTGAAACTTGAAAGGAAATCACGCTCCCCCCAAGTTCCATATATATATATATATATATATATATATATATTATATATAGAAAGTAAAATGATAGTATATATCGAATAGAAGGTATAGGAGAATAATAAACATGCATGGTGGATGATGGTGAGTGGTGACGCCACATTGGCATTGTTGAGCATGGCTAAAATTTTTTTTGCAAAAGCTAGTCAACAAAATTACAATGAACCCTTGTTCCCCTCTGTTGTTGATTTTAAAATTTTGGAGCAAATCTTTGGTTTTAGAGTAGCTAGTGTGCCTTGTCAATTATCAAGATTCATGCGCAATAGCCTTGATTATCATACCTGATGATTGATGACGGGTGGACAAGTAGTCATGAATTGAAAAACGTTAAATCCAAACCCTATTATGCTTAATCTCTATTGTCATCTTTGAAATGTTCATCTTCTAGTTCTAGGTGCGGTACTAAGTCTGTTTTTGTTCTAGTTTTATCTGTGGAGACTGGAGTTGAGTAGAGTTGTTCAAACTTATTTTTTAACCGGCACCGCCCACCCTCCTCTCAACATCTTGCAATTTAGCTAGAAAGGTGAAAATGACACGATAACAACATATCACACCAATAAGATCATAAAACTTTAAAAAGGAGTTCCATTTTGGGAGGGTGAACTGAAGACAGTCTTTGATTCATATATTTGATGGCTACAATATCTATCTCAATGCCCCGGTTTATGGTCAAATGGGATATTTATTTCCTGCAATAACATGGAGATGATTTTCAATATATATAGGGCAGGCTTCAACCGTCTACATCTCAGTCATTGATGATGATGATGATGATGATGATGTATCTATAATTAAGAGCTTAAAATTAATTTAGAATTCCCCTAATCTCAACTGCCCAGATGATGTATCTACAACACTAGTACTAGAGAGTCTGTATAGACTTTCTTTTATTGTTTTAATTAAATTCATCACCCAGGTTCTACTATCAATTATCCTTTCTTTGTTTATACCAAATTAAGACTCCACGTAATTGGACTTCTCAAATCCAGTAAAAATATTATCATGTAAAGATCATTACTCATAATAATAATAATAATAATATAGCTCGTAAAACTGGATAATTCTGTGATTAAATAAACAACTTTTTCACTGTTACACAAAACTAGATCCTCTTTACAATATTATCATGTAAAGACAAGGAGACGATTATTATCATGTCTAATGTTCAAAACGAAAATTCTTTTATAATTATTAGATCTAAAAAAGAGACGATTAAACTTTACTACATGATTTTAATTTAAGACAAGATAAGATATAAAAAATTTTGGACAAAAGAGGATCCCAACTCACCATTCATCTATCAAAATAATTGGGCCAATGGATATCCTTTTCTTTAAACATAAACCCCAACCCCCTATCAGACCCCTGACTGAGTCCTGTTTTCTGTTGCCAGCCCTACGGCCCCAATCTGCGGTTATCTATCAGTATCACAGTTGCAAAATGTATACAAATTAATAATTAATTAGTACAACGAAGAAGTCTTATTTTTGTGCGTTCCGAGTTGGAGTTTGATAGAGAGAGAAGGCAGAGAATTAACATTTGAACTCCACAGGCACAGAGGGGGAAAACAATATGGCAATGGAGGTGGAAGTACAACTAGGGTTTCCTTATTGGAATCCGATTAGACGCCGATTCGAGCCGGAATCCACCTTCTTCGCTGCTGGCAACGTCGAAAGGGAACTCCTCGCCAAACAGGTTTCTGCTTTTGATTTTGTATTTCTCTCTTTATCATCTTCTGCATATCTGTTCACCTCGTTATTAGTGTCTGTACAGGTTGTAATTTGCCTTTGTATGATCAGTGTCCTTTGAATTTTTGTTTGTGCCTAAAACTAAATTAATGATAGAATGGGGGATCTGCGAGGTGTGATTAATGGTGTCTAGGGATCACAATTTTTTGTAATTGTTGCATATGGCTTTTGCAAAGGAGAAAAATTATGTAAAGATTTGCTAGTATTCTTTTCTCCAGCTTGCATTGGATTTGACTGAAGAAGAGAAGCAACAAGTTCGCAATATGGATGACCAAGAAAGCAGGTTAGTCACCACTCAATGCAATTTTTCCGCCCGCCCTTTGTTTTTTAATACTCAAAAAGATATTGTTAATCATTAATTTAATCTTACATTTCAAATTAAAACACTACTATCCTCTTTAACCTGCCATTGCTCCATCAAGGCATGCCATACCCCCATGCGCTCGTTACAATCTATTTATGCACTTCCATATATCTTAATGCATCACTTTTGTGGTGGAAAAATTTGTGTCTACTGCTAATCAATGATTATCTACTTCTTTATGATTTTGTCCAATTAAATGTGCAGTAATTTCTTCATTGTGTTGTATATTTGGCAGTAAAATATATTGTCCGCTCGTTGGTTGTGGTGCCCAACTGAGATATTTAGACGAGTTTGAAGATCACTATATTTCAAGGCACTCTGCATCTTGTTCTGTCTGCAATAGGGTTTATCCTACGTCGCGTCTGCTAAGCATTCACATCTCCGAGGTTCACGACTCTTTCTTTCAGGCAAAAGTTGCCCGTGGTTTGGAAACGGTAATGTTTTATAGTAGTGAAGCAATCTGGTGGTTGTGTGCTCAAATGTAATAATACCTTGTAGTAGTGATGTATGGTTGCGATAAACTGATACAAATTTTGTTTTCTTTGGTCTGATAGTATGAGTGCCTTGTTGAAGGCTGTGGTCTTAAGTTGAAGAGTTACAAGAGTCGGCAACAGCATTTGGTTGACAAGCATAAGTTTCCTGCTTCATTTGAATTCTTCAAGAAGGTCCATCCATCAAAGAAACAGAGGCAGAAGGAGCATCATAAAAAAACATTGAGAAAGCTAGATGATGCCTCAAGTGCAATGCAGATGGAGGAGGATACTATGGACAAGCTTGTTTCATCGGTTTCCAAGTTAAGCACTTCTGAGTCTCCGTCGTGCATAAGCTTTGGTCGTCGCCACACTCGTGGACTGGCTTTGATTCCACGTGCTGTTCGGCAGGAGAGAAAACCAGAAGCATCTGCCAGAATGAATAGTTAGAGGCTAGAATGCTTGACAAGGAGTCCATTTTGTTGGCAATGGCACGACTCTCTTCTAGGAGACCAATGATAAGCTGAGGTGAAGATGATTGTGTCTAACAAGTTAAGCACAATGGAGAAGAAGTGTTTGGCAGGAGCCTTCACGTTGGCTGGGGGCGGGTTTCCATGTAAAAATTGCCCATAGTCCTGTTTTTGCTTGCTGCGCATTTATCTGAATTTTTTAAGACATGGGAAGGATTTTGTATTCACTTTGAAGTTTTTGACAAGGGAAAGGTTGTTAATCATGTTGGGATTTTACCATCTCTAAAACATGCTAAAACGTACGTTGTTAATCATACTTCAAATTAGGTTTCATTTTTAAAATATGCGAATCTGCATATGACTACATTCAATAAAGGGATATATTTGATAATGGCAAGGATGTTATAAAGGATATATCATAGGGGTAAGGGTGTCATTCGACAAAACCCCCGTTACTGTGTTACAGAAGAAAAATGAAATAAAAATTCCAAATACGCGTTGAACAATAATAAATAGAGAATCGCAGCAAGAAAAGAGAGTAGAATTGAGAATACAGAGAGAAAATAAAAGAAAATGGATTCGTTGGATACGGTTTTCGATCCGTTGAGAGAGTTCGCCAAGGACAGCTTTCGGCTGGTGAAGCGTTGCCACAAGCCCGATCGCAAAGGTAATTCCCCTTCACCCTCCCTTGTTGTGTTGTAGTGGAATTAGAAGTAGATTAATGGATCTGATGGAGATGTTGATCTGTCCAAGTAATTTGTGTTTGTATTTGGAGCTCTACTTTTGTTGGTTAAGCTGAATTATTATTATTATTGATTGGGTGCATATGTTGTTGTAGAATTTTCCAAGGTTGCGGTGCGAACGGCGATAGGGTTCGTGGTGATGGGATTCGTTGGATTCTTCGTCAAGCTCATCTTCATCCCTATCAATAACATTATCGTTGGATCTGGTTGACGGAGGTACTTAATTACTCTCTCTCTCTCTTTAGTTTGCGTGGTGGTGGTTTTGGTATCATATCCGTTTCGTTTCCAATTTCTCTGTTTAATTGGCTCATCACAAGGGCTTTTGCATTTAGATTCACGAAATGTGATTGCTTCAAGAATTAACAATGATAGATTTTGAGATTTGATTAGTAGTAAGCCAGAGCATTACAGCTTTATTTAGCACGCACTCACACACTGAACTAACACTTAACACTTCAAATTAAAGAGTAAGGGCAGCATTATCTGAATTTATTAGTAACTACTTGGTTTACCCTTTTTTCTATATCATCTATCATCTGCACTCCCATTGCCATTGCTTAGGTGTTTTATTTTAAATATTTATTTATAAATTGCCAGATTAAAGGGTGAAAGAAAACAGCATATATTTAAGTTTGAACTTTGAACTTATATAGGATATTGTTTTTGTTTAAAATTCTTTTCTGATGAATATTACTTGATGATTTGAATCCTGTCTTGTATTTTGACTGGCTTTGCAGGTTGGTCTAGAATCTAGAATGCCAAACTGAGTAAACAGAGGCAAACTGTGAAAGATACTCTTTTCTGTAATAGACTCTTTTAATTGTCCTTTCCTTTTTGGTGTTAAAAGACACATTTGTTGTTTGTTAATCTCAGCGTTTTTTATTTATAAATATAATTCATTGTAAACTGCCTTCCCAAGATTAGATAGATTTATGGATTTGAAGAGAGACAAAAGAAACGAACAGGATTCAAATCAAACAAGAAAGACCAAAGAAACGAACAGGATTTAAATCAAATTGAATTATCAAATGTAGCTTGTGTCTCACTTAAAACAAATTAACAAAAGGAAGCAGCCGAATACAAACTACAAATTCAAATCGATGTCCCTAATCCTACCCCATAACATTCTCCTTCCATCTGTAAAATCAGGGGAAAAATAACATAAGAATAACAAAGCAGAGTAGAACAACCCAGCCGAGATCAATACCATGCTGAGGAACATAAAGATAAATACCGAGAAAACTAAAATAAGAAATATATTGGGGAGAGAGTGGGATTTGAAATAAGAATTACAAAGCAGAGTAGAACAACCCACCGGAGAAAACTAAAACAAAGAAATATATTGTCGAGAGTGGGATTTGAACCCACGCCCTTTCGGACCAGAACCTTAATCTGGCGCCTTAGACCAACTCGGCCATCTCGACCTTTGGAAAATCAATTTACTTATTTACAATACTAGCATATAACAATAAAATTTTAACGAAAATTCTGAGCCATGTCCTTTCACGTATGGAAATTGGAAAGTTGACCACGACATTCACTAATTCATATTTTAACGCCACTTAAAGAAGAGTAAGACAGTTGATGCAAAATTAGCGTATAAATAATAATAAGGAAAGATTATCAGAGCCAAATTCAACTACTTTCTGCATGCCACAAACTGAGAAAAGGGTTACATATGTTGCACCCACTGTATCGAGAATCATAGTACAACCCTACTACTAATCTAAGCAAAATTAGCAAAGCCACTCTGCCTCATCTGGGCTGGAAAACAGGCGATACCCTCCTTCGAACAATGTCTTGGATCTGTTCCATAGACAAAATTGACGCCTCTGCCTCAAAATTGGCTTTCTCCATTTGCTGGTGAATCTGCACAACCACTAGGGCATAAATCAATTATGAAAAGAGTGGCAGATAAAGTATTAACAAGTTGCATTTATTTGATCATTTTCAGTTCAAATTTCACTAAAACTTCAGCAACAGTGGTTGCACGTTGAAAACACTAGTTTAAATGGCTCAAGTAAAACCTTCTCCAGCACTGCAGATTGGTCATCCAAGTGAAAGTTGCGCATGAACTGTAGCATCTGCAATTGCTGCGAGAATGTTCAAGCCTCATTTTTTTTTTTTATCAATTTGAATAGTTCAATATATTCTTATCATGAATTGAACAACCAATACCTGTTCTTGTAATTTCTGCTGCATACGTGTTCTTTCTGCAAATTTGTCTGGTCCAAGCTCTGCCTCCTCACAAGCCATCTCTTCCCTTTCAAGCACATAATAATTTCGTATAACAATAGTAGAGTATAGAATAAAGATCATTCCCCATCAAATAAGATAACAGAACAAATAAGAAAAGCTTGAAAAGTAACCAGTCAGAAAATTTTGTAAAAAAGATAGGGGAATATAAATGATCTAAGCTCTTGACCAATCAAGACTGGCACTCAAGCTTAGTTCCAGTGCACGATTTAAAGAAATGAACAAATTGTTTAAGTATTTCTGTCGAGATATCTAGAATATACTGAAGGACAGATCATATACCCCAAATCACTCTATGGAAAAGCCAGAGAGAAAGCAGTGCATGTTAAAAATAAGGACAATGTTCAACCAACTCACAAATTCAACTCATAAACCTTGGCTAGTTACCATCCTATTAGAGACAACACAAGTAACGAAAACATGAAAAAGGAAAAAGGAAAAAAAAAAGAAGACTGGATCAAGTAAACTTCTTAAACAAACCATCAAGACTTGAATGAAAAGGCATTCACAGAAGTTTGATTCATTAAAGCAGTAGCTCCAACATGATTCTAAAAGCTTCACGGGAGTGTCGCCAACAACAACCCTCTCTCACCACTCAAAAATAGAAATCCCACATTATTAAATAGAAAAAAAAAAACATAGAGTTGCTCACAGATCAGTATACACAGATTCATGGCAAGAGAGTAAGAGAGAGCACTTACTTGGCAACAAATCCATAAAACTGAATCATCAAGTCTTGGTCATTCTCATAAGCCACATTCACTTTTCCAAGGCAAGCGAGGCCAAATTTTGGATCTGCAATTTCAGATAGTGATAGCTCCTCTAATAGAAGTCAAAGCACTCATGCACATTCCAAAACTCAATGATTTGAACACAAGCATTTTGTTGCATAGAGTCTAAGACGGCAACACGCAGAAGGAACATGCACTGCAAACAGACCACCAAAGACCATCTAAACAGTAGTTTTTCTGGTCTTTAAAACAAAAAATAAACATAAAGTATAACCTATGGTCTATAGAAATAAGCGATGAGAACAAGACTAAAAAGACCACAGATGATTGTATGAGTTAACATTACTCACCAACTCCCATTTCCAAAAGGATCTCCTCCTGAATCCTGGTGGTTACAGCAACAGCTTCCTGCAAAGATTTAATACTAAGGTTGAGATTAAAATGAAATAAGACAATGAGAAGCCCTAAGAAGAAATTAAAATTAGCTGATACGTCTTAGTCCAGAGTACTAAAGATTTCAAATAAGCATATAGTAACACCCTTCAAAAAGGAAGACTAACTCGAATTTAACAAATTTCCATGATTGACTGAATGCCCAAACCACGAATTAATTAATAAAATGAAAGCAAGTGGATCAATTCAATTTCAAAGAAACATAAATTCAAATAGGTTGTATGCGCTTGGAGTACCAAATTATTAACCAAAACAACAACCCAGCTGAGCTATTAGTACAAAAACAAGAAGCAAACAACTGGTGAGAGATAGTGAAATCTACCTGCTTATCAATAACGGCTTCAGCAATCCTTTTCTTGACATCTGAAACCATAACCATTTCAACACAGTAAGGGGAAAAAACAAAAAGAAAGAAAGATTTAATAGCAGCAGTCAAGGTTACCCAGTTTGCACATACCGGGCTGGGAGGTGAGAAAGGCGAAGCGGTCAAATAATTGAAGCAGTTGATTCCTTGACAGCATTCCCGAATTCTGATAAATAACCCCACCACCCGCTGAACTTGACATTGTTGCCCAACGAACGAAAAGGAATATAAAAAGGATGTTTTACTCTGTCACTCACAAAATTCTACTCGTCGCCAATTTCAGCTAATCGGAGAGTCCACCCGAATAGAGCCAATGGAAAATCTGTAAAAGAAAACAAAAATGACTATTTCTATTTGAATGGAATAATTTGGCACATTTTCGTAGGCACAACAATACCTTTCACTTCCCAAATAATATGGCAATTTGTAAAAGCAATTAGCAAACCCTCTTGTACTGCTTTTTCCAAAAGAATGAAGAAATTTTTTGCTGAATCGACCTTTCGCTTTAGATTTGGATACTTTGAACATTAATTGCCCCACAAATGTAATCGATAAATCAGTGGTCCACAGAATAATCAAAACTGCCAAAAAGGATAGATACACAGTATTTATTTATACCTTCAAAACGTGGCCCCAAATATTGCTCCTTCAAAATGAGCGGGAAGATATACTAATAAATGAATCATCAACAAAATAGAGCGGCTGACACTCCATAAACAACAATAATAATAACAACAAAGGTAGCAGATGAATTTGGATAGAAACTGATGAGAATACAGAACAAAGTCATACACATTACAAGAGATTGATTTATGACAATCAAACTACTATTTGTTACAAGATCTGATTATGTCAACTTAAAAACAAAGACAAACACACACACACACACACACACACACACACACACACACACTAGTTGTGAGATGGATCTGAATTTAAATAATTAAAAAAAAAAAGTTACTATCTTCAGTAATGATGTGAAAAATTATAGTGATTGTTTTTTTTTTTTTTGGTTTGTTTTATCAGAAATCTTCGTCCAACGTGAAGACGTGGGTTGCACCATTTCCATTTAAATTGGACATCACGGATGCCTTCTGATACTCCCCAACTCTTTTCTCAAAGAAATTGGTCTTTCCCTGCAAACTGATCAGCTCCATCCAATCGAACGGATTCTGTACGTTGTACATCTTCCCATATCCCAACGCACCCAACAATCGATCCGCCACAAACTCGATGTACTGACTCATTAAGTTCACATTCATCCCAACTAGGGCGCACGGCAACGCATCGCAAACAAATTCCCTCTCTATCTCCACCGCATCCGCTATGAGTCCTCTCACCCTATCCTCGCTCAGCTTCATCCTCAGAAGACTGTAGAGCAGGCAGGCGAAATCGCAATGGAGTCCCTCGTCTCGAGAGATCAACTCGTTCGAGAAAGTCAAACCGGGCATCAACCCGCGCTTCTTCAACCAGAATATTGCACAGAAACTCCCCGAGAAGAAGATCCCTTCCACGCAAGCGAAGGCCAGCAGACGCTCGGCGAAGGATTCGGAGGCGTCAATCCACCGGAGGGCCCACTTGGCCTTCTTTTCAACGCAAGGAATGGTCTCGATTGCGTGGAAAAGCCTGTGCTTCTCATCGGAGTCCTTAATGTAGGATTCGAGCAAGAGGCTGTACATCTCGGAATGGATGTTTTCGATGGCAATCTGGAAACCGTAGAAGGCGCGAGCCTCGGAGACTTGAACTTCCTTCATGAAGCGGCCGGCGAGATTCTCCAAGACGATGCCATCGGAAGCGGCAAAGAAGGCGAGCACGTGGGTGACGAAGTGACGCTCGCCGGGGGTGAGGGAGTCCCAATCGCGGAGGTCCTGAGAGAGGTCGACTTCCTCGGCAGTCCAGAAAGAGGCCTCGGCTTTCTTGTACATTTCCCAAATCTGCGGGTACTGAATGGGGAACATGCAGAATCGATCTGGATTTGGGGCCAGGAGTGGTTCTTCGGGAATGGACGGCATTTTTGGTGAAGAATTAACAAAAGGTTTTTTTGTTTTTGAAATAAATGATAAGGAAAGAAAAGAGAAAGATAAGAAATGGAGATTGAGGAAGAAGGGTTTAGGTTTAGGTTTAAATAAGAATGAGAGAGGAAAAGGGAGATTTGAAATGGTGGGAATTAGCGCGGAGTTTTTTGAATTTTGGGGGCAGATAGGTTAGGAAGCTTGCGGGAGAATGAATTACAATTTACATGAATCCCACACTGCCGCCATTCCTTCATTCATTCTTCCTTAATACGCTCTCTGCAAATTAAATCCATGCAATTCTTCACTTATTTCGGAGGGAAAATTGGAAATTTATGCATATTCTGACGTGGTGTTTGTGTGTCGCACAAGATTGGCTAAAATTTTCAACTTTGAAATTTTGAACTTGGGGAGGGAAGTGGGAACGTTCTATTATGCTTACAATTTTATTTCTTTATTTCTATAGATTGCTTCTTTGAATGGAATATAAGGATATTTGTTTCCTCGCGTTTTTAACCATCTATTTATTATTTCTGACTTAATATAAAAAATATTTACACGGCTAAATTATAATAAAATGATAAAAAAAATTTCAAAATTTTGAAAATTTTTTAGTTCCTATGAACTATATAATTTAGGCTTTCAAGAGAAAATCATACATGCCATTTTTATTTTTTTTTTGTTTCCAACTTGATAAGAAATATGTAATAATAAAATTATGACCAAAAAGAAATAATATCTTACAATAGTCATGAATACTCATGATTTGATGAGATCTACCTTGTCGGCTTGTCCCAACAAATTACAATGTTGTCTTCCCCAAGTGTAAGTATTGAGGGTTCCAACTGCCAACAGCTGTACAGAAAGCTAGAGTAGCCAAACTAATCTCACTGAAGATGAAATCATGAAATGGAGGAGCAACGCGGTAAGGCGTAGCAGAATTGAGAACAATGAAATGGAGGAGCAACCAAAAAATAAACACAACACAACTGTTGATGAAAAACTTTTAAACATTTGTTTTGAGTTTTAACTTTAAAGCACAAGCAACCTTCTAATTCAACAGCAAATGTTAGCATGTTTCACAGATCAGTATGAATACCGAGCAAGGTTACTATCCACCGAGATGTTGAGTGAGCGACTTTATACAACATCAGGAGCTACTTCTTTCTTACTTACAACAGAATCTTCATCATCTGTTACCATCCACGGTTGTTTTGGACCCTGAAAGAGATCCCTCTTTCAGAACAGGCAAGAAATTATCCAAAAGTTCACTATCAACACTAACACACACAACAATTAGTATTATGACTTGTATGTTGTTATTTACCTATCAAAAACTACTCATTTCTGTTCTGTTTCTTTCTTTTTTGTGTAGACCTATTTAGCCAGGTTGGGAACTCATGCATATCCCCACATCCTAAAATAATGGTACAAATAGGAATAATGAAATAATCTTACCTACTCACACATAAAATTTCTGCCCCTACAACAAATTGTAAGGACTCTTTACCTTTCCTTGCCGCAAAATCCTGGGCGAGCTCCCAGTCATATCGACTACTGTGGATGGATCAGCCACTCTAACACCAGCATCGACAATGAAATCAAGACCCTAAAGTACAATAAACACAGAATTCACTATACCATTCTGAGAAATTCAGCCACACCATTTATTTCTCCTTTTTAACATTTTTCATTTCTTCAGATTGCGGTGGGTCAGGAAGTGATCAAGGGTCAGCAGTGACTGGTTGA
This sequence comes from Ophiorrhiza pumila, assembly GCA_016586305.1. Taxonomy (NCBI): domain Eukaryota; kingdom Viridiplantae; phylum Streptophyta; class Magnoliopsida; order Gentianales; family Rubiaceae; genus Ophiorrhiza; species Ophiorrhiza pumila. The sequence continues at coordinate 314,463 of BLIW01000007.1, forward strand.
ATACATTTAAAAGAATAAAACAGCCCGATAAAACTGTTTCAATTAACTGCAAATTAAGAAAACAAGCGTCCTTAGAAAAGCCTTACCTCTGGACCATATACATCAGCTATTACAACAGGATCTAATATCCAGTCATCCTCTTTCACTGACTTTACACTGGAAAGACCGACAAAATGTTCAATATGAAGCAGAATAACACTTTAGGTCAATGAAGTGCTATTGCAAGTTTAAGCTTGCTGCAAATTCACTATTTGAAAAAAGAATTGTATTTTGGTTTATGCCTAGGTTACCCAACTACCTTGTGGCTATCAAAGGTGCCTACCTTGTGGCTATCAAAGGTGCCTCCAACTTCAGCAGAAGTGCTTGACACACGGGATCATCAGGAATACGAACTCCTACATTTTTCCTTGATACATACTTTGAGGTTGTAGTTCCATATCGTGTACATTGCTTTGGTAGCTCTTTGCTTGCAGTTAAGATGAAAGTGTACTGCACATAATAAAACTCTGCAATTCTGTTAAATTACTAATTCAGACCATCAATGTTTAGGTCTTTAAAGAGTCCAAGGTATACATGGGAAACAACATTTCATTCATCAATAGCAGGAACCAGAACATAAATGTCAGGAGAAGGAACCAATCTCATAACCAAAAAATGCTCAGAATCATAATGAAAATTATAAACAAAATGCTGCTTGCTGGCTATAGTATGATTATTACCATGCTGAAATATACTTGAGAAACAGACTAGGACATATTAGGCTACTTAATTTATAAGGTAACCATAACAAACTATTTCTTTCTTTACCAAAGCATTCCATAAATTCTTATTCTGAGTTTAGAAACATTCTCTCTAGTTCAAATTGGTAACTGAACGTGCTACATGGGCAATTGAATAGATAGTTTGACTTACAGGACCAGGCAAGCAATGCTTAACGGCTCGAAAGATGTTTGTAAGACCTTGGTTATTGCCACGGGGAAATCCAGTTGTATATGTATCTATATCCTGGAAGGAGCGGCATATGATACTGAGGGGCTGCCAAAAGTGAGAGAAAGCCAATTGGAACCTTGACTATAGAATATAATGAAATCAAAGAAATGCAGACGAATGTATCCTAAAGGGTTGGCAGAAACACACTTGCACATCATCAAATGTACAAACCAGAAAACTTCATAAAACAGTTTTGATTGTCCTATCGAAAGCTCCATAGGAGAGGCAAAAGAATAGCTAATTACTTGCCTTTGAAGCTTGTATGTTCTTTAGTCTGCAAAGAGAATAAAGGCACGTGTCATCACAAAAATGAAAGACAAGCCCAAAAAGGGGTACTCGAAGTAAATGACATCACCTACCTGCGAAGACGTTCAATGGCAGAGTGGCTTCTCAGATCACAGGCCATTGCATACCTGTCATCAAAATCTAACTGTGAGGACAACTATCAGACAAATATTGTTGGATGAGATAGGGTAATACAACAATAGGACTAAACTTGAATAAGTTAAAGAGAAACCTTTGAGTCTCTAATTGGTTAAATGTTGTATGCTCCATGAGCTCGTGTTAGTGGTTTATATGCCATTATGCCTGGTTGATTGTGCTACAGACTCTGAAGTTGCTAGCTCAGGAGAACTCTTTCTCATGGAAAAAGTTCATTTTCTTTTGTTTTTGTCCTTTCCATTACTAATCTACTTTTCCTTTTCCAAAGAGGGTTTTCAGGGCAGCAAGTATATTAGGGGAACCTATCTACCATCAATACTGAAGTTAGGCATGATCACAAGGATGAATACATTGTCAAATGACAATGTTCCCCTACAAATGTGTAACGCCAAATAAATGAACATTTTAAATAACAGAGCATAGATAAGAGTCATTCTTGCAGATTAAGAGTAATTGTGATGCAAATCAACTTTAAAAACTGCAAACTCAAAGTAGCTGATTATCCTCCTATCTATCTATAAGGAATAAAGAAATAAAGAAGGAAAAGGCAGATAAAAAAAGTGGAACATAACATACACAGTGTCAGTAGGAATGACTCCAACAGCTCCCTCTTTCAGAAGGGCAACCACTGGATCCAATTTCCAAGAGTCCAATCCAGATGGTTCAACTCCGACATAGATTAAGCCATCATTCTGATAAATTAAATAGTTATCACCATAATATATAGTAACATTTTACTAGCTCAGTTCTAACATAGTAATAAGTCCAGAGGATCTCTTGCTCACCGTGCCACATGTACATGTATTATTATTACAGCTCCTCAACAAAATACAAGAATTTTGCAGTGGACCAAAAGGGATTCCCCAAAGTTAGGGACGCACGCAGCGCACATAATGCAAACAATTCATTACGTGCGTGCTACTCAGTGGATGAAACTTGAAACACTACACAGCACAGAAAATATTGTAACCAATGCAAAATCGTATTTAGATAATTGGGCGTTCATTGCATAACCAACTTGAGGATATTCCCGACGATTAATTAAATGCAATTTTGAGCGGAAATACCTTAGTGAAGCGAGGGGCAGAATACTTGATGCGTTTGGGACTTCTCTTTACAACGGCTAACGCAGTGAACTGACGGATTCGCTGCTTCTCCGTTGTCTTATCATTAAAAGACACGTGGCTTGGGAGCGGATTCAAAGACCGCCGGAAGGAGAAGGTTGCCGCCCCGCTTCCGCTACCATAGCTAACAGAGCATATTTTAGCTTCCACCGCCATCATTGTTTAGAGAACTTTTGGAGATTTTAGCCGCAAAAATGGAAGTAGACGGGTGGGCTTTCTCGCAACACTGAGATGGTGGTGCTAATGCTTACACGAGACTGAGATGGTGATCAAAATTCGAAGTTAAGGATCCCACTGGTAATAACAAAATATCGTCTATGGCTCTTGGCTCGGCCTTGAAATTGGCGGACTATATACGAGACCCAAAATTGGCGTATCATTTCATGTTTCCTCTTTTGATTAGTTAAGTTACCAATCAATTAAAACACGACATCAAGTTAGATATTAGATATAGTAGAATAATATAAGCGAATTTTTATTGATATTAAATAAAAAAAATGGTACACTAATTTTGCGCTTAGAGAGCTCCGCAGTGCATAGGCTTTGAAGTTCAAAATCCGCCTTCTGACTGGGGAAGGATGACAATAGTTACACTTTACAAAAAGAGTTTTTGTTATTGACTTGATCCTGGAATGGTATTAATTTTGATAGAAAAAGATTTTTTTTTACCAAATCAAGAGTTTTTTAGCAGCCCCAAATCATAATTGTGTCAAAGAAGTCATGACGCATTCTACTTTGAGCTTTTACCATTCGGGACGCCTCCAGAATTCAGAACAATACAGACAATGAGAGTACACATGATACAGAAACCTGCTAAAATAGTCTCGCAAAGATGACTCAACTACAACCAGGAAGCTATTTAGAACTTGTTCTGAGAAAACCATAAACTCAACCTCTTCCGCCAAAATTAAGGACAAAACTATAAAGTATGTAACAACAGTATTATGTAGTTAAAGGAGGTTTACATGGGTAAAGCTTTACTTTGGTCAAGAGAAAGTAAATGAACTGTAACAACAATAATAACTACTAACAACTAAGATGCGTCTCTTTCACCCTGAAGATTCCCGCTGACATTTTCACCCAGACCCATACGAGAAGCTTATCTAGGAGGCGGCGGTGGAACTTGGGATTTTGCAAACCCCACCCATACAACAATTCCAACCGCGAGAATTACCCATCCAAAGATGTCATACTTGAGGTCGCTGCTTTTCTTCTTCTTGGCACTTTGCTGCGAAAAGTATACACCATTACATTCTATTTTAGAAGCAATACCAATATTCTGAATGGAAGATGCTAAACAAAAAATCGAGTAATTTGCAAGTTCCAGGGCCAACTGGAACCAGCAGTAACTCATATTTCATTTCATTCTTACTGCTTGCTTTTCTTCCACAAAGTTTTATTTACTTCTCTTTCCATCTTTCTTTCTCGTTCATTCAGAAGTTGGTGACAGGGGGAAGGAAATGGATGCTCAAATTGCACCAGAAAGAAAACTCAAAAAATATGAATAGTGATAAACGGAAAATGACAAATGAAAATTTGAGAAACCACGTGCTTAGTATAATCATAATATAGTACTCAACAGCGGACCTTTTGGAAAACTACTGGACCAAACTAACCCCTATCAAGTCAATAGACTCCCACCTTAAACCACTAATTGGGTGAGAGGAGCACAAACCATTTGATAATAGACCTAACAAAAGAAAGTAAAGAACATTTTTATCACCAGATTATAAAACCTGAAGGCATGTTAATTGCTGAGAGTTATATTGAACTTACGGCTAGAAAAGTGAAAGCAATTTCAGAAAAGAATCAAAAAAACGTCTGCTGAAGTGAAGAAATAAAAGCAATGTCAATGGATCACCTTTGTGCCAGTTGATGTAGAAGGCCCAGATCCCATAGCCTGTTGAAGGGAACCATGCTTGTGGATCTCCATATGCAACTCAGGGGCCTAGTTGAAAAATTGAAATAAAAATCCATCAACTCGGAGGAATAAGGGCCATAATATCACCCTAGTCAAACATCATAATTAGACCAAATTTTACAACCATAAATGCACACATTTTAACAGGTGGCAAAGGACGCAACTGCTCAACAGGAATGGTCTAATTTCTCTATCCTGATATCTGTATGTTTACATGCATGCATGTTGTACAGATCTATCTATGTTTCTAAGGGTTCTCATGCATGAGAAACAAAAATGAAACACATACAGTCAACTTAGTTGACAATCACAAAAACATGCAACAAATCATCCACTATGCATGGTTAACAACTACAATATATTGTATTTTGTTCCACTCATTTGCATAGCACGCGACACAAGCCTCACATGAGAAGCAACACTAACTTGATATATTTTACAAATTTAATTTTCACTTTTTGCCGCAGTTTAGCAAGGCAATCAGAAAAAGTTGATTCCCTCAACCTTGTATTCTACCTAGTCAAACGGCAACGTATCAAGTTATAAACGCAACAGGGCAAAAGTTCTCTAACAAGTTTTCCTCGTTCAGGATATAAACAGTGGCTCAATTGCCTAACCCCAAGCACACAAGTTACTTTTAAAAAGCTTGCTCCGAAAGAATTCAAATCGAAAATGTAAGGATTCTGGATCTTAGTTCTACTTCAGTAGAGTTCTAAGATTGTCCGCAGCAAGACTCTTTTCTTTCTCCAAATTGAGCCAGCATCAAACACACATGCATAACAACACATATAGTCCAATTTTTGCGACATTGCCTAGCAATGAGAGGATAGAAAGGTATATAGACCACTTTTTGTCACATTGCCTAGCAATAAGAGGATAGTAATGTTCAATATGACAATATCTCAACCAAAACCAGTTTTATCATAAAGAAATAGCAGTTTATACCTTAGCAGCAACTTCTAAGGATTTGCGGTAGAGTTCATTACTTGGATCCTGCAACAGCGGAACAACAATAATAACCACCAAAATTTTACTGCCAACAAGAAAACATCAATAAGAAGTATCATGTTCTAACAAAATAAACATACCTCATCAACAGCTTGTTGAAAATACAGCGTTGCTTTGTCAAAAAAAGCTCTGGCCTCATCTTCATCAGGAGTCAAGAATGCCTGAGAAGTATGGGCGTTCCCTAATACCCAAAAGGTATCGTGATTTTTGGGATTAACTTGCAATGCCTCCTCCAACTTTGATATCGCATCTACAATATCAAATTAAGAATATATGAATCACAAAGAAGTCAACTAAACAGAGACTACACTTGTCCAACTCACTTATCCAACTCAAAATCATTATTTTGAATTACAAGTATAATCTTTTTCTACTAATGGCCACAGCAATTTAATTCTTTCACTCTCTTTATTGGCTACGGGAGTTTAAAAACCAACAACCTAGCAATAGATAAATAAATTTTAAAAAAAAAAAGAGCGAGAGAGTGGCAGCGAATAGGAGAGTACCCAAAATCATCTTCTTCGATTCAGGAACGCTCTGAAACTGCGATAACTCCAGCAACGCTCCTCCCCATTTAGTAAGATTCTGCAACAACAATGTCACCACCCCATAATTACAAATACATATCCAAATTAAATTTATCTCTCGTACTTAGAAGAAATATTGATAAAATTTTAAAGCAATCTCAAAAGAAACAGTAGTAGTGTTTAGTTATACGGACTTCGGAATCATAAGGATTTTGAGTATAAATTTCTTCAGCTTGTCTACGAGTGGTCTCGAAATAGAGGAGGCGATCGATATCGTTTTGCATTTTTTCTGATCCTGCGATTGTCAAAAAAACTCCGTGCTGTACTGGTAGCCAAAAGGTAAAATTCTAGGGCTTCTAGCTATCGGTCCTCTGAGATTGTTGCCGTTTTGGTTGGCGTGTCCACTAATCCTAAACTACTTGTATTCACTTTCATGCCCTAGTTACCAAGTCCATTACGACTTTTGTTTCTATTATTTATTACTTGTAAAATATTTTTAACCCAACTTTCCCATTATTCCAATTGCATCTAAGGCCTTTTTGATATTCCAACTTAATTTTACATCTGAAAGTATAGTACCTAAAAATACGTGATAAATACAAATTTATAGAGTATATATAAACATATGTTATGTAAATATGGTATGTGAAGATATATGCAAATATGTGTATAGTGTGAACATGTATATAATATCTGTAAATATGATGTATGTAAATATGTGTAGCTAGTGAAGATTTGTAGAAAATTTAAATGTTGTGTGTGAAAATGTGTGTAGTGTGTGTTAGGGGTGTTCAATATTCGGTTTAAACCGAAAACCAATTCGAAAATTCGAAAACCGAATTCGATCGAATTCGGTTTTCGAATTTCGAATTCGGTTTTCGATTCAGTTTTCGATTCGAAAACCGAAATCAATATATATATAAAAAATATAATTTTTATAAATATAAAATATATAATAATAATACAACTTAAACTTAAAGACATAATTAGGTCATTCTTTTATGTATTATTTGATTTAATTGAATATTTGTAAATTTTGATATAATTTATGTAATTTAATGATTTAATTAGGATTTAAACAAATTCGAATAAAACCGAATTCGAACCGAAAACCGAATTTCGAATTCGGTTCGGTTTGTTCGAATTATATTCGAATTCAAGTTCATAAATGTCCAAACCGAATAAACCGAACCGAATAAACCGAAAACCGACTCGATGAACACCCCTAGTGTGTGTAATTATGTGTGAAAAAGAAAAAAAATTAAATAATGTTAATTATGTCATATTTTAAAAAACAATTATCACAGACCAAGTGCATAACACCACCGAGGTTATGGGTGTAATCGAGTCGAGTCGAGCTCGAGCACATCCCTAACGAGCTAGTCGAGCTCCAAATAAGTGCTACTCGAGCTCGATCAAACACCAGCTTTTGAGTTTGAGTTCGACTTCAAATACCAAGCTTGAATTCGATTTTTTTAATATTTTTTATTTTTTTAATATATAATTTTTTTACTTTTTTAAAGAAAATTTAGGACATATTTGTAATTTTTAAAATTTTTATATGGTCAAATTATAATTTATAATAAAATTAAGGATTAAAACCTAAATATAAATAGGTTGAACTATAATATATCATAATTTTAGGGACTAAAACCTAAATATAAATAAAAAATAAAAAAATATATATGTACTCGAGTAGCTCGCGAGCTACTCGGACCTTCTTAGTATAAGTTTGAGCTCGAACTCGACTCGGGTAGTTGACCAAGCTACTCGCGAGTAGCTCGCTCGTTTAGCAGCCTTAACCGAGGTGGTGACCAACTTGGCAATACCAAATTAGCTCATATGAAAACATATTTTAAAAGTATGTATTTGACCATACTATCAAATTAAGTACGATTTTATCACCTATAAACATATCATAATTTTGTTTGTATTTTCAGACTCTTTTAATCTATTAAAATATGCAATTTGTGATTATCAAACAAACTTAATTCTTCATGTATGAATTAATTAATTTTTAAACTTAAGTAAAGTTATCAAACAAACCCTAATTGGTTATACAACATTATTAGTAAAAATTTACATTTGAAAAATGAGCGACGCATTTTTTAAATTCAATGTTTACAATCTAGATTTACCTTGGACAGCCCATATATGAATTAGCCCAAGTTCTTTAATGGACCCAACAACATCGGCCTTGTTCATAACGGAATGAATGGACCAAATTCTGACTATCCCATGCCTTCTTGTAAAATATGAGGGCTATGTTTTGGATTATTCTTCATGTAATACGTAAATTAAAGTGAAATGTTACTGGTAGTTTATTTGGTTTAAAAAAAAATACTTATTACAAATTGCATAGTTGTTGTCAATGAATATATTATTGCGGAATATAACAAAGTGTTGGTTGGACAATTCGGATTGTGCAATTTTTTTCTTGGGAGATAAGGTAGTTATTCTACCATTTTGTGTTTTTATTTGTTTTGTTTTGGACGTTGATACTATAGTACCGTTACGTCCCGATATCATAAATATACATAAATTAAAAGAAGAGAAAGTGAGTCGATCACACAAACACGGGTGCTAATTGTTTATAAAGTTGGAAACATCGCCAAATTTTACATTTTATTCTATTATTTACATCGCCAAACATGTTGGATTATAAAAAATGGTGAGATGGTGTACACCTACTAACTTTGAACATGCACACGAAGAAAAACAAAAATGCTAACCCTAGAGTAGGAACAAGAGTTATTAAGGTTTGACGTATAAAGGACGCGTGAATATTGTAGTATCATGTACGCGAGTACAAATCTAGTAAAAATAATTTCAAATGGGTAATATTCCATCTACTCAGTCTTTTATTTCATCAATTAATATTATAATTACCGGCAAACAAAATACATTCATGAATAACTTTTTGCAAATATTTTAAAATGGATAATGATACGTATAGTGAAAAATATTAGTGGAAACCAATACTGACTGACATGATATGTATAAAAAGACAAAATTAAGTCTATTATGTATAAAAAGACAAAATTAAGTCTATTGTACTAATTTCATGTATCATTTTGATACGTGTCATTTTAGTTAGTTATTTCATTTTTTAAAATAAAACTAATGCCCTAACTAAATGATAAGTGAACTCTAATAGATAATTGATTATACACATGTTAATTTTTAATAAGGTGGTACATGATTTTATATTTTTATACACAATAAATAATTTTGTCTTTTTATAACGGTCACGTTAGTTACTATTTCTTTTTACTGATATTTTTGGCTTATGTTTATCATTACTCTTTTATAAGTTTGTCAATTGGTAAAACAAAATGGAACATACTTAAAAGTGAATCCCTAATTTAAACATATAATAGTAGTAAGAAAGCTCTCGGATATCCTTACACAAGTTCGATTTTTGATTTGACTAAAATATGCAATATACATATAAAACTGAATTAATAGAATAGCACCGCTTAAGTAGGAAGTGTAAGCTTGTAAATTGTAATGGATGGATAAAAAAGACCACGATTAAAAGCAGGCCACCGCCCACATGCCCAAAGGGCCAAAACCTTTTAACATGCTCTTGTATCGGTTCCACATTAAAATGACGACCTCATCTTCTTACGGTCCACATTCACTCTACCGACAGTACTAAATTTCTTTCAGCTGTTCATGAAATTAGCGTGACACTGAGCTTCTGACGATTTACCCCCAAGACTATCCCGATTCTCATTGTTAAGGCGTGAGTAACACACTGCAGACACCTACACCTCATTCCACACAAAATTATAACACATGGCGCTTTTCATTTCTTTAATTGCCTTGAATCGCGTGAAGATATCATTTAATGATGAGCTGTATTTATGCAAAAAATAAAAAAAAAACCTGAGAGGTGGCAGTGGTGTAAATAAATCTAAAGCCTTGGGCATTTGTACTTGGTCAATTCCCATAAATTGAGAAAAATCTCCGGTTTTCTATTCCTCTCCGTCGCATCTTCCGCCGAGGAGATAAAGGTGCGTCTCTCAATCTCTCTGACTGATTTCTTTGCCTTTTACAAAACTTTGTTTAGCCTTAGCTTGGGATCCCCAAATCTAGGCTTCTTTCGAACTGGCGAAGATCTTTGGGCCTGATCCGTTAGTTTAATACCTAGATTTGCTCATGAAGTTTAGTGTTTTGATTTTTGCTCAGTAACGAATTTATCCAAAAGCAAAGTGTATGAAGATACTACTACTGCACTTTCTTTCATTTTTCTTTTGTAGTTCTGCATGCATTTACAAATTACAAGTTTGTTTTTTTGCTATATAATCAACATTTCTTATTGTGTCAGCTTGAAAATTGTTAACGTTTTCATAATCCATGCTGAAGCTTGGATTTTTTTATACATATATCGACGTTGACTAAGTACTTTCTGAATTTTTCTGGATTATAGTTTGTTGAAGTATAATTTGTTGTTTGTGGTGTTGTTTTTTGTTTTGAGCTCAGCTCGACAAAATTGTACTTTTGACGAGGCACAGTTGCAAGAGTTCTTAGGCAATGTAGGTTTCAAGTTACCCTGTTTTACCTGCCAAGTACTTGTTTGCTTGAATCAAGTCAGAGTGATATACGCAGATAATTGATTCTTGGTATAGTCTTGCTAATTTTCTAGAATCCTGACAATTTGTTAATTGGGATTCGGGGAGGGGCCAAAGAAAAACCTTGTTTTTTTAATATCCTGGAAATAATTAGCATGTGTTAATTTTTATTTACACCTTTTTTAAATATTTCGAAGATGATTTATTTTTTATTTCGTTTATTTTTATACATCTGGTTTGGGACAGAAAGGGGGATTGTAACCAATTTTTATTCTAATGTTTATGTAGCAATAGTTTCTGAATGTAATTTATCAGCTACCTACTCTATGTGCTATTTCTACTGATGACTGCTATGAAGGAAAAGTGATCCATGGGTACAAAATGTTACCTTTTCTCTATTTCTATCCTTCGAAAATTCCACGGAGCTGCTTGCTGCTGATTGCGATTGTCCTGGCTTACTTTAAATTTTGCATAATTCTGGACTTCAGGGTAAAGGTTTAATTAACCCGTCTCTTACTTCTTATTGAAACTTTTTCTACAGATCACCTTCCTCCAAAAAGGCATTACTGTTTCCTCATTCATGCTAAATATTTTGTCTAATGTCTGTTTTGTTTTGATTCGTGCGCGTTGTGGCCTTCCCACCGCCACCTTCAAGATGTATTTTATGTCTAGGCATTGCCCCTGCATAATGATGATATCTGTTTATTAATTAGTACATAACCATATTTTAGGTTCTGCACCATGGAGACTTTGCATAGCTACTGGCAATTTGGTGATGAACTTCGAGGTCAAGCTAAGGTCTCGGAGGATCAAAAGTGGTTAGTGGCTGCTTCTAAGTTGGCTGAACAAACTAGGTCAAAGGGAGAACGACGGAATAATCTTGATCTCTCAAAGAGCTCTACTGAAATGAGGCCCAGGGATTACTTTGGGTTTCAAGAAGATAATAAGTTTGAAACCCTTAACTTCAACATGTTGAATTTGGACGCAAAACTGAATGAGACTGTTAGCAAAAGTTCCGTGGGGAATGGAATGTATAATATGAATACTTTGTATCAAAAGCCCAGTGCCAATACCGTTGGGAATATATGTGGTAGCAGCAAATATATCGCAAACAGTGGTTGCAAGGAGCATAACAACAACATCAATAGCAGCAACAGCAACAACGAAAGCATCAATGCAAATGCTGTTGACAAAAGATTTAAGACACTGCCTGCTGCTGAGACACTTCCCAGGAATGAGGTTCTAGGCGGGTACATCTTTGTTTGCAATAATGACACAATGCAAGAAGATTTAAAGCGACAACTGTTTGGTAATTACGCATCTCACATATTTGTAAAGTTTTCTAAACAAGCTGTTTGGAACTCTGGTATCTCTTTGAAAGAATACTGTAACGGTAGAATGTTATTTGTACCTACAGGCAAGGGTTCTATTGTCCGGTTTGTGACTATTTTTCTTGTTTTCCTAGAGTATATCTTTTGGTTTGCAATATATTATGGAATATATTAGAATGGGCTTGCAATATATATATATATATATATAGTTTTTGTATGCCACATCTTCTCTTCCTAGTTAGTTGTCAACATGACTTGTTGAGTTTTGCAAGTGCTTGAAAGGCTTATTGGAAATTTATGCAACTGGTACGTCTTCTTTTGAGGATCTCTAGGGTACCATTTGCATTTAGGATTGTGTTTGATCATATGGATTAAGCTTGTTTGAAGAGAAGTTTTGGGTGATCTGAATGTTGATTACAGTTTTACCTCATATCTCTATTATTTCTGGGTCGGAATGCAGACTCATGTCATTAATTCTTTTCCAGGTCTACCACCAAGGTACAGGGACTCTGTGAGGGCAATAACCCCGGGCTTACCACTTTTTCTCTATAATTATACCACTCATCAGTTGCATGGTATATTTGAGGTATGAGGCTATTTCTTTTCTTTCTTTTTTAAGGTCTTTAAAGAAATGTCTATGTCATAATACCTTGAGGTTTTTTTTTTCTCTCAATTGGAGTTGCTTTTTTTCCTACTGTTTAGAGCTCACACGCAATCATTTGCAGTCCTTGATTTCTAGAAGTTATACATGTATAAAAATTTCTTTCAAAATCTAGTCTTTGACAACATATTTTCTTGCTGGTGTTACCTTTGATTTTTAGGGTTCTTGAGATTAATGTACATTTCACATGTCGCATAAGGCGGTTTTTATTTGTATTTTACATTTTTAATAAGGGAGAGGGTGAAGCAAGAAGCTGGAAAAGTGGGGGAATGAAATGGTGAGAATCAAATCCTCTCTGTAAGAAGAGAAACCAAAAATTTTAACCACAGGGCCATTTCTGATTATTTATGTTCACTTTAAGGAGCTTGTGTGAGGATGTTTCTGTCCTTTTCTTGGACTTGGAAAAAATGTGACTTTAATATTTTCTCTCTATATCAATTTTACATGCGAAGACTTTTTTCATTTAGAAATCGGTTCTTTTTATGAATGTATACTTATTCTATGCAGGCAGCTACTTTCGGGGGTTCCAACATAGATCCAACAGCATGGGAAGATAAAAAATGTAAAGGCGAGTCAAGGTTCCCTGCTCAGGTAAGGCATGGGCGTGTAAATTTCAATATTTGTTTGTGCGTGGGTTTTCCTTGTTTTGGTTGTCACGCAAGCATTTTACATATTCTGTCAATTAGGTTCGAATCCGCATAAGGAAACTTAGTAAACCTTTGGAGGAAGATGCTTTTAGGCCAGTCTTGCATCATTATGATGGTCCCAAGTTTCGACTTGAGTTGTCTGTACCTGAGGTATGATATAAAATTGGTACTGCAACTTGCATGATTGCTCCTGCTGATGCCCTTTTCCTTGAAGCCTCAAAAGTGCTAATCCTGGTTGTTTTTGATAATGCAGACCCTGGACTTGCTAGATCTCTGTGAGCAAGCTGGTGTCTAAGAGCCTTCTTGTCAGTGTTATTGGCTACTAGGTAGCACTGGTGTGAATTTGTAGTTCGCTGTGCATGTGATCAGTGCTTTTCTCAGATTTTCCAATGAGCGCAAGCTTGGGAGTAATTCTGGTTGTGAGATGTTTTAGGCCTAGGATTGGCTTGTGATTGGCCAAATAAGTAATGCTTTTCTATAATGTTTTATATGTTAGCTTGAAGAGTTGCGAAATGTAACATGTAGAACCACATGAAAAAGCCGGTGCAAAGTCAAGTCCTTGAAAGATGATTATGACTATGTAATTCTATTTGTATTGTTTGCTCTTTTTTACAAGTTTTCATTCATCAAAATTTTGTCAGCTGGAGATCTGGGATGCTAACATCTAAAGTTAGTCAATCATAAATATATTGTAAAATTTTTTAAATAACTAAAAGAGATATTTGACTAAACTATCAAATTAATTGTATCAGTCAATTATAAAATTAATAATATTAAACTTTTACCAAATAAGTAATTTTATGATCATTTGAGGTACTATATTTTTATCTTGAGGAATGTCAATGGGTTTTCTGTACCGCCTCCTATTTGACAAGTGCATTTAACATTCATTTTTTAGGATTCAGTAAAATATTGAAGATCCAAATCAAGAGTTAAACTGTGATTTGATCAAATTTTAGTGGTAATTTAGTAGTTTAGTCAAAACCTGAAGGAGGTAAATGTAATTAGACACACTTCTCATGATGTATGCTCAATAGTCTTACTGGTGAAGTTGATGCCCCAATCGAAATTGGCATCAGAGTCTCCGGCAACATATCTGGAAGCTTTCCTATCTCGTCGTCAAGAGAAAAGAGGAAAAGGCCTGTTAGAATCCAGAAATGAAGGGAGAGACCCGATACATTGTAAAGTTGAAGGACTTGAGCAGCTTTTCTAATCGCCGAGCACTTAATCTCATCGGCGTTGTGGTCGAGTTCTCCGTTCCCCGGAGGACAAGCGGGACTGGTTCGTTTTTGCTCTTTTCACAAACTACTTACCTTCGCAAGTGCGGTGGTAGACTGGAATAGGGAATTTCCCTCTGAAACTCAAAATTTGAAAAAAAAAAAATAATATTTTGAGTGTTATTGCTTCACAATCAGTGATAGTGACATAATTAGACGAAGTACTAAAACTTTTTAGGTGGGATTGCAGACTACTGTACGATTCTGAAGATAATAGACCAATCTCAACAGAGTCCTGAGTTAAGCGTTAATGTCTTCATGAGAAACATTGACGAGCTTCCCCACCTTCGTTCTCACAAAGATATCATTCTCCTTTGTAATTTTAAGGTACACCTTAACAGTGTATCAAAATAAGCCTTGGCGGTTTGCTTGTTTGTTTATAATTTATAACCAACCTTTACCTTGATTCTGTATTTTCAACTATTCAGGTTGAATCCTTTAATGAAAGTCATTATGCTGTTTATGATCACAAGAACTCTTCATTTGCATTATTTGATGGGGAAGTTACCTGTGAGTTTACTCCATATCAAGTTTCTCCAACGTTTCACTCTGCACGTTCCGATGACGATTTTGTTAGACGTTTGAGGAATTGGTCCAAGATTACTGCTTTTGATGCTGGTAATTTCATTGTTTTTCTCATTCTGGAATTTTCACTTTCTGCTTGTCAATTCATGATTCAACTCAGATATATATTCATTTCGAGTTTCAAACTATATTGGTCCTTGCTGTCACCGTGCTTAAAGTAGACCATTTACTATCTCACTTGCTCACTTTCTATTTTTATCCTTTGCAAGTTTTTGCTTCATTACTTACTTCTGAATCTGCTAAAGTATTAATGTTCTTGTCAAACTTACAGTTGCATTAACCCAAGAACAAGATAATTTTTGCTTCTTCAAACTAAGCATTTTCTTAGTTGTCTGCTTTTGTGGCTTACACCCTTATATTGCGCAATATGAATTTTCTTGAATCAATATGTAATTAAATCATAATAGACACGAATTGTCTTGATATCTTGGTGGCATATCTGCTCTTGTATTTCGCAGAAAGTTTTACTCCTTGAAACTTGATACGATGCTTTTACTGACATTTGGTGAGTGAAATATTATACTTCTTAATCCATGTAGTTATTCACTCTAATTGTTTGATGCAGAATCAGAGACCTAGAGATTGCTATTTGATCTTCTGTTTGATTTTCAACTTTACTCAAAGTCTATAATTTCAGGACACAGCAATTATGCTATTTCACTAAAAGATATGGGAGGACATGACTTTGTTGATCTAGTATGCAAGGTAACTCATAATACAACATTGTATCCTTTGCTTCACACTTAATATCTTGCACTATTTTTACTGTTTCCTAAATGATGCTATCTTCCTGGATTTTGACTGTTTGGATGGAAGGTTCTGCATGTTTGTGAAGTATCTAGTGGCAAATGGATGCTATTTGTGTGGGATGGAACTGATGCTCCTGCACTTGACTTGAAGGCAGAGTAAATTTTTACTATTTTTTTTTTGTGTTAAATGCTTAAGGTGTTTTCACTGCATGTAGTCTTGAGGTACAGAGAATGCCACAGGAAAAGCTGAAAAAGCAAGAAATGTTTAGTCACTCTTTTTCGCATAATGACCTTTGCTTCCATAACCTTACTGGTGAACGTTTAGATGATTTAAATTGTTGTTGGATGCGCTGATTATATGGAAGAATTGTTAAAGGAGAGTTGTACATTACTGAGGATAAGATCAATCAGAGAATTAGTATCTCCGACCCCTGGACCTCCCTGCTACGGGCAAAATTTAAAAGAAAAGAGGGAAAAAAAGGAAATAAAGGATTGTAGGATGGATTCTTTGATTTCTTTTAACGTTTAACCTAATTCATGAAACCAAAAAATTGAAACAAAATAATGTTTAATATCATCATTGATATGAAAATCCTTTTTGGATATGAACATTCATACTGTCACATTGAGCTTTATCCTTTTTGGAATTTGCATTAACTGTTGTTCATGAATCCCTTTCCCAGAAGGTATTCATGTAATCTTTGTGATAATCTCAATAAAGGGAAAATAAAACCATGTCATGACGGGGTGTCTGTTGTAGGCTCGGAGCTGATGAATCGAATTCTCTACCATTACAAGTTGAGCCAACTATTTTGCCTACATGTGTTTTGTATAATTTTCCTCATATTGGGACTGTGCTCAGAGTTATGATTGATGAAACCTACGAAAATTTTGGTAACCACTTCAGAATTGTAAGAGATTGGGTGAGAATGCGCAATCTTCACTGCAGAACTGTTTCGGGTTTGTGGAAAGGTGTTTTGACTCCGACAACCAAAATTCGACCCCTGTCTAAGGATGATGACAGTGTCAGAGCGCGCATGAGGTATCTCCTGCTCCTGTTAGTTCTTGGAAACTGTTAGCAGACGTTGTGTCTCCAGCATCAATACTTTGCTTTGCATTATTGAGCTTACTTTGTTGTGCTTGTGGGTCTTACGTTCCAGGGACTATACTGAGAGAACTTCAAATTGCTTGCCTCCCTTAATTTCTGGCACATCTAACTTTTGGACCGGTATTTTTTGTTATACCCATTATTGAGCTGTATTTAGAAGTTCGGGGGCTACTTGCATGTTAACCCCTCAGGTTATTATTTTGATAGTAATACGCTGTTTATTTCCATACCATTTTCTGTCAGATGTGCAAGATTTTGATCAAGCTGGTTTTACAACATTGATGGAGCTTCTCACATCGCCTCTGGTGATATACTCTTCATAATCATTCTTTTCATGTTACTGCATTGACTTGATAATATATCTTTAGGTCAGTTTCTTGCAACGTGCCTTTTGAATTTAACTCAAGCTCTTCCTAATTTTACAGGTTGATGGTAAATCTAAATGTGGTGTTCGTTTTCTAGAAGTTTATCCATCACATGCCAAGGACTTTCGATCACCTACTGGCAACTATAGGATGAGAATTACGTTGGAGGATCCAACAGCTAGAATTCATGCATTGCTATGTTTTGAAGATGCGGTAGTGTTGAATCCCTGTCTGGATGC
Organism: Ophiorrhiza pumila; assembly: GCA_016586305.1. Classification (NCBI taxonomy): domain Eukaryota; kingdom Viridiplantae; phylum Streptophyta; class Magnoliopsida; order Gentianales; family Rubiaceae; genus Ophiorrhiza; species Ophiorrhiza pumila. The sequence continues at coordinate 332,013 of BLIW01000007.1, forward strand.
TTAAGAATAGCAGTTCAATCAAAGTTGAAGTAATTTGATTTGTTCCCTTTCTTGAAAACATGTTGAATTTCATGCAATTCTTCTTCAGGTTAACTTCTTTGGAGGGCACCTGGACATTGATGTACTTGCTTCCAAGATGAACAAATTGCTTGGGGTCACTCAAAGCAGGAACTCGTCACGAAATCCTCCGTGGACTATATGCTGTATTGGATTTAATTCCTCAGATCCAAAAGATGTTTTGGGAAGTAGGCAATACTATATATGTAACACTAAACTTATTTTGTAATATTATTATATTAGTAAATAATTATTGTACGTAGAATGATCTTGTCTTGCAATATTATTTGACGTTGTTTGTTTAATAGTGTACGATGCAAATGTACAAAACATTGGCTGGTTCATCTCGGTCTTTTTTTTTTTTTTAATGACTCAAAAATAATAAATATGCACAAATAATTATTTAAAAAAAATTACAATTTCTCTTACATCTTTTATGCTTCTCCATTAGTAGATATTCTGCAGCCATAATTTTTATGTCCGTATCTGACAAAATTACGGCGTCCAAGTCAACAAAGAAATAAAAAGGAAATGGCGGAAAATGGTTGCCACGAGTACGGCTGTGGTCAGAAAGAACTCTACGTTACGTACTTGAGCTTGAATATTCGGAATTCACAAAAAACGACGACGTTTGATGTTGCCGCTATACTGCTATGAGCCTATGACAGGTTTGAATTACTAAACCACAGGGAGAAGAAGGTTTAAATAAAAGTTAAAAGCAATTATAGAGAAACTGAGAGAATATAATCTGCGTGTAGAATTCAATGGCTTCCATTCCTCTTTCTTCGCCTCTTAGTTTCAGCTCACACAATATTTGGAAAACAAATTGCAGAAGCTTTACGGTCTCGTTTAATTCCTTTTCTGTTACGATTAAACCGCTCAAGAGTTTTCGTCGGAGGAGAGTTAGAGTAGCTGCATGCGAAGCTGCCTCTGTTCTTGTATTTCGCGATCTGGATGCCGATGATTTTAGACATCCTCTTGACAGACAGGTGACTTGTATTGTATTGTCTGCCTATCTGGATGAAATACTTTACGGTTATTTCTTGTTGATATATATATATATTTTTTGATTCTTCGAGCCTTACTACTTGAATTTCTGTTTTCTCTGCCTTGCAGAATACTCTGATTTTGAGAGCGATTCCAGGTTTGAACGATATTGGAAAAGCTTTGTTAGGTAAATAAAATAACAGCATGATTGCTGATCCTGAGTTACTATTTTATTGCTGTACATGACACTGCGTCTTATATTTGGAAGCTCGGAAGTAGATTAAAATGCAATGACTTAGATGTTAGTAAATTTGTGGTTTGAGTCTACGAATTTCCCCTTCGCTCACTAACCGCTCAATTAGTGGTTTTAGATTCTCTGCCCTATGATATTTTGTTCCGTTTGCTGTTCCTCTTTGAAGCAGTTGATGATGAAAAGTTAGTATTGAATGTGTTTGAAACGCAGGAACCGTTGCTGAGCAGGTCATGCTTTTGGAGAACATAGCAACATCTGTTCTTGTTACGGAAAATCAGGTCATTTTTTCTCTTTTAGGAAATTATCCTTGTTACTGTCAAGGAAGACAAATTTTAAGGTATCAAATTCTGATAAAATAGTTCACGTTTACAGAAGGATTTAAGAGATAGAAGGAAGGAAATAAAGGAAATAGAGGGACTAGATTGTTGAGAGTGGAAGAATTTAAGAATTACAGAGAAAGAAGTTCCATCAAATTCTGCCTAATTACTTTAGCTAACTTCCACCTATTTATCTTACCAAGTGCAGCTAATCTTCTAACAAACATGCTGACTCATCACTAATCATCTCTCCTAAAGCGTGATCCAACAACTAGAAATCGTGACATAAGGCTACATTTTTTTTTCCCAATCTTGAATTTTGCTCTGGCCTTCTACTAATAGTGTCAAATATGCTTTGGGCCAATTTAAAGACTCGAGAAGAATTCATTGGCTCTGTTTAGGATGTCATTTCACATTCTTAGATATTGCGTAAGAAAGTTATTGTTCTATAGTCTATGGTTTCTCCCTACTTGCTTTACTTGCTTCGATTTTACTGTTGTGATTTGTCCTACATTAGACATGTATTACCTGTTTGTCGGCTTTTTAATGTGCTTAGGAAGAATGCTATTATACTTATGGATATACTGACATTTTAGAAAGTTAAGATGCTGAAAGGAAGTTGATTCTATTGTACCCGTTTCCAATTGTCTGACTTGTGTTTTCTATATTGGAACAGCTCCCAGAACTCCATTCCTTAATGCTTCAGGCTTCTGAAATTTTGAATATTGAAGCTCCTGACCTGTATGTGCGTCAAAGTCCAGTTCCCAATGCTTACACTCTGGCTATCAGTGGTAAAAAACCTTTTATTGTTGTCCACACAAGCCTTGTGGAGCTTCTTACACGAAAGGAATTGCAGGTGTTCGTTCTTTTCTTTTACTACAAGCATGCATATAATTTTACATGCAATATGAATTTTCTACGTTTGTGGGAGTTTCATAATTGGTTTTATTTGCCAGTTAAGCTAAATATTACCCTTGTGTCAGGATTCTCAACCCTATGATGTAATAGTTTTATCTGGACTATGTATATTCAATCACTTATACGCACAGTAACTTACTCAAGCCAATTGTGATGAAAATTACTTGCCATGTGATTTCCAGGCTGTCTTAGCTCATGAGTTGGGTCATCTGAAATGTGATCATGGGGTTTGGTTGACATTCGCAAATCTACTTACACTTGGAGCCTACAATGTTCCAGGTATACAGGTCTTGTTTAAGAGATTTGATCGATAGAGGAATATATTGGCAAACTGATCAGATATAGAAAGCGTAATATCTGCTACTGTTTTACTGATTTCAACTGTGTAGTACTTGATGATTAATGCCAGTAAATTCCTCATGTGGATACCATATTAGGCTAACTCATTAGCTGATTCTGCAACCTCTGTGTAAATGGATTGCTTGCATCTCCATCAGTTCTTAGAGAGAGTATTTTGTTTTCCTTATTGAACTTTTGGTGTCTTCCCTGTGTCTATCTTAGAGAAACTTTAATATGGCCAAGATTCATAGTTTTTGTCTGTAATCATATCTTGACATTGAAAACTGATAATGCAATGATTTACAGGTCTTGGTGGTTTAATTGCCCAAAGATTAGAAGAACAACTTTTCCGCTGGCTTCGAGCAGCAGAACTTACCTGTGATCGTGCGGCTCTTCTTGTTGCACAAGATCCGAAGGTACGTAAACTTGAAACTGTCTTTTGTAGTGTGGTTGGTCCACAACATTGCATTGACTTTTTAATTATAAACTCATGCTCCTACAAGAGGTGGTCATCTCTGTTCTCATGAAATTAGCTGGTGGTTGTCCCTCTTTGGCTGATCAACTAAATGTGGATGCTTTCTTGGAGCAAGCGCGATCTTACGAAAAGGCTTCTTCAAGCCCTGTAGGGTGGTATATAAGGTATGTGATACCATGTGTAGAGCAGCACATAAATGCTTGCTTATCCTCTCAGAAATGCTCAAACAAGGCAACTTTCCCATCCTCTTCCCGATTTATGTGCTCGAGAGATTGATGATACTACGATCTAAATGCTTGCTAATCCTCTCAGAAATGCTCAAACAAGGCAACTTTCGCATCCTCTTCCCGTTTTACGTGCTCGAGAGATTGATGAATGGTCAAGAAGTCTGGAGTACAAAGCTCTTCTTAAACGTGCAATGTTGGCCAATTCCAAACAAAATGTTGCGGTATAAGGGAGAGGATCTGAATACTTTGATGCATAAATACTCAGGTACTTGTTGATCTTAGTTGGTACTTCTCTACATCCTTTTGTGTGAATAGATATTTCTCCTTTTGCAATTTCTTCTATTTTGCTTTATTTTGGGAGGAGGCATTGTTGAGGATGATATATGTTATGATGCTACTATAAAAAACCAACTTCATGGCCAGAGCAATAAAAGAGAGATTTATTGGTGCCTGTCCTTGCTATTTCCCACGTTTCTTTTGAAAGATTTTTCAAATAGGGTCGTGTTTGTACCGATGTTAGTTTTCCCACAATGATAGAGGATTAGGAGATTTTTCAAATAGGGTCGTGTTTGTACTGACGTTAGTTTTCCCACAATGATAGAGGATTAGGTAAGGCATGCTCATTCTAGGCTGGATCAATAAATGTTCTCCCCTTGTGATACGCATCATATACACCTTCTACCATTTTATTTCTCAAATAGACATGTTGAGAAAATGATGCCTTTTTTGTTTAAACTAATTTTTATCTCTTTTGATGATTTTCCTCCCTGTTGCATGAGATTACTGCAGCCATACGCAGGGGTTCAGGCAATCTCAACTTGCAGTAAATTATTGGTTATGGAAGCTCTTACAGCCATAGTTCAATGGAGCAGTGCTTCGCTAGAGATTTATTGGTTAACTTTGCAAATTTTACAGGTCAATAACACATCGAGTCCTGAATTCAATCTTCAGTTTTTTGCCTTTTGGGACAAAAAGGAAAAGAAAACCTGGGGGTGGGGATGGGGAATTTTGGGGTGGGTGAGGGCTGCAGTTTGGAATAGGAGTTGTACTCTACTGTATAGACACATAATTGCACAAGATGCTTGTACATATATATAGATTTTATGTCGATGATGCCCATTTCTTTTCCTACTGCAGCATCTGTATATTGGAAGAATGCGCGTGTATACACAATGCTTAGCAGTTTGTTTCTGAGTAATCCAGAAATCATTTACTTCCTTTTTGTTTTTTGTTTGATAACTACATTTAAATAGTTTCGGTTGCTAGTTGGATTAACTTTCCTCTCTTTTCGAAATTGTTGGCTGCATATAACAGCTGTTAGTTTTAGATTGAGTTTCATGATGCCTATGAAATCCATCTGGAATGACAGACCGAGAGGTAAAAAACAAGTGCAGAGTTTTTCTATTATGACCTTCCAACTTGGAGATTGTTGTTGCTTTCTCTAGCGCACAAATTGTGGCTAGGATAGTGCAGTGTAGATTTGTTGAAGAAGAGCTATAAGAAGAAATATATTTAAAGGGAACTTACCAAGTGCATCAGAAGAGCGTAAAACTACAGCATCAATCACAGGACCACAGAAAACTCCGTCCTTATTCTGTATAGCTGTATAGCTTTGGAAGCTAATTGGCATTGGGCTTGATCCTGCCCTGAATGTCATGGAATAGTTTACGGCAGATCCAGTACCTTGACTATGAATGGTGAAATTTTTGACTGAGGATCCTGCCTGAACCCCTACTATGAGAGCTCCTACACAGGAATCGTTGGCATCACCCAGCATGAATTCTACAGTATAACTTGAACCTTCCTTGAGTGCTCTTGCAGTTTGAATCCCAGCTGCATCCCCCGAGACAATCTCAACCGCAGCATTGCCTTCTGGGACAAAGAAACTTTTGGAGTCTATGTATCTAATGGTACCAATCACTGACCAATCTTGTAAAGCAGATTCAGTAACACTAGGTTCTGAATCAAGCAGAACACCGTTACCATCCAAGAAAGCCGGGCCCAACTCAAATCCTCCATTGGAGATGAGATTACCGGTGTTGCTTTGACTAGACAGTCCAACAGACTTGAGTAAGAGCTTGTCAACCACAGGCCAACAAGTAGTAGAATTGGAGTCTCCCGTATCAACAGTTTGGCTCTGCAGCACTAAATTTATGTTCTCTCCGTTACCCCAGTTTCCTAAGAGCTGACCATAAATTTGCCACGGATCCTTGCTGTAGTTTTGCTTCACATTAAATTCCGAAGCACTGTCAGGAGCCGAAACAACAAGTCTGACATTGTTTGCGCAATTGACGCCTCCAGTTCCCAGAGTGAAGGTTAGCAGGTAGAGCATCGTGTCTCCAGTCGCCATAAAAGTTTGGTTGATCTTGCCATCGACCCCCAATAGTATAGCATGTCCATCATTGCGCGGCCCAGCCATCAAGTACTGGACTGTGCCTAAGGAAGACCAACCAGGAATGGTGTTGTTCTCGTTCAGAGGAACGGAAGGAACAGTGGCATTGGGTGCCCACTTGGAAGGTGGGAGCTCAAAATCTGAATTCTGCAAAACGCCTGCATAGCAAGAGTTTGAGACAAGGAAGTGTAAAGAGAGAGGATTTTGATTATTTTTGATTGATTAATTACCTGAGGATGTAATGCCCAAGAATAAAGTAGGTGCTAGCACGAAAATGACGAGTGCCAACTTCATCTCTGAAACTCGGAGGACGACGGAGATTGATTGAGCAATAAAAAGAAAAAAGAAGCAGATCGGAGATTGAGAGTTTGTGGCTTGTGGAGTAATAATGTTGTTGGTTTGACTTGGGAAGTTCAAACTTAGTAGTGGGATTTAATAAATCAAATAGTTGAACAAAGGGCACTCACTCTCTGGGAAGGTCCCGTCAAATTAGTTAAGCTTAAGCATTCTTGTAAACGCGTACATTAATTATCTCCTTCTAAATTGATTCATGAAGTAGTTTTTCTATTATTGAATAAGTAGCTTTACGTCTCTTCTCTCTCTAAACCTAAAAGAAACCCACTCTAAAAAACAGTAAGAGGAGGCGGCAGTTCCGCCGCTTCTCCCACCATCTCAACACCCAAAATCCAAATTTTTAACCAAAATTTTCTTGCCTCCTCTTATGGGAGGGTGTTGTCTCTCTTTATGAGTGTTTTGGTCTCCTAAATGGGAGTTTTTTTCCCTCTATTTGAGAGTAAATCTCCATTTTTGGAGTAATATCCCGGTGAAGAAAAAAAAAAAAAAGCTTGTAACTTGGATGCAGAGCTTAGACACGGCGCTAGAGATGGCCAAACCCACGGTTCTGGTTCCGAACCGCCCATAGACGGTTCGGTTACGGTTCCTATTTTTTAGGTTTGGAATCGGAACTGCCGGTTTCGGTTCCGATTCCAAACCGTGAATAAAAAAAATTATATATATGCCACGTCAGCATTGTGCTGACTTCACGCTATGCACGCGCCTAAAAAGAAAAAAATAATTACAGGTGCGTGTGTAACAAAAAAAAAAAAACTGCAATGGTGATCGTTGCAGTATTTTGCTGACCGTTGCCAACATGGCAACGGTCCAAAATAAAATAGCTGAGGAACGGTCAAATAAATGACCGTTCCTCAATTCCTTTTTCCTTTTTTTATTTTTAAATTTTTTTTTTACAATTTCTAATCTATAAATACTCCTTAATTTTTCATTTTTCCCACACAATTTCTATTCATTTTTCTCAATATTCTAATTCTATTCATCTCAATTTTCTCAAGCATCAAAATTCTATAAAATTCAATTCTATTTATTGTTTCTATTATAATTATTAGTTAAATTATTTATTATTGTTTTTAATATATTATTATTTCAATTTCTAATTCTCTTCATCTCAATTTTCTCAAGCATCAAAATTCTATAAAATTCAATTCAATTTATTGTTTCTATTATAATTATTAGTTAAATTATTTATTATTATTTTTAATATATTATTATTTCAATTTCTTAGTCTTTTTTAATCCTTTTGAATTTTTTTATAAAATGGATAGTTTTGGTTCTTCATCCCAACCAATTAATATTGGTGATGCATCACAATCAAGTCGTCGTCCACCAACGAATGAATAAAATTAGTAGTTTCTTCATTTATTAATTTCTAACTTGTAAATTTATGATTTAAAAATTTTAACTTGTAAATTTTTCTATCCAATGAATAAAATTTAGAGTTTCTTCATTTATTAATTTCTAACTTGTAAATTTATGATTTAAAATTTTTAACTTGAAAATTTTTATAAAATACTCTTATTCTTTCTATATCTTTCTTTCTCACTTATCTAATATTCATAATTCTATTATTCTAAAAAATTCATATATTAGTTTAATTTTAACTACTATTCTAATTATGTTATTATATTATACTAGTTGAATTGTAATTAATAATTCAAATATTCTTATTATTTTTATATCCTTGAATCTCATTTATCTAATTCTTCCTAGTTTTATTATCTAAAAACTATATATTAATTAAATTCAATTGTAACTATTATTATTCTAATTATGTTATTATGTTGTATTATTTGAGTTTCAATTAATAGTTTAATCATTATTTCAATAGAAATCAAATTTAAAAGTGGGATTACAATCAAAATTCGAAACTAAAAATTGAAAAAAATCGGAATAGAAACAAAATCGAACCGGAACCGCCCCTAGGCGGTTCGGTTCTTGTTCCGCCCTCGGAGGAACCGTGGCCATGCTTACACGGCTCTGTGTGGGTATCGTGAAACTTCTATTTTCAAGCAGAGTAAAAAAAATAGAGAAGGAATGTAGGAAAGTTTCTCCAATCGGCTGGTTAGAAATTCAAAGTTTTCTCTTCCACTATTACTTTCTTTCTCACATATTGGCTTTGGTCATTAGAGATCGATCGATTTTGATTGTGAATTTGGAAGGAGAAGACTTAGTTTTTAGTTAATTTTGCTTGGGGGTTAAAGTTTGGTTTTGAATAGCTACTAGGGAGTGAAGAAGTTCAATCCAGCTCTACTATTAGGGAGAAGAAACTACTCCAGTTTTAGTTATGCTTGAGAAGTAAAGAAACTCCAGTTTTAGCTCTGAATACCAAGTGAATATTTCATTTTTCATGACTTGTAAATGATTTTAAGTATTGTTCTACTCAAATTTGTTTGGCATTAGATCATTGGTTTAATTGCCTGTATTGCAGGTCACTTGTTTGCACTGAGGAGATGAGTTTAGCTAACTCAACTCAGGGCACTTATTATCAGCTATTTAGCTGTAATGTATTGTAATTTATCTTCATTAAATTTAATGAAAATATCGCTTTTGTCAAAAAAAAAGTAGCTTTAAATTGAAAATTTGAAATGAATGAACCACCACCGAACCTTGTCCTGTTTATATGTCGCCCCACACTAGATTACGTGATTGCAACATGTAGTTCGTGTCTCTTGTCGGCGTTGTCGCTCTATATTCAGAAAAGCTTATCCGTATAGTTGTTTTTTTCCGTGTGTTTGAGTACATCAAATAACACGTCGTTTCTTGTGAATCCGAAGTTAGTCGTAATTTTAATGCTAAATAAAAGATGCAAGAAATTCAATTACGAAATCAACCGTTATTAATTGTCCTTTCATATATGAACCTTTCACAAGAGTTTTTGTGATAAAATAAAGCTGTAAATGATAAAAAGTATATGTATATAGTAGTACGTGAGAAAATTGTGGTTTTCATGCTATAGTATAGAAAAATTGACATTTTTTAAAATTTTAATTTTTTCATATTTTTTATCAATAATATTTTAGTTTACATATTTCTTATTGAGTAGAAGTAAAAATAGACTTTTAAAATTATACATACTTAATTTTTTAAAATGTAACCATTTTCTTTTGAACAACCCATATCCCTACTTCATGAAACTTAAGATTGTTAAATTTATACTTTTCAAGAAATTAAAATCATACAAAAAATTTTCTTTTGAAAATTCCAAAGCCATAATTTATGAAAATTAGTTTTTTTTTAAATTTTTTGGGCCAAAATATAGAAAGGATGATTAAAATTACGTCTCTAATAGTTTTTTTTAATTGCAATTTCCTCTCAAATATTCAAAACTATAAAATTTTTGCCAAATATCCATTTTTTACAGGCGTATACAAGTATTTTGGTTAAAAAAGGCGAGATTATATCCTCTGTTTAATATTTATCCTGTATTATTCTGTCTAATGTTTAAAACGATGTAGTTTCACTAAAACTAGGGACTAAATGCGTAAATATCACTAAAATTACTTTACAATTATTAGACCTAACTAAGAGATGAGTCAACCTTACGATGTAGTTTTAATTAAGATAGAATAAGAAAAAAAATTTGGACAAAAGATCCCGTATCAAAAAAGGCAAAGTAAAAAATGTGTTGATTTTTTCCTTTTCCCTTACTATTTTTTGCACACACCTCAAAGTAAGCTCAATATTGACTAGAACAAATTTTGATAGGCAATAGTAAGAAATTTTTTAAAATTGGTAATTTTGATGGGCTATAATAAATGCATTTAGGTAAATAATAGCGTTAAAAAAATTGAAATGTAATTTTTTTGAAAATTCATAATTTTTCGTGGGTTATAACCTACGTTTTTCGATTAAAAATGACAAGATTCAAGAACAAGCTATTTTGGACAGTTTTGATGTCGTTTTCTACACCCAATTAAATGGGTAATGTGCTATCCAGTGAAAGGTGTTAAAAAAACTTGAAATGTAAATTTTTTAAAAAATCATAATTTTTCGTGGGTTATAACCCACATTTTTTTGGTTAAAAATGGTAAGATTCAAAAACAAGTTATTTTGGACTGTTTTGATGTTGTTTTTTGCAGCCAACTATATGGGTAATGTACTATCTAGTGAACGGTGTTAAAAAAATTGAAATGTAAATTTTATGAAAATTCATAATTTTTAATGGGCTATAACCCATGTTTTTTCGATAGAAAATGGCAAGATTCAAAAACATGCTATTGCGGATTGTTTTCGTGATGTTTTTTGCACCCACCTATATGGGTAATGTGCTATCAAGTAACAATGTTAAAAAAATAGAAATATATATATTTTAAAATCAGAATATTTCGTGGGTCCACGTTTTTTCGGTTGAAAACGATAAGATTAAAAAACATGCTATTGTAGACTGTTTTGATGTCATTTTTTGCAACTAACTATATGGGTAATGTACTATCTAGTGAAGGGTGTTAAAAAAATTGAAATGTAAATTTTTTAAAAATTCATAATTTTTCTTGGGTTATAACCCACGTTTTTTCGGTTAAAAAAGGCAAGATTCAAAAACAAGCTATTTTGGACTGTTTTAATGTCGTTTTCTACACCCAACTAAATAGGTAATGTGTTACCTAGTGAACGGTGTTAAAAAAATATAAATATAAATTTTTTGAAAAATCATAATTTTTCGTGGGTACCCACGTTTTTCCGGTTAAAAATGGCAAGATTTAAAATAAAGCTATTTTGGATTGTTTTAATGTGGTTTTTTGCAGCCAACTAAATGTGTAATATGCTATCTAGTGAACGGTGTTAAAATATAATTGTAATTTTTTTGAAAATTCATAATTTTTCATGAGCTATAACCCACGTTTTTTCGATAGAAAATGGCAAGGTACAAAAACATGATTTTGTGGATTGTTTTCGTGACGTTTTTTGCACCCACCTGTATGGGTAATGTGCTATCAAGTAACAATGTTAAAAAAAATAGAAATATATATTTTTTAAAAATCAGAATATTTCGTGAGTTATAACCCACGTTTTTTCGGTTAAAAACGACAAGATTAAAGAACATGCTATTGTAGACTGTTTTGATGTCATTTTTTGCAGCCAGCTATATAGGTAATGTACTATCTAGTGAACAGTGTTAAAAAATTGAAATGTAATTTTTTTGAAAATTCATAATTTTTCGTGGGTTATAACCCACATTTTTTCAGTTAAAAATGACAAGATTAAAAAAAAAACTATTTTGGACCGTTTTGATGTCATTTTTTGCACCCACTTAGATGGGTAATGTACTATCTAGTTAACGGTGTTAAAAAAATTAACATGTAAATTTTTGAAAAATCATAATTTTTTGTAGGCTATAACCCACGTTTTTTGGGTTGAAAATGACAAAATTAAAAAACAAACTATTTTGGACCGTTTTGATATCGTTTTTTGCACCCACTTATATGGGTAATATTTTATCTAGTGAACGGTGTTAAAAAAACTGAAATGTAAATTTTTTGAAAAATCATAATTTTTTGTAGGCTATAACCCACATTTTTTCGATTGAAAATAACAAGATTAAAAAACAAGCTATTTTGGACTGTTTGATGTCGTTTACGCCCAACTAAATGGGTAATGTGCAATCTAGCGAACGGTGTTAAAAAAACTTAAAATGTATTTTTTTTAAAAAATCATAATTTTTTGTGGGTTATAACCCACGTTTTTTCGGTTAAAAATGGCAAGATTCAAAAACAAGTTATTTTGGACTCTTTTGATGTCGTTTTTTGCAGCCAACTATATGGGTAATGTACTCTATCTAGTGAATGGTGTTAAAAAAATTGAAATTAAATTTTTTGAAAATTCATAATTTTTAATGGTAACCCACGTTCTTTCGATAGAAAAAGGCAAGATTCAAAAACATGCTATTGTGGATTATTTTCGTGATGTTTTTTGCACCCACCTATATGGATAATGTGCTACCAAGTAACAATGTTAAGAAAATAGAAATATATATTTTTTTAAAAATCAGAATATTTCGTGGGTTATAACCCAAGTTTTTTGAGTTGAAAACGGCAAGATTAAAAAACATGCTATTGTAGACTATTTTGATGTCATTTTTTTTCAACCAACTATATGGGTAATGTACTATCTAGTGAAGGGTGTTAAAAAAATTGAAATGTAATTTTTTTGAAAATTCATAATTTTTCGTGGGTTATAACCCACGTTTTTTCGATTAAAAATGGCAAGATTAAAAAACAAGCTATTTTGGACTGTTTTAATGTCGTTTTCTACACCCAACTAAATGGGTAATGTGTTACCCAGTGAACGGTGTTAAAAAAATATAAATTTTAATTTTTTGAAAAATCATAATTTTTCGTAGGTTATAACCCACGTTTTTTTCGGTTAAAAATGGCAAGATTTAAAAACAAGCTATTTTGGATTGTTTTAATATGGTTTTTTGGAGCCAACTAAATGTGTAATATGCTATCTAGTGAATGGTGTTAAAAAATAATTGTAATTTTTTTGAAAATTCATAATTTTTCATGAGCTATAACTCACCTTTTTTTGGTTTTTTTTGATTGTCTAAATCATCTAGGGTGCGGGGGGGGGGGGGGGGGGGGCACTCCCGATTTTATTAATCAAAATTCAGATGCAAAATTTAACGGCGGAAGTATCCACACCATTAGTACAAGTTGAAAGCCGTAAATGGGGAGGACTTCTCTCTTACATTGAAACATTTATCCAAAGTTACAGAAATTAAAAAGGAGCACTTCCTCCTTTTCGAAAATAGTGGATTTTGAAGGTTAATAATAGTATGAAGGCCGTCCGAAGACTAATAACCTTGATAGTATACCAACCTATAGATTCCACATGTAGACAGACCAAAATAGGAGGAAAACTTCTTTACATTATGGTTGGTTGAGCATGATTAAGGGTTATGTGTGTTGTTAATCATATCAACCAATACTACTAAAGACTCCCTACGCATAGACATTATTCAGCAGGAGAGATGTTGCTTAGATGAGACAGTCAGCTGCATATAATAACTTTGCAATGATATGTGATGATGAAACTATTTGACAATTTTTCAGAATGCACATGATTTTAAAATCTCATTTTCGTAGGCTATAACCCACGTCTTTTCGGTTAAAAATGGGAAAATTAAAAAACAAGCTATGTTGGACTGTTTTGATGTCGTTTTTTGCAGCCAACTATATGAGTAATGTACTATCTAGTGAACGGTGTTAAAAAAATTGAAATGTAAAGTTTTTTGAAAATTCATAATTTTTAATGGGCCATAACACACGTTTTTTCGATAGAAAACGGCAAGATTCAAAAACATGCTATTGTGCATTGTTTTCGTGATGTTTTTTGTACCCATCTATATGGGTAATGTGCTATCAAATAACAATATTAAAAAAATAGAAATATATATATTTTTAAAAATCAGAATATTTCATGGGTTATAACCCACGTTTTATCGGTTGAAAACAGTAAGATTAAAAAACATGCTATTGTAGACTATTTTGATGTCATTTTTTGCAGCCAACTATATGGGTAATGTACAATCTAGTGAATGGTGTTAAAAAATTGAAATGTAAATTTTTTGAAAATTCATAATTTTTCGTGGGTTATAACCCACGTTTTTTCGGTTAAAAGTGGCAAGATTTAAAAAAACTATTTTGGATCATTTTGATGTCGTTTTTTGCACCCAACAATATGGGTAATGTCCTATCTAGTGAATAGTGTTAAAAAAATTGAAATGTAATTTTTTTGAAAAATCATAATTTTTTTGTAGGCTATAACCCACGTTTTTCGATTGAAAATGACAAGATTCAAAAACAAACTATTTTGGACTGTTTTGATGCCTTCCTTTTCACCCACCTATATGGGTAATGTATTATCTAGTTAACGGTGTTAAAAAAATTGAAATGTAATTTTTTTGAAAAATCATAATTTTTTGTAGGCTATAACCCACATTTTTTCGGTTGAAAATGACAAGATTCAACAACAAGCTATTTTTGACTGTTTTGATGACGTTTTTTGCGGCCAACTATATGGGTAATGTACTATCTTATGATCGTTGTTAAAAAAATTGAAATGTAATTTTTTTTAAAATTCATAATTTTTCGTGGGTTATAACCCACGTTTTTTCGGTTAAAAATGGCATGATTCAAAAAAACTTTTTTGCACCGTTTTGATGTCGTTTTTTGCACCCACCTATATGGGTAATGTACTATCTAGTGAATGGTGTTAAAAAAAATAAAATGTAATTTTTTTGAAGAATCATAATTTTTTGTAGGCTATAATCCACATCTTTTGTGTTGAAAATGACAAAATTCAAAAACAAACTATTTTGGACCGTTTTGATGTCGTTTTTTGCACCCACCTATATGGGTAATGTTTTATCTAGTGAACGGTGTTAAAAAAAGTGAAATGTAAATTTTTTGAAAAATCATAATTTTTTGTTGGCTTTAACCCACATTTTTTCGATTGAAAATGACAAGATTCAAAAACAAGCTATTTTGGACTGTTTTGATGTCGTTTTCTACACCCAACTAAATGGGTAATGTGCTATCTAGTGAACGGTGTTAAAAAAAACTTGAAATGTAAATTTTTTAAAAAATCATAATTTTTCGTGGGTTATAACCCACGTTTTTTCGGTTAAAAATGGTAAGATTCAAAAACAAGTTATTTTGGACTGTTTTGATGTCGTTTTTTTTTAGCCAATTATATGGGTAATGTACTATCTAGTTAACGGTGTTAAAAAATTGAAATGTAAATTTTTTGAAAGATCATAATTTTTTGTAGGCTATAACCAACGTTTTTTCGATAGAAAACGGTAAGATTCAAAAACATGCTATTTTGGACTGTTTTGATGTCGTTTTTTGCAGCCAACTATATGGGTAATGTACTATCTAGTGAACGGTGTTAAAAAAATTGAAATGTAAAGTTTTTTGAAAATTCATAATTTTTAATGGGCTATAACCCACGTTTTTTCGATAGAAAACGGCAAGATTCAAAAACATGCTATTATGCATTGTTTTCGTGATGTTTTTTGCACCCACCTATATGGGTAATGTGCTATCAAGTAACAATGTTAAAAAAATAGAATTATATATGTTTTTAAAAATCAGAATATTTCGTGGGTTATAATCCACGTTTTTCGGTTGAAAACGGTAAGATTAAAAAACATGCTATTGTAGACTGTTTCGATGTCATTTTTTGCAACCAACAATATGAGTAATATAAAATCTAGTGAATGTTGTTAAAAAAACTGAAATGTAATTTTTTTGAAAATTCATAATTTTTCGTGGGTTACAACCCACATATTTTCGGTTAAAAATGGCAAGATTAAAAAAAAACTATTTTGGACAGTTTTGATGTCTTTTTTTGCAACCAACAATATGAGTAATGTACTATCTAGTGAACAGTGTTAAAAAAATTGAAATGTAAATTTTTTGAAAAATCATAATTTTTTGTAGGTTATAACCTACGTTTTTCGGTTGAAAATGACAAGATTCAAAAACAAACTATTTTGGACTGTTTTGATACCGTCTTTTGAACCCACCTATGGGTAATGTACTATCTAGTTAATGGTGTTAAAAAAATGGTTGATTATTTTTGAGCGCTGATTCTCGCAATGATTGATAATGGTGTTAAATGACAGGTGTTGTCGCTACCCTGCAATTTTACCCAAAATCACTTTAATAATGTAGGAGTGGTAAGTGGGATCGTATCCAACAGGGAGATGATTGTTATCAAGGTGTGAATGAGTGATAGTAACAGAAACAGGTGTTGACTCTAAACAAATGCAAGTGGTTTAAACAATCAGAGAGGGGACTGGTGTTGCCTTGAGGGGGCTAGTGTCAATGACTTTTCCCGATTATCCTTGACTAGTGCAAATGCATGTATGAGGGGATTCACCTCCTAGTGGCTTAGAACGGATTAACTTGGCAGTTCTCACTGTTCTAATTCACAATTCTCCTCTATCCTCCCTTGGCAGGGCAGGACCTAGGCTCGGCTTCCCAATTCTCGAATCCCTACTTGGTACTTACCCCCTAATTCCCTCTCTAATTCCCTTCCTTGGTAGGACAGTGAATCGAATTGGAGATTAAAGTCTCATACTCAAGCAATCCTAAGTCTCTTCCTATTCAAGTAGACCTCGATTGTCAGTGGGCACCGCACAATCAATGTCTCAATTATGCATAGATCCTAGGACTCACACATGTTTGTTCAATGTTCCAGTGATGATATTCCAATTTCCATTAACAGCTCGAAACTGATTTCAGTGGGCACCGCAAATCAAATTAAGTGCATAAGCGTGTGTGTGTAAGCATTGAAATGAATCATCAAAAGACATTGGACAAAAATCAAACACATAATAAGCAATTCAAATGTCTCCAATCGGTTTTCTCAAAGTCATTACACTTAATCCCTCAAGGCAACATCCAGAATGTTTAGCCGATCATGTTGATCGGCTTTGAAAATGAGTTTAACAAAGCCTGATCAAACATGGCTAGCACAAAAAGATTAGCGTAAACGATTGTCACTTTGATCTCCTCTTGAAACCCTAATCTCCTCTCTCTCTGTATTTCTTCTTTTGCTTCATGCTTCCGCCTCTCTAAAAGTCTCTCTTCCTTTGTGGTTTCCTCCGCCTTTTATACATTTCTCCCCGTGGAAATGTTGATGATGTTTCTTGGAAATTTCCTCCTTCCGCGGGGAGAGTGACACGTGTCCGTGTTGCTTCCTGGAAACTTCTTCCTTCCTATGGGGGAATGCCAAGTGTCTGAAAAAGTTCAGTCAACAAAAGTAGTGAGGTCAACTGATAAACATTGAATGTGCAAATTATCAAACAGTTGGTGCCTTCAAATGGGTGTGCATGCTTGGCTTTAAATATGCCGGTGCGAGTGCAGCTTGGGAGCATGAGTGGGGTAAGACTCAAAGCAATTTATCTACCTAAGTGTGAGAATAATAGTGTGTACAAGTGCGCGGGTGAAAATGTGCAAAAAGAAATGTGCAAGTGTGCGAGTGGCGGTGCGGGCGCATAAGCGCCCGCGTGTGTGCGTGCGTGAGTGGGCTGTCGTGCGTGCGTGTCTATGCGCCCGCACAGTGTGCATGTGTGCATGGCTGGCGCCAGCACAGTTGTGCGCGGTGTGTGGCTGCGGGCGCCTGGCGCCCGCACAGCTTGTGTGCGTGTGTGCTTGTGCGGGCGCCACAGTGTATAGTGTGTGTGTGTGTTGTGTTTGTGCTGTGCGGGTGGCTTTTGGTGTGGTGCGTGACCAAGTGTGTTTCATAACTCAAAAATGATTACTTTCATAACAAAAATGCTACACTTAGCCAATTCTCAACACTTCATCGGATTGTACCATTTCAACACATACTTGTTCATCTATCATAATTTTTACAAAGAATTTACACAAAAGATCAAACAAGTCAGACGAATAAGTCGGTACAAACCCGACTTATCATTAAAGAATCTTTGAGCGCTGAAACTCGCAATGATTGATTATTTTTATTATTAGTTCTCCAATTAGGAATGTCACTCCTCAAAACTACACCTCAATACAAATAATTGGTTAAGGAAAATGGTCGGAAAATCAATGACAATTGCCGCCATTTTTCCTAATCAGCTCCCGCATTTTATTCTTCTGCTATTCATAGCAACGATTCTACACAGAATTGGCCGCAACTCGATGTATGCTGTCTGCGAACTCAGCTATAAAGACCACAACAAGCTCTATCAGTATAGCTTAGCTTCCCCAGTTCGTCAATTCCCTCATGGAGTTCTAAGCAATTAATCAATTAATCAAACCGTGCTCTGGTTTCAGGTTGGCTCTATCAGCTTTGTGATGTAATGCTATTCAACCATGATCCTCCTACCTGTATTGACTGCGGGGAATGTGGTGGTTCATCACATTGTGGCATGGGATGTAGTGCATTGGCCTCAAATATCATCAGAGGTTATCCTGTTTGTAATGCCATTGGACTTCTAACAAGCACAATTGTCTATCCTGATAGATAATTTAGCTCTCTCTTTGGTCTGTTCGTCGTTTATCGTTTAATCGATCCAATTGGAAAGATGGTTCTTCCAAACGATATCGATTTGCTGAACCCACCGGCCGAGTTGGAGAAGAGGAAGCATAAGCTCAAGCGCTTGGTGCCGTCCCCCAACTCATTCTTCATGGACGTGAAATGTCAGGGTTGTTTTAACATAACAACCGTATTTAGCCACTCCCAGACAGTGGTGGTCTGCGGAAATTGCCAGACTGTGTTGTGCCAACCCACCGGTGGACGTGCCAGACTCACCGAGGGCTGTTCTTTCAGGAGGAAGGGTGACTGATCCATCAGGTCTAAATGGAAATTAAAAAAAAAAATTGATGTTTAAGGTGGAGATTTGTTCGATTTTGTGGAAAGTGAGGCTCAGATTTTGTTGTTTTGGTTTGATATGACTTTGGTAGTTGCTCTTATTTTAACTAGTACTATATTGTTTCTGGATGCTGCTTAGTTTTTCCTTCCATATGGGATTTTTATCTAATATTGGAATCTGTCTGTTGCTTTGTTTTCGTTAAAAAAAAATAAAAAATAAAAAAAAATAAAGCACAATTGTCTATCCGATGGATACCAAAAAGCCGCACATGGGTGTCATCGTTAAGATGTCAAACAGTCATAAAAAACTGAACTGTTCTCTCTGGGTGTCTGTTGTCTGTGATTATAAGGGATTTCAAGGTCCTCAGACACTTGAGAAAGCTGGGACTTGTGATTATGCTACGCAATTAAGGCATTCTGGTGGCTGTGCAAAGGTGGTATCCTCACAGGTAGGCTTTAAACGAGTCGAGTCGAGCTCGAGCTCGAGTACCTCCATAATCGAGCTACTCGAGCTCTAAAATAGTGGTACTCGAGCTCGACTCGAGTAGGCATTTTTCGAGCTCGAGCTCGAGCTCGATTTTTTAATTTTTTTTAAAATTGTAGAATATAATTGTAATTTTTTAAAATTTAGTAAGGTAAAATGATAATTTAATTTAAAATTAAGATCTAAAATATAAATATAAGTTACTTAAAATATAATTTATCAAATGTTAGGGACTAAACAATAAATATAAAAAAATTAGAAAAAAAAATATGGGACCGAGTAGCTCCTTTGAAAACTGAGCTCGAGCTCGACTCGAGCTCGTTCAAACCGAGCTCGAGTAGAGTAGCTCGCGAGCAGTTCGCGAGCAGCTCGCTCGTTTTACACCCGTACTCACAGAGAGGTGGATGGGGCTGGTTTGGTACTTTAATACTCATAATCTTGTTCTCCTTTGCGGCGTACCTGCTGGCTGGTGTTGTTTATCGATATTTCTTCTTAAATATTCATGGAATAGATATGATTCCGAACTTGGAACTTTGGGCAAGTGTACCACACCGAGTTCAGGTATCCCACAATGTCTCGAGTTCTTTTACGTCTTTGGTGCGGAGATTTAGAGTACCTTCTGAAGGTTATCGGAGCTCATATTCTCCTGTCAATTTTTGAAGAACGAAAAGAATTGATCGAATTCAACCCCAAGTTACCATCTGAAATCATTTTCCTTTGGAACACTAGAATGAGCCTATATTTGTATTTTTGGGCTAATTTATTGTCAGAGCAGAATGTGGAAATCTTTGTGGTGAAGCTAACAGGTGGAGAGAATTAAGACATCAAACGGATCATAGAATCGTAGGATCCATGCATTTGTGTCAATTTTGGAAGTGGATATGATTATATTTACGATGTTGATGTTGATGTTGTTTACAGGATCTTTGGAATCTGTTTCCAATTTACCGACGCAATCCTTGGCTATTGAACTTATATTGAGGCACTTGCTGATGCGATATTCATTATTAATTGTTCATGATTGAGCATCTGTATTTTGCATATTTTAGTGTGGACAAATTAATTAGTTAAAAAAAAATGGTGTTAAAAAAATTGAAATTTAAATTTTTTGAAAAATCATAATTTTTTGTAAGCTATAACCCACGTTTTTTCGGTTGAAATGACAAGATTAAAAAACAAGCTATTTTTGACTGTTTTAATGTCGTTTTTGTAGCCAATTATATGGGTAATGTACTATCCAGTGATCGATGTTAAAAAAATTGAAATGTAAATTTTCTTAAAATTCATAATTTTTCGTGAGTTATAACCCACGTTTTTTCGGTAAAAAATGGCAAGATTAAAAAAAAAACTATTTTGAACCGTTTTGATGTCGTTTTTTGCACCCACCTATATGGGTAATGTACTATCTAGTGAATGTTGTTAAAAAATTGAAATTGAAATTTTTTGAAAAATCATAATTTTTTGTAGGCTATAACCCACGTTTTTTTGGTTGAAAATGACAAAATTCAAAAACAAACTATTTTGGACAGTTTTGATGTCGTTTTTTGCACCCACCTATATGGGTAATGTTTTATCTAGTGAACGGTGTTAAAAAAAGTGAAATGTAAATTTTTTGAAAAATCATAATTTTTTGTTGGCTTTAACCCACATTTTTTCGATTGAAAATAACAAGATTAAAAAACAAGCTATTTTGGACTATTTTGATGTCGTTTTCTACACCCAACTAATTGGGTAATGTGCTATCTAGTGAACGGTGTGAAAAAAACTTGAAATGTAATTTTTTTAAAAAATCATAATTTTTTGTGGGTTATAACCCACGTTTTTTCGGTCAAAAATGGCAAGATTCAAAAATAAGTTATTTTGGACAGTTTCGATGTTGTTTTTTGCACCCACCTATATGGGTAATGTACTATATAGTGAACGGTGTTAAAAAATTTAAAATGAAATTTTTTCGAAAAATCATAAATTTTTGTAGGCTATATAACCCACGTTTTTTTGGTTGAAAATGACAAGATTAAAAAACAAGATATTTTGGACTGTTTTGATGTCGTTTTTTAGCCAACTATATGGGTAATGTACTATCTAGTAAACGGTATTAAAAAACATTAAAATATAAAGTTTTTTGAAAATTCATAATTTTTAATGGGCTATAACCCACGTTTTTTAGATAGAAAACGGTAAGATTCAAAAACATGCTATTGTGGTTTGTTTTTCGTATCATTTTTTGCACCCACCTATATGGGTAATGTGCTATCAAGTAACAATGTTAAAAAAATAGAAATATATATTTTTTTAAAAATCAGAATATTTCGTGGGTTATAACCCACGTTTTTTCGGTTGAATCGGTAAGGTTAAAAAAATGCTATTGTAGACTTTTTTTATGTTATTTTTTGCAGCCAACTATATGAGTAATGTACAATCTAATGAATTGTGTTAAAAAAATTGAAATGTAAATTTTTTGAAATTTCATAATTTTTCGTGGGTTATAACCCACGTTTTTTCGGTTAAAAATAGCAAGATTAAAAAAAACTATTTTGGACCGTTTTGATATCTTTTTTGCACCCAACAATATGGGTAATGTACTATATAGTGAACAGTGTTACAAAAATTGAAATGTAAATTTTTTGAAAAATCGTAATTTTTTGTAGGTAACCCACGTTTTTCGGTTGAAAATAACAAGATTCAAAAGCCAACTATTTTGGACTGTTTTGATACCGTTATTTGCACCTACCTATATGGGTAATGTAGTATCTAGTTAATGGTGTTAAAAGAATTAAAATTTATATTTTTTGAAAAATCATAATTTTTTGTAGGCTATAACCCATGTTTTTTCGGTTGAAAATGACAAGATTTAAAAACAAGCTATTTTTGACTGTTTTGATGTCGTTTTTTTGTAGCCAACTATATGGGTAATGTACTATCTAGTGATCGGTGTTAAAAAAATTGAAACGTAAATTTTCTTAAAATTCATAATTTTTCGTGGGTTATAACCCACGTTTTTTCGGTTAAAAATGGCAATTTTCAAAAAAAACTATTTTGGACCGTTTTGATGTCGTTTTTTGCACCAACCTATATGGGTAATGTACTATCTAGTGAATGGTGTTAAAAAATTAAAATTGAAATTTTTTGAAAAATCATAATTTTTTTAGGCTATAACCCACGTTTTTTGGGTTGAAAATGACAAAATTCATAAACAAACTATTTTGGACCGTTTTGATGTCCTTTTTTGCACCCACATATATGGGTACTGTTTTATTTAGTGAAAGGTGTTCAAAAATTAAAATGTAATTTTTTTGAAAAGTCATAATTTTTTGTAGGCTATAACCCACATTTTTTCGATTGAAAATGACAAAATTCAAAAACAAGCTATTTTGGACTGTTTTAATGTCGTTTTCTACACCCAACTAAATGGGTAATGTGTTATCTAGTGAACGGTGTAAAAAAAACTTGAAATGTAATTTTTTTAAAAAATAATATATTTTTGTGGGCTATAACCCACGTTTTTTCGGTTAAAAATGGCAAGATTTAAAAATAAGTTATTTTGGACAGTTTCGATGTCGTTTTTTGCACCCATCTATATGGGTAATGTACTATATAGTGAACGGTGTTAAAAAATTTAAAATGAATTTTTTTTTAAAAATCATAAATTTTTGTAGGCTATAACCCACTTTTTTTCGGTTGAAAATGATAAGATTAAAAAACAAGCTATTTTGGACTGTTTTGATGTCGTTTTTTAGCCAACTATATGGGTAATGTACTATCTTGTGAACGGTGTTAAAAAAATTAAAATATAAAGTTTTTTGAAAATTCATAATTTTTAATGGGCTATAACCCACGTTTTTTCGATAGAAAACGGCAAGATTCAAAAACATGCTATTGTGGTTTGTTTCCGTGTCATTTTTTGCACCCACCTATATGGGTAATGTGATATCAAGTAACAATGTTAAAAAAATAGAAATATATATTTTTTTAAAAATCAGAATATTTCGTGGGTTATAACCCGCGTTTTTTTGGTTGAAACGGTAAAATTAAAAAACATGCTATTTTAGACTTTTTTGATGTCATTTTTTGCCGCCAACTACATGAGTAATGTACAATCTAGTGAATTCTGTTAAAAAAATTGAAATGTAAATTTTTTGAAAATTCATAATTTTTCGTGGGTTATAACCCACGTTTTTTCGGTTAAAAATGGCAAGATTAAAAAAAAACTATTTTGGACCGTTTTGATGTCTTTTTTTGCACCCACCAATATGGGTAATGCACTATCTAGTGAACAGTGTTAAAAAAATTGAAATGTAATTTTTTTTGAAAAATCATAATTTTTTGTAGGCTATAACCCACGTTTTTTGGTTGAAAATGACAAGATTCAAAAACAAATTATTTTGGACTGTTTTGATACCGACTATTGCACCCACCAATATGGGCAATGCACTATCTAGTTAATGTTGCTAAAAAAATTGAAATGTAAATTTTTTGAAAAATCATAATTTTTTGTAGGCTATATAACCCACGTTTTTTCGGTTGAAAATGACAAGATTCAAAAACAAGTTATTTTTGATTGTTTTAATGTCGTTTTTTGTAGCCAACTATATGGGTAATGCACTATCTAGTGATCGGTGTTAAAAAAATTGAAATGTAAATTATCTTAAAATTAATAAGTTTTCGTGGGTTATAACCTACGTTTTTTCGGTTAAAAATGGCAAGATTAAAAAAAAATTATTTTGGACCATTTTGATGTCGTTTTTTGCACCCACCTATAAGGGTAATGTACTATCTAGTAAATGGTGTTAAAAAATTGAAATTGAAATTTTTTGAAAAATCATAATTTTTTGTAGGCTATAACCCACGTTTTTTGGGTTGAAACTGTCAAAATTCATAAACAAACTATTTTTGACCGTTTTGATGTCGTTTTTTGCACCCACCTATATTGTTAATGTTTTATCTATTAAACAGTGTTCAAAAAATTAAAATGTAAATTTTTTGAAAAATCATAATTTTTTGTAGGCTATAACCCACATTTTTTCGATTGAAAATGACAAGATAAAAAAAAAGCTATTTTGGACTGTTTTGATGTCGTTTTCTACACCCAACTAAATGGGTAATGTGCTATCTAGTGAACGGTGTGAAAAAAACTTGAAATGTAATTTTTTTAAAAAATCATAATTTTTTGTGGACTATAACCCACGTTTTTTCGGTTAAAAATGGCAAGATTCAAAAACAAGTTATTTTGGACAGTTTCGTTGTCGTTTTTTGCACCCACTTATATGGGTAATGTACTATCTAGTGAACGGTGTTAAAAAATTTAAAATGTAAATTTTTTGAAAAATCATAATTTTTTGTAGGCTATAACCCACGTTTTTTCGGTTGAAAATGACAAGATTAAAAAACAAGCTATTTTGGACTGTTTTGATGTCGTTTATTAGCCAACTATATGGGTAATGTACTATCTTGTGAACGGTGTTAAAAAAATTAAAATATAAATTGTTTTGAAAATTCATAATTTTTAATGGGCTATAACCCACGTTTTTTCGATAGAAAACGGCAAGATTCAAAAACATGCTATTGTGGTTTGTTTTCGTATTATTTTTTGCACCCACCTATATGGGTAATGTGCTATCAAGTAATAATGTTAAAAAAATAGAAATATATATATTTTTTAAAAATCAGAATATTTCGTGGGTTATAACCCATGTTTTTTCGGTTGAAATGGTAAGATTAAAAAACATGCTATTTTAGACTTTTTTGATGTCATTTTTTTCGCCAACTATATGAGTAATGTACAATCTAGTGAATTGTGTTAAAAAAATTGAAATGTAAATTTTTTGAAAATTCATAATTTTTCGTGGGTTGTAACCCACGTTTTTTCGGTTAAAAATGGCAGATTAAAAAAAACTATTTTGGATCGTTTTGATGTCTTTTTTTTGCAACCACTAATTTGGGTAATGCACTATCTAGTGAACAGTGTTTAAAAAAATTGAAATGTAAGTTTTTTTGAAAAATCATAATTTTTTGTAGGCTATAACCCACGTTTTTCGGTTGAAAATGACAAGATTAAAAAACAAACTATTTTGGACTGTTTTGATACCGTCTATTGCACCCACCTATATGGGTAATGCACTATCTAGTTAATGTTGTTAAAAAAATTGAAATGGAAATTTTTTTGAAAAATCATAATTTTTTGTAGGCTATAACCTACGTTTTTTCGGTTGAAAATGACAAGATTCAAAAACAAGCTATTTTTGACTGTTTTAATGTCATTTTTTGTAGCCAACTATATGGGTTATGTACTATCTAGCGAATGGTGCTAAAAAAATTGAAATGTAAATTATCGTAAAATTCATAATTTTTCGTGGGTTATAACCCACGTTTTTTCTGTTAAAAATGGCAAGATTAAAAAAAACTATTTTGGAATGTTTTGATGTCGTTTTTTGCACCCACCTATAACGGTAATGTACTATCTAGTGAATGGTGTTAAAAAATTGAAATTAAATTTTTTTGAAAAATCATAATTTTTTGTTGGCTATAACACACGTTTTTTGGGTTGAAAATGACAAAATTCATAAACAAACTATTTTGGACCTTTTTGATGTCGTTTTTTGCACCCACCTATATGGGTAATGTTTTATCTAGTAAACGGTGTTCAAAAAATTAAATTGTAAATTTTTTGAAAAATCATAATTTTTTGTAGGTTATAACCCATATTTTTTCGATTGAAAATGACAAAATTAAAAAACAAGCTATTTTGGACTGTTTTGGTGTCGTTTTCTACACCCAACTAAATGGGTAATGTGCTATCTAGTGAACGGTGTAAAAAAATTTGAAATGTAAATTTTTTAAAAAGTCATAATTTTTTGTTGGCTATAACCCACGTTTTTTCTGTTGAAAATGACAAGATTAAAAAACAAGCTATTTTTGACTGTTTTAATGTCGTTTTTGTAGCCAACTATATGGGTAATGTACTATCTATCGATCGGTGTTAAAAAATTGAAATGTAAATTATCTTAAAATTCATAATTTTTCGTGGGTTATAACCCACGTTTTTTCGGTTAGAAATGGCAAGATTAAAAAAAACTATTTTGGATCGTTTTGATGTCGTTTTTTGCACCCACCTAGAAGGGTAATGTTCTATCTAGTAAATGGTGTTAAAAAATTGAAATTGAATTTTTTTGAAAAATCATAATTTTTTGTAGGCTATAACCCACGTTTTTTGGGTTGAAAAAGGCAAAATTCATAAACAAACTATTTTTGACTGTTTTGATGTCGTTTTTTGCACCCACCTATATGGGTAATGTTTTATCTAGTGAACAGTGTCCAAAAAATTAAAATGTAATTTTTTTGAAAAATCATAATTTTTTGTAGGTTATAACCCACATTTTTTCGATTGAAAATGACAAGATAAAAAAACAAGCTATTTTGGACTGTTTTGATGTCGTTTTCTACACCCAACTAAATGGGTAATGTGCTATCTAATGAACGGTGTGAAAAAAAACTTGAAATGTAATTTTTTTTAAAAAATTAATTTTTTGTGGGCTATAACCCACGTTTTTTTAATGGGTTAATATATATCATCCTGAACAAAATACGGTGTCGGATATACCCGACACACCGTTACATCGTCAAACCAAGAAATCGTAAACGTGGAGTACTACTTCATTACATGTAATTATGAACTTAAAGAGAGATTTAGAGAACCACTACTAAGGGACATTCCAAGTAGCAATACTCTCTATCCCATACATGATTGTTAGGCTAAGTATCTGAATCAAAGGTTAACCAAACCAAATCTGTTCTGTTCAAATCTTTACAGGTTAGATATAACTCAAGGTGTATGATATTCCATGAAGTCCCAACACCAAAGGCCAGTAATCACTTATGGAGCTAAAAACTTAAGCACCAACAAGCAATATTGCCTGAATCACGACTATTCAAAAGGAATTTCAGCAGCCCACCACGTGGACAAAACATCCCCAAGATATGACGGCTAAACAAATCAAGGATCAACCGAGTCCTAACTCACCAAAAAAGAGCCATTTGCCAAACTGATGTGCAATAATTGATCATGACAAATGGGATTAATTACAGAGGCAGGAACCACAAGATCATGCTATGTCCCAGCTGTCCCAAATCCAACCGTACAACTAAAGTCAATGCATCCAGCACATGCCCATGAAAGATCAAACAACACCATTTCCATAAATCACAACACAATTAATCAAAATAGTGCCAGTGCCATCCTCAAGGAAACTGTAACAAAGACTTACACAACCAGCACATGACCAATTTCTGAACCCACCAAAAATAGTTTCTGAAAAGGCACAGTAGAATCCACTCACCTCAAATCCACATAGCAAACCTCCTAACAGAAGCACCAGTGATGACAACAAATCTTCCAGATTTAACAGGCAGTCGATGATTCTTCAACACACAAAAAGGCAGCGCCATTGATTTGCCATACATTCGGATAGATCAACCAAAGAACCAACTGAAGTCTCACTTCCCATCACAGACAATATCCAAGGATTAATACAAATATGGCATTCATCACTCAGAGCTTTCTGTATAGCAGATTGAAGGATTCTTTTTTTTTTCTACCTGATTTTCGAGGGGCTTTAGGGCTAAGATCTGGATCTCTTTTTAGCTTGAATGATCTTTTCGTTTTCTCTATTTTTGGCTGAATGTATGTTAGCTGGTCTGAATCAGTGTAGTAACTTTCTTCGTTAAATAGAGCATCTTCCTGCTCCTCTTTCTCGGACTCTGTGGGTTGATCTAGGAGATGTTTGAGTCCAGATAGAGAGTTACTTCTGCAAAGGCCTTCTCCAGCATTCCATGAGAGCAACATCTTCTAAGCATAATGCCTCTACAATTAGAGGCTGGGCAGCTGAGACATTGTTCCCTTTACCCAATGAAGGTGAGTCGGTTATGGTCTCTGCTGGAGCTGCCCAAGTAATTAGAGCCTTCGATTTTGGATTGTCTAAGGTGTCTACTGTATCTTCTGTTATTGCAATTGGAGTGTTGGCTAGTACCTCAATCTGCTTCTGCTTTGTATCTTCTCGGTCTTGGTTAACAACTTCAATGTTGTGGACTTGAGAATCCTTTTGTTTTGGAGGGACTCTGGTGCTTCACCAAAGAAGCTTTTATCATTTCTTGGCAGGATCATTTGGACTGTCGAGTTGACCTCCAAGTCATTGGATTCAATCTCATTGTTCCTAGTGATTTCTACTGCTTTGCTCACATTTGCTTCAGCCATTGACCGATTTTGAGACTGCTGGGTGAGTTCTTGTTCTATTGTTACGGATTTGTTGTAGACTTTTTGGATTTGAACAATGTTTGTGTCCTCAATACTGCTGGGGGTGGAGTCAATGACTACAATCGGAACTTGATCACTTGTATTTACAAGATCTGTCCCTGTTTTTTGAGTGGTCTTGATAGCAGCATCGTTGGATGTGGATTGAAAATTGGACCGCATCGTGAGTATTTGGTGAGTTGATGTAGATGGTTACGCTTCTTCCAATTGCTTGGTCCGTGGTTGAGATTGGTTACCTTGAAGAGCTGGTTCTTTTCCTTTTGCAATCTCCTTGTGTCGCTGTAATTCGGACTTTTCCAATGGGAATTCTGGAGCTTGAGTATTTTTGCTCCCTTTCTTTTCCTTTCCTTGTTGGTTCTGGGCTTGAAGGTTTACCTCTTCTGGATTTACTGATGGACTATGATTTTTGCTCTTTGCTAACCATGTCTTCTTTGGAACGGTTTTGGTATCCTGTTGAGGTAAGGAATGATCCTTACTGCTTTGTTCATTACATTGATCCTTGCTGTGACCTAATTTGCTACAGGCAGTGCAGTATTTTGGCAGTGTTTCAACTTGCACTTCTTGCCACAGTCCTTTAGAGCCTTTTTTAATCCACATTTTTTCTGGGATTGGTTTCAGAACGTAAATTTCCACACAGACACGAGCAACGCTCGGTCTAACAACACGAATTGCTGTAGCAGTTGCCATGTCCGTCTTGAGAGGTCTCCCAATCGCACTTGCAAGTGAAAATAATGACTTTTTATTGAACATATGCTGAGGAAGCATAGGGAAGTTAATCCATACAGGAGAAATTGAAGGCTCAATTTCTGGATTGAAGTTAGGAGACCATTTGAAGATGCGTGCTGGATACCCTTGAAATGACCATGTTTGCTTGAACCACATCCACAAGAAATCCTCCTCTAACTCAAACCTGAAGATAATGTGTCTGGAGTCAAGAAGGCCTACAAAGCAGGGACCTTTGAATCCTGCTGTTATAACTTCTTTTCTGAGAATTGCAATAGCTGGTCTGCCCCATGAGAATTTGCCTATGAGAGTGTAGCGGTACGGTTCTGCCATTGCTTCTTCGTCTTCTTCAGATATGAATATGGCAGGGTGTCCTTTGTGAGTGCCCATTATGTGAGCATTTGGCTTCGTTCTGATTTCTTTCGCGAAAAGCGTGGTGAAGGTTTGGGTGGCGTCTTGATGGTGGGTTTTGGGGATCGATGAAGCAACTGCATCTTTGAAAGACGGCCGGTTTGTTCCGTCTGGCGATGAAGTAGCCGCCATCCAGAACTTGCTAGGGTTTGGTCAACGAAGGGGTGGCTCCGGCCACAAGGCCAGAGCCTTGGGGGTGGAAGGCGGTTGTGCAAGAAGCAGATTGTGTGGTTAAAAAAATAGGGTTTGGTGGGAAATTAGAGAGGATATTTCCTAGAGAGAGAATTTTTACCATGGAGAGAATTGGGCAGAATTGGCTATAACCCACGTTTTTTAGGTTAAAAATGACAAGATTCAAAAACAAGTTATTTTGGACAGTTTCGATGTCGTTTTTTGCACCCACCTATATGGGTAATATACTATTTAGTGAACGGTGTTAAAAAATTTAAAATGTAAAATTCTTGAAAAATCATAATTTTTTGTAGGATATAACCCACGTTTTTTCAGTTGAAAATGACAAGATTAAAAAACAAGCTATTTTGGACTGTTTTGATGTCGTTTTTTAGCCAACTATATGGATAATGTACTATCTAGTGAACAGTGTTAAAAAAAATTAAAATATAAAGTTTTTTGAAAATTCATAATTTTTAATGGGTTATAACCCACGTTTTTTCGATAGAAAACGGCAAGATTCAAAAACATGCTATTGTGGTAAGTTTTCGTGTCATTTTTTGCACTCACCTATATGGGTAATGTGCTATCAAGTAACAATGTTAAAAAAATAGAAATATATATTTTTAAAATCATAATATTTCGTGGGTTATAACCCACGTTTTTTCGGTTGAAACGGTAAGATTAAAAAATATGCTATTGTAGACTTTTTTGATGTCATTTTTTGCAGCCAACTATATGAGTAATGTACAATCTATTGAATTGTGTTAAAAAATTGAAATGTAAATTTTTTGAAATTTCATAATTTTTCGTGGGTTATAACCCACGTTTTTTCGGTTAAAAATGGCAAGATTAAAAAAAAACTATTTTGGACTGTTTTGATGTCTTTTTTGCACCCACCTATATGAGTAATGCACTATCTACTGAACAGTGTTAAAAAAATTGAAATGTAATTTTTTTTGAAAAATCAAAATTTTTTGTAGGCTATAACCCACGTTTTTCGGTTGAAAATGACAAGATTCAAAAACAAACTATTTTGGACTGTTTTGATACCTACTATTGCACCCACCTCTATGGGCAATGCACTATCTAGTTAATGTTGCTAAAAAAATTGAAATGTAAATTTTTTGAAAAATCATAATTTTTTGTAGGCTATAACCCACGTTTTTTCGTTTGAAAATGACAAGATTTAAAAACAAGCTATTTTTTACTGTTTTGATGTCGTTTTTTGTAGCCAACTATATGGGTAATGATCTATCTATTGATCGGTGTTAAAAAAATTGAAACGTAAATTTTCTTAAAATTCATAATTTTTCGTGGGTTATAACCCACGTTTTTTCGGTTAAAAATGGCAATGTTAAAAAAAACTATTTTGGACCGTTTTGATGTCGTTTTTTGCACCAACCTATATGGGTAATGTACTATCAAGTGAATGGTGTTAAAAAATTGAAATTGAAATTTTTTGAAAAATCATAATTTTTTGTAGGCTATAACCCACGTTTTTTGGGTTGAAAATGACAAAATTCATAAACAAACTATTTTGCACCGTTTTGATGTCGTTTTTTGCACCCACCTATGTGGGTAATATTTTATCTAGTGAACAGTATTCAAAAAATTAAAATGTAATTTTTTTTGAAAAATCATAATTTTTTGTAGGCTATAACCCACATTTTTTCGATTGAAAATGAAAAAATTCAAAAACAAGCTATTTTGAACTGTTTTGATGTCATTTTCAACACCCAGCTAAATAGGTAATGTGCTATCTAGTGAACGGTGTAAAAAAAATTTGAAATGTAAATTTTTTAAAAAGTCATAATTTTTTGTGTGCTATAACCTACGTTTTTTCGGTTAAAAATGGCAAGATTGAAAAACAAGTTATTTGGACCGTTTCGATGTCGTTTTTTGCACCTATCTATACGGGTAATGTACTATCTAGTGAACGGTGTTAAAAAAATTGAAATGTAAATTTTTTGAAAAATCATAATTTTTTGTTGGCTATAACCCACGTTTTTTCGGTTGAAAATGACAAGATTGAAAAACAAACTATTTTGGACCTTTATAAGGTCTTTTTTTGCACCCAACAATACGGGTAATGTACTATCTAGTGAACAGTGTTAAAAAAATTAAAATGTAAATTTTTTGAAAAATCATATATTTTTGTAGGCTACCCACGTTTTTCGGTTGAAAATGACAAGATTCAAAACAAACTATTTTGGACTATTTTGATATCTTCTTTTGCACCCACCTATATGGGTAATTTACTATATAGTTAATGGTGTTAAAAAATTGAAATGTAAATTTTTTGAGAAATCATAATTTTTGTAGGCTATAACCCATATCTTTTCGGTTGAAAATGACAAGATTCGAAAACAAGCTATTTCTGACTGTTTTGATGTCGTTTTTTGTAGCCAACTATATGGTAATGTACTCTCTAGTGATCCGTGTTAAAAAAATTGAAATCTAAATTTTCTTAAAAATAACCCACGTTTTTCGGTTAAAAATGGCAAGATTCAAAAAAAAACTATTTTGGACCGTTTTGATGTCGTTTTTTGCACCCACCTATATGGGTAATGTACTATCTAGTAAATGGTGTTAAAAAATTGAAATTGAAATTTTTTGAAAAATCATAATTTTTTGTAGGCTATAACCCATGTTTTTTGGGTTGAAAATGACAAAATTCAAAAACAAACTGTTTTGAACCGTTTTGATGTCGTTTTTTGCACATACCTATATGTGTAATGTTTTATCTAGTGAGTAGTGTTCAAAAAATTAAAATGTAAATTTTTTGAAAAATCATAATTTTTTGAAGGCTATAACCCACATTTTTTCGATTGAAAATGACAAGATTAAAAAACAAGCTATTTTGGACTATTTTGATGTCGTTTTCTACACCCAACTAAATGGGTAATGTACTATCTAGTGAACGGTGTGAAAAAAACTTGAAATGTAATTTTTTTAAAAAATCATAATTTTTTGTGGGCTATAACCCATGTTTTTTCGGTTAAAAATGGCAAGATTCAAAAACAGGTTATTTTGGACAGTTTCGATGTCGTTTTTTGCACCCACTTATATGGGTAATGTACTATCTAGTGAACGGTGTCAAAAAATTTAAAATGTAAAATTTTTGAAAAATCATAATTTTTTGTAGGCTAACCCACGTTTTTTTGGTTGAAAATGATGTGATTGAAAAACAAGCTATTTTGGACTGTTTTGATGTCGTTTATTAGCCAACTATATGGGTAATGTACTATCTTGTGAACAGTGTTAAAAAAATTAAAATATAAAGTTTTTTGAAAATTCATAATTTTTAATGGGCTATAACCCACGTTTTTTCGATAGAAAACGGCAAGATTCCGAAATATGCTATTGTGGTTTGTTTTCGTGTCATTTTTTGCACCCACCTATATGGGTAATGTGCTATCACGTAACAATGTTAAAAAAATAGAAATATATATTTTTTTAAAAATCAGAATATTTCGTGGGTTATAACCCACGTTTTTTTGGTTGAAACGGTAAGATTAAAAAACATGCTATTTTAGACTTTTTTGATGTCATTTTTTGCCGCCAACTGTATGAGTAATGTACAATATAGTGAATTCTGTTAAAAAAATTGAAACGTAAATTTTTTGAAAATTCATAATTTTTCGTGGGTTATAACCAACGTTTTTTCGGTTAAAAATGGCAAGATTAAAAAATAACTATTTTGGACCGTTTTGATGTCTTTTTTTGCACCCACCAATATGGGTAATGCATTATCTAGTGAACAGTGTTAAAAAAATTGAAATGTAATTTTGTTTTGAAAAATAATAATTTTTTGTAGGCTATAACCCACGTTTTTCGGTTGAAAATGACAAGATTAAAAAACAAACTATTTTGGACTGTTTTGATACCGACTATTGCACCCACCTATATGGGCAATGCATTATCTAGTTAATGTTGCTAAAAAAATTGAAATGTAAATTTTTTGTAGGCTATAACCCACGTTTTTTCGGTTGAAAATGACAAGATTCAAAAACAAGCTATTTTTGACTGTTTTAATGTTGTTTTTTGTAGCCAACTATATGGGTAATGCACTATCTAGTGAGCGGTGTTAAAAAAATTGAAATGTAAATTATCTTAAAATTCATAAGTTTTCGTGGGTTATAACCCACGTTTTTTGGGTTAAAAATGGCAAGATTGAAAAAAAATTATTTCGGACCGTTTTGATGTCGTTTTTTGCACCCACCTATAAGGATAATGTACTATCTAGTAAATGGTGTTAAAAAATTGAAATTGAAATTTTTTGAAAAATCATAATTTTTTGTAGGCTATAACCCACATTTTTTCGGTTAAAAATGGCAAGATTCAAAAACAAGTTATTTTGGACAGTTTCGTTGTCGTTTTTTGCACCCACTTATATGGGTAATCTACTATCTAGTGAACGGTGTTAAAAAATTTCAAATGTAAAATTTTTGAAAAATCATAATTTTTTGTAGGCTATAACCCACATTTTTTCGATTGAAAATGACAAGATAAAAAAACAAGCTATTTTGGACTGTTTTGATGTCGTTTTCTACACCCAACTAAATGAGTAATGTACTATTTAGTGAACGGTGTGAAAAAAAACTTGAAATGTAAATTATTTAAAAAATCATAATTTTTTGTGGGCTATAAACCCACTTTTTTTCGGTTAAAAATGGCATGATTCAAAAACAAGCTATTTTTTACTGTTTTAATGTCGTTTTTTGTAGCCAACTATATGGGTTAGGTACTATCTAGCGAACGGTGTTAAAAAAATTGGAATGTAAATTATCGTAAAATTCATAATTTTTCGTGGGTTATAACCCACGTTTTTTCGGTTAAAAATGGCAAGATTTAAAAAAACTATTTTGGAATGTTTTAATGTCGTTTTTGCACCCACCTTTAACGGTAAATTACTATCTAGTGAATGGTATTAAAAAATTGAAATTAATTTTTTTTTGAAAAATCGTAATTTTTTGTAGGCTATAACACACGTTTTTTGGGTTGAAAATGACAAAATTCATAAACAAACTATTTTGGACCTTTTTGATGTCGTTTTTTGCACCCACCTATATGGGTAATGTTTTATCTAGTGAACGGTGTTCAAAAAATTAAATTGTAAATTTTTTGAAAAATCATAATTTTTTTGTAGGTTATAACCCACATTTTTTCGATTGAAAATGACAAAATTAAAAAACAAGCTATTTTGGACTGTTTTGATGTCGTTTTCTACACCCAACTAAATGGGTAATGTGCTATCTAGTGAACGGTGTAAAAAAATTTGAAATGTAAATTTTTTAAAAAGTCATAATTTTTTGTGGGCTATAACCCACGTTTTTTCGGTTGAAAATGACAAGATTCAAAAACAAGCTATTTTTGACTGTTTTAATGTCGTTTTTTGCAGCCAACTATATGGGTAATGTACTATCTATCGATCGGTGTTAAAAAATTGAAATGTAAACTATCTTAAAATTCATAATTTTTCGTGGGTTATAAACCACGTTTTTTCTGTTAGAAATGGCAAGATTAAAAAAAAACTATTTTGGATCGTTTTGATGTCATTTTTCGCACCCACCTATAAGGGTAATGTTCTATCTCGTAAATGGTGTTAAAAAATTGAAATTAAAATTTTTTGAAAAATCATAATTTTTTGTAGGCTATAACCCACGTTTTTTGGGTTGAAAATGACAAAATTCATAAACAAACTATTTTAGACCGTTTTGATGTCGTTTTTTGCACCCACCTATATGGGTAATGTTTTATCTAGTGAACAGTGTTCAAAAAATTAAAATATAAATTTTTTGAAAAATCATAATTTTTTGTAAGCTATAACCCACATTTTTTCGATTGAAAATGACAAGATAAAAAAACAATCTATTTTGGACTGTTTTGATGTCGTTTTCTACACCCAACTAAATTGGTAATGTGCTATCTAGTGAACGGTGTGAAAAAACTTGAAATGTAATTTTTTTTAAAAATCATAATTTTTTGTGGGCTATAACCCACGTTTTTTCGGTTAAAAATGGCAAGATTAAAAAACAAGTTATTTTGGACAGTTTCGAGGTCATTTTTTGCACTCACCTATATGGGTAATGTACTATCTAGTGAACGGTGTTAAAAAATTTAAAATGTAAAATTTTTGAAAAATCATAATTTTTTGTAGGCTATTACCCACGTTTTTTCGGTTGAAAATGACAAGATTAAAAAACAAGCTATTTTAGACTGTTTTGATGTCGTTTTTTAGCCAACTATATGGGTAATGTACTATCTTGTGTACAGTGTTAAAAAAAATTAAAATATAAAGTTTTTTGAAAATTCATAATTTTTAATGGGCTATAACCCACGTTTTTCGATAGAAAACGGCAAGATTCAAAAACATACTATTGTGGTATGTTTTCGTGTCATTTTTTACACCCACCTATATGGATAATGTGCTATCAAGTAACAATGTTAAAAAACTAGAAATATATATATTTTTAAAAATCATAATATTTCGTGGGTTATAACCCACGTTTTTTCGGTTGAAACAGTAAGATTAAAAAATATGCTATTGTAGACTTTTTTGATTTCATTTTTTGCAGCCAACTATATGAGTAATGTACAATTTAGTGAATTGTGTTAATAAAATTGAAGTGTAAATTTTTTGAAATTTCATAATTTTTCGTGGGTTATACCCACGTTTTTTCGGTTAAAAATGGCAAGATTAAAAAAAAACTATTTTGGACTGTTTTGATGTCTTTTTTGCACCCACCTATATGGGTAATGCACTATCTAGTGAACAGTATTAAAAAAATTGAAATGTAATTTTTTTTGAAAAATCATAATTTTTTGTAGGCTATAACCCACGTTTTTCGGTTGAAAATGACAAGATTCAAAAACTAACTGTTTTGGACTGTTTTGATACCTACTATTGCACCCACCTCTATGGGCAATGCACTATCTAGTTAATGTTTCTAAAAAAATTGAAATGTAAATTTTTTGAAAAATCATAATTTTTTGTAGGCTATAACCCACGTTTTTTCGGTTAAAAATGGCAATGTTAAAAAAAACTATTTTGGACCGTTTTGATGTCGTTTTTTGCACCAACCTATATGGGTAATGTACTATCTAGTGAATGGTGTTAAAAAATTGAAATTGAAATTTTTTGAAAAATCATAATTTTTTGTAGGCAATAACCCACGTTTTTTGGGTTGAAAATGACAAAATTCATAAACAAACTATTTTGGACCGTTTTGATGTCGTTTTTTGCACCCACCTATCTGGGTAATATTTTATCTAGTGAACAGTGTTCAAAAAATTAAAATGTAATTTTTTTGAAAAATCATAATTTTTTGTAGGCTATAACCCACATTTTTCCGATTGAAAATGACAAAATTCAAAAACAAGTTATTTTAGACTGTTTTGATGTCGTTTTCAACACCCAACTAAATGGGTAATGTGCTATCTAGTGAACGGTTTAAAAAAATTTGAAATGTAAATTTTTTAAAAAGTCATAATTTTTTGTGTGCTATAACCCACGTTTTTTCGGTTAAAAATGGCAAGATTCAAAAACTAGTTATTGGACCGTTTCGATGTCGTTTTTTGCACACACCTATACAGGTAATGTACTATCTAGTGAACGGTGTTAAAAAAATTGAAATGTAAATTTTTTGAAAAATCAAAATTTTTTTTTAGCTATAACCTACGTTTTTTCGGTTGAAAATGACAAGATTAAAAAACAAACTATTTTGGACCGTTTTAAGGTCTTTTTTTGCACCCAACAATATGGGTAATGTAATATCTAGTGAACAATGTTAAAAAAATAAAATGTAAATTTTTTGAAAAATCATATATTTTTGTAGGCTATAACTTCCACGTTTTTCGGTTGAAAATGACAAGATTTCAATACAAACTATTTTGGACTATTTTGATACCTTCTTTTGCACCCACCTATATGGGTAATTTACTATCTAGTTAATGGTGTTAAAAAAAATTGAAATGTAAATTTTTTGAAAAATCATAATTTTTGTAGGCTATAACCCACGTTTTTTCGGTTGAAAATGACAAGATTCGAAAACAAGCTATTTCTGACTGTTTTGATGTCGTTTTTTGTAGCCAACTATATAGTAATGTACTCTCTAGTGATCGGTGTTAAAAAAATTGAAATCTAAATTTTCTTAAAAATAACCAACGTTTTTCGGTTAAAAATGGCAAGATTCAAAAAAAAACTATTTTGGACCGTTTTGATGTCGTTTTTTGCACCCACCTATATGGGTAATGTACTATCTAGTGAATGGTGTTAAAAAATTGAAATTGAAATTTTTTGAAAAATCATAATTTTTTGTAGGCTATAACCCATGTTTTTTGGGTTGAAAATGACAAAATTCAAAAACAAACTGTTTTGGACCGTTTTGATGTCGTTTTTTGCACACACCTATATGTGTAATGTTTTATCTAGTGATTAGTGTTCAAAAAATTAAAATGTAAATTTTTTGAAAAATCATAATTTTTTGTAGGCTATAACCCACATTTTTTCGATTGAAAATGACAAGATTCAAAAACAAGCTATTTTGGACTGTTTTGATGTCGTTTTCTACACCCAACTAAATGGGTAATGTACTATCTAGTGAACGGTGTGAAAAAAAGCTTGAATTGTAAATTATTTAAAAAATCATAATTTTTTGTGGGCTATAACCCACATTTTTTTGGTTAAAAATGGCAAGATTCAAAAACAAGTTATTTTTGACCGTTTCGATATCGTTTTTTGCACCCACCTATTTGGGTAATGTACTATTTAGTGAACGGTGTTAATAAAATTGAAATGTAAATTTTTTGTAGGCTATAACCCACGTTTTTCGGTTGAAAATGACAAGATTAAAAAAAAGCTATTTTGGACTGTTTTGATGTCGTTTTTTTAGCCAACTATATGGTTAATGTATTATCTAGTGAACGGTGTTAAAAAAATTGAAATGTAAAGTTTTTTGAAAATTCATAATTTTTAATAGGCTATAACCCACGTTTTTTCGATAGAAAACGACAAGATTCAAAAATATGCTATTGTGGATTGTTTTCATGTCATTTTTTGCACCCACCTATATGGGTAAGTTGCTATCAAGTTGTTAAAAAAAATAGAAATATGTATTTTTTTAAAAATCAGAATATTTCGTAGGTTATAATCCACGTTTTTTCGGTTGAAGACGGTAAGATTAAAAAACATTCTATTGTAGACTTTTTTGATGCCGTTTTTTGCAGCCAACTATATGAGTAATGTACAATCTAGTGAATGGTGTTAAAAAAATTGAAATGTAAATTTTTGTAAAATTCATAATTTTTCGTGGGTTATAACCCCACGTTTTTTCGGTTAAAAATGGCAAGATTAAAAAGAAAACTATTTTGGACCGTTTTGATGTCTTTTTTTGCACTCACCAATATGGGTGATGCACTATCTAGTGAACAGTGTTAAAAAAATTGAAATGTAATTTTTTTGAAAAATCATAATTTCTTGTAGGCTATAACCCACGTTTTTCGGTTGAAAATGACAAGATTTCAAAAGAAACTATTTTGGACTGTTTTGATACCGTGTATTGCACCCACCTATATGGGCAATGCATTATCTAGTTAATGGTGTTAAAAAAATTGAAATGTAAATTTTTTGAAAAATCATAATTTTTTGTAGGCTATAAACCACGTTTCTTCGGTTGAAAATGACAAGATTCAAAAACAATCTATTTTTGACTGTTTTAATGTCGTTTTTTGTAGCCAACTATATGGGTAATGTACTATCTAGTGATTGGTGTTAAAGATTGGTGAATTGTAGAAGTTCTCTAGTATCTTCTAATCTAAAAGATTTTCCACCTCTTTTTTCATTTTCTCTCAAGTGCAATTAAAGTCTCCTAGTATCCACCAGGGCTTATTTTGAGAGCTGATTGCAGCAAGATCTTTCCACATACTAGATCTAGAGTATTCAGTGCAGGCAGTATGTACAGAGGATAAGATTATCGAGTTAGGAGAGCTAGGGTGGTCCAAGATTACAGACAATTGTTGTTTATTTTCACTTATAATATGACAGGATATTG
Source organism: Ophiorrhiza pumila (assembly GCA_016586305.1). Classification (NCBI taxonomy): domain Eukaryota; kingdom Viridiplantae; phylum Streptophyta; class Magnoliopsida; order Gentianales; family Rubiaceae; genus Ophiorrhiza; species Ophiorrhiza pumila. The sequence continues at coordinate 371,807 of BLIW01000007.1, forward strand.
GATCATTAAAAAACATCCAAATAGAGCCCTCCGTGTTTGCAAGACAATGATCAAATTTGAGTTTTAGCATAAAACAATGTAATTTGGTTACGGGGGCTAACGTTTCACATAAGACCAATAATTGAACCTTGTTGTTTCTAATCATGCTTTTAAGTCTTTTAAAATTTGGTGGTCTGGCTATGCTTCTAATATTCCAAAAAAGACAGTTATTTATCGTTACCATCAATATTATCAACATAATTAACTGATTTGTTAGTTCTTGGTCTAAGAGTGCGAGATGAAGGAAACTTAGCTCTTATGCCTTTTTCTTTCAGTGGTGAATCAGGTTCCTCAGGTTCTTCTTTAGCGTCTTCTTGAGAGACATCAACTGTTTCCAGAAGTAAAGTTTGCTGCACTCTGATTAATTCTTCATGTATGAAATTGGTGTCTTGATCATGCTTCTCTTCATCTTCTGACTGATCTTCCACCATTTGATTCATGTGTGACTCAGAGTTCACCCTGATAATACATAGACAGAGTTGGGAATGTGAGGATTCATTACAAGTGGAATTAACAGAAATTGAATTAGACACTTCCTGATGTGAAGGTATTGGAGAGTAAGCTGAAGAATCCTCAATGTTGGAGACTGAGGGGTTTTGTCTTGCAGTAGCCATTTCATCTCTGTTTTCCTGAGTGCTTGCATCTGATGGATGGTCTGTATTCTTGAGTTTATTGACCTCTGATTTAGCGTTGTTGATGGTAGGATATGTTGGTGTTTTATTTGTAACTGACAGGTCTTTTCCAGGAATCACACTGACGTTTTGAGTAGATGTCGATCCTGGAGTTTCAATGATCAATTGGACAGGAGAGTTGATGTGTGTGGAGTTCAGAATTTTTTCCTTTCCTTTTACTTGGTACGACTGCAGATTTTTGTTGACAATCTGGTTACGGACTGAATCTTTTCCCTTTGGAATCCATGTCTGCTTTTTAGTTTTCTTTAATTCGGTAGGGATCGGCAACACTTCTGGATCTTGAGGTTTGCACTGTGTTGATTGATGACCCATTTTTTTACAATTTGTGCAATATTGAGGCTTGTTTTCCACCAGAACTGGCTGCCATCTTCCAGAATCACCTTGACTGATCCAAATACGTTCTGGGATTCTTTTTAGCACATCTACTTCAATGCACACTCTGGCTACGCTGGGTCTAATTACTCTTAATGCCGCAGCAGTGGCAGTATCAGTTCTAAGAGGATTGCATATTATGATAGCTAATGAGAATAAGGATTTTTTGTTAAACATGTTCAATGGTAACATGGGGAAGCTGACCCAAATAGGTGCAATGGAGGGTTCTATGTCAGGATTAAATGTGGATGACCACTTAAAAATTCTTGCGTTGTAACCTTTGAAAGACCACGATTGCTTAAGCCACATTCTGTGGTAATTTTCCTCGATTTCAAATCGGAAAATGACATGTCTAGGATCTAGTAATCCAAGGAAGCAGTTACCTCGAAATCCTGTGTTTAGAATCTCTTGTTTGATGATGGCCATAGCAGGTCTGCCCCAGGAAAATTTTCCGATGGGTGTGTACTTGAATGGCTCAGAAAGTTCTGCATCTTCTTCACTTGATAGAACCAGGGAAGGTTCTCCTTTGTAGGTGCTTACCCCATTGAGGAAAGCGTGACTTTTGATTTTATCTGAGAAGAGAGTGGAAACATTTTCTAAGGGAACACTGTTCTGCGTCTTTGATTTAGAGATTGAATTAGATAATGCGTCTTTGAAGGTTGGGGAAGGTTGAGGATTTGGAGGTGAGATTTCCGCCGTTGCCGGTGAAGCTATTGCCATTACTCAGCAAGAAACCTAATTGACATAGGGCAAATAGATTTTTTTTAACAAATGAAAGAGATGATGAACAGTGTTCTAGAGAGAAGGCAGAGCGTTTGACTTAGAGAGAGAAAGAGCCGTTTAAAAGCAGCATAAACGCATTTTTTCGGTTAAAAATGGCAAGGTTAAAAGAAACTATTTTGGACCGTTTGGATGTCGTTTTTTGCACCCACCTATAAGGGTAATGTACTATCTAGTGAATGGTGTTAAAAATTTGAAATTGAAATTTTTTGAAAAATCATAATTTTTTGTAGGCTATAACCCACGTTTTTCGGGTTGAAAATGACAAAATTTATAAACAAACTATTTTGGACCGTTTTGATGTCGTTTTTTGCATCCACCTATATGGGTAATGTTTTATCTAGTGAACAATGTTCAAAAAATTGAAATGTAATTTTTTTGAAAAATCATTATTTTTTGTAGGTTATAACCCACATTTTTTTGATTGAAAATGACAAGATTAAAAAACAAGCTATTTTGGACTGTTTTGATGTCGTTTTTTAGCCAACTATATGGGTAATGTACTATCTTGTGAACAGTGTTAAAAAAATTAAAATATAAAGTTTTTTGAAAATTCATAATTTTTAATGGGTTATAACCCACGTTCTTTCGATAGAAAACGGCAAGATTCAAAAACATGCTATTGTGGTTTGTTTTCGTGTCATTTTTTGCACCCACCTATATGGGTAATGTGCTATCAAGTAACAATGTTAATATATTTTTTTAAAAATCAGAATATTTCGTGGGTTATAACACGCGTTTTTTCGGTTGAAACGGCAAGATTAAAAAACATGCTATTTTAAACTTTTTTGATGTCATTTTTTGCAGCAGCCAACTATATGAGTAATGTAAAATCTAGTAAATTGTGTTAAAAAAATTGAAATGTAAATTTTTTGAAAATTCATAATTTTTCGTGGTTTATAACTCACGTTTTTTCGGTTAAAAATGGCAAGATTAAAAAAAACTACTTTGGACCGTTTTGATGTATTTTTTTGCACCCACCAATATGGGTAATGCACTATCTAGTGAACAGTGTTAAAAAAATTGAAATATAATTTTTTTGAAAAATTTTAATTTTTTGTAGGCTATAACCCACGTTTTTCGATTGAAAATGACAAGATTAAAAAACAAACTATTTTGGACTGTTTTGATACCGTCTATTGGACCCACCAATATGGGCAATGCACTATCTAGTTAATGGTGTTAAAAAAATTAAAATGTAAATTTTTTGAAAAATCATAATTTTTTGTAGGCTATAACCCACGTTTATTCGGTTGAAAATGACAAGATTCAAAAACAAGCTATTTTTTACTGTTTTAATGTCGTTTTTTGTAGCCAACTATATGGGTAATGTACTATCTAGTGATCAGAGTTAAAAAAATTTGAACTGTAAATTATCTTAAAATTCATAATTTTTCGTTGGTTATAACCCCCACGTTTTTTAGGTTAAAAATGGCAAGATTAAAAAAAACTATTTTGGACCGTTTTGATGTCGTTGTTTGCACCCACTTATAAGGGTAATGTACTATCTAGTAAATGGTGTTCAAAAATTGAAATTGAAATTTTTTGAAAAATCATAATTTTTTGTAGACTATAACCCACGTTTTTTGGGTTGAAAATGACAAAATTCATAAACAAACTATTTTGGACCGTTTTGATACCCACCTATATGGGTAATGTTTTATCTAGTGAACGGTGTTCAAAAAATTAAAATGTAATTTTTTTGAAAAATCATTATCTTTTGTAGGTTATAACCCACATTTTTTCGATTGAAAATGACAAAATTCAAAAACAAGCTATTTTGGGCTGTTTTGACATCGTTTTCTACACCCAACTAAATGGGTAATGTGCTATTTAGTGAATGGTATGAAAAAAACTTGAATTCTAAATTATTTAAAAAATCATAATTTTTTGTGGGCTATAACCCACGTTTTTTCGGTTAAAAATGGCAAGATTCAAAAACAAGTTATTTTGGACAGTTTCGATGTCGTTTTTTGCACCCACCTATATGGGTAATGTACTATCTAGTGAACGGTGTTAAAAAATTTAAAATGTAAAATTTTTGAAAAATCATAATTTTTTGTAGACTATAACCTACGTTTTTTCGGTTGAAAATGACAAGATTAAAAAACAAGCTATTTTGGACTGTTTTGATGTCGTTTTTTAGCCAACTATATGGGTAATGTACTATCTTGTTAACGGTGTTAAAAAAAATTAAAATATAAAGTTTTTTGAAAATTCATAATTTTTAATGGGCTATAACCCACGTTTTTTTCGATAGAAAACGGCAAGATTCAAAAACATGCTATTGTGGTTTGTTTTCATGTCATTTTTTCCACCCACCTATATGGGTAATGTGCTATCAAGTAACAATGTTAAAAAAATATAAAAATATATTTTTTTAAAAATCAGAATATTTTGTGGGTTATAACCCGCGTTTTTTCGGTTTAAACGGTAAGATTAAAAAACATGCTATTTTAGACTTTTTTGATGTCATTTTCTGCAGCAGCCAACTATATGAGTAATGTACAATCTAGTGAATTGTGTTAAAAAAAATTGAAATGTAAATTTTTTTAAAATTCATAATTTTTCGTGGGTTATAACCCACGTTTTTTCGGTTAAAAATGGCAAGATTAAAAAAAACTATTTTGGACCGTTTTGATGTCTTTTTTTGCACCCACCAATATGGGTAATGCATTATCTAGTGAACAGTGTTAAAAAAATTGAAATATAATTTTTTTGAAAAATCTTAATTTTTTGTAGGCTATAACCCCACGTTTTTCGATTGAAAATGACAAGATTAAAAAACAAACTATTTTGGACTGTTTTGATACCGTCTATTGCACCCACCTGTATGGGCAATGCACTATCTAGTTAATGGTGTTAAAAAAATTGAAATGTAAATTTTTTGAAAAATCATAATTTTTTGTAGGCTGTAACCTACGTTTCTTCGGTTGAAAATAACAAGATTCAAAAACAAGCTATTCTTGACTGTTTTGATGTCGTTTCTTGTAGCCAACTTGTAAGGTCTAAGGCAACCTAAGAGGGGGGTGAATTAGGTTTCTAAAAATTTCTTATACAACAATCAAATCAATTTGAACAAATTCAATCAACAATGATGAGTGAGTAGTGTGACTTGCATCAAGTGTAATGTAAAATGATGTTTGATGTAATATTCCAAAAACACAATGAATATATACTTAAATCCAAGTGCAGTAAATTAAATCATGAACAATATGAAATAATAGAAAAAACTGAAAGCAATAAAGAGCAATTGACACAATCAATTTAGAGTGGTTCAAGTCTCCCCCTTGGAGCACTCTACATCCACTACCCAAGATCTCCAACTTAGGATTTCAACCTTCACTATGAATTGATCTTTTTCTTGTGGTGAAATCAAAAGAACCACTTTTACAACCCAAGTATCCCAACTTAGGATTTCAACCACCCAAGTATCTAACTTAGGATTTCAATTACCCAAGTATCTAACTTAGGATTTCAACCACCCAAGTATCCCTACTTAGGATTTCAACCTCCTCACAATAGAAGATTTAGAATGAAATTACAACCCACTATAATTTGGGTGGATATGATAAATTGAAGCTCACAATATGATTCCTATAATGAAATTTACAACTCAAACTATATAGCTCAAGAATGAAATGAAGAACTCAAAGAAAGCTCAAGAATTTTGATCTTTTGTTTCTTGATGAATCAAAGATGAAGTGCAAGAGTTGTAGAGAGTGTTTTTCAAGATTAGAAGCTCAAGGAATCAAGGGAGAAGTCTGCTAAACGTTTGTGCATTTGGTGGTATTTAAACTACACAAAAAATGACAAGAAAACGTTCATGTTTGACCTTTAAAAAACTAGCCGTTATGAGTTTCAGACGCCTATTTCGGAAGGGTAGGTCGTCCGAAAGTCTCGTCCGAAACTGGACAGTAAGAACATTTTCTCTGGACAGTTTTGGACGGAAGGTTCGGCTTGTGAGCCATTTTTCGATATGATCCCAACAGAATTTGGAAAGTCGTAAAACATAAAAGTTATAGCTCTATCTCTTAGCTTTCTAATGGCACCATAAGCACTCCATTTGGATTGAAAATGAGAGAGACATGACCAAAATACTGAACCCTGGCAGAAAGAACATTTTCTCTGGACAGTTTCGGACGGCAGTTTCGGCCGGCCGAAGCTTGTGAGCCATTTTGCAATATGACCCCGACGGAATTTGGAAATTTGTAAAACATGAAGGTTGTAGCCCTTTTTCGTAGCTTTCGAATGACACTTGAATCACTCTATTTGGACTTAAAATGAGAGAGATGTGATTGAAATACTGAACCCTGGCAGATTTCTTCAGCTTAATCTCAATTTTTGTTTTCCAAATCATTTGTGCAACTCTTTGTGACTTTGTGCAAGTGTGTTCCTCACTTTTATTACTACTTTTGAAGTTCATTTGAGGACTAACAACATTTTGAAAACATTTTTACTTGAGCATCATTTGAAGATTAAAAATACTTTGAAAACATTTTTGCTTGAGCCTTAAAAGAGTAAAACAACTTCTTGAGCTATTTACACAAATTAACTAATTTACCATACTTTCATAACTTTTGCACTTCCAATTCTTTTTTCATGCAATCCAACTCCATGCTTGGCTTATTTTGAATCTTTTCATCTCTTTTACACTTCCAATTATTTCTACATGTAATCCAACTCCATGCTTGGCTTCTTTTGAATATCTATCACATTGAAACACTTTTTCAACCATTAGCATAAACATAATTGTTTGTTAATCATCAAAATAAGTAAGATTAAAACTCTAAGTCTCATACAACTATATGGGTAATGTACTATCTAGTGATCGGTGTTAAAAAAATTGAAATGTAAATTTTCTTAAAATTCATAATTTTCAGTGGGTTATAACCCACGGTTTTTCGGTTAAAAATGGCAAGATTAAAAAAAACTATTTTGGACCGTTTTGATGTCGTTTTTTGCACCCACCTATATGGGTAATGTACTATCTAGTGAATGGTGTTAAAAAATTGAAATTAAATTTTTTTGAAAAATCATAATTTTTTTTAGGCTATAACCCACGTTTTTTGGGTTGAAAATAACAAAATTCAAAAACAAACTATTTTGGACCGTTTTGATGTCGTTTTTTGCACCCACCTATATGGGTAATGTTTTATCTAGTGAATAGTGTTAAAAAAATTAAAAGGTAAATTTTTCGAAAAATCGTAATTTTTTGTAGGCTATAACCCACATTTTTTCGATTGAAAATGACAAGATACAAAAACAAGCTATTTTGGACTGTTTTGATGTCGTTTTCTACATCCAACTAAATGGGTAATGTGCTATCTAGTTAACGGTGTGAAAAAAACTTGAATTGTAAATTATTTAAAATATCATAATTTTTTGTGGGCTATAACCCACGTTTTTTCGGGTAAAAATGGCAAGAATAAAAAACAAGTTATTTTTTACCGTTTCGATGTCATTTTTTGCACCCACCTATTTCGGTAATGTACTATTTAGTGAACGGTGTTAAAAAAATTGAAATGTAAATTTTTTGTAGGCTATAACCCACGTTTTTTCGGTTGAAAATGACAAGATTCAAAAACAAGCTATTTTGGACTGTTTTGATGTCGTTTTTTCAGCCAACTATATGGACAATGTATTATCTAGTGAACGGTTTTAAAAAAATTGAAATGTAAAGTTTTTTGAAAATTCATAATTTTTAATGGGCTATTACCCACGTTTTTTCGATAGAAAACGACAAGATTCAAAAACATTCTATTGTGGATTGTTTTCGTGTCATTTTTTGCACCCACCTATATGGGTAATGTGCTATCAAGTAACAATGTTAAAAAATATAAATATATATTTTTTTAAAAATTAGAATATTTCGTGGGTTATAACCCACGTTTTTCGGTTGAAACGGTAAGATTAAAAAACATGCTATTGTAGACTTTTTTGATGTCATTTTTTACAGCAGCCAACTATATGAGTAATATACAATCTAGTGAATATTGTTAAAAAAATTGAAATGTAAATTTTTTGAAACTTCATAATTTTTCGTGGGTTATAACCTACGTTTTTTCCGTTAAAAATGGAAAGATTAAAAAAAACTATTTTGGACCGTTTTGATGTCTTTTTTGCACCCAACAATATGGGTAATGTACTATCTAGTGAACAGTGTTAAAAAATTGAAATGCAAATTTTTTAAAAAATCGTAATTTTTTGTGGGCTATAACCTACGTTTTTCGGTTGAAAATGACGAGATTCAAAAACAAACTATTTTGGACTGTTTTGATACCGTCTTTTGTACCTACCTATATGGGTAATGTAGTATCTAGTTAATGGTGTTAAAAAAATTGAAATTTAAATTTTTTGAAAAATCATAATTTTTTATTGGCTATAACCCACGTTTTTTCGGTTGAAAATGACAAGATTTAAAAACTAGCTATTTTTACTGTTTTAATGTCGTTTTTTGTAGCCAACTATATGGGTAATGTACTATCTAGTGATCGGAGTTAAAAAAATTGAAATGTAAATTTTCTTAAAATTCATAATTTTTCTTCGGTTATAACCCATGGTTTTTCGGTTAAAAATGGCAAGATTAAAAAAAACTATTTTGGACAGTTTTGATGTCGTTTTTTGCACCCACCTATATGGGTAATGTACTATCTAGTGAATGGTGTTAAAAAATTGAAATTGAAATTTTTTGAAAAATCATAATTTTTTTAGGCTATAACCCACGTTTTTTGGGTTGAAAATAACAAAATTCAAAAACAAACTATTTTGGACCGTTTTGATGTCGTTTTTTGCACCCACCTATATGGGTAATGTTTTATCTAGTGAATAGTGTTTAAAAAATTAAAAGGTAAATTTTTCGAAAAATCATAATTTTTTGTAGGCTATAACCCACATTTTTTCGATTGAAAATGATAAGATACAAAAACAAGCTATTTTGGACTGTTTTGATGTCGTTTTCTACATCCAACTAAATGGGTAATGTGCTATTTAGTGAACGGTGTGAAAAAAACTTATATTGTAAATTATTTAAAAAATCATAATTTTTTGTGAGCTATAACCCACGTTTTTTCGGGTAAAAATGGCAAGAATAAAAAACAAGTTATTTTTTACCGTTTCGATATCATTTTTTGCACCCACCTATTTCGGTAATTTACTATTTAGTGAACGGTGTTAAAAAATTGAAATGTAAATTTTTTGTAGGCTATAACCCACATTTTTTCGGTTAAAAATGACAAGATTCAAAAACAAGCTATTTTGGACTGTTTTGATGTCGTTTTTTCAGCCAACTATATGGGCAATGTATTATCTAGTGAACGGTGTTAAAAAAATTGAAATGTAAAGTTTTTTGAAAATTGATAATTTTTAATGGGCTATTACCCACGTTTTTTCGATAGAAAACGACAAGATTCAAAAACATTCTATTGTGGATTGTTTTCGTGTCATTTTTTGCACCCACCTATATGGGTAATGTGCTATCAAGTAACAATGTTAAAAAAAATATAAATATATATATTTTTTAAAATTAGAATATTTCATGGGTTATAACCCACGTTTTTTCGGTTGAAACGGTAAGATTAAAAAACATACTATTTTAGACCTTTTTGATGTCATTTTTTACAGCAGCCAACTATATGAGTAATGTACAATCTAGTGAATTATGTTAAAAAAATTGAAATGTAAATTTTTGTAAAATTCATAATTTTTCGTGGGTTATAACCCACGTTTTTTCGGTTAAAAATGGCAAGATTAAAAAAAACTATTTTGGACCGTTTTGATGTCGTTTTTTGCACCCACCTATATGGGTAATGTACTATCTTGTGAATCGTGTTAAAAAATTGAAATTGAAATTTTTTGAAAAATCATAATTTTTTGTAGGCTAACCCACGTTTTTTGGGTTGAAAATGACAAAATTCATAAACAAACTATTTTGGACCGTTTTGATGTCGTTTTTTGCACCCACGTATATGGGTAATGTTTTATCTAGTGAACAGTGTTCAAAAAATTAAAATGTAATTTTTTTGAAAAATCATATTTTTTTATAGGCTATAACCCACATTTTTTCGATTGAAAATGATAAGATTCAAAAACAAGCTATTTTGAACTCTTTTGATGCCGTTTTTTACACCCAACTAAATGGGTAATGTGCTATCTAGTGAACGGTGTAAAAAAAAACTTAAAATGTAAATTTTTTAAAAAATGATAATTTTTTGTGGGTTATAACCCACCTTTTTCGGTTGAAAATGGCAAGATTCAAAAACAAGTTATTTTGGATAGTTTCGATGTCGTTTTTTGCACCCACCTATATGGGTAATGTACTATCTAGATAACGGTGTTAAAAAATTTAAAATGTAAAATTTTTGAAAAACCATAATTTTTTGTAGGCTATAACCCACGTTTTTTCGGTTGAAAATGACAAGATTAAAAAACAAGCTTTTTTGGACTGTTTTGATGTCGTTTTTCAGCCAACTATATGGGTAATGTACTATCTAGTGAATGGTGTTAAAAAAATTAAAATATAATGTTTTTTCAAAATTCATAAGTTTTAATGGGCTATAACCCACGTTTTTTCGATAGAAAACAACAAGATTCAAAAACATGTTATTGTGGATTGTTTTCGTGTCATTTTTAGCACCCACCTATATGAGTATTATGCTATCAACTAGCAATGTTAAAAAAATAAAAATATATACTTTTTTAAAAATCAGAATATTTCGTGGGTTATAACCCTTGTTTTTTCGGTTGAAACAGTAAGATTAAAATCCATGCTATTGTAGAATGTTTTGATGCCGTTTCTTGTAGCCAACTATATGGGTAATGTACTATCTAGTGATCAGTGTTAAAAAAATTGAAATGTAAATTTTCTTAAAATTCATAATTTTCCGTGGGTTATAACCCACGTTTTTCGGTTAAAAATGGCAAGATTAAAAAAAAACTATTTTGGACCGTTTTGATGTCGTTTTTTGCACCCAATAATTTGGGTAATGTACTATCTAGTGAATGGTGTTAAAAAATTGAAATATAATTTTTTTGAAAAATCGTAATTTTTTGTAGGCTATAACCCACGTGTTTTGGGTTGAAAATGACAAAATTAAAAAACAAACTATTTTGGACCGTTTTGATGTCGTTTTTTGCACCCACCTATATGGGTAATGTTTTATCTAGTGAACGGTGTTGAAAAAATTAAAATGTAAATTTTTTGAAAAATCATAAATTTTTGCAGGTTATAGCCCACATTTTTTCGATTGAAAATGACAAAATTCAAAAACAAGCTATTTTGGACTGTTTTGATGTCGTTTTCTACACCCAACTAAATGGGTAATGTGCTATCTAGTGAACGGTGTTAAAAAAAACTTGAAATGTAAATTATTTAAAAAATCATAATTTTTTGTTGGCTATAACCCACGTTTTTTCAGTTAAAAATGGCAAGATTCAAAAACAAGTTATTTTGGACCGTTTCGATGTTGTTTTTTGCACCCACTTATATGGGCAATGTACTATCTAGTGAACGGTGTTAAAAAATTAAAATGTAAATTTTTTGAAAAATCATAATTTTTTGTTGGCTATAACCCACGTTTTTTCGGTTGAAAATGACAAGATTCAAAAACAAGCTATTTTGGAATGTTTTGTGTCGTTTATTTAGCCAACTATATGGGTAATGTACTATCTAGTGAACGGTGTTAAAAAATTGAAATGTAAAGTTTTTTGAAAATTCGTAATTTTTAATGGGCTATAACCTACGTTTTTTGATAGAAAACGACAAGATTCAAAAACATGCTATTGCTGATTTTTTTTAATGTCATTTTTTGGACCCACCTATATGAATAATGTGCTATCAAGTGACAATGTTAAAAAAAGAGAAATATATATATTTTTCAAAAATCAGAATATTTCGTGTGTTGTAACCCACGTTTTTCGGTTGAAAATGGTAAGATTATAAAACATGCTATTATAGACTGTTTTGATGTCATTTTTTGAAGCCAACTATATGAGTAATGTACAATTTAGTGAATGGTGTCAAAAAAATTGTAAATTTTTTGAAAATTCATAATTTTTCGTGGGTTATAACCCACGTTTTTTCAGTTAAAAATGGCAAGATTAAAAAAAAACTATTTTGGAGCGTTTTAAGGTCTTTTTTTGCACCCAAATATATGGGTAATGTACTATCTAGTCAACAGTGGTAAAAAAATTAAAATGTAAATTTTTTGAAAAATCATATATTTTTGTATGCTATAACCCACGTTTTTCGGTTGAAAATGACAAGATTCCAAAACAAACTATTTTGGACTATTTTGATACTGTCTTTTGCACCCACATATATGGGTAATGTACTATCTAGTTAATGGTGTTAAAAAATTTAAATGTAAATTTTTTGAAAAATCATAATTTTTTGTGGCCTATAACCCACGTTTTTTCTGTTGAAAATGACACGATTCAAAAACAAGCTATTTTTTACTGTTTTGATGTCGTTTCTTGTAGCCAACTATATGGGCAATGTACTATCTAGTGATCGGTGTTAAAAAAAATTGAAATGTAAATTTTCTTAAAATTCATAATTTTTCGTGGGTTATAACCCCCACGTTTTTTCGTTAAAAATGGCAAGATTCAAAAAAAACTATTTTGGACCGTTTTGATGTTGTTTTTTGCACCCACCTATATGGGTAATGTATTATCTAGTGAATGGTGTTAAAAAATTGAAATTGAAATTTTTTGAAAAATCATAATTTTTTGTAGGCTATAACCCACGTGTTTTGGGTTGAAAATGACAAAATTCAAAAACAAACTATTTTGGACCGTTTTGATGTCGTTTTTTGCACCCTCCTATATGGGTAATGTTTTGTCTAGTGAACGGTGTTCAAAAAATTAAAATGTAAATTTTTTAAAAAATCATAATTTTTTGCAGGTTATAACCTACATTTTTTCGATTGAAAATGACAAAATTCAAAAACAAGCTATTTTGGACTGTTTTGATGTCGTTTTCTACACCCAACTAAATGGGTAATGTGCTATCTAGTGAACGGTGTTAAAAAAAACTTGAAATGTAAATTATTTAAAAAATCATAATTTTTTGTGGGCTATAACCCACGTTTTTTCAGTTAAAAATGGCAAGATTCAAAAACAAGTTATTTTGGACCGTTTCGATGTCGTTTTTTGCACCCACCTATATGGTCAATGTACTATCTAGTGAACGGTGTTAAAAAATTGAAATGTAAATTTTTTGAAAAATCATAATTTTTTGTAGGCTATAACCCACGTTTTTTCGGTTGAAAATGACAAGATTAAAAAACAAGCTATTTTGGAATGTTTTGATGTCGTTTATTTAGCCAACTATATGGATAATGTACTATCTAGTGAACGGTGTTAAAAAATTGAAATATAAAGTTTTTTGAAAATTCGTAATTTTTAATGGGCTATAACCTACGTTTTTTGGATAGAAAACGACAAGATTCAAAAACATGCTATTGCTGATTGTTTTAATGTCATTTTTTGGACCCACCTATATGGATAATGTGCTATCAAGTGACAATGTTAAAAAAAGAGAAATATATATATTTTTTAAAAATCAGAATATTTCGTGGGTTGTAACCCACGTTTTTCGGTTGACAAAACACAGAGCTACCAACATTTCCTCAAATTACTGATTCTTATCTCTACCACAAAACAGCATTAATTTCAGAGTATCATCAAGGCAAGATTCGTTCCAGATTCAACAGGCAAAACCAACCAACCAACTGGAGTCTTAACTAACTGAAGTGTCAACTCTCATCACAGATAATACCCAAGAATTAATACATATATGACATTCATCACTCAGAGATTTCTGCATAGCAAATTGAGGGATTCTTTTTTTTTCTACCTGATTTTCGAGGGGCTTTAGGGCTAAGTTCTGGTTCCCTTTTTAGCTTGAGTGATCGTTGCTTTTTTCCCATTTTTTGGTGGATGTTTGTTAGATGGTCTGAATCAGTGTAGTAACTTTCTACGTTGAATAGAACATCTTCCTGCTTCTCTTCCTCTGACTCTGTGGGTTGATCTTGGAGGCGCTTGAGTCCAGATAGAGAGTTGCTTCGGCAAAGGCCGTCTCCAGCAATCCTCTTATATTCCATAAGTGTATCATCTTCTAAGCACAATGCCTTTACAATTAGAGGCTGGGCATTTTCTTTTTCCCCATCATTGAGCACTGGAAGTTTGCCCAATGAAGGCGAGTAGGTTATGGTCTCTGCTGGAGCTGCCTAAGCAATCAAATCAAGACTATTTAAAGGCACTACTTTCCCACCAGTGAGCTCCTGATTCGGTTTTAGTTGACAAGATCTAGCTGGAGAAGGTTTAGTTGATATTTCACTCCCATCAACAAGCACTAAGAATTGGCCAAGATTAGTTTCGTCAGTGGATAGAGTCAACTGGACTACATCACATGGATCAGACCTATTTTGCTCCCCTACACTAGGACTGGTTAAGCCAATTTCTTCATTACTTTTTACTGTCGGAGGCTGATCTACGGTATCCTTTTTTGTTTCCTGCATTTTGATCCTTGTGGCAGTACCCTCGGTCAGTTTGAGGCCGTTAGGAATGTTGAGATGACTTTCAGAGGCAAGCTTATTTGAGGACGGCACTTCCTTCATCGCAGTCTCTGATACCAATTCACTAATGGACTGTTGCCGGGATGATGACGGAGTTGCATTTCTAGAGACCATGACTGGTTTTCCTTTATCCTGGCAGTCCACAGCACCAATTGAATTAGGGAGCTTTTGAGGAATTTGTGCAGTAGGCCGCCTTTCCTTTTGGATCCACACTTGCTTTTGTGAGGTCTTTCCTTATAATTGTTCAGTGTGATTCGTACAATCCCGTAGAGAATGTCCAAGTTTATGACATAGAATAAAGTAATGTGGCTTATCTTCCACCTGGATTTCTTGCCACCTACCTTTGTCCTCTTTGCTAATCCATATGCGGGTAGGAAATTCTTTAGTGACATTAGCTTCTACAAACACTCTCGCTACACTAGAGCGGATGGTCTGCAGGGCAGCGGCAGTCGCCACATCCGTTTTCAAAGGTTTTCCAACAGCACTTGCAAGAGAGAACAGCACCTTCTTGTTAAAACAGTGTAAAGGCAACAATGGAAAATTTATCCAAATAGGCACGATTGGTGATTCCATGTTGGGACTAAAGTCGGTGGACCATTTAAACATTCGTGCTATAAAACCTCGGAATGACCATGACTGTTTTAACCACATTCGTTGAAAGTCTTCCTCCAATTCAAATCTAAATACAATGTGCTGTGAGTCTATTAAGCCAACAAAACAAGAACCTTTAAATCCGGAAGCCTGAATATCTTTTCGAATTATTACCATCGCCGGACGCCCCCACGAAAATTTTCCAATTAATGTATATTTAAAAGGATCTGCTATGGCAGTTTCTTCATCTTCAGACAAATAAATTGCAGGTTCACCTTTGTTGGTACCGAGAGGACTTGCCTGAGCTCGCACATGGTCTGAAAATAGGGTCGATACATTTATCATTCTATTGGAACTCAGCTCTGTTGGAGAGGAGTTGGGTGCTAAAACTTTTGGGCCGCAGCTAGGGTCAACCGTGGTGGCATTAGGTGTAGAGCCATTGAGCACATCCCGGAATAAGGTAGCTGCCGTCATGACCATCGACCATGTAGCTGAAGCGGGTTCGGCAGCCTTCAGCTACACTTAGTTCAGCAGATTCTAGCATGAGTGAATCGAGTTGCAGTTCTGATTCAAAGCTTCCACCGTAGTCACTGTTCACTGGGTGAAGATCTGAGTCTGCTGAATGCTATCCCCGAGTAACTACAGCGGTTTCACCTTGTGGCACTCGTTTCCTGCTCCGATCTAGGGAGATCCTAGTTACCAGTGAACGGAGCTTGGAGCTGGCAGTCAAGGAGATGGCAGATTGTTCTGGATTGGGTTGGATCTGGTGAAGTGGGTCCGTTGGTACTGATCCGGGTTATTGCTCCGTCAGGATGGAGGTGGCTGGAGGAGAGAGAGGACGGTGGATGCTCCGGCCAAAGGCCGGAACCGGACGTGGTCACAGCCCAATTAAAGGGCAGCTCTGAGCAAAGTAGTGAAAGGGCAGTTGAGTTCTTGGCTATAACCCACGTTTTTCTGTTAAAACTGGCAAGATTCAAAAAAACCGTACTTTGGACAGTTTCGATGTCGTTTTTTGCACCCACCTATATGGGTAATGTACTATCTAGATAACGGTGTTAAAAAATTTAAAATGTAAAATTTTTGAAAAATCATAATTTTTTGTAGGCTATAACCCACGTTTTTTCGGTTGAAAATGACAAGATTAAAAAACAAGCTATTTTGGACTGTTTTGATGTCGTTTTTCAGCCAACTATATGGGTAATGTACTATCTAGTGAACGGTGTTAAAAAAATTAAAATATAAAGTTTTTTAAAAATTCATAATTTTTAATGGGCTATAACCCAGGTTTTTTCGATAGAAAACAACAAGATTCAAAAACATTCTATTGTGGATTGTTTTCGCGTCATTTTTTGCACCCACCTATATGGGTAATGTGCTATCAAGTAACAATGTTAAAAATCTAGAAATATATATATTTTTAAAAATCAGAATATCTTGTGGGTTATAATCCACGTTTTTTTGGTTGAAATGGTAAAATTAAAAAACATGTTATTGTAGACTTTTTTTATTTCATTTTTTGCAGCCAACTATATGAGTAATGTACAATCTAGTGAATGGTGTTAAAAAATTTAAATGTAAAGTTTTGTAAAATTCATAATTTTTTGTGGGCTATAACCCACGTTTTTTCGATTAAAAATGGCAAGATTAAAAAAAACTATTTTGGACAGTTTTGATGTTTTTTTGCATCCAACAATTTGGGTAATGTACTATCTAGTGAACAGTGTTAAAAAAATTGATATGTAATTTTTTTCAAAAATCGTAATTTTTTGTAGGCTATAACCCACGTTTTTCGGTTGAAAATGACAGGATTCAAAAACAAACTATTTTGGACTGTTTTGATACTGTCTTTTGCACCTATCTATAAGGGTAATGTAATATCTACTTAATGGTGTTAAAAAAATTGAAATTTAAATTTTTTGAAAAATCATAATTTTTTGTAGCCTATAACCCACGCTTTTTGGGTTGAAAATGACAAAATTCATAAACAAACTATTTTGGACCGTTTTGATGTCGTTTTTTGCACTCATCTATATGGGTAATGTTTTATCTAGTGAACAGCGTTCAAAAAATTAAAATGTATATTTTTTGAAAAATCATAATTTTTTGTAGGCTATAACCCACATTTTTTCGATTGAAAATGACAAGATTCAAAAAAAACAATTTTGGACAGTTTTGATGTCGTTTTCTACACCCAACTAAATGGGTAATGTGCTATCTAGTGAATGGCGTTAAAAAATTGAAATTGAAATTTTTTGAAAAATCATAATTTTTTGTAGGCTATAACCCATGTTTTTTGGGTTGAAAATGACAAAATTCAAAAACAAACTATTTTGGACCGTTTTGATGTCGGTTTTTGCATTCACCTATATAGGCAATGTTTTATCTAGTGAACGGTGTTCAAAAAATTAAAATGTAAATTTTTTGAAAAATCATAATTTTTTGTAGGTTATAACACACATTTTTTTGATTAAAAATGACAAAATTAAAAAACAAGCTATTTTGGACTGTTTTGATGTCGTTTTCTACACCTAACTAAATAGGTAATGTGCTATATAGTGAACGGTGTAAAAAAATTGAAATGTAAATTTTTTAAACTGCCATAATTTTTTGTGGCCTATAACCCACGTTTTTTCGGTTAAAAATGGCAAGATTCAAAAACAAGTTATTTTGGACAGTTTCGATGTCGTTTTTTGCACCCACCTATACGGGTAATGTACTATCTAGTGAACGGTGTTAAAAAAATTGAAATGTAAATTTTTTGAAAAATCATAATTTTTTGTAGGCTATAAACCACGTTTTTTCGGTTGAAAATGACAAGATTCAAAAATAAGCTATTTTTGACTATTTTGATGTCGTTTTTTGTAGCCAACTATATGAATAATGTACTATCTAGTGGTTGGTGTTAAAAAAATTGAAATGTAAATTTTCTTAAAATTCATAATTTTTCGTGGGTTATAAACCACGTTTTTCGGTTAAAAATGGCAAGATTCAAAAAAAACTATTTTGGACTGTTTTGATGTCGTTTTTTGCACCCACCTACATGGTAATGTACTATCTAGTGAATGGTGTTAAAAAATTGAAATTGAAATTTTTTGAAAAATCATAATTTTTTGTAGGCTATAACCCTCGTTTTTTTTGGTTAAAAATCACAAAATTCAAAAACAAACTATTTTGGAACTTTTTAATGTCGTTTTTTGCACTCACCTATATGGCAAATATTTTATCTAGTGAACAGTGTTCAAAAAATTAAAATGTAATTTTTTGAAAAATCATAATTTTTTGTAAGCTATAACCCACATTTTTTCGATTGAAAATGACAAGGTTCAAAAATAAGCTATTTTGGACTGTTTTGATGTCGTTTTCTACACCCAACTAAATGGGTAATGTGCTATCTAGTGTACGGTGTGAAAAAAACTTGAATTGTAAATTATTTAAAAAATCATAATTTTTTGAAACCCACGTTTTTTCGGTTAAAAATGGCAAGATTCAAAAACAAGTTATTTTGAACCGTTTCGATGTCATTTTTTGCACCCACCTATACGGGTAATGTACTATTTATTGAATGGTGTTAAAAAAATTGAAATGTAATTTTTTTGAAAAATCATAATTTTTTGCAGGCTATAACCCACGTTTTTTCGGTTTAAAATTACAAGATTCAAAAACAAGCTATTTTGGACTGTTTTGATGTCGTTTTTTCAGGAAACTATATGGGTAATGTACTATCTAGTGAACGGGGTTAAAAAAATTGAAATGTAAAGTTTTTTGAAAATTCATAATTTTTAATGGGCTATAACCCACGTTTTTTTTATAGAAAACGACAAGATTAAAAAAAATATGCTATTGTGGATTGTTTTCGTGTCATTTTTTGCACCCATCTATATGGGTAAGTTGCTATCAAGTAACAATGTTAAAAAAATAGAAATATATATATTTTTAAAAATCAGAATATTTCGTGGGTTATAACCCAAGTTTTTTCGGTTGAAAACGGTAAGATTACAAAACATGCTATTGTAGACTTTTTTAATGTCATTTTTTGCAGCCAACTATATGAGTAATATACAATCTAGTGAATGGTGTTAAAAAAATTGAAATGTAAATTTTTGTAAAATTCATAATTTTTCGTAGGTTATAACCCACGTTTTTTGGGTTAAAAATAGCAAGATTAAAAAAAATTATTTTGGACCGTTTTGATGTCTTTTTTTGCACCCACCAATATGGGTAATGCACTATCTAGTGAAAAGTGTTAAAAAAATTGAAATGTAATTTTTTTGAAAAATCATAAATTTTTGTAGGCTATAACCCACGTTTTTCGGTTGAAAATGACAAGATTCCAAAACAAACTATTTTGGACTGTTTTGATACCATCTTTTGCACCCACCTATATGGGCAATGCACTATCTAATTCATGGTGTTAAAAATATTGAAATGTAAATTTTTTCGAACATCATAATTTTTTTAGGCTATAACCCACGTTTTTCGGTTGAAAATGACAAGATTCAGAAACAAGCTATTTTTGACAGTTTTGATGTCTTTTTTTGTAGCCAACTATATAGGTGATGTACTATCTAGTGATCGATGTTAAAAAAATTAAAATGTAAATTTTCTTAAAATTCATAATTTTCAGTGGGTTATAACCCAGGTTTTTCGGTTAAAAATGGCAAGATTCAAAAAAAAACTATTTTGGACCGTTTTGATGTCGTTTTTTGCACCCACCTATATGGGTAATGTACTTTTTAGTGAATGGTGTTACAAAAAATGAAATTGAAATTTTTTGAAAAATCATAATTTTTTGTAGGCTATAACCCACGCTTTTTGGGTTGAAAATGACAAAATTCATAAACAAACTATTTTGGACCGTTTTGATATCGTTTGTTGCACCCCACCTATATGGGTAATGTTTTATCTAGTGAACAGTGTTCAAAAAATTAAAATGTAAATTTTTTGAAAAATCATAATTTTTTGTAGGCTATAACCCACATTTTTTCGATTGAAAATGACAAGATTAAAAAACAAGCTATTTTGGACTATTTTGATGTCGTTTTCTACACCTAACTAAATGGGTAATGTGCTATCTAGTGAAAGGTGTGAAAAAATTGAAATGTAAATTTTTTAAAAAATCATAATATTTTGTGGGCTATAAACCACGTTTTTTGGTTAAAAATGGCAAGATTCAAAAACAAGTTCTTTTGGACAGTTTCGATGTCGTTTTTTGCACCCACCTATATGGGTAATGTACTATCTAGATAACGGTGTTAAAAAATTTAAAATGTAAAATTTTTGAAAAATCATAATTTTTTGTAGGCTATAACCCACGTTTTTTGGGTTGAAAATGACAAGATTAAAAAACAAGCTATTTTGGACTGTTTTGATGTCGTTTTTCAGCCAACTATATGGGTAATGTACTATCTAGTGAATGGTGTTAAAAAAATTAAAATATAAAGTTTTTTGAAAATTCATAATTTTTAATGGGCTATAACCCACGTTTTTTCGATAAAAAACAGCAAGATTCAAAAACATGCTATTGTGGATTGTTTTCGTGTCATTTTTTCCACCCACCTATATGGGTAATGTGCTATCAAGTAATAATGTCAAAAAAATAGAAATATATATTTTTTTAAAAATCAGAATATTTCGTGGGTTATAACCCACGTTTTTTTGGTTGAAACGGTAAGATTAAAAAACATGCTATTGTAGACTTTTTTATGTCCTTTTTTGCAGCCAACTATATGAGTAATGTACAATCTAGTGAATGGTGTTAAAAAATTGAAATGTAAATTTTTTGAAACTTCATAATTTTTCGTGGGTTATAACCTACGTTTTTTCGGTTAAAAATGGTAAGATTAAAAAAAACTATTTTGGACCGTTTTGATGTCTTTTTTGCACCCAACAATATGGGTAATGTACTATCTAGTGAACAGTGTTAAAAAAATTGAAATTTAAATTTTTTGAAAAATCATAATTTTTTGTTGGCTATAACCCACGTTTTTTCGGTTGAAAATGACAAGATTTAAAACAAGCTATTTTTTACTGTTTTAATGTCGTTTTTTGTAGCCAACTATATGGGTAATGTACTATCTAGTGATCAGTGTTAAAAAAATTGAAACGTAAATTTTCTTAAAATTCATAATTTTTCGTGGGTTATAACCCACGTTTTTTCGGTTAAAAATGGCAAGATTCAAAAAAAACAATTTTGGACAGTTTTGATGTCGTTTTTTGCACCAACCTATATGGGTAATGTACTATCTAGTGAATGGTGTTAAAAAATTGAAATTGAAATTTTTTGAAAAATCATAATTTTTTGTTGGCTATAACCCACGTTTTTTGGGTTAAAAATGACAAAATTCAAAAACAAATTATTTTGGACCGTTTTGATGTCGTTTTTTGCACCCACCTATATGAGTACTGTTTTATCTAGTGAATGGTGTTCAAAAAATTAAAATGTAAATTTTTTTAAAAATCATAATTTTTTGTAGGTTATAACCCACATTTTTTCGATTGAAAATGACAAAATTCAAAAACAAGCTATTTTGGACTATTTTGATGTCGTTTTCTACACCCAACTAAATGGGTAATGTACTATCTAGTGAACGTTGTAAAAAAAATTTGAAATGTAAATTTTTTAAAAAGTCGTACTTTTTTGTGGGCTATAACCCACGTTTTTTTCGGTTAAAAATGGCAAGATTCAAAAACAAGTTATTTTGAACCGTTTCGATGTCGTTTTTTGCACCCACCTATACAGGTAATGTATTATCTAGTGAACGGTGTTAAAAAAATTGAAATGTAAATTTTTTAAAAAATCATAATTTTTTGTTGGCTATAACCCACGTTTTTTCGGTTGAAAATGACAAGATTCAAAAACAAGCTAGTTTGGAATGTTTTGATGTCGTTTTTTTAGCCAGCTATGTGGGTAATGTACTATCTAGTGAACGGTGTTAAAAAAAATTGAAATGTAAAGTTTTTTGAAAATTCATAATTTTTAATGGGCTATAAATTTCTTTTTTCCGATAGAAAACAGCAAGATTCAAAAACATGCTATTGTTGATTGTTTTAATGTCATTTTTTGCACCCTGATAAGTTGGTTTTATACCAACTTAAATGTGTTATTTCACTTGGCTTTTGCCTTGTTTTTCATGCAATTGTGTAGTGTTTTGTGCCATGTTGTGCAATTATGTGGTTTACAACTTGATGTGTTAAAATGAAGAAAAAGACCAAAAATGTTGATTAAAAGAGATAAATGTGTGTTTGAGGTTGAAGAACAAAACAAGGTTTGATATTAAGCTTGTGGAGTTGAAGAATGCCATTATATGCTTATTTGGTATTTTGACAGAATGTAGGGTGTTCTTCATTTGAGTGTATCTTTCTCAATACTAATCCAAATGATAAGATCTTAGATGTTCTGAAAAGCTCTTTGAGTGTGCTTCAGTTATTATGTTTTAACTTTCTTCTAATTCTGTGTGTATATATGATAAACGGGGGCATCTTTATGATTGCTTCTTCAAGTTTTCGTTATTGACTTCATATTGCCACAGTTTGGTAGATTGTGGATATCTTGAGCTACAGACCTCCAATATTGATGATTCTTGAACGTATGGAAAGCCAAGAGAAATATCTAGACCTCCAATATTGATGATTCTTATGTTTATGGCAAAATATCTAGAATTCTTGAACGTATTGCGTATATATGATAAATGGGGGCATCTTTATGATTGCATCGTTGCGATGCATCGCCATGAAAACAATTGCGTGGCGATGCATCGCCATGGAATTTCATAGTTCATGAATTTGGCCATAACTCTCTCGTCCTAGCTCCGAATTTGGTGATTCAAAAGGCTATGGAAAACTAAGACTTGGGGCTACAACTTTGATGTTTTAAGTGTTTTCAAATTCACAATGAATCGAGCCCAGATATTGAGTGAAAATGGCTGAACATTTGCACAAGTTTTGCACTCAAGCACTTTAACACTACGACCTCATCGTAGTGCAATTTTGTGTAAAAAGCACATTTGCACCACGACCTCATCGTAGTGTACTTTCGTACACATTTTTGCCTACGATGCATTTTCAGTTTGAGGCTTAAAACACTTTAACTCACAACACTTACTCTTGCATTACTCACTCTTTCACAAAACTTCACCTACATCACATTTTGTTTTCATTCTTCAACTCACCTCATTTTGCATCCAAGCTTTATTCACTTCAAAATCACACAACACATTCACTCCAATTTTGCACACATTCATTCTTACACAAACACATATTTCACAACATTTTGGATACACACATTGTCATGCTATATTTTCACCATTTCATATTTCATCATTTTCTCTTATTGGTTTTCAGTATTATATCATTTTCATTTAGCATGAATGCACACCATTTCATAATATCCATGTTTTTCACATAAAAATCTTACAACATTTTCATCCATGTTTTCATACTTCACTTTTCATACTTCACTCTTCATTCTTCATTCTTCACCATGTTATCACACTAACTTCACAACACTTCATTTCATCACACGAACTTCACTTCAGTTTACTTTACTTCATTTCTTCACCACACTGCACACACAGATCATCACACAAAATGCACGGCGATGCATCGCCATGGTTTTTCTTACACGGCGACACATCGCAGCGATGTGTCGCCATAGGAATGTTTTCACGGCTATGCATCGCCATGAAAAAAAAGTTTAGCTGCTGAAAAAATTGACTAAGTGTTTGGTTTTTTCCCTTTGGAGTACAGGTGCAATGAGGCATGATCTGTAATAGTACAAAGCCGCTGGAGACGATATGAGGGCGCGATGCTACTGGCTCGAAGGCGCTGGAGCAGACTGGAAGATTGCCACTTTGAGTTTCTACATTTGAGCTGATTTTCGACATTCCCTTTAAGGGTATTCTTGTTATAGTCTAGCTATTTTACGTTTTGCGCGTATTAGTTACATTTTGTATTCCTCTATATATAGAGGATTTAGTTAACAATTTAGGGGGATTCATTCTAGAGAACATAATTAGATTTTGGTAACCGACTTTTGATCTAGAGAGAGCGGGAATTATTTTGCGAGATCTACTTCCTCTCTCTAGTTTCTCTCTCTAGCTTCTGAGCTCCATTTTGGATTCCGATCGAGGAATTGTTCCGATTATTGTAAATAACTTTGCAATTGAGAAGGCACTTCACAATCCTCTTGAGAATTGGAAGCTTTTGAGACATCTAAATTGGTAAACTCTTTCTAATTGATGAACATGAACTGCTCAGTCTTCCAATTTGTTGATTGTGAATTGGAAATGGAGTTTTGTGGCTAATTGTATGATAACCTAGGGTACTGAAGGGTGAATGCTTGGTTGAATTGTTAATGTGCAGTATTATTAACAATCTAAGAAGAGAAATTCAACATTCTCTGATTTGAATTTGTAAAACTTGTTAAGTTCATGCATTTAATCTGGATTCGTTGAAATGAGATTTGATTGCGGTCACCTTGCTGAGTTGAGTCTTAATTCATTAGATTCGGCTAAAAATTCATGAATGAGAACCAGAGAATGCACAGGAGTTCTTAAAACTGCAATTTAAAATTTGTTCATGTCTTAGAGCTAGGCCTCACCATAGGTATCTCTTAGACTGATAGAATTCTTAAAACAAGGTGATAAGAGATTCTCTAACTTGAATGATGAACTTAAAAGCTAGAATCAGGCCTCACCATGGGAGATTCTAGGAGTTAATTGCTTGAGTAATTTGAGTGGAGAATTGAGAAGGCTAAGGTTCTACTTCACCATCCTTAGGTCTCACCATAGGATAGGATGGTGTTGGGAGACTTAAATTGAAGTGTGGTCACCATGTCAACTACAATTTAGGTCTCTAGTTGCTATTCTCCTCCATTGATATGGTTGTATGTTAGTAGTACTGAACTTATAGATAAAGATGTGTATTCACCTGGAAGAAGCCCTAGATTATCTGTCTCAATCATTTGTGATTTCCTTTGTTACTTCTTTGTGGTTTTCCTTTGTGATTGTTCATTTCCTGTTTGTGTGGTTGCAATTGATTTACTTTTTGTTCTTTTGAGTCTTGACCTTACTTTGGTGACATAATTGTGCAAATCGAAATTCTTGAATCTTCCTCTTCCCTGTGGATCGATCTCTATCGCCACTACTATAGTAGTTTCAAGGGTTAAATTGAAAAGTACACGACACACCTTTCACACCCCACCTATATGGATAATGTGCTATCAAGTGACAATGTTAAAAAAAGAGAAATATATATTTTTTTTAAAATCAGAATATTTCGTGGGTTATAACCCACGTTTTTCGATTGAAAACGGTAAGATTATAAAACATGCCATTGTAGAGTGTTTTGATGTCATTTTTTGCAGCCAACTATATGAGTAATGTACAATTTAGTGAATGGTGTTAAAAAATTGAAATGTAAATTTTTTGAAAATTCATAATTTTTCGTGGCTTATAACCCACGTTTTTTCAGTTAAAATGGCAAGATTAAAAATAACTATTTTGGACCGTTTTAAAGTCTTTTTTTGCACCCAACAATATGGGTAATGTACTATCTAGTGAACAGTGTTAAAAAATTAAAATGTAAATTATTTGAAAATTCATATATTTTTGTAGGCTACCCACGTTTTTCGCTTGAAAATTACAAGATTCCAAAACAAACTATTTTGGACTATTTTGATACCGTCTTTTGCACCCACCTATATGGGTTAGGTACTATCTATTTAATGGTGTTAAAAAATTGAAATGTAAATTTTTTGAAAAATCATAATTTTTTGTAGGCTATAACCCACATTTTTTCGGATGAAAATGATAAGATTCAAAAATAACCTATTTTTTACTATTTTGATGTCTTTTTTGTGTAGCCAACTATATGGGTAATGTACTATCTAGTGATCGGTATTAAAAAATTGAAATGTAAATTTTCTTAAAATTCATAATTTTTCGTGGGTTATAACCCACGTTTTTCGGTTAAAAATGGCAAGATTCAAAAAAAACTAGTTTGGACCGTTTTGATGTCGTTTTTGGCACCCACCTATATGGGTAATGTATTATCTAGTGAATGGTGTTAAAAAATTGAAATTGAAATTTTTTGAAAAATCATAATTTTTTGTAGGTTATAACCCACGCTTTTTGGGTTGAAAATGACAAAATTCATAAACAAATTATTTTGGACCATTTTGATGTCGTTTTTTGCACCCACCTATATGGGTAATGTTTTATCTAGTGAACAGTGTTCAAAAAATTAAAATGTAAATTTTTTGAAAAATCATAATTTTTTGTAGGCTATAACCCACATTTTTTCAATTGAAAATGACAAGATTAAAAAACAAGCTATTTTGGACTATTTTGATGTCGTTTTCTGCACCCAACTAAATGGGTAATGTGCTATCTAGTGAACGGTGTGAAAAAAACTTGGAATGTAAATTTTTTAAAAAACATAATTTTTTGTGGGCTATAACCCACGTTTTTCGGTTAAAAATGGCAAGATTCAAAAACAAGTTATTTTGGACAGTTTCGATGTCATTTTTTGCACCCACTTATATGGGTAATGTACTATCTAGATAACAGTGTTAAAAAATTTTAAATGTAAAATTTTTGAAAAATCATAATTTTTTATAGGCTACCCACGTTTTTTCGATTGAAAATGACAAGATTAAAAAATAAGCTATTTTGGACTGTTTGATGTTGTTTTTCAGCCAACTATATGGGTAATGTACTATCTAGTGAACGGTGTTAAAAAAATTAAAATATAAAGTTTTTTGAAAATTCATAATTTTTAATGGGCTATAACCCAGGTTTTTTCGATAGAAAACAGCAAGATTCAAAAACATGCTATTGTGGATTGTTTTCGTGTCATTTTTTGCATCCGCCTATATGGGTAATGTGCTATCAAGTAACAATGTTAAAAAATAGAAATATATATTTTTTTAAAAATCAGAATATTTCGTGGGTTATAACCCACGTTTTTTTTGGTTGAAACGGTAAGATTAAAAATCATGCTGTTGTAGACTTTTTTTATGTCATTTTTTGCAGCCAACTATATGAGTAATGTACAATCTAGTGAATGGTGTTAAAAAAATTGAAATGTAAATTTTTTGAAATTTCATAAATTTTCGTGGGTTATAACCCAAGTTTTTTCGGTTAAAAATGGCAAGATTAAAAAAAACTATTTTGGACCGTTTTGATTTCTTTTTTGCACCCAACAATATGGGTAATGTACTATCTAGTGAACAGTGTTAAAAAATTGAAATGTAAATTTTTTGAGAAATCGTAATTTTTTGTAGGCTATAACCCACGTTTTTCGGTTGAAAATGACAAGATTCGAAAACAAACTATTTTGGACTGTTTTGATACCGTCTTTTGCACCTACTTATATGGGTAATGTAGTATCTAGTTAATGGTGTTAAAAAAATTTAAATTTAAATTTTTTGAAAAATCATAATGTTTTGTAGGCTATAACCCACGTTTTTTCGGTTGAAAATGACAAGATTTAAAAACAAGCTATTTTTTACTGTTTTGAGGTCGATTTTTCTAGCCAACTATATGGGTAATGTACTATCTAGTGATCAGTGTTAAAAAAATTAAACGTAAATTTTCTTAAAATTCATAATTTTTCGTGGGTTATAACCCACGTTTTTTCGGTTAAAATGGCAAGATTCAAAAAAAACAATTTTTAACAGTTTTCATGTCGTTTTTTGCACCAACCTATATGGTCAATGTACTATCTAGTGAATGATGTTAAAAATTTGAAATTGAAATTTTTTGAAAAATCATAGTTTTTTGTAGGCTATAACCCACGTTTTTTGGGATAAAAATGACAAAATTCAAAAACAAACTATTTTGGACCGTTTTGATGTCGTTTTTTGCACCCACCTATATGGGTAATGTTTTATCTAGTGAACGGTGTTCAAAAAATTAAAATGTAAATTTTTTGAAAAATCATAATTTTTTGTAGGTTATAACCAACATTTTTTCTATTGAAAATGACAAAATTCAAAAACAAGCTATTTTGGACTATTTTGATGTCGTTTTCTACACCCAACTAAATGGGTAATGTGCTATCTAGTGAACGGTGTAAAAAAATTTGAAATGTAAATTTTTTAAAAAGTCATAATTTTTTGTTGGCTATAACCCACGTTTTTTCGGTTAAAAATGGCAAGATTCAAAAACAAGTTATTTTGGACCTTTTCGATGACATTTTTTGCACCCACCTATACGGGTAATATATTATCTAGTGAACGGTGTTAAAAAAATTGAAATGTAAATTTTTTGAAAAATCATAATTTTTTGTTGGCTATAACCCATGTTTTTTCGGTTGAAAATGACAAGATTCAAAAACAAGCTATTTTGGAATGTTTTGATGTCGTTTTTTTAGCCAACTATGTGGGTAATGTTATATCTAGTGAACGGTGTTAAAAAATTGAAATGTAAAGTTTTTGAAAATTCATAATTTTTCGTGGGTTATAACCCACGTTTTTTCAGTTAAAAATGGCAAGATTAAAAAAAACTATTTTGGACCGTTTTAAAGTCTTTTTTTGCACCCAACAATATGGGTAATGTACTATCTAGTGAACATCATTAAAAAAATTAAAATATAAATTTTTTGAAAAATCATATATTTCTGTAGGCTATAACCCACCTTTTTCGGTTGAAAATGACAAGATTCAAAAACAAACTATTTTGGACCGTTTTGATGTCTTTTTTGCACCCACCTATATGGGTAATGTGCTATTTAGTTAACGGTGTTAAAAAATTTTAATGTAAATTTTTTTTAAAATCATAATTTCTTGTATGCAATAACCTACGTTTTTTCGGTTGAAAATGACAGGATTCAAAAACAAGCTATTTCGGATTGTTTTGATGTCGTTTTTTGTAGCCAATTATATGGGTAATGTACTATCTAGTGATCGGTGTTAAAAAAATTGAAATGTAAATTTTTTCCAAAATTCATAATTTTTAATGGGCTATAACCCACGTTTTTTCGATTGAAAATGGCAAGATTCAAAAATATGCTATTGTGGATTATTTTCGTGATGTTTTTTGCTCCCACCTATATGGGTAATGTGCTACCAAGTAGATTTGTTAAAAAAAAGAAATATATTTTTTTTAAATCAGAATATTTGGTGGGTTATAACCCACGTTTTTTCAGTTGAAAATGACAAGATTAAAAAACATGCTATTGTGGATTATTTTGATGTCATTTTTTACAGCCAACTATATGGGTAATGTCATTTCTGGTATGATAATTGGCTAGGATCAAATAATCTAGCTAACCTTACAGGTTTGAATGGAGAACAGAAAGTCTCCCAATTTATTTCAGATCAAGGATGGAACATGGATGCTCTACTAGAGGTCTTGCCTATGGAATGGGCACTAAAAGTCTCTGACATCCGTATCTTTGAAAGAAACTCCAAAGACAAAATATATTGGTCCTTAAATAGCAAAGGGAATTTCACTTCCTCCTCAGTCTTTCAACACATTAGGTCCCATTCAACAGGTGATCTTTATTACTCATACATATGGGATCCGGTTCTCCCAGTCAAATTTTCAGTGCTCATGCTTAGGAAAAGACTATATAGACTTCCCCTACATAGAAATCTTCACAGATTTCAAATACATGGATCTTTCATATGTCCAATGTGTTTTAAATAAGGAGAGACACAATATCACTTATTCTCTGAATGTAGTTTTATTGCACAGTTGGGTATCATGTTTGGGGCAGAAATTGGACTTAGCATAAGTCACTTCTTTAGACCTAGTACATGGTGAGCCTCTAAACAGGTATGTAAGTTGCTGAATTTCATCTCCAAGATCACCCCCTCTATAATTTGTTGGGTAGTTTGGAAATACAGGAACAAGGCCTTCTTTGAAGATACACCAGCAGTCCTCAGCTTGGCAGCAACTGAAATCTTCAAAACCATATGGGGACTAACTCAGATAAAAGCAAAATGCTCCTTCAGTCCAATTTGGCAGGAGTTTTGGAACCAAGTGTCCACCAAAAGAACTCCATTTCGACTTATCACAGTAAGATGGATTCCTCCCATAGAAAACTCATGGAAACTTAACATAGCCTGTTTTGTAGATGCAAACATCATCCAAGGGGGCTGGCATCATCAGAAACTCCATGGGTAACGTTATTACTTGGTTCATTTTATCAATTTTCCCTTGTAGAATTGTGTCCAAACTGCAGGTCCTAGTATGTACTACACACAAAGCATCCCAGCTAATCAATATGGCTGCGCAAGAAATGGAATTAGAGACAAATTCAGAAGAACTCCTCTCCCTCACTACTAAGGCAGATTACGAAGATTGGAGATGTTCTGAACTAAAGGAGCAAACTTCAAACTTTTCAAAGAAGTGAAAAGGATAACAAAGGAAGAAAACAGATCAGCAAGAGCGATAGCTGAGCACAACCCATCTAACTCATCATCCCTTCCTCAGCTTTGTATATACTTGCTGAAGAAGGACAGAATGGGACTCCCGACATTCAAGAGAATAGCAAGAAATGAAAGGTAACTTGTGCCGATTGACTGCTGAGGTTAGGACAATAGGGTCACTTTCATGCTGTTTTTCCAAGCTGCCTGCTGATGTTAGGGCAGTGAACATTCAATTCATTGAAGTAAGCCAGATTATGGACGACCCGAATTCAGTTTGCTGCTAATTAATCATGAATGATATAAATAAGGATTGTGTTTCCTCTATGAATCCATCATTTCAGCCTTGAGTGGATGTGTGTTGTACAGATTGAAGCTTACAGACGAGACTTCATCCCACTCCATCAAACTTCAGATTTATGATTCTCACCTCTGGTGATTTTTGTGCACACATGTATGGTTTGCATGGCCCTATGCTATTACATGTATCAATTGTATTTCCCTTATGTAATATACTAGAGCATAAAGAATTTCTAATATAAATGGAGTAGTACTCCATATTTATGAATTTTGCAATGCTTTTGTAAATGGAGTAATACTCCACTGCCTTTATTATTTTGATATCCCAATGACCGACCTTCCATTAGGCCTTTGGCATGTAAATGGAAAGTCGGACTTAAGGATCCTATATAATTTTGTAAGAGCAATTTTAGGATATATCCATTGCTCAAAAAAAGCTATCTATATATCGGGAGTGGCGCCCCACCTCAAAAGGAGGTTAGCCAAATAAAAAATAATAATAATAAAACAAAAAAAACTATATGGGTAATGTACTATCTAGTGAAGGGTGTGAAAAAAATTGAAATGTAAATTTTTTTAAAGTTCATAATTTTTCGTGGGTTATAACCTACGTTGTTTCGATTAAAAATGGCAAGATTCAAAAACAAGCTATTTTGGACTGTTTTGATGTCGTTTTCTACACCCAACTAAATGGGTAATGTGCTATCCAGTGAACGATGGGTAATGTACTATTTTGGACAATTTTTTGCACCCACCTATATGGGTAATACTATTTAGTTAATGGTGTTAAAAAAATTGAAATGTAAAGTTTTTGAGAATTCATAATTTTTAATGGGCCATATCCCACATTTTTTCGATAGAAAACGACAAGTTTCAAAAACATGCTATTGTGGATTGTTTTCTTGATTTTTTTGCACCCACCTATATGGGTAATGTACTATCTAGTGAACGGTGTTAAAAAAATCGAAATATATTTTTTTTAAATCATAATGTTTCGTGGGTAATAACCCACGTTTTTTCAGTTGAAAACGGCAAGATTAAAAAATATGCTATTATAGACTGTTTTGATGTCATTTTTTGCGATCAACTATATGGGTAATGAACTATCTAGTGAATGGTATTAAAAAAATTGAAATCTAAATTTTTTGAAAATTTATAATTTTTCGTGAGTTATAAACCACGTTTTTTCAGTTAAAATTGGCAAGATTCAAAAACAAGCTATTTTGGACTTTTTTAATGTCATTTTCTACACCCAACTAAATGGGTAATGTGCTATCTAGTAAACGGTGTTAAAAAATTTAAATTTAATTTTTCATGGGTTATAACCCACGTTTTTTCGGTTAAATATGGCAAGAATCAAAAACAAGCTATTTTGGACTGTTTTAAAGTGTTTTTTTGCAACCAACTAAATGTATAGTGTGCTATCTAGTTAACGGTGTTAAAAAAATATAATTGTATTTTTTTTTCAAATTCATAATTTTTCATGAGCTATAATCCATGTTTTTTCTGTTGAAAATGACAAGATTCAAAAACATGCTATTTTTTACCGTTTTGACGTCGTTTTTTGCACCCACCTAAATGGGTAATGTACTATCTAGTAAACGGTGTTAAAAAAATTAATATGTAAATTTTTTGAAAAATCACAATTTTTTGTAGGCTATAACCCACGTTTTTTCTGTTGAAAATGACAAGATTCAAAAACAAGCGCTTTTGGACTGTTTTGATGTCGTTTTCTACACCCAACTAAATGGGTAATGTGTTATCTAGTAAATGGTATTAAAAAAATTGAAATGTAAATTTTTTAAAAAATATAATGGTAATGTGCTATCTAATAAATGGTATTAAAAAAATTGAAATGTAAATTTTTTAAAAAATATAATTTTCGTCGATTATAAATAACGTTTTTTCGGTTAAAAATGGCAAGATTCAAAAACAAGCTATTTTGGACTGTTTTGATGTCATTTTTTACAGCCAACTATATAGGTAATGTACTAGCTAGTGATCGGTGTTGAAAAAATTGAAAATGTAAATTTTTTTTAAATTAACAATTTTTAATGTGTTATAACCCACGATTTTTCGATAGAAAATGGCAAGATTCAAAAACATGATATTGTGGATTGTTTTCCAGATTTTTTTTTGCACCCACCTATATGGGTAATGTGCTATCAAGTAACAATGTTAAAAAAATTGAAATATCTATTTTTTTACAAATCGGAATTTTTCGTGAGTTATAACCCACGTTTTTTCGGTTGAAAAGGCAAGATTAAAAAACATGCTATTGTAGACTGTTTTGATGTCATTTTTTGCAGCCAACTATATGGGTATGTACTATCTAATTAACGGTATTAAAAAATTTAAATTTAAATTTAAATTTTTTGAAAATTCCTAATTTTTCGTGGGTTATAAACCACGTTTTTTCGGTTAAAAATGGCAAGATTCAAAAAATGGGTAATGTGCTATCTAGTGAACAGTGTTAAAAAATATAAATGTAAATTTTTTGAAAATTCATAATTTTTCATGAGCTATAACCCACGTTTTTTCAGTTGAAAATGACAAGATTCAAAAAAAACTATTTCGGACCGTTTTGATGTCGTTTTTTGCACCCACCTATATGGGTAATGTACTATCCAGTGAACGGTGTTAAAAAAATTAAAATATAATTTTTTTGAAAAATCATAAATTTTCGTAGGCTATAACCCACGTTTTTTCGGTTGAAACTGACAAGATTAAAAAAAACTATTTTGGACCGTTTTGATGTCATTTTTTGCACCCACCTATATGGGTAATGTACTATCTAGTGAACGGTTTTAAAAAAATTGAAATGTAACTTTTTTGAAAAATTATAATTTTTTGTAAAATATAACCCACGTTTTTTCGATTGAAATGAAAAGATTAAAAAACAAGCTATTTTGGACTGTTTTGATGTCATTTTCTACACCCAACTAAATGGGTAATGTGCTAACTAGTGAATGGTGTTAAAAAAATTGAAATGTAAATTTTTTAAAAATATAATTTTTTTCTTTAGTTATTGATAAGTTGGTTTTATACCAACTAATATGTGTTAAATCACTTGGCTTTTGTTGTGTGTTTTATGTACATATGTGAGGTTTTGAGAGGTTTTATGCATTTATATGTTTGCAATATGAAAATGATACAAATGGTGCAAAGAAGAGCAAAAATGGTGGTAATTGAAGTGAAAAATGTATGATGAAAATGGAGGAACCGAAAATGCATATTTGGCCAAATTAGGGTTTTGGGCAGCTTTGAGTGTGAATTTATTTTGAGCATAACTTCTTCAATACTAATCCAAATGATGAGTTCTTGGATGTTCTGGAAAGCTCTTTGAGTATACTTCATTTCTTATGTTTTAACTTTCGTCTAATTCTGTGTGTAAATATGAGAAACGAAAGCATCTTAATGATTGCTACTTCAGGATTTTGTTATTGAATTCATATTGCCACAGTTTGGTAGATTGTTAATAACTTGAGCTACAGACCTCCAATTAAGGTGATTCTTGAGCCATTGGAAATCCATGAGATAGACCTAGAACTCTTATGTTTACCATCAAGTCTAATTCTGAGGCTAAGCAACACAAATCGTGCGTGAAAGTTGGTTGTTGTTTCTGGCTTAGCATTTATGCACTCATCACAACTCACATCATCACAACTCACTCTCGCACATCCTCACAAGCACTCACACAAACACCTCACGGGCACTCACTTCACACTACACTCTCGCACAGCTGCAGTTATAACCCATATTTTTCGGTTAAAAATGGCAAGATTCAAAAACAAGCTATTTTGGACTGTTTTGATGTCAGTTTTTGCAGCCAACTATATGGGTAATGTACTATCTAGTGAACGGTGTTGAAAAAATTAAACTGTAAATTTTTTGAAAATTCATAATTTTTAATGGGCTATAACCCACGTTTTTTCGATAGAAAACGACAAGATTCAAAAACATGCTATTGTGGATTGTTTTCGTGATGTTTTCTGCACCCATCTATATGGGTAATGTGCTATTAAGTAACAATGTTAAAAAAATAGAAATATATATTTTTTTAGAAATCAAAATGTTTCGTGGGTTATAACCCACGTTTTTTCGGTTGAAAATGGCAGGATTGTAGACTGTTTTGATGTCATTTTTTGTGGCCAACTAAATGGGTAATGAACTATCTAGTTAACGGTATTAAAAAAATTGAAATGTAAATTTTTTGAAAATTTATAATTTTTCTTGGGTTATAAAGCACGTTTCTTTGGTTAAAATGGCAAGATTTAAAAACAAGCTATTTTGGACTTTTTTAATGTCATTTTCTACACCCAACTAAATGGGTAATGTGCTATCTAGTGAACGGTGTTAAAAAAATTTAAATTTAATTTTTCATGGGCTATAACCCACGTTTTTTCGGTTAAAAATGGCAAGATTCAAAAACAAGCTATTTTGGACTGTTTTAATGTGGTTTTTTGCAGCCAACTAAATGCGTAATGTGCTATCTAGTAAACGGTATTAAAAAAATATAATTGTATTTTTTTAAAATTCATAATTTTTCATAAGCTATAACCCACGTTTTTTCTGTTAAAAATGACAAGGTTTAAAAACATGCTATTTTTTACCGTTTTGATGTCGTTTTTGCACCCACCTAAATGAGTAATATACTATCCAGTGAACGGTGTTAAAAATATTGAAATGTAAATTTTTTGAAAAATCATAATTTTTTGTAGGCTATAACTCACGTTTTTTTGGTTAACAATGACAAGATTCAAAAACAAGATATTTTGGACTGTTTTGATGTCGTTTTCTACACCCAACTAAATGGGTAATGTGTTATCTAGTGAATGGTGTTAAAAAAATTGAAATGTAAATTTTTTAAAAAATATAATTTTTCGTCGGTTATAATCTACTTTTTTTCGGTTAAAAATGGCAAGATTTAAAAACAAGCTATTTTGGACTTTTTTTGTGTCGTTTTTTGCAGCCAACTATATGGGTAATGTACTATCTAGGGAACAGTGTTGAAAAAATTGAAATGTAAATTTTTTGAAAATTCATAATTTTTAATGGGTTATAACCCATGTTTTTTCGATAGAAAACGGCAAGATTCAAAAACATGCTATTGTGGATTGTTTTTTGCACCCACTTATATGGGTAATGTGCTATCAAGTAATAATGCTAAAAAAAATAGAAATATCTATTTTTTTAAAAATCAGAATATTTCGTGATTTATAACCCACGTTTTTTCGGTTGAAAACGGAAAGATTAAAAAACATGCTATTGTAGACTGTTTTTTTGTGTCATTTTTGGCAGCCAACTATATGGGTAATGTACTATATAGTGAACGGTATTAAAAAAATTGAATTTAAATTTTTTGAAAATTCATAATTTTTTATGGGTTATAAACCACTTTTTTCGGTTAAAAATGGCAAGATTCAAAAATAAGTTATTTTCGACTGTTTTAATGTCGTTTTCTACACCCAACTAAATTGATAATATGCTATCTAGTGAACGGTGTTAAAAAATATAAATGTAAATTTTTTGAAAATTCATAATTTTTCGTGGGTTATAACCCACGTTTTTCAGTTAAAAATGGCAAGAGTCAAAAATAAGTTATTTTCGACTGTTTTAATGTCGTTTTCTACACCCAACTAAATGAGTAATGTGCTATCTAGTGAACGGTGTTAAAAAAATTTAAATTTAAATTTTTTAAAAAATCATAATTTTTCGTGGGTATAACCCACTTTTTTTTTGTTAAAAATGGCAAGATTCAAAAACAAGTTATTTTGGACTATTTTGATGTCTTTTTCTGCAGCCAACTATATAGGTAATGTACTATCTAGTGTACGGTGTTAAAAAAAATTGAAATGTAAATTATTTGAAAATTCTTAATTTTTAATGGGCTATAACCCACATTTTTTCGATAGAAAATGGTAAGATTCGAAAACATGCTATTATGAATTGTTTTCGTGTCGTTTTTTGCACCCACCTATATGGGTAATGTGCTATCAAGTAACAATGTTAAAAACAATAGAAATATAAATTTTTAAAAAATCATAATATTTTGTGGGTTATAACCCACGTTTTTTTAGTCGAAAACGGCAAGATTAAAAAGAATGCAATTTTAGATTGTTTCGATGTCATTTTTTGCAGCCAACTATATAGCTAATGTACTATCCAGTGAGCGGTATTAAAAAAATTTAAATGTAAATTTTTTGAAAATTCATAATTTTTCATAGGTTATAACTAGGGCTGAGAACGAACACGAACGTTCACGAACAAGCTCGGGCTCGACTCGATTAAAGCTCGGCTCGAGCTTGTTTATTTAATAAATGAATGAACACGAACGGGATTTTGAGCTCAGTTAATAAATGAATAATAAATGAACACATGTGTGAAAGCTCGTTTATGTTCATGAACAGCTCGTTAAAAAGCTCGTTCATAACTCGATTAAAGCTCGTTAAAAGCTCGGTTAAAATATTAATTATATAATATATATTGAACTTATATATGAAATAAAAATATTAAACAATAGAATTATATAATTGGGTTTTTAAATATATATATTTATTGACACACAAATCACACTGTACGGTGATGAGAACGAAAATATACCTTTATGAACAAGACCGGGATCGACTTGGTTATAACCCACGTTTTTTCAGTTAAAAATGGCAAGATTCAAAAACAAGTTATTTTGACTGTTTTAATGTCGTTGTCTACACCCAACTAAATGGGTAATGTGCTATCTAGTGAACGGTGTTAAAAAAATTTAAATTTAAATTTTTTAAAAAATTCATAATTTTTCATGAGATATAACCCTCGTTTTTCGGTTGAAAATGACAAGATTCAAAAACAAACTGTTTTGGATCGTTTTGATGTCGTTTTTTGCACCCACCTATATGGGTAATGTGCTATCTAGTGAATAGTGTTAAAAAAATAGAAATATAAATTTTTTGAAAACTCGTAATTTTTCGTGGGCTATAACCCACGTTTTTTCGTTGAAAACGACAAGATTCAAAAACATGATATTGTAGACTGCTTTCATGTCCTGTTTTGCACGCACCTATTTAGGTAATGCACTATCTAGTGAACGGTGTTAAAAAAATAGAAATATAAATTTTTTGAAAAGTCATAATTTTTTGTAGGCTATAACCCACGTTTTTTCGGTTGAAAATGACAAGATTCAAAAACAAGCTATTTTGGACTGTTTTGATGTCTTTTTTTGCGGCCAACTATATGGGTAATGTACTATCTAGTGAACGATGTTAAAAAAATTGAAATGTAAGTTTTTTGAAAATTCATAATTTTTAATGGGCTATAACCCACGTTTTTTCGATAGAAAACGGCAAGACTCAAAAACATGTTATTGTGGATTGTTTTCGTGTCGTTTTTTGCACCCACCTGTATGGGTAATATGGTATCTAGTAACAATGTTAAAAAAAATAGAAATATAAATTTTTTAAAAATTATAATATTTCGTGGGTTGTAACGCACGTTTTTTTGGTTGAAAACGACAAGATTAAAAAACCTGCTATTGTAGACTGTTTTTCTGTCATTTTTTGCACCCACCTATATTGGTAATGTGTTATCTAGTGAACGATGTTAAAAAAATTAAATATAATTTTTTTTAGAATCGTAATTTTTTTTTGGGCTATAACCCACGTTTTTTCGGTTGAAAATGACAAGATTCAGAAACAAGCTATATTGGAATGTTTTGATGTCGTTTTTTGCACCCACCTATATGGGTAATGTGCTATCTAGTGAACGGTATTAAAAAAATAGAAATGTAAAGTTTTTGAAAAATCATAAATTTTTGTAGGCTATATCCCACGTTTTTTCGGTTGAAAATAGTCTCTGATTAAAAAACAAGCTATTTTGGACTTTTTTTATGTCGTTTTATGCACCAACCTATATGGGTAATGTGCTACCTCGTGAACGGTGTTAAAAAATAAAAATGTAAAATTTTTGAACATTCATAATTTTTCGTGGGCTATAACCCACGTTTTTTGGGTTAAAAATAGCAAGATTCAAAAACCAGCTATTTTGGACTGTTTTAATGTCGTTTTCTATACCCAACTAAATTGATAATGTGCTATCTAGTGAACGGTGTTAAAAAAAATTTAAATTTAAATTTTTTGAAAAATCATAATTTTTCGTGGGTTATAACCCACGTTTTTTTGGTTGAAAACTTTAAGATTAAAAAACATGTTATTGTAAACTGTTTTTGTGTCATTTTTTGCACTCACCTATATGAGTAATGTGTTATCTAGTGAACGATGTTAAAAAAATAAAACTGTAATTTTTTTAAAATTCATAATTTTTCATGAGCTATAACCCACGTTTTTTGGGTTGAAAATGACAAGATTAAAAAACAAACTATTTTGGACCGTTTTGATGTCGTTTTTTGCACCCACCTATATGGGTAATGTGCTATCTAGTTAACCGTGTTAAAAAATAGAAATGTAAATTTTTTGAAAACTCATAATTTTTCGTGGGCTATATAACCCACATTTTTTTGTTGAAAACGACATGATTCAAAAACATGATATTTTAGACTGTTTTCGTGTCCTTTTTTGCACGCACCTATATAGGTAATGTACTATCTAGTGAACGGTGGTAAAAAAAATAGAAATATAAATTTCTTGAAAATCATAATTTTTTGTAGGCATTACCCACGTTTTTTGGGTTGAAAATGACAAGATTCAAAAACAAGCTATTTTGAACTGTTTTGATGTCGTTTTTTGCAGCCAACTATATGGGTAATGTACTATCTAGTGAACGGTGTTAAAAAATTGAAATATAAATTTTTAAAAATTCATAATTTTTAATGGGTTATAACCCACGTTTTTTCAATAGAAAACGGGAAGATTCAAAAACATGCTATTGTGGATTGTTTTCATGTAGTTTTTTTCAATTAGAATAGAAAATGAATCACTTACGAGTTCAAATACCATCTCGTTTGGGAGTTGATGGCATTCTACAACAAAATAGGAGCGATCTTACCACTTACCCTTATATTAGAAAATGTAGATAATTGATAATCACAAAACAAAACAAACAATAAAGTATACTACAATATTCTAGTCCACACAAATTTAATTCTCTGATGCAGTTTGCAATACCCTGTACTAATCCATAGGTATGGCCGATGGCGTATGGGTATTGCATTAAAAGAGGAAAAGCATCAGCCAGTGCTGATTGGCTTATGGGGAAATGATACGCAATAGAAGATTAGCCGCGCTCTCATCGATCTTAATCGCATAATCCGATAATGGAACGAGGATTTCCTCCAGCAGTCCCCTTGGCCTGACATAACATCTTGATCTTCTGAGAAACTCAAATCCTCTTCAGCAGTAACTGGATAATCATAACAGACAATATCACTGAATAAACAAACTTATGTACAAGTTCAACTGCCCACGAGGCTCCACCCGGCTGTTTTCTTCAAGCTTCCTTCTTTCATAATCTTCCGCAGCTTTGACACAATCTCCCATCTCCCAGCCTCTGCATACATATTAGACAAAACAACATAAACCCCATGGTTATGAGGATCCAAAGCAACAATTTCCTTGCTCACTCTTTCAGCAACTTCAGCATTATTGAAATTCTTACAAGCGGCTAGTAATGCTCCCCACATCACCACATCAGCTTTCCATTGCATTCCTCTTATCAGCTCCTCGGCCTCTAACAGCTTCCCACTACGCCCAAGAAGGTCAACCATACAGCCATAGTGCTCTATTTTAGGTTCAATACCATACACGCTGCTCAAGGAACCAAAAATTTTCTCACCAAAATCAAACAATCCTGCATGGCAGCATGCCGATAAAACTCCAACAAATGTAATATCACTTGGCCTCAATACCATCTCTTCCTCTAACTTCTTAAAGAAATCGAGCGCTTCTCGGGCGTGGCCATGAACAGCCAATCCACAAATCATTGCATTCCAAGTTGCAATATTCCTTTCTTTCATAGTAGCAAAACACTCGTGTGCCTCCACAAATGCCCCATTTCTCGCGTACATATTGACTAATGCCGTCCCAAGAATCACTCCCAATCCGACCTTTTTTTCTTCAATATAAGAATGAATCTGCTTTCCGACATTCAAACCACCCGACTGAGCACAAGCTGACAGTACCGAAGCCAAAGTAACTCCACTAGGCTCAAACCCCTCGGAGATCATTTGATGAAACAATTCGATTGCCGCGCTTCCACAATCATTTTGTGCATACCCACTTATCATTGTCGTCCAAATGCTCAAATTTCTATAAAAAACTTCATCAAACACTTTCCGCCCATCTCTCAAACCAGCCGAAACAGAGTAACCCCTGATTAAGGCATTAACAACATGCAAATCCAAGTCTAGCCCGAACTTCAAAACTTGGACATGAACTTGCTTACAAGAACTCAACGATTTCAAGCTAGAACAAGCCTTGAGAACAAAGGGGAAGGTGTGTTTACCGGGAGCGATGCAAAGTCTCCGCATTTCAATGTAGAGAGACAAGGATTGTAGAGGATTTGGGCAGCCAGCATGGGCTCTAATGAGAGTGTTCCACATAAATGAATTGGGTTGTTGGGTGTGTGAAAAGAGTTTGAAAGCATAATTCAAGTCGCCTGAGTCGGAGAGAGAACAGAAAGCCAGCAAGCGGCTGGCGGCATAGTTGTCATGGATACGACCGGTGGTGATCATTTGGGCGTGGATTTGTTTGAGTTGGTGCATAGAAGTGCATTGGTCTGCCAGAAAGGAAAAGCTCGGAAGCTTTGGTGGTTGCGGTGGCTGTGGCTGTGGCTGTGGCTGTGGAGGAAGAGAAATAAAGGTATGGAGGTAAGTGCGAGAGAATTGGAGGCGGCAAATTAGTTTTGGCGGGGGCATTCGTCCTCAAGGCCAAACCGGCAAAGGAGTTAGTTAGTTTTAGTTACTTTGTTAGTGTTGAGTAAGTGGGCTAGAACTAGAAGCGTGAATGATGCAGCAAGACCCCTCACTAAATCCCGTATCTAATGACGTGATCCAACAACGGTGGAGGAGGTGGCCCAATTTAATTTAATTCAGCCCATTGTCTTTAATACCCGTCACTAAGTTGGGCCATCGACAATTTAGGAGTCGACTTTGAGTACACCCCTAATCAAGCTACTCGAACTCATTAAGGGTGCTATTCGAGCTCGAACTCCATTGAACATCAAATTTTGAACTCGAACTCGAGTTTGAGTTCAATTATTTTAATATTTTTTTAAAAAATTATACGATGTATTTGTAAATTTTTTAAATTTAATAATGTAAAATTATAATTTACTATAAAATTAATGACTAAAACATAAATATAAGTAGATTAAATTATAATTTATTAAAATTTAGAGACAAAAATATAAATATTAAAAATAAATATATATATATATATAGTTGAGTAGCTCGCGAGCTACTCGATTGTGTTTAATCGGAGCTCGACTCGAATTCGAACTCGAGTTGATTAATTGACCAACCTTTTTGCTAGTAGTTCGCTATTTGAGTCGATTAATTGATTGACCTTTTTGCTAATAGTTCGCTTGTTTACCACTTCTAATCGATATAATGTTCTAGTTTGCCAAAAATAATTATTAAGTAAGCCTGATACTTTCTACGTTAGTTTTAGCAGTACAAACACTAATTAAAAAAATATATATATAGTCTCTTATTTACCGATATTTATAACTACAATACTTTTTCCTCTTGGCGATGAATAAAATTGAAATTTTTTAACTTTTTGTATTGAAATTTGTAAAATAGCACTTATATAAAAAAAAAACTAAAATTACACTTATTGAAAAACTAAGGAATAGATGAAAAAAGATTAGATATTCTGTCAAACATTATTATTCTATTTTATATTAATAAACATAATGATGTTGTTTACCTCTATTTATGTTTTTAATTCTTAATTTTAATTTTAATGTAATCACGTCATTTCGAAATAAGATAAACGAGACAGCTGTTTGAGTCTATCGTACAAGAGAGGCATTAATAACATCAAAAAAAACAAAAATAAATCAGTATGGGAAAATCCAATGAGTAAGTAGTACTGTTGAAGGTGGTGTGGATTCCAACAGATAGTCCTCGTCGTGGTCGTCATGTGGATTGATCACAAACATCAATGAGATGAGACTACAATTGAAAAATGGAAAAAGGGCGGCCCAGTAAAGTTTGTTTTGTTGGAATTATTATTCTAATACTCCTTGATTCACTCACACCCCCTCACACACTCGCGCATAGTATTTGATATTACCGGCTGGCTTTCCTCGCTCCTCACGCGAATAACAACCCAAACACCATCCCAGTTCCACCGCGCGCATCAAATTCAACCAAAAGCTACCGCAGCGCAGGCGGCTGATAGTACTACACTGATACCTGAGGCTGAAGAGTTTGATTCACTAAACTCTCAGAAATGCCTGGAATACTCGGACCTTCTGATTACTCTCGGGAACCACCTCGTCATCCTGGCCTTAAAATCAATGCCAAGGCTTGTCCCTTTTCTTTCTCTTCCTCATTCTACTCAAGATTCCATTTTTATTCAATCATTCCTGTTTATTAATTCAAAGCCTGCTGCCTTTTTGGTTAGAAATCTATGCCATTGCCCGGCTTCTTTTTCTTTTTAACCACCCTCTTGAATTGGATGAATAATTCATGAACATGACCGACCATTCTTTGATTGGCTTATATGCAAATTCGGTTTGGTTTTTTTTTATTATTATTATTATTACCTTTTGATAGTCTTTTGTTTTAATCAATGATTTGGCACCGGTTACCATCTGTAAAAAGTAAACGATATGCATGAAAGCCTCCCAGCTTCAAGTAATGTTGTCTAACAAATCGGTTGGCTGTTTCAGTTAATATAAGATGACAGTTGGATTAAATGAGGAATCATGAACTCTCTCATTGTTTTTTCAGGAACCATTCAATGCTGAGCCAACTCGCACAGCTTTGATCTCCTCCTATGTGACTCCTGTCCATTACTTTTACAAAAGAAACCATGGACCGATACCAATAGTTGAAGATATTGGGAGGTTTGCAACTATTCATGTTTCTTTTCTCCTATTCATGTTTCTTTTCTCCAACAAGTATATCTAATCATCTCACAAGTGTAAACATACTGAAGCCTATCTAATACTTCTCATTCACTAATGTTTTATCAAACAGAT
Source organism: Ophiorrhiza pumila (assembly GCA_016586305.1). NCBI lineage: Eukaryota > Viridiplantae > Streptophyta > Magnoliopsida > Gentianales > Rubiaceae > Ophiorrhiza > Ophiorrhiza pumila. Next base: position 415,690 of record BLIW01000007.1, read on the forward strand.
ATTCTGTTACTATAACGGGATTGGTAGAAAATTCCAAAGACATATTCATGAAAGATATCTGGTGAGTTATTTGATGAAGGTGTATAGCTTAAAAATTTGATCTTTGACTGGTAATCAAATGTGGAACCTTTTCTTTTGTCTAAACAACAGGAGTCTTCCAAAACATACCGTCACTGCCACATTACAGGTAGTTTAGGTTATATTGCTTTCACTTCCTTGAGAATGTAACTCAAAAATTTACTCTACAAAATACACACACACACACACACATATATATATATATATATATGTTTCTGCCTTCAGGAAGCAATATTTTTGTGTTTCCTATGAGTAATTTGTTGGTATGGTGTGCTATTTGTAGTGTGCTGGCAATAGAAGGACTGCTATGAGCAAAACACGTAAAGTGAAAGGAGTTGGCTGGGATGTTGCTGCTCTAGGAAATGGTCAGTTGTCAATCAATATCCTAAAGTTGGTGCACAGCACATGCTTTTTCCCTGAGTTACCTTATTGGCTCACCTCATATCTTATGTGTCTTTGTTTCAGCTGTCTGGGGTGGTGCCAAATTGGCAGATGTCCTTCAACTTATTGGCATACCTATATTGACAGGTAGTACGCCCTCAGGAGGAAAGCATGTTGAATTTGTGAGCATTGATAAGTGTAAGGTAGTTCTTTTACTCTTCTATTATTAATTTATAAAGTTTTCGACTGGTTGCTTTTTTCTCTTTGGTGTTAGAACGTTAATTCAAATTAAAAGGGGAAGGGGGAGAGCTAAAAAGGATTGGAATGAAACGATAAAAAAAGATATGACATACTTAAGTATAAATGAAAACATGTGTATAGTTAGAATACGATGGCGAAGTCTGATCCATATAGCCGACCCCACATATAAAGGCTAAGTTGTTGTTGTTGTTGTTGTTGTGGTTGTTAGAACTTTACTTGATTCAATGATGTTCTCATAGGAGGAAAATGGAGGTCCCTATAAGGCATCAATTCCATTAATTCAAGCCACAAACCCGGAAGCTGATGTTTTGTTGGCTTATGAGATGAATGGGAAGGTATTATACGCTTCTAAACATCACAAGTTACAATTTTATCTGAATAATCTGCTTTTTGCCTAGACGTCGCTCCTTTTCCCCTCAAGAATATGATTGTCCTGAGTCTGGTCTTTTTAATTTGAATAAAATGTTTCAGTGTGGCCCAGTTGATAAAAAGGAACTAAGAGTATTTTGTGTTTCTCGATCATAGAGAATTCAATTGTGAGTTTACTATTGGTGTTTTTCTTATCTTACTCTGGCACTGGTTGCCACCATACAAAGACTCTTAACAGGGATCATGGCTACCCACTGCGTGTTATTGTACCTGGTGTTATTGGTGCCCGTTCTGTCAAATGGCTTGATTCCATCAATATCATTGCAGAAGAATGCCAGGTTAGGATCTTTTGCTTTCACTTGCATGTGATAGTACTTTGTTTTCGACTCTTAAGTAAGCTTAAACCTCTTTTATTAGCATAACTTAATGATTGTGGTACTTTACAGGGATTCTTTATGCAGAAGGACTATAAAATGTTCCCTCCTACAGTTGACTGGGATAATATCAACTGGTCAACCAGGAAGCCCCAAATGGATTTCCCGGTTCAGGTGATTGCCTATGTAGTCCTTTATTTATTTGCTTATTTTCTCTTGAAATTATCAGAGTTTCTGCTTTCAAGAACTACAGAGCAATTTAAATTCTGCCATATGCAAATAAAAGAAATCCTCAAGATAACAATGGTTGAATACTAATATTATGGTTTCATGATAACTTTGCCCAACTTATTCTGATTTACAGGTTTGAAATGGAGTACTAAAGGTTTAGTCTTTTGGAATTATCTTAGGTCCAAAATCAAAATTATGAAATGAATCTATAAAGTTATTTCAAACCGCTTTTCGATACTTGAAGAATGACATAAATGCAATTCTGATGCCAACAGTTATCAACTTTATTGAATCAGGTTGTTTGATGATAGTTCTTCTGTTGATCCACCTAATTGTTTTGCTTCTGACAGTGTGCCATATGTTCTCTGGAGGACATGAATTCCATGAAGAATGGAAAGGTTAGCTTGCTTTTAGATGGTTTTTTATGTTTGTGGTTCTGGCTCTCACATAAGAGTTATTCAGGCTAGAATGTGAGCACATGATTTTGTCATTGAGTTATCGGTATATATAGTAGTTCTATAACTATGTAATAGAGGTAACTACGATGGGAGATCCAACTACTCCTGATGCAAGGTACAACACCCTGTACATCTCAATTATCTGCTAGCTAGACAAGTACGTAAGACTCAAAATCGGCTATCAGAAAACTGTGTATGTATGATATCACCTTCCTGAATGAAATAATGCTTACAGGATAAATGATCATTGACTACTTTCTTCTACTTTGGATGACAGGGGATCCCCAAGTTTACCATGTGCTGCCTAATTACATTTTATGACACCGTACTCAAGCATGTTGACCTAGCATTTTTATTGGTTATGTCGCTATTCAATTATTCTATATTTTCTGTCAGATAACTATAAAGGGGTATGCAGTATCAGGAGGTGGACGTGGCATTGAGAGAGTAGATGTATCGATTGATGGCGGCAAAACCTGGGTGGAAAGTTCGAGATACCAGAAACCTGGGCTTCCATATATTGCAGATGATGCTAGTAGCGACAAGTGGGCATGGGTGTTTTTTGAGGTTGAAGCTGAAGTTCCTCAAAGTGCTGAGATAGTAGCCAAAGCGGTTTGTACACTTTTCTTCTCATTCTTCAGTTGGCCTATTTGCTTCTCTGACATGGTTTATGAAGAAAAGCATGTCATGCATGATTGTAATACAAAATTCTTCACATCTCCATGTGGATGTTAATCCTAAAGCGATGGCCATTATCTCAAAATAAACAAATATAATCAGTACCAGAAATGAACCTTCTATAAGCTGGTAGCTAGGGGCGGAACTGTTGATCTAGATGCTTACCTGGATCTTAGTTGTTATGTGGGACATGTGTAGAAGTTAAACAAGTGTTTTGGTTGACTGGAACTGATATCTTTTTGGTAATATCTTTTATAATTACAAAGTCAAATGCAATGTGATGGGATCCTGTATTGCAACTAAGATGTTGAAATAACTGATTACCTAGCGGTGACATGTGAACTGTGGAAGGCACTCATTTTTTTTATTTTTTTTTTTTGAAATTTGATATTCTGCAAATCATTTATGAGCAGGTAGATACTGCTGCCAACGTCCAGCCTGAAAATGTTGAAGTCATTTGGAATTTGAGAGGGATATTGAACACCTCCTGGCATCGAGTTAATGTTCGTGTTGCTCACTCTAGTTTGTAGGATAAATGGAAGACTGTGACTAAAAGCTACTTTGGTTTTATGTTCACCCCTTGGCTGCAATGTAAAAAGGCATCTGTAACCTTTCATCCAACTTTCATTTTATTTTAAAATGAGGTTACAAAATGCATTAACATTGAGATGACTTGGCAAAAGGAAACTTTAGGTTTTTATTCTAAGTGAAATGAGAAATACACTGGGCCTGGGATTACAGCATCTCAATGGCAGGTGAAATGTTTGAAGCGAAGTTGCATACTTGGTGGTGACTAATGTTGCAAGTATCCCAGTCGTTTATTTACTAGTGCTGATTTTAAATTCTGTAAACATACGTGTGCTATTCCTCTATTCCTACGCAATGCATGAATGATAGAATGGATTGTCTCTAGAGTCTATTTGTGGACGATCACAATTCACAGGAGAGCTTTTAGTGGCAGTAATTTCTAGTATTGAATGATGTGACGGAGTCGGCCGCCTATTGTTTGAATTTGGAGCATCATCAATGTGTATTTGTGCTATAGCCTATAGGAAAATCGCACTCCTAACATCTTCAATATTTCTACCACTCAAATCAAGCCCATCAGTATCAATTGATAACAAGACAGAAAGAGATTGTGTAGCTTGCAGTGCAGTGCACACCAAACAGGAAACAGCAGGCTAAAAACTTTGATGTGGAGTTAGATTTAGTCGGCATCATTGCGTCCCTTGGCATAACTTGTACCATTATTATGATACTAATTAGTAAGAAGCTAATACCATATAATAATAATAATTTAAAACAAAAGTTGCCAAATTCATGTAGAGAATATAGATGTTTCTTTCTTAATTGACAACGTTATTCAAAATTTCACAAGATATGGTTTATGTATAGCGTATGCCATCTTGGTGAATTTCCAAAAGGAAAATCATCTAACTCAACTGCATCCCTCACCTACCTATGTCTGTCACACTTGACATTTGTTAAAAATTCCACCGGACTAGTCGTGAAAAACGAGGAAACCAGTTCTGCCATCCGCTCAACAAGACAACAACTGTAATGTAATGTAAAAAAACTACCCCATTAATACTAACTAATTTAAACATTTTCAGACACTAAGGGGATACCACCACTACAGCTTTTGTACTAACTTTCAATATGTTAAGATGATGTTTTACGCATCTTAAAAATCATTCAGCAATTAATATAAATTCAATACCACTCACCTTCTACAATGCTAAGCTTCCAAATTGTTTATTCCACTCCTCGTATGTACCAAGTTCATTCGCTGAAACCGAAGGCCTAACCTCTTGTAGCGCATTCTCGAAGTCCTACACAAAAACCATGACCATCAAAAGCGACCCATTTCTTTCTTCCTTTTGCCTATCAAATCCAACCGCCATTTTACTTTTTTTTTTTATTATAATATATTGTATGCAAGAAAACAGTCAACAAGAATGAAAATTGTTTACTAGATCAATTAAGTTCTCGCTTCTGTCCATGCAAATTACCTTTACTGTTACTGCTCTCATATCCTCTTTTTTCAGCTTTGTGATTTCAATACCCTGTTTAAGTGCCTCTCTCAGTGGTCCCATTGAAGCATCCTTCACTAAGTTCTTCATGTCAGATCCTGAGTATCCTGTGAACATGTAACGCGTAGGTACAGATAAAAGACAACAGCAGCGGCAAATGTCGTGGTTTCAAGAATATTATGGAGAAGCTTATCTTCTAATCACCAACTCTGTAAATCAGACCTTGGGTCAACTTGCATATGGTATCAATATCTTCTTTTACAAGCTTAAATAGTCCATCTTTATCCAAGAGATTCTGAACTATCCAGGCTCTTGCTTCTTCATTTCCAGATACAAAATGTCAGATATAAGTTCGAATACCTAAGAAAAGGTTTTGTAAAAGAATTCCTGGATGCACCTGAAGAAGGGAGTGGAATGTATAGTCTTTTAGTAAGTCTCCTCCTCGCAGCCTCATCAAGTTCTTGGGGTCTATTTGTTGCTCCTGTTTTGGTAACAGAACCACCTCTGTTACTTCTCGTAATACAATGAATGGACATTAAACTTACCTTGGAAAGAGGAAAATATGTATTTTGGCAGCATATCCTGAGACAAGCTTCAAGTCTACTGAGCATGACGTAATCATATGTGGAAAACTGAAGGGCATTGCAAGCATTGAAGAATGAAAGAAGGAATCATCCCAAGATTTTACACATAACTTGATGCACAAAGCAGGAATACTTTTGCTTTCTTAATTGAGCTTCCAAAGATAACTTCTCTCCTCAATGGATGAAATTAAGAAAGTTGAAATAGTTTTGAGAGTTAAAAATTACCTATAAGAAGAATTTGTTCACTTCCACTGTCAAAACCTTCCATTTCAATCAGGAATTGTGTCTTAAGCCTCCTACTGGATTCATGCTCGCCTTCTGACTTCCGCTGAAACAAGATCTAAGTTCTTAGCATAACACATATCTCCAGCAAAGCAAATGCAGTTGAAACCCAAAGTAGCACTTTCCGATTTCTAAAGTAAAACCAGACACCTTTGGATGCAAAATGCCAATGACCTGTAACTAACAATGGGCCTGAATAATTTTTCCCAAAACTTTTATTTATATGGGAGGAAGTGAATTTGGATTTCTATCTTCTGTGCAGAAAGTAGGAACCAAATTAAATTATGGGAGAATACAGAATATCTTCTCGAGAATTGCAATCACCTCATTTTTATGGTGAACTGAAAGAACATTTTAATTAACTTAACAGACTTATCTCGACATGTATACTAAAGTTAATTACCTGAGACAAGAGTGAATCAATCTCATCAACAAATATAACGGCTGGTTGACGACAACTGGCAACTCCAAAAAGAGCCCTTACCAACTTTTCCCCCTCACCAATCTGCATCACCCATTGATGATAGTCAAAGAATATTGAATTTCTAACACACCTGCATATGTGCTAACTAGAATAATGTTAAACGAATATGGCATGAACCAGATATCACTTGCAAATTTTTATGCTCTTGCCTAAGATGCTTTTTGCATTAGAACAGGAAAGAAAATGTTTTACCTCTTGGCCTGTGATTCAGAGCTAAGAAAATACAAACTATTAAAACGCTGTTAGTGTTTGATGCCACTTAAAACGTAGCCAAATTCCATTGAATGTAAAGATCTTCTAATTTTAGGATAACTGGAAAAGGTTAAAAAGAAATAGTGCATTTCCAAACAACGGCCAGTTGAACTGCATTTCATGAGGTGATAACGTATAAATGCCCATTCAGCATGCGAAGATTATAAGTACTTGTATTCTGATTGGGTAAGATTTAGAAACAGACCTAGCACATTCCTTAAACTGGCTCACTTGAAATAAATCAATTGATTCTAAAACAATAAAACCAACTGTTTTTTTACCCAGGATAACAATATATGGTGTAAAGCTTTAATTTTGGGCATTAACAAGGTCAACTCCAGATACTTTTATTAGTAATACAATGTCTATAACTTTTATTAACATTTTGGTTTTCTTGAAAATGATTTTTTTTTTTTTTTTTTTTGCCCTTTTTCTTCTGTATACATAAATTCTACAAAGATGATGAACCTCAGTTGAAGTAGCAAGAAAAACATACCCACTTGCTTGTCAAAGAACTGGCAGATATGTAGAAAAAGGTAGCCTTAGCCTCTCCAGCTATTGCTTTCCCTATCATAGTCTTCCCAGTTCCCTGTTGCATAATAGGATGATAAATCAACAGTAGCATGTTATTCTTATTCAAAAAATGTGAACCAAAAACTTACTGGAGGACCAAATAGAAGAAGACCACGGCCAGGGGAGCGACAGCCTCTGAATATGTCAGGACGTAGTAAAGGCCAAATGACCATCTCTGTCACACATTTTTTAGCATGCTCCAGACCAGCTAAGTACACAAGAAATCCCATTGATCAGGCCCGAAAAGTCTTTGCACATTATATTTTATAACAGGTTAACCAGGAAATTGATACAATCACACAACGCACAGGAACCAACTTACCAATGTCATCCCAACGAACATTAGGATCCTTATCCATTATTTCATTGCTAACATGCTCGATAAGACGAGGTTCTAAGTTCCTCAGTTTCTCAGGGAGCTCACCGTCAGGACCACATAACAGTTCCAAACTATAAAAGGAACAGTTATGTGAGAGAGAGAACTTTCCAAAGTCAGACTAGGTCATTACCACAAGGAAGTAGAACTTATTAGCATCTCATATAATAAAAGCACTGCATACAGCTAAGAGCTAACCATCTCTTGGTTGAATCATCCATTGCATCCTCACCCTTCCCAGAAATGCGTGAAGCCACATTACCAGCACTATTCCCATTGGATTTTATAGGGGGAATAAAATTACCACGGATGCCACGACGTGGAACTCCATAGGATCTGACACCGTATCCTCTAGGAAAGATATCATTTTGTGGTGAACTTGAAGCACTTGGTGATCCAGTTAAACCTTGCCTTTGCCTGGACTCCATTTCCTATGGCAATGAAAAATTGCCAAAATAAGTAGTGCATCAGCAGGTAAATTTAAAATACTTACTGATTTGGCAACAAATTGGAATTAAATTCAGAAATAAAAAAGAAAAGAAATAAAAGATAGTCAAAAAAGAAACTTATGCAGCTTGGAAGATTAAAATAAAATTTCGGGATTTCCAGCCTTTATGTTGCATGAGGATAGTAAGAAGTGTGTCCAAAAAGATATGAACGATATGACAAATGAAATCTTAAAGTACATCATTAACAAGTGACAAGACGGTCGAAACTAGGTAGCATAGTTATTCAATTCTAAAATGATAGTAGCAGCAATCATAGAAGCTGCACATATAATAGTTAAATACCAGCTTCGTTCTTGCAGTAACAAATCCATTGCCTGATACATCATTCTCAATTTCTTCAATGCATGATGGGAACTCCATGCGATCATTTCTTGGGATAGTGATTTCCTTGTGAAGCCTTTTTACCCCAAAATTGTTTCCAATTCCTCTTTCTTCACCTTCAACTTTGATAGGCACAGAGACAGACTGGTTTTTTGGGAAATTACGAGTTGAATGAGCCGTTTCAACAAGAATGCAATCGTTGAAACTATTATCAGGTTCACAACTACTACTTTTTGCCTTGGAAAGATTTCCATACAAGTAAGTCAATTTACTCTGTGCAAGAGATTTTGAGGTTTTGCAGCTTGCTTTGTCCTGCCAGTCCACTTTATCTCCCTGAAACAACTGCTTTACAATTATTTCTGAACTTAAACGCTACTGTAAACTTTTTAATAATCGTGGACAGATATAAAAAAAAAAGGAAAGCATTCAGAATGGGGAGGCTAACAGAATATAAATAATTAAACAATCGACAACTCAGAAGTAATAGCAACATTCGAGAAAAAGAATATCAACCAAGTGCTAGATGAGCAGTAATCTAAGCATAAGATCAACATAAAGAGGGAGGACATGAACAATGAAGCAACAACTACTAAGCCTTTATCCCACAATGTGAGGTCGGCTACATGGATCATATTTTGCCATCGTATTATATCATTACACATGTTTTCATTTATATTAGAGTATATAATATCTTTCTTAATCGTTTCTTTCCAATTCTTTTTAGGTCTCCCCCTTCCCCTTTTAATTTGAGTTGATTTTTTTCTACTTTTTTCACATCGCACTGGTGCATCTATGAGTCTCCCATATGCCCGTGAACAATGAAGCAACCAAAAAAAAGAAAAAAAAACTAATTCTCTTTACCATTCCATTCAGGGCACTTACTTTGGATTGCAGAAGAACTTGAAAGTACTTAGACTGCTTAATCTCCTCAATGTCAGTGTCCCCTCCCTTGCTAAATACAGAGCAGGGCTCTCTGCCAGCTTGTTCAAAAGCTTGGCTGAAATTATGATGTCAAATAAATAGTAGCATTATCGAGAAGAGAGCACAGATTAGCTCTAAGTAGAAATTGCAAATGTTAAGTCATATGTCATCGATAGGCAACAAAAAGAAACACAAAATTACAAAATTAGTTGTACAGTAGTAATAAATAAAGATAGAAATTTAAATGCTAGCTAAACTTGAAGCATTGCATAATCCAAACCCAGTCTAAACTAAAACTGGATAGTATCCCCTTGAAAGAATAATCAGGATCCGTAATTACCCAAAAGACTCTATGATTAGGCTCAATTACAAATTACAAGTAGATATTTATTTTGACTCCCATAATCTACGCGTTCGTAAATCTATAAATTCTTCCAATTAGTGAAATAACATGCAATTATCGTAATTGTGGCAGGTCAAATATGTCGACAAGATGCATAGAACAAATATTTAAAAATATACCGATCAGACAAAAGAATGAGAGAATTTCGAACGGAATCGAGCTTCGACAGAGCAACGCGGCGAATAGGGTGGATGAATGCCTCGTCAACGTCGGAGTGGGACCGAGAATCAAGGAAGCCGACGAGCCCTAGGGAAAGTACTTGAGCAGCAGAGAAATCTCCATTTTGGAAGGCGACATCCGCACCAAATAGAAGAGAGTGAAGACGCTTCAGGTTTATGTCCACTTCTTTTCTCCAGCACAAGTCCGAATCAGACTCTTTTCCCATTTTCTTCTTCTCCTCCGATATTGCAGTAGCAGTGCCCATTGCTCTCTCTCTCTTATTTTCCCGCCATTTTCAGAAGTGGTGGAGACGGGAGAGGTTTGCGGCCGACTTCAATGCCCCCAAATTATAAACTACTCAACACTCATTTATTTAAAAAGGAAAAAAAAAAGACAATTTTTGCCTTCTCTATTTTCGAGAAGATGTGGTTAAATTAAATTTTTAAGAGAAAAACAGCTATTTTCTTTAAATTATGTATGCGTGATTTCAATTTTTTTTTTGTTTTCAATTTAATGGAATACATATAATTGATAGATTATGTTAGAAAAATAAAAAAACTACAATTTTTATGCTTTAATTTTGAATTTTAAGGGGAAAATTATTGTGTTATACATGTATAAAAAAAAATTATACATGCAGATTTTCAAAAGTCAATTTTTTTGTTATAGATACAATGAAAATCATATAAACTAATAAATTATGATAGAGAAAAAAAAATCAAAATCTCCCCCCTCCCTCCCTTAAATTTTTTTTGCCTCAATGAATAAATCAATCGTGAGTTGAGCAACTAATTCGCCAGATGGACATTCCCATCTGTTATTTGCTCAATGAATTCATTACTGCAACAAAAATTTGGATGACAAACAATTGATTGAAGGAACCCTTCTTCTGGTTTTGGGAGGAGAACATGTCGAATGCAACAATTAACAGATGCATAAACCTAATCCAGGTAAATGGAGGCTAACAAGATTTCCTTTCCAGGCAATAAGCTATCTAAGCTGTAACCGAAATGGATTTACCTTCTTTTAGGGCAGGTTAAAAACAATCCCATGGCCATGGGATGATAAATTATAGAATCAAACACAAGTCTGAGAAAGAAATGAATATAAAGTTATTCCCTTTCTTATGGGAAACATAAGTCTGAGAATCATGAGCATGATGCCATTTACTTAAGTAAATCTTAAGTACATGCAAAAATCACCTCTGACAATATTAGCATTTAAATTTAACACCGCCTGTTTAGTCTATTTCTAGGGTTCCAAGATGAACTACTTACAGAAGTACTACTGCACATCAAGGCAGATCCTTTAAAACTGTTAGTTGCAGTAATGCTAGCTTCATCACCAGCAGAAAAATAGTGCAGGCAAATTGCTTGAACAGCCCACAAATCCTAATCTTTTGTCTTCTACAAGGATGCATCTCCCAACTGGAAGATGGAAATTCCTACTGACTGATGAAATCAAGCAACTATATAACAGCAATTTTCAGTAGTATGACCATGTATGGTGAAATCATATCAGAAAGTTGCACGTTTGCTGCAATTTAGGTAATCCTCCATGTTCATGTGCTTCCAGGTGCATCTGCAGGTGGCTTCCTATTCAAGTACCGAATAACAGCATCTTCAACCCTGTTAATGACACAGTTAAACAGTGACTCCTCTACCCGCCAAATCAAGGAAAATGCGCGTGTATTTCAAGCATATAATGGGACTCTAGTAGCAAATACAGAAATAGCAAATACAGAAAGAAGAAGACCTCAGGTTCAGAAGTTCAACATCAGAAAAGTTGGATGTCATTTCGAAATAGAAGAATGAACATGAACTCCATTAATCAAAATAAAACAATAAAAATATTCGAACACGTTTGAAGAATCATCTAAGATTGCTTTTGTAAGAAGATATAGTAAGAAAGCAGCAACAGTAGCTATTTTTATCCCGTGATAAGAGTGTATATATCAGGGAAGTAAAATAAAGAAATGAAAGCAGAGAAGAACATACCAGGGCTGGTTGTAAAAGTCGGACCGACGCTCCTTCTCTGCACTGCGGCTGGCTTCCCCTACCAAAAGCTTAAGGTCCTTATTTTGGGAATCAATTAAGGCATTAATAAATTCAACAGGTGATTGACTGAAACCAAGAAAAAATGCTCTTCGTTTACGGTGCTCATGTATCTTCCTGATGGCAGTACAAATTGCTTCATCACAGGCATCAATCTCTTTGGTTTTTTCTGTGTTAGCTAGCAAAGCATTCAACTCCCTCTGTATTGGAAATGGCAAATCAACTAATACATCATAACATGCAGTTCCGGCAGGGCAATTGCCAGAAAGCTTTATCCTGTGCTCCAAATGTATAGGTTGTGGCGAGGCCAAATGAGGGGATATCTTCTGAGTGACAGCTGTAAATTTTACCTTTCCTTCACCAAATACTTTATGAAGTGGTGGATCACAATTGAAATATGAAGGATCATCCTGACACTGCAGCTTTCGTGCCTTAACATAATGCCAGATTGCAGATATAATTCTGGCACGAGTATCAACTTCAATCCCAAGAACTTCCATAAGAGCAGCTGAAAGCTTATATTTCTCAGGCATGTAATTCATTTCCAACCTTATATTCAAAGTGAATTCTTGATCTCCTTTCCTTTTCACCTCAAACCCCTCATGAGGTCCCGAGGATCGAGCATTATCCCACATGATAATATGGTTTTCTGGATACAATTTCTGGTCCAAAGATATGGTAACTCTCTTGAAGAAAGCAGAGAATTTGGGATACATGGAACTTGTTTTCTGAAACATGGCAGCCTGCTCTGGGTCCATCCCCTCCTCCAGAATTCTCCCGATGATTTTTAGCGTCCAGGTAGGTGGTTCCGCATTCGGCTTCTTAGGAATGGTACGTATCTGATTAGCAAAAGTGTTAAATACATAAATACGAAGAGTTTTCTGAAGACAAGGTGGATTCTTAACCGCCTCTTGGATATCAATTTTCTTTCTCGACAGAGCAGCATCAACACGAGACTCAAACTCGAGTAGCTGAGTGTACAGAGAAGATTCGGGTAAAATTGCTGCAACCCTTTCATGCAATTGCTTCTCAGGCAGCTTCTGTTTTTTCCTACGAGCGGCGGCAGACAGTTCCATAGTTCTCATAGGAGAAGCTACATTGGTTGTGGACAAGCCCGGTGGCCGTACAGGTGGCTTCTGTGGCAACCTTTTTGCATTGGGATTACCAGTCCCTGAAATGGAAGGAGATGATGAACCCAAATTGGCAATGCCACTGGCATGAGCCTGGTTAAGGGACAGTCCTTGAGCTTGTAATTGGGCTTGGAACTGGGCATGTGCCGCTTGAGCTTGAGCATGAGCATGAGCATGAGCTTGAGCTTGAGCTTGAGCCTGAGCTTGAGCTTGAGCATGAGCTTGAGCCTGAGCCTGAGCCTGAGCTTTTGACTGTGCTTGAGCAAGGGCTTGGACATGAGCTGCAGAAAGTTGGGAAAGATTAAACTGCCCGGGAAAGCCTGACCCCCCTTGTTGCTGGGCTTGGGACTGCGATTGGAGGTGCGCCGCCATGTTTGCAGGCATAGCATTGCCAAAAGGGGACGGAACCCCAACATTTTTAGGAGCATTACTGTTGTTTGTAGACATAATTATTGCTAAACCTAAACAATCAACCTGCAAGCAAGGAAAAAAAACAACAAAAATCGAAAATTTGTTCAGGAGAATAAAAATCAAAATCAAGGGGCTAAATAAAAATCTAAAATCGAATTGAATAACCAGTTTCGGGTACCGTGAAGAAACCCCAATAGGAAAAGATAAGTTAATAACTAAGATTAGGCTGCCCCCCACGCTCCAAACAGCAAGTTGGTGACATCCAAAAGAACAAAGATAGCTACTTCAAAAATGGTATGTGCTATTCCATCCAAACACTCCGAAATCTAAATCTCAAAAGCTTGAAACCCTAAAACCCTAATTTATGAACTCAAAATTATCAAACAATTTTCCTAAAATAGCAGAAGAAAAAAAATTACTGGAATAAAAAACGAAAGAGAATCAGGAAAGAAAGTAAGATAAGTTTGGAATCCCAGCACAATTAAGGAGAGAAAAATTAGGCATAAGTGCTTACGCAGAAACAGAAACAGAAACGTAAGAAAGCGTCGGGGATGGTGGTTTTAAATAAAGCTGTCAAAACATGAAGACAGGAGCCGTTGAGCCGCTTTTTCTTTGACGCTGGCGGCTACATAGAGTAACGGCAAGTGACTGGAGTCGTCGTCCCTGCCTTTGTTTCTTTCTTTGCTCAACTGCTCAGTCTATGCTCCTCTCTCTCCCTCTCCTTCTCTCACTTGAAATGACGGACAGGCCATTTTGGGCTTGGGCTAAGGACTTATATTTGGGCTGTGCGGCAACACTTTTAAATAGGCCAATTATTCTATCCTCATGAAACAAAAGAACAATTTGTTATATTTGACCAAAAAAAAATCTAATATTGTTTCTTTTATTCATCATAATTATTGTTAATTTCAAGTAGATAGATTAGGCAAATATGAATTATTATAAGTACACATCATTTTATGATGGGTGACATTTGTACTTCTCATCAAGAAAGAAAAAAATGTCTAAGCTTTACAAAAGATTTAAAAAAAAGACTATAATGAGAAAGATGAATAATTTGTGATAACTGTCGAGATTCGAGAGAGATAAAAGATAGTTGTGTCATATTTGTTTTGAAAAAACAAATATTCACTTGACCATTAGTTAGTATTCTAACCTTAAAGTCTAGAGTTTGAAACTTTGGAGATAACATGTGAAAGTGTAGGAGTCTTAAAAAAAAATGACTATCTAGAAGACTTTTGGCAATATAATTTTTTTTTCCCCAAAAAAAATGGAAATATGATAAGATAACTTGTGAGTTGTGAATGAATGAGCAAAAAAGCGGTTATAATGTGTATTTGTTAACTTATTAATTATTAATTTAAGAAAAAAATAATTAGAAAGACTCGAAAACAACATTCATTTATTGTGAGTGCGAAGAATCCAATCCAAAAAAAGGAAAAAGAAAAAAAACTTCTTCTGTATGCTGATGTAATAGGTATTGCTCAATGTAGAAACTTACGGATGTGTTAGTGGCTTCGGCCTCCAACTTACCAAAAAAAAAAAAAAATCCAATCCAAAAATGGAAAAAGAAAAATCCAGTCATAAGAGCTAATTTCACTATTCCAGAGGGTTACACGAATAAATTATTGTTCAGATATTTTATACTTATTATTTGGATGTCTCTCTGCTATTGCAAGGGAAATTCTTAAACCGAAGTTGTTTGCAATTGGAGAATCAGCGCATCTTCGATTAGATTGACAAATCTAGTGAACCAAGCAGCATTTGTAACGTGGTAGATAATTTGGAAAAAAAATTGATCTCAGACTGTAGCTTTGCAACAGATAAAGAGCGATCCAATGAGGCCATGCGCTTCAGTCTTGCGCTGTCCTCTTCAAAAGGCTAGCCAAATGAAGCGAAACTGTAAACTTAACAAGCAACTCTTGAACCATGTAAAGCGTCTCAAGGATACCGAGAATTTATCTACTCATACAATTGGTTTGCAGTCAAAAAGGTAATTAAGCATAAGGGAATAACAAAAAATGCACACATGCTATAAGTCTCTGGCTTTAGTACTAAAGAAGAGGTTTTATTCAACAATGGGGAGTATGTAAACAGGTCCTTCAGTTGTTTTGCTTCATGCTACCATAATAGAACAATTTAGAATAAAGTGGCTCAGACGGTTTCGAACGCTATCAAGAGGTTTCCATGGCTGTTCACTCGCATCAGGATCCGGGCAGCATTTGTATATCGACATGCAGTTGCCAGAATAAGAACACGAGGATGCTCCTATTACAAGCAGCTCATTTCCTAAGGACTTGAATGCAACACCCCAGCCTCTGTTGAAATCTGCTCTTACAGGGACTGCTCCTAATTGCTTCCAACTGTTGGTCTTCTTCAAATACACCTTCAGCTGGTTGGAAGAAGCTTCAAGTGAGTATAGCTCATTATTTACAACAGCAATAAGAGGTGGAGAGTGGCATGTTAGTACTGGATCATCTTTGAACATGTCTGGTATCAATTCCCATTTGTTTTTAGTCTCATCAAAATATTCCCCACAGGTAAGTTCTCCATCATCATTTCTCCCGCCTATCACGTAGAATCTATTGTCCATGAAGCAGCCTGAGCATAGCTTCCTTCTTCTTTTCATCCTGGGAAGTGAGTCCCAGGACCCATTTTCCGGGTTATATTTTTCAGCTGTGTCAAAGACTTCACTATTGGCACTAGCGCCAATCCCCCCAGCTACAAAAGCAGAGGTACCACAAGTTGTAGATGCAAACAAGCATCTAGGACTAATCATGGGAGGACCTTTGAACCATTGGTTGATGGCTAATTCGTACCTCCAAATTACCATTCCATCAATTTCCCTGCCTGAAACAAGCAGATGAGTCCCGGCACAAAATGACTCCTTATCTCCAGAATGAAAACATACATCTGATGGCACAACAGGGAGCTTCCTACGAGACTTAAAGTCTCCATCAAATGCCCACCAACTAGTCTCCCCACTGGCCAACATGAACACAGAAGGTTCGGAGAATCCAATTTCTCGCCTAATCTTGAATATCTCACCACTCCTCAAAAGAGCTAAGCACCTCTTGTTTAGAAAGCTTAACTTCCAATATTCCAACCTAGGAAATCTAGCCAAAATCATACTCTCAACCTCATAGTCCAACGAGGGAAAATTAGAATAATCTGCATCCTGAGGTTCTTCACCTGATGACCCATTGGCACCCCTGCCCCTGGGAGGTGTAGGGTTTGTGTTCTGATGGAAATCATCTCCAGTCTCACAAACTCTAACCTTTTTTGGTGGTGAAGGGCTATGAAAATCGATAAAATCGCCATCACACACATCCTTCTCAGTCAGGCAGTAGCAGTATTCATCCAAACCCTTGTTTTCTTCCTCAGTGTCTCTTCTCTTTTCTTTAAACATAGTCCCGAAGCCTCAATTTTCTGTATGCTCATCATTTTTTTAAATAAGATATTTAGTCATCAGGTAGTGAGATATTTACTTGTTACACGTAATATACATAAAAAGATGTGTGTCAACCGAATACGATGGTGAAATATGATACATATAGCCAATTACACATAGTGAGATAAAGGCTTAGTTGTTGTATTTAGTTATCAGGTGACAGCATATGGGAAACATTATAAACCAGTGAAGATAACAAAGCAACAAAGAGTCCAACAAAATATAGAGATAATGCGCCAGTCCAGAGTCTGGAACTAACATATTTCTCAACATCATCTTGAATTCAAATGGAAGGCGACAAAGAAAGGAGATGCAGCAGACAGAAGGAATGCACCACAATTTTAAATGATGAATAATGAAATGCAAACATAGGAATGGTCTTAATTACTATATTTGTAGTAGCGATAAATATGCCAGTTTAGATAAAAATTCTACAAGTGATTTTAATCGTTTCAACAGTAGCACGAGCACCAAAGATGGAAAAACCTCTGTTGAGCAAGTTAGTAAGCAATAGCTGCAATCATCAAAGAATCTCCCTTTTCAATCAGAACACAAGTAAAGATCTTAACTTTCCCCATCGCAACACCAAAAAAAAACAGAAAAAAAAAAGAATAAACAAGATATGAAAACGAAATTCACAGCTTGCAATTACGGTAAAATTGGAAACGATCAAAGATGGAATAATAGGTAGTCAACAAACAAAACAAAATAAAGGAAATTGGGAATAATGAAGCTGAAACAATAATGTTTAAAAGAAATAGCAAAACTCAAAATTAAAACAGCGAGAAATAGAGCCAAAAACTAATCAAGATACAAGATGAAGAGAAAAAAGAGTAAAGCATTACAATTGAAAAGGGAGGAAGCATAGATGCTGAAAATTACTGGGTGTTGATGATGAAACAGGACATGGATTGATTTCTCTTAAATAATTACTCTACTCCTCCTCCTTTTAATGGCAACTCGGCAGTTGGCACAGAAGAAGTGACGAATGGGGAAGCGTGTGACCGCAAAGAAAAAAAAAAAAAAGAAAAAAGAAAGTGCGGCCATCAAGGCACAAGGAGGAAGCGGTAGTAATATAAGTAGTGATATTGCCTCCATTTGATTTGGTGAGATTAAAATAATATGCAGAGAGAGAGAAACGATGATGACAGGGAACAATCCAAACAACATTAGCATCGTCGATCTCGGAAAAGCAAAGCAAAGCAAGGGAGAGAGATATCTATATTAATATTATTGTAGTACTAGTCCTAGTCCTAGTATTTATTAGTGTTATCGAGAGAGATGAAAACTCAAAACTCTTTGATACAAGTTTAGTAGTTTTAACTCTTTCTCTTCTGTCTTCTCTGCTCTCTTTGCCAGTTTTCCTTCACTCACTCGCCGCTGCTGCTGCTACTGCTACTGCTATAATGTTTTCAAATGATTCAATATTTGGGTTTATAGATTGCGACGGCTTCGTATGTCTAACTGAAGGCTGCTGTTATTGCTAGAGCAACAATTAGCTTCCAAAGCAATAAATTACACATATTCCAAATTTATCCTTAAATCAATTAACTTTTTTATCTTTTATCCATTTATCATTACAACTTATTTTTATCTTATTTCTACCTTATCATTACAACTTATAACATATTTTCGTAACTTTTACTTTCCTAACATTTATTTTCACCTCAAATTATAAGAAAGAAATTATATAAAATAATATTAACACTTATTTCTTAGTAATAGCTTTTATTGCTCTATCAATTAAATTATAAAATATTACCAATATATACTTCAAAAATTTAGGCTCCATTTCTTTACTGTTTTAGTGTTTTACTTTCACAAATTCAATTTGATTTATTTGTTTTGTCCAATTTTTATAAAAATTTAAAATAAAAAAATAATATTATACTAATTATTTTTTATTCAACATTTTTTTATATTTTAATAAAAATTATTGAATTTAAATTTGACTTTTAAATTTTTAATAATAAAAAATCTTCCTAAGACATTTTTAATCACTAAATAAACTCATAAAATATTAACTCAAATTTAAATTTTAAATTTTATTAATAAAAAATTATGCCCATCAAAACAAACTCATCAATTCAAATACCTCCAAAATATTTATTTCTTATAACAAATCTCAAGAAAAAAATCCTACTATAAAACTAAAAAAACACTATATCCAAAGCGAGTTATATTTTTTTGTTAAAATACTAATACATAAACATATGGCAGCTATAAATTATTATTTTTGTTTCTAATAACACTGCTCATACTAATATTTTATCAACATAATTCCCATAAATTAAAACTTAAAAGGATTAAAGGAAGACACCACCACTATATATATAATAGAAATCTTAATTTCATGTATTTTTTTCATGCTACAATTTAATTCATAAATTTTAAATAATAAAAAGGCAATAAATTTTACTTTATAATTTGGATGTGTATATTTACTTCCATTTATACTCCCAGCAATTTTTTTCCTTGTGATTTATTAACATTTTGAAATGTTAATTGCTCATTAATATAATTAAGCCCATGAAGAATTTCTAATTATTAAAATTTGAAATTCAAATTTGAATTAATATTTTATGAGTTTATTTTGGTAAAACATAATGGTCTTAGGAAGATTTTTTATTATTAAAAATCTAAAAGTCAAATTTAAATTTAATAATTTATTTAATAAAAATATAAAAAATGTTATAGCAAAATACTACTGTAACATTATTTTTTTTATTTACAAATTTTGATGAGAAAACTGGGCAGCACAAATAAATCAAATTGAATTTGTAAAATAAAACACTAAGACAATGGTAAACAAATGAGCCTAAATTTTTAAATAATATTGGTAAATATTTTATAATTTAATGAGAGAATAATAAAAGTTATTAATAGAACAAGTGTCATATTATTTTTATGATAATTTTTCTTATAATTTGAGGGTTAAAATAAATGTTATATTAAATAAAATTTGAGAAAAAATCAGTGTGAAGGAGAAGAAAATAGAAGTTGCGGGAAATATTAAAAGAATTGATAAGTTTTAATGATAAGATAGAAAGAAGATAATGATAAGTTATAATGATAAATGGAGAAAAATAAAAGAGTTCATTCATTAAGGGTAAATTTGGAAGATATGTGATTTATTGCTCTGGAAGCTAATTATTGCTCTGGCAATAACAACAACCATCCCTGAATATCACTTCATATAGACGTGACACCATATATTCGGGTTAAAATTACACATAAATATCACTTTACGCAGGTGTTACATTATTAAATATACGTGTCAAAATTTTATAAATTAATACACAAAATAATACGAAAATTCTGGTTAACTTTGTGCGTTAGTTAGAATCATTTGCTTGTTTCTTCTAAAATACAAGTGGTCTTTTCCTAAATGAGTGTATAGATAAATAAGCAATATACCACTAAATGATTTTGAAAAACTTTCCATCAACTACCAAAAATTCTCCAATTGAGAGTATTGAAATGGAAAGGGAATCAAGAAATCAAAGAGAGGAATTGAATCCTCCACCACAACAATTACTTTAAAAACAACCACAAAATGAATTCAAAGGTGTACCACTACTACCCGATGATGACTGATGTTAGATTTGCTTAATCAAATTCCTTGACCAATGTCGTCAAATGAAATAAAAAGGTTTACGTACATTTCCTTGCCAGTTAAATACTTAAATATTTTGAAGTTTTATTATATTCCTAGTTAATTGTATTAGCAAAACCACCGTAAAGTTGGTTTTGTAATGGGAATGTAAATATTAATTAAACCTAAAAAGAATAATGAATGGCCGACCAAAAAACCCCAAGTTAGTTTAATGGTAAGGCATTAGCCTGGGGAGGAGGGCATTCCAGTTAGGGGTGTTCAAAATTCGGTTTAAACCGAAAATCGAATCGAAAATTCGAAAATCGAATTCGAATAAACCGATTCGAATTCGGTTTTCGAATTTCGAATCGGTTTTCGGTTTAAACCGAATTCGAATTTCGGTTTTCGAGCCGGTTTTCGAATTGGGCTTCCAATTCGAAAACCGAACCGAAAACCGAATTCAATATATATAATATAATTTTTATAAATATAAAATATATAATAATAATAATAATAAAATATATACTAATAATAATAATAATAAAATATATAATAATAATAATAATTTAATTATGATTTAAACAAATTCGAATTCGGTTTATTCGAATAAAACCGAATTCGAACCGAAAACCGAATCCCGAATTCGATTCGATTTGTTCGAATTTTATTCGAATTCGGTTCGGTTTTCGAATTCGAGTTCAGAAATGGCCAAACCGAATAAACCGAAAACCGACTCGATGAACAGGCCTAATTCCAGTAGTAGTAACAATTATTATTTATAATATAAATAAATAAATAAATAAAAAGGCAATGTTGTGTGTACCCACTGATTAGCTTGGGGTGGATTATGTGTATATGTGTTTTTTCTGGTAAATAAATTTTTAGAAATTGTAATTTCAGCGTCATAGTCGAGTTGGCTTAGCATTAATTTACTCGATAAATAACTAGTTAAAAGGATGCTAGGGATTGCTACACTTTAGGCTGTTTTTAAATTACTATAAACCAACGGAAGTAGTAGTCCCAAAGTAGTACTACTACTTGCCATTTGCCAACCAAAAAACACTAAACACATATAGTATCTGCATAAGTCATAACCCACTAAACACTCATTATTTAAAAAGGGAAAAAGAAACGGTGCATTTTGGATAACATTAATAGGTGGAAACTATGGGAGGAATAATAAGCTTTGCCAATTTTACACTAGACCCTATTATAATTCTATTCTTTGTATAAACAAAGGAAGGCACTTTACTCTCAATTCTCTACAAACTTAAATTATACCGTAATAGACCGACCTTTTAACAATCTATATCACTACTCTAATCTATATTGCCACATTCCCATATAAATACAAATTTTCTTTTCTTTTTTTTTTTTTGGTGGGTTTGGGTACAAGAAAACTAGTCCTATTGGGCAAGCTTAATTCCATTAAAAAATTAAAGGCCCATTGTCCACCGACTTGTTATGCCTATATGTAGAGGTGTGCAATATTCGGTTTAAACCGAATCCGACCATAAGATGCCAGAATTTGGTTGCAAATCCAACCCAATAATAAATTAAATGCATTGAGAATGGTCCACTCCGCTCCATATGGGTTCTTCCTTCGTGGCCCATGAGTGATCTCTGTCTCCGTCCCTTTATAATTATTTTTCCTTAAAATGTTAAAGAGAATAAAATAAATGAATTATCCCCGAAATCGAATCCATCGAAGAAGATATATCCAGAAGAAAGAATGGGTTCCTCATCCATAGCCAACCTATTCTCCTTCTTCACTCCCTCCAAACCACCAGCAGCTCCACTCAAAACTCCGCCGCCCCCGCAACTCTCCACCAACTTCGATCCCCTGCCCACTCTTTCTTCTTCAAATAACAAAGATGGGTGGGCCCCCATCACCCGAAACGACCCATTATCGCTATCCTCCTCGTCTTCTACCGACAATGATATCATGGCAGTGGTATGCCCCTCACTGGCCTATGCAAACACGCTTTTCTTTAGGTCGGCGTATAATGTACAGGTGATTGTGGATGACAACGAGCCAGAAGAGAAGCTGCTGAATCGGTTCCGCAGAGAGGTGATGAGGGCAGGAGTGATACAAGAATGCAGGCGTAGAAGGTTCTTTGAGAACAAGCAGGACGAGAAAAAGCGCAAGACTCGTGAGGCCGCCAAGCGCAATCGTCGAAGGTAGTCTCTCTCTCACTCATTATTATTATTATTATTATTATTATTATTTCATTTTTACCTGAAGTATATTTGTTATATTTCGGCTTGTTCTATTCATAAAGAGTAAGAAAGATTGCATTTGTTAAATTTAGCTGTTAACAATACTCACTTCTTAAATTTAGTGAAAAATTCAGTTTAAGAGCAAGAAAGAATGTTGTGTGGATGGAATTGTTACATTTGTTATTTTCTCATATTTGAAATATAACTCTTTTGTATGTAATATTATTATTCATTCAAAGCAGAATGGATTTTATATGTAGTAGTTTAGATGGTGTAATATTATCATGTTTCCTTGATGATCAATATTATCATTTGCTCTTAATTCTTAAACTGCTATTTATGAATGTTTGATACCTTTGTGGTTCACTTGTCCAACCCCCCAATCAACTTTGCCTGCTTCATCTATCAATGATCATCTGTTGTTCGTCATACCATAACAGGCGTTTCCCGTCGCGAGGAGGTTTTCAGGACAAGCAGGAGACTTCCAAGAGCAAGAAGGAAGATGACAATGAAAATGAAGATAACTGGGACCTCCCTGTTGGAGACCTCCCCTATTGACTGCATAGTCTGCATTTCAATGTTGATGTGGCTTTACTCTTTGCTTTGCTTTCTGCTTCTTCAGTTTTGTTCTATACAATCAAGAGAATCACCTTCTTTGATATGAAACATATATTGTTCTCCGTTCTTCTGTAAAATAATGGAGATATAATTGTGAAATTCGGAATGACATGGGTAGAATATGTAAATCTGGTTAGGTTAACAGAGCATTGGTGATTTCTGAAAAGGAATCAATTTCTCCTTCTCCTGGGTAAGTAGGATGTAAATCTGGGTAGTTTTGTATTCTTTCCTTTCTGAGATTTTTAACAAGAAGAGAGGAACCACAAATGCGTAAGTCCAAGTACATCGGCCATAGGTAGTGAATAGTCGATATATTTCTAAATCGTTCCTAGTTTTCCCAATTCCAGAAAACACACATTATATGTCTTTCTGTTGCAAACATCCGTAGCATGGTGGTTTTTCCTGTATATCTTGTTTGTATAGCAAAAAATCTAATCCTGAGTTTCGTGTGAATATCATACACAAACTCTTCTTGTTTGTGTAACAAAAAAATCTAATCCCGAGTTCCATGTGAACATCATACACAAACTCTCTTCAACTGGGTCTCTTCTTTTTTCCTGATTTCTTTTTCTTCAGGCTCTCTCCGGGGCCTCTTTTGAAGACGGCCAAAATCTCAATGCTGCATCCAACAATTTGTCTTATTCTGAGTCTATGCCAATAAGCATCAAAGTAAAAAGATACAGGAGCAACCACTGACGACTTGTTATTGCTTTATTCAGAAACAAACGTGCGGATCTCCATGTATCACAGGAAAGAGGTTGAAAACTACAAGTGGACATTAGTACCTCTGTGTGCCGGGAAAGAAATTAAAGCCATGTGCTTCGTGCAAATGCCATGCTCTTCCAGACAGAAGTGACCTACAATCCTGTACAAAATACTGCATTAGAGGGCAAAAGATAAGAAGATGTTGCTCGTTTGTGAGAGAGTGAGAGCTATTTGTAGATTTTATTCGAAAGTCAAAATCCTACAAGGCCAACACCAACCTCTTTAAAACTTTGCCACCCACAGCTTACATAGATAAGAGTTTCAGGCATTGATCGACAATCCTCTTGTGCTTCTTTGATTCTATAGTGCACCGAAGCTTCTCTCGCTCGGGAGAATCCATGGTCTCTTTTCATCTTTGGCCTTTAAGAAAGGACTGAAAATGATACAAACAAAAATTTGTATGAAGATCCTTCTTTCAGTAGCCAATGCCAAAGCAGTTCCGAATTCATTCTAGTACTACCCTTCAGACAGCTTAGTATTAGGATCCATTGATGATATAGTCTGCAATGCATCCACCAAAGATGGTTCAAGCCCCTTTCTAGGAGGATCAACCACAACAACATCAGATCCCACAAGCCAAGAGAGGGGTTCCTGAACAAGTTCTAAACATTAGAAAGTCCACAGAGGGAAGTTTCATATGCACATTTAAAAAACTAAAATGCTATCCGTTTGTTCCTACCCACACGTATGCAGAAAGACCATATTAATAAAAACTTATCAAGCAAAATGTGTTTTAGTCTAAATTACCAAATATTCACTTCATGACCACAGGCATATGCAGATTATTTTTGTTTGATAATAAATGAAATACTAAAAGATGGTACTAACCACGGATGTGTTTGCCTGATGCCAGCTGATGCTGCAATCAAGAGTGGCTGGTAAACGCTCAACTGACTTACCAAATGATATCTTTGACTCCTTGTTAACCTCAACACATTTCACGGACCTATTAGAAACTCTGATGGTTTAGAATCATTCATTCACCTAAGTGTAGAGCAAATGAAAGATGATGAAACTGTCAGGTTCTTACCTGCATTTCCTCGTTGCAGCCAAAGATAATCCAATAACACCAGCTCCTGCATAAAGATCAACAACTGATGCACCATAAGGGACATACTTCTGTAACTTTTGGAGCAAAGAATCAAATGCCTGGACAGAAAAAAAAATTGTATAAATAGATACATATAAAAACCCTTCTGAAACTATTAAATCATTAATCAGAAAGGTATCTGGTTCCCATTTAGAGGGAGGAGAACCTTGAGAAGTAATAAATGAAGTTGCAAATTGTTAGTCATGACCACACATTGCCCGCCCTTTCCCATGCTGCCATGATTTGACAACTCTAGCCTTACTTATGGACGATATAAAAGTTGGTTCAAACGAAACAAGAAAAGATGCTATTTATTACTAAATACTGACTTGATAGAACTTTCAAATGGAGTAAATCCCATTCCCCTCGAACAAAGTACAGAGTTTAGTCAGATTTCTACCTTGGTATTTGCTTGACCAAAGCTAGACGGAGCCAAAGAAACATCAATTCCTCCAACATGTTCCCAGAAATCCATTTCTCCAAACAAATGCCTCCATCTATTCCCAAATATAATCTAGAACAACACCAAGAACATATCAAGAGCGTACCATGGGAAAGCTTAAGATTAACATGATTTAATCTCGACAGGCATTGGGAAAATTAACATGATTAGCAGCAAAGTTTTCATCTCTCACTTCGAATAGAACAAGGATCTTTCAGATAATCTAATTTTCCAGTGAAACGCATAGGAATAGCCCAAATTAATAGAACATAGATATATCCTTTTTAAAAATCTGTACACAGAAGATGGGAGGAAGAATTTCTTGAGATAGGAGTCCACTTACTCAGTCAATTAGTCTACAGAGAGAGACAACCAGTTAATGTTTGTAAATTTTCATATGTAGACATCAAAACCTACTTCGCTGTCTTCAGTTTCATTACAGGCTTCAGACCAAAAGCATGAAGTTCAAAACTCAAAGAGAATTCGTGGTTTATATAGATTTAAAATTCATCTTCTAAACAAAACCATCAAAATGACCTTTTTCCACCATAGACACCTGCATTTTAACCACATCAGAGTAAGAAATATCTGAATAGATCACCTCGAATCCTTAGAGAGATGGTCTAGCAGTTTACAGAGAGATGAAATCAGCCACATAACAGTAACAAATATTCTAAATTCAAGACAGGCACATGATCGTATGTACACATCCATACATATTCTCAATTTTTTTATGCAGAAAACTATGCTCACATTATTGGTTGACGTTTGAAAATTTGCCCACACAGAATGAATCAGATTGATCTTCCTCCTTGGGCCACCACTTCTCCACAAGAACTTCACACAATCCAGTCCAGAAAATCATTAAATATAAAGAAGATTACACTAAGCTAAGACCAAACCAGTAAATGACCCATGAGAATCCTACATTTGCAAGAGCATTCAATTTTTCCGAACTAGGTGAGTTCTCATTCCTTGAATTCCAAACTAAAGCAACCTGCACTTTACCTGAAATAACAGCACAGTCATAAACTCAGGGGTGTGCAAAAGCCTCATCAAATGGTTAAAAAATCGAAATATTCACACAAGAAGAAGGACAATAGTATCCATTCAGGTGCAAACCATTTTGATATCTTTGAGATACAGGAAGAGACGTGTCATGTGTAGTCACAGCCATCTGAAAAATACCAAGTTCACTGATAGCATAAAAATATATTTCAAACTACCATCGGCCTCCCCCAGTTTTTCCAGCTCAGTTTTTTGGAGCTAAAAGATTATAGTCGACTACAATAGTCACCTGGACATATCTTAGTTCCCCAGTTCCCTTATCTTCATCATATGGCTCAATATTTAAGTCAGTTATGCCTGAGAGAAAGATGAAGAATAAAAAGCAAGTGAATTTAATTAGCTATAACACTACTAATAAACTTTTGGCAGAATGAAAAGAATATAGGACAAGCCTTGTTTCAGGAGTTCCACAGCAGCATTAATGCGAGGATGGTGAGCTGTACGAGAAAAGAACAGTCATAATCAATTTTGTTGGATCATGGATGTGTTTCAGAACAAGATTAACGCGCAGCAGGAAAATCAACAATAGGTTAAAAAAAAAAAGTTGAGACCTTTACAATCAGGAATATCAACAATGTTGTGACTACCCTCTTGATAAAGCCCAATAAGAGGGTTGATTGAGGAACCCCGAACAGCAAGCTTTGCGCGGCATCTCCATTCCCACTATGAACAAAGCAATATCAGTTGCGCAGAAGAAGAAAATTGAATACTGAATAATATAGAAACAAAAAATGGCAGCAGCGTCACCAGTCTACATGTGTCGAAGGTGAAACAGGAAACACCAAGATTCTTGAAGAAATGGGTAACCTCGTCAAGAATTGGAGGGTGGTGGAGATTGTACTCATGAGTACAACCGGAGCACCTGAAAGTTCAAATTAGAAAGAAAAGAAATCAAACAGTGTCGTGCGTAATAGTACAAGTAAATTAAGGAAGAAAGAGTTGTGAGCTTGAGAATATGCACGATTGGAAGTGACGGCATTGGAGGGCGCAAGTTAAGGAGGTGAGTGAGGATGGATTAGGTTGGTCCAGTGAGAGAGACATGAGCGGTTCTGGTCCTCCTCCTCCTCCTCCTCCTTGTTGTTGTTGTTGGGCGGAACGAGTAGCGGACATGGTGTTCTTGATGAAAGTCGGTTGGAATGGTGGCGGGTGCACTGAGACTCGGAGCAAATTAGTTGAACCCATTTTGGTTCTCTCTCTCTCTCTCTTACTGTGAGCAAATGAGTGAGTTACTGTGAGGGAGTGAGTTCGTGGTGGCGGGAAATGCCTTCCTGGGAACGGATAAAATCCTTCCTTCATCACTCCTCGACTGTATTTACAAAAGTAACCCCTCGCTGTATCGCCGACTTACCCGCGGAACCATTGTGGATTGTGCCTCTCAACTCAAATGTTGCGCTCTCAGTACAGTACGCAACCAAAATTCAACATTTGCATATTTCTTCCACTTCGCTACAGTCATTCTGGAACATAATTTGATATTTTTATTTTTAGTTTGGATGTCCAACATAGTGGTGAAAATTGGAGCTGATCATCACACCACAATTAGTTAGGCATGAGTTTAAAATCCTTAAAGATGGTAAATTGCAAGTCTGAAAATTGTCTAGACCACAAAATTGTCTCTAGCTAATACTACTAAATGTTGCTCACATTTTAAACCATCACATTCTATTACTATAGTTCCGTTCAAGAGAGATGATGAGTACACAGTTGCTGGCTGGAAATTTCAATTCCAGATTCGAAGCAGAAATCTGCAGTAATCCAATCAATCGTCGGTTCCAAAGTACCGGTCCCCGAACTCGCCCATGCCAGGTATGACACGGTATTCTTCGTTCAATGCCACATCAATTTCTGATGTTACGATCTTCAAGGATGGGAAACGCTTGCTCACACAATGTATTCCTTCTGGAGCCTATAATGCAAAATAATGAGTCAAGTTAATGACAGATGATTATCATCCCACAACATTCATCCTCAAAAACCTCCAATCAAACTACTTACAGAAATGAGGTTAAGGAAAATAATGTAAGATTCTGGAACTCCCTTCTGTATCAGTAGGTCAATTGCCTGATTGGCAGAGTTGCCTTCAACAACAAACAAGACATGCCACGATTTACAAGGAGAGGAAACCAAGGGGCAAGACAAATTTTCTTTCCCTCGCCCCAAAAGCAATAAGAAAACATTTGAGAGAGAGACACAGGGTTTTCAGGACATTACCCGTAGCAAGAACTGGGTCTAGAAGCAGGACATGGCGTTCAGAAATATCTTTTGGGAGTTTTTCGTAAATAAGCTGATCAAGCAAAAGAACAATAATACACACTAGTCAACAAACCCATATGTACTGGGAGTTGAGGCCCAATCACAAGCTCCAAAGATCAAGAAATACTGAGACCTGTTTCCCATTGTCGCCATCCCGATGGATTAGAATCTTTCCAATTTTAATACCTTTGCAACAAGCACGCAATGCATTTTCCATACTTTCCCCACTGTAAGTGATTAAGACAAAGTACAGCAAAGAGAATAGATAACAACTGTTTGAGGAAATTTATATCATACAAAGTATAACTACTGCCTCACATAAAGCTACCAACTCTCAAACAGCAACAACAGAATTGAGAACATCCCTGTTTCAAGTCTCCTAAACCATCCAAACACAATCACACTGAAGTAAGAGGCTACCGACAAAACTAAGAATCTTAACCCTACACCAAGTACTAATCATTGATGTAAAATCTGTATGTTTTTCAGGAATGTCATGGTGAAAGTAGTCTAATTGCACACTGGTTTTCAGCAGCACAAGTAAACTGTTCTCCACATGAAGAAAAATCAAACTTCATTAGTACCTGATTTAACCCTCACCTTCGAACAATTGAAACTCCACAGAGTTTCTTGCAAAAATCTACACCAGTGTACACAGACCCTACAGTATAAAATATTAACATAAAAATCATCAAAGGGAAAAGAATATAAGCTTTTTTACAAGAAAAAAGCCATAGGTCAGTCAATTCAACTTCATGGCCAGGTTTGCTTTGTGAGACGGACAATTTCAATCCAAAACTTTTAGCCCTCAAATTCAGGTTATCAAATGTATGCAAGCTGGGAGAGAATCTCATACTCTCATACAACACATTATCCTACCAGAATGCTATATATTACAGTACATATTCTGAACCATATGAAACTTATAAACTAACATCATTTTTTCCAGCAATGCTTCCTCTGTGATGAGCTAGTAAAGATCATGCTCAACGAAACTTTAAGCCAGATTTTCAAAATGCTTTTATTATTTTCCCTTCTAAATCAATCTTGACGAGGCTCGTGCTCATATTAGGCTTTGCCATAATGTGTGGGTCAAAGGTCAGGCTACCAAAGGAGTCACGAATTGAGTTTATATAGAATGTAACAAACCTGTTGGCGTGACTACCTGCTTCTCAGTGAATGGTAAATGACCAAGACCATGCTCTACAACCTGAAAAATCATTACAAAAAAAAAACACAGTTAAAATTTGCTAAAATACAAGAACTATTTGGTAAATTTTCAAGTAACCTTTGTGTCTGAGAATCACCAGACGAATAAGCCGATCTGAATAAAAAACAAAGTCATGCTTTGATATGTCTCGATCACGAATCAGTGTATGCATACCTCTAATCTGTAAAAAGTCCAGGATATGGAGAATTCATTAACCAAACCAAGCGAACAGAAGCAAAGTATAGTGTTTTTTTCAACTTCAAAGTAGAATGCCGTTGGCACAAAGAATAGCCCTGTTGTCACATTATGCATATTATCTAAAGATACAATTTATCAAAGTACTCCATTTCACAGTTATAAATTACTCATACAATAATCCATACCAATTCTATGCCTATCCCTTTCTATGAGATGAATTTCCAATCCAGCCCAATACTTAGTAGTTCATTTATAACACAAGCAATTTTCAACTTTGCAACTTATGATCTGATTCCAGTTTCTATGTCAATAACTCACTGTGATAGATGAAGCACAGGCTTCACAAATGCAGAACCAACATGAGAACAATTCAAGCAGTGCACAGCAAGCAGAAGAGAACTAACTTTTCGTTTCAAAGAACAGTTATGATAGCGGGAATCATTTGGGTTGGGGGGTGTTGCTTCGGTGGAGAACAAAGTACACATGTATGACGTCGCTTACATGTAATCGTGCTTGCTTGCTTTAACATCAAGCAGAGAGGAGTAGAAAACCCTATAGACCAAACCAAAAACTAATAAAGAACTTGCCTGGAATGTTGACTGAATAACATAAACATTGGGATAAATTTTGCAGAGATCATGCTGGCCAAGCTTCGTTCGTATATGTTGGACAATCAAATCCACAGCAACGTGATTTTCACCTCCCCGGGGTATGATAACATCAGCATATTTCTTCGATGGCAGAACAAAGTCATCAAAAGCAGGCTTCACAAACTTTGCATACTGTAGTTTCAACACATTTACAAGGTAAGTTATTTCTGACACAGATGATAGCGTTAATGACAGTGAACACCAAGGGTAACTAAACAAAAAGGTTCATAGAATACAGAATTGATTACAACAATAGCAGACTTAGCAAATATAGTTTTATTGTGACCATAATGCCTAATGAAAGGAAGCAAAAATCCTTGATATTGCCATAACTAAAATTCCAAAAATTCTGTTCAATTTAAGGGTTCTGAATAATATACAATCTCAAGAAAGGGAATGGAAGGCTTGCCTGTTCAAGAACTGAGTTTATGTCCCTACCCCTCTCAACTGTATCACGCCTTATCCTACGAGCAAGCCTCACATCAGCATCTTGCATGAATCAATTACCACAAATAAGAAAATGAGTAGAAGAAGAAGTGAAGACATTTATAAAGTCAAAATGTTTCTTGTCAATGTATTCAAATCAGGGCTACTGAAATGTGAGAAAGTATAAATGTCAGAATGATAAATTATAAATTGAATTTCATATTTTATTACTCCTCTTTCCTGCTCTCCTTAATTCTTCTTATTTCTTTCTTTACTTTTTTTTTTTTTTTTGGGGGTGTGAGCAGAAAGCAATTATGCTGAGTCAATCTACTACTGAAACATAATTTATCTCTTATTTCAGCAAGGAATGTTGTTCGTGAATTGAATATAAAATTCACAGATTTCCATTCCAGATACCAACCAAACATTTTAATTTATTTTACTTTATTTTTGATAGTTATTGAAAGAACACCAGGAAATAGGAGATGCAAGGGTGGATGGAAGGTGCAGATATAAGGTTGGTAATACCATCATACTTCACATGCAACAAAGGCAATGATGCCAAGCAAGCAGTAGCTCTTCCAGAGGGAAAGCTGCAGATAATCATATGGTCAATGTGGCAAAACAATATGTAAAGATATAGAACCTGTGTCAACAAAAATCTTCATATTCATCAAACTGCGGACTCGTTGGTCATGAAAAACAAGAATTCCCTCCAAGATGATCACATCAGATGCATTTACCTAAAGAAATATTATGAAAGCACATCAAAAAATTATTCCAATGAAAATACTGACACAGAGAGAGCAACAATTAAATTCTGGTAACTTCCTATGCCTCTTGTTTGACACAAATCCCATTTACAAGTTACAAGCAAATAAATTTGATTGAACAATCTCTTTGAAAAATCAATCTTGAACAGGTGCTAATCTAAATGAGAATATAAATATGAAGAAAACTTATAGCAGCATCTGAATCAAGACTAAAAACAAATATCATGTTCATCAACAGTTGATTAAACAAACTGAAACTTGCTTCACTAAATGCAAAGCTCAATGAAATCCGGCCACCACTTGAACAAATCTAACTTAGAAAACAAGAAATCACAAGATATACAACAAACCTAAATAAAATCTGTTTTCGTGCTAGTCAAAAGAAAATCTGGTTAGCTAGTGAATGAGCTGACTACATGGACATTCTTCTGATTTGCAAATTCCAATCTCTTGAAAGAACTTTTTTGAGTAATATGGGGTGAAAATGAATTCATAACTTTCTCCAAAAGATATGAAAAATATTGTATTAATATCATTAAATTAACGGCTATGGCTTCAGCTTCATAAAGATAGAAACATGAGTTTCAAGTTTCAACTCTTTTCTCTCTAGGAAGAAAATTTGAATCCAAATGCAACCCTTCATCGATGGATAGGACCAAAAACTTTTCAAAACATCCCATCAATGCAGGTGAAATCGTGCATGAAGGGGTGGGGGGAAGAGAGATATACCAACAGAGAGAGAAAGAGAGAGGGGCAAAAGCTTGGGTCAGACAAGGGAAAGAACTTGGAAAGGTCATCAAAACAATCTTCATACTGAGACATCACAAAAAGAGTACCTGTCTGAAGCTATCTGAACTTCTCTGGTGGGCTTTAAAATCATATATTGGAACCTGTACAGAATGCCCAGACTTGAGCTTTTCAACGCACTCAAGAAGCTGTTCTGTGTCAAAAGCATCTGCAATGAAAGTATCATAGGGCAAAACCAAAAGGCTTGAAAAAAAATGTTCTCAGAAACTACTAGCACAAATTACTTGCAAAAAGCTGATAATAGCAACTGAACACGCATTTAATTACCTGGATGATCAAAATTATACTCGTGGACACGTTTTAATTCTTCTGGTGTTAAACCACGGTAAAAGGAATCCTACAGAACGAAGACAGCCATTCATTTACAAAAGCATATCGTGTCAAGGGAAAAAATGAACATTGAAGTATTATCGAAAGCACGCTACAGCATCCATTTAATTCTTAACAGGGTTGTGTATTTTCTTTTTAAGTAAAAGTAAAATTTTTATTTATGATGTGAATACAACTGCGTATCTCACTACAAATGATGCACAATAGTAGAAATGAAGCAAAAATCATCATTCTGTGATCACAGGTAATCTAAAATAACAGTACAGCCTACACACTCAGCAAGCCTCAACTGTTCCTATTCTTAGCCCAGAAGATCCTGTGACTTAGTTCCCATTCCGCGGCCAAACTCCGGTTAAGGAATTCCACAACCAAACTCTGGTTAATGAATGTTTTCTGCACACCTTGCCACATAGAAGTAGCAGAACGAATATCAGCAGATATAGCCTCAACAATCAAGACAGGTTGTAACAAGTCATCTCGAAATGTTACCATTTTCCTAACTTTTCATAGACGATAAATAGTTGCAGCAAGTGCAAGCTTATATATCATCTTGGAAAATGAACCCATTTACAAAAAAAACTAAGCAGGGTGATTCTTCATAAGACATATCGATGCAGAAAACACCAGCGTTGTGTACTATTAAAAGGGAAGCAAAGAAAAAGCATATATATATATATATATATGAAAGAATTACGTTTACAAATCGATGAAGAACATAAGCAAGTGTGTGGAAAAGAAACCTGATTGACTAGCACGACACGATGATCATGGAGTTGTTGAATGATCATGTCACAAACAGTTGTCTTTCCGGAAGCCGTACCTCCCGAAACCCCTATGCAATTAGAAAACAAAATTAATCACGTAATTTCAAAATAAAATTCATATAGAACAAGTTGAGGAGCAGCAAATAATTAGAAATAAGATTGATGTAGGGAGAATAGGACGAATGTAAATTTGAATTTTTTCAAAGCAAAGCAAAGCAATCATCAAATAGTAAAACCAAAAAAACCTACCAATGACGAAGGGCTGTTTGGTAGCGTCGGCGGGAAGGGCAAAAGAGGAAGAAGGGGTGAGGGTGGTGGGAGCGGAAGACGCGGAGAGTAGTCCATCGAGGCGGAGACCTGAGAAGTGAGGTCCCGAAGCCTTCTCCATCACGTAATCAATGGCGATTTCCTTCTTCTCCTCCGCCATTCCTCTTCACAGTCTCAGCTCAGTCTTTATGAGAATAAAATTTGCTGCTCAACCAAAACAATGAATTTATTGTTCGGTTCCTCCACTACTCCACTAATGTGAAGTGCAGATCAAAAATCTGTATGAATAGTGTTTTGTTTCCCACTTTTATACTGTTTTTCACTGTGCTTTCAATTTTGCCTCTCACTCTTTCAAAAATAAATAAATAAACAAATAATAGCTGTTCAGCAGCAAAAACAATGAATATGCCGGTGCGGTGCCCCTCTCCCGCACATTTTCGAGAAAGCAGAATATAGTTAATTCTTTTTTAAATTAATCATTTCGTTAATACGTATTGAGAAAAACACCAAAAAAAAAAAAAAAAACTTATTTTTCAATAGAAATTAAAATTCTTAAACTTTACTTAATTATTTGATAGGAGTTAATAACATACATTAAACTATTTCAATTTTTTTAATAACAAAAAAAAAAAAAAAAATTTACCCTGCTATACTTAAAAAGACGATGGATCATGGATAGATCAAAACTCAAAAGTTTACTTTATGCTAGGCCTTCTTCACTTTTTACTGTCCTTACTTTGAACTTTCCTTGTTCAAGTAAGTGCTTATGTGTTACGCCAACAGTTCTCCTCCTCCCCTTAGGAGTCTAGGACCCCCATGCCACTCCTATTTTGGCATTTTTTCAGTCCACAAAAAGGAAACACACACAAAAGAAAAAAGCATCCAATAATGCCTTTCTGGCTCGTTCGTGATTTGCGCCAAACAATTTACAAATCAAAATGGGGCAGCCTTTCTTCAAAGCCCACGATCAAAGTGTCCAAATCGTAACATGCCGAAAATAGAATTTGTCAATCTCCCAATAACATTGTGATAAACATGTCAAATTTTTTAAAACTTTGAGACCCGTACAACACTTTCTAATTTCAATGGCAGTCCATTTTTGTTTTATTAAATATCACAAGAAATAGAATGACAAAATGGACTTGTGGAGCTTCAAACTCATAATATATATATATATATATATATATATATAGATAATACAAGGAAACCCTCACAATGTGAAGTGAAATGGCTAATCTTAATTCTTACATACCCAATTAGTAATATTCATTGGTTGTTTACATAGAAAAAAGGGTTATGATAATGAATCCAAACAAACACGAAAGCAACGCAAATGGCACAACAACTCCAACTCTGGAAGCCGGAGAAGTACTAGTAGTACTAGTGGAAGTGGAAGTAGAAGAAGGGCTCGTAGTTGCAGTGGCATCCATTGTCTTAATCTTAACCTTCATCCCTTGACCACAGTGCCCCGCCGTCCCACAAGCGAAGTATCTTGTCCCGGCCTTGTTCAGCTTAACAACATCGTTACCTCCATTCTTGGAGTCCAATGCTGTCCCAATGTCACAGCTCTTATACGCACTCTCACTAGCAAGTTCAACCAAGCTGTGCAACCCTGTCGTGTACTTGAATACTGCATACCATATTATCTAATTATATATCTATTATCGGCCGGGCAATAATAATATATCTTAACGAAACTGGTCATGAAATTAATTAACGGGTGAACAAGTTACCTAGTTGATCCCCGACCTTAAATGTCTGAGAGGATGCCCAAGATTTAAAGTCTGTAGATTCATCCCAGCCTTGGCTTCCTCCGACTACATGTTGCGTGGCCGAGGCATTTTTGTTGACAAGGCTGAGTATTAGCAGCACCAGCGCCAACACAGAAAATCCCATTTCTCTCGACGAATAATGAATTTTGAACACAGACTGACTGGACATTGAACTTGGAAGTGTATAAATATATGATTACATTGACAGCACCCGGTGGCTACTATATATGGATTATGGACTATGAGTTGTGCCGTTGGTTGTGTTGTGGGGAAGTAAAATTAAATGAAAATTCATTACTTAAACTGCAAGGATACTCTCTCTCTCGTACATGGTCGATCACCTCATCATAGCCAGGTTGGTACAACAAATTAAATCCTTTTTTTGATGCTAGAAGATACTATATATTTAATTTTT
Organism: Ophiorrhiza pumila; assembly: GCA_016586305.1. Classification (NCBI taxonomy): domain Eukaryota; kingdom Viridiplantae; phylum Streptophyta; class Magnoliopsida; order Gentianales; family Rubiaceae; genus Ophiorrhiza; species Ophiorrhiza pumila. The sequence goes on from BLIW01000007.1 coordinate 452,126, forward strand.
TGATGGTTTATCAACGCATGCAGAGGATGGCCGCCACGAAAAATCACAAATTAAAATAGTACTGAAGCAGGCAGAAGCAGTAAATTGATTGCCTGCTAATTAAGCAAAAAATTCGAGCGGGGTCCTCCCCCCTCCCACAAGAAAATTGATGGAAGCTTGATTTATATTCCAAGCAATCTTTGCTCATCTCATCATCATTTAACCACTAGCTAGGCAGCCGGCAGCCTTTCTAATTGAGTGTATTCTATTCTTTGATGTTTTTGTGCGTATATGTCACTCCAAATGAAGGCTTAAACAAATCTTCCTTAATTTTATATGAGTATTAAGTGATAGTGCTTCTAATTGCAGATGACTAATTTAATTTAATCAACTTCCAGATCAGTATTAATTCAATCTGCTGCTGAAGCCAGAAGCCAGTAGCCGTTGATGCTGATAATTTATTCAAATTGAACTGATCAATGAACAATTCACTGGTTATGTGTGTGTGTGTGTGTATCATCATCATCATTGACATTTTCCTCCATCTATACATACACATCACCAGCTGGTCCGGTGTTTATTTTCATGCCTATATTGCTTGCATATCAAGTCTTCAACTCATTGGAGAACATTAAGATCTGGGCAGCTAGTCATGGTTTCTGAAAAAAGCGACAATTTGGTTGTACACTATATCCTTGGCTGTTACCCCCATAATGAAGTCGGCATGAGCATAATCCTTGATATACTGGACATGCAACTTGTCCACATCGTGGTACTTGAGACCGTCCAGTAAAGTCTCCACATCTTTAACATCAGATAGTGCATCTTGGCCTCCGTAGCTCATAAAGATGGGAAGGTCACGGGGAATATTGGCCAAATTGTAGGGCGGAGGCTTAGATTCACCGTAATGAGCCACGTTGAAGTTAGCATTTCCATAATCGTATTTGGTGAGCATCCCAAGTCGAACAGCTGAAATTTAATTCATTCCAGCACCAAAATTAAACGATTGTGCATGGTTCGTGCGAAGAACAAATTATATATACTAGTACATTCAACTTACTTTGAGCCAAGTGCACAAGATTTTTTGTTGAAGTAGATTGAGGCTCGTTCTTCAAGAAAAGCTCAACGGTGGAGGCGTTAAGACAACAATTTTTCCCTTTGATTTGGCAACAAAAAGTAAGCATAGCAATAAAATTGGTTGTAAACATGGTTTCTTGAAATGAATGATAATATGCATGGCGCCCTCTTAATTACCAGTAAGCGCGGTTAGCAAGTCGTAGCAGTCCACCCCCGGTTGAGCACAAAAAACCTTTAGAAGATTTCCTACTGCTTCACTACAAATTAACAAGAGAATCGATACAGAGTACCAGTCGTCTATAAACCTCCAATAATAGCAAGCGCACACACACACACACATATATATTAGAAGTGGAAGTAACGCGTAATTAAGCAATGGTTGTTTACCTGTTTGGGTTGAATTCTGCAAGACCAAAAATTGTGGTGATCTGCAGGTTAAGGTTACCAAAAATGGACTAGATTGTTTTAATTTCGGTAAGATTTACCTCATCTATAGACAGTAATCCATATATTTTACTTACTTCACCCACGAAGGCTTTGGCAGCTACAACGCCAAGTGCAGTGGTCATATGGCTCAAGTAAGCAATTGGGCTTAATAAGGCCGCTGATTTCACCCTGTCAACTTGTTTTCCTTCCGAAAATGATGCCAATGCCATCAAAGTTCCCAGAGAATGGCCTACATAATGAACTTTTTGACCCGTTTGCTGGAACACAAATTCCAGAACAGATGGTAAATCATGCAGAACAAGGTCATCCCATGTCCAATTCCAAAATTCCTGCCAAATGAAATATGAAATATGAAGTGAAGTTAGTGATCCCACGATTGAAACCTCATCCTTGGCATTTGGCAACTCAAAATGATTTCTTTTATGAGCTCACCAGACTCCCAAGTATAGTTCCTAGAATGGTAAGGGCAACGTAAGGTTATGTTCTTTGTCCCGAATTAATGAACATGCAAAAAGTAAAAATATTTTGAAAAGGGTAGCCATAATGCATAGACAAAAGAAACGAAGTCAACATGAAATGAACATATATATTCTCCAACCAAAAAATCTGTTCAGAAAACCCCTGCAACTAATTTGAAACGAGAAGAAGAAGAAAAAAAAAACAGGGACTGAGATTACTAGACTGCTGTGGTGATGGTGAAAAAAAAAAAAAAAGTAGATAAGTGGAGGCACAAGAAGTTGGAAAACATATATTGAAGTAAAAATCATGGAGACAAATGAATGTTACCGGTTTGCTTGGATCAAGAGTGGCATGTCTCCTGCTGAATCTGGTTCCTCTGGTGTTGGCAATCCATACATCAAATCCACTATCAGCCAAGATCATTGCCAAAGATTGTTGAGGGGGATTCAACAGCCAAGTTACTCCATCCTGCAATTTAACATTTTTACTTGTTTCTAAACTTTAGATATGGTTTGTAGAACTAAATACTTTAGCAACAAATTATATTAGTAGTTCTGAGTTCTGCGTTCTGAGTTCTGACACCAAAAAGTACACAGTCCCAAATGACCGTACGGGATTCACGGCCAAAGCTTGGTACTTGTGTACTTTGTTTTTTTTTTTTTTGGATTCTGGTTGTACTGTTTTTTTCCAGACCGCAGCGGTTTTTTGAACGCAACAGTCAAGTCCAGAGTACATTTTACCTTAGTTTTGTCTTTAATTCGCAGGCAGCATGTAAACATTAATCACTAGTTATCAAAAAGAAATAATAAAAAAATGTAACAATATTATATGGGTAATTTGGTAAGTACTGGGGGGTGGGTGATATTGCAAGTGACATGCATGCAATTGCGGAATTAATTGCCTGCAAAAAATCTGGATCATTCCTCCTCCGATCAGGGCTTTGGAAATGAAGCAACATCGCTATTCCTCAGTTTGATATGATGGCATAGCTTGCAACAAAACTAAAATGTCCCACTGGGCTGATGATGGTAGGTGGTGAAAGTCTGGTATTGCCCATCCATTCCTAAATCCTAATCCCAGGCAAGTGCAGGCTGCAGCAACCGTAATTGGGCCATGTTTTGTACACTTTCTAATGATTACTGTATCTTCTTGACTAGCCAAGACTACAATGAATTGAGGACCATGATTTTTGTTGAAGATTTTATAATTTTATAAAATTAACTACACAAAATAATAATTGGAGGATTTATCAAATGAATGTTAAATCTGCATTTTTGAACGGTATTCTTAGGAAGAATTATATGTTGAGCAAGGTGCTGATTTTGTTAGAAGATGTCAAGGAAATAAGGTTTACAAGTTGTTACATTTATAAAGATTAATACAAAAATCCAAAAACATATTAAACGCCCTCGTATAGAAATTTACAGACTATCCTATATTCCTATGATCGTATTGTTTAAGAGGTTAAAAGAAGATAATATATATACATTTAGCATAAAGATATATAGAAGGGATAGTTTGTTTGTTACCACTAGAACACCATGCTGCAGTAATACTGGCGGTGGCGGCTTGTTTGTCCCACCGCTACCTCCCACAACACCTTGGGGAATCCTTTGCACGCTTAATAAGTATCCATCATCAGTTCTCACCTGACAACAGAGACATACCATCGGAATCCAGTGCAATATTTTATACTTGCCCGTCATTGTTAAGCTTAATACTACTCCATAGCCAACAATGAATAGTAATTATGAAAAAATAATAAAACCAAGAATTAAGGTCTTACGTCGAACTCCTCACACTTGTAACCATGTACTGTTACTGCCGACGCGCATATGCCAGCTTCAGTTGTGTCTGTAAGACTGCTAGAGGCCATTGTTTGATGCGTTAAGACGACCGCTAGGACGCATAAGCTGAAAATAGGGGAACTAATTAAAGAGCTAGTGAGAGCCATTTTCTGCTTTTGCTAAATCCGGTTGAAAATGTGTGCGCCTGGGAAGGTATATATAGAGAGAGGCCTAGAGATGGGAAAAGTTCCCAGAGTGTGAACAAGCAAAGAGAGCTGAAATTGGGAAGCCATTTTGGTGTTATTTTTTTTTTTAATGTACATTAATCTCAGATCTCTGGAGTCTGGTCCTTAAGGGGTGGGGTTGTGGCCTTTTTGCTGGTTTTCGTGCTCTCTCCCACTGGGGAGGGAATGGGTCCTGGGCCCACCTACAATTCTTGTTTTAGCTTATGATGACTACACCTACTCTTCTGTAAATGAATATTTGTGCGTAAATCTTTTTCTTCTTCTGTAGAATATCAGTACGTATTTGTATGGTTCTTTACAGGAAAAGTAGCATTGTTGTTATGATATACTCACTGCCATTAGAAACGAAATACCCAAAGAATACTGAATTCAGCACAATTAGAAACGAAAGGAATTGAGGTTACATAGCTTAAAAATAGGCAAGGATGTGCTCTTATTTCTGATATTGAAACTTAGGCGATCGTGGAGGAAGGAAACACGACCGTTTTGCTTAAGTGGTTACATTTTTGGCATCTTGGGATATATTTCAACAATGAACGAAAAGGGCCATCTCCATATCCATATGGGTTACAAATGTTTGTTTGTTATTTGTTTCATCTGCAAATGCAACGGCAATTCAAAGTGTTGTGCTGATGATTTTGGATAGATTTAGTTTCGGAGATATCATATAATGGACAATTCTTTGAAAGCAAGGTCAACAAAAGTATTCTTTTAGCTCTGCACTTTCGGATCCAAAGCAGAGATTCTAGGTTTGTCCGTATTCAAAAACTGGTGTTGTTTTCTTCATCAGAATGATCAGCATTCAGCAGTAGGATTGATAATCTTGGTAGTCCTAGTCCAACAAGTGTGTAACTTGTAAGTGCATTTTAATAGTGGATCGAAGCAATGCAATTTCACCTTTAACTTCTTCAAAATTGAAATGGAAAGCATATAAGAGGTTGGAAATTTTGGTCAAATTGATTTTTTTTTTGTTTCCGAGTGAATGATATGATTGTGCTGTGAACGGAATCTAATGTTAAATCTTTACACATCAAAGTTCCACAAGATAAAGAAATTGAATGTTATTTACGCAATCTATGTAGAATATTGAGGTAATCAAGAGGAGCTAGAGACCTCTCGTTGAAAGTTGAAATCTTGTTTGCAGATAAAAGGATGACATTTAATTTACGTAGTTGGGATCAACTCCACACGTCAAGCCATCATCTTCACAATTCACATTTCACATACGTTAAATCTGTTATCATTTTTCTGGGAGTTTTAGTTTGGCAAGACAAGATGCCAACAGAAAAAGGATTTAAGAATTAAGACCAAGAACTGAAAGATGAAAAGCTAACCAAAACCAAACATTTTTTTAATACTAAGAAAAAACCATAACATACTTCATCGTCCTTATCCAGACGATGATATCCATTGTCAGTTAATTCCATAATTGGATTAATGTTAATTAACACCCAAGTATGCATGATGATGGGCATAATACTGAATACTAGAAGAATCATAATTTCTCCAATATTTGTGAATTTCATTTGAGTTGTGGCGAGCTATGTATAACAACGTCTTCCTGGAAATTGGAGCCTGCAGGAATAAAGTCCCATTCATGCAAATTGCAATGATGCATGGTGATTTATGATGAAGCAGTTTAGACTATAGAGAAGATTGAAAGTTCCAAGGCCTTGTATGAGCTGCAAACTGCGACTGACAATATGCCCCATTGACGATGCCAATGCCATAATCATCATCTTTAAGCCTTGGCACTGCAAAGTTTGAAATTGATGTTGCTATAGTTAATGTACTGCTAGTCATGAAAAATGAATGATTCTGCGAGTTTCTTATTCAAAAAGAAATTATTGTTGTTAACGAAAATGAGGCAACTCGTTCATACGCAAATGTTCTTGCTTGTACTACTTACAAGTTACAACCAGCCCTTTCATAATTTCATTCTCATCTTGGATTTTCATTCTCGTAATTCCAGTTTCAGTTTCAGAGTACAAGCAACAGAAAACATTGAAATCAAAACCTTTTGCAGTTCTTGCACGATGGGAATTGACATATTATTGTGCAACAACGTATGAAAAACTAAACAACAAAGACGCAGATTAAAACACATGATCATTCAACAACTCCATAAACCACACAGCGTTTCTAATAATAATAATAATAATTTATTTATTGTGTAAGTACAAAGATACTATAGCTTTTTATACATGCGGCAGACAGACTGAATCCAAAATTTTCGTTTTAGATATTTACCCAAATACTCGTTGCCTGTAAAGTTAAGGGAAGTCATTGCATTTTTCACTTTCTTCATTATTGCCATTTACACATCACAAAATTCAACGGCCTAAGGAGCTCATTTGTCACCCAACACTAGAGGCAGGGTTCGTCTTCTTCTTCCTTTCACTAAGACTAAGGCCACGCAACCTTGGAAGGCAACACTGCACTGACTTTACTGATTTCTCCCCAGGTTGCTTAAAATCAGCATTTGTCGATCTTTCGCTACTTCCTCCAGATTTTACTTCAGAGACATAAGGATTTGGGGAAGGGCCAGTGGACACTTTTTGGTTGTCGGCTACGTCTTGGTCACTTTTTATGGAGTCGTTAAAGAATTCAGATAGTCTCTTTTTCTTGTCTGTTATTGGAGATGGCTCAGGTATTGAATTAAAGTTTCTCTCTGCACAAACTTGTCCATTAGATCGTGGGGTTCCCACAGAGAAGCTGTGATGTACAGGAGTGTTTCCGCGGGATGGGGTGAAATCTGCTATTAAGAGGGTTCATCAAAATGTGACAAACATAAAGTACTGAATAACAAGGAAGAAATGAGAACTTAATCAATAATATCATTTCAGGAAGGTGACTGATAAGGCTCCATTGCAGCCTAGGTGTCTTAAGAGTATTAACTTTCAAAAGCAGTCTTCACAAGCATGTAATGGAATGCAAGGCTTCATACACCTAGATTCACCAAAACCACCAACCTCCCATCCTACAATTTGCAAAAGCCTCGTGTACAGACTTTGCCCTACATGAACTCCCTAAAATGGCAAAAAATATAACAGAAGATACTGCAAAAGGTGCTTGGATTTGAAGAGTCAGTAGCCCTGCAATTGATGTTACTACACTCATTTCCATGTATCTAACAAGTAAAATTTAAGGTTCCTCACATCAAATTTGTTCACTTTTTTACATGTGTGTGTGTGTGTGTGTGTGTGTGTGTGTGAGAGAGAGAGAGAGAGAGTAACCATTTACAACTGCATCACAGATGAGTTACTTCAATAAGACCAAATTTCATGCTCAAGGGCACTCATACGCAAGAAAGGAGGGAAAGAGAGAAGAAGAACATTTAAACTACACATAAAGCACTTCAGAGTGTATCATACCACCATTAACACTTAAAAAGTCATCTTCGCAATCAGACTCCAACCAAAGCTGTGAATCAAAGAAGGTCTCTTCTTTGCTACCTGCAGAAATCCAAGGAGCATTTCAACATTAGTAATCAGAGGAACACAAAAATTGCTTAATGACCTTTACAAAAAAAAAAAAAAAAAAGAAGTTAGATTTGTTGGGACAATTTGTGCATCTAACAATGTAGGTCCAGAATTTGTTTCACTCTATTTGTGCATCCAACATAGCCTTGAGCTTCTCCTCTTGTGCTTGTTGGAAAAATTAATTGAATATTAATGTTTGTTCCTCTTGTTGACTCAAATCCAACAAACACCAAGCAAATTTTAGCAGTAGTCTTCATTCTATATATTCACCCAATAAATAATATTTCATGGAACTTTCTTTACAGTTTTTTCCATCATTATTTTTGTTTTTGGAGTGGTCCCTTTACATGGTTGGGTACTTTCTAACAGATGATTTTATTTAGATTTTCTAGGCTCCTTTTGTCCCAAAAGGAAAATGATCCCCATGAGCATATTTGTTTTCGTTCAGGGGAGAAGTGAGAGGAAGAGGATTTTGTTTCAATTCTTCAGCCAAAACTTCTCCAGTGAACTTCAAATACTCTCTAAGCAACATCTCTTGGTGATATCTTATCAATGTAGCACTACATTTAATATCCCCTAACAATTGAGCTTCAAATACTCCCTAAGCAACATCTCTTGGTGATATCTTATCAATCTGGGCTTACATTTCCTGTCCCCTTTAAAACGGAGCATGATTCCAATCCAGAAGCCAATCAGCAAATGAAAAAATAACGATTATAATGGAGCAGTGGCCCCATAGAATACATAATTGCAAGCGACTAAGCTTGTAATTAGCTGTCTATCTCGAGCAAAGAATGGCAGTAGGAATAGGTAGAGACTCTGCTCATCACATTCAAAGAGTAGCATAAGGGTAAAAGAAACATGCTCAAACTGTGTGTTGCCAGATTTTGATTCAGAAAAGGGTTTCTTTTGGCTTACTAAACACATTTCCAGTATTATTTCACAATGACCATCTCTAGGAACATGTCCCCAAACTGTGCATCGCCCGTTGTCTTATCCCTTTTCTCCCCACAATTTTTTTTTTTTTGAGGATGAAGGAGTACGAGGTGTAGATATCTTTAATCATCAATTCAAAATGCAGCAACACAAATAGGTATGAGAAATCCATTCCTTTCGCAGTGAATTTCCCTAGATAAAAACCTTGGTTTTCTCTACCCAACATATGCTAATTCTCAATATTATCACCCTCAACACAGTCCAGAAAATTGTATTTTATTCTTTGAATCAATGAATCAATGTGCACGACAAAGAGAAGCCATCCCAGTGTTACTTTAACAAATCAGAATTGGTTATGGCCATCTCTCAAGGTAGTCCCACAAATAATACAATTCTACAGAAAAATTACTATAGAAAGAGTCAGAGGCAAATAGGCAAATAGGCAATTAGGAAAGAAGCTTTGCCAGTCAACATTTAACAATAAATTGAACATGATTATAGTATTGAACTGTTTCTCCATTAGTGGATGTTGCTTTCAAACCGTAGACATTTTTGTCTTTGTATAATCACCTAACCACGATCTAACTAACTGGATGAATTGATCATCATCACCAAACTAAACATTTAACTAAACGTTTCTGCAATTTCCTATCATTTTCTTCATAGCAGTTAAAATATATATATATATATATATATAGTACTAAGCCGACGACTTTAGGCAAACATAATTTGCCATGTCCAGCTAATTAAAAAAGGGAAATAAAATAAACCAAAAATAGACAACATGACAGAGATCCAACGAGAGGCGGCTAAGAAGTGACAAAGGATTATCTCGCTACGATTGAAAGTCGAAAGCCCATTGCAGGAAAAGCAAGAAGAAAAGTAAAGAAAATATATATATATATATATATATATATATAGAAAACATAGTAATAGTGTGTGTGTGTGTGGAAGAAGAACAAGTACCAAAGCGTCGAGAAGTCGTGACAGGGTGAACGGGTGACCAGTGAGATTTGATAACACCATCGGCCACCATAGGAGGCTTCTCTTTGTCAGGGGAAGGATTCACAAGTTTGTCAGTTTTGGACCCAAAATCCAAACGGAGCTTCAAGGCTGACTGAGAGTCTTTGTGCAAGGAAACACACGAACCCATTTCTTAAAAAAAATTCTTCCTTTTTTTCCCTTGACTTCAGTTGATCATCACAATTCACCAATCCAAAATCCAAAATCCAAAATCCAAAATCCAAAATCCCAGGGGAAGAAGTTTTGGAGGAATACTGGAGTGAAGTAGAAGAGATGAACCGTCAAGAAGGAGGGGCGAGTGACCCCTCGGTCAGTGCTCCCATGATCTTTAAACTTAAAACTTAAATAATAATAATAATAATTATTATTATGGTTGAGATGGTGTTAATTTGGAGCGAAATGACGAGAAAAGGGGAAAGGTCGGAAAGAAAGATGGGATGGTCTTGAAGGCGAAGTTATTGTATTACTACGAAGGTGGGCCCTCCCAATATAAAACGTATGAATGATTGCATTTCATTTTGTTGGCCTTTTTGTTTCCTTGTGGTATGGGAAAGTTTTTTTTTTCTCCTTTGATTCTACCTCACTCAAATTTTTTCTGACTTGTGAATTGGAGGATTATTTTTTGGGTGAAGTAGGGGAGAATCCTATTGAACTAAATTAATTCATTTTGTTAGTTTTTGTCAAATAATTAAATGAATTAATATATTCAGTTTGAGTAAAAAAAAAAAAAAAACTAAAGTTATTGAATGAAATTGTGGTTCTATTTTAATTTTTTACTAATTGTTTGAAGCAAACAAGTGAAATGCACTTATTTATAGTTTAGGAGGGTTCAATATATTTTATCTATTTTTTAAGAGATTAGATCATCATTAATAAGCTAATAACATCATGATTATCTTAACAAGAAGATCCAATCAAAATGTTGAAACCTAATTACAAATACTTTGGAATGGTTAAGGGAGTGATTTTCTCTTTCATTACTTTTGACAGGTTCGTTTAGGCTATGTTTGGATTGAGGGAAAGGAAAAGAAAGGAAAATGACGGATTAGAATTTGTGTGTTTGGATATTTTTTTAGGGAGGGAAAATAAAGGAAAGGGAGGGATTAGATATACTTAATTTAGTCCATATCTCTTTCCGTCCAAAAGTGGGTGGAAACAGAAAGAAATGATAATTCTTTTATAATTAATAATTTATCAATAAAAAAATTATCCTTTCTAATGTAAACTTTGATTTAAAAATTACAACATACACTATCGTTCAAAACTTATAAAATAAACAAATGTTATGATAATTGGAGAAAAACTTTCAATCGTAATACAATTGATATTACTATCTACATTTATTAGAATTTTATTTCATATCTAAAACTTTATTAACTTCTAATTTGTTGCAAGATTATAAAATTATTATTTCATAATAAACTAGAGTTTCAATCTATTACAAATTATAATCACCCATAAAAATAATAATAGAGTTATATTCTATTAAAATTTGATTTAATTTATAAAATTTTACTAATATCGATATTTTTAATTTTAATAAGCATTGAACTACCAAATTTATGCTACAACAATATCCAAACTCTAGAATAATTTATCCATAATATAAAAATTATTTTATTTATGTTTCAATGATCATCCTATATAAAGATATAGATATATAGTATCATACTATAAATCAACATCAAAGCTATTAATAAATAATAACTTTATATTTTTCACACAAAAATAACAAATTTATCTAAAATAAATATATTTTATTTGATTGTTGTGTCTATATATTTTTTATTTTATTGATTCTACGATTTTCTCAGGTTGGAAGGAAACCATTTTCCTCTACTCTACTTTCTTTTCCTTTCCACTCGTTTCTTTTCCTTTCCTTTCCCCCCCTTTACCTCAATCCAAACATACCCTTAGAGAACGCAAGGATCATATTTAAGCATGTATTTATAAATTTAAACATTATACTCATCATATACTTGTAATTAATAAATTATCAAGTATTCATTCAAGCAGGGCCACATAAAAATCCACGATATCTCATCTTTAGCGTCCTTTTGCATTGGAATTTAGCATGGGTTGTTGCTTGTTGGTGGAGAGAATATTTAGTGAAACAATTATTCGATATTGGACTATGATAAAGTTGTGAACAAATTCAGGACTAAAGATCCAATCAACTATCCATTTATTTTGTCGTTGGTTTATCAGAATTTTTTTATTTTATTTTTCTTATACGGGAATGATTAAGACAAATTCGAGTTTAATTTTAAACCTCCTTAGTCAGATCAAATTAGAAAAACCTCAACCTATAAGTTACAATTTCAATATTAATGATTCATTTTTTTCCATTGATATTTAAGTTCGATATAACTTGTTTTAACTCAAGGTTTCGACCAGACACCAAAAACTACAGAAATTTCAATTTGGGACTTCAAATAACAGTGTTGGCTCCCATTTCATCATCCATTTCAATTTGGTTAATATAGTAAAAAATAATTACTATAATTTTTTTTTTTAATCTGTAGTGATTTTTTATAACATACTCCTGAGCTAGAAATTCAGGTATGCGAAAACAGTCTCTTAGTCCATTTAGGTTGTCTTGTGGTAACACTACTACAAAATGGCGAATTAAAACCGCCCTTTTTAAAGTGGTTAAACAAAAACCGGTATAAATATTAAAAACGCGGTGGCATAATCGTAATATTAAAGTGACATGAGAACTATTTACACCGGTTATATATATAACCGGTGTAAATAGTATAACTTTTACACTTAAAAACTGTACCTTTTACACCTGTTATTGTATAACCGGTGTAAAAAGTGTGTGTAAATATTTTTTTTTGCATTTTTTTTGTAAAAAGTGACTTTTTACACCGGTTTTCTTATAACCGGTGTAAAAAGTGTACCTTTTACACCGGTTATTGTATAACCGATGTAAAAAGTGTGTGTAAATATTTATTTATTTATTTATTTTTTTTTGTAAAAAGTGACTTTTCACACCGGTTATTCTATAACCGGTGTCTTTGTTTCTGCTACTTTTATTACAAAATCATGTTAATCTTTGTTTTTGCTAGATTTTTAAGATTATCTTTGTTTTTGTGACTTTGATTTGTGTGATTGGATAATGTTTTAAGATTAATTCTCATGGTTCAGTTGTTATCAAATTATATTGTTTGATCTTATCTTACATATTTGAGTTATCCTGATAAACTATTAGGTTTTATTTTTTGTATTTTCTAGAGTACTCTATAAGTGCTTTTGTATTATCCTATAAGTGTTTGTTTACACCGGTTATTTTTAACCGGTGTAATAAGTGTTTTTTTACACCTGTTATTTTTCAACCGGTGTGATAAATTTTCATTTACACCGGTTATTCTATTAACCGGTGTAAGAAGTTTGCCTTTTTCTTTACTTCTCCAGATCTCAAGCCAATTGAATTAGCAATTTCTTGGGAAGACTCCTTACTTGACTTTTGTTGCTGATGCTGCCGCCAGACAATTGGATTAGCAATTTCTTAATCCAAATCCAAATAAAAAAAAAGGTTCCTTTCTTGTTTTAGTGATGTAGTATTTTCTTTTACTTTTGTTAGATTTTTTATGTAAAATGTTGCGTTGATGCATTTTGTTAAAGGAGGACTTTGAGCAGATTCATGTCCTTCACCATTGTGTTCTTTTAATTTGTTGCCAGATTTGATGTTACTGTCTGAATGGATGCAGGACTAGAAGCACCAAGAAACAGCTTGGAGTTGGAGGAGCCTTCTATGGAATCTGCTTCTTCCTCATCTTCATCAACCTGCAGGAAAGGAAAAGCGCAAGAAAATTTGAGCATCCAAGCGGGGGTGACTCTACCAACACTTCCTCGGAACCGTCATCTCCTCGAAAGGTGTGATAATGTTACTGAATCAGTTGCAGAACTTGAGGCCGTAAACAAAGAAAATTGAAGAGTTAGTGGTGGGTGGATGGATGGATGATGATTCTTGGATCCACTAGAAGAAATTTCTAAATTTGGTGCGTCCAGGACTTTGTTGAATTTGTAGGTTTACAAAATAATCAGGACAGGGAGTTAAGCCTCCCCTTTATAGATTGGATGTAAGAAGCTTATTTGTTGTGGTTCATTTGATCTTTGTTTTGCTTCCTATTTGACATTAAGAAACATTTTTTTTTTGAATATCAAGAAGCAAGACTGGAATTTGTTCTATAATTTCAAGATTGGTTCATAATTCATTTGAATGTTCCATTCAGCTCTTGTCTGCTGTCTTCTACAATTTCAAAAGCAGCAGCGATGACGGATGCACAAACACTTTTTACACAGGTTATTTCTATAATCGGTGTAACAAACACTTTAAACATTTTTACACCGGTTATTTCTATAACCGGTGTAACAAACACTTTTTACACCGGTTTTATAAACCGGTGTAAAAAATATACACATTTAACCCCGCCTGTATCTACACCGGTTCATTTTTGCTGTGCTTAGCAAAAAATAACTGGTGTTACAGGCCATTTTTGTAGTAGTGTAATATTAATTAATTGGTAACCACTTTAATTCAATTATCTTCATAACAAACTTTAAGGATTGATGTTCTATTTAATTTAAGATGTCTGACACAAACTTAAACTATATAAACAATTTTTTTATTCTCATGGAATTTATTTATTATAGTTATAGTATAAAATAATACAAGAGAGGCAAGGAGGATGGGGTACAGGGGGAGAGATGGCCAAAAGGATGCAAGATATGCATAAGGATTTAAAATTCTCTAATAATTCTAAGGATTATAATATGTTGGCTTTTGATTAAAATTTCAAATTCCATGGCATCAAATAACATTTCAATAGCACCTCCAAATTGATCAGTGCATTTGAAATTCTATTCCTTCTACACCCAAAACGCTTTTGACACGTAATTTCCTATCCAACCAGAACCAGGGTGAGTTGTAAGTTGTTGACCAAATGTAATTGGAATAGTGTACCAATTGGAAAAAAAACAGATCGTCACATATGCATAGGCAAATATAATTCACAAAAGACCAGCCAAAAGTTGTTTTAATTATTCAAAAGCTCTTGAGTGTAAAGAAAAAAATAAACCAAAGGAAAATACAAGGACGAAAGATTCACAGCTCACCCTATTAGACTGCTATTTTAGTTTAACCTGAAAAAACAAAGTAAAGAAATGGCTCGCCAAATGCGTGCGCTGTTTCATGAATAAGAAATTAAGAATTGACCACAACAACTAGGCAACTAGCCGATGCCTGATGCCTGAAGGTGGAGGGAAATAGGAAAAAAATTATCAGGATGGATTTCCACTCACAAGAGACAAATTTCGAAGATATTAGATATGGCTCACTGCTCACACAAGGAGAAGGGTTATATTATATATTTTCAAAGAGAAAACGACTGCTTAGAAGTCACTAACTCCATAATTAAATTAGTGATCAAATTCCAGCTCCCATATTTGATATTTGCTCATTCATTCTTCACTTTGGAAATAAATATATATAAATAATAAACATAAAGAAAGAGCCACATAGTTAAAATACTCAAGAGAGGAACGAGAATACCAACTTTTAAAGAGAATTTATAATCCTAGAATTTTGCAGTTATTTTCCTTGGTTTAATAATTTAAAAAAATAAATATTTTTCCAATTTGAAATAAACACAGAAATCTGAAAATTAGAAAAAATATTTAATTTCCCAACCCAGATTCTCTGCCAACCAAACCAGCCGTTAGTACTCAAATCTCAATCCACTAAATTAAATCCTTATCACTATAATGCATACACTGTATAGGTCCATTTCAAAGTTTTAAATGCGGGCTCAAACTTCAAACTTAAAAATCCAGTGTATTGGAGTCCAGTTTTGTCCAACTAAACAACCCCATTAATAACTTATGTTTATCTCCACAATTGACAATAATACTGCATTTTCTCCATTCCAAAATCGGAATTATTGCCAGCTCCAAGACTACTGCAAATTACGGATGCCAAATAGTTCAACAATCTTCAAACAAACTTTGAAATGGACCCTCACATTGCAAGTTTTAAAAGTTTTTAGTATTTTATTGAGCCAAACATAAAAATGGATGAACACAACTTGATGCAAATGCGCTTAACAGTTAATACGGGCCGAGTTCAAAGCTTTTCAATCAAACCACTCCTTCCGTTGGTTCAAAGGCGCTATATTTAAAGGGCTCAAACCCACGTCTCTGAATTTTCATAATTTCTAAACATCACGCAAACTTCAATTCAAAAGCGTGGCGCCTTTTGTGCTCGACATGCCACTAAAAGGCGTGGAAGGAATAAAGCCGAAACCACGCCTCTAAACTTCAGTCTGAACTCTGACGGCTAATTCTTTATGAGAGTACCCGCCTACCAAATTGGAATAAATATATTGCAGAAAAGAGCTGACTCACAAACTACGCAGCTGATCGGGGCACTAAAAGTCTACCCACGGCAACGGCGACGGCGAAGGGCCAACGGCGGTGATAAAGCGAGGAATTGAGGAAAACAAAAAGTGATTAACGGCAGCGCAAATCATTGTGGTCAAAATATTGATATAGAGTTACTAAGCTGTGAATAATTATCGAACAAGCAGCCATGGTGAAACCAAAAATCGCACCGTCGATGTTATCATCGGACTTCTCCAATTTGGCTTCCGAGGCAGCGCGCATGCTCACGTGCGGCGCCGATTGGCTCCACATGGACATCATGGTACTCTTTACTAGTACTACTAAGTAAAACCTATTCGATTCATTACCTCAAAATCAGCACACTGTCATGCATTTTTGACGGCTTCATCATTCTTGGGACTTACTGCAAATTCTAATTGATGCTTTGCAGGACGGGTAAGTTAAGTTGGGAATCTCGATCAAGGCATTGCGTTTTCGTGTTCCTACCGATTATCGCATGGGAAAACAAATTTGCAGTTTTCGCTGTATCATTTGTATTTTAGCTAATTATAATTGGAGGGTCAGTTGATTCAAGATTCTTTTTTTTTTTTTTTTTTTTTTTTTTTGACGATTGCAGGCACTTTGTTCCAAATCTTACCATTGGTGCGCCGGTTATTGAGAGTTTGAGAAAGCATACGAAGTAAAATTCTCATATTTTATTCCTTTAAGCTTATTAATTTTAGATTTGAATAAACTGAATGGCATGTTTTTGTTGCGGTGTTAACAATGAAAAAAGTTATCTTGCAGCGCATATCTGGATTGCCACCTTATGGTCACCAATCCTCTTGATTATGTGGAACCTTTGGGGAAGGCTGGTGCTTCTGGTTTTACTTTCCATGTCGAGGCATCCCAAGGTAAATTTCATGTCTTTTCATTTTGAATGTCAGAACTTTCGTTTGCTCTCTCCTTATATCAACATTAACATTAACATACAAAACTTGAGTCTTTCCAGATAATTGGCAAGAACTAATCCAGAAAATAAAGTCCAGAGGCATGAGGCCTGGTGTTGCTTTGAAGCCTAAAACACCAATTGAACAAGTGTACCCACTGGTATTTGTAATCACGTCTTATGTCTCATGTCAGATGTCTCTTTTAATAATGCTACTGCCTTCCATGTTCTTAAATTCTAGGGACATTTTCTCTTGGTTTCCTTGTGATCTGAAAGCCCTGCTGTTAACTACAGAATTTGTTTTTATTCATCAATAATGAGCTGCCTTCTTCTGTGTTGAAGGTTGAAAATGAAAATCCTGTGGAAATGGTTCTCGTAATGACTGTTGAACCCGGATTTGGTGGGCAAAAGTTTATGCCAGAAACGATGGATAAGGTGCTTTGCTCTCACATTTCTATCCTAATTTTGTGTCTTTTCCTTTGTTTTTCCCATTTCTATTTTATTGTTCTTCACTTGTCAATTCCCATTTCAGGTACGTGCACTGAGAAAAAAATATCCGAACCTCGATATAGAGGTGAGCTCAAGTTTCTTTTTAAATTTTCACATGGTTTAGTTCTCTTAGTATGTTTATTATATATCCTGTCACCTCAGTAACCCATCCACTTTCTTTATCCAATCTGCGGGAAGACAGATGTTTGATCTATATTCTACTTGCAACAATTATGTGAAACAAGTTTTGCCCCTATATCAGTTTTTAAGTCTTGCGATCAACATTCTTCAGGCTCTGGGAAAGTGTAATTACTCAATCCTATTCGGTCCCTCCTATTGCCTCTGAAAAAGCTCGATAGCATCAGAACTACAATTTATGAAATTCCTTAAGGAGCAAGAGCTATTCGAGTGCAATTATATATCACTACGAAGGGTGTAGAACTAATAACTAATAATACGTCATCAAAATGACATTGTGGAAGTGCCAAATGTAGTTATAGTAAAGAAAACAAGTATAGTCCATTGGCATTCAATTGAATTTCATCCTATGGTTTGACTCTGTGATCTGGAAACTCTAGGCTTGTATGGATGCAACAAATCTACTGAATGCAATTCATCCAGTCAGCTCAAATTGAAGGGACAAATTCTCAAAAAGAAGTGAATTTTGAAGTTAATAATTTAAAAACAATTAGCTACAGATAAACCTGTACGTTAGAGTGGCAGGAGTACTTTCTGTAGAGTATATTAAAAAACCATCATGAATTCAAAATCAAAATGTTGACCAAGTTTCCTGTCCTCTCAAATGTAATCTATTTGTAACTTTTATGCAGGTTGATGGTGGCTTGGGACCTTCAACCATTGATTTGGCAGCTTCAGCAGGAGCAAATTGTATTGTTGCTGGAAGTTCAGTGTTTGGAGCTTCTGAGCCGGCGCTAGTTATATCCCTAATGAGAAAGAGCGTAGATGAAGCCCAACTGAGCAGCTGATAGATGGACAGGCAAGAGTTTTTTTAGCGTGGTTGACCTTTCATCAGTGAACAATATCTGCATGCTATTGCATCTTTATAAATTGGAATAAATAATAGACTTGGATATGTATTTGATTCATGTCATACATGCCTTTATGTACAAATATTAAGATGTTAAGTTTCGTCTTGCCATTTGATGAGTTAGGCCTTTTTGTATCGTGAAGAGTTGAAGTATGGCTTCTAAAGAAATGAATCCCTTGTATTTGCAGGCTACAAATTTTTTATCTTCTGCATTTTTTTCCCAATCTTCTCTACCTAGAAGCAAAACACTTAAAAAGGTTCCTTTTGTTTTCTTGCTATTTTGCCATAAAGCAGTGAGCAAGTCCTTCTAGTGCTATCATTTTGAATTTCAATTTTGTAATTCCTTGTTCCCTTCTAAACCATACTTATCTAATGTGTTGAGTGCATGATTGATGTGAATATAACTTACTTGTTGAACTAGTTATATTAGTTGTCCATTTTCTTACCAAATGCCACTACTTCTTTTGAGTTGGATGTTAAAACTCTGTTGTGTTTGTGATCATCATCTGTCTCTGAGATGAATGTGAATTCTAATTGTTTTTGGGGTGTCTTAGGGAGGCTGTCCTATGAACTTGGGAGTGTTGTGGAAATTGTTCTTGAAGCTCAAGGCAATAATATTCTCAATACATTCCCGTGATATTGTAATAAAATTAGTGAGCGTAACGCGTGACTAGGAATGAATGATATTTATTACACGTGCACGGTAATCTGAGGAATGCCACGCCAATGGTAATTTCGTTCATAGTCATTTTATAAAAATTATACTGTAAGTACATTCATGGGATCTCGATTCTGGTTTCTGGACAGAGTGATCTTGTCCGGTTCTCTTAATCTCTTAGAACTGTGGCCTTTTTTTCTAAGTAGCTCTTCAGTGGAGAACACGTGATATCACGTGCACCAGTTATTTCCTTCTTTTATGTAAAATCTTCTGGTATAATTATTTGATAAATTAACTTATGTCTAGGTTTGATCAAATTATTAAATCAATTTACAAGTTTTAGTTATAAAGTACAAACAGAAAATTTAAAATTTAAATATCTATAACAGACAGTTAATTATGAAAACTCTAAAAATATTTATATTGGATCAAGTAAATCATCGTGTTTTCACTCGTTATTACTAAAGAGTTAATCGTAATATTAATTAAATATGAAAATAGTTTTGGTAATTCGTTAAACTTAGGTAGGTAAACGATAATTAAGCATTGTTTGAGGTACGTACGGCGTTGTTTTCAAGAAAGAAAAGCGGCTTTCTAAATCTAATCCAGTCAAAACAGACCAAACACACGGAAACCAACGAAAAGCGCAACTTAGAAGTTGTTTATTAAAGGGGTTTGGTGTCCGCCTGACCGTGGCCGGTTTAATAATTACGGATTAGTAAACAGCTAGGGACTAACATTTGTTGTTTAAAATAAAGAGCCAGCCTATCCTTTGAAAGAGGAGAGGAGACTGGTTCGAACGGAGGAATGACATTTAGAATGTGAACTTTTCTTTATTTTACGATATGCGCGTTGAAATTGTAATTAACTCTCGAATTTTTCACATGGAATAATGCACGTATTTTGCAAATCAAGTTGAAAATGAGATGGAAGCATTGGTGTCTTTGACAATAAACACCACAAACTGAAGCTCATGCCAGCATTACTGCACTAAAAAAAATGCAATAATCAATGGAAGGAATTAGAGACATAATCATCCTCACTGATTGCCTGGTGTGGATTCAACACATAGCCAACCCAACCCCACAATGGCATCAATGGAAGTAAGCATAAATGTCATTTAGTTCACTTCTTTTGTGTAACAATTTGGCTATATCAATGAATGATCATCCTTTATGTCAGCTTCTCAAACTGAATTGGACATCTGAATTTGACCCATCTTCAATCTCTTATCAATTTTCTGCTTTTAAGTTAGGCAGCAGGGCCAAGGCGGGGTCTTGTCTATTTCATGCATAATGCATGTTACACTAAGACAAAATATAACTCATAATGTTGCCTGCGATTGCATGCCTTATCCCCTCCTCATATACTGAGATTTTTAATAATAATAATTTGTTTTTATTGGCATTTCTATCATCATGAATTATAAAAGTTGTATCCCGTGACAGAAATTAATTAAATACGATACTGACTTTACATCTCACCAAGCTACTGTTTTGTTTTTCCACTTGCTACTATTTGCTAAAAAACAACATCCATTTTATATATAGGATAAATAGAAGTGGAAAAACAAAACAAAACAAAAGGCAGTAGAATTAAGGAAAGGCAATAAGTTATACTTAAATGGTTTGATGTTTTCCATTCTTCAGTTTTGTTCTTGAATTCGTGCAAATAGGTTTTCAATGTAACTTCCAACTTCAAATTCAATATAAAATTAACCTGAATTATGTTTTTTCTCCGGAACAATGCACAACTTTCACGGCCAGTAAAGAAGGATTAATGGCATTGCAGACTTGCAGTAGCAGTATCAACCAACATGAAATACAAGTATTCATTAATTTCACAAATAATACTCAATCTGATTCTGCATGGGCGCATGGGCATGGCTGCTTCAAAAGTTATTAGACTTTGAGATCACACGCTGTCACTCGGATTATGGCATTTAAACCGACCAACTGATGTGATATTAGGTCCTCAATTCGATTGTATGCCCACTAAAGTTGAAGAAAAAGGTTTAGATATCATTCATTTCTGCAAAATCATACACTTTTTTTATGATGGGAAACAGAATGTTGAAGCATTAAACTGGTTGTTTGTTCCAAGCAAAGATGGACAAGTACGTACTAAAACCCATAATTACTGCCAAATGAACAACAGGGAATCTGGAATCGGAATAGTAGGTGGTTAATTCCATTTCCACCTAGCCACTGGTCAATCCCACTGTTTCTTCTGTTGGCAAAATAGTAGTACTAGTAAGACTCGGCTGACTGCTAATGCTTAGTAATAAATTGCAATTCCCAAATTCCGAGGATGGTGTCCATGAATGAATGATGAATCCCCACTTTCCATAAACTTGTTTGTATAGATCCCAAAATATTCAACCCCTTTCTTTCTTTTACTGAGACTGAGAGCAACAAAAATTCATTTTTACTAAGCACTCCATGTGGGCATTGCGTGGCCTTGCTTCATTTCTCCTCCTGCATATCACCACTATGATTACTAGTAAGCTGCTCCAACTCAGTGCTTCTATTTTCTTTGCATCTCTACTTGTTTCTGCACTGGGACAGGACCTGCTCAGCTGCCAGGTAACATCTCCCCTCGCTTCTTCATACTATCCTTGTAGTACTCCTGGGAATCACAATCACTGCACCACATTTGCTATTCTTCGTACCAATTCTCACTATTCATCTCTTTACAATCTTAGCTCATACTTGGGGATCAGTCCATTCGCTCTCTCTCAAGCAAATGGCTTTTCTGCTGCCACTGAATTCATTCCCAACAATCAGCTTTTGTTGATCCCAATTGATTGTAGATGCAATATTGGTGGCTTCTTTGAAGCTGAATTGACCAAAACCACCGTCGGAGGAGAGAGCTTTTACGGCATTGCTCAGTCGCTGGAGGGATTAACAACTTGCAAAGCCATACAAGATAAGAACCCCACTTTTTCCTCGTGGAATATTGGGGATAAACAACTTTTGCTGGTTCCTGTGAACTGCGCATGTCCATCTTCACTCGAAATTGCCAACCAAGTCAAGCTTTTGCTGTCTTATCCTGTAAGTGAAGAAGGTGATACACTTGCTAAATAAGCCTTGCGATTCAACACTACACCCGAAAAAGTAATTTCTATCAATAACAGATTCGGAGCAGGTTTTACTTTTAAATCAGAAAATCTAGTGCCATTCTCAACTCTTCTGATTCCAGCTGAAGCGAAGCCTAGACTTAACTCCCTTGCCAATCTCAGAGAGCCTAGCCTTCCCATCACAACAAGTCCAGAGATTAGAAAGTCCACGATGTGGATGATTGGAGTTTATATTGCTATTGGGACAGTTGCTTTCGTCGCAACTATTGCCATTGGAGCAGCTTTCCTATTCATTCAATGGAAAAGGAAGAAGAACGAGGCATGCAATAAGAACGGGGATTTGGAGCTGCAACAGCTTAGCTTGAGTGTAAGAACTACCAGCGAAAAGAAAGTTTCATTTGAGGGGTCTAATGATGATTCTCTGAATGGACAGACTGTTGACACCACCCCGCATAAGACGTTGGTGGAGACATACACCCTTGAAGAACTCAGAAAAGCAACAGAAGACTTCTCTTCAACAAATCTCATTGAGGATTCTGTTTACCATGGTCGTCTTAGTGGAAAGAATTTGGCAGTAAAGCGCACATCAACAGAGACTATCTCAAAGGTTGAATTTGTGCTTTTCTATGATGCCATACATCATCACCCCAACATAATCAGGCTTTTAGGATCCTCCTGCATGTCAGAGGGTCCTGATTCGTATTTAGTTTTTGAGTATGCAAAAAATGGATCCTTAAAGGACTGGCTTC
Source organism: Ophiorrhiza pumila (assembly GCA_016586305.1). Classification (NCBI taxonomy): domain Eukaryota; kingdom Viridiplantae; phylum Streptophyta; class Magnoliopsida; order Gentianales; family Rubiaceae; genus Ophiorrhiza; species Ophiorrhiza pumila. The sequence continues at coordinate 474,920 of BLIW01000007.1, forward strand.
ATGGTGGGTTGGCAATGAAGAGCCAATTCATTGCTTCGTGCTATTGCTTCTTGACTTGGAATCAAAGGCTAAGGATTTGCCTAGATGTAGCCACAGCTTTACAGTTCATGCATCATGTCATGAATCCTGCTTATGTCCACAGAAATATAAAGAGCCGGAACATATTTTTGGATGAAGAATTTAATGCAAAGATGGGAAATTTCGGAATGGCTAGATGTGTTGAAGACATAATGGCAGAGGATCAGCGATCTTATCCCATTCCCAGCCAACCTGCCACTTGGAGTAAAGGGTATTTAGCACCCGAGTATGTTCAACAGGGTGTAATTGTTCCAAGCATTGATGTATTTGCCTTTGGTGTGGTGTTATTAGAGGTTTTGTCCGGACAAACACCCATAGCGAGGGCCAACGAGAAAGGTGATGATTATGTTTATTTGTCCCAGAAAATAAAGTCCATTTTACGATCAGACAACGCGGATGAGCTGAGGGAGTGGATAGACAATGCATTGGGTGAGAATTATTCATTTGATGCAGCAGTTAAGTTGGCCAACCTTGCAAGAGCCTGCGTGGAAGATGACCCTTCTTTAAGGCCAAATGCAGGAGAAATTGTCGACAAGTTGTCAAGATTGGTTGAAGAATTAGCAGAGGGAGATCAATTTGCCGTGTGCGAAAGCTCATCCAAACCTCTTGTGAAGGCTGCAGCGAATCCCAAATGAAAAAATATATAGAAACAATCAAACAAAGTTGTGATTTTGAGAATGATTTTATTTGTATCATATAATTAAGCTGCTTGTATCCAGTATTCCACCACCCTGTTTTACACAGATGTATATTGTGCAGAGCAAATAAAGAAACCTACAACTACAAGCAGAGATGATGGATCAGGGTACGTATATGCTTGGCTTCAGTTGCCTTCATCTCCGATTGCATTTTTGTTGCTAAAGATAACTCCATGATCGGAAAAGGGAAAGACGAGGCATGCGTGATGGCGTACGTTCAACGTGACTAGTGGATAAGTAATGTGATTGGTCGATAATTGAAGTGTACTAATTGTTTTTGGACAAATTCCTGTGAGCTCCAGCAGTTTTCAAAATTTTTGTTCATGCCCACGTAACAGAGACATTCTTTTATTTAATCAGTCAAAACGCGGTCTTCTATGGCTAAAAGCCTAAAATCAGAGACAGGCAGCCTATATTCTAGTGTTGGTGGAAATCAAGGCCGGTCAAACTCAAACACAAGATTCGGCGTAAGTACAACGATGTTGGTTCCCTTTCATCCTTTCACTATGTGCCACGTTCAATGTCCATCTCATCACAAAATTTGACATTTTTTTAACGTACCATTCCTTAATTAATACGGGACCAGTAGTATAGACAATTAATTAGTGGATTGGTGGCGGTATAGGAAGGTACATCGGTACAAGTTGCAACTATAAACCGCCTCAAGACTCTAGAGGCTGCTTGAAGCTTCTAGATATATAGTATGATCCGCTCCAATCGATGTCAACGCCACTCAATCTCGGTAATGGAAAAATCTTTGTGCATTTCTCAAACATTAGAACTCTGCCCCCTCAGACTCAGGATACAATTTTCAAGAACATGGGTTTCCATTTCAGGTGATAAATCTCCAGCGATCACCTCCAAAATTAAATCACGAGTCCAAATAAGAACACACAATAAATTTAACCAAATTCTGCATATTAATTTTCTTCCCATTTATTGAATCATCAACTAGCTTGGACGTTGAATTTGCATGTACCTATCTTACTTCTTCGCATGGCTTATCTTTTTTTTTTTTAAGAATCTAACTCAAAATATTGAAATTGGATGCTAACTCTGTAACCATGATGAATTAGCCCCAATGACTACTGGCATTGGTAATGCTATAATTTGGATTTGATCAGTGTATATAACGAAAATATGATGGAATAATTCATTAATATGTTTAAAGCTGTACAAATAGATGAATGAATCGTGAGTATTGCAGAAATAAAGAGAATTACAATATGGGAAAATAAATAGTCTCCTCTGCTCAAAACGAAGAGGGTCAGTGGGACATCATGCTCTTGAACTCATCAAAATTCAGGACTCCATCGTCATTGAGATCAAAACGAGCTATCATCTTTTTGCATTCACCGATGCTTCTTGACTCTCCCAATCTGCTAAGCATTCTCTTCAAGCTCTTGGGATTAATAAACCCGCATCCATCCATCTCGTACATCTTGAAAGCCTCCATCAAATCTTTGGTTTTCTCCTCTTCTCCTGCCCCTTCCACCATTTTAATGAAATCCTCCAAGCACAGCAAACCATCTCCATCTGAGTCCGTCAGCGCCACTGCTGTCTTGCAATCCTCCAAGGACATGTCTCCTCCTATTGTCTCAATGCACTGCTGCAACTCAGAAGGCGATATTTTCCCATCTCCGTCTTCATCAAAGCGATTGAATACCCGCTCATATTGTCTTTGCTTGTCCATATATTATGATTCAACCGTATACTAATATAAAGAAAGATTTTGCTAAGAGAGACCAAGAAACTACAAGTTATGCGTACTAAATGTAAAGAGAAAGACAGACACGTATCCAAATGAGAATATATGCAAAGTATCAGACAGAAATGAATGAGTGAAAGTTGTTGTTATATTGCAAAAGGCCTTGGTGAATATGCGGGAAATTAATAGAACTATAGATATAATATGGGCGGTTTAAGCTTTGAATTTATAGAGAGTTTGAGGCAACAGGAGTTCATTTGTTGGATAAGATCGCGGGGTGGGGGAAGGGAACGCTCATGGAAATGGAGCTTGAGCATAGAAGACGACATCGATTATGCAATGAAAACCGCGGCGATTTTCTGTGAGTTTTTTTTTTTGTCATATTTCTTTAAGTAAGGCCAAACGTGTTTTCAAAAAGTCAAAACTACTTCCAGAAAACTGGGAATTAACCGGGAAATGTCTCTAGTGTGTACATAATTAGGATCATTACAATGTTAGTTAACGAAAGTTACGAAACAGAGGAAGCAACGAAAAAATATTTCACCAAAAGGAGGATTTTGGCCGGACTTTCTTTTGACTTGGAAAATGTGCGCTGGTGTTTGATTTTCGGGTCAACTTAAGCAGTAAATTATCCTCTTTTTTTTTTTCCTGTTTTTCGCTTTTTACTTTTTAGTGTGTGTGTGTGTGTTCACTGGCTTATCCTCGTTTCATATGTGTATATATGTGTATATAATTAAGTGTTGAGTTTTGGGTGTTTGCATTCTAAACTAAAACTAAAACTAAAAGTGCCGTCTCTAATCTAATTTACATTTTCAACCTACCATTACCATACGATAGTCAAACGTCATTACTTTACGTATTTGATATCGTGTTGTACGGATGCGACCGGAATTAATTTATTTGGGGGATTACTTAGATGGAGTAATTAACAACGTGCCCAATTCTGATATCTATAATGTTTATTATGAGAAACAGGTTGGGATTGGATTATCTCATCTCTTTATATTTAAAATTTTAAATCAAACTTATGACATTATCCCGATTTACTGCTGGTTCAGCATTTGATTGTAGAATATTATTCTCCCAAATAAGAGTTGCCTCGGCAACTTGGTAATAGATTTACTATATCACTTGTGTGACATATGTATTTTTAAATTAAATTAAATTTTTTTAAGTGATTAATGAATTATAAGGGATAACTGATTACACACGTATCAAATTTTATATAGTGATATAATAAATAATACACAAAACTGATATATGTCTACGATTCTCTACTTCCCAAAAACACCAAGCAATCTCATATTTCTTCCACCACATTACATTAACGAAGCAGATATATTTACAGTTCCAAATGAAACTCAATACTCCATATAGACTAGACTGAGAGAGAAACAAATGTAGGCCAAGAGACAGCACAGCCTACCTTGACTTGGGCCACTCCGGAACCCAATTTTATGTAGTTTAAACTTGGGCTTACATTTGGTTAAAAAAAGGGAAAGTGAGATACCACTTATAATTCCCAAAAAAAAAAAAGAAAGAGAATGCTTTGGTTTGGCGGTGAGTGGTGAGGAACTTAATGGACTTTATGCAATACACTTTGAAATGTAGGAAGTTGTTGTTGTTTATTCGCGCAATAGCATTTTAAGGTTTCACGTTTTAGTGTGGGAAACATCAAACACTGAAACACATCATCTAAGGATGAAATAATATGTGAATGTTGCAATTGGAAATTCCCAGTCAACGTGTCGTTCATCCGAACCACAAGTTCTTCCAAGGCTTGTGCTTCACAGAAAGTTAAAATCACTAATCACAATTTTAAGGTAATGGTGGAAATGACATAAAAGTTTCACGATTTTAATGATTATTAATTATTGAATCTGGTATGCATGTTACTCTATATATTATTTTATGACAAAAATGATACCTATTTTTTAAAATTAATTATATAATTTTTAAAATTAAATTAAATCTCTAACGAAATGAAGAATGCACGGGAAAAGCGATTACACATATGTAATCTTATATCGTCTTTTTATAAAGTTTTTAATAGAGTCTCACACAAAAACTGCCATTGGATCCATCCATTGCCATATATGTGAGCTTTTTTATTTTAACTTCAAACAATACAACCACCCAATCACCACAAAACACGTGGCGTCCTAAAAAATTCGAAATGGCGATTTCGTCCATTCACATGCTTCCCCTACGTAAAAGAGCTAAAACCCCGTTTTCAAACATTTATCAGCCGCACGCATTAGCATTCCCACATTTAACTATTTTATTACTCTCTCTGATTCACTTCCTAAAACCCTTTAATAGCTCTCGCGGCGCCACCGCCACCGCCACAACCACCACCACCACCACCATGCCGGTTCTGAACCGCCTGGCATCAGCAGCGAAACCACTCCGGACTCTCAGGAGCCGAGCCTACCGATCTGCAGCTGCGATTCAGCTGGACTATCACGATTGCGATTACTACGAATTCCAAGGAGAACCTCATGACATTAAGGGAACGGAGGAGGAATCAGAAGGTTGGGCGTCCGAGAGAGGAGTCCAGTGGGTCATCATGGGTGACCCAATGGCCAAGAGACACGTGTACGCCCAGAGGCTATCGAAGCTTCTAGACGTTCCTCACATTTCCATGGGCACCCTCGTCCGTCAAGAACTCCACCCTCATTCTTCTATCTACAAACAGGTCACCTTCAATTTTTTGTTTCAATCTCTTTCTTTGTCTTCTTCGATTTTGTTTTTGGAAATTTCACAGTTTTTCATATATTTCTTTCTATTTTTTTCCCCCTACTCATGCAAAGTTAAGGTTTTTTAACGAAGAAATGAGGAAAGCTTTAATCTTTATGTTTTTGTAAGTTTCTATTAGCTATCAAGTTCTGATTGAAGTAGCTGTATCAAAAGATTTTTATGTTCTTGAAACTTATTGGCGCTAATGAATACTGGTCGATGTTTTCTTGGCTCTAGCATGATTAAGATTGGAGTCTGATCTTTTCTTTCTCTTGTTCTTTCCGTCAATGTTTCAGTAGTCGGCATTCTGGTTTTGTTAGCTTATTCAACGCTTTTTTTTGATCGTTTTGCTGGGGTTTGTTTGTGCAGATTGCGAGTGCTTTGAATCAAGGGAAGCTAGTTTCTGAGGATGTAATTTTTGCGCTTTTGTCAAAGAGGCTCGAAGAAGGGTACTGGCGGGGTGAAAATGGGTTCATTTTGGATGGAATACCTCGAACGAGGGCTCAAGCTGTAAGTCAACATTCACATTCCTTTCTGTACATTAATTTCTCTCATCATACTGATGTTTGGCCCGGGATTTAGTTAGATAGTAGTCAGCAGGCACATTTTTGTCTCTGTCTTGTGCTGGAAAGCATACCTCATATGTGCGATAAATTAATTGAAACCTGAATACAAATACTCCTCTATCTGGAGAGTGTCAGTTCAAAGTTTGAGAATTTTGGAAGATTTTTCTGTCACACCACTAATTTGGGCATCCAAAATTTGAATGATGAAACAGTGCCAAGTTCATCTTTATACTCCTTGGCCAGATGCTTTCAATTCCAATGTTTACATAACTTATAGTTTGGATACACTTTTATGGCTCCATTAAGAGTTGATCTGTTGTTAATAATGGAAATATGGAACTTTTGTTGAAAAATAAACTGGAATGCATATCCAGTTATTGCTCAGATCATTATGTGAATCAAATTAATTTGTTGTAGGAAGTGTTATTGTACTGCTTGTGATGGTTTCAAAAGGTATGTGATATTTTTGTTTGTGTTGATTGTCTGGCCTGCAGGAAATCCTGGATCAAATTGCTGATGTAGATTTAGTAGTGAATCTTAAGAGCACCGATGATTGCTTTGTGAAGAGTGATATCTGGAATGGAATTTACTCTCCTTCTCGAGAATTTTTTAGGATGGGAAGATCCAGATTTAACCTCAATCTACAGTTGCAGGATGGCGATTTGAAGTCCTCTTGTTTTAACATGGAGAATCTCTGGAGGGAGAAACTCCGCAGATACGCAGAACAGGTATTGAATTAGGTGCTGTATAATAAAAGGATGAGTAAAAATACTCCCAGATACTTTACACGGGTACACGAAAATGTGCTTTGAATGGTCTAAACTCAAATTTAAAATTATCATGAGAAAGCAGAATTTTGGATGTTGAATCATTCTGTGCAGACCATGATATCATGCTCCATCTTTCGTTATTGAATCCGTTTGATGTTTGTCAATTTAAATATAATTGAAATTAATTTAAAATTTCAGAGGTATATGTTTACCATATCGTAAAAGGATGTTTTCATTTATACAGAGCAAGCCTCTAGAAGAGTACTACAGGAAACAGAAGAAGCTTCTTGATTGTGCGGTGTCAGGGGCACCTGCAGAAACCTGGCAAGGCCTTTTGGCTGCATTGCATCTTCAGCATGTGAATGCTATCAGTTCTTCAGAAAAGTTGAGTGCATGATATAGCCGGTGTGATGTGTCTGGTTATATTCAATCTCCTGAGTGCGAAGTAGTAAATATGATTATGAGTTTAATAGAAGTTCAGGGGAGTTTTGTGGTGACTGTTCTCCAGTCGTGTTCCAAGAGGGAGGCCTTGACAATTTTCCTCTTTGTGTTTTTTGTACTTAGTTAATTTTGATGTAGTTTTATACTATAGCGGGAAGGTCAAAGAAGCGATTGCATGAAAAGCAGGGCAGAGAAGATTTGCAATTTTTGGTTGTTGTATAATAGTATGTAGTATGAATGTGGCGAGTCTCTCCCTGGCATAGTGAGTCTCTGACTTATTTCTCTTGATGCTTCAAGTCATGAGTGACTAAATTGTATCACTGGTCTGAAATGCATAAGATACGTGTTAGAGCTCCAAAGTCAGCAACCAGTTGGACGTTGACAAAAGATTTGCCGACATTGCTGTTTTAACAAGATGCAGTGCCACTGCTATGCATTTCTTTGATCTTGGCCAATGGCCTATGTCTTGTTTCTCCTCATTCTAGGCGATACAACTGTTATGTAGTTCACCGTTTTTTTAATTTAAAAATGAAAATTTGAATCTACACGAGAAAATGATAGGATTTTTATTCTTACAGTAACATAATCACAAGATCAATGATAGCATATTTATTCATACAGTAACATATTATCACAAGATCAGAGTCTTGCAGAAAAAAGAACTTCCATATTTACAGCTCAAAAGTGAAATTTATCTCTGCCTAAAAGGCCGCCACAAGCAAAACGTAACAAAACTGACTTCTTGTGGAGTAACCAAACTGGAACACATACCCCAGATTGTTTTCTGTGAAATTGGACGTTGGAGGAAACTGAACGGGTTTTACCTCACCATCACAAATCACTCTTCTTCCATACCTCTCGCAGGAGTTGATACCTCCTCCTGGTGTTTTTGTCGCCATTTTCCATAGTCGTCCATATAGTATTTGTTGAAGATGAACCCTGAAGAAGGTTGTCGTTGAAGATAGAAGTTAAAGGCGAAGCCAATTCATCAAGTTCATCATCACTAGTATATGATTTTGTCAGCACTAAAGACCCCTTTCTTGTCAGCCGGGAATGGCTGCCAGCATCTCCTAATAAGATACTACTAGTAACTGAAGATGCACAAGGTGGAATATAAACTATTGGTGCAGCATTGCATGGAAAGTTTATGACAGAATCTTCTTCGACGTCAAAAGGATCCTAAAATTAAACAAGGAAAAGCCACTTATGTAAGACATCACCATACATAGAATTTCGGAAACCATCGAGAAGATTCATTTTCTTTGTCGTCAACTAACCTCTGAATTCAGCGCTTCAAGCACAACTTTAGGGACTGGCTCAGGGCAAAACTCATCCGGCACAAATGCGCAAAGAACTCTTCTGATCAATGTCGGACCAAATGTTGGACATACCTATTACAAACATGAATTCAGCACTACATATAAAATCTATTCCATTAATGAAAGATTAAAGATTAACACTAATAAATGACTTAGAGATACTGGGCTAAACCTCCTTTCTGATTGAACTACTCAAAAGCATATCTTTTGGTAGCATCATGAGGTCACTCAACGCATTGAGAAGATTAAAAGATTTTAATGATGCATCCTGTCCTTTACTCTCAGCATCAGTACTTTCACATGTCCTATTCACATCTTCGAGTGACTCATCATCATCAATTCCAAAGAGGTCAGTCAGCCATCTTGACCAATTCCCAATCTGCCAAACATAAATCAAAAGATACCATTTTATACTACAGAGTTTTATCATCTGCTAGTTCCTGCCTATTAATATGTGCTCTCTTATGTACTCCTCGTTTCTTTTTTTACTTACAACATGAGTGCATTAGAAAAACTTACCGCATTTTTCAATTGTGCCCCAGCCCCAAAGCTGGCCTTCCCAACTGGAACAGGGAGAACCTTGGCATCACTAATTGGGTCAGATACAGGGTCTGTGGGAATATCATCAACAGATTCGCGAAGGATAGCATTGAACATGGCCACATCCAATCTGGCTACACATTGCTCCATAATCTATTTACAAGAGAAAATACATTAACTAGTCATATTGTACCAATGAAACCTATAGTCCCAAAGATATTCTAGTTACATTATATTCTAGTTACATTTGTTACATATAGCCATGATATGGAGAAACTCATCCATCATGCACACATAATATAGTGGTCACATTATCATGAGCATTATTGTCGGACAAGGAGACATGCAAATCATACCAGTCTAGAAAGTATAGGTAAGCAGCCACACTCATGCCCTTCAGCACGAATTGGACAAATCCTTTCGCAGGCATCCCTGAATGCTTCTTTCCAGAGTTCCAAAGAGAAAGTTCCCTGCTCTTCAATTAATGAGCTGGATGTCCTTTGATACGTTTTATTGGAGCTGAAAAGCATACCTTTGTGGATTGCATTTGCAGCACCAGACTGCATACGTGGAGTGAGTGTCTGGACAAAAAGGATCACGAGATCAATTTTATCAATTAGTGTGAACTAACATTCAGGTGGCAACTTAAACTATATATACATGATAAAGACATCCACATAGTGGAATAAAGACTTAGTTGTTGTTATAGTGAACTCACATTCTGGTGGCAACTTAAACTATACATGATAAAGAAGTTTGATAAAGGTAAAAGGATGTATGAGCACCTGCCACCAGATGGACTCAATGATTCGTGAAAAAATCCAAGCTTCAATTTTTTCAAGAGCAGTTTGAAATGTAAAAGGGTCGTCCCAATCATCGGAATCTTCATGAGGAGTAATTTTAACACCCTTGCTCTGAAGTGACTGCCATTTAAGTGGAGAAGATTTTTTGCTTCCATTCCTGATCCCATTCTTTCCCGTGACATTACCAGAGAGAGGTAGTTGGTGTTCCCCAAGAGATTGACTTATAATTGCTCTCAGCACGATGGAATTTGACAACCAAAATGTCAATCTGTGATCATAAGTGGTTTTAATTAAGAGAAGAATAAGAAAGGTGAACGCTTTAAGAATTTCCTAAAATTTATTGCACTACTCTTTACTACAAACTGGACCTTACTCATATGCAACCCAGGATTCCAACATCCTAGACTACCACTTAAACCGTGAAAGGGAGTGTCAAGACACGGGCAAATAGTTACAAATGTAAGCGTGAGAAGTCTCACTGAAATAAAGTATTCTTGTACCAAAAAGAAATATTAGAGACCTAAGGTATGGAAAAATAAGGTAACTCAGAGGACATCAAGATAGTATATCGAACCGGCTGGAACTGCAATTAACCAGAATTAGGGATAAAAAGATGAAAAAAGCATTAAATACTGCATAAAAATCCTTTCTTATCTTCAAAGTACCTAGGAACGTCATTGCCACATGCTTTTGCAACTAAAACCAATCCAGATATAGCACTTTTAGCTGCACTCCCCCTTTGTGACTGAGATTTTGCTCTTCTGGCATAAAAATAAAACCTAGACAGACGTCGAGCAGGCGCATGGACCTTATTTTTGGAACTCCCATGCTCAGCAACCACTGCATAAAGACTAGCCTCAATAGCAGCAGCCTCTCTAAGTTCAGTTTCGAGACTCTTTATTCTTTGTTCCAATTGCTTGACTTTGCTGTCTGGGATGATGTTTCTTGTCTCCTTTGGATGCACCTTGTTATCTTTTCTCTCATTGCTTATAAAGCCTTGAACACCACTCTGATTTTCACCCAAAACAAACTGGCTAGCTCGGACCAATCCATTGCTCCTGTGTGAGTCTATTAGTGATCTGACTGACTTCACATGCTTATTACTTTGTTTATCTGTGTCTTGAGGACTACTCTGTATTGCCAGGCGGTCCCTACTGGAAGAAAGCATATCACTTTCCAAGGAATCTTGAGTCCTCGAATCAACTGGTGAAAAACTATCCATTGGCTCATCTTCTATGCATTGTCCCCTTTTGTCCATATTTTCCATTTGTTTTCCATTTTCTTGGTACTTCTCATCTTTTTCACTTTCAGCATAACCATTGTTCATAAAATGAGACTTGTATATTCCTTTCTTATCAGGAGCTGTAGCATTATCATCAAAACCTCCACTGATACGAGAGTCCAAAGAGTTTCTTGAGTCCAAAGATACATCTCTATTGACATTTGAATCTGAACTGTAAATGATTGCCTCAGTTCTCTCTTGCATGGCATTAATAGTGTCATTGTTTCCATCATCGAGTACATTTTCCCCAATATCACAAGGCACATCATCACATGCAGCAGTGCTTCTCATGTTGGAGTTTTCTTTTTCTGCTAATTCATGCATTACGGGTGAAAATGAGGATTGAACACTATGAGCACCAATCTTCTTTGTGATCCATGCCAGATCTGAGGTTAAATCTACCGATGAAGAACGAGAGGAAGTCCCTTTAGAACTCGAGTTCGAAGTAGCAAACTGCTGGTCATCTGCTTTAGCAAGCTGTTGTTCCAAAGCAGGAATGTTTACATCTTCAGCCTGTCCAACACTAGCCTTCGTTTCTTCTAATTCATTCTGCATTTAAATTGCTTACTTGCTATTAGACTGTGATAGACTATGTGAAGAACACCACGATAACAAGCTGTAATGTAAACATCTGATGCTACAAATATATCTCCAGAGAGACAAACAAGCATAAGTAATATTTATATCTGTAGCCCATGATGCATTAACTATCTATAAAGTAACAGTATAGAGAAATTTCATTATCAATGAGGAAATGTAGTCCCAAATTAAGTACTAATAAACTAGGAGAAGGATAAACCTCTTTGTTTTGGAGCGGTGAACCTCCATTTGATTCTAATGCTGAAGATGAAACAGCCAATGATGAGTGGGAAGAAACATCATCATCTGTAAATGATGCAGTCTCTGCTTCCTCCGCGTACTCTTCACTCATCAATGCAGAAACCGAATCCACACCATTTCTGTCCAATGAAGCTTCTCTTGTCAGGCGATCCTTTGATGAGGTGGTCATTCGACCTTTCTCAACTGACTGAATTCTCAGAAAAAGGACCGGCTGTGATGCATTCCCATACGTTCGCTTACAGCTAATAGGCGCACTTATGCTTAAAGTGTCTTTAACTACACCATAATCCGCCAAGTCTATGACAGCCGTCCCCAGCAACCCTTTCACTGTCTTGTCCCTCCGCGGTTCGCATAGATTGAACTCGATACAGTTCTTCTGGAATGCGTCTCCATCCCCACTTTTAGCAGAGAGTTCTCTTAACAGCGTGACTGGAAGCCTAAAAGATTCATTGAACTCAATTCTTCCATCACCAACGCCAGACCCAGTCCCCAGCGAAGGGACAACTTGTTTAGTAGAACCAGAACTTCGATTTCCATGCTCCCACTGAATAAGAACCGCGCGGAGTGTCCTGAGTGATTGAGATGGGGGCCAGGGCTTAATCTCCTGAATGTGGATTACATAATCAAGGTGAAAAGAGGGATTTTTCCTGCTCTTTGCCTTGAGCCCAAGAACCATTGCCACCGAGAAAAGGGTCTCCTCCTAGCGACCGACTAAACGGGACACGTCTGCTTTTACCAATTTAATCGTCAAGAAAACAACCAAATGGCCTAAATCCCGTTTGAAACTCGTAAAAAAAGGATCTTGGAAGCAGTAGTGAAGCAAAAATTCTCCCTAAAATAGTTGAGATATAAAAGGAAGCAAATAACATCATCCTTGAATGCAAAAGCACCAACCAAATGTAGCAGATCCAGCAATGATGAACTGAATCGGGTGAAGAGGTCTGAATCACAGTCACCGTTGCTGAGCTTGAAAGACCAAGGAAGAAGCACAATGCTGAATCACATGGGAATGCTGACAGCATATACAGTAGATCAAGATAGAAAAGAAAGAATTGCAAGAAACTCAGCTGCAGAGCAAATGCAGGAAGGTGGAAGAAGATAAAAAAAAATTAGAAATATTATTGTGGGAGAACTAGAAGGGATGGTTGAGTGGAGTCAATAAACAGAGATATGTTGAAGTCTGTGAATGATGGATGGTTCGGTGCAAGTGCAAGACAAACAAGAAAAACAACGAAGCAAGAATATCTCTTTCTATATAAAGCACTACTGAGTGGAAAACAAAATAATCCTCAAAAAGTAATTAGGCATACAAAGATCGAAGCTGAATAGTAAGTAGTAAATGCAAAATGCTTTGCTAATAGAGTAAAACAACCATGAAATGTTGGAATAATGGAATTTTGGAATATTGGAATTGAATTGAACCAAAACAAAACAAACAAACAAGGAAGGAAGGAATTATTTATTATTGTTATTATTCTAAAACAAAAGCAGTAGTGAGTAGTTTATGTTTGGGCCGACAGAAAAAAATGTATGAATGTTAATAAAGATAGCAATTGTTGCTGCTTAAATTAAATGTTTTAATCAATTTAATTATTATTATTATTTTTTAAAAAGGAGAAAATGGAATTTCAATGGACTCTGGTAGTGGTACGAATGAAACAACAACAACGACGACGACGGAATAATTAGAAATGGCAGAAAAATGAGTGGTTGGTGTAGCAATAATACTCTACTGCTACTCTGCAACATTCATTCATTATTATTATATTTAGATTGATTTTTTACTCTTTTTATAAAAAAAAAATTGTTCTGTAAAACATTTGTCCGATGAGATGAGATACTGTCGTTATTACACAAAGTCTAAGTCTTACCAGTCATATTTTGAGTCATAAACAACCGTACACCTCTTCCTTGAACCACGCGCCCCTCATGTCAGGTGACGCACTGCCTGGACATGGCATCGCCCTTTCCGTGTAATCGGCAATACGTTAGTGCGCGTCTCCTAGTGTATAATAGTAATTCCCCCAGCCGACAGGCCTGCATTTTTTTTCATTTTTTATTTTGATTTTTGAAAGTGGATGCCTGTACATTTATCTTATCGATTTATTAGTCTAGTATAGCCGTACATTTTGAGTTTTCATTTCTGGATTGGTAAATCTTTAATAATAGAGCTTCCAAATCCAATAATATCCCTTGAAACAAATGTCAAATTAATTGAAAACATTCAATTGCAACTTAAATAAAGTTTGTCCATCTTCTGAAATTCTAGTCCTAATAATAAAACGTGTCATTGTATTCCTTCATTTTACCTTAAAAACAGAATAATAATAATAAAAAAAAGCGTGAAAATTGAAATGTATAGTGGCCTAGCAATAGCAATAATATAAAGCATCTCCAGGGATATTTTTAGTTGAATACAGAATGCAGTGTTATTTTGGGATTGGGATTGGGAATGGTGGTAATAACTTCATCTGTAATTCAGTATTATCCTTCTCCTATGCATTTCTGGAAAGAAGTCACATCTTCCAACGAACCAACAAACAAACGCCCATCACCAAAGCATCAAAGCATCAAAGCCTCAAAAAGCCTCAAAGCCTCAAAGCCTCAAAGCCTCAAAGCTAAGCAAACAAATCTCTTCCTACTACTAACGCTCACCAACACACCAACCTTCCATTTTACACAATGTTTGGTCCCTTGTCCCAAATCCCATTTAATCACACACTCAATCCTACGCCATCTTTCATAATAAAAACATCTACTTTTCAATCCCAACCGCAAGACTTCACAAGCTTATAAACTGGAACCTACTATCTTCTCACCTCTACATTTATATCCGTCACAAAACCGGTTACAAGCAAAGATAATGATTTCAAGAACAAACCAAAAAATAAAATAAAATTGCAAACTCATAAACATTCTCTGGTTACCGATGGCACAAGGTTGTAAAATCCCCCCTCTAACCTACGGCATCGCCTACTTTAAGATCAATGCATAGGGATCAAAAAACGACAGACAAATATTTACAACTTGAGAGAGAAAGAGAAAGAGAGAGAGAGGCATAAATGTGCAGTTAACGCTGTTATGACAGTGATGCAGTATCTGATTTCTGATCTGTATCAGCTGTGGCCTGGACTTGAGCAGCATATTGCAAGTTCCAAAGGACATCCTCAAATGAGGGACGACTTGATTCTGGAGAAATGCATTTGTTAGTGATGGAAATAACTATGGATAAAGACTCTTGTGATGAAGTTGTTAACACAATAGGATCCACTATCTTTCGTCGACCATCCTGGCTGCCAAAAGATGCCTGTAGTAATGTAATTTGTAACAAGATATCAGAATCCACCCATGTAACACTGTACAATTAGAGTTTACCAGAACTGAATACTACTCTGAAATTGCTTTTAATGTACCATTTCATTTAGCAAAAATGCTTCTCCTTTTCCTCTGGCTATAGGACCAACAAGAGACTCAAGCAATATGAATCCGAAGTTATAAACATCATCCTCCAACTTAGTTATATGCCTGAGAACAAGGATTCGATTCAGTCAAATCTTTGAAATACACAATAATGACAATAAGCACAAGCTTCTAGAACTAGAATGCCCCCTGTGGCAATTATAAGGACATTAGGAACAAACGCCTACTACCCTCTTGAGAACAAAACTTACAGAGAAAGAGTTGCTTACCATGTCTTCGTACCATCTCCCTTTGCCTAGAAAAGATAAGATTGCATGTTAGTTGAAGCCCTTGCAAGAAGGAATTGCTAATTCTTGAACACCAAGGGAGTTTACCTCTGACTTTTCGGCTTCTTCTGTAATGATGGACATACCATAGTCACTAAGCTTTGCAATCCGATGCTCATCAAGAAGTACATTTTTTGACTTCAACCTATTGCGGGTGGAAGGGGGAATCACCCCTGTATGCAGAAAATGTACAGCCTTCGCCACACCAATTAGGACTGCTAATCTGTCTGACCATTTCAGAATCTTTTCCGGGCTGGTCTCTGCTCATGTTGACGCGATACGATTATAGTTCAACAGTTTTAATTCATTAGATTTCTACATACAGATTATAAATTAGTTTTCACATTTAATGCAAGATGAATAAACCGCGACCTAGACTACTTCTGCCAATTAAATTAAGCTTGTTTCCACGTTTGTCTAAAGAGTTCATTTTTATGATGGAAACGGTTTCAATGAGAAGATACAGTTATATTTAAGGTGCTGTCAATGTATTCACACACACACACTGATTTGTATGACAATAAAATACAAAGAAAATGAGTTGACTGACCAGAAAGATGAGTATGGAAGTCTCCATTAGGCACGAATTCATACACAAGAAACACTCTGTTTACAGTTGAGTCATCTTGCATGCCACCATCAATGCAGTGACCTAACAGGCCAACCAAGTGGGGATGGCGAAGCTTGAAAAGTAAATCCAACCGAAGCTTGAGATTCCGAATCAGAAACTTTTTGTGCAGAGCCAGTGATCGAATTGCAACAAAATTCCCATTCTCTAACCTTCCCTTGTAAATCTAAAGAGAGAAAAATTTACAGTTCAGAAAGGTTCGTAAGAATTAGCTCCATGAAAAGCCAAACACAAGACAGATGACACTTTCAAATTGAAGCCAAAAGTGAGCACTCTATTACTAGAGCATGGTGTTCATCAACAACAACAAAGCACATCCCATTTCAAGATGCTACACAATCACAATTTGACACAGCCCACAAAAATAATTTTCATTTCTAACTGCATAGAAGTTACACTCCTAATGCTTAAAAAATATATCCTCATCTGGTCGTGACTTTTCCCTGCTGTCTTTAACCAGAACTACGCTTAAAATCATGCTGGCAATGGTGCAGGGATCTAAATTCAAATACTGATTTTTGAACATTTCAGAAAGTAATAAGGATTTTCGCCGAGTACCTTTCCAAGTGAGCCTTCACCCAGAAGCATTGACTGATCAAAATGACTCGTAGCTTCTGCCAACTCTTCCATTGAGAACAATCGGTATACAAGGGGTCCTTGTGTTCCCAACTTTGCTGCTTGAGATATGATCCCTACAGGAGAACAGAATAAACTTTCACCTCAATTCTCCAATGTACCTCTCTCTGTGAAATCATAACGAATAGTCCCAAGAAATATGGCAAAAGACCGAAAAAAAGGAGTGAACTGTTGCTTACTGGCGTTTGCAAGGAGTTCAGTAGAAATTGCAGAAGGTGGGTTATCATGCACAATCTTTGGCACAGTGTGCAGATCCAATGCCCCTCGTGAGTGTTGTTTTCTGCGAAAGATAAAAAGCCCAACAGCTAAAAGCACCACAACAATCACAATTCCACCAATTACACCAGCAAGCAAAGCTATCTCTTTTCCTGTCCCGTGCTTCTTCTCTGTCAAGGCTTGTTGGCAAAATGATTTAGAATGCTGATTTTTGGTGTCAATGGACAAGCAATTCATATCAAACTTAACAATCCTCTTCCCAGATGTACTGTCCAAACAAGAAGGAAGAATGCCAACTAATCTATTGCCAGAAATATCAACAAAACCAAGTGCATCTCCACAACTGATGCTCCCGGGAATTGAACCGCTGAGCATGTTAGATGCTAGATTCAAGTAACTAATATTGTGTAGGGAGAACAATTCAGTTGGGGGAGTCCCACTCAGAAAATTTTTTGAAAGATCAAGATGTTGAAGTTGCTTTAGCTTTCCTAATTGTTGTGGGATTGTGCCCGAAAGGGAGTTATTGCTGAGCAGAAGTGTTGTTAGTCCAGTTGGCAATGCGGGTAGCTGAGAGTCGAAATGGTTTTCCCTCAAATCCAACAAATGTAAACCAGATAAAGCACTCAAATCAGGTAATTTACCAGAAATGTCATTGTGTGACAAAATAATGTCAGTGAGAGTTGTGATTCTTGAAAGTGAAGGAGGAAATTGACCCTTCAACCTGTTACTCTTTAAGCTCAATATTGTGAGGTTCGTTAACGAATCCAACCAATCTGGCACAGTGTCATTGAAAAAATTGCCATCGAATATCAAAGTATGAATCCTTACCATCCTAGACATCTGAGCAGGAATAGCACCAAACATAAAATTTGAACTCATGTCCAGAAGTTCAATTGAATAGAGCCTATGAATTTTATCAGGGAGGGGTCCCCACATGCCCAAAGAAACCAAGCTAAGAACTCTCAAGTTAGTAAGCCTAGCGAGGGTAGTAACAAAAGAATCAATCGAAAAACTGTCAGATAAAGTCTGGTTTGGTACCGCAAATCCTCCGTAGGATGAATCACTGACCTTGGCAAGCTTATCTCCCATGATTTTGAGCTCGGTGACAGAGTTGCCTTGGCATGAGATGCTCATACGGGGGGACGGAGGCAAGTTACACAAATCACCATCGTAATTCTGCCAAATATCCAGTGGCATTGGGTACTCCAAGTGCTTCCTCAGCTGGAGAAGAAGTTGCGTTTCATAGGATTGCAACGGGTGGGTGCTTGAGGCGAGGAAAACCCATGAAAAAATAACCATAAACAATATATTAAGGCAGCCCATTTCACAATTTGTAATCACTGACTTTCCAAGCTGAAGAATTTGTCTTCAAAACTCTACGAAGGTGTCCAAATGACCAACTCTAAGAAGAGCCTTACTTCAACGCTCTTTCGACGTTATGTTCTCCCAAGTCCAATTCAACGAAAGCCGCACAGCATTTTGAGAGGAAAACCAAATGAGAAGATTATCACGAGTTTGTAATTGAGTAACTTTAACTTGTTAAATATCTGACCCAGAAAGTAGAACCCGCCAGTAGAGAAAAGAAAGAGACGGCCTAAGCAAGAAGTATGCAAATCATGAACACCAAGTACTATGTTTTACTTTTCTTCTTTTCCTTTTCCAGTTTTTCGAGGCAGAGGAAGACAAGCCTGCTAGTTTAAACTTAAAACAAAGAAGCAGTAGGGAGAGAGAGAGAGAGCGCGCTAGAGAAAATGATAAATTGTGAAAAACACACCGACTCGAGAAAGCCAAAAAGAAAGTCACAAAGACAAGCTCACAAGCAGAAAAGGAGTTTTAAATGAAAATGCAAAGTGAGTAGTGAACAAGATTTTGTTTTGGGAATAAAAAAGAGGTAGCTGGAGAAAGCCAACTTAAATTAGAGACAGAAAAAAGCCATTGAATGCTTCTCAGTTCTCATGCATTTAAGAAGGAAGGAACAAGGAAGAAGAAAGTAAAAAAATACTGTTTTGAGCAACATCAACATGGAGGACGACCCATTCACTTCACATTAATGGGGTCGGTTCTTAATCTCATCATGGCAGCCGCGCACAGAAGCAGAAGAAAAAATAAATAAATAAAAACTCGACAGTAGTCGTCTGTTACTGTACTACACTTGCACTGGCAGTCTGGCAGTCTGGCAGTCTGGCAGGCTAGACTCTTAAGAGTAATGACCAGTGAGGAAGCAAAGCAAAGACGGGTGAGATAATACAATAGAGTGAAGTGAAGTGAGCCACCGCAATTGTCATCATCATAAGTGTGTGCCGCATTATCTGTTGAGAAATAACAATAAGAAAGGGCCCAGAATTGAGTTTCCAATTATAGGTTTTGATTGATTGCTTACCTTTTGGATTGGATTAATTAGGAAATGATTGGGACGATTGTCTTTCTAAACATTTTTTTAACTAAAACAACAGTTAATATTTATTGCTTATTTAGCCCCAAGAGGTACTGTTCATTTTTCAAAACAAATATTTGTAGTTGAACTTGCATATTTAAACATTTAACTGATTTATTGTGTAACTTATTCATATATACATTGACCGGAAGTAGTGTTTTTAGAGAAGAATGAGTGAGTAATGCGTAATAACCTGTCATTTGTCCTACATTTTGTCTCTAGAGGGGGGCTTGGTGGGAAAATGAGAAATCCTCAGCTTTCTATTTTAGCCATTCAGGGGCTTGGCATTCCACGAACCCTCTTGAAAGAGGGGTGATTTCTAGATTACGGATTACTCCTGTGGGAAAAAGAAGTCATTTCTTTGAACTTCCCAATAGATTCGATTCTAAACCCTTATACGTCTAATGTTCAATATTGAAATAATTTTAGTTGAATTAATCATAGTTTTAATACACAATAAAAGTGACATAAAAGTAGAATGACAATATCAACGACTATTAATTGTTTGTTTCATATATAAATCCGTTTAAGCTTTTGGGTACTTATATCTGAATTGTAATTTACCTATAGTTGTTTTATGGAATGGAAGCTTAAGAATTGAACCGTTGAGAGGGATCATGTGACGAGGAGGCAAAAAGGTATGAAGCCGGTAAGCCCGTATCAATGAAAAGGTTAAGCAAATTACAATATTAGTGTCACAATTGGATAAACCAAATATGTAATCAGTGGAAGGACCGTGAAATTAAGAAAAATTAGTAAAATTAGTAACTCATAAAGTCTAGTTCTTATTTTAAGACATGAAAAAGGTGACAATAATAATGGAATGGAATTTTGGGGCATTTTGTTAGAGGGGCCCACCCACAGGTACCCGCTGGGCCACTGGTACAGCCTGTTCTTAGCGTGAGACCACGTTGCTGAAAATCACGCAGATTGTTTTACTAAGACTGACCAGATCCAATTGAGTACAGTAATAGTACTAGTAATATTTAGTATTGGGCTCATCAAATTATTAACTAATCCATACTATATTCCATATTCCATTCCGATGAAATTTGGCAATTTGCAATGCAGACAAAGAGAGAGAAATGTTGTGCAGGACCCCAAATTAACTTTGGCTGTTTTCGTCATTCTGGATTCCGCATCTCAATCATTATTCTTTATCTACTTCAAAGTTCAAATTTCAAAAACCCAATAAAGCTTTTCGTTAAAATTGAGGAGCGCAGCAAAGCCACGAGCACGCTTTTTGTAAAAGACTACCCCGCCCACTAAACTACGGTATGAAATCTTCTATTCAAAATTACGGTGTTTTATCATATCTGATGGAATATTTGGTCTAAAATTATCGTTCATTATCATATATCCAACGTTCAAAACCGCATACAAAATCTTCTATACAAAATTACGGTGTTTTATCATATCCGATGTAATATTTGGTCTAAAATTATCGTTCATTATCATATATCCAATGTTCAAAACCACGTACAGAAAAGACCAAAACTGGTTGTAACTCTAAGCCATTGGTTCCTGAACTGGATGTTTGTTTGGCATTTGCACCGGCAATTAACAAGTTTCCTATTTCCCCCCAACAGAGAACAACTTTTGCATTTAATTACGTTATTAATAAGAAACTCTCAGATGAGGAAATAACTAACCCTTTCCTCACCTACAAAACAACTACTGCAAAGTAGTAACCTCTTAAGTTTGTAGCGCTACAAGAAATGACTCTTTTTTTTTTGCTACATTAAGAGATCAACTGGAGATTATAATCAAAGTGCGGCATTGCGGTTAATGTACCTCTCCAACATCTTCAATTACAGCTTTCCTTGACGATGATGACGAAGAATTCAGATACGAGATCACAAGATCAGCTGCTTTGCATCCTGACGATATTGCTCTACCAACAGACAATCCTTCCTTGTGGTTACCTACCTCCATCAAATTCATTTTTCAGCATTTAGTGGAAGATATATACTAAGTGAATCAGTCAAACAGGAGAGAGTATTAAAGTTATACTTCAGCAGACTACCTGAAAGATATATCCAAGTAAAGAACTAAGTCGTCTAACAATAGCTTACCTGCGTAGAAAAATCCTGGAAGCTCTTTTTCCAACTTGTCAATTGCTTCCATCACTGATTTATAGTTTTTCCCATACAGAGGAAACGCCGTGCTCCAGTAGAAGTGACTGAAATTAAACACGCTGCCTAAGTGCATTGGGTACAGGCATGCAGTTTCACAATCTTAAATGCGTATTGAAAACTGCCGAAATAAGATAAAAATGCTTCAAATTTATCAGATCAATAGTTCACATACTTCAAAAAACCCGGCTCTCCTTCTGCACCCAACAACTGCCTAAGGTCAGAAGCTACAATGTGCTTCAGCTCATCCCTATGATAACAGTGACATCAGAAAAGGGATTCACTTAAAATTGATCATAAGAAAATTGCCAATGGAAGCATATTAAGGATTTTAGCAGCCAAAGCCAAAATAACCACCAAAAGACACAACACCTAGAAGCTTTTGCTAGTTCTTTATTTCGGCTTCCACCCACAAAGGTAGTATAAAGATATACGTCATCCGGTGCACGATCAGGAAACATCATAGAAGAAAAAAGGGTACCTATATGCAGAAACCACATAGTTAGCAAATGAGGATTATGATTTTTGGTTACCAGTCTTATGAGTCAAAAGCTGAGCATTACCAAGTGTCTTCAGACCATTTTTTTGCTCTTTGGAAGGTATAAGAACTCCAAAACCCTCAAGGGGCCGCTTGACATTCTCTTTCTTGAAAGTGGTGATTATAACAGATACTGGTAAATAAATAACCTGCGTGCAAATATAGACAAGGAAAATGTTCTTTCCTGATTAAAAAAAATCACAAAATAAAGTTGCAATCAACAAAAAATGGATCGCAAGCAGGGCACAAGGTCGTAATGGTCATCGGAAATGCTGATTTCCAATCCAGAGAATCCAACAAGTGACAGCTAATGATGATTTTACACTGAAAATGAGTCTGCAAATTTAATTCTGTCAATCTGTTTATTACGCACTCAAAGAAATAGAATAATGTTTTCAAATGCTCACAAAAATCTGTATGCTTGCTGCTTCTTTAAATGTCATCACATAGGCCTATATTATTGTCTAATGTCCCACTGTGCATCTTTAGCAATTAAAAACAAATTTAAGATGGCAATACCTTTCAATGATGACAAAATGCTTTTCTCAAGCCATACAAGCATACCTGAGGAATAAAGTCAAGCAGAAATGGGTTTCCTCCTTTTCTGATCTTCATATCTTTCAAGTTGCGGAGTGGGGCCTGACACAAAAACTTCTAGTTGATAAAAATGCTTTCAGCAGGATAGAAAACTGGTGAACATTTCTGTCTTTTCTGAGAAGGGAAACTTAAAAACACTGAACTGTTGCAATAATTGACATATAGAAAGCAGTTCAGAAGCAAAGCATTTGCAGGAGTTTGATATCAGGAAGGCAATCCAGCCCTTAATAGGGGGAAAAGGTGCTTCCATCAACTCTAAGGACAAGTTATATATTGTACTTGATAGTGTAAACGTTGAAATTAAATTATGCCTTAGTTTACAGTGAATAAGACTTGAATCTTATGCTAAGGGCTGAGCACCTCGGCTGAGTAGGTCTTAAATTTGATGTGTCAATTGCTTCTTCGACAGTGAGTAGGTTCACTGCACGTCACTCGTGCATATTTACAAACACATGCATTTACATAGCAACATCAATGTAGATATACTAACGCATCATGGCATGCATCAAGATAAATTTTGATTTTGCTTTCAATTGCATATGAATAAGCTCAAGTAAAAGGCAGCGGTACAACCTAGCAAATGCTTCTTAAAATGGGAAAGAATCATGCATAATAAATGCTCCTGTTTCATGAGTCCAGAGAAGTGCATATTCAAATGAAATGCCATACTACAATCACAAGACTATTACGTAGCCCAAAGGAATATTTTAACGTGGATATGTACTCACAGTAACAACAACAGCATCAAAAGTTTTTTCCTCACACATCTTTTTGTTCTGTGATGCGTAAGAAACTGACCAATTATCCACTTGCGAGCTGTCACTGCTTCTCCAAGATAGGTCTAACACCTTGCATTGGAGTTTAAGATCTTTTTCGCTTAGCTCTTTGCATAGTGCATTAGTGAGAGCCTGCCAAGGAGAAGGAACAAAATGTGAGTTCCATTGGATTTTATGATCAGCGGAAAGAACAATAAGTGATACATAATATCTAGCATTTTAGCATGAAAACAGGCATTGCCATCTATATTCCATGGATCACACATTTTATTCTCTCTAAGTTGTACCTCAAAAGAGCCACAGTATTTAGACCCAGACACTGAATACACTAACTAGCAATGTTATAGTAATTCCAAAATTTATACTATTGCAAACATAAAGAAAACCATGCATAGCGGGAAAATATTATAAAAATTGGCATACAACAGTATTCGAACTATACTGCCTATTACTTTACCTGCATTCCGCCCAGAAATGAAAAAGACCCATGCTGTTGCTTCTTGTTTGAAGGAGAGGTTCTTGTTCCTCCTTTATTTTTCCTTTTGGTAGATAATATAGATTGAATAGCCCCAGATATAATAGATCCATGCCTGAAAATAAATAGACTTTATTTACTAACTACCACCATTTGCACATTTGCTTAAAAAAATTCTTTTGCCAAGGCAGCAGCAATGTTGCCAATATTTTTAGTCCTTGAGATGGCTAAATAAGCAGAAAAGGCAAGAAATGGTGAGTTTTTTTTTTTTTAAAGATAGTTGAATCTAGCATACCTTTTCTCTAAACTCCATAATTCGGGAAATGAATAACGCATCTGTTAGCCAAAAAAATAAATATGAGAGTGATTACCAATTTAGTAAGCATCAGCGTACAGAAACCATAGCCTACCGTCCCCACCAATTAAATTTTCATCCCGGTACAGGTTGA
Source organism: Ophiorrhiza pumila (assembly GCA_016586305.1). Classification (NCBI taxonomy): domain Eukaryota; kingdom Viridiplantae; phylum Streptophyta; class Magnoliopsida; order Gentianales; family Rubiaceae; genus Ophiorrhiza; species Ophiorrhiza pumila. Next base: position 499,334 of record BLIW01000007.1, read on the forward strand.
AATCAGCAAAAGGCATAAACAATTCTAAGTTGATACTCACAGAGACTGAATCTGGATCTCCACCACTTGTTCCCGCAACAAAAGGATCAATAAGATACTCAACAACCTAGCAGGCAGATATAAAAAGTTTAAACAACATTCAATTAACACCTCAAGAATAAAATTAACTAGAGTTACTGCAAGTAACTACTACAGAAAACAGCTAACACTCCTCATTGATAAAAATCACAGGATTATGGTAATAGATACACAAACCTCCTTCCCAAAATGGCGTTCAAAGAATCCACCAACGCTGCAGAGAGGAAAAACAATAATTTAGTATGTCAGTAATGCTGAAAGCATTTTAAATGACTGTTGTTGTTATTAGACCCAAAAAAAAATAATAATGGCAAGGTCAAATGGGAGGAGAATGCTAGCGAAAAGAGATGTTTTACTTTTCTGAAACACCTCAAGAACAAATTATTAGTGAACCCAAAACCTAATTTGAATGTTGTGCTCTGCAAACACCAACTAAGAAACTAAGCAATGAAAACCACTTGGTTTCCTTCAAATGTAATTATAGAGCAATCTAAGCTTACTTAGTTAAGCATGTATTACTGAAGACAATTTCCAATTGCAAAGAAGAAATCACATAAAAAGAGAAAAAATGAAATAAGTATTGTGAGAAATGAAAGAACCTCTCCTGGTCATCATCGGGAAACTTCGATTCATTCTTCTTCCAGAGAACTGGTTCCAAAAGTATTTGAAGCTGCAATCAAGATAACCACATTGTAGCTGCTATTTAGCTGAACTATAAAGCTGAAGTACAATCAACGTACCTTGGATTGCATTGAAAGAAAGTTGCTTCTGATTAGTGCAATGGGATTCGACGGTATCTTAAGAAAAAGTATTAGTTAGAAGAAATAGTTAAACTACAATCTTAGAATGTAAGCAAATGAAAAGAGAAGGTCCCAAGAGATTACTAGGTTGCAAGAACCAGAATGACCAAGTTTAGATGCAATATTATAATCATACCAGAACTGGCATTCCATTTCTTGCAATGTAGCGCTTGGTTTGTGAAATTGGCTGTAAAACATGTTACCATTTTAGCCATTAGGCTTTCAAATGAAATCTGAGCCACAAGACATAAATATCAGCTTGAACATTGACAGAAGATCAGAGTGCGAACAACGGGAACATCACCATTACGTATGATCATATACAACCCCAAAAAAGAAAATTCAAAATTTGTCCCCCCAGGCTAGGAAGAATTCCCTTACATATTGTTGCTTTTCTCTAAGCCCAAGGTTATCGAGCAAACATTTGACTTGTGCATCATGTTCAGTCTGCCAGAAGATGAAGGAAGATAAATTATACACAGACACGGTGCCATATTATTCTTATGAAATACAGGAGAGCATGCAATAAGAGTATTCTCAATTAGAATAGAGTAGAGGGAAGAAATGGAAGTACCATGGTATTTGCCCCCTCGTCCCATATTAAACCATCTTGGCAAACCGTTTTTAACTTCCCTCCAGCTCTTTCATCAGCTTCAAATACCGTAACATTCAAACCATGTGATTTCAACTTGTACGCAGCAGCAAGCCCACTTGAACAGTTTAAGAAAATGTGAATTCATTATTCAAAGCATCAATAATATTTTCATCTCTACACAAGGGCAAAAGGGAAGAAACAGATTTGATTATGAGGCATGATTAGATGACGAATTCAAAAGAAATGTGGATGATCACAATAAACACAAAAGTTTAAGCACATTTGACATTTCTAAATGAGAATTGCAATAGCAAAAAATCACACAAAAATTCAAGAATGTGAAGTTTGAAGATTCTAAAGAGAAAATCATAAATATTGCCAACGTACCTAACGCCGGCACCGACAACGGCAACTCTCTGTACCTTGGCTGCACCACTACCTGCAACTGCGAAACAATCAATTCCGGATGCTTAGCTGCCATTGTACTGAACAAAATACATATCATAAATAAAATATACCCACTTGGGTTATCTTCTTCCTTAGCAGCCGAAGCCATAATCTTCTTTTCTTCCACAGCTCAGTGCCTCAGTCTACTGTTTGTACATCAGGATAACGGCCGTCAGGACTCAGGAGGAAGACGAAATCCAAGACCAAGATAGACCAATATTTTTGTTTGCTCCAATAAACTTTGATAAGCCATCTAATTCATGATTCGTGGGTCAAGGCCTAAAGAGTAAAGCCTCTCTTGCAAAAGCCCAAAGGAGGCTTCTTATTTGTACACATTCCACTCATTCACGACTTGTACAATTTTATGTATTGGGCCCTTGAAGCCCATCCCTTTGTCAAATGATTTTGTTCAAATGTTCCTACAGTACAGTAGAGTTCCCTTCTTTTTTATGAAGATTCCTTTTTAATATGATTATCCGTTATCGGTATATCGGGCCGAATAGTCAAAATAAATGAAGTACTTTTTCAGAGTATGATTTGAGTTGAGATTTTCTATTTAAGATTATTTTTGTTTATGATGTTTAATATTAAACTATGTTGTAGAGTTCAGTACTCAGTTTACTCATTATCTATTAGGGTATAATAATTGTAAAGTGATTTTAGTGATCTTTATACTTTTAGTCCCTATATTTAGTTAAATTATATCATTTTTTTATATTGGACATAATAGAAAATAGATAATCTTTAATATAAAATATGATCTCGTATAATCTATGATGTAGTCCTCATGGTACCAACCTTTTAGCTTTAGGTGTTAATCCAAGAAGGAACATTTTCTTTTTTAAAATTCTATTTTCAAGTAACATATGCAACTTATACAAAGACATTGATCTTGCTTTAATTAATTAATGTACGATAAAATATTATGTAATAAAGGACAATGTTATGATACACGTTTTCTTTTTATCTACAACATTGCAATAGTTGAATAAAATGGTTGTTAATTCTTTAATTGGCATTTGGGGTGGAAATAAAACACTCGAGCTCCACTACCTTAGCTGTAAAAGTTAAAAAAATATATATACTATACTAAATTGTATGTTGGTAGAAAATATTAGGTGATTAATAATCATCAAGTCATAAAAAAAATATTAGAATTTAACCATTAATTCGGCTGAGCTGTTGGTGGTTATTAATCACCCCATACATTCTTGAACGTTGGGTTGGAAAATATGCAATTTGGTGGTTTTGAGTAATCTCACAAAAGTCAAATCCTCCTGTGCATAACTATTTTTTAACATGATGGGCCTTTTTAAAAAAAATAAAATAAAAGAACGGGTTACTTGTGTGATTGTTTTTCTAAAGTAATGTTAAAAGTGTAAAAGTGTTTGGAATTTGCTTAAGTAGCGGGACTTTGAGATACAAGCAAACGAGCCCTAATAATAGTACCTTTGTTTCTTGTCTTAAGATTGAATTTGTCATCCTAATTCCTACCCAACATTTTGCTTTGCTTTGCTTTGTTGTTGTCCAAATGCCAAATATTACGTTTTCCAATTCAATATAATCAAAGTTGCTGAAAACTTAAGTCTTTGCAAAGACGACAATTAACGTAGGAAACTAGCTATAACATGGACAGGTGCTTTAATATTTAACTAGTTGGAGCAGACCAATTGGCCAAAACCCAAAAGTAGGCGGCAATGTAGTTTAAATTCAATCCTCTCTAGTCTCTAGGCATGAAATTTAAAACTTCAAATTTCACAAACCACTCGCCAGTTGCCAGGCCATCCAGCCTCCAGGTCCAGGCATCTAGGAACGGAACAGAAAGATATAATAACCAAGAAAATCCATATAATTAATTGAGTTTGTTAAGGGTAAGCTTCTCCTTCTTTATTGTCCCAGATGTGGTGGACAAAAAGGGCTATTATCGTTTCCTTTTATCCCAACACAGTATCGTAATAGGGAATAGGGTTCCAAATTATAATATTATAAACAATGGAATTGAGACATCATTTCATGACTATTAATATCATGCAAAGAGAGCTGCCAAGTGCGAACCTTTAGTGAAGCTTTGCATATACAATTTGAATTCCAGAAAATTGGATTTTTAAATTTTGAAATTAAAGTTCAAACTTGGAGAGATGCACAACCTATATAGCTACTATTATTTAGTATATATACTCCTTCAAAACGAACTAATCAAACGCATCAACACCTGGTAAAAAAATTACTCCAAAAGGGACTGGACTTCATACATTTTTTAATATTTGCAAATTCGATCCAAGTTGAGAAGCGGCAAGGAGTGTACTCGCGTGCAGCAGCTAATTTCCTTTTATGTTATATATTCTCTCTCGTTTTCTAATAAGTATCATTTTAAAGATGAGCACACTAATTAAGAAAATTGATAAATTCTCTTATTTATTAATATTTATAATCAAAACTTTATATCTCTTCTTTTAAATAACATTACATAAATAAATGAGACAAATGGTAAAATTGAAACATTTTAGAGTTTTTGTATTAATATTTGTAAAATGATAGTTATTTGATAACTAAGAATGTGAGTTAAAACGACACTTAATAAAGAAATAAGAGATTATACATTATTAAAGTGAGGTTAGTGGGATGGCTGAAATCGCATGTTCACGCTCCAGTTTATGATTACTAAAAATTTTGCTTACCCAAACCCAAAGATATGTTTGTAGTACGATAAATATAGGGGAAAGGGAAAGGGAAAGCTTATTCTAGAAGAAATAAATTTATGTTTACCCAGTAATATATGGTTGCTAATCATGGCAGATTATTAGATTAACTAACAATGTTGAAAACTTGGAATTTTGTCATCTGGAGGTGCCTAGGTGATCATGGGTTCCAACTTCCAATCCATTATAAATTAAGGATGGATTGGTAGTGAATTTATGACTGATGAAAAGTTGCTCAACTATCCAAATACAAAGACAAAACAATGAAATGCCAACATATACCTAAGCAGTACTATTTGGGGTCCAATTTCTCTGAGATTAGATTCATATTTTGGGTATTCCCAGCCGTGAAGGGGAAGCCTACATTTTCATTTTAGTCAACCCACACTAACCCCGCGCACATCATGCCGCATTCACTCAATCACTCATAGATCATAGACTACGGAGTACGGATGGTATATATTTTGAAGCATCTATTCTTAATTAGTCTTTTATAAAGATTAAAATCCCAATAAAGAGTAGAGGAATTGTGAATATAAAGATGGCAAATTAAAAGTCACTGGTTATTGTTCATCGTATACCACCGCCAATTCCTGTGTGTCGGTCTTGGTCCATAAAAGTTAAAACAGCTGCATGCATGAACTAGGAAGGCTTCCGTACGTACCCTGGGACATGCAAATCCTTTCTTACTCTCACTCTCAGATACTGATAATCCCCATGTCATGTGTATTGTATACTCTGCCCAACCACAATATGTCTCGATCAAAAATCTCAATCTAATTACTACTCTTAACATCCTCCCTACTCCCTACTACGTTTACCCTATCTATTATTGTATGGATGCCTATTCTAAAGTACAAAGTAACTCTCAGCCATTCACTAACTTTGGCTTTCTTTGTCGGATACATTGAAAAATACTCTCTGTGTCTACACTTTTTTCATAAACTTGGGCTTTGCTAAAAAATTGCCCATTTATATTTGATATTATACCGGATTTGGATTTTCTTTATTATTTAATATATAATTCTGTGTATCATTCTTTATAAATCGTGACATATGTACTTTTAATTAATATTAAAATCTTATAAAGTGGTTAGTGAACTCTAAGAGATATATGTTTATTATACATGTCAAAATTTTATAAAGTGATACAAAAGATACATAGCCTATTATACCAATATTATTTATAGGCTTTTGAATATTATATATCATTTAATGCGTAACTATGTGTAGTACTCTTTATAAGTTTGATATCTATTTTTTTAAATAAAATTAAAATTTTATCAAATAATTAATAAATGCTAAGGAGTAAGTGATTATATAAAATCTTATATATTAATACAAAAAATGATATACAAAATCCATTGCACTCGCAGTCACTATCTAGTAGATACTCTATTAGAAATCTAATGCATACATATATATATATATGGGATTGAATCAAAGAGCAAAGCTAGCTATGAATTATAAAATGAAGTCAAATTTTCTAATTAAAATAAAAATCAACCCAATGGTCATCCCGAAAATGGAAGATCGTCACTATGCTTTACTATTCTTTGATAATTGTATCCAATCCTTGGTAATAATAATAATAAATAAACAAGAATTAATACTAGTAACAAAATATATTTCTGGTTGTGGATCACCCATGCAGTTTAGGACCCACTGTCCCATTGCCGTTCGGATACATTCACCAAACTGCACCAACTATCAAATCTTCCAGCCCAGTACATTCCCGGTTTGCGTGGGCCTAGTCTTCCGAATGTGGATACTTCATACTCTCACTTTTTAACCGTGGTTAAAACTGAAATTACATCTCCCTAGCAGTTACTCTATAAGTTACTAACACTCGATGCTATGGCTGTCTCTGTCGAGTCACTGGCGCTCACTCCTTTCAAGTTTTATGCACTAGTACTTGCAGTAATTTTTGAGAGAGAAAGAGAAACAAACTTATTTAAAAAATAAATAAACTTTTGTCTCCTAATCTCCTCTACATATATATTAGTAGGGAGAGGGAGAGGGAGAGGGAGAGGGAGAGGGAGAGAAATCTAGACGCCATAAAAAGAATACTAGTGAAGTAGTGGTAATATATTCAGTGAGAAGTGAGGCGCTTGCAAAGGTTCGCTCCGCCTGAAATGACGGTGTTCGGCCACTCAACTGGAAGTGGCGGTTTTCGAGCCGGAAAACAGGTGTTTCCAGTGGATGATGAAGCCGATGTGTCTCGGAGACTTGTCCAAGCTTCGCTCGTTGACGATCTAAATTCCGCTTTGGAATGCATCGCTGATCCGTTCGTTGACGTCAACTACGTCGGCGCTGTCTACTTGAAGCTTCGGAAAACCGAGGTGGTGTTGCGCGAAGAACTGCCCAACGAAGTTCGAGTGGAGTTTTTAGAGTTCACCACTGACGTCACTGCATTGTTCCTCGCCGTTCATAATGGAAATATTCCTCTCCTCCGAAAACTACTGGTAAATTAACCTGCATTTTAACAAGGACTGCAAACTCTCATGGATTTAATTAATTTTGATGAGACTCTGCATGGCCTAATTACATATGTAAGGTAACATTAATTGCACTCTGCGTACAATTCGTTGCTCGCGTCCGCCCCCGCCCGTTTCATTTTTGTGCAGACTATTACTAGACAGTATTTGAATTTCGAAACAGTGCCTTAATCTTTATGGCACTAATATCTACCGGATCAGATGTTGCTTCACTTTTCTCTCACATTTGCTGCCGTCTTGTTTCAATTGCAGTTATTGCACTCAAGTCAAATGCACCTTTCCTCAAACTAGCTTCAATTTGTCCAAATTAGACTACTGTATCTTTGTCCCTTAAGGACTTGGGTACCACTACTAGTTTTCTTTTCTTTTCAGTTTTCTCCCGCATGATGCTCTCGTGTCTTGGCCAAAATAAATCCTTCTTTTCTCTGTTCAAAGTATCAGTCCCAAATACACTAAATTCGTGAAAATTTTGAGAGGTTTTCCAGTCCTTGTTCATTTTTGTTACGTAGTGGTTGATAGTGGTCGGCTTTTTCCATAAATGGCAGAGCGTTGGAGCTGATGTTAATCAGAAAGTTTTTAAAGGTTATGCACCGACGGCTGCAGTGAGGGAGGGCAGCCTTGAGATCTTGGAGATCTTACTCAGGGCTGGAGCATCTCAACCGGCTTGTGAGGAAGCTCTGTTAGAAGCCAGCTGTCATGGTCACTCAAAGATAGCAGAGAAGCTTATGCAATCTGACCTGATTAGACCCCATGTAGCCGTACAAGCTCTTGTCGCTGCCTGCTGTAGAGGATTTGTGGATGTGATCAGTACTCTTGCCAAGGTAAAATTTCAGGTCAACTTTTGGCTTATCCCGAATATCTAAGCCTCTCTTTGGTGGAGATGAATATGCAGTTGGAAGTTTCAGCGTCTTAACTATCCATGGAGAAAATAAATGCCTTTAATTAAGTTATTTTCAGCATGTTTGATCAGTCAAATTTAAATGGTTTCTGGTGCTTAATGGCAGTGCGGAGTGGATGTGAATGCAAGTAGTCGAGTGTTGCTCCAATCTTGTAAACCTTCTCTGCATACCAATACTGACTGTACGCCTCTTGTGGCTGCAGTTGTTAGTAGGCAGGTTTCCGCTGTTTGTTTGCTGCTAGAGGTAAGACGTTAATGCTATATTTGACAAGTTTCTGAACAGTATAGTCAAGTTTTTGAGTTCATATTTTGTGATTGATTTTCTTCCATTTTAAGTTCTGGCTTCTGCTGGAGGATTATCCCTATTAAGTACTATTTACCTGTGGGTGGTGTTTAATTGTCAACATTTGACATTCACAGAGATCGAAACACTTCCATTTGTCTGTATTTTCATATCTGATGAGCAATATTTTGTTGTTTCTCTTCCAACGTGGATAACTAAGGCTGGTGCTAGAACTGATGTCAAAGTACAACTAGGAGCATGGTCATGGGATACAGCCTCTGGAGAAGAATATAGAGTTGGTGCAGGACTAGCAGAGCCCTATCCGATCACCTGGTGTGCCGTGGAGTATTTTGAAGCAACTGGTGCTATTTTGCACATGCTCCTCCAACATGTCTCCCTCAGCACCACTCACCTTGGGAGGACTTTACTCCACCATGCTATCCTTTGTGGCAACACACTGGCACTCAAGGTGCTCTTGAAACATGGTGCTAATGCAGAAACCTCTGTCAAAACCGCTAATAAAGCCGAGTTTCGTCCAATACATGTTGCGGCACGCCTAGGACTATCTACAATTCTTCAGTGCTTGATTGACTCAGGTTGTGATCTTAATTCGACAACAAAATCTGGTGAGACAGCTTTGACGATTTGTGCCAAATACAGGAGGGAAGAATGCCTTAAAGTATTGGTAAGAGCTGGTGCTGATTTTGGATTGGTCAATTTAGCTGGCCAATCTATAGTTGACATTGCTGAGTCCAACCAATGGCATCTTGGTTTTCAACAAGCAGTTATAGATGTCACTCGAAACGGAAAGGTTCCGAAATCAAGTAGCATATCTATCTTTTCACCTTTAATGTTTGCGGCTCAAGTAGGAGATGTTCGAGCTGTACAAGTTGTGACTGCTCAGGGGGGTATTGATCTTGATACTCAGGATCACAGAGGTTTCTCAGCACTTATGATCACTGCAATGGAAGGCCATGTTGAGGCTTTTCGCTTGCTTGTTTATGCTGGGGCTGACATGAAGCTCAGGAACAAGTCTGGAGAGACTGCTATTTTACTGTCTCAACTAAATGAAAATCGTGAACATTTTGAAAAGGTGATGTTAGAGTTTGCCATTGAGAAGGGCAATTGCATCTCTGGAGGATTTCATGCCCTACATTTTGCAGCTCGTCATGGGGACATTAATGCAGTAAAGCTGTTAACGAGCAGAGGTTACAATGTAAACACAACTGATGGGAAAGGATGCACGCCACTCATGCTGGCAGCAAGGGAAGGCCATGCACATGTTTGTCAACTCTTGATTTCTTGTGGAGCGGATTGCGAAATGAGAAATGCAAACGGTGAAACTGCACTCCTACTTTCAAGGAAGATTGGAGGACTGCAGAATGATACTGAGAACGTGATACTGGATGAACTTGCTCGCAAGTTAGTTTTAAGTGGTTCACATGTTCTGAAGCACACTAAGGGAGGAAAAGGAGAGCCACATATGAAAGTTGTTAAGATGGTGGGATCTGCAGGAGTACTGAGATGGGGTAACTCAAAGAGGCGCAATGTCATATGCCGAGAGGCAGTTTTGGGACCAAGTCCAGGCTTTCAAACACTTCGGAAAAAGAAGGGTGACTGTGATGAACCTGGACTCTTTCGAGTGACGACCACCAAGAACAAGGAATTTCACTTTGTTTGTGAGGGTGGATTTGAAATTGCAGAGTTGTGGGTGAGAGGAATAAAACTCCTCACAGGAGGGGCTATTTTTGGCAAGTAGTGAGATCTCCCGTCCTACGTATTTTCCGTGTGTATAGAAAGTTTCAGCAGTACTCCATCTTGAAGTACTTGGAAACGACCCTTTGCCATGTAAAAATTGTGGTTCCTGTGGTTGTAAATGCATTTTGAATCAAGAGGGAAAAACTTCAAACATTTATTAGTTGCAAATCGTTTGGAAGTAACTAGGATATTAATTGAGGTCAAGCGGCACTCCCTTTGCACAACAGGACATCTGCAATTCTTTCAAATTCAAGGATAACTCAACAGTCAACACCAAACTCCAATTAAACGGGGAATAGCAATATACATTTTTCTGAAAATATCAACTTGGGAGCGGATCCAATCCATGTCCTGTTTACTCAAACTCTTAAAGGTACGTATCATAATGGCACTATGACCATCTCCATATTGAATGCTAAAGAAAATTCCAAAAGCCACCATTCAGCCTGCAGTAATTTCCTTTTCCTTAGCGTTGCACATATCCTCAGCTGTCTTTGTAAACTTTTTAGTGAATTCATCTACCTGCGGATGCAAAGAATTGTCAGACAAAGCTATTTGGCTTTAAGACAATGAGCAATTATTGACATATAACTTACTTCTTTCTCCAATCGTCTTGCATCATCTTCTGAAAAAATTGGTCCGGCTGCTTTATCTTTGTCCTTCTTTTTTGACTCCGGTGTTGCTTTATCCTTGCCCTTCTTTTTTGTGTTTTCTGTGATCCTTTTTGGCAAAGCTTTCTTGATAGTGTCTAATGCCTGTATAAGCAAAAGAGAGTTTGTTGTAAAAGGATTACAAATATCAAAATTAGACAAATCCAATTTTCAGATTGATGCCAAATGAAATGCATTCAAATTCTTGATTTAAATCAATCCATCTCATAACATTACATTAAAAGACTCCATAGATTGCACTGGTGAATATGCAAGAGGTTAACTCAGACATACATAATTTTGAAAAAAATAAGAGCGCAGAAAGAAGAGAATGTTGACCAGTGAGTTGTACCTTCTGGCGGGCTCTTCTTATACCCTGCTTTGCATCTTCAGATGATTTAGCAACCACCTTACATACAGCCTGCGTAAGAATAGTGTAAGGACCAGAAATTTTCAAAATAGAACCAAAAGAACAAAGGACCCATGAGGACTGACTGACCTGCATATGCTCCTTTGTCAATCTGATTATTGACATCAATGGAAAATGTTAATAAGCTAATACATTGAATTGATTGAACTGCTAAAGCTTTGATTATCATATGGGAAGAGACATTAAAATATTCTTGCAGGAAAATGGGTTAGAATGAATTCTTACGGAGGGATAGAAGCAATTAATCTTTGGTTGTCTGCTTTAGGATTCAAACCCAACGGAGACGAGACTATTGCCTTCTCCAGCTCCTTTAAGGTCTGCAAAACATACATAACATTGTTTATATCAACAATATGACTAAGCAGCCAGCAATTACAAATCCAAGTATGAAACATTTTACATACATTTGGATCAAAAGGAGTAATTGAAAGGGTTTTGGAATCGATCACTGAAACGACAGCCATCCTATTAAGAGAAATCTTCACACCACCAGTTTCAACAATAATATGGTCAAGCATCCCTACAGTTTCAATTTTTCGGATTAGTAAACCATTACAATCCATCAAGAAGAACATAAACAAGATAATCCATCACCGGCGGAAGCTCTTCCAGTTCGTAGTTTTAACAATTCTCGCGACAATGAATCGATTGCCGACTCCATCTGTGAAACAGCAGCAGCCTTGACGGTGGGACCAATATTCACTATTTGCATAGCGCTTTTCACGTCTTCTTTTCCATTTTCCTCTTCCTCGTAGTCATCACCATCATCATCATCAAACTTGGTTTGTCTCCTCCCTTTGGCATAGCCTCTGCGATTTTCTTGAAGGAAATTGAACGCGGGAGAAGGCTCGATGCGCCGGAGATAGGTGGAGGAAGTTGCCAAGTAAGAAACTTGTCGAGACGGGAGGAAGAGGGAGGTTGTGCGCAGAAGGAGAGAGAGGTGGCGGTAGTGCCTTAGAGCCCGGCGGACAGAGATCGACATTGCTGGCTGAATTTGGTCTTACAATCTTAATTTGTCATTTATTGTGTGGATTTCGCCTGTTCCCTTTGTGGGGGGGTTTTAGTTAAACCCTCTTCCCGTTCCGTGTGGGTTCTAAGTTGTAACTGGGCTTTGCTTTTATGTCATGACTACGTCTACTCCAAAGTCCCAACTACAAAGGTAAGAAGATTGTTGTTTTTGAATTTGTGAAAAATTCTGATTAACTCAGTATTAATACTAAAATTCAATGGGTAAATCATATGTGAAGTTTTTAAAATTTGTTTCTATTTACATTTTATGCTTCCCTTCATTAAAAATCCTCTCATTTTCTTTCCAAAACATTTCCTTCAACATTGAGTTTTACCAATTACCAACATATGTTCACATGAAATTGATTCATCTATAAGATGCGGTTCACAGACAATTAAGTGTATTTGAAATTGTGGTTTTAATTTTGCATTACGATGCGATTTATGTATAAGATAGACAATTAATTACAGTTGAAATTGTAGTTCTAATTTCGCTTTTATTGCATATTAAAATCCCAATTAATTTAGAATTGCATATATGAACTCAGTTTATTTGAGATGATTCACATGTAGCAAGTATATTGATAATAAATACTTGACTTAATTAAATCAATGGGAAACAAGCCACCACCCTAATGAAAATAAACTAAATATTTTAAAATAGTTAGTATAATGTGAAACGAGTTCATATATGAAACTAGAGTTGATCACATTTTCAACGAAAATAAACTAAATATCTCATAAGAGTTTGTCTCATGTGGAACAAGTCGATATATGAAATTAGAGTTAATCATAATTTCAACAAAAAATTATAATCACTATTTTAATAATAATTAATTGCTCATTTTATATATAAAACCGTTTGATTGGAGTTTTTATCACTATTTTAGCAGATAATTAATTACCAATTTTTGCATATGGTACTATTGTTATTAAGCAAGATAGGAGAGTCGGTTTTCAATTATCTGCTTGTGCAAAGGACAAGGACTGCAGGAAGGTCCTTTAATATGCAAAAATAAAAATAGGAATAAAGTGAAAGGGCATTATCGTCATTGGAGAATCCTACTGGTAGCAAGGGCTATTATTTTTATATTATTATTATTATTATAAGAGAAAAGTTTTGATTAATGTTTGAAAGCTTAAAGACAAAATCTATAGATTTCCATGGCTCGACCGTTTTTCTTCTGAGAGTCCTTCCCCCTTAAATGCTTGAAATTCACACAAACTCTCGCCATTACCAGACTCGGTTGCAGACTTTGTGCATTCTTCTCAACGCTCCCAGACTTTCTCTTTCACTGTGTTAAATTTTTTATGCATACTTTTTTCCAAGGCAAGCCAAAATAGGTATACAGGAGAAGACGATGTTTTACTCGCAGTTCCTTCTCTCGAAGAAGGGGCCTCTGGAGACTATATGGGTTGCTGCTCATTGTCACAAAAGGCTCAAGAAAGACCAACTTAAGCAGACTGACATCTCTGCTTCTGTGGGTCAGTTTTTTTTTTTTTTTTTTTTTATGGCTGTACCTTCTTTTTAGTTTTTCTCACTTACTGTGCTATGCAATTCTTTTTAATGAAGAAAAAAGTCAAATTTGCTGTCATTTTTCCCCTTTATGTTTTTTTCCTAGCGAAGAGATTGGATAAAAAAAACTCAAAAAAGTTTTTATAAAATCATATTTCAGCCATTTTAGGATTTTATTTGCTAATTTTTCCTTGTTTTTTCATGAACCAAGAAGAGGGGGTAGGTCATTCTCTTGATGGCATTGCAATTTCCTTTTATGTTATGAGATTTGAAATAGTTATAATGTGGATTTGTAGACGGTACATTTATTTGTAAACTAGGGTTTTGATTTTCAGCTATGGCTACTTTTTTGAATTGATGTTTCCTTTGCCCTACTTTTTTGTACGGACTCTTAATGTTGATGCATTTGGTAAGGTGCTTACCTAAACACAAACAATGCAATTAAGTTTGAGGAAAATTTTTTTATCTTTTACAGCCATATGATGATCAATTCAGCACAAATCAAAATTCAGGTTTTAATCTTTTTGGAAACTGTAAAGATGCAGAATGATGCAAGTTTGGACAATTATGCACCTGTGAACAGGGATAAAAAGACTACGGCTTTAATACTTTTTCAAGTGATTGCCCATAGCTTGTTCTGATACGTTTTAATTTCATCTCTTGTTCTTCCTGAAACCAGATAAAATTCTGCAAGAAGGAGTTCCTGTGGTCACTTATAGAATTTTAGCATACCTTCTTTTGGGTGTGGTGAAAATCTTCTCAAAGAAAGTTGACTTTCTGTTCGATGATTGTTGTAATGCCCGGGATAACCTTGAGCACTTAGCTGGTGTCAAAAGAGTAAATGAAAGCAGTGAAATTATGCAACCATCTACTTATTCTATCTCTCTACCAAAAAGATTTGAGCTTGATGCTTTTGATCTGGACGTCTTGGTAGATCAAGATATTAGCTGGTTAGATTAAGAATTTAAATTTTTATCAATTGTTATTGTATTTTAAACTCTCTTCTGTTTCTGTGCATTGGCAGACTGATGAATAGGTGGTTATGATTGTTTACTACCATTATTTACCACTTATGCATTCGTCCTCCTCTGGTTTTGCAGTTGTAATGTACGGCCTCGTGAGGAAATCATGCTTGCAGGTATTATTGTATTAATGTGTCATTTGGAATTTGACTGTATGTTACTTTTAATAACTTGGTTTATGTTATCAGATACATCGAAAGAGGGACTTCAGTGCACAAACGAGAAGGTAGAGAATGGATTTTGTTTATGATTTTTCTCTCTCTTGTATTTCATACTCTGAGAGTGCCTTCAGGATCAGATAGTGGTTTTGAATATATATATTTTCTGTTTGGCATAGCCAACCCCACATAGTGGGATAAAGGGTTAGTTGTTGTTGTTGGTATGCTGAAGTCCCTTGGTTAGTTCCTGAGATCAAGATGGATACATGTATTTGGCTTCACTCTGCACTTGAGAATTTATAACTAAAATAGACTATGAAAACCATTTCATTTCATTCATTGGTTTAGGTTTAGTTGGGAGATATCTTGCTTTGCAAGGTATGAAATAACAATATCTCTTTTTGTTGTTATTAAACGATTCGATCCATAAACAATTTTCCATGGATGAAAAAGCAGTGGCAGGCACAAAGTAAGACAAGGTTGATTTTTGTCCATAAGTTCAACTGAAAGTAACTTTGAAATTTGCAGTATTATTGCCATGGAGATCTTTCTTTTGAAGCTTATTCCTCAACTTACACTCCTGTTAGAGAGTAAGTATATCCGGTTTCTTGTACGTGTTCCCTTCACATCTAAGTGTATAATATTCCTGACCTCAAACATTCATATGACTTACATATGGCAGTGTATTTTCCCCTTACGTCATGGACATTGATTTTGACGTGACACCATCACTTGTTAAGAGAAATTTGGGATCAGGCTTGGAGAAACTTCAGGGAGTTAGGTTTTCTATTGAAGAACAATTGGAATCTATGATGTTTGGGGAGGCTGAAAAGGTTTCTGGTGCTGATATGTCTAATGAAGGAAATGAATCTGATGAAGAGCAGAAAAGGATTCCCGGTATTGTAGAACCAGCAGAACTAATTAAATTACTTGATAAAGAGCAGATGAGGAATCGTGAATCTGGAGGAAAGCAGGTAAGGAACCATGAATCTGGATCTGGTACTGATATGCCATCTAATGAAGTGCTCGAATCTAACAGAGAGCAGATAACGAATGCTGATACTGGAGAACCCACAGAACTGCTTGAATTACTTGATAAAGAGCCAAGCATGGAGAAACTCCTTGAAACCATGCCCCCATTAGAAGAGACTCTGAAACCCATGCTCTGTAGTGAGTTGGGCGAAGAGTCTAGCCTTCATTTGCCATCTAACCTAGAGTGTCAAACTAACGGAGAGCAGATAAAGCATCCTGAAAGTGGAATAAGTTGTGAAGAACGAGAAACACTAGTTAGACCATTTGATAAAGAGCTTAATGTTGAATCAGAGGAGATGAGGGTTCTAGAAATGACTCCCATGCGCAATCAGATTATAGGGAAGCAACCTATATCCATCACCATGGATGCGTCCCTCGATTCCAAGTTTCAAGGTGGTTCTCATGTTTTTATGGCTTCTTACTTTGGTTTCCCTCATTATTTATTAAGATTTGTTAAATTAATTACTGTATCTTGGTGTACCTTATCATGAAAGTTTTCAAGAGAGGATCTGAGACTTGGCTTTATGTTCATTTTTGCATTACTGGCTCTGAAATTTCTATTTCTCTAGTTATTTGCAAGTAATCACTTATCATGAGAACTAACTGTCACTAATGTGTGCTCAACAAACCAGGTGCTGTTTCACCAGATTTTATGGCTGTCCGCACCCCATCAACTAAGGAGCGTGCCAGGGTTATAAAGAAACGGAAATGTTTATTTGATGAGACGACTGTTCTCTCTAATAAGTATGCAATGAGAAATTGGTTATTTACTCAGTTTTGCATTTTAAATGTTTCTAAATCTGACATGCTTATAGTGGGGAGATACATTATCTATTTTGCTATGGAATCTTTATAATTAATTTCAGAGAGTGCTGATTGCTTGGTGTCACAGTTTTAGAGACTCTTATGGTCATTGAAAACTTTTGTTTGTCAAGTACATTTCCTTCTGTTTCATAATGCAACTAAGTCGCCTACTTAGTTGATCTTTGGTTTTAATCAGGAAAATGATACATATGTAACCTGCTGCAATTGTCTGCACATACAAAGCCAGTTTCTTAATCTTTTTTCCTATTTTACTGTCCTTTCTCTTTAAATATCATAGGGACATATTTGTGATATTCCTGTGCCAGGATTCCCAATTTGAATTAGAGAAGAAATTCTCAGATTGAATCGTGTTCTTAGGAAGTTCATTTCACTAACTTATTGTTTTCATAATCATTTTTTACCCAAAACTTTTTTTTAATACTTTTTGTGGAGACCTCTTGCATGGTTTGATATTTCGACACTTTTCTGTTGAATAGCTTTAAACAGTGTTCTTTAGAAAATAATGAGAGAACACATGATGGGGGTCCCTAAACTATGATGTTTCCATCAGAAATCATGTGTCTCCAACTTTTCTTGTGAAACCAATCAAACATAACCTTTTATTTTAGATAACTGAAGGAACCTTAACTTGTCTAAAGTTCATTTGTTTCAACAGGGTTTCTCGTAAGTTGTTACTTTTTGTTGTTTACTTTATGCTTTGAAACTTACCATGAAAATAAAAAACCTTGAATAAATCCATTTAGTATTTCAAACAAGGCCATCAAGTAATGTGCTCTCTAAATTTTACAGTGTAGTCAAGCATTGGATTGATGGTTCAAGTGACTTGGTGTGTAAAAGAAGGAAAGCTCCTTGTACTGTTTTTCATGCCTGGACATCTCACAAGATATCCAATCTCCCCCAGAGTTTCTTGGAGCCTTTAATTCCCTGTGAGTTCAGCCTTCTAAAGCTTATCCTTGAGATGATATAACACTCACATAATCTATATGCTATACCAAAATAGATGTGTGATGCTTCAGTGATAACCTATACAGGCAATTCAGTAGCATTTAAATCTCTGGTGGTCTTAGAGAAAAACTTAAAGACCAAAGAGCCAGTAGAAACTGCGGAAGTTTGTTTGAATGAAATCATTGGGCAAACTTCAGTAGATCAAGTAGTTGATGAAATTCGTGTTAAAGATAGATCTCGAGAACAGACTCCAATAGCTCCTGCAACACCTATTACCCGCTCAACTTCCTTGAGATTGCATGAGGTCCGAGGAGTCTTTAGACCTGAAACATCAGAACCTGCAAGCTCATTTGAAAGCATGGAGAGAGAGCTGGCTCCAAATGAGGAGTTAGATACTAGTTTGATTGATGAGGTGAAGCAAGCTTCTTTTATACATTAATTTTGACTTAGAGATGAACTTGTATATTGATATGTTTGTCAAATGGGGGAAATATATCTTTTTTGTCTCAGATGTTCCTTACCTATTTTTTATTTGTACTTCATAGAAATATATCTTTTTTATCTTGCACATATATTCTGCAATCCATTTTCTAAACTAGCACAGTTTTCTTTTGGTCCATGTTTGTATCACGTACCTCACATACTGAGGTTAATTTTTGCCAAATTATTTATTTGGGCAGGAGATAAATTCAAGTGTGGGGGATATCCATGAGAAAAGTAAGTATGATTCATCATTGTGTTCATTTGTGTGCATCTGATTTCTGGCTCTTCAATTCCTAATACAAGATATTGTCCTCAATGCATGCAGATCAGTGTTCTGTAAGAGCGAGGTAAGTTTCTCACTCTCTCTCTCTCTCTCTCTAACTTTTCTTTTGACCTTGTTAAGTTTTTGTCCGCAGGAAAGTTGCAAAATATCTGCATGAGAAATTCCAAGGTCAGAGGAAGCGAAATGGGGAGATTTCTGTGAACTTAACGCGGGTTTTGAAAGGAAAGACCAGGAAAGAAAGCGCAAGGGTGTTTTATGAAATTCTGGTATACTCTTTCCCCTGTTTGTGTTAGAAGTATATGAATCAAACTTGACAAAATTTGTCTCCTCATTTCTTTTTCCTTATGCTGGCTGTTATACATATGTCATGGTTCAGTACTGAAGCTGGAAGTGAAAAAATTTGGAGTGAAGTAGTATCTAACCAAAGTTACTTTTAGAATGGGAGTAAAAATCGAACTCCACAAGACTTTTCCAACAACACTTAGATTTGGAATTGCATTTGCAGGTTCTGAAAACCGGAGAGTACATAGACGTGATGCAGGAGCGTGCTTTTGGTGACATCCTCATAACAGAATTTCCCAAGTTGAGGGATGCCCTTGGTACACAAGCTTGAGTGCTTGTGCTAGTTTAGAGTAGTTCTGCCTGTGTAAATTCTAGACAGGGTAGACATGTTTTGGCAGCGATGGTAGTTGTGTTTAGGTTTTGGTTATAACTTATATACATTCCTTTGTCCTGAAATCAAGGAATAGCAAATCTAGGAATAGCTTGAGAGCTTGTGCTCATTCCTTTGTTTGATGTGGTTTTAGCATGTAGCCATGAAATTACTTCCTAAAGGAGAAAATGAGCCTTACATAATTTGCTGCAATATGCATGCATTGGTGTTCTTGTGATTTTAATTTGATGGAATCTCCCATGGTGGCCATGGTAGCAGACTAGCAGGTTTTGATTTGAGACTTCAGACTGCAATTGGCAATTGGGGTGTATTCTTCTAATCTTGCTCCACAACTTTCTGCTTCCCTCCTAACCATTATTATATTAAAAATAAGGATTGTCATTCTTTTTATCATCACTATTCACTCCCAATTCCTTAATTACCCAATCCAAATAGAAGAATGATAACACTGATTTCATTCATTAAAGACAACTGCTAATATCACATCATGGTCACTTTGTTAGGTCAATGCAAGATTTTTTGCTCTACTCCATTGCGAGACATCAATAAGAAGCCAATCTTTTTTTTTTATTATTATTAAAAAAAAAAGCGTGATTTCAATTCGTGAATGAGCCCACCATTTTAACTCTTTCTACTTACTTGGACTGCCCAATTAAAACTTGGGCCTCATTTTTTTACTTGCTGTAAATGCCGCCTTATTTTTGTCATGGGCCAACGTTGTCCACACTACCTTATTTAGGTTTTAAGAGGCTCAATCTCAATTGGTGTTAATGGATTGCCACTCTGATTGCACGAGTTGTCGACGTTAGACGATCGTCGCCTGGCCGGTGGACTCCAGTTGTGCCTGTTGTGGGAACAGGATATATTGCGTGAACGATCACACTCTGAGATAATGGCGGCTACAGCTCAGTCTTTCAATGGAAACTTGAAGGCAAGCTAAACTTCCCGTCTTGTATTTTCCCCACTCTTCCATTTTCGTTTATTATCTTCCCCTACATTTTGTATTCCTTTTCTGTTTCCGGTGTGCCCTCTTCTACATAAAACAAATGAGGGAGGTACATATTCTCATTTCGTCCGCCTGGTCGGCGTTTTTTTGAACGCTTGTAGAGGCAGGCCAGATGTTTGTGGAATGTCCTCATTGAATCATTCGCCAATTATAGGAACGATAGTAAGGAAGTAGTTTCATTTTGGTATACATTCTGGAACATAGATATTCCAAGTATAGTCACCAAAATGGTACTCTGATATTATCGAAATCATGCAGAAGCTAATGAGCTGGATTTGAGGGCTAACAAAGCAGTCGATAAATTTTGTAAAAGAGTTTTTTCTGACAGTTGCCCCGTGCTTGTTTTTGCGGAGGTTTTACACGTCGTGTTGCTGTATCAGGAGCTATTTCCCTGCCTTTGAGTCCCGTATTGAACTTTTTGCTGTATGCTTGAGACATTGTTACATACAATTTATTTTTTTCATTTGTGCAGAAAGCGTTGGCAGGCCTGAGACGTATCAATTTGGAAGGTCTAAGGTGGAGAGTGTTTGACGCGAAAGGCCAGGTTGATTATTTGCTTAAGTTCACTAATTCATTTGGAAATTATCCATGGTATGATTAGATTGATTATAGATAATAAGAACAGTAATATGAGGAATTATATTTATGGGTGGTATAATTTTATTCTCTATTGGTGTCCCAATGAATTCTTTACCATATGGCTTGATGCTAACAACTAGTTGGGAAAGTGTTATCATTTTCTGGAAGTAGAAACACATGCACCTATGATAAGTGAATTGACCTCAAGCAATCTCGAGCTATGAACATTGTTGGGAACAAACTATGAGTTGTCTATCGTGCAGGTCCTTGGAAGATTGGCTTCACAAATATCAACTGTAGTTCAGGGAAAAGATAAGCCAACATACACACCTAATCGCGATGAAGGAGATATTTGCGTTGTTATCAATGCAAAGGATGTTTGTGTCACTGGGAGAAAACTTACAGATAAGTTCTATAGATGGCATACTGGGTAAGTAGCATTCTCATTTGTTCTTTTTGTTGATGCTTGATAACATCATCAAATCCAGACATCTGTTTCTCTGTACACTAGTAGCGAAAAACTTAATAAATAAGCTTTTTGATGTTATATTTTTTTCTCACAAATTTTGGGCTTTTTAACTGACTATTCGAAATTATGTTTTGACATGGAAAATTTATCCTGCAGATACATTGGCCACCTCAAGGAAAGGAGCTTAAAGGACCAGATGGCCAGGGATCCTACAGAAGTTATTCGCAAAGCTGTGTTACGAATGCTACCTAGAAACAAATTGCGTGATGTCAGTCCTAATTAATATATATTATTCCCCCTGTTTGAGTTAACTGCATATGGTTTTACTTCAGGAAATGTAGTTATTGATGGAGAAAAGATTGTAGGACTTGTTTTAATTATTCAATCCATTTTCCTTTTGTTTAGGTGATAAACTAGCAGTTGTTGAATTTCTGTAACGTGCAGGATAGAGATCGAAAACTGAGAATATTTTCTGGCTGTGAGCATCCCTTTGGTGATAGGCCTATCGAACCTTATATCATGCCTCCTCGGCAAGTACGGGAAATGCGTCCCCGTGCTCGACGAGCAATGATTCGAGCTCAAAAGAAGGCTGAGCAACAAAAGGAAGGAACCACTTACACCAGCAAAGGCAAGAAGAGGGAAAAATTGGATGGAGAAGTTGGTGCATAGACCACAGAAATGATAACGATGCTAAATTAAGTACAAGAAATACCAGAATTGAACATGTAGGCTGCCCTTTGGCGGAGTTTTATTTTGTTGTTTTTTTGAAGAAACTCACAGGTTGAATTTGCTTATTTCCATATAAAGAAAAGGGCAAAAAAAAAAAAAAAAGATCTTCTCATGTTTTATTATTCGAAGACCTGACTGTTTTGATTGTAAAACCTTTTCCATGAGGATGAATGAATCATGTTTGGTCATTTACATCTGTCAATTGCTTCTACTCATTGATGTCCATCTTCAAGAATTTTTGATGGCCTGAGAAATGTAGAAGAGAATGTATTTGAAACTAATAAATTTGCCTTGGACAAACATCTTCCAAGATTTAAAAACTGACCCAACAGAAGAAAGCCCCATTTTCGGCTTTCCCGTAAAAAAAAATTATATATATATCAAGGCTATTCAAGCCCAAGTCCACCGGGCACGTAAAAACTTTTTCTTTTGTTTCCTTTTTTTTTTTTTTAAATAAAAATTCCCCTGCTATTGCAACTCTAGAGCGGGATTGAAGAGCCTCACCGCAATCCATTGAAGAAAAAATCACAGAGATGAATCTGAATATGAACTCAATAGAATCGCTTATAGCACAAATCGAAGCGCTGTCGGGGACCGACAAAGAGTTGGCTCAACTCAACGGCCTCTTGAAACAGTCGGAGGAGTTGCTCAAGTCCGATTCGACTCGCCTGATTCCTTTGCTCTGCGAACTCGACCCCTCTAAATACTCACTTGGCTATCTTCACATTCTGTTAGTATCTTTAACGTTTTAATCTCTCTATTTCCGCATACATTCTTTGTTTCGATGTTCACCGTCACAATCATCATGCCCTATATGCTGAACCTAGGGCTTTGAATTTGCCGTAGTAGTATGCGTATTTATTAAACTTGTTTGCCCTAAAAGATTTCTGATTTTAGTTCCTCCGAGTTTGCCTGGGTTTTTTCTCATGCTGATTGCCTCGCGGGAGTTTGTTTTCAAGAATTTCGAGTTTCTTCTCAAATTTTAGCATTGTGGTGAAATTGTGTGATAGGGAGGAAATACTCATGTTGCTTAACCTCAATCTTATATTTGGCTACTTTCTTGATAATTTGCTTTCGGGTGTTTTTGCTGTCTGAATGGATTCTTTTGTTATCTAATCAGCTTTGGAATTCTCAAAAAACAAAGCTTCAATGTGGCATTTTATTGTTTGTTTTATTGTTCCTGATAGGGAAGCATGCACCTCAAAGGAGCGATCGAGTGAATTAGCTCTTTCTATTGCCAGATTCATTGATGCATGTGCAGCCAATCAGATCCGTTTGGCTCCTGATAAATGTATACATCTGGAATCCCCGCATTCATGTTTGCTAAAAAAATGCTGGATATCTATTTTATCAACTTCTGTGTTATTTGATGTGCAGTTATATCAGTTTGTAGAAGATTCAAGGACCACGTAATGTCTGTTGAAGCCCCAATACGAGGAGTAGCCCCAATGCTGACAGCTGTTAGAAAGCTTCAATCATCCCCCGAACAATTGACAACTTTGCATCCAGATTTCCTTCTTCTCTGTTTACTGGCGAAGTTTTATAAAACTGGGCTCACTCTTTTGAAGGACAATATATATGAGGTTGATCAACCAAAGGACTTTTTCCTTTATTGTTATTATGGGTGAGCTAATTTGCTGATAAGCACTACTCTTTGTTTCATTGGACCCCATATCTTTTTTTATTCTTTCTCCAACATTTGTTAGAGAGGAGTGCTTTCATTGACACTTTGTTAATTTAGATGAAAAAAAAAAGATGGCTTTCTATGATTTGGAAAATTATTTATGGCTTAAATAAACAGTCTCTGTCTGAAATGCCTTTGCTCCTTATTTTTCAATTATGTTAACTATATAAGTGAAATTTCAGCACAAGTTAATAGAAGAGTTGCATGGGTGTCTGAATAAAATGCTTTTGAATATTGAAAGTATCATGAAAAATTTAATCTTAGTCACTGTGGGAGAAGGTATATGTACGATTTTCTTGACTTACGAGGAACTGTTGATATACTTGTTGACTTTGCCAATGCATTTGGCTGACCCCTTCTGGTGTAAAATGCCTTCATTTTTAGGGGGATGATTTGCATTGGGCAAAAGCAGTTTCGTAAAGCGTCAGAGCTGCTTCACAATGTATGTCTGCAGATTACTATTAGATGCGTTTTCTCTTTCTGTAACTTTGTTGTTTCTTCTTCTTTTGGGATGTGCAGAGTAGCAGTATTGTTCACAGATTTATTCACCATGTACAAAAGCTTTGATATATTTAAAGCTCAGAGAAAAAGTTCACCAAGAAATTATTGCAGGCAAAAACCCAAAAAAGAAAAATTAAATAAATAAAATATAAGTATTCTATTATCACCCATGAGGATTTTCATGAGAGGTCTAGCACAATTCCTAAATCATGCTATCTATTCATTCAGAAGCCAATCAGCCCTAAAAGCTTCCATGTTCCTTGTATTCTCCTAGGCTTTTAGGTTTTGTGTTTATTTGCCCTGCCTTCTCATAAAAATCATGCCGCCCACAAGTCTTGTTAGAAGGACAAAGTGGCATCCAAACTTTGACCTCATACCAGCCTGGGCTATCTTGAGCAAGTTTTCATTGTTAAAGAAGATGATCTTACTTGCCTGATGTTTTGCATAAAAGCTCTATCCTGCTTCTGATTAGTATGGATGGGGTTAGGCTAGTTTGTTTATCTGATAATTCTTCTCCAATGCTTATAGGTTGTGACTGCACCCATGACCAGTTTAAGTGCCATAGCTCTTGAAGCATACAAAAAGTACATTCTGGTTTCGCTAATTCACTTTGGACAGGTTTTGCTTTTCACTCCCAATCTCATTTTTTATATTATGCAAATGTTGAGAAAGTTCTATTTGGCTGTCTGTTTAAGTTTAAAGTTGTTACGAGTAGAATAGATCGAGTACCTTACTCATGAATTGAAAGTAAAAACTGGCCAAATATTCACAGTTACTAAAAAAACTTGTTTTTTGAAACGTTTTCACCAAGTACATGGATGCTTTACTTAAACCATATAGGAAAAAGGGTTTGATGCCATTGGCCTTTTATCTGGTTTCAAGTGCTCATACTGTTGCAGGTCTCTACCAGTCTCCCAAAGTACTCTTCTTCAGTAGCTCAAAGGAGTATGAAGAACTTCTCTCAGGTAATTAACTATTTGTGCATGCTACAAGTAGGCAGCATTTTTTATGTAGATATTCCTGTGAGAGTAGATATTTGATTCTTTTGCAATCATGCGTTACAAGGTTTGCAATGTCCATAAGCCTGTTGCTTAATGATATGTTAGTTGCATTTATTTTCAAGCAACGCCTGCATCTAATCATCTTAATTAGTTCAAGGATTCAACTTTAGTGACTTTCCTAGATTGACATGAAGGAAGCATTTGTGGGTTATCTAGGGTACTTCAAATCCATGCACATTGAAGCAGCGTATCTGTAATGAAATTGAGAGAGATTTGAGTTTAGGCCCAAGAAAGTAGCAGAGATTTGTGTTTTGCATGGGTTGCATCTAAACTGCCTCTTTTGGCCACACATGTACAATTCCCTCTGTTCTTTGCTTATCTGTTTATACGGTAGCCTTTTTTAGTGTTCATTTGTTTTCTTTACCATGATGATTTTCTGTTTTCTGCAGCTGTATAATAATATACTCTCTCACAATTTTTATTAATTTTTTTTATAATTCTTTGGCAGACCTACCAAGACCTTGCAAGTAGTTATGGCACTGCGAAAATTTCAGAGCTGGAGTCTCTTGTCCAGACAAACAAGGAGAAGTTTGAAAGTGTGAGTTTCCATTGGCTTACACCTAGTTAATACATCCCTTGAAAGTGGGTGAAATGGAAGTATAGGATAATTTTGCTGTATAGGAAGCTCATTTAATTTGTCTTATTTACTGAACTGTGACAGTTCTTTGTCTTGTCTATAAATCCTTGATTTGTATCCTTTCATTCTGTAGGACAATAATCTTGGACTGGTAAAGCAAGTAGTATCTTCTATGTATAAGCGCAACATTCAGAGATTGACTCAAACATACTTGACACTCTCTCTCCAAGACATAGCTAACACGGTCCATTTAAAGAGCCCTAAGGAGGCTGAAATGCATGTGCTTCAAATGGTATGTATCAAGCTCATTCCTGCTCCGTTGTGACTGCAGCAGTGGCATAGAAGTACAATAATCTGTATGGTTTGTTTCGTCATAGATCCAAGATGGTGAGATATATGCAACAATCAATCAGAAGGATGGAATGG
Source organism: Ophiorrhiza pumila (assembly GCA_016586305.1). Lineage (NCBI taxonomy): Eukaryota > Viridiplantae > Streptophyta > Magnoliopsida > Gentianales > Rubiaceae > Ophiorrhiza > Ophiorrhiza pumila. The sequence continues at coordinate 525,447 of BLIW01000007.1, forward strand.
TTAGATTCTTGGAGGATCCTGAGCAATATAAAACCTGCGAGATGATTGAACACATCGACTCATCAATTCGAAGGTGAGTTTTAAAACTTTATTTTATTTTATTTTTAAATTATGGATGTACATATATGAGGGCATTAAAGGATGTCACGACATCAGCTGAAGCGCCTCGAGTTTCCTTTTTAAAATCTGATTTTGTTTTGAGATAATGCAAAGAAATTCACCTGTCTCTGAGATTGGAATGGATATGAGAATTGAAATTAAAGTTAAGGGAACAACCTATTGAAAGCAAAGAAGCCACAGCAAAAGTTATGTGCTCAAAATGTGATTCATTCTGGTGTTGCAGAATAATGGCTCTATCGAAGAAACTGACTTCTGTAGATGAACACATGTCATGGGATCCCTCGTACCTTGGGAAGGTAATATATCTTGTTACTGTTTCTTTTGCACATTGAAAACTCTACTTTGTTTGGTTAACTACTCTTTACCCTTATAGTTAAGCAAATAATACATTTCGGTCCGTTACAGGTTGGTAGAGAACGACATAGATTTGACTTTGATGATTTTGATGGGGTTCCCCAAAAGTTCAATATGTGAGAAAATGTTGGCACGCCTCGTGATACAAGAGATGGTAGTCCTCCTGCCTCCTGCTTAGAAAGGGAAATTGTGAACATCTAGAGAGTCCTCCTGCTTAGACATGAAGACATTATTAGTTTATTACCATCTCTCTTTTTTCTTGAACTTTGTGATCCTAGTTATCTTATTTTGTTAATGGCATGCACTAAAATGTTTCAAACCTGCTGATAGGGTTTGACTCTGGCTGCAATTCGCGTGTAAGAACATGCAGAAGCATTTGGGAACAGCTTTGGTTGGTCATTGAGAGAGTCAAAGGCGAGTATTTGCCCAGCATGGGTGAAAGAAAGGATCTTGTAGTGCGTTTGATCAACATTCGTTTTACATCAATTACCAATGGCACATTGGAAGTCAATATTTATTTCTGTATGCTCTTCAATGTTGCTTTTGAGTTAAAAAAAAAATTGTGCGATATGGAAAATAGAGAAGAAAAAGTGAAAGTAGGGAAAATCAAGCAACATGACTAATTGGGTGCTTGGTTCTATGGACACAGAAATAGAGAATGGAATATAATTGGAATTTACTGTTAGTTTAAATTGGTGGAATTTTACACTATACATATTTTTTACATTTAATACATATTTCTATACACAACAAATTTTATATACCACACCTATTTACACAAACGAAAATAGTTTTATACACTCCATATATTTATAATCACTTTATTCATTTTTCTACACTATAAATTTGTAAGTTTTACTTAAATTTTTAAGCTTTACTTTTTTATCCCTCTCAAAAAGTCCAAATCTGTATATCCCACCAAAAAAAAAAGAGATTCAAAATTATTTATTTTTTTACCAATTTGCATGAAATTTGTTCAAAATATTATTATTTTCGCTGCGTTTGTTTCCTCTAATTATTAGGCTTCCATTTTAGAAATCTCCGAAGAACAAACATAAAGGCATGCGATCTCGGCGACGACAATGCCTCTCTCCGTTGCTATGCATCACTAGGAATGCTACTGTGCTACTTTGAATCTAAAATGTTAACAAAACTCAACAAGTCGTGAGCTTGGACTCTACTTGTCTAAGCCCTACGGGGATTAATTTCGTATATTAATATTAGTAATTAGTAAAATTATTGAAGTAAAAATGGACATATTGTTCGCTCAGATCCAGGCTGACCTCCGGTCTAATGATGCTCTCCGGCAATCAGGAGCACTCCTTCAAGCTCTACAGCAATCCGCAGCTGGCAGAGACATATCCGTCATCGCCAAATCCGCCGTGGAGGAGATCGTCGCTTCTCCCGCCTCCGCCGTCTCTAAAAAACTCGCATTTGACCTGATTCGTTCCACACGTCTCACTTCCGACCTCTGGGAGACCGTCTGCACTGGCATCCGCACCGATCTCGACTTCCCCGACCCCGACGTTACTGCCGCAGCCGTTTCCATCCTCGCCGCCATCCCCTCCTACCGGCTCGGCAAGCTCATAACCGATTGCAGCAAGGAAATCTCCAATTGCTTCGATTCTCCGAGCGACAACCTTCGCTTCTCCATCACCGAAACCCTTGGCTGCATCCTCGCACGCGACGATCTCGTTACATTGTGCGAGAACAACATCAACTTGTTGGATCGGGTCTCTAATTGGTGGACTCGAATCGGACAGAACATGCTGGACAGATCCGATGCCGTCTCAAAAGTGGCTTTCGAATCCGTGGGGAGATTATTTCAGGAATTCGAATCAAAGCGGATGAGTAGACTTGCCGGAGATAAGCTTGTGGACAGCGAAAACTCTGTGGCCATTCGCTCTAATTGGATTTCGTCTATGGTGGAACTTGTATGGAAGAAGAGGAATGCGTTAATGGCGAGGTCGTTGATTTTACCAGTGGAGAGCTTCAGGGCAACAGTTTATCCACTTGTGTATGCAGTAAAGACGGTGGCTTCTGGTTCGATACAAGTGATCAAGAAGCTTTCCAAAAGTGGGAATGTCGGTAGCAGCACATTAGAGTCTGGAAATGCGGAGAGGTTTGTGGGAGTGTCAGATGTGGTTTCACATTTGGCTCCCTTCTTGGCTTCCTCATTGGAACCCGCATTGATTTTTGAGGTGGGGATTAACATGTTGTACTTGGCTGATGTTCCCGGAGGCAAGCCAGAGTGGGCTTCCGCCTCTACCATTGCAATTCTCACTCTATGGGACAGACAAGAGTTCTCTTCAGCTCGAGAAAGCATTGTTAGAGCTGTGGTTACAAATCTGCATTTGCTTGACCTTAGTATGCAGGTTCGTTGAAGCATTTTCCCAGCTTGATTAACTGTTTGCACTTAAACCAAATTACTGAAAATGTTTTGTATTTGTTTGAGCGTTATTGACTTTGTTTGGAATTCTGCCTACGTTTTGAACAAAAAAACATACTGTTCTCTTTTACCCCGTATGAGTAAAGTTAAGAATATTCTGGTCTCTTACCTGCTGTTGTTTCTATGTGCAAGGGGATACTAGCATGAGCTCAAGTGGGCTTAATTTTAGTTTTTCACATTAATTTAGAGTCATTTTGTTCTCTTGGCTTGGTGAGTTTAAGTCTAATATGTATCAGTACCTGTTTGTTTTGTCTGTTGCAGGTCTCCTTATTTAAAAGGCTACTTCTCATGGTGAGAAATTTGAGAGCAGAATCAGATCGAATGCATGCTTTGGCATGCATATGCAGGACTGCTCTTTGTGTTGATCTTTTTGCAAAGGAAAGTGTTCGAAGAGGTCAAAAACCTCTTCCAGGAACTGATATTGCTTCACTTTTTGAAGATGCGAGAATAAGGGATGACCTAAATAGTGTAGCAAGTAAAAGTTTATTCAGAGAAGAACTAGTTGCCATGCTGGTTGAAAGCTGCTTTCAGTTGTCGTTACCATTGCCTGAACAGAAGAATTCAGGCATGGAAAGCAGAGTTATTGGAGCTCTAGCTTATGGAACTGGTTATGGTGCATTGAATTGGACAGAACCAGCTCTGGAAGTGGTTGAAGTGTGTAGGCCTTGTGTAAAATGGGATTGCGAAGGTCGAACATATGCCATCGATTGTTACTTGAAGTTGCTGGTTAGACTCTGCCATATTTATGACACCAGAGGAGGGGTTAAAAGAGTCAAAGATGGAGCATCTCAGGACCAAATTCTGAATGAGACACGTTTACAGAACTTGCAACGCGAACTTGTCAGAAACTTACGCGAGGTTTGTAACTTTTAATATAGATGTATTATAATCTAGATCATTGTTATTAAAAGCATCATGCATGTGTCAGGTGAACACCCCCAGAATACTGGCCCGTGTTATTTGGGCTATCTCAGAACACATAGATCTTGAAGGTCTGGATCCACTTCTGGCAGATGATCCGGAGGATCAACTAAACATTATCATATCCAATATCCATAAAGTTCTGTTCAATGCAGATTCATCTGCAAGCACAACAAATCGGCTTCAAGAGGTTCAGGCAGTTCTTCTATGTGCACAGCGGTTGGGATCACGAAATGCTAGGGCTGGGCAGTTGATAACTAAAGAGCTTGAAGAGTTCAGGACCAATACCTTAGCTGATTCTGTTAATAAACATCAGTGCCGTTTGATATTGCAGAGGATCAAATATGTTTCAGGTCATCCAGATAATAAGTAAGCATCTTGTCTAAGATTTTGTGTCCCTTGTTATGTAAGAAGTGCAGTGTGCTGACTTAAGTGAATTGCTAGGCTAAGGTAATACTCATCGAATATTTGTGAAGGCAATTTCCCATATGATACTAAGTGACATTACGGTCCTGCTTTCTGATGCTACTGAGCACCCAACCTGGATGCATACTTGATTAGACAAGTTCAGTAATTATCCTTTTCTCTCTCTGGATCCATATGTGCCTGTCTCTCTCTCTGGATCCATTTGTGGGTGCTAGTATGAACATACATTTTTTCATTTATAAAAAAGAGCAGGCATATAGTGGATATACAGTATGCTAAATAATTGTAAGTCATGACAAAGGATTATGGGGCCTATCTGTGTCAACTGATCGTTTGTTTGGCTTTTAAAATGTCCATTTATAATATTTGTAGTCATGGATCTCAAGGCAAATGGGGTTACCTATGCATAAGCATCAGTTAGTGATAACTACTACCAAAATTAGCAATGTAACTTTTTGTCATCTATGCACTACCTGAAATTCAGCACATGAATTGTAAGAAATTCTGCAAGAAAATTGATATTCCTGGTCATAGCTTGGTTGTTTTCAGTTAAAGGCACCCATAATCCATCATTTGCTTTGTAATGGTTCCTCTTGCTCATTATCTTTTCCCTGTGGTCTAAGTTGACATTTGCTTTCTGTTCACTTACTTTATGTGGTATTTGTGGTGGACACTAATTAGTTAATTTTTTCACTTTTCTGTCTTATTCATTCTTTGCAGGTGGGCAGGGGTTAGCGAAGCCAGAGGAGATTATCCATTTAGCCATCACAAATTGACAGTTCAGTTTTATGAAGCATCTGCTGCTCAGGACAGAAAGCTGGAAGGACTCGTTCACAAGGCCCTTTTAGAACTTTGGAGGCCTGATCCTAGTGAATTAACTCTATTACTGTCTAAGGGAGTTGACTCTACTTTACTCAAGGTTCCTCCAAGGGCATATACTTTGACTGGTAGCAGTGATCCTTGCTATGTGGAAGCATATCATTTGACAGATCCAAATGACGGAAGAATCACCCTGCATTTAAAGGTTTTAACCTCTTTTCTTCTATTATCTACTCATTTGTTGAGAGTTACTTTAGATTGTGGTTCTGTGTTGCCTTGACAATTATGGATGGGATTGGTAAAACCATCTGGATATGGGCTTACTTCTCTGCTATCAAAATTTGCCTTTGATTATGGCTGGCAGTTATCCTGATCATAGTAATATATTAGTAGAAAACGGTGATCCTGATTTGGGCAAAGAAATACATATAATGCGCTTGAGATTTTTGTTCAATGTTGATATTCACCTGCATGCCATTTTCTTGTGACCAATTGAGAGCAGTTTAAGCTCTGAAGACCAAAAAAACCATACACATATTTTCGGGTGTTCACTTGCTTGAGACTTTTAGATGCTGTTAGTAGAGAGAAGTATGTAGATATCGTGATGCCATGTGATCTGTATTTTAAGCAACATCTTCTAAAATTTCTGTTGTTTTTACTTGGCTATGGTATATATAGTTGGATATGAGCTGGGAAAGATGTAGTTATTGTGGTACATCAACTGAGGTCCTTTATCTTAGTGTTAATTTTCTCAAGGACATCTTGGTTTCTTTCTATTTGTTGTCACCCAAAGCTAACCCCTATAAACTATAATTGCCTAGTAGGTGGAATTAGCTTGACTGACAGCCTTTGCTTTATCAGATTAGAAAAGGTTTTCCTTTTCCTTTTGTTTTTGTTTTTTTTTTTCCAAAAATTTTGTTCATCATAACTTTAAGAATGCTTGCAGGTTTTGAATTTGACAGAAATTGAACTTAATCGAGTGGATGTAAGAGTTGGGCTATCAGGTGGACTTTATTTCATGGATGGATCTCCTCAAGCAGTGCGGCAGTTGCGTGATCTTAATTCACAGGTATCATCTTCAAGCATGTTATCCCGCCACCCACCCAAAAAAGAGAGAGAGAGAGAGATAAAAAGTGAATCCTTTTTAAAATCTCCATATATTTTTCTTATTTTATATCTATTTCCTTGAAAAGGATATACACTGTAAGAGACAAATAATCTACTTTACTGAATGCTTGATTGGTAATCATCAATATATTTAATTCTGTGAGAATAATTTGACATTAATGTGTCAAAATAGAAGCTGCTCAAGTGTAGTTCATTTTCCCGTTTTAGGCTAGATCTAATATTGGAGCATTGTTCCCAAGTTCAACCTCAATCTCATTAATCATCTCATGGTGTAACATGGTGTACCTTACATAAGTAAAAAGTCACCCAGTGCATGAAATATTTGATGCTGGTGGTTTCTCTTGTATGTAAACTTTTTCCAATTTTTTCATTCATTTGATGAACTTATGGCGATCTGATTTTTAAATAAATCTTTTTTCCTTCATTTATCTATGGTTATAACTAACATGGTATTCTCATTTTAGGAACCTGTGCTGTGCAGTGTGACTGTTGGTGTTTCCCATTTTGAGCAATGTGCTCTTTGGGTACAAGTCTTATATTACCCCTTCTATGGTAGTGGTGCTCTGGCTGATTATGAAGGGGATTACTCTGAAGATGATCCACAAATCATTCGACAAAAGAAAAGCCTAAGGCCTGAATTAGGAGAACCTGTGATTTTGAGATGTCAACCTTTCCGGATTCCGCTGACAGAGTTGCTTTTGCCACATAAGATCTCTCCGGTTGAATATTTCCGCCTATGGCCTAGTTTGCCTGCTATAGTAGAGTATACTGGTACATATTTATATGAAGGAAGTGGTTTCAAGGCAACGGCTGCACAGCAGTATGGGGAGTCTCCTTTTCTCAGTGGTTTGAAATCTCTGTCTTCTAAGCCTTTCCATAGAGTTTGTTCGCACATCATCCGGACTGTTGCTGGATTTCAGGTTTTTTTGCACGCTTTACTCTTCTCAATTAGCTACATACATGTATCCAATTAAGAAGCTAGCTTTCAAATTCTTAAAAGCCGGTTTGTGTGCTGTTGACAGTTTATAGCATTTCATTATACTTGATGCATGAGTTGTTTGTGCTGCTCAACAGCATGTCTTACGTCTATCAACCACTGCACATCTGAATTGTTTTTCTACTTTCATTTCTGTCTACCTTGATGATATAAGAAATTTTCATTCCTGGATTAAAAAGTCAAAGAAGAAAATGAAAATGAAAAAGTAAAACAAAATGTTTACGGGAGTTATGATCTCTACCTGTAAATGTTAGTAGAGAAAAAATAACACATAGCTGTTCAAGATTTTTAGCATCTCACTGCTTTTCTATTTGAAACAGCTATGTTTTGCTGCCAAAACATGGTATGGAGGCTTTGTTGGCATGATGATTTTTGGTGCCAGTGAGGTGAGCAGAAATGTCGACCTAGGCGATGAGACAACCACAATGATATGCAAATTTGTTGTCCGAGCTTCAGATTCGTCAATTACAAAGGAGATTGGCTCAGATCTACAGGGCTGGTTGGATGACCTTACTGATGGAGGTGTTGAGTACATGCCTGAAGATGAAGTGAAGGTGGCGGCTGCTGAGAGACTGAGGATCTCAATGGAACGGATAGCATTGTTAAAAGCAGCTCAGCCTCGTCCGAAGTCTCCAAAGTCTGAGGATGAGGAAGAACAGGAGAGTGAGGAAGAGAAGGAACGTGAGGAGAATAAGGAAGACAAGGAAAATGAGGAGGAAGGAGGCAAGACAAAGGGGCCAACAACATTGTTTAAATTAACCGCAGAGGAAGTAGAGCATCGTGCTTTACAATCATCTGTGATACAGGAATGGCACATGCTAAGCAAGGACAAGAATACTAAAGTAAATTAACGGCTTTCATACTGCTTTTCCCAGGAAATTTTTGTATTTCTTGTATTTTGTTAGATATGTTTAGATTGTGAAAAAATGGTAGGCGGCCCGTTTTCCTGTTTTCTAGGGTCTTTTCTTTTGATTTTCATCGGCTCTACATTCCCTGTACATCTTGTATGAGTTGGCCATTAAATGCTCCAGTTGAGATGTAATTGCACAAGTTTTAGTTCTTGTTATAGATTAAACATTTTCATATTTGTAGACAGTATACTTCATGTACACGAATTAAAGGAAGACATGATTTGGACTCTAGCACAATAATCTTTGGTAGTTCTTTTCTCACAATCTTTCCAGCAGCACTCTGAGGTATGCAGCTTATGAATGATACACGCCTGATTTTCTTGTAAGGGGCTACCTGCAATCAGGAGGAGAAATTTGTCGGCTAGGGCTAGTTCTCAAGTTAATGAAATTCATTACTACAGTTGGAAATTCTCAAGTTAGTGCCTTCAATTTGCAAATTATTTTTTGCAGTTAGTGAATCCACATCACATTTTCTGTTCACTCATCACTCTGGCAGGAAAATGAGTACTCAGAAGGTGGAAATACCAGAGCTATATTGAATTACAGAGAAATCAAACCAAAAAGAAAGGTCTGTATTTGTATAAGAAAGAAGGTTGAATTTGGAATTCAGCACTTTTTTATTTTTTTTTTTTCTCCCTCCAATAGGCAAAAATATTTATAGGCTGAGGCTGAACCGCTTAAGAAGAACAAAATCTCCTTGTTTATTTATATGGGGAACCTCAATCCAAAAAAATACCCATTTTTATTATTATGACTTATTAAAAATATAGTAGCAGCTAGCGTATTGGTCAGGAAGTTAGCATACGGACAGGCTCGATGAGGTCAGAGAGTTAGCATACCGACAGGCTTGACGAGTGTAACGTAGGTTGAATTAGTGTAAGTTGTTATGGAATTAAGTTTCCGACTCCAAGTGTAGGATGGTCAAGTGTTCGATTACTTGAGGACCGGGTGGGTTTTTCTTTGAAAAAAAAAAAAAAAATGATTAACAAAAATCTCTCAATTTCAAATCAAAATATAGCAGTCTCAAGTCTCAACTCACCCATACAAATATCTTTCTACCCATTCTTCATCACCGGATAAATAGCCTTAGTCTCTCGCTCGCTCGCTCGCTCGCTCTTCTCCCTCCCACCACTACCACACCACCATTTCTACTTGAATCAATTCGACACTTTCCCACTGTTTTAATTATCGCTCTCCATTTCTATTTCATTTTACAATTCCAATTATTTCTGTTTTATGATTTTTGTATTCCTCTTCAGTTTCTTTTTCTACTCTCTATGGACGCCTCTTGTCTGCAACTAGGAAACTGCATTCCTTCCCCTTTTCCTTCTTCCATACATCGCCCTCTTTTGCTTCTTTCTAGGGTTAGGGTTAGGGTTTCTGTTTCCTTCCCGCCTAAAAAACCAAATGCCTCTTCATACCTGCGATTCAGGAACATGTGTTCTGCTGCCAACTTCGATACGCTTGTTGCTGGATCCATTCAGGAGGACAGCAAAGTCACCGACGTTGTTAGTGACAATAAACAATCAGAAGACTACGGTGACTTGAAATCCTGGATGCATAGCAATGGACTCCCTCCTTGCAAGGTTCTTCTTGAGGAAAGGCCTTCTCACGACGCTAAACATCGTCCCATTCACTATGTTGCTGCCAGTCAGGATCTTCAGGTTTGCTTTTGTCCCCCGCACTATTTCTATTGTATTTTTCATGCGTTCATCCGTGACTATTCTACTACTTTTCTTATTGTAGACAGGGGACATTGCCTTCTCTGTTCCAAATTCGTTGGTTGTGACACTCGAGAGGGTTTTGGGGAACGAGACTGTGGGTAAGGTGTTGCGCTCAACTTCTCATTTTGCCTATATCATTTCCTGTATCGCTGTCCTTGGTATTAGACGATGAGGTGTTTTTGGAAATTCTTAAAAGGTTGTTTTTCTTTTGTCATTGTCAACAGGTGGTTGTTAAAACTAGATTCTGGTTCCAAGTTGTTTTGTTTTGGCCAATGTCAAGTTACCGAATTTGTTTCTTCGAATGCTTCTCTTCAATAGCTAGCAAGCCTTGCCTTCAAGATAGTTCTCACTATAATTGAGATAAAGAACACATAAATTCGTTGTCCCTAAAGCCTTTTTTACCTTTTTACTGACTTCTACGAGATTGATAGGGATGGAACATTTACACTGCAAGATGTGGATTTCGGTTGTATTATGTTGCAAGTGTGGATGCATGTTTAACTTAAGTTAGTGTAAAAGCATAAAAAAAACTCTTCCCTCCATCCAAAGCTCAAGGAACGAATATATGGAGTTTGGCTTGCGTCTCATGCCCGTGCTGCCTACTAACAGTCTAATTTCAAGCTGACAATAGTAGCTTTCATCTAGAATGACACAAGATAACAGTTACTGCATAGCTCTTCCTCTAACTCCACAAGATTGATATCCCTAGAAAGGACTAGAAAAAAACTTGAGGTTCATGGGTTCAGCTAGCAACTACAAAGTACCAGATATTCAAATTTTGGTATGTTTCTCCATATAAAACGAAAGGGGGGCAAAAAAGAGAGAGAGAGAGGATGTGATTGTCCTTCAGAACATATGTTATTCTTGATTTTTATGGAATAAATTTATTTTACTTCGCTGAAGTTCATTTGTTCTTGAGGCAGTAACTTGCTGAATTGTTATTGCAGCGGAACTCTTAACCACAAATAAACTATCTGAGCTAGCCTGCTTGGCCTTGTATCTGATGTATGAGAAGAAGCAAGGAAAGATGTCATTTTGGTACCCGTATATCAGAGAACTTGATCGTCAGCGAGGAAGGGGACAGTTAGCTGTGGAATCTCCGCTTCTGTGGTCAGAGGCTGAACTAAAATACCTGACAGGGAGTCCTACAAAGGTAATGACAAGCTCTCCTTTTGGTAAAGCTTAAAATCAAATGTTAATGATTTTCACTATAAATTCATTTTAGAGTTGAAATTAATGCTAGATGTGGAGTTTTTAGCTGATTTCTGTTTTTTATATAGAATGAAGTTCTGGAGAGGGCTGAAGGGATCAAGAGAGAATACAACGAGCTTGACACAGTCTGGTTTATGGCTGGATCTTTATTTCAGGTGACTTTATGTATGAGAAATGATATTTGAACATGAATACAACAAACTTTTTGTTGAAATAACTAGTAAGTTCTATTTCCTGTAATGGTTCGTTTTGTATCTTTAATGTACTTTGAATTTTTGCAGCAATACCCATATGATATACCAACAGAGGCCTTTCCTTTTGAGATTTTCAAGCAAGCTTTTGTTGCAGTTCAATCCTGTGTTGTGCACCTTCAGGTTTGTCATGTGCTAAGAATTTTATATTCAGATAATTACCTTTTAGTAGAATGTGCTCTAGAAAATTCGATTACAAGCTTAAGATCTAGTTGCATCGAAGTCAAATTGAAGTCTGAAAGTTTAACCTTTAAGTTGTAAGACTGTAAATTCTATGTTGAATCTCATTTCAGAAAGTCAGTTTAGCACGGAGATTTGCATTGGTTCCTTTGGGACCCCCATTGTTGTCCTACAGAAGCAACTGCAAGGCAATGCTAACTGCTAGTGAAGATGCCGTACAACTCGTAGTTGACCGCCCATATAAGGCAGGGGAATCAATCGTTGTCTGGTATAATACTTTTTTAGCTTTAAATTATGCAATGTTAATAACAGCTATTCTTTCATGGTTCTCATTGCTCATAAAATCTTCTGGAGATGTAGGTTTAGTAATTCCTATTTTTGTAGGTGTGGACCACAACCTAATTCAAAATTGCTCATAAATTATGGTTTTGTTGACGAAGATAATGCATATGATCGCTTGGTGGTTGAGGTATTATATAGGCTGCTCCCTTTTTCTTTCAACCTCCTTTAAGTTAAAAATAATCACTTTTCTCTCTGCGCATCAGGCAGCTTTAAATACTGAAGATCCTCAATATCAAGACAAGAGACTGGCTGCTCAAAGAAATGGAAAACTATCACTGCAAACATTTCATGTATGAATGGACTTCCCTATGATTCATATGAGTAGTAGTAAATTCTATGAAGTTATATTATGTTGCTTTAACCCAGGTGTATGCTGGGAAGGAGAGAGAAGCTGTGCTAGATATGCTACCTTATTTGAGACTGGGATATGTTTCAGATGCTTCAGATATGCAGTCTGTCCTATCTTCTCAGGGCCCAATCTGTCCGGTAAGATAATATTATTGTTCTTTTGCTTTCAACTTTATCATTACTTGCACAAAAACAATATGTGATTTCTATTTTTTTTTTTAATCTCAGCTTGTTTGCAGAAATAGATAGTAATTGGTATGTGCTTCCATTCAGTTTTATTTTGTCATGCTGGGATCTTCAACAAACATTAAGAATCAAATGAAATCATTATAGAGCTCTATCCTATAGAGCAATATAATACCTTTCATGATGCTCCTAAATGTTGGCAAATAGAACAATATAACAATTACTTGCTATCCCACTTTTATATTTATCTGTAGCAGTTCTTTTATCAAATGGACCCTTAAATGTTTTTTGTACTTCTACTGAATATTATAGGTGAGTCCTTGTATGGAGCGTGCAGTTCTGGACCAACTTGTTGATTTTTTCAAAAGAAGGCTTGTTGGTTACCCTACAACCCTCATTGAGGATGAGACTTTGGTATTCCACCTGAAACTTACGTGGTTTAACTGTCATCTTGGGGGTTTCTAACTTCCCTTTATATTTTACTTTAGTTGGCAGATTCTAATCTGGATCCCAGAAAAAGAGTTGCTACACAGCTTGTCAGATTGGAAAAAAGAATGTTGAATGCATGTTTGAAGGCAACTGTTGACATGATAAATGAGTTACCTGACCACTCTGTATCTCCATGTCCTGCTCCTTATGCTCCAATCTTGAAATGAGGTCTCACTCCGTCGTACAATTTTCCTTCTATGTTAGTTTCCTTTTGTGTTTAGTCAATATTCATTGAAACAAGATGACTTGTTTACAGATAGTACCATTGTCCAGCAAGAACATATAGCACTCTTGATCCAGTTCGATAAAACTTTCATGAGGTCAGTGGAGTGGGTTTTCAATTTTGCGCAAGTTGCATGAAGCTTGAACAAAAGTGCAAGGGTTAATTATCATGTTGCTTAGTTTGTCATTTTCTATGTGAATCGCTAATAAGTTAATACGGTGAAGTAGTTTTGCGAAATAGTGTTTTCTTCTTTTACCTTCTTGATGGAGATTTTCCTTTATTTTTGCTTTCCTTGCGTTACTTGAAACTGAATGAAGGCATTTTGTTGGGGTCAGCCATTCTTTTCTTGACCTCTTTCATCCTTGGTGGAATCTTGAATCTATTTAAACATTTGACTATTCTTTTTTTTTTTTCCAGCTCAATCTCTTGTACCGGTTAGTTTGGAGTAATTGTAGGGATGATCAGTCTTTTGTTTGAGCATCATGATGGATAGGTATAGTAATGGTTACAGTGGCAGTCCATATGGGAAGGCATGGTATGGGCTTGTACTAAGGAGTGAGGAGTAAGGGAAAATAGCTATTCCCCACTAAAACTAAAAGAAGCCCTTGTATTGTTTTTAGTTTGTAATGAAAAGGATTATGTAGAAGTAGTCCCTTGACTTTCCAAAGTTACAGAGAGTTGGACTGGAATGAGAGAGTTGGAGGGTTATGGTGTAAAAATGGTGATGTTGGTAAACTTACTTTGTTGTGGGATAACATGGTTGATTATGGAATTGGATGACCCTATGTAAATGCCATTAACAACATCAATTGAGATTCAAACAATGTTTGTTAAGAGCGTTTATTGTCATGAATCATGATCGTATCCTTTACTTTTTAAGATAAGTGGAGTTTGATTTAATCCATATTTTCTAATCCATACATTAACCACTCATAATTTGTGGGTGAACTAGGTTTAGGTGGTGGAGGTGGAAACAGAAGGTTTTGAGCATGGATGGATGGATATGATAATCTTGTTTTCATGTCTTCTCTTCCTTCCTTTCTACCTGTCTACTACATAGGGTGATAGGGGTCAAAAAAAAAAAGAAGAAGAAACAATTCTCAAGGTAGAACTCTGGGCGTACAAAAATCATGAGCTGATTGGCCGTCGTTGAAATTGTATGAAGCAGCCAACCCAATAGGGGAGAGCGTTGAGTTTCCAGTGACGACAACATCATAAAAAATTAAAAATAAAAGAGAAAAAACGAGAGACTATCGGGTCGGGACCAAAGAAATAATCGGTCCATCCACGCGGCTCTCATCGGGGAGGTACAGAGACAGGAGCGTCAGAGCAATAAAAGCCTCTCAATTCTCAAATGGAATGAAATCATAATTCCTCTCTCTCTCTTCCCTAAGCATTCGCTCAACAAGCAATACATATTAGTGTCAATGGATATCACTTTTGTATATAATAATACATTTAACAGTGAATGATGTTTTTACATAATCACTTATAATTCACTTATTATTCGATTAAATTTTAATTTTATTTAAAAATATATTATCATATTTACATAAAATAATATTAAAATTCATACACTTAATTTAAAAAAAATATGTGTCACAAATATAAAAAATAATACACAAATGAGTATAAAATATTCAAAATTTTGTAATATACAAATTAATACACTAAATAATACAAAATATCCAAAGTTTTGTGAAATTAGTCGGCGGTTGGTATCAGATATTAGGAATGGTAGTGTAGTACTAATGTGCTACAAACAATTTTGAAATTTGATTCCAAACGTAGTAATAGAAGTAGAACATTGGAGAAAGTAATTTTTCACGTGTCATCCACAAATTAAAAAAAAAAAAAAAAAAAAAAAGTTTCCCATAATTCCCACTAGTGTGTGTGTGCCAATGGAAATGTGGGAGAAATGACCACGCGTCCAGTAACAGTTGGTGAGACTCCCAACCCCAACCCCACCCTTCACCAAAAAGCATTTCCCTTTCGCTTCCATCAATATCAAGTTTGTGTACGTGTCCTTTCTTTTCTTTTCCCTTTCCCACGCAGTGCTGGATACGTGGACCTCCTCCCATTGGCTGTAAGCCCAGCAGCCAATCACAGATCTGTTTTTCGTTGGATACGGATCTTTATTGTGTGCCCCACCTCATCTTAACTCACCAAACAGATCCCCATGCCTATTTTCATGCTTTTGCCCTAGACACGTGGACGCTACCGACTCTTCTATGATTACCGGCTATGCCTCTTCCCCCATGAACTAACTGAAAATTAAAACTTCAAAAAAAAAAATGAGTATTACTACTACTGTACTACTGTACAACAGTCTACAGCTGCTGCTGCTGCTGCTGCTGCTATGTTAGTGCTTCGCTTTGCGAAAGTCTCACCAAACTTACCACCGAAACATAGAGGATATATCTATGGACGTCGGGGAGGGTGGAGGACATAATCATACGACTTTCAACAGGATCATGCTCAAATTCCGTCCTATTGCTCCGAAACCTCCCGCCGACGGATCTGTTTCCGATTCCATGTCCGCTTCCTCATCCTGCAAGACGCATCCTCCTGCCAAACGAAGAACCAAGAGAAAGTACGTTAGGGTTAACAACAACAACAACAAGAGGATTGGTAAGTGCAAGAGCAAGACACCCGAGGATGATCAAAAAAGAGATCTCCAATTTCACGATACTCTTGTCAGTTTACAAGCGCCGTCGTCCGCCATCACCGGGACGACGGTCTCTCCAGATACGGGGTCGTCTAAATATATTATGAGTTTTGGGCTGCCTATTCTGATGAACTTGGATAAGGTCGAGAGCAACGATGATTTCGGCCTGAGTTCACCAGATCAGTCAGATCCGGCGGCGGCGGCGAAGGTGGTGGAATCGTGGGTGGTGGTGAATGGTATGGCGGAGACGTTGCTGGACGTACTAGAGTTGGGGAGTACGGACAGGGAGAAGATGCAGAATCTGGAAAAGGATACGTGTCCTGGGCTGATATCAGACGGTCTGTACAGGGTGAAGTGGGTGAATCTTGCTTATAAGAGAATGGTAGATCCTCGTCGGGACTTGGGAGAACCGCCGGCTCAGGTTGTGGTGCGGTTAGTGTTGAAGGAAAGTATGCCAGTGGTGCGGCCAATGTTTGCATGCACAGTGAGGGTGGTATACACGTGGAGGAACGAGAAGTATTCTCAGACAATGCCGTGCGATGTGTGGAAGATGGACTTTGGAGGATTTGCATGGAGGCTTGATGCTAAGACTGCGCTTTGTTTGGCACGTTGAAACGCTAGAAAAGAAAAGGGCTCCGTTTCATTTCAAAAGTTTCCACGGTAATTCAATGAGCAAGGGAGAGCTTCAAGAGGTAATTACTAAATAGTACTGATATATAATAAAAAAAAAGGTTGCAAAGGCAATGCCAAAACTATGGTTTCTAAATCTGCAGCTGTGGATAAATTCCAGCAGTTGATAATGCAATCATTCTGTAACTATATATATATATGTCTAAAATTGGTGTGTGAATGCCCTTTCAAGAGTGCAGTGTGATCAAAATCTTGAACAGTAGTGGAGTTGAATGGAAGTGTCTAGCTAAGGGGCTGAAACTTGAAACTTCTAGGTGGAGATATAATCTATTGAAAACAATAGTAGTCTATTTTTTAAAAAAAATAAAAATTTGGGTTTGCCTCAATTCTTGGTGTATAATTGGGTTTGCTATTTGGTTGTGAAAATGAAAATATTGAATTGGGGATATAATGGGGGGGGGAATATTTGCATGAAAATATTGAGGGTTGACACTTGACAGACTAATTATATTTCACCTGTCAGTCTCGGTTTCTTTCCATACTGTAGGTTGGGTTGTACAATAAAGCAACGAGGCAAATGAAAGATTGGCATCAAAGTTTTTAAAGGAAAATCATAAGAATGTCCGTGACATTTTAGGTTTGTTTTATTATTTATGTATAGAACAAGCAATAGTCTTCCCAATTTTAATATATATATATATATATATATATACACACTTTTTTTTCTAAAAAAATGAAGCAATATTTTTTGTGAATAGAATAGTATATTACTCCTATTTTGCATGAGTTTTGGCAAGCATTGAATTATATTATTTTGCATGAGTTTTGGGAAGCATTGAAAAATAACTCTCAATATTAAAGTGGATGTGGGAACGAGATTATATATTGTCCTGAGTTTAGAAAATAAGTAGCAAGTATTACATGTGTCTCCGTTGGAGAAAGTACATTATTTATATCTTTTGCCTTAATTTTGTGGTCCAACTCGTAATCGGATTTTATTTACAAACACCAAAAATTATTTCAATTTCTTCAACAGTGATAATTGCGAGAGTGTACTGCTTCCATATGTCTGTATGACTCTATATTTTATCAAAAATATGTACCATTATCAATTTATTGAACTTGGAAATCTTTAATTTAAACTTTCATTTATATCATATGTTAATTGATAGGAAAACATTATTGAAATTAAAGACATATTAGTGGCACTTGGTATAAATTCTTCGATGGTAATCATAATGACTTTTATTGATAGCCCAATCACAATGGAAATCGTGATTTGCACATTTCAAATCGTGAAATAGGTATTATTGTGATTGACGATTTTCAACCACACTTTAGAAATAATAATCAATCAAAATTTCAATTTCACTCCAACATCTCTTACCATATCACGTATTATATCAAAACTTCTCTCATATATACTTTATGAGAATGTGTGTAGTACATATATAATATGTGTATTTTGTATAAAATATATATAGTGAGTGAAAATACGTGTAGTGAGTGGAAATATGTGTATTGTGTGTAAAATACGTGTAGCGAGTGAAAATATGTTTAGTACGTGTAAAACATGTGTAATATGTGAAAATGTGTATACTATGTGCAAAATGCGTGTAATGTGTGAAAATATATGTAGTATGTATAACAGATGCGTACTGTGTGAAAGTGTGTGTACTGTGTGTAAAATACGTGTAGTGAGTGAAAATATGTGTACTATGTGTAAAATATGTGTAGTGTGTGAAAATGCGTGTACTATGAAATTGTGTGTACTATGTGTAAAATACGTGTAGTGAGTGAAAATATATGTAGTGTGTTAAAATATGTTACTGTGTATAAAATACGTGTAGTGAGTGAAAATATATGTAGTGTGTAAAAATGCGTTACTATGTATAAAATATGTGTAGTGTGTGAAAATGTGTGTATTATGTGTAAGATATGTATAGTGTGTGACATAATGTGTAGTGTGTGAAAAAAAAAAGAGGAGTGTTTTTAGTAAAGAAAGAAAAGGAATAATTAAGGAGTTTGATTATGGGAGAAGGGGTAGTTAATCAAAATTCGATAATGATTAAGGAATTTTTATTTTTATTGAAGTGTATTTTTTTCAACCAAACACTAATAATGGTAATGATTAAGTGCCAATTCTCATTACCTTGTTCTATTTCCATCTACCAAACACCCCCTAAATTGTTATGGAAGAACACTAAAATGTCCATACCCGAACTTTTTAATCCTTCTGTTGATCCAGACAGTTACGTAAACTAGTTGTTTTATGTTCCTTTAACAATTAAAAAAAAAAAAAAATCCAGTTGTGATTTGGGAGATTATTTTGAAAACATACAAGATAACTCTTCTGGTATGGGGTCATCCATACACTAGAAAAATTCCATTTTACATTAAAGAGTTTGATTACAATTTACAAGAGAGTAGTTAATCAAAAATAAGTGAATGATAATTAACAATAGAAATAATTGAGGGTTCCCAACTTACCATTTATTAATTCTATTATCCCTAACAAGTCTGCATGGCGCGACCAATCATCATAAATTTATTATTTTTGCTAAACGATGATATAATATTATTACAACAAACACCAAATTTTGACCAATTAATGGAGTGCGGGCGGAAGCAACTGCTAATATTTGAAGTTGAGATTTATTTTCCAGTGTATATTCGTTCAGTTTTGTTTTCTCCAGTAGGAATCAATCCATGAATTGTGGAAACCATTTTAATAACTCCGTGACTTGTGTACATAAAAAGCAGTACTCTTTTATTAGAAAACATTTCTTCCAACTCCTCAAATCAGGAAAATTCCTTATCTTGATTCTTACCTTTGAAATTTCATTCCACCAGCAACTTGGGCATCTGTAAATGTGTTTTTATCTTTACTCCCCGATACTGAATTTTGTTCAATTATGTATCCTTCATAAAATATCCTGGCAACCTATTTTAATCCTGAAATCGCTGATTCTACAATATTGTTTACATTTGATCAATAATTCTGCAATATTATTGTGTCGTCGACTATTACAAGCCATGGCCATGGGTACCTCTGCACTGCATGCTTCATGAACGCATGATACAGAATCTCAACTAACATCCCACTCACATGTGCACATTGAGCTATATATGGATTCGGAGATCTGGAGAAGAAGGAAGAAACTAAAAGACACTTCATTTGACGGAGGAACCGGGAGGAATTGCTAGCATCACAACTCACAAGAGGAATAAAAATCAAGAAAGCAAGGAAAGGATAAAAGCAAATGAACCGTCTTTTGTTTTCCTCTCTGTTCAGTCACTAAGTTTGGGCTCTTTCTTTTGTAAGTTGGGCTGCAGTCTAAAACCTATATGCAGCAGTGAAACCAGCCCATTCCATTTGTCAACAATTATCTTTAACAATAATTGGTGGTATGTAGTTCAGGAATTAGGGTTAAATGCAAAATACTTTGGCTAAACTATCATCATTTTATCATATCATTAAATTTGCTATCTAAAATTATTATAAATTTATCTCATATTTCTCAAATCATTTAATTTGCGTAATTATTTCCAAATAAAAGTATTATACTGTCTACCTTGAACAACAAAACCCAGACGTTGGAAAAATAATTAGTTAAAATTATAATAAGTTGAGCAATGTATTGTAGAAGAGTCGCAGCTATTCGTATTAAGGTTTGCTTTTGTGGAATGAAACATAGGTTCAAGAAAAATGCATGCGTATTTGATGGCTTTGAATCTTCTTTACCCGTTAGTGTATATCACTTCACTCTCTATAAACTTGACGAGTGTACTTTTTATGTAATACTTAAAACTCTATCAAATTGTTATTGAATCATAATGGATAAGAGTTAAATATATACATTAAAATCTTATAAAGTGATACAAAAGATCCATTGCTTATTGCATACATTCCCGACTTTAGATTTTCTGTATGATTTTGTGTATTACTATCTGTATCACTCTATATAAATGTGACACATGTCATTTTAGATAAAATAAAACTAAAATTTTATAAAATGATTAGTAAACCCTACTGAATGATTATACACATATCAAATCTTATAGAGTGATCCACAAAAAGTGATACAAAATATCCATTATCTTTCATTTCTCTACCTTAAGGAATTGAAATGCATTATACTTCAAGCTTCAAAATTAGTTAACCTAATATGTGAACGGAATTAGAGCATCGACTTTCAAATATTGAGTTCGAGACCTAAAATCTTTGCTTAATAAACGAGAAAACAAAAAAAAAAATGAAAGAAAAATTTATATTTGTGGGGCAAGGCCCCCGGAGTTAACGCGTTGTATGGGGCCATAGATTTGAAGACGACCCGCAGTTTATGCTTCTGGACCTTCTGGTACCTTCGTAGAGAAATTTATGAGACGAAGCATTGCCAGTCCAGTCCATGGGTTAAGCCTAAGCCAATCAGATTCTCAATAATTCGGATTTTCATAATTGGGTCGGGCGAGTGCGAGTATATAATCTGAACACGCTAGATACGTTAGATCCAGATCTTTCAGTGAACACTGACTCAGCCGTTGGATTAGCCGCAAATCGAATTTTACGCGGTCCAGATTTGGTCGAAGGCGGTGGCTACTTATCTATAAATAAAAACAACAAGTCTACACGCCTCTCCTCTTTTCGATATTGGATACGAAGAAGAAGGGAAAGTGAATAGTGAATGAAAAGAGGAGTAGTGGTTTGAGTAAGTCTTCTGCTTCCTCCATTGTCGAATTACAGATTCTTCTTCTTCTTCTTCTTCTTCTACACAGTCTCGTCCTTCCTCACTCACTCACTCACTCTTTCAATAATTTATTCCCACCTGCGACTTCGCTCTAAAATTATTATGTGTATAAGTCTTGATCTAGGGTTTCTGATATTGTTTCTTCTAGTTGTACTTCTCAATTAGGGTTCTTTCCGAAATCTCATTGTCTTCTTGTCCGACAATTTTTGTTTTTTTTTTCTCTCGAAGAGGGATCTGGGTTGAGGTAATTAGGTTTCAAGTGAATTCTTAATTTGTACTTTTTGAGTGCAAGATTGATTTTTTCTCAAGTCTCCGTCATCAATTTGCTGTTAATTTGCAATATTCCTAAGTGATTTTCTCGTTAAGAAGCTTTGCGCGTAAGAATCAACATTTTTTTTTCAAGTTTGTGTTGCTGTTTCTTTGGGGCTTAAATTTTGAAACTGCCGTCAAAGACTACAACTGCTTTTCGCGTTCGCGTGTCTGCCAGGGGTAAGTTTTCAGGTGCTAGTTACACTACAACTGCTGCTTCGTGTATCTGAGAGAGTTAAGTTTTTCAGTTAGCAAGTACAGACGTATTTATGATTATTATTACTTGGTTCGTTCATCTAGGGTTGAACTTGTTGTGGGAACTTGGCCATAGAAAACCCCAAGTTCAAAGGACGAGGTTCTTGGAACAATGATGGCTATGAAGGATAGGTTTCGTGACGCTTATTCCACTGGCTTTCATCCTACTTATGAATCTGAAGGGTCTGGTAGCTCCGCCAGGCTCGATGCAGAAATTACTGCTTCCGATGATTCAATTATCCCTAGGCAAAAATGGATTGATCTGAATTCTACCTCGCGAGATGGCTTTGATGTACCTGTGCAAGTTGTCCCTTTGTCTACACTTTCTCCATCTGAGAAGAAGAGCTTGGTACTGAGATTGAGATCAGAGCTCGAAAAGATTCGGTCACTTCAGAGGAAATTTGAGCTGTTGAGGTCAAATGCTGTTGCTGTGTCATCATCTAGTGACATTCTTAGCTGCAGTAATGTACAGCGAGGTGCCCAGGTACTCGATTCCAAGAAATCTTCTGGCCTTGCTTCGAGGCCAGGAAAGAAATCAAACTCATCACTTAGTAAATCCCGGGGCTGGAATCGAGGTTCTTCAGGAAGGTTTGAGTCGTTAAAACGGGGTTATGCTTCGAATCCCAATGCAGCAATCATGAAACAATGTGAGAGCCTGTTGAAAAAGTTATCGTCTCATCAATATGGTTGGGTATTTAATAGCCCTGTTGATACAGTAAAGTTGAACATTCCAGATTATTTCACTGTCATAAAACATCCAATGGATCTGGGGACAGTAAAAAGAAAACTTGCTTCAGAAGAGTACTCAAGTCCGTTAGAATTTGGTGCTGATGTGAGGCTTACATTCCAGAATGCAAAGACATACAATCCACCAGGAAATGATGTCTATATTATGGCTGATACAATGAGTAAATTTTTTGAGGTGAGATGGAAAGATGTAGAGAAGAAATTTCCTGCAATTAGTGTGCAGTCATTACCTGAAAAATCTGGACTTCACGAGGAGACAGAGGTGGTAAAGCCATCTGCCTCTGCAAAGAAGAGAAAACTTAGTCCGTTACAGCCTGCTGCAATGGTGGAACCTGTAAAACCGAGAATGACAGATGAAGAGAAATGTAATCTAAGCAATGAATTGGAAGGTTTACTGGGAGATTTACCTGACAATATCATTGATTTTCTGAGGGAACAAATCTCAAATGTGGGGGAATCAGGAGAGGAGGAGATTGAGATTGATATTTATGATCTCAGTGAGGATGCTTTGTTCACATTAAGAAAGCTTTTGGATGAATATTTACTGGAGAAACAAAAGAATGCTGGAAAAGCTGAACCTTGTGAGATAGAGGTATTAGCATATCGGATGCCTCTATTTTCTTGATTTGAAAGGAAATATGGTTTTTTCCTTGGTTATTCTTGGTTCCACAGCATTTCCTGTTATTTTGACTCACTCTGTTGCTCCTTTATCTGTCTCAGCTGCCTAATGAATCCGGGCTTAGTAGCTCATCCATGCAAGTGGATAAAGGTTGTTACTTGTTTATTCGGTTTCACACCTTTGCACCAGATCAGAGCTGCTTATAACCTAAAATATTGTATTGTTATTTTGATTCCTTAGGAAATGATCTTGTAGATGAGGATGTTGATATTGGAGGAAATGAGCCTCCTGTCTCAAGCTACCCTGCAGTTGAGATTGAAAGAGATGTAGGGATGAGAAGTATCAGGTCTGATGGAAAATCAGGTCTGTCACCTGTTTATTATGGTAACCCATGTGCTCTGTTTGGTTTTAGATTTAACATCTAGAGCTGTTTTTCGGAGTTTGTTTACGATGAAGATAGCTGTGATTGTATTTTTTTTTTTTGACATGTTTTCATCTCTTGGGCATTGCCTAAGTATCATGAAGCTTGCATTCTTTTGATTACGATGCATCTATGTGTGCCCTTATCTGAGCCAGAAATTCAACTTTAACAACATCGTGCTGTTTAGTTTTTACAATGTAATAAACCTAGTCTATTACATTCTACTGTCAACGACTTGAATCATTCTGTGTATGGAGACTTATTGGGCATGGTGTACCAAGAATGTTGTAAGACATTTAGTCTAGGGTAGCTTTGGAGGTTAAATTTTAATAAAAAAAACCGTATCTTATTTCCCTTGCATGTTGGTGTATAATTTTGTGTGCATGGCCTTCTTAAAGTGTTGCTGCTTTTGTTAGCTTTATTTTCTTGTTCTTATAATAGTTAAGCCCATTGATGTTTCCTGCAGATTTGGGGTCGACTGTCCGTTCTGATGGTGAAGTAGAGACTGACACATTACCTGCAAGGAAGGAAGCTTTGGTATAATGAACATGATCTACATTTGGTTAATAGATGCTTGAAACTCTTACCTCTTGGTTTCACTATTGTTCTTTTTGGCATTTAGAGATTCTATGGGAATGTAGTGTTGGTTTCATTAATGTCTTATTAAACCATTCCAGGATGATAGTGGTGCTGTGAGAGCTTCACGTGAAAAGGAGGGTGCGGAGGGAAATCGTGAGTCCTTGAATCTAGCTATGTTATTCTGTGATGTGTTTATTTCTAGTAAAATTGTCAAAATGGTTTGCCACCGAAAGTTCAAGGGTTGAATATATTATCCCAAGTACTGGTTGCTGATCCTATTTTTGTGTTACGTATCTCCATGAAGTTTTTTGGTGGTATTCTGTGTTTGGGATGACAACACATGTTCTCCCACATAAAATTGTTATCATGCACTCCGTTTTGTCTTGCAAGTAATTAGGTTATTCTTTTTTCCCCTTTGGAATGTTGAAATTTTTTGTTGATAAATATCTACTTCAAGTTGGATTTCTATGGGCAAGACCATTTTCTTTCAGTTGCTTTGGAATTTTCCGAAACAGAAGTATCGGTGGAAGAAAGTTTTACCTCAGAATTTAGGACTGTTATCATTTTAATGGGCAAATGCAGTTTAAGGTTAACTAGTTGTTGAAGTTTCAGAGCATGAAAGTTATCAGACAGTACAACTGTTGTACACGGAAGCGAGTTTCCTATTTTAGTAGTGTCTTTGGTTTTTCTGGCTGCAATTTATTTGATATATATTGTTGATATTTAATTTTGGTCTCGATCATGAATCACAAGTATGCTCTAAATCCGTTTTGTATATTTGTGTTGCCAAATAGTTCGCTACTATGAGCTTCCCATTTCCTTTTTATTTACTTAAAGCATTCTTGTCTATATTATTATCTTATGTACTGGCTCTCAAAATACTTATTTCTTCCAGTGGAGTTTACAACCTGCTGATTAGTTTTGTAATCATATATTTCTGCAGAATCTGTTAGTGGACTTGATCAGCTTGAACAAAGTTCACAAGAGAAGCCAAATTCAGATGAGTCAGATAGTCGTCAAGATGGTAAGAATAAGAGATAAGGAAATTGGTTTGCCCTTAGTATGGTTTTGTCTTGCTTATCCCCGTGTGAAATATTAGGGGAGAGTGCTCCAGCTGAGAGGCAGGTCTCCCCAGAGAAGCTTTATAGGGCTGCTCTCCTAAAGAACCGGTTTGCTGACACTATCTTAAAAGCCCGAGAGAAGACACTTGGCCAGGTGGGTTTTTTTGACTGTGATACTTGTGTATTGACCCAATCCTTGGGTTATTGAATGTGATCTTGCATAGTTTTTTATCTGCTAATTTGATCTCTCTGAGATCAGGTTGAAAAGGGAGATCCTGAGAAATTGCGCCGTGAAATGGAGGAACTCGAGTTGCAGAGGAAAAGAGGTTTCTATCTATAGAACTTATTTCATATTGTTGGGTGAGTGTCGGGGATGTTATTGTGAAAATTGAACATATTGTATTTGATTCCATGTGACAGAAAAAGCTAGATTGCAAGCAGAAGCCAAAGCTGCCGAAGATGCAAGAAGACGAGTAGAAGAAGCAGCTGCAGCTGAAGCCAGAAGGAAAAGGGAACTTGAGAGAGAAGCAGCTCGTCAGGCTTTGTTGAAGGTAAACCAAAAACTGAAGATATTATGGTGAAAAATTACGGCTGATGATTTTCTTTCCAACTGGTGATTTAAATAAATCATTCGTACCCTGATGCAGATAGAGCAGACTGTTGAAATAAATGAAAATTCTCGGTTTCTTGAAGATTTGGAAATGCTAAGATCTGGCGCTCTTGAGCAGTTACCTAGTTCTGTCGATGAGACTAGCCCTGATCACCTGCAGGAAGGATTTGGTAGTTGTTTCAAGTTTGGGGGTAACAATCCTTTGGAACAACTTGGCTTGTACATGAAAGCGGACGAAGAGGATGAAGAAGGAGAGCCGGCCAATGGTCTAGAATGTGTAAAAGATGACGTAGAGGAAGGAGAAATTGATTGATTAGGCCTCCGGTGCGCTCTTGTGAGGTGATGTCATAAGAATATGCAAACTTAAGCTTGAGAACCACTCACATCAACTATAAGAAGATAAAAATTGATTGGAAGGACTAAAAAGCTTGGTATCCTGTGCTTGGTCGGACAATATTTTGTCTAGATGCTTGGGTTCTTTCTGATATTAAAGGGAATTGGTGCCTCAATTGCCCATGAGCTTTCTACCGCGGTTGAATGTCTGACATTAAGTTCCATTCCTACATTACAAAATGTGTGACCGTCATGTCCCAAGTGCTCTTGTTTTCTCTTTTGAAGGGACTCGACGGTGAAGCTTGGAGGTGGAGCTTGTTACGTGGGAGTAAATACATAATTCTTGTACTCCTCCAGGTCGTGAACGTCCTCTTGCGCCAAACCCTTTTTACTTTTTTCTTGAGCCAATTCTGGGGATTTTGGGTGAGGTTGGATCAGCCAATTAGTGTTGTTCCCTGGGCGTGGCGGATCACACTGGGTTCTGCCTCGGAGGCAATTTATCTTGTAACCGGCACAATTAAATATACATCATGCTGTATGTGTGCGGGACGGGGGTTGGGACGGTATGATGTAAGTGCTATGTGTTGGTATTGCGGATGCCTTGATAATTTAGAGCTGTAATAATTAATGAAAGAAACCTGGGACGGTATAACGTCTCCTACATCTTCGCTGCCTTGATCATTTGATACAACGAAAGAGGTTTTTGAGGATTTGATATAAAACTTGTTTCGAGTAAAAACATTGGGCACTTATCCTTGTGCGTTCCAGATACGTAAAACAATGTCACACGCCACGCCTAGTTGACGAGTTGAATCTATGCACTGCGTCTGCGGTTGCTTTACATATTTTATATATAAATACATTCTTCTTAAATATAATTGGAATTGGGTTTCTTGAGAATCTCGAAATTCTGGAAAAGTACGATTATCGTACCCACCAACGCCACCGAAACATAAAAATCAAACCAAACCGAACAGAACCCGCAGCTTTTCCAAACGTCTTCCTCGACTGGCCCCTCTCTCGATATCTTTGCTTGTGAGGGGCAGTTGGTTCTCTTCTCTTCCTCTTCCTCTTCCTCTTCCTCTTTATAATCATAATAATAATCCACTCCCATCGCCTCATTAGTAGGTTTGCTTTACTCTACCCTCCCTTACAAACAAATACTAATAATAATCATCAAATCTTGGTAAACTACAAGCATTGGGGGATCAATTTCGGTAGTACAAACATCGATAAAAACTCATCATTCGATAAAATTTGGGTCTGGGTTTTCATCATCAATGGAATTGAAAACCCTTATTACTTGGTCCATCCCAAATCTCCCTCTCTACTTCACTATGTATCTCCTAATTTATCTAGTTGCATACCTCCGCATCTTCCGCAACTGGACCCCCAAGCTTCGACCCGAAGCTTCAAGCTGCATAATCTCTCTGGCTCACGGTACTC
The DNA here is from genome assembly GCA_016586305.1 of Ophiorrhiza pumila. Lineage (NCBI taxonomy): Eukaryota > Viridiplantae > Streptophyta > Magnoliopsida > Gentianales > Rubiaceae > Ophiorrhiza > Ophiorrhiza pumila. The sequence continues at coordinate 552,953 of BLIW01000007.1, forward strand.
CCGCCGTGTTCTTAGCCACCGGCGCCATCCTTACCGACCCCAATCGCCACTTCCATTCCCTTAATACCCCTTTCCAAAGCCTAGTCCTTGATTACAGTATCGCCTATTTCTTGATGGACCTCTGCCATTACTTGGTCTTCTATCCCAGGGACGTCCTTTTCATCGCCCATCATCTCGCCACTTTGTTCGTCTTCGTCACCTGCCGTTATCTGGTGTTCCACGGTGCTTATGCCATTATGGTCCTTTTGATTCTCGCCGAGGTCACCAGCTTCTGTCAGAATGCGTGGACGCTCGCTGGTGCCCGCAGATCCGATTTGTATTTCGCTGCCCGTGCCTACCACTTCTTGTCTCCTCCTTTCTACACCCTCTACACTCTGGTTAGGGGCTTCGCCGGACCCTTTTTTCTGTATCAAATGTTTGTGTTTTATTTCAGTGGCATGGCCGATGATGTCATTCCCAGATGGGTTTGGATTTCTTGGATTTTTGTTGTTGCCATGGCCATTTCTGTCAGTATATTGTGGATTTCCAATCTTTGGGTTGACTTGTATAGAGAAACAACTAGTAAGCATGCTCAGAAAATTCGATGAATAAAAAAATAAAAAAATCTATCCTACCCTCTGTGTATCATTTTTTGTGGGTGATATTAATGAAAGATGTTTTTCTTCTTTTTTTTTTTTTTCAATCCAGTCTAAAACTTGTTTGATGATTGCCTCCCTTTTATTATATGAGTAATTTTGGTTATGCTTGATTGCTTTTTCAAAATTGCTCTCTTGCTTTGTGACTGATGCGCATCCATTGCTTCATTAATAGTTTACCCCTGAAATTTAGGTGCAGTTTTATGATGTGCAGAACTGTGGACTGCGAATATATGTATGTACAATACATGCACAACAGTTTTCCAAAAGAAAAATGAAAACAAGTGTTCGTGCTTGTTTGGATGTAAAGCTCTTTGGATAACCTTCATTTGAGACTACAATTATCCGCCGCTGTTAGATACTAGTCATACAAAGCAGTTATTGCCTTGTTGGAATATACTTGTTGATGGATATAATATTCCCCTATACATTATTATATTATGGGTAGTAAAATCTCAAAATATAACTTGTTATGTAATATCCTTCTTTTAATTATTGCCATTAGGAAAACGTTTGTCAAAGTTTTATGTCCGTTTTTACATTAGTTGTGCTTTCTGGGCCAAGTTGGCTTTCTTGGTTCTTTTGTTAGGTAGACAGTTAATCTACCTTTGCTTGGCCATAAGGTGATATTTCATGATGCAAACCTTTTACTTGTTATTTTATGAAAAATGATAGAGTTGGAACACTGCACAACTGGTTGGGAGAAAGTCTTGTTGCCTCACATTTCCAGAATGATACAACTGAGGTACATGCCTGCTGATATTCTGCTCGACATTTGCATGTTTACTACTGTTATGAGTTGTTCTCGTATCTTATAAGCGAAAAGAAGTAATACCCGTTCTTGATTGCATCAAAGGATTTGATTTCCTTGCTGAATACTGTGTTCAGGGGTAACAACTTCCATCTGATTGGAGTCTATTTAATTTGTTTGGTCCTTTAAGGACAATTCTATAGCAGTCCAAGTGATTTGAGATGGAACTGAAGGTCGGTTTTCCTGGTAAACATTGTTTGACATTAGTTTTGAAAAGATTGTGATAGAGGTTTCGTTCCATAGCATCTTAACTGATCGTAAATGCAAAGATGCATAGTGCGGCTTGGAGTTTCGCCCTCCCAAGTGCTTTTCCGGGCATTTTGGATAGTCAGCTCAAAAACCGAATTCACAATTAGGTGGTGGCCTTACTGAACGGAGGGGAAATAAACAGTATTCCACCCCTTTAGTCTCTCTCTAGTTTACAATTGATAATACTGTGCGTATATATATGTATGTACGTGTCCAGCAGTTAACCGAGGGATATGCATGTGAGGGTGTGGTAAAAAAAAAAAGACCTGGCAATGGTTTTATTATCTTTTTTCTGGTTTGAACTTATCTCGCAGAAAACTTGATTTATCTTCATGTCAGGAGTCCCCATCTGTGAGAGATGAAGGCAACCATCGTCAATTGACACACTCTTGACGAGAAGTATCTTTAATCGATTGCCAGAATCTGTGGCAATGCCAACGTTCCTGGGCTGCTCGAAGAATATAAATGATAGCCCTTAGCTTCAAGTACAATCTGTCTCATACCAGAGATTCGTATATTTGAAGTTCCACATACCTAGTTTGAAAACCAATATAGGCTAAACTTTTTTGGTTTGTAGATCACAAGCCACACGATGCAGGGGAGCTGCAACTGTTTTAGGTTAAGCCATTGTATCATAATAGGAGGAAGGAAAGGAGCACTCACATCAACTGTGAATATGCACAAGCATACGAAAAATCATGATTTTTTTGAAAATTTAATTTTTTATGTTTTTAACACTGTTCACTAAATAAAACATTATTAAAAAAAGTGATTGAAAAAAATGAAATGAAAACAGTTTAAAATTGTTAGTTTTTGAGTTTTGCTATTTTCAGCCTAAAAAACATGTTATTCCTCACAAAAAATAATGGTTTTTCAAAATTTAATTTATTTTTTTATTAACACAGTTCACTATATAGTAATGGTGGGTGCAAAAAATGGATTGAAATATTTCAAATTAGCTATGTTTTGAATCTTGCCATTTTGAGCTTAAAAAACCTGTGTTATAACTCACAAAAAATGATGATTTTTTAAAAAATTTATATTTTTATTTTTATAACACCGTTCACTAGATAGCACATTATCAGTAAAAGTTGGATGAAAAAATGAATTGAAATAGTCCAAAATCGCCAGTTTTTGAGTCTTGTTGTTTTCAGCTAAAAAACGTGAGTTATAGCCCATGAAAATGATAATTTTAAAAAAAATACATTTCAATATTTTTAACACCGATCACTAGACAACACATTACAAGTAAAGGTGGGTGCAAAAAAAGAATTGAAATAGTCGAATACCGCAGTTTTTTAGTCTCTGTTTTCATCCAAAAAAACGTGTGTTATATATAACCCACGAAAAATGATGATTTTAAAAAAAATTACATTTTTTTAACACCCTTCACTAGATAGCACAGTACCATTAAAGCAGAGTGAAAAAATGAATTGAAATAATCCAGAATAGTCAGTTTTTAAATTTTCTCGTTTTCAGAAAAAAACGTGTGTTATAGCCTACGAGATATGATGATTTTTTAAAAAAATTACATTTCTATTTTTTTAGCACCCATCACTAGATAGCACAATACCAGTAAAGCTAGGTGAAAAAATGGATTGAAATAGTCCAAAATAACAAGTTTTTGACTTTTGCCATTTTCAGCCAAAAAACGTGTGTTATAGCCCACAAAAAATGATGATTTTTGAAAAAATTTACATTTGTATTTTTTTAAAACCCTTCACTATATAGCACAGTACCAGTAAAGCTGGGTGAAAAAATGGATTGAAATAGTTCAAAATAACAAGTTTTTGACTTTTGCCGTTTTCAGCCAAAAAACGTGTGTTATAGCACACGAAAAATGATGATTTTTGAAAAAATTTACATTTGTATTTTTTAACACCCTTCACTAGATAGCATAGTACCAGTAAAGTTGGGTGAAAAAAATTGATTGACATAGTCCAAAATAGCAAGTTTTGAGTTTTGCCATTTTCAGCCAAAAAACGTGTGTTATAGCACACGGAAAATGATAATTTTTCAAAAAAATTATATTTCTATTTTTTAACACCCTTCATTAGATAGCACAGTACCTGTAAAGTTGGGTGAAAAAATGGATTGAAATAGTTCAAAATAACAAGTTTTTGACTTTTGCGGTTTTCAGCCAAAAAACGTGTGTTATATCCCACGAAAAATGATGATTTTTGAAAAAATTTACATTTGTATTTTTTTAAAACCCTTCACTATATAGCACAGTACCAGTAAAGCTGGGTGAAAAAATGGATTGAAATAGTTCAAAATAACAAGTTTTTGAGTTTTGCCGTTTTCAGCCAAAAAACGTGTGTTATAGCACACGAAAAATGATGATTTTTGAAAAAATTTACATTTGTATTTTTTAACACCCTTCACTAGATAGCATAGTACCAGTAAAGTTGGGTGAAAAAATTGATTGACATAGTTCAAAATAGCAAGTTTTGAGTTTTGCCATTTTCAGCCAAAAAACGTGTGTTATAGCACACGAAAAATGATAATTTTTCAAAAAAATTATATTTCTATTTTTTAACACCCTTCATTAGATAGCACAGTACCTGTAAAGTTGGGTGAAAAAATGGATTGAAATAGTCCAAAATAACAAGTTTTTGACTTTTGCGGTTTTCAGCTAAAATACGTGTGTTATAGCCCACGAAAAATGATGATTTTTGAAAAAAATTTACATTTGTATTTTTTTAACACCCTTCACTAGATAGCACAGTACCAGTAAAGTTGGGTGAAAAATTGATTGACATAATCCAAAATAGCAAGTTTTGAGTTTCGCCATTTTCAGCAAAAAAACGTGTTATAGCCCACGAAAAATGATGATTTTTCAAACAATTTACCTTTCTATTTTTTTTACACAATTTACTAGATAGCACAGTTCCAATAAAGTTGGGTGAAAAAATGGATTGAAATAGTCCAAAATAGCGTGTTTTTGAGTTTTACCATTTTCTGCCAAAAAACGTGTGTTATTGCCCACGAAAAATGTTGATTCTCAAAAAATTAAATTTCTATTTTTTTAACACCCTTCACTTGATAACACAGTACCATTAAAGCTGAGTGAAAAAATGAACTGAAAAAATCCAGAATAGTCAGTTTTTAAATTTTCCCATTTCAAACAAAAAACGGGTGTTATAGCCTACGAGAAATGATCATTTTTCAAAAAAATTACATTTCTATTTTTTTAGCACCCTTCACTAGATAGCACAGTACCAGTAAAGCTGGGTGAAAAAATGGATTGAAATAGTCCAAAATAACAAGTTTTTGACTTTTGCCATTTTCAGCCAAAAACATGTGTCATAGCCCACGAAAATGATGATTTTTGAAAAAAATTACATTTGTACTTTTTTAATACCCCTCACTAGATAGCATAGTACCCGTAAAGTTGGGTGAAAAAAATGGATTGAAATAGTCCAAAATAACAAGTTTTTAAGTTTTGCCATTTCAACCAAAAAACGTGTGTTATACCCCACGAAAAATGATGATTTTTGAAAAAATTTACATTTGTATTTTTTTAACACCCTTCACTCGTTAACACAGTACCAGTAAAGTTGGGTGAAAAAATTGATTGACATAGTCTAAAATAACAAGTTTTTGAGTTTTGCTATTTTCAGCCAAATAACTGTGTTATAGCGCACGAAAAATGATAATTTTCTAAAACAATTACAATTCTATTTTGTAACACCCTTCATTAGATATCACAATACCAGTAAAGTTGGATGAAAAAATGGATTGAAATACTCCAAAATAGCAAGTTTTTGAGTTTTGCCATTTTCAGCCAAAAAACGTGTATTATAGCGTACGAAAAATAGTGATTTTTCAAAAAATTTACCTTTCTATTTCTTTTACTCCCTTCACTAGATAGCACAGTTCCAGTAAAGTTGGGTGAAAAAATGGATTGAAATAATCCAAAATAACAAGTTTTTAAGTTTTGTCATTTTCAGCTAAAAAACGTGTGTTTTAACCCACGAAAAATGATGATTTTTGAAAAAATTTACATTTGTATTTTTTTAACACCCTTCACTCGTTAGCACAGTACCAGTAAAGTTGGGTGAAAAAATTTATTGACATAGTACAAAATAACAAGTTTTTGAGTTTTGCTATTTTTATCCAAAAAAACGTGTGTTATAGCGCACGAAAAATGATGATTTTTCAAAAAAATTACAATTATATTTTTTAACACCCTTCATTAGATAGCACAGTACCAGTAAAGTTGGGTGAAAAAATGGATTGAAATAGTCCAAAATAGCAAGTTTTTGAGTTTTGCCATTTTCAGCCAAAAAACGTGAGTTATAACCCACGAAAAATGATGATTTTTCAAAAAATTTACCTTTCTATTTTTTTTACACCTTCACTATATAGCACAGTTCCAGTAAAGTTGGGTGAAAAAATGGATTGAAATAGTCCAAAATAGCAGGTTTTTAAGTTTTGCCATTTTCAGCCAAAAAACGTGTGTTATAACCTACAAAAAATGTTGATTTTCAAAAAATTAACATTTCTATTTTTTTAACACCCTTCACTAGATAGCACAGTACCATTAAAGCTGAGTGAAAAAATGAATTGAAATAATCCAGAATAGTCAGTTTTTAAATTTTTCCGTTTTCAGCCAAAAAACGTGTATTATAGCCTACGAGAAATGATGATTTTTCAAAAAACGTTACATTTCTATTTTTTTAGCACCCTTCACTAGATAGCACAGTACCAGTAAAGCTGGGTGAAAAAATGGATTGAAATAGTCCAAAATAACAAGTTTTTGACTTTTGCCATTTTCAGCCAAAAAACGTGTATAGCCCACGAAATATGATGATTTTTGAAAAAAATTACATTTGTATTTTTTTAACACCCTTCGCTAGATAGCACAGTACCTGTAAATTTGGGTGAAAAAATGGATTGAAATAGTCCAAAATAGCGTGTTTTTGAGTTTTGCCGTTTTCAGCCAAAAAACGTGTGTTATAGCACACGAAAAATGATGATTTTTGAAAAAATTTACATTTGTATTTTTTAACACCCTTCACTAGATAGCATAGTACCAGTAAAGTTGGGTGAAAAAATTGATTGACATAGTTCAAAATAGCAAGTTTTGAGTTTTGCCATTTTCAGCCAAAAAACGTGTGTTATAGCACACGAAAAATGATAATTTTTCAAAAAAATTATATTTCTATTTTTTAACACCCTTCATTAGATAGCACAGTACCTGTAATGTTGGGTGAAAAAATGGATTGAAATAGTCCAAAATAACAAGTTTTTGACTTTTGCGGTTTTCAGCTAAAATACGTGTGTTATAGCCCACGAAAAATGATGATTTTTGAAAAAAATTTACATTTGTATTTTTTTAACACCCTTCACTAGATAGCACAGTACCAGTAAAGTTGGGTGAAAAATTGATTGACATAATCCAAAATAGCAAGTTTTGAGTTTCGCCATTTTCAGCAAAAAAACGTGTTATAGCCCACGAAAAATGATGATTTTTCAAACAATTTACCTTTCTATTTTTTTTACACAATTTACTAGATAGCACAGTTCCAATAAAGTTGGGTGAAAAAATGGATTGAAATAGTCCAAAATAGCGTGTTTTTGAGTTTTACCATTTTCTGCCAAAAAACGTGTGTTATTGCCCACGAAAAATGTTGATTCTCAAAAAATTAAATTTCTATTTTTTTAACACCCTTCACTTGATAACACAGTACCATTAAAGCTGAGTGAAAAAATGAACTGAAAAAATCCAGAATAGTCAGTTTTTAAATTTTCCCATTTCAAACAAAAAACGGGTGTTATAGCCTACGAGAAATGATCATTTTTCAAAAAAATTACATTTCTATTTTTTTAGCACCCTTCACTAGATAGCACAGTACCAGTAAAGCTGGGTGAAAAAATGGATTGAAATAGTCCAAAATAACAAGTTTTTGACTTTTGCCATTTTCAGCCAAAAACATGTGTCATAGCCCACGAAAATGATGATTTTTGAAAAAAATTACATTTGTACTTTTTTAATACCCCTCACTAGATAGCATAGTACCCGTAAAGTTGGGTGAAAAAAATGGATTGAAATAGTCCAAAATAACAAGTTTTTAAGTTTTGCCATTTCAACCAAAAAACGTGTGTTATACCCCACGAAAAATGATGATTTTTGAAAAAATTTACATTTGTATTTTTTTAACACCCTTCACTCGTTAACACAGTACCAGTAAAGTTGGGTGAAAAAATTGATTGACATAGTCTAAAATAACAAGTTTTTGAGTTTTGCTATTTTCAGCCAAATAACTGTGTTATAGCGCACGAAAAATGATAATTTTCTAAAACAATTACAATTCTATTTTGTAACACCCTTCATTAGATATCACAATACCAGTAAAGTTGGATGAAAAAATGGATTGAAATACTCCAAAATAGCAAGTTTTTGAGTTTTGCCATTTTCAGCCAAAAAACGTGTATTATAGCGTACGAAAAATAGTGATTTTTCAAAAAATTTACCTTTCTATTTCTTTTACTCCCTTCACTAGATAGCACAGTTCCAGTAAAGTTGGGTGAAAAAATGGATTGAAATAATCCAAAATAACAAGTTTTTAAGTTTTGTCATTTTCAGCTAAAAAACGTGTGTTTTAACCCACGAAAAATGATGATTTTTGAAAAAATTTACATTTGTATTTTTTTAACACCCTTCACTCGTTAGCACAGTACCAGTAAAGTTGGGTGAAAAAATTTATTGACATAGTACAAAATAACAAGTTTTTGAGTTTTGCTATTTTTATCCAAAAAAACGTGTGTTATAGCGCACGAAAAATGATGATTTTTCAAAAAAATTACAATTATATTTTTTAACACCCTTCATTAGATAGCACAGTACCAGTAAAGTTGGGTGAAAAAATGGATTGAAATAGTCCAAAATAGCAAGTTTTTGAGTTTTGCCATTTTCAGCCAAAAAACGTGAGTTATAACCCACGAAAAATGATGATTTTTCAAAAAATTTACCTTTCTATTTTTTTTACACCTTCACTATATAGCACAGTTCCAGTAAAGTTGGGTGAAAAAATGGATTGAAATAGTCCAAAATAGCAGGTTTTTAAGTTTTGCCATTTTCAGCCAAAAAACGTGTGTTATAACCTACAAAAAATGTTGATTTTCAAAAAATTAACATTTCTATTTTTTTAACACCCTTCACTAGATAGCACAGTACCATTAAAGCTGAGTGAAAAAATGAATTGAAATAATCCAGAATAGTCAGTTTTTAAATTTTTCCGTTTTCAGCCAAAAAACGTGTATTATAGCCTACGAGAAATGATGATTTTTCAAAAAACGTTACATTTCTATTTTTTTAGCACCCTTCACTAGATAGCACAGTACCAGTAAAGCTGGGTGAAAAAATGGATTGAAATAGTCCAAAATAACAAGTTTTTGACTTTTGCCATTTTCAGCCAAAAAACGTGTATAGCCCACGAAATATGATGATTTTTGAAAAAAATTACATTTGTATTTTTTTAACACCCTTCGCTAGATAGCACAGTACCTGTAAATTTGGGTGAAAAAATGGATTGAAATAGTCCAAAATAGCGTGTTTTTGAGTTTTGCCGTTTTCAGCCAAAAAACGTGTGTTATAGCACACGAAAAATGATGATTTTTGAAAAAATTTACATTTGTATTTTTTAACACCCTTCACTAGATAGCATAGTACCAGTAAAGTTGGGTGAAAAAATTGATTGACATAGTTCAAAATAGCAAGTTTTGAGTTTTGCCATTTTCAGCCAAAAAACGTGTGTTATAGCACACGAAAAATGATAATTTTTCAAAAAAATTATATTTCTATTTTTTAACACCCTTCATTAGATAGCACAGTACCTGTAAAGTTGGGTGAAAAAATGGATTGAAATAGTCCAAAATAACAAGTTTTTGACTTTTGCGGTTTTCAGCTAAAATACGTGTGTTATAGCCCACGAAAAATGATGATTTTTGAAAAAAATTTACATTTGTATTTTTTTAACACCCTTCACTAGATAGCACAGTACCAGTAAAGTTGGGTGAAAAATTGATTGACATAATCCAAAATAGCAAGTTTTGAGTTTCGCCATTTTCAGCAAAAAAACGTGTTATAGCCCACGAAAAATGATGATTTTTCAAACAATTTACCTTTCTATTTTTTTTACACAATTTACTAGATAGCACAGTTCCAATAAAGTTGGGTGAAAAAATGGATTGAAATAGTCCAAAATAGCGTGTTTTTGAGTTTTACCATTTTCTGCCAAAAAACGTGTGTTATTGCCCACGAAAAATGTTGATTCTCAAAAAATTAAATTTCTATTTTTTAACACCCTTCACTTGATAACACAGTACCATTAAAGCTGAGTGAAAAAATGAACTGAAAAAATCCAGAATAGTCAGTTTTTAAATTTTCCCATTTCAAACAAAAAACGGGTGTTATAGCCTACGAGAAATGATCATTTTTCAAAAAAATTACATTTCTATTTTTTTAGCACCCTTCACTAGATAGCACAGTACCAGTAAAGCTGGGTGAAAAAATGGATTGAAATAGTCCAAAATAACAAGTTTTTGACTTTTGCCATTTTCAGCCAAAAACATGTGTCATAGCCCACGAAAATGATGATTTTTGAAAAAAATTACATTTGTACTTTTTTAATACCCCTCACTAGATAGCATAGTACCCGTAAAGTTGGGTGAAAAAATGGATTGAAATAGTCCAAAATAACAAGTTTTTAAGTTTTGCCATTTCAACCAAAAAACGTGTGTTATACCCCACGAAAAATGATGATTTTTGAAAAAATTTACATTTGTATTTTTTTAACACCCTTCACTCGTTAACACAGTACCAGTAAAGTTGGGTGAAAAAATTGATTGACATAGTCTAAAATAACAAGTTTTTGAGTTTTGCTATTTTCAGCCAAATAACTGTGTTATAGCGCACGAAAAATGATAATTTTCTAAAACAATTACAATTCTATTTTGTAACACCCTTCATTAGATATCACAATACCAGTAAAGTTGGATGAAAAAATGGATTGAAATACTCCAAAATAGCAAGTTTTTGAGTTTTGCCATTTTCAGCCAAAAAACGTGTATTATAGCGTACGAAAAATAGTGATTTTTCAAAAAATTTACCTTTCTATTTCTTTTACTCCCTTCACTAGATAGCACAGTTCCAGTAAAGTTGGGTGAAAAAATGGATTGAAATAATCAAAATAACAAGTTTTGAGTTTTGTCATTTTCAGCTAAAAAACGTGTGTTTTAACACACGAAAAATGATGATTTTTGAAAAAATTTACATTTGTATTTTTTAACACCCTTCACTAGTTAGCACAGTACCTGTAAAGTTGGGTGAAAAAATGGATTGAAATAGTCCAAAATAACAAGTTTTTGACTTTTGCTATTTTCAGCTAAAAAACGTGTGTTATAGCCCACGAAAAATGATGATTTTTGAAAAAAATTACATTTGTATTTTTTAACACCCTTCACTAGATAGCACAGTACCAGTAAAGTTGGGTGAAAAATTGATTGACATAATCCAAAATAGCAAGTTTTGAGTTTCGCCATTTTCAGCCAAAAAACGTGTTATAGCCCACGAAAAATGATGATTTTTCAAACAATTTACCTTTCTATTTTTTTTACACAATTTACTAGATAGCACAGTTCCAATAAAGTTGGGTGAAAAAATGGATTGAAATAGTCCAAAATAGCGGTTTTTAAGTTTTACCATTTTCTGCCAAAAAACGTGTGTTATTGCCCACGAAAAATGTTGATTCTCAAAAAATTAAATTTCTATTTTTTTAACACCCTTCACTTGATAACACAGTACCATTAAAGCTGAGTGAAAAAATGAACTGAAAAAATCCAGAATAGTCAGTTTTTAAATTTTCCCATTTCAAACAAAAAACGGGTGTTATAGCCTACGAGAAATGATCATTTTTCAAAAAAATTACATTTCTATTTTTTTAGCACCCTTCACTAGATAGCACAGTACCAGTAAAGCTGGGTGAAAAAATGGATTGAAATAGTCCAAAATAACAAGTTTTTGACTTTTGCCATTTTCAGCCAAAAACATGTGTCATAGCCCACGAAAATGATGATTTTTGAAAAAAATTACATTTGTACTTTTTTAATACCCCTCACTAGATAGCATAGTACCCGTAAAGTTGGGTGAAAAAAATGGATTGAAATAGTCCAAAATAACAAGTTTTTAAGTTTTGCCATTTCAACCAAAAAACGTGTGTTATACCCCACGAAAAATGATGATTTTTGAAAAAATTTACATTTGTATTTTTTAACACCCTTCACTCGTTAACACAGTACCAGTAAAGTTGGGTGAAAAAATTGATTGACATAGTCTAAAATAACAAGTTTTTGAGTTTTGCTATTTTCAGCCAAATAACTGTGTTATAGCGCACGAAAAATGATAATTTTCTAAAACAATTACAATTCTATTTTGTAACACCCTTCATTAGATATCACAATACCAGTAAAGTTGGATGAAAAAATGGATTGAAATACTCCAAAATAGCAAGTTTTTGAGTTTTGCCATTTTCAGCCAAAAAACGTGTATTATAGCGTACGAAAAATAGTGATTTTTCAAAAAATTTACCTTTCTATTTCTTTTACTCCCTTCACTAGATAGCACAGTTCCAGTAAAGTTGGGTGAAAAAATGGATTGAAATAATCCAAAATAACAAGTTTTTAAGTTTTGTCATTTTCAGCTAAAAAACGTGTGTTTTAACCCACGAAAAATGATGATTTTTGAAAAAATTTACATTTGTATTTTTTTAACACCCTTCACTCGTTAGCACAGTACCAGTAAAGTTGGGTGAAAAAATTTATTGACATAGTACAAAATAACAAGTTTTTGAGTTTTGCTATTTTTATCCAAAAAAACGTGTGTTATAGCGCACGAAAAATGATGATTTTTCAAAAAAATTACAATTATATTTTTTAACACCCTTCATTAGATAGCACAGTACCAGTAAAGTTGGGTGAAAAAATGGATTGAAATAGTCCAAAATAGCAAGTTTTTGAGTTTTGCCATTTTCAGCCAAAAAACGTGAGTTATAACCCACGAAAAATGATGATTTTTCAAAAAATTTACCTTTCTATTTTTTTTACACCTTCACTATATAGCACAGTTCCAGTAAAGTTGGGTGAAAAAATGGATTGAAATAGTCCAAAATAGCAGGTTTTTAAGTTTTGCCATTTTCAGCCAAAAAACGTGTGTTATAACCTACAAAAAATGTTGATTTTCAAAAAATTAACATTTCTATTTTTTTAACACCCTTCACTAGATAGCACAGTACCATTAAAGCTGAGTGAAAAAATGAATTGAAATAATCCAGAATAGTCAGTTTTTAAATTTTTCCGTTTTCAGCCAAAAAACGTGTATTATAGCCTACGAGAAATGATGATTTTTCAAAAAACGTTACATTTCTATTTTTTTAGCACCCTTCACTAGATAGCACAGTACCAGTAAAGCTGGGTGAAAAAATGGATTGAAATAGTCCAAAATAACAAGTTTTTGACTTTTGCCATTTTCAGCCAAAAAACGTGTATAGCCCACGAAATATGATGATTTTTGAAAAAAATTACATTTGTATTTTTTAACACCCTTCGCTAGATAGCACAGTACCTGTAAATTTGGGTGAAAAAATGGATTGAAATAGTCCAAAATAGCGTGTTTTTGAGTTTTGCCGTTTTCAGCCAAAAAACGTGTGTTATAGCACACGAAAAATGATGATTTTTGAAAAAATTTACATTTGTATTTTTTAACACCCTTCACTAGATAGCATAGTACCAGTAAAGTTGGGTGAAAAAATTGATTGACATAGTTCAAAATAGCAAGTTTTGAGTTTTGCCATTTTCAGCCAAAAAACGTGTGTTATAGCACACGAAAAATGATAATTTTTCAAAAAAATTATATTTCTATTTTTTAACACCCTTCATTAGATAGCACAGTACCTGTAATGTTGGGTGAAAAAATGGATTGAAATAGTCCAAAATAACAAGTTTTTGACTTTTGCGGTTTTCAGCTAAAATACGTGTGTTATAGCCCACGAAAAATGATGATTTTTGAAAAAAATTTACATTTGTATTTTTTTAACACCCTTCACTAGATAGCACAGTACCAGTAAAGTTGGGTGAAAAATTGATTGACATAATCCAAAATAGCAAGTTTTGAGTTTCGCCATTTTCAGCAAAAAAACGTGTTATAGCCCACGAAAAATGATGATTTTTCAAACAATTTACCTTTCTATTTTTTTTACACAATTTACTAGATAGCACAGTTCCAATAAAGTTGGGTGAAAAAATGGATTGAAATAGTCCAAAATAGCGTGTTTTTGAGTTTTACCATTTTCTGCCAAAAAACGTGTGTTATTGCCCACGAAAAATGTTGATTCTCAAAAAATTAAATTTCTATTTTTTTAACACCCTTCACTTGATAACACAGTACCATTAAAGCTGAGTGAAAAAATGAACTGAAAAAATCCAGAATAGTCAGTTTTTAAATTTTCCCATTTCAAACAAAAAACGGGTGTTATAGCCTACGAGAAATGATCATTTTTCAAAAAAATTACATTTCTATTTTTTTAGCACCCTTCACTAGATAGCACAGTACCAGTAAAGCTGGGTGAAAAAATGGATTGAAATAGTCCAAAATAACAAGTTTTTGACTTTTGCCATTTTCAGCCAAAAACATGTGTCATAGCCCACGAAAATGATGATTTTTGAAAAAAATTACATTTGTACTTTTTTAATACCCCTCACTAGATAGCATAGTACCCGTAAAGTTGGGTGAAAAAAATGGATTGAAATAGTCCAAAATAACAAGTTTTTAAGTTTTGCCATTTCAACCAAAAAACGTGTGTTATACCCCACGAAAAATGATGATTTTTGAAAAAATTTACATTTGTATTTTTTTAACACCCTTCACTCGTTAACACAGTACCAGTAAAGTTGGGTGAAAAAATTGATTGACATAGTCTAAAATAACAAGTTTTTGAGTTTTGCTATTTTCAGCCAAATAACTGTGTTATAGCGCACGAAAAATGATAATTTTCTAAAACAATTACAATTCTATTTTGTAACACCCTTCATTAGATATCACAATACCAGTAAAGTTGGATGAAAAAATGGATTGAAATACTCCAAAATAGCAAGTTTTTGAGTTTTGCCATTTTCAGCCAAAAAACGTGTATTATAGCGTACGAAAAATAGTGATTTTTCAAAAAATTTACCTTTCTATTTCTTTTACTCCCTTCACTAGATAGCACAGTTCCAGTAAAGTTGGGTGAAAAAATGGATTGAAATAATCCAAAATAACAAGTTTTTAAGTTTTGTCATTTTCAGCTAAAAAACGTGTGTTTTAACCCACGAAAAATGATGATTTTTGAAAAAATTTACATTTGTATTTTTTTAACACCCTTCACTCGTTAGCACAGTACCAGTAAAGTTGGGTGAAAAAATTTATTGACATAGTACAAAATAACAAGTTTTTGAGTTTTGCTATTTTTATCCAAAAAAACGTGTGTTATAGCGCACGAAAAATGATGATTTTTCAAAAAAATTACAATTATATTTTTTAACACCCTTCATTAGATAGCACAGTACCAGTAAAGTTGGGTGAAAAAATGGATTGAAATAGTCCAAAATAGCAAGTTTTTGAGTTTTGCCATTTTCAGCCAAAAAACGTGAGTTATAACCCACGAAAAATGATGATTTTTCAAAAAATTTACCTTTCTATTTTTTTTACACCTTCACTATATAGCACAGTTCCAGTAAAGTTGGGTGAAAAAATGGATTGAAATAGTCCAAAATAGCAGGTTTTTAAGTTTTGCCATTTTCAGCCAAAAAACGTGTGTTATAACCTACAAAAAATGTTGATTTTCAAAAAATTAACATTTCTATTTTTTTAACACCCTTCACTAGATAGCACAGTACCATTAAAGCTGAGTGAAAAAATGAATTGAAATAATCCAGAATAGTCAGTTTTTAAATTTTTCCGTTTTCAGCCAAAAAACGTGTATTATAGCCTACGAGAAATGATGATTTTTCAAAAAACGTTACATTTCTATTTTTTTAGCACCCTTCACTAGATAGCACAGTACCAGTAAAGCTGGGTGAAAAAATGGATTGAAATAGTCCAAAATAACAAGTTTTTGACTTTTGCCATTTTCAGCCAAAAAACGTGTATAGCCCACGAAATATGATGATTTTTGAAAAAAATTACATTTGTATTTTTTTAACACCCTTCGCTAGATAGCACAGTACCTGTAAATTTGGGTGAAAAAATGGATTGAAATAGTCCAAAATAGCGTGTTTTTGAGTTTTGCCGTTTTCAGCCAAAAAACGTGTGTTATAGCACACGAAAAATGATGATTTTTGAAAAAATTTACATTTGTATTTTTTAACACCCTTCACTAGATAGCATAGTACCAGTAAAGTTGGGTGAAAAAATTGATTGACATAGTTCAAAATAGCAAGTTTTGAGTTTTGCCATTTTCAGCCAAAAAACGTGTGTTATAGCACACGAAAAATGATAATTTTTCAAAAAAATTATATTTCTATTTTTTAACACCCTTCATTAGATAGCACAGTACCTGTAATGTTGGGTGAAAAAATGGATTGAAATAGTCCAAAATAACAAGTTTTTGACTTTTGCGGTTTTCAGCTAAAATACGTGTGTTATAGCCCACGAAAAATGATGATTTTTGAAAAAAATTTACATTTGTATTTTTTTAACACCCTTCACTAGATAGCACAGTACCAGTAAAGTTGGGTGAAAAATTGATTGACATAATCCAAAATAGCAAGTTTTGAGTTTCGCCATTTTCAGCAAAAAAACGTGTTATAGCCCACGAAAAATGATGATTTTTCAAACAATTTACCTTTCTATTTTTTTTACACAATTTACTAGATAGCACAGTTCCAATAAAGTTGGGTGAAAAAATGGATTGAAATAGTCCAAAATAGCGTGTTTTTGAGTTTTACCATTTTCTGCCAAAAAACGTGTGTTATTGCCCACGAAAAATGTTGATTCTCAAAAAATTAAATTTCTATTTTTTTAACACCCTTCACTTGATAACACAGTACCATTAAAGCTGAGTGAAAAAATGAACTGAAAAAATCCAGAATAGTCAGTTTTTAAATTTTCCCATTTCAAACAAAAAACGGGTGTTATAGCCTACGAGAAATGATCATTTTTCAAAAAAATTACATTTCTATTTTTTTAGCACCCTTCACTAGATAGCACAGTACCAGTAAAGCTGGGTGAAAAAATGGATTGAAATAGTCCAAAATAACAAGTTTTTGACTTTTGCCATTTTCAGCCAAAAACATGTGTCATAGCCCACGAAAATGATGATTTTTGAAAAAAATTACATTTGTACTTTTTTAATACCCCTCACTAGATAGCATAGTACCCGTAAAGTTGGGTGAAAAAAATGGATTGAAATAGTCCAAAATAACAAGTTTTTAAGTTTTGCCATTTCAACCAAAAAACGTGTGTTATACCCCACGAAAAATGATGATTTTTGAAAAAATTTACATTTGTATTTTTTTAACACCCTTCACTCGTTAACACAGTACCAGTAAAGTTGGGTGAAAAAATTGATTGACATAGTCTAAAATAACAAGTTTTTGAGTTTTGCTATTTTCAGCCAAATAACTGTGTTATAGCGCACGAAAAATGATAATTTTCTAAAACAATTACAATTCTATTTTGTAACACCCTTCATTAGATATCACAATACCAGTAAAGTTGGATGAAAAAATGGATTGAAATACTCCAAAATAGCAAGTTTTTGAGTTTTGCCATTTTCAGCCAAAAAACGTGTATTATAGCGTACGAAAAATAGTGATTTTTCAAAAAATTTACCTTTCTATTTCTTTTACTCCCTTCACTAGATAGCACAGTTCCAGTAAAGTTGGGTGAAAAAATGGATTGAAATAATCCAAAATAACAAGTTTTTAAGTTTTGTCATTTTCAGCTAAAAAACGTGTGTTTTAACCCACGAAAAATGATGATTTTTGAAAAAATTTACATTTGTATTTTTTTAACACCCTTCACTCGTTAGCACAGTACCAGTAAAGTTGGGTGAAAAAATTTATTGACATAGTACAAAATAACAAGTTTTTGAGTTTTGCTATTTTTATCCAAAAAAACGTGTGTTATAGCGCACGAAAAATGATGATTTTTCAAAAAAATTACAATTATATTTTTTAACACCCTTCATTAGATAGCACAGTACCAGTAAAGTTGGGTGAAAAAATGGATTGAAATAGTCCAAAATAGCAAGTTTTTGAGTTTTGCCATTTTCAGCCAAAAAACGTGAGTTATAACCCACGAAAAATGATGATTTTTCAAAAAATTTACCTTTCTATTTTTTTTACACCTTCACTATATAGCACAGTTCCAGTAAAGTTGGGTGAAAAAATGGATTGAAATAGTCCAAAATAGCAGGTTTTTAAGTTTTGCCATTTTCAGCCAAAAAACGTGTGTTATAACCTACAAAAAATGTTGATTTTCAAAAAATTAACATTTCTATTTTTTTAACACCCTTCACTAGATAGCACAGTACCATTAAAGCTGAGTGAAAAAATGAATTGAAATAATCCAGAATAGTCAGTTTTTAAATTTTTCCGTTTTCAGCCAAAAAACGTGTATTATAGCCTACGAGAAATGATGATTTTTCAAAAAACGTTACATTTCTATTTTTTTAGCACCCTTCACTAGATAGCACAGTACCAGTAAAGCTGGGTGAAAAAATGGATTGAAATAGTCCAAAATAACAAGTTTTTGACTTTTGCCATTTTCAGCCAAAAAACGTGTATAGCCCACGAAATATGATGATTTTTGAAAAAAATTACATTTGTATTTTTTTAACACCCTTCGCTAGATAGCACAGTACCTGTAAATTTGGGTGAAAAAATGGATTGAAATAGTCCAAAATAGCGTGTTTTTGAGTTTTGCCGTTTTCAGCCAAAAAACGTGTGTTATAGCACACGAAAAATGATGATTTTTGAAAAAATTTACATTTGTATTTTTTAACACCCTTCACTAGATAGCATAGTACCAGTAAAGTTGGGTGAAAAAATTGATTGACATAGTTCAAAATAGCAAGTTTTGAGTTTTGCCATTTTCAGCCAAAAAACGTGTGTTATAGCACACGAAAAATGATAATTTTTCAAAAAAATTATATTTCTATTTTTTAACACCCTTCATTAGATAGCACAGTACCTGTAATGTTGGGTGAAAAAATGGATTGAAATAGTCCAAAATAACAAGTTTTTGACTTTTGCGGTTTTCAGCTAAAATACGTGTGTTATAGCCCACGAAAAATGATGATTTTTGAAAAAAATTTACATTTGTATTTTTTTAACACCCTTCACTAGATAGCACAGTACCAGTAAAGTTGGGTGAAAAATTGATTGACATAATCCAAAATAGCAAGTTTTGAGTTTCGCCATTTTCAGCAAAAAAACGTGTTATAGCCCACGAAAAATGATGATTTTTCAAACAATTTACCTTTCTATTTTTTTTACACAATTTACTAGATAGCACAGTTCCAATAAAGTTGGGTGAAAAAATGGATTGAAATAGTCCAAAATAGCGTGTTTTTGAGTTTTACCATTTTCTGCCAAAAAACGTGTGTTATTGCCCACGAAAAATGTTGATTCTCAAAAAATTAAATTTCTATTTTTTTAACACCCTTCACTTGATAACACAGTACCATTAAAGCTGAGTGAAAAAATGAACTGAAAAAATCCAGAATAGTCAGTTTTTAAATTTTCCCATTTCAAACAAAAAACGGGTGTTATAGCCTACGAGAAATGATCATTTTTCAAAAAAATTACATTTCTATTTTTTTAGCACCCTTCACTAGATAGCACAGTACCAGTAAAGCTGGGTGAAAAAATGGATTGAAATAGTCCAAAATAACAAGTTTTTGACTTTTGCCATTTTCAGCCAAAAACATGTGTCATAGCCCACGAAAATGATGATTTTTGAAAAAAATTACATTTGTACTTTTTTAATACCCCTCACTAGATAGCATAGTACCCGTAAAGTTGGGTGAAAAAAATGGATTGAAATAGTCCAAAATAACAAGTTTTTAAGTTTTGCCATTTCAACCAAAAAACGTGTGTTATACCCCACGAAAAATGATGATTTTTGAAAAAATTTACATTTGTATTTTTTTAACACCCTTCACTCGTTAACACAGTACCAGTAAAGTTGGGTGAAAAAATTGATTGACATAGTCTAAAATAACAAGTTTTTGAGTTTTGCTATTTTCAGCCAAATAACTGTGTTATAGCGCACGAAAAATGATAATTTTCTAAAACAATTACAATTCTATTTTGTAACACCCTTCATTAGATATCACAATACCAGTAAAGTTGGATGAAAAAATGGATTGAAATACTCCAAAATAGCAAGTTTTTGAGTTTTGCCATTTTCAGCCAAAAAACGTGTATTATAGCGTACGAAAAATAGTGATTTTTCAAAAAATTTACCTTTCTATTTCTTTTACTCCCTTCACTAGATAGCACAGTTCCAGTAAAGTTGGGTGAAAAAATGGATTGAAATAATCCAAAATAACAAGTTTTTAAGTTTTGTCATTTTCAGCTAAAAAACGTGTGTTTTAACCCACGAAAAATGATGATTTTTGAAAAAATTTACATTTGTATTTTTTTAACACCCTTCACTCGTTAGCACAGTACCAGTAAAGTTGGGTGAAAAAATTTATTGACATAGTACAAAATAACAAGTTTTTGAGTTTTGCTATTTTTATCCAAAAAAACGTGTGTTATAGCGCACGAAAAATGATGATTTTTCAAAAAAATTACAATTATATTTTTTAACACCCTTCATTAGATAGCACAGTACCAGTAAAGTTGGGTGAAAAAATGGATTGAAATAGTCCAAAATAGCAAGTTTTTGAGTTTTGCCATTTTCAGCCAAAAAACGTGAGTTATAACCCACGAAAAATGATGATTTTTCAAAAAATTTACCTTTCTATTTTTTTTACACCTTCACTATATAGCACAGTTCCAGTAAAGTTGGGTGAAAAAATGGATTGAAATAGTCCAAAATAGCAGGTTTTTAAGTTTTGCCATTTTCAGCCAAAAAACGTGTGTTATAACCTACAAAAAATGTTGATTTTCAAAAAATTAACATTTCTATTTTTTTAACACCCTTCACTAGATAGCACAGTACCATTAAAGCTGAGTGAAAAAATGAATTGAAATAATCCAGAATAGTCAGTTTTTAAATTTTTCCGTTTTCAGCCAAAAAACGTGTATTATAGCCTACGAGAAATGATGATTTTTCAAAAAACGTTACATTTCTATTTTTTTAGCACCCTTCACTAGATAGCACAGTACCAGTAAAGCTGGGTGAAAAAATGGATTGAAATAGTCCAAAATAACAAGTTTTTGACTTTTGCCATTTTCAGCCAAAAAACGTGTATAGCCCACGAAATATGATGATTTTTGAAAAAAATTACATTTGTATTTTTTTAACACCCTTCGCTAGATAGCACAGTACCTGTAAATTTGGGTGAAAAAATGGATTGAAATAGTCCAAAATAGCGTGTTTTTGAGTTTTGCCGTTTTCAGCCAAAAAACGTGTGTTATAGCACACGAAAAATGATGATTTTTGAAAAAATTTACATTTGTATTTTTTAACACCCTTCACTAGATAGCATAGTACCAGTAAAGTTGGGTGAAAAAATTGATTGACATAGTTCAAAATAGCAAGTTTTGAGTTTTGCCATTTTCAGCCAAAAAACGTGTGTTATAGCACACGAAAAATGATAATTTTTCAAAAAAATTATATTTCTATTTTTTAACACCCTTCATTAGATAGCACAGTACCTGTAATGTTGGGTGAAAAAATGGATTGAAATAGTCCAAAATAACAAGTTTTTGACTTTTGCGGTTTTCAGCTAAAATACGTGTGTTATAGCCCACGAAAAATGATGATTTTTGAAAAAAATTTACATTTGTATTTTTTTAACACCCTTCACTAGATAGCACAGTACCAGTAAAGTTGGGTGAAAAATTGATTGACATAATCCAAAATAGCAAGTTTTGAGTTTCGCCATTTTCAGCAAAAAAACGTGTTATAGCCCACGAAAAATGATGATTTTTCAAACAATTTACCTTTCTATTTTTTTTACACAATTTACTAGATAGCACAGTTCCAATAAAGTTGGGTGAAAAAATGGATTGAAATAGTCCAAAATAGCGTGTTTTTGAGTTTTACCATTTTCTGCCAAAAAACGTGTGTTATTGCCCACGAAAAATGTTGATTCTCAAAAAATTAAATTTCTATTTTTTTAACACCCTTCACTTGATAACACAGTACCATTAAAGCTGAGTGAAAAAATGAACTGAAAAAATCCAGAATAGTCAGTTTTTAAATTTTCCCATTTCAAACAAAAAACGGGTGTTATAGCCTACGAGAAATGATCATTTTTCAAAAAAATTACATTTCTATTTTTTTAGCACCCTTCACTAGATAGCACAGTACCAGTAAAGCTGGGTGAAAAAATGGATTGAAATAGTCCAAAATAACAAGTTTTTGACTTTTGCCATTTTCAGCCAAAAACATGTGTCATAGCCCACGAAAATGATGATTTTTGAAAAAAATTACATTTGTACTTTTTTAATACCCCTCACTAGATAGCATAGTACCCGTAAAGTTGGGTGAAAAAAATGGATTGAAATAGTCCAAAATAACAAGTTTTTAAGTTTTGCCATTTCAACCAAAAAACGTGTGTTATACCCCACGAAAAATGATGATTTTTGAAAAAATTTACATTTGTATTTTTTTAACACCCTTCACTCGTTAACACAGTACCAGTAAAGTTGGGTGAAAAAATTGATTGACATAGTCTAAAATAACAAGTTTTTGAGTTTTGCTATTTTCAGCCAAATAACTGTGTTATAGCGCACGAAAAATGATAATTTTCTAAAACAATTACAATTCTATTTTGTAACACCCTTCATTAGATATCACAATACCAGTAAAGTTGGATGAAAAAATGGATTGAAATACTCCAAAATAGCAAGTTTTTGAGTTTTGCCATTTTCAGCCAAAAAACGTGTATTATAGCGTACGAAAAATAGTGATTTTTCAAAAAATTTACCTTTCTATTTCTTTTACTCCCTTCACTAGATAGCACAGTTCCAGTAAAGTTGGGTGAAAAAATGGATTGAAATAATCCAAAATAACAAGTTTTTAAGTTTTGTCATTTTCAGCTAAAAAACGTGTGTTTTAACCCACGAAAAATGATGATTTTTGAAAAAATTTACATTTGTATTTTTTTAACACCCTTCACTCGTTAGCACAGTACCAGTAAAGTTGGGTGAAAAAATTTATTGACATAGTACAAAATAACAAGTTTTTGAGTTTTGCTATTTTTATCCAAAAAAACGTGTGTTATAGCGCACGAAAAATGATGATTTTTCAAAAAAATTACAATTATATTTTTTAACACCCTTCATTAGATAGCACAGTACCAGTAAAGTTGGGTGAAAAAATGGATTGAAATAGTCCAAAATAGCAAGTTTTTGAGTTTTGCCATTTTCAGCCAAAAAACGTGAGTTATAACCCACGAAAAATGATGATTTTTCAAAAAATTTACCTTTCTATTTTTTTTACACCTTCACTATATAGCACAGTTCCAGTAAAGTTGGGTGAAAAAATGGATTGAAATAGTCCAAAATAGCAGGTTTTTAAGTTTTGCCATTTTCAGCCAAAAAACGTGTGTTATAACCTACAAAAAATGTTGATTTTCAAAAAATTAACATTTCTATTTTTTTAACACCCTTCACTAGATAGCACAGTACCATTAAAGCTGAGTGAAAAAATGAATTGAAATAATCCAGAATAGTCAGTTTTTAAATTTTTCCGTTTTCAGCCAAAAAACGTGTATTATAGCCTACGAGAAATGATGATTTTTCAAAAAACGTTACATTTCTATTTTTTTAGCACCCTTCACTAGATAGCACAGTACCAGTAAAGCTGGGTGAAAAAATGGATTGAAATAGTCCAAAATAACAAGTTTTTGACTTTTGCCATTTTCAGCCAAAAAACGTGTATAGCCCACGAAATATGATGATTTTTGAAAAAAATTACATTTGTATTTTTTTAACACCCTTCGCTAGATAGCACAGTACCTGTAAATTTGGGTGAAAAAATGGATTGAAATAGTCCAAAATAGCGTGTTTTTGAGTTTTGCCGTTTTCAGCCAAAAAACGTGTGTTATAGCACACGAAAAATGATGATTTTTGAAAAAATTTACATTTGTATTTTTTAACACCCTTCACTAGATAGCATAGTACCAGTAAAGTTGGGTGAAAAAATTGATTGACATAGTTCAAAATAGCAAGTTTTGAGTTTTGCCATTTTCAGCCAAAAAACGTGTGTTATAGCACACGAAAAATGATAATTTTTCAAAAAAATTATATTTCTATTTTTTAACACCCTTCATTAGATAGCACAGTACCTGTAATGTTGGGTGAAAAAATGGATTGAAATAGTCCAAAATAACAAGTTTTTGACTTTTGCGGTTTTCAGCTAAAATACGTGTGTTATAGCCCACGAAAAATGATGATTTTTGAAAAAAATTTACATTTGTATTTTTTTAACACCCTTCACTAGATAGCACAGTACCAGTAAAGTTGGGTGAAAAATTGATTGACATAATCCAAAATAGCAAGTTTTGAGTTTCGCCATTTTCAGCAAAAAAACGTGTTATAGCCCACGAAAAATGATGATTTTTCAAACAATTTACCTTTCTATTTTTTTTACACAATTTACTAGATAGCACAGTTCCAATAAAGTTGGGTGAAAAAATGGATTGAAATAGTCCAAAATAGCGTGTTTTTGAGTTTTACCATTTTCTGCCAAAAAACGTGTGTTATTGCCCACGAAAAATGTTGATTCTCAAAAAATTAAATTTCTATTTTTTTAACACCCTTCACTTGATAACACAGTACCATTAAAGCTGAGTGAAAAAATGAACTGAAAAAATCCAGAATAGTCAGTTTTTAAATTTTCCCATTTCAAACAAAAAACGGGTGTTATAGCCTACGAGAAATGATCATTTTTCAAAAAAATTACATTTCTATTTTTTTAGCACCCTTCACTAGATAGCACAGTACCAGTAAAGCTGGGTGAAAAAATGGATTGAAATAGTCCAAAATAACAAGTTTTTGACTTTTGCCATTTTCAGCCAAAAACATGTGTCATAGCCCACGAAAATGATGATTTTTGAAAAAAATTACATTTGTACTTTTTTAATACCCCTCACTAGATAGCATAGTACCCGTAAAGTTGGGTGAAAAAAATGGATTGAAATAGTCCAAAATAACAAGTTTTTAAGTTTTGCCATTTCAACCAAAAAACGTGTGTTATACCCCACGAAAAATGATGATTTTTGAAAAAATTTACATTTGTATTTTTTTAACACCCTTCACTCGTTAACACAGTACCAGTAAAGTTGGGTGAAAAAATTGATTGACATAGTCTAAAATAACAAGTTTTTGAGTTTTGCTATTTTCAGCCAAATAACTGTGTTATAGCGCACGAAAAATGATAATTTTCTAAAACAATTACAATTCTATTTTGTAACACCCTTCATTAGATATCACAATACCAGTAAAGTTGGATGAAAAAATGGATTGAAATACTCCAAAATAGCAAGTTTTTGAGTTTTGCCATTTTCAGCCAAAAAACGTGTATTATAGCGTACGAAAAATAGTGATTTTTCAAAAAATTTACCTTTCTATTTCTTTTACTCCCTTCACTAGATAGCACAGTTCCAGTAAAGTTGGGTGAAAAAATGGATTGAAATAATCCAAAATAACAAGTTTTTAAGTTTTGTCATTTTCAGCTAAAAAACGTGTGTTTTAACCCACGAAAAATGATGATTTTTGAAAAAATTTACATTTGTATTTTTTTAACACCCTTCACTCGTTAGCACAGTACCAGTAAAGTTGGGTGAAAAAATTTATTGACATAGTACAAAATAACAAGTTTTTGAGTTTTGCTATTTTTATCCAAAAAAACGTGTGTTATAGCGCACGAAAAATGATGATTTTTCAAAAAAATTACAATTATATTTTTTAACACCCTTCATTAGATAGCACAGTACCAGTAAAGTTGGGTGAAAAAATGGATTGAAATAGTCCAAAATAGCAAGTTTTTGAGTTTTGCCATTTTCAGCCAAAAAACGTGAGTTATAACCCACGAAAAATGATGATTTTTCAAAAAATTTACCTTTCTATTTTTTTTACACCTTCACTATATAGCACAGTTCCAGTAAAGTTGGGTGAAAAAATGGATTGAAATAGTCCAAAATAGCAGGTTTTTAAGTTTTGCCATTTTCAGCCAAAAAACGTGTGTTATAACCTACAAAAAATGTTGATTTTCAAAAAATTAACATTTCTATTTTTTTAACACCCTTCACTAGATAGCACAGTACCATTAAAGCTGAGTGAAAAAATGAATTGAAATAATCCAGAATAGTCAGTTTTTAAATTTTTCCGTTTTCAGCCAAAAAACGTGTATTATAGCCTACGAGAAATGATGATTTTTCAAAAAACGTTACATTTCTATTTTTTTAGCACCCTTCACTAGATAGCACAGTACCAGTAAAGCTGGGTGAAAAAATGGATTGAAATAGTCCAAAATAACAAGTTTTTGACTTTTGCCATTTTCAGCCAAAAAACGTGTATAGCCCACGAAATATGATGATTTTTGAAAAAAATTACATTTGTATTTTTTTAACACCCTTCGCTAGATAGCACAGTACCTGTAAATTTGGGTGAAAAAATGGATTGAAATAGTCCAAAATAGCGTGTTTTTGAGTTTTGCCGTTTTCAGCCAAAAAACGTGTGTTATAGCACACGAAAAATGATGATTTTTGAAAAAATTTACATTTGTATTTTTTAACACCCTTCACTAGATAGCATAGTACCAGTAAAGTTGGGTGAAAAAATTGATTGACATAGTTCAAAATAGCAAGTTTTGAGTTTTGCCATTTTCAGCCAAAAAACGTGTGTTATAGCACACGAAAAATGATAATTTTCAAAAAAATTATATTTCTATTTTTTAACACCCTTCATTAGATAGCACAGTACCTGTAATGTTGGGTGAAAAAATGGATTGAAATAGTCCAAAATAACAAGTTTTTGACTTTTGCGGTTTTCAGCTAAAAACGTGTGTTATAGCCCACGAAAAATGATGATTTTTGAAAAAAATTTACATTTGTATTTTTTTAACACCCTTCACTAGATAGCACAGTACCAGTAAAGTTGGGTGAAAAATTGATTGACATAATCCAAAATAGCAAGTTTTGAGTTTCGCCATTTTCAGCCAAAAAACGTGTTATAGCCCACGAAAAATGATGATTTTTCAAAAAAATTACCTTTCTATTTTTTTTACACCATTTACTAGATAGCACAGTTCCAATAAAGTTGGGTGAAAAAATGGATTGAAATAGTCCAAAATAGCGTGTTTTTGAGTTTTACCATTTTCTGCCAAAAAACGTGTGTTATTGCCCACGAAAAATGTTGATTCTCAAAAAATTAAATTTCTATTTTTTTAACACCCTTCACTTGATAACACAGTACCATTAAAGCTGAGTGAAAAAATGAACTGAAAAAATCCAGAATAGTCAGTTTTTAAATTTTCCCATTTCAAACAAAAAACGGGTGTTATAGCCTACGAGAAATGATCATTTTTCAAAAAAATTACATTTCTATTTTTTAGCACCCTTCACTAGATAGCACAGTACCAGTAAAGCTGGGTGAAAAAATGGATTGAAATAGTCCAAAATAACAAGTTTTTGACTTTTGCCATTTTCAGCCAAAAACAGTGTCATAGCCCACGAAAATGATGATTTTTGAAAAAAATTACATTTGTACTTTTTTAATACCCCTCACTAGATAGCATAGTACCCGTAAAGTTGGGTGAAAAAAATGGATTGAAATAGTCCAAAATAACAAGTTTTTAAGTTTTGCCATTTCAACCAAAAAACGTGTGTTATACCCACGAAAAATGATGATTTTTGAAAAAATTTACATTTGTATTTTTTTAACACCCTTCACTCGTTAACACAGTACCAGTAAAGTTGGGTGAAAAATTGATTGACATAGTCTAAAATAACAAGTTTTTGAGTTTTTCTATTTTCAGCCAAATAACTGTGTTATAGCGCACGAAAAATGATTATTTTTCTAAAACAATTACAATTCTATTTTGTAACACCCTTCATTAGATATCACAATACCAGTAAAGTTGGATAAAAAAATGGATTGAAATACTCCAAAATAGCAAGTTTTTGAGTTTTGCCATTTTCAGCCAAAAAACGTGTATTATAGCGTACGAAAAATAGTGATTTTTCAAACAATTTACCTTTCTATTTTTTTACTCCCTTCACTAGATAGCACAGTTCCAGTAAAGTTGGGTGAAAAAATGGATTGAAATAATCCAAAATAGCAAGTTTTTAAGTTTTACCATTTTCAGCTAAAAAACGTGTGTTTTAACCCACGAAAAATGATGATTTTCAAAAAATTTACATTTGTATTTTTTTAACACCCTTCACTCGTTAGCACAGTACCAGTAAAGTTGGGTGAAAAAATGAACTGAAATAATCCAGAATAGTCAGTTTTTAAATTTTGCCATTTTTATCAAAAAAACGGGTGTTATAGCCTACGAGAAATGATCATTTTTCAAAAAAATTACATTTCTATTTTTTTAGCACCCTTCACTAGATAGCATAGTACCAGTAAAGCTGGGTGAAAAAATGGATTGAAATAGTCCAAAATAACAAGTTTTTGACTTTTGCCATTTTCAGCCAATAACATGTGTCATAGCCCACGAAAATGATGATTTTTGAAAAAAATTACATTTGTACTTTTTTAATACCCCTCACTAGATAGCATAGTACCCGTAAAGTTGGGTGAAAAAATGGATTGAAATAGTCCAAAATAACAAGTTTTTAAGTTTTGCCATTTCAGCCAAAAAACGTGTGTTATACCCCACGAAAAATGATGATTTTTCAAAAAATTTACATTTGTATTTTTTTAACACCCTTCACTCAGACAACTAATTCAAAATCTACAAGAAGTCTGTCTGCCAAATTCTTGGAAGACGTGCCAAAAAGAAGAGAATCCCAATTACTAGCAAAATTAGCTTTACTACATCCGGATGAAACGATCCTAGATGAAGATATGCTTCAAGAAAAAATTCGTAAGGTAGTTAGACTAGAAAGGCTGGGAATTCCATATATCAAAATATCATATCAATATCAATGTCGCCTGCTCTCTTCATAAAATGCTTCACACTTGCACTCACAAAAGACCAATGACTGCCGAAGTTAGGTCATTTAGTCTAAAATTCTGTCGGCTGCTGAAGTTAGGCCTATCTTTTGTTTGGCTGCTGATGTTAGGCCTTTTATCCAGTTTAGTCATAGATGAATTGTGGAATCTTTGCAAAGGAGACTAATTATCTCCTTCATTCAATCATTAACTTCAGATTAGGAGCTTGTAAAGGAGGAAGTACTCCTTATTTATATGTCTTAAAATTTGCAGTTTCAATGTAAGGGAGGAGTCCTCCCTATTTATCGTCTTCCAATGTTTGTACTAATGGTGTGGTTATATCCGCCATTATTGGTTTTGTTTCTCTTGTTATCAATAAAACAGGGAGTGGCGCCCCCCCCGCAAATGGGATGTTTAGCCAAATAAAAAAAAAAAATAAAAAAAAAACACCCTTCACTCGTTAACACAGTACCAGTAAAGTTGGGTGAAAAAATTGATTGACAGAGTCTAAAATAACAAGTTTTTGAGTTTTGCTATTTTCAGCCAAATAACGTGTGTTATAGCGCACGAAAAATGATAATTTTCTAAAACAATTACAATTCTATTTTGTAACACCCTTCATTAGATAGCACAATACCAGTAAAGTTGGATGAAAAAATGGATTGAAATACTCCAAAATCGCAAGGTTTTGAGTTTTGCCATTTTCAGCCAAAAAACGTGTGTTATAGCTTACGAAAAATAGTGATTTTTCAAAAAATTTACCTTTCTATTTCTTTTACTCCCTTCACTAGATAGCACAGTTCCAGTAAAGTTGGGTGAAAAAATGGATTGAAATAATCCAAAATAACAAGTTTTTAAGTTTTGCCATTTTCAGCTAAAAAACGTGTGTCATAGCCCACGAAAAATGATGATTTTTGAAAAAATTTACATTTGTATTTTTTTAACACCCTTCACACGTTAGCACAGTACCAGTAAAGTTGGGTGAAAAAATTGATTGACATAGTACAAAATAACAAGTTTTTGAGTTTTGCTATTTTTATCCAAAAAAACGTGTGTTATAGCGCACGAAAAATAATGATTTTCCAAAAAAATTACAATTATATTTTTTAACACCCTTCATTAGATAGCACAGTACCAGTAAAGTTGGGTGAAAAGATGGATTGAAATAGTCCAAAATAGCAAGTTTTTGAGTTTTGCCATTTTCGGCCAAAAAACGTGATAACCCACGAAAATGATGATTTTTCAAAAAATTTACCTTTCTATTTTTTTTACACCTTCACTATATAGCACAGTTCCAGTAAAGTTGGGTGAAAAAATGGATTGAAATAGTCCAAAATAGCATGTTTTTAAGTTTTGCCATTTTCAGCCAAAAAACGTGTGTTACAACCCCTACAAAAAATGTTGATTTTCAAAAAATTAACATTTCTATTTTTTTAACACCCTTCACTAGATAGCACAGTACCATTAAAGCTGAGTGAAAAAATGAATTGAAATAATCCAGAATAGTCAGTTTTTAAATTTTTCCGTTTTCAGCCAAAAAACGGGTGTTATATCCTACGAGAAATGATGATTTTTCAAAAAAATTACATTTCTATTTTTTTAGTACCCTTCACTAGATAGCACAGTACCAGTAAAGCTTGTGAAAAAATGGATTGAAATAGCCCAAAATAAAAAGTTTTTGACTTTTGCCATTTTCAGCCAAAAAACATGTGTTATAGCCCACGAAATATGATGATTTTTGAAAAAAATTACATTTTTATTTTTTTAACACCCTTCACTAGATAGCACAGTACCTATAAATTTGGGTGAAAAAATGGATTGAAATAGTCCAAAATAGCGTGTTTTCGAGTTTTGCTATTTTCTGCCAAAAAATGTGTGTTATAGCCCACAAACATGTTGATTT
This sequence comes from Ophiorrhiza pumila, assembly GCA_016586305.1. Classification (NCBI taxonomy): domain Eukaryota; kingdom Viridiplantae; phylum Streptophyta; class Magnoliopsida; order Gentianales; family Rubiaceae; genus Ophiorrhiza; species Ophiorrhiza pumila. The sequence goes on from BLIW01000007.1 coordinate 583,878, forward strand.
TCAAAAAAATTACATTTTTATTTTTTTAACACTCTTCACTAGATAGCACAGTACCATTAAAGCTGAGTGAAAAAATGAATTGAAATAATCCAGAATTGTCAGTTTTTAAAATTTGGCCATTTTCAGCCAAAAAACGGGTGTTATATCTTACGAAAAATGATGATTTTTCAAAAAAAATACATTTCTATTTTTTAAGCACCCTTCACTAGATAGCACAGTACCGGTAAAGCTTGTGAAAAAATGGATTGAAATAGCCCAAAATAACAAGTTTTTGACTTTCGCCATTTTCAGCCGAAAAACCAGTTTTATAACCAACGAAAAATGATGATTTTTGAAAAAATTTACATTTCTATTTTTTTAACACCTTTCACTTGATAGCACAGTACCTGTAAAGTTGGGTAAAAAAATGGATTGAAATAGGTCAAAATAACAAGTTTTGACTTTTGCCGTTTTCAGCTAAAAAACGTGTGTTATAGCCCACGAAAAATGATGATTTTTGAAAAAAAATTACATTTGTATTTTTTTAACACCCTTCACTAGATAGCACAGTACCAGTAAAGTTGGGTGAAAAATTGATTGACATATTCCAAAATAGCAAGTTTTGAGTTTTTCCATTTTCAGTCTAAAAACGTGTATTATAACACACGAAAAATAATGATTTTTTAAAAAAATTACATTTCTATTTTTTTAATACCCTTTATTAAATAGCACAGTACCAGTAAAGTTGGGTAAAAAAATGGATTGAAATAGTCCAAAATAGCAAGTTTTTGAGTTTCGCCATTTTCAGCCAAAAAACGTGTGTTATAGCCCACGAAAAATGATGATTTTTCAAACAATTTACCTTTCTATTTTTTTTACACCATTTACTAGATAGCACAGTTCCTATAAAGTTGGGTGAAAAAATGGATTGAAATAGTCCAAAATAGCGTGTTTTTGAGTTTTACCATTTTCTGTCAAAAAACGTGTGTTATTGCCCACGAAAAATGTTGATTCTCAAAAAATTAAATTTCTATTTTTTTAATACCCTTCACTAGATAACACAGTACCATTAAAGCTGAGTGAAAAAATGAACTGAAATAATCCAGAATAGTCAGTTTTTAAATTTCCCATTTCAAACAAAAAACGGGTGTTATAGCCTACGAGAAATGATCATTTTTCAAAAAAATTACATTTCTATTTTTTTAGCACCCTTCACTAGATAGCACAGTACCAGTTAAGCTGGGTGAAAAAATGGATTGAAATAGTCCAAAATAACAAGTTTTTGACTTTTGCAATTTTCAGCCAAAAACACGTGTCATAGCCCACGAAAATGATGATTTTTGAAAAAAATTACATTTGTACTTTTTTAATACCCCTCACTAGATAGCATAGTACCCGTAAAGTTGGGTGAAAAAATTGATTGAAATAGTCCAAAATAACAAGTTTTTAAGTTTTGCCATTTCAGCCAAAAAACGTGTGTTATACCCCACGAAAAATGATGATTTTTGAAAAAATTTACATTTGTATTTTTTTAACACCCTTCACTCAGACAACTAATTCAAAATCTACAAGAAGTCTGTCTGCCAAATTCTTGGAAGACGTGCCAAAAAGAAGAGAATGCAGTAGCCCAATTACTAGCAAAATCAGCTTTACTACATCCGGATGAAACGATCCTAGATGAAGACATGCTTCAAGAAAAAATTCGTAAGGTAGTTAGACTAGAAAGGCTGGGAATTCCATATATCAAAAGATCATATCAATATCAATGTCGCATGCTCTCTTCATAAAATGCTTCACACTTGCACTCACAAAAGACCAATGACTGCCGAAGTTAGGTCATTTAGTCTAAAATTCTGTCGGCTGCTGAAGTTAGGCCTATCTTTTGTTTGGCTGCTGATGTTAGGCCTTTTATCCAGTTTAGTCATAGATGAATTGTGGAATCTTTGCAAAGAAGACTAATTATCTCCTTCATTCAATCATTAACTTCAGATTAGGAGCTTGTAAAGGAGGAAGTACTCCTTGTTTATATGTCTTGAAATTTGCAGTTTCAATGTATGGGAGGAGTCCTCCCTATTTATCGTCTTCCAATGTTTGTACTAATGGTGTGGTTATATCCGCCATTATTGGTTTTGTTCCTCTTGTTATCAATAAAACAGGGAGTGGCGCCCCCCCGCAAATGAGATGTTTAGCCAAATAAAAAAAATAAAAAAAAAAATAAAAAAAAAACACCCTTCACTCGTTAACACAGTACCAGTAAAGTTGGGTGAAAAAATTGATTGACAGAGTCTAAAATAACAAGTTTTTGAGTTTTGCTATTTTCAGCCAAATAACGTGTGTTATAGCGCACGAAAAATGATGATTTTTGAAAAAATTTACATTTGTATTTTTTTAACACCCTTCACTCGTTAGCACAGTACCAGTAAAGTTGGGTGAAAAAATTGATTGACATAGTACAAAATAACAAGTTTTTGAGTTTTGCTATTTTTATCCAAAAAAACGTGTGTTATAGCGCACAAAAAATGATGATTTTCCAAAAAAATTACAATTATATTTTTTAACACCCTTCATTAGATAGCACAATACCAGTAAAGTTGGGTGAAAAAATGGATTGAAATAGTCCAAAATAGCTAGTTTTTGAGTTTTGCCATTTTCAGCCAAAAAACGTGAGTTATAACCCACGAAAAATGATGATTTTTCAAAAAATTTACCTTTCTATTTTTTTTAGACCTTCACTATATAGCACAGTTCCAGTAAAGTTGGGTGAAAAAATGGATTGAAATAGTCCAAAATAGCATGTTTTTAAGTTTTGCCATTTTCAGCCAAAAAACATGTGTTATAACCTACAAAAAATGTTGATTTTCAAAAAATTTACATTTCTATTTTTTTAACACCCTTCACTAGATAGCACAGTACCATTAAAGCTGAGTGGAAAAATGAATTGAAATAATCCAGAATAGTCAGTTTTTAAATTTTTCCGTTTTCAGCCAAAAAACGTGTGTTATAGCCTACGAGAAATGATGATTTTTCAAAAAACATTACATTTCTATTTTTTTAGCACCCTTCACTAGATTGCACAGTACCAGTAAAGCTGGGTGAAAAAATGGATTGAAATAGTCCAAAATAACAAGTTTTTGACTTTTGCCATTTTCAGCCAAAAAACGTGTATAGCCCACGAAATATGATGATTTTTGAAAAAAATTACATTTGTATTTTTTTAACACCCTTCGCTAGATAGCACAGTACCTGTAAATTTGGGTGAAAAAATGGATTGAAATAGTCCAAAATAGCGTGTTTTTGAGTTTTGCTATTTTCTGCCAAAAAACGTGTGTTATAGCCCACAAAAATGTTGATTTTAAAAAAAATTACATTTCTATTTTGTTAACACTCTTCACTAGATAGTACAGTACCATTAAAGCTGAGTGAAAAAATGGATTGAAATAGTTCAAAATAACAAGTTTTTGACTTTTGCTGTTTTCAGCTAAAAAACGTGTGTTATAGCACACGAAAAATGATAATTTTTCAAAAAAATTATATTTCTATTTTTTAACACCCTTCATTAGATAGCACAGTACCTGTAAAGTTGGGTGAAAAAATGGATTGAAATAGTTCAAAATAACAAGTTTTTGACTTTTGCGGTTTTCAGCTAAAATACGTGTGTTATAGCCCACGAAAAATGATGATTTTTGAAAAAATTTACATTTGTATTTTTTTAACACCCTTCACTAGATAGCACAGTACCAGTAAAGTTGGGTGAAAAATTGATTGACATAATCCAAAATAGCAAGTTTTGAGTTTCGCCATTTTCAGCCAAAAAACGTGTGTTATAGCCCACGAAAAATGATGATTTTTCAAACAATTTATCTTTCTATTTTTTTTACACCATTTACTAGATAGCACAGTTCCAATAAAGTTGGGTGAAAAAATGGATTGAAATAGTCCAAAATAGCGTGTTTTTGAGTTTTACCATTTTCTGCCAAAAAACGTGTGTTATTGCCCACGAAAAATGTTGATTCTCAAAAAATTAAATTTCTATTTTTTTAACACCCTTCACTAGATAACACAGTACCATTAAAGCTGAGTGAAAAAATGAACTGAAATAATCCAGAATAGTCAGTTTTTAAATTTTCCCATTTCAAACAAAAAACGGGTGTTATAGCCTACGAGAAATGATCATTTTTCAAAAAAATTACATTTCTATTTTTTTAGCACCCTTCATTAGATAGCACAGTACCAGTAAAGCTGGGTGAAAAAATGGATTGAAATAGTCCAAAATAACAAGTTTTTGACTTTTGCCATTTTCAGCCAAAAACATGTGTCATAGCCCACGAAAATGATGATTTTTGAAAAAAATTACATTTGTACTTTTTTAATACCCCTCACTAGATAGCATAGTACCCGTAAAGTTGGGTGAAAAAATAGATTGAAATAGTCCAAAATAACAAGTTTTTAAGTTTTACCATTTCAGCCAAAAAACGTGTGTTATACCCCACGAAAAATGATGATTTTTGAAAAAATTTACATTTGTATTTTTTTAACACCCTTCACTCGTTAACACAGTGCTAGACCTTGGTATACACAACACACAGTTGTGGAGTGTAATAACAAAAGAACAAGAACTTCAAATATGCAACACAGAAACAGATCACAATTCTCAACAAGAACAGAAAACAACACAAAATGAAAGCTACGGTAAATGCCACAAACAAAACACAAAGTAGAACAAGTAAAAATCAAGAACAATTCACAAAATTCCAGAACCGATTGCCTGCCCCGGCAACGGCGCCAAAAATTGACAGCTTAAAGTCGTATCAGCTCAATTTTACCCTAACAACTACTGTAGAAGTGGAAGCAGGGATCGTAATCCACAGGGAAGGCGTAGGTCAAGAAAAAATTGAACAAATTGTTCTAAAATTCCTTGTCACCGAATCTAGTCACGAGAAAGAGGAAAATTCAACACAAAAGAACGGAAGCAAAGATGCAAAATGTAGCAACAAGCAGAGGTGAACAGATATCTCAGGATTCTTGCACCAGATGAACACAGACCTAGCAAATTTCTGCTATGCAATCAGTCAACAAGAAAAATTATGGAGACCTAAGTTGCCTAGAAGTTCAAGTTATGGTTAGCATGGCGACCACACCACTTCCTGTACTTCCTATCACCATCTCCTCCCATGGCGAAGCCCGAGAATGGTGGAATAAGCTCCGCAAAGTCTCAACTCTCCAAGCTAACTACTCTAACATGCAAAATCCTAAGAACTCCCATGGCGAGGCCCATCCTAGGGTTCACAAATCTTTGTTGTTAATACAGAAAGCTCCTTTTACACTTTTCCTAATGTTTCAATTCATTAACACTTCCTATGGCGAGGCCTGTGTCTCATATTGAATTGATTACAGAGATCAAGTGCAAGGACTTAAACAATCACAATTTAGTTCTCAGTTCATGCAACTTCGCTAACTTTGATGAATCACTCCTCAATTTAGCATGTCGACCACAATTGAAGCTTTTGATCCATTCAAAAATAGCTAAGAATTATGAAATTCAACATATGTCTATGCATAATTCAAATGTGATTTCAATACTCAACAATTAGTTTGATTGCATAGCATACAATCTACTAAATCATGCATTCATCCATTAAGAATCCTGAGATATCATAGATTTAGCCAGAAAATATCTTTCTCATTTCAAAATCAACAAATTGCAACATTGATAAGCTCATTCTCACTCAATTGGAAGAATTTACCGATTTAATTCGAGAGAATTGTCGATTCCTTTGTCAATTGAGAATAAGCAAGATGAATCCAGTCTAAATTCACAATCGGAGTTGAGATCGGAGAAGAAATGTTTAGTGAGAGAAAATAGATCTAGAGAGAGAAAATGAGAGGGAGAAAAGCTCCCGCTAAAATTCAAAAACGATAGTTCTAAAATCTCCAATCCTCCTTTTTACATGTTAGCTACCTTCCCTATATATAGAGTTGGGAAAACGTAACTAATACGCAACATAAAATGTACAAAGTATGACATAAGTGTCTTTCAAAGAGAATGACTAAAATCAGCCCAAGAAATGAAAATTCAAAGTTTGGAGGAAAGTTCAGCATTCCAGCGCCTTCAATGTTCATTTCCAGCGCCTTCAGTTGCCCAGTCAGTCTTCCAGCGCCTTCCAGCTTCAGCGCCAGCGCCTTCAGCCTCTCAGACTTCCAGGTGAAGAAATCAGGATCGAACCACGCCTTTAAGCCGCAACCAATCACGCCTTCAGCATCCTCGCGAGCTTCCAAGCAGAACAGCCTTCAGGAAATCACGCCCTCTTGCCACCGAACTTCACGCCTTCAGCTGCCTGGAAATTCAGAAATTCAAAGATTCAACACTTAGCCATTTTCCAGCAAACTCAACCACAAAACATTTCATGGCAGCAACTTCCCACCAAGATTTGATCGTGATGCACTGGGAATTAAAAGAATCTTAAAACACGAAAGTTGTAACCCTTTGTCTTAGCTTTCCATAGCCATTTGAAACACCCAATTCGGACCTAAGACGAAAGAGTTATGACCCAACTAATAAAGTGTGACAAAGCTGAAATTTTCATGGAGCAAACCTTCCAACACTTTGCCATTTAAAACATCAAAAAAACAAGTTAAAGCAAGTCGTAGGCAAAAATGTTCTTGCTCCAAAATTGGCCTACGACATGTCGTAGGCCAAAAATCCTCCTTCCAAGAACATGTCGTGGGCAAAAACTTTTTCCTTCAAGAATGGCTTACGACGTGTCGTAAGCCATTTTTTTCCTTCCAAGTTTGGCCTACGACATGTCGTAGGCCAATTTCCTTTCCTATACCAACTGAAATATGTTGAATGTGATAAGTTTGAATGTAACAAGTTGTGTCCAAGTGGTGCAAATGTTGTGCCAAGAATGCTTGAGTAGTGTGCCAAGACTTTGTGCTTGCTGATATGCCAAAAATGTGAAAATGGTTTGTGTGTGGTGGCTGCTTAAGTGATGTCCATGTCCTAGCTTGGTAGTATGAAAACAAGTGAAATGAATGTTAAGTAGTTGTGAAGTGATGGTAGTGCCCAAAATGTGTATTGTGATGGTGTGCCAAGGTGTATGAATGGCGTGCCAAAAATGTGCATGAGTGTGGCAAAGTGTAGCAAATGCTTGGCATGGTTGTGTTAAAGTTTGTTGGCAAGACTTGGCAAAGTATGTTAGCAATGCTTGGCAAGGTCTTGGCAACGTTGGCTTGGCAAGTCTTGGCATGTTGGTTTGGCAAAGCTTGGCAAAGTGTGTCAAGGTTGGCAAGGTGTTGGCAAAGTGTTGGCAAGGTGTTGGCAAAGTGTTGGCAAGGTTGGCAAGTTGGCAAGGTTGGCAAGGTTGGCAAGGTCTTGGCACATTGGTTTGGCAAAGCTTGGCAAGGTGTTGGCAAGGTTATGTTGGCAAGGCTTGGCAAAGTTGTTGTGCCCGACGAGCTCGTGCAAGGATGGCATGCCAAACGATACAATGCAAGACCATGTGTGACTTAGTGTTCATTCCAGCACCAAGCTCCAATTCCATGCCCGATTCATGTGTCTTAGCCTCTGAATTAGACCCAATGGTACACATAAAAGTTCTAGCTAATCCTCTTAGCTTTCCACCAGTTCAAGAATCAGCATCATTGGGTACATGTAACTCAAGATATACACATTTTGTCAAACTGTGGCAATGAACTTTAACACAGAAATCCTGAACGTAGCAATCTTAAAGAAGCCCCCGTTTCTCATGCTTACACACAGAATTAGAAACTAGTTAAAACACAAGAAATGTAGTTCACCCAAAGGGCTTTCCAGAACATGCAAGATCTCATCATTCGGACAAGAAGTGAAAGAGTTATACCCAAAACAAATTGCACCAACATTCTGCCCAAACCCTAATTTGGCCAAATAAGCTCATTTCGGTTTTTCTTAAATTCCCACTCACTATTCTCATTGTTTCAAACTCTATACCTTGTCATTTGACACCAAGCATATATTTTCCTCATTTTAACAACATTTTTGGTCTTTTTTCACCATTTAAACACTATGAGTTGCAAACCACATAAACACACAATATAGCACATTGCACCACACATTTGCATGAAAATCAAGGAAAAAGCCAAGTGAAATAATACATTTAAGTTGGTATAAAACCAACTTATCACACAGTACCAGTAAAGTTGGGTGAAAAAATTGATTGACATAGTCTAAAATAACAAGTTTTTGAGTTTTGCTATTTTCAACCAAATAACGTGTGTTATAGCGCACGAAAAATGATAATTTTCTAAAACAATTACAATGCTATTTTGTAACACCCTTCATTAGATAGCACAATACCAGTAAAGTTGGATGAAAAAATGGATTGAATTACTCCAAAATAGCAAGTTTTTGAGTTTTGTCATTTTCAGCCAAAAAACGTGTGTTATAGCGTATGAAAAATAGTGATTTTTCAAAAAATTTACCTTTCTATTTCTTTTACTCCCTTCACTAGATAGCACAGCTCCAGTAAAGTTGGGTGAAAAAATGGATTGAAATAATCCAAAATAACAAGTTTTTATGTTTTGCCATTTTCAGCTAAAAAAATTGTGTTATAGCCCACGAAAAATGATGATTTTTGAAAAAATTTACATTTGTATTTTTTTAACACCCTTCATTAGATAGCACAGTACAAGTAAAGTTGGGTGAAAAAATGGATTGAAATAGTTCAAAATAACAAGTTTTTAACTTTTGCCGTTTTCAGCTAAAAAACGTGTGTTATAGCCCACGAAAAATGATGATTTTTCAAAAAATTTACCTTTCTATTTTTTTACACCTTCACTATATAGCACAGTTCCAGTAAAGTTGGGTGAAAAAATGGATTGAAATAGTCCAAAATAGCATGTTTTTAAGTTTTGCCATTTTCAGCCAAAAAACGTGTGTTATAACCTACAAAAAATGTTGATTTTCAAAAAATTCACATTTCTATTTTTTTAACACCCTTCACTAGATAGCACAGTACCATTAAAGCTGAGTGAAAAAATGAATTGAAATAATCCAGAATAGTCAGTTTTTAAATTTTTCCGTTTTCAGCCAAAAACGTGTGTTATAGCCTACGAGAAATGATGATTTTTCAAAAAACATTACATTTCTATTTTTTTAGCACCCTTCACTAGATAGCACAGTACCAGTAAACCTGGGTGAAAAAATGGATTGAAATAGTCCAAAATAACAAGTTTTTGACTTTTGCTATTTTCAGCCAAAAAACGTGTATAGCCCACGAAATATGATGATTTTTGAAAAATATTACAATTGTATTTTTTTAACACCGTTCTCTAGATAGCACAGTACCTGTAAATTTGGGTGAAAAAATGGATTGAAATAGTACAAAATAGCGTGTTTTTGAGTTTTGCTATTTTCTGCCAAAAAACGTTTGTTATAGCCCACAAAAATGTTGATTTTAAAAAAAATTACATTACTATTTTGTTAACACTCTTCACTAGATAGCACAGTACCACTAAAGCTAAGTGAAAAAATGAATTGAAATAATCCAGAATAGTCAGTTTTTAAAATTTGGCCATTTTCAGCCAAAAAACGGGTGTTATATCCTACGAAAAATGATGATTTTTCAAAAAAATTATATTTCTATTTTTTAGCACCCTTCACTAGATAGCACAGTACCAGTAAAGCTTGTGAAAAAATGGATTGAAATAGCCCAAAATAACAAGTTTTTGACTTTTGCCATTTTCAGCCAAAAAACGTGTTTTATAGCCCACGAAAAATGATGATTTTTGAAAAAATTTACATTTGTATTTTTTTAACACCCTTCATTAGATAGCACAGTACCAGTAAAGCCGGGTAAAAAAATGGATTGAAATAGTTCAAAATAACAAGTTTTTGACTTTTGCCGTTTTCAGCTAAAAAACGTGTGTTATAGCACGAAAAATGATGATTTTTCAAAAAATTTACCTTTCTATTTTTTTTACACCTTCACTATATAGCACAGTTCCAGTAAAGTTGGGTGAAAAAATGGATTGAAATAGTCCAAAATAGCATGTTTTTAAGTTTTGCCATTTTCAGCCAAAAAACGTGAGTTATAACCTACAAAAAATGTTGATTTTCAAAAAATTGACATTTCTATTTTTTTAACACCCTTCACTAGATAGCACAGTACCATTAAAGCTGAGTGAAAAAATGAATTGAAATAATCCAGAATAGTCAGTCTTTAAATTTTTCCGTTTTCAGCCAAAAAACGTTTGTTATAGCTACGAGAAATGATGATTTTTCAAAAAACATTACATTTCTATTTTTTTAGCTCCCTTCACTAGATAGCACAGTACCAGTAAAGCTGGGTGAAAAAATGGATTGAAAAAGTCCAAAATAACAAGTTTTTGACTTTTGCCATTTTCAGCCAAAAAACGTGTATAGCCCACGAAATATGATGATTTTTGAAAAATATTACATTTGTATTTTTTTAACACCGTTCTCTAGATAGCACAGTACCTGTAAATTTGGGTGAAAAAATGGATTGAAATAGTACAAAATAGCGTGTTTTTGAGTTTTGCTATTTTCTGCCAAAAAACGTGTGTTATAGCCCACAAAAATGTTGATTTTAAAAAAAATTACATTTCTATTTTGTTAGCACTCTTCACTAGATAGCACAGTACCATTAAAGCTGAGTGAAAAAATGAATTGAAATAATCCAGAATAGTCAGTTTTTAAAATTTGGCCATTTTCAGACAAAAAACGGGTGTTATATCCTACGAGAAGTGATGATTTTTCAAAAAAATTACATTTCTATTTTTTTAGCACCCTTCACTAGATAGCACAGTACCAGTAAAGCTTGTGAAAAAATGGATTGAAATAGCCCAAAATAACAAGTTTTTGACTTTTGCCATTTTCAGCCAAAAAACGTGTTTTATAGCACGAAAAATGATGATTTTTGAAAAAATTTACATTTGTATTTTTTTAACACTCTTCACTAGATAGCACAGTACCAGTAAAGCCGGGTAAAAAAATGGATTGAAATAGTTCAAAATAACAAGTTTTTGACTTTTGCCGTTTTCAGCTAAAAAACGTGTGTTATAGCCCACGAAAAATGATGATTTTTCAAAAAATTTACCTTTCTATTTTTTTTACACCTTCACTATATAGCACAGTTCCAGTAAAGTTGGGTGAAAAAATGGATTGAAATAGTCCAAAAATAGCATGTTTTTAAGTTTTGCCATTTTCAGCCAAAAAACGTGTGTTATAACCTACAAAAAATGTTGATTTTCAAAAAATTGACATTTCTATTTTTTTAACACCCTTCACTAGATAGCACACTACCATTAAAGCTGAGTGAAAAAATGAATTGAAATAATCCAGAATAGTCAGTTTTTAAATTTTTCCGTTTTCAGCCAAAAAACGTGTGTTATAGCCTACGAGAACTGATGATTTTTCAAAAAACATTACATTTCTATTTTTTTATCACCCTTCACTAGATAGCACAGTACCAGTAAAGCTTGTGAAAAAATGGATTGAAATAGCCCAAAATAACAAGTTTTTGACTTTTGCCATTTTCAGCCAAAAAACGTGTTTTATTGCACGAAAAATGATGATTTTTGAAAAAATTTACATTTGTATTTTTTTAACACTCTTCACTAGATAGCACAGTACCAGTAAAGCCGGGTAAAAAAATGGATTGAAATAGTTCAAAATAACAAGTTTTTGACTTTTGCCGTTTTCAGCTAAAAAACGTGTGTTATAGCCCACGAAAAATGATGATTTTTAAAAAAATTTACCTTTTTATTTTTTTTACACCTTCACTATATAGCACAGTTCCAGTAAAGTTGGGTGAACAAATGGATTGAAATAGTCCAAAAATAGCATGTTTTTAAGTTTTGCCATTTTCAGACAAAAAACGTGTGTTATAACCTACAAAAAATGTTGATTTTCAAAAAATTGACATTTCTATTTTTTTAACACCCTTCACTAGATAGCACACTACCATTAAAGCTGAGTGAAAAAATGAATTGAAATAATCCAGAATAGTCAGTTTTTAAATTTTTCCGTTTTCAGCCAAAAAACGTGTGTTATAGCCTACGAGAAATGATGATTTTTCAAAAAACATTACATTTCTATTTTTTTAGCACCCTTCACTAGATAGCACAGTACCAGTAAAGCTTTTGAAAAAATGGATTGAAATAGCCCAAAATAACAAGTTTTTGACTTTTGCCATTTTCAGCCAAAAAACGTGTTTTATAGCACGAAAAATGATGATTTTTGAAAAAATTTACATTTGTATTTTTTTAACACTCTTCACTAGGTAGCACAGTACCAGTAAAGCCGGGTAAAAAAATGGATTGAAATAGTTCAAAATAACAAGTTTTTGACTTTTGCCGTTTTCAGCTAAAAAACGTGTGTTATAGCCCACGAAAAATGATGATTTTTCAAAAAATTTACCTTTCTATTTTTTTTACACCTTCACTATATAGCACAGTTCCAGTAAAGTTGGGTGAAAAAATGGATTGAAATAGTCCAAAAATAGCATGTTTTTAAGTTTTGCTATTTTCAGCCAAAAAACGTGTGTTATAACCTACAAAAAATGTTGATTTTCAAAAAATTGACATTTCTATTTTTTTAACACCCTTCACTAGATAGCACACTACCATTAAAGCTGAGTGAAAAAATGAATTGAAATAATCCAGAATAGTCAGTTTTTAAATTTTTCCGTTTTCAGCCAAAAAACGTGTGTTATAGCCTACGAGAAATGATGATTTTTCAAAAAACATTACATTTCTATTTTTTTAGCACCCTTCACTAGATAGCACAGTACCAGTAAAGCTGGGTGAAAAAATGGATTGAAAAAGTCCAAAATAACAAGTTTTTGACTTTTGCCATTTTCAGCCAAAAAACGTGAGTTATAACCCACGAAAAATGATGATTTTTCAAAAAAATTACCTTTCTATTTTTTTACACCTTCACTATATAGCAGAGTTCCAGTAAAGTTGGGTGAAAAAATGGATTGAAATAGTACAAAATAGCGTGTTTTTGAGTTTTGCTATTTTCTGCCAAAAAACGTGTGTTATAGCCCACAAAAATGTTGATTTTAAAAAAAATTACATTTCTATTTTGTTAACACTCTTCGCTAGATAGCACAGTACCATTAAAGCTGAGTGAAAAAATGAATTGAAATAATCCAGAATAGTCAGTTTTTAAAATTTGGCTATTTTCAGACAAAAAACGGGTGTTATATCCTACGAGAAGTGATGATTTTTCAAAAAAATTACATTTCTATTTTTTTATCACCCTTCACTAGATAGCACAGTACCAGTAAAGCTTGTGAAAAAATGGATTGAAATAGCCCAAAATAACAAGTTTTTGACTTTTGCCATTTTCAGCCAAAAAACGTGTTTTATAGCACGAAAAATGATGATTTTTGAAAAAATTTACATTTGTATTTTTTTAACACTCTTCACTAGATAGCACAGTACCAGTAAAGCCGGGTAAAAAAATGGATTGAAATAGTTCAAAATAACAAGTTTTTGACTTTTGCCGTTTTCAGCTAAAAAACGTGTGTTATAGCCCACGAAAAATGATGATTTTTAAAAAAATTTACCTTTTTATTTTTTTTACACCTTCACTATATAGCACAGTTCCAGTAAAGTTGGGTGAACAAATGGATTGAAATAGTCCAAAAATAGCATGTTTTTAAGTTTTGCCATTTTCAGACAAAAAACGTGTGTTATAACCTACAAAAAATGTTGATTTTCAAAAAATTGACATTTCTATTTTTTTAACACCCTTCACTAGATAGCACACTACCATTAAAGCTGAGTGAAAAAATGAATTGAAATAATCCAGAATAGTCAGTTTTTAAATTTTTCCGTTTTCAGCCAAAAAACGTGTGTTATAGCCTACGAGAAATGATGATTTTTCAAAAAACATTACATTTCTATTTTTTTAGCACCCTTCACTAGATAGCACAGTACCAGTAAAGCTTTTGAAAAAATGGATTGAAATAGCCCAAAATAACAAGTTTTTGACTTTTGCCATTTTCAGCCAAAAAACGTGTTTTATAGCACGAAAAATGATGATTTTTGAAAAAATTTACATTTGTATTTTTTTAACACTCTTCACTAGATAGCACAGTACCAGTAAAGCCGGGTAAAAAAATGGATTGAAATAGTTCAAAATAACAAGTTTTTGACTTTTGCCGTTTTCAGCTAAAAAACGTGTGTTATAGCCCACGAAAAATGATGATTTTTCAAAAAATTTACCTTTCTATTTTTTTTACACCTTCACTATATAGCACAGTTCCAGTAAAGTTGGGTGAAAAAATGGATTGAAATAGTCCAAAAATAGCATGTTTTTAAGTTTTGCTATTTTCAGCCAAAAAACGTGTGTTATAACCTACAAAAAATGTTGATTTTCAAAAAATTGACATTTCTATTTTTTTAACACCCTTCACTAGATAGCACACTACCATTAAAGCTGAGTGAAAAAATGAATTGAAATAATCCAGAATAGTCAGTTTTTAAATTTTTCCGTTTTCAGCCAAAAAACGTGTGTTATAGCCTACGAGAAATGATGATTTTTCAAAAAACATTACATTTCTATTTTTTTAGCACCCTTCACTAGATAGCACAGTACCAGTAAAGCTGGGTGAAAAAATGGATTGAAAAAGTCCAAAATAACAAGTTTTTGACTTTTGCCATTTTCAGCCAAAAAACGTGAGTTATAACCCACGAAAAATGATGATTTTTCAAAAAAATTACCTTTCTATTTTTTTACACCTTCACTAGGTAGCAGAGTTCCAGTAAAGTTGGGTGAAAAAATGGATTGAAATAGTACAAAATAGCGTGTTTTTGAGTTTTGCTATTTTCTGCCAAAAAACGTGTGTTATAGCCCACAAAAATGTTGATTTTAAAAAAAATTACATTTCTATTTTGTTAACACTCTTCGCTAGATAGCACAGTACCATTAAAGCTGAGTGAAAAAATGAATTGAAATAATCCAGAATAGTCAGTTTTTAAAATTTGGCCATTTTCAGACAAAAAACGGGTGTTATATCCTACGAGAAGTGATGATTTTTCAAAAAAATTACATTTCTATTTTTTTATCACCCTTCACTAGATAGCACAGTACCAGTAAAGCTTGTGAAAAAATGGATTGAAATAGCCCAAAATAACAAGTTTTTGACTTTTGCCATTTTCAGCCAAAAAACGTGTTTTATAGCACGAAAAATGATGATTTTTGAAAAAATTTACATTTGTATTTTTTTAACACTCTTCACTAGATAGCACAGTACCAGTAAAGCCGGGTAAAAAAATGGATTGAAATAGTTCAAAATAACAAGTTTTTGACTTTTGCCGTTTTCAGCTAAAAAACGTGTGTTATAGCCCACGAAAAATGATAATTTTTCAAAAAATTTACCTTTCTATTTTTTTTACACCTTCACTATATAGCACAGTTCCAGTAAAGTTTGGTGAAAAAATGGATTGAAATAGTCCAAAATAGCATGTTTTTAAGTTTTGCCATTTTCAGCCAAAAAACGTGTGTTATAACCTACAAAAAATGTTGATTTTCAAAAAATTGACATTTCTATTTTTTTAACACCCTTCACTAGATAGCACAGTACCATTAAAGCTGAGTGAAAAAATGAATTGAAATAATCCAGAATAGTCAGTTTTTAAATTTTTCCGTTTTCAGCCAAAAAACGTGTGTTATAGCCTACGAGAAATGATGATTTTTCAAAAAACATTACATTTCTATTTTTTTAGCACCCTTCACTAGATAGAACAGTACCAGTAAAGCTGGGTGAAAAAATGGATTGAAATAGTCCAAAATAACAAGTTTTTGACTTTTGCCATTTTCAGCCAAAAAACGTGTATAGCCCACGAAATATGATGATTTTTGAAAAATATTACATTTGTATTTTTTTAACACCGTTCTCTAGATAGCACAGTACCTGTAAATTTGGGTGAAAAAATGGATTGAAATAGTACAAAATAGCGTGTTTTTGAGTTTTGCTATTTTCTGCCAAAAAACGTGTGTTATAGCCCACAAAAATGTTGATTTTAAAAAAAATTACATTTCTATTTTGTTAGCACTCTTCACTAGATAGCACAGTACCATTAAAGCTGAGTGAAAAAATGAATTGAAATAATCCAGAATAGTCAGTTTTTAAAATTTAGCCATTTTCAGACAAAAAACGGGTGTTATATCCTACAAGAAGTGATGATTTTTCAAAAAAATTACATTTCTATTTTTTTAGCACCCTCATTAGATAGCACAGTACCAGTAAAGCTTGTGAAAAAATGGATTGAAATAGCCTAAAATAACAAGTTTTTTACTTTTGCCATTTTCAGCCAAAAAACGTGTTTTATAGCACGAAAAATGATGATTTTTGAAAAAATTTACATTTGTATTTTTTAACACTCTTCACTAGATAGCACAGTACCAGTAAAGCCGGGTAAAAAAATGGATTGAAATAGTTCAAAATAACAAGTTTTTGACTTTTGCCGTTTTCAGCTAAAAAACGTGTGTTATAGCCCACGAAAAATGATGATTTTTCAAAAAATTTACCTTTCTATTTTTTTTACACCTTCACTATATAGCACAGTTCCAGTAAAGTTGGGTGAAAAAATGGATTGAAATAGTCCAAAATAGCATGTTTTTAAGTTTTGCCATTTTCAGCCAAAAAACGTGTGTTATAACCTACAAAAAATGTTGATTTTCAAAAAATTGACATTTCTATTTTTTTAACACCCTTCACTAGATAGCACAGTACCATTAAAGCTGAGTGAAAAAATGAATTGAAATAATCCAGAATAGTCAGTCTTTAAATTTTTCCATTTTCAGCCAAAAAACGTGTGTTATAGCCTACGAGAAATGATGATTTTTCAAAAAACATTACATTTCTATTTTTTTAGCACCCTTCACTAGATAGCACAGTACCAGAAAAGCTGGGTGAAAAAATGGATGGAAATAGTCCAAAATAACAAGTTTTTGACTTTTGCCATTTTCAGCCAAAAATATGTGTCATAGCCCACGAAAATGATGATTTTTGAAAAAAATTACATTTGTACTTTTTTAATACCCCTCACTAGATAGCATAGTACCCGTAAAGTTGGGTGAAAAAATGGATTGAAATAGTCCAAAATAACAAGTTTTTAAGTTTTGCCATTTCAGCCAAAAAACGTGTGTTATACCCCACGAAAAATGGTGATTTTTGAAAAAATTTACATTTGTATTTTTTTACACCCTTCACTCGTTAACACAGTACCAGTAAAGTTGGGTGAAAAAATTGATTGACATAGTCTAAAATAACAAGTTTTTGAGTTTTGCTATTTTCAGCCAAATAACGTGTGTTATAGCGCACGAAAAATGATAATTTTCTAAAACAGTTACAATGCTATTTTGTAACACCCTTCATTAGATAGCACAATACCAGTAAAGTTGGATGAAAAAATGGATTGAATTACTCCAAAATAGCAAGTTTTTGAGTTTTGCCATTTTCAGCCAAAAAACCTGTGTTATAGCGTACGAAAAATAGTGATTTTACAAAAAATTTACCTTTCTATTTCTTTTACTCCCTTCACTAGATAGCACAGTTCCAGTAAAGTTGGGTGAAAAAATGGATTGAAATAATCCAAAATAACAAGTTTTTATGTTTTGCCATTTTCAGCTAAAAAACGTGTGTTTTAACCCACGAAAAATGATGATTTTTGAAAAAATTTACATTTGTATTTTTTTAACACCCTTCACTCGTTAGCACAGTACCAGTAAAGTTGGGTGAAAAAATTGATTGACATAGTACAAAATAACAAGTTTTTGACTTTTGCTATTTTTATCCAAAAAAACGTGTGTTATAGCGCACGAAAAATGATGATTTTTCAAAAAAATTACAATTATATTTTTTAACACCCTTCATTAGATAGCACAGTACCAGTAAAGTTGGGTGAAAAAATGGATTGAAATAGTCCAAAATAGCAAGTTTTTGAGTTTTGCCATTTTCAGCCAAAAAACGTGAGTTATAACCCACGAAAAATGATGATTTTTGAAAAAAATTACATTTGTATTTTTTTAACACCCTTCACTAGATAGCTCAGTACCAGTAAAGCTTGTGAAAAAATGGATTGAAATAGCCCAAAATAACAAGTTTTTTACTTTTACCATTTTCAGCCAAAAAACGTGTTTTATAGCCCACGAAAAATGATGATTTTTGAAAAAATTCACATTTGTATTTTTTTAACACCCTTCATTAGATAGCACAGTACCAGTAAAGTTGGATGAAAAAATGGATTGAAATAGTCCAAAATAACAAGTTTTTGACTTTTGCCATTTTCAGCCAAAAAACGTGTATAGCCCCACGAAATATGATGATTTTTGAAAAATGTTACATTTGTATTTTTTTAACACCGTTCTCTAGATAGCACAGTACCTGTAAATTTGGGTGAAAAAATGGATTGAAATAGTACAAAATATCGTGTTTTTGAGTTTTGCTATTTTCTGCCAAAAAACGTGTGTTATAGCCCACAAAAATGTTGATTTTAAAAAAAATTACATTTCTATTTTGTTAACACTCTTCACTAGATAGCACAGTACCATTAAAGCTGAGTGAAAAAATGAAGTGAAATAATCCAGAATAGTCAGTTTTTAAAATTTGGCCATTTTCAGCCAAAAAACGGGTGTTATATCCTACGAGAAATGATGATTTTTCAAAAAAATTACATTTCTATAGCACAGTACCAGTAAAGCTTGTGAAAAAATGGATTGAAATAGCCCAAAATAACAAGTTTTTGACTTTTGCCATTTTCAACCAAAAAACGTGTTTTATAGCACGAAAAATGATGATTTTTGAAAAAATTAACATTTGTATTTTTTTTAACAATCTTCACTAGATAGCACAGTACCAGAAAAGCCGGGTAAAAAAATGGATTGAAATAGTTCAAAATGACAAGTTTTTGACTTTTGCCGTTTTCAGCTAAAAAAAGTGTGTTATAGCCCACGAAAAATGATGATTTTTGAAAAAATTTACATTTGTATTTTTTTAACACCCTTCACTAGATAGCACAGTACCAGTAAAGTTGGGTGAAAAAATTGATTGACATAATCCAAATTAGCAAGTTTTGAGTTTTTCCATTTTCAGCCAAAAAACGTGTGTTATAACACATGAAAAATAATAATTTTTCAAAAAAATTACATTTCTATTTTTTTAACACCCTTTATTAAATAGCACAGTACCAGTAAAGTTTGGTAAAAAATGGATTGAAATAGTCCAAAATAGCAAGTTTTTGAGTTTTGCCATTTTCAGCCAAAAAATGTGTGTTATAGCTCACGAAAAATGATTATTTTTCAAAAAATCTACCTTTCTATTTTTTTACACCATTTACTAGATAGCACAGTTCCAATAAAGTTGGGTAAAAAAATGGATTGAAATAGTCCATAATAGAGTGTTTTTGAGTTTTGCCATTTTTGCCACAAAACATGTGTTATAGCCAACGAAAAATGTTGATTTTCAAAAAATTAAATTTCTATTTCTTTAACACCCTTCACTAGATAGCACAGTACCATTAAAGCTGAGTGAAAAAATGAATTGAAATACTCCAGAATAGTCAGTTTTTAAATTTTCCCGTTTCAAGCAAAAAACGGGTGTTATAGCTTACGAGAAATGATGATTTTTCAAAAAAATTACATTTCTATATTTTTAGCACCCTTCACTAGATAGCACAGTACCAGTAAAGCTGAGTGAAAAAATGGATTGAAATAGTCCAAAATAAAAAGTTTTTGACTTTTGCAATTTTCAGCCAAAAAACATGTGTTATAGCCCACGAAATATGATGATTTTTGAAAAAAATTACATTTGTATTTTTTTAACACCCTTCACTAGATAGCACAGTACCTGTAAATTTGGGTGAAAAAATGGATTGAAATAGTCCAAAATAGCGTGTTTTTGAGTTTTGCTATTTTCTGCCAAAAAACATGTGTTATAGCCCACAAACATGTTGATTTTCAAAAAAATTACATTTCTATTTTTTTAACACACTTCACTAGATAGCACAGTACCATTAAAGCTGAATGAAAAAATGAATTGAAATAATCCAGAATAGTCAGTTTTTAAAATTTGGCCATTTTCAGCCAAAAAACGGGAATGATTTTTCAAAAAATTTACATTTCTATTTTTTTAACACCTTTCACTTGATAGCACAGTACCTGTAAAGTTGGGTAAAAAAATGGATTGAAATAGTCCAAACTAACAAGTTTTTGACTTTTGCCATTTTCAGCCAAAAACAGGTGTCATAGCCCACGAAAATGATGATTTTTGAAAAAAATTACATTTGTACTTTTTTATTACCCCTCACTAGATTGCATAGTACCCGTAAAGTTGGGTGAAAAAATGGATTGAAATAGTCCAAAATAACAAGTTTTTAAGTTTTGCCATTTCAGCCAAAAAAAGTTTGTTATACCCCACGAAAAATGATGATTTTTGAAAAAATTTACATTTGTATTTTTTTAACACCCTTCACTCAGACAACTAATTCAAAATCTACAAGAAGTCTGTCTGCCAAATTCTTGGAAGACGTGCCAAAAAGAAGAGAATGCAGTTGCCCAATTACTAGCAAAATTAGCTTTACTACATCCGGATGAAACGATCATAGATGAAGACATGCTTCAAGAAAAAATTCGTAAGGTAGTTAGACTAAAAAGGCTGGGAATTCCATATATCAAAAGATCATATCAATTTCAATGTCGCCTGCTCTCTTCATAAAATGCTTCACACTTGCACTCACAAAAGACCATTGACTGCCGAAGTTAGGTCATTTAGTCTAAAATTCTGTCGGCTGCTGAAGTTAGGCCTATCTTTTGTTTGGCTGCTGATGTTAGGCCTTTTATCCAGTTTAGTCATAGATGAATTGTGGAATCTTTGCAAAGGAGACTAATTATCTCCTTCATTCAATCATTAACTTTATATTAGGAGCTTGTAAAGGAGGAAGTACTCCTTGTTTATATGTCTTAAAATTTGCAGTTTCAATGTAAGGGAGGAGTCCTCCCTATTTATCGTCTTCCAATGTTTGTACTAATGGTGTGGTTATATCCGCCATTATTGGTTTTGTTCCTCTTGTTATCAATAAAACAGGGAGTGGCGCCCCCCCGCAAATGGGATGTTTAGCCAAATAAAAATAAAAAAAATAAAAAAAATAAAAAAAAATAAAAACACCCTTCTCTCGTTAACACAGTACCAGTAAAGTTGGGTGAAAAAATTGATTGACATAGTCTAAAAAAACAAGTTTTTGAGTTTTGCTATTTTCAGCCAAATAACGTGTGTTATAGCGCACGAAAAATGATAATTTTCTAAAACAATTACAATTCTATTTTGTAACACCCTTCATTAGATAGAACAATACCAGTAAAGTTGGATGAAAAAATGGATTGAAATACTCCAAAATAGCAAGTTTTTGAGTTTTCCATTTTCAGCCAAAAAACGTGTGTTATAGCGTACGAAAAATAGTGATTTTTCAAAAAATTTACCTTTCTATTTCTTTTACTCCCTTCACTAGATAGCACAGTTCCAGTAAAGTTGGGTGAAAAAATGGATTGAAATAATCCAAAATAACAAGTTTTTAAGTTTTGCCATTTTCAGCTAAAAAACGTGTATAGCCCACGAAAAATGATGATTTTTGAAAAAATTTACATTTGTATTTTTTTAACACCCTTCACTCGTTAGCACAGTACCAGTAAAGTTGGGTGAAAAAATTGATTGACATAGTACAAAATAACAAGTTTTTGAGTTTTGCTATTTTTATCCAAAAAAACGTGTGTTATAGCGCACGAAAAATGATGATTTTCCAAAAAAATTACAATTATATTTTTTAACACCCTTCATTAGATAGCACAGTACCAGTAAAGTTGGGTGAAAAAATGGATTGAAATAGTCCAAAATAGCAAGTTTTTGAGTTTTGCCATTTTCAGTCAAAAAACGTGAGTTATAACCCACGAAAAATGATGATTTTTAAAAAAATTTACCTTTCTATTTTTTTTACACCTTCACTATATAGCACAGTTCCAGTAAAGTTGGGTGAAAAAATGGATTGAAATAGTCCAAAATAGCATGTTTTTAAGTTTTGCCATTTTCAGCCAAAAAACATTTGTTATAACCTACAAAAAATGTTGATTTTCAAAAAATTAACATTTCTATTTTTTTAACACCCTTCACTAGATAGCACAGTAACATTAAAGCTGAATGAAAAAATGAATTGAAATAATCAAGAATAGTCAGTTTTTAAATTTTTCCGTTTTCAGCCAAAAAACGTGTGTTATAGCCTACGAGAAATGATGATTTTTCAAAAAAATTACATTTCTATTTTTTTAGCACCCTTCACTAGATAGCACAGTACCAGTAAAGCTTGTGAAAAAATGGATTGAAATAGCCCAAAATAACAAGTTTTTGACTTTTGCCATTTTCAGCCAAAAAACGTGTTTTATAGCCCACGAAAAATGATGATTTTTGAAAAAATTTACATTTGTATTTTTTTAACACCCTTCATTAGATAGCACAGTACCAGTAAAGTTGGGTGAAAAAATTGATTGACATAATCCAAATTAGCAAGTTTTGAGTTTTTCCATTTTCAGCCAAAAAACGTGTATTATAACACACGAAAAATAATAATTTTTCAAAAAAATTACATTTCTATTTTTTTTAACACCCCCTTTATTAAATAGCGCAGTACCAGTAAAGTTTGGTAAAAAAATTGATTGAAATAGTCTAAAATAGCAAGTTTTTGAGTTTTGCCATTTTCAGCCAAAAAACGTGTGTTATAGCTCACGAAAAATGATTATTTTTCAAAAAATCTACCTTTCTATTTTTTTACACCATTTACTAGATAGCACAGTTGCAATAAAGCTGGGTGAAAAAATGGATTGAAATAGTCCAAAATAGTGTGTTTTTGAGTTTTTCCATTTTTTGCCAAAAAACATGTGTTATAGCCAACGAATAATGTTGATTTTCAAAAAATTAAATTTCTATTTCTTTAACACCCTTCATTAGATAACACAGTACCATTAAAGCTCAGTGAAAAAATGAATTGAAATAATCCAGAATAGTCAGTTTTTAAATTTTCACGTTTCAAACAAAAAACGGGTGTTATAGCCTACGAGAAATGATGATTTTTCAAAAAAATTACATTTCTATTTTTTTAGCACCCTTCACTAGATAGCACAGTACCAGTAAAGCTGGGTGAAAAAATGGATTGAAATAGTCCAAAATAAAAAGTTTTTGACTTTTGCCATTTTCAGCCTAAAAACATGTGTTATAGCCCACGAAATATGATGATTTTTGAAAAAAATTACATTTGTATTTTTTTAACACCCTTCACTAGATAGCACAGTACCTGTAAATTTGGGTGAAAAAATGGATTGAAATAGTCCAAAATAGCGTGTTTTTGAGTTTTGCAATTTTCTGCCAAAAAACGTGTGTTATAGCCCACAAACATGTTGATTTTCAAAAAAATTACATTTCTATTTTGTTAACACTCTTCACTAGATAGCACAGTACCATTAAACCTGAGTGAAAAATGAATTGAAATAATCCAGAATAGTCAGTTTTCAAAATTTGGCCATTTTCAGCCAAAAAACGGGTGTTATATCTTACGATAAATGATGATTTTTCAAAAAAATTACATTTCTATTTTTTTAAGCACCCTTCACTAGATAGCACAGTACCGGTAAAGCTTGTGAAAAAATGGATTGAAATAGCCCAAAATAACAAGTTTTTGACTTTCGCCATTTTCAGCCAAAAAACCAGTTTTATAACCAACGAAAAATGATGATTTTTGAAAAAATTTACATTTCTAATTTTTTAACACCTTTCACTAGATAGCACAGTACCTGTAAAGTTGGGTAAAAAAATGAATTGAAATAGTTCAAAATAACAAGTTTTTGACTTTTGCGGTTTTCAGCTAAAATACGTGTGTTATAGCCCACGAAAAATGATGATTTTTGAAAAAATTTACATTTGTATTTTTTTAACACCCTTCACTAGATAGCACAGTACCAGTAAAGTTGGGTGAAAAATTGATTGACATAATCCAAAATAGCAAGTTTTGAGTTTTTCCATTTTCAGCCAAAAAACGTGTATTATAACACACGAAAAATAATGATTTTTCAAAAAAATTACATTTCTATTTTTTTAATAACCTTTATTAAATAGCACAATACCTTTCTATTTTTTTTACACCATTTAATAGATAGCACAGTTCCAATAAAGTTGGGTGAAAAAATGGATTGAAATAGTCCAAAATAGCGTGTTTTTGAGTTTTACCATTTTCTGCCAAAAAACGTGTGTTATTGCCCACGAAAAATGTTGATTCTCAAAAAATTAAATTTCTATTTTTTTAACACCCTTCACTAGATAACACAGTACCATTAAAGCTGAGTGAAAAAATGAACTGAAATAATCCAGAATAGTCAGTTTTTAAATTTTCCCATTTCAAACAAAAAACGGGTGTTATAGCTTACGAGAAATGATGATTTTTCAAAAAAATTACATTTCTATTTTTTTAGCACCCTTCACTAGATAGCACAGTACCAATAAAGCTGGGTGAAAAAATGGATTGAAATAGTCCAAAATAACAAGTTTTTGACTTTTGCCATTTTCAGCCAAAAACATGTGTCATAGCCCACGAAAATGATGATTTTTGAAAAAAATTACATTTGTACTTTTTTAATACCCCTCACTAGATAGCATAGTACCCGTAAAGTTGGGTGAAAAAATGGATTGAAATAGTCCAAAATAACAAGTTTTTAAGTTTTGCCATTTCAGCCAAAAAACGTGTGTCAAACCCCACGAAAAATGATGATTTTTGAAAAAATTTACATTTGTATTTTTTTAACACCCTTCACTCGTTAACACAGTACCAGTAAAATTGGGTGAAAAAATTGATTGACATACTCTAAAATAACAAGTTTTTGAGTTTTGTTATTTTCAGCCAAATAACGTGTGTTATAGCGCACGAAAAATGATAATTTTCTAAAACAATTACAATTCTATTTTGTAACACCCTTCATTAGATAGCACAATACCAGTAAAGTTGGATGAAAAAATGGATTGAAATACTCCAAAATTGCAAGTTTTTGAGTTTTGCCATTTTCAGCCAAAAAACGTGTGTTATAGCGTAAGAAAAATAGTGATTTTTCAAAAAATTTACCTTTCTATTTCTTTTACTCCCTTCACTAGATAGCACAGTTCCAGTAAAGTTGGGTGTAAAAATGGATTGAAATAATCCAAAATAACAAGTTTTTAAGTTTTGCCATTTTCAGCTAAAAAACGTGTGTTATAGCCCACGAAAAATGATGATTTTTGAAAAAATTTATATTTGTATTTTTTTAACACCCTTCACTCGTTAGCACAGTACCAGTAAAGTTGGGTGAAAAAATTGATTGACATAGTACAAAATAACAAGTTTTTGAGTTTTGCTATTTTTATCCAAAAAACGTGTGTTATAGCGCACGAAAAATGATGATTTTCTAAAAAAATTACAATTATATTTTTTAACACCCTTCATTAGATAGCACAGTACCAGTAAAGTTGGGTGAAAAAATGGATTGAAATAGTCCAAAATAGCAAGTTTTTGAGTTTTGCCATTTTCAGCCAAAAAACGTGAGTTATAACCCACGAAAAATGATGATTTTTCAAAAAAATTACCTTTCTATTTTTTTACACCTTCACTATATAGCAGAGTTCCAGTAAAGTTGGGTGAAAAAATGGATTGAAACAGTCCAAAATAGCAAGTTTTTAAGTTTTGCCATTTTCAGCCAAAAAACGTGTGTTATAACCTAGAAAAAATGTTGATTTTCAAAAAATTAACATTTTTATTTTTTTAACACCCTTCACTAGATAGCACAGTACCTTTAAAGCTGAGTGAAAAAATGTATTGAAATAATCCAGAATAGTCAGTTTTTAAATTTTTCCGTTTTCAGCCAAAAAACGTGTGTTATAGTCGACGAGAAATGATGATTTTTCAAAAAATTAAATTTCTATTTTTTAGTACCCTTCACTAGATAGCAGAGTACCAGTAAAGCTGGGTGAAAAAATAGATTGAAATAGTCCAAAATAACAAGTTTTTGACTTTGGCCATTTTCAGCTAAAAAACGTGTGTTATAGCACACGAAAATGATGATTTTTTTAAAAAAAATTCATTTTACTTTTTTAACACCCTTCAGTAGATAGCACAGTACCTGTAAAGTTGGGTGAAAAAATGGATTGAAATAGTCAAAAATAACAAGTTTTTGAGTTTTGCCATTTTCAGCCATAAAACGTCTGTTATAGCCTAGGAAAACTGATGATTTTTGAAAAAATTTACATTTGAATTTTTTTAACACCCTTCACCAGATAGCACAGTACCTGTAAAGCTGTGTGAAAAAATGGATCAAAATAGTCAAAAATAACAAGTTTTTGACTTTTTCCGTTTTCAGCCTAAAAACGTGTGTTATAACCCACGAAAAATGTTGATTTTTGAAAAATTTACCTTTGTATTTTTTTAACACCCATCACTAGATAGCACAGTACCAGTAAAGTTGGGTGAAAAAATTGACTGACATAGTCCAAAATAGCAAGTTTTTGACTTTTGCCGTTTTCAGCAAAAAAACGTGTGTTATAGCACACGAAAAATGATGAATTTTCAAAAAAATTACATTTTTATTTTTTTAACACCCTTGATTAGATATCACAGTACAATTAAAGTTGGGTAAAAAATGGATTGAAATAGTCCAAAATAGCAAGTTTTTGAGTTTTGTAATTTTCAGCCAAAAAACGTGTGTTATAGCATACGAAAAATGATGATTTTTCAATAAATTTTCATTTGTATTTTTTAACACCCTTCATTAGATAGCACAGTACAAGGAAAGTTGGGTGAAAAAATGAATTGAAATAATCTAGAATAGCCAGTTTTTAAATTTTCCAATTTTCAGCCAAAAAATGTGTATTATAGCCCACAAAAAATTATGATTTTTCAAAAAATTACATTTGTATTTTTTTAACACCCTTCACTAGATAGCACAGCACCAGTAAAGCTGGGTGAAAAAATGGATTTAAATAGTCAAAAATATCAAGTTTTTGACTTTTGCCGTTTTCAGCCTAAAAACGTGAGTTATAGCCCACAAAAAATGATGGTTTTTCAAAAAATTACATTTCTATTGTTTTTACACACTTCACTAGACAACACAGTAACAATAAAGCTGGGTGATAAAATGGATTAAAATAATCCAGAATAGCCAGTTTACCGTTTTTAGCCATAAAATGTGTGTTATAGCCTACGAAAAATTATGATTTTTCAAAAAAATTATATTTTTATTTTTTTAACAACCTTCACTAGATAGCACAACACCAGTAAAGCTGGGTGAAAAAATGGATGTAAATAGTCCAAAATAACAAGTTTTTGACTTCTGTCGTTTTCAGCCTAAAAATGTGTGTTATAACCTACGAAAAACAATGATTTTTGAAAAAAATTACATTTGTATTTTTTTAACACCCTTCACTAGATAGCATAGTACAAGTAAATCTGGGTGAAAAAATCGTTTGAAATAGTCCAAAATAGCAAGTTTTTGACTTTTGCCGTTTTCAGCCAAAAAACGTGTGTTATTGCCCACGAAAAATGATGATTTTTGAAAAAATACACTAGTATTTTTTAATACCCTTCACTAGATAGCACAGTACTAGTAAAGTTCTGTGAAAAAATGGCTCGAAATAGTCCAAAATAACAAGTTTTTGACTTTTGCCGTTTTCAGCCTAAAAACGTGTGTTCTAACCCACGAAAAATGATGATTTTTGAAAAAATTTACATTTGTATTTTAACACCCTTCACTAGATAGCACAGTACCAGTAAAGCTGCTTGAAAAAATGAATTGAAATCGTCCAAAATAGCAAGTTTTTGAGTTTTGTCTTTTCAGCCAAAAAACGTATGTTATAGTCTACGAAAAATGATGATTTTTCAAAAAAAATTAACATTTCTATTTTTTTTAGCACCCTTTACTATATAGGACTGTACCAGTAAAGCTGTGCGAAAAAATGGATTGAAATAGTTCAAAATAGCAAGTTTTTTAATTTTACCATTTTCAGCCAAAAATCGTGTGTTATAGCACCAGAAAAATGATGATTTTTCAATAAATTTACATTTACATTTTTTTAACACACTTCACTAGATAGCACAGTACATGTAAAGCTCGGTGAAAATGGATTGAAATAGTCCAAAATAACAAGTTTTGGACTTTTGCCGTTTTCAACCAAAACAATGTGTTATAGCCCACGAAAAATGTAGATTTTTGAAAAAATTTACATTTGTATTTTTTTAACACCCATCACTAGATAGCACAGTACCAGTAAAGTTGTGTGAAAAAATTGACTGACATAGTCCAAAATAGCAAGTTTTTGAGTTTTGTCGTTTTCAGTCAAAAAACGTGTGTTATAGCACACGAAAAATGATAATTTTTTAAAATAATTACATTTCTATTTTTTTAACACCCATGATTAGATAGCATAGTACCAGTAAAGTTGGGTAAAAAAATGGATTGAAATAGTCCAAAATAGCAAGTTTTCGAGTTTTGTCATTTTCATTCAAAATAGCACAGTACCTGGACTCCCCGATACGGTCTCTCATGGTAACCTGTCCAATGTTGATAATGGACGAAGCGACAACATAGAGGTGAAAGTCCACTTTGAGGAGCAAGTGCTTTGCCAAGAACTCCAAACCCAAACTCCAATTAAAACAAGCAGGTATAACCTTCGTTCCCTATCCAAAGAGGAGATCTATGAAAAACAGAGTTAAAAGAAAAAGAAAAAGATAGAGGCAAGGAGGAATGCCCTGGAGTTTTGTTACTCTGATTCCGATACCCATATTGATGTTGGGTAGCGGCTGCTTGCATTTATATGATGTTATCTGTTATTTTTGAATAGTAGACTTCCTAGATATTTTCTATGCTGGAATGTATGGTGGGAGATTGCTCTGTAGTACTGCTCGATCCTTGAATCTCCTGGTTGTGCGAATGGATTTGGAAATCCAATTTTGATCACTTACTCATGCATTTAGGAACAACTGGTGGAGATGGTAGTAGTTAGAACTGTGAAAATTTAGGTCATACTTGGTTGCATTGTTGTTGATTCTCTGATCTATCATTTTGCTGGTGCATACTCGTTCCAAGGTCTGGGATTGGCAATTTGATGTTTGGCTTAGTGGGCCCCACCCGGTGTTAGCTCTTTGGAGGCCTAAAATTAGTGTTATATGCATATGTCTGGGATTTTTGGTTTATGTAAATTTCAAGATTAGGTTTGTACTTTCAGTAGCTGACTTTTAATTCTTCCCAAGTCGTTTGGAAATAAAAACCAATACTCTAGAAATTCCTAGAGTAGAAATTTTCTTTTTCCATTTTCATATGCTTAGGAATTCATGTAATGCAGTAGTACTCCAAGTTTATCGCTTTCTCTTTGTAACGGTGCATTTGGGTATACCCATCATCGTCTTTTGTCTACTCTGTAAATAAGATCGGCTGTTTAAATTAAAAAAAATCCAAAAAACATGTGTTATAGCCCACGAAAAATGATGATTTTTTAAAAAATTTGCCTTTCTATTTTTTTTACACCCTTCACTAGATAGCACAGTTCCAGTAAAATTGTTTGAAAAAATGGATTGAAATAGTTCAAAATTGCATGTTTTTGAGTTTTGCTATTTTCAGCCAAAAAACGTGTGTTATAGCCAACAAAAAATGTTAATTTTCAAAAAATTTACCTTTCTGTTTTTTTTAACAGCCTTCACTAGATAGCACAGTACCAGTAAAGTTGGGTGAAAAAATGGATTGAATTGTCCAAAATTGCAAGTTTTTGAGTTTGCCGTTTTCCGCCAAAAATCGTTTGTTATAGCCATCGAAAAATAATAATTTTTCAAAAAAATTACATTTATATTTTTTAACACCCTTCACTAGATAGCACAGTACCAGTAAAATTGGGTGAAAAAATGGATTGAAATAGTCCAAAATAACAAGTTTTTGAGTTTTGCCGTTTTCCGCAAAAAACGTTTGTTATAGCCCTCGAAAAATGATGATTTTTCAAAAAAAATTACATTTCTATTTTTTAACACCCTTCACTAGATAGCACAGTACCAGCAAAATTTGGGTGAAAAAATAGATTGAAATAGTCCAAAATAGCAAGTAAAGATGGGTGCAAAAAAAGAATTAAAATAGTCGAATACCGCAGTTATAGCACACAAAAAAATGTTGAATGTAAAAAAATTTACATTCCTGTTTTTTTAACACACTTCACTAGATAGCACAGTACCATTAAAGCTGAGTGAAAAAATGAATTGAAATAATCCAAAATAGTCAGTTTTTAAATTTTCCCGTTTTCAGCCAAAAAACGTGTGTTATAGCCTATGAGAAATGATAGCACTATACTAGTAAAGTTGGGTGAAAAAAAGGATCGAAATAGTCCAAAATAGCAAGTTTTTGAGTTTTGCCATTTCAACCAAAAAACGTGTGTTATAGCCCACGAAAAATGATGATTTTTTTAAAAAATTTCATTTCTATTTTTTAAACATCCTTCACTAGATAGCACAGTACTAGCAAAGCTGTTTGAAAAAATGGATTGAAGTAGTCCAAAATAGAGAGTTTTTTAGTTTTGCCATTTTCATCCAAAAAACGTGTGTTATAGCCAACGAAAAATGATGATTTTTTCAAAAATTTACAGTTCAATTTTTTTTAACACCCTTCACTATATAGCACATGACCAATAAAGCTGGGTGAAAAAATGAATTGAAATAATCCAGAATAGCCAGTTTTTAAATTTTCCCATTTTCAGCCAAAAAATGTTTATTATAGCCCACGAAAAAATATGATTTTTCAAAAAACTTATATTTCTATTTTTTTAATACCCTTGATTAGATAGCACAGTACCAATAAAGTTGGGTAAAAAAAATGGATTGAAATAGTCCAAAATAGCAAGTTTTTGAGTTTTGTCATTTTCAGCCAAAAAACGTGTGTTATAGCCCACAAAAAATGTTAATTTTAAAAAAATTTACCTTTCTGTTTTTTTAACAGCCTTCACTAGATAGCACAGTACCAGTAAAGTTGGGTGAAAAAATGGATTGAATTGTCCAAAATTGCAAGTTTATGAGTTTTGCCGTTTTCCGCCAAAAATCGATTGTTATACCCTCGAAAAATAATGATTTTTCAAAAAAATTACATTTATATTTTTTAACACCCTTCACTAGATAGCACAATGCCAGTAAAACTGGGTGAAAAAATGGATTGAAATAGTCCAAATTAACAAGTTTTTAAGTTTTGCCGTTTTCCGCAAAAAACGTTTGTTATAGCCCTCGAAAAATGATGATTTTTCAAAAAAAATTACATTTCTAATTTTTAACACCTTTCACTAGATAGCACAGTACCAGCAAAAGTCGGGTGAAAAAATAGATTAAAATAGTCCAAAATAGAAAGTAAAGGTGGGTGCAAAAAAAGAAATGAAATAGTCGAATACTGCAGTTATACCACACAAAAAAATGTTGAATTTCAAAAAATTTACATTTCTATTTTTTTAACACCCTTCACTAGATAGCACAGTACCATTAAAGTTGAGCGAAAAAATGAATTGAAATAATCCAAAATAGTCAGTATTTAAATTTTCCCATTTTCAGCCAAAAAACGTTTGTTATAGCCTACGAGAAATGATAGCACTATACCAGTAAAGTTGGGTGAAAAAAAAGGATCGAAATAGTCCAAAATAGCAAGTTTTTGAGTTTTGCCATTTCAGCCAAAAAACGTGTGTAATAGCGCACGAAAAATGATGATTTTTCAAAAAAATTTCATTTCTATCTTTTAAACACCCTTCACTAGATAGCACAGTACCAGTAAAGCTGCTTGAAAAAATGGATTGAAGTAGTCCAAAATAGAGAGTTTTTTAGTTTTGCCATTTTCATCCAAAAAACGTGTGTTATAGCCAACGAAAAATGATGATTTTTTCAAAAATTTACATTTCTATTTTTTTTCCGAAATAGCAAGTTTTTGAGTTTTGCCATTTTCAACCAAAAAACGTGTGTTATAACCCACGAAAAATGATGATTTTTCAAAAAATTTACATTTCTATTTTTTTAACACCCTTCACTAAATAGCACAATACGAGTAAAGTTGGGTAAAAAAATGGATTGAAATAGCCCAAAATAGCAAGTTTTTGAGTTTTGCTATTTTCAGCCAAAAAACGTGTGTTATATTCCACGAAAAATGATGATTTTTGAAAAAATTTGCATTTGTATTTTTTTAACACCCTTCACTAGATAGCACAGTACCTGTAAAGGTGGGTGAAAAAATGGATTGAAATAGTCCAAAATAACAAGTTTTGGACTTTTACCGTTTTCAACCAAAAAAATGTGTTATAGCCCCCGAAAAATGATGAGTTTTGAAAAAATTTATATTTGTTTTTTTTAACATCCTTCACTAGATAGCACAGTACCACTAAAGTTGGGTGAAAAAATTGACTCACATAGTCCAAAATATCAAGTTTTTGAGTTTTGCCGTTTTCAGCCAAAAAACGTGTGTTATAGCACACGAAAAATGATGATTTTTCAAAAAAAATTACATTTCTATTTTTTTAACACCCTTCATTTGATAGCACAGCACCAGTAAAGTTGGGTAAAAAAATGGATTGAAATAGTCCAAAATAGCAAGTTTTTGAGTTTTGTCATTTTCATCCAAAAAAACGCGTGTTATAGCACACGAAAAATGATGATTTTTCAATAAATTTACCTTTGTATTTTTTTAACACCCTTCATTAGATAGCACAGTACCAGAAAAGTTGGGTGAAAAAATGATTGAAATTGTCCAAAATAGCAAGTTTTTGAAATTTGCCATTTTCAGCCAAAAAACGTGTGTTATGACACACGAAATATGATGATTTTTCAATAAATTTACATTTGTATTTTTGTAACGCCTTCATTAGATAGCACAGTACCAGGAAAGTTCGGTGAAAAAATGGATTGAAATAGTCCAAAATAGCAAGTTTTTGAGTTTTGCCTTTTCTGCCAAAAAACGTATGTTATAGCCCATGAAAAATGATGATTTTTCAAAAAAATTAACATTTCTAGATTTTTAACACCCTTTACTAGATAACACAGTACCATTAAAGCTTGGCGAAAAAATGGATTGAAATAGTCCAAAATAGCAAGTTTTTGAATTTTGCCATTTTCAGCTAAAAACGATTATAGCCCACGAAAAATGATGATTTGTCAAAAAAAATTTATTTCTATTTTTTTAACACCCTGCACTGGATAGCACTGTTCCAGTAAAGCTGGGTGAAAAAATGGATTGAAATTGTCCGAAATAGCAAGTTTTTGATTTTTGTCATTTTGAGCCAAAAAACGTGTATTATAGCCTACGAAAATGATGATTTTTCAAAAAATTTACGTTTTTATTTTTTTAACACCCTTCACTAGATAGCACAGTACCATAAAGATAGGTGAAAAAATGAATTGAAATAATCCAGAATAGCCAGTTTGCCGTTTTCAGCCATAAAATGTGCGTTATAGCGCACGAAAAATTATGATTTTTCAAAAAAATTACATTTCTATTTTTTTAACTCCCTTCGCTAGATAGCACAACACCAGTAAAGCTGGGTGAAAAAATGGATTAAAATAGTCCAAAATAAAGAGTTTTTGACTTTTGCCGTTTTCGGCCAAAAAACGTGGGTTATAGCTCACGGAAAATGATGATTTTTGAAAAAAATTTACATTCGTATTTTTTCAATACACTTCACTAGATAGTACAGTACCTATAAAGTTGGGTGAAAAAATGGATTGAAATAGTCAAAATAGCAAGTTTTTTATTTTTGCAGTTTTCAGCCAAAGAACGTGAGTTATAGCCCACGAAAAATTATGTTTTTTAAAAAAATTTACATTTCTATTTTTTTAACACCCTTCACTAGACAGCACAGTACCGTTAAAGCTGGGTGATAAAATGGATTAAAATAATCCATAATAGCCAGTTTGCCGTTTTTAGACATAAAATGTTTGTTATAGCCTACGAAAAATTATGATTTTTCAAAAAAATTATATTTCTATTTTTTTAACAACCTTCACTAGATAGCACAGCACCAGTAAAGTTGGGTGAAAATATGGATCGAAATAGTCCTAAATAACAAGTTTTTGATTTTTGCCGTTTTCAGCCTAAAAATGTGTGTTATACCCACGAAAAACGATGATTTTTGAAAAAATTTACATTTGTATTTTTTAACACCCTTTACTAGATAGAACAGTACCAGTAAATCTGGGTGAAAAAATCGCTTGAAATAGTCCAAAATAGCAAGTTTTTGACTTTTGCAGTTTTCAGCCAAAAAACGTGTGTTATTTATTGCCCACGAAAAATGATGATTTTTGAAAAAATTTACATTTGTATTTTTTTTAATACCCTTCAATAGATAGCACAGTACTAGTAAAGTTGGGTGAAAAAATGGATCGAAATAGTCAAAAATAACAAGTTTTTGACTTTTGCCGTTTTCAGCCTAAAAACGTGTGTTCTAACCCGCGAAAAATGATGTTTTTTGAAAAAATTTATATTTGGATTTTAACACCCTTCACTAGATAGCACAGTACCAGTAAAGTTGGATGAAAAAATTATTGAAATAGTCCAAAATAGCAAGTTTTTGAATTTTGCCATTTTCAGCCAAAAAATGTGTGTTATAGCTCACGAAAAATGATGACTTTTTAAAAAAATTACATTTCTATTTTTTTAATACCCTTCACTAGATTGAACAGCACCAGAAAAGCTGGGTGAAAAAATGGATTTAAGTAGTCCAAAATATCAAGTTTTTTACTTTTACCATTTTCAGCCTAAAAACGTGTGTTATAACCCACGAAAAATAATGATTTTTGATAAAATTTACATTTGTATTTTTTAACACCTTTCATTAGATAGCAAAGTACCAGTAAAGTTTGGTTAAAAAATTGACTGACATAATCCAAAATAGCAAGTTTTTGAATTTTGCCATTTTCAGCCAAAAAACGTGAGTTATAGTCCAGGAAAAATGATGATTTTTGAAAAAATTTACATTTGTATTTTTTTAACACCCTTCACTAGATAGCACAGTACCTGTAAAGCTCGGTGAAAAAATGGATTGAAATAGTTCAAAATAACAAGTTTTGGAATTTTGCCGTTTTCAGCCAAAAATGATGATTTTTTTAAAAAATTTGCATTTGTATTTTTTTAACACCCTACACTCGATAGCACAGTACTTGTAAAGGTGGGTGAAAAAATGGATTGAAATAGTCCAAAATAACAAGTTTTGGACTTTTGCCTTTTTCAGCCAAAAAAATGTGGCGCGCTATACCACACGAAAAATGATGATTTTTTTAAAAAAGTTTCCTTTGTATTTTTTTAACACCCTTCACTAGATAGCACAATATCAGTAAAGTTGGGTGAAAAAATTGACTGAAATAGTCCAAAATAGCAAGTTTTTGAGTTTTGCCATTTTCAGCCAAAAAACGCGTGTTATACCACCCGAAAAATGATGATTTATCAATAAATTCACATTTGTATTTTTTTAACACCATTCATTAGATTGCACAGTACCAGGAAAGTTGGGTGAAAAAATGATTGAAATAGTCCAAAATAGCAATTTTTTGAATTTTGCCGTTTTCAGCCAAAAAACGTGTGTTATAGCCCACGAAAAATGATGATTTTTTCAAAAATTTACATTTTTATTTTTTTAACACCCTTCACTAGATAGCAGAGCACCAGTAAAGTTGGGTGAAAAAGTGGATTTAAATAGTCCAAAATATCAAGTTTTTGACTTTTGCCGTTTTCAGCCAAAAAACGTGTGCCATAATCCACGTAAAATGATGATTGTTGAAAAAATTTACATTTGTAATTTTCTAACATCCTTCACTAGATAGCACAGTACCAGTAAAGTTGGGTGACAAAATTGACTAACATAGTCCAAAATAGCAAGTTTTTGAGTTTTGTCATTTTCAGCCAAAAAACGTGTATTATGGCACCCGAAAATGATGATTTTTCAATAAATTTACATTTGTATTTTTTTAACACCCTTCACTAGATAGCACAGTACCTGTAACGGTGGGTGAAAAATTGATTGA
The DNA here is from genome assembly GCA_016586305.1 of Ophiorrhiza pumila. Taxonomy (NCBI): domain Eukaryota; kingdom Viridiplantae; phylum Streptophyta; class Magnoliopsida; order Gentianales; family Rubiaceae; genus Ophiorrhiza; species Ophiorrhiza pumila. The sequence goes on from BLIW01000007.1 coordinate 619,938, forward strand.
AACAGTCCAAAATAGCAAATTTTTGAATTTTTGCGTTTTCAGCCAAAAACCGTGTGTTATACCACTCGAAAAATGATGATTTATCAATAAATTCACATTTGTATTTTTTTAACACCCTTCACTAGATAGAACAGTACCTGTAAAGCTCGGTGAAAAACTGGATTAACATAGTCCAAAATAGCAAGTTTTTGAATTTTGCCGTTTTCAGCCAAAAAACGTGTGTTATAGCACACGAAAAATGATGATTTTTCAATAAATTTACATTTATATTTTTTTAACACCCTTCACTAGATAGCACAGTACCTGTAAAGGTGGGTGAAAAAATGGATTGAAATAGTCAAAAATAACAAGTTTTGGACTTTTGCTGCTTTCAGCCAAAAAAATGTGTTATAGCCCACGAAAAATGATGATTTTTGAAAAAATTTACATTTGTATTTTTTTAACATCCTAAAAAAAACATCCTTAACCAGATAGCACAGTACCAGTAAAGTTGGGTGAAAAAATTGACTGACATAGTCCAAAATAGCAAGTTTTTTAGTTTAGCCGTTTTCAGTCAAAAAACGTGTGTTATAGCACACGAAAAATATTGATTTTTCAAAAAAATTACTTTTCTATTTTTTTAACATCCTTCACTAGATAGCACAGTACCAATAAAGTTGGGTGAAAAAATTGACTCACATAGTCCAAAATATCAAGTTTTTGAGTTTTGCCGTTTTCAGCCAAAAAACGTGTAGCACACGAAAAATGATGATTTTTCAATTAATTTACATTTGTATTTTTTTAATATTCATTAGATAGCACAGTACCAGGAAAGTTGGGTGAAAAAATGGTTGAAATAGTCCAAAATAGCAAGTTTTTGAATTTTGCCGTTTTCAGCCAAAAACCGTGTGTTATAGCACACGAAAAATTATGATTTTTCAATAACTTTACATTTGTATTTTTTTAACACCCTTCACTAGATAGCACAGTACCTGTAACGGTGGGTGAAAAATTGATTAAAATAGTCCAAAATAGCAAATTTTTGAATTTTTGCGTTTTCAGCCAAAAACCGTGTGTTATAGCACACGAAAAATGATGATTTTTCAATAAATTTACATTTGTATTTTTTTAACACCCTTCACTATATAGCACAGTACCAGAAAAGTTGGGTGAAAAAATGGTTGAAATAGTCAAAAATAGCAAGTTTTTGAATTTTGTCGTTTTCAGCCAAAAACCGTGTGTTATAGCACACGAAAAATTATGATTTTTCAATAACTTTACATTTGTATTTTTTAACACCCTTCACTAGATAGCACAGTAACGGGAAAGTTGGGTGAAAAAATGATAGAAATAGTCAAAAATAGCAAGTTTTTGAAATTTGCCATTTTCAGCCAAAAAAAGTGTGTTATAGCCCACGAAAAATGATGATTTTTTCAAAAATTTACATTTCTATTTTTTTAACACCCTTCATTAGATAGCACATTACCAGAAAAGTTGGGTGAAAAAATTTACTGACATATTCCAAAATAGCAAGTTTTTGAGTTTTGTCATTTTCAGCCAAAAAAAGTGTGTTATAGTCCACGAAAAACGTTAATTTTTGAAAAAATATTCATTTGTATTTTTTTAACACCCTTCACTAGATAGCACAGTACCTGTAAAGCTAGGTGAAAAAATGGATTGAAATAGTTCAAAATAACAAGTTTTGGAATTTTGCTGTTTTCAGTCAAATAAATGTGTTATAGTCCACGAAAAAAGATGATTTTTGAAAAAATTTACATTTGTATTTTTTTAACATCATTCACTAGATAGTACAGTACCAGTAAAGTTGGGTGAAAAAAATTTACTGACATAGTCCAAAATAGCAAGTTTTTGAGTTTTGCCGTTTTCAGCCAGAAAACGTGTGTTATAGCACACGAAAAATGATGATTTTTCAAAAAAATTACTTTTCTATTTTTTTTAACTCCCTTCTTTACATAGCACAGTACCAGTATAGTTGGGTAAAAAAGTGGATTGAAATAGTTCAAAATAGTAAGTTTTTGAGTTTTGTCATTTTTAGCCAAAAAACGCGTGTTATAGAACCCGAAAAATGATGATTTTTCAATAAATTTACATTTGTATTTTTTTTAATACCTTCATTAGATAGCACAGTACCAGGAAAGTTGGGTGAAAAATGATTGAAAAAGTCCAAAATAGCAAGTTTTTTGAATTTTTCCATTTTCAGCCAAAAACCGTGTGTTATAGCACACGAAAAATGATGATTTTTCAATAAATTTACAATTGTATTTTTTTAACACCCTTCACTAGATAGCACGGTTCGAGGAAAGTTGGGTGAAAAAATGAATGAAATAGTCCAAAATAACAAGTTTTTGAATTTTGCCATTTTCAGCCAAAAAACGTGTGTTATAGCACACAAAAAATGAAGATTTTTTCAGAAATTTACATTTCTATTTTTTTTAACACCCTTCACTAGATAGCATAATTCCGGTAGAGCTTGGTGAAAAAATGAATTGAAATAATCCAGAATATCCAGTTTTTAAATTTTCCCATTATCAGCCAAAAAAAGTGTATTATAGCCCACGAAAAATGATGATTTTTCAAAAAATTACATTAGTATTTTTTTAACACCCTTCACTAGATAGCACAGAACCAGTAAAGCTGTGTGAAAAAATGGATTTAAATAGTACAAAATATCAAGTTTTTTCACTTTTGCCGTTTTCAGCCTAAAAACGTGTGTTATAACCAACGAAAAATGATGATTTTTGATAAAATTTACATTTGTATTTTTTTAACACCCTTCACTAGATATCACAGTACCAGTAAAGGTGGGTGAAAAAATGGATTGAAATAGTCCAAAATAACAAGTTTTGGACTTTAACCGTTTTCAGCCAAAAAAATGTGTTATAGTTCACGAAAAAAGATGATTTTTGAAAAAATATATATTTGTATTTTTTTAACACCCTTCACTAGATAGCACAGTACCTATAAAGCTCGGTGAAAAATGGATTGAAATAGTCCAAAATAACAAGTTTTGGAATTTTGCCGTTTTCAGCCAAATAAATGTGTTATAGTCCACGAAAAATGATGATTTTTGAAAAAATTTGCATTTGTATTTTTTTAACACCCTTCACTAGATAGCACAGTACCTGTAAAGGTCGGTGAAAAAATGGATTGAAATAGTCCAAAATAACAAGTTTTGGACTTTTGCCGTTTTCAGCCAAAAAAAATGTGTAATAGCCCACGAAAAATGATGATTTTTGAAAAAAATTACATTTGTATTTTTTTTAACATCCTTCACAAGATAGCACTGTACCAGTAAAGTTGGCTGAAAAAATTGACTGACATAGTCCAAAATAGCAAGTTTTTTAGTCTTGCAGTTTTCAACCAGAAAACGTGTGTTATAGCACACGAAAAATGATGATTTTTCAAAGAAATTACTTTTCTAGTTTTTTTAACACCCTTAATTAGATAGCACAGTACCAGTAAACTTGGGTAAAAAAATGGATTGAAATAGTCCAAAATAGCAAGTTTTTGAGTTTTGTCATTTTCAACCAAAAACCGCGTGTTATAGCACCAGAAAAATGATGATTTTTCAATAAATTTACATTTGTATTTTTTTAACACACTTCATTAAATGGCACAGTGCCAGGAAAGTTGGGTGAAAAAATGATTGAAATAGTCCAAAATAACAAGTTTTTGAATTTTGCCGGTTTCTGCCAAAAACCGTGTGTTATAGCACACGAAAAATGAAGATTTTTCAATAAATTTACATTTGTATTTTTTTAACACCCTTCACTAGATAGCACAGTACCAAAACAGTTAGGTGAAAAAATGATTGAAATAGTCAAAAATAGCAAGTTTTTGAATTTTGTCATTTTCACCCAATAAACGTGTGTTATTGCCCACGAAAAATGATGATTTTTTCAGAAATTTACATCTCTATTTTTTAACACCCTTCACTAGATAACATAGTTCCGGTAGAGCTGGGTGAAAAAATGAATTGAAATAATCCAGAATAGCCAGTTTTTAAATTTTCCCATTTTCTGCCAAAAAATGTGCATTATAGCCCACGAAAAATTATGATTTTTCAAAAAATTACATTTCTATTTTTTTAATACCCTTCACTAGATAGCACAGCACCAGTAAAGCTGGGTGAAAAAATGGATTTAAATAGTCCAAAATATCAAGTTTTTTACTTTTGTCGTTTTCAGCCTAAAAACGTGTGTTATAACCCACGAAAAATGATAATTTTTGATAAAATTTACATTTTTATTTTTTTAACACCCTTCACTAGATAGCACAGTACCAGTAAAGTTTGGGAAAAAATTGACTGACATAGTCCAAAATACCAAGTTTTTTACTTTTGCCATTTCCAGCCAAAAAACGTGTGTTATAGTCAACGAAAAATGATTATTTTTGAAAAAATATACATTTGTATTTTTTTAACACCCTTCACTAGATAGCACAGTACCTGTAAAGCTTGATGAAAAAATGGATTGAAATGGTTCAAAATAACAAGTTTTGGAATTTTGCCGTTTCAGCCAAATAAATGTGTTATATTCCACGAAAAATGATGATTTTTGAAAAAAATTTCATTTGTATTTTTTAACTCCCTTCACTAGATAGCACAGTACCAGTAAATTTGGGTGAAAAAATTGACTGACATAGTACAAAATAGCAAGTTTTTGAGTTTTGCCATTTTCAGCCAAAAAACGGGTGTTATAGCACACGAAAAATGATGATTTTTCAAAAAAATTACTTTTCTATTTTTTTGACACCCTTCATTACATAGCACAGTATCAGTAAAGTTGGGTGAAAAAATTGACTGACATAGTCCAAAATAGCAAGTTTTTGAGTTTTGCCGTTTTCAGCAAAAAAACGTGTATAGCACACGAAAAATGATGATTTTTTAAAAAAATTGCTTTTCTATTTTTTTAACACCCTTCATTAGATAGCACAATACCAGTAAAGTTGGGTAAAAAAATGGATTGAAATAGTCCATAATAGCAAGTTTTTGAGTTTTGTCATTTTCAGCCAAAAAACACATATTATAGCACCCGAAAAATGATGATTTTTCAATAAATTTACATTTGTATTTTTTTAACACCCTTCATTAGATAGCATATTACCAGGAAAGTTAGGTGAAAAAATGATTGAAATAGTTCAAAATAGCAAGTTTTTGAATTTTGCCGTTTTCTGCCAAAAACCGTGTGATAAGCACACGAAAAATGAAGATTTTTCATTAAATTTACATTTGTATTTTTTAACACCCTTCACTAGATAGCACAGTACCAAGAAAGTTGGGTGAAAAAATGATTGAAATAGTCCAAAATAGCATGTTTTGGAATTTTGCCATTTTCAGCCAAAAAACGTGTGTTATAGCCCACGAAAAATGATGATTTTTCAGAACATTGGAGAAAGTTAGAACATAACAATTGAAGTTCATTCAAAGAGCTTTTCAGAACATCCAAGATCTCATCATTTGGATTAGTAATGAAGAAGTTATGCTCAAAACAATTTCACACTCAAAGCTGCCAAAACCCTAATTTGACCAAATATGCATTTTCAGTTCCTCCATTTGCCTTTTGACAATTTTCACTTCACTTATCACCATTTTTGCTCTTTTTGTATCATTTGATCATTTTCATATTGCAAACATGTAAATGCCTAAAACCTTTCAAAACATCACATATGCACATAAAACACACAACAAAAGCCAAGCATTTTAACACATATTAGTTGGTATAAAACCAACTTATCAAATTCCCCCACACTTGAACTTTTGCTTGTCCTCAAGCAAAGACATAGCACACAACTCACATTTCAAAACCACTTTGCACTAGACTTCACTCTTCTGTCAAACTTGTTCTCATTTGAGTTCATCAAAACAGATTTTTCATGCAATATCAAAACTCTTATCATAACCTCAATTCCAAGCTATCAACTTTTAGCACAAATTATCAACCAAGGCACAATGAATAAAGACCAAAATGTCATGCGTGCAAGTGTGTGCTGAGGAACATGCACTTCATCTATTCCCTTGCTATACACCATCTAGCTAGTCTCGCATACCATTCAATACATGCCAATCTCCTTGTACACCCTTATGAACATGCAATCACAAGATCAATGGTACCTATGCGTACATTGGTACTCTATGGGACATTGCCCTTATTCTGCACATTAGTGCTGCACATTGGTGCACATGTGCTTCACATATTGATGACTAAAATAATGCCTGGGTTTTATGGCTTTTTTCTCCAAATTTGATTGCCAGGTTCTTATGGCTTTTTCCTTCCCAGTTGCCAATATGGCTTTTTCTCCCATATCATTTCTTGTGCAAGCACATGTTCATAAGAATCCCAAATTGACTAAACATGCACGAATTCTGGAGACACCAGATAAATGCATAACAAACAGAAACGAATCCATACACATTACCTCCTATGTCAATTGAGTTTTTGCATGGCATATCTATCTTACATTAACATCGGGCCTTAGTCAGCAAAATGCACCAATTTCATCAAGATTGGAATCGAAGACATTAAATCAATTTTCGCATGCAATACAAAAGTAACATGGTTGAACTTCAAATTTTGAACATAGCTTAACAAAAGAGAAAAAGCATAGCACAAAGTGTCAACATTCATTCCATTGCTCTCACTGTCACTACACCTCTTTTCTTTTCATTCCATTACTTGCACTTTTGCATTTCACTTGGACATCATCACCACATTACACCATGTATAAACAAGATCAACATTTATTCACAAAAATTTCAAAATTTCACCAAAAGTTGATTCACCAAAAGTTGATTTTTTACAAAACATGAAAAACACCACAAAACATAAAAAACACCACACATACGGGTAATAAACTCAAACTAACACAACAAAACTAACATTACAGGCAAAAGTCTCAAAGCAACACCTATTTTCACTAAAAATTCATGAGAAGAAAGTAAGCATAACAAATCAAACCACACAACACAAAAAAAACAAAACAAAATGCATATAATTCAAAAATTAAAATTTTCAAAACAGCATACAAAGCACAAAAAGAAGACAAACCACAGCAACATTCCCTCCCCCACACTTAAAACTTACATTGTCCTCAATGTAAAGTAAAGAGATAGGTTCAGGAGCTCCGTGATATTGATAAGTCATGAAGTCCAATGTTTGCTCTGTGGATTGTCTTGGTCCATTTTCCTCATATGAAAAATTTCGTGGCATCACTCCCTCACACTTAGCCTCTTGGGTGCATGGCTAATATCTTGCAATGTCCTTCCTGGTCAAACACCTTTAACATGAGTGGTTTTGAAGAGTGAATTCCAAAATGAAAGGAACTTAAAGACAGAATGAAAAGAAAACAAACTACTTATAAAAGCTAAGGGAAAGAAGTAGTTCTGGATTTAGATAGTCTTCCAGCTAGACTTTATTCCTCCACAAAGTATGTCTTGGTCATGAAAAAAACTCAGTAAATCCATCTCTGCACCACACAAAAGATGAACTCTCATTATCATGCTCTTTCCCAGAAAACACTGGAGTGTTGAGGAGATGTGTGAGCACAGGATCATGAGAAAAATTTCCTCCAAATTTCACATTCATTTGAAGCACATCATAGCCCTCTTGTACCACACTATCCACAGCAATCCTACCAGGCTCAACCAAGGAATGCACATCCATGGTCTCAACAAGCTCATCAGAAAGTTCAAAAGTAAAAGTCTCAAACTCACAGTTGTTAACCATGTTATCATTATCAATAAGAAACTTTACATCTTTATCATCAAGACTAACATGATTGACTTTCTCATGTAACACTTGTTGTATGTTTCCAGTGACATTCACAGTTTCAAGAGTTGATGATCCACAAAGAATCTCAGCAATTTCCACATTATTTTGATTTAGGGTATCATGATGTTCTTCCAAATGTGACTCTATGCAATTAATCAAGACATCAAGAAAAGAACAGCCATCATCATCAAGTAAAGCATGACCCTCCCTATCATTTGAACAATTCATAACACATGCTTCATGTGAGGTATGATCTACCAAAGTTTGGCTTGATAATTCAAAGTTTGCCTCCTTTATTGGACCAATTGAACAACAATCTACCACAGATGCATTGTCAGGTAAAATCATGCTAGCTTCTACATCAAGTTCATCACAATCAATTTCTTCATCATCAACAAGTTTATCAACAGAAATGTAGTCATGCTCAACACCATCTTCAACTAAAATTGGAGAACATTCGACAACATGAATGGAACAACAAGACTCTAAATGCATAGGTTGTTTCATTGCATAGTTCACGTCAAAAACTACCTCTTCATCATTAATCCTAAAGGTGACAGTTTTGTTTCGAACTGGAATTAATGCATCACCAGTAGCTAAAAATGGTCTACCAAAAATGAGAGGAACCTCGGGGTCCTCCTCCATGTCAAGTACGATGAAATCAACAGGCAAAGTGAATTTATCAATTCTTACCAAAACGTCTTCTACTAAACCTGTGGGAGTCACCAAGGATCTGTCTGCTAATTGGAAGGTGACTGCAACTGGGCGAATCCAGCTTTCCAATCCAACATTGATGGCAATGGATAATGGCATTAAGTTGATTCCAGCACCCAAGTCACACAACGCTTTTGCAAAATGCCTTGTGCCTATCTTGCATGGGATAGTGCAGCTTCCTGGATCCTTAAGCTTTGGGGGAAGATCATGAACCATCCATGCTTGAGTGCACTCAGAAACCATCATGGGAACATCACATCTTAAGATTTGTTCTTTGTTAGAGATGAGATCTTTGAGATACTTAGCATATTTTGGCATTGATGTCACTAAATCCATCAAAGGAAGATTCACGTTCACTTGCTTGAGTACATCCAGGAACCTTTTGAACTGAGGGCCTTGTTTTGGAGGTGGTTTCTTTCTTTCTGGGAAAGGAGGTTTAGGGGCATACTCAGGGTAGTTATAAGGATTAGAGTTCTTGGTGATCTCATTTCCTACCCTAGTTGGTATTTCCTTCTTCACAGTTTTTGTATCTGATTGTTCACCCTTTTTCTCAGATGATAGAGCTTCCTGTTCAACATCCTCCACGTCCTCATTGATACTCTCTTTCTCCATTTGATCACCTTCCTCCTCAATAACACATTCCTCGTTCTCAGGCTTAGATGACTTCTGAATTTCCTTACCACTTCTCAGCACAATGGCATTACACCCAACCTTGTTCTTAGGATTCGGCACCGTATCACTAAGAAGAGCTCCACTAGGCCTATGATGTATATCATTAGCAAGTTGCCCCAATTGCGTCTCAATGTTTTTGAATGTGGCAACATGATGTCTTACAGTTGTCTCCAAAGCAACAAATCTGTCCTCATTCTTATCCATCTTTTCCATAAGACTTTGGAACATATCCTCCATGGACGGTTCCCTTTGTTCTGAGGTGCTGGCATGGTGATCAAAACCTGGAGGTGCAGTGGTTGTTTTCCTTTGATCATTCCCTTGGTAATAGTTTCCTCCTTGGTTCTGCTGATTACTCCAACTTCCTGGGTTGCCACCATATGATCTATTGCCTCCATTGTAGTTATTGCCAGAATAGTTCCCACCATATTGAGGTTTATTGCCAGAGTTGCTCACATACTGAATGGATTCAGTAGTGATGGCGCATTCATCCGTGTGGTGATCCCCTTTGCATAGTCCACAAGACAACACAGGTGTCTTGGCTTGAGTTGCCTTTAGAGTTTGCACTTGCTTGGCCAATGCTTCGAACTTTGCACTAAGAGAAGTCTCCTCATCTACATCAAGTACTCCTCTTTGTCTTCTGGCATGTGGCTTTCGGATCTCTGGGAAGATATACTCATCCTCAGCAATTTGATTAAATAGCTCCCGTACTTCAGGCACAGACTTGTCTTTGAGTGCCCCGTTAGCACATGCCTTAACCATCAAAGAGGATTCAGGAGTTAAGCCTTTGAAGAAAGTATTTAGTTCCCTGATCTCTCCCAAGTCATGATTGGGGCATTGTCTGATTAGGTCGTTGAATCTCTCCCAAGCTTCTCTAAATGTCTCACCTTCTTGTTGTTGGAAATTCATAATTTTCAACCTTCTCTTTTCAAGCTTAGCCGGAAGGAAGTATTTGGACAAGAACCTTTTCTGTAGATCATCAAATAACATTCCAGCATTTGCTCCCCCAATACTCTTGAACCAATGTTTAGCCTTTCCACGCAGAGATAAAGGGAACAAAATTCTGTGAACCTCACCCCTGTCAACTCTTGGCAACTTAAAAGTGCTACATAACCCGAGAAACCAATCAAGATGATCATTAGGATCCTCACTGTCAAGACCTTGGAAGAATTGGCCCTGGGTAATCATGGAAACAAATTGTGGAGGAATGTGGTAACTTTCCACATCGATGTCCTGATGACTAAAACGATTGTCAAAATTTACTGCATAATGGTCTCCGAACCTAGGTGCTTGTGCTCCTTGAGCTGCCATTTCTCTCTGCTGCTTCAAATGTGCTCTCAAAGTTTTCTCCAACTCAAGATCCAATAAGAATTGTGGTTCTCCTGCAAACCTGCTAGACCTTGGCATACACAACACACAGTTGTGGAGTGTAATAACAAAATAACAAGAACTTCAAATATGCAACACAGAAACAGATCACAATTCTCAACACGAACAGAAAACAACACAAAATGAAAGCTACGGTAAATGCCACAAACAAAACACAAAGTAGAACAAGTAAAAATCAAGAACAATTCACAAAATTCCAGAACCGATTGCCTTCCCCGGCAACGGCGCCAAAAATTGACAGCTTAAGTCGTATCAGCTCAATTTTACCCTAAACACTAATGTAGTAGTGTAAGTAGGGATCGTAATCCACAGGGAAGGCGTAGGTCAAGAATATTGAGCAAATCGTTCTAAAAGACTTGTCACAGAATCTAAGTACTGGAAAAAGGAAAATTCAACACAAAAGAACGAAAACAAAGATGCAAAATATAGCAACAAGCAAGGATGAAACAGATATCTCAGGATTCTTGTATTGGATGAACATAGGCTAGTAAATCTATGCTATGCAATCAGTAAACAATTAAATGCGATGGAGACCTAAATTGCCTAGAAGTCCAAGCTGTGGTCAGCATGGCGACCACACCACTGCTTGTACCCCAAATCACCATCCTCTCCCATGGCGAGGCCTGAGAATGGTGGTATAAGCTCCGCAAAGTTTCAACTTTCCAAGCTAACTACTCTAACATGCAAAGTCCTAAGAACTCCTATGGCGAGACCCATCCTAGGGTTCACATATCATCGTTGTTAATACAGAAAGCTCCTTTAAAATTTTTCCTAATGTTTCAATTCATTAACACTTCCTATGGCGAGGCCTGAGTTTCAGAATTGATTTGATTACAGAGATCAAGTGCAAGGACTTAAACAATCACAATTTAGTTCTCAGTTCATGCAACTTCGCTAACTTTGATTAATCACTCCTCAATTTAGCATGTCGACCACAATTGAAGCTTGATCTATTCAAGATTAGCTATGAATTATGAAATTCAACATATGTTTATGCTCAATTCAAATGTGATTCCAATACTCAACAACTAGATCGATTGCATAGCATACAATCTACTAAAACACGTATTCATCCATTAAGAATCCTAAGATATCATAGATTTAGCCAGAAAACATCTTTCTCATTTCAAAATCAACAAATTCCAACATTGATAAGCTCATTCTCACTTAATTGGAAGAATTTACCGATTTAATTCGAGAGAATTGTTGATTCCTTTGTCAATTGAGAATAAGAAAGAAGAATCCAGTCCAAATTCACAATCGGAGTTGAGATCGGAGAAAAAATGTTTAGTGAGAGAAAATAGATCTAGAGAGAGAAAATGAGAGGGAGAAAAACTCCCGCTAAAATTCAAAAACGATAGTTCTAAAATCTCCAATCCCCCTTACATGTTAGCTACCTTCCCTATATATAGAATTGGGGAAACGTAACTAATACGCCACATGAAATGTATAAAGTGTTACAAAAGTGTCTTCCAAAGAGAATGACTAAAAATCAGCCCAAAAAGTGTAAATTCGAAGTTTGAAGAAATGTCCAGCAAATTCGCGCCTTTAGGCTTCTCCAGAGCACGCCCTCAGTTTCCTCATCAACCCGCCGCACGCCTTCAAGCTTCAACGCCAGCGCCTTCGCTTCTCGAAGTCCAAGTGAGGAAATCAGAGTAGCTTCACGCCTTCTGGCTTGGGTGCTTCACGCTTTCAGCAATTCTGCGAAACTCCATGCGAACCAACCTATGAAGAACCACGCCTCCTAGCCTCTGCACACCACGCCTTCAGCTACCTGGAAATTCAGAACTCAAACACTTAGCCATTTTTTCAAAACCAGAAACAAACTCCATTATGCTTTGCAGCATTTTCCAATCGGCCCTGATAAATTGTAAATTTGGGAAAACTTAAAACATGAAAGTTGTAACCCTTTGTCTTAGCTTTCAATAGCCGTTTGAAACATCCAATTCGGACCTAAGACGAAAAAGTTACGACCAAATCAATGTAGTGCAACAAAACTGAAAAACTTCATAGAACAATCCTTCAACACTTTACCATTTTTCAGCTCCCATCTTAACAATTAGCCTACGACATAAATGCTCTTGTTCCAGAATTGGCCTACGACATGTCGTAGGCCAAACTCCATCTCCAAAATCTGTCGTGGGCGAAAAAAACTTTCCTCTAAGAATGGCCTACGACATGTCGTAGGCCATTTTCTTTCTTCTCAAGATTGGCCTACGACATGTCGTAGGCCAATTTCCTTTCCTATGCCAACTACTGCTTGTTGAATGTGATAAGTTGTGCTCAAGTGGTGTGGCTAGGTAACCTGCTAAATGAAATATGCAAGTGTTTGTGCCAAGGTGAATGAGTGGTGTGCCACGGTGCAAATGTTGTGCCAAGAGTGGCATGTTGTGTTGTGCACAAATGGTGTGCCAAGAGTGTGTAAGTGTCGTGCCAAAGTCGTGCCAATGTCGTGTGTGAAATGGTGTGCCAATGGTTGTGTGTTGAATGCTTGGCAAGGTGTTGCTTGGCAAGGTCGGCAAGGTGTGTGTTGGCAAGGCTTGGCATGGTGTGTTGGCAAGGCTTGGCATGGTGTGTTGGCAAGGCTGTTGTGGCAAGGTGTGTTGGCAAGGCTTGGCATGGTGTGTTGGCAAGGCTGTTGTGGCAAGGTGTTGCTTGGCAAGGTAAGGCAAAGTGAGGTGCCAAGTGTGGCAAGGTGGTTGACCGAATTGGCAAAGTGCTCATTCCAGCTCAATACCCTACTTCATGCCAAATAAGTGTGTCTTAGCCTCTGATTCAGACTTGGTGGTGAACTTAAGAGTTCTAGCTAATCCTCTTGGCGTTCCAATGGTTCAAGAATCAGCTTAATTGGAGGTTTGTAGCTCAAGATATAGACAATCCACCAAACTGTGGCAATCTGAATTCAAGTATGAAAACCTGAAGTAGCAATTGGAAAAACACCCCCGTTTATCATACTTGCACACAGAAATTGGAGAAATGAAGAAGTTAGAACATAACAATTGAAGTTTATTCAAAGAGCTTTTCAGAACATCCAAGATCTCATCATTTGGATTAGTAATGAAGAAGTTATGCTCAAAACAATTTCACACTCAAAGCTGCCAAAACCCTAATTTGACCAAATATGCATTTTCGGTTCCTCCATTTGCCTTTTGACAATTTTCACTTCACTTATCACCATTTTTGCTCTTTTTGTATCATTTGATCATTTTCATATTGCAAACATGTAAATGCCTAAAACCTTTCAAAACATCACATATGCACATAAAACACACAACAAAAGCCAAGCATTTTAACACATATTAGTTGGTATAAAACCAACTTATCAATACTCTACAAGAACACACAATTAGTGTGTGTTCTTGGTGTAAATAGGCCCCCATTTGTGGAAGGAATTCTTGTAATGTCTTGGCTCTAAGGACTTGATTTGTAAAGAAAGCTTGGAGCTTTGGCTTGGAACTTCAAAGGGGAGTACTACTCTTTGTAATTTCTTTGTTTAATTCCATGCTTTAATCCATTTATTGTGATGTTCTTAGTAGCTTTGATGTGCTAAATTGTTCATTACCCTTGGATTGTGGTTATGTGTTGTTGATATATTGTGTTAATGTGTGGTTTTGTACTATGGATAGCTAGGAATTAGGAACTACAAACTAGTTATTACCTCATGTTAGTAATGCCAATGGTAGACTAGAATGTAGGTGATGAACTAGTAGAGATATCTTTGTCCATTCTTGCCTTCACCATAAAAGGGGAATTGATTGAGATGTTGAGAGTTCAATGTAAGTTTGATGAACTTGGGAGACATGAACTAGTTTAGTCCTTGCCTCCACCAAAAAGGGGGGATTGAATTAGGAAATGATGTCCGAGAGAGCGACTAGGTTCGACTCTTGCCTCCGCCATGAGGAGGGGTTGGATTAGAGTGTTGAATGGAGAGACATTGGAGTTTCGGTTGATTTAGTTAGCTAGTCCTTGCCTCCATCATAAAGGGAGGATTGGTTAATTGTTCAATTTCCGGTAGGAGACAATGCATTTAGGTCCTTGCCTTCGCCATAAAGGGGGAACTTAGTTGAATTGGCTCAATCTTAGTCGTAGTAATTCCATAGGATAAACCACACATAACACTAACATTTGAGATAACCACATCCAAGGGTATACTTTCTTTACTTGAATTCTCTTCCACATAATTTCATGTTTATTTAGTAGTATTAGCATAGTTTAGGTTATTTCCCTTCCTTGTTTATACTTTTACTACTACACACACGTTCACACTAATTCCATAAAGTCATCCCCTCCCTGTGGGTTCGACCCCTACTTCCTCTTTGCTACACAAACGTCGGTGTCTTGATGCACCTTAAATGTCGTGAGGATTAGGGTTATAAATTTATTTGATTCGGTTAAGCCTTAGCTTTTAACCCTAGCTCCAAAACCGCTATCAAATTGGCGCCGGGAATTAAAGTTTAATCTTCACGCATATCAAATTGGCGCCGTTGTCGGGGATTAAGGTCTAATCTTCACGCCTATCATTTACATTTATATTTTTTTAACATCCTTCACTAGATAGCACAGTACCAGTAAAGTAGGGTGAAAAAATTGACTGACATAGTCCAAAATAACAAGTTTTTGAGTTTTGCCATTTGCAGCCAAAAAACGTGTGTTATAGCCCACGAAAAATAATGATTTTTCAAAAAAATTACATTTCTATTTTTTTTACACCCTTCACTTGATAGCATAGTTTAGGTAGAGCTGGGTGAAAAAATGGATTGAAATAGTCCAAAATAGCATATTTTTGAGTTTTGCCATTTTCAGCCAAAAAACGTGTGTTATAGTCCACGAAAAATGATGATTTTTGAACAAATTTGCATTTGTATTTTTTAACACCCTTCACTAGATAGCATAGTACCTGTAAAGGTGGGTGAAAAAATGGATTGAAATAGTCCAAAATAACAAGTTTTGGACTTTTGCCGTTTTCAGCCAAAAAATGTGTTATAGCCCACGAAAAATGGTGATTTTTGAAAAAATTTACATTTGTATTTTTTTTAACATCCTTCACTAGATGGCACAGTACCAGTAAAGTTGGGTGAAAAAATTGACTGACATAGTCCAAAATAGCAAGTTTTTGAGTTTTGCCGTTTTCAGCCAAAAAACGTGTGTTATAGCACACGAAAAATGATGATTTTTCAAAAAAATTATATTTCTATTTTTTTAACACCCTTCATTAGATAGCACAGTACCAGTAAAGTTGGGTAAACAATTGGGTTGAAATAGTCCAAAATAGCAAGTTTTTGAGTTTTGTCATTTTCAGCCAAAAAACGCGTGTTATTGCCCATGAAAAATGATGATTTTTCAATAAATTTACATTTGTATTTTTTTAACACCCTTCATTAGATAGCACAGTACCAGGAAAGTTGGGTGAAAAAATGATTGAAATAGTCCAAAATAGCAAGTTTTTGAATTTTGTCGTTTTCTGCCAAAAACTGTGTGTTATAGCACACGAAAAATGATGATTTTTCAATAAATTTACATTTGTATTTTTTTAACACCCTTCACTAGATAGCACAGTACCAGGAAAGTTGGGTGAAAAAATTATTGAAATTTGGGTTGATAGTAGCGATCAAAAGTTAACTGATACTGATCAATCATCATTGACCGTTTGACCACCATCGATCTATTGGCCATTGGTGGTGCAGGCAGTTGATCGGCGACAATCGACTTTTGACCGCCACCGGTTAACTCAAATAATAAAATATTTTAAAAAATTAAAAGATGTTGAGAAGATTAAAATGCTCTCATTTTGTGGTTAGAGAAATTGAAAATTTTTGTTTTAAAAATTGAATATTAACAAAGATATTGTTTTAGAATGAAATGAGAAATGAACTAAAAAAATCATATCAAAACCGACCCAGATACTATGAGACTAATAGCTTATAAAACATAGTTGTGTGAAAACATGAAAACAATTGCGATTTGCGAGGCAAAAGTGTTGCAGTCGTCCCTGTGTTTTAACTAAGGGTGTAATCGAGTCGAGTCGACCTTGAGTACACCTCTAATCGAGTAGCTCGTTCAGAAAAAATCCCTACTCGAGCTCGAGTTCGATCGAGCTTCATTAATCGAGCTCGACTAAGAGAGATCGAGCTCACGAGTAGCTCGATCGAGCTCGAGCTCGAGCTCCAAACGAGTCCAGTCGAGCTCGAGTTCGAGCTCGAGTATTATATTATATATTTTTTTAATTTTTTTATTTTTTTATTTTTTTATTTTTTTATTTTTTTATTTTTTATTTTTTTTATTTTTTTTAAATTATAGGATGTATTTGTAATTTTTTAAAATTTAATGAGGTGAAATTATAATTTACTATAAATTAAGGACTAAAATATAATTATAAATAGATTAAATTATAATTTATTAAAGGGTTAATTACCGATAACCCCCATGTGGTTTGCCGATTTTTCCTATAACCCCCATGTTTTTTCAAAATATATCAACAACCCCCATGTGTTTCGCTTTTGATTGTAAAGTGGATGGAAAATGTGTGCACTAACGGTACCGTTAAAATTTCCAATAATACCCTCCCAACTTTTTCAATTCAAAGCATTCAATCAAAAAATTACTAAAGTTTTTGGGTCATAATTAAAATTAGGGTTAATTACCGATAACCCCCATGTGGTTTGCCGATTTTTCGTATAACCCCCATGTGTTGTCAAAACATACCAACAACCCCCACGTGTTTTGGTTTTAATTGTAAAGTAGATGGAAAATAGGTGCACTAACGGCACCGTTAAAATTTCCAATAATACCCTCCCAACTTTTTCAATTCAAAGCATTCAATCAAAAAATTACTAAAGTTTTGGGGTCATAGTTTAAATTAATAAAGTTTTGAGGTAAAAAATAAATTTAACATTTTTTTTCTCCTCTTCCATCATTTTTTCTCCCTTTTTGTTTTTCTGGGTTCCAACACCACCACCATCCTCCTCCGCCTCCTCATCCTCCTCCGCCGCCGCCGCCGCCGCCACCGCCGCCACCACCACCACTATCACCACAACAACCATCCACCCACCACTTCTTTCATCTATATTAAAAAAAATTTTATGTTCAAAAATCTCTCACCTTCAACAAAGAAATGGAATGGACAAAGAATCAAAACTCCTTCATCAAATCTCTTTCTCCATGTAATTTTTTTTTCTTTTCTCTTTCCTTCCCATCATTTTTCTGCAACACCACAACAATCGCCCACCACCACCTATTTTCTTTTCTTTTTCTTTCCCTTCATTTTTCTGGCACCACCACAACAACCCACCACCACCCATCAACTCAGAAATGTCACCACCCTCCACCACCACCAACACCACCCATTTTCTTTTCTCTTTCTTTCCCTTCATTTTTCTGGCACCACCACAACAACCCACCACCACCTATCAACCAGAAATGTCACCACGACAACAACCCACCACCACCTATTTTCTTTTCTTTTTCTTTCCCTTCATTTTTCTGGCACCACCACAACAACCCACCACCACCCATCAACCCAGAAATGTCACCACCACCACCACAATCACAATCACAATCATCACCCACCCAATCAAATCTTGTATGGAATGATAATTACTTTACCTTAACAATTTCAAATCTTGTATAAGCCACAGTAGAACTTTCCGCTGCCAAAAACCTCAAAATTGACCTTTCGTCTTGCTGGTTTATTAAGAAGGGTGCACACAGATATGGAGGACGATCCTCTAGATTTCAAGTAATCAATAAGAAAGGACAAAGTGCTTCCAGTATCAACAATGTCTTCCACCACAACTACGTGTTTGTCTCGAACATCAATTTTTAAATCGCAAGTAATTTTTAAATCGAAATAGTCCCAGAACCGTAGGATTCAATCCAAACAAAATCAACAGTAATTGGCAATTGGATTTTGCGAACGAGGTCGGCTAAAAACAGAAACGCCCCCGTTGCAACCCCAACTATGACTGGAGGAGAAGCAGCAGCAGAAGAATTATTATGAGTGCTAGAAAAATCTTGGGTTATTTGAAAAGCAAGTTCTGAAACTCTCGAGAGAAAGAAGTGTATTGAATGTAGATGGAGAGTATTTTAAGAATTTTACAATCATTTAATGAATTTGGATAATCACACCTTCAGAAATAGGTGCGTCTAAGTCAATCTCTGTTAACTAATTTATTTTTCGTTACTTTACAATTAAAACCAAAACACGTAGGGGTTGTTGGTATGTTTTGACAACACATGGGGGTTATACGAAAAATCGACAAATCACATGGGGGTTATCGGTAATTAAACCTTAAAATTATTAAAGTTTTGAGGTCAAAAGTAAATTTAAAATTTCTTTTCTCTTCCTCAATCGTTTTTACTTCCTCTTTTATTTTTTTTTAGGTTCCAGAACCACCACCCCTCTACCTCCTCTTCCTCCACCACCACCACCACCTCCTCCATCAGTGGTTGGCACTCTGCCCTTTTCTCTCTTTTAAGATTTTGCAGATTTCCTCCAAATCCATAGAAAGCCCCCCCCCCCCCCCCCGCCTTCCCCTCTCCAGATCAAACCCAGTTGGAGATTTCACAAAATTGTTTCTCACCCCTACTCGTAATTTTCAACCATTTAAGGAAATTACGCCTTGATTTGGCGGTCTAACAACTGCGCCACAGGATTTTTGACAGAATTTGATGAGTTAGTAGACCAGATGGTGTTATTCCTATCATCACAATCTACAAGAATTCCTGGCACGATGACCTTCAAGAAACCGGATTCATTGATGAGTGGAACTTGGCTATTAGCAACCCAAACAACAGTTTTAACTGAGATTTTCTTGTACCATATTCCAACGTATCGATTCCTCGAATTATTCGGGCTAAAAAATCCCATCTCAAAGCTCCCACCTGAAGAAGTGATGACTTCACCATCTCTAATGAACTGATCTGTTGTTATGGTATCATTCACACAACTAATCTTCTGAATTGAACACAGAAAAGAAAGAACAAGTAACAAATGAACAAGACTTCCCACTGATGTCTTCATCATGCTTTACTTTTGTGCAGCATTGCTCATTGAGTTTTCTGAATCTAAATATATATAATTATAGTTTTTCCTATATCCAGCAAGAAATCAGTTGCAGTGACAAGAGGGCATTCAACCAATAATTGATTTGATCGTTAAAACGAATATGAATCCGTTTTGTTGATATTTTCTTTATATAAATGGGAGATTTTCAATTTGTGGCCTATTTTAAGTAGGTAAATATGGATATGATTAGAATAGATACAGGATTTGGAAGAACAAAAAAGGGAATAGGAGAGAGGTAAATTGAAGAGAGAGTAAAAGAATATTTGTAACATAAATCTATTTCTTTAAAACATAAATAAAAGGAAACAAACGAATTAGGCAAGTTAACACCATGTTTTTTTACAGGGATTAAGATCCTGGAAGGAAGGAGGGAGAAGAAGAGAAAGAGAGAGAATGAGACAAACGAAAGAAAAAAAAAATATAAAAAGAGTAATGATTGGGACAAGGAAAAAAAATGATAAATACATTGACAAAGATCAAGTGAGGCTAATTTAGTAAAAATACAAGGTTGGACAAAGCCTTATTTCTCACACGCGCATAATTAAGTGCGTGTTACACACTCCACGTTAACAGAATTGATTTCCATCCACTTTACAATCAAAAGCGAAACACATGGGGGTTGTTGATATATTTTGAAAAAACATGGGGGTTATAGGAAAAATCGGCAAACCACATGGGGGTTATCGATAATTAACCCATTATTAAACTACAATGACTAAAACATAAATATAAATATTAAAAATAATATATATATATATATATACTCGAGTAGCTCGCGAGATACTCGAGTATACTGAGCTCGAGCTCGACTCGAACTCGGTCAAATCGAGTTCGAATCGTGTAGTTGACCGAGCTACTCGCAAATAGCTCGCTCGTTTAACACCCCTAGTTTTAACTATGCGAGCAGATTCCTTTCAGACTCGAAATGAGGGTGCAAATATGCAAGGTTTGGTTCTTATATATAGCTGCCACATCTTTGGTTTGAGCCGCGGTTATGGACCCATCTGGATCTGATTCCAGCGGCGCCAATATTAATCCCTTTACCACTTAATTACATCACATGCATGCAGAATGAAACTTTATTATTATCCTCTTAATTTGTCAAGAATGGTTAACGCTAAATCAGGGTGTACGACGGACGATGACAAGAAAAAGACAATCTTGGGTTAATTACCATAACTCAAAGAACGTCGCTCTCTCTGAGAAGATAAAATAAATTTATATATATAATATCTTCCGTTTGACGGCATGGGTTCAGTAGGTAGGAATTTCGTACAAGTAAATAGAGACTGGGACGAGGAAGAGTTGAATTCTCAAGTCTGCTAGCGGTTTCGATTATCAAGTTTTATTACAAGTTGCAGTAAACACGAAACAGCAGCATATATATCTACATATGACTATATGAGTTGAGAGAGAGAACCGAGTTTCTTGCTCTAAAAATATAGCCTGATTATCATAAATGCTGGGACATGATCATTAATTTCATATAGTAACATATCCAAAGCGATAAATTCTATTATCTACTTATATTTATAATTATAATTTTCTCTCTTTTTTTTAAATAACATTACATAGATAAATAGGATAAAAGGTAAAATTTGAACTTTTTAAACTTTTTACATTAATATTTATAAAATGATACTTATTTGAGAACAAAAAATTATGAGTTAAAATTACATTTATTAAAGAACTTAGAAAGTAGATATTTAGAGCAGTAAAAGCATAGAGTTTAAAAAGCATGGACGAACAATCGAATTTTCAACTCCAATCGAATCAATTGTCAAAGAGAGTTCGAACTACGCAAATACAGCCAACTAGTTAGCGCGCGGTTTAACAAGTTTGAACAGTGATATACTAGATTAGGTGCCCATCTTGTGTAGTAAGGTATGAGTTTTCCACAAGTCAATATTCTCCACTCACCAGAGTTGTTTTCGTGAAGAAAATTGTTACTTATTCCTTCCCTTTTCTCTTCCTTTTCGTGGAGAAATGGAGATTGATGATGAATTCAATTAACCACTACTTCCACGCATCGTCAATAATATATAAATATATATATATATATGTGTGGACAGAAAAGATCATCCAGGTTCCACAATAAAATTTAATTTGATCCGAGCAATTGGGGCACAAGGGCAGGGCTCAGAGCTCATGCAAAACATTTCACATATCATTGTCGGCCCGTAACCAAAACAAGGGTTTAGGAAATGGCGAAGAAATACAAGAAATATACAACGAAAGTATCCCATTCAACACGCTACATTAACATAATATGTGGGTCAATTTCGGCGAACGTTAGTGGGTTAGTGTCGCTGTATTTCATTCATAGGATGGTCCGCCGAATTGTTCATTCGTTCAATAAATATGCGTATGATGCGTTGACTACAGAGTGCTTCTTTTTATTAGTCAAAGTCTTCCCTCTCCGGTGTCTTTACTCTGAATTAATCTTCCTTTCACGGAATTTGGTGAGCTGGTCGATTCCGTTCTAGGAATGCCCACTTGCTGATCGTGAAACCCAGCCGACAGATACACTTGACAAGTTTCACGATGACACAGACGGTTTTTGGGAACTTACTCTATTAATCCCAAACATTTAACAACCCCAGAGCTAAATTTTTATGGAGTACTCTAATTAATAACATTATTTTACAAATTCCTATACATATTTCAATAGTTAAATTTTTAAGAAGATAAGGCCTACACAACTCAACTCTCCAATATTGTGTTCCTATTGTTGTTAGGACTATTTATTCCAACCATTTTTAAGGTTATGCACTAATTAAATACTGATAGTCGTAATTCGAAAGTCTTGTTTCTAGTATACGGGGGTGCCGTAGTACCAATCTCTAAGAATACGAGTTGCAGCGGTACCAATAAACAACAAAGATTCTGATCAAAATGATTTCAAGTGTAGTCATTCCAAGATATACAATAAATCAGGTTGGTAAAAAAAAATACCATCTTACGCTTATCAATTAAAGTTGATGAAACTTGAAAGGGCCCGCAAACGCAAAACCCACGCCACATTAGTTGAATATTCGATTGGAGGATTCCATGTAAGATACGATGTCGTAAGCTGGCAACCTCCATTTCAAAAAATTTGACCGCACATAACGCATACAAATCTCAGATTACGAGATAATCTATTGTACGTATAAAATCATTAATCATCATTGAGAAAGGATGAATTATTTTAATCTTTCAATAATATTATATATGGCCTATGGGCCTCGTCGAATATAATCTTTTATGCAGTAAAGAAAGAAAAAATCCCACAAGTCAACTTTAATTTCCATATACATATTTTAAAAATGAGAAATGATAAGGGTGAAATTCTGGAGTGACTGACGTGGCAGTGATAAAAAGACAAACCTATCCCTTACCCATTAGGATTAGGGTTCACTCATCATTTGGTTAGGGTATTAGTTTGTCTTTTTATCACTGTCACGTCAATCACTCCAGAATTTCACTCCCCGTATCATTGCTCTTTATAAATATTGCAAATTGTGATTCTTTTCAATTGCGATGAATATTGTGAGATACAAGAATAAAACCAGAAAAGTCCAAGTTTCAACTGCATTATATATATATATATATATATATATATAATGATCCATAAATGGTATGGGCTCGCGTACTAGTGGCAATTAATGTCGATGTCATTGAGTATTAACTTTATTTAGTTGTTCAAAAGGTAAAAATCACATAGAAAAGTAATAAAACTCAAATGAGGCCAAACATCCGAATCAAAATTTCGATGACAATTTAATATACATATGTCTAATTTATCAATTTGTATGCATTTTTATTTGTTATATATGTCTTAAATATTTATGGGTTAATTACCGATAACCCCCATGTGATTTGCCGATTTTTCGTATAACCCCATGTGTTGTCAAAACATACCAACAACCCCCACGTGTTTTGGTTTTAATTGTAAAGTAACGAAAAATAAATTAGTTAACAGAGATTGACTTACACGCACCTATTTCTGAAGGTGTGATTATCCAAATTCATTAAATGATTGTAAAATTCCTAAAATACCCTCCATCTACATTCAATAGACTTCTTTCTCTCGAGAGTTTCAGAACTTGCTTCTCAAATAACCCAAGATTTTTCTAGCACTCATAATAATTCTTCTGCTGCTGCTTCTCCTCCAGTCATAGTTGGGGTTGCCACGGGGGCGTTTCTGTTTTTAGCCGACCTCGTTCGCAAAATCCAATTGCCAATTACTGTTGATTTTGTTTGGATTGAATCCTACGGTTTTGGGACTATTTCGATTTAAAAATTACTTGCGATTTAAAAATTGATGTTCGAGACAAACACGTAGTTGTGGTGGAAGACATTGTTGATACTGGAAGCACTTTGTCCTTTCTTATTGATTACTTGAAATCTAGAGGATCGTCATCTATATCTGTGTGCACCCTCCTTAATAAACCAGCAAGACGAAAGGTCAATTTTGAGGTTTTTGGCAGCGGAAAGTTCTACTGTTCTACTGTGGCTTATACAAGATTTGAAATCGTTAAGGTAAAGTAAGTATCATTCCATACAAGATTTGATTGGGTGGGTGGTGATTGTGATTGTGATTGTGATTGTGGTGGTGGTGGTGACATTTCTGGGTTGATGGGTGGTGGTGGGTTGTTGTGGTGGTGCCAAAAAAATGAAGGGAAAGAAAAAGAAAAGAAAATAGGTGGTGGTGGGTTGTTGTGGTGGTGACATTTCTGGTTGATAGGTGGTGGTGGGTTGTTGTGGTGGTGCCAGAAAAATGAAGGGAAAGAAAGAGAAAAGAAAATGGGTGGTGTTGGTGGTGGTGGAGGGTGGTGACATTTCTGGGCTGATGGGTGGTGGTGGGTTGTTGTGGTGGTGCCAGAAAAATGAAGGGAAAGAAAAAGAAAAGAAAATAGGTGGTGGTGGGCGATTGTTGTGGTGTTGCAGAAAAATGATGGGAATGAAAGAGAAAAGAAAAGAAAATTACATGGAGAAAGAGATTTGATGAAGTAGTTTTGATTCTTTGTCCATTCCATTTCTTTGTTGAAGGTGAGAGATTTTTGAACATAAAAGATTTTTTAATATAGATGAAAGAAATGGTGGGTGGATAGTTGTTGTGGTGGTGGTGGTGGTGGTGGCGGCGGTGGCGGCGGCGGCGGCGGAGAAGGATAAGGAGGCGTAGGAGGATGGTGGTGGTGTTGGAACCCAGAAAAACAAAAAGGGAGAAAAATGATATGAGAGGAGAAAAAAATGTTAAATTTATTTTTTACCTCAAAACTTTATTAATTTAAACTATGACCCTAAAACTTTAGTAATTTTTTGATTGAATGCTTTGAATTGAAAAAGTTGGGAGGGTATTATTGGAAATTTTAACGGTGCCGTTAGTGCACCTATTTTCCATCCACTTTACAATTAAAACCAAAACACGTGGGGGTTGTTGGTATGTTTTGACAACACATGGGGGTTATACGAAAAATCGGTAAACCACATGGGGGTTATCGGTAATTAACCCAATATTTATTTAAGTTAAATTTTAAGTAGAAAAAAATGAATGAAAAAAAGATAATTTTAAATCAAATTATAATATGAGAGATAAAAATAAAACACTTTAAATATTAGAGATAAAAATGAAATGAGTCTTCAAATTTAGGGTCGATCGAAGTAGTTTACCATTATACAATGTCAATCGTTGAACTTTTCAAACAATTTTTAATTACACAAAAATGTTGTTTCACCAATTGCAGCATGCCACTAGATCAACCGTTTCCATTTTAAAAATAAAAGCCGGCAGCTTCAACCTGATCGTACGTGGAATCGAGTATTAATGTATAAAATGTTAAGAGATATCTCTTCTGTTCTATGGTGTGGTAGTCAAATGGAGAGGCCTCAAATCAAAATCTCAAACAAATTAAAAAGTTTTACGCTAACGAGATATGGAGACATGTAGGATCGATTTAAACGAATTAACCAAAACCACAAACAATGCAAAATACCAATTACACTTGATCGCACAATAAGACAAAGCAACCCAAGTACAATAAGTTGTAAGATTTATTTCTAAATAACAAAGTGAATAAGCCTAATGCATCTGCACGCAATCCAAGACAATAATTAACTTGGGGCAAATTGATGAACTTTTTATTTAAACTAACCCGGCTTTCTTTAACAAAACCGAGTTCGACCGCAAACTCTTTCTCAAAGGCGACACAGCCTTTTCTAATTGTTTTTTTTCTCTCACAAAATAATTTAAACTATTAATATATTTATAAGCTAGGAAACTAACAAAAACTAACAAGGATTTGAATTCTAGTCCTTTAACAATTTTATTTTTAAAACAAAAATTATAATTTAAAATATCAATTTAAATAGAATTTAGTTTAATCCTAGAAGACATGTGGCATATATTTTCAAGTAGGCAACTGGCAACGTCTGCAACTTGAAAAGACGAGGATTAATTCAGGATACTTATGCCTGTCATTTGTCAAATCATAAATTGTTACTTACGCTGGCAATAGTTATGCTCATTTAATCAAAAACATCGATTTCGTGGAATAATATTTTAGGAGGAATTCACACTTGGAGTCGATGAAGCTAGCCACGTCTGTCTGCCTGGATTCTTCCAAGCAATGCATCCCCATAAATAAAACACAAACGAATCCTGGTGTTGTTAAGGCCAAGAGACAGATTCTGAATAAGTAGTACTCGTAAGTCGTAACTCAAACATACAACAAAATAACAAAATTAAACCACCAAATTCATTACAAAAATAAATAAATAAACAGTTAGAGAATTTATCAGAGAGATATATAATATTAGAATAATACAACTACCGTTAATTACTAGTCACTAGCTGTTGTCCGGCCTCATTTCGTCTTTGATCAAATAATCAACCATTTGTTAATAAATTTGAAATTTCAAAAAAGAGTTTACTTTTTTAAGGAATATATTAATGATATTATTAATTGCAGTGGTCTCACTTGTTCTTTGATCATTCATCATCTTGCCAAAATTATTGTCACGATGTAACTTACCACGAAATTTGTTTAGCTTATTTGGTCACTAAAATCAGATATAGGTAAAACCCTGAGTTTCTTCTCTCACTTTGTCGTTCTATTATTATTATGCGCGCAACATGCATTGAACCTAAACCACCGTTTCGATTGATTTAGTTTAACTCTAGAGACTGTTTTCCTCTTAAATTCACGCCTCACCGATATTGGTTTCGCTACTTGGAGAAAGGAATAAAGTGGCGAGTGCATTGCACTTATTCAAATAGTATTATTATAATTAATTACCTCATCAAATCAATCATGCATTCTTAAAATTGTTATATAGACTATGTATTAACCCAGTCCGATCCCCAGGATTTTTGCTTCTCATTAATGCCAAGATGATTAAGTATGCTATAAGCAATGATATTTATGAATTAATTACAACCCTATATATATATATATATATTCACATTTGTAATTTTGTGTCTCACAATATTATAGTCAGATTAGTTATTTTCTTCTCATCCTGATCGATGCATGGTTCAGTTCAATGAATAACGACGATCAAAATCCTTAATCTTATCCAGGCCTCAATTAATCTTCTGAAAAAAAAAAAAAAAGAACATAGGCCTCAAGATGAACTTAGATATATATAAGGCAGTTTTTTTGGCCCCAGCTAATATTGGTAAATAAATTAGTGTGGCTGATGGTCCATCGTTTTCTTTAAGTTATGTATGGAGTATGAACAAATAATATATAAAAGTGATGGTACGTACGTACGTAGTGATGACGACGCCATGCACGTAATTAAATGTTAAGGAAATGATTTTAATAATTAGAGCAGCTTTAGATTGATTCAGTGATATGGGAAATCTTTTACCTTAATTAACGTTACAACTTAATGACAACCCAATTAATGTTGATTACAATAATAGGAGTAGTATTATGAATCATTAATTTATCCTGGAAACTGGGGATATTATATACTATTTCCAAAATTTTAATGGTATTAATCAATATACGCTGTGAAGTGGGAAGGGTAGGAGTTAGGACTGGTGAGGTGCCGGCCAACAGCGTGTATGGTTCCGGGAATTTTCACAGCTGACTACAGCTAGGATTAATAAGAGGCAATGTCAAATTTAATTGAAGCTTCAAGGATGAATTGCTAAAGTCAACAAAAATTTAAAACGTCGTCCTCACCCTATCTCTCTATACTATTCTCAGTTTCCCACACAGGAAGAGAATTTCATTGCATATTTATATCCGCTCTCTTAGAGTCTACTATCTCGGAGCTTTCTATAAAATTCCTCGTTCAAATCCACTCCCATTTGTCTTTGAGAATCCCAGACCGACTCCACTCCTACTCCTTGTTTCTTCCTTGTTAGTTGTTCCACTACTACTGCTCATCTTCTAACTCCCTCGTCTTCATCATGGGAACTCAAGCTCCAACGGATTTCGACTATGACTCCAATAAAGTAAGTTTTCCTCCCTCTAGTCTCCATGTAGATATACACACAACCACACACACAGATACAGATACAGGAGATTGAATGCCTCTCTGCCACATCCAAGCTGTGTTTGTTTGCTTCAGCGACTCTTAACTTGTTTTCCGTACTAATGGTAGTTAATGGTATTATTATTTACTCATTGTAATAACTGAGGGTAGGATTTTCAAAGCTCTTTTGTCATGCTCATACACAATTAATTGGCAACAAAAAATTAGAATAGCATAAGGAAAGGAGGTGGTCAGGGAGCTAGGGGTGGGGGGGTGTTTCTATGGTTTTGCTTACCAAACGCAGATGAATAATTGTTTTTCAGCGCGCGGAGTGGGGAAAAAAAAGGTAGGAAGAGTATACATAAACAAATAAATTTAAAAGAATTGGACATATCTGCCAAGTTACTAATCATGAATATATGTAGGATGGATTCGTTAACATATGCAGCAGATTTTCTTGGCTGCAGGATGCAAATCTGCAACTAGCATGCGAACTTGGTTTGAGTTTTTGAGAGAGTAGTTTACCTTTACCACCATTATTACCAAACATTTTTTTTTGTTTAATTTTTTTGCATTTGGACCGAGCCTTTAAGTTTAAGGTCTACATGTTATCTTTCCATGATTTAGTAAATCTATACTAAAACATAATTTTTTTTTTTATTTTTTGACCAAAATATAGTATTTTATTTCTGCTCTTTTATCCACCGACTGTATTGTATTATTAGCAACTAGTTGAAACTTGAAAGAATGGCGTGCTAACAGGTAGGGATGACTGCCTGAGTCTTGAGTCTTGACCGAGAACGTTTGAATTTTTGAACTTGGGTTCTTTGACTTTTCAATTTCAGCATATCAATTATTATTACTATTATTATTATTATTATTTGTTGCGGATAAATCAAAATGTGTAACTCAAATTAATACCACAAGTTCATAAATCATAAACCTAAGCTTTGTTGTTTTACATTTTTTTTTTCCTTTTTAAATTATGACGTTGATTGGTTAGCCCTCTAGTCTCTATATGTATACAACCCCATGTGTGATGTGGCCTTCCAGGAATTTTCTTTTATTCTTTTAATTTGATTCAATTATGGAATGCATTTTAAATGGAGTTGGAAGCTTTAGAAGTTAGAAAATAGTAATAATAGAAGAAATAGATCGAGCAAGCAACCGCGGAATAAGGAGAGTAGTAATGGCACAAAATCAAGTGGTAGACACTTCACAATTCACATGCGCCATCACTCTATGAATCATTTGAGTTGACCTCTCCATTATTACTCTTCTCTCAAAATTTAATTACAGTAATATCCACCCCTTCATGACCGCTACATACATCTTAAAATAACCCGCTCCCATGATTTTAAACTCCTATAATGAATAATTGCATTATTGTTTATTTTATAGTTTTATCAGTAAATTAGTTAATAATTTTTTTTTACTATATCTAATGAAGGAGGATTTTTTGTTCAAGTTCTTTTTAGATTCCTTAAATGGAGTATAGTGTCTTCCAAGAGTCTTGGAAACTCATGAAAGTGCAATTATTTCATCGCATAATGCCATAATATTTTGTCTTTTTTATTATAGTTTGTCCTTTCATTTTGTTTCTATGTGAATTAGTCACACATGTCGTAACGTAACCAAAAGGTTCCGAGTGCATCAACGCCTAAAAGTGACTATACTATTTGTGCTCCAATTATGAATTATCCCGACAACAAAGCTTACAGTAATTAACAATTAAGAAAAAATATATAATACGGCTTCCTTATAAAATTTCTCTAAAATCTAGTATTAGCTTCACTTTTCTCTTTTATTTTGGGGTCTTTGGTTTTATTATTCTAATTTCAATTGATCCCTTTAATAATGAATTTCCTTTAGCAGGTTGCCCTACCGAAAGCCATGCATTAAGATTGTTTCTTACCAATTCTGGAAATAAAACAACAACAAAAAAAAAAGTCTAAAAAATAATTTTCACCATTGTCCGTACTCAAAATGATTCTCTATTCTTTTCATCCATTTTAGATATGCTTGATGCTGCATGGACGTATTACGTAAACTCTGACCTTCAAAACTGTCATATTAAAAGTTTTCAGTAAAACATGCATTTTTTTTTTTATTTTTTTTTTTTTGTAAAACATGCATATTATATTTGAATAGTATTGCATATATTCAAAATATTCATGATTGGAAATTATATATGCTCTGTACCACAGGTAGATAATCGAACAGCTGAAGAAAAGGCAATTGATGAATGGCTTCCCATTACCTCGTCAAGAAATGCCAAGTGGTGGTACTCAGCTTTCCACAATGTCACTGCCATGGTTGGAGCTGGAGTGTTAAGTCTCCCTTATGCCATGTCTGAGCTAGGATGGTATGTTCTTCCTTCTGAGAGAGACAATATGCATTCTGATTATTTCAATTTTGCTTAAACAAATTAAATGGGTTCCTCCGTACCTGACAATTAAGCTTCATTCATGTATAATTCCAGGGGACCCGGTGTTACTGTCATGGTGATATCTTGGATTATCACTTTATACACATTATGGCAAATGGTAGAGATGCACGAAATGGTTCCTGGGAAACGTTTTGATAGATATCATGAGCTTGGCCAGCATGCTTTTGGTGACAAGCTAGGTCTCTGGATCGTAGTTCCACAACAGCTTATTGTTGAAGTCGGCGTAGACATTGTTTACATGGTTACTGGAGGAAAATCATTGAAGAAATTCCATGATTTGGTTTGCAAAGACTGCAAAAACATCAAACTTACCTATTTCATTATGATCTTTGCCTCCGTTCATTTCGTGCTCTCCCATCTTCCCAATTTCAATTCCATATCTGGTGTGTCTTTGGCTGCAGCAGTTATGTCATTGAGGTATGCATGATTTTTATTTTTGACATTAATTTTGTTTCTTAGATTTTGCGATATAATATTCATGAAATGCTTATGTTATTTTACGTATAGTTACTCCACCATTGCATGGGGGGCATCAGTGGATAAGGGTGTGCAACCAAATGTGGAATATGGTTACAAGGCTACAACCAAAGCAGGAACAGTTTTCAACTTCTTCAGTGCCTTGGGAGATGTGGCTTTTGCTTATGCAGGTCACAATGTTGTTCTGGAGATTCAAGCCACAATCCCTTCAACACCTGAGAAGCCATCCAAGGTTCCCATGTGGAGAGGAGTAATTGTTGCCTACATAGTGGTGGCTCTGTGCTATTTCCCAGTTGCTTTTATAGGGTACTGGATGTTTGGCAATAAAGTTGACGACAACATTCTCATGACATTAGATAAACCTACTTGGCTCATTGCAATGGCTAACATGTTTGTTGTAGTTCACGTTATTGGAAGCTATCAGGTAATTATAACTAATATAAAATTTCACCCCTCTTATATAAAGACATCAATACTATATGCTTTTAACTTATAAATGTATTATTGTATCTATGCAGATATACGCAATGCCAGTTTTCGACATGATTGAAACTGTTCTTGTAAAGAAATTAAGATTCAAACCCAGTTGGATACTGCGCTTTGTTACGAGGAATCTTTACGTGGGTAAGTGATGATGATGCATTTTCCTTGATTAGTTGCAATATTCATATTTGATGCGTCTCAATTTGGAGCTGATTGGGGTTCTTTGATTGCAGCATTCACAATGTTTGTTGGTATAACCTTCCCTTTCTTTGGGGGACTTCTTGGATTCTTTGGAGGTTTTGCTTTTGCCCCAACTACATACTTCGTAAGTCAACTTTCAGGTTTCCATTTTTTAAAGATATTTATACTTTCTCATAGTTTATAATAGTGGAACGTCTGATGAATTTGATCTTTCTTCTGCAGCTCCCCTGTATCATGTGGCTTGCCATCTATAAGCCAAGAAAATTCAGCCTGTCCTGGATTGCAAACTGGGTACGTTCAACTTCAAACATTCTAACTCATCCTGTAGATTTTTAT
Source organism: Ophiorrhiza pumila (assembly GCA_016586305.1). Classification (NCBI taxonomy): domain Eukaryota; kingdom Viridiplantae; phylum Streptophyta; class Magnoliopsida; order Gentianales; family Rubiaceae; genus Ophiorrhiza; species Ophiorrhiza pumila. The sequence goes on from BLIW01000007.1 coordinate 651,961, forward strand.
GTTGGAACCCTGAAACTGATGCAATGTTGGTTTTGGCAGATTTGCATTATACTCGGAGTTGTTTTGATGGTTATAGCGCCAATTGGAGGGCTAAGGCAGATCATCATGCAAGCTAAGGACTATAAATTTTACTCATAGAACACTTGTCCCTGCATCAAAGAATAAATTAAGTTAAAATCGGAAGAATATTAGCTTTAACGGTCAGAAACAATTACCTGGTGGGCTGTAAGAATCTCATAAGGATAGGAATGATGGAATGATGTGTGTGAAGGATTCTGCAAGTTGAGAAATTCAATTCCATGAATGGTGAAACAATTAATGCTGGCCGGGTCGTATGATGGTGTGTGTGAATATATAGTATTTTCAATATTTTTTGCTTTAGTTTGTAAACCAGGAGGGAGTTGTCCTCAAGGAGTTGGCTTTTTGGTTTTATTTTGTATTTGATTCTCAAACCTCTCAGATGAGTAAACAAGATTGATTATCCATTGCTCGACTGTTGCTTCCTCCCCATCTGAATCTGACCTGCGTCTCTATTCCTATATGACAATTGACAAAGATGTTTTAATCAATCATGAAACAACCAATGACAATGACAATTCTAGTATTCCAAACTCCACTTTATGGTTAAGATGGAGGGGAGGAAGAAATGACTCAAACGAGCTGTATATGCTCGTTTTGGCAGATTCCACCAAATGCGACCAAGCAAATTTCTTGCTCTACCACAAATTAGTTTGTAGTACAGTTGTAGGTTCTCCTTGCATATGCATTGACTAAATAGTTCGTGATGAGTTCAGAAAGATTTACTTTTACGTATAATGAACAGCATCAGTAAATTGACGAAGTTTGTTACGCTACCTTTTTCCTTGAAAAGAAAATATAGCAGACGTCCAAAGGCACGGTGAAATGTACACTTCTGCATGAGGACCTAAGACCGGCAAAAAAACTACAGATTCAACAACCAAATTCTTTACAGACGCAAAGCAGCATGTAACGTCCTGATAGTTTCCAGTCATGGTACTTGCTCGCCTGAATTTCGACTACATGGTGTTTCTACAAAAGTCACCGAATATGCCATTATTTTTCATCCAAAAGATCAAGTAATTTACAGAATAGCACGTTCATAACTCTCGTATGGCTGCATTCCAGTGGAAGAAGCCTCTTTCTCGGTTTGTCCCGGACCACCAAAACAAAAGAACTGGTTCATCAATTTCTTGTTGTTTGATTCTTGTTTGGGAACTGCATTTGGTGTTCCATCACTGTCTACCATTTGATTGGAGCAAGAGGCTCCGGCAATATCATTCTCAATTTGTATACCTTTTTGTTTATCCAAGGAGCTATGAGAAGAGAATGATGATTTTGAAAATGAACTCGAACGTGACCGACGAGAGACACTAACTGTGGGAATTGCCTGCATCACACCATGGACTATACCTGAAGCAAGTTTCTTCTTTGCTGATGGACTTGGAAGGTTGCTCCTGACAGAAAGAGTTCGCTTGTTGTTAGGAAGTGATGGGGGCCTGGCGAATCTCTGCCGCAGAGGGACAGGAGGTACTTCCGAAGGGCTTAAAGAATGTTCACCCACTAATTTCTTGCGTCGCTCTGTACTTCTGTATTTCATCTTAGGCCAGTGAAGGAGCAATTTTAGCCTTTGCGCTGCATAATTTACAGGACGCAGTTTATTCTTTTTCCTTTTACTGTAGGTATCTATGTTCAAGTCAGGCTGACTTATTTCAGTTGAACACATGCTCAGTCCTACACTACCACCTGCATCTGAAGCATTCTCTATGCCGGTGTACAGGAATATTTCTGCGTCAGAGGTCCTGAATGAAGTTCCAGGACTACCTCCAATACTCCGCATTCTTAAATGAGATGCAATGGTTTTTCTTGTTGTATAGTCCTGACAACTGAAAATTCCACCAGCAGATATCAACTGTTTGGTCAGTATCTCTGAGGATGCAGAACGAGGTCGTTGCCTCAGAATATCAAGAGGTGTCATTCCATCTGTATCACGAATGTTGACACTAATGAAGCGAGCAGTCATAAGTAATTCCACTAGATCAGAGTGAATGTTTCCAATGATAGCAAGATGGAGAGCAGTTCTTCCACTATTGTTTTTTGCATTGATGATCTCTTCAATGTCAAATATCCTTCCACATACCAGTTGCTTCATGAGCTCAATCTGGCGATCCAATCTCCGGAAACCTGGGGTTTGGAAACCAGTGACAGCAACGTGAAGAAATGTTTCTCCAGCGTTAGTTCTGGAATGGATCAACGAGGGTGAAGCAAGAATTAAAGATTCCACAACAGCATGTTGACCCCTGCAAGCAGCAATATGCAAAGCTGTGTTGCCATGCTTGTCCACTGAATTGATAACATCACCCGATGCTATGAGATATTTGACTACCTGCATCCATGGAACGTAGTGATTTTAGACACTTGCAGAATAGTGGTAACAATTAAGTGAACTAGCTCATTTCCCAATGTTGCATACTGTAAGAACACAGAAACAATTTGATATGACCTTTCCATTGGAATATTAAGCTTGAATATTATGGATGATAACTGAAACAAGACTTAAAACTTTCTAACTATTGACACAATTACCCCAAGACAACCAAATAACAGTATTCCAAGATATCATTCAGAAAACATAAACTAAGGTTTGCAAATTGAGTGACAGGTTACATACTATAACTTCATTTAGTTACTGTCTCCTATAAGGTTTTAGGACACCACGCATTAGGTTCACTCTGACCAGAGTTTTGAATGCAAATTTTTAATCAGAGGATTAAACAAAAATAGAACACTAAATAGATTTCCATTGCACCCATTGAAGTTGCACAAACTCATTTAATATCACCAATCTGCAGATTTTATAGCAGCTCACAAAAGAAGCAAGCATCGTCGCTCCTTACCAGAAAAGGAAATAGTGAAAGAATTAAAAAACCTACACGATCTATTTTGATCATTTGTAATCATTCGTAATGTCCTTGGAGTGGTAGCCAATCTACAAATAATTTAAAGGATTAATGAGTTAAAAATGGTTGCCAACCCTCCTGTTGCCACAGGTGTCTGCTGCGAGAGAGATTAAGCAAGCGACTACGTCAGAAAGCATAAACAATTTCCTTGGACAGCCAAGGGAACGACAAACTTTTTAGCCGCAAATAGAACACCATACATCATCATTTAGGCTTTGAGAAATTCACTTGAAAACTTAAAGGCCGAAATATGCATTCAAAACAGCCCATCAGCAGGCTGAATCTAAAGCAAGCACAAGACAATAGGGATCTCACCTCAACCTGCCCTCTACCAGCAGCAGCATGCAATATTGTGGCACCTTGGATATCCCTGTAAGACAATACATCAGAGCCATCACCAAGAAGCTCCTTCAGTATATCCAAGTTTCCTCCTCTAGCAGCAGCATGAATAGCTCTATTCAACATCTCAAACTTATAAGCAGCAGGGATCTCTCCAATATGTTCCTCCAGCTCCCTGCCGTCGCTTGAAGGAAACCTAGGGGAGACAGCAAAGTCAAAAAGAGTCCTGAAAACATCAGAATTCTTACTCCTGGCAGCAGCATATAGTATATCCGTGACGCCATATTCTCCTTCTCCAAAGACTAAAAGAGGATCTTTCCCAAGCAATTCTTGAACAAATCTCAAATCACCAGCTGACGAAGCAGTGTACAGAAGCCATCCACCATACCCAGATCGAATGAGGGAATTCTTTCCTTTCTTGATTTCACACTCAAGAAACAGCTTCCTAGCAACTTGAGAGCGGCACCTGGCAACATCATCAAACTGCTCTTCATCATCCCATACCGTCTCAAGACGACGAATTCTTCTAAGGGAGGTCAGGGTGATGAGGTGATTGCCATCCAGGCGAAGAAGCTCTCTGACCAAGTCATAGTGCCCATTGGCAGCTGCCCAATCAATTGGGGAAGCATACCACCATTGGTCCCCTGTGCTCTCCCACCTAAGAGGTAAGTACGTTGAAGGCATTGAAGACCCTCAAATTTCCAACCACAGAGAGTACAACCAAGAGTTGCAGGAAGCAACCCTGCAGCCTAGAACTCGATGCAAAAAGATTAAATAGGAGGTTTCTTTCTTTCAGCTACACAAGCCCTGATCCTTTCTGGGCAAATCCTTGGAAGAAAAAGATAAAAGTTTTTGTCATTCCTCAAGGGAAACACATGAATTACTTGAGAGACTAGGCATTACTATTGTCTGTAGCAGTTGAAAAATCATGAAAGCACCGAGGAATTGCCAAAAGCGACAATCTTGAAGGTGAGAAGTGGCAGCCAAGCATCAGGTCAAGGATGATGAAAGAAAAGAAAATAGAATCCTGTTCATTACCAGGAACGATGACACCTGTATAAGGTTAGACAATTAATCTTAACTCTGCACAAAAGTGGAAACTTGTGGACGATTGAACAATCTGCAGTAATAACAGCATTAGAACAAAACAAAGTTAGTTGACAACAACAGAAGCATCGCATGATATAATTAAAAAAAAAAAAAAAAAGATGGGTCATTAAAGTTGATGATATTGGCAAAGTGGAATAATTAATACAGGAGATGTATCATGTAAGAGAGGCAGGCAATAAGCAAAGACTTGTTAATCATATCAGTATCAGGAAAGCCCGCTAAAGACGATAAATATAATCGAACAAAATAAGCGAAAAGAAAGGAGGCAAAAGTTACATTTTTATGAGAATATAACTCTACTGTTAAAAGTTAAGTATGCTGGAAAAATGCTAACTGCATAGATTTTCTGATCTTTCTTCAAAATGGGCGACAAAAATGGCAAGATAGCAACCATAGACAAAAAGGCGCTCTTGTTAGGGGAGAAAGGAATGGTGGACAGGTTTTAGGCACGCACGTCTGAAAAGGGAAAATTCCTCAGGGATTAGAATTTGGATGTGAAAATAGAAAACCAGAAAAGAAATGAAAAAAGTTGTACAGCTGCTGTTGTTGGAAATGATAATCCAGAATAGTGAACTTAACAGCAGAAGTTGTTCTGGTGTTTTGAAGGCGTGATGCTGATATCGGCGAAATTTCATGGATTTATCATTTTTTTACTAGCAATATTCATCTGATATTTGATGTAAGCGCTCAAAATTTTTCTTTTTACTTGGGTAGCAAATGAATTGAAAGAAAAAGTAATTGAAATTACCACTTTTGAGGGAGATGAAATATTTTATTTTATCAAATATTCAAAATCAGTTAATTCACAAATGATTCTTGGAATTACCGACTGATTAATAATAAGTAAGGTCGGTAAAGGTAAAATTACCCCGTCCACACATACAATCAAAATCAAAAATTCTTAAACGCGAACTGGACGTAGTTATATCTCCCAAGCCCGACCCAATCAAAGAGATGGATTTATTAAATATAATCGGAATGACTGAAATTGCAGTACAAAACCAAATTCTAATATCTTATTTAGGTACTTATCCAGCACTGAATTTAAGCTTTGTGCAAATCCTCCAGCTGGTTTTTATTTTTAAATAAATATTGGTTTCAGCTGAGTGTCCTAATTCCGGTTAAATTTCAATAAAAAGGGAAGCCGAGAACTGGACATTATCAAGTAATGGAGAGGGATGAATGGATGATGGACCACACCACTCACTACTCACATGATTAGATATGCATTCTGCTCTAAAAGTGAAAAAAAAGTGCAGAAAGGCCCATGTGAAAAAGTAGCTTTCAACTTTCTCTTTTTTTTTTTTCCTGAATGCAGAAATAAAAGAGACTGGTCGTAGAGGATGGACACACACCCTGCACTTGATTTTAGCTATAACAGAAAGGTCGCATGTGATCCTTTCACTCATTATCAATGCATTTTCATGTTTCCATCTCTTCTTCGTCCATTGTCCATAATCTCTTTCTGATAATGTCAAGTTTTGGAGACCACCAAGCAAAGCATATTCATACTTCATAGTAATAATAATAACAAAAATCATGCAACACACTTCTAACCATTTCTGATTTGTACCTGTTGCAAAATTTCGTTGAAGAATATCCAACTTCATTTCTCAAAACAGGACCTTGGGCCGATTCTACTCTTAAATCACCTGTCACAGAATGAAAGCACAACATTTAACTTAGCAAATGATTAATGGAAGACTGCAATTCCTTAACCAATCCGCCTGCGATAAAGCTTCTCCAGATCCAGGAATCATACGGTTTTTGAACTGCAATCAAACAGAACATGGAGGTACACAAAAATTATCAGGCGTTCACTTGTGAGCAGAATAGCTATCGAGTAGCAAATGCAAAATCATTCTCTTTCCAAAGAATCAATTACGACAATCTTCTAAATATCCCAAATCTAAGACACCCCACTAATCACCCCGACACGAAGTAAACTAGTTCACAGTAATACACCTTTTGACAGCAACATAAACCCATTTATGAACCCCTGTAAATAGTTGTTAGTTCTTGGCCCTGAGGGAATTATTTTCCTTGATCCTTGATCGATTGTCCAGTTTGACAAAACGTTTTAGTTCCTCATAGGGAAGAGTTTCCAGGTCTTGCCTCCTCAGCTCACTTAGTGCTGTGCGTTTATCAAGCACGTGTGACAGCCAATCTGGGTATTCAGAGTCTGGCAAGATTTTTGGATCAGATCCTTCCTTGAGAATGTTGGCACCAACAACTGTAGTGGATTTGACTTCTTTGGTTAGCATGGATTCCTTTGGAGCATCAGCAGCCCCACCACCTTTAGAACCCTTCTTTTTACCCCCGGCAGAAAAAGTTCGCCAGCCCCCCACTCCTACTATATGCTTGGTGACAGTAATGCTTCTCAATGATTTAAGATAATATAATGGCATGTCTTTTCCCTGTGCCACCAACAACAATGATTACATTAATCCATGAAGCCAATTCATGCTTATTTATTTATGTTTCTACATTATCAATTAACCTTCAACCAGCCAACTACTTTTGTGCAAACCAGCTCAAGTCCACACACATGGACTCATGCATGTTCTCAGGAAAAAAAAAACTATGGTTAATCAGCATGTGCAACACAAGTAAATCATCTCGAGGAATTATAGAAAGGTTAATCAACATGTATAACACAAGCAAATCATCTCAAGGAATTATTGAAGGTACACAGAGAAATTTCTTCCAGAATAACATTTGCTCGTCAGCTTTCATTCTACCTAATGCTTTGCAATATTTTCTGCCTAACATTTTCAGGTTATTGGGGCTCCAGAACTGAGTTTCAATTTCAAAATTGGATCACAGTGTCTTTAAGGGTAGACAGAAAGACAGCTGCAACATTCGGTGATCATTTATATATGTATTCAGAATCTTTATTACATAATCCCCAGTAGAATTTAGCTAAATATTCCATGAGGCAATCCAAAGCAAGGATGTTATTAGATAGAAGTACACAAGAGAGACTCCTACATGCCATCAGGCTAAATCAACTCGTGAGCAAACTCTTAGACCAATGAATGATTGCACAGGGAGCAAGACATTGATGTATAGCTCCATAGTGTTGCTCACTAAACAAGATGATCAAGGATGAACGGATTAGTTTTAGTTCATGACACTAAATCACCACTTAAATATGCCACTCTAGGTGCTTTATTGTGAATGTTGTACTGGAAGGAGAGGAATGGTTATTTATGCTCCTTATCGAAAATTCATATTCAAGCTAATACCTCCAGTTCTGGTGATTTTTCCCAGACAATCAAACTGGCAACAAGGCAAGCAAAAAAGGATTGAAGGCATATTTCTAGGTTGACTCTATACATCATTGTGCAAGCAAGAACCACAAGAATTTCTCTCAATCCCAGGAGTATTTCCACATTTGAAGGGAAATTGAGAACAGTTAATATAGATATAAAACACAACGCATTCCAGAAGGAAATCATCTAACGTCAAAACAGAACAAAATCAGAAACTTCATTACAACAAAAACTAATTAGAAGAAGAAGAAAGGAAAATACAAATTCCAATATTGTATGATTATATATATAATCAACCAGCACATGCACTTATGGACCATGGACAAAAGTCAATTAAAAGGGAAACACACACATATATATATAGATATATATTTGTATATATTTTGGTTTCATCACATCTGTTCTTGGCGGCCAGGAAATCATGTACGTGTACACTAAGGCAATGGCTTTTACAGAGAAAATCCGATGCTAAGGCCGTAGGAACTGAATAAATATTGCAGTAAGAAATTCACTTCCATAATCTAATTTTTTTAACCTCAAAATTCAAATAAAAGAATCATACAGAAAGAGAGAAAAAAAAAAGGAAAAAAACTCTAAAATTAATTTTCACCAAAGAGAATTTAAATCCTAAAAACATATGTATCACAGTGATTACGAACATTAAACATGAAAATTACGCAAACAACATAAGCACTAACACTGGTCATTAGAAGTGAAAAAGGCTAATTAGCTTGCCTTGGATGAAAATAGATTTCCAAATATCTCGACTTCCGGCGGTGATCCGGCGTCCCTCGTACCTGTCCCTGACGGTGTAAAATTGCAGAGCTAAAAAACGGTGGTTGCGGCGGAAGCTGAGAGTTCAGCTGTTGATGCGGAGTCCTTATGTACGGCCTATAGTTGTAAAATGAGAAAGATGAATGGGTGCCACTAAGGAAATTAACATTTTGGGCTTATCTGAGAATCAAGTCCAAGCCTTATGGAGTTGGTAGTAGTATTAGAAATTTAGAATCAATTCCAAGTTCAAGTTTCAACCCAAAGTAACATTTGGGTCAATAGATATTTATAATTTATCATTTTTAAAGCCTTTTTAACTGTACATGTTTCTCGTATTGCTAGTATTTATTATCATGCAACATTAAAACAAGACAAACCAAAATAATTAATTGAAGTGCATTATTTGCTCTACTTTTATAAGTGTCTTTTTAGCCTACTTTTTTATTTTCATATAAGTGTTACTTTACACATTTTAATACAAAAAATCTACAACGTTCCAATTTTATTCTTCATCCCATTTATCTACTCAAATAACATTAATTGCAATTATTTATTTTTTAATAAAGAATTAAGAGTAAATAAGAAAATTTATTTATTTTTTAATTAGTGTATCAATTGCTAAAACGACACATATCAAAGAATAGAGGAGCTTAGACTTGATTGTTTTGTTTGTACCATACTCTTTTAGCAGAAATTGGGCTATTCGAGGAGAAGAGAACCTTGGTTTAGCAGCAAGTTACGAAGCCCGCAGCCCAATAGAAAAACTTAGGGCCTCCGATTAAAAGGGTTGTAGACTTGCAGTTGTGGAAATGACTTGAAGGACAATCCACGGCTGCCGGCACTGAATTAAAACCCCCCCAAACTCTTTGCCCATTTTCCTTTCTCTGTAAAACCCTCACTGCCAGTTCACTCTGTCTCTCTCTCTCTCTCTCTCTCTCTCTCTCTCAAACACACACACAAACACACACTGTGATACCAATTACTAGCAAGTAAGTAGTATTTTTTTGATTGAGGCTAAGAATGGGTAGCAGCCAAGCAGCCGTTTCATTCCTGACCAACTTGGCCCGCGCCGCCTTTGGCCTGGGTTTAGGCGCCACCGTCGTCAACTCCTCCCTATACACTGTCGACGGCGGCCAACGCGCCGTCCTTTTCGACCGATTCCGCGGAGTCATCGATGAGACCGTCGGAGAGGGTACCCACTTCCTCATCCCTTGGCTTCAGAAGCCCTACATCTTTGACATCCGCACTCGTCCCCACGCTTTCTCCTCTGTCTCCGGGACTAAGGATCTCCAGATGGTCAACCTCACTCTCCGGGTCCTCTCTCGTCCCGAGGTCACCCGCCTCCCTGACATTTTCAAAACCCTAGGTCTCGAATATGACGAGAAGGTCCTCCCCTCCATTGGCAACGAGGTTCTTAAAGCCGTTGTGGCCCAGTTCAACGCCGACCAGCTGCTGACCGACAGGCCCCATGTCTCCGCTCTGGTGAGGGAGAGCTTGATCCGCAGGGCCAAGGATTTCAACATCGTGCTCGATGACGTGGCTATTACTCACCTGTCGTATGGGGCCGAATTCTCAAAGGCCGTGGAGCAGAAGCAGGTGGCTCAGCAGGAGGCCGAGCGCTCCAAGTTTGTGGTGATGAAGGCTGAACAGGAGAGGAGGGCTGCTATCATCAGGGCTGAAGGCGAGAGCGAGGCTGCCAAGTTGATTTCGCAGGCCACTGAGTCTGCTGGACCGGGTTTGATTGAGCTCAGGAGGATCGAGGCTTCTAAGGAGAATGCAGCCACCTTGTCCAGGAATGGAAACGTCATGTATCTGCCCAAGCAAAATAACATCCTTCTAGGTGTCAATGCTGGCCGCTGAGCTTTGGTAATCTTATTTTATTTATTTTATTTGTAACTTTAAGAATAGCATTCTTCTGGCGTTCCGTGTCTGAATATCTTTATCGGCTTTAGGAGAATTGTGGCGGTCTGTTATGTTTGCTACAATGTGTACGTGTTGAGTTTATGTTATTTCATTATTTATTTTCCCCTTTGTTTCTCTGTGTTGATGGTTTGTGTTTCTAATTTTATTTAGTTTGCTAGTTTACTCATAGAAGTTGATGGCTTCCTATTTTATTACACTCATATGCATTGATCGGAAGCATTTTCTGCCTTGGTAATTTCATAGAGTGTTGCGAGTTGGTGGGCAGTAAACTCCACTTTCCACTCTGAAACTTGGATTTGGCTGTGTTCTCTTTTTTGGAGGGCTGGTGTTTATAAACTGAGCTTTGGCATAGTCAGTGTTCTTGTTTAATGTTACAGCAATTTGTTGGATCACTTAATGTGCTTAATGGTATCTTCGTATTAAGATTGATGCCCTGTGCTTTGCTTGAACATTATATTTCAATCTGAATCGCCCATCTATATGAGCAAAATAATCAATTCATGGTTTGTTTAAGAAAAATTTCTTGTGTGTATTAGAAGTGTATGTTTTTGGGATGCTTTGTGTGCCCTTGATGCTATGGAGTTAATGACTGGTTTGACTTAGGTAACAGCTTCATTCTTTGGGTTAATTTACAATTTGTTGACATTTTAGATTATGTACTTAAATTGTTTTTTCACCATACTCTTGGGAATTGACATTTATTGGGATATATACACATATCACTTCATTACATATGTAGACACAATGATAGTCAATTTTTGCATTATTGCACCTCTTGCTTAAGGGCTTTTAGCAAATGCACAAGGATGTAAGAGTTATGAAAATCTGACATTGGCATATCTTTTGATGCTTTAACTGTGTGCCATAAGGTCATATGATTGGGCATTGTCTGTAATGGCTCTTATTTTTGCTCTTTGATCGCATAATTTTGGCTGATTCTCCTTTGTACTTGTTTGCTTCCAGGGCTTTTGGAGTAGTGGTTGGTGTGCAGGCTTTCAGATTTTGGCATCCCTTATTGGCTTTCCTTTATCCAGAATATTTCTCAAAGTAGATCAATATCTTAGTGGACTCTTTTTTATCTCTCGATGTTATGGAGTTACTGCCATTTATTGCCCCCCTCTTATCCACCCTTTTCTCTCCCTCGCTAACTTGTTTTTTTGTCAACACGGTGGTCTCACTTTTGCTATTTTAAGCTTATTAGTAGTTCTGCATCTGAATATAGGAATAGGACTCACTCTAAATCGCTAGATTTACAAGTGAATGAAAAAAACTCGCAAACACTTAGTTACTCAAAGTGAAAAGTGTGTTTAACTCGCGTTCACTATACTCTTTGCATATTCATTTGTGAGGCCATGCTGCTTCACTTGTTTCTTTTGATTATTTTTGTTAATAGACTGCTTGGCTAGTTATACTCGAGGACGCCAAAAGTAATAGTAATACTAATAGTTTGTTGAAGGACTCCTCGTATGTCTAACTTGCGATTTTGGTCATCATTTTTTGAATGAAAAATTTGATCCTTCGATTTTTATTAGATGAAAAAGACCATCATTTTTTGAATGAAAAATTTGATCCTTAGATTTTTATTAGATGAAAAAGAAGACAAGTGTCGTCATCAGTTAATTAATTCTTAATTTGAAGATTACACTGTAAATAACGTTTACATTGAAAGTGAAGACTACAATGGAAGGAAATAGAAAATACCAAACCGCATTAGGGAAGTGTCTTACTTGTTTTTGCTCCTTTTGATTAATCTTGCAGCTACAAATGCGAATGCATCTCCTGTTGCATTTATTATACTTAAATGCTTTTTATCAATAACAAAAATATTACCTCTTTCACCCAACTATGATAACCCTGTATAAGAGTAATTTCCCAGACGCCAAAAACCTCACCTTTTACCGATTAAGTCGTGCAATTGCCTCCAAATGAATTTTGTTTAGAAACTATATATACAAATATGCTAAAGATGGCAGAAACTATTCTTTAAGAAGTCGGAAAAGTTAGAGTTTGCAAGCAATTGAGAGATGCTTCGCAAACCCTCTAGTAAAGGCAGTTCAATTTCGTTGCAAAAATAAAATAACTCCCCATTACTGGCCGGAAAGCTTTTGGAATTTTAATTGAAAGAATTAAACAACACAACTAAATAAAAATATAAAAAAGGTGCATCTAGGAATAAAATAAAAATAGCGAATCACATAGGCAATAGCAACGGAGGGAAAATCTAATCCCTCAGAAACCAAAAAGATCCTATGCTTCATAACCAGTCAAAATTGGTATCTGTCCAACAGCTTAATGTTATTTCAGTCTATAAAAATCAAAGAGACTCAATCCCCCGTCAAGAAAGGCAAACAAAATGGCCACCCTGAAAGAACTAATTCCTTGCGGCAGGAAGAACACAGCTTAGACAGATGCCATGTGTCGAATCAAATCAATCACCCGGTTACTGCAAGAATGATAACCAGATTCAGAATTGGTATCCAAAATATAAGAAAAAGAAAACCCAAAAATAAAAACCCAAAGTAATGCAGGAATAGGCAAAAGCAAAGGAATCCACCAGTTGAAGTAGCAAATTTTGAGGCTTCATGGTTGGTTTGGAATGGAACAATAATTTAAAAGTAAGAATAATTTGCGCTCACCTGTAACCCCATTCATTATCATACCAAGAGACAACCTTCACAAAAGTACCACTCAAGGCAATACCTGCCTTAGCATCAAAAATGCTTGACCTGCTCAATGCAGTTAGATCAGAAAGTCAATTTCTGTATTTAACTTCTGCTGCAGGAAAAAGGAAGAAAAGAAGGGAAAAAAAAAGGAAGATAACAGCAGGGAATATCCGTTTAGATTAAATAGTAGCAAACAAGAACATCACCTGCTGTCACCAATAAAATCAGTTGACACAACATCATCCTCGGTGTACCCAAGGATCCCCTTCAAGCTACCCTGTGACTCCGCCCTACAAAGGTAAGCAGAAACGAGACAATGAGATGCAGCACAAGGAAATTAAAGAATTGTACAAAGTTCTACTAAATCTTACTTGATGGCCGCTTTAATGTCATCGTATGAAGCAGGCTTTTCAAGCCTTGCAGTCAGATCAACAACTGAGACATCAACAGTAGGAACACGGAATGCCATTCCAGTAAGCTTTCCATTTAGCGAGGGCAGAACTTTGCCGACAGCCTGCACAATTAGAGATGCAGGTCAATCATGAGGCTCTTACCTGAATTCAAAAGTTACAATACTAGAAATATATTCAGATGAAACTTTGATTGTTACGATTTAAAGAAAAGAAGTTGAAATCTTCCTCCCAATATTAACAATGATGCGGTATTAGAAGATTTCAACTACATCTCTGATCATTGCTTCTTTTATTTTTCATTCCCCATAATTAATCAAATATTGCCATGTTCTCCTTTTATTATGCATTTCACAGATATTTCCACATAATTTCGGTTTAGAAGAGATACACAGTCTAGGCATTTACCAAACTCATGGATTGCATTGTGAAGGAAGCAAGAATCTAGAGTCTTACACAGACCATATAATCATCCGCTTAACATGAAACAATTTAATGTCTCGAACAATGATATTGAGACTCGGCCAAGAATTTTAGTATAAAAAATGTTGGAAAAATATTCTCATCCAATCAGCTCTGACTTAAAGAGTCATTAGCAGTCATAATACCTTTGCAGCTCCAGTACTGCTAGGAATGATGTTGAAGGATGCAGCTCTACCACCTCTCCAATCCTTCATTGATGGACCATCCACAGTCTTTTGTGTGGCTGAATTATGTTAGGCAAGAACTTATGCATCACTTCAATTTAAAATTTGGATAGAAGTACGTAGATGGGACAAGATTTAGGGGGATTGAGTACCAGTTATGGAGTGCACAGTTGTCATAAGAGCCTCAATAATTCCAAATTTGTCATGAAGAACCTGTGAAGTTATAAATTAAAACTATTAGTTTAAGATTAATGATTTGGAGGAAAATGAGGCTAATGAATCTGTGCCAAAAATCACCTTAGCCAGAGGAGCAAGGCAGTTGGTAGTGCAACTAGCATTCGATACAATGTTAATATCAGACTTGTATTCCTTCTCATTGACACCCATGACAAACATGGGAGCATCCTTACTTGGGGCAGAAATAACAACTTTCTTTGCACCTCCCTGGCAATCAAAATATACAAGGACAAATATCAAATAGACTAAACACTAAGAAAATTTTTCATAAATCAGTAAAAACATGTGTTATCCATGAAAGAAATTAATAGATTGACTTGTGGACAAGCTGAGAGGATCCACTAAGGAAGACAAAGGGTAATACTTTCAAATGAGCAGCAGCTTTGTCCTTGTCAGTAAAGACTCCAGTTGATTCAACAACAAAGTCAGCTCCAGCCTCACCCCATGGAATCTCCTCTGGGTTCCTACAATCAGAGGGTAAAGATATGATTAGACAGTACAGTACAGTCCAGTCTGTTTCAGGGAAGCAAATATAGAGAAAGAATCAGAATGTACCTGCAGCCAAAGACAGTGACAGGTTTCTCACCGAAGAGAAGTGTCTTAGAATCCTTAACCTTGAGCTCATGATGTTTCCATTGGCCATGGACGCTATCGTACTTGAACATGTAGGTCTATAGCACAATATATCGAAAAAGTTATCAAAATATGTAGCAAGCAAAATGTAAAGACACCATAAGCAGAACAGGAACCGCATCTTCAGTAAAGCAAAACCAAGAAGACGCCAGAAAATTCACATGACCAAGAAAATAGAGTCTCTGTAGCTAAGAGGTAAGAAATAACACGTTCTCGTTTGGTACACATGGATGCTGCACACTGAAAATCGGTATATGGAAGTGTCAAATTCGGCAATGAAGACACATCACTGCAAAGCAACATCATACATGCAGGAAATTTGGCACCATAAATCACTAAACGGAGCCAAAAATAAGATTCCACACTCTTTCACAACCACCGATAATATTGTTCAAACTCTAAGAGATGACAAGAACACAACCTAAACAACAACACAATCAGATCAGAATAGATTCATGAAACAAACCGAGGATCAGTTTTCAGGATAATAGTTATTACAAAATCATCGTCTAAGTTGACATGTTATAAGCTCATATAGTCATATGTGCAGATGGTAAACAAT
Organism: Ophiorrhiza pumila; assembly: GCA_016586305.1. Classification (NCBI taxonomy): domain Eukaryota; kingdom Viridiplantae; phylum Streptophyta; class Magnoliopsida; order Gentianales; family Rubiaceae; genus Ophiorrhiza; species Ophiorrhiza pumila. The sequence continues at coordinate 667,512 of BLIW01000007.1, forward strand.
GCAAAAGGATCCAGGACGAACATTACGATGATTCTACTATTAAGGAACAAACATAAAATACTATTGAGAAAAATATAGGCTAACGATCTGGACATGAAGAAAGGAAAGAGAAAATAAAGTAGAAACCATGTAGTCGGTGGTAATAAACGGATCATTGACGGCGACGAGATCAATGTCATCACTCTGCATTGCAACTCTGGCCACCAAACGGCCGATCCTTCCAAAACCTAAGCATACACATTTCAACAAGCATTTCAATTTCAAAGGCGGACGTGAGAGTAAATAGAAAAAATGATACGATCGGAGGGATGGACGTACCATTAATTCCGATCTTGATTTTTCCCATGGCGAAGGCGAAGAAGAAACGTAGGTAGTTAAAAGAGTTGCAAGTATATATAGTGTGTGTTTAGTAGTGAATGAGAGAGGAAAGGGGAGTGGGGGGGAAGTAGGGTATATATAGTATATATATAGAGGAATGCAGAGTGGAAAATGAAATGCGTTAGGATCCATAAAGCGAGCCTTGGGCAAGGGGTAAGGACTAAGGAGAGAACGGCGGTATTCTCGAAAGTGGGCCGGTTTCATTGGCGGACTATGACTTTTAACTTTTAAGAGAGATCAACAACCGTCCATTTTTTTTTACTTTTTTTTTTTTTCTTTTCTGATGATTCTGATGTTGTGAAGTCGTGGATCTCGCTTAATTTGTGGTGCCGTATCAGTCAAAACCACAACACCAACTGCGTACAAATATAAGTATATTATAATAATAATAATAATAATAAAAAATCAATCTATTTCTTCTTTTAAAAAAAATAAAATTATTTAAGTTAATAAAAATTATTATTGTTACCTATCCAATTTCAAATCAATGTATATTAATTAAGCAACCCATCGGATGGAAAGAAAATAGAATACTTAATTAAATTCAATTATATCATAAATTATGCATGAATTGAAATCTAGCAAGTAAAATATACATATAAATATGTTGGCGGCATCGGATTCTCTGTATTAGTGGATATATCACATCGTGTATTAAACAACACAAAATTGATGTATGTTTAATATTTATAGATATTAAGTGAATTTAATATTTGATTTTTATTTTAATTAAACCACGTGTGCTTTTAAGTGTTGTTTGATACTGGTGTGAACAAACTACTGGTGACTTTGTTGGCTGTGCATGCATAAGCTCAAACTCTCAACACTGCACTTGAGAAGGCTTCTTCTCAAATGAGCTTATACGTTTGAGCCTTGAATAACTTGGTAACTTAGGGAAAAAAAAGACATAGATCTCCATTCTTCAATGAATTCCAGTTTATAGAACTATTACTGAATCTCTGCAAAGAGAATTATCGAATACATAAATTGGGTTTGGGTTTGCAAGAGATTACCATATCCAACAAGCTTAACTTATATTGCAAAGCTGATCAAATTCTCAGTTTAAATATAAGCGGATGAACACTAACACTTATGGTCATTTCTATACACTTTTGACTTGTGTAGGCCTAGAACAAGATTCAAAAGGAATTCTACTAGTCCCCTATAAGTCTCACCCCTTGGTACACTGCATCAGGTCGGAGATCGTCTAGATTGCTAAAGCATCTATAGCCATTTATCTCTCTCAAACCTATCAACCCACGCCGTGTCAAGAAATCCCGAAAATCATCTTCAGTATACAATGTCTTGTCCTCTGTGTGGACAGCCAATCGATCAGCCTCGTCGTATAGGCAAACCTTAAAAGAAATTCCTACAGGAAAGAACATCCATCTTAAAACATATTTAAAAGATGTAAGATTTCTGGCAATATGAAGATTACACAATGCTCTTTTATCATACCTTCATCAAGGTGGAGAGTATAATTGCCTAGAGGCATGTCTCTGTCAAGACTCCTGATAACACTGTCCTCATCCTCCAACCAAAATGCCCTTTTAGTACGCAAGCGAAAAGCAGACTTTATTGCTTCCTTGATGGCATCACCAGTTCCATCTATACCAATTCTTCTTCTATACTCACCCCACTTGACTGTTATAACCCTCCCTCCATAGGAAGGGTGTCCCTCGCCACCTGCAGTTAATACCGCATAGCTTTACCATGAGAAAAGCCAGTTTCAGCCAAGAAATTACCAGACTGAAAAAAAAAAAAGAAGCAAGATTCAAGTTGACACATCCCAAGCTTCTAGACTTGCAGTGACTAATACAACAACAGCCAGGCCTTTTTCCCACTAAGAAGGGTCGGCTATATGGATCACACCTTTCCACCGTGCTCGATCTAAGCTCATTCCCTCTTTTTTTTTCCCCCTCATTTAATATTTAAATACAACATAATTTCTTATAATTTCTTTCCAATTCTTTTTCAGTCTTCCTCGTCCCCTTTTAATTTGAATTAACTTGCAGTGACTAATAGGTCTATACAAATTAACTCCAGCTCATTTGAAACACATTAAATGTAAAAAAAACAAAAAGAGAGAAGAAAAAGACTTGCAAAATATGAATTGCAGAAATCATTTAAATTCCTTTAAGAAAGTCTTTGAGATGTTTGAAATCAGCATGAAGGATCACTTGTGAAAACATGTATTCTCTAGAACAATTTCAATACCCCCACAAAGGAATCAACCTGCATTCTGCTTCCTTAGCAAGTTAAAACTGCAGGTGTCTTCAGCGACACAAAAGGACGCTAATCATTCAGAACAATACAAAAAATAATTTCACTAAACATTCCTCATATTTTTCAGAGTAACTAGCCAACTTCCAGACGATATTGTGTGAACAATAGTACATAAAAATACATCTGAATCTCGCGGATCAATCTGGATTTCTTAGTTGTTAATAACATGAGTCAGGCCTCACCACTCGTGCACTCATGGTGATACCAATGACCCACCCCGATTAGTCAGTCGCATCACTCACTGACAGAATAATATGGGACAACCTTGTTCTTATGAGTTGCATGTTAGCAATAAAAAAACACCTAAATTAAGTTTGTGTGTGTGTGTGTGTGTGAGAGAGAGAGAGAGAGCGAGAGGGAAAACATATCTAAGAAATCTTGATAGAAAAATTTGCAGTAAATGTACATTACCATGATTAGACACATACCACTGCCAGGGCTTTCCCTCCAATTCCAAGGAGGAACTCCATTGGCTGCAACAGCATCAGCAGCAGTTATAGCAAGAGGGTCACCATCGTTATCCAAAGGCGTTTCCAGGTTCACAGATGATCGGCCATTAGCTGCTCACAAGGTTCAGAAATGTGGAGAACACTCATGTCAGAAGACTTTTATTGCAAATGTCACATATGAAGAAGGGGAAGTCCAAACAGGCGTGGAAGGAGCAAGATCAAGTAGTTAACTAGCAGGCAATGCCTATTTCTTCAAACTTATTCATAGCTGGGATATTATTGTGATTTACATTCGATTGAACAATACTAACAAACATGAAACAAACCTTACTCTCTTGGGCACTAACGTTGCAACTTAGATGGCGAGAAAGATACCTCACAAATTAATGCAAAAGCTTGCAAAGACTCAAAACAGCAAGAAAGCAGCACATAAAAGAACAACGATGCAACAAAGCAGCCTTTAACAGCATAAATAACAGTGTTAAACAGTGACCGAGAGACCATTCTTCAATAAACTTAACATAAACAGAACAGCAAGTATAAGATCAAAGGTTATGATCTTATTCAATGTGATGAAAAATGCTCACTTTGACTCAGTCAAGGCTCAAGTGAGAAAATAAAGGATTTATCAAATAAAACACATGCACTTATTTGGGACACCACAGTAAAACTATTTCCAATTCTAAATCGAATAAAGTATTCGAATTAGTTAATGCATTTTCACTATTCATCAGAAATAGACAGTTCTCATAGCTGCAGCTTTCGCAAATTTAGAAGATTTTAACTCAGAATAGATGATTGTTAGAATTCAGCAACCTGAAGCTTAGCTCTTTGTATAGGTTTGTTTCTACTCTGTAAACTTCACCTTTTGATCAATAAAATGGAATAGGCATTCTGATTATTCTCAATATTGCAGATTTTAAGGCATTTACTTGCCAAAAAAATGGATGTAGATCCGAATATCAGAACATCTAGAGCATAAGAACACCAATATAGAGTCAAAACTTTTAAGAAGTTTTATTCTGAGATGTCTAGAAATGTTCGAATTCCTATCAGCACTTTTACCTTCCACCGATCCAAATGGAATACTTCCATCCTCGAGACCTGAAGATATAGAACAACAAGTGTCAGAAGCTATACAGACATACAAAGAACAAACAGTAAGGGCTAATGGTAAAAATTTTAACCCGAAAGCAACAAAAACTCATATGAAAACTTGAGTTATAGTGATCAGCATAATACATTCATCAGAGGGAAAAAGGAACAGTAAGTGCAAAACTGAAAAACGTTGATTACTCTTTCTCTTTGCCGCAAAAATTAAGTATGAAATTTGAAAAAAGAAAAATCCAACTGAAACCTACACAAAAAATGCTCATAGATGAAGTGTGAAGAGTAATCCTACCTTTGTCTGAGAAGTGAAGAAAGGCATCCACCTTAGAAGAAGACGGGGGAGGAGGTGGGCTCTTGTGAGAACCATTCTTAGTTCTCTCTCTGAGCAATTCTTCAAGCTCCTTATAATACCACATCTTATTGGCTGCCGCCGCCGATGAAGACCCGCCGCCACTATTTCCTCTGTCTTGCTGCTTCACTTTCTTAAATTCTTTAAGGAGATTCCTCCACTTGTCGGTGCACATAGTGGGAGAGCGATCGAAACCCTTTTCCCTCATCTTGTTGGAGATTTGTTCCCATAAATGCTTGTTGGATTTGGAGGTGTTAAACAGGGCGTCGACCTCGCGGCGGAAGCTAATTAGGCAACGAGTCTCATCTTGGACCCAAGTTTCAGCTCGTTTCTTGGGAGCCCTGACTTCGTGGTCTTCGCCGCTGCTGTCGGCTAAAATCATCTGTTGCTGCTGCGGGTGAGTGTGAGGATGGGGCAGGTCTACGTTGGAAGTGACGTCCATCTCTAATTCCGGTGACTCTTTGTAAAAATCAATAGGGCGAGGCCTCTCGGACAAGTACATTATTATTAGAGACGTACTCTCCGTTTAGCATATTAAGTAAGTATAGTTTTGGGGGTGGTGGTTTTCAGAAGGCGGCCGGCCGGCGGCGGTTCTGCGTAGTTAAGTATCACCGGATTCTCTTCGGAATAAAAGATCAGTCGATAGATAAGGAGAAAGATTGATGGTAGAATTTTGCAGGGGTTTGATACTACAGTCTACACCCACCGTGTATTTCACTTTTGCAGCTCACGGGTTTGGAAGCGACGGGAAAGGCGGGTTTACTTTAGCTTTCATAATCACGCCTTCGACGGTTTTAAGGTTGGAACCCATTCAGAAGCGTGGTTCTCCTCATTAACAGCAACTCCTTCTCGAGCTCGGCATATTGATGCCGGGACGTGCCACTCATTTTCTTGCTTCAACGATTATACCATTGGGGGGGAATTTTGGCTCATTTTTTGAGCAAAGTGAAGTCCACTCTATCACTGTGTACTGTTAGCAAATTATGCCAAAATTATTTGTGATTATCTTCAAGTAATCTTTCGACAGATTGTTGTTTTTTGCCTTGGCCAATTACAAAATATGCTTTGGGTTTGTTTCTTTGATCCTTTCCTGCAATTTTTTTTTTTTAAGTGCCTCATTTCAATGATCTAAACTTATCTACTTTATTTAAGACGCATTTGGGACCATCTTGAATTCTATTCCGCAATCTAGACCATTTTAAATCTAATACCTCTTTGCTTGCGCTTACTTGCAGGACATTTTGAATCCAATACCGTTGCACTGCCTGCAGGTGCGTTAGAACATTGAAGTCGGGATTTCGAATAACAGAAAGGGAAAAAACCATCTTGAATTATATGCTACTGGACCATTTTGAATCTGGAACCTCTTGCTCGCGCCGACTTTCAGGACATTTGAATCCAATACTGCTGCAGAAGCGTTAGCTCTAAGATCTTTATGGGTGCCCGGCAACCTCAAGTGGTTTTTCCTGTATCCATTCCTATCTGTATTTGGTACATTTGGTCAGTCGAAGTTACAACTGACAGTCACACCCCACCTAAAAGATTATTAAAGGGTTCGAGATGTAGCCCAAAATACTTTGTAAAACTAACACGACATCAAAGTCTACAAGAGGATTATTTAAACTGACTATATTAACTCAAAAGGAAGACAGCAGTAATAACCCACAAGGCCACAAGAGCAGTTACGTTATTCACTCCAGAGAGTAACGTAGTTTGAATATTGACAACAACATAAATTTGACAGACTCATGATTGGATATCATTCCATCATCAACTAGCGTCTATTCTATACCTACAGATTGATAGATTATCTTGATTTTCTTTTTTCTGCAACACAAACAAGAACATTCCCCAGATACAAGTAGATAAAAAAACTGGGAAGTCCTGAGATGCACGGACAACTTGCACGTCCAACAGCATATGATCCCACGATCCCCTCCATTACAGCAAAGCTATCGGTGTACAGGCTCCCCTTCATTTGTTGTGTAAGAACAATCCCACAACTCCCCTTCATTTGTTGTGTAAGAACAATCCCACAACTGTGAATACAAAGTACATTTGTTTATTTTACATTACTGATAAACGTTGAAACTATACCAACAAGCAGGTGCCCTAATTCCATCATCCACCTTCTGTCCCTATCAAATATCCATTGAATTAGTAAGTGTGAACAACATATCATAGAATCGTACAGCCATCACTGGTGGCACAATATTCAACTTCTTCATTCTTTCCGAATTTTATTTGCTTCAGAAGCAGATAACTTCAGCATTCCACTTTCCAGTTTCAGCCTTGTTCTTTTTTTTCTTTTTTTCAACTTCCTGCAGCACCCATAAGGCAGTAGCTACTAAACGACAGGTTGTCGAACACATAATACAACATGACCACACCATCGCTTTATGTGCTGGCTCTCTTTCTCCCACACGAGCAGACACAAAAACTTCAAGGTCAATGTGTTATTGCACAGCCAACTAGCACACTCAGTGTGCTTAACATCACAAAGAATAAAGAGATCCCATCTATAACCAAATAAAATTTCTGCCTCCATTCCCCGTGACATGTCTTAGATTACCTCCAAAGCTAATAAAAGGAGCTGTATCTAACATCAAAATCCTCTAGCCATAAAGGACAAAATGGTAACTTGCCTGTTGATGAAGATATGTGTGCCTAGGTGAAATTGTCACTCTCTTCTGCCTATCCTGGCAATTTAAAACCTGCTTCAGACAATCCAAACAAAGCAAGTCAAGACAAAATGTCTCCTCATAGTCACAATTATTCAAGCAGCGCCCACAGTTTATACACCGAGCAATACAAAAAGTGCAAGCCTTGCACAGCTGAGCGGTGTGCCGTTTTCCTCCACAACTATCAGCAGGACAGTCGTAGACTTGTCTGAGTTGCTGGCATCTAGGGCATGTTTCAATGTCAATGGCACGTTCATCATCAAAGGACAAGTACATCTGCCCAGCTCGAAAGAAACGTTGCTTCTGAACACTGACAAGATTATTGTTCTCTGCCCCTAATAAAAGCTTAAACTCTTCAAAATGCTGGCTGGTTAAACCAAAGAGTCCACCAATCCTTAATTGTTTAATTCCGGGACTGCCAACAGACTTGAAGATCCTCAAATTTTGCAGAGTCCCTTCAATGGTAAGTTTCAGACATCCTGCAACACTTAGCTACACAAGAAAAGAAAAACAATCAAGAAAAGCAAACTCACAATAAAACGCTCAGTACATGCATTTCCAATTGAAACTAAAATGTGCTTAAAATAATGCCCCCTTGCATAGTCCCTTCAGGTCAAAGTTCCTGTGTTCTAGGCAAAAATATTTTGTGTTGCATCATCACTCATAAGTAAAGAAAAAAAGTAGAAGACAGTTCATCAACTTTTTTCTTGAAAGTACTCACCAAACATTAAATTATTCATATTCACAGCTTAACAACAAAAAATTCCTTTGGGCAGCGAGATAAAATTCCCTCACACTAGACTTAGCATATGAATTAGATAACAGAAAAACAGATTATCAATTTCAGTAGAGTACAGAACGGTCTAAATAATGTAACTAGTCTACACGGTACTCTGCTCAAAAAACATACCTGACAAATGCCCCCCAAAAAAAGGAAAAAAGAATCTGAGGTGTCATGGAAATGAAGACATATGTAGACAATACAATACTAAATGAGCCGTGTGCAAGTACACATAACAAAGGCACAGAAAGAGTAACTCATTGAATAATGCTAAATACAGACCTTTGTCAATCCTGGATTGATTTCAAGCACCCTCCTCAAACCAATATCAGTGATATTTAAGCACTGCACAATACTCAAGCAGTGAAGACTTCCTTGAGCCCTATTGGTTAACAGCAAAAGAGCATCATCGGTGATCTTATCACACAGCGGATAAGGTACGTGAAAATTACGCCACAGAAGAGGATCATTTTGCACTGCATCTCGCAATGATTTGCAGACCCTTTCAACTGAAATAAGGTCCCTCACACCCAGGTAGCCAAGAGCAAAAAACAAAGCATCCGGGGGAGGTCCTGGAACACCAGCAATGTTATTTTTCATCGTCCATACTTTATGCTTGTTAGCTGAATCCCGCGGAGTCCAATACTTTTCATAGCTGAAGCCCATGAAATCCTCTATGCTACTGTCCAAGCGAAGAGGATCATCCTCGAGAAACCCCTTCTCCAATTCCATTAAAGTCATAGATGATTCCTTATATGTTTTCCTGCCATTCAAATCTGGATGAACACTGTTCCAGACGATATTTAGTTCAGCAAGTAAATGATCATCCGCCTCCTCGACCTCATCACCTTCACCAGATGACTCAAACCCAAGATTTTTCAACCCAAAATCCTCAATCCAACCAGTAATAGCCGCAGTGACAGTGGCGCTAATATCCATACCAAATGGATCTCTAGGTAATAAATCAACAATATCATCAGATACCTTCTCGGTTTTTCCCGGATTGTAGTCATGGGAATTCCCTATTATCCCACAATTGACATCCCAAAGGCCGTCAAAATCATCCGAATTTTCACCTCGGCATTCCTCCATGACAAACCCATTACAAAATTTGATCCCAGAGAACAAGCTCTCCTCTTGATCCAAAGCCATTGCGATCTCCTATTCAACTAACAAGAAATCCCAAACCAAGCCCCAAAAGAATCCAACCGATACAAAAGAACCAATCTTTCCCGGAACGAAAGAAAACCCTCAAATCATGATGGCAAAACTAAAACAAAAGCACCAAAAACTTTGACGGGTTTCCTCTAAAGATCCCAAAACAGCAACCAATTGTTCACAAAAGATCGAGAAAATCATCGGGTTGCCCTAACCCAACTTGTATTCAGGAAAAAAAAATTCAAAATACAAAAAAGAGCAAAATAGGGGTTCAGAGAGAACAGGCCTGAAATGGTTCCAAAATATAGAAAATTATAAGGTTCACACCACCGCAGCTGAAGCCTCGAAGGGCATGGAGATTAAAAGACTTATATATCTTCCAGAAAAAGAGCAAGAAATAAACAAAATCGCAAAAAGGAAAACAATAGAGAACCCTATAGGATGACGATAGGCAAATCCGATTGAAATGAGGAAAAAGAATCTAATTCCAGGAGGAATCAATAATTTGGTGCGTTTACATTATGGTCACATCTAAGTCTAATAGTAAAATAGGCGCAGAAATACAGAAAGAGCATACACACACATCTAGATTTGTATCGATGAACGCAGTAGTAATATGTTCTTGTGTGTGTATACGTGTGGGAAGGAAGATATATAGGATGAGAGAGAGAAAGCGAGAGAGAGGGAGACAAATATAGGTTGGAGATGTGAGTAAAAGGAAAATCGCTAGTTTTGTTGGAGGAGAGAGAGAGAAGGGAGGGAGACGCGTGGTGGGAGATGAGAGACAAGTGCGTGCGTGCGTGTGTGTGTGTGTGTTTTTGTAGGTTTGTAATAGTAAAGTTTGTTTCTACGCCTACGGCCTACTAAGCGGGGGTGTTTAGTATTTTCACGCTTTTTTGTTGAGTTGTTAGTTATATAGGTTAGCCAAACCTATCTGCGTTTAAATGTACCATTAGCCGTCGGACTAATTTTACGGCTCGCCTTAAAATGTTTAGGGGAGCTTATCCTACATAGCTAACGGGATGCGTGGTATAAATTTTTCAATCGCAATCGCAATCGCAATCGGGTTTTCTCTAGCACTGCTTCTTAAGGGTAGCGTGTCTACCAATTTCACTATAGCGACTTGTGTTGAACTTATAATATAGCTTTTGAATAAAAAATCGTCAAGATTGAAGTAGTGTAATATTTTTTTTTAATAAATATTTTAAATTACTGAATAAAATTTTGATCAATTAACCAACCAACAAATTAATTGTTACAAATAACATCTTGCTGTTGCATCGAAACATATAAATGTTGATTAATCTGACTATTGAGGGTCGATCACAATGAAAGTCATTGTTACATTGTCGGTGTTTGCTTCAAATTCTACTATAGATATTAATGTGGTTGATAATGTATGATTCAAACCCAATTTAGTAATGACGATTGATTAAAATTTTAATTTCACCCTCAACATCTCTTATCATATTATATATTATCACAAAACTTCTCTCATATATGTTTTATGATTCATGAATATTTATAGTATGTATAAAATATGTATGTGAAAATATATATGCTATGTATAAAATATGTGTAGTATGTAAAAATGTGTGTACTATGTGTAAAATACGTATATTGTATGAAAATATGTGTATTGTGTAAAATACGTGTAGTGAGTAAAAATATATGTAAAATACGTATAGTGTATGAAAATATGTATAGTATGTGTAGAATATGTGTAGTGTGTGAAAATGTCTGTACTATGTGGAAAACATGTGTAGTGTGTGAGAATGTATGTTACTATGTGTAAAAAATGTGATGTGTAAAAATGTGTGCACTATGTATAAAATACGTATATTGTGTGAAAATACATGTACTATGTGTAAAATACACGTAGTGTGCGAAAATATGTGTAAAATACGTGTAGTGTGTGAAAATGTGTGTAAAATATGTAGTGTATGAAAATGTGTGTACTATGTGTAAAACACGTGTAATGTATGAAAATGTGTGTAATATGTGTAAAATATGTATATATGTGTACTATGTGTAAAATAGGTGTAGTGTATAAAAATGTGTGTAATATGTATAAAATCCGTATAGTGAATGAAAAGAATGTAATATGTATAAAATGGATGTACTATATCCCTAGAGATGAGTAACTAATTAACTTGAGGTTGGGAGCGGGAAGATGGTACACATTATATTATACATTTTTATTTTTTTGTTAGAATTTAGGAGCATTGATGCACTAACTCATACCTAAAATCTAAAAATAAGTTGTCCAAATTATAGATAATGTAAAGATCCATCTTACCGTTGTAGTACCGTTTTATTCACATTCCATAATCTAATATACGACGTTTCGTATTGTTTTATTCAAATACAAACCGAATTATACCATTAATTAATTACATTATAACTATTAGTATCAAATCAAGTAGAGGAAATGAGGTCCGACTAAGATTAATTCCAAAGGAAGGATCAACCTGTATTGAAATTTGAACGTACAAAAATAATATTTTTTAATTTTGTTAATATTCATCATCCAAAAAAAATACTTAAAACTTAAAAGAGGACTTGTTGTTGTACCGTGTACCTTAAAAAAGTATGTACCTTTCAAACATACAAACGGACAACACGTATAAGCAGACGTCAACGTCCAGCTTCCGGGGGTTGGTAAATTGGTAATGGTAATAATAATTAATTAATTAATTAACCTGTTTAATGGTAATTGTTACAAAAATCAATATTTTATGCTAAATACAGAAGCAGATGCATCATGTGTTTGTGATTGAAAAGCTTTCCCTTCTCCGTCGACGGGACCCGGGATTAATACTTATTTACCTAATAATAATAATGAGTCATTATTCCGTGAAACTGTCTCGTGAGACTTATATATGAATTTACTTTATTGTATAAAATATTAGAAATTAGCATATATAAAATATCAAAGTTTAACATATAAAGTATAAAATATTTGTGTATTAACATATAAAATATAAAATATTAATATATAAAATATAAAAAATTAATATATTAACATATAAAGTATAATTCACGTATATATATGACGGTTTTAAATGAATTTTTGCGTAATGATAATAATATAGTCGGCCAACGCCAAGTCCCTTGCTTCCCCAACTCTACTTACTACAACTACTACTCTTATTTCTTCTTTGTAGGGCAATGTCTTGTGATTGCACATTTTGTATTGGAATAAGTGCTATTCTATTTCTTGCAAGAAAAGAGAAATAAAAAGGCATTAAGAAATGTGAACGTAGCTTTCCCAAATTGGTAAACAACAAATTATGCAAATTGTCTTTTTGGACTCCAAATGTTTGCAAGAGTTACCGACTATTTTACTTAATATGATGGGTTTGCATGATCAACCATCACTGCCTTGCCGCCTATCTTATTCTTAATTCTTCACCTTGGCGTGCCCTTCTTCCCGGTTAGTCTGTTTTTGCCTATTTTCCATATATTTTCAAAATAATGTGTTTGTTTTGCATCAATTTTGAAAATAAAAATTTTCAATGCTTTCATAACAAAATGGGAAGGCATTTTAGACTTTTTTTATTTTTTTTAAAATTTGTTGTTGACCACAGAGCGCTACAACAACAAGAAATGGAAATATATTTCAAACTTTATATAATACAAAAACTATTTTACACAAAAACTAATAAAAATAAAATTTATCTATCCAAATGTCAATTCTATTCTAAAAAATATATTTTCATAAAACGTAATTTGAAACATCGTTTTTCCTAATTCTCAAAACAAAACTCATATACAAAAGTTTCCTGGTTTGAGAATAAGAAAACAAAAATGAATGGTTGTATGATTGGTCAATGGACAAGAAGCAGCCTTATTTTGGTATATTATTGGATCCAACAAAGACTTATTAGTACATTGGAGCAGTAGCTATACACCAAACGTTACAAATGCATAATACCTCTCAACATTACAATAGTAATTATTATGTTTATAAGTGTAGGCAATGCATACAGTGGTAAAATATTTATACACTGCATCTGCATCTCTCTCTATAGGGTGGGAGGGATCCAAATATAGCCATGTGTTTGCACATAACCGGCGTTTTGCAACAATTCATCAGCTTCTGTTGGACCTCTGCTGCCTGCCTTGTATTTAACCGATTTCAACTCTCCCCTATCTATTCTGTGCAGGATAGGGGTGAAAATCTCCCATGCTTCCTGTACATACAGGAAAGGTAAACTATGTCAGTGATGAACCAACGCGTTCTGAGATGTTAATTTGTGTTAATTATGTTATTATACCTTCAACTCATCTCGACGGACAAAATGCTGCTGATCACCTCTTATCCTATGAAATCAAAAATCTTGCCATTAATCTTAGTGACATCTAAGAGATATAAAAATAACAGTAAAATCCAACGAAAGAAGTCCATACGTATCGAGAATTAGACGTTCATAAGCCTCCGGAATCACAACCCCTTGATAACGCTGCCTATATGACAAGTCTAGTTCGCTCTGAACCGTCGACATTTCCAGCCCAGGTTGCTTGACCTGCACAAGAGCACTCAAAAATGTCAGAGCAAAGTTGAATGTTTATATCAGCAGAGTCGGAGTTCAGATAATTGAAAAACTAATCTTACAGTTAGTTTCATATAAATGGCCTCTAAAGGTTGAAGACGAATTACAAATTCATTTCTCCCTTGCTTTTGACCTGGAAAAAGATGAGACATGGTTATGACGGTATAGCTCACCGAAAGAAATTTGATGACATTCATATGGAAGGAAGAGAGGTACAGATGTGAAAAGACCGAAAAACCATAAAAGAGAGTATTCTGGGAATTTCATTCAGACTACCATAGCTAATAGTTGTAATCAACCAACACATTCCAGTCTTGGACTACCACGACTCAAATTGCAAAACTTTTCCCTTTTACTTTAATTTGGATCATCAAAAGCAATATTTATAAAGTAAGTAGGATTTCTCTTTCTCAATCTTTAATGTTTGTAATTTTAAGAGGCGGCATCCACCCTCAATATTTGAACCCTCCTAACAGATCTCTCCATATTTACAGAAACATTAATAAAGCAGAGAACTGTTTGCAAATCAGACTATCTATCCCAACAACATCATCATCCTAGGTTAATACCCTTTTGATGCATACTCCTCCCATGATCAACTCTAAAATGTAGTTTCTAGACAAGCAGTAAATCTTAAAGTATAATGTCAATTTATCCATTTTCACTTTGTAAGAGCTGAGGAACATACATCTGAATATATCACCAGGCACATCCTTAAATTGAACGCGCACTTCCGCCTTCCTTGAATTCAGTGCTTTTCCAGCCTTCAGTATAAACGGCACACCTGCAGTAAGAAGTTCATGGAGATGTTCAAGCAAAATAGAATATCAATTATGCAATTCATGCTAAAGGCAGAGAATTAACACCATTAGCTGGTAATATCTTATCTAACCTTCCCATCGTTCATTGTGGATCCTCAATACCATAGTCGCAAAAGTAGGAGTGTTTGAGTTGTCTGGAACAGTTGGATCATCAGTATAGCCTTCATATTGTCCGAGAACAACCTCTTCATCCTTAATTGGTACCACTGATTGGAGAACCTAAATTCCACATGGCAGTTAGCAAATTGGAAACTTAAGAGCTTCTCTGTATTAATAATCCTTTGTTATTGGATAGGAAAGAAGAGTATCTGCAAACAGGTGGCTGTTGCATACAGTTTCAACATTCTAAAGAACCTGCCCTATGCATGAGACTGCTATAAGTGCAGCCTAGCAAGAGCTGCATAAACAGCCTTGCGGCCGCATAAGAGTCAAACCCATTAAATCCACACCAAACTTGTACCACTGCACTGATTAATTTACCCACAAGACAGAGAAGATAGTGTTTTAAGGTTTTTATAATTCTAATTCCAATTATGCCTGTTCTATATCTCTCTCTCTCTTTATAATATTTTCTGAAACTTCCTAGACCAATCTCACAGAGCTACCTATGTTTGATTTAGTTGAACATTAAAGCAGTATGCTGAATTACACCAACCTTCACTTTTTCGTCTCGTATATGCTCTGGCTTGATGGAAATGGGTTTCTCCATGGCAATGAGACAGAAGACCTGCAAATCACATTTTTATCAGAAAAATAATAAGACAAAGCTATCAGGTTCTTAGGTAATTGACTTACAATAGAAGAAATTAACTGTTCAAGAATGATCAGAAGAAACAAGAAGGGAATGTTATCAGCATGGATGATTACAATTAAGATCAGTGAAGCATAGGATATCATCATGTCTTCAGATAGTGTGTACATCATTATTTCTTACATAAGAAAATTCATAGTTGTTCACGCGGCGAATGAGATTTTATATAAAATGCAGGTCTGTGACATATTATCTATAATCTTGAAGTCTTTTGCAATATCAACTTTCATCTGCCCAGCAAAAATGTTTCTACTGAAGGCATTACCTAGAGAAAAGTCACATAGCATGACTGTTAAGTAATCAGTAATTTTACATGTTTGGATGAGAATTTGTTAGGTTGCAAATGAAACAGCTGTACCAACAGAAACATAAGCTTGTAAATTCATCTCTTGATAGATTTACAATTTACAAATCATATATTCTACAACTAGCCTCACCTGCAATAGGTGATTTTGTATGATGTCACGGATAATTCTGCAAAAGAGAACCAAATAAATATGAGTCGTCAAATCTAAGCATTCAAAGAAATAAGACAAAAGTATAGACCCTCAAACCAACTGCTATATTGTGAACTTGAACAGGTCAACTAGAATTACTGAGAAAGCAATCTTTTATCTCTAATTTCCAATGAACTGAAGAAAACCTGAAGAAGGGGAGAAAAAGTGGGAAATGTATATAGCATACCCATACTCATCAAAGTATCCACCACGACCTTCAGTTCCAAAATCCTCTCTGAACACAATCTTCAAAAAAGAGAGAGAGAAATGAGAACCTTTAGTAGAGAAAAGAAATAATTGGAAAGAGAGTCTGCTCAACCGTCATCTCAAAGCTGAATTGAGAGAAAATTAACTAGTTATGATATAATGAGCCATAAACCTACTTTCCGATCAGCTCCAGTCCAAACTCCTTTCAAAGAACTTGCTGTTCTTACATATACTCATAGGATTTGATTAAGCAGAAAGCCAAACAAGCAGGAGGTACCACTAATTGGTTGTAAAATCAAGAGGCAGTAAAGAAAAGAATTTCCCATCTCATGATTAGCTCCAGCATTTGCACTACAAGATTATTAGTGGATAGACAGATTAATGTTGATTAAATAGCTCACACAGATAGAGAGAATACCGCAGTACAATTAGGACTCACCTGCACATTATCAATGTTGTCACGATTCCAGAGTGGTAAAAAGAAGCGATTCGCAAAACGAAGTACCAACTGCAACGTTTTACAGGAGCAATCAAGATAAATACATAAAATTTAAATTGAAAGGGATAAGCATTCATAACACTAGATGTGTGCATTACCAAGTTCTGCACCAATTCCTTTCCCAAGTAATGATCGATACGATAAATTTGGGGTTCATCAAATAATTCTCCAATCTGAGAACTGAGTTGCTCAGCAGAAGCCAAATCTTTGCCAAAGGGCTTCTCAACAACAATGCGAGTCCATCCACCAAGATCAGCTGCAACGAATTACATCCAAAGTTAATAAGAGGCAAAGCACAAGATATTGGTGGAAATGTATTTTCTTCAGCAGCCCAACTACATTTTTCTCAGTTTACGTGCATGGTTAGATGCACGATCAGCAGAAGACAAGAAATGTACTTTGTCAACTAAAATCATCACAAATGTGTATGTCTGCCATCCAAACTCAAAGGTGTATCAGAGTATTAAAAGTTCAAATAGTTCTGATTCAGGTTTTAGGCTACCAGGAAGGACATATTTGAAAGAAAAATGTAACTACAACAACAACATTTATCCCACTAAGTGGGGTCGTCGATATATGGACAACACTTTGCCATTGTGTTCGGTCTGAAATCATATTGTCATTTAAAGTTAACATATCTTTTCTTATGGTTTCTTTCCAATTCTTTTTTGGTCTTCCTCTTGCTGTACTAACTGTTAAACTCTTCCAGTCACCATCTGGCCCCATTTGTTCAAACTCAATATCCGAATGAATGAGGCAGAACAATCTCACATTTCAATGAAGCTACCTTGATGTGATGAAAAATCGCTAGGATACAAATTGAATTCAACAAAAACAAGAATGGCATTAAGTCACGTACATTTGTTCATGCAATAGTACTTGATCATTTTGCAGACGGATGGATATACTGACGGAGGAAGAGCAAAATAGAAAAGCCTTCGAGAAGATCCTTCTGCGCTCTTTTTCAATATTTCATGCTCGGATATTGCCTTATCCAATGCTCGGAAACCCTCCTCAGCGTCATAGGCACCACTTACATATTTGATCTACAAAAGCAACTATCAGTGAAATTGTACCATTAAAATGAAATTATAAATTTTAAGAATAGCAGATGTACAAACCAATTGCAAAAATTTTGATAAATCTTCGTTCTTGTCTTTGCCATGGGAGAGATACCTGAAATAACTTTTCTCATCAGTGTATTTTATAGTACCAACATATGCAGGACCATATTAAAAAAGGCCTTGAGGAAGGAAAGCTAAACAAGCAAAAGCATGCATATAGGCTCACATGACCTGCCTTAACAATGAGGAGAACCAACAAAACAGAAGTAAAGCTCAAAACTTTAAGGAATGTTAAGCAAATGAATAAGATGTGAACATGGAAACAGAACTATAAGATGCAAAGGCAATTGAAAGGCTCGAATGCATGGGCAATAATGTATATAACGCATCCAGGGAGCTGGGACTTCACTAGGAACAGAACAGAAGGCACTTGAGAACAAAATCTCACCCACTGATTCGATCTCTTAACTCATCGTCCGAAAGCTTGGTCCTTGCATAACCAAAAATGTGAACTTCATTTGACTGCAAGAATCCCTGTAAGCAACCACCCAGAAAAGTGGTTTTTTTCAGTCTACAAGAATCCCAAGTTGTCAATTGAAAAATGAAGCAACTTCATGAATGCACTCCAGGATCTGACGCTCATCATAGATGGATCACAAGGATGAAGCAAAATAAGCTAACCGTCACAAGAACAGGATAATCAAAATCGAACCTGGCGATAAAGGTTGAAAAGTGCAGGGAAAGTCTTTTTCTTGGCAAGATCACCAGAAGCACCAAGAACAATAATGGATAGACACCCAGTTTCGGGCACATTCTCATTAATTCTTGAGAAAGAGTCACTCTTAATGGAAGCTCTCTTTTCAATGCACCAAGTACCTGATGCCGCCATTTTCAGATCTCCAGAAGTAGATGGGAACCAAACTCAAAGTATGATCAATTCCACTGATGGGCTGCACCAAAAACCAAACGAAATTTCAACAGAAGTTCAGCAACAGACAGCTCAAACATCATCTAATTAACAGTGGGTTAATATCTCCACCACTTAAAGAAGAACTAAATTTTCAACCGAAAAAAAAAACCTTTCTTCTTGTATTTAAAACAAAATTGCTCTCTTTCAACTCCAACCCATCAAACAAGAGTCTTCAGAGAAATATATCCCAGCTTCCCCCCCAAAAGATGTGAGATGTCTTGAAAATTGAGAACGTAATTCTTTATTCGTAATCAATAATCAGCAAATTCATCCAAATCTGATCACGACAACGATAGAGCAGCGGATTAGGCAGTGGAACCAAAGCGGTAGAGAATGAAAACGAAATGAATTTGCACAAGTGGAGAAATGGAAATAAATAACGGTAATAGCCACCCACCACTTATGGCTACGAATGATTAGAATTAGTAGCAGTAGAAAACTAAGGATTTGAATCGCAGGAGAAATTCAACTTGAAGATGTTAAAACTGAACAAATTATACCTTAGATATTTCGATAAAACCCACAAGACAGAACCACCAAAAAGAAAAACTTGAAGATGAAAAGAGTGATGGGATCGCGGGTATCTGGGAGACTTTTGGTTTTGGAAGGTCAGCTCATTGATAATGTGTGTGTTCAACCTGTACCGATTCACCAACCGCACACAGTCACACAGTCACACAGTCATAGAGGGACAGTGACTCAATGCTTTGACTACGCAAACACAATTAGCCGCCGTAGTAGACGCGACAATTATTAAAATGATGAAAATTGGAATAAATACTCCTTGATCCCTGCCAAGTGCTTACGTTTCTCTATTTTTTGGTACGTACATCTTATTTTGGTGTATTGTTCGGATTTTTGTGAAATTGTTGAGAATTCTCTAACTCAATAATGTGAGAGCAAACATCCCAGTTTATTATTTTATTTTGCATTTTACTGACTTGCGAATGATTTTAAATTTTGTATAACTTATATTTATATAACATTAAATTTGTCCTTATAATGCATGTTATTTGCTTGCAATTCATTGTATCTATTATCAGCTATTTAGCTATAGCGTTGTATTTAATTCTTATTAATTAATGAAATCATCATTTTTAAAATTAACAATAATAATAATGTGAGAGTGAAGAGCGCTAAAGATGGCATCTTTGACATAATCCTCTTTTTATTCCCATTTTACTAAACTATTTCAGGACTGTCTTTCGTTTAAAGCAACGAAATTGCTCTGAACAAAAATCGCAGATTCATTGTATTTATATATTTGGTAAAATGACTTACTAATGCACTACTAGTGAATAAAAAGTTCAAAGGCAGACAGCTTAATTAATATTTGTTGTATATCAATCGCCAAAATTAGGTAGCCTATTTATATCATCACCAAACATACCTGTAAATGAGCTCAAATTGCAAATTATGTTCTCCACCAAACAACTCAAATTGCTATAATGAATAATGTTTAAAACATTTTCCTCCAAAAATTGGTCAAGTTAACCACTTAATTAACCTTTATTATCCTTTAATGTACACGTGATAAATCAGACTAATCTTCATATCATGAAATGCTAAACAAAAAAAAAAAAAAATCTCAAAATGGCGTGATGATGCTGGATTTTCTTCACCTACCATTGATCTAATTATGCAAAAGAGTAAATTAAAACGATAACGAATTATTAATGAGAAAAACTCCTAACGGTTTCACATATGAAATGGAACTTAATTACAATTTCAACACATTATAAAAACAATAAAAAAATTAAATGGCTATTAATTGAGGTCTCATATGTAAGACATTCTCAAGTAGAATAGTTTTTATCATTAATAATAGATAACAGTGAATCAAGCATTTTGTTTTGTAACATTCACATCATGATACGGACAAGGACAAACCCCTCAGTAATGACTTTGCTTAGAATTGTAAACTTGTGAATTAGAAGATATAGCCTATATACTATTAGTTTAGTAAACAAAGATAAAATAATACTAATGCTACGTCAAACAATTACTTGAGCAATGATAGGGGGAGTGAAATTCTGGAGTGAAAAATTAGAGTGACTGATGTGACAGTAATAAAAAGACAAACTAATACACTAACTAAATGACGAGTGAACCCTAATGGATAAGAGATAAGTTTGTACTTTTATAACTCGCACATCAATCACTCTAATTTTTCACTCCAGAATTTCAGTCCCACTATCATTTGTCTACTTATATACTCAATACATAATACGATGCTACATATAATTCTCAGGTCAAGGCAGCACGCGATCCGCGATTCCATTATCTATATACATATTAATATAATAAAAGAGTATCGCCATCCAACGGCCAGCCAGCGTTGAATGTTGATCCTTCTCAGCAGGACCCACTCACCATCGCTAGTATTATTATTATTGTTGTGTGGGAACTGGGAATCGACGTTTTCTTTTTTCGAGTCGGAGCAATTTTAACAAGATTTTTCTGATTCGTTGACTTCAAACTGCAACACCGGATTCGCTATTCTAACGGTTTTCAACTGAACTACAGAAATTAATAATCAAACGCACATTTATATTTATCTCTAACTTGGCTTTAAAACTTGTCAAATTCCAAATAATTTCTCTCAAACTCAGGCTTTGGCACTAGTCAATTTCCTAAAATCTATATATCTGGGAGAAACAAGAAACCTAAAAGAACAGTAAATAATAATAATTAAAAAAAAAAGATAAACAATCAATTCAAACATTTGATTCCCCATCTCTTCTATTCCATCCACACACCCAACACCCAACAACAACAACAACAACAACAACAACAACAACAACAACATCTAAATGCAAGTAATTTTGGTATGGTCAGTAGTCAGAAGGGCAACATCCAGCAGCTACTACCAAAATTGTGCAAGAGTAGAGTAGCTACTACCAAATTTGTGCGCATGCCTCCAATAATTCCTTCATTTTTGTGTCTCTATGTAACCCGAATTACTCAATATTGAAGCAGAAAGAGGAATGCATACAATCAGAAGCTTAAAATCGGAGACACCCATACTATATATTGGCTGAGGAATCTGAAACATAAGCATTGCATAACTTGTGACCAAATACCATGGTTTTGGTTTTCCCAACCAGAGAGACTACATTTCCAGACCATGTTTTCCAACCCTTTCACTTGTGCAACTTGCTGTGATTTTTGACAGATATACATGGATCAAGTTATCTAAAAATTTCGACACCCGAGTTTATTTTATCACATTTTCAACCACTTTGGCTTCATATTCTTCTTATCAGCAGGCTTGCGTTCTGGAACCGTAGCATCACCAATACTGGACATCACAGGCTCAGACTGAGTTTGGGCAGGGGGAGTCTCTGCCTCTGCCTGCTCATCTATAATTTCCAAGCCTTGCAAAGACATGACCTCCTCTACAAGGAACGGATCTGATCCACTAGCAGCAGCATCATTACCTGGAAAAAAGATAAGCAATGTGGAAACAAATCCATTTTAGAATTGAATGTGAGACGCGTGCTGCAGTCAAGAAACAAGTGTGAGAAGGAAAACACAGTAAATGATGAATTCAGAGTCCAGAGTCCACATTTCCTACTAAAGAACTAAAATAAACAATTACTATTCGACCTTGCCTTTGAGTTCCCTCGGACACATGGTAAACTAATGCTGTCTTGCAGATCTCTTTACGCAGTAGACAAATAGGTCACTACTTCAGTTGTTTAATCAGCCTTACAGCCACATTAAATTTTCTTAGAGCCTCATAGCCCATTAGCTTAGGTGACTAGCTTAAATTTGGACGCATAAACAGAAATTGTTGGAAAAATAAACTACAAATATTACATGTGCTAACCTTTTGTTAGATCATAAGCGAAATACACAATTGCACCGGGAACAAAACCAGCAGTGTAAAAATCCTGTGAAGTGTCTTTTATTTGCTTCTTAGGAGGAGTGGTATCTGGAAATGAAGTAAAATTTCAATGTAAGGTATGGCAGCTTCAGGATATATATGCTTCTTCAGCAATTCTCCAAATCTGACTAAATGAACATCCTTACATATATAAAAAGGCACTTCAGGATGACTAATCACTTTCATCAGAAGATCAACTAGGCTTTGAATTGCTTCTGAAGGGTGAAATACTGCCTCAAGTGTGTAATTATCAGGAAAACGGACTCTGATTACAGCCTGCTCAATAATTGTAAAAAAAACAACAAAACATATCCTTTTTAAAAAAAAAAAAAGATCTTCATTGGAGAACCTAGATGTGAACCAGTGACAAAATCAACTCCAAAGAAGGACCTTAGCACCTTAGTTATCCTCGACCTGCGCACAGACACTTCAGCTTCCCGCAATTTGCGTGTCTTCAGAAACTTATCTGCTCAACTCCCTATGTCAGATGCAGAGAGAAAAAAATGGCATCTCATGCATGATGCATGTAAGAACGGTTTCATTTCCTTTATTTGTCTCAAGAAAATTAGTCCATAAAAATATAGAATGGTACAAACAACGTTTTCCATAAATTAAATAAACTATGTTACCTTCCTTTTTTGTTGCCATGAGTCTATAATAATCCTCAGCTGTGAACTCATAAAAATCATCAGGCTCATCTGAGATTCCAACATGAAAAAGCAAACCAAAGCAAACAAAACAAGTTATAAACAGGAAATAAAGGAAGTAAATCATTGATGTGGCTCATATCAAAAGCTTATTAGACACACAATTCACTTCCATTAGCATTCTGGTGCCCTATATGTCTCAAAAGAGCAATAATACCGAATTATCAATCTCTAAAAGGCATGTGAACAATAGACTTTACTAAAAGGGTGCCAGTTAAATTATATGAAAACACTTTAGGAAATGAAGTAGGACATACCATTGTTTGGGACGTAACTGGGAGTTGAAGAAGTAGTGGATGTTTCAAACACACGGATTTCTCGGCCAAATCTTTCTTTGGCAGCAGCAAGCTTTGCCTAAATTGTTCGAAGGAAATGATAAGAAATTGTGCAGAAATGTGAGGCTTTTTCTATCTTTTAAATCACAAAGATGCATGATCACTGCTAACTGTTGAACACCATCACTATGGCATCTCTCAATTACCAATTGACCAACAGTCTTGATACGATATTACAGACCATGAGGAAGAAAATGCATAAAGTCTAAAAAATTTTGTAGGACAGGGTGACAGTAGATAGTAGTAACCCCCAAAAATATTCATGATTAATACACCCATACCATGTACAATAGTTCATAACAGCTTGCACAAACCATTGTTGATGACTTAGAAGTTACATATCAGAATGAAAGTTAAGTCCAACGGATATAAGATGCCTGACGCATCTTGAATTGAAGTTTATGGACAAAATGATCAAACTAACATTCATTAAAATTTTCTCTATTTCTCTCGAATGTACAACTTATTGAGGGATTTTATTGAAGCATTGCAAGTAACAAAGATGTAACTTGACCTCCATTAACAAATTACCGTTTCTGCACGAAATCTTTTCTGGAAAAGATTAAGCAACAATCAACAAAAAAACCAGACAAATAAAGTTGCACCCACGCCAACTCCAAAGGTTTGAGATGCAATTAAAAAGAAAATCAAAGCCAAGAAGAAGCACAGCATTAGTTCAGCTGATTCTAAGACCAAAATTCAAGAAACCCGACACAAAACCACCACCATATCATAATAATTGAAAAACCCATGAGAAATAATTCGAGGAAAATCAAAAGTGGATGGATAGTTAAGATGAAGGAAAGGGACTAAGACCTTCGCCGCTTCGGATTCCATTGGACTAATGGTGGTGAATCTCCTCCGCTTAACAACCGGCGAAGAATCAGCTTTCATCGGCAAAATATGCCGACTTCAAATCTCCGGGGAAGTCTTGTTAGTATTTCTAGATTCTTCTAGAGTGTTTATCTTGGAGTCTCGATCTCTGGTTTAACTTGGTCACAGCCGGTTTTCTGTTTGCTTTGAATTATGAGTTCATGTATTCTTTTCTTGCCCCGGATTCCTACAGGGATAAAGGCTATATCACCGGGTTTGGGCTTGCACGATATCTTTAGTGTCTTGAGTTCGGAAGGCTACGTAAATTGTTTAAAGCCCAGGCTCACAACTATATATTCAACCATGTGCTGGATCTCCTTTTAAGCACAATGGGTAAAAGTTGATTGTACTGTAAATTTTCTTTTAATAGAATGGATGGTAAGGACCGTAAGGTCCAACAATCTTCAAATAGAATTGATATATTAGTAATGTCATGTTATTGCTTTATATTTAGTAACGTCTTTAACTCATTATTACTAATGAGCGAATTGCTCAATCGAAATGTTGATATGAATAATTAACCTCTCTACCACTATAAATTTATACTATTAATCTCGTCATATTTGATTGAAAAGTGAAATGTGTTTTATTTCTATCACAAGTTTTTTATTTGTTTATATTTGATAATGGATTTTAAATTTTTATTTATAAAATATTTAAAATAAAAAAAATCAACATTTTTAAAATAAAAAAAAATAACAATTTTAACAAAATATGTGTAGTATGTAAAAATGCGTGTAATATGTGTGAAATATATGTAATGAGTGAAAATGCATGTAGTGTGTGCAAAATATGTATAATGTATGAAAATGTGTAATATGTGTGTAAAATATATGTAGTGTGTGAAATTTGTGTGTAGTGTGTAAAAATATGTGTAATTTATGAAAATGTGTGTAATGTATGTACAATATGTGTAATATGTGTAAAAATATGTATAGTGTGTGAAAATGTGTGTAGTATGTGAAAGTGTATGTAATATGTGTAAAATATGTGTAAATGTGTAATATGTAAACATTTGTTTTGTATGTGTAAAATATATGTCAATATGTAATATGAGAAAATATGTATAGTGATAGATACTTTGATTAAGGGTTAATCAAAATTGATAATAGACAAATTAGCGGGTAATGATAAATGGGTTATTTGGGGTCGTGATTGAATAAAAGTGATAATACTTAACCAAACAATATTTATGGTAATAATTGAATGATAGTGATTACCCCTTACCAAACGGCTCCTAAGATACTATTTTCGTGTTAGGATTATGGTCATTCTCCTATGAAATGGTTTAGATATGCAACTTGTGAATCAATTCAAAAATTAACGTATCACGCATCAATATTTCAACATATAAAATATAAAAAATTAGTGTGCCAAATATCAAATATTAGCATATCAAGTATACAAAAATCAAAGCATTAAACATAATATTAGATAAAACAATTAGCATATTAAATATAACAAAATTCTCATATCACGTCACATATATAAACTTGTTTCACAGGATTTTTTTGTGTACAATTATATAATAATAATAGGAAAAATTGCAAAAAACGTTCCTCACATTTGGTGGAAATTTTTTTTCGTCATTAACATTTCAAATGATACAAATTCATCCCTCACATTTGCTTGCAAAATTTTTTAGTCCCTTACATTTCAAATGACTCAAATTCGTTCATAATATTAAAATATTGTACCAAATTAGTCATTCCATCCATTCATGTATATTTTTTTTAACAAAAAGAGGGTACGTGCTTGTCTTTTGATAATTGTTTAGGGCCAAAAAATGTAGTTGATGATTGAAAAATTAGGAGAATGAATTGTGATTCTAAAATTTTTCGTGAAAATTGTTACAAAACAAGCATGTGCATTCTTTTTGTTAAAAAAATATACGTGAATGGATGGAATGACCAATTTGATACACTATTTTAATGCGAGGGACGAATTTGCATCATTTGAAATGTCAGGGATGAAAAAAGTTTATCAAGTAAATGCGAGGGATTAATTTGTATCATTCAAAATGTTAGGGACGAATATTTTTTTTTAACTAGATGTGAGGAACGTTTTCTGCAATTTTCCAATAATAATAATATATAAAGCTACATTTCTACCATATTTACATTAATAGTAATAACGCAATAATCAGCATTAGGAGTGGTGGTCCATATTTACCGATTGCATGCATGAGTATTCCACAACTCTACACCATCAGTGGCATTTTATTTAATGCAAATGAATGTTTAGCATCCAAGTCAAGTAAAATACCCACTTTCCAGCAACCCAAGATGCTTCAACTCCACTTTTTGCCATCTAGAAAAAAAAAAAAATCACATCGAGACCAATTAAAAAGGGGCAAAAAAAAAATAAAAAAATGTATGGATTCAAATTACGTTTGAGTTGTTCACATTTTATACAAAATAGCGTGTACTCGTCTGTGTCATTTTGGAGAGAGATCTTATTGACAATTCCAAATTCAAATTCAATTCCTTAATTGAAAGAATCAAATAAATATGAGTTTAATTTATATAAAACCAAGTCAAAGAAGAAGAAGGATATGACGATGTGAACAATTTTGTTAGGCAATGTGGCCGGCCAGTGGGGTGTAATTCAAGCCACCCCCCTCCCATACATTTCAAATTTCCTTATATTTCCGACCGACGATAGCCTAAAACGTGACTCCTTAATCCCTGACGGCCCCACCCCAAAATTTCAAAAAAAAAAAAAAAAAACTCAAACTCTCCTACCTAATGGAATGGATTCAAACTCAAAATAAATAATTTATATTTATTTCAATTTAATTATTGATGACCGAACCGGGTACTACTTTTACTTCTTTTTTCTCAAACAATTTTACAAAAATAAAACCAAAAATTGAATCTGGAAAAACCAACCAGAAGCCAGAAACCCAACCGCAGAAAGGCTCTTCTGTAGTGCTGTGGTCTGTTGAATCGGAGTTGTTTGTGATATGACGATGGACCGAGAGAAGGAGAGAGAGATAGAATTAGAGAGCGCAATGTACACTAACTGCTTGTTGTTAGGGCTGGATCCGGCGATCATTGGAGTCGGAGCTAACAACGGCACTCCTCGTGTTGGCCTCTTCCGTCACTCCAATCCTAAATTAGGAGAACAGCTTCTCTACTTCATCTTATCCTCTCTCAGAGGTCCAATTCAATCCGCTAAAGTACTCCTCTTACAACTTCCGCTCTGTGTTTTTTTTTTTTTTTTCCATAATTATTCATTTCTTTCTCTACGATCCTTCAGGACTTTGATAAAGTTTGGCCAATTTTTGATTCCGCACAATCTCGTGATTTCCGCAAGGTCATTATTTATTTATTTTTTGCTTTTATTTTCAAATTTCAGCGCTTTTAAGTTCGATTTTCAGTTTGCAGATTTATGATTAGATGCATTTTCAAACTTCAAAATTAATTAGGTTGTCCAAGGAATCATAAGTGAGCTGGAATCGCAAGGTGCCCTTCCCAGGAGCAATTCGAGAGTTTCGTCTCTTGCTACTTGTTGTGGACCAAGGTTAGCTCTTTTTGAGCAAAATTTATTTTCATATTTCTTATCGATTTTCTTCAGGAAAATATGTAATGAAGAAAAGAGAATTATTGGTTGCACAACTAATAGTTGTTTTGTTTCTGTTATTTTAATCAACCGGCGGAATACTTTTTATTGCATGATTCTAATTGTTGCGTTGGTTCAGGAATTAATACTGCGAGGATTTATTTCAAGTTGATCAGATAATTTTTAGGATACCTAAGTCTCTGATCTAAATGCTGCTTCATTGTGGTGGCTCTTAACCGCTTTATACTTATATGAAAATGAATAGATGATTACCATGCTGCATGCTAGTTCATATGGATGATGGTTTTTGATAGGCATCTGCTCCCCTGCAGTATAGTTTTTAAGTGTCATTTTATGCACGTTTGATTTCATACTATCTTTTATTGGCATCTGCAGATTTGTTGAGCTTCTATGGCAACTTTCTTTGCATGCTTTGAGAGAGGTGCATAGGCGAACATTTGCAGCTGATGTAGCTTCTAATCCACTTCCTGCTTCACTGACAGATGTAGCCTTTTCGCATGCAGCTACTCTACTACCTGTAACGAAGGTGATATTTTTTCTTTTTTTCTTTCCATTTGGAAGTAGTTTAAACTGTGTTATGTTGTTTGTGATTTTCTCCATTTAGTTGATGATACTGTTGTATATATTTTTTTGCTCAATTATTCTCTAAGGATGAGTATGGTTTTAGGGTCACAGAGATTTTGTCCTCAAGTTACATGTCATGATTTGGTTCTGTAGCTTCTTTATTCAAATTTATGTGATGATGCTGGATAGTCGGTATCTGAATGTTCAAGACACTCGCATGTGGGTCAATCTGATCATCCTTGCTGAACAGGCTAGAATAGCTCTTGAAAGGAGAAGATTTCTGAAAAATGCTGAGACAGCTGTGCGTAGACAGGCAATCTGGTCTAATTTAGCGCATGAAATGACAGCAGAGTTTCGGGGTCTTTGTGCTGAAGAGGTAAAGTTGTTCATTGAGAATGTTTCTTTTTTATTTGGTCATCAGCTTTTGATTGGGGCAATATTGGCAACCTTACTTTTATTTACAACTTGGATTTCAGGCTTATTTGCAGCAAGAGCTGGAAAAACTTCATGATTTGAGAAATAAAGTGAAGTTGGAAGGTGAACTTTGGGATGAACTCGTGTCTAGTTCAAGTCAAAATTCTCATATGGTTCAAAGAGCAACTCGCTTGTGGGAGTCACTGTTGTCTCGCAAGAGTGAGTGAAAACAATTTTTTATAACCCTTTATTATTTTTCTTGGACATTGATTTACTGGCCTAATTTCATTGTGTATGTATTTCTTTCGATATGATTTCACCTTATTGTACAACATACTCTAGCTGACTAACCAACCAAAGAGCTTTTCTTTGCTTACTGAAAAATGTGAGATGATGAAATGATATCTCTAGTGCTAGTTCACTTATGCATGCCACTGTTTTTCCTGACCTAGATGTGCTGTGTCATTCTGTAGGTCAACATGAGGTTCTTGCTTCAGGCCCAATTGAGGATCTTATAGCTCATCGTGAGCATAGGTAATGTCTCCTCGTACGTGATTGCTTCTTATCTGTAGTAAATGTTTTTCTTGTTAATGTTTGACATTCCTTTTTAGGTATCGCATCTCTGGTTCATCTTTGCTAGCAGCCATGGATCAAAGTTCTCTTGTCTCAACTTCTGAACTACCTTCATCTCAGTTAGACAAGAAAGAACAAAGTGATGGATTACAGCCAGATGTAAATAGAGAAAAACATGTAAATGGTTTAGATTCTTCGCATATTCAAGGAAATGATGACAAATTTTCTCGAGTGGAAGACAGAAATGCAAGAGGTCACCCCACTGTTGATATAGCAGAAGTTTTGAGGCGTTGGACGCATGCCTTACAGCGAATTCACAAACAATCACTTCAGTTGGTATGCTTGTTCTTGTCTGGAACATGTATTTTTCTGTGTGCTAGTGAACCTCCCTCAGCTCCTGAAACTAGCGTCTCATTCATTGTGTGATATATGTTTATGTCTGTATGGATCAGAGCTGGCGGACTATCACTTTACTCCCTTTTTGGCCTGTTAAGCCATGGCATTGTTATCATTTTAGGTGCTGGAAGAGTCAATGCTTCTCAGTTACTGGCTCTACACAAAAAATAAGCAATGAATTTCCTGATTCTGGCAGACCATTGATCTTTTATTTTATTAGTTTGTAGACATCGGTGATCTAAATCTTAACATTCATTATTCAGTAATTTGTGTGATTCTCACCAAGTGTCATGCACGACTATTTGTAGCATTATAATTTTGTTACAAACACTATAGACACTTGCAAATTTTTTTTCCATTGGAATTAGATAACGTCTATGACTTACAGTTCTGAATTGCTCTTATTCTTGTTCTTTTATCTTCCAATGTAGCCTGGTCCAGATAGAAACCCCTTGAAGCTGTGGTTAATTTCGCAATAATAAGTTTTTCGTATTTCATTCTTATCCTCATTTATCATTTACAAATATTGTGTAAAATTTCACTTGTTTCAACCTTTGTGATACATTTACGCTTCTTCATGCATTCATTCTTTTTCAGGCCAAAGCCAATGATGGAGAGGGCCCAGAGCTTCTATGCAGTACTCAGGATGGTGGCACCAGCGGTCATGCTGAATCCTTGGGTGCAACACTTTCTGAACATCGGCAGCACCTCGCTAGCATCCAGGTAACCAATTCACTTCTTTCTTTTGTCTGTTAAAATCCATTAATAACATATGAACTTATTTATATTTGGAACACCACTCTCTTTGTATATGAGGATTTTAGCTGTACATGGGCTTGTTTACTGTTCCTGTGTTGAATTTTGTCACCAAAATTTTGTTGTTTTTCTGTTTTAAATGAAAAATATGTAGGTTCTCATTAATCAACTTAAGGAAGTTGCTCCAACTATACAAAATTCAATATCAGAACTTACAGAGGAAGTTAATAGTTTGTCATCCAATCTGCTTCCAATGGATAAAAATCATGGCAGATCAAACTCCCCTATCCAAGCCCACAGCAGTGGAAGGAAATTGGTAATGTTTCTATTATGGAGTTTGATGTTCAGCAGTTGTCATTCCCTGCTTGTTTTTTTGAATCCTCTCTGAAAAATGAACTTTGACCTTGAAATGTTTAGGAAAATAGTGCTGATGAGGTTGCTGAGGTGACTTCCAGATTGTCAACTGTTCAGCTTGAAAAAGTGTCAGCAAGCCCCCCTGCTCTTAAACTCCCACCTTTATTTAGTTTAACTCCCAATTCGGCTGGGAAAGGTGGTGGTAATGTGCAGAAGCGACAAACACAGGCTCTAGCCAACCAGACAGATAATATGTCAGACAAAAGGTCTCTAGAGCAGTCTCTGTCTAGCAATCACATTGATAGTGCACCCCAAGGTCTGGATTTTCCCACTTTGTTTATTAAGATTTTGGAACTTTGTAAATCATATGTAAGGTCTTCCTTTTCTCTGCAGATAATGACAGCTTTTTTGTTCAAAATCTGAAGAGATCAGTTAGAGAAGCTGCTCTTTCATCGCAATATTACAACATGGAATCATCCCAAGATGGTCGTTCTGATGATAGCTCAGAGCACTACTTTGTACCACTTTCAGGGACTGGGTTTTCACGCATAGGTCAAGAGAAAAAACCAAATTCCATTAGAACAAAACGGTTGTTCGCATCTCAAGCAGATTCTTCATTGCTTGAAACTCGTGTTTTAGATAGCAATGCTGGAAACAAGTATGATGGACTTGATATATTGAACGATATGGATTCCATTGATGATTATGAAGATGTAAATGGATTTCTTTCTGCTGCTGGGTCAAATTCTTCAGTTTCTGATGCACGTAGATCATTTTATGACACGGAGGAAGGTCATGATCAAGTTTTCTCACCTCCTCTGCTGATGGACACATCATTGTTGGCAGATTCATATGAAGACCTACTTGGTGTGTTAATTTGGTTACATATACTTGTTTTATTCATCCTTTCGTTAAAGTATTTTACTGAATTTTTAATATCCTTTGCATCTGGAATCTTTGCTTTGGCTTAGCCTTAAGATAATTCAGTATTCAAGTGCACCTCCACGTCTTTTCTTTTTTTTTATTGTTCTGTTTCTGTAAATCTCTTGAAGAAGTATAAGTACTGAAAGTCCTCTATTTTGGACTGCAGATTCAAGCACTCGGCATGGTTTGGATTTTAGTCATCTGTACTAAGTGTATGGATTTTCTGTATATGTTTCTGGTTCTGTCCCACCAACCCTCATATTCACCTTTTTTTTTCTTGGTTCAAACATTTTTGTTATTGAAATCATGGGGAGTTCACAGAGGGCTTCTTTTCTGCTAGTATTTCCAATAGTGGAATCTTTTAGTTCATATTTGTCTACTTGGTGTTAAAGGTTCTCTTCTTGACTTATTACGTTTAATAGTTTAAATGCATGAACATTTGATGTTTCCTTTTTGTTAAAAGAAAATTATATAGATTTCCTTTTCTGGATGATTGCGTGCGTAACTGCAGTTCATTAAGCTATTTATGTCTGTCTTGAGGGCACTCCTTTGGATTGAAGATGGGAGTTGTAATATGCTTTTAGAAAGACTGAACTGCAAACATCTCTTTTAAGCAGCAGCCAATCTGAGAATGCATAAGAATATCCTATAAAAGACTTATGTTAGACCAAGGGATGGGCTAATGGTGAAGGTTTTTCTCTGGTTAGTAATGCAGATATCATCACATTTTGGTACCTATCCAGTAAATATCTACTTTAGTTGTTAGAGCAAGGGATGATCTAATCTAATTGGCTAACGACATGTGATTTGGACTTGGCAAGGATGTTATCTCTAGTTGTATAGACTCGGCAGTTAAAGTTGATAAATCCATCTTGTGCTGTGTTAATCACTATCTTTGACATTATGATCTTGTTTGGTCTCTGGACTATTTGTTTCCCCAGGCACTTCATTGACGTTATAGACTTTGTTCTTTGCAGCACCATTATCTGAGACTGAAAATGCCTTGATGGAACATTGATATTGAAGTCTGGCCAAAAAATGAAGGTGTCAAAGTCTGGTAACCTTGCTGATGTGCATCCAGGAGATGTCAGTCTATTGTTTTTGGTCCTTTCTCTTTCTTGGTTGGAGTATTTTGCATTCCCATTAGTTTTATATGCTTGTATGATTTTATGCTATTATCTCTTTCTATCACTGCTCCCTCTATGTGCCATTATATTGTGTCTTCACACGGGAGAGGAGGGGGCTTTGATATCTGTATTACTTGGTGGCCTGGTGGGTTTTGAAGATGCCTGGATCGAGTGTTCATCATATGGCAAGGGTGGCACCAACCTGCACCGTGACTGCTAGATTGACTTACCAATTTCATTGTCGTGGTCCTGACAGAATCGACATGGACATATGTCGCTCAAAGTTTGAAAAAAAACCCAGTTATTTGGTTGGGTAATAGGCTTACTGACAGATGAGAGGATGGTATTGAAGTTCAGTCTTTTCCTGTATCTGTATTAGTTTTTAGTGTCAAATCTATTGGTAATGAACTCATACATAGATATTATTTAATGCTTTACGTGGTAAAATTTGTTTCCTTTGCAGCTAGGTTGAAAAATCAGCTTTTGCCTATCGTTATTGAAATACTTGATGTTTCAATGCCTGTTGTAGATTATTAACGAAGTGTAATTTAAACTGATATATCATCTATGACGTGTTGGTTCGCTCTGCTTTTCTAGCGATGCAGTAATGTTGTAGACATATGATTGGAGTAGTAAGAATTTTTCTGGAATTATTTTTCTCATTTTTGTTTATTCGTTTTTTACGAGCTTATTGACACGTGGTTGTTCGTCTTGATAAATAGTTATGGTAGAAATTCTCATCCCCGTTATGTGCAAAGAGAAATGAGTGCCTTGTAGCTAATTTCCTGAAGATTGTACTCGGTGACTGCAGTCTGCAGGTGACATTGGACCATTTAATTTATTTTTGGAGATGCATTCGTGTTTCTGATAAGATGCAAAGCGAGTTAGTTGATTTGTTTGTTACTTCTTGTTATAACCATTTATTTTTTATTTATGTTTGATCTGTAGCTTTTCTAGTTAAGTTATTGTTAAAGAGTATTGCAGGTTTTACGTGATGAGTGTGGATATTTTTTTCCCCTTTTGTGGCTATACCAATGCCCTCTTTCTGTGGCAACAGAGAGTTAGTTGTATGAGGAGAAGTAGGCTGAGCCAAAATTTTCCTTACTTTTGAAATTTGGTCAGAGGATAATTGAGTTGGAGGAGAAATTGTGGAACCTTTGTGCACCTGCAACAGTTTTTATGATATGATATTTTTCGTGGTGTCCTACTTTTTGTTTTTTGATAGGCGCGGATTAGATGAGTTAAAAGCAGGCGACACATGGGGCAAAAACTTTGTATAATATATTATTGTCAGGTGCTCCTTGGCCTCGTAAAAATGCTACGCTTGATGATTGGAGCCTGGAGGAGGTTTGATTTTACTAGCTTCTTCTGACAAAACTCGGCAGGCAAATGTAGCATTACTTTTTATGTGTGTGTGATGCGCCTGAATGCATTAACACATAAGACAATACTTAAAAACGCCAGCCATCCAGCGTATGTATGTTCCCCTCAATCTCCCCATCTTCTTGTTGAGTTACCCTTTTAAGAAAGCAGCGGAAATGTGTGTTGTGGAGAGGTAAAAAGTGAAACACTGGGTGCTTGCCTGCGCCGAAACTAAGAATGCCAAGAAGAGTTAAAAAGCTTTGTAGATAGATCCCTTCTCCCGCCCATCTTTTTAGTTGAATGTTGATGCGCACAAACAAGTAATTTCGATACGATTCGCATGTATGAATCGGACTAAGTTGTGAATCGTTCAATTTTTTTTCGAATCGTACAATACGTTACCTTCTCTTAATAAGATCAAAATTGTAAAACAAAAACTCAAAATTTCTTCCATAATAATATGCTTCTCCATGAGGATGAAGTTTAATTTTTCTTTTCTTTTTGGTAGAATTTCCCCCTTCTTTGATGGGGATCATTCGGGTTTAGGGGGTTGTGTTGTATTGACTTAATCTTATGGGTTTTGATCATGGTTTATTTATGAATGAATTTTCTCAAAAACAATTAAAAGATGTAGTCTTTTGCTTTGCAATTATTTTTATCTTTCTTGCCTTTTTTATTTTATGTATCTATTTTCTGTCATTAGCAAATTGTTAAACTTTGATCATTTCTTGATAGTGGAAGCAACAAAAGATTAAGAAGATGATTTTTATTTTGAAGATGACTTGCAATTATGAAACATTTTTACTTTTACATTATATTATGTTTTTTGTTTGCCCCTTGATTTTGAAACAGTAAATTCGTACGTGAGAAAGGTTATAGATTGGAGATCAATAACTTTTTTTGTGACGGTTTCTTAGATTGGAGATCAATAACTTTTTTTGTGACTGTTGCTTTTGGATTGAGGTTAAATACTTTAAACACGATACTTCACTTGCTAATTGATATCACAGTAAAGTTATGTATAGTTTGTATGCTTATTTAGTACTGGTGTTATAATTATATAATAATATATTTATTTTATTAATATATAACATTAATTAACGTATCTTACGATACAATACACGATACGATACGCGTATTATAAAATTAGATTTACGATACACGATTCGTATCACGATTCGACAACTATGATGCGCACACAATCATACTACAAATCATACGACAAAAAATTAGAGTAAAAACGTAAATTGACTAACGTTGCAGTTATAAAAAGACAAACCAATATCCTAATTAAATAATGAGTGAACCTTAATGGATAATGAATAATTTTATCTTTTTATAATTGTCACGCTATCACTTTAAAGATAAAATTGTTACGTGTATCGCTTTACGTTTTTGTATATCATTATCCATTGATAATTACTAGTACTAGTTTTAAAAAGAGTTTTGTGCAGTCATTATAGTCTTTGTAAGTTTTTAGGAAGCTATGGCAGCTAATCCTAATCCTAATCCTAATCCATCCCTCCTCACCCAATGTAAAGATTTACCTGCATTTAAAGTTCCTGATTTTTTTTTTTAATTTTTTTTTATTATTAGTCTCAACCTGGATATCACGTCAGTCAGTCGTCTTCGCCAAACTTTTTAATTATTTGTATCGTACCAAATATCCCGTAAATTAAATGAATGAATGAATGAAGCCAAGGAACTAAGGAAGGAATGAATGTTCACGCTCCTCTGAGCACGTAAGATCTTTTTTATCCAGTGCCAACACAAGCCCAGTTTGATGTTGATTGAATTTCAAAATCGTTTTCACTTACCCGTTATTGAAATAGTAGTATAATACTAACACCAAAAAAAAAAAAAAAAAAAAAAAAAAAAAAAAAAAACGCATCTCCATTTCTCCAAGTAAAATGATATAAAAGCTTTTGTTTTCTTTCAGAATTCAGATCATCTGCCTTATTCCGAGAAGTTGAAATTCCAAATCTGACCTTGCACGAGACGACATTCCAAGGGCAAACATAGTCCAACAATTCAGAAGATACACTAGTGTCGTCTCGCTATAACTGTATAACATGTATGGATGATGGTGGTGGTGGAGGAGATTGTGTGAGTTTTTCTTTTGGGTTACTTAAATAAATAGTAAGGAATTTAAATATAAAAAAAATGGAAAAGGAGGAAGATTTGAAAGTTTTTATTTATTTATTAATGGAGATATATACGATAAGAAAAGAAAGGAAAGTAAGTGGCAGAGTGAGAAGAAAATGAAATCGCAATCGCCGAATAAAAAGGAAAAAAAAAAGGAGAAAAGAATTATATATAGTATTTGGTATCGTCAAATACTAGCAGTACCATAGTAGAGTACAGAGCACAGAGTGTGTGTGTGTGTTGTGGGAAATACAAAATTTGCAAAGTAGAATTGTCAAAAAAATTACATCCCAGACCCAGAGATTGCTTTCATCTAGGCTCTAACCCATTTCTCCTTCTCTCTCTTCCTCTCTCTCTCTCTCTCTCTCTCTCTCTCTCTCAGTTGGTCTGATTTCAGATTTCGATCACTGACCTGACTCGCAAAGACTCGATCTTTGGCACTCCTTTTACTTTTCTTGCTTTATATCTTATCAATTTCAGCTATTTCACTTCATGTAAGCATCAATAATTCTTAGCCTTGTATTTCCTAACTCTTACTTTTGCTTTCTCTCTGTCTCTTCTTCTTTTCTTTTATTTATTTATTTATTTTCAGACTTTATCTGCTTTTAAAATGTTGCTTTTGATGTTTTTACCTTGTAATTTTTGGCGATGCTGTTTTGGTACTGCTTTTATGTATTCGTTGATGAAGAATGCTATCTGGGTTTTGTAGATCATGCCCAGATCTTGATGTCTCTTGATCTAGCTGAGTAGCTCTCCAAATTTTGCAGGCTGGAATTTGAGGATGGCCGAGGTGATTATGACGTCTTACCTTTTTCTGAAGCTGATTAAGACCTAAAAGCTGTCAAATTTGTGCAATTTTTGTTGTGATATCTTTCCAAGTTTTAGGGGTTGTTTAATATTTTGAATTTGTGTTATTCTTTTGGGGGGTTTTCAATATTGTGCGTTTGGCAATGGCGCACTCTTTGTGATGTATGAGGATGAAGGTAGCAGAAAGCTCCTTTTTTTTTTTTTTTTCCTTTTAATCGGTAATTGTCTGCTGAAATGTTTTGGGAAATCTGGCTTCTATATATAATATGGCTTATTGGGCTTTTCTTCTTGTCAATTGAATTGAATTTCAATACGTTTAATGTTGCTGCAGAATGGGAGAGAGTAAATTTTTTACCCGGCTGGAAACTAAATGGTGCATAAGTTGATGATAGTTTTCTAGTTATGAGAATGAGAAACGTAAAATGGGGGATGGAATATTTATAGGGTTGGTGCTAGTTGCTTCAACTCTGTTGAAGATCCGGCTGTTGTTGCATTGTTTTAGCTTTGGTATATCGGGCCTTCTTGTCTGAAAATATATTATTTGCCAAGGGCTATTGAGTTGTGGATTGGTGCTAAAGTGATGATCAAGCAGATACTGAATAGGCTGCCACGGAAGCCATCTAAATCAGGAGAAAATCGTGATGGAGGAACACCCACTTTCTCTTCAAATGCTTCTACTAGCTCAAGGAGCAGTGACCTTTCAAGTTCTCGGTCAGGAAATTCAAATGCCACTTATCTTCCAGCCATCAGCACTACTTCTAATTCGGGACTAAATCATGGGAATAAACTTCCCCAAGCTTTAAATGCGAAGGTCAATGGAAATGTAGCAGTTTCTCCTTACGAAGCCTTGCCTAGCTTCAGAGATGTCCCAAATTCTGAGAAGCAAAGTTTGTTCATCAAAAAGCTGAATTTGTGTTCTGTATTGTTTGACTTCACTGATCCTACGAAAAACTTGAAAGAAAAAGACATAAAAAAACAGACGTTGGTGGAGCTTGTAGATTATGTCACTTCTGCAAATGGGAAATTTACTGAAACTGCCATGCAAGAAATGGTAAAAATGGTTTCCACAAATTTGTTCAGGACCCTCAGTTCTCAGCCCCGGGAAAACAAAGTCCTGGAAGCATTTGATGTGGAAGAAGAAGAACCTCTTATGGACCCTGCGTGGCCCCATTTGCAAATTGTTTATGAGTTCCTACTTAGATTTGTTGCTTCACCGGAGACAGATGCAAAAGTAGCTAAGAGGTATGTTGATCACTCTTTTGTTCTGCGCTTGTTAGACCTCTTTGATTCGGAAGATCCAAGAGAAAGGGAGTATCTGAAGACAGTCTTACACCGCATATATGGGAAATTTATGGTGCACCGCCCCTTCATTAGGAAAGCTATCAACAATATATTCTATCGATTTATTTTTGAAACCGAGAAGCATAATGGGATTGCTGAGCTTTTGGAAATTTTGGGTAGCATAATCAATGGGTTCGCATTGCCGTTGAAAGAAGAGCACAAACTCTTCCTAGTTCGCGCACTTATTCCACTTCACAAGCCCAAGTGTATACCTATGTACCACCAGCAACTTTCTTACTGTATCACTCAATTTGTGGAGAAGGATTGCAAGCTTGCTGATACTGTAATAAGGGGTTTATTGAAATATTGGCCTATCACAAACAGTTCAAAAGAGGTTATGTTCCTGGGTGAACTGGAAGAGGTCTTGGAAGCCACTCAACCACCTGAATTCCAGCGCTGCATGGTACCATTATTCCGCCAGATTGGTCGTTGCCTCAGCAGTTCGCATTTTCAGGTTGGTAGTTTCCTTTGGGGTGCTATTGACCTTATGTCTTCATCCTAGCTGACTTAAATTATTTATAAGAATTAAGCTTGAAATCATGGTTTTTGCACCCTCAAAATTGAACTTCGCTGTTAATTTCTTATTATAAAATGAAGCAGCCAAATTTCCTCTATTTTTCAGTATGGTTGACATACGTTATTGGTAGTTATAGCGTTTACTATTAAGTGCAAAATGAGCTTATAGTTGCTAGTAATCCGCTATTTTCCACTGCCTTTTGCTCCCCGTCTGAAGGGATTTTTTTTACCGTTCACAGTACCACGTTAGGCATACCACTATTGAAATCTGAAAGTAGTAAAGCGTGTGCTCTAGTTCTTTTAAACATCACCCTGGAGGAATAAGCAGTCGGCTCAATTTGCTGCTGTAGAGCATTAAAACGAATGCTTATGAATTGTAGAAATTGGTTTGGATTGAATTAGACTCAAACTAGTGAGCGATTCCTTATCATCCTGAAAACTATGTAGCTTTAAAACTCGAGGTTGAAGAATTTGATTGGATTAAGGAAACTTCAGTTAAGAGAAATGAATTACCTTCTGCTGTCAAGCCATGTAAATAATTGTGTTTTATTGAATGTAAGAAGTACTAGTATTAAGTGAATTACATTGGACCAATTTTCGTTTTAGCGCAAGTATAGTATTAAATCAGAATTAAAATTTGCTATTTAATGTGTTTGTCATGGTATCTTTTGCAACTGTTGCTGTTGTTAATAATCATTTAGCTTAATTAGTTTGACATCAAGTGGTTCTGTGGCATACTGAATTCCCTTGGACTAACCTTGTATAAGATCCTTATGTTTGGCATGCTAATTTCTCAGTATTCTTCCTGTGTGTTTGGGTTTCCCATTGTTTTATGGAGTATCATTTTACTGTCACTGGCTCCCTGCTGACTTTGTATGACCATTTTTCTTGATTCGACCAACTACCTCCAAGATGGTTCTCTATTGTGCATGTGTTGGGATGGGCGGCAAAAAAAAAATGGTCTACTACCTGTATTCTGGCGCAACTAAACATTGTTAAGTACCTATTTCGGCTTGCGCTGTTGCCTGTTATTAATACCTCAACCTTTCTCAAATTTGGACAATAATCATCGGCCCAAAGTCTTGGAGACATTTCGTTCTTTTTCTTTTTTAATATTCTTAAGGTGGTGTGCTGGTATCAATACTGGCAAGTTCATGATCACAAGGGTAGTTCAATTTGGTACCTGAACCTTGAGCATCCATGGATTTATACGTTTCTTAATAGCAGTTGCAACTTGTTGACGAATTTGATTGGCATGAATAATATGAGCACATACGTACAATGATTGGAATCTGTCAAAGATCGGCAATTAATGACATTCTATGTTTCACTCCCATAGAGTAAAGTACTGTATCCAATAAGTGAACTTGATAATTGAATTTGCTTTCACCTTTAGAGGCTGAGGCGAATGTGCCTGAGGTGTACAATGATTGTAAGGATAAACCCTCTTCTCTCACTGTTAAAATATAGCTAGTGGGAAGTTATTATCCTTTAACATTCCAAATGCCACCAGGCCCAGTCTTCTCTTTCCACACTTCTCAGTGGTTGCTGATGGTCTAGAGAGCTCGGTTTTTGCCCACTGGAAGGTGAATTTTGGGAAGGGAGGTTGGGAGACACTGATTTAGTAAGACATATTGGTTTAGTAAGAAATATTGGTCCAAATGCCACCAGGCCCATGAACTGTTACTGTTGGTTTAGTAAGACATTTTATTTCTTAAGTAATTTTTCAACTCTAACATTAACAGGTAGCAGAGAGGGCTTTGTTTCTATGGAACAATGATCACATAGAGAGTCTAATCAAGCAAAATCGCAAAGTGATATTGCCTATTATTTTTCCTGCCTTGGAGAAAAATGTAAGGAGGCACTGGAATCAGGCAGTGCAGAGCTTGACCGTTAATGTGCGTAAAATCTTCTCTGATGCGGACCCTGAGCTCTTTGAAGAATGCTTGCTCAAGTTTCAAGGAGATGAAGCTCAAGAAAAAGAGGTTAAGTTGAAACGCGAAGCAACATGGAAACGCTTAGAGGAGATTGCTGCAATGAAAGCTTCGAGCAATGAACCAGTGCTTGTCCCTCGTAGGATAACTCCCCATACAACATCCGGCTAAAGATTGGAGCTATTCTCGTCAACTGTATCCCTTGTTTTTCTGACTGGTGTGCTGACCAAGAAATGGTATTTGGGCTATGAGGTGTAATGTGAGAAGGGTTGCATATATCCTTGAGTGCTTTCCTTCTTGTACTTACAAACTTTTCTGGTCAGTTCTGTGTAAGGAAACCACTGTGCAGCCATAAATTGCTGTCATTCTGGTTTAGATTCAAAGACTGTATATATGGAACTGGTTGGACAAAAGTGCATTGAGGTTTATGGCCTGCAGTGTTATCTGGAGCCAATTTACTTAGCAAAAAAATTGTGCTTT
The DNA here is from genome assembly GCA_016586305.1 of Ophiorrhiza pumila. Lineage (NCBI taxonomy): Eukaryota > Viridiplantae > Streptophyta > Magnoliopsida > Gentianales > Rubiaceae > Ophiorrhiza > Ophiorrhiza pumila. The sequence continues at coordinate 709,211 of BLIW01000007.1, forward strand.
TGGTTAATAGCTTTTAGAATTGTTGACATTGAAATTTGAAAGGGCTTCATTTTGCAGGTATTGGTTTAGATATTTTTGAATTGGGTTTCATTTGTGTACTCTTGAATATGCAATTATATATATCTATATGTGTACCATTTGATATGTTTATGTGGTTGGATTTTTTACCTGAACAAAAGCAATTCTTGTTTTAGTTGGTGCTACACAAATTACTTGTCGTTGGTCCGGGTGAAGTGAAAGAGTAGTAGTGTTACAAATCAATGGCGAAAAGCAATCATTTTGACCACCCCCCACTCATTGAGTTTTTTGGGTTAAGTTGGCTGGTTTTTTAAAGCCTTAGAATCAATCGTGCTAGTTACTACTTATTACTACACTGTTACTTAAACTCAACTGCATCATTTACAGGAAGGAAGACGTTACAAATCAATTATAGAGTCAGCCCATTGTGATTTCTTCTGAAATCTTACAAAGTCTCTGTCACTCAAAAGTTTCAAACAGAGAGAAACCGATTCTGAGGTTCCAACCTCCAAATAATGGCATAAGCCTTGTTGATTTTGGTAAACCTCCCCAGTCCCCACCCTTTGGCCTTTCCTGGTTGAAGTCAGTCAGTCATTCATAGACAGCTCCATTGCTCCAAGCACCAACAGCTCGCTTATCCCATTTGTTTACTTCGTCCAATAATCTAAACATTCATGCGATGGCACGAATGACAAAATGGAACATTATATTTATTATTATACAACATTACAACTGCCACCCAATTTGACAGACGATTTAAATAAATATGCGTAGCGTATATTTATAAATTGCAACAGGCAACGAGGAGTGGATAAAAGATCCGGAGTGCCAAGTTTGCCAGAAAAACAGAATAACTCTACTACAATTATCAATTGATTTGATTCAATTCAATTCTTTGCAAATGATTCTTTGCTTCTCTTGTTTTATTTATTTATTTTAATATATTATTTACTACTCGGACTGTAATAGTAGTAAACTATGCTACAGCTCTCATTAGGCCGATAAACCAGAGAAACATATCAGTAATTCTATCCGCGATGATTTGATGATCAAATTTTCCTCATCCTCCTCGTCCTCGTCATCCTCTCCAACTTCTCTCTCTCTCTCTCTCTATATCAAATATCAAATATCAAATATCAAATATCAATTATCCCCCTTTTCTCCTCTTCACGAACCCACCCGCCTCTTCTCTCTCCTTTTCTTTCTCTCTCTACGCCATTGAATCATTGCTACGAAGCAAACCATTTTACAAAACCGGAGATAAATGAATGAATAAACAATCTCAAGACAATTTTTTAATTCGTTGCAAGATTGGATCTTTATCATCATAAAAACATATATTTCAGGTAGAGACTCGAGACGAGACCAACATGCTGTTATTATTATTATTATTATTATTATTCCGATTCAGATAGGCAGAGGAAGACAACCAGAGAGTGAGAGAGAGAGAGAGAGAGAGAGAGAGACATTGATAGGGAAATGCCAAGCGTCGGTTTGAAGTTGTACAGTTTGTACTTTAAATTTATGTTAAATAAACGTTTACAGAACCGATTGCAAAACCCTCACGCCGACGATGCCTCCTCCTCCTCCTCCTCCTCCTCCTTCGGTGTCACGTCACGTCCCCGCGAGGAGGCCATCTCCGCCGCCAATCCTTCTTTTACCGATAGCGTTGCCACTAAGGACATTCACATCGACCCTTTAACCTCACTCTCTATTCGGATCTTTCTCCCTGATTCCTGTCTAGACTCCGCTTCTAAATCCCAATCCATCAAATCTAGGGTTAAGGATAAGGCTACCGCCAAAAAATTGGATTTTGATGACGGATCCGATCCGAATCAAGTCCTTCGCCGGAACAGCTACGGCTCTTCCAATGGAGTCGTGACGACGGGAACCAACGGTAGCCGGGGTCAAATTCATCGGAGAAACAGCTACGGGTGCAGCACTGACGATGTCAATTTGAAATCGGACAACGGGGTTTATGGAGGATATAATCCGGCCAGCAATAATTGCCGGAAATTTCCGGTGATGTTGCAGTTTCATGGTGGAGGGTTTGTGAGTGGGAGCAATGATTCAGTGGCCAACGATTTGTTTTGCAGGAGAATTGCAAAGGTATGTGATGTGATTGTAATAGCGGTTGGGTATAGGCTAGCCCCTGAGAATCGTTATCCGGCTGCATTTGAAGATGGGTTGAAGGTACTGCATTGGCTGGCCAAGCAGGCCAATCTGGCCGAATGCAGTAAGTCATTGGGGAGTGCGCTAGGCGGTGGACCGGATTTGAGGAAGTCTAATGTGCATAGGCACATTGCTGATGCATTTGGGGCATCCATGGTGGAGCCATGGTTGGCTGCTCATGGAGATCCAACGAGGTATGCTTTGGGTGGTTCCACTATCTTACTCAGCAATTGTTTTAACTTATCTTACAACACTTACTCTATGCTGGTTTCTACACGCATTTTATACAATTTCTTCACTGCAGTGCAAACTTTGCACAATCACGCTTTATATGAAGTCATTGAATTGATTTTGTGCCTCTATTGAGATGATACGTGAAGTCAAATATTGCCATTTTTCTGGTTGAAGGTGTGATCTGTTTATTAATAGTCACTTTCCATCACTTGGTAACTAATAGTTCTGTTTGAAAAGAGTTTGTTGTATTCGTTGAATTTGATTATTGCTGAATTGCACCTTGGTTCAGTTGGGTTAGTTTTGTAATATAGGACGAGGGTACAAAACCTTAGCCTACGGTTCTGGCAATAAGAGTTATGTTGACAGATGGCATTGGTTCTAGCCTTCTAAATTTTGGTGCATTAGTATTGTGACTACCTAAAATGAAGCATGAGTTTGACTCTGAAAGGTTTTCATATGATTTGAAAAAGAGATCTTACGACTTCTTATGGTATTTGAAATATACTGCAACTGTGTGCCATATGTTTCTTATGCTATTTATTGTTCTAAACTAAATCAGCTGATTGTTTGTGGCGCTTGAATTGTACTTTCCCATGCTTTGGGATGTATAGTCAATCTACCTGTGCTTGTTAAGGGACTCAATTCATTTGAGGACAATCATCCTCAACTGCACTAATTCATACATGATGCATATTTAGATATGACCAATGGCAATCTGCACAGCTGGTTGTGTTTTTGTATTTAGTCGCACACACCCCAACCCACCCCTTTCTTTTTTTACAGATCAGGGTTGATACCGCAAATATGTTGACTAACTTGGATGCTATCCTTGACACAGATGTGTTCTTCTTGGTGTGAGTTGTGGGGGAAATATTGCTGATTACGTCGCTAGGAAAGCCGTAGAAGCAGGCAAGCTTTTGGACCCAGTCAAGGTGGTGGCACAGGTTCTGATGTATCCTTTTTTCATCGGAAGTGTTCCAACACATTCTGAAATAAGACTAGCAAATTCGTATTTCTATGACAAGTCCATGTGCATGCTTGCGTGGAAACTATTTCTACCTGAGGAACAGTTCAACCTGGATCACCCTGCAGCCAACCCACTTATCCCTGGCCGTGGACCACCTCTAAAGCAGATGCCCCCTACATTGACGGTTGTAGCAGAGCATGACTGGATGAGAGACCGGGCAATTGCATATTCGCAAGAACTGCGGAAGGTAAATGTCGATGCTCCTGTTTATGAGTACAAGGACGCAGTTCATGAATTTGCAACTCTCGGTATCCTTCTGGGTAGCCCTCAGGCCCAAGCATGTGCAGAAGACATTGCCATCTGGGTTAAGAAGTTCATATCACTCCGAGGTCACGAGTTTTCTTACTAAAGTTTGATGTGTCATGCTGTACAATAGATGTTATATTAAACCTTTGATAGTCATGGACTTCCCTATTCACTCGAAGTCTCAAATGGTGAACAGAGCTTATACCGTACGAGGTTTGTATCTGGCTCGTGAAGCATCTTCTTAGTGTTGGAGTTACGTTGTTTAGTGAGGGAGTTGTTTGGTTCTTTTTGTAAGATAGAAAACTTGCCTGAGCTTTAGGATTGGACTTGGGTTTCTTAAAGCCGTGAGGTTTTGTTGAAGCATTACGCCACAGAGGACGGCGTTCTCAAAATTTTCCATGTATGAGCTGTACCTACAGTGGTTTTTGTGATTAATAGAATTCATCATTTCTTGATTTCATCCCTGTTTGCTATGGTGTTTCCTGCTTTTATTCTTTCTTGGTGGTGGGCATATTGCATATTTGCACCATTATCCGTAATTAAAGATATTTTCATCTTGATGTTGGTTTGAAGTAAAGAATTATGGAATTAACTTTTCGACGGCTACATTATGAGTTTGTGACATATACACCCAAGAAGTGGGAGGTGGGTGGTAACTGGTAAGGTGCATTTCACTTCTGTTTCTCAAACACACACACACACACACACACTTGCATTAACCTAAATAGAGTAAGTAAACTTCTTATTTTCACATTCACTCACTAATTAGGTGTAGGTGTGTGGGAATTGGGAATTGGGAATTGGGAATTAAAATTACCTCTGTGGAGATGAAATAAATCTAGATTTTCTAGAAACATTATGCACATATGATTTTAATTGTTTTTTTTTTAAATTTTATTTTGCCTTGGAATTTTAATATATTCACACAAAAACACATGTGTGTACTTTTTACCCCTTCTTTTTGTGACTTTAATAAGAAATTATTGTAAAATAATAAAAATTTTAAAAGTTTTGAAAAATATCAAATTTCATTGACCCTGTCTTTGCTCATCCGAAAATCCTATTGTTGTATTTATGTTCTCAGGAATTCAATATTCAAAAGCAACAAATATAGTATTTTGTTATAAAGCCAAAAAAAAAAAAAAAAAACAAAAAATATGTACAAGGTACAGTGCTTCGTCACCGTACACCTCAACTTGAAGATACTTATGACTTGATCTGGTTCGTCCGTTGCTGGTCGGTCCCTTGTAATATATATATATATATATTTTTTTGAAGCGAAATCAATTATCCTGGTTCCTGGAGAGATTCAAAGCTGTGCCACCGTAAGTGGGAAACGCGGGACCATTGTCGTAAAATCCAAACTCAAACAGTAGCATCAGCCATCAGGTGACGGTGAAGGTGACGGTGACGGTGACGGTGACGGTGAGTTCTTAATCCTACAGAAAAAAAGAAAAGGGTTTCTTACTCGAAATTGTTGAATGCTATATTTCTTCTTTCATTTCAGATTTTGATTTTCAGTACTACTACGGCTTCGGTGTGATACCGCTAAAGCAATCTAATCAAATCTTTCCTGGGTTTAGATCTCTTTGCTGCTAATTCAACTGTTCCCGTTCCTTTCCAATGAGTGTTGGTGGCGGCTTTTCAGCTAAAATAAGATTGGCAGCTGCCGTTTTAATCGGATTATGGATAGTTCTTGCCGGGACTTATCAATTGCTCAAACCCATTTCAAACGGTTGTGTCATGACCTACATGTATCCCACTTACATCCCCATCTCCACCCCAACTAATGTGTCGTCTCCTAAGTATGCCTTGTACTTTTACCATGAAGGTTGGAAGAAGGTCGATTTTAATGACCGCATTAACAACCTTAATGGGGTTCCTGTTCTTTTCATTCCTGGCAATGGCGGTAGCTACAAGCAGGCAACTCTTTTTTTTAAAAAAATTTATGCAAGAATTATGGATTACATTTGAAAAACCCATAAGCTTTCTCTAATTTTCTTTAACTCTCTTCATCTTCATTATTCCAGGTTAGATCCCTGGCTGCAGAATCCGATAGGGCTTATCAAGGAGGCCCGCTTGAGCCTACGTTTTACCAACAAGCAACCCTGAATCTTGGCAACGAAGGAGGAGCAGATTTTGATGTTCCTTTACCTAGCCAATATGCCCGCATGCTTGACTGGTTTGCTGTGGATCTTGAAGGTGAACATTCTGCGATGGACGGTCGAATACTTGAAGAACACACCAATTATGTAGTGTATGCAATTCACAGGGTATTGCTTTTTATCATTTTCAAAATCCCGAGAAGGCATTTGAGATTCACTTGCATGCATGCCATGTAGTCCTAATGCAACAAACCTGGACTTCCATTTTGCATTTTCATTTAAGTCGGTCATCTTGAGGATAACTTGAGGTTGATGGTTTTCCCTGGCTCGCTTTACTAGCTTAACTGAATAACACATCTTGTGGCATGCTTAGTTATTTCAACAATTAGCTCCCAGTTTTGTTTCAGTGCTATTATGTGTTCATTTTGTATGATTTACTTTGAAGCAAAAAAATTTCTTCTTTCTGATAAGTTCCTCTTTGCATTCTCTTATTTTCATTTTTGCATTTAAGCTGTTCCATTTGTCTGTTATTTCGTCCAAGCAGATTTTGGATCAGTATAAAGAGTCTCACAATGCCCGGATAAAAGAAGGCGCATCTTTCTCGTCAAGTCATCCAAAAAGTGTTATATTGGTTGGTCACTCTATGGGTGGATTCGTTGCTAGAGCTGCAATAATCCACCCTGATTTGAGGACGTCAGCTGTTGAGACTCTTCTGACACTTTCAACACCACACCAGTAAATTCTGAGTTTTTTTTTGCTTGTCTTGGAGCTATTTAATCCGATGGTTTAGTAAATAATTGTCGTGGTTTCTGTTCTGTATCCAGGTCACCTCCTTTGGCATTACAGCCATCCCTTGGAAGTTATTATGCAAGTGTGAACAATCAATGGAGGAAAGGATACATGCCTCAGACTTCTCAATCTGGACATTATCTGTCTGAACCTTTACTCTCTCATGTTGTCGTTGTTTCAATTTCTGGTGGTTACAATGATTATCAGGTTTTTTCCCCCTTTTGCAAGTGTACTCGGGGTATTTGTTTTCTTCAAATTATAATCTATCCATTCATAGATTCCTGTGGATGGTGCTACTTCTTGAACACATTTTTTCAAACTGTAATCAGTTGGCTACCTTGTTTTACCGTCAATAATTTACTTGAAAAACTCTTTGTGCCTTCATTATTCCACAGCCATCAGTGCTTTCTTTTTTTTTTTTGGGAAGTTGAGTTTCTTCATTTGACAGAGATGTGATGTCATATATAGATTTGACTGTCCTAAAAAGTTATTTGTGTCTAGTCTCTTATGCTTTATTCCTCTTGATGGATGCCAGAACATCTTTTGTTTCTTATTTCCAATCTCAGGTACGATCAAAGTTAGAATCCCTTGATGGTATTGTGCCTCCTACTCATGGCTTTATGATTAGCAGTACAGGCATGAAGAATGTGTGGCTGTCAATGGAGCACCAGGTTATTTTATGGTGCAATCAATTAGTTGTGCAAGTGAGTTTCACATTTGTCTTATGTTCCTTCGAATCCTGCTGCAGGAGTCTTGACAGTTTTGATGCATTGTATTACTATTACCTGGTCAGGTGTCTCATACTCTCCTTAGTCTGATAGATTCTGAGAGAGGTCAACCTTTTCCTGATGTGCATAAAAGACTGGCCATATTCACTAAAATGCTTCATAGTGGTGTATCACAAAATTTGTATTGGTCCAGACAGTCTCAATGGCCCAAGCAGTTGATCTCGGTTCCTTTACGCAGTGGAAAAGTTGATTCTGGTATTTCATTTCATGGCTTCTCTTATTCATGGATCTAGATATTTGCTGGTTTTCAATTTTTTATACTTAAATTACTAAAACAGTGTCTGGAGCAATCTGCAAAAGATAGTTTTGCCAAAGACATCATGAAAATTCAGTAAAGCAGATATTAGCATTCTTGCGCACTCTCTTCATACTTAATCCACGTACAAAACTTGGGGCTTACTTTGAAGTTTTTCATTTTAGTTTTACAACAACAACTAAGCCTTTTTCATTTTTAGTTTTAGCCTCAACAAATTGGTTATTAATGCTCATTTTACATCAGAATGCAACTGGCTAGTGTTTTTGTGGTTGATAATTATTTCACCACCCTCTACTGACTTTCGTAATGCAGGATCTCAAATGTCCCAGAGATCTTCTTGCCCCAGTCATGTTCACTGGAATGAAGATGGGCTTGAAAAAGACCTGTATATTCAGACAACTAGCGTCACTGTTTTGGCTATGGATGGAAGGAGGCGATGGTTGGACATTCAAAAACTGGTAAGCTTCACTTACAGTTGGGAATGTGCTGTTACATTTATTTCAAGGCATATTAATGTTAGTTCTTGCTGTCCTTTTGTTTCGACAAAACAATTCTTAGATTGCTTATCTATGTTACTTATTTATGATTATTTTGAGCTTCTGAGTCTGGCAGTTGGAGAAAAGTTGTTTCTTCTGTGTATCAATTGGATGCTGAGAGTTGATTCTCTCTCCCTTGGTGGGGTGGGGATTAATCAGGTTTTTATATCAGAACAGTATGCATGTCTACACAAAACTAACAGGTTTCTGATTGACTGATTAGGGGTCAAATGGGAAAAATCATTTTGTTTTCGTCACCAATCTTGCTCCATGTTCTGGAGTACGCCTCCATCTTTGGCCTGAAAAGGAAACGTCAAGTTCAGAGATTTCTCTTCATAAACGGGTTGTGGAGGTCACGTCGAAAATGGTGCACATTCCATCAGGACCAGCTCCGCGGCAGGTAGTATATTTTATGTGCCTTTCACAATGTCAGGACCTTGCACAAGGCCAACTATCTTCTTATTGTATTATGCTTTAGTAATTCCATTTTCTCTATACACTTGTTTCAAAGATTGAGCCAGGGAGTCAAACTGAGCAAGCTCCTCCTTCTTCTGTATTCTGGTTGGATCCAGATGATATGCAAGGCTTTAGATTCCTGACAATCTCAGTGGCACCTCGTCAGGTATTATATCTTTAATGATACTAGTAATATTCCATCTTTTGAAGATGAATGACTCCAATATTTTTTTGGGATTTTATATCCGGCTGCATTCTGGTTTACTCTCAATTTTTCCTCGTGTACTTTTTAAATCTTTAAAAGCCTTCTTAGCATGATTCACAGAAAACGCCTTCTGTGACTGCATTACAGTTGGCTCTTGGGTTTCAGTATTTTAGTCTGTTTGCATTGTAAAAATTGGTCTTATATGTTCTCAAGCTGCTATTTCTCTTTTATTCGAACCTGTCCTAGTTTTATATATTCTCAAGCTGCAATTTGGTTTTTGAAGTACTTTATCTTATGCATTTTGTCACTGTAATTGTTCTTATCATGCTTACAGAAATAACATGCTCGATGACTTCTTCATGAGTTTTTGGACGAGTTCTTTATGTGTCTTTCTTATGGTCCCTTGAAACACTAGGTTTTCTTGCAGAATCTTTAAGAGGAGGAAAAATTATGTCAGGATACAAGTATGTAGGACAAATAGTTTATTTCTACCTTTAAGTTGCAAACTTAATTTTTTGGCCTGGGTGAACTGTTTTGGTTATTTGCATTTACTTCTTGATGCTGTTTGTTTTGCCTTTGCTATTGTGGGTTCACTGTTGCTTTAGTTATGGATTCAGTCATCTTCATAGTGTAGCATGCTTGACTTTTCAGTTGCCTTGGTTTAATGATACAAGTAATTTTATTGGAATTCGTGTAATTATTTCAGCTCCATTTTATTTCCAATAGTGAAGTCATTCTTTTGTTAAGAATGATTAGCTTTTGTTTGAAATTTTTAATCAGAGCAATATGCATACAGTGACTTTCCAATGCTCAGACTCTTTCAGGAAGACCTCCACCTGCCACTTCCATGGGAATTGGACAGTTCTTCAGTGTAAAAGAAGGGGAGCGAGTTTTTTCTCCTTGGATGTTGCTTCATTCGATGTTCTCTCAAAAGGTAATTATTTGTATGATGCATCTTAATTGCTCAATGTTGATTTCAAACTTAAGTAGCTGGAAGGCTAATATAGTTTAATGAAGGCTTTGTTTCTCCATGACCTAATTGTTACAGGACTTGATATTGAAAGAGGATCATCCTCTTGCATTCAATCTATCATTTTCTACAAGCTTAGGTCTTTTGCCTGTGATGTTATCCACTAAAACAACAGGCTGCGGAATAAAAAGGTCAGAGTTTCCTCTTGAAGATCCTGGAGACATCGAAACAAACAGTAAGGATTATTTTATCCATCTGCTATTCCTTTCTCTCCCCGTTATTATGTAGAGATATATACTATCAAGGTGTATAGATATAGATTTGTATATATCTGTACATTTTTAGATGGTAACCTTTACATTGCCTTCGAACAGAAATTCTGGTGGTACAAATTTTTGGTGTCTTCCTCAGCATTGTTTGCCCGACCTCAATTAGCGACTTAAAAAGAGATTCTTTTCATAGAAAGTTATGCTGCTATTTAAGTATTGCCAACTGTCATCTAAATTTTGAGTTGAAGTATATAAGATAATTTCTAAGGAATCTTAATTGGAGGCTGACTTGGCAGTTATCAAATATGGGAGGAATTTCATGTTTTGGAAGTAAATTCACTACCTCACTTGTTTCCTAAGTCGGTCTCAATGTTATGTCTCTATTTCTCTCTCTCTCTCTCAAATCTATATATAAAAGAAGATTGGGTTCAGGTTGTTTCATATTTTAATGTGTGAAATTTGACCTCCATATTTTTTGTGTTTCTGATTTTTCTCTTCGCTACAATTCACTTTGGAAATGCAGGACTATGTAAGCTGAGGTGCTTTCCCCCTGTAGCCCTTGCTTGGGACTCTACATCCAGTCTTCATGTATTTCCTAATCTTTATTCTGAAACACTTGTGGTGGACTCCTCTCCAGCGCTTTGGTCATCTATTCAGTCTGAGCAGACAACTGTACTGTTACTGGTAATATTTAGCTTTCAGCTGCTGCATTAGCACTTGTCAAACTTTTGGTTTATTTGTTCATTTACTTTTAATTTAGATGCATTTAATTTTTTTTTATCTGCAGGTAGATCCTCATTGTTCATATAAAACTAGCGTGGCTGTCTCTGTCAGTGCTTCTGCTGGTAGATTTTTACTCTTATATTTTTCAAAGGTGAAGGCCAATTTCTCATTTGGTATATTCTCTATTGAAGTTCATTGGTTCCTAAGCTGTTACAAGATCTTTCATCCTATCTACTAACTTATTTCTTTTTTTCTGCTTCAGTATTTGTTGGGAATAAATATTCACATATTTTGTCAATTCCTATGAGTTCTTGTTATATCAATTAATGAGTTGCAGAGTTTCTATTTCTAAACTGTGACTTTCTGTCATATTTTCACAAATTATGGATTTTCTTAGATGAGCCTTTGATGATGCCTAAATGTGCCAAATTTTGAAGAAAGAAAATCTACTCTGGTTAGACATGGTCTATCCTACCTATACGTGTTACTGTGGTACTTCATGTTGAGTTACAGACCAGATTTTCTACTACTATGTAGGTAGAATTGATTATTGGACTCCTTTAGAATGAAGGCTAGAGGCCTACAATTGTAAATTGAACCACTAGTGAAGAAAAAGAAAAAAAGCAAATAAATACAAAAGATTAGATGCTAAATTAAGTACAGTATATTTCCACGATGTAAATAACTTTATACAAAGTAATTTTACCTATAAAACGAAACCAAAACTTGATGAAGCATTAAGATTGAAGGAAGTGGGAGAAAGATATATTCCCCTACAATTACTAAGCAGTCATGAATATTGTAAGTGTTTTAGATGTGATCTTATGTGTTCTTTGCTCTTGGAAGAAGAGAAAAAAAAAATCTTTTTTATGGTTTTTGTACACAATAAGCTTTGGTTAATAGCTGCTTTTTTATCCAGTTTTCTGCTAACTGTTTATTGTTTGGTTATATCTTATTCTACTTGCGGGGGCTTTAAAGTTTCTATTGCTTGCAAGTATTAACTCTTTGTGAACTGATATGATGCAGATTGTTGGACTTGCTATAGCTGTTGTCTTTTTCGCTATGATGCGGCAAGCTTATGCAGGGGAAGTTGATATGCCCATACCTTCTATGCTTTCAGCCGTGGAGTCAAATCTGAGAATTCTGTGGCCATTTTTTGTTCTGGCCATTTTACCTATTCTATTTGCGATATTATTTTCTTGCCTAAGTTCTCCATCAATTCGTTCCTTCTCAAGTTTCATCATTGTCTCGATTATTTGTTATCTCTTTGCAAATGGTGCCATAATTTTACTGGTATTGATTTCCCAATTGGGCCTCTATACAGCTGCCACAGTGAACATTTTCATCAAGAAACGGTTAGTGCAGTCTCTCTTCTTTCCCATTTGGATATTCACCTCATTTATGCTTTTGTTTATGGTAAGTTCCTAATAAGAAAATTGTGATGCCAATTTGAAGATGAAAGAGAAAGAAAATGCGAGCCAATGATTGGAAAAAGTTAAATGTTTCTCTGTCTTATATAAATTGAGTCCTTGTTTGAGTCATAGAAGTAGTTTTTGGTTTCCATGTATTGATACAGAAATGTAAATGTGGGCGGTATCCAAAGTTTAAGGGTGATGTTGCGAGCAGATGGCAACTTGTACCGAATCTCTTGATTTTTTTCTGCCTTTTCTTGCTGTTGTGAGCACATTCCTTCATTCAATTGAAGTTCCACCGTAAGCCTTCAATAAATTATTCTCTGTAGTTGTTTCAGTGAAGAGCACTACCCTCTCTGCCAATAGGTTTAACTTGTTGGACAGTATAAAATATTAGTAGATTATAAGGTAAGGTGGTTTTCCTTTTTTAGCAGTGATGAGATAGGATTCCAGCATGAGTAGTAAATGTCCTATGTAGCAGGTGTACTTGGCTTTACTTACAAGTTCCATGGAAGAGATATTTTATATTAGTGAAATTTTGTGGTTAACCAACACTAGATTTATTTATTTATTTTTCTTCCAAAGGCTATTCTTTGCATTATAAAAGATTCTAGAAATCTGGTTATGAGTTCAAAGAAAATAGTGTAACTTGCTTTCTACATTTTAATTGCAATTAACTCACTGAATAATGTTTGTGCTGATCTTTCCATTAAAAACTGGGAGGGATGATAATTTGCAGGTGGCAAGCATTGGAAGGGGTTTTCTCCTTTCTCTTTCTGCATTGGTTTCTCAATCTCTCTACCAGTTTTTTGTCATTCAAGGTTTGACCATGTTCGTTATGCTGTTGTATATAGTTTACATATTGCAGGTCGTGAGGGATGACCATTTACGTTTAAACCACATTACTCCTGACTAACTTTTCATAATGCAGGTCGTGAGGATTATAAGGCTTAACCCATTGGCTATTTCAGCTCTTGTTTCCATTACATTGGTGTGCTTTGTTCATCCTGCCCTGGGCCTTTTTGTGTTACTCTTCTCACATGCTATCTGCTGTCACAATGCAATTTGCAGGTTCCACTTCGATTCTAATAGCTCTTCTTCACCATCCCATCTCATAAATGCATTCTAGAATTTTATAGTTTTTGAACTGATGCATTTTCTTTGTTCATTATGATTCAGATCTACAGAATATTGTTCTGATTTTATTTGTGAATGAGATGCCATGATCTGCATCAGCAAGTAAATTAATACCAAAAAGACACATAGCTAAGTAGTATATTTAGTTCTTGTGACTTGTACTTACTCAGTACATCTACGACTAGTTGAATTTAGCTGCTGCTCCAGTGCATTTCTATTTTTTTTTTTCTTTCTTTGAGCTGTATTTCTCCCCACAGTGGGATAAAGGCTTAGTTATTGTTATGTTGTTTTGGGCTGTATTTCTCTATCATCATCAGAATGGTACATGGATCAGTTTATCCTATCTTATATATGTGTCAGGAAGGATTAAGGTTATCTGAGAGTCACTTCTCCTCCTTTGTAAACAGTTTTTTGATGGCTTCATTTCACTGCCATTCTGGGAGTAAGCAGTCAGTAGAATCAAGAAATGAAGGTATAAGAGCTCCCACGCAGTTTGTGCCCAAGTATGGTGGTGAAACCAAGCTGTTGCCTGAGGATGAAAGTAATTGCAGTAGCCCGGATTCTGCAAGAAGCTTTAGTGAGACACAATTAGAGATCTTTCACCATCAGCATGGATTGCTCATCTTACATCTGCTTGCCACAATAATGTTTGTCCCATCAATGGTGGCTTGGGTTCAGGTAAGCATAAGACATTCATCTGGTGGAATCTTATTTTTTTATGAGAATGGTAAAACTATAATGATTTCAACATCACCAATTATATGAGATTCGATGCTGGATGTAGACCTCCAATTACTTTTAACCATTTTGTACAATATTCATGGTATAAAATGTGATGTTTAACCTGTTGGACAAATCTCTTGACTGACTCGTACTTTTCCCATATTTTCCTCTAAAATCCATCTGGTGCACTCATGCATTATCTTTTTCTGAGTTTTATAATAACAACGTGGACAATCACTTTGCACTTTCCTTTGATTTATGCATAAGACTTCATCTTGTTATTATTTTGAAGTGGATATGTTTCACAAACTCCATAAATATTTATTAGAATGGCTTTGGAATTTTGTTTTCATTGCATGGATTCCAAGACACTGTTTCCACACTCATTTATTAGTTTACAGTTGAGATCGATTTTCTGGAGTTTATGGTAATCACAAAAAACATGTGTTGTACTTGTATACAAATAGTTTCTCTGTGCTATATGGTTTAAGTAGTTTCTTCCTTTTTACTATTTAAAGGTTTGCGGTACCATGATCAAATGTTAACACTACTTTTCTTTTCACTACATTTTTTTTCCCAAATCTTTCTCCGACATTGCTAACTGCTCATTCAAGCAATTGATTTTCATGCTTTCAGAGAATTGGTAGCGGTCAGAACATCCCGTGGTTTTTGGACTCTGCTCTGTGCTCTGGTATTGTGCTGCATGGCATTTCTGACTCCAAGCCAGAGTTCAATTTCTTCTTTCGTTTTCCAGGCATCCGTGGTTGGGAAATCAGACTAAGCTTTGCCTATCTAGTTGCTGGATATGTTTCTTACTTTTCTGGCCTGGCATTGGCTCCTTACAGAGTATTTTATCCCATGGCTGCCATTGGGGTTGTATCATTTGCCTTCAGGATCATGCAGAGGAGAAGTAGGGAAAAAGGGGAGATAAGTCATAGAGGGAGAAGGCATTCTCACAGGCACTAAATTGTTGGACTTCATATGAAGATTTCATGTACAATTACAGGGCGATTGCTTATTGAGTTGTATTATGTATATGGCTTTGATGCCGCAATTTTGGCATTCAGAATTTTCCTCGATATGGAAGTTCAATGAGAAAATTGGAACTCGAAATTTGTTACTTTGATGCAATTTTGGTGGTAATTCGATTTTGAGTTTTCATGAGTACAAGTTGCAGCTGAACGTTGCGAATTTAAAATGTAGGGATTATATATTTTATCATGTGAGTAAAGTAAATCAATCAAAACAGGTTAAAAGTCCTGTGATGCGTCTAAACATTTTCAATTTCAAACGTTCTACTTAGCTCTGCTTTCTGTCATAATTGCGTAAATGATGTGAACGGAATAAGAGAATATTGCAATGCTTGCACCAGAATTCTTGTGACCATTTTAAATATAGGGCCTAATAGTTTACACAGCATTTCAGTGTTCTTGTGTCAAACATGATTGATTAATTGGGTCATCTCATTCTAAAAATGAATTCATTTCGAAGTGATATTCTGAATCTTCTCACTAAATTCATATCTTTTTGGAGCATGACTTGACCATAATCTTGTAGAATCCCAGCTATAGCTAATAAAGCTAATCTCCTAACTCATTCTCATTCTGCCATCAACTTCAAACTTGCATTTGGCATGTCCAAGACAAGTTAAACCAAGTAAAGACCATAATGCACAACCACCCCCCACCACAAGGCCACCCATGGTCAGTATAACATTCAATTTGGACATGAAGCACCAGCACCAGCACCACCGCAAACTAGAGGCCTCTAACAGCCCTTGACGCCATAGCTCTCAAATTGGCCCTTGCTATTGCGAGAGAAGTTGTATATTCTTGATCAGATGAGCCCCTAACAGCTCCCATGAACTCTTCTCTTTGCAACCTCATGGCCAATGCAGCATCCTCATCTTGGCTTGGCAACTCATTATTTCTCCTCCTTAACATCCTAGAAGGCCTGATACTCTGTCTCCTGCTACTACTACTACTACTATGATGATGGCTCCTTCTGCTGGGGCTGCCATTTCGAGACTCGGCTCTTCTTAACTCTTGAACATTTCTATTCCTCACATTGTTACGCTGATTCAATCTTACGGGGCTTTGTTGTTCAACTTGTCGATTATTTAAGGCCCCGGTAGCTGCCTTTCTTGCTTCGACTTCTTGTGGAAATATCAGTTGAATCGTATTCCAAAGAACTGTATTCACTGTGCAAGATCTTCCATTGCTGCAATGGTTTAAAATGTAATGCAGTAGTAAGCTAAGAAAGTCATTTTGATAGTTACAAAAGCCCTTCTATGGAACTCAAGACAGTAGTAGTAGTAGTACCCAATGAGTTGCCTGCACTTTGGGCATTTCTTTCCACATTTATCAGCCGCAGATCTCAAACATTTTTTGCAAAAGCTACAAAGAAAACAAAATAAAATCAATTACCAATCTAAGTAAAAATGCTTAGTTTTATTTTAGTAGAAAGAATGAATGAATTCATACCTATGACCACAAGGAGTGGTGCTGGGTTCAAAACAAATGTCCAAGCAAATCTGCCAAATCAAATTATTAACCCTCGTAAATGGGCAACTGAAAGAATAAACAAATCAGGATTGAATGACATTAATAAAACTCTTACTGCGCAAGAAAGTTCCTCTCGAAGTCGATCCATACACGGAATAGCTGAAGTAGAGGAAGAAGCAATGGACCCTTGTCCTTGTGCATCGCATTCATTTTCACTTTGGATAATTTTCGATTCTGTGATTTCTTTCTTTGTCTCTTTTGGATCATCGAAGCAAATAAACCAAATTCAATACTCAAAATTCCCAACAACTAATAGGATTTTCATAGCAAAGAATTTTACAAAGAAAATCGCACATACATACAGTACCTGGCTCAACCTCAACATGAGCAGCATCCTCCTCCTCAAGATCAAGAATAGCCACTGGCATTGAAGCAGGAGGAGGACTCCTCCTCTGAGCTCTGCGCTTTCTGAAAAGCCACCAATTTGTTAATTAAGGAAATCCAATTTATTCCATAATCTCGCATCATATTATTAGTAAATCTAGTCAGAAACAGGATTACCTTCTTGAATTGGTTGGGGGAGTCTTGAAAAAATGCAAATTGTCGGGGCGTTTCTTCTGCTTGTAATGTCGATCGGGGGTATCTTCGACAATAAGACTGGCGATCATAAGAGCTTCCTCGTCCCAACCAGCCATTGCCGCCACGGATCTGAACCTGGGGCTAAACAACAGGGCGTCCTTTCTTTCTCCATTAGTGTCATTTTGGACAACTTCCCTTGACTTTTGAGCTGCGTTCTCTACGTTCTGGGGGCTCTTGATTAGGTCTTCTTCATTAAGCATCTTTAAGCTCTCTGACTCTGGGTTGTTTCTTCCTCTTCCTGGAGAGAGGAACTTGTCCACGGAAAATGGAAGGGGCTTCTATATAACGGTCGAATTTTCAAATGAGTGGTTTCGGTCAAGCAATTTAGGTAATTAAAAGACTCCAGTTTTCGACATTTTTTGAGTAACCTCACCAATTTAATAATCAGAGGAATAATTAACGACTTTAATAATCAGAGAATGCATACAATAAATTATAAATATTTTAAATATTGATGGGTTAATGTTAAATTGGAAGAATAACGAAATAAGTACATATGACTTGTTCAAATTCTACCATCTATTGATTCAATATCTGTTTTAATTTGTCTACTTAAATTGGAAAAAATAGCGAAATACGTACAGTATAGTGTTTAAATATCTGTTTTAATCTGTGTAGTAAAATTGGAAGAATTACGAAAATAAGTATAAATAAGTATCCCAATACATCTTCTTCTTCATTTTGTGTTTCAATTTCTACTCTGATTTATTATGTATTTCAATTTTTACATCTTCCGATTTATTTTGTGTTTCAAGCACTATTTTGTTATACTTGTTCATTAAAATTTACTAATAGCGTTTTAATTAAACATATATATATAAAATGAAACAAAGGATTGAACATGAATCGAAACAAAAGATTCGAACTGAAATTCTACTGTAAAATGTGGGTTATATATTTAAGCGAATCAAATATGAATACAAATGCTTGCAATCTCAACCAAAATTGTTCCCAAATTGGACAAAATACTTAATCAAATATGTATTTTTTTGGTTCTTCACATCACATCTGTAGTCTGTACACAAAGAATTGAAATTTGCCACCCATATATCATATTCTAATCTCTATTAAGGTAATTCTAATCTCTATTGCATAACACTAAGATGCGATCATGTTTTGCAACTCCTGCAATTTGCAGGGTGTTGGTGCCTTGGTGGGGATAGCCAGGGCAAGGTGCCTGTGATTGGGTGAGTAAAAGTGCGGAGTACGCGATCGCGTAAACCAGTGTCGTTGACCTCACAGAATCTGCTGCTCCAATCTTTAGGCTCAACAGCCCTTGTCCCTAAACCAGGCGTCCTATCCTTTGATCTTACATTTCTTTCTTGTTGCCAATCCGATACGTAAGTTCCCACTCTCCTGTAAAATTTCTCCTTAAACACCTCCCACACTTGGTACTTATAATGGTTTATCACTAGTACGTTTCTACCCAAATTCGCGTGCTTAAACCCTTCCTTCAAATCAAAATGGTGCACCATGTTTATCAATGTCGAGTTCACTGCTTCTGCTCTTACTATGCTCTTGTGCCTCTCTGGCAACCGCATCCTACATGTGTATCCCACTGTTACGCCTTGCTCCGGTATTTCCCTCAGCCCCGATGGTCCAAAGTCGTGACACGACGCCCGTAATTCCGCAATCCCTTTTGATCTGGACTTGTATTTTCCAAGGACTTTGTGGAGTGACAACCCCGAGGGGAAGTGAAAAAATTCGTCAACGTCAATGAATCCAACCCATTCACAACTCTCCCTTGCCTGCAAAGCGCAATGTGCAAATCCGGCCTCTTGGGTCTTGATCCATGGCCACACACGTCGCGTGATGTTGTATTTTGAGTCTGCCAATGATTTGATCGCATCCTCGATCTCATCAACGCTGTTGTTGTCGTAAATGAACCAGCGTCCCACCCCAACTCTGGAGTGGTAAATCACCCACTCCTTCAAGAACCGCGCTTGATTCCTTAGCATGGTGCAAATGCACATTTGATGCTCTTTGCTGGCAGCTGGGCCTGCATTCATTAATCGACGTTCCGGCCTAGCGATGGACTTCAGTGGGCTTCCCGTACCCACCATTCTAACTGAAACCTTAACCGAATTATTCCGACGCCAGTCATCATCATCCAGGGTCATCAATACACTCAATGGAGTTTGGCAGCGCACGATTTCCTGAGCGATTGATACGACGTCGGATTGCAGCACGTACTTGTTGGGCCCATCGGAATCCCAGCCGTAGACGCATTTGAATTTGGACGGGTCAGAGGGTCGCCCAGGCCGTAGATTAAGGCCTTTGACGAAGACAATCGTGGTGTTGTCGCGGTCGATCACAGCTTCGTAGGCCAAGGAGTCCCACCGGTATGTGGGGCCAGCTGGGAGATTACCGTTGGGCTTCAAGGAAACGGAAACGACGAGGCCACGTGGCCGAACTTGAACGGGGCAACGTACTATCTGGCCACCATCGAAGTAATCGTAGTCGACGGACTCCGGTGGCAACTCGAGCTGATGATGATCATTGCCATCGGAAGAATTAGGGAAAAAGAAGTATATGCAGCTGATGCTACGCTTGGCAAATAAGGGAGTGGATGGAGGGTAGTTTAGGAACAGCAGGACTTGGTCAGGGAAAATAACGGTTTCGCGAACTGAGACGGCGGGAGTAGGGGGCGATGATGATGAGTCGCCGGAGATAACTTCCATCTGGGTAGTAGGCAAAGAGGACAGGAGTAGTTTTGGATGCAAGCCTTCTGCATAATTATTTAAAAAAAAAAAAAACAAAAAACAAACACGGTGGTGAATGGTAATATAATAAATTCAAATTGTTAAACTAAGACGACGTTTGTTTACCTTTGAAGAAGAAGAAGCGGAAGAAAGTAAAGGCGAAGAGGAGGAAGAGGAGCAAGAAAGTCCATGGCAATTTATTACTAGGATATTTCATAGCTTTAAAAACCAAAAAAGTATACGTAATCAATTAAGCTCCGAACTCTCTCCATCACTCATTTCTGCATGCTTTCTTCTTCTGGGATATTCTTCATGCATCATTCCAGTTGTTGTTGAGTTATTTTATTTAATTATATAATATTAATAATTAAAGGAGCTGTGGGGGTGGCAATGATCATGCTGCTGGTAGTACGCCAGTAGAACTGTAGGAGGAAGGAATAAAATTGATTGTATCTTGTACTACTTTGAAAGCTCTACTGCAGAGATTAAATTAAGGAGAAGAAGAAGAATTTCAAACTAGTGACAGAGCTGAGAGATGATATAATAAACTCTCAGAAAAGGACCAGAGGGGATAAGAAGGTTAATGGAGAAAATTCAGAAACGGACCTCTTCCACTCTTCCTTCCCCTCTTTCGCTATTTTCTGCCTTCAATTCTATTAATATGTGACAACCGCTGATTTTGCTCTCACATGTTTATTTACTTTGGCTAAAAAGTTTCAAAATGCTTTACTTTCCTTAAATTAAGAATTACAAATATAAATCTTATTAAAATTATTTTATAATTAATAAATTTTAATCAAAATATAAGTGAACTGTACTACGTAATTTTATTTTAAGATAGTATAATTTTGAACACACGATCCCTTCTTTGTTTCGCGTTTAAATTCAATTTCACCAACGTTTCTTCAAATTCCATTTATTCCCCTAATCATAATTTATTAACAAAACTATAGCACTTATCAAAACAAAATGGACAAAAAAAAATTGTTTAATTATTGAATTATTTGATTAGAGGAGAAAATAATATTTTTGACAATTTTGAAATTATTTGATTAGAACCTTTGTGTGTAAGAAAGTCTTTAGTAGTGCATGGATAATACGCATTTATTGTGTCATTACTAAAATTGTTTTTGTCAAAGTCGGATGGAACATGAGGAGGAATAGTCAGAAAAAGACTCATAACTGATCAACATCAACGGCGGCAGATGATTCCACTGGCAACGTTTCTGACACGCAACGGAACAATTCTTCCAGGCTTATCCAGTTGGACTTGGACAAATTGAAGGGAACAACCACTCCAATCACGCTCTACTAATACAATGTTAATTTGGTCCGTTTATTTTGCTTGTAAGTTTTGGATTGTAAAACCAAAATGGTCCCAGCCTCCCATGCAACAAGCCTGTTACTCAAACTCTAAGTCCACCAATTCTAGATTACAACATTACACACCAACTCATATCAATCTTGTTAATGTATGCAACGCCTAGTTAATAATTAATAAATCATGCTTATGAATACTTTATACAGTTTACTGTCCAATTTTTCTATTTTTCATTTTGCCTTATCATTTTGAAAATGACATGTTAAAGTGAAAATTTAATAAGTAAAAATTTGATACTTGTACTATATAGATACTTTTGGACATAAAAGTGAGATACGATAATTGATACTCTTTGAAAATTAATATGTGAAAATTGATACTTGTATTATATTGACACTTTTAAACTCAAAAGTGATATGCATAAATTATAACCATGCTCGTATATAAGTCACATATATGAATCTATTTTCTTTTAATTTCATAAAAAATATATAAATCGGTAGACAAAAAAGTAATTTTTTTTTATAAAAAAAAAAACTCAATTTTCATAAATGATATAACATTGAATTTGCAAGAGAATTGCAATTTTTTTGAACAATTATGAGTACAAACTTTTAACAATCTTTTTTCTTTTGCCTCAATAGATTATATGCAAACTGATACATTATGACAAATAAAATGAAAAGCTAAATATTTCAAAGTATGTCGTTTTTGTGGGTTATATAATTTTGGATTTTAAAGACGAAATGACTATATTTCAAAGTGCTGTGTACAAATCCAATAAAAAAACACATAAATTGGTAGATTATGGTAAAATAAAAAAAAATTAAAAAATTACATATTTGAAATTTTTTTGGACTATATTATTATGGTTTTTCACATGAACATGCAATTTTATAAGAAATTGTGTATGGATGGTTTTATATGTTCTTTTTTTATTATTATTTAATGGAAAATATTTAAACTAGTAGACTATAACAAAAAAATTGAAACGACTTAAATTTTTAGAAAGTATCGGTTTTTTTCACTACTTTAGATCTTTTAGAGAAAATGATGCTTTTTAAAAAATTATGTAAATATTACTCTTTCAAACGTACATTTTTGTTTGCGATCCAATGGAAAACGTCTAAAATAGTAGATTACGACAAGAAAATAAAAAAGCAAACATTTTATAAGTAACATTAATAATTGTCTAAGGGGAGTATGATAAATATATAATAGACAAATTTGTAACCGATGAATATTGGGATCTCATATATATTTGCTTCTTATACTTTTTTTCTGCATTGTAATCGGAGTCGGACATTTCTTCCTTTTGTTTGCATGTCGTATGCGTAAGAAAGCATGCTTCCGGCGACAAAATTGGCCAGCTCTCTCGGGGGTCCAAGGAATCCCATCATTTACAATATTATAATTTAGATACTTTGGTTGGAAATTAATTATAAAATTTGTCAATCAAGAATACCCACGTCCGATGCTTCCTTCAATTCCTTGCTAGTTAATTTCTCACAAACAAGAATTTGTCCATTGGTTTAACGAGGGCGGTGGCGACTTAATTATTTTTGCCTTCCATTTTTTAAGTCCCTTATGCTTTTTTTCCACTCAATCGTTTGGTATCTCCCTCCTCCTAATTATGCAGCATCGTCTTGTATTAATTTATAGTATGTCGCTGGGTGACCTGTCAGCGTCATTCTTTGGAGTATAAACGCCTCCAGGCTCCAGCCCCTTTGAAGGATTGCTTCATGCATGTCGAGTTTCTAGGGATCATTAAGGATTGCTTTGTTTTGCAACTATGGGAAGACAACCGTGTTGTGACAAAGTTGGACTGAAGAGAGGTCCATGGACAATCGAAGAAGATCACAAGCTTATCAACTTTATTCTCAACAACGGCATTCAATGCTGGCGAATGGTTCCCAAGCTTGCAGGTCTTTTTATCCCTTTTTTTACTTCTTTTAAGGCTAAATATCAACGTACTTGTAATCCATATGAGAATGTAACAAACTATATATTTCGGGTTTTATTCATTAGTTAGTTTGAATTCTCTCTTGGTTGAACTGGTGATATATAATTGTCACTAAACTGGAAGTTCATGATGAATCTCTTTAGTTTGGTGCAGGCTTGTTAAGGTGTGGAAAGAGTTGTAGATTAAGATGGATTAATTACTTGAGGCCAGATCTTAAAAGAGGGGCACTTTCAGAGATGGAAGAAGATCAGATCATCCAGCTTCATTCCTGTCTTGGTAACAGGTAGTTATATATGGCCAAATTAGTTAATGTTAGTTAAACATTTTTATTTGAAGCTATCCATCTGCACATTGCGGTTCCTGTTACGGTTCCAGTTCGGAATTTGGCCATGTCTACATGCACTAGTGTTTTTTTTTTGTCCCAGCTGACTGATCTTACTTCTGGAATTGGGACAAAGCGTCTTGAAATATATATAGACAAAGATACAAGTTGTACGTAGTACAACGTAGGGCAAGTTTTACATTTAACGAGGTTACGGCAAATTTGGCAGGTGGTCGAAGATTGCCTCCCATTTCCCTGGACGAACGGATAATGAAATAAAGAACCACTGGAATACTCGTATTAAGAAGAGGCTCAAGCTCCTTGGAGCAGACCCCAGAACCCACAAGCCCGTTGATCAAAATGAAAATAATGTTGAAGAAAATAAAGAGACAAACAAGGAATCAAGCTCGCCAAGGCAACTGGAGGAAACAACAATTGTTGGAATAGAGGAGGTCAAACAAAGTGGAGAAGGGCCTGCCTTAACGACTTGGGTTGAAACAACTAATAATAATTTGAACAACTACGAAATGTTGTGCGGAAGCTTGGAACACCCAATGGATATATTGATGAATCAAGAAATGAACGCATTGAATTCTTACAGCCCTTCATTCTCGAGGGACGATTCTGTCAATCCTTCAACTAATGGAGAATCATCTTTAACGCAAGAAGACTCCCTACAACAATGGATTGAAAGTGTGGATTCCATGCTTTCATGGGATTGCTTCAAACAACTTCAAGAAGAGTTTTTCCCATTGCGAAATAACGCAAAATGATAGTAATTAACTTAAATTAATGTAAAGTTTACTTGTTTTTTATTGTCCTTATTGTATATCCATCAATAAATTAAAGGAATTCAAGAAAAAGTTAGAGGGGTGATCATAGTAGATAAATTTGATTTAAATGTTATTTTTTTAAAATCTTGGTTTGATATCTATCTTTGAAAATGTATTATTACCCATCTCTTCCGGTTAGTGATGCGATTAACTTGGAATATTTACCATGCACATATCCTTCATTGTCATCACACTCATGGTTTAACTACCATCTATAGTCAAGCATAATTCGCGGCTAAAACGGCAAAGGGGCTAAATATCATCGTGCATTCGTGGTAATTTGTTACTTTAATTTGCTAAAAAATCTAAAAATTTCTCAAGAACGAAGTCTTGTATGTTGAACAGTCATCTCAATAATTAATTCAGGCCCGTATATATGATAATTGATAAACATTAGTACGGATCGACAATGATAGTGAAATGGAGTTTTACTGTTGTTTTAACTTCCGCGAACCATGCATGCATCACTGATCTCACAAAAATGTTTCTGTGTAGAATTACAATGCATGCCGGCACAAATAAATGAATAATTCGTTGCATTGCATTATTCGGTATATGCCATTAACTGCGACCGTCTAGGCAAATCACGTACTTATTATTGACGGCAAAAGTTTCAACAGACGACTTATCAGTCTAGCTATAGCTATATACCGCCGGTAGAGAGGATTTTTGATTAAAAAGATTCAGAGAGATGCATCAAACACTTGATCTTTTTTGCTTTTAAGTTTTAATAAAAATAAAATCATTTTGACGTGCTTTAGTTGGAGTGATGGTATAATAATGTAACATTGTGTCTGCATAACATGCACGAATAATAAGTTATTTGGTTTGGAACTTTGTACGTATAGATATTTTTCAATTGTTGTGGAATCTTGAATGTGTCTCGATAACGTACAACTAATTTAATACGATAGACTCGGACAGATAGCACTACAAATTAAAGAGTGGATTAGAGTGTTGGTAAATGTATAAAGAAATGATCAATATATATATATATATATATATATATATAATAGGGGTTGGAAAAGCACTCCTTTATGCGATTAATTAAACAATTAGTGTAGGTGAGTAATCAAAGCCTCTTTAATTTCCATAATAATTAATAATACTAATAAAAGAGGGATCACTATTATTCACTCTCACCAAAAGTTGACAAATGAAGATTATGGTTGTTGTTGTTAATAAGATGTTGCGGCCATGTGGTTGTATTTGCTATTATCGTCATCAATACAATTAAATTTAATTGCTAAAGTACAAGCGTAACCAGTACTTTTAAATGGTTTTTTTTTTTTTTTAATTATTATTTATATAGGGAAAGAGTGGAGATCAACTACAGATATTGGAAGTACGTTTTACAATGCAAAAACAAATCACTAAAGAGACAAAGACAAACCCTTTGTTTTTGTTAATTTGTTTTTACTTGTTGCTTAGTATTATGCTGCTGCTTTTGTAGTTTGTGCTAATAATAATAATAATAATAATAATGCAATGTAGTATAATAGCATCCACGTTTGGATGTTAAGTAAATATTTGTATTACTTTTTGTAACACTTCGTCAAATTTGAAATGCATATAATTATTTATTTTCATTAAACATTTAGTAAAATTTTATTTTATTTTTAAAAATTAAATAACTAATTAAAATATAACGTGTTACATTTATACACAACTTTACATTAAATAATACAGAAAATCTAAAGTTGGATTTTCAATTACACCATCCCCAAAATGGCCAAAGCCACAACACACACAATATTCAAAAAAAAAAAAAAAAAAAGGAATATTCGGCCCAATTTTATGGGCTATATCCCTCTTTCTATATTAATGCGGCCCAACTAATACGTAATCAATGATCAATGACGATTCGGTTTATTGGGTCGGCTTTCCGGAGAGGAGAGCGTGGGAGAAGTATGTCAGCGATTCAGAGAACGATTCGAAGCATCCAAACGGCCGCTGAAAGTCCGCGTCTCACGAAATTCTCTCTCAAAGCTCCAAAGACCGTAAGCATTCAGCAAAATTTGCTCCTTTGTTTTTTGGTTATAGTTTTGTCTGAGAACTTTAGATTTTGTAACCAAGACTTCGATTATCTCCTTGTGTTTATCCTTGTCAAGTGATTAGGTTGTTAAGATGGCTAGATTAAAAAAATATTCAAAAATTTGTTGGGAAAAATATATGACTGGGCAAATTTCTTATCGAAAATTACTGTGATAGGAATTGTTATAGTGAGTCTGGTCATGGAATTGTGTATATTTTCTTGTGTTTCTGCTGGAAGGGAATATCCCATTTGTGTTTCTGCACCAATTAATCTTGATAGCATACTCATATTCCCTGTTATTTAACTATATATATTGATCTTACAATTGGTTGATTACGGAAAGCTAATTACTGATAGGAATTTCTTACAATTGGTTCTTGAATATTCGCTTTGTGTCTTGAGTGGAGTTTTTTAAAATGCTTAAACTTATTTTAATTAATTCTGAGGTATAGCCCTAATAATGTGTCGCAAATCTATGTATGAATGTTAAAATCTTATAATATTAGGTAGAGGTTGAATTTGAGAATGGAAGCATCTTCACTTTGCCAGCAGAGTATTTGAGGATTTATAGCCCTGCTGCTGACAGCAAGATCAGATCAGTTGGAGGTGAAAAGGTAATGGGTTGGGAATTCATCTTCTCCGAGTTATGTAATTTAGATCATTCATATGAATAGTTTGTGTAGATCTGTTGTTTTTCGCCAGCTCCTAGTCTTTTCTTCTTCTCCACAAGTTTGATGTTTTAGAAGGGAGAAAGATGGATAAAAATGCCAGCTAGGAATTTGTTTTTGAAGTATTTCAGGTCTGAAGTATTTTCTGTGTGTGAGAATCTAGACAAGTAGATAAACTGTTAAGGTTTGCAGATTTAGAGCTAATGTTCATAGAAATGATACCAAGTGATGTACCTATTGAAGCATCAAAATTTCAACAGGGCACTAACTGGAGAGTTTTTGTTTGATCCAGGTAATATACGGACGGCGCCATGTAGGGATCATGTCAGCAGAACCTGTGGGGAACTATGGTGTAAGGTACCTTTTATTTACTAGTTGCAAGTCTCTTTGATTGTTTTTGTCTTGTTGATCATCATCGAGGTTACATTTTGATGCAATTTTTTGCGGATGGTTTAGGTTGCTCTTCGATGACTTGCATAAGACCGGGATATTTACGTGGGATTACTTTTATCATCTTGGGAGGAACAAATTCACCATGATGAGAAACTATGTAAGAACCCTGAATAAGCATGGACTGAGCAGAGATCCACCAAGAACAAAGTCATAGCAAAGTTCTCCATATGCATACCACTTGCTAACCAGCAAGAAGAAATGTGAGATGTAGCCATGTAGGTATGCAGCTCAATTTAACTTATTTCCCTCTCAGACAAAAGTGATACTTGCCTCACTATTCAATCTATCTTGTATTCTTGTCTGTCTGCCTGTTTTCAAGTCAACATTCTTTTGGAGAAATTTTTGTATTTCATCAACTAGAAACTTGTGTTGATTTTGTTTTGTTTATGTAATTGAGATTGAATCACATATGCAACAATCCAAGGATGAAAATCCAAAACTTTCTAGTCTTTGTTCTGATTATTGTTATCAACTTCTATTTTCTGTTGTTGCTGAGTGTTGCATAAGACAAGTATATCTACGTATTTGGTCACATATTTTTTTTTCTTCTCAGGGTTATGGGATAGTCTTCCGTGTCCATGGATTTTGTGCAGTAAATTAATCTCAAAAATCAAGAATGATTGTGAAAAGTCTTAATTGCGATGGGTTCGTTGAAGAAACATGCTGCATCACAAATTTCCCATTGTACATGGAGAGAGTGAGAATGAAATAAGCAAACATCACTGCGCCATGGAATATGGAAGTAAAGTGGATGGGGGAGGCAACAAATCCTCTTCCAATTATCTTTACTTGAAAATTTCATGTTTATTTATTGATGATTTTTATTTTTTTAGTGATGCCATTATTGCCTGTTGTGCTACTGGCATGGGTTTTTATTCAACCGAATTAAATTTATTAATGAGGAATCTCTACTTGTAAATGTCAGGGCGGAATGATTTGCGAGAGTGCATGAAAGTCCACATTTAGCCAACGTGATAAGTTGCAACTGTAAGTTTGTTGACTAAATTGAAACTTGTATCTAGAAATGCAATTAAATGGATAAGGGTATGTTTGTATTGAGTTTTTTTAGCCTATTTCTCACTTCATCCCAAAACAACCTGTTTGTTTATACTTAATTTTCAAAACAATTTTTTTTTTTACTTTTCTAACCACGAAACGAGGGCATTTTGGTCATTTTAACATTCTTTTTTGCACCCATTTATACGAGTAATGTTCTATCTAGTGAACGATGTTAAAAAAATAGAATTGTAATTTTTTTTTAAAAATTCATAATTTCTCATGGGCTATAACTCACGAATTTTCGATTGAAAACAGCATGATTCATAAAGATGTTATTGTAGATTGTTTCATGTCGTTTTTTACACCCCACTTATATGGGTAATGATTTATCTAGTAAACGGTGTTAAAAAATAATAATATGTAAATTTTTTGAAAATTCATAATTTTTCGTGGGTTATAAACTCAAGTTTTTTCGATTGAAAACGATAAGATTCACAAACATGCTATTGTTGGTTGTTTTCGTGTAATTTTTTTCACCTACCTACATAGGTAATGACGTAATGTGCTATCTAAAGAATTGTGTTAAAAAAATAGAAATGTAAATTTTTTAAAAATTCATAATTTTTCGTGGCGTTTTTTTCAGTTGAAACGACAAGATTAAAAAAACATGCTATTATGGACAATTTTCGTGTCATTTTTTGCACCTATATGGATAATGTTCTATCTAGTGAATAGTGATAAAAAAATAAATTGTTATTTTTTTGAAAATTCATAATTTTTTGTGGGTTATAACCCACGTTTTTTTGGTTGAAAACAGCAAGATTCAAACAACATGCTATATTGGATAGTTTTCATGTCGTTTTTTGCACTCCACCGATATGGGCAATGTTTTATCTAGTGAACGGTGTTAAAAAAATAGAAATGTAAATTTTTTGAAAGTTCATAATTTTTCGTGGGCTATAGGTCACGTGTTTTCGATTGAAATCGACAAGATTAAAAAATAAGGTAATGTGGACTGTTTTCGTTTCGTTTTTTTGCACCCAAATATATGAGTAATGTACTATCTAGTGAACCGTGTGAAAAAATAGTAATATATATTTTTTGAAAAATCATAATTTTTCGAGGGTTATTAGTGAACGGTGTTAAAAAAATAAAAATGTAAATTTTTATAAAATTCATAATTTTTCGTGGTCTATAACCCACGCTTTTTCGGTTGAAAACAGCAAGATTTAAAAAAAAAAGGCTATAGTAGACTGTTTTCTTGTCATTTTTCGTACCTACTTATATGGGTAATGTACTATCTAGTAAACTGCGTTTAAAAAATAGAATTGTAAATTTTGTGAAAATTTATAATTTTTCGTAGCCTATAACGCACGTTTTTTTCGGTTAAAAACGGCAAGATTTGAAAACATGCTATGTGGACAATTTAATGTCGTTTTTTGCACCTCACCTATATATGTAATGTTTTATCTAGTGAACGGTGTTAAAAATAGGAATATAAAGTTTTAGAAAATTCATAATTTTTCGTGGGCTATAACCCACGTTTTTTCGGTTGAAAACGGAAAGATTCAAAAACATGCTTTTGTGGACTTTTTCATGTCATTTTTTGCACCTCACCTATATGGGTAATGTTTTATCTAGTGAACGGTGTTAAAAAAATAGAAATGTAAATTTTTAGAAAATTCATAATTTTTCGTGCGCTATAACCCACGTTTTTCCGCTGAAAATGGCAAGATTCAAAAACATTCTTTTGTGGACTCTTTCATGTCATTTTTTGCAGCTCACCTATATGGGTAATGTTCTATCTAGTGAACGGTATTAAAAAAATAGAAATGTAAATTTTCAAAAAATTCATCATTTTTCGTTGGCTATAACACATGTTTTTTAAAATAAAAAAAGTAAGATCCAAAAACATGCTATTTTGGATTGTTGTATGTCATTTTTTTGCACCACACCAATACGGGTAATGTTTTATCTTCTGAACGGTGTTAGAAAAATAGAAATGTAAATTGTTTAAAAAATCATAATTTTTTGTAGGTTATAACCCATGTTTTTTTGGTTGAAAACTGCAAAATTAAAAAAAAGCTATTTTTTGACTATTTTCTTGTCATTTTTCGCACCCACCAGTATTGGTAATTTGCTATTTAGTGAACGGTTTTAAAAAAAATCAAATTGTAAGTTTTGTGAAAATTCATAATTTTTCGTGGGTTATAGCACACGTTTTTTCCTTTGAAAACGGCAGGATTCAAAAATATGCTATTGTGGACTATTTCATGTCGTTTTTTGCACCTCATATATTAGTAATGTTTTATCTACTGAACGTGTTAAAAAATAGGAATATAAAGTTTTTAGAAAATTCATAATTTTATCGTTTATGCACATTTTTCATAATTCATAATTCAATAGGAATATAAAGGAATAGCCACAAGCAAGTGGTGTGAGGGGTAACTCTCTTCTTAGAGTTCCTAGAGAGAAAAGCTCTAAAATCTAACTAATCTAACCTAACTAGAAAATTGGCTAACTCTCTTCTTGTCTTGAGCTCCACCTTCCTTCCCCCTCTTTGTGGCAGCAGATTTCCTTCATATATAGAAGAGATTAGGGTTGCAAAATGTGTGTTGACCGATTTCCCGAAGTGCCCTTGAAGTCTACTCAAAATGGAGGACAAAATAGTCAAAGTTTGGCCCTTCGCGATCACCAGCGGCGCGCCGAAAAACTTTTCGGCGCACTGCAGCTCTCTGGCGCGCCGTTCAAGTTCTCACCGGCGCGCCAGAGCTGTTTGGAAGTTTTGGAAATTCCAAAATTCGGAATTTCCGGCGCGCCGCTGAAGTTGTCTCCGGTGCGCCGTTTGTTTGTGAACCTTTTTTTCTATATGATCCAAGATGAATTTGGAAAAACCCAAAACAGGAAAGTTGTAGCTCTTTCGCTTAGCTTTCCAATGGCCACCTGAATCATTCCATTTAGACATAAATTGAGAGAGATATGATCGAAATACTAAACCCTGGCAGATTTTTTCAGCATTTGTTCTTCATCGCCTTTTTTACCTAAATCGCATCTTTCTCGATCTTTCTCAATCTTTTCTTCTCATTTTGGCCTCCATGATTAATAACCTTTAAATTGTTCTCTTTTCATCAATCTTTTGCTCCGTTGCTCCTCCCATGCCATAATGTCCTACAAATACGTTAAAAACATATAAAAACGACACAAAAACACGTTACAAGGACACACAAGAGATAAGTAAAACGAATACAATAAGGTGAAAATCATCACCTTATCAATGGGTAATGTTTTATCTGGTGAACGGTGTTAAAAAAATAGAAATATAAATTTTTATAAAATTCATAATTTTTCGTGGGTTATAACCCCCGTTTTTTCTGTTGAAAACGGCAAGATTTAACAAAAAGGCTATAGTAGACTGTTTTCTTGTCATTTTTCGCACCAACCTATATGGGTAATGTACTATCTAGTGAATGATGTTAAAAAAATAGAAAAGTAAATTTTCAGAAAACTCATTATTTTTCGTGGGCTATAATACATGTTTTTTTATAATGAAAAAAGTAAGATTCAAAAACATGCTATTTTGGACTGTTGCATGTCAATTTTTGCACCCCACCTATCTGGGAAATGTTTTATCTAGGGAACGGTGTTAAAAAATAAAAATGTAATTTTTTATAAAATTCATAATTTTTCGTGGGCTATAACCCATGTTTTTTCAGTTGAAAACAGAAAGATTTAAAAAAAAGGCTATAGTAGACTATTTTCTTGTCATTTTTAGCACCTACCTATATAGGTAATGTACTATCTAGTGAACGTTGTTAAAAAAATAGATTTGTAAATTTTGTAAAAATTCAAAATTTTTCGTAGGCTATAACCCACCTTTTTTCGGTTGAAAATTGCAAGATTCAAAAACATGCTATTGTTGACTATTTCATATCGTTTTTTGCACCTCACTTATATGGGTAATGTTTTATCTAGTGAACGGTGTTAAAAAATAGCAATATAAAGTTTTTAGAAAATTCATAATTTTTCTTGTGGTATAACCCACGTTTTTTCGGTTGAAAACGAAAAGATTCAAAAACATGCTTTTGTTAACTCTTTCATGTCATTTTTTGCACTTCACCTATATGGGTAATGTTTTATCTAGTGAACGGTGTTAAAAAATTAGAAATATAAATTTTTAGAAAATTCATAATTTTTTGTGCGCTATAACCCACGTTTTTCCGCTAAAAACGGCAAGATTCAAAAACATTCTTTTGTGGACTCTTTCATGTCATTTTTTGCAGCTCACCTATACGGGTAATGTTCTATCTAGTGAACGGTGTTAAAAAAATAGAAATGTAAATTTTTAGAAAATTCATCATTTTTCGTGGGCTATAACACACGTTTTTTATAATGAAAACAGTAAGATTAAAAAACATGATATTTTGGACTGTTTCATGTCGTTTTTTGCACCCCACTTATATGGGTAATGTTTTATCTTGTGAACCGTGTTAAAAAAAATAGAAATGTAAATTTTTATAAAATTTATAATTTTTAGTGGGCTATAACCCACGTTTTTTCTGTTGAAAACGGCAAGATTTAAAAATAAGGCTATAGTAGACTGTTTTCTTGTCATTTTTCACACCTACCTATATGGGTAATGTACCATCTAGTGAACGGTGTTAAAAAAATAGAATTGTAAATTTTGTGAAAATTCATAATTTTTTGTAGCCTATAACCCACGTTTTTCCGATTGAAAGCGGCAAGATTCGAAAACATACTATTGTGGAAAATTTAATGTTGTTTTTTGCACCTCACCTATATAGGTAATGTTTTATCTAGTTAACGGTGTTAAAAATAGGAATATAAAGTTTTTAGAAAATTTATAATTTTTCGTGGGCTATAACCCACGTTTTTCGGTTGAAAACGGAAAGATTAAAAAACATGCTTTTGTGAACTCTTTCATGTCATTTTTTGCACCTCACCTATATAGGTAATCTTTTATCTAGTAAACGTTGTTAAAATAATAGAAATGTAAATTTTTAGAAAATTCATAATTTTTCGTGTGCTATAACCCACGGTTTTCTGCTAAAAACAGCCGGATTCAAAAAATTCTTTTGTGGACTCTTTCATGTCATTTTTTCAGCTCACCTATATGGGTAATGTTCTATCTAGTGAACGGTGTTAAAAAAATAGAAATTTTAATTTTTAGAAAATTCATCATTTTTCGTGGGTTATAACACACGTATTTTTTTTTGGTAGGAATTAAACGGTGGATGAGAATCAATTTCAGGAGAAACAATGTCACAGCCCAAGTCAACATGATAGATATCAAGATATGATCTTGCAGTACATTATACAGTGAAATATACAGAAATTTCTAGTGTTGAGTTAGTACTGATCACTGCTTATTTATTCCTGCTTGATGTATGGTGGCACTTCTCCTCTCATAACCCTCCAAGGGCCACCATAAAACTTCGGTTTCATTAGAGGCACTACTTCTCTGGGGTGATCTTCCCAATAGTTCTCCTTGTAAAGTTGCTCGGTAATAGCTGATCCAATAACCCCAGTGTAAAAGGCATAGACGTAGATTGTGACAAGGGGGGTGAAAGATTTAGGACGCCTATAAGGCTCAAGCATGTCCGATAGAATAGTCTTTTCCCACTTGTGGTACAAATAATCCGCATATTTTCTCCACAAGTAGGTTGCAATCTTCAAATTATCCTTTCTACCACCTGGCGGTAATAGTGGGTGGCGCAGCCTTCAGCAGAGATTCCGATGACTGAATAATGGATGGGGCTGAAGCTTTGTAACGGTTTGCTTTGCTTCATAAACTTGGACTGTGGTTATAACACACGTATTTTATAATGAAAAAAGTAAGATTAAAAAACATGCTATTTTGGACTGTTGCATGTCGTTTTTTGCAGCACACCTATATGGGTAATGTTTTACCAAGTGAACGGTATTAAAAAAATAGAAATGTAAATTTTTATAAAATTCATAATTTTTCGTGGGTTATAACCCCCGTTTTTTCCGTTGAAAACGGCAAGATTTAACAAAAAGGCTATAGTAGACTGTTTTCTTGTCATTTTCGCACCTACATATATGGGTAATGTACTATCTAGTGAACGATGTTAAAAAAATAGAAAAGTAAATTTTCAGAAAACTCATCATTTTTCGTGGGCGCTATAATACGCGTTTTTTATAATGAAAGAAATAGGATTCAAAAATATGCTATTTTGGACTGTTGCATGTCAATTTTTGTGAAACGGTGTTAAAAAACGGGAAATGTTTTATCCTATATGGGAAATGTTTTATCTAAGAAACGGTGTTAAAAAATAGAAATGTAATTTTTTTATAAAATTCATAATTTTTTGTGGGCTATAACCCACGTTTTTTCGGTTGAAAACAGAAATATTTAAAAAAAGGCTATAGTAGACTGTTTTCTTGTCATTTTTAGCACCTACCTATATGGGTAATGTACTATCTAGTGAACGGTGTTAAAAAAATAGAATTGTAAATTTTGTGAAAATTCATAATTTTTCGTTGGTTGTAACCCACCTTTTTTTCGGTTGAAAACGGCAAGATTAAAAAACATGCTATTGTTGACTATTTCATGTCGTTTTTGCACCTCACTTATATGGATAATGTTTTATCTAGTGAACGGTGTTAAAAAATAGGAATATAAAGTTTTAGAAAATTCATAATTTTTCGTGGGCTATAACCCACGTTTTTTCGGTTGAAAACGGAAAGATTCAAAAACATGCTTTTGTGGACTTTTTCATGTCATTTTTTGCACCTCACCTATATGGGTAATGTTTTATCTAGTGAACGGTGTTAAAAAAATAGAAATGTAAATTTTTAGAAAATTCATAATTTTTCGTGCGCTATAACCCACGTTTTTCCGCTGAAAATGGCAAGATTCAAAAACATTCTTTTGTGGACTCTTTCATGTCATTTTTTGCAGCTCACCTATACGGGTAATGTTCTATCTAGTGAACGGTGTTAAAAAAATAGAAATGTAAATTTTTAGAAAATTCATCATTTTTCGTGGGCTATAATACACGTTTTTTATAATGAAAACAGTAAGATTCAAAAACATGATATTTTGGACTGTTTCATGTCGTTTTTTGCACCCCACTTATATGGGTAATGTTTTATCTTGTGAACCGTGTTAAAAAAAATAGAAATGTAAATTTTTATAAAATTTATAATTTTTAGTGGGCTATAACCCACGTTTTTTCGGTTGAAAACGACAAGATTTAAAAAAAAGGTTATAGTAGACTGTTTTCTTGTCATTTTTCACACCTACCTATAGGGGTAATGTACTATCTAGTGAGTGGTGTTAAAAAAATAGAATTGTAAATTTTGTGAAAATTCATAATTTTTCGTAGGCTATAACCCACATTTTTTTTAAACTAACCTTATATATAACTTTGAGCAAAAGACAGTGCTGGATATACCCAAATACACCGTTACAACAATAAAAGTACTGAAATTGTAGTGCTACTCTATTACATGTGATTTCTAGATATCTTTTGGAATAAAAGAGCTAGTTTACTTAGAATCACATGATCCAAAGTAGAGTAAATCTTCATCCCACATAAAAATGCTTTACAAAGTACGCGAGGATTTTAAATACCTTTACAACACTATTTCAAGCCACGCAACTTTAGGTATCAATGTATCCCCTTTAAAGTCTACCTTTTTCCAACCATAGATTGTGCTTACCAAACCTTCTACCATTAGACACCGATCCAGCTTCAAGTTTAGTTCATTCCGAGCACAAGAGCTACATAGTACAAATTTTCCAGCAAAAGCTAGTCACATATATGTTCCAGCTTATTAATCCACACCAAACAAACATCCATGTTCACGAAGTCTCCTTCATCTCTCTGATAACTTCCACTCTCACCAACTTGCCACAACCAAGCTAAACTACTAGACGGAACAATCCTCTATCCAGTAAATTGCATCAAAAACAATAATCTACTTCATACTAAATCCACATTATTGAATCAGGGCTTAACAGATAGGCTTAAAACACATTAGCTACAACCTCAATGAGACATCTCTCACATGGGCAAACTTCATACAGTCATTCAAACTATAATCAAGACCAGTCATAATTCCTTACCCTCTCATATGCTCAAAATAGCCAGAACAAACAATAACCCACACCTACCACTTTAACCCAAAACCATCTTCCACTTCAATCCTTAACACTAAATCGCATACATAGTTCATATAGTCTGCATCAAATACACAGTTCATACAACCCTTAACCACCTTTCACTAAATCTTATCCACAGTTCATGCAAATGCTAACCATAAGAGTTCAAACAATCCCTGACCCCCATGATAACATATAATTCTATCACAAAAAATCATTCAAGTTTTTTCTCCATATCAAACAGAAAACACCAGAAACAAAATAATAGTTAGGAAGGGGTATCCGAATACCAATAGAATAGCTCATCTATTTCATTCTTTTTTTTCTTCTTTCTTCTCGCACTTAGTATTTCTCTTGAAAAGGGCTATAACCCACCTTTTTCGGTTGAAAATGGCAAGATTCAAAAACATGCTATTGTGGACTATTTCATGTCATTTTTTTCACCTCACATATATGTGTAATGTTTTATCTAGTGAAAGATGTTAAAAAATAAGAATATAAAATTTTTAGAAAATTCATAATATTTGGTGGCCTATAACCCACGTTTTTTCGGTTAAAAACGGAAATATTCAAAAACAAGCTTTTGTGGACTCTTTCATGTCATTTTTTTCACCTCACCTATATGGGTAATGTTTTATCTATTGAACGGTGTTAAAAAAATAGAAATTTAAATTTTTAGAAAATTCATAATTTTTCGTATACTACACACGTTTTTCCTCTGAAAACGGCAAGATTCAAAAAAATTATTTTGTGAACTTTTTCATGTCATTTTTTGCAGCTCACCTATATGAGTAATGTTCTATCTAGTGAACGGTGTTAAAAAAATAGAATTGTAAATTTTTAAAAAATTCATCATTTTTCGTGGGCTATAACACACGGTTTTTATAATGAAAAAAGTTAGATTAAAAAACATACTATTTTGGACTGTTGCATACCCCACCTATATGGGTAATGTTTTATCTAGTGAACGGTGTTAAAAAAATAGAAATGTAAATTTTTATAAAATTCATAATTTTTCGTGGGCTTTAACCCACGTTTTTTCGGTTGAAAACGGCAAGATTTAAAAAAAGGCTATAGTAGACTATTTTCTTACCATTTTCGCCCCTACCTACATGGGTAATGTACTATCTAATGGACGGTGTTAAAAAAATAGAATTGTAAATTTTGTGAAATTCATAATTTTTCGTAGG
The DNA here is from genome assembly GCA_016586305.1 of Ophiorrhiza pumila. NCBI lineage: Eukaryota > Viridiplantae > Streptophyta > Magnoliopsida > Gentianales > Rubiaceae > Ophiorrhiza > Ophiorrhiza pumila. The sequence goes on from BLIW01000007.1 coordinate 747,055, forward strand.
CTATAACCCACCTTTTTCGGTTGAAACAGCAAGATTAAAAAACATTCTATTGTGGACAACTTAATGTCGTTTTTTGCACCTCGCCTATATGGGTAATGTTTTATCTAGTGAACGGTGTTAAAAAATAGGAATATATAGTTTTTAAAAAATTCATAATTTTTTGTGGGCTATAACCCACGTTTTTTCAGTTGAAAACGGAAAGACTCAAAAACATGCTTTTGTGGACTCTTTAATGTCATTTTTTTCACCTCACTTATATGGGTAATGTTTTATCTATTGAACAGTGTTAAAAAAATAGAAACTAAAATTTTTAGAAAATTCATAATTTTTTGTATGCTATAACCCACGTTTTTTCTACTGAAAACAGCAAGATTCAAAAAAAATTATTTTGTGGACTTTTTCATGTCAATTTTTGCAGCTCACCTATATGGGTAATGTTCTATCTAGTGAACAATGTTAAAAAAATAGAATTGTAAATTTTTAAAAAATTCATCATTTTTCGTGGGCTATAACACCCGTTTTTTATAATGAAAAAAGTAAGATTAAAAAGCATGCTATTTTGGACTGTTGCACGTCGTTTTTTACACCCCACCTATATGGGTAATGTTTTATCTTGTGAATGGAGTTAAAAAATAGAAATGTATATTTGATAAGGCGAAATATGTTCACGCTATATATGCTATTTTCACTTATACTTTGTGCCGTCTTTGTGCTATTTAATGTGTTTTTAGTGTGTTTTGTAGGTTATTAATGATGGAGGCCAAAATGAGGGGAAAAGATTGAGAAAGATCAAGAAATATGTGATTTAGGTCAAAACTGTGCCTTTCGTCACAAAGAAGCTAGTTCTGTGTTTCGCAAGATGTTCAAGGTGTTAATTCCAATTGTTGATGATCAATATTATGCTTTGAGACCTTGGATAGAGTGGCAAATAAGTTCCAATTTGATCCCATGGAGGCTCGAGACTTCAAAAAGGGTTAACATAGCGAAACACGTGGAAAGGCGATGAAGAACAAATGCTGAATAAATCTGTCAGTCTTTAGTATTTCGATCATATCTCTCTCCGGTTACGTCAGAATAGGATGATTCAAGCGCCATTGGAAATCTAAGAGAAAGGTCTACAACTTTCATGTTTTGGATTTTTCCTAATTCGGCCGGGAGCATATAGAAAAATGGCCCACAAGCTGGACGTCGCGCGACTTGCGACCGTGGACGTCGCGACGTGTGGAATTCAGCAGCGTGATAATTTCCAAAATTTAATTTTTGACGTTTTTAACATGTCTTTTTGTTATGGGTTGTTTCCTAACGTGTTCCTTACATGTTAGGGCCCAAAAACGTGCCATCTTATTAATTGTTTCATAAGGTTTCAAGTTGTTTCCTATATAAGGATATCTATTATGTAATTTTCAAAGGAGGAGATCATAGTAGAATAGAGGAGTTCATAGTTTAGAATAGATTAGGGTTTCTTTCTTTCTAAGGGTTTCATATAGCTTTAAGGGGGTGACAACTTTGAGAGATTTCAAGCAAGGGCTTTTCTTCTTTGTAATAGCTAGGTTTTCATTCATTTGGCTATTCTCGGAGAATTGAAGCTATACGAATTTGGAACATCATTGATTATTGAATTCATTATTTTAGGAACAAAGATTTCTTCCAAGGATTCGCTATTTGAGGTGTTATCTTTTCTTTAATTTATGTTTTCAATATTGTGCTTAATTATAAATATCATGATGTTTGATTTAGCCATGCTTGGCTAAAAATATTGTGCTCCCGGGATTATAAATAAGGGTTTTTGTGCTTAATTTACATGCTAAGTTCTATCTTATGGTCTTTGTTGAATAAGTTTTGCTGTGTTCTTCATATTTATGCATGATTTGGCCGGATTATGTATGATGAATATTTTCTTAAAGTGCAGTAAATTACTTAGAGATTACTTGATTTGATCTTACCTTTAGCCTAATAGGAGGATTAGAGTAGGTTGTTTGGGATCTATTGTGGGTTGGTTGTGAATTTGTTAGATTAATTCTTCCTTAATTTCTACCTTTAGCCTAATAGGAGGAGTTAAGGGGAATGGTTTAGCATTAGCGTGACTGGTTCGGGCGTTGCCTTAGCCTAATGGAGCTGTTGAACTTGAGGGTTTGGTTGAGTTGGTAGTTGCACTAAATTCCGGGTTAATTGAGGAAGTAAACCTTGCCTTTCGCCATATATGAGGGTTTAACGAATTAGTTAATGTCTAAGTAGGTAAGTGCATAAATCATTCCTTGCCTTTAGCCTAATAGGAGTGCGTGAGTTATAGTATTTACTCTTGCTTTGCATAACCATAGATAGGATGTATATGTGTATTTTTATGTAACCCTAAAATATAATTTCGGGAGTACACTTGCTTAACTTGAGTTTTTAATTAAATCACCGTCTTGTTTTAGTTATTTTTTATTTGCTTATTATTTTTAGTTTGATAAACATAAAAACCAAAAATATTTTCTGAAAGTTTCAACACAGTCATTTCCTCGTGGGAACGAACTTGCTATACTATCACTTTCACGGGGTTGTTTAGCTTGATTTTTTATTAGGGGTAAATAGCAACCACGATCACAATTTATTACATATATTTGCTCCACATCAATATTTTTATAAAATTCATAATTTTTCATGGGCTGTAACCCACATTTTTTCGATTGAAAACGGCAAGATTTAAAAAAAAAGTTATAGTAGACTGTTTTCTGGCCATTTTTCGCACCTACCTATATGGGTAATGTACTATCTAGTGAACTATGTTAAAAAAATAGAATTGTAAATTTTGTGAAAATTCATAATTTTTCGTAGACTATAACCCACGTTTTTTCGGTTGAAAACGGCAAGATTCAAAAACATGCTATTGTGGGCAATTTAATGTCGTTTTTTGCACCTCACCTATATGGGAAATGTTTTATTTAGTGAACAGTGTTAAAAAATAGGAAAGTTTTTAGAAAATTCATAATTTTTCGTGGGCTATAACCCACGTTTTTTCAGTTGAAAACAGAAAGATTAAAAAACATGCTTTTGGGAACTCTTTCATGTCATTTTTTGCACCTAACCTATATAGGTAATGTTTTATTTACTGAATGGTGTTAAAAAAATAGAAATGTAAATTTTTAGAAAATTCATAATTTTCCTGTTCTAGAACCCACGCTTTTCCGCTGAAAACGGCAAGATTCAAAAAAATTCTTTTGTGGACTCTTTCATGTCATTTTTTGCAGCTCAACTATAAGGGTAATGGTCTATCTAGTGAACGGTGTTAAAAAAATAGAAATGAAAATTTTTAGAAAATTCATCATTTTTCGTGGATTATAACACATGTTTTTAATAATGAAAAAAGTAAGATTAAAAAGCATGCTATTTTGGATTGTTGCATGTCGTTTTTTGCATCCCACCTGTAAAGGTAATGTTTTATCTAATGAATAGTGTTAAAAAATAAAAATGTAAATTGTTATAAAATTCATAATTTTTCGTGGGCTATAACCCACGTTTTTTCGGTTGAAAACGGCAAGATTTAAAAAAAAGGCTATAGTAGACTGTTTTCTTGCCATTTTTCGCACCTACCTATATAGGTAATGTACTATCTAGTGAACGATGTAATAAAAATATAATTGTAAATTTTGTGAAAATTCATAATTTTTCGTAGGCTATAACCCACATTTTTCAGTTGAAAACGGCAAGATTCAAAAACTTGCTATTGTCGACTATTTCTTGTCGTTTTTTGTACCTCACTTATATGGGTAATGTTTTATCTAGTAAACGGTGTTAAAAATAGAAATATAAAGTTTTTAGAAAATTCATAATTTTTCGTGGGCTATAACCTACGTTTTTCGGTTGAAAACGAAAAGATTTAAAAACATGCTTTTGGGAACTCTTTCGTGTCATTTTTTGCACCTAACCTATATGGGTAATGTTTTATCTAGTGAACGTTGTTAAAATAATAGAAATATAAACTTTTAGAAAATTCATAATTTTTCGTGTGCTATAACCCACGCTTTTTTTTTTGGCAGAACCTCCTTTTGAGGTGGGTCGCCACTCCCAATTTATTTCATAACTTGGTGGATGATGGATATACCCAAACTCATCCTTACAAAATTCAAGATCCTATGATCATTAGTAATCCATAACAGTATTGGATTACCATTGTTCAAAGGATATTTCAAAGTGAAACTGGGAGTACTTCCTCCCTTTACAAAAATTATAAGTTGGCTTCTACCTTTTATAATAACATTATATCCCAGCCAGGCCCTTAGGCTAACTAAAATCAGGTATTCTATGAAACAAAACTCCTTAGTAAAGGAGGAATACCCTATTACCAACAAGAAAATGGATAAATTACAAGGAGAAAATGGCCTAACTTCAGCAACCATTACCCATAATCATGGAGAAATTGGCCTAACATCAGCAGCCAATGCCCTATTACTTTTATACCACGACCACTTACCATCCATGGCTGCCTGCTTAAAGCTGAATGATATTGAGATCTTGACGTTTCTGAACCTGAGCTTCATGTGAACTTGTTTCCTTTTACCTTTGTTCTCCTCCAGTTTGGTAGTCCTAACTTGTATGAGTTTAGAGAGTTTTGCAGGTGCATCATTGGTCTCTGTTGTCATATCTGATGAAGCAATCCAAATTGCAGGTTTGTTGGAGCACTTCTGAGCTTTTTTGAAGGTAGCATTAGATTTTATTAAGGTAATCAGCTCCGTTAAGTGGCTATGTCTCCATGGTAACTCAGTCTTTAGGTTTAGGATTCTTTGAAAACAGTCTGAGCTTGATTCCAGCTGGATGTCAGAATAGCCATGTTTATACTTATGTGGATTCCTGTAGCAGCTGTTATAATCTCGGCCTGGACTTTTGAGGTTATTGGGCAGTTAAAATTACATATTGACTGAAAAGATAGGAGCTTACCTTTACTGTTTCTGATTAGCAGGCCTCCTTGAACTGAGTTATTTCTTACCGTACTTGCAATGTTGATTTTAACCTGTCCATCTGTTGGAGGGTTCCACTTGTAGATTTGTATGTAATACCTTCTAGGAGGGTTGATTCTAGAAGCCCAGAATTCCTCCCAAGTGAGCTTTTGTGAATCCTTATACAACAGAATATCTTCAAATGAGGCTTTAAGCAGATCATGGAATTCAAAATTCTGATTTTCAAATATCACTTTATTTCTAAATTTCCAAATCTCCCAGCTTAGAATCAATGGAATAATTCTTATAAGGCTTTTTAATGCATTATTTCCATTTATGTGCTGCTGCCATATTTGTAGGTTGGTATTCAGAGATAATGATTCTCTGAGAATTCCAACTTCAGTCCCAAAGACTCTCCATAACCTCCTTGTGAATATACATTCAGCAAATAGATGATTGACTGTTTCCCCACTGTTTTTGCATAAAGGACATCGAAAAGGTCCATGAATGCCAAATATCATTAAATTATGACCAAGGGGCAATTTATTTTTCCTCATTTTTAAGTTAAAGAAAGAGATTTTGTATGCACCTGTTTACTCCAAATGATCTCATAATGTGGAATATTGGAGGTGTTTCTTTGCCTAATTTTTTGGAATGCTGAGGAAAAGGAGAAGAGTCCATTTTCCTCAAGATTCCATATCATTCTATCCCTTTCCAAGTAAGAAGAGGAATGGCTGTGTCTAAGGGCTTCTAGCCATTCATAGGGCAATATATTTTCAAAGCAGTTATGTCCCACCCCTGAGGTGTAATGAACTGAGCTAGTGTGTGATTTTCCACCTGACTTACAGCCTGAACTAAAGTTCCTTTACCAAGCCAATTATCATACCATAAACTATATTGTTCTTCATTAACCTGGAATTGAATAAATTGTTCAGCAAGGTCAACCACTGTGAGCATCCTTTTCCAGATTTCAGAGGCCCCTCTGAACTGATTTGCAGCAGTTGGACTGTTGAAAACGGCAAGATTCAAAAACATGCTTTTGTGGACTCTTTCATGTCATTTTTTGCACCTCACCTATATGGGTAATGTGCTATCTAGTGAACGGTCTTAAAAAAATAGAAATGTAAATTTTTATAAAATTCATAATTTTTCGTGGGCTATAACCCATGTATTTTTGGTTGAAAATTGCAAAATTAAAAAAAAAAACTTTTTTTGACTATTTTGATGTCATTTTTCGCACCCACCAATATGAAAAACGTGCTATCTAGTCAAGGGTGTTAAAAAAGTCTAATAGTAAACTTTGCAAAAATTCATCATTTTTCGTGGGCTATAACCCACGTTTTTTCAGTTGAAAATGGCAAGATTCAAAAACATGCTATTGTGGACTATTTCATGTCGTTTTTTGCACCTCACCTATATTGGTAATATTTTATCTAGTGAACGGTGTTAAAAAATAGGAATATAAAGTTTTTAGAAAATTCATAATTTTCAGGGGCTATAACACACGTTTTTTCGGTTGAAAACGGAAAGATTCAAAAACATGCTTTTGTGGACTCTTTCATGTCATTTTTTGAACCTCACCTATATGGGTAATATTTTATCTAGTGAACAGTATTAAAAAAATATAAATGTAAATTTTAAAAAAATTCATAATTTTTCGTAGGCTATAACCACGTTTTTTCCGTTGAAAACGACAAGATTCAAAAACATGTTTTTGTGGACTCTTTCATCTCATTTTTTGCACCTCACCTATATGGGTAATGTGCTATCTAGATAACGGTGTTAAAAAAATAGAAATGTAAATTTTTAGAAAATTCATAATTTTTCGTGGGCTATAACCCACGTTTTTTTGATTGAAAAAAGCAAAATTCAAAAACATGCTATTTTGGACTGTTGCATGTCGTTTTTTGCACCCCTCCTTTATGGATAATGTTTTATCTAGTGAACAGTGTCACGAAAATAGAAATGTAAATTTTTATAAAATTCATAATTTTTCAGGGGCTATAACCCACGTTTTTTCGGTTGAAAACGGCAAGATTCAAAAAAAGGCTATAGTAGACTGTTTTCGTGTCATTTTTCGCACCTACCTATATGGGTAATGTACTATCTAGTGAACGGTGTTAAAAAAAATAGAATTGTAAATTTTGTGAAAATTCATAATTTTTCGTAAGCTATAACCCACGTTTTTTCGGTTGAAAATCGCAAGATTCAAAAACGTGCTATTGTAGATTGTTTCATGTCGGTTTTTGTACCCTACCTATATGGGTAATTTTTTATCTAGTGAACGGTGTTAAAAAATAGAATTGTAAATGTTTTTAAAATTCATAATTTTTCGTGGGTTATAACCTACGTTTTTTCGGTTGAAAACAGCAAGATTAAAATACAAGTTATTGTCGACTCTTTTCGTGTCATTTTTCGCACCCACCTATATAGGTAATGTACTATCTAGTAAACAGTGTTAAGAAAATCAAATTGTAAATTTTTTTAAAATTCATAAATTTTCGTGGGCAATCCACGTTTTTTCGGATGAAAATGACAAGATTAAAAAACATGCTATTGTGGACTATTTTATGTCCTTTTTTGCACCCCACCTTAATGGGTAATGCTTAATATAGTAAATTGTCTTAAAAATCATAATTTTTTGCAGGCTATAACCCACGTTTTTTTGGTTGAAAATTGTAAAATTTTCAAAAATCTATTTTTGACTATTTTGATGTCATTTTTCGCACCCACCAATATGGAAAATGTGCTATCTAGTGAACGATGTTAAAAAAATCGAATTGTAAATTTTCTGAAAATTCATCATTTTATATGGGCTATAACCCACGTTTTTTCGGTTGAAAATGGCAAGATTCAAAAACATTCTATTATGGACTATTTCATGTCGTTTTTTGCACCTCACCTATACGGGCAATGTTTTATCTAGTAAACGGTGTTAAAAAATAGGAATATAAAGTTTTTAGAAAATTCATAATTTTTCGTGGGCTTTAACCCACGTTTTTTCAGTTAAAAACGGAAAAAATCAAAAGCATGCTTTGGTGGACTCTTTTATGTCATTTTTTGCGCCTCACCTGTATGGGTAATGTTTTATCTCGTGAACGGTGGTAAAAAATAGAAATGTAAATTTTTAAAAAACTCATAATTTTTCGTGGGCTATAAACCACGTTTTTTTCCGTTCAAAAGGCAAGATTCCAGAACATGCTTTTGTGGACTCTTTCATGTCATTTTTTGCACCTCACCTATATGGGTAATGTGCTATCTAGTGAACGGTCTTAAAAAAAATAGAAATGTAAATTTTTATAAAATTCATAATTTTTCGTTGGCTATAACCCACGTATTTTTGGTTGAAAATTGCAAAATTAAAAAAAAAAACTATTTTTGACTATTTTGATGTCATTTTTCGCACCCACCAATATGGAAAATGTGCTATCTAGTGAACGGTGTTAAAAAAATCAAATTGTAAATTTTTTAAAAATTCATCATTTTTCATGGGCTATAACCCACGTTTTTTCGGTTGAAAATGGCAAGATTCAAAAACATGCTATTGTGGACTATTTCATGTCGTTTTTTACACCTCACCTATATGGGTAATGTTTTATCTAGTGAACATTTTTAAAAAAAATAGGAATATAAAGTTTTTAGAAAATTCGTAATTTTTTGTGGGCTTTAACCCACGTTTTTTCGGTTGAAAACGGAAAGATTCAAAAATATGCTTTTGTGGACTCTTTCATGTCATTTTTTGTGCATCACCTATATGGGTAATGTTTTATCTCATGAACGGTGGTAAAAAAATAGAAATTTTAATTTTAGAAAACTCACAATTTTTCGTAGGCTATAACCCACGTTTTTTCTATTGAAAATGGCAAGATTCAAAAACATGCTTTTGTGGACTCTTTCATGTCATTTTTTGCACCTCACCTATATGGGTAATGTGCTATCTAGTGAATGGTCTTAAAAAAATAGAAATGTAAATTTTTATAAGATTCATAATTTTTCGTGGGCTATAACCCACGTATTTTTGGTTGAAAATTGCAAAATTAAAAAAAAAAACTTTTTTTGACTATTTTGATGTCATTTTTCGCACCAACAAAAATGAAAAATGTGCTATCTAGTGAATGGTGTTAAAAAAGTCGAATTGTAAATTTTGTGAAAATTCATCATTTTTCATGGTCTATAACCCACGTTTTTTTGGTTGAAAATGGCAAGATTCAAAAACATGCTATTGTGGACTATTTCATGTCGTTTTTTGCACCTCACCTATATGGGTAATGTTTCATCTAGTGAACGGTGTTAAAAAATAGGAATATAAAGATTTTAGAAAATTCATAATTTTTCGTGAGCTATAACTCACGCTTTTTCGGTTGAAAACGGAAAGATTCAAAACATGCTTTTGTGGACTCTTTCATGTCATTTTTTGCACCTCACCAATATGGGTAATATGCTATCTACTGAACGGAGTTAAAAAAATAGAAATGTAAATTTTTTTAAAATTCATAGTTTTCGTGGGCTATAACCCACGATGTTTTGATTGAAAAATGTAAGATTCAAAAACATGTTATTTTGGATTGTTGCAAGTCGTTTTTTGCACCCCACCGATATGGGTAATGTTTTATTTTCTGAACGGTGTTAGAAGAATATAAATGTAAATTATTTAAAAAATCATAATTTTTTGTAGGCTATAATCCACGGTTTTTTGGTTGAAAATTGCAAAATTTAAAAAAAATTATTTTTGACTATTTTCATGTCATTTTTCGCACCGACCAATATGAAAAATGTGCTATCTAGTGAACGGTGTTAAAAAAATCGAATTGTAAATTTTGTGAAAATTCATCATTTTTCGTGGGCTATAACCCCCATTTTTTCGGTTTAAAACAACAACATTCAAAAACATGCTATTGTGGACTATTTCATGTCGTTTTTTGAACCTCACTTATATGGGTAAGGTTTTATCTAGTGAACGGTGTTAAAAAAAGGAATATAATATTTTTAGAAAATTCATAATTTTTCGTGGGCTATAACCCACATTTTTTTGGTTGAAAATGGAAAGATTCAAAAACATGCTTTTGTGGACTCTTTCATGTCATTTTTTGCACCTCACCTATATGGTTAATGTTTTATCTAGTTAACAGTGTTAAAAAAATAGAAATGTAAATTTTTAAAAAACTCATAATTTTTCATGGGTCATAACTCACGTTTTTTCCGTATAAAATGGCAAGATTCAAAAACATGCTATTGTGGACTGTTTCATGTCCTTTTTTGCACCTCACCTTAATGGGTAATGTTTTCTCTAGTAAATGGTGTTAAAAAATTGAAATGTTTATGTTTTGAAAATTCATAATTTTTCCTGGGCTATAACCCATGTTTTTTCTGTTGAAAAAGGCAAGATTCAAAAACATGCTATTGTGGGCTATTTCATGTCGTTTTTTGCACCCCCCACCTTAATGGGTAATGTTTTATTTAGTAAACGGTGTTAAAAAAAAGAAATGTTAATTTTTTGAAAATTAATAATTTTTCGTGGACTATAACCCACGTTTTTTCGGTTGAACACGACAAGATTCAAAAATATGCTATTGTGAACTATTTCATGTCGTTTTTTGCACCTCACCTATAAGGGTAATGTTTTATCTAGTGAACTGCGTTAAAAAAAATTGAATTGTAAATTTTGTGAAAATTCATAATTTTTCGTAGGCTATAACCCACAATTTTCTATTGAAAACGGCAAGATTCAAAAACATGCTATTGTGGACTATTTCATGTTATTTTTTGAACCTCACCTATATGGATAATGTTTTATCTAGTGAATGATGTTAAAAAATAGAAATGTAAATTCTTTGAAAATTCATAATTTTCGTGGGCTATAACCCACGTTTTTTTGATTGAAAAAGGTAAAATTCAAAAACATGTTATTTTGGATTGTTGCATGTGGTTGTTTTATGGGTAATGTTTTATGTTCTGAACGGTAATAGAAAATAGAAATGTAAATTGTTTAAAAAATCATAATTTTTTGTAGGCTATAACCCACGTTTTTTCGATTGAAAAATGCAAGATTCAAAAACATGCTATTTTGGACTATTGCATGTCGTTTTTTGCACCCCACTTATATGGGTAATATTTTATTTAGTAAATGGTGTGAAAAAAATAGAAATGTAAATTTTTAAAAAATTCATAATTTTCCGTGGGTAATAACCCACGTTTTTTCAGTTGAAAACGGCAAGATTCAATAAAAGGCTATTATGGACTATTTTCGTGTCGTTTTTCACATCCACCTATCTGGGTAATGTAATATCTAGTTAAAGGTGTTAAAAAGTAGAAATTTAATTTTTTTGAAAAATCATAAATTTTCGTGGGTTATAACCCATGTTTTTTCAGTTGAAAATGGCAAGATTCAAAGACATTCTATTGTGGACTGTTTTCGTGTCATTTTTTTCACCCCACCTATATGGGTAATGTGTTATCTACTGAACGGTGTTAAAAATTGGAGTGGGTGCAAAAAAATAGCACAAAATGTAAAAATCAACATGTTTTTCTGATTTTTTTTTTCAGTTTTGGCTAATGTACATGTGTTATAGCCCATGAAAAATGAAAATTTGATAAAAAATTTAAATTCCACTTTTTTTACACCGTTCACAAAGATACATTTCACAATTAAGGTAGGTGAAAAAAATAGGAAAAAAGCCAAAATCAACACGTTTTTTGACTTTGTCATTTTTTACCAAAATACGTGTGTTATAATCCATGAAAGATGGAGGTTTGGTGAAAATTTTAATTTTCACGTTTTTCTAGAATATTAACTTGAATGCATGTTTAAAATCGATGTGAGTGCAAAAAATGATGCAAAAAAAGTCAAAATCTAAATGGAGATTTGGTGAAAATTTATAAGGCTTGTTTGGATAAGGTCTTTTAGACCATTTGTCATTTCATTCAAAAACAACATGTTTGTTTATATTCAATTTTCAAAACAAAAATTTTGAACTTATCTAACCACAAAACGAGGGTATTTTGGTCATTTAATCATCTTTTAATTTTTTTTAAAATTTTTTATTTGTTTGAGTTGACTGTGGCGATCAAATGATGACTATCGCCAGTTAACCGTCGTTGACTGCCGCCGTACTCAGCCACTGCTTGTCCGGTAGTGGCCACGGTGAGCAATGGCGGTTGACCGACAATAGTCAACCTTAGACTGCCACCGTCAACTCAAACAATTTAATTAAAAAATATTTTAAAATTTATTTAATAAAATAATTCTTTTATACAAAAACTAATAAAAACTAAACTTATCAATCCAAATACTCAATTCTCAAAATCAAAATATTTCTTTTGTAAAACGCGACTCGGTAGCTAGATTTTTCATACTCTCAAAACAAAATAATATCCCAAGAGAGCCTTATTTCCGTTGTGATTCTTAGGGTAGGCAGGTTGTATTGTATTACAAAATAAATGAGTGCCGCATCAACATGTCTAATCTAGCTAACTAAGCACCTAATGGCAGCTGTTTAATAATCTAGAGGTGGAATAGTTCCTAACATGTAAAAATTTTAAAAAAAAAAAAAAAAACCCTCACAATAATTATCAAAATGTCAAGCCACCATTTTAAATTATTGCTAAAAAGATAGATAAAAGACGAAAAGAAATTTAACCTTCACCTAGTTATTATTAGTACTAATCATCATCAGTTACAATTTCAAAAGACACAAGTGACAAGAACCCACCCACAATTATTAGTATTATTAGCAAGTAAACAGTAGAACACCCAAAATAAAATAACATCATTGTCATTTGTGAACAACATTAGCATCTCCGACCTCCACTCCATTGCCGGTGAACTCCTCTTCTGCCCTTTTAGAAATCTGTAGATGAGATAACTTATGAAAGTACATGCGCAGCATTCTATACATTCATTAAAAAAATAAATTTTATTAGCTGCAAATTGAAAAGTCAACTGGATCTTGTTTGGCCTAATTTGCAATTCTAGATTTAATACCAAGAAGTAGTAGTATAAAAACAAGAGAAACCAAACTATGCATGCCTTTTGACCATCCACTATATTAAATGATGGGATTCAGATCTCTAGATCAATTCCAGAATTGGACTGCCCTTGATTCCAATTCAACATTAAGGCTGTTGATGTGGTGGAGAAGTGTGATATTGCTTGTGCTGCTGGTGGTCTTGGGGCTGCTCGGCGGTGGCCGGAGCCAGAAAGATAGGTCCCATGATCATTCGCAGCAGCCGCCGTGGAGGATCCATACTCTTTTCTCTGTAGAATGCAATAACTATTTCGATTGGCAAACAGTGGGTCTTGTGCACAGCTTCAAGAAGTCCCGCCAGCCCGGCCCAATTACAAGGCTTCTCAGCTGCACCGATCATGAGAAGAATACTTACAGAGGGATGAACTTGGCTCCCACCTTCGAGGTTCCTTCCATGAGTAGACACCCCAAGACTGGTGATTGGTACACTTTCTTTAATCTTCATCGTCTTCTTTTTTTCGTATGATTCGTGATTATGGTTTAAATCAGCTGTTCAAGAATGGTTAATGGTTTCCTTTTTTATCTCTCGGAGCATGGCAGTGAATGTTATTTAATTTTTGTCTACATTTGAATGAAAATGCGAATCAACCAAAAGGGACAATGCCTTTGCCATTCTTGGGTTCTTTATTCATTTCCATTTTCTGTTTGGATAAAAGTACGAGACACCAACCAGAAAACTGAACAAATTATTTTCAAGGGCAAAGAGATTTTGATTTTGTTTCATGGGCTTGATTAGTTCCAAGGACTGGAGTGAGTGATGTGAGGTACGATGAGAGCATTTTCTTCATCCTGCTTAGCTCTGAAATCTGAACGTATTCCTTTTTTTCCTTGTAGTTTCATTATGAACAAATTTACTGGTGGTTATTCAGTATCTTATTGATTTCTTTTGCATGCTTTATTCTGCATTCTTGTTCATAGTCTGATAATGAACAAGGAAATGCTTCTTCTCATAATGTTCCTCATGCTTTGCTGTTCCATGTAGTTTTTTCTCCCAAATGGGACGGTACCATTTGAACCTTGGTGAAAAGATAGTATTTTACTTTTCCAGAAGATAACTTTTTGTTTCTACCATTTTCTTTTAACTCACAGGTACCCTGCGATTAACAAACCAGCTGGTATAGTCCACTGGCTTAAGCACAGTAAAGATGCAGAAAATGTTGATTGGGTTGTGATTTTAGATGCAGATATGATCATACGAGGTCCAATAATACCCTGGGAACTTGGTGCTGAAAAGGGAAGGCCAGTAGCTGCGTATTACGGGTACAACTAGTCAATCTTGTTGTCTTAGTTTGTGTATGACTATTCAATTCATATGTTTCCTTATCTTTGCTTAAACTAGGAGTTTGCTGAGAGTCCAGAGTGCACAATTAATTCTAATCCCAAATTTCATTACAGTTTTGCTAGCCCTAATTTCAAATGAACTGTGCATTTACTGAAATTCTCTACTGCACATTGGTGTATAAGACTGCATTTTCTTTTTCTCCAACTTGAGTGCTTATAGCGCTTGGAAGATTGACATGAAAACTGACTGCAAAAGCAATCCTAGATGCTTTGTGAAAATCCAGAAACAGTCCTGACTAACCCATGAAGCTGAAAAAGTCTAATATATACTGTTTGGTAGCTTTTCTAACCTAATTTAGTCAAGGTTGACTCTTTTTTCAATTCTTATCCAATTGAAACACATCCTGAAGTTCATTCTCTAAAAATTGCAAATATGTCATTCTCCAGTGCATTATAATAGAACTTTTTACATTTTTAGATTTGCTGCATTATATTTTTTTTTCATCCCAAAATACATATTTCCATACTAGGTATTTGGTTGGTTGTGACAATATTCTTGCTAAATTGCATACAAAGCATCCCGAACTTTGTGACAAGGTTGGCGGCCTTTTAGCTATGCATATAGATGATCTCCGAGCTTTGGCACCCGTGTGGCTGTCAAAAACTGAAGAAGTTCGAGAAGATAGAGCTCATTGGGCAACCAATTATACTGGAGATATATATGGACAAGGATGGATCAGTGAAATGTATGGATATTCCTATGGTGCTGCTGAGGTATTTGATTTCATGTTTTTGCCTATGCATTGCACCCTTTCTCGGATGCTTAGTTCATATTTAGTGATAACTTTGATTTGTTGGGTTCTCAGGTTGGACTCCGACACAAAATAAACAATAACTTGATGATCTATCCGGGCTATATTCCACAAGATGGTGTTGAGCCCATCCTTATGCACTATGGCTTGCCTTTTAAGGTTGGGAATTGGTCATTCAGTAAATTAGAACACCATGAGAACAACGTTGTCTATGATTGTGGCCGGCTGTTTCCGGAACCCCCATATCCAAGAGAGGTAAATACAGTGATTGATATAAACTGTTTATGAATTTAAGATCAACCTTATGTGATATATCACCTAAACAGAACAAGCAGCAAAATTTAGATGTGGCCTTCCTTTTTTTCAAGTTATATAGTGTTGATTGGATTAGCCAAAATCTTGATTTGTTATCTAAAACTTCTATGTTGATGCAAAATGCAAGTGAATCAATTGTCCCTCCCGACCCTCACGTCTAGAGTTTGAGACTTGGGGTATGCATGTGATGTAAGTGTGTGTGAGTATTAAAAAAAAGAAAAAAAAAATCAATGGAATACTGAGGATACTTTGTACACCAGAAGTCTCAAGTTATCTAACAAGAAGAATTGTGGACAGAAGTTTTGAATTCCAACTATATATACATATATATATGAAAGCAGATTTATCAGAAAAATGTTAACTTGTTTGTTTCTGCTCAATCATATTAAGGGAACTGGTGAAAGGTAGCTCAAATTTCCATCAACTGTACTATGTAGGTAAATCAAATTGAAACAGCTCCGAACAAGAGGAGGGCCCTATTCCTGAGTCTAGAATGTATCAATACCCTCAATGAAGGTCTTCTATTGCAGCATGCGGCCTATGGCTGCCCCAGAGCTGAGTGGTCAAAATATTTGAGCTTCTTAAGGAGCAAAGCATTTGCTGAACTTACTAGGCCAAAACTTTTGACTCCCAAAACCCTTCAGATGATGAATGATGAGCCTCGTGTTCAGGTTATTGAGGAGCCTCGCATTCAAGTTGTTGACAAGCCTCGTGTTCAAGAAGTTGATGAACCTGCAAAGCCACATCCCAAAATCCACACCATCTTTTCCACAGAATGCTCTTCCTACTTTGATTGGCAGACTGTAGGCTTAATCCACAGTTTCCACCTGAGTGGCCAGCCTGGAAATATAACAAGGCTACTCAGCTGCACAGATGAAGATTTGAAGCAATATAAAGGACATCATTTGGCTCCCACCCATTACGTTCCATCCATGAGCAGGCATCCGTTAACAGGAGATTGGTATGATCTTCTACTTTTGCAAATTTTGTACCAATAAACAACAACTAAGCCTTCATCCTACTATGTGGGGTCTGCTATTTGGATCATATTTCACCATCGTGTTCTGTCTACACGCTTATTTTCATTTATATTTAAGTATGTTAGGTCTTTTTTAATAGTTTATATCCCATTCGTTTTACCTTCCATTTTTATACCAATGATAAGTGAAATTTTATCCAAGTCACCCTGGCCTTAGAGGCATTGTAAAGCTATGAATTGGCTAATTGAGTTCATCTTGTTGGTGGACATGCATGTATGACTGCAAAACAGTGTAACTCCAGGAATTTGTTTGTTTAATATCAGGTACCCGGCTATTAATAAACCTGCTGCAGTACTTCATTGGCTTAATCATGTAAAGACTGATGCTGAGTACATAGTAATCCTTGATGCTGATATGATAATGAGAGGACCAATTACGCCATGGGAGTTCAAAGCTGCGAAAGGCAGACCAGTTTCAACTCCCTATGGGTAAAATACAGATTTTTAGTCATCATTTTATTTCTCTCATCAATGGAGTTGGAAAACTGCAAGTTGTGTTGGTCATCATGAATCTTTGTATTGCTTGTGCATTTGCCTTTGGACAGTCATGTATTTTTCTTACCAAGTGTCTCCTGTTTAATTTTCTTTGTCAGCTACCTGATTGGATGTGATAACGAGCTTGCAAAGCTCCACACCCGCCATCCTGAAGCTTGTGACAAGGTTGGAGGTGTGATCATTATGCATATAAATGATCTACGAAAATTTGCTCTGTTGTGGCTCCATAAAACTGAGGAGGTTCGAGCAGACAGATCTCACTGGTCTAGAAACATAACTGGGGATGTTTACGAGTCTGGATGGATTAGTGAAATGTATGGTTACTCTTTCGGTGCAGCAGAGGTACCCCACACTGACTTAAATTTTCTGGAAATTGTAGTATTTCCTTGCTATTCCCATCTTTTTTCTTATGCATAGAAAAGACTGAAAGAGTATGAGATATTTGTCTTTGATATTCAGCACCATCGTAATTCTCATAACAAAGCAGCATGTTAGACAAACCATTCGAACACATTAATCATCTTTTGTGACTAAACGCTGCAATACAAAATAGTTTGAATCTATGTGAAGAGCATGTACTTATTCATATATGTTGTTTCTTGTGCAGTTGAATCTGAGGCATAACATAAACAACGAGATTTTGATATACCCAGGTTATGTTCCTGTACCTGGCGTTAAGTACAGGGTATTCCACTATGGCCTGGAATTTAGAGTTGGTAGTAACTGGAGCTTTGATAAAGCAAATTGGATTCATACTGATGTGGTAAATAACTGTGGGGCTAAGTTTCCTGACTCTCCTGACCCATCAACTCTTGACCAATCTGACAATGATTCCCGAGAGCGTGACTTGCTTAGTATAGAATGTATTAGGACTTTGAATGAAGCTCTACGCCTGCACCATGAGAGAAGCAGATGCAGAGTTCCTAATCCGTTGTCTGCTTCAAATCACGAAACTGGTACAACTACAATCTCAAGGAAATTTGGCAAGATTGACGAGAATCACGAGATCCATGCCTTAAGACATGACACCAAACCAAGGAATGACTCTCGGGAGTTATCACCACCTGCAGGGGCAAGCCAAACATTCAGCTCCATGAGGTTTTGGATAATAGGCTTATGGGCACTTTCAATCTTGGGTTTTTTTATCATCATGTTTGTAATGCTTTCAGGGCGTAAAGGACAGAAAAAAAGAGGTAAGGTATACAAGGGCAAAAGAAGATCCTCATATTCAGGGTTTTGGGATATAAATGGGAATGATAGGCACCTTCGAAATTCTGAATTAACATAAATTGAAGATCCTGGAAGGATGTCTAAAATATGATGATTGGCAGATAGTCCTCGTGTTGGTTCCCTATGGAGGAGGATTTTCATTGCAGGTTAACTGTTGATGATGATAGGGAGCTTATTTAGAAGTTTGAAAATGTTATTGAAGAACAATATCTGCCTGGCCTGGATCTGCATATTCCAGCATATACTGAGTTTTGGTTAAACAGAAATATTTTAGGGGGAAGGACAAGGTGACTTCTGACTGTAAAATTCCATTCGCATTTCACGGAACAACACAGGTTTCAGAGTTGAAAATTACTAGTGTATGATAGGAGAAAAAGACAGAATAATAAATTTTCCATAATTTTTTTTTATCATTGTTGTATCATTCAGAGCCTTGCAAATATTCATTCACCTCAGTTTTTGTAAAACACTGCTTAAAGTTGTTGTACCTCATAATTTTTTTTTTTATTTTTTTCCCACTTATTTGGTAGTAGTAGTTAATAAATACTTACAAAATAGGTCTCCTCAGTTTCTGAAGTGAATGTCACAACTAACTGTTGGTTCAAATCCAATACTAATTATTAGTTGCTCATCTTCAACATTCTAATTACTGAACTTTAGTTGCTCATCCATGCAAACACTACTTATGTCATTTGACTTGCATCCGTTCATTCTCTAGATGTCAGTAGAGGACTGAAAGAGATATTAGGTGTAGGTTACAAGACTATTGACTATGATGAAATCTTACGAGATCACCGACTCGGACGAGATCTCAGGTGTAGTACTACTGAATCGAACGAGATTTCAGATGTAGCCCACAAGATTCAACCCCAACATTCAACGGTTCAAGAGAAGAGTAGAAACAATTGGTTAGCAGCATCAACATCGACATCCCATGTCACACAAAAAAACAAATTAGAACGTTAAAACACTTAAGACATCACTTAAGACATCCCATGTCACACAAAAAAAAAAAAACAAATTAGAACGTTAAAACACTTGAGAAGTTAAGATTAATTTCAAAAACGTTGGGGAGGGAGCCCACTGCCCACACCAATATGAAAATGATTCGAAAGTCAAGACCTTCCACCAGCCCAGCTCGGCCTTGTCTTCCAAGTTATTTTTAAGTTTTGAAACTTAGAGACTGATGAGTGAGTGAGTGAGTGAGTGAGTGAGTGGTAAGAAAGAAACCCCAATCCCCAGTTTCAGTTACAGACAGACTTAGAAAATTTGGTATCTTTGCAGTCTCAATCTCACTTTTGTATGTTTGTCCCCCCAACCCCTTTTCCTGTAGTATTGTTGTCAATGGACTCACTCTGCCTCTGCCTGTGGCTAAACTTTTCACAACGTATCCTTTTTTGCTTTCATTTGAATTTCAAATTTTAAGTGTCCAATAGAAAAAATAAAATATTATTATTCTAGGAGATTACTTGTACACCGTAGCCCAAAACGATTATTAAAACAAAAAAGAAAGTAAAGAACAGGCAGCAGCAGCAGGACTCCATCGAGTTACAGATCTTTTTGGTTTGGGTTCCGTCACCTTCTCCCTCAAAACTCCTAGAGCAAAGCCACGCTATCGCTATGGGAGATTCAGCTTGTCTCCTCCACGCATTCTCTTATACTTCTGCCATCCCCACTGAATATGAACCCAACCAGGTAATTCACATACTATCACTAACAAATATATATCCTTCATTTTCTTTCCAGCTTATGCATGGACAATCAATGGCATAAACCAACCATTAATTCTTTACTTTAACTAGCAAACCCAGTTGCAAAAATTACTTAGAAAGTGGGTCTCCAATGAATTTTCCAAAGATGAAGAGTTTTAATTACGTTTACAGGGGAACCCAATGCATAGTCTTGGGGAATCAGTTTCTTTTGGGCGGTTCATGTCAGAGTCTTTAGCTTGGGAAAAATGGTCCACCTTCTCCCACAACCGTTATGTTGAGGAGGCCGAGAGGTATGCCCGCCCAGGTTCAGTTGCCCAGAAGAAAGCTTTCTTTGAAGCTCATTACAAGCAGATTGCTGCTAAGAAGGCCGCTGCTTTACTTGAGCAAGCCAATAATCCAGCAGCAAGTATCAGCACTGAACCAGAAGCTGAAAGCGACGCTATCTCTGATTCACAGCCCGTGACTTCCAACGCAGCCCTTCCAGAACATCAGGATGAGGATTCTGAACCAGGATTCGTGGTCATCAATGCTGAATATGATAATGTGCAAAATTTGAACTTTAAACCGATATCGGTACCAGCTGCTACTACTGACCAAGAAGTTATGGAGCCTCCTCTTTTGGCTGCCGCTGTGAAGAATGATTCATCGACCCTTGCTGACAGTTTGGAGAATCAAAATATGGTTTCTGAATACGCTGAGCACAGCGGAACGCCCCAGATGGAGAAGCCTCTGTTGCAGCAGGTGATGGTCTTATTTGTGTACAGTCTCTCATCTCTTTTGTCTTTCATAAAAATTATCTAAATGTTAGTGGCGTAGTGGTATAATATTTAGTCCACTGTGTTTATGTGGTAGGCAAGTCAGAATTTAAGCTCCGATCAAGATGTTCCATCAGTCAAGAGCAAGAAAAAGTCGGCATTTTCTTCACTAAAGTCGTCAGTTTATCGCAAAGCATCAAGAGTCCCATCTTCCCCTGCCAAGCCCGTTACACCTCTTATCAGGAAAGACGGCAGTGCCAGTTATGCCACCACTCCCATCACCAGCAAGAAGAAGCACGCAATAGATTTGATGGAAAAGAAGAGATCAACTCCAAAATCCCTTAACAAGTTCATCAATTCAACACCTGTTAAACTACTCAACAATGCTCTTAGCCCTGCTAGAGCTAGTAGGAAGATGGATAATTCCAAGATTGCTCCGGATTCTTCAAAGTTCTCTAAGAAATGCGATACCCCTCTGGGAAACCAAACTATGGTTATTTCCAATTGTTGGTCTTTTGTTTGAGTATATCTAAAAAATATGGCTATACCATTCTGGAATGTGGCTATTAAACTGATGTGCTCCTCCTCATGCAGGAACCTTCAGCTAGGATTCCAAAGCATCCTTCAGCAGCAACCCCTTGTTCAGCAAATTCAAGGTCCCAAGGTTTAAGCAGATTTTGACATAAATTTGACAATATTGCTGTATTAATGACTCCTGTTCTTGTGCATCTACTCAGGACTAAAACACCAGTTGATGGAAGCAAAACTGCGGGTCCAAAATGGCACATTTTATCTGCAGTGTAAGTTGAATCTGATTGCAAATTATTCCTCCTAGAACCAAAAAAATAAATAAATGCTTCTTCAAGTGTATTCATTTATTGTCAATCAACCAATAGCAGAAGAGATTTGGGGATGGTTTTCGTCCTGGTTGACTAACATTTGCATTCAATAGAAGTAACAATTATATTAGCCAACTTTTTCTGTTAGAACAATTATATACATTACCTTTGGCTGCAGTTGTTCCAAATCTTTGACTGCTTGCCGCAACAAATTACAGTCACCTACTCTATCCACTCCTTTCATTTTGAGAACGGAAGAAAGAGCTGCAAGAAGAAAACAGGCAGGCTTTTCCATAAAATAATTTTTCACACATTTATAATTTTCACTGCGTTATGATTTTCAACAGCACTGATAGGCTGTCTTCAACTTGCTTCCAATGTTTTCAGAAGCTTGAAGAGAAATTCAATTCCAAGGAGGAGATAGAGAAAGTGCAGCTGCAAACCACATTAAAGGTTACATCTCTTTCTTTGCTCCAATTCTATCGTATAGCAACTATAGTTCCAATGTTCCATCAGTGGCACCCCAGAATAAAAATTACTTTTATTGAAACCACCGGTCCAAGTTGTGTTGTCTATTCACAAGAGCATGCATGATTAAAAATTATAATCAAACGTCATGTTACTGAAAGTGCCGTTGGGTTTCTGCAGGAGAAAGCAGAATTGGAGCTGAGAAAACTGCGTCAAAGCTTTTGCTTCAAAGCTCGACCTCTTCCAGACTTCTACAAGGAAAGGGAAGCAAGAAACAATCTGATGCAAAAGGCATGTTTTTCCTTCTCTGTCATTTTCTAGTGCTTATACTTTTAATCAAAATTTTGAAGTGTTAAAATTTACCTTGAAGCCAACATTTTCTGACTTGCTGTGCCCTAAAGAATTGAGACCCCTGAAAGTATAAAACAGTTTTAGGAAGAAAACATTTTCTTGTGGCGAAATATTTTCTGTAGGTTCATTTATTAGAAAAGCTTCAAGTGTTTAATACTTGGTTCGATCCTTTTCACTAGCAGAATCCAGTGACACAACCTCACTCACCTAAACTGGGAAGAAAGCCTAGTTCTCAAACAATGCAAGGCACAGTCTCACTGACATCATCAATTTCACTATTCAAGAATGGCAATTCCAAGCTTGTTTCTGGGAAGACTAACCTGGCCGCTTCATCGCTACCAGAAAAGATCAATCATGAGAATGCATCCCCAAATATTCAACACTGATCAAACTATATAGGTTTCAGTAGTAGTTTGTGAAGAAGCAGGCTGCAGCACCACGTTTACGAGACACATTGGTCTCAAGCCATTCAAGAATCGTCCTCTACTATGTAGTTTTCAAGTATGTAGAGATTTAGAACTTCAATTCCTTCCCGGATCTGTTAATGTGCACATAATATTCTTGTACTCTTATATTGAGTGAGTGATGTATGAAGTTGTGGCATAATATGGGGAAACAGTAAAGATGCTTTCTCAGCACTCTTGGGAAGTAAAACTGTAGAACTGAACAAGGGCTCTTCCTCTATGCTAATTAAGTAAAAAGAGCGGCACAAACGTTGGCCATACAGAAGAAATGGTCAATCAAGAATTCGATACTGAAACCTTCATACATCGACCAACTTTTTAATATTCCCTAGGCACACCTACTCAAATTTCTACGTTTTTGAATCGAACTTTGAACTAATATAGAGGGCTAATTTATTCATCATCCACATCCGCCCATTTGTTACAAACAACAATTACAGAGGACCTGGATTTTTACAAAGTAATGGAGTAAAACAATACGAAATGGACATAATTGAAGCAGCTAATTGAGACAACAAACGTAAAGTAACATCAAATCTCATCCACCAAACACCACCCATCGACATCTCCCTCCACCTGTTCCCAGGCAAAACCCACATCACAAAAACTCATTTTTTCGTCATCATCACCGTCACCCTTATTATAATCACCGTCGAATTCATCCACCTCCTCAATTGCAACGGTTCTTGATGCAATCTCAGAGTCAAACTTCCAATCCGGATGATCATGAAGAGCCAAATCATAAGCATAAGAATAAGACCCGGAGTCGTAAACCCCTTCAGCATCAGGGTTATCATCAGTATAATCATCTCCATCATCAATATAATCATTAGCCAAGTGGTCCAAAATCCCCGTGGCAGAAAAACCTGTAATGTTCAAACCGGGCCTAGCATCCACGACCCGCCAAGTGACCAATCTATGATTCGTAACAACGTCACAAGATTTAAGCTTTTGAGTTCCCTTGGTCTTGTCCTTGGCTTTGCCGGCCGGGTGTATGTGACAGGAGGCACATCTTGGGCGACCGCACTTTCCCGTGAACTTGGAATGGTTGGTGGGCTTTTGAGGGACCTTGGTGAAGAGTCCAGCTGTTGCTGGTGATTCGAACTTATTGATTCTCCTTGAGCTCCAGGTTGATTGTATGATGGGATGTGTCTGGACCAGGCCATGTTGGCGCCCTTCCCTCTTCATTTTTTCCGGTGTCGCTGTGAGCTGAAAGAACGAATGAATGTTCAATCGGTGGTTGTGAGCGTGACCCTTTTTATTGAACTATTGGAGGTGGCTGTTTGTTGCGTTTAAGTTGGGTTTGGAGGAATAATTTTTGTTAATTGAGTTGCGAGGAAGATAGGTTGGAAAACTTGGGGAGAAAGGTGACTGCTTCGTCAACTGTTTGCCGTGGCAATACGTGTAAGCCAAGATTTTAGCCTTTTAGGCGCTCCACCGACAGTGACAGCTCCTATTGAGATTTCTTGCGTTTTGTTCTCATCTTTGTAAAACTTTTAAACTCGGTCGGGTATGACTGAAATAATCCCGGATTCGTAATCTCTTCCTTGTAATAATCTTCCACGGTTTTGGATATTCTGTATTATGTCGGAGTATCACTTTGTATATCACTCTCTATAAATTTATTACTATCGGTATTATTTTATAAGACACAATTTTGCAATTACTTATCCTTTAAATTTCACTAGTCACGTGACAGAATTTTAATATTATTTAAAAATACAAACATCACGTTGTAGAGAGTGATAAAATAGGCCATTTTAAAAGTACATAGAAAAATAATAATAAAGATGGATGCACATTTCTAACTGAATGCCAATTCTGATTTCCTTGTTATATTAATAATATTGAATTGATCCTCCGGGACTGAGCATATTTAAAAAGTTTATCACATTAGCAAAAGGGTTGTGACTTGTGCCTACTATAACAATTTCCATCAGCTTTGTTCAATATCCCTGGTTGGCTCCCCTGTAACCTACAGTCAAATGAGATCATATCACGGAGTGTTGGTTAAGCGACTCACATAATTTCTTATCACTGAATAACTAGCCCATTGGATCGATATTTTGAAAGATGAGGATCTATGCCAATATAGTCTTCCTGATTAACAAATGATGGTTTTTTTCTCCTGTAAAAGATTAGTAATTCCTCTACCTTTTATATGAAATATGAATGCTGTCACCAATTTAAGATACAAATGTATCTTCAAGAAGAGCAGAGGAGCAAAGGAACAAGAATTTATAATGCATATTCATACATTGTCCGAATGTGAGTTGTCAGGTGAATCAAGTAATGGCTCCTTGCTTACCACATCTGCCTTCTTTGAAGGGTACAACACATAATGTTGCAATATAAAGAGAATGTCAAAGAAAATAGAAACCTGCACGGTTCATTCCAGAAAAACAAAACAAGCATCAGCATCAGATAAGAATTTGCTCATTGATTAGCTAGAATAGTCCCCCTGGAATAAAGTGAATTCATATAGAGAAAGAGTTCATACCAAGGACAGTAGAGTCTTCCCTATGTTTCCATAAAAGTTCACCCAGGATTCTACAGAGAAAGTTGAAACATCGGTAAGTACTGAATCAGAGAAGTTTTGATGCGTGAAAAGAATAATAATATACTCACTTTGATCTATAGATTGCACAGCCATTTGGGCATAGTTTGTCACACCACCAAGAAAATCAAGTAGAATGTTGCCAATGCTAAATCCGATGGTACTCTTTCTTCGGAAGTTCATCACAGCCTAAGTTCCACAAACAAGTCAAGATTAGAAGGTGATGTCCTTCAGAAACTGAAAAAGCTGGCGACTTTATCAAAAAGAAAGCAGCCAAGAGCAGCCATTAAGCTTTGGTTTCCAAACATAAACACAAAATCAAGCTGTAGCAAACTAACTCGACAGTGAAGCATTTTATAGATAGCAACAAAAAGAGATGAAGCAGAAGCAGATATATAACCTGAGGAATGTACTTGATGACTGTCATAACAACTTGCACGGTGCTGCAGACATAAATAAGGTAGTACGATTAAAAACTATTCTTGTTCAAATCATCTATGCATAGAATATAATGGCACTAACAACACATTTAGAAGGATGGGGCATTATTTGCAAAGGTGAATTCTTATTAATATTTCAATCAACAGCCGTCTTCCTCAATTCGTCCATACAAAAAGTGACCAGAAGGACTTTTCATCATTCTTAACAAGCTTTTCATGAGGTTGCCTTCTTATCACACTATGATGGTAAGAAAGGCTTACAAATGATTGCAGATCAGAACCTTCAACAATTAGTATATTTTGTTTGAAAGGAGAAAGAGTACAATAAGGCATCTTACTTGAAGCAAGACACAAGCCAAAACCACTTATGGCGAGGAACTGCTATTGAAACACAGACTGCTGCTGATAACCAAGCAAGAGTAACAATTGCAATGGAAACTTTTGAAACCTTTTGATGCCCCCGCTGTCACAGAGAAAAAGTTTGTCGGCAATCTAAATCACTGAATCTCTCTCCAAAGAACAAAACTTTTGAACTCGAAACATACTTTAATATAAGTTGTATGAAGTAATTTTTTGCTTAAAGGCATTTTCCAAAGAACAAATGAAAAGTTAGTTAAGAGAAAGGAGGACTAACTACCCACATCATAAATGGCAATCTGGAACAAAGTAAATGCAGTTAGAAGAACAGCATGGATTGAGAAAGCAACATCATTGGCAGCTACTGGGATCATCTGTAGGAGATTAATCAGAGAAGAAGATAAGTTAAGGTTTAATTATTTTCAACACATGCAAAGAACAGCAGGGAGTCAGAGTAACTAAAAGAAACAGTACGGACAATAGTGGAAAATATATCGAAATCAAAGGGCATTCAGGACCCAGAGCTCAACAAGACCTGATCAAGACCATACTTTTGGCGGTACTGGCGCTGAACAGTAGAACTGAAGAACAGGGAAGCATTGTAGATGAGATACGAGGAGTGCTTGGTCAGATTCAACACCACGAAATCAAAATTCAAGCCCACAACACTGAGAAATTTCACAGCACACAAAAGCAATTAGCTTAAAAATGCCAACTTTCAAAAATGAAATTTTTATTTACACGAAGCAACCGAGAAAAAAAAAAGAGTGGTATGGGTACGGATTGAAATTCGAAACCTTTTCCTTTGAAAATTCAAGATGGCTTGGGGATAGAAGCTGATGGACCAGGAGAAAAAAGCAATCCATCCCAAAACATTGTACAACACTTGAATTGCAGGTGAATTCCAGGACGCCCCCATTCCACCACCTCTTCTTGTAATTCCAATCTCTCTGTGGATTTGTGTTAATATCTCCCAGACCCAATAAATCAATCAAAATGGAGGGTTGGGTTGAGCATAGAATCTTTGAGCAGTGGTTGGTTGGGAATCGGGGAAAGCAAGCGCGGTTGCTGTATATATATGCGGGACACTGCCCAGTGCCCATGCACTAATATACCTTCCTGTATATATAATGGAAAGTAATAATTTTGGAATGATAGTGTTGCTGTCGTCCAACGCAAACGCATTCGCATACGCAGTTACGCACTAAAATAGTAAAATCCTAAGTATGGAATTATACAGTACGAAGTCCCAACTCCCAAGGAGATCATTTTGTCAGCAACTAAGCCTAACAAATCCTAACATCATCATCAAAATGAACATAACCACCACCTCTCGTCTCCGTTCGTCCATTTCTGAAGAAGAAATTAATGGTCCGTCATATCAATTCTGACTTTCAGACAATTAAAATGCCCGAATTCTTTGTTTGTTTATTTCCGTAAAAGATAAATGAAATGGAGTTATTGGCCCAACGAAAAAAGTACGACACTATTCAAACAAGTTCATGAGAAGTTAGAGACTACATTTATAGTATTCTCTTTTCCATATTTATCCTGCCATTAAAAATAAATACATAAATAACATTAAAATTAATTTATAATCATTAGACTCTAATCAAATGATTAGTGAACTTTACTACGTAATTTAAATAAGACAGACAAAATCTTGGAGAAGATCATCTGTCCTGTAATATTATCTTGTTTTATTCTGTCTAATATTCAAAATAATATAGTTTTACTAAAATTAAGGACTAAAAGCATAAATATCAGTAAAATTACTTTACAACTATTTGACGGGATAATTGTAAAACTACCACGTAGTTTTAATCTAAGACGGAATAATTTGGACAGATAATCTCATTTCAATATTATCATGTTCTATTCTCTCTAATGTTTAAAACGATATAGTTTCACTAAAAGTATGAACTAAAAACATAAATATCACTAAAATTACTTTACAATTAATAGAATTTAACCAATGACTGAACATTAGGACGTAGTTTTAATCTAAAATAGAATAAAATCTAATAATTTTGGACAAATTATCTCCTATCGAGAAGTTATTGTCAAAAAAAAAAAGAATTAGCAAGATTAAACACATGGGCAGACAATCCAGCTACGATCCACATAAGGAAGCCCAATGCCAAAAGGCCACTCTTTCGTTAATGGACCACGAAATTTGTGCCACTTTCGTTAGTGGAGCAAACTGCAAAGAACAACCCAAAAACCAGCTGAAACAAAAACAATCTCTCTCCCTCTCTGAGGCAGAATACACAGAGCACTGCCAGAGAAATGGCCACTGCTGCACTGTTGACTAAAACCCTTAAATCCCTTAACTACTCCTTCACCCTCAGAGCCATAATTTCGAATCACCGCCAGCTCAGCGGCGTCGCAACAGCTGGCAAGCTCCAATCCGAAGGACATGATGGCCCATCATCATCGGAACAAGAAAAGCTGTCCGGGACTATGAACGAGGATTCCGTATACCTGAAAGGCCCTATGATGAACAAGTCTTCTTCTCAATCGGAATCAGTGAGCATGCCCATGTCTTTCATGACCGGATCAATTGTCGGCAAGAGATTTTATCAGAAGGTAACCACCAGAGAAGCTGATGATGGGAATGGTTGGACAGTGATGCTTGATTATAGAACCCTTAAAACCCCTTCCAAAAGACCCCTTAAGTGCCCCACCCGCACTCTTGCTATGGCTATTGCTGCTGAATGGGAATACCAGGTGGGAACACTCAGCTTCATCAATTTTATGTCTTTTTTTTACCAAACTTTGAAAGTTGTGGGAAAGTTTGAGTCTTTGTTGCAACTGATTCTTTAATAAAAAGAGCTTGGTTTTTTTTTATGGGTTAAAATTTCAATTAGTTACACCTTTTGATGGTGTGGCATTTGGCATTTTTGTATTACAATTTTTACTTGTTGGTTTTCTGGAGATTGATTGGGATGGAATCGCGTGATGAAGTTGTTTGTATTGTAGCAAGCAGATGGCATTAGGCCCTTCACAATGCCTCTGATGAAACTTGCATGCACTGCGTTGGAAAGAGTTCCGCTTACTAGACCGAAGATAATCGAGAATTTGATTAACAGATTTCATCAGGATTTGGTTTTCTGTCGAGCTCCAGGAGACAATGATATCACTAGATGTGTCCTAGGTATGTGTCATCTTTTGTTATTTCGCTATTTATGGGATGTTCCGGTTTGCTTGTCAACTTATATTTCCTCACATCATTTGTAGAACGTCAAGTTGAGAAGATCGATCCTTTGCTTAAATGGTTGGAATCAGAATTTAGGTATAAGCCTGTAGTATACTCCAGCTTCTTTGGCGGTAAGCAGGAAGAAGGTCTAGTGACTGCCATTGAATGCCTTCTTAAAGGGACAAATGATTGTGAATTGGCGGCAATTGATGCAATTGCTGCTGCTGCTCATTCTTTAGTCGTTGCGATTGGGATATATAGTGGTAGATTGAATATTGAGGAGGCCATCGAGCTTATTAGATTAGAAGAAGATTTACAGGTTTGAAGTCTCATAAGTTGTCCATCAACTTCCACCTCTTCTTCTCATCATTTCCACATTCTCAACTTGTTCTCTCTTCTCATTATCTGCAGGTAGATAAATGGGGTCTGGTTGAAGGTGGACATGATGTTGATATTGCTGATCTAAGAGTTCAAGTCTCATCTGCTGCTGTTTTCCTTGGACTTTCAAGGAGGAATTGACTTTTGCATGGTTTTGACTTATTATTAGAGCATGCTTTTTCTTTTGTTTTATCATTGTACCTATACATGTAATGCTAAGTATTTTTTAGAACTTGTAGCATCTGGCCTGACAAAATGAGTAAAATAACAGAAACTCATTTGACTGAATGATATTTAGGCTCTCAAGAATTCAATAATGATTTGTTTTACTGAAAGCTATTTGTTTTTTTGCTTTTGTGTGTGTGACCATCATCTCATGTTGGTTTTCTAAATTCATGCTCCTGAAATAGTAGGCAACCTGCTAGCTTAATGTGCAAACAATTTCCATGGTTTAGTGATTAAACTATGGAATGATAATTCCAGATCAGTTCCCATCCTTCTTGATCGAAGGGCATTCTCTGTTACAAGTTTTTATGCTTTTGTAATTTACAGTTTGTGCCTGATTCTTGTCTGAAACTAGCTTCTTTAAATAGTGTAGTTCCCCATTATGGACTATGGTTACTGTTCATCACTGGATAAGCATTTTCTACTTCTTGCTCCTCTAATGCTATTTTACATCCGAGAAATGGTGATGGTTGGGAAATGCCCCTGCAATAAGCATGCACATTACGTAATATTAATACATTTAGGTCCTGCTTATGGAGTAAAGAAATCCCTTTTGCAGTTTAGGCAAATTAGCTGATTTCCTGTGGATAAAGCTTTAGACCATGTGCAGTATGCTGAGAGTATCCTTCTGACTTTTGAGCACATCAACTAGGAGCAATATTGACAAATGAGAAGGCCCAAATGCCAAACATAGCTTCACGTACCTGCATATCAAGGCCTTTCTTTGCAGCATTGCACACATAGTGGTGGCTGTTTTCTGATATCGCAATAGCAACAAGCTATGTCGCAGTTATTGTTACAACCTATTATGTGGAATGACAGAAAAATTGTTAGCTATTTTCTTCTTTAACATGCATCTTATATTCTATCATTTTCTTCATCATCTGATTGTTGCTGTCAATTCACTTAGAAGGAAACTGCCAAAGAAGTAAAGAGGGAAAGGATCTTTGTCTGTCACCTTGCACAGTAATATATGAAGATGATTCTTGAAACTGAGGACTTGAGAGGAATCTACGCCCATGGCTTGCTTGGACTGCACCAGTCAGTGCTTGAATGAAGACAATCAATCCTACAATTGTAGTAATGGCCATCTTCATCGTTTTAGCAGCAAATGCCATCGGGATTTTGAGTTTGAATTGGTTCGTGAGGAGTTGTCACGAGGATTCTCTTTATATGGAGATCCTAAGTAGATTTTCAGGAATTCAACCAAACTTAATGCAATTAACGTGGGTCAAAAAATATCTCTGTCTGTCCTAGAATATCTTGCCATTTTATTCTGGAGTTCACACATCAAGTTTTTTTTTTTTTTTTTTTTGTTCACACATCAAGTATGCAGGCATTAAAAGGGCACCTTACGCTTCCAATGCAGGTTGTAGAAAAAGTACCATATAGATCGTGTGAGAACAATAACAATATATGTAGTACTTATCGTGAAAAATAGTGAAGCCAACAGCTAGTAAGCGTCACTCTCACCATAAAACTCACAGTAAAGATGAAGATTTGGGATCTTTTGGAAACTTTGAGAGTGCTCAAGTAAATTAATTATTAATTCGATGTAAAATTTACAATTACATAGTCCTATCTGTGTCACTTGCAAAATATGGCATTTACAAATCAACCTGATACGCAGCCAAATGCCCATCAGTATGAACAATTACTATCCCTGATGAGCCACCTGTTTCTTTCACTCCTTCCCAATTCCCTGTCCTTAGACAAGTGGTAAGTAAATTCTTTCATCCAGGACAAGTTTGGTCCTAACAACCATCGGCAGCAACACTGAAGTGGAATAACTCCTAGTTTAAAGACAATACGAGATAAGATCATAAGACAGGATTCAGCAAAGGGTATATTCATTAAGTTAACACGATCTTCTGATTTCCCACAAATGAAATGTGTCCAAGGATAAAAGTAATAGCAGCTGATAATCTGTCAAAATATTCTCAACTTAGTTTTAGTGGCACAGCCGCCCATGTTGCAAGGATATCCATATCTACAGAGAAGAAAGAAGCATATTGGGGGAAAAAATATGAAAGAAACCTCATTCAACAGAAGATAAATGGATGCACAAGAAAACTTGTTTGGAATAAATATTTTCCTACTCTTGAAGTAGAAAAAACAGATAGCAGATCACAAGCACTGCACACATTATTTTCTTAAACAACTTCTGCTGAGTTCTTCAAAATAATCTCAGAAAACATCAGTACACATGCTGCACAGCTCTGGATTTCAAGAATGAAGCAGCTCAAGTTTCTTGATATTCTGAATTTGCTTCCCTGGATTGAGTCCCTTTGGGCAAGCCCTAGCACAATTCAAAATTGTATGACATCGATAAAGCTTGAATTCATGATTTACTGATTCCAGTCGTTCTTGGGTGTACTCATCGCGACTGTCCATAATCCATCTGCATCAGAAATAAAAACTTGTAAAAATCATGTGCAGGCCAATCAATATGCTTATTTCATGAGGATTGTATGAACCTCTGTTAAAAAGGGTTGCGCATCACACAGCAAAACTTGTCTAAAAGTAAGAAATCAACCTAAACGGAATAATCCAATAGATAAAAAATCTGAACTTCTTAAATAAACATAGTGATTCTGTCAACAGCTAGTCACTAGTAACTTATCAATGTTGAGAAAAAACAAGTTGTGAACCATCTACCAGAGAAATTGTAACTGTAAAAGCTATTTTATCTTTGATAAATTTGGCTTCCTTGGATCAAACTCACTATAAACATTGAAACTTCATGCATTTGGGCTTTGTGGGAAGCATGTGACCAAGAGAAAAGTACAGTTGAAGCAGAGGAGGAACAAGCTCTCAAGATAAAACAGCTCCAAACTGATCCTAAAGTCTTAAAAAAGACTTATGGCAGTATGCAGGAAGGAGCATACAGATTCTCGACATAAGACAGTGCGATACTGCACACGTCCGATTTTCACTCATATTTCAGTTCCCAACAAGCACATAACCTAAAAGACAACACACAAAACAGAATCCTAAAAATCCTAACTCCATTACAATTATTCCAAAGTATGTCCACAGACCAACAGAGAAAACCAAAATATAAAGAAGAGAAAATGCAAATGGTGGGCAACTATGGCAAACACAGTCCCAAAATCATAACAAAGCTAATACTGCTTTATGATCAGTCCGAAAGAGAAAAAGATTCCAACAATTAGCTATACTCTTCAGTGCTGAATGCCTGAATCTAATAATAATATCCGATGATGCATTGTTTTGAGGGGAAATGCCACTCTATACCTCTCTATCATTTCCATTAAAGCAAAGCTGCTATATTTACGCAAGGGACATTTAACCATATAGCAATAATTATGCGGTTTTATTCAAGTAAAGAATAATCAAATACTCAGCATTCCAAAAAGAGAAAGAGAGTATTTTTTTAATTTTACCGATTGGCATGGAGGAGAGCGGCAGGGCCGAGATAACTCTCAGGGTTCCACCAGTAACTAGGGCAAGAAGTGCTACAGCAAGCACATAAAATGCATTCATACATCCCATCCAGCTTAGCCCTATCTTTCTTGCTCTGCGGTATCTCCTTCCCGGGAGTCGGTGCAGGGGATTTCCTTTTCAGCCAGGGCTCAATCGACTTATACTGGTTATAGAAATTGGTCATGTCCACCACCAAATCCTTAATCACGAACATATGGGGTAGCGGCGTGATGGTGCTAGCAGACGACCCGGATTCAATCTTTGTCAAGCAGGCCAACCCATTGCAGCCGTTGATATTCATAGCACAAGACCCACAGATCCCTTCCCGGCAAGACCGGCGAAAGGTGAGGGTAGGATCGATCTCGTTCTTGATCTTGATTAAGGCGTCCAATACCATAGGCCCACACTCTTTGAGGTTGATATCATATTCTTTGAGCTCCGGCTTTCCCGGGTTGTTCGGGTTCCATCGGTAGATTTGGAATGTCTTGAGGTTGCTGCTGACCTTGGGGCTGGGCTCCGATTTTTGAACTTCGGCCTCCGATGCGTGGGCCCGGGTTAATACAAGTCTCGCCATCGGAGCTGACGACTGAACCCTAGTTATCGCTCGTCGGACCAAACCAGTCGCCATTAGAATTGATACAGAGCGAACGACAGGAAAGGAACAAAGAAGTAACGTGAAAAAAAAAAGTTGAGAGAGAGAGAGAGTGTGTGTCTGTGGAGCGAGCAGCAATTGGTCGCCTGGAAAAATGAAGATTGACAGAAAAAGGGTTTTTGTTGGGATGACGACAGTGAGGCGGTGAAAATTGAAATGAAATAAGCAACGTTGAGGTTAGGGGTATGTTGGGAATAAAATGCTGGACTTTGAGGTTGCTTGCACTTCCATGTTCGTGTGTTGCCGTGGATGAACGGGGAGTTAATGATGTGGCGGTTTCTGAACCGTTAGTATGAATTTCAGTTCTTCGTGGTTTGCTCGTGGAGCATTTGTTTTAGAATTTTTGACTCTTCTTCGTGAAAAATCATCAAGAATGGTGTCCTGTTGGATCGGGTAAGAATTAAATTTTGGATATTAACAAAATAAAACTTGATGATTTTTCTAAGTTGGGCTCGTGTATAATGTTTTGGCCTAGATCATCAAATTCATTTCTCTTATTAAACAAAGTCCTAATTCAACCCACCCAATCCAAAATCATAATGAAAATAAATAAGAATAATAAATCATTGTAAAGTTTAGTAGGATAATCCTTATAAACTCTTTGTGCATTAATTTTTGAATGTCAATATAAGTATTTTTTTAAATATTTTACCGTAATAATAATACATGTCATTCATATGATAAATCTTGGTTATCGTTATATGGTATAAATGGAGTGCATTATAATTATTATAGTAAAATATTTTTTTAAAAAAAAAATGCTTATGTAACGCTAAATGATTTGTAACTGATAAAAGGTTCATGGGAATTTTGTTATTATTATGGGTTCGTATCACTAATTCAATCATACTATTTTGTCGAGAAATGAAATGAATTCCATTTGTATTTGTTTGGTTGGTTTGTCTTTGACAATGAGTTTCAAAACGGTAAAACATTACAAAAAAAAAAAAAAATCTAATAATTGGTTTCAAGTAAAATTTTCTAATTTCCATTGTGAAAATATTTAAAAATAAGAAATCAGTATTCTTAGAAGTTGTGGTTAAGATTAAAACTTTAGTTGATTAACTTGATAATCAAATTTTGATGAGTGGATAATGATCCTTTAGCAGAGAAAAGTTTGTATACGTCCTAGATTATTACTATTTTTTTACCGAATTTAAATATCCTAATACTCTTAAAAATTGGTCCAAGGTAGTGGAGTATTAATTGAAATAAATACCTACGTATTTTGTTTCCTAACATTTTAGTGGGCAACTGGGGAGTGGGGGATGTGATCAGTCAAACAGTGTTGTATTGTACTCCATGATTTATGAGAGAGAGAAAGTGAATTAGATTTCTGAATAGGAGGATAATTATTAAGAAACAGGCCGGATTTGATTGCTTTTTTTAAAAAAAATTAAAAAGTTTGACTAATATTTGGAAATGAAAGAAGCTGGATGGCTATGCACAAATATTAGTTGGCAACTCGATAGATTTCTCGATTGCTCTCTCCCGCACTCTTCCTTTTTTATGGTTGTACATTCCCACATTGCCTATGCCTCTTCCTGTCCTTTGACACCCTTTTCTTTTCTGTTCATCTTCTCCACCTCTCTCTCTTTCTCTCTCTCTTTTTCTCTCTCTCATTCACCATTTTCCAAGAGAAGATCCGGCCTTGATGATGTCGGTGAGTTTGTTAATCATTCATAGATACATACATGCATGATTTCATTATCGATCGTTGGTGGTTTAATTACGTTGAATATTTTTTCATTATTGCATCATGATGAACGTTAATTAGCAGTATATCTGTCTCCAGGTGACTTTCTTGGCAGGGAACATGAAATGTTTGAATTTGCATCTATTAATAATTGTATTATTAGTATCTGGGGTTATTCTAAGCTGTAATTTTGGACAATGTGAATCATGGAAAGGAATCTGGAAATGTTGCCTCTTATTTATTTATATATATGTATGTATATTTCCTTGTTCTACAAAACTGTCTTGTGTTAACAATTCCGGAATGGAGCTTATTTCTTATAAAAAAAAAATCATTACTTTCTCTAACTAGTTCCATATATTGACCATCGGGCTTAAGGAAACTACCCCCCGTTCATGTGGGAAAAAAAAGAAAGAATAAGAATTATAAACGAAAGAGATGAATCCCATTATTATAGAAGCACTTGGCCCGATGTTTTTGTTGGCGACATGATGCCTCATTCTTAATTTAGATCCGGGGCAACGTCTACCGAAAACTCAAACTGTGTTAGAATTTTCTAATATGCAGCAAGATAAGGGTCGGCCGTTGCCAAAATTTGGCGAGTGGGATGTGAACAATCCAGCATCAGCCGATGGGTTTACGGTCATATTTGCCAAGGCTAGGGATGAGAAGAAAGCCACGGGAACTGCAGCGGGTGGCTCCGCTGGACAGAAAAATTTTGACGATGCATACCAGGCTAATGACGGCCAACAAAATTCCCCCACCACAACGGTATTCATTCCTATTCTTAACTCTTCTTCAAGTCTGACCTGCACATACATGATACACCTTCTATAAGAGATATGACAAGAGCTGGTTTTGATTCTTGGTGTGTATTTTCCTTAATGCTTCCGCAGAAAAATTGGTTCTGTTGCTTCTGAAGGCTGCTAGTGGTGGTACTTTTGAAGCCATGAATATGTCAAAAGCATGGCTGTTGTGGTGGTTGTGGTGGTGGTGGTGGTGGTGGTCTAGTGTCAGCATTAAGTACTACCTAGGGAAGAAGAAGAATGTCAGGCTGTTGCAGTTTCCTTTCCACCAGTGGCATCATCTATTGTTAATACCGTTTCTTCCTATATCTCCGTGTGCCCCTAGCTTGTACTTGGAGAGAGGTGACGAACAAATTAGATAAAACTCTTCTCCTCTCTTTGCTAACTTTGTGGCTTCCAAATCACTTTTTTCCTTGCTCTTTTTTTCCTTTTTTAAACTTTATTGTTAGAGACTAAAATCATAGTGGCAGTAGGTCTCAATAGAATAAAGAAGACTATAGAATGAAGGGAAGTACATAGCCTACAGAGCTTACAAGATCCTGTTGAGAAGATGTGTGTGGTCAGGACATGTATATCTCCCAACTTTGATTGCCATACAGGGTGTGAAACTGACTTGTTCAAAAACGAATTAATATAAATTTAATGAATTTGCTCCACATTTAAGCTAATACTAGGTCATTTTCCCTCTTGGTAAACTGTAAATCATGCTAATTCATTGCAGCACCAAATCATCCCAGCGCTGCAATTGGTCTCCACAAGAATAATAGAATCTATGCTCAGAATAACAAAGATGAACCCAGGAATGCGGTGAGCTCGTAAACAGAATACTAAATCAAAAAATTACATTGCTCCTGCAAATGTTGACAGCCCCCACCCTGAATGAATCTATGATTTATATAAGTCTATAAAGGCCTACTCTGAATCAATGTTAGACACCTAACAAGCAAAAACTAGATTATCTGTGATTAAGCAAAGTGAAATCAGCCATAAGCAGTATCCTAAAGAGGAAAACAACAAGTAACTAAACTGAATCTCCCTGTATATTCTTCAATAGGTGAGTATCAATCAGAATACTATCATGTCTGATATCTTTTCCAAGCAAAAAAATTCAACAAGAGCTTACTGATATTCTCACGGTAAAACATTACTGTATATTGAGAATTAAACTGTCAAGTGTCTGTCATATGCAAAACATACCTAAGTTATGATTTGTCTGGATATCCAAAATGGTACCAGCAACCATTTATACTTGATGTCATTTTGTGTCACAGAACTTAATTACTTACCCAATGCAGAATATAACCCGCCTAAACCTCATCATTACTTAGTCAAAGATCCACATCATGACCAGATTTAGGCTCTGAACAGGACCAATCTTGAAACTTAGACAAGTTATAATTCACAGGATGGTCAAACAGACACGCACGGCCAAATTTGCAGATGCCAAAACGTTCATAATGTCGACAGATACTTCTATCCTGCACAAGGTTATTGAGTTCGTGCAAAATCATGAGCAGAAAAATTAAAAAGCAAATGGAATATCTCAATTTCATGCACAGACTTCAAGAACATCATAAAATGGTTCTTTTTTTATATAGAATAAATGGTTTGTATCAATCAGATTCATAGCAAATATTGTGCATGGATAATGAGAATCTTCCAGCAAAAAAGTACTACATTCATAGGCAATATTTTGCGCGGACAATTAGAATGTTCCAGCAAAAAAATACTACTTTTTAATGTTTACCACATAATAGTGATACTCTCATTTTCCTAGTGTCTCTTCTCTTAAGTGGAGATGTAAACATTAATTCACTAGTTATAGTTAAATAACTCAAACCTTCCAGCATGCACCCATGTACTTTGAGAAACACAGATTATATGGAGAACTTAGCATGCCATGGTCCATTAAGAATGATACTCCAAAAGTGGTATTTGTTAATACTCGCCAAAGCATAAAAGATTGTAATAGAAAACTTCGAACTTACAGGTCTCAGAGGTAGGCCTTTCTCACTCAGAAGACATGCAAGCTGGCCCTTCGGATGGTGAAACCGACATGTAGACTTAAATTTACAGTCCCCAGTTTTCACAAAATAAGCACATTCAGGCTGACCAGGTCGTTCAGGAAATTGTGCAACTTGCCTAGAAATAATCGGCTGCAACATATCTGCAATATTTGCTCCAGGATTTAGATGACCATGCCTACTCCTTTGATGGGAAAATTCTGGTGCCTAATTAAATGAAGGACAAACTGTATAAGAACATGGTACATGATCAAACTTGAAGCAAATAGTGGCAAAGAGGCAATAGAACACACGAGACCACAGGAAAATTGAGAATATGGTGTCATGTATCACAATACTATGCAACCACAAGCTGGATGCTGATCTAAATAATAATTACGAAAAGGTAAAACACCCTGAAACATAGCAGAAAGCACCTGATACCGATTCAATTCAGAATGTGCATGTGTCTCTTGAAGAATTGAATTAGCAATGAGATGAGATGAATTGTCATCTTGGTAGCATAAGGTACTATTAGACAGGGGACGTGAAGACCAAGGTGCTGGATGAGGTCTGGAAGCTTCTGGCAAATTCAGGGAAGCAGATTCACCATTCAGGCATTCCAAAGAATAACCTGATTGTCTCAAGGATTTATCCCTTAGAGACGATTTGTGAGGGACCAGTCCTCCACCAATTGATGAATACTCAGGGTGGTCAAACACACATTGAGATCCATATCCACAGGAACCATTGCGCATGTAGTAGGGGCACTCCTTCTCTCCCTAATCATAGGACAACGTAAATCAAATTATCAATAGAAAC
Source organism: Ophiorrhiza pumila (assembly GCA_016586305.1). Classification (NCBI taxonomy): domain Eukaryota; kingdom Viridiplantae; phylum Streptophyta; class Magnoliopsida; order Gentianales; family Rubiaceae; genus Ophiorrhiza; species Ophiorrhiza pumila. The sequence continues at coordinate 786,338 of BLIW01000007.1, forward strand.
TTTAGTATTCAACTAAACAACATTATGTGCTTTTCAATATCCACTGAGAAAGACGATGAAGATGGGAGAAGAAGAAAATTTAGCATGATCTTGCAACAATTGTGAAATCTAATAAATTAAAGACGTAAACGAAAAATATGAAAAAGTTTGTGAAGAATCTGAAATGCAAGATTACCAATCGCATTGGAAGACCAAGAAAGTTAAGCTCTGGGGCAGCATTGTCAGAATCATCATTGGAGTGACTATATCTGCAAGATTTGCCATATTTGCAACCTCCAGTTGTAGAGTAGTACTGCAACAAAAAAAATAGAGTAAAGCAGCTCAATTTTCACGAAATAAAAATTACTTACAAGACAACAACAAAAGATAGAGCAAGTTACAATTAAACAAAACGAAGGCCAACATCAAGAAAGTTCCAATCTAAAAATTCATGTTTTAACGAGCATCAAATGCAAAAACTGCAGTAGATAAGTGTGTAGCCCAACAAAAGTATTTGAATTTTTAGGAAGTTGATCTCAGTACAATACATCAATGTCTTCCTCGCAAGCTTCTTATATACATTGCCGATGTCAATAAATCATATCAGCTAAAGCAGTAATACAGATCCTAACTTCTGTTTATTAGTAGACATGCATTATAAAACTTAAAATGTTTTACCAGTGATTACTAATAATTGACATTTCCTGTTCATCCACTCTGTAAAATAAATGTTACTAATTTTTAAAGAAAACATGAATGTGTAATATACAAACACATGTATAAGAAGCATTTCAACCTTGCATTCAACATGCCCAGCTTTCTCTAATTCCCAGTCCTTGTCTTTAACAACCTGGAAAATAGAATAACCAAATCTACACAGTTAACAAAATGCTTCGGTTGCCTCTGTCTAAGAATTCAGAACACAAACAAAATCTTATTAAAAAAAAAGGAAAAAAATAAAATAAAATAAATTTCGCAGACGAAGTTAAAAAGCACATAAAACCTTGTGATGAAATCTCATAATACCAGACTGGCATAAAACCTAATGAAATATCATAAATACCAGACGAGTCCTCCTAACAGGATGATTGAATTTGCAGGTGTGACCAAATTTGCAAATGCCGGTTTTAATGTAATGAGGACAATCTCCGGCATAGGGTCGAAGCGGAAGCACTGTGCTGCCGTCGCGAACACCATAGTCATTTTGGTCAAAGCTATGGTCTCCCTTGTCATTGCCGTATGAATTTAGGGCTGCATTTTGGAACTTGTGTATCAAGGCTTCCTCGGCGTGAGAGTTCAAAACGGAAGATGAAAACCCTAGCTCCGGTTGCGCCGACTGGCGTTTCAGATGCGAAGTTGCAACGTCGGGGTCTTCATAAGTTCTCATCTTCCTTCCCTGCATCTGTGTAGCGACAAATAGACAGCAATAGCCACCAGTGAGTGAAGGCAATTTACACTGGCGCAATGCCGCACCTCAAATACGCGCCACTATCCAACCAAAAATGAAATCCCTCCAATTTCTGTCACTGTGCGGGCCCCAAGCTTTTTCATTTTCTCTTTTTGTTTTTCGAATTATATGCCACCCATGGATAAACATTTATAATTTATATATAAATATTTATACAATTGATAATTTATATATGAATATTTAGATATTATACTGAATTAGTATAATGTTTTATTTCTAATTCTAATATTGATAATATATGCCCAATAGAGGTGAACTATTTACACGATTATACTGGATTATAATAGTATTAGAACTTTAATTGCAACACCCGTCCGGTTGAGGCGCGTCATTAGTCAAATTGTACAGGAGATTTTGTTACAAAAAAAGTTTAAAAAAAGCTAAAGAATTATCCATTTTTATTTCACCCACCTGAAATACATGGCAATTTTATCACTCAAATTAAAATATTATTCTATTTAATTTTTTTAATAGAAAATATTCATGTATATGTAATGGGAGGCTTGGCGCAGATATATAATTTTCTTATATATATTTTTAATGTGAGTGATAAAATTATATATTATTTTAAATGTTAAAGATAAAAAAATGAAAAGAATATAGAGGAGGATTTTTGCATTTTCCCTTAAAAATGTAAAATTCCTAATAATGATTCAAATGGATTTCAAAAACTAATGAGTTACAATTCACATATTTTCTGAATTCTGAGGAGGACTTCAACTGGCAGTGAATCATCAACAATACACAAGGTGGTATTCGCGGTTGGATGGCATTAATTGTATGGGATAAGTAAGAATTCGTAAAGTTATTAATAAGAGGCCAAGAGAAGTAAAAATCATTACTCCATTCCATTCAAAGGATTAAAATTCAAAAGCTGCAAAGGATCACGCCTTCAGAAATAATAATTAAATAAAAATGAGGATAGCCTGAACAAATAAACTACTGGACGATGCACGGCTGAAAAAGCTAGTAAAAGAGACGCGAATGCGCAAGATACAACAAGTGGATGGTGGTGGCGACGGGGAGAATTGCGACTGATTTTTCAGAAACTACAGATGCAGAAGAAGAAGAAGAAGAAGAAGTTGAAGATTCCTGTCCCATAACTTTCACGATCATACGCTGCCCTTTATCACAATGCCCAAATGCTCCGCTTATGAAATAAAAGTAGCCAGAGTGGTCAAGACTAAAGATTGTGTTCCCAGTGTTGGAGAAGAAATTTGGACGCGTTGAGTTGCACTTCTTGTAATCCGCCTCGCTCACCTCCATCACCGAATCCTTCCCGTACTTGAATCCTGCCTCAGTCAGTCATGCATATATGTTCATCAGTTCATGGATTATGGACATTATATATATATATGCTTGTGCATGCATGAATGAAATTGAAAATAATATATATAGAGTACTTACGAATGGTGTCGCCAACTCTGAACCTCTTCTCAGATGCCCAATCATTGTAAACTTTGGTGTCATTCGAAGGGGGCACCACCCATCCAGTCTTGTCACCAACTTGAAACTCAAAGGAAGAGACCAACATTAGTTGATGAAGAGATGAGAGAATGATAAGGGAGAGTAGCACGCGAGTCATTGAGAGTGATGATGAGAATTTGTAAGGCGCCATTGGCAGAGCAATATAAATTGAAGGTCTCTGTTTGTGTCTTGCATGGCTGCCTTCCAAGTTTATATACGAGTCTTAAAGTCAGAATACAGGTGGGACTTGCAGTTATGGAGTTGGTTACTTGATAAAGAAACGTGGCGGCCGCCATGGACGTGAAGATGGTAGTGGGCTAGTGTCGTGGGCAGTGTGTGAGCAGTACTGGGCAGCAAGTTTGTGTACTCGGTGGTGTTCGTTGAGGAATTAAGCAAAGCTCAAATTACCCATTTTTACCAACCAAGTCGATAGGTCCAAAATTTAATTAGCAGTACCAAATTCCGTCCCCAATGAATCTGTGAGAGTAGCACATTGTCATGTACTTATGTAAACTAAAGTTTTTGGGTTGGACACAAACTTGTGGATTATCATTCATTCATCTCTTATACTACCGTTTTATAACTTATAAGTCAATAAAAATACATTACACCTATGACTTTTGAAGGGCAATGGATCTTGTAAATTATTTTGTGTATTATTATATAAGATTTTGATACATGTATTTAACACTTATTATTTAGAGTTTACTAATCACTTTATAGGGTTTTAATATTATATAAAAGTAAACTGTCACATTTATAAAAAAATAATACATCAAATGATATACTGAATGGTACAAAAGATCCAGATATAAAATAACTAGAGCATTTAGTATATGATATTGAAAAATTCATGGAATATATTAGAATATTGAAAAATAATAATGATAATAATAAAGAAAGAAACATTGTATAGTCTTAGACATTAGTATCAACTCAACACTCCCAAACTTCGGTTTTCGGTCTAACTAATAATATACATTATATAGTCTTAGACATTAGTATCAACTCAACACTCCCAAACTCTCGGTTTTCGGTCTAACTGATAATATTATGTAAAAACTAATGTGGTATCGTCTCATTAATTTATACGTTAATACGTTATTTTTCATATGTTATAAGTTTAATTTTTTTATACTTTACATAATAATTTTAATATTTTATACGTTAAACTTTTATAATTTAAATGATAAATTGAAATTCATATATCACACACGAAAATGACCCATAATGTTAAGTTGATGGGCGTATTAAAACTCGGGTAATCTACCCCAACAAACCAGTGGCATCGAGTTATAAAAAATATAAAAAGTCTCCAATTCTCCATGAATGAAATGAATAAAAGTGAGTCCAACTCCAACCATATATTCCTAAACATCGCTCACTTACTCCCAACTGCAATTTCATCAGCCTTCCCCTCTCAGCCGTCTCAGGCTCTGAACAACCAATTATTTTCTTCGCTTATTATAAGTAGTATTCAATATCTTGATGATAAATAGTATTTCTCATTCGCCCAACTGGCGGCCAACTCACATGCCATTTTAGACTAAGAAACCAATCGCAGTTTTTCTGTCTTAAAAACGCATTCATTATTATTATTATCTGCTGGCTCTTTCTTGTTCACTACTACTGCTCTACTTGCTTGCACTGTGACTCTGTGAGTATTTATCAGTGCTCTCCCATCACTTGGTTTGGTGGAGGACACTCTCTAAATTCTAAGCCAAATTTCCAGATCCCCATCCATTGGTTTACTACTGTTCCAGAGATGGAGCAGTGTCTGTTTGAGCAATTGAAATCCCATCCTCTATGGCTCCTCCTGCTCGTCTCCCTCGGTTCTCTCAAACTACTCAACTCCCTTCTTTCTCTTCTCAACTGGGCTTATGTCAACTTCCTCAGACCCGCCAAGAATCTCAAGAAATACGGTTCGTGGGCTCTCGTCACCGGACCAACCGATGGCATCGGCAGGGCCTTCGCTTTCCAATTAGCTCGTAAAGGTCTCAATTTGATTCTTGTGGGACGGAACCCGGATAAACTCAAGGACGTCTCACAATCGATCAACGCCAAATACGGCCAGACCCAGGTCAAGACTGTGGTGGTCGACTTCTCTGGTGATTTGAACGAAGGAGCTGAGAGGATTAAAGAGGCGATTGAAGGGTTGGATGTTGGTGTTTTGATCAATAATGTTGGTCTATCGTATCCGTACGCCAGATATTTTCATGAGGTGGATGAGAAATTGTTGGCTGATTTGATTAAGGTTAATGTGGAAGGAACTACCAAGGTTACTCAAGCTGTATTGCCTGGAATGATTCAGAGGAAAAAAGGGGCTATTGTTAATATTGGTTCTGGCGCTGCCATTGTGATTCCTTCGGATCCTCTTTATGCAGTTTATGCGGCCACCAAAGCGTGAGCATTCATTCCACTTTTCCTGCTCTTCTTTTCATTCTCTGTTTTTGTTAGATGTATTTTCTCCGGCTCCGTTGGTTTAGTCATGCTTTAGAGGGCTGAATGCTAACCATAGCTGAGTTTTTAAAGTTCGAATCTTTATGCTCTTCGCGGATCCTAAAACTGGAAAAGTGAACTAATCAATTTCGAAACAAAGTTTTAGGAGATATGTCACGGTTATTTGATTATACGATTTCTCACAACATTAGTGCTAACATTTTCATGCGGCTTGCTGCTGATCTTGATGTACAAATTGTGGGCCGAGAATTGTCCAAAAAAAAAAAAAAGATTTTTTTTTTCAAGTTGCTGATGCAGTGTATTCTTCGTTACTTGATTTGTAAAATCATCTTGAAGGTGTATTCTTGGGGAGTGTGACCTGTTATGTATGACAACATGACATATCTGATTTTCAGACATTTTGATGTGAATCATTGAGCTTGGTGAGTTTGCTTGCAGATATATTGATCAGCTCTCTAGATGCCTATATGTGGAGTACAAGAAGAGTGGAATTGATGTGCAGTGTCAGGTGTGTCCTGAAGCCCTTTATTGTTCTTAATGACTTCATCGCAATAAAATTTGAGCTTATTAATGTGAATACGAGTATATTGGCCTAGGCATTTTTATAAATTCTGAATTTATTTGGTTTTAGAGTTAAACTGGGAGTTCATACTGTAACAACCCAGATTCAGGAAAGGTTACATTTGCGAGTTTGAAGTACCAAACTCATTAGGTAGTTCATACACTCATCTGATATAGCATAAGATTGTTCGTTCAACAATAGAATTTTGGATATTTTTATGCAATAGCTTTTGATTTCTTCTGGTTTATGTTGATCTATTTGAAACTGAGGACTGCAGTAGGTCTAAAAGTTCATGAAAATCATGACATGGAAAATGGCTTCTATATGTTCATTAAGTTAGTAGGGTAGAAGTTTCTCTTATTTTGGTCCTTTGTCGGCCAATATATTCTATTATTGGGACCAAATACATCCTGGATTATGTCTCTCTTTGGCTAATTCTCAGTAAGCAACAGTTGTTATGAGTGCTGGATGCCATTTTTATGTACACTCTATGATTGTGAACTTACCTTTATAAGAAAATATCAAACAAGATACCTATACCATCCTCTTGCACTTTTTCAAGAATGAAAACAAAAGAGCATTCTGCTTTAGATGTTATCTTAAGCTCCTATTGATTTGGTAAAACCAGCTGGTGTTTTCTCATAGCCTATTAATCTTTTAATCTTGGACCTTATTTTTAAAGATTAGCATACGGGAAACAGTTACTCACGGGTCCCCAATGTTTGGGGTACTAAGGTAGTATTGTTTCTGCAAAGTACAAACTGAAACAGTTAATAGTTCTTTTTCTGAGTTGTACAAACTGAAACAGTTAGTATTCTGAGTTGCGCTTCTTTTTCTGTCTCGATTTCTTGGTAATAGTTCACCACCATCGGCATACAAAAGGTTCATCTTCTATAAAATCAAACATGAATTTGTGGTTTATGCTCAATAAAAACATCTTAAATCAAGTGAAATGTAAGTTATAGACTCGGCTGTGGGCTTTGGGCTTTGGTTAGCAATTAGAAAGTTCGTAAACATTTGGAAAAAATACCAATGTACCTTCACAATCACTTAGCATCTAAACATTCGGTTTGTTTGCTTTTTGTGTTTTACATTTTCTTATCTTTTCTCTGTATATAGGTACCATTGTATGTAGCAACTAAGATGGCATCAATCAAAAGATCCTCCTTCTTTGTTCCATCAACAGACGGCTATGCTCGGGCTGCTCTTCGCTGGATTGGCTATGAACCACGTTGCACACCTTATTGGCCACATACTCTTCTATGGGCCGTGGCACATTCATTACCAGAGTGGGTTGTCGATGCTTGGCGTCTGCAGTTCTGCCTGGGAATTCGGAAGAGAGGACAGCTCAAAGACTCAAGGAAGAAGGAATAGAAAGTGTTGTTCTTTCACGTCCTATTTTTATAATTATTGATTTTTTGCTCTCCCACTTCAGATTTATAGCTACGGTTTTAAACATAAAGTCTAGATGGTGAACTTGTCTTGTTTCCGTGGTATGTGTTGGGCTTTCAAAGAACTTAGAACTTGTAGTGAGTTATTTTAACACCTCAGTCGAATTGGGAAATTGTTGCATCTTTTGAAGAAAAAAGAAAGATTGTTATTCATGATTCCTCTCCTGTGGCCTTGGAAATCAAGAAATGAGAAATACGTTAAGCTGTTTTTTTTTTTAGCCTTATCCTCCTCGTAAATGTGGAACCAATATGGATTGTTCAGAAGATGCAATCACAATGGATGCTCCTTAATTTAGTCGGGGCATAAACATTACCACAACGATTTTTTTTCTTATATAATTTATCAAAAAAAAAAAAAAAAAACAGAAAGAGAGGTTGTGGGGGGAGTAGCAGGCTAGCAGCGAAACTTGACCGACATTTGGGCCAGGTACGAGGATTATTTGAAAATCGGAAAAAATGCAGAATAATAATCGCTTTATCCATCTAGATATCAGCAAACTTCCACAAATGGAATGGACGAGTTGCAGAATAATAATCACTTTATCCATCTAGATATCAGCAAACTTCATACATTTCAACGCCAACATTTGCTTGAGTGACGCTATGGTTAAACAAAGTGTTTTTTTTTTTTTGAGTTCTCATCCCTCTCTTTTCTTTGCTGCATTTCTTCAGAGTTTTAACCATGTTTTCAGAATAAATTAGAACAGTTCATTGCAAAAATCCATTCATTCCGCCTGCCGATTGTTAGCGTTTGACCTACAAATGTTGGGAGGAGATGCAATGCAACTAACACTATACAATTTCAAGTAATAAGTAACTCATTCTGCCACTCAAACCCAAGTAAAAAAATCAAAATCTGAAAAATTACATACAACAGTTAGGGTGTGAAGTCCTTCTCATACGATCTCAACATCTCTTTCAGTAACTGGTTGAGCCTCTTTATTTGATCCATGGTTGCTCGTCCTTGTTCTAAAAGATTTTTGACTAAATATCCTGGTGAACATGCTTCGTGACCTGGGAACCGTACGAGGTTGGGTACTCGTGCTGCTCTCACTGTTCTTTTTCGCAAGTGCTTCTATGATAATCTCCATACTACTATCAAAACGCCGCCTGAATGTCGGATACCTCGACATAGATCTAGTGATCCCTTGAAGTCTGCATGACAAAGTTAAAAAGGCACGACAAATCGTCATCTAGCGAAATAATGATGAATCTGGATTCATAGAGATGAAAGCATTCTTCCAACGTCACCTTCGAGCTAAGGCATCAAGTTCAGCTCGTCTTAGCTCAGACTCCGGTGGTGAGCCGATGTCAGATTTTTTCAACCTCTCAGGATCACCACTGAGCATCACTAACTTGCCAAGGTACTGCTCTTCAGCATCCGACAAGTTTTCTGCTTTGATCTGCTCTTTAATGATCAACAATGGATTATGAAACCAATCAAAGATGGCATCTTTTGGCCGATTTGAACTAGTTATTTCAGTCACATTATCATCTGCATTCAGGCAACAATTGTTGGAACAAATCATTTATTTGCTACAACCTCAGACTATTGCATTCCAAATTATTGAAGGAAAAGCATGATAACTCACTTAGCAATATCCCGGCAGAATTGGCTTTAGCTGAGCGTATTAGTGATTGAAGTATGCAATAAGCAGGTAAACCAATGCTTATTATTTTACCACTGTCTTTATTGGACTTGGCATCTTCAATATCTTTTAATGTTATTATACCTTCAGAAACCATAATTTCCCCATAGTGTTGACACTCCTTGAACAAGGCATCAATCAACTACAACAGTCGTTGATGGAGACTGATCAGCATGAAAACACAAATAGAGACAGATATCTCTCAAAGTTGGGATGTTCCCAAAAGATGGATTCTACCAGTAGCACAAAGAATATACCTCAAGGGTCTTCAACTCAACCATTGGGCCACTAAAAGAAGAACTGCGAGAAGGCGGATTTTTAAATGATTCGGGCCTTGAGAAAGAGGCTGCTCGAGAACTGGTAACTGATGCAGCTTTCTTTCTGTACTGGGGCCTGTACAAGTTCAGATGTTTAGAACCACTGCTAGATAATCAATGTCAAATGATTATATGCTCACAACACAGCTCTCTCTCACCTAGGAAAGCAGGAACCTTCTGGCATGTCAAGAACATCGTTACTGTATTCATCATAAATGGATAAGGAAGCAGCAATATAGCAAAGCCCAAGCCAGAGAGATGACTCCTGCAATAAAATATTTACATCAAATATTGCTAAATCTTAATTCATAAAACAGTAAAACAAGAAGGATGTTGACTAACTTGATATACAACAACTGCCGCATAAGAGCCCAGGAATATGCTTGACACAATGGAGCCCAATACCGCACCAACAACAGCCAAAGGCCATAGCAAGATGGCAAGACCTGCAAATGGAACACATAGTGTCTCCAAGAAGGGACCTTCTCGACCAATACAGTCATGAAACAAACGATGCCACCCCTTAAATAGCATGTAAGGGCTTTTGAAAATGGCAATAAATGAGATTACAGCCATGTCAACCATAAATCCGAGAACTCCAGCAATACATGCTCCAGGGAGGTAGAGCAATCTACAATACAAGCTCGATAGTTGTCAGACAAAGTAAAACATTGGCTAAGGGTATAAAGTGAAACACTGCCAACCAAGATAAAAATATCAGGACTAAAACTTATGATCAAACATAACAGAAGATCAAATGTGAAAAAAAAAGGTTACGGTTTAGCGTTGTCTGCATTATGGGTCACACAAAAGTCAAAATATCATTCGGGGCAGAGGAACAGCAATTTCCAACCTGAGAACTTCAGCTGATAATTGACACTGATTTAGACAGGAAGCGAAGGATGCTGATAAGCAATTCCCGTCAATAAGCAACTATTGGAAATATGGTTTTGGAAGATGTTGCAGTATGGTTATTGCTGAAATCACATGCTGAGATGACAAATTGTAGATACAACACCAGTATCTGAGTCTATTAGCTATTCAATTAGACTAAAGAAACCTTGACATCATGACTGATTTTTTCTTTTTGGCAAGTATGGTAGGGAAATAATTGCCACACTCCAAAGAGAGAAATGAACGTGCGTCATGGGAACACACCCAATATCAAATTGCATATAGCCAGGAGGATTTATATCATAGACAAGAGGGAATTATGCCTGATCCTCTGTCCCACGCCAACTCATCGTTACAAACTTCATTGAATGTTACAAAAATTAGTGAGGCGATTGATAGAAAAGAATACTTTCAGAAAGCAACAACAGAAGCACTAACCTGATCTCATAGTACTTTCCATCAGAGGGGTCTTGAAGTCTTAAATCATCCATAATTGAGTAATAAGTATGGTAACATACATCCACAAAATCCCTAACAACAGTAAAGCTTCCTTTCACAGTGTCCCAAGTTCCATCCTGCAAAGTAAGGCCGTCATTGATATTAAAGGAGCAAAAGGTATGGATAATACAAATATCAGAAGTTAAGATAACTCCGCCGTACATAGATGCAATGATAGAATTGACTAGTCTTCCCTTCACCAATGGCTCGAAAAGTGGCAAGCATTGGTGCAAAAAATCCATATGCTGCACCTCCTAAAATGCTACTTAAAACGCCTATTACAGGCCAGATAATTAACAGGACAAGAACAATCATGCAGAGTACAAGCTTCAAAACTGGGCCAAATTTTTTGGTACTGCAGAAAGAAGCATTGGATGGAGGTCACTATTAAGATACACAAAAGAATTTGATAAAACAGGAAAATAAACATTTATATACCTTAATATGCAGTAAATCGTATAGAAAAGGTGCACTGGCCAAAGGCCCAATATAACTGCAGAGTTTCCAAATGATATTACAAGGCATATCGCGGGGCACAAAATGATACCTGGGGAAACAGGCCTAATGTCAGAATTGATACTTGGCAGACAAATCACGACCAGATCTTAGGAGAAAAAAGTACGAATCCTTGCAGTTTATGGTCTCTGATATCCAGGGAAACTGAATTAAGAACTATCACAACATGCCAGGAAAAGAACTCATTTTGACCAGTGAAACGTTGATGCAAAATAATATGCATTTATTTTCCATACCAGAAAAGAAACAAATTCGCAATTGAACGATCAAGAAAAGGGATGTCAGAAACCATTACTAAAAGACAAATCCGATAGACAATAAGGAATTGATTAGTAGAATAGGAGTTAATACGTGTTCACAGTGAAACTACTGAGATTGTCCAGAACAGTCGTTGACAGAGAAATACAAAATAACTGGAACAGTTGAAGGATTAACACAGACCTTTAATAAAACCAAGAATAAGAAGGCCGATAAAGAAAGGCAAGAAACAGATGAAGTTCCACAAAGAAGCCAAACACCCCCTCGGGGGCTCCATAATCCTTCTCACTTGTACTCGATTCTCAGCCAAAAAAAATATATCTACCAAAGCTCCAAACAGAAACTACAAACCCATCTCAAGTCTCAACCAAAACGAAGGAATGAACCCAATGACGCAGATGACAAACTTGGCCTTTACTCCTTCTTTCATCAACTCCTCCCGTGAGTGGGACAGCGAGCCAATGATGCGAGCAGCGTCAGTGGGTCTTCTTTTCTTGAAATCTCTTTTCTTTTCCGTCACCTTTTTCAAGAATTGGGTCCTCTTTAAACGTTGAGGTTTCAATTTGAGAAATAATTTATGTGGCGGGGGGTGTCGTAATTACTACTGAAGTCAGTCAGTTGAACAGCGGTTGGAAAGTCGAGGAAATTGAGATTTGGGAGTTTGAGAGTAGTTACCGACGGACGATGTGGCTAAGATCGAAAACTTTATTTTTTTTTAGGCTAAGATCGAAAACTATTTTGAATTGTTATTAACCTCACAATAAAACAAATACACGGTCCCTTTGTTTGCATGTCCACTAAATTATCACTATTAGTTTTTTTTTTCTAAATAATAATAGTAATAAAAAAAAAGTAGCAAAACCCTCAATAGATTTGGACGAATTTTTAGATTTGTATTCATGTTTGGATTTAGTTTATCCTTACTTTTTTACCTATATTTACTATTATTATTGTATTAAATAAGATGATAGATAAAAGTTTTACCCTTCGTACACAAATTCCAATCATTATAATTTAGATTTTCTTTTAGTCATTTTAGTGATTTCTTAATAATAGTGCAAATACCTTAAACGACACTTATTCATAATCATATGGAGTATAATTTAGTATATCACTATGTAATATTCTTTATAAATGTGACACTTATTTTTTTTATATAATACTATAACCCTATTTAGTGATTGATGAACCCTAAGTGATAAGTGATTATATAAATATTATAATATTATAAGGTGTTTTAGGAAATTATTCACAAAAGTGATACAGAATATCCATTGCAATGGCGCGGTGAATAACTTTGAATATTTTGTAATGATTGGTGAACTCTAAGGGAAAAATGATTATATATGTGTCAATCTTATGGAGTGTTACAAGAATTGACTCACAAAACTTATACATATCCATAGATTTTCTGTATTAGTTTTGTATATCATTTCCTCTATCATTTTATAAGATGTGATATAATTTCCTCTAACACTTTATAATATTTTGACATCGTATATTTAATATTTATCTCTTAGTATTCACTAACCACTTGATAGGGTTTTAGTATTATCTAAAAATACACTTGTCACAATTATAAAGAGTAATACGGAGAATGATAGACCAAATAATACAAAAGATCCAAAGCTATCAATTGAATTTTGTGTATTATTTGGTGTATCACCGTGTGTAACACTCTCTACAGTAATGACATGATCATCTTAAACCTCGTTTTGTAATTTTGATATTTAAAAGCACTAAGTAAAATTATAATTAATTAATATTGTAGCCAATTTAAAATATTTGGTTTTGGACCTATTGGAAAAATTTCAGAAATCCCCAACATCACAAGTGCATGGTTGGCATGTGGCAGCCATTGCACTTGCAGTTCCAGTCTTCGGTCTTCTCCGCCCGCCGTGACACTGTCACAGCATCCCAAGTCTTACTGATCATCTATAAAATGGCAGTGTCTCTCTTTTGGCGAGTGATCAGAAAATCACGAGCAAAATAATGTTTGCGATTGATCGAGATGGTGGCATGGCAGCTAGCTCAGGCCTCAGCCCTCAGGGTGGAGCTTCGACTTCCGACACCTTTCAAGGTTATTCATTGAAAAGCAAAATGGTTCTAGCTAGGTTTCTAGAATCAAAGTAAACATGCATGTCACGATCATCTGATTTAGGTTATCTAACTGGGTTTTAAATAAATATTGGTGTAAGATAATATGAACCGTATGGTAAAATATTGGACCAACTGTAAAATAATATGTTAAAAAAAGAGATTTGATTTGTCTCAGCCTACAATACAGGGTGGCGGATATGATTTGTTGGAGTTTAACTCGTTAACAACTCCAACAAACAATGTCACAGTTTGATGATTAAATGAAGCTTTGTTTTGTGAAATTGCAATGTCAATTAAAATTCCTTAGATTTTCTTCATTTAGTTGAGAGTTAGAGACGATATTTTGATTGGTACGCCGTACGCGGTGGCGAATGGCCGGATCTTCCAAGCTTTTATTTCAACCCAACCCAACGGACCCTCGTTCGAATTGGCAGTCCCTTCGATTAATTGATTGATGTCATAAAAATGTTATGGGAAACAAAACTACACGTGCTGCCAACTGCTACTTACTGTAATAATTTATGGAGTGATTCTGTACGTATCCATCTATGTATACCACTATACCACACGCAACCGCCTCTAACAGAAGAACAATACTTCCTCTCTAATTCTCTATTCTCTTCTCTAAAGAAGAGAGAACAGAGGGAGGGAGTAGTCGCTAGTTGAGCTTGAGAACAGTATTACATCAGCATATATAATAGAGAGACAAGCACAACTCCAAGAAATTCAGCAGGTAAGAGTTTAGTCCAATCCCATTTGAAATCATAAAGGATGCACGGCGCATGGGGTGAATTAGTCTAAAAGAGAGACCGACCTTGTTAATGACATGAGTGAAATTTTGAGATAGTGAAGGAGTAGTGACGCTTCCAATATTGTTCATGATTTTGCTAGTCACGATCAACATCGTCGGCAATAAGAACCCATCACAAACGGCTCCTAAGTAGCCGATGGTCATCAACAATATGTCAACACCATCAGCGTGCATGAAAATCGAGAGAGGATGGTCATCAACAATATGTCAACCCCATGCGCCGTGATTTTCATGCACGCTGATGGTGTTGACATATTGTTGATGACCATCGGCTACTTAGGAGCCGTTTGTGATGGGTTCTTATTGCCGACGATGTTGATCGTGACTAGCAAAATCATGAACAATATTGGAAGCGTCCAAGACTATCACGGTGAACTTATTCAAGATGATAATGGTTTATACACATCACTCGTGCGCCTACAACAAACCGAAACAAGCAAACAAGTTGCAAACAGTATTAATAGCATTAATGATACTAATGCTGCATTAGCTTCAAAGTCTATTCTAAACAGTACTGGTAGGCACATGAGTACAAGTAGTCCAAGACTATCAACTTTTAGCAGGTCTAGTTCAGCTAACTCAGGTGATCCAAGCCATAAAGCCGAGGATGGAACAATTTTGGGCGATCAATCATTTCCAGTTCCCTCATTTAGAAGACTACTTGCCATGAATTTGCCTGAATGGAGGCAAGCACTAGCAGGGGGTACAAGTGCTATACTGTTTGGCGCAATCCAACCATTATATGCATACGCAATGGGGTCGATGGTCTCCGTATATTTCTTGCCGGATCACAGAGAGATCAAGAAGAAGACAGAAATATATGCCTTATGTTTTGTGGGGTTGGCGGTGTTCTCAGTCTTGATAAACCTATGTCAGCATTATAACCTTGCAGCCATGGGGGAGCACTTGACAAAGAGGATCAGAGAAAGAATGCTGTCAAAGATTCTCACATTTGAAATTGGATGGTTTGATCAGGATGGAAATGCAACTGGTGCTATTTGCTCTAGACTGGCGAAAGATGCCAATGTGGTAAGGATTAAAGCAGAAAAAATTGGCCATGAACATGCAATTATTATATATTAAAATCTAACAAGAACAAAATGTAAATATACAGGTGAGGTCATTAGTGGGTGATCGAATGGCACTCCTCATCCAAACTATGTCGGCAGTGATCATTGCCTGCGCTATGGGGCTGATCATTTCATGGAGGCTAGCATCGGTCATGATAGCTGTTCAACCCGTTATCATCATCGGCTTTTACTCCAGACTCGCACTCCTTAAAACCATGTCAAATAAAGCCATCAAAGCCCAAGAGGAAAGTAGTAAGATTGCAGCTGAAGCTGTCTCAAATCTTACAACGGTCGCCGCCTTTAGCTCTCAAGTTCGAATTCTCCAGATGCTCGAAAAAGCTCAAGAAGGACCAAGACGAGAAAGTATTCGCCAGTCATGGTTCACTGGTATCGGGCTGGGTATGTCCAATAGTCTCACGACATTATCTCGAGCTCTTGCCTTTTGGTACGGGGGGAAGCTCATTGCTGCTGGTTCTCTCGGAGCAAAAGCCCTTTTCCAAACCTTCATGATTTTGTTGAGCACCAGTCGTGTCATTGCGGATGCAGGAACAATGACAAATGATCTAGCCAAAGGGTCCAATGCCGTGGGGTCGGTTTTTGCTGTTCTAGATCGGTACTCCTCGATTGATCCTGAAGATCCAGAGGGACACAAACCCGATAAGATAACAGGCAGTGTTGAGTTATGCGACGTTTATTTTGCATACCCCTCCAGGCCCGATGTCATGATCTTTAAAGGATTTTCACTCAAAATTGAGGCAGGAAAATCAACGGCAGTGGTTGGGCAAAGCGGGTCTGGAAAATCAACCGTAATCAGCTTGATCGAGAGGTTCTACGATCCGCTAAAAGGGGTTGTGAAGATCGACAATCGAGATGTGAAATCTTATCAGCTGAGAGCACTAAGAAAGCACATTGCACTGGTAAGCCAGGAGGCCGCATTATTTGCTGGGACCATACGCCAGAACATTACGTACGGTGCAGCAGCACAAGACATTGATGATTCAGAGATCATTGAGGCCGCCAAGGCTGCCAATGCTCATGATTTTGTGTCGGGATTGAAAGATGGATACGATACGTGGTGCGGGGATAAGGGATTGCAACTCTCTGGAGGTCAAAAGCAGCGGATTGCCATAGCCCGCGCCATACTGAAAAACCCAGCAATATTGTTATTGGACGAAGCAACTAGTGCACTAGATAGTCAATCGGAAAAAGGTCTCCAGGATGCTTGAGAGAGTGATGGTGAGAAGGACGAGTGTGGTTGTGGCACACAGACTGAGTACAATCCAGAGCTGCGATACCATTGCTGTTTTGGACAAAGGTAAAGTAGTGGAGATAGGGACCCATTCTTCATTGCTGGCTAAAGGCTCCAATGGAGCTTACTTCTCTCTTGTTAGCCTCCAAACAACGCCCACTCCCGGTAGTTGTAATACCACTAACACCATCAATTAACACTACGTACCCTTTTCTGTCTTTATAATATCTATTAGCAGAATAAGATTGTACTGCAGCTGCACCATACGTGCGCGGACACATATGGTGCAGCTGTGTGTACGTAATGTGCAGCTGCACCATATGTGTGCCCGCACGTATGGTGCAGCTGCTTTACAATCTTATTCATTTGATAGTTATTATAAAGACAGAAAAAATTCAGGATACGTAGTTTTAATTGATGGTGTTAGTGGTACTTGTTCGTTTTCTAAGTTATAATAAATATAAATGTAATAATTCATGGCATGTAACCCATGTGGACAACCATTCTTTTGCTTGCATTTGTTGTTGACAACACAATACATCAAAGCTTTGAACATTTTGTGATTATTGTGGAATCATCCATCCTAGCAAATTTGGCAAGAAGTGTAAGTATTTGCCTATAAATAGAGGCAAATGCTTTAGTTGAAAATCACCCCAAAAACAAGAAAGCTTTCCTTTGCTTTCTTTCTTATTCTCCCTCTTATTCTTTCTTTCACTTCTTTTGGCTTCAAAGCCTTGTGGAAATTAGTGTTCCACTTTTGTAAACTTTCTCCACTTATTAGTGAATTTTGGCACCGCCTCCGGCCGTGGACGTAGGTCACATTGACCGAACCACGTAAATCTTTGTGTCCATTGTCTCATTTATTTTTCTCGTTACTATCATCTATTATTTTTGGGCTATTAGATACAACGTGAGATTTCGATATTTTCCCAACAAATTGGTATCAGAGCCATATCTCATTTCAGATCTTTTAGCCACGATGACAGTAACTAAGCACTCCGTTGAAAGGTTTGATCGGAGTATCAACTTTGGTACATGGCAACTCAGAATGGAAGCCATTCTTATTCAGGATGGGTGTGAGTTAGCTCTTGAAGGAGTAGAGAAAAAGCCTCCAGAAATGACGACACAAAGTTTCTTGAATCTAGATAAAAAGGCTAGATCAGGTATTATATTAAATCTCTCTAACGAGGTTTTGCAGGAAGTTGCCGGTGAAAAGACAGCCAAAGGAATGTGGGACATGTTAAAGTCCATTTATATGAAAAAGACGGTGGAAAATCGGCTGTATTTGAAGCAAAAGTTGTACATGTTAAAAATGACTGAAGGTACATCTATTATCTCACATATTGATATATTTGATTCCATTATTTTGGATTTGGAGAATGTAGATGTTAAGATGGAAGATGAGGATCAAGCCATTTTGTTGTTATGCTCTCTTCCACAGTCATTTAAACATTTTCGTGATACCATGATTTATGGGAAAGATTCTGTCTCATATAGTCATGTAAAATCTGCATTAAAGTCCAAAGAGCAGATTGATAGGGATATCACAGGAGAGACTAGTGAAAGTCAGGCAGAGGGATTAGTGATACGGGGGAGACCTGAAAATAGAAATTTTGATAGTAGTAGATCCAATGGCAGGTCTAAATCCAGACATAAAAATAAAGTTTGTAATTATTGCAAGAAAAAGGGGCACATTAAGGCTGACTGCTACAAATTGAAAAATAAAGAAAAATATAAAAATGAGCAGAATAACAGCAGCACTGCCGAAGCCAGTATAGTTGCAGATGAGAATGATGGAACTTTGTTTGTAGCAACAACAAATAAAGTTAGGTCTAAAGATGAGTGGATTCTAGATTCTGGTTGTTCTTACCACATGAGTCCTGAAAAGGAATTTTTCTCCACATATGAAAAATATGATGGTGGGGTTATTTTGATGGGGAATAATGCTCCATGTGAAGTTGTTGGTAGGGGAACGGTCCAGATAAAGATGTATGATGGAATTGTTAGAACACTCACAAATGTTAGACATGTTCCAGATTTGAAGAAAAATCTCATCTCGTTAGGTACCCTTGATTCTCTCGGGTACAGGTATTCGGCTGAAGGTGGAGTTTTAAAAATTTCACGAGGTGCTCTTGTATTGATGAAAGCTTGCAAGTCTGGTAGTTTGTATATGTTGCAGGGATCTACAGTTTCAGGTGCTGCAGCAGTCTCCGTATCATCAGGTACCGACATCACCAAATTGTGGCATATGCGATTGGGACACTTGAGTGAGAAGGGCTTAACGTTGTTAAGCAACAGGGACCTACTTTGTGGACAAAGTACTGGTAAGATGGACTTTTGTGAACACTGTATTTTTGGGAAACAGAAAAGAGTTAGTTTCAGTTCACCTGCAGTCCATAAAACAAAAGGTACTTTGGATTATATCCATTCTGATCTTTGGGGGCCTTCTCGTGTTCCTTCTAAGGGTGGTGCTAGGTATATGTTAACATTTATTGATGATTTTTCAAGAAAAGTTTGGGTGTATTTCTTGAAAAATAAAAGTGATGTTTTCCTAACATTTAAACAATGGAAGGCTTTGATTGAAAAGCAGACAGGAAAACATATTAAGCGGCTGCGGACAGATAATGGTTTGGAATTTTGTGGAACAGAATTCAATGAATTCTGTAAAAATGAAGGAATTGCTCGACATCGTACCGTTAGAATGACGCCTC
This sequence comes from Ophiorrhiza pumila, assembly GCA_016586305.1. NCBI lineage: Eukaryota > Viridiplantae > Streptophyta > Magnoliopsida > Gentianales > Rubiaceae > Ophiorrhiza > Ophiorrhiza pumila. The sequence goes on from BLIW01000007.1 coordinate 805,798, forward strand.
AACAGAACGGTGTGTCCGAGCGTATGAACCGGACTCTTTTGGAAAGAGCTCGGTGTATGATCTCAAATGCTGGGTTGACTTCAGACTTTTGGGCGGAAGCTATCGCTACAGCTTGTTATATTGTCAACCGTGTTCCGTGTGCTCCTCTTGATTTCAAGACTCCAGAGGAAGTGTGGTCAGGTACTCCTGCTAATTGCTCCAATTTAAGAATATTTGGATGTCCAGCATATATGCATGTTAATGAGGGAAAGTTACAGCCCAGGGCTAGAAAATGTATTTTCCTCGGTTATGCTTCAGGGGTGAAAGGATACAGATTATTTTGTCCTGATCCCAAATCACCTAAATTTGTAATTAGCAGAGATGTTACTTTTGATGAGACATTTATGTTAAATCCTAGAAAAGAGTCTTGTAATCCTTGTAATTTAGAAAAGGAAGATAGCACACAGAAACAGGTGGAGTTAGAGATCATAAATTTCAATCCTTCTCAAAGATCTTCTACGGACCAAGGTGATGAACCAGCTCCAGACCTTGTTGAAGATGAACCAGTAGAAGAAGAATATTCCATAGCCAGAGATAGACCAAGACGAGAGATTCGACCACCACAGAGGTATGCAAATTTGGCAAATTTAGTTGCATATGCTTTATCAACAGCACAGGAAACAGGTGGAGATGGAGAACCTTCCACATATACAGAGGCGATTTCAGGTGCTGATTCAGATAAGTGGGTGGTGGCCATGAATGAAGAAATGGAATCTCTACACAAGAATGGTACTTGGGATCTTGTGACGCCGCCGAAAGAAAAGAAAATTGTTGGCTGCAAATGGGTCTTCAAAAGAAAAGAATGTAATTCGGGTGTTGTCGATGCAAGGTATAAGGCACGATTAGTTGCAAAGGGCTATAGTCAGGTACAAGGTGTTGATTTTAATGATGTTTTCTCACCTGTTGTGAAACATAGCTCTATTCGTGTATTGCTTGCATTAGTAGCCATGTTTGATTTGGAATTGGAACAGCTTGATGTTAAGACAGCGTTCCTACATGGTGAATTAGATGAACAGATCTATATGAAACAACCTGAAGGCTTCGAATTTGAAGGTAAGGAAGACCATGTTTGCTTATTGAAGAAATCCTTGTATGGATTGAAGCAATCTCCAAGACAGTGGTAAAAGAGGTTTGATTCATTTATGTTGGGTCATGATTTCTCCAGGAGCATGTATGATAGTTGTGTTTACTTCCGGAAGTTAAAAGATAATTCATTCATTTATCTTTTGTTATATGTTGATGACATGCTCATTGCGGCTAAGAATCTTGCAGAAATTCACCAGTTGAAGGCCTTATTGAATGGTGAATTTGAAATGAAAAACTTGGGAGCAGCTAAGAAGATTCTTGGTATGGAGATAAGACGAGATAGAGGAGTTGAAAAATTATATCTGACCCAAGAAGGTTACCTTAAGAAAGTTTTGGAGAGATTTGGTATGTTGGATGCCAAACCAGTTAGTACTCCTCTCGCTAGCCATTTTAGGCTATCTGCTGCTCAATCACCAAATTCAGAGGAAGATGAAAGTTATATGGCACGTGTTCCTTATTCGAGTGCCATTGGCAGTATCATGTATGCAATGGTTATCCGAGATATCATTGTTAAGAAGAAGGTCCTTGTTCAGAAAATCAATACGAAGGACAATCCTGCCGATATGTTTACAAAAGCTCTTCCATTATATAAGTTCAAGCAGTGCTTGGACTTGATTGGTGTTCGTGTTTGGTGATTTAGCCCATTGGGGCTTTGCCGAAGGTGTGTTTGATTAATTCACTATTTTTGGGGTTTCATGCCAAGGTGGAGATTTGTAATAATTCATGGCATGTAACCCATGTGGACAACCATTCTTTTGCTTGCATTTGTTGTTGACAACACAATACATCAAAGCTTTGAACATTTTGTGATTATTGTGGAATCATCCATCCTAGCAAATTTGGCAAGAAGTGTAAGCATTTGCCTATAAATAGAGACAAATGCTTTAGTTGAAAAGCACCCCAAAAACAAGAAAGCTTTCCTTTGCTTTCTTTCTTATTCTCCCTCTTATTCTTTCTTTCACTTCTTTTGGCTTCAAAGCCTTGTGGAAATTAGTGTTCCACTTTTGTAAACTTTCTCCACTTATTAGTGAATTTTGGCACCGCCTCCGGCCGTGGACGTAGGTCACATTGACCGAACCACGTAAATCTTTGTGTCCATTGTCTCATTTATTTTTCTCGTTACTATCATCTATTATTTTTGGGCTATTAGATACAACGTGAGATTTCGATATTTTCCCAACAATAAAAATTAATTATGGTTAAAGACAGACAAAAAAGCCAGCAACCATCTCTAGGAGAAACTAAGTTTGTGTAGATGCTGCTTATATGCAGGTGCTCTTTCAAACTTCATTTGTAGTACAGTAGTAGTAAGTACACTAGTGCTTGATATCAGTCATGTACTGTATTTGATTACCAAATAAAGAAAAAAAAAACTTAATGCAAGCTAAGTACATGTATATATGCATACACAAAGAGTTAAATACATAATGTACCTTGTTTGACTTGCCAAAATCGAGCCAGGAATTGATAATGAAGCAAGATTGGAGAAAGTTGCAAAGGTTTGATCAGTTGCAGAAGGAACTAGAGGATGCATGCATCATGCATGGCGGAGTATTTCAAGGATGGAAAGAAGTAGAGGATGCATGCATCATGCATGGTGGAGTATTCATTCAAAGGATGGAAAGAAGTAGAGGATCGATGCATGCATCATGCATGGAGGAGTATTCCAAGGATGGAAAGAGAGGGAAGCTTAGAATTTCCTCCTACCTACAAATATTCTTCAACTAATTCTTGTAGGAATTCAGGCGGAGTTCCAAACAAAGCAGGAGAGAAGCGTGTATATGACCAATTTCTCTATTTTTCTTTCTTGATCAAAATCAGGATCTCGTTCTGTCATACCACTTCAAAGCATTCTAGTAAAACAGCCATTTTTTTATTTACATCCTGCAAAAATCATAGATCATGTCCTCGACCACCGTAAATCGATAAATTTTATCACTCTTCTTTACGCAAGCTCAAGCATCGATCCATTGGGGCATCTTGTTTCTTTTTATTTTTTAATAGAAACTCTAGGGAAGATTGCTCATTGATTTAAAATGTATAGTGTGTAAAATATATTTAATATGTATAGTTTGCGTAAATTATATATATATTTTGTGTAAAATTATGTGTATAGTGTAGGTAAATGTTTGTAATATTGGTAACGTGTGAAAATGTGTATAAAGGTTAAGTCCAAACAACAAAAATTGGATAGAATACTTTGTTCAGTTTTAGCTCAATTAAGCTTAATCATGTTCATTTTAATGGGAACACTTTGTTTTCCGGTTTAGGGTTCCTTTGTTAGATCTAGGAGACGAGGTAGAGAAAATAAAAGGAATGGGAGGAATAAGAATTTTTGCATTAAAAGTCAAATCCAAGGTATATAATAATTTACGCAAAAATTTACATTTCATTTTAAAATTATAATATAATTATTAACTTTACTTTTCCTTCTTCAATATGTTGTATGTGTTCATAATAACAAACTGTTATATAAGATATTGTCTATAATTTTTGTCAAGAAGAAAAACTTGTGCCTTATATTTGTAATTAATAATATTTAAATATTTAAATGCATGTTTCTACTTGCACTCAAACAAAGTCTTAATTTTAAGCTTAAAACTCCCTTCCAAATCTTGTAAAGAAAACCTGCATTATTAGATAATCCTGAAGCTACACAGCTCCTCTCTATATGGCATTGTTTAATTCACTATAGAAAACTTAGGAAAAGTTTTTTGGTTGTAAATAAATGTGAGTGTGGTGGCAGTGGCACCAAATCTTGCTTCATTTTGCACTCAAAATCCACCAGGAAAAATGCTAAACCAAAAAAAAAGTCCTTAATAACATGATCATGATGGAGAATATTCCAATGACACTCACTGTGAAACATACAAAATTTCTAATAAGAATATACCAGTTCAAGTTGTCCATTATCTAAGAACAAAACATACAAAATTTCTCAACAGAACTCTTCCAAATAAACAAGAATTTTACAGCTTAGAAGCATCTCCATTAGTTCCAATTCCTCTCAGGACTAATTCTATACACAGTATGGAATGGCAATTGAACCAAAATCTATGTTGACAAAATTTTGCACAAATGAAAAAGACATCATCATTCAGGAGATGCCAGCCACAAGCTTTCTTAACTACATGGAGTGGCACATGTGATCATGCATGATAGGAAAGCCCTACCGACAACGACAAGCTTACTTATGATTTTCCTTCCTATGTACACTATACATTTCTTTTACATCAAATGGTTTGCTTCTCCTACGAACATGAGCTACATTACAGGTTTCTGTCAAATTTTTCCTGATTTGCACCTTTTCCTTTTTCTCTAGGGGGCGAGGACCAAGAGTGCTTACATCTATAGCAGCACCATAATGATGTGAAGAACGGATGACTGCATCATAGGCCTTCGAAGAGAGACTCAGGCCCTCGTTGTTAGCCCTCAAATACAACTCATAAGCAAGCCTCGGCTTACCATCATTTGCAAGAGCTTCAATCAACACCTTGTAGGTGACCTCATTAGGAGATACATTATGATTCTTCATGTGTTGAAACCATTCATATGCTGCACTTCCCATGTTTTTCCTCGCACAGCCACTGATGATTGCATTGAATGTGACAACTGTTGGCCCCACCCCAGCGGCAATCATCTCCTCCACGATGGAGTTGACGATATTAAATTTACCTTGTGCAGTATAAACTGAAGCCATAATCGTATAGGCATACAAGTTTGGTGTGACTCCAACTTTCACCATATGTTTCCATACTTGAAGGGCTTCATCATAGAGTTTCCCTTTTTCAAGGGCACTAAGCAATGCCCCATAGGAAACAATCGTGGGTTTTTCACCTTGTTCTACCATTCTCTTAAATATTTCCACAGCAGCAGATGTTTCCGAAGCCTTAGAACATGCAACAAGGGCAGCATTCCATTCCTTACTACCTGGTTTAAGGCCCTTCTCTTCCATCTTGTTTAGTAACCTGACACCCCATTTCCAAATCCCCTTTTTTCTAGCCGCTGTGAGCAGTACATTGAAATGAGAAACTATAAGTTCATACGACATAGTATTTGGCTTTGGCCCTTTATCCAACAAGTCCTCGTAAATTTCCAGAGCAGCCCACCACTTTTTAGCCTTTCCCATCAACCAAATCACATGGTTACAAACTGATAAACTAATTTCCACATCACTCTCTCGTATCCTGTTGTACAATTCTTTTGCCACAACATGATGCTCATCATGAGTGCAAGCCCAAACAAGACGCTCGTGTTCTGCTCGACTTGTTTGAAGACCAGCTTTGTCCATTTCTGTTAGTAGTTTCAATCCGTTGATACTTGAATTTTCGCTCTTTAAAAGCCACCTCCGCATTACCTGGTGGCAAATTCGAATTGTGAACTTACCAAACTTTTCGAATTCATTATTCCAATCTTCATCCAAATCTTTTCCTATCTCACCCTTCTGAAATTTGTCTTTGACTTCAACAAAGAACTTTAAGGCTCCAAATCCATCTTCCAGTCTCTGAAAAGCCAACAAAGCTGTTGAATAGGATGCTGGAGTCGGAGACAGACCTTTCTTCGGCATCATTTTAAACAGATTGAGCGCCTCAACTTCCCGACCTTGTTCTATATATATGCCCATCAAAGTGTTGTACGTGACAACATTAGGATGAATACCGTCAGTAGCCATATCATTTATGACTCGGTCGACAATGTCATACCTCCCTGCCTGTTTAATTGCTCCTAGAATGCTATTATAAATGAAAAGGTTGGGCCGAATTGCACCACTGGTGCCTTGACTTCTTCTCCTAAGCCACTCAAACAGAGCCATTGCAGAGTCCAGCCTTTTCTCTTTACCAAAGACTCTAATTAGAGAGGAATAGACCTGAAGGGGTAGTTCGCCCTTTCCCTTGAGAACTTCCTCCACATCGTCGGCAGTTCTGGCCATGTGTAGGCTACAACCCAGTGCTCTAACATCAACTACTTCACTATTTTGAGTCCCAAACCCCTCATCACCGGCTTCTTCATTTCCACGATCATCCCCATTAACAGTGTCAACATGATCGTCGCTAAAAGCCAAGTCCAAGACCCTTACTCCCTCCTCCAATTGAACAGAATCACCTTCTTCTGAAACACCATTTAATGAAGCCGAATTGTCTTTCCTAATATGATTACCTATAGCTTGTTCTTCAAACACCCAAGTCAAAGCAAAGGATGCACCAAAAGGGCCTCTCTTTGGCTCAGAAAAGAGATGTTTGGAGTACTTAGAGAACAGCATACAATTAAAGTCCCAATTTTGGCCCCTGAAGAAAGTTCTACTGCTGATGCCCCTACCGTCCCTAGCTACATGCAAGAGACCGGGGATACTAAAATGACAAGTAGAAGCAGCAAGAATAAATTTTTTCCTTCTAAGCCTTTTCGTGGTTGAATCAGACGATGGACCCAGATCAAAATCCAACTGGGACACCAACCAAGACTCATTTCTGGACGGCCAAGTGCTGAGCGATTGCATTTTGCACTCAAGAAAAATACAAACTAGAATAGACAAGACCCAGAATTGATAAATGAATTAAAGACTCGTCTCATATTAAACCAAACCCCTTCAGTTTCACATTAAAAGACAATTAAAGTTTTAAGTTTCAGAAGCAAAAAAAAAGAAGGCAATACCTTCCAAGATCAAACAATGGAGAGAAGTGGGAAGGAAGCTGTACGGACCGAGAACTTCAGCTATCAAATTCAAGTTGGGGTGTAGTTTCTGACTGAGGAAAGCGTTATTGTTTAGCTAATGATTCCAGTCTGGGCTTCTCACAGCCATTCAAACGCTGGTGAGATGTAACAAATCTTCAACCGTGAAGATGCAATTTAGCACAGCGCGAACGCGAAGAATTAGGACATTAACACTTAAACAATGGGTAATACGACGTCGTGACACCCCCTTTGAGAAGAAGAAGAAATGTGACTGCGTGATGGGCTGAACCCATATTTCTTCTTAAGTACTAGAGCCCGCGGCTGCTTTCGTGGATAATTCTAATACCCTTCGTGAATGGGACTTGGAGAAAGCTTAGAAGAAGTCCAACTCGCAAATTTTCTTCTGAGCTTCTAAAATTATATTTTGTGTGGCCAGCCCAACTTGCCTGGTTAGATTTCTCTGTTATAATCTACAGACAAACTACTAGTTCTATACAATATTATGAAATAACAGTAAAAATAAAGATAAATACACAAAAGAAAATATGTGGAATTATGTCTCTATTCATTAATTATATTGATAATAATTTACATTACAAAGAGTGGTTATTACAACAAAGATTTTATAGAGATTCTCTTGTTTTACAAGTTTTCACATTCTTACTGGATTATCGAAAATAAATTACAATAGGTGAACGAAGTACTTGAATCAGATAGCGCTATACTTGCTAGCTGAACCACGTAATTGAATTATTTATAAATTTAGTATTTATAACAAATAGTTATTCATGAGTGTAGAAGTTTGAAATTGATTGAATTTGAATTTGTACACATTAACAAAAGGATGAATTCAAAGACAATATACATATATCAATTGAATGGATAATAAGCATCCACATTTAGTATTTTTATAACAAGAAAATGTTTCAAACTGGTACCTATATTTTTAATATCAAATTTATGCATTTTCAAAATTTATTTCCTTTCTTCTTTGATTATGGATTTTGAAAGTGGGTATGCCGAATTATTTGGAAAAAAACATTTTGGTCCTGCCAATTGCCAACACAAAAAGGCATTGAGAAATTTAAAGTGATGTAGAGTTAGAATGCACTCTTTTTACGTACAATGATTCCTGCATTAGTGTAAGAAGAAAAATAAAAGATCACAATAGCTCCCGATCCGATTTGTAAATCACTGTGAATGGCGACGTTCGGTCTTCAGAAGAAATGCATATCCAGTTTTAGAAAAAAAATGTATAAGGCAGTTTTATTCTCGAGTCTCAGCAACAAGAAAAATGGAAATTTAATGGAGTTATCGATTTGCAGAGCATATGTTTCCTCGTTAATTATGAAGAATCGTGAAACCAATATACGCACACCATCACACTGCTTGTGTTGTGGTTGTGGGATCATGACCGGCAGCATCTCTTTATCGCATGCCAAAAGATTGCATATCTTACTGGAATCGCGAAACAGTGAAAGAATCAATCTTGTTTACTAGCAGTAGCAATGTAGCATGGGCTTAATTTAATCAAATTTATGGGGGATAATGCTTGGGAATATATACATGCGTCGTTACAACACTGGATCCGTAACATATTTTTGTGAAAGAAGCATGCATGCTTGATGCTTTTGCTTGCTTGCTGCAGTAAAATACGTTCATCACTATCAAAATCTATACAATTAATTAATATTGGATTCAAATATAGTACCATGATCTAGAGAGCGCAATTGATGGTTGTTGATTCATGTTAACAATCAAGAAATGTTTCCGAGGTTTATACGTTCGACCATTTTCATGATTAGAGCCGGACGGATCATGTGATCTCATCGATCTCTTAAAGCACATGCAAATAGATTCGGGGATTGATTGATTTAATTTCTAACAATTTACGACTTAATGTGCATCTATGTTTGGAAAATATATTGGACCATTCTCAGCGGAATTAATGGAATCTTGCAAATTAATTGTCTTTCATTTGACATCGATCATTTCAGTTGATCGAAACCTGCGCTTACCTAAACTTACCTAATCATTTCGTGATTAAGTTTTCATTTTCATATTTCAGGACTTATTCAAATCAATCACAGTATTAATTTAAAAATGGCATCCATTAATTCCCTGATGATTATTGCCAAAATATTGTTTATTTTCTGTTTTAGGAGACTCCTCAAAACCTTATTTCCTTGCATGTTCAGAAAGCATTAAGATTAATTGTATTAATGTTGTAAAAGCTATCTTTTTTACACTTGCCAATTGGCATGACAAACAAATGTTACTAGAAAATTTTAAAAGCAACATTGGCATCCACCATCCCATAATTCTCTTCAACCATTCAATACTCAGAGTAGAAGTAGTTTGTGGGTACTGCCCGACATGGCAAATCCTTTTACAGACAACCAAATATGGTTCCTTCGGATTGTTTCTCCCCACTACCAATGTTATACCATCACAAATTATCAAACATGTGGGGTTGTCTGAATAAGAGATGGATGCCTTCTTTACTTTCTCATCATTCTGGACTGGAGGCTCCATCATACATCCACTCTATGAATTTTGATTAATTCTTAGGTATTGGCATTGAAGATCGAGATCAAGTATGAATGACTTTTTATTCTACTTCTTTAAGACAACAAAAGTGAACCATTTATAAATTCTGCACTTGGGAGCATTAATTTGGTCACGCACTAAGGATACAAGGAAGCCATTTCATCACCATGCTTTAGCCGAATGTCCGAATTACTAATATTCAATTCTCAGCTTTTTCATTAGCCTGCAGTGCTCTCAATTAGCATTAGATGCCAGTTATAAAATTGATGTAACAAATTACAACTCATGTAATAATTAATTGTTTCAAATGACTTTCATGATATGATATTCTAATATCCAAATGAAAACAAAAATGGTAGAATTAATATTAATAGTAGTCGTGAATTCTCTTTATGCAACCAACGTACCATTGTTGTTCATATTTTAAAGAAATTCTTTTTATGCATCCAATCACCATGATGCTTAATTAACTTAGTATTAGTTCTGTGAATTAATGTAAATTTTATTGTAAGAGAGAGATTTTGGCGTTGTTTGCATCTCTCTTCCACATGGGTAGATACCTTAGGATTAGCAACAACCAAAATTAAAGAAACATTTGTATTGTGACCATTAATGTAATCGTAAAGGCGGTTTGAAACACTAATACATAATTGTTAATCAACAATAAATAATTAATAAATCATGCGACAGAGAAGAGTAACGACAAAATTTTTTGCCCAATATCCCTCTGCTCTACGAAACAAATATTCCCTCACTCAAAGGATCATTAACATCACCGCATAATACAATACTTCCTCTATAACTTTTCTCTTCTCAGACCAAAGTTCAAAAGTTGATTTGGAATTAATTATTGTTGATTAATTTTATGCGTACGTAATTGGAACAAGTTTGATGTAAAACATTTAGAGCAACCGACTTATACTAACTGATGGTTAATTAGGTTTGAGTCCGTTAATTAAGGACGGCGTGTTTATAATACTGCCAAACCCATGTGCATCATTAGATTAGCCCACCTCAAGTAACCAATAAAAACACACTACGTGTCACCACCGAACGCCTTTTTTTTTTTTTTTTTTTAACAAAACTGAAACGTTGAAGAAATTGTTTTTAATTCAATTGATATACTACTCTAAACAAGTATTTTTATAAAGAGTAATGATTGAGGGAGTGAAAACTCAAAAAGTGATTGACGTGACATGTATAAAAATACAAACTAATTCATTACCCATTAGAGTTCACTCATCATTTGGTTAGGGTATTAGTTTGTCTTTTTATAACTGGCATGTAAGTCAGTTTGGGTTTTCACTCTAATTTTTCACCCTCCCTATCATTGCTCTTTTATAAAACCTATGTTACGTGTCAATTGTGACAAGATTCTTTATTCAATATAAAACCTATGTTAAAATTATGTAGTTTTATTAAAATTAAATATTAAAAATATAAATATCAGTAAAATTATTTTACTATTATTAGATTATTTACGATAAGATGTAATTTAAATTTAAATTAAAATAATTATCACTTTATAATTATTAGACCCTTTAAAATAAAATAATTATCACTTTATAATTATTAAACTATTTATAATTTTAAACAGATAATCTCATCTTATCTACAGTGCTAGTGGTTCAATTATAGTTAATACTACGGATACGGTGACAAATTTTGTCCTCATCCACTCTGCCGCCTCTTATATATAAGAGGTAAGAGGCAAGGAATTCTGAACGGCTTATCTCCATTCTCCATCCCATTTTCCCAGTTTCTCACCTCAACTTGAGTTTAATTAATTATAGGTAGCCATGAAGCTCATGAAGCTAACATCCAAGAAGTTCTCCAGAAACAACTCCAGTAATAAGTTAGAGAATGGTGGAAATAACAGTGCTAGTGCTAGTTTGGGAGGGGAGATCAAATGGGAACTGCGTCCGGGAGGCATGCTTGTGCAGAAAAGAGAATGCGGGGATGGTAGCAGTGACGGTGCTGGCGAAGGAATGATTACTATCAGAGTCTCCACCGTTTCAAAATGCCATGATATATCCATTCAATCAACTTCAACTTTTGGTAATTCATTCAAAATGCCATCATATATGTATATGATCACTCGAGAGTTTTGTTTCTTAATAATATTGAATTAATATTAATTATGTAATAATTGTTGCAGGAGAAGTAAAGTTGATATTGTCATTGGTGACCAGCTTGGAGCCAAAGGATCAAAGGGTGTTGTTCAAAGGAAAGGAAAGAGAAGACTACGAGTATTTACACATGGTTGGGGTGAGGGACAATGATAAATTGCTGCTCCTAGAAGATCCGGCATTCAAAGAGAGGAAGCTGTTGGGATTGGCCGGAGTCGGAGGGGAAGCCATCGGATCTCCTTATTGCACCACCATTAGTGTCTAAAACCAAAAAACAAAACAAAACTCTCAACTGCTATTATATATTAATTATTTTGTTGATGACTTTAATTATGGTGTTACTCCTTCTAAATTCTAACTAACCACTACCTACCTAATTTAAAAAGAGCAGTGGTTACAAAATTAATTTTGAGTAGCAGTGGTGATTGAACATTTTCACCAACTTGGCTAGAATTAGGCTCCGGCAACATTTTGATGTATTATATATAAAGTACTTCACAATATTTAACTAATTATTATATGTATAATGTATTTAATTTGATATATCCGGCAATCCATTTTCGGTTATTAGACGTTTTTAATATATGAACAGAACAGGCATGATTATATTGTGATTTTAAGTTTTTGCTATTTTTATAGCGTATTGAAATCGTAATTTGAATTTATGAACTCGTTTCAATGGAGCTTGGAGCTGGGAGTTTGGGACATATAATCAAATTATTGTAAACTCGTATCAATCATTGCGTTAAACTCCAGGCATGCCTGCGTGCCTCAAAAAGACAAAAGTGACTCCCCCAGAAACTATACCAAACTTGAGCACATTTGGTAATTTTGCAACGTTCATATAGATGGGTCATGGTTGTGCCTTGTCTTCTTGTGTCCGGGGATCTTTTACATTCAAATTCATGGTTTAGGCTACAAGCTGAAGCCCAAATCTTATGGAACATCTGTCGTATCAAAACGCATTAATTATTTGCTTAATTTCCAATCTGATCATTTGATAATTCTTCAACCAGTGCAATTGGGACACACAAGAATGCAAGGCTGAATTTCCCTGCGTGAAAACGAAAGCTATGATATAGAGAGATCTTAGTTTTCATAAATGACAAGCAACAAGCAACAATCACTGAAAAAATATAAGGACATCAGGAATCCCCACGGTTTTTGTCCAGTCCAGAAAACTGAATCCGTCAAAGCTGCTTCGAATTGAGTTTCTCTACTATGGTTGCGTAAGAATATTTGTTTTGATACACAATTCCTTGTACATGGGATTCTTTTGTCGGAGATGATGAATCTGTGCAAAGATTGATGATTGCGTTGCTCTAAGGTGGCTTGACACAAGATCAGAGCTGAACGTATCCAACAAGTTAAGGGTGTTAATTTTTGGATATATGTTTTGTTTTGACAATCCGCGAAGATTGTACAAATTTTACCAACATGGTTAATTATCCTGTGCATCTGGACCATCGACACTTGCGTCGTAATCTGATGCTTAATATACTTAAAACACTGATTAAATGGTTCCATCCTTCCATGTATGAATCGCGTTATGACAGTGAATGTTTCAATCAACGAAAACGGATGCAATGAAACTTTGAATGTTGCAGTTTTAGCACTGCCACCATGTATTCTACTTACTTTATCACAAATCTTGATTTTGATGATGTAGAGGCTTAGAGATATAGACAAACTGTCCATCGAGATTTACAGCTGATTTTTATTGCAAAGAAGAAGATACCTAGTTGGGGATTTTTTTTTTTTTTACCGCATGCTCTAGTATTAGGGATTTCCTTCTGCTCTTTTTTTTCTTTGTTTGCGTGACGCATTTTTTCCTGCGTTTACAATTTTGGAACTTAGAAAGCCAACAAAGAATGCAAAATACAAGAAGAAGAAACGCATCTTTACTGCATCTTCAACTCCTCTTCACAAATCGACCCTGCACAACAAATCAATGACCGGTATGAATTGATGGTCGGCGGGAGAAGAAAGAAGAAACTCATGAAACTCAACATTAAAATGCATGTACCTTGATACGAGGTCGTTTCTCAGCATTAAGCTTTCTGACTTGATATCTAATCCGTTTGGAGAAGAGTCTATTCAGTCTTTTTTCCTTGTATCTTTTCACACTGGCCTCTCTTTGTCCCACCTTCCACTGATCCCCTCCGCCCACCACAACCACCGCCGCTGCCGCCCCCTGTTCTTCCTGTTGCTCTTCTATCTTCACTTTCACCGAGTCAGGGCCTTGTTCATTTCCCTGGCTTTTTGTAAATTCTGGGACCCTCCATAAACCTCCTCCGTCATTATTTGGCCAACCATCTTTTATCATCCTCTACATCAAACGGAAAATACATACAGATGAAATCAGGAATGCCCCTTAAACAAGTTGCCTCATAATTAAAACTCCCTCGTTCACTCTTATAAAATCTTGGGTAAATTAATGTCAAACAGCATTTGGTATATTCAACCAACTCATAAATTCTTTATAAAAATCTACCTTTTACCCTATTGTAGGATATACAAAAGTGCAAACATAACATTTTTCGTTATAAAAATATACCTTTTACCCTACTGTAGGATATACAAAAGTGCAAACATAACATTTTTCGTTAAAACTAACCATGTCAACCATCATTTGGTATATTCAACGAACTCATAAATTCCTTACAAAAATCTACCTTTTACCCTATTGTAGGATATACAAAAATTCAAATTTAACATTTTTGGTTAAAACTAATGGTGTTTGGTGAAATGTTATTTTTATCCACATATATAACGTTAGCAAAAATAAACAAAAATTGTTATCTTTGCAAAATTCTCTTTTCGATTTATCTCTAAATGGCTGAATTGTGCAGAAATTATGATTTTGGTTTATTTTTACTTACTTTATATATGTGAATAAAAGTGTCATTTCATAAAATACCATAATGTTAGTTTCAATTGAAAATGTTATGTTTAATAGCATAAGAGAGTAAAAGATAGATTTTTATACAATATGGGGTTATGGGTTGGTTGGATATAGCACATAGAGATTTACAAAAATTTACCCTAAAATCTTTTGTTTTGTATAATAATAATCTGAGTAGTAAACTAATTCCATGTTAATTGAATGATCAAGTCCATGTATGCCCAATGGACTACCAAATCAGAATTTGTTTGCTCAGACAAAATCTGCTGAATAATTGGATAGAACAAGTATCACAAAAATGATTGTCGTTTCAGCTGCGGAAGCTGCCTATTGTTCAGCTGATGCAAGTAGGGAAAATTTTGCAAACAAAAGCGTAGGTGCCAGCTGAACAATTAGGGGCCCACATACCAAAAAGAAAAAGCAAAAAGTTCAAGCAGGGGGCCCAATGATTCCAATGACTCAATTAAAATTGGCCACCATCCAACTTAATGTTCAACTGTCAATGCACCCCACCGCCCCATGCACTCTACAGTCCACACCGTCCTTCCCTCCAGAATGGCAGAATACAGAGTGCCAAGTCCCATCTCAATTCTCATGCCCACCCACCACCACAGGACAGTAACTCTGTCAGTGGCGCATTTTACTACTCTTAATTTTCTACAAATTAGAGTGCCAATTTAATCAGGACCCTTCATATTCATATTCATATTTATTCAAACTAGGAGATCATGATCATCAACCTTACTCGAAATTCATCGACGGACATCCAAGATCCTTCCACGTAAGCATTACTACGTGCTACTAATAAATTTGCACAGCGTCCATAAATTCAACTCAAAGAAAAAATTGTAGAAATGGGTGGGGGCGGAGAGAAGATCTTACATTGGGGAGTTGAGAGGCGAAGAGGAAATCGTGGTGGATATCGGGGACTGTTTGTGGGGATTGTGGGGAAGAAGCTGCACATGCTGCATGTAAGAAAAGTGGGCCTTTATCTGACCACGCGGTCAAGATCTCCTTGTAGTCAAGCTTCAAAGACAGCCCTTGATTTCCCCGACGCAGATCAGGGACGGCGCAGCTACTCACTTCCTGATCGTCCCTCCGCTCAACCACCTCCGAGTAACGCACCCACCTTTCTTCACTTGGCTCCCGCTCTTTATTCCTCAAAGCCGTCCGTACCAGGGCCACCTCCTGATCTCGACTATCCTCCTCCTCCTGTCTCCCTGCGTATGCGTACGTTAGAGAAGCCGACGGCGACAGCAGCGTCGTCGTACTGCTATCGGAATTATTGTTTTTATCATCCACCTGATTAAACGAAGGCTTAGTGGAGGATCCGAGGAGCCCCGTGAGAGTGGTGGCTCCACCGTCTGCGGCGGAGAACAAGTAGGCCATGTTCTCGTCGTGGGCTTCTTTCTCTTCGACTAAATTTTCTGGGTGAAGTGGGAACAGGTTGAGCTGATTGGAGTTAGATGTTGTGGTTGTAGTAGTAGTAGTAGTGACGGTGGAGCTGGGCATTTCGCTGTAATATTCTTGGGATTTTTCTCTGGAAAATTGAAGTCGGAGGCTCAGATACTTGGGCTTTCTAGTCTTACTTCTGGTTCTGGTTTTGGTTTTCCGAGACGTCGTTTGTTTGTTTCCGGATAATCTTTTTCTCTTTTTATTGATCAAAGATGAGATGGGATCAGTATCGGTGCCACTGCCACTGCCACTGCCAGTCGTAGTGTATTTGTTACGCTGCTTACGCATACTGATTCTTGCTCTCTTCTTCCCCCTGGAGTCCGAAACCATCCTTTTGAATTTGTTTTCCTCTTTATTTATTGTTTAGAACACTCCTCCAGGCTCCAGCACTACTATAGTCGCACAGACAATCACAGAAAAGTGCAGAAGAGTTGAGAGAAAAAGTGTAAGGTGTGTGGGGAAGACTTTTACCTTTTTGGGTCGTCTCAGTAATGTATAGGTGTGGACGAGGAGTTCATGATGATGATGATGATCATGACGTATCGCATCACAAGCTGAGCTGTTGTTTTTACTCGACACGTGTATTGATACCATTGGTTCTTCAATGGTGATTGTAGATTTCGTTTTGCTAAACCTTACATCATCTCACTAGCACTAGAAAGATATTAGTTGAAGTGCGCAGGCAGTGCTAATTTGAGCTGATGTTGTTTTCTATATTACGCAGATACTATTAAGTACTGTTCTTTAAATGAGTCATGCCACACACGTGATAATTCTCAGTTCTCTTTATTCCTTTACTCCACTTTACTACTGCACTGCTCTTACAAGACTACAACCATCTTGCTTTTTTTTTCCTTTTATTTTTATTTTTTTTAATAAAATAAATTCAAGATTCACCCTGAATTAAAATCACTGTTTTGTTTCCAACCTTTTTCAATTATATCATCATCTAATAATAATCATAAATTTAAATTTGTATGCACCTTATCTGACCATTCGTTACTTTACCATTAAACCATATAAATAACTCTTATTTTTATTGCCTATTTTATCCTAAAAATAAAAAAATATCAGTTAAATGTAATCTAGATATAAAAATGTCTTGCTGGCTAACAACCTATCATAACCCTCTATATTTTTTTGGAATTTAGAATTTGACTGCTGCATAGTTAAATCGAAATCGAATGTTGATGATAATTTGATATTGAAACAATAACAATTAGATATGATGAAATTACTATTATAACACTAAATAAACAAATGATATCATTTGAACTGGATTCATAAATGAGATGAGAGTTAATTATAAGAGTAATGATTAGAGTGAAAACGCAAAGTGAGTGACGTGACAGTTATAAAAAGACAAACTAATACCCTAATCAAATGATGAGTGAACCCTAATGGATAATGGATTAGTTTGTCTTTTTATAACTGCCACGTCAGTCACTTTGCGTTTTCACTCTAATTTTTCACTCCCCCAATCATTACTCTAATTATAATTTTAATGCACAATAAAAATGGAAGAAAATTAAGATAGTCATTTCAACGTTTATTAATTGCCTATTTCACGTGTCATATACGAACTCATTTTATAGGAGTTTTTGGCCTCTGACTCAGTGCAAGTCATCATGCATTTGCAAAATCATTTTCTTGATCAATCTTCAACGTTTATATAGGATTTTTATCTCCAAAAAAAAGACTACATGGAACATTCTAAGACAATAGAGAGATCTTGTCTTAAGTTTGATATTACATGCATATACAACCATGAATCATCAAACATATAAGCATGAGTAGAACAACATAACATTTTTCAGTTTGTTGACTAAAGCTTAACGTGAATCATAATCAACCTAGAAAAACACCTAAACAGGCTACTCAGCTTAAAAACAAGTGTGGACAAAGACTCTTGTGAAACCGGTTTATTCGTGTTTCATATATGAAATTGTGAATCTAATTTCATGTCGGTTTTGTTGTACGATAAATCGTGATTAATTACAATTTTATATATGAACTAATAAGGTTCACATGGTACCACCACAAGCGTGTGCTAGTGCCAAATGATGAAAAATAAAAAGCCCTCCAATCCAAAGATGAAGCGGTCAAATATGCAATTATGGAATAGACAAGTATTAAGCGTATGATTTTAATAGTTTTTTTTTTTTGGTCACAAACAGATGATAAAAGGCCATCCCTCACAACTAATGTAATATGTTTCTATTTCTTAGACAAAATTTATAATAATAATAATAGTACTACAAAGTTATCATGTATTTATTACTAAGAATGCACGAAATCAGATTATGTATTCAATATTATTTCGTTATATTCTGGGTAATGTTCAAAATGACGTAATTTTACTAAAACTATGGACTAAAAGCATACATATTATTAAAATTATATTACAATTAATAGAACATAACCGAGAGATGAATGAACTCTACCACGTAATTTTAATTTAAGATAGGATAACACATGATAATTTTGAATATAATATCTCATCTCAAAATGCACATATAACTATGTTAAATATGTACTTTCGAGATGAGATATTTTGTCCAAAATTATATTGTCTCCATTGTTCAAAACAACGTAATTTAACTAAAATTAGGGGATAAAAATATAAATATCACTAAAGTCACTTTACAATTATTACACTCTAACCAACAAATGAGTGAACCCTAGTACATAATTTTAATTTTAAATATGATAAGACAATATAATGTTCTCATACCTTCCTTTGCACTCTTGAATATTTATATAAGTTACATGCAAACAAACCTCTTTATTTGGTGAGTAGTGACTTATTGTATTAATTTATCTCTAAATATATACAAAAAAAATACCAATATTTTAATTTTAAAAATTACACTAAAATTAATCCTAAAATAAAATTTTAAAAAATTTGGTCAAATTTTTTATTTTTTTTCATTTTTATTTTTATCATTAGCGATATTTTTTATTTTACACAAACTTACATTATCTATGACTTTAACCCAATGAGTCAAAGGTTAAAGGGAGTGGACCAACTCAAAGGGCAAGAAGGATGGCTGTGTCAAAATAATCCCGGCAAATTTGGATAAAAATTAACAATCCAACTTTGGCTGTTGATTGTTGACCGAGTTTGGTGGACTGGATCCTATACCAACCAATCAATGTGTGCCCTAAAAGACTTATCCCTACTATATCAGTTCAAGAGCCCGTTCTTTGTTTGTTTTGGTGCTACGCTCGAAACTTAGCCCAAACAATCTTTGTATTGAAGCCCGACTTGCATGTCCAAAACCCTAACTCCTTAAGCATAAACTAGCCCCTTTCTTTTCATATTTTTTAAAAGAGCAATGATAGGGGGAGTGAAAAATTAGAGTGAAAAATGGGAGTGACTGACGTGGCAGTGATAAAAAGACAAACTAATACCCTAACCAAATGATGAGTGAACTCTAATGGATAAAGGATTAGTTTGTCTTTTTATCACTGCCACGTCAGTCACTCCCATTTTTCACTCCAGAATTTCACTCCCCCTATCATTTCTCTTTTTAAAATATACCTTAAAAAAATATGTAATCCAAAATCCTTGAATTAACACTTTATTACTTTATTTTAATAAGAAATTGTGTTAGAAAAATTGTTTATTATTAAATATTTAAAAATTTAAATTTAATATATTATTTATAAAAAAATAAACAAATTGCAACAAAAATAATTAGTGTAATATTTTTTTATTTTAATTTTTTTAAAAAAAATAATAAAATAAACAAGTCATATTCTCACAAATTTTTATTAATATAATATTTATTTTCACCCTCAGATTATAAGAAAAAAATTATATGAAAATAATATGACACTTTTTTCTATTAATAGTTTTTATTACTTTCTCAATTAAATTGTAAAATATTTACCAATATATACTTCAAAAAATTTAGGCTCCATTTGTTTACAATTGTTTTGGTGTTTTATTTTATAAATTCAATTTGCTTTATTTGTTTTGTCCATTTTTTTATCAATTTTTTTAAAAAAAAAAGAAATAATGTTACAATAATTATTTTTACAACATTGTTTTTTATATTTTTATAAATAAATTATTACATTTAAATTTGACTTTTAAATTTTTAATAATAAAAAATTCTTCCTAAGAATTTTTTACCAATTAAACTCATAAAATATTAATTCAAATTTGAAATTTAAATTTTATTAATAAAAAATTCTCGAATATAATGTTCACTGAAACAAACTCATAAATCCAAACAACTCCAAAATATTTATTTCTTATAACTAATATCAACAAAAAAAAATTATACTATAAAACTAAAAAAAATACTCTCATCAAGGTGAGTTATATTTTTGTTGTTAAAATACTAAACATAAACATATGGTAACTATAAATTATTATTTTTATTTCTAATAACGCTCCTTATACTAATATTTTATCAAAATAATTCGCGTAAGTTAAAAGTTAAAAGGAAGACACCACCATATATATATATATATAATAGAAATCTCGATTTCATGTATTTTTTTTATGCTACAATTTAATTCACAAACTTTAAATAATAAAACGGCAACAAATTTTATTTTAGGATGTGGATGCATTTATTCACTTCTATTTTTATTCTGAGCGATTTTTTTCATTGTGATCTATTATTATTTTGAAATGTTAATTTGCTCATAATATAATTAAGGCAGTAGGAATTTTTTATTATAAAAAATTTAAAATTGAAATTTGAATTAATATTTTGTGAGTTTATTTTGGTAAAAAAATGTCTTAGAAAGAAATTTTTATTATTAAAAATTTAAAAGTCAAATTTAAATTTAATAATTTATTTATAAAAATATAAAAACAATGTTGTAACAAAAATAATTACGGTAACATTATTTTTTTTATTTTACAAATCTTGATAAAAAAAAATGGACAAAAAAATTGAATTTATGAAATAAAACATTAAAATAATGATAAACAAATGGAGTCTAAATTTTTTGAAGTATATATTGGTAAATATTTTATAATTTAATTGAGAGAACAATAAAATCTATTAATAGCAATAAGTGCCATATATATTTTTATGTAATTTTTTTCTTATTATTTGAGGGTGAAAATAAATATTATATTAATAAATATTTGAGAGGAAAATCCGTGTAAAGGAAAAGAAAATAGAAGTTAAGGAAAGATGTTATAAAGAATTGAGTAGTTAATGATAAAGTAGAAATAAAATAAAGAAAAGTTGTACTCATAAATAGAGAAAAAAAAAATTAATTGATTAAAAATAAATTTAAAATATATGTAATTTATTGGGGAGTTCTCCCACAATAACAACCGCCTATATTTATATGTCCCGTATCGATATTACTATTTATTGATTTATTTTTATGTAGATATTAGATAGTGTGGAAAAGCTTCGTAGTTCGGGAAGTGGCCGCCAAACTGCATATCCGTCAGCAAATCTGACTGTTCCGATTGTAGTCGGAGAAGACGAAGGAGATGACTGCTGATGAACGGATCCTTGATTCGGAGGTTCATCTAAACGAAACGGTAATTCATTCATTCTATCTCCCCTCTTCTGTTTCTGTATCAAAATCTAGATTTCTTTTCGTTTAAATTTCATCATTATCATATGTGAGAATTATAAATTTTGATTATCTTTGAATATTACAAGGATTGGAGGTTACCCTTTTGATTTCTAAGTTGGAAATTGTTCAATTACTATTTTGTTATTGTGCAAGCAGATGAAGATTTTACCAGTGCATTGATATCTTTCTCTCTGTATCTATGTTCAATATAATTAAAGAAGAAGAAATCCCGTTACAGAATGTTGTTCAAATTCATGTGATACTTGTTTTTTTGTTCTCATCTTAACACTGAATATATGTTTAACCATCATATCAGGCAAAATCTTCTATGCTCAAAAATATCACCAATAAGATGGGAACCCTTCAAACAGTCAATGGTTGTAACAATAGGAATGTGGAAAAAATCACCAGTAAGATGGGAGTAATTCTAAGGGTCAATATGCGTGATGGGGGTGTGAAGCCCTGCAAAAATAGAAGATTTGTGAAATTTGGAAGACCCGCAGGATTTGAGGATGGTGATTTTCCTGAATGGTTCTTGACTGAAGTTCTTGCAAGGCTTCCTGTTAAGTTGGTCTTTAGGTGCAAATGCGTATCAAAACATTGGCTCTCTGTCATCTCCTATCCATCTTTTTCCCGTTTCTATCTATCTCGAGCCTCTGCCTCCTTGATAGCTCGCTGCCCATGGACCATTGTTCCCAAGGGAATGCTTGTTGATAACCCTAAGCTGCCCATCTTTACTCATTTTAAGCCATTAGAGGATATCTATTCTGGTAATTTGACATTCCCTGATACTTGTGTACTTCCTTTACCAAATTCTCAGGAAGCTAAGATTGAATCTAGGGCGGACAGATACTATATCTCTGCAATTGACAATGGGTTTGTGTTGTATGGTTGGTCTCATTATAGGGGGCCTTCGGTGAATCTTATTGCCGAATATTATATCTGTAATCCTCTGACCAAGCAATGGTTTGCCCTTCCTGCATCCAAAAATTGCTACAGACATGTAGGTGAGGGGTTTATCGCACAAGTTGAGGCAGGAATTTTAAAAAGTTATAAGGTTGTATTACTTTATTGTCCTAGTGGGGGCGGGAATTTGCTGGAGTTTGAGATATTTTCTTCTGAAACTGGTGAATGGAAAGAGTTTAACGTCTACTCTAAAATTGCATTTCGAGCTTCCTTGTACAAGAAACCTGTAGTTCTGAACAACAATCTGCATTGGGAATATCGTGGACTTGGAATTATAGCCTATGATCCTTACAACAGTCCTGATAAGTGTCGCATCATCAAGTTTCCGGCTGAACATAGCAAGTCAAACAAAGGTCCATTGTGTAGCATGTTTTGTGCACATCAAGGAAGCCTCAAGCTTTTGCAGCTTACTCCGATGATTCAGCAACATGGATATTCAGGTTTCAAAATATGGGCGCTGGAGGACTACAGCACCGACCATTGGTATCTGCAGCATGCAATCAGGAATGAAGATATTATATTAGACAATAGACTGTATATGTGGGGTGGGAGGATATATTGCGAATTAGTATGTTTCCATCCATATGATGCAGACACTGTTTATTTGGTGTGGGAAGACGATAATTTGGTTTCATACAACATACAAACAAGGAGAGTGGAAGTAGTTGGTATTTTTCAGAAACGATCAGAGAAAAATATGAAAACTCTGGGGGATCGTCAACCATACTTCCTGCTCAACCTTCCTCCTTGGCCGGTCTGCATTCCACCTTCCCTCCTAATTATGAGTAGGAACTGCTGATTATTGATTAGTTATGTGCTCTTGAGTTATGTCTATTTTTTGAATTGTTATTTAAGAAGATGAGCTTGCTGTGCTGATCCTGATCCTGATCCTGATCCTGATCCTCATTTGTTGTGTAAGAAAAGTCGAACTAAAGATATGGGGTGCTATTACTATATGTTATTTTCTTTTGATGAATTTTAAATTTTTTATCTGCCAAAGAAACTACAAGGAACATACTAATAAGAGATTTGGTTTCTGTCTGCATCCTCTTTACTGAAGAGGTGAAGATGGATGGATGGATCGATCGCTCTTGTGTTTTTAACAAATTTGGTGGACAAATAATTGATTTAATGGTGGAGGTTTTGTTAGATAAGTCAGAAATCAGAATGGTATGGTCGAAGAATTGAACAAATTGCGACGGAAGACAACAGTTACAGATTATCCAGAAAAGCCTATTCCAAGTTTGCAAATGACATACACAAATAAATTTACAGAGCCTATTAATTATTAAACTGTCCACTTTCAAGGTGTTGGTAGTTCGACTGCGTTTTTAATTTTCATGCCAAAGCCAAAACATAATTAATAATGGTGTGACTGTGATGTCAGCCAAAACATAATTAATAATGACTGTGATGTCAAATGAAATACTACTGGTACTTAGTAATCACGTTGTTTCACAATGTGGACCATAATCATTATTTACATTTTACAGATTACTGCTTTGTTATCCTTTTAGTATTTCTATTTTAATCTATCACAAATTAAAACTCTCCATATCCTATCTTATACATTAAGACAAACAAATCTGATAATCTACCATGCATAATCATTTAAAATAACTCCAATATTTGGATCAATGATTCAACAATCTCACAATTAAGCTATATGTGTAATTTTATAATTATTTTTTACAAAAAATTACCGAATGAACTCAACATTGTTGTGAGTAAATAAATGTGTCTATAACCAGCCGAGCCCATTAATCATATCAACAATTGGCTTTTATTACAACTACTGCAACTAAATTCATCAATAGTCACATATAATGATACGGATCATGATCATGCATTATATGGATGTGTAAGCATGAAAATTTCATAAAATATAATCCTAACATCTTAGGGGTGTCTGTATGGTTAGGTGTTTAAGAGAAAGGAAAGAGAATGAAATGATAGAGTTGTGTTTGATAGGATATAATGATTCTTTTAAAATTATTTTTATATATTAATTTTGAGTAATACTTCACACCCTATACTTTGGGAGAGATGAATGTGATTATCATATCTATTAATTACTATTATCATTATCATTGTCGTCTTTGTCCATCAACCAAGCATATCCTTAGTGAAATAAAATCATACATAAAATTATTGTTTAAATAAATAGAAATTGAAGTGAATGTAAATATATCTATATCATAAAAGCATCTAATAATACAAATCCACCAAAACTGAATATCTTTAACATCATCAAGTTGCTATTGTTTTAGAATATAAGACGGTTAACTTACACATAAAGAAGACAGACATCAACTATGAAGAGACTTTATAAGTATTAAAACAAAAATTAATCAAAATAAAGGTAACCTTATCTATAGTTATGGAGAACTCCATTAATAATTTGGTTTAACAATCAAACACCGATAATTATAACATATCGAATAATAAATTTTATTTTTTTGTTGATTTGTTGTTCACATATAACACTACAAAGTTATCATACGAGTGCTCATGTAACTATATTAAACATCTACCTTCCTTTGCACTTATGAATATTGTTAGGTCCTAAATGTAACCTAAGAGGAGGGGTGAATTAGGTTATTCATTTTTAACAATAAATTAATTTTTTTTAACTTAATAGAAAGTTTTAAATATAGAGGTTGAATTTGACATAATGGGTAATTGGGTATTAGTATACCACTTGAAATAAATGTCAATACAAAAAGTGTCACGAATTACAACTAAATTGCTAAAAGAAAGAATTATCAAGAGAGAGGAAAATTCAAATTTAGAGAGGGAAAGAGTGAAATGTTCTTTGAGGTTGGAGGTCAAAGGTTCGAATCCCTTCAATAGCATTTTCCCTCGCTTGCCTCTGGTATTCCAACGCACTTGAAGTGGTTCCGAGTCAACCCAAAGCGCGTGCAAGAGGTCTAGGATCTGAGATAATTCTGCGGTATAAATAGGGTAATTTGTAATAATTTAGAATTAGTTTTGTAATAGCACAAGACTTTAAAAAAAAAGTGAAATGTTATGGTTATTGGCCCAATCAGGAGCCCAATTCATGAAGCTTATGACATTACCCACCTATATATAGTCTGGCCCAGTCCTTCATTCCTTACCACCTTTTGAATTCGATTTCCCCGCCCCTTTTTCTTTCCTTCCTTCTTCCCCTTCCCGAACTTTCTTTTCTCTGAAACTTCAACCATAAAATGGCATTTCCACTAAAGAATGCGATCTTTTCCAGTGCAGAAAACAAAGAATCCGTCACACTTTTGATTGATACTGAAGAACAATGCATGGTTTCAGCTGGATATCCAGATTGGGGAAAAGATCTTAGGCATAGGGCTATCCGGATGATTCACTCGGTAAGCCCTCGTCTTCAATTGGGAATTTTTTGTTTCGAAAAAACCCTAATTTTATTTTTTCTTTTCAGCGCTTGAATTCTGATCCTGAATTGAATGAAAATCCGTATCTGCCGTTCTTAACACTGAATCTCTTTGATCGTGTGGCCTCGCTGTACGAAATTTTTAAGGTATTAAGAAAACGCTTCATCTCTAGAATTTCTTATAAAACAGAAGAAAAATTTAGGTTCTTGAAACTTGCACAGATTCTTGAAGGTAGTGCTCTGGGTAATATGATAGATAGCTGCATACGACTTGCTCGCAAATTCCAGCATGCGTCCGTGTTAGAGGTATTTTTTTAATTAATTAATTAATTAATTATATATTCTAATTTTTTTTTTCTTTCAGAATATTTCTGAAAATGAAGCTGAGTCTTATCTTGAGGAATATGTCTTCACACAACTGAATGGACTGGTTAATCCAGTTACGCCACTCACATATCTCGACTTTTTGGTGAAGAAGTTGACTCATGATATCACAGATCCTAATCGAATCATCAAACAAGCTAGGGTTTCCATATCACTTGCCTTTTTTAGTAAGTATTACTATTTAGCAATTTGCCTTTAGTTTTGATGTTGAATTTGGCATGCTGTCATTCATGATTTTACATGTAACTACTGTTAAGTAAAGTGTTTGGCCTGGTATTCTGTTGATACGCTTTTGTTTTGTGAACTGGTGCTGTGATTTTGTGTTGTGCACTGGTGCTGTGAATATTGGATTGGTGGAATTTTTTTTGGAAATGGTATGTGATGTTGTTGTGAATTGCGGTATTCCTGAATTGTATTAGTAGTGCTGTGGTTCTTCCTGAATTTTTTTGAAAATGGTATGTGAAGTTGCTGAGCCTGAGGTATTCTGTTGTAGTTAGTTTATTTGCTTTTGATGGGGCTATGTAATGCTATGCCATGGTGCTGTTTTGGGCTTGTTGGATTCGAGATGTTGAATGAGAACATATGTGAGGGGGCAGTTCTGATGTAGTGGGTAGTTAGCATGAATTAACTATTTCTGTTACATGGGATTGCTTAGTGTGGTTTAGATTGTTGTGAGGTGAAGTGTGGCCTCCTGCTGAGTTGGGATACTTGTTGTTTCCTTAGATTGTGCTCTGTATGCAGCATGTTCATAATAGTATCGTTTTGTTTTGCTGGTGGTTTGAGGTGAGGAATGCTTGATTCCAGTAGAACTTTAGATTTAGGGAGTTTGGTGAGGAAGAGTTGATTCCGGTAGAACTTTTGGTTTGTGTAATTTGTTTTCTTTTTCTTGCATTAAGGCAAAAATTTTGCGCACTGGCAACATGTAACCTTTAGCTAGAGATCAGTAATGTGATCTTGAATGCTGTTTCTGTTCCCCTTTTTTTGGTATTAGACTTTTCTTTTTTTATCTTTTTTCAGAATAATGTTGTTGGAACAAGCCATCTTTCCATATGGTGATGAGGAACTTCTGGAATGCCCTTTTGTGTTTTTTTAACTCTTATATTTCTTCACTGATGAGGCTTATTTTTGCACCCCAGGCACAAAAGTTCTGAAGCATAAACCTTCCGTGATAGCTATCTGTTCTGTCCTTGCTCAGATTGAGAAGCACCATAACTTTCGCGAGTTGAAAGAATCCCTCTTAGAGGACATGGGAAATGTCGAGGTACTTGAAAAAAAAATTCATTATTATGCACCATAATAATAATAATATCTCTATTGACCTTAGACATATATATATATATATATATATATATATGGTGCAGGACCTGAGGCTGCTTGTTGATAACTGTTCGAGTGAGGTACATTTTGTATAGCATATATGTGGTGCAGGAGCTCGTTGATGTAAGTAAATAGAAAATTTTGGCCTGAAATCAGGGGAAGTATACGACTAACAATTTGATGTAAACTGCCTTAAGAAATTGCTTCGGGGAGTCTTATTTCAACACCTCTACAGAGTGAATATGATTGTCAAACCTTAGGTTTTCCGTTTTCTATATACAATTTGATCACTAATGGCTGTAAAATTCTCACTATTACTTGGTCAATTTCTTTCAGTGGATAATACATTTTGCATATCTTTGGCAAGGTGCATATGATAAGACAGAAATTTTACATGCAGTTTGAAGTTTGAACCCAAAAAAGAACTTGAATGTTTAAACACAAGTTAATAGCTTACCTTCCAGAGATTTACAATTGTTATTCATGAGATGCCGCCCTCAAGAGTTCATATTTGTTGTTGTTTATTCCTTTGTTTTACTCTAGATCATAAAATGGTAAGTCTTACCATTTACATTTAGCCATTAGGGAAAGGCAGCATCTTCGATGCTATTGTTAGATGTAATATGTACATTTTTTTCATCTGAAGATGAAATTTGCAATTTCCACAACAAATGAAAATTTCTGCACATTTCCTAGTTAGTAACACCTGATTGACAGAGAAATGGAAAAAGAAAGAGTAAATCCAACCCCAGTACAGATGCTTGCATCACCTGATATAAAATCATGCACTATCCATATATATATATATATATATGTATATATATAAGCATTTCTTTTAATGCATGACCGGGATATATTAATCTTACCATCTGCACATATTTTATAGCTTAACAATAGTGAAGATGTGAGCTGGAAGAAAGGAACAATAATCCTTAGAGGGTTATGTAGTTGACAAATAGAACTGAAATAATCCTTAATTGTGTCCTTCATGGTGTATAAACGAACTTATTTTCATCTTATTGATCTCTAGCATACAACATAAATAACTAAGTTTTATCTCACTAAATGGAGTCGACTATATGGGTCACATTTTGTCACGGTACTCGATCCAAACATATTTGAAGCGTTATAGCCTCTACAAATTTCAAATGTGATTCATATTATAAGATTTAGTAAAATTTGTACAATATGGCTGCCATCCTTGATGGATCTCTAAGCACAATCTTGGAAAAACTTGCATAGGCTTTGAGATGTGAGCTTACTGGATATGCTTGGAGAATTGGGTGGTGGATTCATAACCGAACAAGGTGATGTAATCTAAATTGAGAGGGTAGAATGACCTCAACAACTGTATCTTTTGATTGCTAGATGACCAAACTTAGCAGAAAATTTTCAAGTTTGATAATTATGATTGGAGTACTTAATTACATTGCATACTTTCTTAACATATTGTACATGACTCAACAAGTAATGTTTAGATTTTGTGTCTGTTATGAAATACTTATTTTGGACCAAATTTTGTTACTCTTAGTTGGGATAAAAAATAATACTACCAAATTTTTACACAAAATTAATTCCAATATTAATGTTTATGGAAACAACGAATTTCTGGAAAGGTTCTCAACCGATGTACATATCAGGGGACATCGCATGAGCATGAAAGTTTGCTTCGGGCTAGCATCATTCCGCGAAAATACGGGACCATTACAGCCATAGGCTCATTACAGTACAGTAGATTAAGAAAACTGAGAGTGGTTAATAAGGTACATATTGGGAAAAAAGCTCTATTCGTACAAAATTTGTAGTAATTTCAATCCACAAAATTTGTAATTTTCATCCCTACTATTTCTGAGGTCAAATGGACAAATTCGAGATCTTGTACAGCTACGAAATCTAACTTGACAACAATTTCATCCAAAGAATTAAGAGATTTACTTCTGCTTATGAGAATGCAATCACTTGAATTACAGCAGATTCTCAGGATCTTAGGCCTACTCTCCACATATTTGAAGTTACTATTCTATCTGGTAAACAGTTCATCAGTAGGGTAATTAACATATGATGAAGGTTCCACCCCAGAGCTTACTTGTTTCCTCTCTGTTTCACACCCAGAATCAGGTAAAAGTTGATTGTTATTGGCCCCAGTCCATCTTCCATGGTTTCCATCTCTAAATCAGGTTCAAAGAGTTCCATGTTCCGTTTGATACCAACTGCCTCAGCCTGATCTGCAAAGAATACTTCTGAAATAGGTGAACTGCATATTGATTTGTATACCTCATAATTGGCAGCACCAGTTTGTCCACCTTCCCGAACTTTTGAGAGGGGATGCAAAACTGAGATTGTATCATTATTTCTTTCTAAAGTTTCCTTCAGTACCAGAAATTTTGACCAATTCTTCTTTACTAAACTGGATAAAGACAGCAGTTTCATCCAAGTGGTAGATAGAGGTGACAGCAGATGAACCAAAAGCTTTACAAAAACATTCTCTGATCTCACTTGCCTTTAGCTTAGATGGAAATCCCCGCAAGATAACAATATTTGAAAACAAAATCTGTGAGTACTGGCTTTTAAATCCTTTAGAGCCAGTGGAGTCTGCTCTAGATTTCCCGGTTCTTAGGTCAATAGTGTCTCAATTGATCCAGCTAAGATAGAGAAGATTGATGCACTCCTGAAGCTTCTCATAACGAGGCAAATTGGAGGGTGGATGATATTTGAAATCAACACCCAGGTGACAGCATGCCTGAGCAAAAACACAACCTGTCATAAATGCATCATACCCCGCCTCATGCTTGGCTCCAGCATTCCAGTTTAGGGACCTGAAAATGACACAATTTCATATTTTCTGGCAAACAAGGAACCTCTGTCTGGAGAATGCATGCAGAAGTCAACTAATCTACATGCTTTCTGTTTCAAAGCTTCGTCATTGTAATCACCATAACAACCATGATAAATTAATCAACCCAACATCTAGGTCAGGTTCAAAAAGCCAAAATATACTCTAGTTTCTATGTTTGCAAAAATGCATTCTGCAAAACTTCTTGATTTTACTAGTAAAAACTGGAGGAAATAAAATGAATGGAAAACCTAACCTCTTATCATCAACTTGAACCTCCACTTTGAAATGACGTTTATCAGCCAACCCTGAAGGTTTTAGAACAGAAGCAATTTGCGAACATAGCAAATCAAATGCTTTAGATAATGATGTACCACTACTATTCTTCAGAATTTGTTGAAGTATGCTGCTTCCATTCAACAGCACCTTTACGTCTATTATGTATGGGAAGTACATTAGAGCAAATGTTACATATTCTTTGGCAGTTGAAGGAGGAGGGCCTGTAAATTTTCTGTATATATGCGCAATATCTGCATTAATAGAACATAACTTTTCAGTAAAATAAAAATTAAATAAGGATAATATCAAAATAAAATTCCTTCTTCGTTGTCATACCAAGAAAGCTATCGTGGCCAACAATCAAATTTTTTTCAGAGACAAGAAGATCAATAACTTGTCGAAATCCAACAGCTCCTTTGATCTTCATTTCTGATTCTTTATACAGGCAATCCTTTCACTTCTCTCTATAAAAAGAGAAGCGATACACAGATAACAGTTAATACCACTCAAAGTAATATTTACTGTCTACCCACTCTCCTTTTATCCCCCTTTCAAACTCATGAAAAGAAAATACTCTATCAGTTACTTCATCTCAGTTAAATTGCTAAATCCCCTTGATTTACAAAATGTTCCAATAGTAATAAAATGCAAATCTGAAACTAAAAACATTGGATGCGGCTAAAACATATAGAAATAAACACTTATATCTTTACAGCACAAAAAAGAATTTGATTCTTCCATATGAGGACTCCAAACAGAGAAAATAACAGAAGTCCCCTTCCCAGGATTACCCTTTAGCCTCACCAGAAGCAAGTCCCTATCACTTCTTGAATCTGTGTAAACAATCAACTGCCGTTGGGAGGAAGCTTCACCAGTCACGGAGACATATACTAGATCCTTGAAATGATTTTTGATAACCATGTCTCAAGTTTTGAACATCAGTGTTCATAAAAGACTGACAAATTTAGATAAAAACAATGAACAAAGCAAAATCTTGTATAGGTTCAGTGCCCCTTAATTCTGTACAAATTTGTGAAATAAGACATGCAGTATCAAAAGGCAGGGTATCCTCATGAGCAAATGCTTCAAGTGTCAATGCAAAAGTATAATTCAACTAGGAATGCAGCCCACAAAATTGAGACAATGCATAGACCAGACACAGAAAAAAAACGAATGCAAGTCTAGGATTCAAAGAAGAAAAAGCACACATTATCAACTGAATTAACCTTAGTTCATGAGAGGTAAACCCATTGAGATCAAGGGCTGGACGCATTTTGAAGAAAACAGTTTTCATCTTTTGGCTTGAAACATTTGAACTCTTCCCAGTTTCTAATTCTCGATTTCTCTCCAGTAACAATCTATCATGCCAT
Source organism: Ophiorrhiza pumila (assembly GCA_016586305.1). NCBI lineage: Eukaryota > Viridiplantae > Streptophyta > Magnoliopsida > Gentianales > Rubiaceae > Ophiorrhiza > Ophiorrhiza pumila. The sequence continues at coordinate 837,728 of BLIW01000007.1, forward strand.
TCACAAACTTTGTTCTTTAGTCTCTCAGAAAAAGAATGTCAACTATTCTAACTAATTTCATGTCTGCAACTTCTCTCCAGCCTGATGACAAATCAGATAAATTATCCTCAATGCTTCTTCTTCTTGGTTTCTGGATAAATAAGATATTCCTGAGATTACCAAGGAGCATAAAATCTCAAAATTAAAGCAACAAAAGAATGTCTTAGGAGACGGCAACAAAACTTGATATTGTAAGTTAATTTTTAGCTGTCTAAAAAATAACTTACTGTCAGAATCAGATAGATCAGGACAATGACAGAATGAAAGAAGAAGACACAAGAAGAAGAAGAAGAAGAAGAAGAAGAAGAGCTACAATGGCGTCTAGTCGAGAAGGGAGAAGTTAGGGTTTTATGAAAAGCCCTACCAGTAATACACAGTTTCTTCATTACACAACTTTTCTCCCTTTTTTTTCTTTGAAGACGAAGATTTTAATCATTTTCCTATTCGCTATATATTCTAGTTCTACCGCCAAATCGGGCTATTATAAAATTTTGGGAAAACTGTCAAAATAGTCACTGGTACAAAAAAAATTTATTTTGTCACTCACGTCAAAAATAAAAATGATGCATTTTAGTCACTAACATTTAAAAATTGCATCAAATTGGCCCGTTAACGAAACTCTGTTAACTTTTTTAACAGAGAAAACACACGTTTACATCACGGACCATTTAATAAAAGGGTAAAAAAAGAAAATCGTTTTATTCTTCACACAAAACACTTTATTACAATCGATTTATTGATCATCCGCTGTTTTTTACCGGTAGACTCTTCCTCCATTAAGTGGACTATGAATAAATTATGAAGGGTTTTGTTTGAAAAATAAATCGATTTTTCACTTTTATCCATTTATTAAGTGATACATGATGTTAACTTGCGTTTTTTATGTTAACAGAGTGTTTTTCTCGTTGAAAAAGTTAATAAATTTTGGCTAGTGACTAATTTAGTGCATTTTTTAAATGTCAGTGACTAAAATGCATCATTTTTAATGTGGGTGACAAAATAAATTATTTTGTACGACTATTTTGGCAATTCTCCCTAAAATTTTTAATTCCAATTTTGGGCGCCAATTTTGTCTGATCCTCATTCCTCACTCCCATAACAAATAAACATGGGCTCATTCCCATAATAAAAAGCCTCGCTTCCTTATTTTTCCTTGATAAATTGGAAATCCATTTTTGGTACTACATATTGACGGCCATAAGCTATGTGACCCAAATTTTTTATAAAAAATGTGAGCGGCAGAACCCATGTGGTCGGACACGGGATCTTCTGTCCAAAATTTTGTCTTTCTAATTCTGTCCTAATTAAAACTACATCGTAGGGTTCACTAATTTCTTGGTTAGGGTATAATAATTGTAAAGTAATTTAATAATATTTATGCATTTAGTCCCTACTTTTAATGAAACTACGTAGTTTTAAGCGTTAGACAGGATAGGACATAATAAATATTGGACAGAGGATCTAGTCTCATGTGGTCGAGACAATAAAATCTGGATGGCAGAATGCAAACACCGTAGTTTTGCAAAACAGTGCTGATCATTTAGGAATGTTAACAATTTAATTAAATAAATACTAGACATTTGTTTAAAAGTTATCTTATAAGTAGAGGTCCAAACTCTAAAAGGAGGAGGTCATCAAACTTTGCAACTCAAATAAAAATAGATTGGGCGATCTCCTGTGCGAAGGGAGTTGGATCTTTTGTTTAAAATTCTTTCTATCTTATCGTGTTTAAGATTAAAGTACGGGTTAATTCATCCCTTGGTTATTCAAGATTCTTTCTATCTCATCGTGTTTAAGATTAAAGTACGGGTTCCTCATCCCGTATAATAATTGTAAAGTGAATTTTCTGATATTTACGCTTTTAGTCTATAAATTTATGTAAACTACGTTCGTTTTGGACATTGGATATGTGAGAATAATAATAATATGCTTTAACCCGTACTTTAATCTTTCGATGTTCACTCCATTTTTTCGATGTTCAATAATCTCTTTACGCAAAATATTGGGCCTTGACGGCTGCACAGAACCTATTTCACATGTCATATAAGAACTCATTTTAGACATGGGATCTTCTGTCCAATATTTTGTCTGTCTTATCCTGTCCTAATTAAAACTACATAGTAGGGTTCACTAATCTCTTGGTTAGGGTCTAATAATAATTGTAAAGTAATTTTAGTGATATTTATGTATTTAGTCCCTAGTTTTAATGAAACTACGTTGTTTTGAACATTAGACAGAATAAGACATGATAAATATTGGACAGAAGATCTGGTCTCCTCATTTTATAGGAGTTTAACATAATCATATTTTTGATTCTTTTAAGTTGTAATTTTGTTTTATTGTCTCCCAATTTGCTCCCAATGTGGGAGTGTTGGGTCTCCCTTCAAGAGAGAGTTGTTGTTCTATTTAAGTGAGAGAATGTTCTCCATGTTGGAGTTTTATAAAAAAAAAAGATAATAAATTACCAAAAACCAAATCCCAATTCATCCATTCAAACACTTGAATATTTGGATAATTTATTCTTCAATGGTGGTTGGACAACAAAAATCCATTCATTGTTCGGTGATCATTTTCATAATAAGTGACGTTGTTTGAATGAAGATGGAGATAAATCAACAACTCCAAAGATGAAGATTAAGATACACGTCAGCTTCTTCTTGGGTTTTGGATTTACGTTTCATTCGATTTGGTCATGAAATTTATGTTTGAGATGAAAAGGGTGAAAAATCAAGCTTATAGAATATTGTTATTAGTATTTTAACTACATTTTCTTGTCTTTAATTTTGTGTTCTTCATTGAAGCTTGTTGAATGAAAAGTAGAATGTTGCAGCATCTGCTAGTTGTTGGTTTGGGAATTATCTATTAGGGTGGAAAAAATTTTCAATTGTAACAAAAAGTTACTATGAGAAAATAATTTCGATCTCAATTTTAGTTTATGACTATTAGGAAATGGATAATTTTTATCTCAATTTTAGCCCTAATGCTGCCTTTGCCATTTATTTAATCTTCTTTGGTCTTATAATAAACTGTTCTTACTTGTCTTTAAATTTTCAATTGATCAATTGAAATGTATCTTAACTCAATTGAGTTTATGTAAATGTGATTTATTATCAATACAAATGATCGCTTTTGAAAAAAAAAAACGCTCTTATGCTCTGGTGGCCGATTGTTCTCCTGACATTTGCCATAAATTATGCATATTAAGTTAAGCCCAAAATTCCTTAACACTGTCCTGTCCGAAGAAGACTGGGGCGGGTTGGTGCGGTTACTTTTTGTGGTTGTGCAATCCATGATGGCTTCCCCTCCCAAAATAAACATCGATTGAATTGGGATCACAAAATAAGATGGATTTCATTTGAACAAACTATCACTCATCGGCCATCTGGACCAAGCTTTAGTTAAATACGAAAATCGAACCTGTCGAGAAAGCACTGATTTGAAGCCCAGCGAGCCCATCGTAAAAGGTGGTCTCAATCTCACACTCTCACTCATCCCAGCCATCATTTGACTTTTACAGTCCAAAAACTCAACTTTCCAGAAGCTAAAATAATCTCTATTGGGACGGGTTTTCTAAGCAAATAAATTTATTATATAATAATAATTGTGGTTAATTTTGACCGTTTAACTAATCTCGGATATTGTCAGAAGAAGAAGGGGTAGATCAGCATCCAGCAATGTATAATACTATAACTGAGGAAGGAAAATAACGTGGAAGTACATTTTATTTTGAATGAGTAAGCATTTAATTAGGGTGGTGAAATTGAGAGATTAGGCAATGTTGATTGTTGCACTCCATACTTTTTACCCAATACTTTGACTGATTCTTACATTCCACGTTCTAAGGTGTAAATTTGGTAGATTGATTTCAATATGATTTCTCCTTTGTTGGTAAAATGTATATAGTGAGTTGAACATTGCATTTGCGGATTACTGACATTATTATTTTTATGGCCCTCATTTGGATATTGGATTTTCTGTCTAATATTATCATGTCTTATTTCGTTCAATGTTTGTAACGATAATTATAGACTAGAAACAAAAATATCACTAAAATCAATTTATAATTATTAAACCTAACCAATATATAAATGAATCCTATGATATAGTTTTAATAGTAGACATGATAAGATAGGATGATATTGGACGCTCAATTGCAGATCCAACATCAATATATTACACACTAATCCCAACCAAAATCACTCGTAACAAAGTAATGTGTTAAGGTTAAGGGCCTCCAACAAACATACCACAAGAGAAGGCAGTGGGGAAGCCTTAATTGGTGTTTAGAATTAAATGGTAAACGACTTAAACTGCCCACAAAGTGGGAATACAACTAACTAAATGCTGATTTTGAATACCAACTCAACCCCACCCTGAACTTTAGAAATATTTAATCACGCCTTTTATTCCGGATTTTTGCTACTCTTATGTTGTGTATATGTATTATATATATAGAGCCATGGTGATTGGTCGAGTAATATCTTGCACTGGACCTGCTCTTCGCAACATTTCGCTTGAGCGCTTCAAAGTGAAAATGTTGACTCATCTATTCCAGTTGCTTCTTTTCTCCTTCACTCTCATTTTGACACAAGTCTTGCTAATTTCCACCTCTCCGCTTCAAGACCCTGAACTTGTTGTGCAAGAATTTCATAGGTAAAACGCATGCCCGCCTAGGCCTAAGCCTAGCTACATTAATTTCTTTACTAGTGCGATGTATATTGAATTAATCTTATATTATATTCAACAGGAGCGTGAATGCATCGAGGAGGAACCTGGGCTACTTGTCTTGCGGGACTGGAAACCCTATTGATGATTGCTGGAGGTGCGACCCCAACTGGGAAAACAATCGCCAGCGTTTAGCAGACTGCGGCATTGGATTTGGCAAGGATGCTATTGGTGGCAAAAATGGTCGAATCTACGTTGTCACAGACTCCGGGGACGATGACGCCGTCAACCCAAAGCCAGGTACTCTAAGGCATGCCGTGATACAAGACGAGCCATTGTGGATCATCTTCAAGAGAGACATGGTTATCCAGCTTAGACAAGAACTGGTGATGAACTCCTATAAAACCATCGATGGAAGAGGGGCTAGCGTTCACATTGCTGGAGGACCCTGCATTACTATCCACTATGTCAATAACATCATCATCCATGGAATTAACATCCATGACTGTAAGCAGGGAGGGAATGGTAATATAAGGAACTCCCCTGAACATTCGGGATGGTGGACAGTCTCTGATGGCGATGGGGTTTCCATTTTTGGAGGGAAACATATATGGGTAGATCATTGTTCCTTGTCTAACTGCCACGACGGACTCATTGATGCCATCCATGGATCCACGGCTATAACCATATCTAACAACTACTTTACACACCATGACAAAGTCATGCTTTTGGGACACAGTGATTATTATACGCAAGACAAAGACATGCAAGTCACCATTGCATTCAACCATTTTGGCGAAGGATTGGTGCAAAGGATGCCCAGGTACGTATACATATTATTATGTTAAAATGGCTTTAGAAGCCTCTTTATTTCTTGGCTTATATACATCAAAAATTGATTTGCAGGTGTAGACATGGATATTTTCATGTGGTAAATAACGATTACACCCACTGGGAAATGTACGCTATCGGGGGAAGTGCAGCACCGACAATCAACAGCCAAGGGAACAGATTTCTTGCACCCGACAGGAGATTCAACAAAGAGGTGACAAAGCATGAGGATGCGCCAGAAAGTGAATGGAGTCATTGGAACTGGAGATCGGAAGGGGATTTGATGATGAATGGAGCCTACTTCAGGCAGTCAGGGGCAGGTGCATCATCCAATACTTATGCCAGGGCTTCAAGTCTAAGTGCTAGGCCATCTTCGCTGGTAGGTTCAATAACCTTAACCGCAGGGGCACTGAACTGCCGGAAGGGCTCCCATTGCTAAGATCAAGTCAAAACAACAGTGGAGCAGTCCTTTGTTTATCAATATAATGGAGACTTAAAAGAACTTAATTATTAGGTGAACTGAGTAGTGAAAAAGAACCCTTAGTCTTATCGTGAAATGGTAATCATATATGTATGCCGTTCACAACTTTTTTCTCAGTTTGTTTTGCTTGTGCACGATGATTTGAGAAGCATTTTGCATTGATCTACTATAAAATTAAGAAAGAAAATGCTGAATTGTTGGCTTGCGAAACAAATTTTCAAATTAACCCAAGTTTTCCTTTTCTTTGATTATTTAAGTTTCTTCTGCACATACGTTCATCATCTCTACAGTTTTAGGGCCATAATTTTTGGATCATACTTATCCATGGGATGGTGGAATCACTCTACTGGGACTTTAAATTAGACATGTTTCCCGTTATTCTGAGAAATAACCCAAATTTTAGAACAACAATCCTCATTCCAGTTCCATAATCATCAATTGGAATTTGATTATTAGTTCAACAACATAAAGATTCTAGTAATATATACGTGGGGTCTCTCCTTAGTTTGATGACCATTGATTCCTGCAAATTAAAGTAGTTGTCGAATTAACCTTTTTGCACGGTCTATGTGAATAGCATACACACAATTGCTTGTCAATTGTCATCAAGTCAAACTCAATCATTCCCATTCCTTTTCAAATTGTTACAAAAATAACATTTACATTCTTTCAATCCGTCAATCTCGCCAAGTGCGCAAAAGATTGACTAACCAGCATGTATTAATTGTCCACTGATATATAGCAAGAATTCTTGTTTGAGGTTATTAAAACTGATCGAAATTGATTAACCCCAGGAGTGACAAGTCAGAACTACTTTATTCTTTTATTTCCAACATTCCGGAGCTTATACATACAAATTTCAACAGTACCAATTGTTATTTTGCATTGTCACAGTATTGCTATTTTAATGTCAGAAGCAAAAAAACTAAAACTGCATTTAACTTCATCCAATTCCTCCAAAAATATTCTTTATTAAAATTGGGCAATAAAATAGAAGAGAGTTTTGACCTTGGAATCGCGAGAGCCACTACTTCATTAATGATTAATGTACTTCCATACACGCACCGAAGAATTCCATTGATCACCCTGTTGGTGATGACTTCACTTTTCCAAGATAATTAATATTTGGACACTCTCTTCAAATATTTACTTATTTGACTAATTCCATACTTTTAATTATAATACTTAATCAACAATTTGACTTTATATATTCAAGATAAACCAGTACATTCCATTAGTTACTGTTAAATAATTAGATGAAATTATAAACTTTTTTTTTTAAATTCAAAATTTAATCTTTTTACAATTCCTAGTATAGATTAGTTATTTGACAATAACTAACAAAACACATTAATTTAATATATATATATATATAAAAGAAATCAATAGTCACCGAATTGTACAATCAATATTTTCCATATCCCAACTTTTAATTCCTATCTTAATCTCGTGAGACTTTTTGGTGTTCTATTTAGGTTAATAATTAAATTAAGAAGCTTCCAATAATGAAATTCTCATAACCTATTATATTCCTTAATCCTTGGAGTATTATTTTTGTTCATGGTAAATAATTGAGTCGTTGCACGTACTATAAAATGAATTCTCTTTGGAAAACCAGAAACATTAATTATTCGGAATTTCACAAAACTCAACAGATAAAAATTTGCTACAAATCACGATATCCTGCAACAATAGGCCAAGCATGGCATTAAAAACCATTGCCCATTCTTGCATGGGACTTTGTCATTTTGCTGTGGTAATACATAAAAAATGGCACATCGTGAAAATCATACTGATGTATACGCCAACAAAAAGACTAAACGAATTTGAACAAATCAGCAACTAAGCAACAAAGTTCTTCAATTTCAAAAGCTTAAAAGTAGAAGAATCCAGCTACAGCGGCAGCGCCAACAACCGCAGAAGCCTTCAAGGTGGTGGAGCCACTCTTGACTTCCTCAACTGCGGGTGCAGGGGTTGGGGTTTCTGTGGAGGCGAGTGGTGCTTCGGAGGCCTCGCTTGCTGGGGCAGGGGGAGATGAGAGATCCTCATCGCTGCTTGGGGAGGAAGCGGGAGTGCTCTCTGAAGGGGTGCTGGCAGATGGAGCCTTCTCAGATGAGGATGGGGCAGCGCTGGTTTTGGGTGATGAGGCGGAAGGAGATGACTTGGGGGTGGCTGCGCCTGCGGGAGACTTTGCTGGTGCGGCCTCTGGAGTACTCTTGGTGGAGGGTGATGATGATGGAGATTTAGATGGGGAGTGGCTTGGTGCTTGGGCTGAGACCAACCCTACGAGGGCAACCAAGATGAGGGCAACGGCAATCAATTGGCGAGCCATGATTTTCTTTTTTGGTTTTTTTTTTTATTTTTGGAAATCGAATGAATTCGATATATTTATTTATTTATGTTTTTTTTCGATTCTTGCAAATTGCAGTACTTCTCTATGTACTTAGAGAAACACTGCAGGAAGAAAGAATGTGGAATATTGAAGGGGGATGGTGGAGGTTTTTATAGGTAGGATGAGCAGCGGAGATGGCGGGAACGAACGGATCAGAGTTTTATTAGGACATTTTTTAAAGTAATTTCATGAAACAAAACAACAAGCATTGATTAACCGTTTTTGTGAGAATGTCCTAGAGATGAGGATATTAGTTTTTGAGCGAGTTTTAAGGTTGATGATCCGTGCATATATGAATGGTGACTGGTTAAGGTTTCTGGCCATCAATTCCTCCTCCTTCGCTGCTGGTTAGCCTTTTTCCATATTCGAACAAACTCTAATAATTGTAGTAGAACCAATTCAAGATTATTTCATATCCATGCACTCACAAATAAACTCTAATCATATTCTTTATTTTCATACATACATTTTAAACTAAAGTCGGAAAATAAATCGATACATACATTTATTTACATAATACATTAACTAATGTTAGCTGTTAAAACCAATATTTGTAATGTATATCACCAAAATCAAATGTATAATTATTATATTCTAACGGTGTATCTTAATCATGGTTTTAATCTTGATTTTATCTTTATCATGTTTAATAAAATTAAATTTATAATTATTAGGGTGTGAGTGCACCACTTGATTTTAATAAAGTAATTTTGATTTTGATTTTAGTGAAATATTATGATTTTTTTAATTAACCAAATTTTTATTTCATTTTATTGTTTTTATGACTTGTTAATGATTTTGAAGTCTGTATAACTCAAATTTGTAAGGTTTTAAATTTATGCAATTAATTTGTTTGCACTGAATATGTGAGTTAGAAAGTGCACCTATTATCAGCTATTTAGTTGTATTGTGTTGTATTTTATTTTTATTAATTAATGAAATTATCGTTTTTGGACAAAAAAAAAACATCATGGTTTTGAGGATTGAATAATATATGGTGAAACATTAAAAAAAATGATTGGTACATGATATGATAAATTTTAAATTGTTATAATATATATATATATATATATTTAAAATCTATCGGGTTGAATCAGATAGTATAGGAGAACTGTATAATTGTTAATTTAAAGTGAAACCAATGTTATTTTAAAAGATTTTTTAAACAAACCCAATCTAAAGGAAATAATTTATAGATCTCTGAAACCAAAAAATAAAAAAGAGGAGAGGAGAGCCAAGTCTTTTTTTCAATAGCCCAACTTTGGTTTTGGGTCTCTCCCGTGCAGTCCAGTATAGTTGCCGAACCCAGGTCCAAGGAAGCGGAAATAGTATCCAACTCCAACAAGAGAGGTCAACTGAACGACCTGGATTTCGCCGGTCAACAAGATGGGAGATGAGACCAATACCGAAGCCGTCTCCGCTGGCAACTCGTCGGCCGTGAGCGGCGGAGGCCTTACGGACAAGGAGTGTCAAGACATGATTCAAAGAAGCCTCAGAAGTACGTCCCAAAGTCCTTCCTCATATTTTGCTTGCAGTCATCTACGGTTTATGGCTTTAAAGACTCACTCTTCCCTTTGATTTGTGTATTTGTGCATATGCATTAATTTACAGCGCCGATGGTGAAATTTCTGAAAGAGCATATGGAGAAAGCTGGTTGTAGCTTCAGTGATAAGTTCATTAAGGCTGTCCATTGCGATAGAAAAATCAGCGGCGGTTACGTTCGCGGCGAAGGGGTATTTTTACTTTTGTGCTTGGCGGATTGACTGATCATAGTCATAGTCACTACGATATCATTTCATCATTACTCCATTTCTTGTCGAATTTAAAGTTACATGATTTTTTCTCATTTTCTGATTCTAAAGTTTCTTTTAATTACTTTTTGGCAAAATTAGTTAGTGCCATAATATTTTAAAAATTATGTGATTGTTAATTTAATTTCTTATGCTTCTTACTTGTTGTTTGCCTTTTTTTTTTTTTAAATTTGTTCTTGATTTTGACTGCTGCACGAAATAGGTTAATACTAATGATTCTTGCCTCTCTCTGTCGATATTTTAAAGATAATGGTGTGCAGTAATCATATGAATATTCAAGATGAGGTTAACCAAGTAGTTATCCACGAGCTGATTCATGCATATGATGACTGTCGAGCTGCAAACTTGGACTGGACTAACTGTGCTCACCATGCTTGCAGTGAGGTTTTGTTCCCCAAGATTGATTTGTTTGTTGATGATAAGCTCTTGTTTCTTTCTTGTGCTTTCTCAATTGTTTTTTCTTTTTTTGTGCTGTGTGTTTCCAAAGCAGATTCGTGCTGGCCATCTTAGCGGTGATTGCCATTATAAGCGTGAATTTCTGCGAGGATTTATGAAGATACGAGGTCATGAACAGGTTAGTTCTCGTCCATTAATCTTTTATTGCTCTGACAGACTAAGACATACTTATTCTATGTCAATATTTAGATGATTTTTGAGATTTCTTATGTTTATTTCCTTTCTTCAAGAACAAAAGAAACTTTTCTTGAATCTCATGAAATCCCCGCTTACTAGGATTCCATGCTTACTAGAATTTATTGACTGAAAGAGTCTATAACAAAATTTGAACTTTGCTATGTCATATGTTACATGGATCACTCGGATTAGGGTCAAGTTATAGATTCAATTGAATTAAGTATGTATTGATATTAGCATTGATACAACAGTTTGTTACAGAGGCCTACAGTTTGAACAATGGATACTGTCCTATTCTCAAATATACATTTTTAGCCTGTTTCATGGTTGCTCCATTCTCTAAGTCACCCTCATATAGCTTCACTCCAAATGTTCTTTCCATTTTTGTTGGTTATTTTGCCATATGCATTTATGGATTAATCTGGAATATGTAAAGATGAAGGGTTTCCCGTGTGTTGTGTACTATCGTGAGCTCATATTTCATCTGGCAACTATTCTAGCCACAATGTTCACATCATTACTCAGTACCCAGGAGTAACATCTTATATCTATTGTATTCTGGCATGTGAAGGACTGTGTGAGACGAAGAGTAATGAAATCTGTGATGGCTAACCCACATTGCTCTGAAGCTGCTGCCAAAGACGCCATGGAAGCTGTTTGGGATGTTTGTTACAATGATACTAAACCATTTGATAGAGCTCCTTGATGATTCATTAAAAGTTAGTTTGTGAATGACAAATTTTTTGCTGTGTAGCAACTTCCCACTCCCAGCAGCATAGCTTTTGACTTTTGGAAAGAGATCACTCTCCATAGAGTTGTGCTTCTGGGCTACACAATAGTGGAATTTAGTCATGAGGTGCATTTTTGTTGAATTGATTGGATTGCTCAAGAAAATTCAAAGCATTCTTGAATACTTGTTATTGTTTGTTGTTTGTTTATTGCCCGTGATTTAGTTGGTTAAAGAAAAAGACGTGGGCTAAAGTTTCATTGGGGTGCACAGAGTTGCTATTCTTCTTGGCTTTGCTGAGCTTTGGATCATATGATTATGAACAGAACTTTATCTTAATCACTTTTATATATGTCTATTAGTTGGCAAACATAAATTGAGGATTTGAAAATGAAGGACAAAGGAATGTGAACTTGCTTTTGACTAAAGCTAAAAATATTTAATGACTACACCTTGCACCTTATGCTTGAAAATTTTGAAGAGCGGAACATTTATTTACTTAGGAAAATTGATGCTTTTATGGGGAAGCAGAAAAGAACAAAAAGAAACTAAAACATTCCAAGCCGCAAGGCCGCAAGCATGCTTGATGCCCCTAAATCCAAATCCTAAAATTGGATTTGCATACACTCTATAACTCTAGACCATGCCTATTCTATCTGAATTTTATTCTCCTATTGTGGACTGTGGGTCCTTTTTTAGAGTGCTATTCCAAAACACACACAGTCACACAGTATAAGAAAGAATGTAAACAAATGATTGTAATTTGCAAAACAACAAGAGTCTTAGCAACTAGCAAGATGAGAAGTAGCATCAACATCATTATCATTATTATTATCATTTGGCTGTGTTTGCTCACTCAACTTGAGATTTTGTCTGCTAAATCATCACATTCACATGATCACCATCACGCAGGTACGTAAAAGCTTAATTAGTTTTGATGATTCATTTTGTGAAAATGCAGTTTAAGCTAGCCGGGTGTTTTGCTACTCATATATCATGCTTTACCGTACGTACTTGCAGGTGTCGCCGGATTTTGGAATCAGCGTGATGAACAGACGCAACCAATTGGGTGGTGGTCGGAAGACTATTCTCTACCACGGAGGCGGAGGCGAAGGCCTGTGCACAATGACTTGAAACCTTGAGTTTGAGTGGGGAGAGTTTTTATTTTTTCCTGGTGAATGTCTTGAATTCATGTTTTATTTACTCGTAGTCGTACGAAGCTCAAATCCCGTTTCTGTCACGTGCAAACAAAATATATTGAACCATAATTTAATTTCATCATCATTATTATCCTCAATGTTGAACGATGATACTGCGTGCGTACAAAGGTTAACCATGGACAAAACATTAGATCAAGTTGGAGAATGGTTGAAGCGGCCACATAAACACTCTTACTTTGATAAATTTTTGCAGCATAATTCACATGGAAATGTGGAATATATATTCTATAGTTTTTAACATTAGACAAAATAAAACAAGATAAATATTAGATAGAAGATTTGATCTCAATCTACGAGAAACAATGGGCTCTATTGTATTAATCTCCAAAATTTCTAATTACAAATAGGGGCCTACTGATTACCGAAATAGGTACCGGAATTATTCACATTCAAACATTGGAGGATTCAAAGTTTTTTTTTGGCGCAGATAGAAATTCTCCGGTGTCTATGACCCTATTTGTGGAGGATTACCCACCGCTTTTGCATATAAATATAGCACTACTATGGCATAATTGATGAACATTGAACAGAAAGATAACTAAACCCTTTCCGTTACTTTTATATTCATCATACATAACATTCATACACTGCCTTTCCCTTAATGAAACGTAAATTTACCAAACACCAGCACTTCAATTTGGGTGAGTATAGTTTTGCTGTAGTTGGCATTGTCAAAGTATGAATGATGAGTATGCATGAGTGAGCGGCCGTGGCATTGGCATTGGCATTGGGATGGTGTAAAAGAATGAAAAGTAAGCTTTAATTGGCTAACTTTAAAATTTGATCATTGGGATTAGGCATACCATCTGCTTTTACAAACTCTTTTTAAATTTCACAGATGCATTGTCCCTTTTGCCTTAACAAATCTTCCCCTATACTATAATGCATCTCACGTGCCTAATCTATATTAATATTCCAGCTGGATACTAATTTTTTTTTTTTTTTTTTGGCGTTTGGGCCGATTAACGGGCCTTTCCTCCAATGTACGACAGAAATAACAAAATGTGATTACATAATTTACGGACAGTAGCCCATCATCATCCTAATTCCTAAACGAATATTATTATTATTAATTGGAATTGGGATTTGGATATTTTGGGGTATTAAGAATGATTTAATTTTTAGTTTGGGCAGAAACTAAAAAAAAAAAGATTTAGGTGTGTAAGTTTGTTTGGTGAAGTGTTGTGTGTGTAGAAAGAGTATAGAGTAGATCGCCAGATTTAACTGGACATGCATTGATTCTGACGACACAATGTGTGGCTTCTCCGCCCAAATGAATCTCCACCTTCCCATTTATTCATTCCCAAACTCCTCTTCTCCTCCTCCTCCTCCATCACTCCACCACACTGCCTCCCGCCCTGCCCTGCCCTGCCCTGCCCTGCCCCCCCTTGTTCATTCTTTCTTCTGTTTCTCGACCTCTTAATTAATTTCTTCTCTGTCTCTCTTCTTTTATAATCATCATCATCATCATCATCATCCATATGGCTCCTTCTTTGGAAGGCCAGCAGCAGCTTGGGAATGAGGTAGATGTGGATAGCAGCGTTGTTGTTGTTGCTGCTCACGACAATGTTGATCAGGTGGGACCCATCAAATCTAAAGTCACCGTTGTTGGCAGTGGCAATTGGGGTAGTGTTGCTTCCAAGCTCATTGCCTCCAACACCCTCAACCTCCCTTCTTTCCACGGTTCGTTCGTTGCCTTTCTTAATTTCTCTGCATGTCCACTGTTTATGATTTGAATGAAGAATTCATGGATTGGAAATGCACTTATATTATTTAAATTTTGATTTCTTTGTTTAGAGGAAGTGAGGATGTGGGTATTCGAGGAGACATTGCCAAACGGTGAAAAACTCTCAGACCTCATCAACCAAACCAATGTAATATATTGCCTTCCTTCCTTCCCTCTTTTCACTTCTTCTTCTGTAATTTCTGATGTGATAAGTTACATATGCATACGGCTGGATGATGATTTATGTCTTTGTCGACAGGAGAATGTTAAATATCTTCCTGGGATAAAGCTGGGTAAAAATGTTGTGGCTGATCCTGACCTTGAACATGCAGGTATTTTACTTACATTAAACTTATTTCTTTTGTTTCTTTAACTTGTGTAGTAATCACTGTTCCAGTAATCCATTTCTTGGACCTAATAATAATTATAAAATATCCCTATTTAGACGTCCTACTAAATGTTAAAATTCTTCAAAAAAACACAGTATTCATTCTAGCGTTGTTCTTGCAGTTAGAGATGCCAACATGTTAGTTTTTGTGACTCCCCATCAGTTCGTGGAGGGCATATGCAAAAGGCTAGTTGGTAAGATCAAAAAGGATGCTGAAGCAATTTCCTTAATAAAAGGAATGGAGGTCAAGATGGAAGGTCCCTGCATGATCTCTACCCTCATCTCTCAACAGCTTGGAATCGACTGTTGTGTACTTATGGGGGCTAACATTGCTAACGAGGTTACTCATCAAACTTTTCACTTCCCAGTACTGTAAAACCCGTCCCATCAATATTGTACAGAATTTTACATGTGTTTACCAAACAGATTGCAGTGGAGAAGTTCAGCGAAGCAACAGTTGGATACAGAGGAAGCAAAGAAATTGCAGAGAGATGGGTTCAGTTATTCACCCACCCTTACTTTTTGGTCTCAGCTGTAAGTCACCAAATGGTCATCTGACTTCCCACTTCTTCTAATTAGTTGATCCATGTGGAAGTAGAATTCCCAATTCTCATAGGATAAAACTTGAGAATGATCGAGTCATAATCAAGAACTCACAGTGCACGAGTATCTTCCTGTAGCCATCTTCAATCTTGTTATCTTGTTGCGAAATGAAAAACAGGTCCAAGATGTTGAAGGAGTTGAACTGTGTGGAACCCTTAAAAATGTAGTCGCAATAGCAGCAGGTTTGCTTTTTCTCATTCATTCTTAATATTTCTATTTTTCAAATTTTTCTTCACAAGCAATGGATAACAAAATTGCTGATTGAGACAGGATTTGTGGACGGTTTGGAGATGGGAAACAATACCAAGGTAAAATGTCATACCTAGCTATACATTGCATTGTTTGGAATTTATTCTGGCTTGGTTAAGCATAATGATAATTTTTCCAGGCTGCAATAATGAGAATAGGATTGAGGGAAATGAAGGCCTTCTCCAAGCTATTATTCTCATCAGTCAAAGACAACACTTTTTTTGAAAGCTGTGGTGTGGCAGATCTCATAACAACTTGCTGTAAGCGGGCAGATAGCCTTCTTCTCTTGCTTGTTTAATTTACACTCTCATCAGCAGGTTGCCATCAGTGCCTACAACTAATGAGATAGTGTATATTTTGAATTGCAGTAGGAGGAAGGAATAGAAAATGTGCTGAGGCTTTTGCAAGAAATGGTGGAAAAAGGTTTTAAGTTATCTAGGGTCCCCTTCGATGAGCTAATAAAATGCATAAAGGTTGCTTATTGAAAGCAGCATGCTAACTCTCTTCGCAACACAGGTCCTTCGATGAGCTTGAAGCAGAGCTGTTGCAGGGTCAGAAGCTACAGGTAAATAGATTTAATCTTACCATTGTCCTAAACTGCATAAAGGCTGGTGATATAGAACTTTTTCTGAATTTGCACCATCAAAACAATTGATGCTACTCTACCTTCTTACGCAAAGGGTTATGGACCGCGGTTAGACATGTGATTGCTGCATAACAGTACCCCTATTAGTGCCAAAGTATTACTTGCCATTGCATAAACTCCGGATGGAAATTAGCAAATATGGAAGGGTCTCATGCAGAGAACGTAATCTACTTGCCTTGAACAGTTTTGTTTGGTTGTCTAACCATGTTTTAATAAATTCTGAAGGGTGTGTCAACAGCGAAGGAGGTTTATGAGGTTCTAAGGCACCGTGGATGGTTGGAACTATTTCCCCTCTTCGCCACAGTGCATGAGATTTGCAGTGGCCACTACCCACCATCAGCCATAGTTGAGTATAGCGATCACGCACCCAAATTTTCCCTTCTGGAAGGCTCTGCTCGAATTTATTGACTCTCTATTAGCGAATGCGCCAATTTTGGGTTTTGTTGTAGTTAAATGTTATCATCTGGAAACTGTATTCGTAGGACTCAAAAGGGTAGGCTGTTGTTATATTTGTATTATGCCAATTTTCAACAAAAATTTTGGTATCGTATTGAAGCACTCTGAATCTGAAGAGCCGTCAAGAAATAACGAAAAATTAAGCTCACATCATATAATCCTTCTTTCCCTAACGTCATCTTCTGTTACATTTTGATTCTATGCATGAATTTATAAGGATTAAAGGTTATAATTTTTTGTTATATTTTCTGTTGCAATTTATGTTTCATTTTATAAATACATGTTGCCGTGCGTGGATTTATAACAAAAATTGTAAAAGGTAATGAT
The DNA here is from genome assembly GCA_016586305.1 of Ophiorrhiza pumila. Lineage (NCBI taxonomy): Eukaryota > Viridiplantae > Streptophyta > Magnoliopsida > Gentianales > Rubiaceae > Ophiorrhiza > Ophiorrhiza pumila. The sequence goes on from BLIW01000007.1 coordinate 854,922, forward strand.
CGATTTCATAATTCAGACAAGATAAAGAAGTCAAAACATTTCCAGAAGTTGGCCGTTGGAGGACCAAGAACTGAAATCAAAGGATGAGAGAATGCAAATGAAACAAAAACCTTATTACAACTCTCAACTCCCCCACACATTTCGGATTCGTACATTTAATTAATTATATTACTATTATTCAAGAATAAGCACAAACAATGAAACAACAACACACGACAGGGGCCGGCGGTCCAAAAATTATAAATAAAAAAGAAAGAAGAATAGCCATTTTTTTAATTTTGCTTTGCTCCCCCCCCCCCCCCCCCCCCCAAACACACCCTCAAAACAAAAACAATACATGGATTTACATTTGTTGTTGTTCATCCTCCTCCTAAGGAAAAATTATATCTCAATAATCAACCTGTTCGTATTCTATCTAACCTATCAACACTCTTCCGCCCTCTTTCCAATTGTTGATGATCAATACTTTTCCGAGATTTTTCTATGCAGCAATCCACACTTCTCCGAGACCTTTCCAATTGATCAAATGAGATCCTCAATTTTTCAAGCTTGTCACTGTTATTTGCCGACTGATTTTTCGATTTCTCCGGCCTGTCCGTACTGCGCCTTGGTTTTTCTCTCCTATCCGTGCTCTTCCTTGAAGCCTCGAATAATATATCCGTACTTTTCCTAGATGGCTCAAATTGGTCCGTGCTTTTCCTAGAATTGATCCTCTGCGATGGCGATCGTTCTACAGTTGCAACAAATTTTTTCAGATGTCTGATATATTCTGGATAGAGCTCTAAATCGCAGTGGTTCCCTCCTTTTATCCACAAAGGTTCATACTTCTCCTTGCACAGTTCCCAGAGCTGCTTACCATGTGAAAAATCAACTACTTCATCTGCAGTTCCCTGCAAATTAATGCATCACAACAATATTTATTAAGGAACAAACTAATACAGATTTCTTCATCTTCCTTGGCAAAACTCAGGAATGCAAAATACATGATTTCTGTCTTCTTGTTAAAAAAGGGAAATTTCTTGCTATCTATTTGGGGGCCAACAACCACCTTTAAAGCATTTAAATTATATGTTTTTAAATCTTAGCTGTGGGAGGTACAACAACATTAAAAACTTGGAGGGTGGGGGGAGAGATGCCAGCCTTGCTTCCCTAGGCCTTCACATTGATGTAGCAACAAGTATGACAATATTTTTGCCAATTCGACATTTTTCTTCCTTTTGTTGTTCAACTGTCTACTACTAACCTTTCTGACACCAAGCGGCACCGGAACATTTAAAATTCAATTAAGCAGCTTGAGCATCATGTTAATAAGCACCAATAAAACCTTCTATATGCCTAAGAATTTCTTCCTATCATCCTAACAAATGTTGAAAAAAAAAAAGGAAGAAGAAACACGACAACAGAAGCATTGAATTGTGTGATCTCCCAATCAAACTTCACAAAACAGTATTAATTTTGATGCTAAAAGTACCATAGCAAAACAAAAATAATGGCTTACTTACGTGAATGATGAGGACTGGACAACTGACCAGTGGAATTTTATCAATATTCTGCATCGCAATAAAAAGAAAATAAAATTAACAGGTGAGCTTATGGCAAATGCACAGAGCTCTTGGTTATTACTTAACATATTGATGAGTTCTTTACCTTGTAGATGTCAAACCAATATGAACGTTTCACGGGATACATCACTCTTAAGCCTGATAGAATGGGACTATGCAGAACAACAGCTCTTAATCGAGGTAAACGAGCTGCAAGATCCAAAGTAGGGCCGCTTCCGACAGACTGGCCATATAATATCACATCTTCCTGCTTTGTACCGTAGCTCTCCTCGAGACACTTGTATGCAGCTTCAATATCTGCATAAGTATTCTGCTCACTTGGCTGCAAATAGAAAGATGTAAGCCAGAAACTAATTATCGTGACTGTTTAAGTCGAATAACATCATTTATGGTACTTTTTTTGAAATTATCCCTCAACAAAAACAACAATACTTAACAATTTCAAATGGCTGGATACCTTTCCAGATGACTGCCCATAACCAGAATAGTCATACCTGCATAGAATTAAAGCCACATCAGAGAAGTATCATTCTTCAACAAAGTGCCAGCTGCACATATGCTGGTTGTTGAAATATATTAAGTCATGGCAGTGCAGGTACAGGGTTTGTTCCCCTAAACAAGAGCCATCTATTTCTAAAACTTGCAGAAGGCACCTCATATGACTACAGGTATTACAAAACACTAGTGAGAAAAATAGATAGCTGTTTGCTCCATGCCACCTCCATAGTTGAGTTATGAATGAACCTTTTCAGACGATAGTCATTTTCATTTGCTCTCACCTGCGCAAAATCGTGATTGAGGAGCTTTTCGGGTGGATTATGTATTATGATATCTATGCAGCATAATTATGAATTTCACAACTGATCTAAAAGTAGAAGGCTTTGTCAGTATTTTTGGGAGAACTAAATTGTTAACAGGGAAGCTCAAGCAAACATAGGAACACATTCTACTAGATACAGCAATATTCCATCTCAGAGTGAGCCAATGCTCAACCATGGTGAACAAAATATCCAAAATTGGGCAAACAGTGGAAGTGAAGTTGAATATAAGATCATTTTGCTGGGAACATCCAAATTGTATCTTTCAACCTCCTTTTTGCCCAAGAAGCTGGATCTTAAAAAAAAATTAAAAATACTGCAGTTCGAATGGCCAGTAATTCCCTCCGGCTCCGCATAAATCTCTAACAATATGATAAGAATGAGACGAGGTAAGTTCACATAGTTCGATCGTGGTACTATGAGCAAGCAAGAAGATGTAACCTTTTCTCTCCAAAAAACCTCTAATTCATCCCAAAACCAGGCCAAAAAGGTTTATGCGACAGAAATCAAACATACCAATGACCGGAATTTAACATGATATCCAAAGGCTGATAATCAACTGACCACCGATTACAAAAGAGGTAGACTCAGAATTCCGAACCAATTAATCATGTATAGATGCTTTTCTTGAGTCTAAGCAAAACAGCCTTGTGAAGGAAAAACAAAACAAAAAAAGTTGCAATATTTCAGCGAAATCCCCAAGACGCCAAAAAAAAATTCAATCCCGAGAATTGAAATAACACTGAGCAGAAGAAGCCAATTGGAAAACAAAAATTAGAAAGAGTATGAGAATATGAGAAAGAGGAGGAGAGTAGTGAGTAGTAGCAGGTACCCCAAGAGGTTGACACGCAGGTGTATGCTCAATTCGATAAAGAGCTCGTACATCTGGCCCAGATCGGCGGCGTTGCCGTGGGAGTAGAGAAGGGTGGATGTGGCCATGGGATGCCTGACGTAGACGGCCACTATCTCAGTCCCTTTGCGGGTGGGAAGCTTGAGGACTTCGACGTTCTCGCGGTGGGGAAAGGGGCTGAGCAGAAGCAGACCAGTGAGGTCGTCGGTGAGCAGCTTGTAGGATGGTGGGTTGGGCGGAAAAAAGGCGAACTTCGCCGCCATTGATGACGTGACCCCTCCCATATATGAATGATGGATGTATCCTATCTTTCCACAGCCTTATAGTCTTTTACTACAATATGTATCTTCTTGTTTGTATAATAGTAGTAATTAGCTACTAGCTCGTAGAGAGTGAAGTCTAAGGTGGTGGTGGTGGTGGTGGTGGTGGTGGAGATGGTGGTGGTGGAGATTCTTTCAAAATCAAAGAAAAAAATAAAAAAGGATTGGGAGTAGATAGTGACGAGTGTTAAATGTTAATACACAAAGTCACCCGCACTTTGACAACTCTCTTAATTAATTACAATCTCAATCTCTCCCTTTCTTTGTTGCTTTCAAGTTTGAAGAGATGAGCACAACAGTTATGACATTCACTCCCTTTCCTTTTCTTTTTATTTATTTATGTCTACTTACTTACTTTGTATTTCTGCTGCTAATAACTTTGCATTTTCTACATTAATATTTACGCATATGGTTATGGTATACCAAACTGGAATCAGATCCCACATTCCTCTCTCTCTCTTTTTTTTTTTTTTTTTTTTTTTTAACTTTACACTTTTTGGCTAAAGTGGGTTCTTTTTCTTCTCTTTTTTTTTTCCCAAATTATTTACCCCATTTGATACAAGTTTTTCAAGAATTCTACCACAAAAATGATTTTGAGTAATTGTGGAATGAGGGACAGAGAGAGGGACTGTCTGTAAACTGGAAAAAAGATGTGAGTGTATTTTATTGCAAGCAAGCAAGCAAGCAAAGTAGAACTGTAGTAGTAATGGCATCATGATGATGGGGTTGGTTTTGAATGATGACGCATGGCAAATATGGCATGGAACTCCATATAATTGTGTTTGTGTGTAGTGTGTACTGTGTAGTAAACGATAAAACAAGTTGGACGGAGACGTATCACGTCCAAAGAGACCGTTCCGTTTATAAAATATATATATATATAAAAGCATCCATGGTTAATGGTAGCATGCATATTTTGGACTTCATTAAGGTATATCAATCTCAATCTATGCAAAAAAACAGTAGTAAAGGTAGCAGAAGAGACGAAAGATGCTCATCTATCTATGTTAATGCTAATGTTAATGTTTTTCAAACAAGGGTAAAGTTTGTGGTCACCCTACTGTAAAAGTGTAATTACAGATTTTACGAAATTTATTCTCATGCAATGTGTTATGTGTACAAGTTCCCAGAATCCAGATGATGCATTTCCCAATTCCCAGTGGCACTAGTAGTGTGGTTTTTGGGTTTTGGGACGTACAATCCTTTTTCATTTGGAGTTAAATTCAATCTTCAATGTGCAAAGTAGCCAAAGACATTTGTATACATGTGGATGTGGTCTTCTCCGTATTCCCTTTTTTCCCTTTAGGAGAAACATCATCAGTTGGCTACTTGGCTATGGAAAGCGGATCCTGGATCCAACCATATTAGGTATTCAGGGATTTGTGCACTTTCTTTAACGTTCAACATTCTCCAACCTTGCCTTCTCTAATTGTCTTGTCTTTTTCCCTTCCTTTCTTTTCCTACTATTTTCTATTAGTTTTTACACCTTTGTTCCTTTTAACCTCCCTTATGTTAATTTTCCTCCTAGACAAGTGATGAGAATGAAAGACAGAGAGTTTGAAGTAAAATATAGCATTGCATAGGACCAGGAGATGATTAGTGGCAGTGCACATCCCAGAAAAAGCGTTCAATGAGCCGTTAAAATAAAGAAAAGAAAAGGTAAGGTGCCACCTTCCGTTGAGTTGAGTTGAGTTGAATTGAATTGAGAATAAAGTGTAGAAAAGCAATATTTAGAAATGATCCTAAACGTAACATTAATATTTACATCTTACTTACTTAAAAGTGGTGGCTTTTCCAATGACAATCCTACTAGTCTCTCTTTGTTTTTATATTTTATACTAGTATCACTCTTCGTTTACGCTCCGTTCCTAGTTATTTAGTAAGTGCACAAAAGGAACCCAGAGGCAACTCAAAGTGACACCCCATAAACTATTGCTGCTTAATGATCGATTTATCACTCATTACTAAGAGGGAACCGCCGATTTATCACTCAAATAATGGGATGGGATTTCGGATTTCCTGTATGATCCACAAGGAAAAGTCCAAATTGTGGGTCTAAGTAAGAATACATCCTCTTATTTTGCCGGGGGCGGGCGATGGGATATGTCTGCAGGTGTCTGTAGTAGGATTAGAGACGTTGCAAAATTTTCTGACCTTTTTGGCTGATTCCTTTCCGTCTATGTTGAGAACCCAGAACCACACCGCACACAAACTTACAATTAAGTCAGAATTATAGATAGAATGAATGTCGACCATGTCACTTCGTTTTCAAACCTCTGTTTCCCTTTCTTTGCTTTTTTTGCTGCTTGATCATTATTCGCCAAATTTCCTTGTTAAAACTCAACCTCAACCTCGAGAACGAATATCAAGTTACGGCACGCCACTACAAGATTGCAGCAGGGTAGGTGGAGGGGCAGGGGCAGGGGCAGGGGCAGGGGCATGGCATAACACACATAAAAAGAGGCAAAATAGGAGTATATCTTTCGTTGTTGAAACTGCGCACCACAGTGTAAAACGTAAATTCAAGCTGGTATACTACAAGCAAAAGGAATTTGTCCCCTCTGTCAAAAACAGTAGATATTGATACCAAGAAGGAATGTCTCCTCTCGCAAAAGCAGCGAGTATCCCCTGCATAAAAATTACACGTGCCATCCCGTGGCCAGGATAAAGGGGAATGGCCCCAACGACGATGAGAGAAACCCTGAAGAGGAAGCAACCCCGCAAAATTAGGAAAAGAGGGTCAACTGATCATGGCTGAAAATGATTTCCTCTGCGTGGTAAAAGTCGACAGAAATTTGGAATTTATACAGCAAAGGCCAATGTTCATTTGCTTTTAACCAAAGGAGAATAACAAGGGTCACCGACACCCCTTTAAGGCCTGGGATAATTAGGAATGTATAAAAAAAATGGCTAGTGTTTCCTTCTAATCATCTATCAAATTTTGAAAGAAAAAATGAATATCAATCAACAAAATTTAGAAATCAACACAAACAATTTTTTCCAAAAATTTGAAAAAGAGAACCAGAAGTTTTATTGTCAGCCAAATATCGTCATTCACTCGTATGAATCAATTGACTCCCTTGCTCATTGATTCTCACTGATATGGCAAATTTCATCAAATACAGGGAAGATATATTTCACACGGGCCACCAGTAATGAGTAAACCACAAGTCAAGAACTGAAAATACTAACCATGAGGTATTTTGCCTGATTTAGCGATATAACACACAAGCCTCCACTAGCAAATAAAAACTATTTCCCAGAACCATTTCAACCGGGGCCAACAAAGAACAACAACAGGTCATTCGGTCTAATAGTTTCAGACATCCTCCATACGATTAAAACTTATAAGTGCATGGTTAGAAGTAAAATAGAGATAAAACGATCAGATGGGTTATGCATGCATTTGAGGAATATCATTTCACAAACCAGCCTCACAGAATTGTGGTCTCGCGTTCTAAGTTACACCAGGTGCAAAACTTGCAAAAATAGCGAGTCAGTTGATATTGTAGGACAAGAAGATCTATTTCTATTTGTGCACCAAGGAAATGTCATAGCCCAAAAGCAGAAGAACGGCGTATGATTTGAGGAAATAAGAGATGATTTATCACAAAGAACTGACAAGAAAGGAGAAAGAGAAACAGGATACTGATAAAGCACGACAACACATCCTTGTATAGTAGATAAAAATTCATTAAAAGAAACTATGTGTCTCACAGTGGCCAAAATGGTCTACCAAAGGGCACACAAGCTGTCCATAACACTGCAGTGCTCTTATTCCCAAACTCTACTGAGCAATCATCAAATGAAAAATCACCAAAAGCATTTTAAAGCTAGAAAGCCCCAACCATACATGCTGAAAATCATAGCTATGCTCTTGTAACCAATGGCCAAAATTAATGTCCGGGGGCCCTGTCCCTCACCTGTTTCACTAATAACAAAATTACGCCTGCTCATCCTAGTTTAGCCTTTAAAAGTTTTGCGTTCATCTACCACATTTGTTGGAGAAACCTGTATCTTATTTCATAATCCCAAGGTATCCACAAACACAAAGATTTTGCTAATTATGCCCAAGTCCAAACATACTACAGCAGGAAGAAAACAGGCCAAGTAGATAATCATCACCCTCCCCAAAAGCCCAAGCAACAAAAACAGATCCCTTATTCCACAAATACCATAGCTGATAATTGAGCTGGTTATAACGTAATCATTCGCTTTTAGGACATCATTGTAAGAAAAATAGTGCATCGTTCAAACTGAGCATAGAAAAATGGGAACACAGATAAGAATCCCACCATAGGCCAGCAAGCAGCAACGTATTAAGGCTCTTATGAAATTGATAATAGGAGGCCATCAGAAAATTCCTCAAAGCCAAGATGATAGTCAATTATGGAGCTATCAACTCAAAGCAAAGAGGGAAAGTTTCCATGTTCCAACCAATCTATCATCCACTATCTGAGGTTTAACCAAGGAGGAAACACGGGACACCGAAGCAGACAACAGTTAACCAAAAAAAAAAAAAGGCTAGATAAAAAGAGTATTTCTTATTCCCAACTAGCCACAGAGCATTCTCTTCCACCAGAAAGAGTTAGATAAACAGCAAACAATTTAGCCAATAGAACGCCGTACAAAATAAAGGGCGGGAAACAACTGAAAAAAAGAAAGCAATATCTCACCAGAAACGAATTGAGAGATGACATAACTACGTTTTTCTACTAAGTCGCTTCCTCAGTTTCCTCAACTTGTGCTTGTTCATCTTCTTCTTCCTCTTCTTCTTCACGCTATCCGCCCAAATAGTCAGGGAATCAGCCGAAACATCTCCGTCCGTATCATTTTTAGCTAAACCGGTATAGGAATTTGGATTCAGAAAAAAAGCAATAGAAAAGCTGGGAAAGTAGTTGGAATTTGAAATTGGATCCCCATTTTCAGATTGAGCCAAGAAAGGGATTTGAAAAGCTGTCGACTGAGACACCGGGAAATGGGTCAATAATGGAGAAGTTGCTCTGGGTTCTGACGTCGATGGTAATGGCGGCGGAGTGATAAACGATTTGTTAATGTGAGGGACGATTCGTATGGCGTTTGAGTGAGATTGGGTTCTGAAAAGTTTGTGAAAAATAGATGAACCCATACGGATTTGATATGCACTTTGATTTCAAACAAAAGAAATGAAGATTGAAGCAGGAACACTGCTTTTTCTAACTTTGATTGCAGGAATTTTGTTCGCAACGGTTAGGGTTTATGTGGGTTTAAGATGATAGGAAATAAAACGGAAATTGGATTAAGCCGTGGGTCGGGTCCCCGTTAAAATTAGCAAACTTTCTTCCATGCACGATCCAACTACAGTCTACAAAACTTCTCTTCAATGTTCATCTAATTTCTAATGTTGGTTCGCAACTACTATATTTAATGTCAGTCTAGCCCTCAAAACTCAATAGTTATCCAAAATGGGCATCTTACAATTCCCAAATAAAAAGAAAACAAAAAGGAATCCTCTGTATTCAAGAGTTGGATTAATGCACCAAGAATTGAACTTGCAAAAATTATAATAAAACACTACTCTAGCATTAGAACATTTTCAGTTTTACATAAATTATAATTTTGAAAAATTTTAAAATTAGAAAGTAATTAAATACATCCCCATTTTTATTATTATTATTTTTTTGATATCTCAGGTTCCTAACTCTACAACTCCATGTCTTCCCGCCACTTCATTGTTGTTGAGTCAGACTACTCCTGCACCTCGAACCAACCGTCCCCTAGCCAGTTGAGGATGTAAACCGTGGGATGTGCACGCAATAGATACTAACCTTACGGTAGTAGCCCAAGCTGGGTACCAGGGTCAGTCTTAAAGTCATTGGTCACCAGGTCAAACACCTCCCGGCCCAAGGTGTTGACGATGCTCCTCCGAGGAATCCCGACCCCACACGGCCTCACTCCTGCGCACAGCTACTATAATCGTTCTCCATTGCGTATGTGCCCCGGGGAGACTTGGAGCATCTCACGAATACTCTTTCTACACCTATTTATCCATAAATAAGTGTAGATTGTCTCAAGTGGGTAACCAGGGTTCGAATCCCACTTGAGGATATGAGCTAGCTCACTTTGGTACATCCATCCATTTTTTACCTATCAATAAAATGAGGACGCGTATTTTCCTTTTTTTTTTAAACCAAGTTTATATCCGTCCAAACATGCCATTTGCCACCTTTTGCAATTTATTATATAGGGAAAATTTTCACAACCCCTCGATTAGTAATTAAAATGGAGTAAATTTAACCAAATAACAACAACAACATTTGTTAGAAGGGTCTTTGACTCCCTTCTATGCCAACTTCTTCGGAATGACTCCCTGGATAATATTTTTGTATCGCATTCGATTTAAACTTATTTTTTATTTATATTTAAGTGTACCATGTTTTTTTTAAACTAAATGAACACACGTTTTGGTCTACATAATATATTCTAAAAATTTTGGGGTCAAATGTACACTTTGAAAATGAGAAATTTCTCTAAAAGCCTTATATATAGGGGTGTGCATTATATGGGTATTTGATAGGTTCGATTTACTTGGAATGAATTAAATTGTGTTTTCCTTTAATACGAGCACTTTGATTCACTCCGGTTAGGTTAATTCAGCTTTTTCTTTTTTACAGCCTTTCAAATAAAAAGTTTAAATTCGAATGACCAAATTTATGAATAACTAAATTCTAAGCCAATTTGTTTTGTTTTGTGTTGCCTCAAAAAAGTATTTGTGAAAAATTCTTAGTAATAAACACCAAATACTAGAACTCATACTAGTAAATGACTAAAGTATTTGTTTGTATCCTAGTAAAAATGAAATTTAAACTATTACAACCTATAAAAAGTTTAGGAATTAAAACTTCAATTTGAATGGAAAAAAAAAAGGCTTCAAAATCTTATCACTTAGTCTTTAACATATATGAAAATATAAAAGAAAGGTTGATCAACTCCAATTATTTTATAATGAATACCCAAATATTTTATTTATTACATAAAATAATAAGATTATTTAATACGTTAACAAGAAACATATTAAAGTTTAGACATATTTAATAATAGGATTAATTATATTTACCAATTTGATGAAAGTAACGAATAAACTATGTGATTTGAGAAAATTAACATTACTTTCTCAAAATTTTATAAAATTGTGGTTTAAAAAAAAAAAAAAGTAGGAGTGACCGTAATTTTTCAAAACTATAAAGTTTATTTGAAATCTCGACCTCATAAAAAAAATATATAAAAATTTGTCCTCAATAGAGTGACTATATCATATTTTAGCCGACAAAAAAAAAAAATAAATATTAGTATTGGGATGATCCAAAAATAGGAGGTCATTGCGAACGTAACCAGTGTCGGGTGTTCTAATTTGACCGCTTTACACCCTTCCCGCTTCCGTTTTTATATATATATATATATATATATATATATATATATATTTGTTGTGGTTTTATTTGTAGCATAATTATAGCAGAAAGAGGAGAGTGGAGAGGGTGAAGGAGAATCGAATTTGAAGCGCAAAAGGTCGCTCCTAATCCTCAAGTTCCCAGTGCAGAGTGCAGGTACATTGCCTCATTTAATATTCGCAGGCAGCGATGTTCAAAATCGGCTGATTTACCCCAATAATCAAACCCTAACCCATACTTTATGGTGTATATTCACGCATTATATCTATATCTATTTAGAATAACTGTCTAACTAGTTAACGATGTATGTTATTTTTATCTTTTTGTTTTTCATTGTTTTGCTTCGCTTGGATTTTCAACTTGTAACTCTTGTTTTTTCAGTGGGTTCAATTAGGGTTCTTGGTTCCTATTATTGCTTTGTTTTTTGCTTATTTGTTTCATTATCTGTGTTGGCAATTGCTTAGGATTGATTTTTCTAGCCAGCATTATTATTATTATTTTTTGCTTGTCTAATTCAGAATGATTCTATTCTTCGACTGATTAATTATGGATTGGTCATTTTCTGATGCAGTCTTGGTATGTCAGAAACTTCCCAGGATTTGGATAAACAATTTGAAAACAACATTTCGGGACCAGATTACTTTGGGTTCTACTCACGTGAGATTGCAGAATTATTTGCCAAAAGGGAAGATGTTCTTGGTTTCCTTCCTGAAAGTTTAGACTTAGCAGGAAAAGTAACTGGGTTTGCCAGAGAAAACAGTTTAATCAAGAATATGCCGAGTGGCTACGATTTGAAACAGAATTATACAACTGCTGGCTCTGCTTCTTTATTTTCTGATGCTATTGGATCTCAGCTTACAGACTTTGGGAAAGAAAAATTAAAGGCATCCCTTCGCCAAAGCCTCTTTACTTTTACTGAAGAAGTTGATGCGGTAAATATCATCATCCATATTTTTTTGGGCATCTTACTTACCTTCATTTTCCTCTTTTCCCTTACTTGCTGAAGTAGATGCAGGGCAAGGATATCCTTGTACTTTGACCATTTGGATAAGAAGTATGGGTCCCTCAATTGTTTTCACTTGAGTAGTACGTGTCTCCTTTATTTCTCTGTAAAGTTGAAACTGCAATTTTATTTTGCTTATTGGTGTGTTGTGTTAGTCTACTAATTATTTTTCTTTCTTCACTGTGGTCTCTTTGAAATATACTGTGGTAAAGTTTTAGTTACATATGTTGTTGATTCATTGAAAAATATGTTCCCACTGTGGATGTTGTGGTGAATTCATTATGGTTTTATGCTCAATTCAAAGCCTGTTAGATAATGCATACCTTTTCTAATTGCAGGTGTTAGATGCTGTTCTCGGTATTTGTCGGGTGCAATCATTCCTCAGATACAAAGAAAGTCTGCTGAAGCTTCCTGATGCTACAAATGATGGTAATGAAGTGCATAATCCTCAAAAGAAGCAAAAAGAAATAGCTTCCCTTTTGGTAAGCTTTCCTCTACTCTACCTGTACTTCCTGGAGTAATAGATTTGGTGGTGCAATCAATTTTCCCATTACTTTTTTCTAGTTCCTTTGTCATTGGATTTCCTTCATAGTGCCTGTTTGTTTCCCCATGTCAACTTGCTTTATAAAGAATGAAGCCAATTGGCATAATCTAGTGATCCGGTTATGGGTGATAGTTGTTGGTGTTGGTTGCATCAGTGACTATTACTTTGCAACAGCAGTCTGCAGACGTCAGTAGTTATTTTTCTGAGATATGTCAACAGCAGCATTCTGTTGGGATTGAAACCAAGATCCAAAGAATGAGGGTTGCACCGCCGTCTCATTCTCTTTAATTTTTTTGGTCTATGCTGGCTGGTTTTGTTTTAATTGCTTTAGTTGAGCATGGCTGGCTTATTGTTGAACATGTCTGCTGTTTTGGCATTCCTCGCCTTTAAGAAGTCTAATTATGCTTTCATGCTTCTTGTGTCCTTTTGCCTTATTGATGTCTCAAAAATTTTAGATGGATGATGATTTACGACTCCTCCTGGATAACAAAAATTCAAAGGTAGAGGAAGTGGTGAAGAAGCACTCAGCTCAACTTTTTGCAACGGTAATCATGTTTCTCTCATGCTGTATTCCTGTTGCAAGTGCATGTCAATAATCATATTCAGCTGTCATGTGCTATTTTATGTTACACACTTTTATTAATTCTGAACTCCTGAGACCGTTAGGATCATCAACTAGATATTGGAGGCTGATAACTGTGTTAACTTCCTGGTAATTATTGTTCTGTAGATTGAACACATGGAGCAGAAACTTGAAAATTTTCTTGATCTTGTGCTGTCTAATTCCAGGTAACTATTTTCTAGCTTACATGAAATGTAAATTCTGAGTATTGTTCCTTAGCTTTAAGCATCATATATTGATGTTTAGTTAACTTCTTGTTGTATGTGGCTTATGAAGACAATGGAATTACTTTATTTTTCTTTTTAACAACAAAGGAAATGCTGAGGGATGTCTTTTAGCTATTGATTTTTCTTTTTTGAGATTACATAAATATAAATTGACAAGAAAGCCACAGTGAGAAACTTTCTTGCTCCTGTTACAATTACTTGAGTGTGCGCAAAGATGCCTTTTAATCCTAGTATCTAGGAAATAGGTCAACTTTTTGCAAGTTGATTTATTATTTACATCTTCCTTCCAGATTGGTTAAGGTTGTATTATGTGGCATGACTATATGATGTCCACCAATGTTTGCAAGCTTTGACACTGCAGTTTAACTCTTAATTGCCAGGTTAATGACCCTAACAGAGAAGCAAAAGCTTCAAAAACTGATCCAGAATTTACCTCCAAGAAACCTGGACCGTGTAGTGGAGATAATGCGAAGCGGTGGACCATTCACTGAGGAGATACATGTTGATTTAGAACAGGAGGTAAGCTAAAGGATATATCATTTGTCATGGATAGGTTGCAATTTTGCGTCCAATTTGAATAATTAGATCATAATGGTGTTCTCTGTCAGAACAAGGTAACTCTATGGAGATTGTATTACTATGTTGAAGCTGTTGAAAATGCTAGAAAGCTCTGCAAGATTCTGTGATACTGAAGGTGCAAGCCTTTTGAGATTTGTGTGAGGCCTCATGACTCATCCTGTCTGTGGTCCTAGTCTCGCATCAATGAGCAAAATTCTGTGGCGTATTGCAATCTTCCTCCGGAAAGTTCGCACCCCTTCAAAGTGATATATGTGCATGTTGCTACAAGATCATCAGTGGCTGAAAAAAAAAGATATGCGGCTGCAAAGACAGGGCACACTTTTTTCCAATGCCTATAAAGGCGAAATTTTTTTTCTTCCAGCTGATTGGGGTTCTTGAGGTTTTCTGTTTTCCACACAAAATTCGTGTTCTTTCAAGATTTGGATTTGTATATTACGAGGGTTTCACAGACTGTATATATGTTGTATACAAATAGAGGAAAACAATAGCATGGATTGGATGAGGATGACTTTTATCAGAGCTCCTGGAATAGTTTTTGGAAGGCATCTGTCTTTGCGCTACTTTCAGTCTTTTCATAGAATAATCCATTGTCAAAGCTAACAAATATAATCCATTACATAAAAATTGTAGCACCCAAAATCCTGTCTCAACTTCCTTAAAACCAAAAAAATAAAATAAAATCTATATTAAGCGTGGTTTTGAACATCCATCATAATTGGTAGGTTACACTTGATACAATACAGATTACAGTTGAAAAGATTAGTGGCTTTGGAATGTTATGTTGGTTTGAAAAGATTAGTGGATGTTATGTTGGTTTGAAGTTCTTGTGAGCTAAAACTGCATAGAAAGGATCTGAAGGTGAAAAAAAACCCACTAAATTCATAATCCAACTGAAGGGGGACTCCTTCCCTCTACTGGTATCGGCAGCAGCCGGCAACTTCCGACTAACTTCAGGCTCGGTGAATCCCTCCACGCACTGGAAGTATTGCACAACCATTTGGACTCGACCGTATGAAGTTCCATCTCTCCACGCACTAATAGCCTTGTCATAGAATAGTCGATTGCTAAAGCTAACAATGAAGATACCTCCTGGCCTCAGCACTCGAAATACTTGCGCAAATACCTGCAAATTGATTTATATATATATACACACTCACTCAAATTAAGGATTAAAAGGGAAAGCGCAATTAATTAGTAGGAGTGGCACATGAGTGACCTTCTCAGGCTGCTGAAGATATTGGACGCTGACGGTGCACAATACTGCATCAAAACTGCAATTCTCCAATTGGAGCTCCTGATCCTGATTGAGGTCCTTGACAAAAAAATAATCAAGCCTGGGGTTCTTGGCAAGCTCTGGAGCGTTGAGCCCATGTCCGACTACTTTCTTGTACTTCACCTCTTGGGGCAAGTGGCTAACCCAGGAGCTCATAAGGTCCAGAATCTCCCACTCGGGCTTCAACCTTTCTCTATAAAGATTAGTCAATGTCGAGATGAAATTATCGTCGACGTGGGTCACGAAACGCGGGTAGGCGTAGAATTCTCGATCGGGTTTGGAGTTGAGTTTGGTTCTGCCTTGTTTAGTGAGAACTAGGCGGTTGATTTTGCCGGTCCGGTCATCTGCATGGTGGTTACACATACACATAGTAATTATGCGCAGAGTAGTGGTTGTTGTTTTTGTCGGAACATTCATTGGAAAAGATGAGTTCCATGAGTTGGGTTTATGGCGGATGCTTATTAGCATCGATCTGATTCTTAAACTTCTTAGAGTTGCAGAATCTGCAGGTGAGGTGGAAATTCCACTCCCAATCCAAACACAAGAATATAATATCAAGCTTAGATGGAGAAGTGACAACGTGGCAAAGTCATTTATATATGCGTATTTATTTATTTATTAAAAAAAAATAACATCGCCGCCTAGATGTGTTAATTATATGAACGCAAGAATCAGAATTGAACGCTTTTTTGCGGTTGAAATGAATATATATATATATATATCCAAACAAATTAGTAAATCCAAAAAAATTGAGTTTTACTCGTAAATTCTCATGACATTCCCCGTCCTCATCGGATCGATCATTTTAAATTATTAAAAATGTAGTAGGATAGTTGGAAAAGGCAAAAATGTGGAGGGTTTTCTTAGTATATAAAGAATGTTGTGGTGGTAGTGTTTAGGTGTGATTGAGAATTAATAAAGGCTTAGGCGATCGATGATATGATATATCCATATATGGCGTGCATCACGTTTCTCAGGTTACACGCTTCTTGTTTCCGACTATATATGCCAATTAATGTTGCCGGTCCCTTTCATGTTCATGTCGTTAAAACTAACTAATGCTGCATCAATTCTGCATGCGGTTTTACTATCAATTAGTGGAAAGTGTCGTTTAAACTTTAAGGTGCATTATGATGCATGAGTTAAGTAGCTAGCTAGTGTGTGTGTGTGTGTGTGTCTATCAGAGAGATGGAGATGCAAATGTATGTTGGGTGCATTCCTTCAACTTCTTCTTCCTCCAGTTAGACAAAAGTCCTGGAGGCTGGAGCTTAGGATCCTCCATTTGCAAATTGCACGTGCATCATCCACACGCATGGATATATGGATGGATCATGGATGCTATCAAATCACCAGAACCAGCACACAAACAATTATTCCAATTGCCCCCACCCTTTTTGCCCAAATTTAACTTAATTATGCCCTGCAGTTTTCCTGCTTCATTTACGATTTTCTTGGTCCCTTTTATGTGCATTATAATTATGTGATTCTTCTTGCTACAAGTCTACTTGTTACGACATCGGTCGGTTTTTCATTGTAAACATCAACGTCAAACAAAACAAAACAAAACAAAGCAAACAAACTTATGAATACTTTGAATTTTTTTTGTCCCATTTCAATTCAAAAAGTTGTGGAATGCCGACCCTTAATGGCAGTCCTTTAGGGAACCATTAATTCCTTGTTATTTTTACATGTCCAACTAAAGCTACCTCCTTCTTCTTCTTCTTTTTATTACAATATTAGTATATATTGCACATACCACACATAACACTGTCGTTGTTGATCGATGATCAGGGGCCATTCTCACGCATCTTCCAAATTATAAATAAAAAAAAAAAAAAAGTTTTACTTTTGGAGAGGATTGGAATGCAAATTTGCAATGGCTTCGGAATCGACTGGGCAAAACACTTGGAAAAGCACATATATGTATATATGTTAATGTAATCACCCCATTGCACAACTGATTTGTTAATTAGGACATGCATATCTCAGTGGTGGCTGGAGATTTTGCATTTGGGCAGTATATAATAATTTATTCAAATATTAATAAAATCCCATTTTACTTTTTTCTCCATTAACATAATGTGTATATACATGGTAGAAAATCTAAAGTTATATCGTAAGCTACTAATATTTTTCCTAATTTAGATCACCAAAACTCAATGCCTTGATTTTGTCTAAATTCTAGAGTCACCATGCACCGTTTGAAAAAATTTCTCATAATTGACATTCATTAATTGCTTATTCACCAAAAAGTATAATTAATTAGCTGGATAAACATTTGCAAACTTATTTTGGTGATTAATTATCATCCATAATACCAAATAAAGTAATATAATAATGATATGATAATAGTGGAGTTATATAATACACATAATTAACAATTATTAATCACCTAATGTATATTTATTCATGAATATATTTATGTACTTCCACTTCATTTTACCATTATAAATAAATGGGAGAAAATCTGATGCATTTAATGATTATAATTTGCTTAGCCATTTAGGACCCTTATATTTATATCTATGTATATGTATTAGTATATATATATATATATATATATGTCTATGGGGGAAGCCAGGATGGGGATGAGCCAGTGGATTCACTTGCAAAAAAGTTGTAAATAGAAAAGGTAGACGGTTTGGTTAAGCGTTTCAAAAGGATGGGCGCAGTATTTTGCTACGTTATTATTACTCTGCAGACACCTGTTGGTTTTGCTATCTTGTTTGGAGTTTTAGCTTTGATTTTTGTTTTCGTGTCACGACGACCGCTTCAAGTCAAAGAAACAACAAAAGAAAATAATACAATACCTCGGGGAAGCATGGGATGGCCCTTGCTTGGAGAGACTCTTGATTATCTCAAGCCTCATCAATCAAACTCCATTGGTCAATTCTTGAAACAACGTTGCGCTAGGTACGTATGTGCAGTTTATTGTGTACTCATCGATCATAGCTTTGAATGAATGAATTAATGGAATCTTGAATGAATGAATTTGCAGGTACGGGAGAGTTTTCAAATCCCATCTATTTGGTTGTCCAACCATAGTTTCGTGCGATATGGAGCTGAACGCATTCATTTTGCAGAATGAAGGGAAGTTGTTCACCAGCAGCTATCCAAAATCAATGCAAGACATACTTGGAAACCTATCTATGCTTCTTGTATCTGGAGAACAACACAGGAAGGTTAGAAATACAGCAGTGAGCCATATCGGAACCACTAAGTCAAGACTTGATTTCCTTCATTATGTTGACAAGTTGTCCATCTCGGTGATGGATTCCTGGAAAAGATCAAAACAAAAGATTCTCTTCCTTCAAGGAGCCAAACAGGTCACATATATATAACTTTAATTTTAAACAACTTTACACAGTAGCTAGCACTATTTATATATACATAGAATGGAACTCGATTGATGATCGATATTGGTGATCAAATTATATATATAATGCAGTTCACCTTGCATGTGATGCTGAAGAGTCTGATTGACATGGAGCCAGGAGACCCACTTGCCCCGATATTTCTGCAGGATTTTCTTACTTTCATGAAAGGATTCATTTCTCTTCCGCTATATTTGCCAGGAACCCCTTATGCCAAGGCTATGCAGGTGCGTACTATGCATGTATGATATATATGGTCATGCAGTAACGAATTTCATCACCCACCATGCACCGGCACCCAAACATAGAAAATGCATGCATGCTATATATGGTCGGATATTCCTAATTAGTTGTAGCTTTACGCAATAATATTATTAATATAGTAGGATGTATATGTTCAGGCAAGAAGGAGGATCTCATCAACTTTAGGAGTTATTATAGAAGAAAGAAAGAAGAGGAGGAAGGTGGGGCATTCGCATTCATGGAGAGGAGACTTTTTGGATGATATATTGCAGAAAGATCAGTTGAATGATGAAGAGAGAGTTAGCATTGTGATTGATCTTTTGCTAGCTGGTTATGAAACAACCTCTGGACTTATTTCTCTGGTTGTCTACTTTCTTTGGCTGGCACCTAAAGCTCTTCACCAATTAAGGGTACAATTACTCCCTAAATTCTTTATTAATTAGTGTGTAATTATAACTTGATAGAGGTTTTGTATTGAAGTGCGTAAAATAACACTTATTTGAAAACAAGAAAAATTAAGTTAAAACGATACTTATTAAAGAATCCGACGCTATAACTGTGATCCAATATACTACTATTCTCAGGAAGAACACAGAAAAATAAGGAGAAAAAAGGAGCACGGAGAGCTCTTGAACTTTGAAGATTACAAGCAGATGGAATTCACAATCAAAGTACGTATCAATCAAACTTTGATTCTCCTCTCGGCGTGTTTGATAATTGAATTAATTGGCGACCTTGTCTAGAGTAGTGTAGAATAATTAATACTGTAAGAATTTTGGTATCTAATCAATCAAACTTTGATGATGAACAGGTTATAAACGAATCTCTGCGGTGCGGCAACCTCGTTAAGTTTTTGCACAGAAAATCTCTAAAGGACGTCAAATTCAAAGGTTTTAATTGTTGGGCTTTGGCTAATAATTTCATACTTTTATACAACAAGCGTGAGTTTCTGAGAAATAATAATTTTGCTTGTATTGGTTGGGGAACTGCAGAATATGTGATTCCTGCAGGATGGAAAGTTCTTCCAATCCTATCGGCAGCACATCTGGATCCATTTCTTCACGAACATCCCTCCCTATTTAATCCTTGGAGATGGGAAGTGAGTTATATGTATTATTATTAGATTTTACACGTTAATTGTACAATCTACATGTATTATTATTATTATTATTATTAATTACTAGTATTGATCAATAATATAGGATGAAGCAACGAGCAGAAAGGTAGCAGCGTTCGGTGGTGGAGCCAGACTTTGTCCAGGAGCAGAACTTGCTAAACTTGAAACGTCTTTCTTCCTACACCGTTTCGTCCTCAATTTCAGGTCCGCAATATTTATCATGTATTATTCTATCTAACGTTTAAAATAATATAGTTTCATTAAAAATAGGGACTAAATGCATAAATATCACTAAAAATACTTTACAATTATTATACCCTAACCAAGATATTAGTCAGGCTACGACGTAATTTTAATTAAAACAGAATAAAATAGACAAAATTTTGGACAGAAGATCTCGTGTGAGATGATGCATATATAATATATATAGATTAATTCTTCATTGTGTACGTATATATAATTATGATTTGGTGTGTGTATAGTGAATATTGTATAATAATATTTGCAGTTGGAAAATCGAAGACGACGAATGCCCAATATCATATCCATATCTGGATTTCAGAAGAGGTTTGGTAATGGAGATAGAGGCATTAAGAGAAGAAGAAGATGTAGTCTTGGGCTCATAATCCAATTAAATTAAATTTTGTATCTTCATATCAGGAGGAAGACTAGTATAATTTGATAGCGCCATTATTTATTTGTTCAACTACTTATTACAAATATAAACTTACTTTTTCAGAAAGAAAAATTGTAATTTCTTCGCAAATGATTTGCATATTATTTTTATTCCCTGCTCAATAAAAAATAGAATTTTCAATTAAAATAAAACATCCAACAAGATTTACATGAATCATTGGAAAGATACCAAATTTTGCCCACAAATATTTAATTTGAATCTGGGATTGGGAGTAAAATATTTCTTTTTTTAGTTAACTTGAAAGAATGGTATTGACATACAAGATATAAAATGCTTTATTGTCCAGTCAGGAACGAATAAAAGAACAGAAAAAATCATACAATTTAATGGAATGGCAAAAAAGATAAAACCAACACTTGTACATGAATGAGGAATCTTGAATCGTATCCATATGGCTGTACAGAAAGAGGACGACGACCACCACAGAAATCTCTTCATGAATATGAAGCCTTCCTTCGTCCAGCAAGAAAACTCCCAAGAATTGTTCGTCCTCATGTTGAAAGGGACCTCCTATCTCCTTGTTGAAAACCATTTCAACCAATACCGCCCAAAGGAAACCTTCTATTTCCTCCTTTCCTCAAGACAACCCAAGCGCAGCATCCAACAGCAGAGTCAATCAAACCATCGTTTTTACAGCATTCAAAAAAAAAAAAAAAAACACCAACTCCAAAAGGCGAACAGAGATGCTGTGGGTGTATCTATTCCAACAGGGTGATAGCTCGCTCAGTATAGCTTTATTCTAGTTTGGATTGGACTCCGACATATTGGGCATAATTCAAGATCTGGTCCACACTCGCAACATGTCTGGAAAGAGAGAGCAAAAACCCAGTGTTTATTAATATTGATATCTTTATATATCCCCATAAATCTTGACAAACTTTAAACCACCAAGTACTATTGCCTTCATACCTGATGACCGCAACCAAAGGCCATGTCCTTTGCATTACTGAGGCAAACGGGACAAAGCTGCAGAAGACCAGTGTTAACGACAATATCAATCCAAATAACCATTCATTTGTAAGACCAGAAAACTGGCGTGCTATGCTTACACATCAATTTTAGAAGTTAGGCATATCATCCACAACATGTTATGCTCGTGTGGCCAATTGATTATATATACCTGATTGTCATATGTAGAGGTTGGAGCAGATGGAACAGTGTCAACGTAACTGCTGTAGTCATAATAAGAACTAGTTGTCGGCTGGAAACTAGTTGTCGGCTTGAAACTAGTTGCCCTTGAAGGTTTTTTATCACTAATTGAAGCTGTTCCATACGCAGGAGGTGGAAGAGAAACCCTTCCAGGAGCATTGCCTTTACGGCCACTGTAAACAGACAATAGAAAAATGATGACTTCCAGGTAAACTTGGATACAAAAAAGGAAGATCCCAACAAGGGATAGGGCAAAGAAGCAGCATTATTACCCCAATAAACCAAGCTCCATTGTCGCTCTATATTGTGCAGGAATTTCCATTAATGATGCAAGAGCAAATTCTGTCTCTTTTCGAGATTGCGGAACACCTTTTGACATAATTTCCGTAAAATTGACAAACTGATAGCCAGGAAAAAAGATCTTTATCAATCAAATAAACCACTATAATACGAGAATGTTATGCAAATAGGGAATAAACTGAACCAATTCCGAGCTTCCTGTCTCTGAGACCAAGAAAAAAAAAAAGATGATGGCAATGTTCTGACCTGAAAATTATCGAAGTCTCGAGCAGGAATGTTGTCATCAAATTCCTTCATCATATCCCAAGGTCCATCTCCAACTCCCACCAAAATAATAGACAAGGGAAACTTGCTGCAAAATTTGGCAGCAAGAAGATGATGAAGAACTCAATATGGTAGCACAAGGGCATAAAAAAGGAAAAAAAAGAAAAGAGAACCCAACCACGTAGAAGCTAGTCGATTAAAGTTACAACAAATTACCTTGCATGCACAATCGCTTCAACGGTTCTCCTTTCTTGGGGACTCAATTGACCACGTCCAGTATCAACACTTCTAGTTACCTATAGTGACAAATAGTAATTGATGATAAATAGCACATGCAGCTGATATGACGCAAGGATGAACTCTAGAATGACATGAAAAGAATAGAAGTGGACCTCATCGCATGGAATACTTGCTCCAACGAACAAGATCAGTGACAAATAATTAAGGTTGGTATAATTAATACCGAATGTCTATTAAGTTATAATATGTACAACCAAAACTAACAACTCAATATACATATAGTATCAAGCAGCTACTGTGCTACTGGATAACTGTCGAGGGCTTTTGAATGAGAAGCATTTGTGGACAAAGGATGCCATCAACTTTGGTATTGGTCTATAATTGTCCATTATCATGTTTTAAAAATTGTACTCCCTAAGGTGTTATATGATTTAAAATGGTACCTGCCCATCCGCAATTATCACCAGGACATGATACTGTCCTCCACTCTGCTCAACAATAGTCATGGCCATTTCTATAACAGGAGCAAAAGATGTTGGTCCTGCAGCAGAATTTATTCAATCCTCAGTTATACAAACTATCAGCTCAACTATTAGAAATGCATAACAACTACCAAAGTGAAAATCAAACCTGCAAGTTTCAGATGAGGAACAATTTCTCTGTACCGACTCAATACTTCCTCAAATCCATTACAAAACCTTTCCTCAGGATAGAAGCTGAACACATCTTGATCATGTGTCGAGGCTATAAAATATTTGAAAAGTATCAAATAATTGTGAAGAGGGAGGGAGGGAGAGAGGCAGAGAGGAAGAGAGAGAGAGAGAGAGAGAGAGAGAGAGAGAGAGAGAGGTATTTAATTACCATCTCCAAACCCATAACAAGGGATCAGGTTATCCTCATCAAAAGATGCCAAGGTTTTGCCAATAATAGATATTGCTTGTTCATATGGATTCAAACTATTACCAACATGGTGTAGGCTTCGCCCATTGAATGACCTCTTACCTGATATTGCATCCAAGTTCAGCATAC
This sequence comes from Ophiorrhiza pumila, assembly GCA_016586305.1. Classification (NCBI taxonomy): domain Eukaryota; kingdom Viridiplantae; phylum Streptophyta; class Magnoliopsida; order Gentianales; family Rubiaceae; genus Ophiorrhiza; species Ophiorrhiza pumila. The sequence continues at coordinate 878,560 of BLIW01000007.1, forward strand.
TAAAGGAAACCAGAATCCTAAAATCTAAAGATCAACTTAGCAAGTAAGACATAGAACCCTAACCTGTCCATTCATTGCTCTTAGTGAAGTCAATACCAACAATAAGATTTGAAGATTCAAGCCCAGCATTAGCAAGAGCTTCAGTCACCTGCAAAAGGCATCATACTTTATTAGTTTGAATGCAGAGACGCTACACTTGATTTTCACTTTCTGTCCTACGGCAGCAGCAGCAGCAGCAGGGGAAGGACAAGACAAGGTTAATAGGTGACAAATTGTTAGCCAAAATTGACGGGAAGACAGCATGAATCTCCCAACGATGACACATCATTTATTGGAGACTAACTGCTATGATGCATTAAATGTTTCCTGGATTATTAATAGCTAAATCCGAACAAGGCTTAAAAATTTGCCAGCATATGCAAGCATCATAGTCCAAGAATTAACCACCTTTTCCTATCTCTAAGATTCTTAGATACTTGAGCAAATCCATCCAGGATTTCCCTAATGATAAAAATTTGATCTTGAATGGTAACAAGCAAATATATAGAGAACAAAAAAAAACTTTAGATGCCTAAAATATAAGCTCTAGCACATGCATTCATACCTCTTCCAATGAACGATAATTGTCCGCAATCCTCGAATATCTTCGGTCCAGCTTTCTCTGTGGGGCATGTGCCTGACCACCATAGCCATGGTTTTGGGAAGAATGACCTTGTTGCTGCTGTGGTGGTGGTCCATATGACGGAACAGTTGGCCTAGAAGGGTAACTGTAACTATCTTGAGATGGAGGATACGATCCTGGGTAACTATCCTGTGAATATCCTGGCTGAGGAGGATAACCGTAATGATCCCAAGAAGATGAAGGAGTAGTTGGAGTCGATGAAGATTGCCTCCCACTGTCCTCCCTCGAATTACTTCCTCCCATCAAGTAAGCTACGCACGAAGAGTTGCTAAACAGAGAGAATAGAGAACCAAAAAAAGCTGTGAAAGTCAACCAGAATTGTCAACCCAGATCAAGCTTCCTCTTTATAAATCGTATTAGCACCCTAATAGTAAACAAAATCAAAAGTCCCTCCGGTACTTGAAACCTATCTTATATACAAATCTATATCGAGCCTGCAGAAAAGATTTCCAATACGTTTGTTTCCTGCATCTACATAGGTTTGGTTCCTTGAAATGAGAAAATTCAACTGAAATCGAACAAAGGGCGGCGGCCGGATATAGAAAAAAAAGACTTGTACACGACAACCGCTTTCACGACCGACTTATAATTCATTAGACCCTTCTGCAGTCTTTAAAACTTATTCAAAAATGATTGCTCAACATCACAATCGTGTTTCCCATTTGTTTCAAGTAAGTTTCTATATATTTATCCGAATGAGTGTAGCGTCCACAAATAATTCAAAACCCACTAAGCCAAGATATATATATTATATATATATATATAGCAACACGCAACACATTAATAATGATACATCACACCAGCGAAAGCAAGAAACGTAACTCGACCAACAACTTGAAACCTAAGCAAATAAACAAACAAAGAAACAAAGCCCCAGTCAAATGCAGTTTTCCCCCCAAACTTTACCTAAAGGAATTTTGACTCTTTCGCTTGCAAATTGCAATTCCCATTTACCCTGCCCAGTAATGAAAAACTGAAACAAAATGGATTTTCCTCGCAACCCTTTAATTTATTAGCAAATACTAACAATGTTCGGGATCTGAATGTCAATAAGAATGAATGTGTAGAATGTACAAAAGCTGTATGTTGAGCTCAGTGCATTAGTGGGCATAGTGAGGGAATTGTTCAAATGTTCTTAGGAAGAAAGAATTAATTAAAGTGATGATGATGAAAAGGAAGAACAGACCTCTGAGTAGCGTCTAGATTCTCTGCTGCACTTTTCCCGGGTCTGGATGAAGTTTCCTTTCGCCAATGAAGAATTGATCGTTCCAACTTCCAAGTTAAAACTAACAAAGTAACAATGGATAAAATGATACCGCTTTCTGATTATTTTTAAAAATAAAAAAAAGACAAAAAGATGATGAACTTTTATGGATGCACTTTTTACAACTGCATAAATTATTGTTTTGGAAATAATAATAAATAATTAAAAGATTCCATTTCAACTGCAGCCCATTAAGTTTTGGGCTTCTCTTTTTACTCTTTTTTTTTTTCTTTTCGTATTTTAATTTTCAAAATAGATTACCACTTTCTGCTGAGAACAATTTTTCTGGATAAATAATACAAATAATTTTAGTTGGTAAATCTCTGGATCATCATTAAGTTTGTGCTGGACCCAACATTGGCTCATTTATTATTCGTCTCATTTGTGTCTCCAAGTTCAAGCAAGCCCAGGCACTGAAAGGCTGAGTTTATTGTGAGCTAGCCCGGCCTATTTACATATATTGTTTGTCTGGTTAGAAAAGTCCATTCACAGTAGTAGTATGACCAGGGAGAATAGTGCTTGATTGGACAAAAGTAAATCTCAGTCTTACTTGAGTGTAATAATTGCACTTGTAATAAGAAAAGGCTTAGCCAACATGGTGTTGGTATCTTTGAATCAAATTCCATGGCCTAATTTGAAAAATTCAGATGTGGTCTCATTCTTTCATGCATTATTTTTGATGTGGGAGTTGGAGTCTTTCCCTCTAATCTTCATTGATTCATTTGGGTCATCTCTAAATAATCGGTAGAATAAGAGTAGGTTATAATTGCTAATAACAAAAAAAAAAAAACATTATATTGGCAAGTTGATCACTAGGACAAGTTTAAGACTTAGATGGAGGTAGATCATGAGATCAAACCCCATGATTTGCTTAAAAAATTCGTGTCATGCACTTTTTTGGTTTGTGTTATAGTATATATTGCTAATAGAAAAAAAAAATCTAGCAAAAAAAAAATTGAATTTACAGTTGGGTTAAAATATATCGCTAATGACAAAAAACAAAAAAAAAAACTTGAATTTACCCTCAATGTAATTGTAATTGTCGAGATCTTTTAAAAGTCTCCTCTTCCTCAACCTAATTATTAGTGAGATCACATTCTTCGTCCAAAATTATTCTGTCCTATTATGTATAATGTTCAAAATGACATAGTTTAATTAAAGCTAAATTATGGATTAAAAGCATAAATATCACTAAAATCACTTAATAATTATCAAACCTTAATCAATAAGTGAGTGAATCCTACCAGGTATATTTAATTTTGGACATGATAAAACATGATAATTTGGAAAAAGGTTGTTATTATTGCCAGAGCAACTATTAGCTTCCACGGCAATAAATCACACACCTTCTAAATTTAACCTTAATCAATCAACTATTTTATCTTTTTTCTATATATCAAGACAACTCATATTTATCTTACTTCTACCTTATCATTACAACTTATCAATTCTTTATAACATCTTTCCGTAACTTCTTCTTTCTTCTCCTTTATCTTTTCTCACAAAAATAATATGACACTTATTTCTATTAATAGTTTTTATTATTTTATCAATTAAATTATAAAATATTTACCAATATATACTTCAAAAAATGTAGGCTCCATTTGTTGACGGTTGTTGTAGTGTTTTATTTTACAAATTCAATTTGATTTATCTGTTTTGTCCTTTTTTATCAAAATTGTTAAACAAAAGAAATAATGTTACAATAATTATTTTTAATACAACATTTTTAAATTTTTATAAATAAATTATTACATTTAAATTTGACATTTAAATTTTTAATAATAAAAAATTCTTCCAATTTTTTTTACCAAATAAACTCATAAAATATTAATTCAAATTTGAATTTAAATTTTATTAATAAAAAATTCTTAAATATAATGTCTACCAAAACAAACTCATCAATCCAAACATCTCCAAAATATTTATTTCTTATAACAAGTCTCAACAAAAAAAAATTCTACTATAAAAATATCTCATCTTTGTATTACTCTCTCACCTCTTTATTCTTAGTCAATACTCCTTCATTAGGCAAAAAATAAATAAATAAAAAAAAATCCTTCATTATCACTTTACAAAGAAAACTAATTCAAACCAAACAAATGTTTGGATAAACATAAAAGTAATAAATGTCATTAAAATAAAATGATAAAATTAATATAAAATGATATTTATTTAAAAAAAAACAAAAACTAAAACGTAACTAAATAGGAAGGAAGAATTATTATACAAAGGGTGCTAGTAAATAATGGACTTTCAAACCTATCTATTTAAGCGATAAGCGGGTGACCTTTCCCTTCATTTTAAAAAAATAAATTTAAACATATTTTTAAGAATCAAACAACTTTTTGACATTTAATTATGCAAAATTTGCTATTTCTAGATATATCTCTTTATAAATTGAATAGTGAATTATATAAAAATAAACACTTAAAAAGAAAGAAAGAAAGAAAGAAAGAGAGAAAGAGAGAGAGAGAGAAAAGTGAATGGAGGCGGAATCAGACACAGCCCAATTGGGCAATGAACGGACAAAGACCAGTGGATTTTTAATGGACCCAGACGCACCATCAAATCATCTACTACCGTCTACCGACCCCAATACCGCTAAATTAAACACTCTACTCCATTCCACACTGTATTCAGCAGCATTGATAACTGTGGCGGACAGCTCTTTTAAGTCCAGCGGCGTTGCTTTGAACGACCGTCGTCGTACTTTCAAGGCTCCGCCTTCATATTTGTCTTTCCTACTGAAATATAATTCAACGCAAGATTTGAGATTCCCAGTTCCCATTTCGTTTATGGAAACTCGCATGCTTAGCCTTTAGCCTTTAGGTTGTGGTTCATTCCTTTTATAGAATAATTCCAATGAGGATGCCGTAAGGTTTTGTATTCCTTGCTTCCTAATTCAGAAATGGATCTGTCATTAGGGTTTTAGCTCGTGGTTTTAATCCTCATCAAAGTCAGCGGCATTCAAAACCCCACTTTGCTTTGCTGCTCGCTTCAGAGTTCAGACTAAAAGAATCAAAAAATGAGGGAAAAGAAAGACGTTATTCATACAGCGAAGCTGTTCAAGTATCTGTTAATTGGGTTGATAGTGTTTTTGGGATTGGTTTGTCTGTACAACGGCTCGTTGTTCGCTCCAAGACTACCCAGAGCTGACGACGCCGTAGAAGACGGCTCCGATCCCGTGATCGGACGTTCCCTGCCGAAGCGATATTACTTGGATGAGTTGCCTGAGGATCAAGAGCGTAATCCTGAAGTTCCGAGAAGCATTCCTGTATGTCTGTAGTTAAGCGTTCACTCTTTTTCAATATTTTATTCTAAAAATTTTTGCTGACTGACTGTTGTTAAACTTGTAAAATGTGTTTCCTTTTGGTTTATGCTGTGATTTGTTCGTAACGTAACGTAGAATTTGTGGGGCTATTCTCATAGGTATGCGATTTGAGATATTCGGAATTGATTCCATGCTTGGATAGGCATATGATGTATCAACTCAAGTTGAAGCCTAATTTGACGTTAATGGAGCATTATGAACGGCATTGTCCTCCTCCAGGACGCCGTTATAACTGTCTCATTCCGCCTCCAATTGGTTACAAGGTTGGTTGTGTCTGTTCATCCTGTTTGATTATTATAATATTTTGGTTGGTAAAGAAATGCCGTAGTAATGCAAATTATATATCTGATTCGCTGGTCAATTAGAAAAATCCTTACCCAAATGTTTAAATTATCAACTTGAAGTTTCTTACTTAACAGGCATTCTTGATGAATCGTGTAGGTTACATTCAAATTTTATTACTGTTTTTGTTAGTTTGGATTTATTGAGATCATTTTTAGAAGTCCAGATCCCAATCAAATGGCCTGCCAGTAGGGATGAAGTGTGGAAAGCTAACATACCTCACACGCATCTTGCTCAAGAGAAATCCGACCAGAACTGGATGGTTGTTGATGGGGAAAGGATAAGGTTTCCTGGAGGGGGAACCCATTTCCATCGCGGGGCAGACAAGTACATCGCTGCTATTGCCGCGGTATAACTTAATTCAGTAATTTACACAGTTCTGCTACTTAATTCTATTGGAATTTTACTTTTCCAATTTTCATTCTTTGCAGATGCTTAAGTTTCCTGATGAAAAGCTGAGCAATGGTGGAAATATTCGTACTGTCCTTGATGTGGGTTGTGGGGTTGCAAGTTTTGGGGCTTACCTTCTTCCTCTCGACATCATAACTATGTCACTGGCACCCAATGATGTGCATGAGAATCAAATACAATTTGCTCTGGAGAGGGGAATACCTTCTACTTTAGGTGTCTTGGGCACTAAAAGACTACCTTATCCAAGTAGATCATTTGAATTGGCTCATTGTTCTCGTTGTCGGATTGATTGGCTTCAGAGAGATGGAATCCTTTTGTTAGAGTTAGACAGGTTGCTAAGACCAGGAGGCTATTTCGTCTATTCTTCACCTGAAGCTTATGCTCATGATGAGGATAATAGAAAAATTTGGAATGCTATGTATGATCTTTTGAGAAGAATGTGCTGGAGAGTTGTTTCTAGGAGAGTTCAAACTGTGATATGGGCTAAGCCTTTGAGTAACAGTTGTTATAAGAAGAGACCACCTGGAACCAACCCTCCATTGTGCAGCTCCGATGATGATCCAGATGCCACTTGGAATGTGCTCATGAAGGCTTGCATCACACCATACTCTGCATGTAAGTTGCATTGTTAACTCTGGGCATCTGAACTTTTTGCTGAATGTTTAGGAAATAACTTATAGAAAGTGGTTTTCTGATGAGAATCTTGTCTTCTGGTGGTTTTTTCTAATTTGTCTATTTTTTTCTATACAATGCCATTAACCACTTAAAGCAATAGTGAATTCATTTAACTACATCTTTTCCACATTTTTGAGGATTTTGTTTCGATAGTTGCTATTATATTTTAAGAAGCATGGACAAGAAATGGATATGCAAAAAGTTACTCGCACAATGACAGAAATAAGTGATACATGCAATATCTTCACGTACTGTTTCATGTAATTTCTCCATTCTTTTTATATCCTGAAGTACAAATTCAAAAAAAAAAACAGGGATGCACAAAGAGAAAGGAAGTGGATTAGAACCCTGGCCACAAAGACTTAGTGCAGCTCCTCCCCGTGTGGAAGAAATTGGTGTCAGTCCTGCAGAGTTTCTGAGAGATACAGTGAGTTAAAAGGAACACCTAGCATCTTTAGGTTGTCGTTATACCTATTTTCTGTGTATTTCAGATAAGCTTGTTTTTAAACCAGTAGATTTTATTGATTGCAGAGCATATGGCATGACAGAGTTGGTGACTATTGGAAACAGATGAAGTCTCTTATGCAGAGAAACTCGTTTAGAAATGTGATGGACATGAACTCAAACCTTGGCGGATTTGCTGCTGCTCTAAGAGATAAGGATCTCTGGGTGATGAATGTTGCTTCATTTAATGCAACTTCAAATCTGAAGATCATTTATGACAGAGGCCTGATTGGCACTGTTCATGACTGGTAACTTCTGCTATAAGCACCACATTTTTGTATTCCATAAGCCTTCTCACATTGGTGCTTTTAGGGCATCTATTTAGTGCTAACCATTTCCTCTTCTTGCACATTATATGCCCTAGGATCCTTAAAATTAATAATTCATGTATTCTATACTGTGGGAGGGCGGGCTAATTACTAAGAGGGCCATCACCTTGGTTTTATTGATGTTCCTACATGGACCATCCTAAGCAAAAAGCTCATCCACCATCTGTGAAATTTTCTTGATTCAGAAGTTCCATTAAGTAGTTTTGAACTTGTTACGAGCATTGGTGCTGGAAAACCTTTATTTGTTCAAAACAGACTAAAATGTCAACTGAAGATAAAGTGGTGAAGGTAAGGCTTGATTTTGGGTTAAGACCTTTTGTCCCTGGATTTTATAATTGGTTGTTGATTAATGAACAGGTAGAGATCTAGGCCAAACCCCCACTTTCTCAAGCTTTGATTTTATCTTCTTTTCAAATGCAAACAGAACAAACTGAAGAACTGGGTCCTTCATATTCCATTGCTGTTTAATAAACAAGTGGAGGGGCCAGGCAATTTTCTTTTTGCTTGCTATGCTATTTAAGCTCCAACTGAAAACCTGTTTGTAGGTGTGAATCATTTTCAACCTACCCACGCACCTATGACCTACTTCATGCCTGGGCAGTGTTCTCAGAGATTGAGGAGCGTGGATGCAGTATTGAAGATCTTCTGATCGAAATGGACAGAATACTGCGGCCAGAAGGGCTTGTCATTATAAGAGACAAACTTGCTGTAATAAATTATGCACGAAAGTTCCTGACTGCCTTAAAGTGGGATGATTGGGTCTCCGAGGTGGAACCTAGAAATGATGCACTCTCTCTTAACGAAGAAAGAGTTCTAATTGCCAAGAAGAAATTATGGCAAGTGGAGCTCTCAGTGTTGTGAGTCTTACTACATTGGGTACGTCACTGATAAATTCTGGTTAGAAATAAATTTCTTTTAAACCTTGATCAAGGATCCAATTCTAGAGTCCATATATTTGTGAGAAAATACCTTGCTGTAAGTGGAAAATGGTCCAATTCTGATAATTAGGTATTATATGATGTGTTTGTCAATTTTTGAATATTAGGCTATAAATAGATGAAAGAGAAAGAGGCTCTACACCTTGCAGAGGTTGAAAGAGTATAGGCTGAGGTAGAGAAGTGTTTCCATGTGCTGAATATGCTGTCATGTTTGTAACCCTCTGCATTTGAATCCATGTACTGATATATACCCAGCATCACATTTGCATTGTTGACTGCGAAATAGTGATAAATTTTGTTTAAGCAAGAACGTACCTTGTGAGTTTCAATTGTTAATGCTGTCTTTCAAAATGTATGTTAAAAATTTTACCTTTTCTTCAATGATATTTCTTTTCTATAACGCATGCTAATGTATTGCAGCTGCAGTATCATGTCAATAATCATTTATGATTGAGAATCTGAAGAAGCAGCCTCTCGAGACAAGGATTCGTGTTCAACGAACCTGTATAATCATCTTTGGAAAGGCAGTCTTGTAGAGAGAGAGAGAGAGAGACAACCACCAACAGTGTGATCTACAGAAAATAGCTTTCCATATAAACCTAATTGGCTAGAAACTGACCTATGGACCCTCATGTTACATCATTTGTTTTGAATTGTTTTATTCTCTGCTGATTGAATCAAGAATGTAGGGTTTTTTTTAGACTATAAGAGCGATCGATGGTGGTGGTGTCACCTGTCACTGTAATTATTTTTCTTATAGGTTAAGGAGTTCCTGGAAAAATCTAGGCATTTGGTATATTGAGAAGGTAAAAATTTTAGTGTCATGGTATGTTTCATCGATTGTTGAATGTGAATAGCAGCTACCTATGGAGGAATTCGAAGATCTCACTCATTTTCCTCCCTATTTTCCTTGATGGGAATTATTTCATTATTTTCAATTACAATTTTGTGGGCATGGGCCTGTTAAATAGTTTAATTACTTGCTCCATTCATCAACATTTTTCTGCCCTAAAACAAAATTTAGAATGTTTTCACGCCTGAAAATTGTGGCATTCAAAGATTTAAAGGCCAGGAACAATTTGCTTGATCGAGTTGCAAAAGATGAAATGTTTTATCGGATCTACAGCTCCAGATTGGCAGTCAATCGTCTGAATGCGGACTTCACCGTGAACGCCTAGATTTGAATTTGCCTGGATTAAGCTGTCCTGTGAAGGAGCAGTTAGTAGGGTGATCTATCTGTATCCAAAGCCGAAGCTTTGATAATTTTCAAAAGATGTCCCTGAAAATGGCTGAATCTTTCCCACAACTGCAAATCAAGTAGTTTCCCGCTAATTCCGTTTATACTCACCACTCACCTCAATACTTGGATCTCCCCCTTTTCCCACCTGAACAAACCTTAACAAACAAAACTAAACTCCCATACAAAAACAAACATTTCTCAACACTGATCTACAGCTATTATTAAGGTTGGATTATTTTCTCATCCTTCATCCATATTTATCCACTCCAATCTATGTTTTTTCTGTTTTATCATCATCCTAGCAGTAATTACCATTCAACAACAAATTAAGGTCTTTGGTGGATTTCAATTATTTTCCTAAATCCTAATCAAACTTTCTTCTTTTTTTTTAAATTTTTTTTTTGTTGGGCAACAAGATGTCTGAAACGGCTGCTGGCTTGGAAAGCAGATTCCATAATCAAATTTCTCATGAATCTGATTGTCCTTCTTCAGTGCAGTTTGCACCTAAGCTACCATTCATAATCGGTATGGCCCTCCCAAATTCACTTTGTGATTTTTGAAACAATAATAATATGGAGTTTATAAATCTCTGTTAAATAAGCATTCTCATTCGTTATGGTTAAGTATAGAAGCGCAGGAAGGGAGTAGAATTTTCAATCTCTTATATCATTCAATCATGCACTCTGCATGGCTGCTGCTGCTACTCATGATACTTGAACCCCAGTAAAATGATGTTTTGACAGACGAACATAAATGAAAACTTGTAATCGCGACCGCATTTTTTATTGTTTTGAACAAAAATTCCCTACTTAATTTGTTTGATATATTGAAATGAAGGTGTTGCTGGTGGGACTGCATCAGGCAAAACAACCGTTTGCAATATGATTATTTCGCAGCTTCATGATCAACGGGTTGTTCTTATCAATCAAGTAATTTTCTTCATAACTTTTTGTTTTCCCATTTTTTTTAACTCTTAGAACATATATGGAATGGAGAAACAGACCGTCTAATACAACTGAGGATGGCGGGGTTCTCCAAATTTAGATAGCAATCAGAGAAATATTCGTGTTTGTCCTGACTCACAGGATTCATTCTATTACTCTTTGAGTGTTGAGCAAATAATAAAGGTTTCGGACTACAACTTTGATCATCCTGGTAGGCAGGTGCATTAATTATATTGAGGACTGCTAATTGCTTTATAAATTGATGTTCTTCGTGTTCTTCAATATGCTAACTATTTTCCTTCATTTCTCATTTTCCGCACTTTTGAGATGCCTTTGATGCGGAGCTACTGCTTTCATGCTTGGAGACTTTAAAACTTGGGCAAGCAGTTAGTATACCCAATTATGACTTCATAAGCCACAAAAGCATTGAACCAGCACGGATGGTATTAATCTGCCTCTGCTGGAGTTTTAGATAATTCTTTTTTCAATTTATGATTTGGATGATTGCAGATTTTTGCTGCTATTGCACTAGATTGAGATTGATTACTCATTGGAGTTTCCATGAGACAAATCAACAAGGATAATTGTTAACTTACCAACTTCTTTATCAAATGTAGGTCAATGCCTCAGATGTAATCATTTTAGAAGGGATTCTAATTCTTCATGATCCTCGTGTAAGGGACCTCATGAACATGAAGATATTTGTTGATACGGGTATGTTTTCCTCAAACTTTGCTCCCTCCAGTATTTATGCATCTCCATCGGATTCTGGGCTCAAGGGAATACACGAAACACTGCTTTCTGGATTAAAATTCAGGTTGGAGATCTGAGTTGTTTCAAATCCCAGAATTTCTTAGTGAGATTCTAAAAGCCTCCTGATATCTTAAGTAAATTATGTTGAACTAGTTGATACCTGGGCAATGTACTAGTAAATCTGGAGTTTAGGGGCTTGTTCAAGGAAACTTTAGATCAGCCAAAATTGTTGTATAGTTTTTGACAAAAACCTAGAAATAGACTGACAGCAATGAACGTTCCATATGTTGATTTTAGTTACAAAATTTTCCATTAAAAGGTTAAGAAAGAACAGATTTTTTTTGGACAGAAAACAGAACAGAATTCTGATGGGTTACATCTTTTGGAAGTTGCTGGTTTTATTCATACTTAAAAGAATCTTCATAAAATGCGGATTGGACAGAAATTTCATATTCCTAAACTGCTGATTGAAGCAAAAATAAAAAAAGGTGTTCTATATAGATACAATACACATTTCATCTTCTTGTTATTGGTCTTTGCAGCCAAAATGTCACCTTAAGATTGATGAATATGATTGCACCAAATAGCATTTGTCATCCGTTTCTAAATAACAATCTTAGACTTTCACCAGTACAGATTCTGATGTGCGGCTGTCAAGGAGGATAAGACGTGATACTGTTGAGAGAGGCAGAAACATTCAGAATGTGCTTGACCAAGTCAGTAGAAATATACAATACAGCTCCTTTATGGTCGCTTCTTTTCTACTTTTTCCCACAATAAAGTATGTAATGATATAGGGAACATTATAGAAAAGATTTATTAATCTAACAATGCCTATTTCTAATCTAGTCGTACTCGTTGTGTAAGTCTTATGCTTAGTTTTGTAGTTCTGCCGCATTCTTCTATCTTATGCATCCAAATTCTTGCAGTATGCTAAGTCTGTGAAGCCAAGTTTTGAGGAATTTATTCTTCCAACAATGAAATATGCTGATGTTATAATCCCTCGAGGAGCAGACAATGAAGTTGCCATTGATCTGATAGTTCAACATATACGAACAAAACTTGGCCAACATGATCTATGCAAAATATATCCAAATGTATTTGTCATCTATTCTACATTTCAGGTAACTTTCATCTCCATTTTTTGTACTGTTCTTTCTGCATTTGCTTAGATATATTAACAGATTCTTGATGGGGTTGTTTTTTTCAGATACGCGGAATGCACACACTTATACGAGATGCCACAACTAATAAGCATGACTTTGTTTTCTATGCTGATCGGCTTATTCGCTTGGTAAACTTCCAATAGTTAATATAGGGTTTCTGCATGCCATTTAATGCTGTCCCTTGCCGGTGTGAAAGAGAGAGAAAGAGAAATAAAACAGAGAAATAAGGATTTAATCTGATGATGAGGTGGTTGTTGAGATTTCAGGTTGTGGAGCATGGTTTAGGTCATCTTCCATTCACTGAAAAACAGATAAACACTCCTACAGGTAATACTTCTGTCATAGCTTGCATGTCCATATATCTGTTTAACGATTTCTCGGCATTACATATTTCTTTGATTCAAGTAAAGAATCTGCATGACTTTTGAGACTGTAACTTTACTGTGCAATGAGAGCGAAAATGTAATATTTTGTAAATATTAAGGAGCTTGAGCACTAATGAAATTGGTTTCTAGATCATTAATTTTCAAATCATCTCTGAGAGTGCAATCCAGATCCTTGTGTGAATATGCAAATAAGCTAAGTATAGTCTAAATGGTTGGAACTGGGAATAATTTCTTTAGCAACTTTTGCAGGATCTGTATATACTGGAGTGGTTTTCTGCAAGAGATTATGTGGAGTCTCAGTCATCAGAAGGTACTTGAATCTCCCAATTAATTTCTAGCAAAACTTGTGTCTGTATATCTTCAATCTCAAACTATTATCATCATTAATTTCCTCTGGAAAATGCACGAGACATGAATGCTGCTGAATGATGTGGTTATGATTCTTGAATACTTACTTTTGCTAATCTGCTGGAATTTCAGTGGAGAAAGCATGGAAAATGCTCTAAGAGCATGTTGCAAGGGTATAAAAATCGGCAAAATCCTGATTCACCGACAGGGTTACAACGGTCGACAGGTTTGAGTCTCTCTAGATCTCTTCCTTGAAAGTTTCAACAGGATTTTGATTTACACATTATTGGCTGCAGTTGATCTACGAGAAATTACCATCAGACATAGCAAGCCGGCATGTGCTACTGCTTGACCCAGTTCTAGCTTCAGGGTATTCGGCAGTCAAAGCTATTTCTGTGCTGCTTAGCAAAGGCGTTCCAGAATCCAACATCATTTTCCTCAACCTTATAGCGGTATTAAATTGATTGATGAAACATTACTCAATGCTTAGTATTTAAATACTGAATCATCACAATGCAATTGCAGGCTCCCGAGGGAATCCATGCTGTGTGTAAAAGTTTCCCTAGGCTAAAGATTGTGACATCAGAGATTGACGTTTCGCTAAACGAGGATCTACATGTCATGCCAGGCATGGGTGAGTTTGGAGATCGTTACTTTGGCACGGCTGCGGGATGAACGTGAACCTCCACATTTCAGTTTCTTTTCAACAATGAATTAAGCTCCCTTCTAACAAGTGAAGAACATCTCCGATTCCATTTCTTATAATGTTTTTGAGGTTATATGGGTTATCTTTGATACCTAAACTATGCTGTAAATATGGCAATATTTGATGAATCTTTATTTACTCGTCTCCTCTATCTTTGCTTTAATCATTTCTTTTCTTTTCTTTTCTACCAGTTTTGAGATTAATTTCTTTCTTCTTTCTGGGCAGTTCTTCAGCTCCAATGTTAAAATTTGTACGTCTCTGAAAAACCACACAACATTTGAAGGTGTTCACGAAGGATCACCATTTAGGAATTGTTAAGGCGGCAAAACTTCTGTTTAACCCTAAATGGTTGTTCCAAAAATGTCTCACAAATTTTACTTTGGAAGTACATGTCCACGGTCTGAATTAAGATAATCAAACCTAAGACTGATCGCCATGCCTTCATTCAATTATGCTTTGTTGCTTCTTATAACATCTCCTTAAACAATGCGAGAACAATTAAACCAGAGAAACTACAATACAGCATTTGGAAACGGACTTCAGTTTCCTTAAAATTATCAAGAATCAAAAACAAATTGAACACAATTTCCTTGACAGTCTGTTACTGCTATAAATAGCTTGATTGCTAAGTAAAAATGAATACATGGTGCAATTTACTTTAAGGTATTAGCAGTAACACTACAACTTGGGCTTCCAAACCAGATAGTATACTCTTATCATGAAGCTTTGGTCTTTTTCTTCTTCTTTCTTGAGGCAAAGCTACTCGGTCCTACTTCGAGGGACATTCGCTTAGTCCTGTAAAAATAAAAAACACGAGATATTGAATACGTAAAAGTAAAGAACCGTATTCACCTGAAACCACATTTACCACACCGAAAGAAATGAGGCCAGATTTCATTATCATGGAAGTAGGACACAATCAACAAGAACTCCCCTCACTAGCTCCAATCCTTGTATATGGGAGTATGTGGACCAGCTTTGTTATTTGAATTTTGACTATTTCAAACACGGTGTGGAAAATAAAAATAGCATAAGAAAGGTAACATACCGTTTGGAAAGCATCCCAGTTTCCTTTTTACCTTCTTCAGTTTCTGCATTGGCAAAAGAAAATATAAGATAGCCAGTTCGCTGATCTTTCATGAATTTCAAAGGGCAAAAAAAGGCAACTTAATATCAATCTTAGTACGGAAAAATTTGCGAGGAACAAACCAAGCCAATCACAAATAGATATATGCTTCTTAGCACTTAGTTTGAGAATAAGTGGTGGATATGCACCTTCCATGACAGCATCATCACTTTCTGCACCCGACTCTGAACTCGAGCCCCATCGATCACCTCCATCATCATTGTCCCAACGTTCCCCAACTGGGGGCATCCAGAAGTCATCTTCTTCCTCCGAATCACCGTCCTCGGAAACATGTCTTGCTTCAGATATAATTTCACTAACAGGTTTATCCTGTCTTTTTTTCTTTTTCTTTTTCTTCGAACCATCATTAGTTTTTGTTTTCTTCCCTGACTTTTGATCATCCTGTTCCTCTGCCATTCCATTTGGTATACTCTGTCCCATTTCCATTCTCTCTGTTCACATCAACAAATAGAGATTTCTGGTTAATGCAGGAAGCAATCTAACAAATAGATAAATATGCATATCGACTTGCACATTTTCTCGCACATTTTCTCTTTTTCCACTGGCAACTTCAATTAGAATGGTTTTTCATTCTTGAAAATTGTTAACACGTAATACGAAGAGGACAAACCAAGCAAATTAAGGAAACGTTTGCCGTTGATATGCTTCCATATATGCTCTTCCGATTTATTGATGGTGAATCCTGTTAACTTGCAGACTAGCTTCGAACTATAAGAATCACAAAAATGTACATCAGAATAAGCAAAATATAACAAATGGAAACCCAATGATTAGGCTAGTTTGCGCGACCTACGCAAAACCAGAATCCTCAATATTATTATGCAAAAGCCACATTTCAGTATACAGGGGTTTAGTTTGAGCCAAAACCCAACAAGCCCCATGTGCCAATCGATCAAAGTAAGAGAGTCAAAATGTACAGTAAATATCTACACCCAATATTACCTTACAGCAACAACAAACTAAAAATCCCACAAATTGAAACAGAAAAAAGAGGTAATAATGAAGAAAAATTTCATGCTTTTCGAGGGTGATGTTTGTTGTATGGAGATTTCTTGGTTTAAAGTCACGTTCTTGCATAAACCCCAAACCCATTGGAGGGAAAACAAACAACGTTAAAAAGAAAGAGCAAATCCCATACCGGAACTGAGGATCTTGACTGAACATGTTCAGTGGGGGTTTTTTATTAGACAGAGCGGCGTCGATGAGACCCAAGCGGCAATGCTTGCTTTGAGAGTAGGAATCTCTGGCATGGGCCGGCAGCTCGTGACCCGTCTCCACACACTTGAAGCGGCCAGTTCCAAGCTCCTTGAAAGTCGGTTGGCCTAGAAGATTCTGGCCTTCTATAGAGGAATCTTTGTTTTCTTCTTCAGCTCCTCCGCTCTTCTTCCCCATTGCTATTTTCTGCTGTCAGCAGCGATGTTAGTTGTTACTGTGGAAACGTTGCTGGCTTTTTTTTTCCCCTATTTTCTTTAAAAGGCGGCTAGGGCGATAATTAAGATCACGATGGTTGTTATTCGACGTCGTTTGTAGCTCTTTGTTACCATCTTGACTTATTCTCTAGGAAAATTCTGTATTTTTGGTTTTTTCAAAAAGGATCTCTTTTAAGAAACATAATCATCAAGAGATTCACTTTTATGTGTTAGAAAGGACTTTGAATCTTATATCATTTTGTGTATGATTTTCTACAACACTATGTTTTCTATATAAAACTAAAATTTGCGTAGTGAACCTAAATGGCAATGGATTTTTTTATTATTGTTTTTATCAATTTATAAAATTTTAACACGTTAATTTAATATTTATCCCTTATGATTTACTAACCACTTAATATATAGTATTAAATAGTACAGAAGATCTAAAACCACCATATATTTTAATACGTGTATTTAACACTTATCCCTTATAGTTTACTAACCACTTGATAGAGTTTTAGTACAATATACACGGGTCACATTTATAGGAAGTGATATATAAAGTGCTATACTAAATGATACAAAATATTTAAAGTCCCTTAAATAAGATAAGTGATTATACAGGTGTCAAAATTTTATACAGTGTTATAAAAACTGATACACAAAATTAATATAGAATATCCATTGGAAAAGTGTCATGAACTCATGAAGAAAGACCACGCCTTTCATACACAAGCATTCACGCTTTTAGTATATTAGTCCGTACATGTGAATGAGCTTGAGCTTATTAGTGATGTATTGTAGTTTTGGTCTGTTCATCCATCGATTTAAAACGAGTACCATCCGCCATGATTGAATTTCTTGAAGTTCCTAGGGAGATGCTCTTGTACCAATTTGTGATTGAAATACCAATGTGTCAAGGCCAATCAATCAAAGAATTATTGAAAGAACAAAGAAAGAAGGAAGTAAGATAAGATTGAGAGCCAAGAACCAAGAAAAGAGAATCTGTATTATTTTCATGGTTGTCATTTACATCATCAATACATTATTTATTACAATCATTTGCATAAAGGAAGCTTCTTGATCATGGTTTCATGATTTTTGGTGGCATAAATCACAAATGGCTTCTTTGTACTTGACTACGAATCTGCTCAGCTTTTGTCGATCAATTGGCGGTAGATTGCAGTATTCAAACAAGACTTAGTTCCGAAATGACTATCACGATCGATTAAGCCTAGTAAAAGTCATCAACAAGTGAGTCTTTGTTTTTTTGAGAAATAATGGCCAAAAAAGTCCAAATGGTTTATTTGAAATTAATGCATGGTTTTCTTTTGACGATTCTATAACGCCGTCTAAATATAACTTAACCATTTAGTAGCGTCCATGAGCAAATATCAAATTAACAATCCAAATAGATTAATCAAACAGTGCAATTTTTTCAAACTTGGGCACGTCAGACCCGTCTTCATTCTGAAACAGCCCAGTCTTACACCCTTATTTACGTTGAAGAATAGCGAAACGTAGCCTCCAATCAACCGTAACCTCCAAGGAATGAACTGAAATCCATCTGTACAAACTAATATAAATAAACAAGTGCAGAGCCGAAATGCAGCAGTTCATCCACTCAATCTCATTCTTAATTAACTACCATCACTCCAACCCAAATCCAATGTCTCAAACAACTACTCTCCTTGGTCCACCTGAGATTGTCGGACAACAACCCCAGTCCACCATCCACCGCCCTGCCTCCTCCTCCCACCGGACTGACTCCTTCATGGATCTAATGGTGGCCAATTACAATGCCAGCAGCAGCCTCCTATACCAAAACCCGACCATGGGTTTCACTGAAAACAGCTCAGCAACTTTCCTTTCCAGCGGTAACCCTTGCTTAGACTTTTTCTTCCACGTCGTCCCAAACACCCCTCCGGAGAGTCTAACCCAGCGCCTTCAACTCGCATGGGATTTCAATCCCTTAACCACCCTCAAACTTATTTGCAATCTCCGCGGAATTCGTGGTAAAGGAAAATCTGATAGAGAGGGTTATTATGCGGCCGCATTATGGCTTCATAAACATCACCCGAAAACACTCGCGTGCAATGTGGCAACCATGACTGATTTTGGGTACTATAAGGACTTGCCGGAGATTCTTTACCGGCTACTGGAAGGAAACGATGTGCGCAAAAAGGCAAAAGAAGGTCACAGAAGAAGAAGCAACGCTGGCCAATCGGGATCGTGCATGACTAGGTATGGATCATGCAGAAGGGGCGGCAGGAGAAGGGCGCCTTTCAGCTGTGCCAGAGGGAGGAGATGGGCGCCGTTTCGCGGTGCTAATTCTAACAAGTTTAAGAAGGGTCATACTACAAGTAGGGAGGACAGAATCATGGTTAATTTGAAGAAACAAGAGATTGAGAAAAAGAATGCCAGCAATGAAAGACAAGCAAAGAAGATTTCAAATGCCAGGAAGGCTGTTGAAAGATATCGTCGTGACCCGGATTATAAATTCTTGTATGAACGCGTGTCTGACTTGTTTGCAGACTCCATGAGGAGGGACATGGAATTCTTGAAATCTGGGGATTTAGAGAAGATTGGCCTGGCGGCAAAGTGGTGTCCCTCATTAGATTCTTCGTTCGATAAATCAACCCTTCTATGCGAAAGCATTGCAAGAAAGGTTTTCCCAAGGGAGGCCTATCCTGAATACGAGGGAATTGAAGAAGCACATTATGCCTATCGCGTGAGGGATCGGTTGAGGAAGGAGGTGCTTGTGCCGCTGAGAAAGGCCTTGGAGTTGCCGGAGGTTTATATTGGTGCCAATGACTGGGGTTCAATTCCTTACAACCGGGTGGCCTCGGTGGCTATGAAAATGTACAAGGAGAAGTTTTTGAAGCACGATATGGAAAGATTCAAGGAGTATCTCGAGCATGTGAAGACCGGGAAGGCTAAAATTGCTGCAGGTGCTTTGTTGCCACATGAGATCATTGCAGCACTAGATGATGATGATGGAGGGCAAGTTTCTGAGCTTCAGTGGCAAAGAATGGTGGAGGACTTGGGCAAGAAGGGTAAATTGAAAAACTGTCTTGCCATCAGTGATGTTTCGGGTAGCATGTCAGGCACACCAATGGAGGTATCAGTGGCTCTTGGGATTTTGGTCTCAGAATTGAGTGAGTAACCATGGAAAGGAAAGCTCATAACTTTCAGCGCAGACCCCAAGCTTCAGACTGTTGAAGGAGTGGATTTAAGCTCCAAGACACAATTTGTGAGAATAATGGAGTGGGGCATGAACACTGATTTCCAGAAGGTGTTTGATCTGATATTAGAAGTGGCTGTGAAGGGCAATTTGAAGGAGGATCAGATGATTAAAAGGGTGTTGGTATTCAGTGACATGGAATTCGATCAAGCTTCTGTGCGTCCTTGGGAAACAGATTACCAGACAATAGTGAGGAAGTTTGGAGCAAAAGGGTATGGAAATTGTGTGCCGGAGATAGTTTTCTGGAATCTCAGAGACTCGATGGCCACACCTGTCCCAAGTAATCAGAAGGGAGTAGCACTTGTGAGTGGATTTTCAAAGAATTTGCTTAGTCTGTTTTTGGAGGACAATGGGAATCCGCTGAATCCAGAGTCTGTAATGGAGGTTGCAATTTCCGGTGGAGAGTATGAGAAGCTAGTTATACTTGATTGATGCATGCATGCATGCATGCTTGATCCGGCCTTTTTTCGATGTATACCTTGTCATGGATATTTATATAAAGCATAGGCAAATAAACTTTTTTTTCCCAATTTACCTAAAAATCTAAATATAGTATAGTATTGATAATTCTTTCCGATTAAACTCTTATCTTTATTTTTTCATCAAGTTCACGCTATTTAAAAGTGTAAATTTATTGATAAAATTTTGATAAATTAACACCCACTGGTATACAATTAAAGATATCAATTACCCTAGTTTTTTTTTTTAATTTGATTTTACTTAAAAAAAAAAAATGATCTTGATGAAAAATATAAGAGATAACTGTTAGATATAATAGAATGACCACTGGTGAGTAATTTGAAAATAAAAAAGTTTTAGTGACTAACAATATACAATTATAATAAACAAAATAATTTTAGTGTTTAATGTTGTTTCTGTATCAGGAGGTCTTATTGATCGATTTTGATTGCTTTGCTTTGTACTGGAGTCTTAAATTCATTTCCAATTGCAATTTAATTCGTTCCAAGATTCATTTTTCCATTTTCACTTCTTGAATTTGATATATTTTTATTGATCTCTTGGATCGGTAATGATTGACTAGCCATTCTCAGTTAAGAAAACATGTGTAGTGGTGGATGAAAAGTTTAACTGGGAAATTTTTTCGAAAACCAAGATTTGCAGGCAATTGCAAGAACATTATTAACTACCAAAATGTCCTCTCTTCAATTACAATACAAGTAGCTGCCATTGACAAAGACGATTGTTGGAACTCTATTATACAACAATGATAAGCTTAATTAACTACTCAAAGTGAATGGCACAAGTTCTCGTAGGATGAGATAAATACATCAAGCACAACGCCATCTTCGGCACTGCACTCAAAAATATACAAGCAATTATAGACACACCTTAACTTCATTGCCTATGCCCTTCTGGAAGAGCAACCACCCTGTGGAAAGGTACCAACCGCTGAGGCAAAGATCCATCTTCCTCATCATCATCGAATTCTAATACATAACTGCGAAACAAATCAATCGCGTATCTTAGGATAAGTCAAATTAAGTATGCAATACAGGGAAACCAGCTTATCTTCTCAAAAAAGAATCGAAGCTCGTTAACTATACTTCAAAAAACTTGATAGAAACTAAATTATGGAGAGAGAGAGAGTTGCTTACTCGTCAGTTTTTCTCTGAAGGGCAACAGCAGGTGACAGCAAACACCATGCAAATTGTACAATTGGATGATTAGGTTTCTATTGAAAAACTATGCAAAAGGACAATAAGAACTACATGGATGGAAGTTTACCTTACGTTGTTGAACTACAGTTGCTTTATACAGGGCGGTGGTGCTTGGGTAGACAGCCAACACATGTTTTCCAGGTGGAAAATCTTGAGCACTAGAGGGATCATTCCGCTTGGGGAAAGGTATAATATGTGACATGGGCAGCTTGTACTTCCTGAAAGTTGGAAGCAAGTGGACAACATGTGATTCTGATGAAGTATGTCATAATAACACCAAAAGAAAAGTTCAAATAGATGAAACCACAATGCTACCTCTGGCCACCACCCTCCTCATCATCACCTGGTTCTTCATCTAGGACTTCAAATCTGTAAGCAGTCATCCAGAGTAAGAAAATATAGATAAAATGTTTCAGAAGACAGACGAAAATTAAAGAGATGACCTCTATTCTTGATGTAGCAGTTTGTTGACACTCCTAACACGTGATGGATATTGACATTTCAAAATATAGGAAACTTAAGTTGATGATTTGTCTTCTTCATGATGTATTTATTGCACTTCAAAATGATGAGGCAAGATACTTTCCTACTAGTTGCTAGTTTCAGCAGCTAAACTTACTCTTTTGTTTCTCTGTCAAAATGGGTTACTTTAACTATAAACCACTCATCTTTATCAGCATCCTCTTGGGTAACCCTTGCTGCTACCTGAAGAAACATACAGTTTCAAAGAAATACTAAACATATACTCTAGAGAAAGAAGGATCTAGGAGGAAACTGGAAAAGTCTGAGAACCTATCATGTAAACAAAAATAAAACAGAATACATACTTGTTCACCCTTCAAACTAGCAAGAGAATCAATGCGCCCAGCAGGAGTCATTCTTGAGATGTCAGAATCAGCTTTCACGCGTTTCTTTTTCTGCTCACCGCCCTCTGCAGTTAGTATTGACAAAAAAAATTACTGAGAAAGAAAAGACCTACATGAACATCAAGAATGGCTAAGTGAAAAGCAAATAAAAGCATATTCAAAATGTGAGATTTTTGAAAAAATAAAACAGAATAAATAAGAGATAAATGAGCAATTGACTCTTGCAGAACAAAATAAGAGAACTGCTCCATGTTGCAGCCTTCTATTCAGCAGCATTAGTTACAGCTTCACTTTTCCAATTTTTGAGCTAGATTCCTGCTCTGTCAATCAATTCTGACTACCAAAACAGCAACTACAGAAAAGCTATCTAAATTGGCAAGTGCACTCCAAAAAAGAAAGCTTAAGATAGCTTCTAGAAGTTGAAAATCAGCTGCATCACAAACATACATAACCTTTATCACTGTTTGGAGAGTAGACAAACCTATTCTTCTTCGCTGTTGCCCTGGAGGTCCAGAAGGTATTAATGCATCCAGTTGAACTAACAATTGATTGGAAATGCTGCAACCAAATGAACCATGGTCTAGGTAAGAGAAAATATGCATGCACGTAGCCCTTAAAATTCCAAAAGATAATACAGCTATTCTGAAGTTTGCAGAAGAAATAGTTCCATAATCAACTATTTCCTCCACCAGAAAATTAGATTTTCCTTTTTTTTCCAAAATTTTGCCTAGTCCAATATAGTCAATTTTAATATACTTGCTGCGACTTAATTCCCAATTGAGAAATGAAGACTTGAATAGTTGATACAACTAAAAAAAACAATTTTGCTTTTCTTGTTGTTGCTGGATACCAATCATGAACACCTAAAAGAGTTAGGACCCGGAAAGATATGACCAGAGGTCCAGAATATGCAAAAAACAGACTTGAACATTAAGGACTCTAAAGAAAATATGCAATTGGGTCCTCTTAGGACACCAAAACTTAGGAAACCTCTATCCGTGATTATGCCAGGGAAACTATGCAGAAAGAACACACACATCCAAACAATAGAAGGGGTAAGAATAGGAAATCACATTTGTTAGAGTATAGAGATACTTACGTTAGTTCACTCTCCGAAAGCTCTTTGGCTTGAATATATAGCATCTTGAGTTTTGAGAGCGAACTATCACCAGGCTTTTCAACCATCTCAGGAGCTGCATCGTCAAGCAAAACAGTTACAAAAGTTTTAGTAAAGATGTGCTTGTGCAAATAGCATTTCACATGCAACTTTAGCAGAAAAGTATTGAAGATGTACTAATTTCCCAATGAAAATATATCTGGTTAATTTGTCTCCACACACTGCAAAAATGGTTAAAAAAAAAAAGGTATCTTCTTCTGCCAGAGGTTCAAATTCCTGCTCTCAACTTCGACAAAATTCTAAATCACCAATTGAACATGTCATCATCATATAACAAGATCTACATGTTGCTATTTTGTTATCCTCAAAATGAGTTATGATTAACCTCCACGTAAAAACACAGTAGTATCACCTAAATACCCGAATTCCAAGTGAACAGCTGAGATTGACTTGAGCAATTGGCTCTCATGCTATAGCTCATCTGGCGAGGAATATGGATCTTTGAATTTCTCAGTACGTTGAAGTTTAAGTTACATCACAAACTTTTTGAGTCAAAAGGAAAATGTAGTATAAATTTTTAATCATTCCTAATACAAGTAGACCACACTATATTCACCCAAAGAGCTTGGTTGTCATATAATGCCCAAGTTAATTATAGAGTTGACCCTCTAAACTAGATACGAGATTGAATGCTTTCATAAAATTACCTTAGAGTGCAAAAGAAAACGAAGACAGTATCAGGGTCCCAAAAATTCAATGGCACAAAGAGTTAACTTAACACATGAGATACAATCCATTGTAAACTCTCGCAAGCTAAGACAAGTGGGAACTATATTCACTTAGCTTCCAAAAGTAAAACAGCAATATTTGGTCTGCTAATTTTCAAGATAAGGTCCCAAAAAAAAAAAAAAAAAAGCTTCCTTGCTTTATGTACACCTAAGCATACACATAAATTGCACACAGTTACTAGGCTTCAACAGCAGCTTGACATTTCACAATGACCCATAAATGGTAGCAACCGCAAGAAATAAACATAAAGGGCTTTTGGAAGCATTGAGCTTTTCTACTAATCCCACTACCTAAGCAGAACATTCTGAACTTGACAAAAAATGACATCAACATTCAATGACTGATTGATCTCAAATGATAATATTCAGCTCAAACAAACCACAAGATGAAAAAAAAAAAAAAGGCCAAAGCTGAGAGATAATATAACGGTAACCTGCACGAAAGTAGCAAAAAATGGACAGTAATTGATGCAGAGATAATAAGTATTCTGGGTTTAAGGCAAGCTACAATATCTATAAGAAAATTGCGATGAAACAATTGATTAGATGATAATAAAAGTGACGGAAATATGAGGATGCACAATAAGAGTATATGGGTAGACTCTACTGGATTGTAGCTTCTTGTGCATCTTGTTGATGTCGAGGAGAACATCTTCTTGCTCTTTCCTCAGCCGATCGAGCTCCTTCGAGTTGTCGAGTATCTTCCCAATGTCCGGCGACGACATCCCTATCCACCTCTTCTCCCAAGATCGTGTCAGCGGTTGTTTCCAGAAGCTTCTCGAAGCTTCGGAGGTAAAAAAACACCTGAGCTAAAATCAATGTTGTTTCGTCATCATTATTCTTCTGGAAATTTAACGTTGGTAGAGAGGAATCAGAATCAGACAAGGGTTTTGAAAGAGAATAAAATTCGCCTGAGAACTCCCAGTGATGTTATACAATTTTTTTCCATTTTTCCGGGAACATATTTGGGCAGGGGTGATTTCGGAAAGTCACGAAAGATAGCACTTCAACTTCAGGTTCAGGATACTTTGGTCCTCAAATTTACTCCTAATATAAAAATATATATTGATCGATTTATTATGTGCGTATGCATTTACAATATTTATTTATTAGTCGTGGATATATGTTTACTCGTTAAAAAAAATGACTTTTTATTGTATAAAAAATGAAAAATTATCGTATAAAATATAAAAAATTAATATATAATATGTCAAAAATATAATTTACATATAACAAGAATTTTTGCTTTTCGTGTGATAAATAAACATAGTTTACTATGGCTGTCCATGGTGGACCATCCTAATAGTTTGTTTAAAGCAAAGCATGTGAGAATTTTCCTAGTGGGTAGCAAGTTTGGGTTTGTCATTGGTGGAAAAAGATGAGAGGGAGGAAATATATATATAAATATATATAAAAAGATGGAATTAGTGAGGATAGGAATGTCATTTTGAAGTAAATTTCACAAGCACATTATCCTCACTTGATATGCGAGGAGGATGGTAAAAAACAGAAAAACAGTGAAATGTTTAGAGGCATTATCAAAGTGTAAATTGCATAAACTTTTGACATTTCTAACCCAGTCAGTGGAATTTTCATTTGTGGGCTAGTCACAATTATAATTTGAGAGGCCCAGCACAATTATAAATGGTATCCTGGATTGGTGAAGGAAAAATTAATTGACAATCGAATTGGGCCCATAACCAAAAGGAGTTGATGGATATAGTCCAACCACTACACACTTCCATAATGAGCCAGGTGGATATGTTTGGAAACTACAGGGAACAAAAAAATGCAAGATTTGGAAGTATGGCTCTTCAAATGCAATCGCAGTTATGGCTTGTATTAATTGTAATAAATACGATTTGAGTATAAGGTTGTCGGTTGTCCGCATAATCAATATTGTAGAGTAGAGTCTAATGAAAATGTTTGTCGTGGAAAATAGAGGCGCTAATGAGAATTTAAACTTCAAAAACCATAATAAATAAATAAAATGCTCAAAAGTGTCATTTTAGACATTTGTACACTACTTTACAAAGAAATACCAATCAAAATTAAAGAAATATTTAAATAAAGCGTAAAATTAATAACTGTCGAGATAAAATTGTAAAATTAATATAGAAAACGATACTTATTTTGAAACTGAAATATAAAGTCATTGAGCACTAGTACTTTTGCCTGATACTTAAAGATCTTGGCTTTGGCCTGCCAACTGCCAAGAGTGAGTTACTAGTATTCCAATTTCATCATTATTAATTTTCAATTTCCAAATTCTAAAAAGGAGGCAATAATAATAAGCCAAAAACGTTGCATACAAAAAGAATAATAAAAAATGATATTTCATATTCGGAGTGGTGAATCGTCCAATTGTAAAAGTTGGCTAAAGCGCCAAAATTGACAATCAGCAAAGGCCCACCGCCGTCCCCACGCAGAAATCCAAATCCCAAATTCTTCCTGCACGAAGGTTGATTAATAAATAATATATCCATCCAACGGTTGACAATGGATCCATTATTATGAATGAACAACTCCAGTGACCAATCAGTCGCGCGTTATATAAGCAAGTCATTCCGGAACCGAAGACTTGGAACTCCCATTTCCTATTATTAGAACACAATTATTATTATTGTAAAACATATGAATTTAAAACAAAAACTCCGTTGCACACAAATATCTTTCTTCGCTTTCGGTAATTCCATCATTACAATTATTATTGTTTCATCCTATTCTAGGATTCGATTATTATTCTCCTTTTCCCAGATTACGGTCGGGCCACTGCTGCCCCCCCCTTCCCTTTTTTTTTTTTCATTTCATCGGTTAAATCAGAAATCGGATTTTTGAGATTGATTACCGGATTTTCAGTTTAAGGTTGGCAGCCTGGGGTTTATTCCGTTGGCGGTCCGGCGAAGGTAAGCCTACTCATGCTTCTTTCTCTTTTTATGTTTATACATTTATATCATTTCTTTGAGTTTTTTTTCTTTCCTTAAATGCTGAATTGCTGCATTTTGACTTAGTGCAACATTGGGGAACGATTTTTACTTGTTTTAGGCGTTTCCCTTTTGCAAGTTTGATTCTTTATTGAATTTTGAATGTAATTGATACGAAGCAATCGTTTTGATTATAGGAAATATGTTTATTTTATCGTCAATCTCTGTTTACGGTACTGAACGGACTATGAGATAGGATTTTTTTTTTATTCTTTTTGAGTTTCAAAATGTTTAGCTTTCAGGGTTCTTGATACGACCATGAGGATGTGTATTTTTTTTAAAATCAAATGAGCAAAAGCTTCAAAGCTGATTGCAATTGGCACGCTTGATTGCGGCTTCGGTATTGCATTTGTGCACTTTGTGCTCCCACGAGTCACAGTATGATGGCTACTATGGGGACTCCCAGGCGCAGCAGGTGCTGTAACTTGTATTATTTAATTTGATTTTTGCCCATGCTTATCTGTCATTTCTTAATGTTTCTACTTGATGGATCACTTCTACTTATCAAAGGGAAAATTAGGATTAGTTAGTAGTTTAAAAGTTATAGTTTTAATTGAAATCAACAAGTTGTTGACAGTGGCATCAGTGCCTCTTATGTTTTTCCCCCCACTGGTTTGGATGCAGCTTGCATGTTAGAAGGCCAAATGAAACAATGAGGCTACTAGTAACGACTTTTGTCGGAATTGTTTTTGGATTCTTCTTAGGTGTATCTTTTCCAACAATCTCATTGTCTAAGGTTGGAGACCTTTTCTTTTAACTTCTAAATATCCCTTTCAGTGATATTTGTTTAAGTTACTATATTAAGGGCATGCTCAACTAGTCTTTCTTTCCATTTTAACATTGCAGATGAACATATCATCAAGCATTTTCCCGTCCATTGATCTTACCTACATTGAGGATAAATACTCTGGGATCTCAACTCAGGCACTATTAAATGTCTGGTCTTCTCTTAAGGGTAATAGAGGCAATACACACAAACTCAATGGCACAAAGGTATACCATTTGTCACTGGTACATCGTCCTTTCTATACCATTATTTTGTGACATTGTTGATCATAGAGTTTCTGTATACCACCTCTGATGTCGTGGTCCAGTCAGTTATGCATCCGTACATAAACGAGGGCAAAGAAAATCTGCTCTAATCCAAATTCTGTTGCTGCATTATAGTGCCCTTTGTTCTGCAACTCACCCATGATGTGATTTTGATTCCAGGTATGGGCTCCAACAAACCCTCGAGGCACTGAGAGACTTCCCCCAGGTATCATTACATCGGAGTCTGATCTGTATCTCCGCAGATTGTGGGGTCTACCCAGTGAGGTTTGTATTTTTTTCCCTTGAGTATCATTGTTGTTGTTGTTGCCATGGTATACAAACCCATTTTTCTCCATTTCCTCTTCGATATGGATAACTTTTTTTTGCTCACTGTAAAAGGATCAAAGTTGGGTTAAATGTATATTTATGTATTACAAGGTATATGAGCATACTTAACACACTCATTCAACATTATCTGGTGCATCAGAAAATTGTAAACAAAGGATTGCATAGAATTAGGAAAAGCATGGAAACTAATGTAGAGTTCCAAATTGAATGAACATTTTGAATGCAAGAACTTTTTGAGTGCCCTACACTTTGAGCTTCAGAAGAACTTTCCTTGAGGAAAACATTTTCTTGTAGAAAACGGGGGTGATGACCATCATTTTTAATATAATAAAATTTACATATCGACTCTCTGTTGGGAAATCTTTATCTTGCAGAACTGCTAATGGTTTAGCATTCCTAATTTTTCCATGATAAACAAAAGCAAGTAAAATGTTCCTTTTATGCAATTGATTTAATTTAGTAAAGGATGCATTTTCAGGACTTGATTATCAGACCAAGATACCTTGTTACTTTTACAGTTGGCCTTGAACAGAAGAAAAATATTGATGCTGCTGCGAAAAAGGTTTGATAATTGTTCCCCTCCCCCCTTCCCTCTCCTCTTCTGATTTTTCCCTCTTCCATTTTATTTTCTCTATGCCTTTGTGAATATGCACACAGAATTTGACTTCTTAATAGTTCTTTACAGTTGTCAGAGAACTTTACCATCTTACTCTTTCACTATGATGGCCGTACCAGTGAATGGGATGAATTTGAGTGGTCCAAGCGGGCTATCCATGTTACTGTTGGGAAGCAAACTAAATGGTGAGTTGTGCCATGATCTTTTTATGTGTGTTTGGAATATTAAAATATGGTTTTGAAGTCTCATGTTTTTATGTTACTAGGTGGTATGCAAAACGTTTTCTGCATCCTGACATCATAGCACCTTATGACTACATATTTATTTGGGATGAGGACTTGGGGGTGGAGGATTTTGACTTCGAGGAGTAAGTATTTGAAAATCTATTCTCCTGCTGCTAGTTAAGAATTTTTTTATGGGATGCAAAGGCAATATGAGTAAATATCTGCAGGTATCTAAAATTGGTGAGGAAGCATGGTTTAGAGATTTCACAGCCTGGTTTAGCACCAAACAGTGGATTAACATGGCAGATGACCAAAAAAAGAGATGATACTGAAGTTCATAAGTAAGGATCCAAGGAATAATATTGTTTCGCTTAAACTTTCATTTTCCATACCAGATAAACCCATTATATGATACTAAATCATTTGCAACTTTGCCATTCCTGCTTGCAGAGACACCGAGGAGAGACCTGGCTGGTGCGATGACCCTCATTTGCCCCCATGTGCAGCGTATGATGATATATATCACCAACATTAGGAAAAGTTGCAGATTTCTTTTCATGTCCCATGCATGAAATATTTATTTATGAACTTCAATTTGCTATGAACAGATTTGTTGAGATAATGGCACCCGTTTTTTCTCGTGATGCGTGGCGTTGCGTCTGGCATATGATTCAGGTGTGTTTACTTTTGTTTCTCTTCAATCTCCTTACTTGGTCCTTGTGTCAAATTAAGATGCCCACACTTCCTTTCTCCCCATCCCCACATACAAAGATAATGCTCTTCCTGTTCCAAAAGATGATGGCTGAGAGTCTGGGATTTTTACCTTGCACAACTGCAGAATGACTTAGTCCATGGATGGGGTCTTGATTTTGCACTTAGGAAATGTGTAGAGGTGAGAAGTTATTTTTTGTCTCCCAATAATGTTTATGTTCTTAAGCTTTTTGTAATGACATGTCAGCTTTCTTATTGCATCTTTACTTGGAACAGCCTGCTCATGAAAAAATAGGAGTTGTAGATTCTCAGTGGATTGTGCATCAAACAGTTCCTTCACTTGGGAACCAGGTATTTTCCAAATGTCCTCTCCATGGTTAATGGATGGTTTATTTTGAACTGATGCGGTGACATCATTTTTTCTTTGAACAGGGTCAATCGGAAAATGGTAAGGCACCATGGGAAGGGGTAAGCAACAATATATTTTGTTTAACTCTTCGGATGTTAATATCTTGATTGCCATTATCCATATGCACATCTTTCTTCCACGCTCTATCCATGGTTCTTTTACAGATTAGATTAGGTCTTAACATCAAGCGTGTGACTCTTGATACCCTACTCTGCCAAATCGACAAATAAAGATTAAAAAGAAACATGCTATTAAGGCTTTAAGAGAGGTCTTCTATGATGAAGACATCCTAAAGTTTGTAACTATTGTTTCTCAGGTAAGAGAGAGATGTAGAAGAGAATGGACAATGTTCCAGGATCGCATGAATGCTGCAGAAAGAGCCTATTATCTGGAAATGGGAATTGATCCACCTAATTCTACTGCTCGTTAGGTGGAACAATTGTGTGAAAAAACTTTGTAATTGCAAAGAAATAGAGAACAGCGAGCCATTCATTTGTTAGATTAGTGTTTTTTATTTATTTTCTTGCCTATAAATTTTGATAACTTACTTATCTTAGAGTAAAAGATAAATGTTATGCCTAGCGAAGTTAGAATAAGACCGGTGAAAATTTTACAGGAAGAACTTTGTTTTTCCTAGCCATTTTTAGGTTCCTGATTAATCTAATTTGTTTGATTCTCGATCCATGGTATATTTTAGAAGAAAAATGATCTTGATCACCATCGAAATGATGATTGTTTGATTCACATTTTGAAATAGATATTGCAATGATTGGTTCAATTCAAATTTAAATTTAATAATGTATAAGTCAAAATTTTAATTTTATTCCAACATCTCTTAATATTACCTAGTTCAACAATGATAGTTAATTTTTCAAGTCAAACAGGAGATTCACCGTGCAACTGTGCAGCATTTGATTGATAAAATATTAATGCTTTTGAAACACTAAGAATTGATTAACGTTAGTTTATTATTAACTTGCAAATGTGTGAGGAAAAAAAAATCTAATTTCCAACAAATGTACAATAGTCCCCGTATTAAAGGAACCGGTTTTGGAAACCAAAACTAAATGGCAGAAAACCTATTTGACACCTTTCAGCTCATGGCTACAAAAAATTTTTCCTTGCTTGGTAAGAACTATCTATCCAAGAAGGAGGGGAGAAGGTGCTGAGATGGGGAATCTCATAAAAGTATCATTCCTCAACATTTACAAATATCCTTTGGTAACTGCTGCTTCTAGTTCTTCAAATTCCCAAGCATCATCTGCTAAATATTCTCCTGAAATTTGAGGAAAGGTGAGAACTGAGATTAAGATGAGGAGAAGCCAAATAAAAGGGAAAAGGAAAGAGGACGAGAAGAAAGGTTCTGATATTGCTACACAACTCAAGGACATATTATGCCTCAAAGCTATCATACCGATTGAATCTCTTCTCAAAGCTGTCAAATGAGCACAACTGCAAAGTAAAAATTAACTCACACTAGATTAGCTATAATAAGGTTGCATAAGAATAAGTCTCAATCTAAAAGATAAACTTGTAACTTCTACAAAAATTCAACAGTAAGGTAGATTATGAGACTAGACTTGTATTATATTGGTATATATTACCTGCTGAGAGCCTTCCCAAAATCTGCACAGAGGGATCGAATGTACGTCCCCTTTGAGCACGTCACCCTAAATATCACATTTTGTCTACAATACACAAATTATTGATAAGCAATGAGAAAGGGTACTAGAGAA
The DNA here is from genome assembly GCA_016586305.1 of Ophiorrhiza pumila. Taxonomy (NCBI): domain Eukaryota; kingdom Viridiplantae; phylum Streptophyta; class Magnoliopsida; order Gentianales; family Rubiaceae; genus Ophiorrhiza; species Ophiorrhiza pumila. The sequence goes on from BLIW01000007.1 coordinate 910,895, forward strand.
ACAGATGAAACTTCAAGAGTCTCTAAATTGGCTATTGAGTTGTGCCAATTGATGCGTGCATATACTGAACTTGACATCATGATTTGCCAACTAACTTATAATCACCTGTCATCTAAGCTTCGCTCCACATCAAACTGGAAAATTGAAATACGTCTCGGTGAGAGTTCAATACTTTCTCCTCTTCTTGCTTTCTCATACATCTTCTCTCCACCAACCTACAAGGAGGAGGATAAACAAATAAAACAATTAAGTTATCAACACTGGATTCTCTCCCTAAGGAACTACAAGCTTTAAGTGTCAACCCTGATGAACTTTAGACCAAAGGCACTCCCTGCAAGTTCAAAAACATAAACACAAATGCCATCGAACTTGTGAAGAAGCAATCCCTCTAAATAAATTGGTATTGCTGCAGTTCATCATAATTCTAACCAATTCCACAAGAAACTCTTTCATTTCAATTCTCTGCTCTGATACAGAAATAAAAAGATAGCTCACTTCACAAAAATAATCATGAAACAATCTAAGATCAACATAAGAAGAGCATGTCATCTCAAATCAGATTATACAATGAGAAGTCCTGAACCAGAAATGACAAGATGCACCAGCAACAAGACACTCATCAAAAGAAGACTATAACTAAAATAGACTACTAATGGCAATAAAGCATCTTTAAATCTAATGTGCACGAGAATCAAATAAATTAGGGAAAATTCTTACTTTGATGGCAGAGAACATTGGGGGAACTTGCCAAATTTCACCACAAAATGATGCAGCAGTTTTCTTTATGTCCTCATCCTTGATATGTTCCCATGGTTCACGTTGAATGACCTAGATAAGAGAGAGTAATGATAATCAAGACTTCAAGTGAACAAACAATCCATACACCAAAAATTGTATTGCTTGTTTGTATAGTTTCGTATGAACACAGGAAAAAAGGCCTAAATTGTAGTCAATTTTAAACAAATTAACATACTGGTGAATCAGCATCCCAAGTCGAGGTGGCTTCCCCTAAGCGGAAGATTCCACTATAACCCTTAGTCATGCCTTGATATCTGCAGAAGAAATAATAATAATAATATTACAGGTTTTTAGAGAAAATTTTCTATACAGCTGTTTTTATACCATTGCGAATTTAGGTAGAAACTGTAATACCATACCCGTCATCAACCCAAAAGACTTAGAATTTTAGCTAATTTCGAAATCTCCAAACATACATTAAGCTCACCTATCAACCACTTTTGTGGCTTTGCCTATGCATACTATTAACAAACCAGTTGCCATAGGATCAAGAGTTCCAGCATGTCCCACCTATAAGTGTAATGGTTTAGAGAAAACCGGTTGATGTATCAAACCAATGGAGTGAGAGGGGAAGGGGTGAAACAAACACATCAATTAAACGTTAAAGAAGTACCTTTTTCACTTTGACCAGGCGACGCAGCTTTCCACAAACCGTAAATGACGTCCAACCTGTAGGCTAAACTGACTTCAGTTTTTGGAATGTTTGCTGATAGGAGACAGCATTACATATAACCAAATTTCTCTAGTTTAGTTGCTACACTAAAATCAAGTTAGCCCACCAAAAGCTATGGCAGACACAAAATTCAGGATGAGCAACCGAATGGTATCAATAAGCTCCCGGGTTCCAATTTTGAATCTTTCGCTGTATAAAATAAACTGCACTGCTCACCTTTTGGTTTATTGACCAAAACCACGGTGCCTGCAGGGGTATCCCATTTTGGAGGAAGCCCTTTACTCCTCGAGGACAGGAAGGGCTCGGGATTAGCAATGTCACTATCTTTATTGGGTACTTTCTTCAAACACTTGAAAAACTCCGCAACCTTCTTCTCTGAAGCTTCAATTTTCAGCTCACTCCCATCTCTCTGAACTTTCTCCTTGTCGCCGTCATCATCAAAAAACATCATCCTTTGGTCCTCCACTTCCTTCTCTTTCGCATCTCCAGTTCTATTCACTCTCTTATTACCCTTCATTTTCTCCCCCTGGTTCGACTGACCCGGCGCTAGAAAAGCCTTATCAAAACACTGATCAGGAAAGTATTTCTTCTCCAATTGATAAACCATTTTATAATGCTTGTCTTTTTCCCAAGGATACGCAAACGTATCGTAAAAATACAATTCTTCTTCTCTCTTGTGCAATGTGCGAAGCTCCACAATTTCTTGCTTCAATTCAACAAAATCGTCATTGTCCTCGCGATTACCTTCGTCGTCTGAATCTGAACCGTACATTCTCCTCCTCCTCTTATTGTAGTATTTCCTTTTAGACCTGTCCATTTCAATAACGTTGTTATTAGTATCAGTATTATCAGACAAAGAAGACGACGGTGAAGCAGTGGAGTTTAATTTCTTATCCACCCAATCGTCGAAGCCGAGTTCTTCAGAGTCATGGTGGTCTGAGCTGGTGGGTTTAGATTTGGGCGAACTCAATCGGCGGTGGGCGCGAGGAGATTGGGTAGGCTGCTGGGCTGGGCGGGAAACGATCATGTCGTATTGGAGAGGGTATGGAGTAGCAGTGGTGAAGTAAGAGATGGATTTAGATATGAGGGGGAATGGAAGGGATATCAAGCGGGGTGGTTGCGGAGGTGGCTTCAAGGTTAAGGAGGAGGATATGGAGGCGGTTGTGGGATACATACAATTCAATAAGCGAGAGACGCGGTTGGTTATGTACACCGATTTCGCCATTGCCGCATATCCCACCCACTGCTCAGCTTGCGACGACTCAGTGGGCGCTGGCCACTGGGTAATATGTATGCGGTTGTGTTGTTTCTCGGATTAATAATGTTAGCGGCAAAGTATAATAAATTGTTATTAATACTGCTACTTACAAACATTTTATAGGTAGTATTTTATATTTTAAGTCAATTACTTTTGTACTCGCCTAAATTGTTTTGATAAATCACAAAATTCTCATATAGTATTGTGTTCTTGGACTCCACAAGTAAAATTTGTTCTCACTTTTTATTGCTTTAATGTGTTGATTTTGTCAAAAAAAAAAGTGTTGATTTTGTCTTTTCCTTACAATTTTTTCATCAACCTCAATTGTGAATTTGCATCCTAATGAATAGTGTAAAACTAAGTGAAATTTAAAAATTTTTACAAAATTTTCATTTTTCATGAATTATAACACACGTAGTTGGTTCTCCAAAAATGGAATTATCCAAAAAAAACGAGTTGATTTTGACTTTTCTTTACCGTTTTTTGCACCCATCCCGATTTTTAACATGCATTATAGTGAATATTGTAGAAAAATGCGAAAATTAACATTTTCACCAAACCTTTATTTTTCATGGGTTATAACACACGTATTTTGGTAAAAAAAAAAAAGTCAAAAAAACGTGTTGATTTTGACTTTTTCCTACTATTTTTTCACCCACCTATATTGTGAACGTGAATTCGTGTGAACGGTGTCAAAAAAGTGAAATTAAATTTTTTTTTACCAAATTTTCATTTTTCATGGGGTATAACAGATGTATTTTGTTCTCAAAAATTGGAAAAATCCAAAAAATGCATTGATTTTGACTTTTTTTGTACTGATTTTTGCACCTACCCCGATTTTGAACATGCGCTCTAGTGAATATTGTAGAAAAATATGAAAATTAAAATTTTCACCAAACCTCAATTTTTCATGTGTTATAACACATGTATTTTGGTGAAAAATAACAAATTCAAAAAACATGTTGATTTTGACTTTTTCCCTATTATTTTTTCACCAATCTCAATTGTGAATAAGCATCCTTATGAATGGTGTCAAACAAAATTTAAATTTAAATTTTTTACTAAATTTTCATTTTTCATGGGTTATAACACACGTATTTAGTTCTCCAAAATTGGAAAAATCCAAAAAAGTATTGATTTTGACTTTTCTGTACCATTTTTTGTACCCACCGCAATTTTGAACATACATTCTAGTGAATATTGTATAAAAATGTGAAAATTAAGATTTTCACCAAACCTCAATTTTTTCGTGGATTATAACACATATTTTGGTAAAAAATGACAGTAAATTTTTTCATCCACCTCAATTGTGAATAAACATATTTGTGAACAATGTAAAAAAAAAAGTGAAATCAATATTTTTTTTACCAATTTTTCATTTTATGGGCTATAACACACGCATTTGATTCTCCAAAAAATGGAAAAATTCAAGAAACGCATTGATTTTGACTTTTTTGTACCATTTTTTTTGCACCTTCTATGATTTTGAACCTGTATTCTAATGATTATTGTAGAAAAATGTGAAAATTAAAATTTTCACCAAACCGTCTCATGTATGTGAATTGCGAATGAATTATAAAAAATTAGATATAAAGCATAAAAATAAGGATATTAATTATAAAATTTCAAATATTAGTGTATAACGTATAAAAAATTCGCCTATTAGCTTATAAAATATAATTCAAGTATCACAATTCATATATGACGGTTTCACAAGAGTTTTTGCATATTATTATTATGTTAGTACTAGTATTGTATTTTATATTTTAAGTCAATTACTTTTGTGCTCGCCTAAATTAATTCTAATATTATAAGCTATTTCAGGTCTTTTTACCATAGTATTGTGTTCTTGGACTCCACAAATAATTTTTTTTCTCACTTTTTATTGCTTCATGACAATCTTCTTGTTTATTTTTTTACTAACACCATCTAACTAATTTTTTTTTTTTTGTGAAATTGAAAAAAAGATTGGGTTTAAGAATTAATTTCAACTCGAATTGGTTGACTTTTGCGAATAAATGTGCATTATTAGCTTTGAAAAAACACAGCAAAACAAATACAAGTGCAAGTTCCGCTGATTACGAGGAGTTTTCAGCCAAACTGAGCACCACCGTCCACTGTATAAATCCTTAGACCCAAGCGAGCGAAATTCCACACGCTCCAAAATATTTTGATTTCCCTCTCGTTTAGAAAATTTCAAAAATTCGTTAATATGTAGACTCCCCTTATCTGGTTCTGTTGTGCTAAGTTTCACATTTTTAAACCGTCTTCGACCTCGATGCCCATGGCTACGGCTGCAAATTGGGCAGATGACAACGAGTGGGAGCTCGTAAACGACGATGGTTTTGTTTACAAACGCAAGAAGCGACTCCGAGTCGACGATACAGCAACTTCTGCTTCCACATCAGCACTGCCCCTACCAGATCCGGTGGTTGAAGAGAAGAATCACCGTGAAAGGAAGAAAATGGCGCTCATCAAGCTCAAAGAAAAGTATCGACAAGAGATCCATCAGTGGGAACATTTGTCGAACACATTGAATAATATGCAAAAAAAATCCCAAATTGTTCAACTGCCAAAATCTAGAAAACTCAATGATGCTTCTACGTCGTCGTCTGATCTAGTCACGACTTTACCAGTCCAGCCGGAACAAACGCCTGGCTCCCTTGGCCGGCAACTTTTGGATGAACTCCTCTCCCAGGTAATGCCGGCATTTCCAATATCCCTGAGGTTTAAAGGTTCGAACTTTTTGTTAATGATGTCAGATGGATTTTTTTTAGGCCGATGCCCAGGATGCTGTAATTCAAGATGTATCAAATCTGTGTAATATGGCAGAAGCCTTGTGTAGCGCAAGAGAAGAGAAGTTCAAGAAATCATTCACTGAGCTGCCAATTTGGGCGTCGTCCCCTCATGAGCTAATTACGTCGCTCTGCCAAGATTAGATCTTAATTTGCGGAACTAGAGGCACTTCCCTGCTGTCGTCTTGCTAAAACCCACTGAGTTGGAGCTCCATATGATCCGTTAAACGATCGTCTTGCTAAAAGAGTAACCAATGTCGTCGGGGCGTAGATTTCTTTATTCGGAAAATGTGTGTTAAATGAAAAACGTTTTGACTGTAATTCCTGTACAGAGTAATCGCGGTTTCGTTTTAGTTATTTTGAGTATGAGTTTGCGATGTACTTAGTAGTAGTAGTAGTAGTAGTAATGGAGGTCTTGTCCAGTTGATTTGTGCGGTACCATATGGTCCATATCCAGTTCCTTGCCGAAAACAATGGCTGATCGGGTATGTTTGAATTCTCAAAAGGAACCATTTTTCATGTTATTGCAAATTTAGAACAAAAAATTATTAGTCAGGTAGAGTAACAAGCAGTTTTTAATTCATGAAATGGCCCGATAGACAGTGAAAAGGTCAATGAACAAGACAATGAAAATCTTTCTATGTCCCGCAGGGGTTGTAGAATAACGTTCATATGGAAGAGCTACGTCTGCCCCAGGCAGGCAGTTTATCTCGACGATACAGTTTTGAGGTCAATGTCACCTAGTCTGCTAGGAACAACACTAATTGGTTTTAAGGTCAATCTCACCTAGTCTGCTAGGAACAACACTAATTGGTTCGACAAAGAAACCGGCTTTCTGGCATGCATCTTTCAGTAACTTCACTTGTGAAGGTCCATTGGGACAGAAAGCTACAATCGCACCGCCACTCCCTGTGAATTTTGATGCAGCACCCACCCTGCGCGCCACTTCAATCATCTCAATGTTTAGAGCACCAAGTGCATCATCACCAAACATTCGCCTGTAGGAGTGTGACATAACCGGAAAAAAAAAACCACTTACTCTAGTGTCAAATTTTTGGTTGCCAACCATAAAAGTTATAATATGCACGACTAAAGTACAGGCTGCCAACTAGAAGGAAAGATACGCTATGCACACATAAAGAGCAACTTTTCAGTGATGCTACTCCAAAAAAAGGTTAAATTACATTGACAAACACATAAGCCATATAAATAAAAAGCCAAAGCCATGAGGTCCCAGCAAGAGAAGAAAAGAGCAATATCCAATGAATTTATTGCCTAAAATCAGGAATCCAATGGGTAAATTCATATCCAGAACAAGTCTTTTTGTCATGCAAGTGAAGGTAACTAGCTTCAATACAAACAATAAGCATAACTTGGCATGCAACCGCAGATCAGGAAAAAAACTGCAATATCCAAAATTTGACCCATTATTTTCCAAAGACAAAAATCCTCAGAATGTATGTTGGATAGCCTATATACAAATGAAACATCAACATCAACACGATGTTCGTGCAAGTAACGGCATAAAGATGAAAAAATTGGGATAAAACCAAGTTGAAAGTTAGCATTCAAAATTTCAGCATCTCAATTGTTGGCAATAATCTCTTTCATTTCTATCAAGAGGGAAAGTTAGATCTTTTACCTCCGCAGATCAAAGTTATGATTCATGAGTCTTGCCAGTTTGGAATAATCCTTCTCAAGCAATGCTGTCCTTCCTTCCAAAGCAACATTTGCAACCTCCTCCATTGATGATATAATGAACTCATCGCCATTTAACCATTTCTGCCTAACTGTACTGTGGACCTGCACCGCCCATATGCTTATAAATGTGCTTAAGCAATCAATTTCACATTGTTAACCAGCTAGTTAGTTGGAAAAAAAGGGTTCTTGAAGCGAATGAGATATAACGAATTTTGAGAGCAAAAGCCAACCAATAAATATTATTTGACACAAGAATATGGGGAGAAGTGCTCTTGAAACAAAATGATGAGCATGAAAGGTCACTTTCATCCAAAAAAAGCAGCAACCAGAACACTAATTGAAGTGTTTCATGAAAGGTTAAAACTGAATCCCAAAAGAACTTCTTCAGATGACAAAATGAGGTTTAAAATGATAGATACCAACAAAAGAGAGATGGGCTTTGTCAGAAATATGTGTAATCAGATGGGCAAATGAATTCAAGAATGATACCACCATCAATGCATGGAATCAGTTCAAAATGAGAATGGCAGTGTAACGATTTCATTAAGATACTCACCTTTCCGGAATCACTTGGATTTTCAGCATAGATCAGATGGAGAGGTGGAAGAAGACCAATGTCCATTGGAGTATATATTCCATGCCCCAGCTCTTCCATGTAGTTTTTGCTAAAATCCTAGCCGGAACAATTAAGTGAGCCTTCTTTTCCAGAAAATGAGAATCATCTTTTAGAACATCGCACTTACCATGTATACAAGACCTCCATAAACCTGAGCTACCCTGTCCTGGAGACCAGCGACAATTCCAAGCTCCTTTTCAGCATCAAGAACAAGGTTTGGCCGAACATCAACTTTAACCAGATGCCTGACATTATAGAAATCCAGAAGGCAACTAAGAGCGGCAGAAACTATAGCACTAGAACCTGAAAGTCCTGTCTGGAATATCAAAATAGTTAGAATGTAACTAGTACTTGCTCAATATTGCTAATATATACTACCCTTCATTGCTAAACAAATTATTAAATGACAAGACAAAAGTAACAAGAAATTGCAAATGGAAACCTTTCAAGATTTGAAACAAAGCATTAAAGTTCCTCAATCTAATTCCAATAAAATTTGGTATAGTATATGCTAAGTTTGCGAAAAACTGAATCAGTAGATTAACAAATATAAACTGAAAACGGAAGTTATAAACTTTTAACTCTGGACTGAGAAAGAAATGGAGCAAAGAATGTCAGAAGAAAAAACAAATAGTCTTATTGGTGTATTTAAGCGAAGCAAAGTTTGAGTGAAAGAACATCAACAATTGAATCCTAAAGAATAATGAAGAATCTAAACAGACACCCGACAATATTTAGTAGAAAAATCAGACAGCCCCATCAATAATCAATAATCTCTACCTGGCGCGGGATATTTGTATCATATGACAGGGTAAAATTTCCTTCATGAAGAATGATGGTGTTATCCTTGCAATAGTTGTGAAAAATTCTGCAAATGGCCATAAGCAAACGCACACCTCCATAGTACCCTTCAGATTGCAACCTATTCATCTATAAGACCAAATATAGGAGATAAGACTTAGAATGCTGCTTAACAAATACATATTTATAATGTCATGGATGAGTAACAGTCAAAAGCACAAAATCTTCAAAGTATATTTCCCTTTCAGGCTTTCTTTGAAAGACCCTTGAAGAATGATATGCTAGTTTTCTTACTAGAATAAAATCACCATGACAATCCAGACCTCCATGCACTTTGAAATAGTTGCATTATCTATTAGTATTTTCAGTTCTTCAACGGAGCAGCAAATCTCAAGAATTCCACAATTTAACTTTCGAACAATTCCGAAATTCAAGAATTTCAAGAAATCAAATATCAGCGGATAAAGAATTCAACTAGCTCCAAAATAAATAATAAATTTTGAACAGAAAGGCAAGCGTAAATGCAAAAAGATAAGAATCAATAACAGCAAAACAATAGAAAAATAAAAAAATAAAAAATAGCGGAATGATTATGTGTATGATAAAATACATATATAGTGAAGCAGAGAGGAGACCAGGTGAGAGAGGGAGTTGAACTGAATAAGATCATGGACAGAATGAGGGACGATGACAAGATCTTTGGAAGGTTGTAAGCGTACGGAAGCCCAGAAATTGGCGAGGCTGAAAGAGATAGTTCGGCCGTAATAAACATCGCTAGGATTTCCAAGCAGTCCAATCCTGGCGTACGTTTTGTGCTCTATCACATCGTCATTGTTTTCTCCGCTCATTCTTTATTCCCTGATGCTCTTTCACTACTTCTTCTTCTTCAAATCCCTTTTTTAGATTAGCAGCTATATCGCTGACTCCGCCAGGGCAGTGGATCCTCTGTATGAGTGGGTGCATAAGATGTTGTCTCAAATAACCAAAAGAATACACGTGGTTAATTAAGATAAGTATTTGACGCAATTTAAAATTTATTTTTAAGTTTAAGACAAGATACGATACATGCTTTGATACAGAGGATTTTGTTCCCTCATCCAAATTCTGTTCCCTCATCATCCTCAGGGCAATCTATCTTCTGTACCACTCTTGTAATATCAGTTTTTGTAGATTTTGACACATGTTGATACGTTTTTAGTATTATCTTAAAGTACACTTGTCATATTTATATTCAGTTTTAAATTTTGATTTTTACAAATTTAAAGCCCAGTCAGGCCGTTTTTTATTTTTACAAATTTCAATTTTTTCAATTTTACCCCCTTTTTTTTAAAAATAAAATACAGTAAACTCTTTTTTTTGTTTTGTATTAAAATTTTAAAATTCTTTTAATATTTTGATTTAAGAAAGTTAGAAATTTTAAAAAATGACCATCTTTAAGGGTTAAACCACACGTAATTTTGGTTAAAACGACAAAATTTCAAAAAAATTTCGTCAGTGACCGTTTTCATGTCCTTTTTTGCACTCATATCAAATGACGATGTGCGAGACCAGATCTCCTGTCCAATATTTATCATGTCTTATTCTGTCTAACATTTAAAACGACGTAGTTTCATTAAAACTAGGGACTAAATGCATAATATCACTAAAATTACTTTACAATTAGTAGACCCTAACCAAAAGATTAGTGAACCCTACGACGTAGTTTTAATTAGGATAGAATAAGACAGACAAAATATTGGACAAAAGATCCCATGTCCTAATTAATGGTGTAAAAAAAAGAAAGTTAGAAAATTTTAAAAATGACCATTTTTGTAGGTTATAACTCATGAAAAAAAATCGAGGTTTTGTGAAGCATTTAATTTTCACTTTTTTTACAACATTCACTAGAATGCATGTTCATAATTAGGATGGGTGCAAAAAACAGCACAAAAAATGCTCGCGGCTAACGCGTTTTTTGAATTTTCACATTTTTGCCATTTTTTCGTCAAAAAACGTGTGTTATAACTCATGAAAAAAAATCGAGGTTTTGTGAAGCATTTAATTTTCACTTTTTTTACAACATTCACTAGAATGCATGTTCATAATTAGGATGGGTGCAAAAAACAGCACAAAAAATGCTCACGGCTAACGCGTTTTTGAATTTTTACATTTTTGCCATTTTTTCGTCAAAAAACGTGTGTTATAACTCAGGAAAAAAAATCGAGGTTTTGTGAAGCATTTAATTTTCACTTTTTTTACAACATTCACTAGAATGCATGTTCATAATTAGGATGGGTTCAAAAAACAGCACAAAAAATGCTCACGGCTAACGCGTTTTTTAATTTTCACATTTTTGCCATTTTTTCGTCAAAAAACGTGTGTTATAACTCATAAAAAAAATCGAGGTTTTGGGAAGCATTTAATTTTCACTTTTTTTACAACATTCACTAGAATTCATTTTCATAATTAGGATTGGTGCAAAAAACAGCACAAAAAATGCTCACGGCTAACCCGTTTTTTGAATTTTCACATTTTTGCCATTTTTTCGTCAAAAAACGTGTGTTATAACTCATGAAAAAAAATCGAGGTTTTGTGAAGCATTTAATTTTCACTTTTTTTACAACATTCACTAGAATGCATGTTCATAATTAGGATGGGTGCAAAAAACAGCACAAAAAATGCTCACGGCTAACGCGTTTTTGAATTTTCACATTTTTGCCATTTTTTCGTCAAAAAACTTGTGTTATAACTCATGAAAAAAAATCGAGGATTTGTGAAGCATTTAATTTTCACTTTTTTTACAACATTCACTAGAATTCGTGTTCATAATTAGGATGGGTGCAAAAAACAGCACAAAAAATGCTCACAGCTAACGCGTTTTTGAATTTTCACATTTTTGCCATTTTTTCGTCAAAAAACGTGTGTTATAACTCATGAAAAAAAACCGAGGTTTTGTGAAGCATTTAATTTTCACTTTTTTTACAACATTCACTAGAATGCATGTTCATAATTAGGATGTGTGCAAAAAACAGCACAAAAAATGATCACGGCTAACGCTTTTTGAATTTTCACATTTTTGCCATTTTTTCGTGAAAAAACGTGTGTTATGACTCATGAAAAAAAATCGAGGTTTTGTGAAGCATTTAATTTTCACTTTTTTTACAACATTCACTAGAATGCATGTTCATAATTAGGATGGGTGCAAAAAACAGCACAAAAAATGCTCACGGCTAACGCGTTTTTGAATTTTCACATTTTTGCCATATTTTCGTCAAAAAACGTGTGTTATAACTCATGAAAAAAAATCGAGGTTTTGTGAAGCATTTAATTTTCACTTTTTTTACAACATTCAATAGAATGCATGTTCATAATTAGGATGGGTGCAAAAAACAGCACAAAAAATGCTCAAGGATAACGCGTTTTTGAATTTTCACATTTTTACCATTTTTTCGACAAATAACGTGTGTTATAACTCATGAAAAAAAATCGAGGTTTTGTGAAGCATTTAATTTTCACTTTTTTTACAACATTCACTAGAATGCATGTTCATAATTAGGATGGGAGCAAAAAACAGCACAAAAAATGCTCACGACTAACGCGTTTTTGAATTTTCACATTTTTGCCATTTTTTCGTCAAAAAACGTGTGTTATAACTCATGAAAAAAATTCGAGGTTTTGTGAAGCATTTAATTTTCACTTTTTTTACAACATTCACTAGAATTCGTGTTCATAATTAGGATGGGTGCAAAAAAAAGCACAAAAAATGCTCACGGCTAACGCGTTTTTGAATTTTCACAGTTTTGCCATTTTTTCGTCAAAAAACGTGTATAACTCATGAAAAAAAATCGAGGTTTTGTGAAGCATTTAATTTTCACTTTTTTTACAACATTCACTAGAATAAATGTTCATAATTAGGATGGGTGCAAAAAACAGCACAAAAAATGCTCACAGCTACCGCGTTTTTGAATTTTCACATTTTTGCCATTTTTTCGTCAAAAAAGTGTGTTATAACTCATGAAAAAAAATCGAGGTTTTGTGAAGCATTTAATTTTCACTTTTTTTACAACATTCACTAGAATGCATGTTCATAATTAGGATGGGTGCAAAAAACAGCACAAAGAATGCTCACGGCTAACGCATTTTTGAATTTTCAAATTTTTGCCATTTTTTCGTCAAAACACGTGTGTTATAACTCATGAAAAAAAATCGAGGTTTTGTGAAGCATTTAATTTTCACTTTTTTTACAACATTCACTAGAATGCATGTTCATAATTACGATGGGTGCAAAAAACAGCTCAAAAAATTCCCACGGCTAACGCGTTTTTGAATTTTTACATTTTTGCTATTTTTTCGTCAAAAAACGTGTGTCATAACTCATGAAAAAAAATCGAGGTTTTGTGAAGCATTTAATTTACACTTTTTTTGCAACATTCACTAGAATGCATGTTCATAATTAGGATGGGTGCAAAAAACAGCACAAAAAATGCTCACGGCTAACGCGTTTTTGAATTTTCACATTTTTGCCATTTTTTCGTCAAAAAACGTGTGTTATAACTCATGAAAAAAAACCGAGGTTTTGTGAAACATTTAATTTTCACTTTTTTTACAACATTCACTAGAATGCATGTTCATAATTAGGATGGGTGCAAAAAACAGCACAAAAAATGATCACGGCTAACGCTTTTTGAATTTTCACATTTTTGCCATTTTTTCGTGAAAAAACGTGTGTTATGACTCATGAAAAAAAATCGAGGTTTTGTGAAGCATTTAATTTTCACTTTTTTTACAACATTCACTAGAATGCATTTTCATAATTAGGATGGGTGCAAAAAACAGCACAAAAAATGCTCACGGCTAACGCGTTTTTGAATTTTCACATTTTTGCCATATTTTCGTCAAAAAACGTGTGTTATAACTCACGATAAAAAATCGCGGTTTTGTGAAGCATTTAATTTTCACTTTTTTTACAACATTCACTAGAATGCATGTTCATAATTAGGATGGGTGCAAAAAACAGCACAAAAAATGCTCACGGCTAACGCGTTTTTGAATTTTCACATTTTTGCCATTTTTTCGTCAAAAAACGTGTGTTATAACTCATGAAAAAAAATCGAGGTTTTGTGAAGCATTTAATTTTCACTTTTTTTACAACATTCACTAGAATGCATGTTCATAATTAGGATGGGTGCAAAAAAAAGCACAAAAAATGCTCACGGCTAACGCGTTTTTGAATTTTCACATTTTTGCCATTTTTTCGTCAAAAAACGTGTGTTATAACTCATGAAAAAAAATCGAGGTTTTGTGAAGCATTTAATTTTCACTTTTTTTTGCAACATTCACTAGAATGCATGTTCATAATTAGGATGGGTGCAAAAAACAGCACAAAAAATGCTCACGGCTAACGCGTTTTTTAATTTTCACATTTTTGCCATTTTTTCGTCAAAAAACGTGTGTTATAACTCATAAAAAAAATCGAGGTTTTGTGAAGCATTTAATTTTCACTTTTTTTACAACATTCACTAGAATTCATTTTCATAATTAGGATTGGTGCAAAAAACAGCACAAAAAATGCTCACGGCTAACCCGTTTTTGAATTTTCACATTTTTGCCATTTTTTCGTCAAAAAACGTGTGTTATAGCTCATGAAAAAAAATCGAGGTATTGTGAAGCATTTAATTTTCACTTTTTTTACAACATTCACTAGAATGCATGTTCATAATTAGGATGGGTGCAAAAAACAGCACAAAAAATGCTCACGGCTAACGCGTTTTTGAATTTTCACATTTTTGCCATTTTTTCGTCAAAAAACGTGTGTTATAACTCATGAAAAAAAATCGAGGATTTGTGAAGCATTTAATATTCACTTTTTTTACAACATTCACTAGAATTCATGTTCATAATTAGGATGGGTGCAAAAAACAGCACAAAAAATGCTCACAGCTAACGCGTTTTTGAATTTTCACATTTTTGCCATTTTTTCGTCAAAAAACGTGTGTTTTAACTCATGAAAAAAAACCGAAGTTTTGTGAAGCATTTAATTTTCACTTTTTTTACAACATTCACTAGAATGCATGTTCATAATTAGTATGTGTGCAAAAAACAGCACAAAAAATGATCACGGCTAACGCTTTTTGAATTTTCACATTTTTGCCATTTTTTCGTGAAAAAACGTGTGTTATGACTCATGAAAAAAAATCGAGGTTTTGTGAAGCATTTAATTTTCACTTTTTTTACAACATTCACTAGAATGCATGTTCATAATTAGGATGGGTGCAAAAAACAGCACAAAAAATGCTCACGGCTAACGCGTTTTTGAATTTTCACATTTTTGCCATATTTTCGTCAAAAAACGTGTGTTATAACTCATGAAAAAAAATCGAGGTTTTGTGAAGCATTTAATTTTCACTTTTTTTACAACATTCACTAGAATGCATGTTCATAATTAGGATGGGTGCAAAAAACAGCACAAAAAATGCTCAAGGATAACGCGTTTTTGAATTTTCACATTTTTACCATTTTTTCGACAAAAAACGTGTGTTATAACTCATGAAAAAAAATCGAGGTTTTGTGAAGCATTTAATTTTCACTTTTTTACAACATTCACTAGAATGCATGTTCATAATTAGGATGGGTGCAAAAAACAGCACAAAAAATGCTCACGGCTAACGCGTTTTTGAATTTTCACATTTTTGCCATTTTTTCGTCAAAAAACGTGTGTTATAACTCATGAAAAAAATTCGAGGTTTTGTGAAGCATTTAATTTTCACTTTTTTTACAACATTCACTAGAATAAATGTTCATAATTAGGATGGGTGCAAAAAAAAGCACAAAAAATGCTCACGGCTACCGCGTTTTTGAATTTTCACATTTTTGCCATTTTTTCGTCAAAAAACGTGTATAACTCATGAAAAAAAATCGAGGTTTTGTGAAGCATTTAATTTTCACTTTTTTTACAACATTCACTAGAATGCATGTTCATAATTAGGATGGGTGCAAAAAACAGCACAAAAAATGCTCACAGCTAACGCGTTTTTGAATTTTCACATTTTTGCCATTTTTTCGTCAAAAAAGTGTGTTATAACTCATGAAAAAAAATCGAGGTTTTGTGAAGCATTTAATTTTCACTTTTTTTACAACATTCACTAGAATGCATGTTCATAATTAGGATGGGTGCAAAAAACAGCACCAAGAATGCTCACGGCTAACGCATTTTTGAATTTTCAAATTTTTTCCATTTTTTCGTCAAAAAACGTGTGTTATAACTCATGAAAAAAAATCGAGGTTTTGTGAAGCATTTAATTTTCACTTTTTTTACAACATTCACTAGAATGCATGTTCATAATTAGGATGGGTGCAAAAAACAGCACAAAAAATGCCCACGGCTAACGCGTTTTTGAATTTTCACATTTTTGCCATTTTTTCGTCAAAAAACGTGTGTTATAACTCATGAAAAAAAATCGAGGTTTTGTGAAGCATTTAATTTTCACTTTTTTTACAACATTCACTAGAATGCATGTTCATAATTAGGATGGGTGCAAAAAACAGCACAAAAAATGCTCACGGCTAACGCTTTTTGAATTTTCACATTTTTGCCATTTTTTCGTCAAAAAACGTGTGTTATGACTCATGAAAAAAAATCGAGGTTTTGTGAAGCATTTAATTTTCACTTTTTTTACAACATTCACTAGAATGCATGTTCATAATTAGGATGGGTGCAAAAAAAAGCACAAAAAATGCTCACGGCTAACGCGTTTTTGAATTTTCACATTTTTGCCATTTTTTCGTCAAAAAACGTGTATAACTCACGAAAAAAAATCGAGGTTTTGTGAAGCATTTAATTTTCACTTTTTTTACAACATTCACTAGAATGCATGTTCATAATTAGGATGGGTGCAAAAAACAGCACAAAAAATGCTCACGGCTAACGCGTTTTTGAATTTTCACATTTTTGCCATTTTTTCGTCAAAAAAGTGTGTTATAACTCATGAAAAAAAATCGAGGTTTTGTGAAGCATTTAATTTTCACTTTTTTTACAACATTCACTAGAATGCATGTTCATAATTAGGATGGGTGCAAAAAACAGCACAAAAAATGCTCACGGCTAACGCGTTTTTGAATTTTCAAATTTTTGCCATTTTTTCGTCAAAACACGTGTGTTATAACTCATGAAAAAAAATCGAGGTTTTGTGAAGCATTTAATTTTCACTTTTTTTACAACATTCACTAGAATGCATGTTCATAATTAGGATGGGTGCAAAAAACAGCTCAAAAAATGCTCACGGCTAACGCGTTTTTGAATTTTCACATTTTTGCCATTTTTTCGTCAAAAAACGTGTGTCATAACTCATGAAAAAAAATCGAGGTTTTGTGAAGCATTTAATTTACACTTTTTTTACAACATTCACTAGAATGCATGTTCATAATTAGGATGGGTGCAAAAAACAGCACAAAAAATGCTCACGGCTAACGCGTTTTTGAATTTTCACATTTTTGCCATTTTTTCGTCAAAAAACGTGTGTTATAACTCATGAAAAAAAAACGAGGTTTTGTGAAGCATTTAATTTTCACTTTTTTTGCAACATTCACTAGAATGCATGTTCATAATTAGGATGGGTGCAAAAAACAGCACAAAAAATGCTCACGGCTAACGCGTTTTTGAATTTTCACATTTTTGCCATTTTTTCGTCAAAAAACGTGTGTTATAACTCATAAAAAAAATCGAGGTTTTGGGAAGCATTTAATTTTCACTTTTTTTGCAACATTCACTAGAATGCATGTTCATAATTAGGATGGGTGCAAAAAACAGCACAAAAAATGCTCACGGCTAACGCGTTTTTGAATTTTCACATTTTGCCATTTTTTCGTCAAAAAACGTGTGTTATAACTCACGAAAAAACAATCGAGGTTTTGTGAAGCATTTAATTTTCACTTTTTTTGCAACATTCACTAGAATGCATGTTCATAATTAGGATGGGTGCAAAAAACAGCACAAAAAGTGCTCACGGCTAACGCGTTTTTGAATTTTCACATTTTTGCCATTTTTTCGTCAAAAAACGTGTGTTATAACTCATGAAAAAAAATCGAGGATTTGTGAAGCATTTAATTTTCACTTTCTTTACAACATTCACTAGAATGCATGTTCATAATTAGGATGGGTGCAAAAAACAGCACAAAAAATGCTCACGGCTAACGCGTTTTTGAATTTTCACATTTTTGCCATTTTTTCTTCAAAAAACGTGTGTTATAACTCATGAAAAAAAACCGAGGCTTTGTGAAGCATTTAATTTTCACTTTTTTTGCAACATTCACTAGAATGCATGTTCATAATTAGGATGTGTGCAAAAAACAGCACAAAAAATGCTCACGGCTAACGCTTTTTGAATTTTCACATTTTTGCCATTTTTTCGTGAAAAAACGTGTGTTATGACTCATGAAAAAAAATCGAGGTTTTGTGAAGCATTTAATTTTCACTTTTTTTACAACATTCACTAGAATGCATGTTCATAATTAGGATGGGTGCAAAAAACAGCACAAAAAATGCTCACGGCTAACGCGTTTTTGAATTTTCACATTTTTGCCATTTTTTCGTCAAAAAACGTGTGTTATAACTCATGAAAGAAAATCGAGGTTTTGTGAAGCATTTAATTTTCACTTTTTTTACAACTTTCACTAGAATGCATGTTCATAATTAGGATGGGTGCAAAAAACAGCACAAAAAATGCTCACGGCTAACGCGTTTTTGAATTTTCACATTTTTGCCATTTTTTCGTCAAAAAACGTGTGTTATAACTCATGAAAAAAAATCGAGGTTTTGTGAAGCAACTAATTTTCACTTTTTTTACAACATTCACTAGAATGCATGTTCATAATTAGGATGGGTGCAAAAAAAAGCACAAAAAATGCTCACGGCTAACGCGTTTTTGAATTTTCACATTTTTGCCATTTTTTCGTCAAAAAACGTGTGTTATAACTCATGAAAAAAAATCGAGGTTTTGTGAAGCATTTAATTTTCACTTTTTTTTGCAACATTCACTAGAATGCATGTTCATAATTAGGATGGGTGCAAAAAACAGCACAAAAAATGCTACCGGCTAACGCGTTTTTTAATTTTCACATTTTTGCCATTTTTTCGTCAAAAAACGTGTGTTATAACTCATAAAAAAAATCGAGGTTTTGGGAAGCATTTAATTTTCACTTTTTTTACAACATTCACTAGAATTCATTTTCATAATTAGGATTGGTGCAAAAAACAGCACAAAAAATGATCACGGCTAACGCTTTTTGAATTTTCACATTTTTGCCATTTTTTCGTGAAAAAACGTGTGTTATGACTCATGAAAAAAAATCGAGGTTTTGTGAAGGATTTAATTTTCACTTTTTTTACAACATTCACTAGAATGCATGTTCATAATTAGGATGGGTGCAAAAAACAGCACAAAAAATGCTCACGGCTAACGCGTTTTTGAATTTTCACATTTTTGCCATATTTTCGTCAAAAAACCTGTGTTATAACTCACGAAAAAAAATCGCGGTTTTGTGAAGCATTTAATTTTCACTTTTTTTACAACATTCACTAGAATGCATGTTCATAATTAGGATGGGTGCAAAAAACAGCACAAAAAATGCTC
Organism: Ophiorrhiza pumila; assembly: GCA_016586305.1. Classification (NCBI taxonomy): domain Eukaryota; kingdom Viridiplantae; phylum Streptophyta; class Magnoliopsida; order Gentianales; family Rubiaceae; genus Ophiorrhiza; species Ophiorrhiza pumila. The sequence goes on from BLIW01000007.1 coordinate 930,144, forward strand.
ACGGCTAACGCGTTTTTGAATTTTCACATTTTTGCCATTTTTTCGTCAAAAAACGTGTGTTATAACTCATGAAAAAAAATCGAGGTTTTGTGAAGCATTTAATTTTCACTTTTTTTACAACATTCACTAGAATGCATGTTCATAATTAGGATGGGTGCAAAAAATAGCACAAAAAATGCTCACGGCTAACGCGTTTTTGAATTTTCACATTTTTGCCATTTTTTCGTCAAAAAACGTGTGTTATAACTCATGAAAAAAAATCGAGGTTTTGTGAAGCATTTAATTTTCACTTTTTTTGCAACATTCACTAGAATGCATGTTCATAATTAGGATGGGTGCAAAAAACAGCACAAAAAATGCTCACGGCTAACGCGTTTTTGAATTTTCACATTTTTGCCATTTTTTCGTCAAAAAACATGTGTTATAACTCACGAAAAAAAATCGCGGTTTTGTGAAGCATTTAATTTTCACTTTTTTTGCAACATTCACTAGAATGCATGTTCATAATTAGGATGGGTGCAAAAAACAGCACAAAAAATGCTCACGGCTACCGCGTTTTTGAATTTTCACATTTTTGCCATTTTTTCGTCAAAAAACGTGTGTTATAACTCATGGAAAAAAAACGAGGTTTTGTGAAGCATTTAATTTTCACTTTTTTTGCAACAGTCACTAGAATGCATGTTCATAATTAGGATGGGTGCAAAAAACAGCACAAAAAATGCTCACGGCTAACGCGTTTTTGAATTTTCACATTTTTGCCATTTTTTGTCAAAAAACGTGTGTTATAACTCATGAAAAAAAATCGAGGTTTTGTGAAGCATTTAATTTTCACTTTTTTTGCAACATTCACTAGAATGCATGTTCATAATTAGGATGGGTGCAAAAAACAGCACAAAAAATGCTCACGGCTAACGCGTTTTTGAATTTTCACATTTTGCCATTTTTTCGTCAAAAAACGTGTGTTATAACTCACGAAAAAAAAATCGAGGTTTTGTGAAGCATTTAATTTTCACTTTTTTTGCAACATTCACTAGAATGCATGTTCATAATTAGGATGGGTGCAAAAAACAGCACAAAAATTGCTGACGGCTACCGCGTTTTTGAATTTTCACATTTTTGCCATTTTTTCGTCAAAAAACGTGTGTTGTAACACATGAAAAAAAATCGAGGTTTTGTGAAGCATTTAATTTTCACTTTCTTTACAACATTCACTAGAATGCATGTTCATAATTAGGATGGGTGCAAAAAACAGCACAAAAAATGCTCACGGCTAACGCGTTTTTGAATTTTCAAATTTTTGCCATTTTTTCGTCAAAAAACGTGTGTTATTGATGAGGTGAATTTATTCACCTTTTATGTAATGTTTATCCTTAATTCTTTGGTCGTTCTTGTTCCTTTTTATTTGTTTTAGTGTTTTATTTGTAGTATTATCTACCATGGTGGATGCTTGGAAGATGAAAATCATATGAGAGTCAAATTGGATGCAAAAATGGAAGAAAAGATTGAGAAAGATCAAGAAAGGTGTGATTTAGGCCAAAGGAGTGCTGAAGAACAAATGCTGAAAAAATCTGCCAGTATTTTGTATTTTGATCATATCTCTCTCAATTTAACTCCAAATAGAATGATTCAGGTACCATTGGCAAGCTAAGAGGAAGAGCTACAACTTTCATGTTTTACGTTTTTCCTAATTCGGACTAGAAGATATCGAAAAATGACTTGAAAGTGACCTTCTCGGAGGGCATTCCTCCGCGTCGCGACGCGGAGATGCCAAAAAGTTGGCAGAATGTTTGTTCCTCCGTATCGCGACGCTGGAGTGATGGGCGTCGCGACGCGGAGGGTTTGCAGCTCAAAAATGCTGAAAATGACTCTCAAACCATCATGATAGGTGCATGTGTCAGTAGAGTGTCAGTAGGGGCTCCATTTGGACGACTTTTGGGTGTTAAATACACAGAGAAGGAGCTGGAAAAAAACAGCTAACCAAGGAGGAAAAAGTCTCCACCATTAGTTAGATTAGTTCTGTTAGATTAGAGAGCATTTCTCTTTAGCTCTTCCACAAGAACACACAACTATTGTGTGTTCTTGATGTAAATAGCATCCGTTGGAGAAGAGTTCTTGTAAAGTCTTGGATCTAAGGACTTGATTTGTAAAGAAAGTTTGGAACTTTGGGCTTGAATCTTCAAAGGGGAGTGCTACTCTTTGTATTTCTTTTATTAATTACTTGCTTTAATTAATTTATTGTGATGTTCTTAGAAGCTTTGATGTGCTAATTTGCTATCACCCTTGGATTATGGTTATGGGTTGTTGATATATTGTGTTAATGTGTGGTTTTTGTGCCTAATTTATATGTTAAGATTTATCTTGTGGTTTTTGTGGAATAAGTTTTGTTGTGTTCTTCATAATTGTGCATGATTTGGCCGGATTATATACAATGAATATTTTATAAAAGTGCAGTAAATTATTTAAGGATAATTTGTTCTAGTCTTACCTTAATAGCCACAAGGAGGATTAGAGTAGATTGTTTAAAATCTTGTGTGGTTTGTTGTGAATTTGTTGGATCAATTTTAGTTAGCTCTTACCTTAATAGCCACAAGGGAGAGTAAAAGTAAAATAATCCAACATAAGTGTGACTAGTTCAATTGTTACCTTAATAGCCACAAGGATCAATTGAATTTGAGTGTTTGTTAAGTTGGATGTTACACAAGATTTTAGGTTAATTAATGAAATAAATCTTGCCTTAATAGCCACAAGGAAGGTTTAAAGAATTGATTAACACTTAAATAGATAAATAACTAAATCAAATCTTACCTTAATAGCCACAAGGAAGGTATGAGATATGTTGTTTATCCTTATTTTGCATTACCATAGGTAGGATGTATGCATGTACTCTTTATGCAAACCACACATAACACTTACATTTGAGATAACCAAATCCAAGGGTGTACTTTAATTACTTGAATCTTCTTCCACACATTTACATATTTACTTGGTAGTATTAGTATAGTTTAGAATATTTTCCTTGGCTTATTTTTACTTCCACTACAACACACACATTTTCACTAATTTCATAGACTCATTCCTTCCCCGTGGGATCGACCCCTACTTCCTCTAGCTACGAAACGTCGGTGTCTTGATGCACCTTAAATGTGTGAGGATTAGGGTAATAAATTTATTTGATTCGGTTAAGCCTTAGTATTAGACCCTAGCTCCAAAATACCGCACATCAAATTGGCGCCGTTGCCGGGGAAGGAAATTGATTTTTGGATTGGTGTTTTTGTGTGTTGAGTAGTTGTAAATATTTATGTTGTGCATATTTGTTTCTTGTGTTTTCTTTCATTTTTAGTTTTATTTTGTTTTGTGTTTTTGTTTTGTCCAAATATGTCTAGGTTGTTTGGAGACTATCTTGAACTAAATCATAATGACCTACCATTTGTGGTAGATGATACAAGACCACAACCTAGAGTATTTGGAGACTTTCACCATGTAGAATATGGGAATACCAATGGATAGAGATATAATGAACCTTCTTTTTTACATATTTTTGAAAATCCATCAACAAATTTGAATTTGTATGATAATGAACAAGCTACTTTGAGAATGAATGTTGTTTCTTGTAGGTTGTGCCAAGGAGATCATCCCACTTATCAATGCTACTCTCAATTTGGAAATGAATGCAATTATCAAGGTGATTATCAATCACACTTGAGGGAGCAAGGACCTTACATGAGGGGATATCACAAAGATGTTGGCCAACAATCTTCTTCTCATTTTCAAGAAGAGTTTGGTTATTATCCGGGTTATAATGGTGAGTGGTCAATTCAAGAACCAAGCAAGAACATGCATCTTGAGAATAAAATGGGAGCAACATGTGAAGATGTGATCAAAATCCTCTCGGAGCAAATGGATAAATATAGTGAGGTTTTGTTCAACAAAAGACTTATTAAATCGGAGGAATCCATGACAAGTCTAGGTGACATGTTGGGAGAGAACCATGAATCTCAAGAGTGTTCATATAATGCAACATGGATCAATAGTGAGGTACAACATGTTAAATCACCTCATATTTCATCTTCTATTTCACAACATGATTTGTTACATGATAGTGTCCCAACTTCTATGGATTATGATTTTGAGTTTAATGATTATCATGATTATTCAAATTTTCCTAGGAAGTTGAACTCTTTGCATGTTGTTGATAATTTAGAAGAATGCATTAATGATGAACCAATAATAAATGAATCGAATCTTGTTTGTTTTGATGATGAAGATACTTCTTACTTTGACCCTTTTGTTGGTTTAAATGATGAAGACATGTTTATTTGTGATGAATTAACCAACAAAGTAATGTCTTGCGTCATTTTAACATCTTACATGGAATTTCATGGTTTAAATGATATGGTAGATGTTATTAAAATGGCGTACATGGAGACACCTCTATCAAATGATAATATTGCTCAATGTGTTGATGATGTGGAGGTGCCAAAAATTGAATACCATGTTAGTCTAGATGAGGAAGATTTGCATATTTTTCATGAAATGGCTAACATGGTAGAGACTTTTTTGTTGATACATCCATTTTTGAAATTACTAATGATTTCATTGAGACCATGGATGTAAAACCATTGGTGGATTTTTGTAGTTCAAATTTTGGAGAAAAAAATGTGAAATTGAAGGATGACAAACCATTGGAATTCCCAAAGAAAATGGTGAAAGAGAAGGAGGAACCTACAAAGGGGGAGCAAGAGTGGTACAAAGTTGAATTTGTTGAAGTTGCTTCCCATGAACATGAGCTCAAGCCCCTCCTTAAAAGGTTTAAAGTGGTGCCTTACAAAAGGCATAGAAGTGCCTATGAAAGGGCATTCTTTTGGTATCGGGATGGTTATTCCGAATCTTGAAGGAGTAACCACAAGAATAAGGTCTAGCTAGGGACCAAATAAACCTAGAACTACTATTACTTTCTGTTTTATTTTTATTTTTATTTGAATAAATGTGAATTTTTATTTTTTCTGTTTTATTAATGTTATTATGTTGGTTTTTATGTTTGTTTGGTGTGTTTAAAGTAGTTTGGTTTATTTTTCTTGTAGGAGTTCAAAGAAAAATAAAAATGTGAAAAATTGAATATGAGAGAATGAAAAATGTGCATAAATGATAAAAATAGCTAAGTGTGGGGGGGATGCATACCTTTCACAAATTTGCTTAATTTTTTCTTCATTTTCACTCTCATAGTCATTGGCACACAAACACAATTTTTACTCTAAATCACTTCATGAATTTCAATGTTAAATTGTATGAGTTGACATATGTTGTGAGGTTTCAAAAGCTTGATGTGTGCAATTTTCATATATGTTGTTAATGGCACATTCATTGTTTACCTAGCATGAATTCATTAGGACTCAAGTGCACATGAGCTCAATGAATGAGATTAGGATTTGAATATGATTGTGATGCACACATAGCACAAAATCGCTCACATGAGCATATTTTAAAAATTTCTCATGCATGCCATAGAGTGATTGTGAACATTTTTGTTTTGAGTGATTATGTTTGAGTGTCATATATAGAGCTTATTTGTTTAAATGTTTTCTTATTGAACTCATACATGAAATTAGTTTACTTGTTTTCTTTCTTTTATTTTTGTTTTTCAGATTTTCCATCCATGAGGAAGCAAACATGAAAGACATCTTCATGATGGCCAAGTTCTATGAAGAGATGGCCAAAAATTCATACACCTTGGGGATACAAAGAATTACATGTTCAACGGGTTTTTTCTTATCCCTCTCTTGTATTTTGAAAATAATGCATATTTTAAGTGTGGGGGGGATATTAATTGTTGAAGATGTTTGAAATTGTGCTTAAATGAATATTGTGTGATTTATGGATGTTGAAATTTGAATTTTTAGTTTTTTTTTCTTGTTTGAGTGTGATTTTAATTATTTGTTTGAATAAAGAAAGCTATTTGAGAAATTGTCAAGGCTTCAACTACACAACAAAACTACTAGAGATTACATGGATAATAGGTGAATTCTCTCATTTTCTCACACATTGAGGACAATGTGTATTTTAAGTGTGGGGGGATGAAATCCATGTTGTTTTGTATGTCTTTATGTTAAATTATTGGTAGTTGAAGTGTGGTTGTATGCTTTGATTAATGATTAATTAGCTTTTGTGTCAATTTTTTTGTTTTTAATGTTGGTATTGGCAATAAAAATGAGAAAATGTGTCTACTCTAACTTTTATTTGATAAGTGTTATGTTGCCAATGATTTGATTATATTGAAAAATTTAATGTGGGATAGGAAAATAATATACTATTTGAGAAGAGTCAAGCTTTTAATGAAAAATTTAGCATTTTGAGTCAATCGTTTTTATGCACTTAGGGGAACTACCGAGGGGATTGACGAGTTTGTAACCATTAAGTAGATTGGTGTGTTTTTAACACTTTGTTTAGTTGAAACTTATATAACTCGCTTAAAATTGTGCTATGTAATGAATGTGCTTACATAAATGTTTGCACTTAATATTTTTATATTTTAAGCTTGTTTTTGCAGGCTTCATATTGCCACTCCTCTGCGAGACTGCTCTTAAACGAAAAGTTAATAGAGAACTTGCATGAGTGGGAATGGGTCTAAAACCCTAAGGTGAGACAGTACCCCAAGTGGATGTCACGGGACTTCCAATGAGATATCCTAATAAAATGTGACAGTCTGGGGGAACGAGTGATTATTTATGAGCCTTAAGGTTCGCCGAGTGAATCCTCATGAATAATAATGAATTACTTTGATTAGTGAGGAAAAGTTGAAATTAAACTCAGTTGTTGAAACCCTAATTTATGGCGTGGTTGTGGATGAGTTATGAACTTAGGTGGAACCTATCGCACACACACACGTGATTGACTCAACGTGTCTAAATGAGTACATTAACATGCTTTGATAATTTTTGGAGATGTATATTGTGTGTACTTGACATTTAAATACTTGAGATTATGAGGCATTTACATAACACTTGTCCTTGGATTGAATTGATGAAATTGGATGCATCTCATTATTATGTGTTGACCTATTTGTTTAGATTTTGTGTTTTGAGTTTGGTTTGTTCGAGGACGAACAAAGGTTAAGTGTGGGGGAATTTGATGAGGTGAATTTATTCACCTTTTATGTAATGTTTATCCTTAATTCTTTGGTCGTTCTTGTTCCTTTTTATTGGTTTTAGTGTTTTATTTGTAGTATTATCTACCATGGTGGATGCTGGGAAGATGGAAATCATATGAGAGTCAAATTGGATGCAAAAATGGAAGAAAAGATTGAGAAAGATCAAGAAAGGTGTGATTTAGGCCAAAGGAGTGCTGAAGAACAAATGCTGAAAAAATCTGCCAGTATTTTGTATTTTGATCATATCTCTCTCAATTTAACTCCAAATAGAATGATTCTGGTACCATTGGCAAGCTAAGAGGAAGAGCTACAACTTTAATGTTTTACGTTTTTCCTAATTCGGACTAGAAGATATCGAAAAATGGCTTGCAAGTGACCTTCTCGGAGGGCATTCCTCCGAGTCGCGACGCGGAGAAGCCAAAAAGTTGGCAGAATGTTTGTTCCTCCGTGTCGCGACGCGGAGGGTCTGCAGCTCAAAAATGCTGAAAATGACTCTCCAACCATCATGATAGGTGCATGTGTCAGTAGAGTGTCGGTAGGGGCTCCATTTGGACGACTTTTGGGTGTTAAATAGACAGAGAAGGAGCTGGAAAAAAACAGCTAACCAATGAGGAAAAAGTCTCCACCATTAGTTAGATTAGTTCTGTTAGATTAGAGAGCATTTCTCTTTAGCTCTTCCACAAGAACACACAACTATTGTGTGTTCTTGATGTAAATAGCATCCATTGGAGAAGAGTTCTTGTAAAGTCTTGGATCTAAGGACTTGATTTGTAAAGAAAGCTTGGAACTTTGGGCTTGAATCTTCAAAGGGGAGTGCTACTCTTTGTATTTCTTTTATTAATTCCTTGCTTTAATTAATTTATTGTGATGTTCTTAGAAGCTTTGATGTGCTAATTTGCTATCACCCTTGGATTATGGTTATGGGTTGTTGATATATTGTGTTAATGTGTGGTTTTTGTGCCTAATTTATATGTTAAGATTTATCTTGTGGTTTTTGTGGAATAAGTTTTGTTGTGTTCTTCATAATTGTGCATGATTTGGCCGGATTATATACAATGAATATTTTATAAAAGTGCAGTAAATTATTTAAGGATAATTTGTTCTAATCTTACCTTAATAGCCACAAGGAGGATTAGAGTAGATTGTTTAAAATCTTGTGTGGTTTGTTGTGAATTTGTTGGATCAATTTTAGTTAGCTCTTACCTTAATAGCCACAAGGGAGAGTAAAAGTAAAATAATCCAACATACGTGTGACTAGTTCAATTGTTACCTTAATAGCCACAAGGATCAATTGAATTTGAGTGTTTGTTAAGTTGGATGTTACACAAGATTTTAGGTTAATTAATGAAATAAATCTTGCCTTAATAGCCAAAAGGAAGGTTTAAAGAATTGATTAACACTTAAATAGATAAATAACTAAATCAAATCTTACCTTAATAGCCACAAGGAAGGTATGAGATATGATGTTTATCCTTATTTTGCATTACCATAGGTAGGATGTATGCATGTACTCTTTATGCAAACCACACATAACACTTACATTTGAGATAACCAAATCCAAGGGTGTACTTTAATTACTTGAATCTTCTTCCACACATTTACATATTTACTTGGTAGTATTAGTATAGTTTAGAATATTTTCCTTGGCTTATTTTTACTTCCACTACAACACACACATTTTTACTAATTTCATAGACTCATTCCTTCCCCGTGGGATTGACCCCTACTTCCTCTAGCTACGAAACGTCGGTGTCTTGATGCAACTTAAATGCGTGAGGATTAGGGTAATAAATTTATTTGATTCGGTTAAGCCTTAGTATTAGACCCTAGCTCCAAAATACCGCACATCAGTTATAAGTCATGAAAAAAAATCGAGGTTTTGTGAAGCATTTAATTTTCACTTTTTTTGCAACATTCACTAGAATGCATGTTCATAATTAGGATGGGTGCAAAAAACAGCACAAAAAATGCTCACGGCTAACTCGTTTTTGAATTTTCACATTTTTCGCCATTTTTTCGTCAAAAAACGTGTGTTATAACTCATGAAAAAAAATCGAGGTTTTGCGAAGCATTTAATTTTCACTTTTTTTTACATCATTCACTAGAATGCATGTTCATAATTAGGATGGGTGCAAAAAACAGCACAAAAAATGCTCACGGCTAACGCGTTTTTGAATTTTCACATTTTTGTATTTTTTTCGTCAAAAAACGTCTGTTATAACTCATGAAAAAAAATCGAGGTTTTGTGAAGCATTTAATTTTCACTTTTTTTGCAACATTCACTAGAATGCATGTTCATAATTAGGATGGGTGCAAAAAACAGCACAAAAAATGCTCACGGCTAACGCGTTTTTGAATTTTCAAATTTTTGCCATTTTTTCGTCAAAAAACGTGTGTTATAACTCATGAAAAAAAATCGAGGTTTTGTGAAGGATTTAATTTTCACTTTTTTACAACATTCACTAGAATGCATGTTAATAATTAGGAGGGGTGCAAAAAACAGCACAAAAAATGCTCACGGCTAACGCGTTTTTGAATTTTCACATTTTTGCCATTTTTTCGTCAAAAAACGTGTGTTATAACTCATGAAAAAAAATCGAGGTTTTGTGAAGCATTTAATTTTCACTTTTTTTGCAACATTCACTAGAATGCATATTCATAATTAGGATGGGTGCAAAAAACAGCACAAAAATGCTCACGGCTAACGCGTTTTTGAATTTTCACATTTTTGCCATTTTTTCGTCAAAAAACGTGTGTTATAACTCATGAAAAAAAATCGAGGTTTTGTGAAGCATCTAATTTTCACTTTTTTTACAACATTCACTAGAATGCATGTTCATAATTAGGATGGGTGCAAAAAACAGCACAAAAAATGCTCACGGCTAACGCGTTTTTGAATTTTCACATTTTTGCCATTTTTTCGTCAAAAAACGTGTGTTATAACTCATGAAAAAAAATCGAGGTTTTGTGAAGCATTTAATTTTCACTTTTTTTACAACATTCACTAGAATGCATGTTCATAATTAGGATGGGTGCAAAAAACAGCACAAAAAATGCTACCGGCTAACGCGTTTTTGAATTTTCACATTTTTGCCATTTTTTCGTCAAAAAACGTGTGTTATAACTCATGAAAAAAAATCGAGGTTTTGTGAAGCATTTAATTTTCACTTTTTTTGCAACATTCACTAGAATGCATGTTAATAATTAGGAGGGGTGCAAAAAACAGCACAAAAAATGCTCACGGCTAACGCGTTTTTGAATTTTCACATTTTTGCCATTTTTTCGTCAAAAAACGTGTGTTATAACTCATGAAAAAAAATCGAGGTTTTGTGAAGCATTTAATTTTCATTTTTTTTACAACTTTCACTAGAATGCATGTTCAGAATTAGGATGGGTGCAAAAAACAGCACAAAAAATGCTCACGGCTAACGCGTTTTTGAATTTTCACATTTTTGCCATTTTTTCGTCAAAAAACGTGTGTTATAACTCATGAAAAAAAATCGAAGTTTTGTGAAGCATTTAATTTTCACTTTTTTTACAACATTCACTAGAATGCATGTTAATAATTAGGATGGGTGCAAAAAACAGCACAAAAAATGCTCACGGCTAACGCGTTTTTGAATTTTCACATTTTTGCCATTTTTCGTCAAAAAACGTGTGTTATAACTCATGAAAAAAAATCGAGGTTTTTTGAAGCATTTAATTTTCACTTTTTTTGCAACATTCACTAGAATGCATATTCATAATTAGGATGGGTGCAAAAAACAGCACAAAAAATGCTCACGGCTAACGCGTTTTTGAATTTTCACATTTTTGCCATTTTTTCTTCAAAAAACGTGTGTTATGACTCATGAAAAAAAATCGAGGCTTTGTGAAGCATTTAATTTTCACTTTTTTTGCAACATTCACTAGAATGCATGTTAATAATTAGGAGGGGTGCAAAAAACAGCACAAAAAATGCTCACGGCTAACGCGTTTTTGAATTTTCACATTTTTGCCATTTTTTCGTCAAAAAACGTGTGTTATAACTCATGAAAAAAAATCGAGGTTTTGTGAAGCATTTAATTTTCACTTTTTTTGCAACATTCACTAGAATGCATATTCATAATTAGGATGGGAGCAAAAAACAGCACAAAAAATGCTACCGGCTAACGCGTTTTTGAATTTTCACATTTTTGCCATTTTTTCGTCAAAAAACGTGTGTTATAACTCATGAAAGAAAATCCAGGTTTTGTGAAGCATTTAATTTTCACTTTTTTTACAACTTTCACTAGAATGCATGTTCAGAATTAGGATGGGTGCAAAAAACAGCACAACAAATGCTCACGGCTAACGCGTTTTTGAATTTTCACATTTTTGCCATTTTTTCGTCAAAAAACGTGTGTTATAACTCATGAAAAAAAATCGAGGTTTTGTGAAGCATCTAATTTTCACTTTTTTACAACATTCACTAGAATGCATGTTCATAATTTGGATGGGTGCAAAAAACATCACAAAAAATGCGCACGGCTAACGCGTTTTTGAATTTTCACATTTTTGCCATTTTTTCGTCAAAAAACGTGTGTTATAACTCATGAAAAAAAATCGAGGTTTTGTGAAGCATTTAATTTTCACTTTTTTTACAACATTCACTAGAATGCATGTTCATAATTAGGATGGGTGCAAAAAACAGCACAAAAAATGCTACCGGCTAACGCGTTTTTGAATTTTCACATTTTTGCCATTTTTTCGTCAAAAAACGTGTGTTATAACTCATGAAAAAAAATCGAGGTTTTGTGAAGCATTTAATTTTCACTTTTTTTACAACATTCACTAGAATGCATGTTAATAATTAGGAAGGGTGCAAAAAACAGCACAAAAAATGCTCACGGCTAACGCGTTTTTGAATTTTCACATTTTTGCCATTTTTTCGTCAAAAAACGTGTGTTATAACTCATGAAAAAAAATCGAGGTTTTGTGAAGCATTTAATTTTCATTTTTTTTACAACTTTCACTAGAATGCATGTTCAGAATTAGGATGGATGCAAAAAACAGCACAAAAAAATGCTCACGGCTAACGCGTTTTTGAATTTTCACATTTTTGCCATTTTTTCGTCAAAAAACGTGTGTTATAACTCATGAAAAAAAATCGAAGTTTTGTGAAGCATTTAATTTTCACTTTTTTTACAACATTCACTAGAATGCATGTTAATAATTAGGATGGGTGCAAAAAACAGCACAAAAAATGCTACCGACTAACGAGTTTTTGAATTTTCACATTTTTGCCATTTTTTCGTCAAAAAACGTGTGTTATAACTCATGAAAAAAAATCGAGGTTTTGTGAAGCATTTAATTTTCACTTTTTTTACAACATTCACTAGAATGCATGTTAATAATTAGGATGGGTGCAAAAAACAGCACAAAAAATGCTCACGGCTAACGCGTTTTTGAATTTTCACATTTTTGCCATTTTTTCGTCAAAAAACGTGTGTTATAACTCATGAAAAAAAATCGAGGTTTTTTGAAGCATTTAATTTTCACTTTTTTTGCAACATTCACTAGAATGCATATTCATAATTAGGATGGGTGCAAAAAACAGCACAAGAAATGCTCACGGCTAACGCGTTTTTGAATTTTCACATTTTTGCCATTTTTTCGTCAAAAAACGTGTGTTATGACTCATGAAAAAAAAATCGAGGCTTTGTGAAGCATTTAATTTTCACTTTTTTTGCAACATTCACTAGAATGCATGTTAATAATTAGGAGGGGTGCAAAAAACAGCACAAAAAATGCTCACGGCTAACGCGTTTTTGAATTTTCACATTTTTGCCATTTTTTCGTCAAAAAACGTGTGTTATAACTCATGAAAAAAAATCGAGATTTTGTGAAGCATTTAATTTTCACTTTTTTTGCAACATTCACTAGAATGCATATTCATAATTAGGATGGGTGCAAAAAACAGCACAAAAAATGCTACCGGCTAACGCGTTTTTGAATTTTCACATTTTTGCCATTTTTTCGTCAAAAAACGTGTGTTATAACTCATGAAAGAAAATCCAGGTTTTGTGAAGCATTTAATTTTCACTTTTTTTACAACTTTCACTAGAATGCATGTTCAGAATTAGGATGGGTGCAAAAAACAGCACAAAAAATGCTCACGGCTAACGCGGTTTTGAATTTTCACATTTTTGCCATTTTTTCGTCAAAAAACGTGTGTTATAACTCATGAAAAAAAATCGAAGTTTTGTGAAGCATTTAATTTTCACTTTTTTTACAACATTCACTAGAATGCATGTTCATAATTAGGATGGGTGCAAAAAACAGCACAAAAATGCTACCGCTAACGAGTTTTGAATTTTCACATTTTTGCCATTTTTTCGTCAAAAAACGTGTGTTATAACTCATGAAAAAAAATCGAGGTTTTGTGAAGCATTTAATTTCACTTTTTTTACAACATTCACTAGAATGCATGTTCATAATTAGGATGGGTGCAAAAAATAGCACAAAAATGCTCACGGCTACCGCGTTTTTGAATTTTCACATTTTTGCCATTTTTTCGTCAAAAAACGTGTGTTATAACTCATGAAAAAAAATCGAGGTTTTGTGAAGCATCTAATTTTCACTTTTTTACAACATTCACTAGAATGCATGTTCATAATTTGGATGGGTGCAAAAAACATCACAAAAAATGCGCACGGCTAACGCGTTTTTGAATTTTCACATTTTTGCCATTTTTTCGTCAAAAAACGTGTGTTATAACTCCTGAAAAAAAATCGAGGTTTTGTGAAGCATTTAATTTTCACTTTTTTTACAACATTCCCTAGAATGCATGTTCATAATTAGGATGGGTGCAAAAAACAGCACAAAAAATGCTCACGGCTAACGCGTTTTTGAATTTTCACATTTTTGCCATTTTTTCGTCAAAAAACGTGTGTTATAACTCATGAAAAAAAATCGAGGTTTTGTGAAGCATTTAATTTTCACTTTTTTTACAACATTCACTAGAATGCATGTTCAGAATTAGGATGGGTGCAAAAAACAGCACAAAAAATGCTCACGGCTAACGCGTTTTTGAATTTTCACATTTTTGCCATTTTTTCGTCAAAAAACATGTGTTATAACTCTCAAAAAAAAATCGAGGTTTTGTGAAGCATTTAATTTTCTCTTTTTTTACAACATTCACTAGAATACATGTTCATAATTAGGATGGGTGCAAAAAACAGCACAAAAAATGCTCACGGCTAACGCGTTTTTGAATTTTCACATTTTTGCCATTTTTTCGTCAAAAAACGTGTGTTATAATTCTCGAAAAAAAATCGAGGTTTTGTGAAGCATTTAATTTTCACTTTTTTTTTACAACATTCACTAGAATGCATGTTCATAATAGGATGGGTGCAAAAAACAGCAAAAAAAATGCTCACGGTTAACGCGTTTTTGATTTTGACATTTTTTGCCATTTTTTATTCAAAAAACGTGTGTTATAACTTTGAAAAAAAATCGAGGTTTTGTGAAGCATTTAATTTTCACTTTTTTTACAACATTCACTAGAATGCATGTTCAGAATTAGGATGGGGTGCAAAAATAGCACAAAAAATGCTCACGGCTAACGCGTTTTTTGAATTTTCACACATTTTGCCATTTTTTCGTCAAAAAACGTGTGTTAAAATTTCATCCAAAAATCGAGGTTTTGTGAAGCATTAATTTTCACTTTTTTACAAACATTCACTAGAATGCATGTTCATAATTAGGATGGGTGCAAAAAACAAAAAAATGCTCACCGGCAACGCGTTTGAATTTTCACATTTTTGCCATTTTTTGGTCAAAAAACGTGTGTTATAACTCATGAAAAAAAATCTAGGTTTTGTGAAGCATTTCATTTTCACTTTTTTTACAACATTCACTAGAATGCATGTTCATAATTAGGATGGGTGCAAAAAACAGCACAAAAAATGCTCACGGCAAACGCGTTTTTCACTTTTTCTACAACATTCATTAGAATGCATGTTCATAATTAGGATGGGTGCAAAAAACATCACAAAAAATGCTCACGGCAAACGCGTTTTTGAATTTTCACATTTTTGCCATTTTTTCGTCAAAAAACGTGTGTTATAACTCATGAAAAAAAATCTAGGTTTTGTGAAGAATTTCATTTTCACTTTTTTTACAACATTCACTAGAATGCATGTTCATAATTAGGATGGGTGCAAAAAAACCAGCACAAAAAATGCTCACGGCAAACGCGTTTTTCACTTTTTTTGCAACATTCAATAGAATGCATGTTCATAATTAGGATCGGTGCAAAAAACAGCACAAAAAATGCTCAAGGCTAACGCGTTTTTGAATTTTCATATTTTTGCCATATTTTTGTCAAAAAACGTGTGTTATAACTCATGAAAAAATATCGAGGTTTTGTGAAGCATTTAATTTTCACTTTTTTTACAACATTCACTAGAATGCATGTTCATAATTAGGATGGGTGCAAAAAACAGCACAAAAAATGCTCACGACTAACGCGTTTTTGAACTTTCACATTTTTGCCATTTTTTCTCAAAAAACGTGTGTTATAACTCAAGAAAAAAATCGAGGTTTGTGAAGCATTTAATTTTCACTTTTTTACAACATCACTAGGAATGCATGTTCATAATTTGGATGGGTGCAAAAAACAGCCACAAAAATGCTCACGGCTAACGCGTTTTGAATTTTCACATTTTTTGCATTTTTTCGTCAAAAAAACGTGGTGTTATAACTCATCGAAAAAAAAATCGAGGTTTTGTGAAGCATTTAATTTTCACTTTTTTACACTTCACTAGAATGCATGTTCATAATAGGATGGGTGCAAAAAACAGCACAAAAAAATGCTCACGGCTAACGCGTTTTTGAATTTCACATTTTTGCATTTTTTCGTCAAAAAAGTTGTGTTATAACTCATGAAAAAAAATCGAGGTTTGTGAAGCATTTAATTTTCACTTTTTTACAACATTCACTAGAATGCATGTTCATAATTAGGGATGGGTGCAAAAAACAGCACAAAAAATGCTCACGGCTAACGCGTTTTTGAATTTCACATTTTTGCCAATTTTTCGTCAAACAACGTGTGTTATAACTCATGAAAAAAAATCTAGGTTTTGTGAAGCATTTAATTTTCACTTTTTTACAACATTCACTAGAATGCATGTTCAGAATTAGGATGGGTGCAAAAAATAGCACAAAAAATGCTCACGGCTAACCCGTTTTTGAATTTTCACATTTTTGCCATTTTTTCGTCAAAAAACGAGTGTTATAACTCATGAAAGAAAATCGAGGTTTTGTGAAGCATTTAATTTTCACTTTTTTTCCAACATTCACTAGAATGCATGTTCATAATTAGGATGGGTGCGAAAAACAGCACAAAAAATGCTCACGGCTTCCGCGTTTTTGAATTTTCACATTTTTCCATTTTTTCGTCAAAAAACGTGTGTTCTAACTCATGGAAAAAAAACGAGGTTTTGTGAAGCATTTAATTTTCACTTTTTTTGCAACAGTCACTAGAATGCATGTTCATAATTTGGATGGGTGCAAAAAACAGCCCAAAAAATGCTCACGGCTAACGCGTTTTTGAATTTTCACATTTTTTCCATATTTTCGTCAAAAAACGTGTGTTATAACTCTCGAAAAAAAATCGAGGTTTTGTGAAGCATTTAATTTTCACTTTTTTTTCAACATTCACTAGAATGCATGTTCATAATTAGGATGGGTGCAAAAAACAGCACAAAAAAATGCTCACGGCTAACGAGTTTTTGAATTTTCACATTTTTTCGTCAAAAAACGTGTGTTATAACTCTTGAAAAAAAATCGAGGTTTTGTGAAGCATTTAATTTTCACTTTTTTTACAACATTCACTAGAATGCATGTTCATAATTAGGATGGGTGCAAAAAACAGCACAAAAAATGCTCACGGCTGACGCGTTTTTGAATTCTCACATTTTTGCCATTTTTTCGTCAAAAAACGTGTGTTATAACTCTTGAAAAAAAATCGATGTTTTGTGAAGCATTTAATTTTCACATTTTTGAACAACATTCACTAGAATGCATGTTCATAATTAGGATGGGTGCAAAAAACAGCACAAAAAATGCACACGGCTAACGCGTTTTTGAATTTTCACATTTTTCCATTTTTTCGTCAAAAAACGTGTGTTATAACTCATGGAAAAAAAACGAGGTTTTGTGAAGCATTTAATTTTCACTTTTTTTACAACATTCACTAGAATGCATGTTCATAATTAGGATGGGTGCGGAAAACAGCACAAAAAATGCTCACGGCTAACGCGTTTTTGAATTTTCACATTTTTGCCATTTTTTCGTCAAAAAACGTGTGTTGTAACTCATGGAAAAAAAACGAGGTTTTGTGAAGCATTTAATTTTCACTTTTTTTGCAACAGTCACTAGAATGCATGTTCATAATTTGGATGGGTGCAAAAAACAGCCCAAAAAATGCTCACGGCTAACGCGTTTTTGAATTTTCACATTTTTGCCATTTTTTCGTCAAAAAACGTGTGTTATAACTCTCGAAAAAAAATCGAGGTTTTGTGAACCATTTAATTTTCACTTTTTTTACAACATTCACTAGAATGCATGTTCATAATTAGGATGGGTGCAAAAAACAGCACAAAAAATGCTCACGGCTACCGCGTTTTTGAATTTTCACATTTTTGCCAATTTTTCGTCAAAAAACGTGTGTTATAACTCATGAAAAAAAATCGAGGTTTTGTGAAGCATTTAATTTTCACTTTTTTTACAACATTCACTAGAATGCATGTTCATAATTAGGATGGGCGCAAAAAACAGCATAAAATATGCTCACGGGAAACGCGTTTTTGAATTTTCACATTTTTGCCATTTTTTCCTCAAAAAAACGTGTTGTTATAAACTTTTGAAAGAAAAAAATCTAGGTTTTGTGGAGCATTTAATTTTCACTTTTTTTACAACATTCACGAGAATGCATGTTCATAATTAGGATGGGTGCAAAAAATAGCAGAAAAAATGCTCACGACTACCGCGTTTTTGAATTATCACTTTTTTGCCATTTTTTCGTCAAAAAACGTGTGTTAGAACTCATGAAAAAAATCGAGGTTTTGTGAAGCATTTAATTTCACTTTTTTGGCAACATTCACTAGAATGCATGTTCATAATTAGGATGGGTGGGGCAAAAAACAGCACAAAAAATGCTCACGGCTACGCGGTTTTGAATTTTTCACATTTTTGCCATTTTTTCGTCAAAAAACGTGTGTTATAACTCATGAAAAAAAATCGAGGTTTTGTGAAGCATTTAGTTTTCACTTTTTTTACAACATTCACTAGAATGCATGTTCATAATTAGGATGGGTGCGAAAAACAGCACAAAAAATGCTCACGGCTAACGCGTTTTTGAATTTTCACATTTTTCTATTTTTTCGTCAAAAAACTTGTGTTATAACTCATGGAAAAAAAACGAGGTTTTGTGAAGCATTTAATTTTCACTTTTTTTGCAACAGTCACTAGAATGCATGTTCATAATTTGGATGGGTGCAAAAAACAGCCCAAAAAATGGTCACGGCTAACGCGTTTTTGAATTTTCACATTTTTGTCATTTTTTGTTCAAAAAAACGTGTTGTTATAACTCTCGAAAAAAAATCGAGGGTTTTGTGAACCATTTATATTTTCACTTTTTTTACAACATTCACTAGAATGCATGTTCATAATTAGGATGGGTGCAAAAAACAGCACAAAAAATGCTCACGGCTAACGCGTTTTTGAATTTTCACATTTTTTCCAATTTTTCGTCAAAAAACGTGTGTTATATCTCATGAAAAAAAATCGAGGTTTTGTGAAGCATTTAATTTTCACTTTTTTTACAACATTCACTAGAATGCAAGTTCATAATTAGGATGGGTGCAAAAAACAGCATAAAAAATGCTCACGGCAAACGCGTGTTTGAATTTTCACATTTTTGCCATTTTTTGGTCAAAAAACGTGTGTTATAACTCATGAAAAAAAATCTAGGTTTTGTGAAGCATTTCATTTTCACTTTTTTTACAACATTCACTAGAATGCATGTTCATAATTAGGATGGGTGCAAAAAACAGCACAAAAAATGCTCACGGCAAACGCGTTTTTCACTTTTTTTACAACATTCACTAGAATGCATGTTCATAATTAGGATGGGTGCAAAAAACATCACAAAAAATGCTCACGGCAAACGCGTTTTTGAATTTTCACATTTTTGCCATTTTTTCGTCAAAAAACGTGTGTTATAACTCATGAAAAAAAATCTAGGTTTTGTGAAGCATTTCATTTTCACTTTTTTTACAACATTCACTAGAATGCATGTTCATAATTAGGATGGGTTGCAAAAAACAGCACAAAATGCTCACCGGCAAACCGTTTTTCACTTTTTTTGCAACATTCAACTAGAATGCATGTTCATAATTAGGATCGGGTGCAAAAAACAGCACAAAAAATGCTCAAGGCTAACGCGTTTTTGATGTTTTCATATTTTTGCCATATTTTTGTCAAAGAAACGTGGTGTTATAACTCATGAAAAAATATCGAGGTTTTTGAAGCATTTAATTTTCACTTTTTTTACAACATTCACTAGAATGCATGTTCATAATTAGGATGGGTGCAAAAAACAGCACAAAAAATGCTCACGACTAACGCGTTTTTGAATTTTCACATTTTTGCCATTTTTTCGTCAAAAAAAACGCTGTGTTATAACTCATGAAAAAAAATCGAGGTTTTGTGAAGCATTTAATTTTCACTTTTTTTAGCAACATTCACTAGAATGCATGTTCATAATTAGGATGGGTGCAAAAAACAGCACAAAAATGCTCGACGGCTAACGCGTTTTAAATTCTTCACATTTTTTCCATTTTTTCGTCAAAAACGTGTGTTAAACTCTATGAGAAAAAAGCGAGGTTTTCTGAAGCATTTTAATTTTTCACGTTTTTTTACAACATGTCACTAGAATGTATGTTCATAATTAGGATGAGTGTGCAAAAACAGCACAAAAAAAATGCTCGCGGCTTAACGAGTTTTTTTGAAATTTTTGCTATTTTTTCCTCAAAAAAACGTAGTGTATAACTCTTGAAAAAAAAATCGAAGGGTTTGTGAAGCATTAATTTTCACTGGTTTTTACACATTCCACTAGAATGCATGTTCATAATTAGGGATGGTCTGCAAAAAGAATACAGCACAAAAAATGCATCACGGCTAACGCGTTTTTGGAATTCTTCAACTTTTTCTACAACATTCACTAGAATCATGTTCATAATTAGGATGGGTGCAAAAAACATCACAAAAAATGCTCACGGCAAACGCGTTTTTGAATTTTCACATTTTGCCATTTTTTCGTCAAAAACGTGTGTTATAACTCATGAAAAAAAATCTAGGTTTGTGAAGCATTTCATTTTCACTTTTTTTACAACATTCACTAGATGCATGTTCATAATTAGGATGGGTGCAAAAAACAGCACAAAAAATGCTCACGGCAAACGCGTTTTTCACTTTTTTTGCAACATCAATAGAATGCATGTTCATAATTAGGATCGGTGCAAAAAACAGCACAAAAAATGCTCAAGGCTAACGCGTTTTTGAATTTTCATATTTTTGCATATTTTTGTCAAAAAACGTGTGTTATAACTCATGAAAAAATATCGAGGTTTTGTGAAGCATTTAATTTTCACTTTTTTACAACATTCACTAGAATGCATGTTCATAATTAGGATGGGTGCAAAAAACAGCACAAAAAATGCTCACGACTAACGCGTTTTTGAATTTCACATTTTTGCCATTTTTTCGTCAAAAACGTGTGTTATAACTCATGAAAAAAAATCGAGGTTTTGTGAAGCATTTAATTTTCACTTTTTTTACAACATTCACTAGAATGCATGTTCATAATTAGGATGGGCGCAAAAAAACAGCATAAAAATGCTCACGGGAAACGCGTTTTTGAATTTTCACATTTTGCCATTTTTTCGTCAAAAACGTGTGTTTAACTCATTTGAAAAAAAATCGAGGTTTTGTTGGAGCATTTAATTTTCACTTTTTTTACAACATTCACGAGAATGCATGTTCATAATTAGATGGTGCAAAAAATAGCAGAAAAAATGCATCACGGACTACCGCGTTTTTGAATTTATCACATTTTTTGCCATTTTTCGTCAAAAAACGTGTGTTATAACTCATGAAAAAAAATCGAGGTTTTGCTGAAGCATTTAATTTTCACTTTTTTTGCAAACATTCACTAGAATGCATGTTCATAATTAGGATGGGTGCAAAAAACAGCACAAAAATGCTCACGGCTACCGCGTTTTTGAATTTTCACATTTTTTGCCATTTTTTCGTCAAAAAACGTGTGTGTTATAACTCATGAAAAAAATCGAGGTTTTGTGAAGCATTTAGTTTTTCACTTTTTTTACAACATTCACTAGAATGCATGTTCATAATTAGGATGGGTGCGAAAAAACAGCACAAAAAATGCTCACGGCTAACGCTGTGTTTTTGAATTTCACATTTTTGCTATTTTTCGTCAAAAACTTGTGTCTATAACTCATGGAAAAAAATCGAGGTTTTGTGAAGCATTTAATTTTCACTTTTTTTGCAACATTCACTAGAATGCATGTTCATAATTTGGATGGGTGCAAAAAACAGCCCAAAAAATGGTCACGGCTAACGCGTTTTTGAATTTTCACATTTTTGCCATTTTTTCGTCAAAAACGTGTGTTATAACTCATCGAAAAAAAATCGAGGTTTTGTGAAGCATTTAATTTTTCACTTTTTTACAACATTCACTAGAATGCATGTCATAATTAGGATGGGTGCAAAAAACAGCACAAAAAATGCTCACGGCTAACGCGTTTTGGAATTTTCACATTTTTTCCATTTTTTCGTCAAAAAACTGTGTGTTATAACTCATGAAAAAAAATCGAGGTTTTGTGAAGCATTTAATTTTCACTTTTTTTACAAACATTCACTAGGAATGCATGTTCATAATTAGGATGGGTGCAAAAAACAGCACAAAAAATGCTCACGGCTAACGCGTTTTTGAATTTTCACATTTTTGCCATTTTTCGTCAAAAAACGTGTGTTATAACTCATGAAAAAAATCGAGGTTTTGTGAAGCATTTAATTTTCACTTTTTTTACAACATTCACTAGAATGCATGTTCATAATAGGATGGGTGCAAAAAACAGCACAAAAATGCTCACGGCTAACGCGTTTTTGAATTTTCACATTTTTGCCATTTTTTCGTCAAAAACGTGTGTTATAACTCATAGAAAAAGAATCGAGGTTTTGTGAAGCATTTAATTTTCACTTTTTTTATACATTCACTAGAATGCATGTCATAATTAGGATGGGTGCAAAAAAACAGCACAAAAAAAATGCTCACGGCTAACGCGTTTTTGAATTTTCACATTTTTGCCATTTTTTCGTCAAAAACGTGTGTTATACTCATGAAAAAAAATCGAGGTTTTGTGAAAGCATTTAATTTTTCACTTTTTTTACAACATTCACTAGAATGCATGTTCATAATTAGGATGGGTTGCAAAAAACAGCACAAAAAATGCTCACGGCTACCGCGTTTTTGAATTTTCACATTTTTTGCATTTTTTCGTCAAAAGAACCGTGTGTTATAACTCATGAAAAAAAATCGAGGTTTTGTGAAGCATTAATTTTCACTTTTTTTACAACATTCACTAGAATGCATGTTCATAATTAGGATTGGGTGCAAAAAACAGCACAAAAAATGCTCACGGCTAACGCGTTTTTTGAATTTTCACATTTTTGCCATTTTTTCGTCAAAAAAACGTGTGTTATAACTCATGAAAAAAATCGAGGTTTTGTGAAGCATTTAATTTTCACTTTTTTTACAACATTCACTAGAATGGCATGTTCATAATTAGGATGGGTGCAAAAAAGCACAAAAAAATGCTCACGGCTAACGCGTTTTTGAATTTTCACATTTTTGCCATTTTTTCGTCAAAAAACGTGTGTTATAACTCATGAAAAAAATCGAGGTTTTGTGAAGGCATTTAATTTTCACTTTTTTTACAACATTCACTAGAATGCATGTTCATAATTAGGATGGGTGCAAAAAACAGCACAAAAAATGCTCACGGCTAACGCGTTTTGAATTTTCACATTTTGCCATTTTTTCGTCAAAATAACGTGTGTTATAACTCATGAAAAAAAATCGAGGTTTTGTGAAGCATTTAATTTTCACTTTTTTTTACAACATTCACTAGAATGCATGTCATAATTAGGATGGGTGCAAAAAACAGCACAAAAAGTTCACGGCTAACGCGTTTTGAATTTTCACATTTTGCCATTTTTTCGTCAAAAAACGTTGGTGTTTATAACTCATGAAAAAAATCGAGGTTTTGTGAAGCATTTAATTTTCACTTTTTTTACAACATTCACTAGAATGCATGTTCATAATTAGGATGGGTGCAAAAAACAGCACAAAAAATGCTCACGGCTAACGCTGTTTTTGAATTTTTCACATTTTTGCCATTTTTCGTCAAAAAACGTGTGTTATAACTCATGAAAAAAAATCGAGGTTTTGTGAAGCATTTAATTTTCACTTTTTTACAACATTCACTAGAATGCATGTTCATAATTAGGATGGGTGCAAAAAACAGCACAAAAAATGCTCACGGCTAACGCGTTTTTGAAGTTTCACATTTTTGCCATTTTTTCGTCAAAAACGTGTTTATAACTCTTGAAAAAAATCGAGGTTTTGTGAAGCATTTAATTTTCACTTTTTACAACATTCACTAGAATGCATGTTCATCAATTAGGATGGGTGCAAAAAACAGCACAAAAAATGCTCACGGCAAACGCGTTTTTTCACTTTTTTTACAACATTCACTAGAATGCATGTTCATAATTAGGATGGGTGCAAAAAACATCACAAAAAATGATCGCGGCTAACGCGTTTTTGAATTTTCACTTTTTGCCATTTTTTCGTCAAAAAACGTGTGTTATAACTCATGAAAAAAAATCGAGTTTTGTGAAGCATTTAATTTTCACTTTTTTTACAACATTCACTAGAATGCATGTTCATAATTAGGATGGGTGCAAAAAACAGCACAAAAAATGCTCACGGCTAACGCGTTTTTGAATTTTCACATTTTTGCCATTTTTTCGTCAAAAAACGTGTGTTATAACTCATGAAAAAAATCGAGGTTTTTGTGAAGCATTTAATTTTCACTTTTTTACAACATTCACTAGAATGCATGTTCAATAATTAGAGGGTGCAAAAAACAGCACAAAAAAATGCTCACGGCTAACGCGTTTTTGAATTTTCACATTTTTGCCATTTTTTCGTCAAAATACGTGTGTTATAACTCATTGAAAAAAAATCGAGGTTTTGTGAAGCATTTAATTTTCACTTTTTTACAACATTCACTAGAATGCATGTTCATAATTAGGATGGGTGCAAAAAACAGCACAAAAATGCTCACGGCTAACGCGTTTTTGAATTTTCACATTTTTGCCATTTTTTTCGTCAAAAAACGTGTGTTATAACTCATGAAAAAAAATCGAGTTTTGTGAAGCATTTAATTTTCACTTTTTTACAACATTCACTAGAATGCATGTTCATATTAGGATGGGTGCAAAAAAACAGCACAAAAAATGCTCACGGCTAACGCGTTTTTGAATTTTCACATTTTTTGCCCATTTTTTCGTCAAAAAACGTGTGTTATAACTCATGAAAAAAAATCGAGGTTTGTGAAGCATTTAATTTTCACTTTTTTTACAACATTCACTAGAATGCATGTTCATAATTAGGATGGGTGCAAAAAACAGCACAAAAAATGCTCACGGCTAACGCGTTGGTTTGAATTTTCACTTTTTTGCCATTTTTTCGTCAAAAAACGTGTGTTATAACTCATGAAAAAAAATCGAGGTTTTGTGAAGCATTAATTTTCACTTTTTTGCAACATTCACATAGAATGCATGTTCATAATTTAGGATGGGTGCAAAAAACAGCACAAAAATGCTCACGGCTAACGCGTTTTTGAATTTTCACATTTTTGCCATTTTTTCGTCAAAAAACGTGTGTTATAACTCATGAAAAAAATCGAGGTTTTGGAAGCATTTAATTTTCACTTTTTTTACAACATTCACTAGAATGCATGTTCATAATTAGGATGGGTGCAAAAACAGCACAAAAAAATGTCACGGCTAACGCGTTTTTGAATTTTCACATTTTTCCAGATTTTTCGTCAAAAAAACGTGTGTTATAATCTCATTGAAAAAAACGAGGTTTTGTGAAGCATTTAATTTTCACTTTTTTTACAACATTCACTAGAATGCATGTTCATAATTAGGATGGGTGCAAAAAACAGCACAAAAAAATGGTCACGGCATAACGCGTTTTTGAATTTTCACATTTTTGCATTTTTCGTCAAAAAACGCTGTGTTATAACTCATGAAAAAATCTAGGTTTTGTGAAGCATTTAATTTTCACTTTTTTTACAACATTCACTAGAATGCATGTTCATAATTAGGAATGGGTGCAAAAAACAGCACAAAAAATGCTCACGGCTAACGCGTTTTTGAATTTTCACATTTTTGCCATTTTTCGTCAAAAAACGTGTGTTAATAACTCATGGAAAAAAATCAGAGGTTTTGTGAAGCATTTAATTTTCACTTTTTTACAACATTCACTAGAATGCATGTTCATAATTAGGATGGGTGCAAAAACAGCACAAAAAATGCTCCAGGCTAACGCGTTTTTGAATTTTTCACATTTTTGCCATTTTTTCGTCAAAACGTGTGTTATACTCATGAAAAAAAACGAGTTTGTGGAGCATTTAATTTTCACTTTTTTTTACAACATTCACTAGAATGCATGTTCATAATTTAGGATGGGGTGCAAAAACAGCACAAAAAATGCTCCACGGCTAAACGCGTTTTTGAATTTCACATTTTTGCCATTTTTTCTCAAAAAACTGTGTTATAACTCATGAAAAAAAATCGAGGTTTTGTGAAGCATTTAATTTCACTTTTTTTTGCGACATTCATAGAATGCATGTTCATAGTTAGGATGGGTGCCAAAAAACTAGCACAAAATGCGCACTGGCTAACGCGTTTTTGAATTTTTACATTTTTGCCATTTTCTCGTCAAAAAACGTGTGTTATAACTCTTGAAAAAAAATCGAGGTTTTGTGAAGCATTTAATTTTCACTTTTTTTACAACATTCACTAGAATGCATGTTCATAATTAGGATGGGTGAAAAAAACAGCACAAAAAATGCTCACGGCTAACGCGTTTTTGAATTTTCACATTTTTGCCATTTTTTCGTCAAAAAACGTGTGTTATAACTCATGAAAAAAAATCGATGTTTCGTGAAGCATTTAATTTTCACATTTTTTACAACATTCACTAGAATGCATGTTCATAATTAGGATGGGTGCAAAAAACAGCACAAAAATGCTCACGGCTAACGCGTTTTTGAATTTTCACATTTTTTCGTCAAAAAACGTGTGTTATAACTCTTGAAAAAAAATCGAGGTTTTGTGAAGCATTTAATTTTCACTTTTTTTACAACATTCACTAGAATGAATGTTCATAATTAGGATGGGTGCAAAAAACAGCACAAAAAATGCTCACGGCTAATGCGTTTTTGAATTTTCACATTTTTGCCTTTTTTTCGTCAAAAAAGGTGTGTTATAACTCATGAAAAAAAATCGAGGTTTTGTGAAGCATTTAATTTTCACTTTTTTACAACATTCACTAGAATGCATGTTTATAATTAGGATGGGTACAAAAAACAACACAAAAAATGCTCACAGCTAACGCGTTTTTGAATTTTAACATTTTTTCGTCAAAAAACGTGTGTTGTAACTCATGAAAAAAAATCGAGGTTTTGTGAAGCATTTAATTTTCACTTTTTTTACAACATTCACTAGAATGCATGTTCATAATTAGGATGGGTGCAAAAAACAGCACAAAAAATGCTCACGGCTAACGCGTTTTTGAATTTTCACATTTTTGCCATTTTTTCGTCAAAAAACGTGTGTTCTAACTCATGAAAAAAAATCGAGGTTTTGTGAAGCATTTAATTTTCACTTTTTTTACAACACTCACTAGAATTCATGTTCATAATTAGGATGGGTGCAAAAAACAGCACAAAAAATGCTCACGACTAACGCGTTTTTGAATTTTCACATTTTTGCCATTTTTTCGTCAAAAAACGTGTGTTATAACTCATGAAAAAAAATCGAGGTTTTGTGAAGCATTTAATTTTCACCTTTTTTACAACATTCACTAGAAGGCATGTTCATAATTAGGATGGGTGCAAAAAACAGCACAAAAAAAATTAATGGAGTGAAAAAAATTAGAAACGTGAAGTTTTTAAAAAATCACTATTTTTCGTGGGCTATACCTCACGAGTTTTAGTAAAAAATGACAAGTTTAAAAAACAGGCATTTTCGTACTATTTTCATGTTATTTTGTACAGCTATCTATACTGGTAAGTGTTATCTAGTGAACGGATTGATAAAAATAGAAAATTGAAATTTTGGAAAAATCAATATTTTTCGTGTGCTATAACTCACGAATTTTTGCCAAAAATAGAAATGTTTAAAACTTTTCTATTGTGGACAATTTAATGCCATTTTTTACACCCACCTATATTGGAAATGTGTTATATAATAAATGGATTGAAAAAATTAGAAACGTAAAATTTTTAAAAAGTAACTATTTTCGTGGGCCATAACTCACGAGTTTTGGCAAAAAACAGAATTGTTCAAAAATTTTCTATTGTGGACAATTTAATGCCATTTTTACACCCACCTAAATTGGTAATGTGTTAGATAATGAATGGAGTGAAAAAAATTGAAACGTGAAAATTTTGAAAAATCACTAATTTTGGTAGGCTATAACTCACGAGTTTCGGCAAAAAACATAAATGTTCAAAAATTTTCTATTGTGGACAATTTAAAGCCATTTTTTACACCCACCTATATTGGTAATGTGTTATATATTTAATGGAGTGAAAAAATTAGAAACGTGAAATTTTTATAAAATCACAATTTTTCGTGGGCTATACCTCACGAGTTTTAGTAAAAAATGACAAGTTTAAAAAACAGGCATTTTCGTACTATTTTCATGTTATTTTGTACAGCTATCTATACTGGTAAGTGTTATCTAGTGAACGGATTGATAAAAATAGAAAATTGAAATTTTGGAAAAATCAATATTTTTCGTGTGCTATAACTCACGAATTTTTGCCAAAAATAGAAATGTTTAAAACTTTTCTATTGTGGACAATTTAATGCCATTTTTTACACCCACCAATATTGAAAATGTGTTATATAATAAATGGATTGAAAAAATTAGAAACGTAAAATTTTTAAAAAGTAACTATTTTCGTGGGCCATAACTCACGAGTTTTGGCAAAAAACAGAAATGTTCAAAAATTTTCTATTGTGGACAATTTAATGCCATTTTTACACCCACCTAAATTGGTAATGTGTTAGATAATGAATGGAGTGAAAAAAATTGAAACGTGAAAATTTTGAAAAATCACTAATTTTGGTAGGCTATAACTCACGAGTTTCGGCAAAAAACATAAATGTTCAAAAATTTTCTATTGTGGACAATTTAAAGCCATTTTTTACACCCACCTATATTGGTAATGTGTTATATATTTAATGGAGTGAAAAAATTAGAAACGTGAAATTTTTATAAAATCACTATTTTTCGTGGGCTATACCTCATGAGTTTTAGTAAAAAATGACAAGTTTAAAAAACTGGCATTTTCGTACTATTTTCATGTTATTTTTTACAGCTATCTATACTGGTAAGTGTTATCTAGCGAACGGATTGATAAAAATAGAAAATTGAAATTTTGGAAAAATCACTATTTTTCGTGTGCTATAACTCACGAATTTTTGCCAAAAATAGAAATGTTTAAAACTTTTCTATTGTGGACAATTTAATGCCATTTTTTACACCCACCTATATTGGAAATGTGTTATATAATAAATGGATTGAAAAAATTAGAAACGTAAAATTTTTAAAAAGTAACTATTTTCGTGGGCCATAACTCACGAGTTTTGGCAAAAAACAGAAATGTTCAAAAATTTTCTATTGTGGACAATTTAATGCCATTTTTTATACCCACCTATATGGGAAATGTGTTATATAATTAATGGAGTGAAAAAATTAGAAACTTGATGTTTTTAAAAAATCACTATTTTCAGTAAGCTATTTAACTCACAAGTTTTGGTAAAAAACAGAAATGTTCAAAAATTTTCTATTGTGGACAATTTAATGCCATTTTTTCCACCCACCTATATTGGAAATGTGTTATATAATGAATGGAGTGAAAAAATTGAAACGTGAAAATTTTGAAAAATCACACTATTTTTCGTGGGCTAGATACTCACGAGCTTCCGCCAAAAACATAAATGATCAAAAATTTTCTATTGTGGACAATTTAATGCCATTTTTTACATCCACCTATATTGGTAATGTGTTATATAATTAATGGAGTGAAAAAAATAGGAACGTGAAAATTTTGAAAAATCACTATTTTTCGTGGGTTATAACTATCGAGTTTCGACCAAAAACAGAAATGTTAAAAAAATTTCTATTAGGGACAATTTAATGCCATTTTTTACACCCACCTATATCGGTAATGTGTTATATAATTAATGGAGTGAAAAAATTAGAAACGTGAAATTTTTATAAAATTACTATTTTTCGTGGGCTATAATTCACGAGTTTTAGTAAAAAAAATGACAATTTTAAAAAACTGGCTTTTTCGGACTATTTTCATGTTATTTTTTACAGCTATCTATACAGGTAAGTGTTATCTAGTGAACGGATTGATAAAAATAGAAACGTGAAATTTTGGAAAAATCAATATTTTTCATGGGTCACAACTCACTAGTTTTTGCCAAAAAACAGAAATGTTTAAAAATTTGCTATTGTGGACAATTTAATGCAATTTTTTACACCCACCTATATTGGTAATGTGTTATATAATGAATGGAGTGAAAAAAATTGAAACGTGAAATTTTTGAAAAATCACTATTTTTCGTGGTTTCGGCCAAAAACAGAAATGTTCAAAATTTTTCTATTTTGGACAATTTAATGCTATTTTTTACACCCACCTATATTGGTAATGTATTATATAAGGAATGGAGTAAAAAAAATTGAAATGTGAAATTTTTGAAAAATCACTATTTTTCGTCGGCTATAACTATCGTGTTTCGGCCAAAAACATAAATGTTAAAAAATTTTCTATTGTGGACAATTTAATGCCATTTTTTACACCCACCTATATTGGTAATGTGTTATACAATTAATGGAGTGAAAATATTAGAAACGTGAAATTTTTATAAAATCACTATTTTTCCTGGCAAAAATTTACGAGTTTTAGTAAAAAATGACAAGTTTAAAAAACTGGCTTTTTCGAACTATTTTCATGTTATTTTTTACAGCTATCTATACAGGTAAGTGTTATCTAGTGGACGGATTGATAAAAATAGAAACGTGAAATTTTTGAAAAATCAATATTTTTTGTGGGCCATAACTCACTAGTTTTTGCCAAAAAACAGAAATGTTTAAAAATTTGCTATTGTGGACAATTTAATGCCATTTTTTACACCCACCTATATTGGTAATCTGTTATGTGATTAATGGAGTGAAAAAAATTGAAACGTGAAATTTTTGAAAAATCAATATTTTTCGTGGGCTATAACTCACGAGTTTCGACCAAAAACAGAAATTTTCAAAACTTTTCTATTGTGGACAATTTAATGCCATTTTTTACACCCACCTATATTGGTTATGTGTTATATAATGAATGGAGTGAAAAAAACTAAAACGTCAAAATTTTGAAAAATTACTATTTTTCGTGGGCTATAACTCACGAGTTTCGGCCAAAAACATAAATGTTCAAAAATTTTCTATTGTGGATAATTTAATGCCATTTTTAACACCCACCTATATTGGTAATTTTTTATATAATTAATGGAGTGAAAATATTAGAAACGTGAAATTTTTATAAAATCACTATTTTTCCTGGCAAAAATTTTCGAGTTTTAGTAAAAAATGACAAGTTTAAAAAACTGGCTTTTTCGAACTATTTTCATGTTATTTTTTACAGCTATCTATACAGGTAAGTGTTATCTAGTGGACGGATTGATAAAAATAGAAACGTGAAATTTTTAAAAAATCAATATTTTTTGTGGGCCATAACTCACTAGTTTTTGCCAAAAAACAGAAATGTTTAAAAATTTGCTATTGTGGACAATTTAATGCCATTTTTTACACCCACCTATATTGATAATCTGTTATGTGATTAATGGAGTGAAAAAAATTGAAACGTGAAATTTTTGAAAAATCTATATTTTTCGTGGGCTATAACTCACGAGTTTCGACCAAAAACAGAAATTTTCAAAACTTTTCTATTGTGGACAATTTAATGCCATTTTTTACACCCACCTATATTGGTAATATGTTATATAATGAATGGAGTGAAAAAAATTGAAACGTGAAATTTTTGAAAAATCACTGTTTTTCGTGGGCTATAACTATCGAGTTTCGGCCAAAAACATAAATGTTCAAAAATTTTCTATTGTGGACAATTTAATGCCATTTTTTACACCCACCTATATTGGCAATGTGACAATTAATGGAGTGAAAAAATTAGAAACGTGAAATTTTTATAAGATCACTATTTTTCGTGGGCTATAACTCTCGAGTTTTTGTAAAAAATGACAAGTTTAAAAAATTGGCTTTTTCGGACTATTTTCATGTTATTTTTTACAGCTATCTATACTGGTAAGTGTTATCTAGTGAACGGATTGATAAAAATAGAAACGTGAAATTTTTGAAAAATCAATATTTTTCGTGGGCTATAACTCACGAGTTTTTGCCAAAAATAGAAATGTTTAAAAATTTGCTATTATGAACAATTTAATGCCATTTTTTACACCCACCTATATTGGTAATGTGTTATATAATGAATGGAGTGAAAAAATAGAAGCGTGAAATTTTTGAAAAATCACTATTTTTCATTGGTTATAACTCACGAGTTTCGGCAAAAAACAGAAATGTTCAAAACTTTTCTATTCTGGACAGTTTAATGCCATTTTTTACACCCACCTATATTGGTAATGTGTTATATAATGAATGGAGTGAAAAAAATTGAAACGTCAAAATTTTGAAAAATTACTATTTTTCGTGAGTTATAACTCACGAGTTTCGGCCAAAAACATAAATGTTCAAAAATTTTCTATTGTGGACAATTTAATGCCATTTTTTACACCCACCTATACTGGTAATGTGTTATATAATTAATGGAGTGAAAAAATTAGAAACGTGAAATTTTTATAAAATCACTATTTTTCGTGGCAAAAATTCACGAGTTTTAGTAAAAAATGACAAGTTTAAAAAACTGGGTTTTTCGAACAATTTTCACGTTATTCTTTACATCTATCGATACTGATAAGTGTTATCTAGTGAACGGACTGATAAAAATAGAAATGTGAAATTTTGAAAAAATTATTATTTTTCGTGGGCTATAACTCACAAGCTTTTGCCAAAAAACAGAAATGTTTAAAAATTTGCTATTGTGGACAATTTAATGCCATTTTTTATACCCACATATATTGGTAATGTGTTCTATAATGAATGGAGTGAAAAAAATAGAAACGTGAAATTTTTGAAAAATCACCATTTTTCGTGGGTTATAACTCACCAGTTTCGGCCACAAACAGAAATGTTCAAAATTTTTCTATTGTGGACAATTTAATGCCATTTTTTACACCCACCTATATTGGTAATGTGTTATATAATTAACGGAGTGAAAAAATTAGAAATGTGAAAGTTTTATAAAATCACTATTTTTCGTGTGCTATAATTCACAAGTTTTTTTTTAATGCAAAAGACGGTGCTGGGTGTACCCATACCAAACCGTTACACGCTTGAAAAGCGTTGAATTTGGAGTACTACTCCATTACATGTTCTAAAAAATATATGCCCTATGTTTTACTTCTACCTGTCAAAGTGCTAAACGGGAAGGAGAAAAGCTCTACTTGGGCAAAAGACCAAAGTAGAGGGTTTCTACCTCCCCACCAAAAGCTTTACATAGTCTATGATGTATATCCAAAGGCTATAAAGTAAAAGACCAAACTGCCCAAATGGTCACTAAACTTTCCCTATGTCCGCCTTTTGGTCACTAAACTTTTAAAGTTGTAGAAAAGGTCACCAAACTTTTGGTCTTTCCGTCCAATAGCTCCGTAAATGGAAACGGAAATCACCTTTTTTAAGGCTATTTTTGTCTTTTTCTTCTTCCTCCTCCTCCTCCTCCTTCAAAACCCACTTCTTCTTTCAAAAACCCACTTCTTCTTTCAAAAACCCACTTCTTCTTCTTGCTTCCTTCCTTCTTCACTTCATCCATTGTGAGGCCTCCTGCTGATGAATTTTCACCAGAATAACTTCCACCTCCATTGCGGCCCTTGCAGTTGCAGATAACAAATTTAAGAAAGTCCGCAAATAAATTTTCACCATAACTCCGAACTTCATTGGGGCCAATACGGATGACAGATTTAAGAAAGTTCGCTAAGAAAAAGGCATCTTGGAGAGATTCGAGGGAATCACTCATGCGAGAATAGCCATACTTCTTTAAGGCAGTTCTGCGTAAATATGAACAGCATTTAAGTAGTCGTAAACCATAGATGTATTCTGAACGCGTAAAAAAATAACAATTACATGCTTATGAATTGAAGTTTCTTGGACCCTTTTGAGGAAAGATATCAAGAATTTGAGATCTTGAGTAAGTTTACTAATTATCCACCACTAAAAATCTGATATTATATGATCTTTGGATTTTGGAAATAGCAGCTCCAGATTCTCCAGTGCAAATTCAACAACCCTGTAAGAACTGGCCAATTCTCCATGATAATCTTTTGGTAAGTCGGACATTATTGTTGGCCAGCAAAATTTTTGGCAAAAACTATGATCAGAGAGTGAGAACAAATGTTTTTAGTCTAACAGTGTCTATAAGTTTGAGGACAAGGAAAAACAAGCTTCAATTATCCCTGGACGGTGTAAACAATGAAATGAGACACCCAATTCCCAAAGTTTTGTATGCATTTGCTGATTCTTCATGGTTACATAAAAATGGCAAAAACTCTTGTGTTCCTTTTCACTTTTCCAAATTTTTTCGGGCACATCAACTTTGTTATGTTCCTTTTCACTTTTTCAGTGTCAAGAATGAAGGGTAAGTTACAAAGGTTAGACAGGAGTGGTAGGTTCCTAATAAAATAAGTGGGTTTTGAAGAAGAAGAAGAAATGGGTTTTGTAAAAGAAGAAGGAGAAGAGTAGAAGAAGGAAGAAGAAGAAGAAAAAGACAAAAATGCCCTTAAAAAAGGTGATTTCCGTTTCCACTTACGAAGCTATAGGACGGAAGGACCAAAAGTTGCGTTTTTGAAGAGTTTGATGACCTTTTCTGCAACTTTAAAAGTTTAGTGACTAAAACCCGGACATAAGAAAAGTTTAGTGACCATCTTGGCAGTTTGCTCTAAAATAAATGAGGATCCAAAGACATGTCAAGGACAGTTAAAAAATTCTCCCCATCATTCGTAAACTGTCCTCTTTTAAGTCATAGAGCAATTAGTTTATATATGCCAATCAAACCAAGTCTTTTTTATGCAATTTGACTTCAATCCAGCATCCATAATCAGAAAAGTTCAAACAAGCACAGGTTTAACAGCCTGATTCCACTAAGTGCTAATCCCAGACGGTCATCGAAGACTATTAATCATACAGCATAGCAAATTCACACCATTCAGAAATCTGCATAGCCTGAGCACTAAACAGTATGCAACACACTTACAGACCAAAACCCAAGTCCAAAGTCATCAGATTTCATTAGTTGTTTCTCACACTTAACATACCACAGACTCAAAGCCATCAGCAATGCAACTCAAGCAGAACAAGGCAAAACCAAAAATCAGGCCACAACGTGCAGACCCAAAACAGACTACCTAAAGATGGCCTAAACAAAGACAAATTAGACTTCCACAAGACAAATCCTTCACACCTAAACCAATTCCTGTACAAACAAATCAATATCCAGTAAAAAGATTCTCAAATTTACCTTTAAAATCAATCACTAAAGCCTTCCAGGATCTACCCGAACTTCTCACTTCCACTAAACACTAAATCAATATCCAGCGTTGCTCATTAAATCTCAAACATCTCAACCTCATTCATCATAAAACCACACATCTCAATCACAATTTTCTTCCTCAAACGGATCAAAATTCACTTCCAGATGGGTATCAGAATCAGAATACCAAAACAATAGGTCCTCTCTTTTTGCCTCTTTCTTTTTCTTTCTCATTGAATTCTGTCTTTCTCTTTTGTTATAGACCTCCTCTTTGGACTGAGAGCGAAGGTTATACCTGCTGGTGTGGCCTGGAGATTAAGCTCGGTGCTTCTTGTTGGCATTGAGAGGCACTTGTTCCTCGAAGTGAATCTGCACCTTAATGTTATCCCTTTGTCCATCATCAACATTGACCAGCATACAATCAGTTAGCATATCTCTGGACATTTCAGGTTCTGGGCATTTCTTACGCACCAGACTGTCAAGCCAGTGTTGTCTCAAGAAAGGACACGATTCAGCTCTGAGTAAATTAGAAGGTACAGCGGGATGAACCGAGTTAAACACAATTAACTCTAATCCCGAGTTGGCGGCCTGTTCAGGAGTCTCCGTCATCGTCATTTGAGGGATAGATTGACCCTCAATTTGCTCTTCCGTAGTTTTTTTGGACTCGGTAGCCTCAGTTTGAGGAGCTGCTCTCTTCACTGGAATAACCATTGATTCTGTTAAAGCTTTCCTATTTGAGGACTCCACTTCGTTCACCTTTGAGTTTGTAAAATTCTCAGTAGTTACTGGGGTGTCCATGGGTTGTGTTCTGCTTAGGCTATAATTCACAAGTTTTAGCAAAAAAATGACAAGTTTTAAAAACAGGCTTTTTCGGACTATTTTCATGTTATTTTTTTACAGCTATCTATACAGGTAAGTGTTATCTAGTGAACGGATTGATAAAAATAAAAACGTGAAATTTTGGAAAAATCAATATTTTTCATGGGCCATAACTCACTAGTTTTTGCCAAAAAATAGAAATGTTTAAAAATTTGCTATTGTGGACAATTTAATGCCATTTTTTACACCCACCTATATTGGTAATCTGTTATGTGATGAATGGAGTGAAAAAAATTGAAACGTGAAATTTTTGAAAAATCACTATTTTTCGTGGGTTATAACTCACGAGTTTCGACCAAAAACAGAAATTTTCAAAACTTTTCTATTGTGGATAATTTAATGCCATTTTTTACACCCACCTATATTGATAATGTGTTATATAATGAATGGAGTGAAAAAAATTGAAACGTGAAATTTTTGAAAAATCACTATTTTTCGTGGGCTATAACTATCGAGTTTCGGCCAAAAACATAAATGTTCAAAAATTTTCTATTGTGGACAATTTAATGCCATTTTTTACACCCACCTATATTGGTAATGTGTTATACAATTAATGGAGTGAAAATATTAGAAACGTGAAATTTTTATAAGATCACTATTTTTCGTGGGCTATAACTCACGAGTTTTTGTAAAAAACGACAAGTTTAAAAAAAGGGCTTTTTCGGAGTATTTTCATGTTATTTTTTACTGCTATCTATACTGGTAAGTGTTATCTAGTGAACGGATTGATAAAAATAGAAACGTGAAATTTTTGAAAAATCAATATTTTTCGTGGGCTATAAGCTCACGAGTTTTTGCCAAAAATAGAAATGTTTAAAAATTTGCTATTCTGAACAATTTAATGCCATTTTTTACACCCACCTATATTGGTAATGTGTTATATAATGAATGGAGTGAAAAAATAGAAGCGTGAAATTTTTGAAAAATCACTATTTTCGTGGGCTATTACTCACGAGTTTCGGCAAAAAACAGAAATGTTCAAAAATTTGCTATTGTTGACAGTTTATTGCCATTTTTTACACCCACCTATATTGGTAATGTGTTATATAATGAATGGAGTGAAAAAAATTGAAACGTCAAAATTTTGAAAAATCACTATTTTTCGTGAGCTATAACTCACGAGTTTCGGCCAAAACATAAATGTTCAAAAATTTTCTATTGTGTACAATTTAATGCCATTTTTTACACCCACCTATATTGGTAATGTGTTATATAATTAATGGAGTGAAAAAATTAGAAACGTGAAATTTTTATAAAATCACTATTTTTCGTGTGCTATAACTCACGAGTTTTAGTAAAAAATGACAAGTTTAAAAAAGTGGCATTTTCGCACTATTTTCATGTTATTTTTTACAGCTATCTATACTGGTAAGTGTTATCTAGTGAATGGGTTGATAAAAATAGAAAATTGAAATTTTGGAAAAATCAATATTTTTCGTGGGCTATAACCCAAGAGTTTTTTGCCAAAAACAGAAATGTTTAAAAATTTGCTATTGTGGACAGTTTAATGCCATTTTTTACACCTAACTATATTTGTAATGTGTTATATAATGAATGGAGTGAAAAAAATTGAAATTTGAAAATTTTGAAAAATCATTATTTTTCGTGGGCTATAACTCACGAGTTTCGGCCAAAAATATAAATGTTCAAAAATTTTCTATTGTGGACAATTTAATGTCATTTTTTACACCCACCTATATTCGTAATGTGTTATATAATTAATGGAGTGAAAAAATTAGAAACGTTAAATTTTTATAAAATCACTATTTTTCGTGGGCAATAATTCACGAGTTTTAGTAAAAAATGACAAGTTTAAAAAACTGGCTTTTTCGGACTATTTTCATGTTATTTTTTACAGCTATCGATACTGATAAGTGTTATCTAGTGAACGGATTGATAAAAATAGAAATGTGAAATTTTGGAAAAATCAATATTTTTCGTGGGCTATAACTCACGAGTTTTTGCCAAAAAACAGAAATGTTTAAAAATTTGCTATTGTGGACAATTTAATGCCATTGTTTACACCCACCTATATTGTTAATCTGTTATATAATGAATGGAGTGAAAAAAATTGAAACGTGAAAATTTTGAAAAATCACTATTTTTCGTGGGTAATAACTCACGAGTTTCGGCAAAAAACAGAAATTTTCAAAACTTTTCTATTGTGGACAATTTATTGCCATTTTTTACACCAACTTATATTGGAAATGTTCAAAAATTTTCTATTGTGGACAATTTAATGCCATTTTTTACACCCACCTATATTGGTAATTTGTTATATAATGAATGGAGTGAAAAAAATTGAAACGTGAAAATTTTGAAAAATCACTATTTTTCGTGAGCTATAACTCACGAGTTTCTGCCAAAAATAGAAATGTTCAAGAATTTTCTATTGTGTACAATTTAATGCAATTTTTTACACCCACCTATATTGGTAATGTGTTATATAATGAATGGAGTGAAAAAATTAGAAACGTGAAATCTTTATAAAATCACTATTTTTCGTATCCTATAACTCACGAGTTTTAGTAAAAAATGACAAGTTTAAAAAACTGGCATTTTCTTACTATTTTCATGTTATTTTTTACAGCTATCTAACTGGTAAGTGTTATCTAGTGAACGGATTGATAAAAATAGAAAATTGAAATTTTGGAAAAATCAATATTTTTCGTGGGCTTCAACTCACGAGTTTTTGCCAAAAACAGAAATGTTTAAAAATTTGCTATTGTGGACAATTTAATGCCATTTTCTACACCCACCTATATTGGTAATGTGTTATATAATGAATGGAGCGAAAAAAATAGAAATGTGAAATTTTTGAAAAATCATTATTTTTCGTGGGCTATAACTCACGAGTTTCGGCAAAAAATAGAAATGTTCAAAACTTTTCTATTGTGGACAATTTAATGCCATTTTTTTACACCCACCTTTATTGGTAATGTGTTATATAATGAATGGAGTGAAAAAAATAGAAACGTGAAGATTTTGAAAAATCTATATTTTTTCGTGGGCTATAACTCACAAGTTTCGACCAAAAACAAGGAATGTTAAAAAATTTACAATTGTGGGCAATTTAATGTCATTTTTTACATCTACCTATATTGGTAATGTGTTATATAGTTAATGAAGTTTTGCATTGGGATATAACTGGATAGTGGTATAACTTGGTTCTAACAGCTGAAGATAGAACTTGACAGATTTTGGATGTCGTAATGTCTATGCTTTATAGCTTCAGTTGCAATTGTCTTCTGCCCCCATCTTTAGTAAAGGCGGAAAATTGTTGAGGCAGAATGATGAGAGGAGTTGGATTGCCATATTGCATAGGAAAAGTAGAGGTCACCGTTCCTGGGTATTTTCAGGGCTAAAGCGACAGATGGCTTTTCTCTTCTCTTTATCTTTCGGAAAGGCGGTCAATGGAGTAGAAGAGACTAGTTTCATCCAGGTAGCTTTTGAATTGAGAGGCTCGCGGGCTCGAGGGCACGAGTTTGACTTCTGTGGGCACTAGTGGATGCAAGGACTTGAGATAAATTGGAAATGAGATTCATGAACAACCATTGTGTACATCTACTACATTGATGAATTCCAAGAGAGAAGGTAATGCCGAACCTGTAGATCTCTTGATATAACATTTACTGAGGTACTTCATTTGGACTAGTGATAAAAGAGGCACTACACGAGTCGTGGGCAGTTCTTTTCTTATTTTTCACGAATTACTTCAATTAATGTAATGGAGTAGTATTCCAAATTTACTGCATTTACTTATGTAACGATGCGTGGGTATATTCAGCACCGTATTTTTCCTGGCATACATATATATAGCGTTATAAAAAAAAGATAAAATCACTATTTTTCGCGGGCTATAACTCAGAGTTTTAGTAAAAAATGACAAATTTAAAAAACTGGCTTTTTCGGACTATTTTCATGTTATTTTTTACAGCTATCTATACTGGTAAGTGTTATCTAGTGAACGGATTGATAAAAATATAAACGTGAAATTTTGGAAAAATCAATATTTTTCGTTGGTTATAACTCACGAGTTTTTGCCCAAAACAGAAATGTTTAAAAATTTGCTATTGTGGACAATTTAATGCCATTTTTTACACCCACCTATATTGGTAATGTGTTATATAATGAATGGAGGGAAAAAAATTGAAACTTGAAAATTTTGAAAAATCACTATTTTTCGTGGGCTACTCACGAGTTTCGGCCAAAAACAGAAATGTTCAAAATTTTTTTATTGCGGACAATTTAATGCTATTTTTTACACCCACTTATATTGGTAATGTGTTATATAATTAATGGAGTGAAAAAATTAGAAACGAGAAATTTTTATAAAATCACTATTTTTCGTGGGCTATAACTCACGAGTTTTAGTAAAAAAAGACAAGTTTAAAAAACTGGCTTTTTCGGACTATTTTCATGTTATTTTTTACAGCTATCTATACTGGTAAGTGTTATCTAGTGAACGGATTGATATAAATATAAACGTGAAATTTTGGAAAAATCAATATTTTTCGTGGGCTATAACTCACGAGTTTTTGCCAAAAACAGAAATGTTTAAAAATTTGCTATTTTGGACAATTTAATGCCATTTTTTACACCCACCTATAATGAAAATGTGTTATATAACTAATGGAGTGAAAAAAATAAGAAACGTGAAGTTTTTAAAAAAATCACTTTTTTTCGTGGGCTATACTCACAAGTTTTGGTAAAAAACATAAATGTTCAAAAAATTTCTATTGTGGACAATTTAATGCAATTTTTTACACCCACCTATATTGTTAAAGTGTTATATAATGAATGGAGTGAAAAAAATAGAAACGTAAAAATTATGAAAAATCACTATTTTTCGTGAGTTATAACTAACGAGGTTCGGCCAAAAACATAAATGTTCAAAAATTTTCTATTAAGGACAACTTAATGCCATTTTTTACACCCGCCTATATTGGTAATGTGTTATATAATTAATTGAGTGAAAAAAATTTGAAACGTGAAATTTTTATAAAATCACTACTTTTAGTGGGCACTCACTAGTTTTAGTAAAAAATGACAAGTTTAAAAAACTGGATTTTCGGACTATTTTGATTTTATTTTTTACAGCTATCTATACTGGTAAGTGTTATCAAGTGAACGGATTGATAAAAATAGAAACGTGAAATTTTTGAAAAATCAATATTTTTTGTGGGCTATAACTCACGAGTTTCGGCCAAAAACAGAAATGTTCAAAACTTTTCTATTCTGGACAATTTAATGCCATTTTTTACACCCACCTATATTGGAAATGTGTTATATAATTACTGGATTGAAAAATTAGAAACGTGAAGTTTTTAAAAAAATCACTATTTTTCGTGGGATATAATTCACGAGATTTGTCAAAAAACAGAACCTCACGAGTTTCAGCCAAAAACAGAAATGTTCAAAAATTTTCTATTGTGGACAATTTTTGTTTTTAAACCGAGCGTATATATATATATGCATAGTGGGCAAAATGCGATGGTGAATATACCCAAACGTATCGTTACAAGAAGAAAATGATAAATGCCATTTAATGCCATTTTTTACACCGACCTATATTGGTAATGTGTTATATAATTAATGGAGTGAAAAAATTAGAAACGTGAAATTTTTGAAAAATCACTATTTTTCGTGGGTTATAACACACGAGTTTTGGCCAAAAATAGAAATTTTTAAAAATTTCCTATGGTGGACAATTTAATGCCATTTTTTACACCCACCTATATTGGTAATGTGTTATATAATGAATGGAGTGAAAAAAATAGAAACGTGAAATTTTTGAAAAATCACTATTTTTCGTGGGCTATACCTCACGAGTTTCGGCCAAAAATCAGAAATGTTCAAAAATTTTCTATTGTGGACAATTTAATGCCATTTTTTACACCCACCTATATTGGAAATGTGTTATATAATTAATGAAGTGAAAAAATTAAAAACGTGAAGTTTTTAAAAAATCACTATTTTTCGTCTGCTATAACTCACAAGTTTTGACAAAAAACATAAATGTTCAAAAATTTTCTATTGTGGACAATTTATTGCCATTTTTTACACCCACCTATATTGGTAATGTGTTATATAATGTATGTAGTGAAAAAAAAGAAAAGTGAAAATTTTGAAAAATCACTATTTTTCATGGGCTATAACACACGAGTTTCGGCCAAAAACGGAAATGTTCAAAAATTTTCTATTGTGGACCATTTGATGCCATTTTTTACACTTACCTTCATTGATAATGTGTTATATAATTAACGGAGTGAAAAAATTGAAATTTTTATAAAATCACTATTTTTCTTGGGCTATAACTCACGAGTTTTAGTAAAAAATGACAAGTTTAAAAAACTTGCTTTTTTGGACTATTTTCATGTCATTTTTTACAGCTATCTATACTGGTAACGTGTTATCTAGCGAATGGATTGATAAAAATATAAACGTGAAATTTTTGAAAAATCAAAATTTTTCGTGGGCTATAACTCACAAGTTTTTGCCTAAAACAGAAATGTTTAAAAATTTGCTATTCTGGACAATTTAATGCCATTTTTTACACCGACCTATATTGGTAATGTGTTATATAATGAATGGAGTGAAAAAAATAGAAACGTGAAATTTTTGAAAAATCACTATTTTTCGTTGGATATAACTCACGAGTTTCGGCCAGAAACAGAAATGTTCAAAATTTTTCTATTGTGGACAATTTAAAGCCATTTTTTGCACCCACCTATATTGGTAATGTGTTGTATAATTACTGGAGTGAAAAAATTAGAAACATGAAATTTTTATAAAATCACTATTTTTCGTGGGCTGTATCTCACGAGTTTTAGTAAAAAATGACAAGTTTAAAAAACTGGCTTTTTCGGACTATTTTCATATTATTTTTTACAACTATCTATACAGGTAAGTATTATCTAGGGAACGGATTGATAAAAATATAAACGTGATGGTTTGGAAAAATCAATATTTTTCGTTGGCTATAACTCACGAGTTTTTGCCAAAAACAGAAATGTTTAAAAATTTGCTATTGTGGACAATTTAATGCCATTTTTTTCACCCACCTATATTGTTAATGTGTTATATAATTAATGGAGTGA
Source organism: Ophiorrhiza pumila (assembly GCA_016586305.1). Classification (NCBI taxonomy): domain Eukaryota; kingdom Viridiplantae; phylum Streptophyta; class Magnoliopsida; order Gentianales; family Rubiaceae; genus Ophiorrhiza; species Ophiorrhiza pumila. Next base: position 973,406 of record BLIW01000007.1, read on the forward strand.
AAAAAATAGAACCGTGAAAATTTTGAAAAATCATTATTTTTCGTGGGCTAACTCACAAGTTTTGGGAAAAAAATTAAAATGTTCAAAAATTTTCTATTGTAGGCAATTTAATGCTATTTTTTACAACCACCTATATTGGTAATGTGTTATACAATGAATGGAGTGAAAAAATTAGAAACGTGGACAATTAATGGAGTGAAAAAATTAGAAACGTGAAATTTTTAAAAAATCACTATTTTTCGTGGGCTATAACTCAAGAGTTTTGGCAAAAAAGAGAAATGTACAAAAAATTTCTATTGTGGACAATTTAATATCATTTTTTACACCCACCTATATTGGTAATGTGTTATATAATTAATGATGTGTAAAAAATAGAAACGTGAAATTTTTTAAAAATCACTATTTTTCGTAAGCTATAACTGACGAGTTTCGGCCAAAAACAGAAATGTTCAAAAATTTGATATTGTGGAAAATTTAATGCATATTTTTACACCCATCTATATTGGTAATTTGTTATACAAATAATGGAGTGAAAAAAATAGAAACGTGAAAATTTTGAAAAATCACTATTTTTTGTGGGCTATAACTCACGAGTTTCGGCCAAAATTATAAATGTTCAAAAATTTTCTGTTGTGTACAATTTAATGCCATTTTTTACACCCTCCTGTATTGGTAATGTGTTATATAATTAATGGAGTGAAAAAATTAGAAACGTGAAAGTTTTACAAAATCACTATTTTTCGTGGGCAATAACTCACGAGTTTTAGTAAAAAATGACAAGTTTAAAAAACTGGCTTTTTCGGAGTATTTTCATGTTATTTTCTACAGCTATCTATACAGGTAAGTGTTATCTAGTGAACGGATTGATAAAAACAGAAATTTGAAATTTTGGAAAAACAAATATTTTTCGTGTGCTATAACTCACGAGTTTTAGCCAAAAAAAGAAATGTTTAAAAATTTGATATTGTGGACAATTTAATGCCAATTTTTACACCCACCAATATTGCGAATGTGTTATATAATGAATGGAGTGATAAAAATAGAAACATGAAATTTTTGAAAAATCACTATTTTTCGTGTGCTATAACTCACGAGTTTTGGCAAAAAACATAAATGTTCAAAAATTTTCTATTGTGGACAATTTAATGCCATTTTTTACACCCATGTATATTGGTAATATTTTATATAATGAATGGAGTGAAAAAGTAGAAACGTGACAGTTTTGAAAAATCACTATTTTTCTTGGGGTATAACTCAGGAGTTTCGGCCAAAAACAGAAATGTTCAAAAATTTTCTATTGTGGACAATTTAATGCCATTTTTTACTCCCACCTATATTGGTAATGTGCTATATAATTAATGAAGTGAAAAAATTAGAAACTTTAAATTTTTATAAAATCACTATTTCTCGTGGGCTATAACTAACGGGTTTTAGTAAAAAATGACAAGTTTAAAAAATTGGCTTTTTCGGACAATTTTCATGTTATTTTTTACAGCTATCTATATTGGTAACGTATTATCTAGTGAACGGATAGATAAAATAGAAACGTGAAATTTTTGAAAAATCAATATTTTTCATGGGCTATAACTCACGGGTTTAGGCCAAAGACAGAAATGTTTAAAAATTTGCTATTGTGGACAATTTAATGCCATTTTTTACATCCACATATATTGGTAATGTGTTATATAATGATTGGAGTAATAAAAATAGAAACGTGAAAATTTTAAAAAATCACTATTTTTCGTGGGTTATAACTCTCGAGTTTCGGCCAAAAACAGAAATGTTCAAAAATTTTCTATTTGCGGACAATTTAATGTCATTTTTTATACCCACCTATATTGGAAATGTGTTATATAATTAATGGAGTGAAAAAATTAGAAACGTGGAGTTTTTAGAAAATCACTTTTTTCGTGGGCTATAACTCACAAGTTTTGGTAAAAAACAAAAATGTTCAAAAATTTACTATTGTGGACAATTTAATACCATTTTTTACACCCAATTATATTGGTAATGTGTTATATAATGAATGGAGTAAAAAAAATAAAAACATGAAAATTTTGAAAAATCACTATTTTTCGTGGGCTATAACTTACGAGTTTCTGCCAAAAATAGAAATGTTCAAAAATTTTCTATTGTGGACAATTTAATGTTATTTTTTACACCCACCTATATTAAAAATGTGTTATATAATTAATGGAGTGAAAAAAATTAGAAATGTGGAGTTTTTAGAAAATCACTTTTTTCGTGAGCTATGACTCACAAGTTTTGGTAAAAAACAAAAATGTTCAAAACTTTACTATTGTGGACAATTTATTGCCATTTTTTACACCAAATTATATTGGTAATGTGTTATATAATTAATGGAGTGAAAAAATTAGAAACGTGAAAGTTTTATAAAATCACTATTTTCGTAGGCTATAACTCACGAGTTTTAGTAAAAAATGGCAAGTTTAAAAAACTTGGTTTTTCGGACTATTTTCATGTTATTTTTTACAGCTATCTATACTAGTCAGTGTTATCTAGTGAACGGATTGATAAAAATAGAAACGTGAAATTTTGAAAAAATCAATATTTTTCGTGGGCTATAACTCATGAGTTTCGGCCAAAAACAGAAATGTTCAAAAATTTTCTATTGTGGACAATTTAATGCCATTTTTTATAGCCACCTATATTGGAAATTTGTTATATAATGAATGGAGTGAAAAAAATAGAAACGTGAAAATTTTGAAAAATCACTATTTTTCGTGGGCTATACCTCACGAGTTTCGGCCAAAAACAGAAATGTTCAAAAATTTTCTATTGTGGACAATTTAATGCTATTTTTTACACCCACCTATATTTTTAATGTAATATATAATTAATGGAGTGAAAAAATTAGAAACGTGAAATTTTTATAAAATCACTATTTTTCGTGGTCTATAACTCACGAGTTTTAGTAAAAAATGACAAGTTTAAAAAACTAGCTTTTTCGGACTATTTTCATGTTATTTTTTACAGCTATCTATACTGGTAACGTGTTATCTTGTGAACGGATGGATAAAAATAGAAACGTAAAATTTTGGAAAAATCAATATTTTTCGTGGGCTATAACTCACGAGTTTTGGCCAAAAACAGAAATGTTTAAAAATTTGCTATTATGGAAAATTTAATGCCATTTTTTACACCCACCTATATTGGTAATGTGTTATATATTGACTGGAGTGAAAAAAATAGAAACGTGAAATTTTTGAAATATCTCTTTTTTTCGTGGGCTATAACTCACGAGTTTTGGCAAAAAACAGAAATGTTCAAAAACTTTCTATTGTGGACAATTTAATGCCATTTTTTTCACCCAACTATATTGGTAATGTTTTATATAATGAGTAGAGTGAAAAAAAATTGAAACATGAAATTTCTAAAAAATCAAAAATTTTCGTGGACTATAACTCAATAGTGTAAGTAAAAAACGGCAAATTTTAAAAACTGGCTGTTTTGGACCATTTTGATGTCATTTTTTACCTGTGTTGGTAATGTGTTATATAATGAATGGATTGAAAAAAATATTGAAACGTTAAATTTTCGAAAAATCACTATTTTTCATAGTCTGTAACTCACAAGTTTTTGTAACAGATGGCAAGTTTAAAAAACTTGATGTTTTGGACAATTTTCATGTCATTTTTTTCACCCACATATATTGGTAATGTGTTATATAAGGAATGGAGTGAAAAAAATAGAAACGTGAAATTTTTAAAAAATCACTATTTTTCGTGGGCTACAACACACGAGTTTAGGCCAAAAACAGAAATGTTAAAAAAATTGCTATTTGGGACAATTTAATGCCATTTTTTACACCCACCTATAATGGTAATGTCTTATATAAATTGCTATTGCGTGAAATTTTTGAAAAATCAATATTTTTCGCGGGCTATAACTCACGAGTTTCGGCAAAAAACAGAAATGTTCAAAAATTTTCTATTGTGGACAATTTAATGCAATTTTTTACACCCACCTATATTGGTAATGTGTTATATAATTAATGGAGTGAAAAAATTAGAAACGTGAAGTTTTTAAAAAATCACTATTTTCGTGGGCTACTCACAAGTTTTAGTAAAAATGACAAGTTTAAAAAACTCGCTTTTTTGGACTATTTTCAAGTCATTTTTTACAGCTATCTATACTGATAACGTGTTATCTAGTGAACGGATTGATAAAAATAGAAACGTGAAATTTTGGAAAAATCAATATTTTTCGTTGGCTTCACGAGTTTTTGCCAAAAGCAGAAATGTTTAAAAATTTACTATTGTGGACAATTTAATGCCATTTTTTACACCCATCTATATTAGGTAATGTGTTATATAATGAATGGAGTGAAAAAAAATAGAAACGTGAAATTTTTGAAAAATCACTATTTTTCGTGGGCTATAACTCACGAGTTTTAGCTAAAAAAAGATATGTTCAAAAATTTTCTATTGTGGACAATTTAATGCTATTTTTAACACCCACCTATATGTGTTATATAATTAATGGAGCGAAAAAAATTAGAAACGTGAATTTTTTATAAAATCACTATTTAACGTGGGCTATAACTCACGAGTTTTGGCAAAAAACAAAAATGTTTAAAAATTGTCTATTGTGGACAATTTAATGCCATTTTTTACACCCACCTATATTGGTAATGTGTTATATAATGAATGGAACGTAAAAAACAGAAACGTGAAATTTTTGAAAAATTACTATTTTTCGTGGGCTATAACTCATGAGTTTCGGCTAAAAAAAGAAATGTTCAAAAATTTTCTATTGTGGACAATTTAATGCCATTTTTTACACCCACCTCGCCGCAACACATGCACACACTCTCGCATATCATGCACTTACTTCACTTCCTCACAAACAAGCACTAAATCACTCAACACCCCATGCGCACAAGCATGCACTCACATTGCGGCGAGATCACTTCGCCGCAATATCCTCACACTTCTCACACAATTTGAGCATAACTTTGCACACCACAATGGCATAGTCGTGCACATTTCACAGGCGCTACATAGGCATTGCATTCAAACACTCATTTTCAGTACTTCGTGATTTTAGTTCCGTTCACACATGCTTTGTTAAAACATGTGTTAGCTATTTCATTCAGCTACTATACACATCATCTCATTTTTATCTTTACAGAATTTCACAATTCATGCACTTCGTACATTCGCAGCACTGATTTCACTTTCATTTCATTTCATTTACATTCATTTTGTACACACATCTCAGCTCACCACTACACCACACATTCACTCTCATCCTCACTTCACAATACTTAGATCACTACACTTAACAAACTTCTCAATCTAAATTCTCACACACTCGCACATAAGCGGCGAGACCTCGCTGCGAGGTCTCGCCAGCAAACATATTGCACGGCGAGGTCTCGCCGCGAGACCTCGCCAGCAAATGCACTACACGGTGAGACCTCGCCGCGAGGTCTCGCCACACACATCTCACGGCGAGACCTCGCCGAGAGGTCTCGCCAGCATAATTTTCGCAAGAGCAGCTCTGTTGTTGGTTTTGAGAAGATGAAAAATTGGCTAAATGTTGGGTTCTGAATTTTCAGGTGTTGTAAGGATGATGAAGGAGTCAACTCTGAGGCTCGGAGGCGTGAATCCTCAGAGGTTGGTCTACATGGAGTTTCGCGGAGTTGCTGAAGGCGTGAAGAGTCCAGGCTCGAAGGCGCGGAGCGACTTTGATTTCTTCACTGGAGTTCTCAGCAGTGAAGGCGCAGACACAGAGGCCTGAAGGCGAGAGGTAGGACGACGAGGATGATGAAGGCGCCAAAATATGCTACAGAAGGCGCTGGATTGCTGGAGAAGTTCTCCAACTTGGGATTTTTTACTTCTTGGACTGATTTTAGTCATTTCTTTTGAGGACACTTTTGTAGTAATGTAGATATTCTACGGTTGCGTATTAGTTATATTGTCATAACTCTATATATAGGGAGTGTAGCTCATATGTGAGGGGGAGGAGGATTCTAGATAGTTAACAGACTTTTGAACTAGAGAGAGAAAGTTTCTCTCTCTAGATTTTCTTCTCCGTTTTCATTTCCGATCGTGACTGTGTACCGGAGATTGCATATTGAACTCAATCGAAGGAGCATTTGACATTTCTCTACACTTTAATCGGTGAGATCTTTCAATTTGATGGAATTTAATTGCTTAATGTTGGAATTTGATGAATTTGAGTTGAATATGGAATTCTTTGGCTAATTGTGTGATATCTTAGGGTTCTGAATGGATGAATACATGATTTAGAATATTTGATTCTATGTAATTGATGTAATTGATGAAGATTGAAATCACATTTGAATTTATCACTAGAAATTTGTTGAATTTCATATCTCTGCACTGATTGTGAATGGATCAAGCTTCGATTGTGGTCGCCATGCTAAGTTGAGGATTGAGTCACCAACATTAGTGAAGATGCATGAAACGAGAACTAAAGTGTGATTGTCTGAGTCTTTACACTTGTTTTCTATGATTATTTCATTTCTGAAATTCAGGCATCGCCATGGGAAGCTTTGATGAATTGAAACATTAGGAAAAGTGTTAAAGAAGCTCTCTGTGTTAATAAACGAAGACATTCAAGCTTAGGTCGGGCCTCGCCATGGGATTTCCTAGGATTTGCATGTTAAAGTAGTTAACTTGGAGAGTTGAGACGTTACGGAGTGAATTCCACCATTCTCAGGCCTTGCCATGGGAGAGGATGGTGTTAGGAAGTACAGGGAGTGGTGTGGTCGCCATGCTAACCACAACTTGAGCTTCTAGGCAATTTAGGTCTCCTTGAGCTTTGCTTGTTTGTCAATTGTGTAGCGTTGATCGGCTAGATTTGTGTTCATCCGGCACAAGAACCCTAGGATATATGTTCATACTTGATTGTTATTACTTCCTTTCCTTTGTTCTTGTTTCCTTTTGTGTTGATATTTCATTCTATTTTGTGACTTGCTACTGTGACAATTCTTAGAACAAAACTCGAATTCAAGAATCCAACCCTTCCCTGTGGATACGATCCCTCTCACTACTACTACATTAGTAGTTTAGGGTAAAATTGTGCTGATACGACTACACGCATCACTCTAACTCACGAGTTTTGGCCAAAAACAAAAAAGTTCCAAAATTTGCTATTGTGGAAAATTTAATGCCAGTTTTTGCACCCTCCTCAATTGGTACAGTGTTATATCATGAATGGAGTAAAAAAAATTGAAACGTTAAATTTCTAAAAAATCACTATTTTTCGTGGACAATAACTCACAAGTTATAGTAAAAAATGGCAACTATTAAAAACTGGCTGTTTTGGACTATTTTTATGTCATTTTTTATACCCACCTATAATGGTAATGTGTTATATAATGAATGGTGTGAAAAAAATAGAAAAGTGAAATTTTTGAAAAATCACTACTTTTCGTGGGCTATAACTCATGAGTTTTGGCCAAAAACAGAAATATTCAAAAATTTTCTATTGTAGAAAATTTAATGCCATTTTTTAAAACCAATTATATTGGTAATGTGTTATATAATGAATGGAGTAAAAAAAAATAGAAACGTGAAAATTTTGAAAAATCACTATTTTTCGTGGGCTATAACTTACGAGTTTCTGCCAAAAATAGAAATGTTCAAAAATTTTCTATTGTGGGCAACTTAATTCATTTTTTACACCCACCTATATTAAAAATGTGTTATATAATTAATGGAGTGAAAAAATTAGAAACGTGGAGTTTTTAGAAAATCACTTTTTTTCGTGGGTTATGACTCACAAGTTTTAGTAAAAAAATGACAAGTTTAAAAAACTGGCTTTTTTAGACTATTTTCATGTTATTTTTTATAGCTATCTATATTGGTAACCTGTTATCTAGTTAACGGATTGATAAATATAGAAATGTAATTTTTTTTGAAAAATTAATATTTTTTGTGCGCTATAACTCACGAGTTTTGGTCAAAAACATAAATGTTCAAAATTTTGATATTGTGGAAAATTTAATGCCATTTTTTACCCCCACCTATATTGGAAAATTTTTATATAATGAATGGTGTAAAAAAATTTGAATCGTGAAATTTCTGAAAAATCACTATTTTTCGTGGACAATAACTCACGAACTTTAGTAATAAAGGGCAACTTTGAAAAACAGGCTCTTTTCAACTATTTTTATGTCATTTTTTACACCCACCTATAATGGTAATGTGTTATATATTGAATGGTGTGAAAAAAATAGAAACGTGAAAATTTTAAAAAATAGCTCGTGCTCGATTAATGTTTTTTTTTACTTTTTTTATTTTTTTCTGTTTTTTATCACTTTTTATTTTTATTTTTTATTTTGCACAAATAAGATTATTCAATTACAACACAATAATTTAGCAAATATTTTGATAAGAGTTTACACAATCTATTAGTTATATTCAAATGTAAATAAAATAAATTACAACATACATTGTTCAAAGAAACAACACCAACTAAATAATTCAAAATTCTCACAAAAAAATAACTTTTTTACAATTATATAATTTTTTAACATAAATTTCCACTCAAATAAATACATCAATTCAAACACCTATAAAATATTAGCTTATTATAACAATTCAAACACTCATATATTCTGATTTGTGTATTAACAAATATATAAAAATGTAATTATTTCTATTATTTAGTATATAAGTACAATATATAATATATAATTAATATTTTAATCGAGCTTTTAACGAGCTTTAATCGAGCTATAAATGAGCTTTTTAACGAGCTATTCATGAACATAAACGAGCTTCACCAATGTGTTTATTTATTGTTCATTTATTAATCGAGCCTAAAATCTTGTTTGTGTTCGTTTATTTATTAAATAAATGAGCTCGAGCCGAGCTTTAATCGAGCCGATCCCGAGCTTGTTCGTGAACGTTCGTGTTCGTTCTCAGCCCTAGCCATAACACACAAGTTTTGGCCAAAAACAGAAATGTTCAAAAATTTTCTGTTGTGGACAATTTAATGCAATTTTTTACACCCACCTATATTGGTAATGTGTTATATAATTAATGGAGTGAAAAAATTAGAAATGTGAAATTTTTATAAAATCACTGTTTTTCGTGGGCAAATAACTCACGAGTTTTAGTAAAAATGACAAGTTTAAAAAACTCGCTTTTTCCAACTATTTTTATTTCATTTTTTACAGCTATCTATACTGGTAACGTCTTATCTAGTGAACGGATTGATAAAAATAGAAACGTGAAATTTTGAAAAAATCAATATTTTTCGTGGGCTATAACTCACGAGTTTTGGCCAAAAGTAGAAATGTTTAAAAATTTGCTATTGTGGACAATTTAATGCCATTTTTACACCCCACCTATATTGGAAATGTGTTATATAATGAATGGAGTAAAAAAATTAGAAACGTGAAAATTTTAAGATATCACAATATTTCGTGGGCTATAACTCACGAGTTTTAGTAAAAAACGACAAGTTAACAAAACTTGGTTTTTCGGACTATTTTCATGTCATTTTTTATAGCTATCTATACTGGTAACGTGTTATCTAGTGAACGGATTGATAAAAATAGATACGTGAAATTTTGGAAAGATCAATACTTTTCGTGGACTATAACTCACGAGTTTTGGCCAAAAATAGAAATGTTTAAAAATTTGCTATTGTGGAGAATTTAATGCCATTTTTTACACCCACCTATACTGGTAATGTGTTATATAATGGATTGAAAAAAAAGAAAAGTGAAAATTTTGAAAAATCACTATTTTTCGTGGTCTATAACTCGCGAGTTTCGGCCAAAAACAGAAGTGTTCAAAAATTTTCTTTTGTGGACAATTTAATGCCATTTTTTACCCACCTATATTGGAAATGTATTATATAATTAATGGAGTGAAAAAATTAGAAACGTGAAATTTTTAAAAAATCACTATTTTTCGTGGGCTATAACTCAAGAGTTTTGGCAAAAAAGAGAAATGTACAAAAAATTTCTATTGTGGACAATTTAATGCCATTTTTTACACCCACCTATATTGGTAATGTGTTATATAATTAATGTTGTGTAAAAAATAGAAACGTGAAATTTTTTAAAAATCACTATTTTTCGTAAGCTATAACTCACGAGTTTCGGCCAAAAACAGAAATGTTCAAAAATTTGATATTGTGGAAAATTTAATGCATATTTTTACACCCATCTATATTGGTAATTTGTTATATAAATAATGGAGTGAAAAAAATAGAAATGTGAAAGTTAAAAAAACATCACAATTTTTCGTGGGATATAACTCAAGAGTTTTTGTAAAAAAGTGGCAACTTTTCAAAACTGGCTGTTTTGGACTATTTTTATGTCATTTTTTACACCCACCTATAATGGTAATGCTTTATATAATGAATGGTGTGAAAAAAATAGAAACGTGAAAATTTTAAAAAATCACTATTTTTCGTGAGCTATAACTCACGATTTTCGGCCAAAAATAGAAATGTTAAAAAAATTGTTATTGTGGACAATTTATTACCATTTTTACACCCACCTATATTGGTAATGTTTTATATAATTAATGGAGTGAAAAGAACAGAAACATGAAATTTTTAAAAAATTACTCTTTTTCGTGGGCTATAACTCTCGAATTTTAGTAAAAACGACAATTTTAAAAAACTGGCTTTTTCAGACTATTTGCATATCATTTTTTACAGCTACCTATATTGGTAACGTGTTACCTAGTAAACGGATTGATAAAAATAGAAATGTAAATTTTTTGGAAAAATCAATATTTTTCGTGGGCTATAACTCACGAGTTTTGGCGAAAACAGAAATGTTCAATAATTTGCAATTGTGGAAAATTTAATGCCATTTTTTACACCCACCTATATTGGTAATGTTTTATATAATGAATGGAGTGAAAAAAATTGAAACGTGAAATTTCTAAAAAATCAAAATTTTTCGTGAACTATAACTCACGAGTGTAAGTAAAAAACGGCAATTTTCAAAATATGTCTGTTTTGGACTATTTTGATGTCATTTTTTAATCCCACCTGTATTAGTAATATGTTATATAATGAATGGAGTGAAAAACTATTGAAACGTAAAATTTTCGAAAAATCACTATTTTTCGTGGGCTGTAACTCACAAGTTTTTGTAGCAAATGGCAAGTTTAAAAAACTTGATGTTTTGGACTATTTTCATGTCATTTTTTACACCCACCTATATTGGTAATGTGTTATATGAGGAATGGAGTGAAAAAAAAATAGAAACGTAAATTTTTTGAAAAATCACTATTTTTGGTGGGCTATAATTCACGAGTTTTGGAAAAAAACAAAAATGTTCAAAAATTTGCTATTGGGGACAATTTAATGCCATTTTTTACGCCCACCTATAATGATAATGTGTTATATAATAAACGGAGTGAAAAAAATAGAAACGTGAAATTTTTGAAAAATCACTATTTTTCGTGGGCTATAACTAGGGCTGATATCGAGCCGAGCCGAGCCCGAACTTTAGCGGGCTCGAGCTCGGCTCGTTTAATTTTCTTCAGGCTCGAGCTCGAGCTCGAGTTGAGCCTAGAACTCGAGCTCGAGTAAAAAATTTCGAGCTCGAGCTCGGCTCGGGCTCAGATCGTTTAAGGTTTATTTTAGCTCGATTAATGTTTTTTTTTAACTTTTTTTTATTTTTTTCTATTTTTTATCACTTTTTATTTTTATTTTTTTATTTTGCACAAATAAGATTATTCAATCACAACACAAAAATTTAGCAAATATTTTGATAAGAGTTTACACAATCTATTAGTTATATTCAAATGTATATAAAATAAATTACAACAAACATTGTTCAAAGAAACAACACCAACTAAATAATTCAAAAATCTCACAAAAAAATAACTTTTTTACAATTATATAATTTTTTAACATAAATTTCCACTCAAATAAATACATCAATTCAAACACCTATAAAATATTAGCTTATTATAACAATTCAAACACTCGTATATTCTGATTTGTGTATTAATAAATATATATAAAAATATAATTATTTCTAGTATTTAGTATATAAGTACAATATATAATATATAATTAATGTTTTAATCGAGCTTTTAACGAGCTTTAATCGAGCTATAAACGAGCAGTTCATGAACATAGAGCTTTCACCAATGTGTTCATTTACTGTTCATTTATTAATCGAGCCTAAAATCTTGTTCGTGTTCGTTTATTTATTAAATAAATGAGCTCGAGCCGAGCTTTAATCGAGCCGATCCCGAGCTTGTTCGTGAACGTTCGTGTTCGTTCTCAGCCCTAGCTATAACTCACAAGTTTCGGCCAAAAACAGAAATGTTCAAAAATTTTCTATTGTGGACAATTTAATGCAATTTTTTACACCCACCTATATTGGTAATGTGTTATACAATTAATGGAGTGAAAAAATTAGAAATGTGAAATTTTTATAAAATCACTATTTTTCGTGGGCAATAACTCACGAGTTTTAGTAAAAATGACAAGTTTAAAAAACTCGCTTTTCCAACTATTTTTATATCATTTTTTACAGCTATCTATACTGGTAACGTCTTATCTAGTGAACGGATTGATAAAAATAGAAACGTGAAATTTTGGAAAAATCAATATTTTTCGTGGGCTATAACTCACGAGTTTTGGCCAAAAGCAGAAATGTTTAAAAATTTGCTATTGTGGACAATTTAATTCCATTTTTTACACCAACCTATATAGATAATGTGTTATATAATGAATGGAGTGAAAAAAATAGAAACGTAAAAATTTTGAAAAATCACTATTTTTCGTGGGATATAACTCACGAGTTTCGGCCAAAAAAAGAAATGTTCAAAAATTTTCTATTGTGGACAATTTAATGCTATTTTTTACACCCACATATATGTGTTATATAACTAATGGAGTGAAAAAATTAGAAACGTGAATTTTTTTATAAAAACACTATTTAACGTGGGCTATAACTCACGTGTTTTGGCAAAAAACATAAATGTTTAAAAATTTTCTATTGTGGACAATTTAATGCCATTTTTTCACCCACCTATATTGGTAATGTGTTATATAATGAATGGAGCGTAAAAAATATAAACATGAAATTTTTGAAAAACTACTATTTTTCGTAGGCTATAACTCACGAGTTTCGGCCGAAAAAAGAAATGTTCAAAAATTTTCTATTGTGGACAATTTAATGCCATTTTTTACACACACCTATATTGGAATTTATTATATAATGAATGGTGTGAAAAAATAGAAACGTGAAATTTTTAAAAAATCACTATTTTCGTGGGCTATAACTCACGAGTTTCGTCCAAAACAAATGTTCAAAAATTTTCTATTTCGGACAATATAATGCCACTTTTTACACCCACCTATATTGGAAATGTGTTATATAATTAATGGAGTGAAAAAATAAGAAACGTGAAATTTTTAAAAAATCACTATATTTCGTGGGCTATAACTCCCGAGTTTTAGTAAAAAACTTGCTTTTTTAGACTATTTTCATGTCATTTTTAACAGCTATCTATATTGGTAACGTGTTATGTAGTGAACGGATTGATAAAAAATGAAACGTGAAATTTTGGAAAAATCAATATTTTTCGTGGGATATAACTCACAAGTTTTCGGACAAAAACTGAAATGCTAAAAAATTTGCTATTGTGGACAATTTAATTCCATTTTTATACCCACATATATTGGTAATGTGTTATATAATGAATGGAGGAAAAAAAACTAGAAACATGAAATTTTTGGAAAATCACTAGTTTTTCAAGGGCAATAACTCATGAGTTTTGGCAAAAAACATAAAAGTTCAAAATTTTTTTATTATGGACAATTTAATGCCATTTTTACACCAAACTATATTGGTAATGTGTTATATAATGAATCGAGTGAAAAAAATAGAAACGTGAAATTTTTGAAAAATCTCTATTTTTCGTGGGCTATAACTCACGAATTTTTGCCAAAAATAAAAGTGTTCAAAAATTTTCAGTTGCGGACAATTTAATTCCATTTTTTACACCCACCTATATTGGTAATGTGTTATAAAATTAATGGAGTGAAAAAATAGAAACGTGAAAGTTTTAAAAAATCATTATTTTTCGTGGGCAATAACTCAAGAGTTTTAATAAAAAAACGACAAGTTTAAAAAACTTGCTTTTTAAGACTATTTTCGTGTCATTTTTTACAGCTACCTATATTGGTAACATGTTATCTAGTGAACGGATTGAGAAAATCAGAAATGTAAATTTTTGAAAAAATCAATATTTTTTGTGGGTTATAACTCACGAGTTTTGGCCAAAAACAAAAAAGTTCAAAAATTTGCCATTGTGGAAAATCTAATGCCATTTTTTGCACCCTCTTCAATTGGTACTGTGTTATATCATGAATGGAGTAAAAAAAATCGAAACGTGAAATTTCTAAAAAATCACTATTTTTCGTGGACAATAACTGATAGGCGTGAAAATTGAACCTTAATTCCTAGGTTCTAATTTGATAGCGGTTTTGGAGCTAGGATTAAAAGCTAAGGCTTAACCGAATCAAATAAATTTATAACCCTAATTCTCACGACATTTAAGGTACATCAAGACACCGACGTTTGTGTAGCAAAGAGGAAGTAGGGGTCGAACCCACAGGGAGGGGATGAGTTTATGGAATTAGTGTGAACGTGTGTGTAGTAGTAAAAGTATAAACAAGGAAGGGAAATAACCTAAACTATGCTAATACTACTAAATAAACATGAAATTATGTGGAAGAGAATTCAAGTAAAGAAAGTATACCCTTGGATGTGGTTATCTCAAATGTTAGTGTTATGTGTGGTTTATCTTATGGAATTACTATGACTAAGATTGAGCCAATTCAACTAAGTTCCCCCTTTATGGCGAAGGCAAGGTCCTAAATGCATTGTCTCCTACCGGAAATTGAACAATTAACCAATCCTCCCTTTATGATGGAGGCAAGGACTGGCTAACTAAATCAACCGAAACTCCAATGTCTCTCCATTCAACACTCTAATTCAACCCCTCTTCATGGCGGAGGCAAGGGTCGAACCTAGTCGCTCTCTCGGAAATCATTTCCTAATTCAATCCCCCCTTTTTGGTGGAGGCAAGGACTAAACTAGTTCATGTCTCCCAAGTTCATCAAACCTACATTGAACTCTCAATATCCCAATCAATTCCCCCTTTATGGTGGAGGCAAGAATGGACAAAGATATCTCCACTAGTTCATCACCTACATTCTAGTCTACCATTGGCATTACTAACATGAGGTAATAACTAGTTTGTAGTTCCTAATTCCTAGCTATCAATAGTACAAAACCACACATTAACACAATATATCAACAACACATAACCACAATCCAAGGGTAATGAACAATTTAGCACATCAAAGCTACTAAGAACATCACAATAAATGGATTAAAGCATGAAATTAAACAAAGAAATTACAAAGAGTAGTACTCCCCTTTGAAGTTCCAAGCCAAAGCTCCAAGCTTTCTTTACAAATCAAGTCCTTAGAGCCAAGACATTAAAAGAATTCCTTCCACAAATGGGGGCCTATTTACACCAAGAACACACACTAATTGTGTGTTCTTGTGGAGTAGCTAAAGAGAAAACCCTAAAATCTAACTAATCTAACCAAACTATGAAAATGGTTTTCTTCTTGGTCTTGAGCTCCTCCTTCTCCCCCCCTCTTCTTCTTTTTGCTGTAAAAACACCCAAATATATGAGGGATTAGGGCTTCCATGTGTGTTGATCGAGTTCTCCAAAATGCCCTTGAAGTCAATGAAAATGGAGGGCAAAAATCGACATGTAGAATCTGCAGCGCAGACGAACGTCGCGACGTTACGCTTTTTTCAGCTTTTCCCAAATTTTCAGCATCTGCTCTCCGACGCGCCGGACAACTTCTCCGGCGCGCCGGAGAAGTTCTCCTAAGGCCCGCCAGAGAGGTCTGTCCAACTCTCCAAAAAATGCGATTTTTTGTCCATTTAAATGCCCATTTTTCGGCGCGCCGGAGGGGTTTTTCCGGCGCGCCGAAGGGCCCAGAAATCCTTCTGATCGCTCCAAAATGTGCTCTTTTCATCGTTCTTTTGCTCCGTTGCTCCTCCCATGCCATAATGTCCTACAAATACATTAAAAACACATCAAAACACATAGAAACATGCTACAAGGACGCTCAAAAGATAAGTAAAACGAATAGAATAATGTGAAAATCCTCACATTATCAATAACTCACATGTTTTAGTACAAAATGGCAACTTTTAAAAACTGGTACTTTTGGACTATTTTTATGTCATTTTTTACACCCACCTATAATGGTAATGTGTTATATAATGAATGGTGTGAAAAAAATAGAAACGTGAAGTTTTTGAAAAATCACTACTTTTGTGGGCTATGACTCATGAGTTTTGGCCAAAAACAGAAATATTCAAAAATTTTCTATTGTAGACAATTTAATGCTATTTTTTAAACCCACCTATATTGGTAATGTGTTATATAATTAATGGAGTGAAAAAAATATAAACGTGAAATTGTTGAAGAATCACTATTTTTCGTAAGCTATAACTCACGAGTTTTAACAAAAAATAGAAATGTTCAAAATTTTGATATTGTAGACAATTTAATGCCAATTTTTACACCCACCTATATTGGTAATTTGTTATATAAATAATGGAGTGAAAAAAATAGAAACGTGAAATTTAAAAAAAATCACAATTATTCGTGGGCTATAACTCACGAGTTTTAGTAAAAAAATGACAAGTTTAAAAAACTGGCTTTTTCGAACTATTTTCATGTCATTTTTTATAGCTACCTATATTGGTAACCTGTTATCTAGTTAACGGATTGATAAATATAGAAATGTAATTTTTTTTGAAAAATCAATATTTTTCGTGGGCTATAACTCACAAGTTTTGGCCAAAAGCAGAAATGTTCAAAAATTTGATATTGTTGAAAATTTAATGCCATTTTTTACCCCCACCTATATTGGAAAATTTTTATATAATGAATGGTGTAAAAAAATTTGAATCGTCAAATTTCTGAAAAATCACTATTTTTCGTGGACAATAACTCACGAGTTTTAGTAAAAAAGGAAACTTTGAAAAACAGGCCGTTTTGGATTATTTTTATGTCATTTTTTACACCCACCTATAATGGTAATGTGTTATATAATGAATGGTGTGAAAAAAATAGAAACGTAAAAATTTTAAAAAATCATTATTTTTCGTGGGCTATAACTCACGATTTTTGACCAAAAAAAGAAATGTTAAAAAATTTGTTATTATGGACAATTTATTGCCATTTTTAAACCCACCTATATTGGTAATGTGTTATATAATGAATGGAGTGAAAAAAACAGAAACATGAAATTTTTAAAAAATCATTATTTTTCGTGGGCTATAACTATCGAGTTTTAGTAAAAAACGACAAATTTAAAAAACTGGCTTTTTCAGACTATTTGCATATCATTTTTTACTGCTACCTATATTGGTAACGTATTATCTAGTGAACAGATTGATAAAAATAGAAATGTAAATTTTTTGAAAAATCAATATTTTTCGTACACTAACGAGTTTTGGCTAAAAACATAAATGCTCAATAATTTGCGATTGTGGAAAATTTAATGCCATTTTTTACACCCACCTATATTGGTAATGTTTTACATAACGAATGGAGTGAAAAAATTTGAAACGTGAAATTTCTAAAAAATCAAAATTTTCCGTGGACTATAACTCACGAGTGTATGTAAAAAACCGCAAATTTTAAAAACTGGCTGTTTTGGACTATTTCGATGTCATTTTTACACCCATCTGTATTGGTAATGTGTTATATAATAAATGCAGTGAAAAATATTGAAACGTGAAATTTTTGAAAAATCACTATTTTTCGTAGGCTGTAACTCACAAGTCTTTGTAACAAATGGCAAGTTTAAAAAACTTGATGTTTTGGACTATTTTCATGCCATTTTTTACACCCACCTATATTGGTAACGTGTTATATAATGAATGGAGTGAAAAAAATATAAATGTGAAATTTTTGAAAAATCACTATTTTTCGTGGGCTATAACTCATGAGATTCGGCCAAAAAAAGAAATGTTCAAAAATTTGCTATTGTGGACAATTTAATGCCATTTTTTTCACCCACCTAAATTGGAAATTTGTTATGTAATGAATGGGGTGAAAAATTAGAAACGTGAAATTTTAAAAAATAACTATTTTTCGTGGGCACTCACGAGTTTTGCAAAAAACAGAAATGTTCAAAAATTTTCTATTGTGAACAATTTAATGCCATTTTTTACACCCACCTATATTGGTAATGTGTTATATAATGAATGGAGTGGAAACAATAGAAACGTGAAATTTTTATAAAATCACTATTTTTCGTGAGCTATAACTCACGAGTTTCGGCCAAATATAGAAATGTTCAAAAAATTTCTATTGTGGACAATTTAATGCCATTTTTTACATCCAACTATATTGGAAGTGTGTTATATAATGAATGGAGTGAAAAAAATAGAAACATGAAATTTTTGAAAAATCACTATTTTTCGTGGGACATAGCTCACTAGTTTCGGCCAAAAACAGAAATGTTCAAAAATTTTCTATTGTGGACAATTTAATACCATTTTTTACACCCACCTATATTGGAATTTATTATATAATGAATGGAGTGAAAAAATAGAAACGTGAAATTTTTAAAAAATCACTATTTTCGTGGGCTATAACTCACGAGTTTCGTCCAAAAAAAATGATCAAAAATTTTCTATTGCGGACAATTTAATGCCACATTTTACACCCACCTATATTGGAAATGTGTTATATAATTAATGGAGTGAAAAAATAAGAAACGTGAAATTTTTAAAAAATCACTATATTTTGTGGGCTATAACTCCCGAGTTTTAGTAAAAAACTTGCTTTTTCGGACTATTTTCATGTCATTTTTAACAGCTATCTATATTGCTAACGTGTTATGTAGTGAACGGATTGATAAAAAATGAAACGTGAAATTTTGGAAAAATCAATATTTTTCGTGGGCTATAACTCACAAGTTTTTGGACAAAAACTGAAATGCTAAAAAATTTGCTATTGTGGACAATTTAATTCCATTTTTTACACCCACATATATTGGTAATGTGTTATATAATGAATGGAGGAAAAAAAATTAGAAACATGAAATTTTTGGAAAATCACTAGTTTTTCAAGGGCAATAACTCATGAGTTTTGGCAAAAAACATAAAAGTTCAAAAAAAAATTATTATGGACAATTTAATGCCATTTTTACACCAAACTATATTGGTAATGTGTTATATAATGAATCGAGTGAAAAAAATAGGAACGTGAAATTTTTGAAAAGTTTCTATTTTTCGTGGGCTATAACTCACGAATTTTTGTCAAAAATAAAAGTGTTCAAAAATTTTCAGTTGCGGACAATTTAATTCCATTTTTTACACCCACCTATATTGGTAATGTGTTATAAAATTAATGGAGTGAAAAAATGGAAACGTGAAATTTTTAAAAAATCATTATTTTTCGTGGGCAATAACTCAAGAGTTTTAATAAAAAAACGACAAGTTTAAAAAACTTTCTTTTTAAGACTATTTTCGTGTCATTTTTTACAGCTACCTATATTGGTAACATGTTATCTAGTGAACGGATTGAGAAAATCAGAAATGTAAATTTTTGAAAAAATCAATATTTTTCGTGGGTTATAACTAACGAGTTTTGGCCAAAAACAAAAAAGTTCAAAAATTTGCCATTGTGGAAAATCTAATGCCATTTTTTGCACCCTCTTCAATTGGTACTGTGTTATATCATGAATGGAGTAAAAAAAATCGAAACGTGAAATTTCTAAAAAATCACTATTTTTCGTGGACAATAACTCACAAGTTTTAGTACAAAATGGCAACTTTTAAAAACTGGTACTTTTGGACTATTTTTATGTCATTTTTTACACCCACCTATAATGGTAATGTGTTATATAATGAATGGTATGAAAAAAATAGAAACGTGAAGTTTTTGAAAAATCACTACTTTTGTGGGCTATGACTCATGAGTTTTGGCCAAAAACAGAAATATTCAAAACTTTTCTATTGTAGACAATTTAATGCCATTTTTTAAACCCACCTATATTGGTAATGTGTTATATAATTAATGGAGTGAAAAAAATATAAACGTGAAATTGTTGAAAAATCACTATTTTTCGTAAGCTATAACTCACGAGTTTTAACAAAAAATAGAAATGTTCAAAATTTTGATATTGTAGACAATTTAATGCCAATTTTTACACCCACCTATATTGGTAATTTGTTATATAAATAATGGAGTGAAAAAAATAGAAACGTGAAATTTAAAAAAAATCACAATTATTCGTGGGCTATAACTCACGAGTTTTAGTAAAAAAATGACAAGTTTAAAAAACTGGCTTTTTCGAACTATTTTCATGTCATTTTTTATAGCTACCTATATTGGTAACCTGTTATCTAGTTAACGGATTGATAAATATAGAAATGTAATTTTTTTTGAAAAATCAATATTTTTCGTGGGCTATAACTCACAAGTTTTGGCCAAAAACAGAAATGTTCAAAAATTTGATATTGTTGAAAATTTAATGCCATTTTTTACCCCCACCTATATTGGAAAATTTTTATATAATGAATGGTGTAAAAAAATTTGAATCGTCAAATTTCTGAAAAATCACTATTTTTCGTGGACAATAACTCACGAGTTTTAGTAAAAAGGGAAACTTTGAAAAACAGGCCGTTTTGGATTATTTTTATGTCATTTTTTACACCCACCTATAATGGTAATGTGTTATATAATGAATGGTGTGAAAAAAATAGAAACGTGAAAATTTTAAAAAATCACTATTTTTCGTGGGCTATAACTCACGATTTTTGGCCAAAAAAAGAAATGTTAAAAAATTTGTTATTATGGACAATTTATTGCCATTTTTACACCCACCTATATTGGTAATGTGTTATATAATGAATGGAGTGAAAAAACAGAAACATGAAATTTTTAAAAAATCATTATTTTTCGTGGGCTATAACTATCGAGTTTTAGTAAAAAACGACAAATTTAAAAAACTGGCTTTTTCAGACTATTTGCATATCATTTTTTACTGCTACCTATATTGGTAACGTATTATCTAGTGAACAGATTTTTTTTTTTTTTTTTTGGCTAATCATCCCAAACTCGGGGGGCGCCACTCCCAGTTTATTGATTGAAAATCAGATTACAAAAGCAATGGCGGATATATCCACACCATTAGTACATGTGAAAGCTATAAAAAGGGAGGACTCCTCCCTTACAATTTAGTATCTATCTAAAGTTTGAGAATTGAAATTTGGAGTACTTCCTCCATTACATGGTAAGTGGTTGCAAACTGTTGAGAATAATACAAAGGCTGTCTAAGACTAATAACCTTTATATAATAATCAACTGCTAGTTTCCACTTTTTCTAATCGAAGTTGATAATTCTTATAAAAATATTGCCTTATTGGCCAAAGTAAACAACATACACGACAGAGTGTATATGATATAACTAGATATGCATATAACTGATTGCAGGATGAGAGGATGTGAAAATGGACATCAACATTATTGGTGGTTAATAGGCCTAACAACAGCAGCCTATGACCCTTACATTTGGAAACAAAGGCCTAACATCTGCAGCCTATGCCCGTTACAAAAAGAACTTTTAGTTTACCTTGGATGTAATGATGTATGGAAGACCAAGTCTTTCTCCTCTTACAGCTTGCTGAATTTTTGGATGCAGTAGGCTTTCTGAGTTGATTTCCATATGGGGATGTATCTCAGCACATTTGGCTAGCAGTATCGCTGCTGAGTTTGTTTGTTTAGGCGTTAGTTCCCATCGAGGTTGAGGTTGTAACTCTATTAACCTTTGAAATGGTTCCTTTATTCTCCAGGGAAGCTTTTTCTTTTTCTGTAGCCATGAAATCAGATTTTTTGAGCTTGATTCAACGCTTAGATTAAACAGGAAACCTCTTTGGTGACAGCTTTTGATGCCCACCAGCGCTGCCTCAATCAAAACCAGCTCCTGTAAATTAAGATTAGTAGAATCTGATTTGAAGTAAAAGGCTAAAATCATTTTGCCCTGATTGTCTCTTACAATTCCACCACCAAGTCCTTCACTATTTCTATTGACGAATCCATGAATATTCAGTTTGAAGTGTTTATCCTTGGGGGGATGCCATTTTATGTATAAGGTGTGAATTCTGTTTGAAGTATGAAGCGTTGAGTCCCAGAATTCATTCCATTTGAGAGTTGTCCATTTTATATCATGGAAGTAGTTAGACAATATGGACTTTAATTCTTCAAAGGAAGATTTTATCATATTACCTATATTCCATTCTTCTTCCTCGTATATCCATTTGTTTCTAGCTTTCCATAGTACCCAACAAATAATGATTGGAATAACTTGGATGATTAGTTTACATGTACTATTTTTCGCTGACTGATTCCACCAATGATGCAAAAATGGAATTAATCGTTGAGAATTAGGTGAAATGTAGATCCCTAGTTCACTACCATATGATATCCACAGTTTTGATGCATTATCGCAATTCAGAAAAATATGGTCTATTGTGTCTAAACCAGATTGACAGCACACACATTTAAAGGGACCATGAATGTTAAATCTATACAAAATTTCTCCTATTGGAAGTTGTGATTTAAGAAGACGTAACATGAAGAAAGATTGTTTTGTTGCAATGCTAGAATTCCATAGGAATTTTCCTAAGAACCACTGGATTTGGGGGTTGTGTGTAGCTAATTGAAAAGCTGATTTAAATGTAAATAACCCAGAAGTGGTTAAAGTCCAAATGTTAGGATTCTGATTTTCATTTTCAACAAGGGGTTGTGATAAAATGAATGGATCTATGTGAGGAGCGATTGCTTTCATTCTATCCCATGTTCTAGACATGTTCTTTGGAGCATTTTGCATGGGATGACAGTATCTGTTCATTAAGAATTTAGCCCAAAGGGATTCCTGTTCCCTAAACCTCCACCACAGCTTGTACGAGAAGGCTTTTTGAATGTCAAAGAGAGATCTGATACCAATGCCTCCGGCTTGATAAGGTACACATAGCTTGTTCCAAGCAATCCAGTGATGCTTTGGTTTATGATTTAATGTACCCCAAAGAAAATTGGCAAAAATTGATTCAAGTTTTTGTAGGATTTTCTTTGGGGGATTAGCTCCAAGAAGAAAATGAATAGGCATAGCCGAAAGAACTGATTTTATGAGGGTAATTCTTCCTCCACTGGAGAGAAACTTGGAGCTCCATGAGTTTATTTTCAAAAGAGTATTTTGAATTAGTGGCTCATAGTACTTGAATTTGTGAACAGATTGATAAAAATAGAAATGTAAATTTTTTGAAAAATCAATATTTTTCGTGGGCACTAACGAGTTTTGGCTAAAAACAGAAATGCTCAATAATTTGCGATTGTGGAAAATTTAATGCCATTTTTTATACCCACCTATATTGGTAATGTTTTACATAACGAATGGAGTGAAAAAAATTGAAACGTGAAATTTCTAAAAAATCAAAATCTTCCGTGGACTATAACTCACGAGTGTATGTAAAAAACGGCAAATTTTAAAAACTGGCTGTTTTGGACTATTTCGATGTCATTTTTTACACCCAACTGTATTGGTAATGTGTTATATAATAAATGCAGTGAAAAATATTGAAACGTGAAATTTTTGAAAAATCACTATTTTTCGTGGGCTGTAACTCACAAGTCTTTGTAACAAATGGCAAGTTTAAAAAACTTGATGTTTTGGACTATTTTCATGCTATTTTTTACACCCACCTATATTGGTAACGTGTTATATAATGAATGGAGTGAAAAAAATATAAATGTGAAATTTTTGAAAAATCACTATTTTTTATGGGCTATAACTCATGAGTTTCGGCCAAAAAAAGAAATGTTCAAAAATTTGCTATTGTGGACAATTTAATGCCATTTTTTTCACCCACCTATATTGGAAATTTGTTATGTAATGAATGGGGTGAAAAATTAGAAACGTGAAATTTTGAAAAATAACTATTTTTCGTGGGCACTCACGAGTTTTGGCAAAAAACAGAAATGTTCAAAAATTTTCTATTGTGAACAATTTAATGCCATTTTTTACACCCACCTATATTGGTAATGTGTTATATAATGAATGGAGTGGAAACAATAGAAACGTGAAATTTTTATAAAATCACTATTTTTCGTGGGCTATAACTCACGAGTTTCGGCCAAAAACAGAAATGTTCAAAAATTTTGTATTGTGGACAATATAATGCCATTTTTTACACCCAACTATATTGAAAATGTGTTATATAATTAATGGAGTGAAAAAAATTTGAAACGTGAAATTTTTAAAAAATCACAATTTTTCGTGGGCTATAACTCACGAGTTTTTGAAAAAAACGACAAGTTTAAAAAACTTGCTTTTTCGAACTATTTTTATATCATTTTAAACAGCTGTCTATATTGGTAACGTGTTATCTAGTGAACAAATTGATAAAAATAGCAACGTGAAATTTTGGAAAAATCAATATTTTTCGTGTGCTATAACTCACGAGTTTTTGGCCAAAAACAGAAATGTTAAAAAATTTGCTATTGTGGACAATTTAATGCCGTTTTTACACCCAACTATATTGGTAATATGCTATATAATGAATGGAGTTAAAAAAATAGAAACGTGAAATTTTTGAAAAATCACTATTTTTCAAGGGCTATAACTCACCAGTTTTGGAAAAAAATAGAAAAGTTCAAAAATTTGTTATTGTGGACAATTTAATGCCATTTTTTACACCAAACTATATTTGTAATGTGTTATATAATGAATGGAGTGAAAAAAATAGAAACGTGAAATTTTTAAAAATTCACTATTTCTCGTGGGCTATAACTCACGAGTTTTTGCCAAAAATAAAAATGTTCAAAAATTTTCAGTTATAAAATTTTCAGTCATTCAAAAATTTAATGCTATTTTTACACCCACTTATATTGGTAATGTGTTATAAAATTAATGGAGTGAAAAAATAGAAATATGAAATTTAAAAAAAATCATTATTTATCGTGGGCAATAACTCACGAGTTTTAGTAAAAAATGACAAGTTTAAAAAACTGGCTTTTCGAACTATTTTCGTGTCATTTTTTACAGCTACCTATATTGGTAACATGTTATCTAATGAATGGATCGATAAAATCGGAAATGTAAATTTTTGAAAAATTCAATATTTTTCCTGGGCTATAACTCACGACTTTTGACCAAAAATAGAAATGTTCAAAATTTTGATATTGTGGACAATTTAATGCAATTTTTTGAACCCCACCTATATTGGTAATCTGTTATATAATGAATGGAGTGAAAAAAATAGAAACGTTAAATTTTTGAAAAATTACTATTTTTCGTAAGCTATAACTCACGAGTTTTGACCAAAAATAAAAATGTTCAAAATTTTGATATTGTGGACAATTTAATGCCAATTTTTACACCCACATATATTGGTAATGTGTTATATAAATAATGGAGTGAAAAAAATAGAAACGTGAAATTTAAAAAAATCACAATTTTTCGTGGGCTATAACTCACGAGTTTTAGTAAAAAAATGACAAGTTTAAAAAACTGGCTTTTTCGGACTATTTTCATGTCATTTTTTATAGCTACCTATATTGGTAACCTGTTATCTAGTGAACGGATTGATAAATATAGAAATGTAATTTTTTTGAAAAATCAACATTTTTCGACGGCTATAAGTCACGAGTTTTGGCCAAAAACAGAAATGTTCAAAAATTTGATATTGTGGAAAATTTAATGCCATTTTTTACCCTCAACTATATTGGAAAATTGTTATATAATGCATGGAGTAAAAAAATTGAAACGTGAAATTTTTGAAAAATCACTATTTTTCGTGGACAATTACTCACGAGTTTTAGTAAAAAATGGCAACTTTTAAAAACTAGCTGTTTTGGACTATTTTTATGTCATTTTTTACACCCACCTATAATGGTAATGTGTTATACAATGAATGGTGTGAAAAAAATAGAAACGTGAAAATTTTAAAAAATCACTATTTTACGTGGGCTATAACTCACGATTTTCGGCCAAAAAAAGAAAAGTTAAAAAATTTGTTATTGTGGACAATTTATTGCCATTTTTACACCAACCTACATTGGTAATGTGTTATATAATGAATGGAGTGAAAAAAAATAGAAACATGAAATTTTTAAAAAATCACTATATTTTGTGGGCTATAACTCTCGAGTTTTAGTAAAAAATGACAAGTTTAAAAAACTGGCTTTTTCAGAGTATTTGCATATCATTTTTTACAGCTACCTATATTGGTAACGTGTTATCTAGTGAACGGATTGATAAAAATAGAAATGTAAATTTTTTGGAAAAATTAATATTTTTCGTGGGTTATAACTCACGAGTTTTGGCCAAAAACAGAAATGCTCAATAATTTACGATTGTGGAAAATTTAATGCCATTTTTTACACCCACCAATATTGGTAATGTTTTATATAATGAATGGAGTGAAAAAATTGAAACGTGAAATTTCTAAAAAAATCAAAAACTTTCGTGGACTATAACTCACGAGTGTAAGTAAAAAACGGCAAATTTTAAAAACTAGCTATTTTGGACTATTTTGTTGTCATTTTTTACACCCACCTGTATTGGTAATGTGTTAGATAATGAATGGAGTGAAAAAATATTTAAACATGAATTTTCAAAAAGTCATTATTTTTCGTGGGCTGTAACTCTCAAGTTTTTGTAACAAATGGCAAGTTTAAAAAACTTGATGTTTTGGACAATTTTCATGTCATTTTTTACACCCACCTATATTGGTAATGGGTTATATAAGGAATGGAGTGAAAAAATAGAAACGGGAAATTTCTGAAAAATCACTATTTTTCGTGGGCTATAACTCACGTGTTTCAGTAAAAAAATGACAAGTTTAAAAAACTTGCATTTTCGGAATATTTTCATGTCATTTTTTAAAGCTATCTATACTGGTAACGTGTTATCTACTGAACAGATTGATAAAAATAGAAACGTGAAATTTTGAAAAAAATCAATATTTTTCGTGGGCTATAACTCACGAGTTTTGGCAAAAAAAATGTTTAAAAATTTGCTATTGTGGACAATTTAATGCCATTTTTTACACCCACCTATATTGAAAATGTGTTATATAATGAATGGAGTTAAAAAAAATAGGAACGTGAAATTTTTGAAAAATCACTATTTTTCGTGGGTTATAACTCACGAGTTTTGGCAAAAAACAAAAATGTTCAAAAATTTGTTATTGTGGACAATTTAATGCCATTTTTACACCAAACTATATTGGTATTGTGTGATATAATGAATAGCGTGAAAAAAATAGAAACGTGAAATTTTTGAAAAATCACTATTTTTCGTGGGCTATAACTCACGTGTTTTTGCCAAAATTAAAAATGTTAAAAATTTTCAATTGTGGACAATTTAATTCCATTTTTACACCCACCTATATTGGTAATGTGTTATATAATAAATAGAGTTAAAAAATAGAAACGTGAAATTTTAAAAAAATCATTATTTTTCGTGGGCTATAACTCAAGAGTTTTAGAAAAAAACGACAAGTTTAAAAAATTGGCTTTTTCGGACTATTTTCGTGTCATTTTTTACAGCTACCTATATTGGTAACATGTTATCTAGTGAATGGATTAATAAAATTGGAAATGTAAATTTTTGAAAAAATCAATGTTTTTCGTGTGCTAACTCACGAGTTTTGGCCAAAACCAGAAATGTTCAAAAATTTGCTATTGTGGAAAATTTAATGCCATTTTTTGCACCCACCTTAATTGGTACTGTGTTATATAATGAATAGAGTAAAAAAAATTGAAACGTGAAATTTCTAAAAAATAACTATTTTTCGTGGACAATATAACTCACGAGTTTTAGTAAAAAACGGCAACTTTTAAAAACTGGCTGTTTTGGACTATTTTTATGTCATTTTTTACACCCACCTATAATGGTAATGTGTTATATAATGAATGGTGTGAAAAAAAATAAAAACGTGAAATTTTTGAAAAATCACTACTTTTCGTGGGCTATATAACTCACGAGTTTTGGCCAAAAACAGAAATATTCAAAAATTTGTTATTGTGTACAATTTAATGCCATTTTTTAAACCCGCCTATATTGGTAATGTGTTGTATAATGAATGGAGTAAAAAACATAGAAACGTGAAATTTTTGAAAAATCACTATTTTTCGTAAGCTATTACTCACGAGTTTTGGCCAAAAATAGAAATGTTCAAAAAATTGCTATTGTGGACAATTTAATGCTATTTTTTATACCCACCTATATTAGTAATGTGTTATATAAATAATAGAGTGAAAAAAATAGAACTGTGAAATTTAAAAAAAAATCA
This sequence comes from Ophiorrhiza pumila, assembly GCA_016586305.1. Classification (NCBI taxonomy): domain Eukaryota; kingdom Viridiplantae; phylum Streptophyta; class Magnoliopsida; order Gentianales; family Rubiaceae; genus Ophiorrhiza; species Ophiorrhiza pumila. Next base: position 1,001,805 of record BLIW01000007.1, read on the forward strand.
CAATTTTTCGTGGTCTATAACTCCCGAGTTTTAGTAAAAAATGACAAGTTTAGAAAACTGGCTTTTACGGACTATTTTCGTATCATTTTTTACAGCTATCTATATTGGTAACATGTTATCTAGTGAACGGATTGATAAAATCGGAAAAGTAAATTTTTGAAAAAATCAATATCTTTCGTGGGCTATAACTCACGAGTTTTGGCCAAAAACATAAATGTTAAAAAATTTGCTATTGTGGAAAATTTAATGCCATTTTTTGCACCCTCCTTAATTGGTACTGTGTTATATAATGAATGGAGTAAAAAATTGAAAAGTGAAATTTCTGAAAAAATACTATTTTTCGTGGACAATAACTCACGAGTTTTAGTAAAAAATGGCAACTTTTAAAAACTGACTGTTTTGGACTATTTTTAAGTCATTTTTTACACCCCACCTATAATGGTAATGTGTTATATAATTAATGGTGTGAAAAAAATAGAAACGTGAAATTTTTGAAAAATCACTACTTTTCGTGGGCTATAACTCACGAGTTTTGGCCAAAAACAGAAATATTCAAAAATTTTCTACTGTTGACAATTTACTGCCATTTTTTAAACCCAAATATATTGGTAATGTGTTATATAATGAATGGAGTGAAAAAAAATAGAAACGTTAAATTTTTGAAAAATCACTATTTTTCGTAGCAGTAACTCACGAGTTTTGGCCAAAAATAGAAATGTTTAAAAATTTGATATTGTGGACAATTTAATACCAATTTTTACACACACCTATATTGGTAATGTGTTATATAAATAATGGAGTGAAAAAAATAGAAACGTGAAATTTAAAAAAAATCACAATTTTTCGTGGGGTATACTCACGAGTTTTAGTAAAAAAATGACAAATTTAAAAAACTGGCTTTGACGGACTATTTTCATGTCATTTTTTATAGCTACCTATATTGGTAACCTGTTATCTAGTGAACGGATTGATAAATATAGAAATGTAAATTTTTTGAAAAGTTAATATTTTTCGTGGGCTATAACTCTCGAGCTTTGGCCAAAAACAGAAATGTTCAAAAATTTGATATTGTGGAAAATTTAATGTCATTTTTTACCCGCACCCATATTGGAAAATTGTTATATAATGATTGGAGTAAAAAAATTTAAACGTGAGATTTCTGAAAAATCACTATTTTTCGTGGACAATAACTCACGAGTTTTAGTAAAAAATGGCAACTTTTAAAAACTGGCTGTTTTGGACTATTTTTATGTCATTTTTTACACCCACCTATAATGGTAATGTGTTATACAATGAATGGTGTGAAAAAAATTAGAAACGTGAAAATTTTAAAAAAAATCACTACTTTTCGTGGGCTATAACTCTCGAGTTTCAGTAAAAACATGTGTTATACAATGAATGTGTTATATAATGAATGGATTGAAAAAACAGAAACATGAAATTTTTAAAAAATCACTATTTTTCGTGGGATATAACTCTCGAGTTTCAGTAAAAAAACAACAAGTTTTAAAAACAGGCTTTTTCAGACTATTTGCATAACATTTTTTACAGCTACCTATATTGGTAACGTGTTATCTAGTGAACGGATTGATAAAAATAGAAATGTAAATTTTTTGGAAAAATCAATATTTTTCGTGAGCTATATCTCACGAGTTTTGGCCAAAAACAGAAATGCTCAATAATTTGCGATTGTGGAAAATTTAATGCCAGTTTTTACACCCACCTATATTGGTAATATTTTATATAATGAATGGAGTGAAAAAAATTAAAACGTGAAATTTCTAAAAAATCAAAATTTTTCGTGGACTATAACTCACGAGTGTAAGTAAAAAACGGCAAATTTTAAAAACTGGTTGTTTTGGAATATTTTGATGTCATTTTTTACACCCACCTGTATTAGTAATGTGTTATATAATGAATGGAGTGAAAAAAATATTGAAACGTGAAATTTTCGAAAAATCACTATTTTTCGTGGGCTGTAACTCACGAGTTTTTGTAACAAATGTCAAGTTTAAAAAACTTGATGTTTTGGACAATTTTATGTCATTTTTTACACCCACCTATATTGGTAATGTGTTATATAATGAATGGAGTCAAATCACTGCCTCTCCAAGTCGGTATATCCATATCAACGCTAAGTTCAATCAATTAAGTGTAGCTATCCAGATGACCTTTATGTATAAGTGTAGGTAGCCAGATTTATTCAGCAAATGGAATCAACAATCGGCCAGACTAACACATGAATGCTTTAGCAGCAACAATTTGAGCATATGCAATAATGAGTGCAGGACCGTCCTCAAATCAAATTTATTCAAGTCCAAAAGGAATCAATTCAAGTTCAAAATGAATGTTTTAACAGCATTTATTCAAGTTCAGGACTAACACATGAAGTTCAAAATTGATGTATCAACAGCAATATTTCCAAGTTCAAAATCGATGGATTATTTCATCGAATCCAGCAGTTCACAACTAACCAATTACCTCCAGATTTTTAGCCATTTCCTCAGCTCCGATTGTCCCGTTTATTCAATCTCCTCATAGCTCCGATTATCACGTTCTTCAAAATGAGTGTTTAACCGCCTCTGAGTTGTGAACAGTGACCATTGAGTTCTGAATAGTACATAGGCAGCTTGAGCAGCAGCCGAGTTGATGGAGGTGGGATCTCCGGTGTGGATGGCAGATCTGTGGAAGGTTATGGAAACCTTTCTCTTCGATTTCTTGTTGGAGCTTGCTGGTCAAAGTGCTCCCTTGGACTCGCTGCATACGCCTCCCGATCTGCACAGATCTAAGGCTATGAACCTCCAACCCGCAGCTCCATAGCTGAGGTTTAATGCTTCAATTGAAGATATTATCTTTGGAGGGGCGTGGGAAGCTTGCTGATGGAGAATATGATGGCTCCAATCGGTGGCTGTGGCTGGTTGGGCGAGTTGGTGAGAGGTGGTTAGGAGGCTGGAGAAGAGGGTGACGGTGGAGAAGGTGATGGGTGGTGAAAAGGAAGCTAGAGTAGAAGAGAAGAAGAGTTGAGTTGACCGGCTCTGGCCTCGGTGGTGGAAAGCTGAAGATTTTAGAGAGATGGCAGAGAGAATTTTAGAGAGAGACGGTGATTGTTTCGGTTGGGTTATACATCACTTTTTTTTGATAAAAATGACCAATTTCAAAAACTTGTGGTTGGTGGCCATTTTTGTGCCGTTTTTTTCACTTATATCAAATGGTGGTGTGCTATCTAATAAATGGTGGTAAAAAATAGAATGTTAAAAAATTTTAAAAATGACCATTTTTGTTGGTTATAGAACACGTTTTTTTGCCTTAAACGGATAAACTTCAAAAAGTTACTGTCGAAGGCCGTTTTGGTGCCGTTTTAGTGATTTTTCAAAATTTTCACGTTTCTAGTTTTTTTCACTCCATTCATTGTATAACACATTACCAATATAGGTGGGTGTAAAAAATGGCTTTAAATTGTCCACAATAGCAAATTTTTAAACATTTCTGTTTTTGGCCAAAACTCGTAAGTTATAGCGCTACCGAAAAATATTGATTTTTCTAAAATTTTGCGATTCAATTTTTATCAATCCATTCACTAGATAACATGTTACCAGTATCGATAGGTCTAAACAATGACATGAAAATTGTCCGAAAAAGCCAGTTATTTAAACTCGTCAATTTTTACTAAAACTCGTGAGTTATTTCACGTTTCTATTTTTTTCACTCCATTAATTATACAACACATTACCAATATAGGTGGGTGTAAAAAATGGAATTAAATTGTCCACAATAGAAAATTTTTGAACATTTATGTTTTTGGCCGAAACTCGTGAATTATAGCCCACGAAAAATAGTGATTTTTCAAAATTTTCACGTTTCTAATTTTTTCACTCCATTCATTATATAACACATTACCAATATAGGTGGTTGTAAAAAATAGCATTAAATTGTCTACAATAGAAAATTTTTGAACATTTTTATTTTTTCCCAAAACTTGTGAGTTATAGCCCACGAAAAACAGTGATTTTTTAAAAACTTCACGTTTCTAATTTTTTCACTCCATTAATTACATAACACATTTCCAATATTGGTGGTTGTAAAAAATAGCATTAAATTGTCTACAATAGAAAATTTTTGAACATTTTTATTTTTTTCCCAAAACTTGTGAGTTATAGCCCACGAAAAATAGTGATTTTTTAAAAACTTCACGTTTCTAATTTTTTCACTCCATTAATTACATAACACATTTCCAATATAGGTGGGTGTAAAAAATGGCATTAAATTGTCCACAATAGAAAATTTTTGAACATTTCTGTTTTTGGTCGAAACTCGTGAGGTATAGCCCACGAAAAATAGTGATTTTTCAAAAATTTCACGTTTCTATTTTTTTCACTCCATTCATTATATAACACATTACCAATATAGGTGGTTGTAAAAAATAGCGTTAAATTGTCTACAACAAAAAATTATTGAACATTTTTATTTTTTCCCAAAACTTGTGCGTTATAGCACACGAAAAATAGTGATGTTTTAAAAACATCACATTTCTAATTTTTTCACTTCATTAATTATATAACACATTTCCAATATAGGTGGGTGTTAAAAATGGCATTAAATTGTCCACAATAGAAAATTTTTGAACATTTCTGTTTTTGGCCGAAACTCGTGAGGTATAGCCCACGAAAAATAGTGATTTTTAAAAAATTTCACGTTTCTATTTTTTCACTCCATTCATTATATAACACATTACCAATATAGGTGGGTGTAAAAAATGGCATTAAATTGTCCACCATAGGAAATTTTAAAAAATTTCTATTTTTGGCCAAAACTCGTGTGTTATAGCCCACGAAAAATAGTGATTTTTCAAAAAATTCACGTTTCTAATTTTTTTCACTCCATTGATTATATAACAAATTACCAATATAGGTGGGTGTAAAAAATGGCATTAAATGGCATTTATCATTTTCTTCTTGTAACGATACGTTTGGGTATATCCAGTATCGCATTTTGCCCACTATGTATATATATATATATATACGCTCGGTTTAAAAACAAAAATTGTCCACAATAGAAAATTTTTGAACATTTCTGTTTTTGGCCGAAACTCGTGAGGTATAGCCCACGAAAAATAGTGATTTTTCAAAATTTTCACGTTTCTATTTTTTTCACTCTATTAACTATATAACACATTACCAATATCGGTGGGTGTAAAAAATGACATTAAATTGCCCACAATTGTAAATTTTTTAACCTTCCTTGTTTTTGGTCGAAACTCGTGAGTTATAGCAAACGAAAATTATAGATTTTTCAAAATTTTCACGTTTCTAATTTTTTCACTCCATTAATTGTATAACACATTACCAATATAAGTGGGTGTAAAAAATGGCATTAAATTGTCCACAATAGAAAAATTTTGAACATTTATGTTTCTGGCCGAAACTCATGAGTTATTTCCCACGAAAAATAGTGATTTTTCAAAAATTTCACGTTGCTATTTTTTTCACTCAATTCATTACATAACACATTACCAATATAGATGGGTGCAAAAAATGGCATTAAATTTTCCGCAATTGCAAATTTATAAACATTTCTATTTTTGGGAAAAACTCGTGAGTTAAAGCCCACTAAAAATATTGATTTTTCCAAAATTTCACGTTTATATTTTTATCAATCCGTTCACTAGATAACACTTACTAGTATAGATAGCTGTAAAAAATAACATGAAAATAGTCTGAAAAAGCCAGTTTTTTTAAACTTGTCATTTTTTACTAAAACTCGTGAATTATAGCCCACAAAAAATAGTGATTTTATAAAACTTTCACGTTTCTATTTTTTCACTCCATTAATTTTATAAGAAATTACCAATATAGGTGGGTGTAAAAAATAGCATTAAATTGCCCACAACAGAAAATTTTCGAACATTTCTGTTTTTGGCCTACGAAAAATAGTCATTTTTTAAAATTTTCACGTTTCTATTTTTTTCACTCCATTCATTATATAACACATTACCAATATAGGTGGGTGTAAAAAATGGCATTAAATTGTCCACAATAGAAAAATTTTGGACATTTCTGTTTTTTGGCAAAACTCGTGAATTATAGCCCACGAAAAATAGTGATTTTTTTAAAAACTTAGCGTTTCTAAGTTTTTCAATCCAGTAATTATATAACACATTTCCAATATAGGTGGTGTAAAAAATGGCATTAAATTGTCCACAATAGAAAATTTTGAACATTTCTGGGTTGCGATGTGATATTTAATGAATTGGGTAAAAAAAATAGAAAGTTAAAAAAATTAAAAATTGACCATTTTTTGTGATTTATAGAACACGTAATTTTTGTTAAAACTGCAAAATTTAAAAAAATTGCCGTTAGTGGCTATTTTCGTGCCATTTTTTGAACTCTTATCAAATGGCGCGATGCTTTATCTAATGAATGGTGTTAAAAAATATAAATTTAGAAATTTGAAAAAAATAACCATTTTTTGTGGGTTATAGCACATGTTTTGTAGTGTAAAACGGCAAAATTTCAAAAAATTGCTGTAGAAGGCCGTTTTGGTGCCCTTTTTGCACTCATATCAAATGGCGATGTGCTATCTAATTAATGGTGTAAAAAAAGAAATTTAGAAATTTTAAAAAATGACCATTTTTTGTGGGTTATAGCAAAGGTTTTTTCCCTTAAATGGCAAAACTTTAAAAAGTTACCGTCGAAAGCCGTTTTGGTGCCATTTTTTGCACTCATATCAAATTGCGATGTGCTATCTAATGAATTATGTAAAAAAATAGAAAGTTAAAAAATTTAGAAAATGACCATTTTTGTGGGTTATAGATCACGTTTTTTTGCCCAAAATGGCAAATTTCAAAAACTTGTCGTCAGTGGCCATTTTTTGCACTCATATCAAATGGCGGTGCGCTATCTAATGAATGGTGTTAAAAAATAAAAAGTTAAAAAATTAAAAAATGACCGTTTTTGTGGGTTATAGCACACATTTTTTAGCCTTAAATGGAAAAACTTTAAAAAGTTACCGTTAAAGGCCGCTTTTGTGCCATTTTTTGCACTCATATCAAATTTCAATGTGATATCTAAAAAATTGTGTAAAAAAATAGAAAGTTAAAAATTTTAAAAATGACCTTTTTTGAGGATTATAGATCACCTTTTTTTACCAAAAAGACAAATTTAAAAAACTTGTCGTCGGTGGTTGTTTTTTGTGCCGTGTTTTGCACTCACATCAAATTGCAATGTGATATTTAATGAATTGTGTAAAAAATAGAAAGTTAAAACTTTTTGAAAATGACCATTTTATGTGGGTTATAGAACACTTTTTTAGCCTAAAACGGCAAAAGTTGTCGTCGAAGGCAGTTTTGGTGCCGTTTTTTGCACTCATATGAAATTGCGATGTGTTATCTTATAAAATATGTTTTTTTTGGCTAATCATCCCTTTTGCGGGGGGCACCACTCCCTATTTTATTGATAATAAGAAAAGGTACAGCAAAACGATAATGGCGGATATACTCACACCATTAGCACATTTGGAAAGCGGTAAAATAAGGAGGCCTCCTCCCTTACATAAGATTGTCTTGATTTTAAGAATATAAATTAGGAGTACTTCCTCCTTTACACGGACCTAATCTGAAATTATAGTTGGACATAGGTAAATCAAGCCCCTCCTTTTACAATGAGTCCTTAGTGCTTCTATGATTATTGAGATGCTTGCAAACACAAATATTTGAACAGAGGCCTAACTTCAGCAGCCAAGAAAATTCAGATTATGGGCACAGCTTTGAAGAAAAAGGCCTAACTTCAGCAGCCAAAGGATTTTTAAACTTGAAAAGACTAAATAGCCTAACATCAGCAGCCATTGGTCGTTTAAGAGTGAGCAAATCATAAAGAGATTTATATTGGTGAGATCTTTTGATATATGGGATTCCAAGCCTTTCTAGTCTGATTACCTTTTGAATTTTTTCCGGAAGGTTGCGTTCTTCTAGAATTATTTCGTCCGGTTGCGACACAGCTGATTTTGCTAACAGATTGGCGACCACAATTTCCTCTTTTTGGCACTTCATCCAAGTGTTTGGCAGGCAGATATCTAGTAACTCTTGCATTACTTGTCTGAGATTCCAGAGCCCCTTTTTCTTTTTTTGTAGCCATGCATGAATGTTGCTTGAGGAGGATGTAATGTATATGTTTGAGATGAAACCCTTTGTGGTGCATAGCTTCAAACCTTGTATGGCTGTTTGAATAATGATCTGTTCACTTGAAATCAAGTTAGTGGATGTGAAAAGCTTAGTAAAAGCAAATATCAATGAACTCTCACAATTTCTCAGAACTCCACCTCCTTGGCCTAAATTGCCATTGAAAAAACCATGAATATTCAAGGTGTAGTGATTTCTTTCAGGAGGATGCCATTTAATGTAGTGAACAATAGTCCTTTTTTCAGGAAAAAGGGCTGAATTCCAGAAAAGATTCCATGGGAGATTTATGCATTTTAATTCCTGGAATTTAGCTACTAAACTCACTTTAATCTCTCTGAAAATTATGCTCTTTAATGATTCAAAGTCCCATTTGTCTTCCTCATATAAGATGTTATTTCTGAATTTCCAGATTTGCCAACATATGATGGAAGGTGCTATTTTTGTAATGAAATTTGTGATTTCATTTCATTTTTTCCTTTATGACTCCACCAATGATTAAGAAAGAAACATAGGGATTGAGGATTGGGGGGGAACATAATGCCTATTTCACTACCAAAATTTTTCCATAAAGCTGAAATTAAGAAATTGTGATTGATGGAGTCCTCTTCATGTGGACAGATAATGCATTTAAAAGGCCCGTGAATGTGAAATCTGTGTAGTGCCTGTCCTATTGGAACTTGTGCTTTTAAGAGTCTTAGCATGAAAAAAGATACTTTTAGAGGGATATAAGTATCCCAAATGGAGTTAGCAAAAGGCCAAACAAAATTATTAGACTGAGATACAATGTTGAAAGCAGATTTGAAAGTAAACATACCTGTAGAGGATTGATTCCAAAAAATTTCTCTCTCCCTTGTTGCCTGAAATTCTGTGTGAATGAAAGATTCTATTTGTGGTGCAATAAATAGCATTTTAAAAATAACGATTTTGGGGGGTTATAGATCACGTTTTTTAGACAAAAACGAAAAATTTCAAAAACATGTCGTCGATGGCCATTTACGTGTCATTTTTTCACTCATATCAAATGGTGGTGTGCTATCTAATGAATGGTATTAAAAAATAGAAAGTTAGAAAAAAAAAATAAAAAATGGCCATTTTTTGTGGACTATAGCACATGTTTTTTCACTCATATCAAATTGTAATGTGCTATTTAATGAATTATGTAAAAAAATAAAAAGTTAAAAAATTTAAAAAAATGTCCATTTTTTGCGGGTTATAGATCACATTTTTTGACAAAAACAACAAATTTCAAAAACTTGTCGTCGATGGCCATTTTTGTGCCTTTTTTGCATTCATATCAAATGGCGGTGTGCTATCTAATGAATTGTGTTAAAAAAATAGAAATTTTAAAAATTTTAAAAATGACCATTTTTGGTGGATATAGCACACGTTTTTTTGCCTTAAACGGCAAAACTTCAAAAAGTTACCGTCGAAGGCAGCTTTGGTGCCATTTTTTGCACTCATATCAAATTGCGATGTAATATCTAATGAATTGTGTAAAAAATAGAAAGGTAAAATATTTTAAAAATGACCATTTTTGTGGGTTATAGTAGAACACTTAATTTTTGTTAAAATTGCAAATTTAAAAAAAATTGTCGTCAATGGCTGTTTTTGTGCCCTTTTTGCACTCTTATCAAATGGCGATGTTTTATCTAAAGAATGGTGTAAAAAATATAAATTTAGAAATTTTAAAAAAAGGACCATTTTTGTAGGTAGCACATGTTTTGTTTTGCGTGAAACGACAAAATTTCAAAAAGTTGCCGTCGAAGGCCGTTTTTGTGCCATCTTTTGCACTCTTAACAAATGGCAATGTGTTATCAAGTGAATGGTGTAAAAAATAAAAAATTAGAAATTTTTTAAAATGACCATTTTTTTGTGGGTTATAACACAGGTTTTTTTCCCTTAAATGACAAAACTTCAAAAAGTTGTCGTCGAAGGCCGTTTTGGTGCCCTTTTTTGCACTCAAATAAAATTGCGATGTGCTATCTAATGAATTATGTAAAAAAATAAGAAAGTTAAAAATTGAAAAAATGACCATTTTTTGTTGGTTATAGATCACGTTTTTTTTTTACCAAAATGGCAAATTTAAAACTTGTCATCGGTGGCCGTTTTTGTGCCTTTTTTGCACTCATATCAAATAGCAGTGTGTTATCTAATGAATGGTGTTAAAAAATATTACTAAAAATTTTAAAAATGACCATTTTTTGTCAGTTATAGCACCCAGTTTTTTGCCTTAAACGGTAAAACTTCAAAACTTTACCATTGAAGGCCGTTTTGGTGCCATTTTTTGCACTCATATCAAATTGCGATGTGATATCTAACAAATTGTGTAAAAAAATTGAAAGTTGAAAATTTAAAAATGACTATTTTTTGTGGCTTATAGAGCACGATTTTTTTTTACCAAAATGACAAATTTCAAAAACTTGTCGTCGGTGTCCGTTTGTATCCATGTTTTGCACTCATATCAAATAGCGACGTACTAAATAACGAATGGTGTAAAAAAGAGAAATTTAGAAAAATTTAAAAATGGCCATTTTTTATGTGTTATAGCACACATAATTTTGGTTAAAACGACAAAATTTCAAAAATTGCCGTCAGTGGCCATTTTTTGTGTTGTTTTTTGCACTCATATCAAATGACGATGTACTATCTAATGAATGATTTAAAAAAATAGAAAGTTAGAAATTTTTAAAAATAACCATTTTTTGTGGGTTATAGGCTTATAGCACAGGTTTTTTTGCCTTAAACGGCAAAACTTCAAAAAGTTGTCGTCGAATGCCGTTTTGTTGCCATTTTTTGCACTCATATCAAATTGCGATGTGCTATATAATGAATTATGTAAAAAATAGAAAGTTAAAAAAATTAAAAATGACCATTTTTGTGGGTTATAGATCACGTTTTTTTTACCAAAACGATAAATTTAAAAAACTTGTGTCGGTAGCCATTTTTCTGCCGGTTTTTGCACTCATATCAAACGGCGACGTAATGAATGGTGTAAAAAAAGAGAAAGTTATAAAATTTTAAAAATGACCATTTTTTACGGGTTATAGCACGTTTTGTTTTGCCTAAAACGGCAAAATTTCAAAAAGTTGCTAATGAAAGGCCGCTTTGGTGCCATTTTTTGCACTCATATCAAATGATTACGTACTATTAATTAATTGTGTAAAAAAAAGAAAAAGTTAGATATTTTTAAAAATGACAATTTTTATGGGTTATAACACACGTAATTTTGGTTAAAACGGAAAAATTTTAAAAAAAATCTTCGATGGCCGTTTTTGTGTCGTTTTTTGCACTTATACAAAATAGGGATATGTTATATAATGAATCGTGTAAAAAAATAGAAAGTTATAAATTTTTAAAAATGACTATTTTGTGGGTATAGAACATGTTTTTTTGCCTAAAACAGCAAAATTTCAAAACATTGCCATCGAAGGCTGTTTCGATGCCGTTTTTTGTACCCACATCAAATTGCAATGTGCTATCTAATGAATTATGTAAGAAAATAGAAAGTTAGAAAATTTTAAAAAATGACCATTTTTTGTGGGTTATAGATAATGTTTATTTTTTTTTTGCATAACCTCCATTTAGAGGTGGGGCGCCACTCCCATTATATTAGCATAATTTTTTGGGTGATGGATATACCCTAAAACCACCTTTACACAAAAGTCCTCTATGAACAAAATCCCATAGATAATGTTTTTTTACCAAAACAGTAAATTTCAAAAACTTGTCATCGGTGGTCATTTTCGTACCATTTTTTGCACTCATATCAAATGGCGATGTACTATCTAATGAATGGTGTAAAAAAATTAGATATTTTTAAAAATAACCATTTTTTATGGGTTATAACACATGTATTTTTTGTTAAATCGGTAAAATTTCAAAAAGTTGCATATTGGTGGCCATTTTTGTGCAATTTGTTTGCACTTATATCAAATAAAATGTTTTATCTAAAGAATGGTGTAAAAAATGGAAAGTATGAAATTTTTAAAAATTACTATTTTTGTGGGTTATAGCTCACGTTTTTTTCCTTAAAATGGTAAAATTTCAAAAAGCTGCCAACGAAGGCCATTTTTGTACCATTTTTTGCACTTATATCAAATTATGATATCTAATGAATTATGTAAAAAAATAAAAAGTTAAATATTTTAAAAAATGGCCATTTTTGTGGGTTATAGATCACGTTTTTTTTTTTTATATATATGAATTAATGGATTGGGGAAATCCCGTTTTACAAAAGATACTCCTTTGATCAAAGGACCCTTAAATGGACTCTTGATCAAAAGGGTATTATAGCAAAATGTAGAGGAGCCTTGTACCAGCTAATGACTACCAAGATCCTACAACAAAAGGATGGAGAGCATCTCCATTCACATTTAAGCATATACTCTTTCTAGTATGGGAGAGTCTTCCTTCCACGTCATTAGTTTACTGCCCTATTACAGAGATGAGTAAGAGTTACTCTTTTTCCTTGAGATATATAGCAGTCCCATCTTTTCTGTTGCAGTCAGTCTTAGAAGGTCTCTATGATCATAGTTAATGTGGTGATTTACCAGCCATCTAGCCACATTGTTAGCTTCCTTGGCAATTTGTCTGAAGCTAGCTTGGTTGTTGATAATCTGAATATCTTTGGCATGTTGTCCAGCCCTCCATGATTTCCTCATCAAACCTAGCTGCAATTCTGTGGAGTCTGATTCAATGATGATGTTGCAGTTTCCACTCAGTTTGCATCGAGCAATACTGGAAAGGCAACATTGAATCTCTACCTTTACACTGTCTTCATTAGGATTCTTTAACCTTTGTGCATTTGAATTTTGGGAGGCTCAGCTTATCAGATATGATTATTCGTGAGAGATCCTCTGGCCATGGTTTATCTTCATTCATCAGAGTGTTGGTGGCAAGCCAGATTGCTGCCTGATTAGCACCCTTAAGAGATTTTGTCAACATTGTGGAATTCCTTATCATATTAATCTGCTCCCTCAGGTGATAATGTCTCCATCAGGGTTATAGATCACGTTTTTTTACCAAAACATTAAATTTCTAAAACTTGTCGTCAGTGGTTTCTCTCGTGCCATTTTTTGCACTCATATCAAATGGTGATGTACTATCTAATGAATGGTGTAAAAAATATAAAGTTAAAAAATTTTAAAAATGACCATTTTTTTGGGTTATATCACACATTTTTTTGCCTTAAAAGGCAAAATTTCAAAAAGGTGTCGTCGAAGGCCGTTTTGGTGCCGTTTTTTGCACTTATATCAAATTGGGATGTGATATCTAATGAATTATGTAAAATAATAAAAAGTTTAAAAAATTTTAAAATGACCATTTTTGTTGGTTATAGATCACACGATTTTGTGACCAAAACGGAAAATTTCAAAAACTTGTCGTCGGTGGTAGTTTTCGTGCCCTTTTTGCACTCATATCAAATGGCAATATGCGAAATAATGAATGGTGTAAAAAAAGAGAAAGTTAAAAATTTTTAAAATTGACTATTTTTTATGGGTTATAGCACACGTAATTTTTGTTAAAGCGGCAAAATTTAAAAAAAAATTGTCGTTTTCATGCAGTTTTTAGCTCTCATATCAAATGGCGATGTGCTATCTAATGAATGGTATAAAAAAATTAAAAGTTAGAAATTTTTAAAAATAACCATTTTTGTGGGTTATAACACACATTTTTTGCCTAAAACGGCAATATTTCAAAAAGTTGCAGTCGAAGGCTGTTTTGGTGGCATTTTTTGCACTCATATCAAATTGCGATGTGCTATCTAATGAATTATGTAAAAAAATAGAAAGTTAGAAAATTTTAAAAAATGACCATTTTTGTGGGTTATAGATCACAATTTTTTTTTTAGTTTGGCTGAACCTCTATATTGAGGTGGGTCGCCACTCCCAGTTTATTAATTGATTTTTTGTATGGTGGATATATCCTAATACCACCCTTACAGAAAGTATCCATTTGAACATGTCTCCATTTACATTTCTATGGCGTAATGGAAATATGTTCAAACAGATTTTGCATAATCAAAAGAGTGGAGTACTTCCTCCATTTACAATAGCTTGAGAGACTAACCATAATGTAATGTACAGCAACTACATAGCTGTTTAGTTCAAGTACATTTAACCATAGCAGATATGTGCTTCCTTCCCTATGCACAAAACTCCTTAGTAAAGGAGAGGGACTTTGCATAGATACAAAAAAGGGGAAATGGTCTAACATCGGCAACCACAGCCCTATTAACAAATCCAGGCTTTCATAAATCTTTGCAACAATGGGAAATTGGCCTAACTTCAGCAGCCAATGCCCTTCATTCTTACCGCTTTCCATTCCAGAATTTCTTTCTAAAGATATGTTTATCATTGTGATGTTTCTTTCTGGTTATCAATCCTTTACTTGGACACCCTTTTGAACGTTGGGATGCCCATTATATCCCTAAGGATGATGTTTCTGAATTTTCTTGGTAACAAGTTCTGATCTTCCGACAGTCCTTCTTGAGCAATCCACTTGGCAGCCTGATTTTCTTCCATCATGATGAGGCTTATGATACAGCTTGTCTGAACCAGCCTCAATTTATGCCATTGGTTAATCAGCTTCCAGTTCGGTGCATTATCCTTGATGGCATTATACAGATCATTGTGACTGGGCTCTACAATAATGTTGTACCAGCCCTTATCCCAGCAGTATGTGACCCCTTGTTCTATCATATTCAGCAGCCCATTGAAGATGGAGAAATTTGTAAAAGGAGGGTGATCAATCCTAGAATACACCAATTTTATGATCTTACCTATATTATCTCTAATGACTCCCCTGAAGCATTGGTTATGTTCAGCCCAGTGGTGAGCCACATTTAGCTTTATCCATGATTCTTCTGGAGGCTTCCATTTATACATCTTGATAATTGTCTCCCTTCTGAAGTTGTAGACTGAATTCCAGAAGAAATTCCAATCTTTTGACTCCCACTCCTCCTCAGGGATCTTAATCTTCATAGTCATTACTATTGTTCTGAGGATTTGTTGGGTGATCTGCTAAATCTCTACTTTGTGGCCCTCGTACATAGCCTTATTTCTGGCTTTCCAAATCTCCCAGTAAATAATTAGGAGCATTGTACTTTTCAGGAAGCTGTGAGCTGCATTTTTGGCCTGGATGTCCCACCAGTTTTTGTATGTTTGGTTTATGGAATTGGAGTTTTTATGTACACCTATCTCAGCACCAAATATTCTCCAAATCTGTTTTGCAGTCTTACAGCTTGCAAAGGAGTGGTTAATAGAATCCTCATTGTCAAAACAAAGATAGCATATTAAAGGACCATTAATATTAAATCTATATAAAGTTCCCCCAATGGGGATTCTACCTTTCAGTAATCTATACAACAAGAAGGACATCTTCAAAGGTATGGGCTGACACCAAACCTCCTTCAGAGCAGGAACTATGTTCCTCCTTTGTCTGATCTGATTGAAGGCAGAGCTCATTTTGAACTCTCCAGTCTCGCTGAGCATCCAAGCTAGTTTGTCATCTCCATCAAGTGCAGGAACTAGTGATGATATAATCTTTTGTCTAATTTTAGGCTCTATTCCTGTCAATTTATTTAAATTTCACTCACCATTCCTCACATACTCCCTTAGTGCACCTTGTTCATTGATGGGTTATAGATCACGATTTTTTTTAAGTAAATTTTCCAATATATTACGTAATTTTTGCGTGAGATATCACTCTTACACAAAAAACCTTTATGATCATAAACCCATTAACATGCTAATCCTAATGGGATCATGTTCATAAGGGTAATCAGGAATTAAATGAGGAGTACTAACTCCATTTACAATTGATTCTACCTGATCAAGGCTTGAAGTGCATATGACAAAACCAATTGTACAAAATGAATCTGGCAAATCTAGACAAACCATGTGCAAAATAGCTCAATTACCTAAGCTTGGAATTTTCTTGGAGGTCTTTGTTACATCCACTTCCTTTTGGTGAGGTAGTTCCAGGGCTGAAATCATTAGCCTCAGCTACCATTTCTGATTCCATATTCTTGACTGAATTCTGATGACTTAAGTTCAGCCGATCTCAGTACTTTGGGGTTATAGATCATGATTTTTTGACCAAAATAGCAAATTTCAAAAACTTGCTGTCGATGGCTGTTTTCGTGCCCTTTTTGCACTCATATCAAATGGCAATATACTATCTAATGAATGGTGTAAAAAAAGAGAAAGTTAGTAATTTTTAAAAAATGACCATTTTATGGGTTATAGGGTTTAGGGTCAAGTGTCCTGCCAGAAACTCCCACACCAAACCACACCTAAGCCAAATAGGTACAATCTTCGATCTTTATCCAAAGAGGAGATTTCTGAAAAACAAAGTTCAAGGAAAAAGAAAAAGAAAGAAGATAGAAGGAATGCACTTGAGTTTTGGTACTCTGACTCTGATACTCACCTTGATGTCGACCTTCAATTTGACTAGGTTTGATGTCGGCTTAATATGATTACTGTGTGGCCCCTGATTACTGGAGTTAATATCAGTTTGGCCTATTCATTTATAGATTACTGTCTCAATGTTTTTTTGCATGATTTGTGAAGTGATTTCTCTACAATTTTTCTGATGGATTGGTTGACTTGGAACGTGGAAATGCCTTGTTATTGCAATTTATGGGGGGGCATTGTTATGCCCCGGTGGAAGGAGGGAGTATACAGGGGAGATGCTGCCCAAATTTTGGCAGCCTCTCCTTATATCCTCTCGTGAATGAATAGGTATGGATGGTGTTAGATATGCTCGTTGGATGATGCCTTTGTGCTGGGCTGTTTGTAAATGAATCTGATTTTTGAGGGTAAGCCTTTGGCTCAAGAGGGACTGCCATGAAGGATAGAAATCAGCTCGTTTTTGGGATTGTGGTTTTACACTTCTTTTGCTCCGTGTGAATGGTTTTGTACAGGAAGCTTTGGATGTGCTTCGAGGTCCTTGTTTCAAGCTTCAAGACCTTGTTGCCTTCTTGTCAAATGCTTGATATTTTTTGGATAGCTATTGATGGGTCAAATTGGTTTTGTATAGGAAGTCTTGACAATTTTAAAAAAAAAATAGAAAGTTAAAAAAATTTTAAAATGACCATTTTTGTGGGTTATAGATCACGATTTTTGACCCAAAATAACAAATTTAAAAAACTTGTTGTCGGTGGCCATTTTCGTGCCCTTTTTTGCACTCACATCAAATGACGATATACTATCTAATGAATGGTGTAAAAAAAAGAGAAAGTTAGATATTTTTAAAAATGACCATTTTTTATAGGTTATAACACGTATTTTTTATTAAAACGAAAAATTTTCAAAAAGTTGCCGTTGGTGGCCATTTTTGTGCACTTTTTTGCACTCATATCAAATGAAATGTTTTGTCTAATGAATTGTGTAAAAAATGGAAAGTTGGAATTTTTAAGAATGACTATTTTTGTGGGTAGCATACTTTTTTTTTGCTTAAATAGGCAAATTTTCAAAAAATTGCCGATGAAGGCCATTTTAGTGTCGTTTTTTGCACTCATGTCAAATTGCGATCTGCTATCTAATGAATTATGTAAAAAATAGAAAGTTAAAAGTATTAGTAAATATTGACTTCACTTTACTCTTATCTCCCATGGGTCGTGACTCGTGACTAGGGTTGAGAACGAACACGAACGTTCACGAACAAGCTTGGGCTCGACTCCATAAAAGCTCGGCTCGAGCTCGTTCATTTAATAAATGAACGAACACGAAGAAGATTTTAGGCTCGATTAATAAATGAACACATGTGTGAAAGCTCGTTTACGTTCATGAACAGCTCGTTAAAAAGCTCGTACATAACTCGGTTAAAGCTCGTTAAAAGCTCGGTTAAAATATTAATTATATAATATATATTGAACTTATACACGAAATAAAACTATTAAACAATAGAAATATATAATTGGGTTTATATATATATATTTATTGACACATAAATCACACTATACGGTGGTGAGAACGAACATAAACCTTTATGAACAAGACTGAGATCGGCTCGGTTAAAGTTCCACTGAATCTCGTCTACTTAATAAACAAGTGAACACAAACAAAACTTTACGTTGGGTTAATAAATGAATAATAAATCAACAATCAAGTGAAAGATTCATTTAGGTTGGTCAACAACTTGTTAAGAATTTAGTTAAAGTATAAACTATACAATATAAATAATATATACCCTAAGTAAAACTCTTAAATAATAGAACAAATCGATTTTTATACATATAAGCACACAAATCATTATATATGAGTTTGAATTAAATTTGTACATTTATGTAAAGAGACAAAATATATTAATTTAACTAAATTATGCATTTTTATTCAAGTCGGGAAGTGTTCACGAACAAAGCTCGGGCTCGTTGCGATTCGCATAAAGCTCGGCTCGAGCTCGTTCATTTAATAAATAAACGAACATGAACAGATTTTTAGGCTCGATGAATAAACGAGCTGGGCCTGAACACCCTAAAGCTCGGGCTCGGCTCGTCTCGATATCACCTCTACTCATGACTTTTTTTTTTGAAACTAGCTATATATATTAGACAAAGACGGTGTCGGATATTCCCGAACACACCGTTACAAACAAAAGGCAACAAAATCATAAATTTGGAGTACTACCCCATTACATGGATGTTTCAAGCTTAAGAAAGGCAATAGATGACACCCTACACTGATATAGGTAGGGGTGTTCTATTGCCCACATTGATGAGTATGTGAAGTATATCTAGCTAAATGATCATTCTTATGAAAGTCCTTCTAAATCAGCCATGCAATCTCTGCCGAATCTTCTGTATCAGTTCAAGAATGTGGCAATGTGTGCTGTGCACATTCCTAGCTACCAAATGTACACAATGTACCATGAAGGGGCATTTCCAAAATCCAAGATTTGTTGGAACCTTCCCTCAGCTAAGCAAATGGTTGTAGCACAAAGTAAGGTGCAACTGTAGAACCTCAAACCAACTGCAAGCAAACTGACGTTCTCAAACCTGCCATGTATTTCCATCACAGTAATCCTAGTCAACAAAACTCCATCAAACCATTCAGCACCCACAATGTCCAAGCATTTACAACACTTAATAGTCAGAACAAGATCGACCTAATTGTAATCCATACATTCTAATCTATATCACAACACACCACAACCAAAAACAGGCCTCAATATCATGCTTCCCTTATCACTACAGAGATTATCAAAATAACTCAACATATCCCAGCAGTTCAACACATCAATTCACACCAAGCACCTAACTTCAATACAAATAATAAACAGAATCAGCATATTCCAAGACCACCAACACTAAGGAAACCCAGTTCTAATGTTTAACATGAGATAAGAATTAATCAAGCATTTCAGCACAGTTAAGTCCACCAAACGAATTAGTGCCACATCTCATTCATAAGATCTCCACATTCCATTCACGTCCATTTCAGTCAGATCCCCAAAAGGCTTCCCAGTGAGAACCTCAGCGCATAGAACCACAGAACCTCAAAATCATCCCAAAACAAGACAATAGCAGGGCACTGCATCAATTAAAGCATAGCACATATTCTTAGCCATGACACAACTCCAAACAACAGAAAGTTCAATGTCAATAACAATCAGCAAAACACTTCAAAACTACTTCAATCAAAACAGGAGACATCACAGTCAGAGTACCAACAGAGCAGCGCTTCCCTTCTTTCTTCTTTCTTTTTCTTTCTCATTGAATTCTGTTTTTCTCGCTTATTGTATATCTCCTTTTTGGATTGGGAGCGGAGATTATAGCTTCTAGTTTGAACTAGAGGTTGACCCTGATACTTCTTGCTTGTATTCAAAACCGCTTGTTCCTCGAAATGTATCTGCACCTTGATTTTTTCCTTTTGAACATCAGCAACATTGTTAGGCTTGTCATAGGAGTTCATTGTCGGCTTTATGGCCAGATCAGGATCTGGACTCTCCTTTGTCACAAAACGATTCTCGAGCCAATGTTTCCGCAAATTTGGGCATGACTCTGTTCTGAATAAATTGGAGGGGTGAGCAGGGTACTCTTTTAACCTTCGGATCAGTATATGATCCTCCGCGGACACTATGGGAGTAGCATGATGAGCTTGGGAAACTTGAAACAACATTTGGTCCTTCTTAGAGATCTGATCCGAAGTAGAGTTTGTGAGAGCCTCCACAGTATTTGTGGAATCAAAAACAATTAACTCCAGACCTGTGGAAGGCGTCATCTCAGTTGCAGCTTCTAATGGGTCAGCGATCTGAAGTGCAGAGTCAGAACAGTTGGCTCTCTCTGATTGGCAAATTAGGTTCAGTTCTTTCTCCGATAAGCTTGTGTGCTCTGTTGCAACAGTATTTGAAAGACCTTGACACTGGGTTAGCAGAGATTCTACCTCTTTCCCATCAGGGGTCTCCACCACTACAATATCAGCAAAAGACCCAGCCATCGGCTTGCTGTCAGCTGGGCATTCATGAGAAGATGTATCCAGATTTGAGACCACAATGAGAGCTTGAAGAGAATCCATTGGCGGTAGTGGCGGACTAGGAATTCTAAATTCCCAACTCACTTTCTTAGTAGTTCCCTTGGCCGGCCTTCTACAGTCAACTTCATTGTGTCCCAGTTTAGCACAAATCCCACAAAAAGCTGGGATCTTTTCAAACACTAGACGTTGCCAGAAGCCTCCCTGGGATCTATGAACCCAGATTCTGTGAGGGAGGGATTTCCCCAAATCGATTTCCACACAGCATCGAGCAGCGCTTGGACGAGAAAGCTTTGTGGTAGCATTGTCCAGAGATATTGGATCACCAATTTGTTTCAGCATAGAAAAAATGAAATCTTTATTGAAGAGATGAGGAGGCAGATCTGGGAGGGTGATCCAGATAGTAGTGGCCATTGATTCGTCTTTGTAGTAGCTTTCACATGAGTACTTAGCTACTCTGATCCGGTGTCCCTCAATGTGCCAAGATCCACGGATTCGCAATTTTGTAAAATCCTCCGGTGTGGAGCAGCAAATCAGTATTGTCCTGTGATTGATCTTGCCGATTTGTACATCACCTAAGAAGGTTCTGTTGAGGAAATAAGATTTAATAGAAAGAAAGCTAGGAGCCCTCTTCACGAATCTGCCGATTAGGGCGAAGGGCAGTTTGTGCTGAAGCTGTTCTTCTTCAGATTCAGCTAGGAAAATAGCTGGTTCACCACAATAAAACCCATACTTATAAGACTCCATCTATTAGTTGTAGACCCTTCAGCCAACGGCTGAAGGGCCTAATCCATATTCTTGCAAAAAAATGTGATTGCAGTTTCAGTCTTAGAGAGAAGGTAGAGCATCTGGTTTTCAACCTACAAAAACTACCTCTACTCATGACTAAGTAAACCAATACTATAAACTATCAAATATATATGAGTGAATACAACTCTCTATCATGCGTTGGCACGTGGGTCTAAATCCTCTAATGAGATTGTTGTTATTACTTATAACATCTCACGTGTGGAACATTTTCATTCCGTCTTAGAATATGCCTTTGGGATATTTGTGTGTTGAGTACGAGTGTACAAGTATTAAGCATACCAATTCGATAGACGGAATTTTCTGTGCATAATTATATTATTTTATGTTATTTAAAATTAAAATTAAATTAAATTAAATAATATAATTTTAAATATATTCGATCTTCCATTTTCCACCGCTTCATTTCAATAGCAAATAGAAAGCTACTTGGGAAACCTTCATTTTGTTTTCAGCCTCTAAATTACATTTGTTTATCTATCCTCAATATATAATGCATTTCTTGTAGATTAAACATTGAATTGAAGTTTTTAAGCAATGATTTTACAAGTAATTTTTACACCACCAAGTTGAAGTTCTTGGGCTATTACGCTATGTATTGAAGTCTTACAGCAATATCTTTGAAGATGGATTAATAGGATTTTGAATTTATTTAATTATATATATATATATATTTAATTACTTATTTTATTTATAAGATAATACTCAATTATATTAATTTCATGTAAATAATTAGGACTCAAATTTCTTTCTTATTTTATGTCAACTAGCATTCAAGTTAATCCGAGTGTGACTTTGGAAGTAATTGTCATTAATACGAAATGTCAAGTAATTGGTGATTGTCATTAACCACGTTTCCTTGTCATTAGTAATTAACATAACAATTACGCGTAAACGTTTAAGGGGTCTTTCTCAACGAATTGGTAAATGAAAATTATGCTCCTAAGCCTCACGCAATCTAATTTTTCTAATTCACGGTTTGATTTCTCCCGGAGTACCAAGTCATGAACCAACCGAAGGGCAAAAAACCAAAGACCAAATCAATTTGACGACCTATCAAAGTAAACTGTAAAAGGACTGCTAATAAAACCAAAGTACAAGCTGCGTACCTCGTACACCCATAAGTAGGGCTGAGAACGAACGCGAACGTTCACGAACAAACTTGGAATCGGCTCGAGTAAAGCTCGGCTCGAGCTCGTTTATTTAATAAATAAACGAACACTAACAAGATTTTAGGCTCGATTAATAAATGAACATATCGGTGAAAGCTCGTTTATGTTCATGAACAGCTCGTTAAAAAGCTCGTTTATAGCTCGATTAAAATATTAATTATATAATATATATTGTACTTATATACTAAATATTAGAAATAATTATATTTTTATATATATTTATTAAGTCACAAATCATAATATACGAGTGTTTGAATTGTTATAATAAGCTAATATTTTATAGGCGTTTGAATTGATGTATTTATTTGAGTGAAAATTTATGTTAAAAAATTATACAATTGTAAAAAAGTTATTGTTTTTGTGAGAATTTTGAATTATGGGCGAATTCCCTTTTACCCCCTGTGGTTAGGTATAATCCCCCTATCGCTACCTCGTGGTTTCATAATACCCACATAAACCCCTCGTGTTTTAAACTAATGTGGAAAATGGACGGAATCCGTCTAAATTGACGGATTTCAGCGAAATTACAATAACACCCCTACTTAATTATATAGTCAAACATTGAATGAGTCAAACAACTAATTAACAAATTTATCTCCCAACTATGAATTTTTCCTCATTCGTCATCTCCCTTTCGTCATCTCCCTCCTTTCACCAAAATTATATTCCAGATTCCAGATTCTAAAATCCAAAATCCAAAATCCAAAAACCAAAATCCAAAATCCAAAATCAACAAACCAAAATCCAAAATCCAAAATCCAAATTTAGAATACACCAATACCACATCCTTCATCATCTCCCTCCGTTCACCAAAATCATATTCCTGATTCCAGATTCCAGATTCCAAGTTCCAAATTCTAAAATCCAAAATCCAAAATCCAAAATCCATTTGCCAATTAGTCCCATCCCTCCCTTCCGATGTCCCTTACATGACTGCTAAAATTTTCAAATCAGAGACAACATACCAGACCGCAATTCCGGCGTGAGAGTGGAGAATTCGGCCAAAATTTTTCTAAGAAAACCCTGCTGAAAAACAATAATAAATCCACCAGAAAAACCCTCAAAACGTCCAGAAATGCATTGGGTTATATGTTGAGTGTGTCCTTGAGGTAAAACAGCTCCAAAGAAACCAAGAGAAAGAATTTTGAATTTCGAAAGAGATGATGAATAGTGAAAAACGGGAAAACTCCAAAATGTATTTCCGGCCAAAACGCACCAAAAACAATCTAGAAAAATCCCAAACGTTCAGCAAAAATCCATGATAATGTAAGGAATATATTCCATGAATTTAAAGGGCTGAATCGTTGAGGAAACTGAATGAAAAATTGTCCAAAATTCTATTTTTCGAAGAGGCGGAAATCTGAAAATCGACTAGAATTCCGCCCTCATCGTATTTCCCCAGCTCTTTCACTCCTTATTTCTCCACCAATCTTCCACTTCCTCCAGCCCCTGTTCTTTTCTCCAGACACAAATTTCTCCCTTAGCCAAACAGCTACTCGGATCAGCTCAATCAAGTGCCCAAGGCAGCTCCATGAGTGGACAGGATAGCCATCAGCTCCAAAATGACCCATCTTCAGCCTTGAAGAGGAAGGATCCGATTCAGCTCTTATGAACTCACACTACCTTAAAGAGGAAGGATCCGTCCAGATCTGGCCTTACTTTGGGACTACTGGATCGAGAAAGCCACGATTCACAATCTTGGCGAATTTCTGGTGACTTCACGACCTGCAAGCTCCGTTCACCACCTGTCGTCGATTAGGAGCTGTCGATGAACAGTGCCTACATGCAACCGAGGCGGATTTGCTGTTCTTTGTTTGATTTAATGAATTCGGAATTTCTGATTAACTGAGTGTTACAAATTTCTGGAGAGTTCCTGAAGAGGGCAACGAGGTTTTGTCTTGCTTGAGGACGACGATGATAAGCTCACTGATGATGATGATGATAATCCTGCATCCATTTCGTTATCCCAAATACAACAAAATACAAAATACTAACAACACAAACGATTAATGCGTATTAATTCTTGATGTGCGCAGAATAAATTAACGTGTGTGTGTGTGTTGAGAGAATAAAATAAAAGAAAACCAAGAAGAAGCCTGCAAAACAGAAACCCAACTAAAAAAATTAGAAAGAAAAGATCACAAATTGAATTTTGCTGTAAAAGAAAAAAGGGAAATTAAGTTAGAAGAAGGGAGAAAGAGTCGATTGCAGCCGAATAGATTGTTATCGTTGATAATGATGATGATAAAGACGGTGTTCGACAATGGATGATGATGAATAAGAAGAAAATCAGAGAGAATCAATTGCGAGTAAGGAATAGAAATTCAGACGGGGAAGATGAAGGGAAAGGGGAAAAAGAAAGAAAATAAAAAAGAAGAGAAAAAATGAATAAGGGTAATTTTGTAACAAAAATTGTATTTTAATCACATTTTAGTTTTCCACACGCATATTCTTGCGCGTGTAGTACACATCCGTCAGTTTAGACGGATTCCGTCCATTTTCCACATTAGTTTAAAACACGAGGGGGTTATGTGGGTATTATGAAACCACGAGGTAGCGATAGGGGGATTATGCCTAACCACAGGGGGTAAAAGGGAATTCGCCCAAATATTTAGTTGGTGTTGTTTCTTTGAACAATGTATGTTGTAATTTATTTTATTTACATTTGAATATAACTAATAGATTGTGTTAACTATTATCAAAATATTTGATAAATTATTGTATCGTGATTGAATAATCTTATTTGTGCAAAAAAAAGTGATAAAAGAAAATAAAAAATAAATAAAAAAAAAGTAATCGAGCTCGAATAAAGGCTAAACGAGCCGAGCTCGAGCTCGAAATTTTGTAATCGAGCTCGAGTTCGAGCTCGAGCCTGAAGAAAATTAAACGAGCCAAGCTCGAGCCCGGCAAAGCTCGGGCTCGGCTCGTCTCAATATCAGCCCTACCCATAATTAAATACTACGTACGCCCTTTTTTTCTTGTCGAGGATCTATCGTGATTGTCAATATTATTTTTAAAATTTTGTACTGTAGTACTATTACAATTTCAACAATTTTTAGGAACTTCCATTTTATGGACAAATACTTTGGTTAATCAGATGATCTTTGTATTTAGTGGCAGCTATTTCCAAGACAATTAGCATCTTTTACCGTTAACCAGTAATAAATCTCTATTATCGTTTATCTGCTTAGAGTTTTAGTTTTATCTAAAATAATAAATATCACATTTAATATACATAGTGATTAACTAAATGATATAAAATATTCAAATACCGGGAAAATGAAATATCAGATTAAATTTGCGTGCTTTGTTGGGGGCTTTTCATGCGCTCCTTGTTTCACTAGGTTACTTTTCGCAGTCCAATAAAATCTACTAAATTTGGGATTTTGAATTGATCATACCAATTTATCACGACTAAAAATTTGCTTTGTGTTTGTTTTTATGGCATAACAATTCTTATCCATCTTACCATTTAAGGTTAAGCTTACGTGTAGTCAAATACTACTAAAGAAGAGTATGTATCTGATGAAAATGGCAACATTGAACAATGCAATTAAAATTGGCAGTAAATTAATTAAAAGGATAATGAATTATTATCATCATTGGAATTGGGAGTTTTATCATTCGAAATGTGGAAGTTGTCAGTTTAATTAACGACCACTGTTATCGTGTTATCTCCCCGCCAACACCCAACTCTCTTTTACATTTTCAAATCAATCCTTACTGTGGAAATCTTTTTTAATTTTCCATTTTTCACCCACAATTTCAATATAGATTTTTTTTTCTTTTTTTTTTTTAATTTGTAAGTTCAAATGGATATTGCCTAATTAACCTCCTCTTCTTCTCTGTTTCTTCTTTTTTTTCTTTTTTTTTTATCCCTCCTCTAACTCCATCAACATCATCAGACACAGAGGGGAGGGAGACGCATCCACATAAATAAACAAACACGGCCACATCTACCTCCCCTCTATATATATTATTGTGTATGCATACAATTACATATCATACGTATATATATATATATATATATGGCTGTTTAAAGACCTGAAATCTGCTTCTCCAAATTGTTTCGGACCATAATTCAAGGAAACTATAATCCATGCAACCCCAATTTATCAGTGATTGTTTACGGGCAATTTCCAAATTTTGATTTTCAAGTCTGTAATTTGATCGGGGCTTTCTGAGGATATCTTTGTATTTCCTCCGTCCTCTGCAATCCTCAAGATTGGTATCTAGAAATTGAAGAATTTGAAAAGGAGGGTGAAATTGAGGCTGAAGGAGGAGGAGGAAGGGAGCGGACTTTTTTTTTTTTTGGGGTATGTTTTGCCGCATACAGGGTTATTTAAGGACCCTATGATGTCTGATGGCTATTACACTTCAAAGAAAAGTGATGACATTTGTGAAGACGTTTGCGGTGGCCAGGTTTGTTTTCTGCTCCATGAGGTTTTTTTCCGTTGGAAATGTTTTTGTTTTTTCATATTGTTTCCTTTTACCATTTAAAGGTGGGAACTTTGGGTTTGTTTAGTGGGTTATTGGATATGCATGCAGGGTTGTGTGTAATCTTAAGAAGACAAGAACAAGGAATTGCTTTTGTTAAAATTTGCTTGAAGCAGTTCTATACTTGGGACTAGTGATTGAGATTTGTTTTGAATTCACTAAAAGCAGTTTTTTTGTTTTTTTATCTTTGGGTCGATTCTTTCTTAAAAAGTTTTTTGAAATATGCAGCAGAATTCAAACTCACCATTGAGTATGTCAAGACTCCGTTGTATTCTTCAAGGGGTTGAAATGAAGACCTTCATTTTTCTATTTTTAATTGTGCCAGCAGGCACGGTTGGCATTTACTTCCATGGCCAGAAGGTGACCTACTTCCTCCGGCCGCTATGGCAAAATCCTCCTGATCCATTCATTGAGATTACTCATTATTACCATGAGAATATTACTATGGAGAATCTTTGCAAGCTTCATGGCTGGGGAATACGTGATTATCCTAGACGTGTCTTTGATGCGGTTCTGTTCAATAACGAAGTGGACATGCTTACAATCCGTTGGAAAGAGTTGTATCCTTATGTAACACAATTTGTTCTTCTTGAATCAAATTCAACATTTACTAGTTTACCAAAGCCTTTCTTTTTTGCTGCTAGTCGGGACAAGTTCAAATTCGTTGAGCCCAGATTGACATATGGAACAATTGGGGGTAGATTTCGGATAGGCGAAAACCCATTTGTTGAAGAGGCATATCAGAGGGTGGCACTTGATCAGCTTCTGGGAATAGCTGGGATTGAGGATGATGATTTGCTGATAATGTCTGACGTTGATGAGATCCCAAGTAGACATACGATAAATCTTTTAAGGTGGTGTGATGATATCCCTGAGATCCTTCACCTTCAGCTGAGGAATTACTTGTACTCATTTGAGTTTTACTATGATCACAAAAGCTGGAGAGCTTCCGTTCATAGGTACCAGAAGGGGAAGACTAGGTATGCACACTATCGTCAGACTAACTCTCTCTTATCAGACGCCGGTTGGCATTGCAGCTTTTGTTTCCGCTATATTAGTGATTTTGTATTCAAGATGAAAGCCTACAGCCACAATGATCGAGTGAGGTTCTCTCATTATTTGGATCCCAAAAGGATTCAGGATGTTATTTGCCGTGGGGCTGATTTATATGACATGCTGCCGGAGGAGTATACGTTCAAGGATATCATTGGGAGGTTGGGACCTATCCCTCATTCTTATTCTGGAGTTCATCTTCCAGCATATTTGTTGAACAATGCCGAGCAGTACAAGTACCTTTTGCCTGGCAACTGCAGAAGAGAAGGCAGATGAGTTCGAAGCAAAATAATGAGGCATGTGGCTTGTTAACACTGAGGCAAATTTTGTCATGCGCCATGATTGGAATGGCCGACGGACGGACGGCGTGTAATTAACGGTGATGATGTGGCATTATGAATACATGGATATATGGATTTGACAAAATGAAGGTCATAATTTCCAGACACAGCATTGAAGACTTGATGGCTAAGCTGGTTTACTGGGTGAAAAGTGATCTGTTTGTTACTCTGTTTTACCAAGTTAAGAGAGTTGTTCAAGGAGATACAGAGAAACTTTGGGGTATGACCCTGAAAATGCCTTAAAAAGTTGAATAACTTAACTCAGGATTTTATTGCTAGGAATTTTCTTTTCCCATTTTATTGTTTTTGAGACATGTTTATACGTATATACTTGTGGCATATGTTTTTTATTTGTAGTTGAACATTTTAATTTGAACGATCATCTGAATCAAATAATCTTTATAAATTGACAGGTTGACTCTGGTTTTCCTGTGGCATACGAATCATCATCGTTACTGAATGTCCATATTTGATTCTTGTATTGCTTGGAATTGTTTTTCTTATATTTGCAAGTAGCAGCAAGCCAGCAACAGCCTCTCTTGTTGTTGGCATTGTTAAGTACCAACAATTTCTGATTTTTATTGGACCAAAAGTTGCACTTCTTTGGATGGAATGGAGAGGAATGTGGATTGAGGAGGCAACACAATTTTTACGAGGATTTGAGGAGTCAATAGTAATAACTGCGTTTTTCTGTTTCCTACAGACACTGCATCTTTTATTTTGTCATTAGTGCAAGTAGCTTGTTTCTGGTTCGATAATGGCGTTTGAATTTATCCGATTTTTTTTTTTCCCGTTTTTTATGTGGATATCTGAAAAAACCCCACCAATAGGGGACCAATACCATACTCCACATAATAATGCACTTGCCATTGTGAAACATAATCCGCACAAAAGTTTGCGTTTTCCGATGGTGTGCTGTGCTTGTCATAATCAGTTTTGGACCGAAATGTCTTTGTACGTTGTTGTGTTCACTGTCCGGTCCTGGTCGGCCAATTTGAATACGTAAACATAATGTTCAACTTCAACAGGACCGTAGAAGCAAATATTTGGCTTGATCTCCATTTATTCGCAGTTCCAACTTCAAAAACTGGACCATCTTAATGCAAAATAATATTACCCACCAACGAAAGATGAAAGCTTGCTTCTTGAAAAGTCATACCAAGACAAAAACGATGAAATTCTAGATGGCAGATGACCATATTCTCTTGCACCATTGTTCCTTCAGCACAGATGTAACAATGTTTCAAAAAATATATATATATATATATATTAGTATTTCTAGTATTTTTAGAGATGCACAAGGCCAGAACCGATAAAAATTCCCAGTTAATGTAATTGATTGCTCCGGTATGCTTCCGGCTTACTATTAGTTTTTAATAATCTGTCTTTCGTTTTTTTCAATTCCCTGGAATATGGGGAAGGATTTTGTGCATTATCTTTTGAAAAGACGACGCCAGCAATGTATTGTGTCCTCTAAAGATTACAACATTAGGTGGGCTGCCGGCTGCGTGAACAAAGATAGGCGATATATTTCTCGCCAAAATTTTGGTGTACTATCTATTCTCTTTACTAGAATGAAGAATCAAATGTTTAGTTTGTATCGGGAAGTTCCGTTCCATGCACAGATCTTCAGTTGTTATTGGAGATGAGCGCCAACTTTTCTCAACTTCCAAAGGGGGATTCTCTGTTAAATTCATAACAACTGGCTCCAAAAACTCTCAATCATCAAAACTAATCACTTCTTTTAGCCTTTTAGGTAATACTACAACTTTCCTTGTTTTAGAACAACGTCAACAACCATAAAGTCATGTTGCCAAATGAAACAGTCAATTTCCTCCTCCTCACCGATAAAAAGTGTAAAACTCATAGATTTCCTGCCAAATATATATCAGTTAAAAGTACCCAAAATCAATCTCCTGAGATGTGTGAAATATAATATAATTCAGATGCAAAAAGCTTCAAGAATTCCTTCTACTTGTACATATAGACCCACATTACCTATTTAAGGTTTTTAATATAATATAATAATTGAGGTTCATTCATTCACTCACGTGCAAATATTCTGAATATGTCCATCCATTCCAATTCCATATAGTTCAAATTTTCGTGTATGAATGAATGTGCCACTTCAACTTACATAGCTTTCTAACCAGAGATACTACGAATATTTATTTTTTCTCAAGGGGTTGTTTGTGCAAGTGCAACCATGGAAATGGAATGATCAGATTTTTCTTAACTAATTCTTTAGACCCACAAATATGACTATAACTCGCATGTTTGTAATTGTAGCTAGTCTACTCATCCGTACAAACGGACCCCAAGCTGCACATATTGTGCAAACTGAGAGACATGGGCAAATTTACAGGATTGGAAGAATAAGAAGAAGCTGATTATCCTACCAAATAAATGCAAACTGTGGTCTTCAAATGGTCAATTCTTGTAGTATGTCTTGTTGGCTCTGGAAAAAGTTCCAATAAAGTCAAAACACAATCTCCAATTGCAATGACAAGATAAGACGCCTCTGGAGTATTTTCTACCCGTCTTTCTGTAGTCTTCTCAAACCAGACCAGAAGCTTAATCCACCAATATAAATCACTGCACCTTTATGTTATCCAATCTATCCCTCTGTTGCACCAGAGATGCGTTGTCCAGTGTTAAATAATCTTACGTATAAAAAAGCGAAATTGAAATCACTGTCCCAAGTTTCACCAAACTCTCTTAGAGTTTTTTGAACTTCCTGTTATTCCCATTATTTTTCTGGTTTCCTTTTACTAGCTCAGCATTTTCCACCTTGTTCCTGTAAGAATTAATCTTTCTTGAGGTTTCTGAGACAACATTCTGGTCGGCATCTGATTCACTGAACAAATCAGATAATTTGGCATTATGTCTTCCCATATCTCTTGTTGGATTGCTCCTTGAGATGATATCGTCCTTCATTCTTACTGCTCTTGATATTCCAAAGTCTCCATGAATACCCTCAGAACTATCAGCATTATTGAGACAACTTGTAATTCCTTCCATTCTATTCTTGTCTGTCTCCCTATGATTGTCATTGTCCTCATCGCTACTACTCCTGTAATCATACCTAAGGAGTCTCGATTCTATATCATTCTGCCCTTCCTTATTATCCGACTCATACATGGCATCTTCCAGATCACTCAACATATCATCTGAAACAGAATCTTCAATGGCCTTTTCTACATGTAAGTTAGTGTTGTCATTTCTCTTGAAGCTGGCACCCTTATTGGTCTTAAGAATCTTTTGTTGTTGCCTTCTTGACACATTATGCATAAGAGATTCGCCACGAGCTTTGTTGAACTCGTCTTCATCAGTCTCATACTCACTTACATCTTCACTGTCATTGGAATCCCAGCCATCAGCATCGTCCGAAATATCCCCTTCTTCATTAACAGGAACGTTCATCCTTTTCCTGCCATGTTTTGCACTATTCCAGTTCCTTGACCTTCCTCTAATATTATCATCAGATTCTTCACCCCCACTATGTTCAGATCTTCTAAATCTATCACCTAAATCTTCCCGGTTCCAGTATCTGATTTTTCCTAACTCTTCTTTCTCTGCAGCTTCCTCAGCAGCCCATTCTTTGTCAGCTGCATCTTCTATCTCAGCAATGAATCGATCGAGCTCCTCCTGGTCGTCTTCAGCAGATTCTGATAGTTGTTGATCACTACTAGATTCCAACTCTGCCGTTTTGTCCCTCTGGAAGACATAAGGACTTCCTTCTTTCTGGTCAATTGCATTGAAGAATGTTGAAGCTACTCTTTGGATGCTAGCCATTGCCACAGGATCATCAGGATTCACTCCCTTTCGACGCAGCACCTGCTCTATTTTCTTTATGTTTAGTTTTTGAGATTCAAGTGCTTGCTCAAATCTGGCTTTGAATAATGCCTGCAACATAGCATTAACAAGTTAAATAACTATAATTATAAACAACCCATTTTTCATATGTTTCTCAGAAAGCAACCCCATTTAAACAAGCAGCCGTCCCTGTGTTTTTCCTTCAATTTTTAAAATAGGTCTCACAAGTCATTTCTGACAGAATTTCAAGACTGCCAAAATTACTTCGCAACAGCTTGGCACAGTTAGTATACATGTACAATACAGAAAAATCTTGATGCTCAAGCTTGGAATTTTGAAAGGTAAAAATTTCAGAGATACCATATCACCTTGCAGACAAAGCAATGACAGCCACTGGGAAAAAAAATGATGCAACTGACCTTCCTTTTTGTAAGAGTATTAATCGGTATCAAAATTTTTGGTTGCCGATAGTTTCTGCCACGAAACATTATGATGGTTTTCACATTATGCACATTGACTACAATGCCACCGCTCAATCTTGCCAGCATGCTTGCCATTTCCTTAATTTTTTCCTTGGGGAAGTTATCACAACAAACTTGTACGGTTTCATGAAACTTCCAATGGAGGTGCATGTTTTGTACAACCCCTCCAAAAACTCCACGAACACCAACAGGAACATAGTTCCTATTTTTGTAGCCAATCTTCTTATACGCCTGCATCTGCTCAGGAGTTAACAGCTCAGGGTCATGCCGTGGAGTTGGCAGCTCAGGAAGCTCATATTTTTTCAGCTTCTGTAGAAGTAATGCCACTTTTTTCTTCGCCTGTACTAGTCCAGGGCAAATGAAAACGAAATCAGCAAACATGTTTCCATTAAAAGAATACATGAACAGTAATTATGCTATCAGCCCAAATATGATGCCATGTACCATGCTATTTACAACTGATAACTGTAAAACACTATACATTAGTTAACTGGTATATTTGACCAACAAATCTCCTGAAAGTGAAAATGTCCACTTTCAAAAGGAAAATGCACAGTCAATAACCCAGAATGCGAAATAAGATAACAGTACATAAAGACGATGAACAATGAATGCAAAGACTTCAACTAATAGCATCTAATATGTTTTTGTCAACTTAAGAATAATTCCAACATCCTTTGATAATGCTCCTTTCCATCAGAATTTTCTTCAACGCTTCACTTCACAATAACAAGTATCATCTTGTCATTTCTTTGGCCTAACGGTGAACCTAATGCAACTCTCTTCCTTTTTGTGGACTTGGAACCGGCTACTTAAAGGCAGATAACATATTTATAGAAAGGTGGAATGAATTAAGGCAAAATTAAAGCTCAAAACAACCAGAATCAAATTCGGAAATAGTCAGATGTGAGTCCAATCAAGCAAGTATCTAAAGCATAAAAACCCACTAATAGACAATAATTCTCCAAACTAAAAAAGCAATAATCTTTTCCCTTGTTCTCCTTCTTACAGAATGAGATACCTCAAGAAGCATAAACATCATCTTCCCAATTCATAGCACGACTTTTCACTCCGCGCATATTAGTTCAACTGACAAACCAACGCACACTCAGATAGAAAACCTCAAATTTGAATGCAAATTATAAGAACTAATTGGAAGTTAATGCATAACAAAAGCAGGCCATGAATAATTATGTCAAAATTAGTTTTGGAAGAAAAAAAAAAAGCAAAGTACTTTTCTAAGATTGTAAATGAGGCGTTCCTCCTCAGTCATCAGTTTCTTTCTCAAACCCCTGGCCCTTCTAATCTCTTTAAGAGTTTTTCCGGATTCCTTTTGCATCCGCCTCTCCACTTTGCTCCTCATAGTCCTGGCTGAGGATCCCCGAGCCCTGTCTACGCCGTTCCATCGCCTCTTCTCCACTTTGCTCCTCATACTATTGGCTGAAAATCCTCGAGCCCTGTCAACGCCATTCCACATCCTCATTGAAGTAAATGATTCATCTTTCACCCAAAGACTGGCCTCTATCACACTGCCACCCGCTCCCAATTTAGGCCAACCATTTCTTACAGCCATCCCATTCCTATAAGAAAAGAAAAATTATTATTTAAATCGAACACATCCGCATGGGGGGTTGAATCGAATCAAAGAGAGACAGAAAAAAAAAAAAGAAGCATTACTTGGAGCCGGAGGGATTGATGAGGAAGAGAGAAGAGAGGGCTTTGAGGGATTGTTTTTGAAGATTTCTAGCAGCGAACATTGTCAGTCAGTAGAGAGGGCAACCCAAGACACAATCACCAGGGAAGTTGCGAGCCATAAAATATTAAAATGCTGCTGCGCTTGGGGCTTTTCCAGGGTTTAGTTTTTTCCCACAAAAGCAAAGCGTGTATTGTAAATGACTCCTACTTAAACTACGTCGTATTATGGGAACAGCAGCTTTGTGGGTATTAACTATTAAGTTTGATTACTGAACCCTTCCAAGTTCCAATACTAATCCTTTAGGCATGAGCTGTTGCTAATATCTTCCCGCGCTGTGTGCTGTGTGCTGTGTGCTGTGTCTGCACTCTTTAGGCAGGCAGACAACAATTCTTAAATTTCAGTTCCAAATTGATAGATTACGATGTAAAAACAACAACAACAAAAGAAATCGAACATGCCAAGTCTCTCTAATGGAGCTTTTTATCAATTTTATCTCGGGTTTCCAGAATCCAACGTACACACAATATAACATTTTGACTTCCATTCAATCCACTTCGTAGGTGCAGTTTTAGACAGAAATCTTAAATACAAGTAATTAATCGCGCCGAAAATAATAGATGCCAAAGGCGTTTTACAACCAAAATTGGAGTTCTGTTTTGTTTTATTTATCCCGAGGAAACCACACTGGTTAAACCCCCATCTGCCTGAGGTCTGACTTCTGTTGAAAGGATTTACATACATTTGCCCAAGAGTGTCGGAGCTAAAAATGACCAATGTCGGGCACAAGTGAGGATTCTGGCTCTAGTACAACAGGATATTGGAGATTGCTGCCATCAATCAGAATCAGAAGCTTTCTTCACTCCCTACAATCGGTTCAACCAACTAAAAATACTTTCTTGAGAACCGAAATGCAAGTCCTGCATGCATTGATCCGCATGATGTTTATATAATCCATTTTTGTTAAAGAAATATTCACAAGAATTGTCAAAGAGCAAAACAAATCATCAATGAAAAGGTGAACAAAAAGCTTACAGCAAGCTGGAAATCTGGGGGAGTATCCAGTTCTAAATTCTCAAGTTCTGCTATTCCAGATTCAGAAGCAGATTGATCAACTCCTTGTGGCAAATCATTTGCAGTGCCAGTAAAATCGGGAAAAGACCCGTCATTTAGTCCAAAATCACAGGAAAGTATGGAGGAATCGATGATTTCATTGCATAACAGCAATTCCCCAGCATCAAACAAGTCAGGATCCTGGGACTCTCCAGCCAACCAAGTGGTATAACCCAGCTCATCTTTTAGTTGAGCATCAGATGAGCAAGCATTAAATGCCTCCTTGACAAAATCCACCTCCTAACCCATCATCATCTTATTGGAGTGAGAAACAGACACATAAATACCTAAGCTACTACAGAATCTCTTACTCAGTCACGTAAAAAATTATATGCATTAGAAGTTAAAAGCATACCTGAACATAAGGGTTGACCACATAATCATCTGCAACATCGTCACAAGAAGGGGTTGCACCAGAACGTGGTGGCTTAGGAGTAACTGTCTTGGGAGTTCTGGGACTAGTTCGAGATGTTCCCGTATCATCTTCTTCAATTTTTACAGAAGCTTCACAGTTATCATTCTGCTTGTGCTGCTGATAAAAAATTTTGGAAACCACGTATTCACCTTCTTTCTCATCTTCATCACTTCCCAGATGATACTGATGCATGACCCATTTAGACTTATCAGGCTTGGTACTCTTCGAAGTTCTGTAGAGAACCATGATCTTCTTGCATCCTTTTTGGATCCCATTTTCCCTCACAGTTTTGGTTTTACCAGTCTTGTGCCAGCGGACTTGCTCCATTGTAAATCCACTTTGGATTTGAATCTTTCGGCGCTTCCGCTGACCAGTTGCATACGCATTCATTGTACGATAAAAGAAGTGGACACTGCTTCCATCTTTCTTGGCACCTGAAAGGATCTATATGATTAATTTCTCAAAGGAGTCAATAGATTTAATGGCCTACTCGTGGTACATATTTAACACGGTATGGCAACTCCTTGTCTAGAAAAGTACAGCACGACAACATATCTAAAATCAAGTGAATTTGACACACTGGATTGACAAACAATGATGTGATTGCATGTACGGTTAAAAAAACAAAGAAAGAAACATCAAATAAATTGGTGAAGCGATTAAAAAAGACAGCACAAAATCTGTTTATTGCAAAACCTACATCTGGCAGAATCATCAGTATCAATTAATCCCACCTTCACGTTTAGAGACAAATATTGAAGGTAACAAATCATGTTGTTTCGAAACAAAATCAGCTCTCTATTGACGGTAAAGATGGCACAAAAGGAATGGTACCTAAAGAGTAGCAAGTCATCATGTCAAGCAATGGAACCAAACAATGTTGCTTTGGATGAAGGCATTTTTTAGGTCAGAGAACAGAGCAATTGAGCATGCTGATCTTTGAAAATTTGAAAATCAATAGAAATACAAATACGCTTCTGCTGTTAGCCATGCAGGCATCATGAAATTAAATTTTACAGTACAAGATAGTGATCCCATGGTACACTTGAGCTTCAAATCCTTCTCAGACTAAAGTCAATGTCAAGTTGTAACTAATGATGATATCAAAGAACAAAAGAGAAAAACCATTGCTATTTAATAATTGGGCATTTGGTCACCTGGAAGATTTTCTGGATGCGCATAATATATCCCTTCATCACCATCAAGCGTTGGAATAAACTCATCAATAAGCTTGTGGGGATTTGCATTTCCTACCCTACATTTTGCTGCCAAATGTTCTAACAGCTCTGCATCAGATGGTTCAAATTTTACACCCACAGGCAACCCAGGCCATTCATGAGATATCTGAGAGGGGAAGCATTACTCAAATACAATGAAAAGTATGCTCCCAAAATAAATGGACCAGACATTTACTTTACTCTAAATAACATAAAAGAAGAAAACAAAGTTACCTATTCTAAGAAGCAAGAACAACTAAACATAATTTGCCCAAAAACA
The DNA here is from genome assembly GCA_016586305.1 of Ophiorrhiza pumila. NCBI lineage: Eukaryota > Viridiplantae > Streptophyta > Magnoliopsida > Gentianales > Rubiaceae > Ophiorrhiza > Ophiorrhiza pumila. Next base: position 1,039,337 of record BLIW01000007.1, read on the forward strand.
AAAAAGGAAAAGAACAATCAAAACACTTCTGTATGTATGTAGACGTCCCAAGAAGAAAATTTTTGTGATCACAACCGTGCTATATCTGAAGACACAAAAGTTTGTCTCATACTATTACTGCTCTGGAAAAAGAAACATCTATTAGAAAGTGCATTAACAAAAACCAGCTTACATCACTATTATCAATGAGATGGTGACAATTTGGGCATTCGCGATTTGCTCCGCAATCTTTGATTTGACATGCAGAAGGCAGAGTGGCATTTTTCACTTTCGTTGCAAGTCCTCTACTATCAATAAGCCAAGACCTGCATCGGTCAGATTGAATCAGACTAAGCAATACTCCTATATGCCAAGAGATTTAAACAAGAGGGTGCAAAATGATAAGCGCAGTAAAAACAGGATAACCATTAACATCAACACCAAAATCAAGACAAAGATATGCGCAAACTAAGACTATAGAAGTAGAAATCAGTTTGATTTTCTCAAACAAAGTGTCAGAATAGCACATTTACAGGAGCCCAACAAATTGAATAATTTAACTAGAACATTTCTGGCACAAGTGCAGATTGCCTTATCATAGAAACAACCTGTTCCATACATGATTATTGAACAAGCAACGACTACACTGACACAGAAACTGAGGAATCGAAACATCGCTTAGCATGCATGCAGGAACAAGCAAAGAAGATACATTTAGTTGACGGGATATCTCAGATACACTGCCAGGATAGACTCAACAACAAATATTCTGATTCCATCGCCAAGAGTAAGTGGTTTCTTTGAAATTACTAAAGAACTTCTTTGAAGCCTCTTGAATGCTTTCAAATACATTTTAAACCACCAATCAAACACTAAAAATTTGAGCCTAAAAAAAAAATCTGTGTTCAACCCGATAAATCACTGCATCCCCAAAAAGTAAGCTGGATGAGGAAGTCTCCATTTATATTAGTTCCACAAAAGATTCCCGCAAAAGATACAGGAATCAGTCACACACCCGCATTTGCATTTTCACAAAATACTAGCAAATTAACGGCTGTCGGGGTGAAATTTCTGCAATCATCAGCATTTCCAAACAAAGCCAAACTCACCGAAATATAATTGAAAATTCCTCTCATTACCATTCAACAGGGTAGACCAGCAAAAAGAAAGCACAAGTAACTGAATACATCGGACTTATGTGTCCTCAAGACCGTCTCAAATGACCCCAAAAATTAATAAGAAATATATGCGAAAGAAAGATTTGAGCTTTATATAAATGAATTGATTTTTCTACATTTTTTTTTGGGAGTTTCTTCTTCCCCCGAAATCGAACCGAAGCTTCGTAAAGGTAATAATTTTATGAATGAGAAGAGAAAATATTAGGAAAAAAATCTAATCCAATTTCCGATACTTTCTTGATTGCCGATGTATTTTTACCTTGCCATAGTTCAAATAATATCAAGGCACAATTTCATTCGGAAAAAAAACCAGACCGGCGAGGACTGAGAAGCTGCCCTTGCCTGTTTACTCCGACTGGCTTTTTTTTTTAATTCAAAGACGCGCACACACAGTCAGTCACACACTCTCTCCACTGGGTTAAGCAACTATTATTAGTAGAGAGAATGATGTGAATGAGCGGGAAAACATAGTTGGGGCCCGGTGGCGGCTTGGACACCGAGCCTCGAGGTCTTGACAAGAATCTCAGTTCACCAATGATCCGAACCTGAGTTTCTAATTAGCTCACCGTTGACCAAACCGAATTACGAGCCTCGGGTTAGGACAGTGACAGCCGTCAGTAAGTGTGGAATTTGCCTCGTAATATGTCGACGCATTAGTGTCAAACGGTAAATTTGGTGGGGCCAAGTAATCTTGGCCTCCAAGTTATTAATTTTTATTTATTCGATGGTTGGAATTTTACCTCCTTGTAATCATTTGGTAAATTAGTTTTGTCTCCAAAAAGAATCAACAGGTCGTTGTAGTATAGTGGTGAGTATTCCCGCCTGTCACGCGGGTGACCCGGGTTCGATCCCCGGCAACGGCGTTTGTATTTTTGTTTTACTTTATTGGGCTTTTCTCATTACGGGGAATCTGTTCATCAATGAAGCTTGTTTAATCGCTATCCATTTTCATTCTTGGGCTTCTCTTAACATTGGGCTTTCCACTTTTCAATATCGAGTTGCACACATAATCGCTATCCATTTTCATTCTTGGGCTTCTCTTAACATTGGGCTTTCCACTTTTCAATATCGAAGTTGCACACATAAGAATATCGAAGCACTAGTGTTCATTGTTACTAATTGTAAGATCTTTTAATAGGGAAACCTTTAATTTGCTCGTACGAAAAGATTGAACGCCTCCAATCCGCTGAGAGTTAGTTCTAATGTATCCTGTAAGTTTGTAAATTTTGAGTTCGATGGAGTTTGCAGAACAAATAAGTCAAATAGACAATAGGTTATAGCAAAGGCACGATGGTAATTCTTGCCCAGACAATGGGTTTCTCGTACTACTTTAATGTATTAATTTGTGTATCTTTTATAAAAAATTGACACGTTTTTTATTACATATTTTTTAATGTTCAGTTAAAATTTTAATTTAATTTTAAAAAATTAGATAACTGCCTAATAAAACACGTATCAAATTTTTTTTTTTTTATAGAGTGGTACATAAAAATAATACGAAAACCCAAAACCTAGTAAAGGTAGGGAAAGGATTGCAAAATTGCAACCAAATATTATTAGCCATCATCATTCATTCTTATTTCTTATAAATCATATGCAATAATGGAGTGAAGGCCTTTGGATGATCTTTATTTTACAACTACAATACATCACAGCGACCCTGACTCCAATATCTAGAAGTAGCTTTCAGCATTTAACAAGTCAGAACAAATGTTAAAAACGGTATGTCATGCTCATGCACCTTCAAACTCATTTATGGCAAAGGCTTCCTAGCAGCTAAACTACACGAGTCAAACTGTGAATATTTACTATTCACTCTGAGCTTGTTGAGATGGGATAGTTGAGTCATATCATAATTTTTAAAACCAGGAATGGAATGGAATGGATTGGATTAGTAGCACTGGTCAAAACAGGAAAAGAAACCTCTTGGCTTATTTTCCATGGTTGTCTTGGGGGTTTCCCCTGAGTCATCTCTTGTTGCCATCAACGAACTTGTACCTGGAGACTCTGGTGGCAGGACAGCGTTCTTAGAAGTGAAAATTCGGGCTGGTATGGCAGGTTCTGGTGGTGATATTGTTGAAAGATAATGCAGAAGCATCTGTATTATTTGACTGAAGTTGGGCCGGCCATTAGGGTCTTCTTTCCAGCAAGATGTCACAATTGAAGCCAAATCCTCTGGAAGATCTTCAGCACTTGGCCTCACATTCTGAGAAGGATAGAGGTGCAAATAAATGCATTCATTTCCAATATTTTTTTACCAGCAAATACCCATGGAATACTACTTCTTTCTTCCTAGACTTTTTCATTTGTTTTTTTTTGTTTTCTCTGCCCCTATATTCTATTAACAGTAACCACCTCTATTCCATGGACTTAAATAGGATAATTTCAAATTTTGCGTCAGAGCAACAAGGAAGATTTGAAAATAATATAGAACTTCAGGAAAACTCGGAATAATGTAAGAACCAACTACAGATCTCTGTTATCAAGATAAGCCGAAACAGAGCTTGGTGTAATTCATACAAAAAAAATGTTAAAAAGGGATTACCTTAAAAGCTGCAGCATAAGCTGCCTGCAGATTTGACATTCCTTCAAATGGCAATTTATTATGTATAAGCTCCCAAAGAACAATTGCAAAGCTGTATGCATCCACCTTGTGGTTATAATGCTTTTTCTCTCCATGCCTCAAAGTGACAGTGCTGTAAAGCTACAGAGGGAAAAGAATCATAAAAATTATTCAACCTGTTTCCAACTAATAGCTTGGAATATGAAAACTGAACCAAATAGAAAATGAATAGAACACTAATGGAACCGTTGCTTTAATTACCTCTGGAGCCATCCAGCGATATGTTCCAGTCTCAGCAGTCATCATCTCTGTCAAAGACTCTTCTCTTGCCAAGCCAAAATCCGCTAATTTAACGGTTTTATGATCTGCTGTCAGAAGCAAGTTTTCTGGGGGAGGAGAGAGAGAGAGAGAGGAGACCACTTTAGTATCAAATTTTTCTGAAGTAGTTCCATGTGAGAAGGTGATATAGCTCAGAAAGATAACGAGAAGGCAAGCAGAAAATAAAGTCAATATGGTGGGGAAAAAATATTTGTGCCCAATGATTACAGCAGCAATGCCAAACAAAATCTAAGAAAACTCTAAACAATAAGATCAGTAGAATATAAGCTGTAGTTCTGAAATACTCTCAAAGTATTCACTTCTAATGGGGAAGGTCTAATATGTAAGAAAAGTTGCATGATTAAATTCCATCATGTCTATTGTTGAATTTATTCTGAATTAGAAGGAGAAGAGGAAGGTCAAATAAGAATCGGAAAGAAATTATAAGAAAAGATATGCTGCACTTAAATATAAATGAGAAAATGTGTTTAGATAAAAAAATATGGCAAAGTGTGATCTATGTAGCCAACCCCAATTAGTGGGATAAAGGCCTCGTTGTTATTGTAGTAAGTCCACCGAAATATGTTACCTTTATTGGGAAAAAATCTCTAACCTAGAAAGTATACCCGTATATGGGGTAAGTATATCAGTTTCCCCTCCAACCATCTCCTACAGAGTTCTCTCCAAATGATTGACTCATAGAACTCAGTCAAACAAGGATGTCAGCAAAACCCAAGTCCTAACCCTGATTTCAAGCTAATCATATTGACTAAGCTCTCCAGATGCCATACATGGATTCTTGCTTCAAGACAAGCTCCAAGCAGTGTCGTGAATAAATAGAGTTGTAGCAATGAAGACCAAAAACCCCTTCTAATGCTCGATTGTTTTCAAGATAACTGACCAGTAAAGCAGAAAAGATAATGAAAGAGTAATGTGTCCCCATTGGTCACCAAGTTGCAATAAATGGATTATATGCCAATTCCTACGAGGTTTTTGAGTATGCAACAAAGATAAAGAATCCTGCTCCCTTTCCCCAAGCTTCAAACACAAAAGTCAGCGAAAGATAGCTTCAACCACGTCCATAGCAAAGTCTAAGCACTTTACAAGATGGTACTGTCCATGTTGCAGCTAATGATAGCATTATTATAACCCAATGATTAACCATTCAAGAACACCAACCTTACAACACATGAGCATGCATTACTGAATCCAAGAAGCTGGAGAAAAGGAACTTCCCAGATAATGGTATAGCATGGAAAAAATAAGCTAACATTGAAATAAAAGCTGATACTTATGTAAAACGATGAGTACCGGGTTTTAAGTCACGATGTATTATCCCGTGAGAGTGTAAACATTCCATTGCTCGAGCTATATCAAGGGCAAACCCAATTGCAACACGTGTATCCAAGCATCTTGGCCGCAAATTTAATAAGTACTTCCGCAGTGTCCCACCTAGAAGAAGTTCAGTAACAATCACCATGACAGGTTCCTTGCAAGCTCCAATAAACTGTAAAGAGTTGTGCGAACATTAGAACAACGTAACAGTAAAAACCAGGCTTCTATCTGTTACAATTCAAGATCAAATCTTTGAACAGAAAATGGGAAAAACAGACAGAGAAATAACAAACTAAAAAGAATCCAACCTTCACTAAGTTCTTGTGCTGAACTCTAGATAACATGGCAACTTCTCTTGCAAACCGGGAATCCCTCTTGGCTATCTCCTCTTGCGTCTCCCCTTTATGAACAATTTTAATAGCAACATTCTGGTTTTTATATCTGCAGGAGAATTAAAGAAAAAACACTATAACTAAAACTATAATCCATTCATGACATGCTTAATTACAGTTGACTATTAGTAAAATAAAACTCCCTCCTTTAAAAAGGAAAGAAAACATTGCAAGAATTAGTAGGTAGATGAAAGGTTTACAATCAGTAGCATACCACTTCAATACATTGTACTGCACAAAATATAGTAGTTGGCGAAATGAATAAGAAGGAAAGCCAGTGTCTTTGAAGATCAAGATTCAGTGAATCTGAAGAGCTAAAAATGGGTTTAATAGACAACTTACTTTCCCTCGTAGACTTTGGCATGAGCACCTTCTCCAATCTTCGGACCAACAAAGAGAAGCTTCGGATCAATCAACCATTTGGGGTCTAAACTGAATTCTCCTACTGAATAGAACTCATCTCCCATTTTTCACTCCCTAAATCTTTCTCAAACTTATTTCCAAAATCCCAGCTGAACAACTAATCTTGTATTTCCAATTGAAAACAAAAAAACAAACAAACTTTAAAATTGCTCACACATCTTAAAACTAAAGAACCATTGAAATAAAAAAAAGTAGCACACTTGAGACATCCCTTCTTTCACAGCTGAAATCCATGCCCCAACTTCAAGTTCTGGATCAATTACATTCAAATCACATGCTGCTACGGAAGCAAAGCATCAAACCCACATAACGCTGTAACAATAATCCCAATATTAACAACTTTGAGCTAATAAAACCCCAATTTGGGGGAAGCAGAGCACATCAATAGCTTGCTGGAATCGATGAGGTTAGGAAAGAATCAAGAAAAAGCTCCAATGAGGATGGAGAATTAAACTATAACTATTTTGGAAAGGGGTAAGAGTTTGTTTAAGCTTTGAGACACCGCGTAATATCTTTGTGAATTCTTGATCTGCAAAGATAAAGCCGCGGCAGAAATTGAGCCTGTGTCAGAAGAGCTCTATTATTTTGTCTTTTTGAATTATTTTAGTAATGCCAAATTATTTAGGCAGAGTGGACTATAGGAGAGCTACGGGAGACAGTGAAGGGTATAGTGGGTAAAAAACAAGAAGCCGTTGAAAAAATTTATTCTATTTAATCATTTACAGTATTCTTACTTTGAGAGTTAAATAAAATTATTGCACTTTGCACATGGAAATGGATCCTCGTCAAGGGACAATACCACTCCATAAGTGATAATGATGGCTAATTTTTTATTTTTATCTGTTTTCTAAAAAATAATAATAATAATAATAAATCGCTATAATTAATCTTCAATGTCTCAGGGTAATATGCAATAACAATTCTTGATGTTGTTGTTGGTTTGTACTTATGAATAGCATATGCAACCTCTATTTATTTTAGTGTTTATTTATTGATATTAAAAATCTCATAAGTTCGGTTATATTCCATTTTTATTCACATTAATTTATTGGCTTAGCATCTTGAGAGCTGATTCATGTGTATTTAATTATTGTATTTACATGGGGTTTTATATATTGAATGCATGCATTACATGAACAAATTAGTTTTGTTGCTTATGTCAAATGATTCAAATGATTGCTGTTCCAATATTACGATATGCATTCTATTTACAATGCATATTGAATTTTTTTTACTGATGTACTTGAGAGTTAATCATACATAAGGAGACCTTAAAAGATCATTCTCCTATGATAACTTCTCATATATAACCCTTGCGTATAAATTTTATTTTAACTTATTAAGTATCAAAAATTAGCGTATTAACGTATAAAATTAGCATATTAACGGATAAAGTATCAAATATTAGTGTATAATATATAAAAAATTAGCGTATTAGCATATAAAATATAATTCACCTATCACGTCTCATATATAAGACGTTGTCATCGCTAAAGAGACCTTAGCAAAATATATGTACGGGTCATTATTCTGTGAGAACTTCTCATATATGAGACTAGCGTAGACATGACCACGATTCACGAATCGCCTGTTACGGTTCGTGAATCGCCGGTTCACGATTCCACAAAAGGTGGAACCTGAATTGGCCCTTAACCTTACGGTTACGGTTATGGTTCGTGAACCGTTGGTTCACACCGTCACGGTTCCGATTCCGGTTTGTTTATGGTTCGAATTTTTTAACATTAAATTTGAAAAAAATATACAATATATACAAATTTGATATAATTAAAAGTGACTTGAATTACCACTTAAATGTAATGATGTATTATGTATATACAAAATATAATAAAATGAAAAATACTTTATATTTGTTAATAATTAAATATTCATTACCATTAACATGTTACTAATGGATATACTATAATGAATATGGATAATAATTGATATTATTTGAATATTAAACTATGAGTTTAATTATGTGTTTATATGAATTTATTCATTCATTATACAAGAACACGTGATAATTGAAGTTAATATGATTAATCATAAGTAATCTTTTATTTTAATATACTTATAGTTTAATAACCAACCATTAATACTATTAGATAATGAGAAAATTTAATAATTCAATATATTAGTTAATCACCTTTTTCATTCACAAGAAAATCAATATACATGACTCAATGTAAAACACAACATAAGTGATTAAATTTAAGAATCTTACTTCTAAACTAACAATAACAATTAACAAAATAAACAACTAACAATGAGAATTAGATAACAAAGTGGATGAAATAAAATATATTAAAGTAAATAATTGAATAAAATGAAATAATTTTAAAAGTAATAGGAGATTATGAGAGAATATGTGAGAAAATTCAATAAATTTGTGTGAAATAATGGGATATAATACATTTGTGAAAGCAAAATAAAAAAAATTATTTTTTTTAGGAACCGGCGAACGGAAAACATTGAACCGAAACCGACCCGCCATGACCGGTTCCGATTCACGGTTTGGGCCCGGCAGGACCCAGTTCCAGTTTCGGGCCGGGCCCATTCCGGTTAAGACAGGAACAGTGCCCATGTCTAGACTAGCGTATAAATTTCATTTTAACATATAAAATATAAAATATAAAAAATTGGCAATGAAGTTAAAAAACAAGCCGAGTAAAGTTCCAACACTTGAGACCAAAAACTCGATGTTGCCCAATAGCAGAAATTTATAAATTTTAGCTTTGCAAAAATCCCAATTTGGGCCCAACATGGCCGAATACTTGTCATCTAAGTGACCCATTATCGCAATATTGGGCTTTGATTGTTAATAAAGCCCAAGGCTTTCATTGTTAATAAAGCCCAAACCCTGGCCCAGCAGTATAAAAGTTTGGGTTTTCATACTTGAGACCAAAAACTCATTGTGGCCCAATAGCTGATATTTGGGCTTCCTAAATTTGAGATGAGCCCAAAATTTCTATTTGGGCCCAATATTGCCAATAGAAGCCCAAAAATAGGCCCAGTAAGGTAAAGTTTGGCTTTGTAAATTTGAGCTTGGCCCAAAAGCCCATCCCGACCCAATATCGTAAACTTGTGCTTCGATGAACATTAACTTCCCATAAAAAACAACCCGCTTCAATAATGAAAATTTAGGTTTGACAAACTTGGGCTTGGCCCAGAATTATGCCCGATCCAATAACGGAAAGTTTGGGCTTTGACAAACTTCAGCTTGGCCAGATTCTTGTAATGAGGTCATTGCTGAAGCCAACTATAACCATTTTTAGCTTCTTGAATTGCGAGAATTTCAAATTTGATGTCAATCGAGGAGATGACAGTGGTGCATAGTTTCCCTGGACAAAAGCATTTTATTATAGCCAAGAGAAGCATTGAATGAGTACTCGACTAATGTGCCTCTACTCTTTAAGTCTTATCTTGATGACTTGATGCTCCACCCTAGGTAGGACAGCACTAGCCCCAATCTTACATATAGTCCTTACAGCATGCAAAATAAATGGCTTAGCAACTCCTCCCTCCAATTTCTTCCCTATAAAAACTCCAGTGCCTTCGATATCCAACCACACTGTATCAACAACCGTTTGCCTGCATCTTCCCGCTAAATTTCAATTACCGAAATATGCCGACCAAAGTGGATGATGTCATTTCAAAGTCAGATACAACTGAAAATGAAACCAAACCAGGTGTTGCACAGAAGTTAACGATGAAAGAAGTTTCAGGAAATGAGACTGAGGCCAAAATATCCGTCACTGAGCCAAAAGAGAAGCTGGAAGAGAATGAAGTTGAAAAACAAAAGGACCAAACAAGTGGACAAGAGCAGGAACCTAAGGGCCAAGAAGAACAAGAGGTGGACTTACCAGTTGAAGTTGAAACAAAGACGGGGGTTTCCTTTCCAGTTAAGTTGGATGATGGGAAGGAGTTGAAAGCTGTTGGTTTGAGGAAGAAGAGCATGCTTGGCATGGGAATCAAAATTTATGCATTTGGTACTATTCTGCAAACCTCTCTATTTCCACCAAAAATATACACACACAAGCATCCATCTTAAAACATATCACGTACATAATTAGTTTATAGAAGAGGCGACATACAACAAAGCAAATCCAAAGGCAAAATGCAGATTGCAAAACCTTGATAATTGAGAAAAGTACCCCTTTTTGTTGGTAGATAAGATCAGAGCACAAGGAGAAAGACAATATAGGGCACACAGATTAACACACACCACACTCACGCACACAATGCTACACCTCCCAACCAAGATTAAGAAGTACCCTGTCCACCCTAACTGAATTATCGATATGTCTGTATCTGATTTAACAATTAAAATTGTCCAAATCAATCATACAGATTCCATAATATTTATACGAAAAGTAACAGCAACTCTCGTTCTACATTTGCAGGAATATATGCAGACAATGAGAAACTGAAAGCTCTTGTAAGGGAGAAAATTGGAAAACCACCTGCCAAACCCACCAAAGAAATGTACCAAGCGGTGATTGATAGTGATGTTGGAATGAGGGTGCGCTTGGTAATAGTATTCTCAAGCCTTACCATGAGCATGGTTCGAAAAAATTTCAATGAAGGTCTAGGAGCAGCAATAAAGAAACTCACTGGTGGAAAAAATGAAGAGCTGACAAAGAAGTACCCCCAAAATCTTAATACCATTGACATCCTTTCATTCTTTCTTTTCGTTTCCCCATATATTCTGTAACACTTCTAACATGTCTAATCCTCTTGTGTAACTGAAGGATCATGGGTGAAGCATCAGATGATATCAAGCTCGAATCTGGTTCGATAATTGAGATCTCCAGGCTTCCAGGTTATGTTCTCCAAACAAAAGGTAAAACTAACAATATTTGCAGTATTCTAGCTTCATTTACTGCTGCTTCAAACACAAAATTTGACCCAAATCCAAAAATCTTAATTTTGGTGAATGCAGTGATGGGTGAGGTTGTTAGCAAGGTTGAAAGTGAGCTACTCTGCAGAGCCTACATGTACTTGTATTTGGGAGATGATCCTTTCGACAAAGAAGCTAAGGAAAATTTTGGAAACTCAATGCTCCCACTCTTCTAGAAGAGGACTTTCAGCACTTCCAAGGTTCTTAAAGAATAAAGCCTGTTACTATGTACTCGCAGAAGAAAGTTTTAAAATAAGAACATCATAATAAGAAAAAGGCTGGTTGCTGATTACATGGTGATATAATTTGCATTGGGATAGTAAGCAAACATATCTATGCATGTATAATCTTGTATACAGTTTCAGATGTTCCTATCAATACAATTATTCACATCAGTAATCCACTACAACAGTGAAAGTAAGCAGAGAGCAATTGCAGGTAAATAGACAGAATAAGCATTTTTTTTTATCAAGTGACATACAGCACCAACGTATTCCTCCCAATAATAAAATTCATGATGAGGATCCCATTGAACAACCTGCAACCGGAATTGTATTCTCGTCTATAAATAACAGCTCTATGTTTCATTTAACCCCTTCACTAAGCAGATGCTACAAAAAAAAATTATTATTTGCATAAAAGTGAAGCCCATGCATATGGCTTATCAAAAAATCAGTACATACCATAGGCAAACCTTGGTGAAACCCTGGACGAGCTCAGCTGAAACCATGTAGAACTTTCCGAGGATCTAGCTGTCCACTGCAATAACTAGAGGACACAGCTGACAACTCTTGATGTCCCTTCCACTCTTCAAAGGGCTTCAAGGTAACTGGAATTTCAACAGCAGCAGAATCCACACATAACATTGCTTTGTAATCCTCATCACCCATTTCTGGAAGAGCCTTTGCTTTTTTGTCCCAAGGGTTCCACACAACTACAACCCGCAGCAACATCATAAGCTAATTTGGGTGAAGAAGTCCAATCACACTAAGACAGAAAAACCAATCCAGAACAACAATACAAACCTGCATCTCCCATGCCTTCTTTGCGGAGCACAAATGTTCTCTTTTTCTCATGGTCTATTATGGCAATTTTTGTGGGTGTGCTAAGATAAACACGGTCAATCTGCGAAGAAGACTCATGGTCTATTATCCATGTTTGCGAGCATGCATTTGGTGTATATTCATAGACAACAAATACTTGTACATAACCATACTACAAAAGAGACCTGTGTATAACCACAGTACATAACGACCTTCAGATCTAATGAAATTTGAATCTAAGCTAAGAAACTTTGCTCTAATGTCAACAGTGACCATGTGTAAAGGCCTGAATTCAAAATCAGGGTTACCCTCAATTTTCAAAAACAAAGTCACATACCTCACCATCAAAAGTAATTGCATCTGCCTGCTCTGTATACCTCTCTCTCTGCATCAAATTGTCCAAGTAATCAAGCGTCTCCAAGCCCTCAACACGCACTTCACTGCAAATCAAACTGCATTATGTGACCTATCTGGAAAGAAAAACAAGGTATCTTCCAAGCTAAGCTATAATGCAGGAAAAATCAGAAAAAATACTCATCCCAACACGAGTACAGATGATACCAGAGCTCCAAAGTTTCAGCAAAAGTACATGTAACTCATAAAAAAGGATGGAGAACAATACCAAACTGTATCTAGTAAGCAAGGCGAAAACTAGCAAGTTACCAAAAAACAAACCTGATATCAGACACAGAGAAGTAGTTACAGAGAGCGAATGTGAATGAAAAGGCCTTATTATCAGTATTTCTCACTCGAGGGATCAGAGTGAGTTTTCCAGCAGTCAGAGAAATTCGTAGCCGCAACTCAAACCTGCCAAAAGTTAACAGTCTGAATACAGTTTGGTAATCGTTGCACTGCAATTGCAAATTAAGAGTATTAATTTTTCCAATATCATACTTGTGTGGCCAAGTCTTTAAGTCATCTTCTGTGGATCTCAGAATAAGATCCACCGTTGACAGATTATTAGCTGAAGACAAAGGCGAAGGACAAGAGTCCAACGACCACAGCCTGTTCCTTGCAAATCCATGATTGTCCAGAGAGCCAAAATTTGAAAACTACAAGATACATATAACAGTAAAGAACACAAAGCCTTTAAGGCAATGACATTTAGGAAGATCTGATAGCTTCTAACCTGTGGAAAGCAGACAGATATCCCGCCCCTGATGGCTTTTGGTGGTTTCCCTAGAGCCTGCAGAATAATACACAGGATCCATCATATTATTTCTTTAAGACACAAAAACGACAAGGGTCCAAAATTCCTTAGTCTTGAAAAGGACATTAAGGAGGACAAATTTTACACGTTTGAGAGTAAATTAAAGATGTTTCTTTCAGATATGGTGTCAGATTAAATTGTCAGTGACGAGTTTATAGTGAAGCTCAGAATGCTACACATTACTCCATGATGCTCAACAATGTGCACAAATCAGTCGTGACATTCAATAAAGTTGTTTCAAGAATGCTACATTACATCAGAAACGTAAGAGATTCACCTTGTTGCCTACAAATAGAACTTCTTGTCTTCTTTCATTCTTCCAAGACACGACCTGCGCTCCTTGTAGAAGCACCTGAAGCAAAAGAAATGCATAAAAAATAGGTAAGATAGACAGTGTACACACCAAAAAAAAAAAAAAAAAGAAAGAAAGAATTTCGTTTATACTTTCGTTTATCCTCTAACGTACGAGGAAATTAGGAGGCGTCACTGTTAAATCAATACAAAAGCTAGCAATAAGTGAATGCAGAAGCTTTTGAGAGAGTATAATCTTCCTTGAACGAATGATTAAGGTTACATATGATTTTGAGTAAGAAGTGAAGATCGTAAAGCAATGAGGTAAAGAGGAGAGACCTCGGCGGTCGATCCGATAGGCTCGGATAGTATAATTCTAGCTGATCCATCGGCGTCGTGAATTATATTCACCGGCATCGTTTTGGATTCGGAATTTAGCTCTAGAATTACTCAAAATTGAGGTGAAAAATCACTTTCTTCACGCCAACCGAAACAAAAATTTGATAAAGAATTGATAACATTTACACAGCTCTCAATATCAATAATCGATTGAGAGAATTGAGAGATAATCAGAACACGCAGGAAAGTGAAAACCCTATCATTCCGACCGGAAACCTTGAAAAACATACAAAATTAAGACCGAGGAAGGAGATGGCATTTCTAGCAAGAAATTAAACAAAACGACATCAGAAACGAACATACATTTTGAATAACACAGTAATTCCAAAATGCAACGGACTCCACTAAATTTGGATGTTTATGCAATCGATGTATGAACAGAGCAGAGAGAGAGAGAGAGGATATGATATAGATACAACGAGTACAGAGAGTAGAGTAGTAAGAGTCTGTTGGGATGCAGCTGTGTTTGCGTTGTGTTCCGACTTCCGATTGTTGTGTTGGCGTCTCCTTTAAGCTGCCTGATTGTTTGGGCCTACGCTTATTTTGGCGCTTCTTCTACCCTTGGGACCCCAACTCTGTATTTGGAGAATCACTTATGAAAGTTGTATTGTTTGATATTGAGATAAATATTGAATGCCACAAAACACGGCCTGTTTGAGTTGGGCCTCATTAAGACGACGAAAAGCATCGTAAAGCTTGGAATTTCCAAAAATAATTTCGATCCGCCATGGTACAATCATGCTTCTACACGTATGTTTGGTTGTTACAATGCGGGCCAATCAATTGATTTGATGATTTTCGAAGACAAAAATCACAATCTGAGTTAATTTCAGAAATAATGCAAATTTTGCGAGCCACTTACTCCCTCTGTTCTCTAATAATTGTCGTTTTAATAAGTGTCGTTTTAGACATGTGCACAATAATTAAGAAAATTGATAAATTCTCTTATTTACCCATATTTATAACCATAACTTTCTCTCTCTTCTTTTAAATAACATTAAGTAGATAAATGGAACAAAGGGTAAAATTGGAAGTTTTTAGACTTTTTACATTGAAATTTGTAAAATGACACTTATTTGAGAACAAAAAATTAGAGCTAAAACGACACTGATTAGAAAATAGAGTAAGTATTTATTATAATTAATATAAAAAAGAATTGTATAAATTTAGTCGGACTAGAGCAACACTATGTTTTTTCACTTTTTTAATAATATTCAACTTAAGTGCATGTTTAAAGTCGAGCTGAGCGTAAAAAATATTATAAAAAAAAGTTAAAATTAACGTATTTTTTAATTTTATCATTTTTAATTAAAATACATGTGTTATAACTTATAAAACATAGTGAAAAAATTTCACTCTTTCTTTACTATATTTACTATCATGCATGTTTTTTCTTATTTTTATTACCTGCTTTGAGCGTTAGTTTAGAAGAATTATTTAATGACTCGAAAAAAAATTAACATCACCGCTGATAAAAACATATTTTCTGACAGCCCCTCGATGTTTTTGCATGTCTTGGCGGGACGGTCATGGCTATGACACCCATACAAACAATTGTAACCATTGTCGAATGTCTTAACGTTGCGTTCTATGAGAACTTGGCATTTGCTACTGGACCTCTTCCAATCATGTAAAGATGGCAAATCGCTATTCCAACTGCACTCTGTTATCATAAAAACCGGTATAATTCACGACGTTGTATTGGCGGCAAAGCTCAGCAATTTATACCGTCTTTACGCACCTCTCCCAGCCTTTCGTAAACTGTTCGATGAAACGCCCCAAAGAACTGCAAACACATGGAACTCCATCCTCAAATGCTATTGTGGAGAAAAACAATATCGGGAAGCATTATCCCTCTTTTCCGAAATGTTGTCTTCTGGAAACCCAGATCATTTTACTGTAGCCATTGTGCTAAAGGCATGTTGCTTCTTAAGAGCTCTCCAATTTGGAAAGACAATTCACGGGTTTGTGAAGAAGAGTCAACATATTAACTCGAATTTATTTGTCGGATCGAGGCTTATTGAGTTCTATTCGAAATGTGGAAAAATGAATGAAGCTTTACAAGGTTTTGAGGAGTATGATATGCCTGATGTTGTTCTGTGGACAACAATGGTTACCGGGTACGAGCAGAACGGTAAACCTCAAGAAGCATTGGAATTATTCTCTAGAATGATTATGGTGGGAGGTCTTACTCCGGACCCTATTATGCTTATTAGTGTTGTTTCGGCATGTGCTCAATTATTGGACTTAAATGCTGGGAAAAGCGTCCATGGGTTTATTATTAGGAAGGAATTTGATGGAGGTTTGTCTCTGCTGAATGCTTTGTTGAATTTGTATGGAAAGGGGGGATCTGTTAAAGCTGCGGCCAATTTGTTTGGAGGAATGGAAGAAAAGGATGTGATTTCATGGGGATCTATCATCTCGTGTTATGCTCATAATGGCTTTGCAAGTTGCGCTTTAGAACTTTTAGATAAGATGATAGTTAGAGGTGTTGAACCCAATGTAGTTATTGTCCTTACCGCTTTGCAAGCTTGTGAAGCTACAGGTAACTTGGAGCTGGGTAAAAGGTTACATAAATTTGCTGTACAGAGAGAGTTTGAGTTGGATGTCATGGTGGCTACAGCTCTTATTGATATGTACATGAATTGCTCTTCCCCCGATGAAGCTCTTGAGCTGTTTGGAAGGATGGTAAAAAAGGATGCTTTTTCTTGGTCTGCTTTGTTATGTGGCTGTGTTCAAAATGGATTGGCGAATAAGTCAATGGGATTGTTCAGGAACATGCTTTGTAGTGAAATCCATCCAGACGCTGTTGTCATGGTGAAAATTCTCACAGCTTGTTCGGAATTAGGCATTCTTCAACAAACTTGTTGCCTTCACGGATATCTGATCAGAGGTGGCTTTGATGACAATAACTTTGTCAGGGCTTCACTCATTGAATCATATGCAAAATGTGGTGGCTTGGGTGATGCTGTCAAGGTTTTTGAAGGGATTAAAGATAGAGATGTTGTAATTTGGAGTTCCATGTTTGCAGGTTACGGATTTCATGGGAGAGGGAAGGAAACATTAGAGTTATTTCATCAAATGGTTAAGAGTTCACCAATAAGCCCCAACGGTGTAACATTCCTTTCCGTTCTTTGTGCTTGTAGTCATGCTGGTCTAGTTGAAGAAGGGATTGAGTTATTCAATATGATGGTGAATGACTACCAACTGACACCAGAATCAAAGCATTATGGGATAATGGTTGATCTGCTTGGGCGCACAGGAAAGTTGAATCATGCCATGGGCATTATTGGTGGAATGCCATTACCAGTTGGTGCTCATATATGGGGGGCCTTACTTGGTGCTTCTCGGATTCATCAAAATACAGAGATGGCAGAAGTTGCTGCCAGGAATGCATTTCAGTTAGACCCCAGTCATGCTGGTTATTACATTCTGTTATCTAATATGTATGCTGTTGATGGAAAGTGGGAAAATGCAGCTAAAGTTCGAAGTTTTGTGAAGGAAACAGAACTGAAGAAGGTATCTGGTCGAAGTATTCTTGAACTTAAGAATGAGGTTCATAGTTTCATAGCTAATGACAGATATCACCCAAACTCTGAGCAGATATATGCTTTGTTGACAGTGTTAGACGCAAAAATGAGAGAAGATGTGATTTTGGACCTGGATTTTCTGCTGCACGATTCTAAGGGTAGTTTATGGTTGTGAAGCATGACCATCTGGCTTCTTGATTAGAATTGTTGGTTGTAATAGAAGAATGGTTGACGAATAATGAATGAGGCTGCTTCACAATATTGATTAACATATCATACAAGTTACAAACCTGTACGAGTAAACTCTAGAACAGCTTTACAAATGCGCTGAATGACCAGATTTTGGAATTGGTAAGAATGTTTCGGGAGAATGACAATTATTTTCAAAAAATCATCTACATACGGCAACAGGATGACCTTGGTTGGTGAAGTTATAGTCCTTGATACTTGTTCTATTGTTGGCCTTTTCAACTTATATCACGGACATTAACATGGTAAATGTCAGAGTGATGTGATTTTCTCTAAATTTAGTTCATTTTTATCCATTTTAGTTGCTATACATGTCTTCTTCAAGTTGGCATTATAAGTGATGTTTTATTTTTGTTATTGAATATTTTGATAGCAAAGGCTTATACCGCAGCGTGTTGCTACCAAAATAGCAAATTTGCAAATTGCTGGGGCCACTTTACATTTTGATATGTATCCAAATGTTTAAATTTGATTAAAACTTGTTCTGTTGGCCTTCTTTGTTCGTCTTCTTTCGCCAAGTTTGGTGTTTGTGATTTCCATTTATTGCATTCTGTAACCATTTGATTAGTCGTCTGTTTCACGGGAGCAGCAGACCACAATGAGGGCGTTTTTTTGGGTTAAAGATTGAGAAACAACCAAGATGTGAAACGTCTCCCAATGAGATTTGTCATAAAGATACGAGCGGCATCTCCGGTAGAGATATTGCGGCCGCCGGATAACAGCCAAACAAAAGCAGAGATATTCCTCAAAATGCCAAGCCATATAGGCTGCTATTTATTGTTTCTATTTCTACAGTTAGCGTTTGATTTTCCTAAGCAAATCAGTGCCTCTTGAGGTGAGGGACATAACACTTAATTAAACGTCATCTGTGGATATGGAAAACCCAGCAGAGCCCATGTTAATCCGGAGAGAGACAATTCCAATGCAAGATTATTTTATGTGGGCAAATTCTCGTTCCTCATGATCCTGCGCTATTCTTTTAATCACCGTTCATCAACAAAAAAACAGTCCATCTTTTCTGCCCTTCATGACTCCAATTATCTTTGATCTGATAATCAGCTTGAATTGAGAAGACAAGATCTTAAGTGAAGTAACAGTAAAGGATACTTCCCAAAAAAAAAAAAAAAACAATATTAAAAGAGGATCTCCCCATTTATAAACTTGCCACTTTGAGGCTGATGGTGGTTGCTTCTTTAAAAGGAAAGCAAAAGAGGAAGTATTCCAAGGAAATTCCCACTGAGGAATGGATGTCACATAAAGCTGAATAAGGAATTGTAGATTGCTTCTAATCCAAACAATGAAAAGACTTCCAAAAGTTAAACCTTACACACCCTTGAAGCAATCAATATCACAATATACATTATAGAAGTTAGAATACACATACACACTCGCCGTAAAAGAAAGAGAGTTGAAGAGAAACTGAGTGGGATAGAGGGCTTCCATGGAAGACGTGATAGTGGAAGCCCTTCTATCCAATGAAAGAGAAGCTCAGGTTATAGCTGCCAGAGAGCTTGGTAATCTGGCAAGCAAACTAAGACAGAAGTTAGCAGAAAAGGGTATAATTTCTCGGCTTGTTATGATGCTTCATACTCAAGATTATGACTCCGTCGAAGCGGCACTCCTCGCTCTGCTTAGTCTGGCTTTTCATAGTGAAAGGTATTGTTTGCATCATTTAAAGAATTCCAACTACAGAAGTAGCAGCCGCAGGTGTTGACTGTAGAACTATTCATCGGCTAAATTTTTATTTTTTTTCTGACGTTGCAGAAACAAGGTTCGAATTGCAAACTCGGGGACTATTCCAGCTTTACTGAAGATCGTTCAATTCCAGAACCAGTCACTCATTGACCTTGCAATAGCAGCCCTCTTGATTCTCTCTTCCTGTACGGCCAACAAGCTGGAAATTGCAGCATCTGGGGCTATCGAGCTCCTGGTTCAATCCCTCAAATCCCAATTTGCAGAAGAAAACAGTGTCCAAAGTCTGAGCATGCAGGCTAAGCTTGATGTTCTGTCCACATTTCACAATCTCTCTACGTGTCCTCAGATAATCCCATCAATTGTTTCATCAGGTGTGGTGTGTCCTGTGCTTCAATTGATATATCACTTCGAAAAATCAAGTGTGTTGGTTGAGAAGGCAATGGCGTTACTGGAGAAGCTTGTTTTATCATCAGAGATTGCGCTAAAGAAGGTTGCTGAGACAGCTCCTCTTGTAATTCAATTACTAGTGGAAGCCATTGAAGAAGGCACACCACAATGCAAAGAGCATGCTGCGGGAACTTTACTTGTTTTATGCCAAAGCAGCAGGGACATGTACAGAGGGATGATTTTGAGGGAAGGAGCTATTCCCGGTTTGCTTCAGTTGAGTGTTGATGGGACATTGAAGGCTAGGGAAAAGGCCAAAGCTCTGCTGCAGCTCCTAAGAGATTGCTCAGATTGTTATACACGAGCAAAAAAATCAAAGAATCATCTCTTGGAACATGTAATGCGACAGATCGATAGAGAAGATAGAAATGGAATTGGGCTGAGGATTGTGGAGGAAATGATTGCAAAACTTAGGACCTGAATCCACGAATTTTACCTTCTTTTCTTTTTCTTTTTTTTTCATCTGTAAACGTACCATTTGCATTTTAGACAAAATCAGTTCTACTCCATTACAATGAAGTAGGAACCCCTGTATAATATTGCATGGTAGTGAATGCTAGGTGTAGTGACGTTCAGGTTCTTTTCTGCACAAGGTTCATTTCCAGGTATATTCAGATTAAATTTTTTAAAACGATGTTCGATCTTCAACTTAGTTATTTAAATTGAATTTAAGTAGAAACAAAATGAATTAATTATTGTCAAATTAAAAATTAAGTGTTATAAATAAAATTTAAAAAAGTTATAAAAGGATTCACTGTATTTTAACCAAAAGTAAATTTCAGCATTGACACGAGCCAAGTAACACTACCGTACGATCGTTCAATAATTTGCTTAGTAGAGTTAAATATATTAAGCCTATTTCACTTCCACTTAGGAATTAAGTAACAATTTCTTTAAATATATAATCTCCTGCAACAGTGACTTTCAAACTTGATCCTCGAGTATAATCTCACCGTTCCAGTGTACCAATACGCTAGAAGCAATGCTCATTCAAAAGACGTGGTAAACTGGTTAGTCGGATCACAATCACAAATCATATCCAAGAAAACTAATCTCCGTACATTACTTCATTTTAATGGCCACAGAAATGAACTAGAGGGAATCGTACTAGTACAAACCCATCACCATTAAGTACTGACGAACTGCTATTAATATGCAGAAACAACTATAAGAACAAGTAAATGGCTATCATCTTTACCATATACGCTCTGTATATCCATTTTCAAATTGAGATAAATGTTTAGCTATTTTCTATCTAAGTGAGTAAGTGGTTCTCAAAATTACCTTATTGACGCAATTTCACCTCTCCACAAAACCAAGGCATGCAACTTTAAAATGCAAACAGACTGTTATGCTCTCAGGGTATATTTCACTTTGATCTTTTCTTATAAAAGCCAAGAGCCAAAGCAATAGTAGTCACAGCTCCCACCACAGCAATAGTAGTCAGAATATCACGCTGCTTCCATTTTCCAATCCAGTTTGAGAGCTTTCCCTCCCCCTTCTCTTCCTTTTTCTCCCCCTTCTGTTCTCTACAACATGACACTCCATTAGCTTCTTGGCAACAGCCAGAAATAATTTCCTTGATTTCCTTGGCACTAGTTGCTTCTGGCGTCTCTTCAGAATTCTTGAGACTAGAACCATTTAAAAGTTTCTGTTCATTCACTTTGTTGGCCTTCTCATCAATGGCACCCATTTGGCCCCTGGAGAAAACAATAGATACATCAACCACTAATCTGCAGTTACAATAACGACAAAGGACATATAAAATGTCTGTAGATTAACTTCGGATGACCACAATCCAAATTTAAAGATCGTCCCAAGGATGATCTACCACGAGGGAACGAATTCTGGAAAGGAATACTGGAATAGATGCATAGAAATATGTGGAGGAAACGCCTAACACTGATCAGTTTAAATAAGATAGAAACAACTCTTTACATCGAAGAAATAAAGATAGATAAACACACATTCCTGTCTGCAATTAGAGACAATGATAGGAGGCAGAAGGGCAATAAGAGTAATTTTATTAACAAGGCTACAAATTGAAATCCACTACTTTTATTTTATCCTGTGATTGAAAATGACTTCATCCTGGACTGAAGCACTTTTTTAATATCATGAATTTTCGAGTGCAATTAAAACAGACGACAATCAATAAGAATTAGAATATCTTAAAGCAAGAACTATTAGATTATGTAGAGTGCAATTACATGGAGAAGAATGTTTACCATACCTCCTATTCTCGTATCTGGGAAACGTTCCTTCCAGATTTTTCTTTCTTACCTCCTCAGAGATGTATAAAATTACATTGCCTCAAAGAATATATTTTGGTAAGGCTCAAGCAAACAAATATACAAAGATTCACATAACAGTTGTTGGAAATATACGTCATAAACCCAAAGAGGAAAAAGAAGATTAAAAAAAAAACATGGTACTTGCAAAAAAGTAAACATGAAGCGCCATAAATAAACACCAACCTCCAAATACGTTCAATGATTTCTCCCTTTCCAATTTGACGATCAAGCAATTCAGGCACATCATCAGGTGTAACATAACCATACCTGCACAATCGGCAAATGGATCACCATCACAAACACCAGAAAATTTGGATCCTCATGTCTTTATGAGAGCTTTAGATTGGGACAACTTTACAACAGTACATATGGTAAGAACTGAGAAGAACTGAAAATATATTAAGAATCCAAAACCACACACAAAACTCAAAATCAAAACAGTACCAATTGCCTGCAATTTTCCCTTCTGCATTTGCACTGAAAATGATCACATTACCAGCATACTTATGGCCTCCAATATGAGAGCAAGCACTCACAAACACCTGGTTCTTCCAACCCTTGGATTCAATCTCTTCTTTAAATTTGTCAATCAGAACCGGTCCACAGACACCGCATCTTTTGTCTCGGTTATTATGAGCACACACAAATACATATGAACCAGTTAACACATCCTGCACACCAGCAGCCCAGGGGTTCCCATTGACGAGCACATCCTCCACGAAACCATCCAAATTAGAGCCCTCCAAGTTCCTTCCGTAAGCAAAACAGAAAATTATTAAAAATATTCACACACACATGAAAAACACAGCTACTTGTATGCATAAATGTCATATCGAGAGACAGTAATCTCCGACTAGTTCTTCTAGTAGAACAGTTGTAAGAAGAGATGATGACAACAATTAGAAACTAAGTAAAACAGCATGCTTGCAACTAGCTCTCACTCTCACGAAACTAAATTCACTGATTTAGATGCAGTCGCTGGAAAGAACAATCTGGCACAAGCAGCAGCGAAAAATTACCTGCACTTAATCATCTCAGGGAAAATCAAAACGTCTCCATCCGATAACTCCAAGTCCTCAAGTCCCTCGCATATCGTGAAACGTGTCTATTGCATATGTGAAAAACGGTTCAAACTCAATATTTCGATAAACGGAGGTGTAATATCCAACAACATCAACAGAAAACGTAGCAATGCAATCTTCTTCGAGTAATAAACAAACAGAGCGTGTAAATTCGTAGAAAACTTCACCTGTTTTTCGTACTAACTATCTACCACCAAGGAAATGGATTCCAAGAAGATTTTCAAAAAAATTATCAAAAAAGTTGAAAATGTTAACTAAAACAGAGTATCTTAAGTTTAGAGGACTTAGACTAACCTTGACCTTGATATCTTCCTTTCGAGCTTTAAAAGCAATTGCGAGGAGCTTGGGGAGCGGATCGGCGTCGGAGTCTTCGACGCGAGGCGGCCAGGACTCATGAGATTTGTAGCAGAGGAAGACGTGGCGTTGGTAGCTTTCGACTGTGCCGGCGAGATTGCTTTGGTACATCTCGGACCTCTTGAAACCAAACTTGACGTCATCGGAAACTGTTTCACCGGTGGAGGCCATGGTGGAAGCTGGAGATCGCTGACTTAGTAAGCGTTCAGAAGAGAGTTTTGGTTTTGGTTTTGGTTTCGATTTCAAAGAGTATGACGAGAAAAGTGTGACTGAGGAGAGAGAACGAATGGGGCGTGTGATATTTATAGTCACCATTACCCTCTCCCTCTCCCTCTCCCTCTCCATCTAGTCTAGAGGGAGAGTTGAGTACTAGTGCCTTTGGCGGGGAGGTACTGCAAATTAGAAAACGACGGATGGCGCGTGTCCGCCACGCTTCACTGTTTTTTTTTTTTTTTTTAAGGCAATTATGATCTGGCGCTTAACCGCTAACTCATAGTAATCATTTCTTTCTTTAATTCTTTCTTTTTATGGACTAAGAAAAAATGGATTAATCTTTTTCCAAAATTACTTTAACATCAAACTTGTGTTGGTGAACAATTTAGCTGTGCCGAGTTGAAGTTAGGGACTTCCGCGTTAGGATTACACCAGCATGTGCATGCCAATTATGAGTAACTCTATCCAATCCATCCCTAATTTTTCTATAAAACGCAAACGCCAATTTTAAGAGCACCACATATCCAATTGATAATTAATACATCCTTTGAATAAAGAATTCGCTAATTTGATAATCTCATCAACTGTAAAAATGTAATACATCCGGGTTTTTTCACGCCTAACACAATTATATCTAACTGCGATTATCACAGCAAACGAAAAGAAAAATATATCGACTTGAGTTCACTAACACTAAATACTTATAATGGAAAGAAAGTGTACTAAAATATTTCATTCGTATTGTTTTACCATCATAACCACTCAAAGCGATTTGAAAGAATAAGAGACGACTTTCTACACTGAAATATTTTATCAAATGATCTCGGCTATTTGCATTACAACGTATAAAGCATCATGAAAGAGGAGAAAATACTCCAATGTAGTTCACAGTTTTGTGCAGTTGCAGCTCACAAGTAGTGCTTGCAATAACATTTAGCACTTTACATTTGCCGAGCATATGAACAACAAACTGGTGTTCTTCCAATAGGAAGATGAATCACCACGGGAAGATCACATTAGGGTGAAATGTATCCACTCTTGACAGTATTTCAAGAATCAGAAGAAATCGATTTCCAGATAATTACCTGACGGCTTCACATCAACACCAGGTACTTCGGCTTTTGGTACTCTGGGGATATCATGCAATGGGAATGGTTTTGGCACATCCGGGGGACTAGCACAACGAATAAGGGCCCAGTTTATGCTTTGAAAAAATGGATGTTGCTTAATTTCGGTAGCACCACGCCTATAAGCAAGCCGATGCTGTGGTTCCTTGACAAGTAATCCTCTGATCAGGTCCCTGGCAGCAAAACTGACAGTAGGCGACTCTGGAAATCTTAGGGGTTGACCCACCACATTAAACAAAGTGGCCCGATTCCCAACTCCTTTGAAAGGAGTTTTCCCAAACAGGAGTTCATAGAGAAATATCCCAAATGTCCACCAATCCACAGCGCTGCCATGACCTTCACCTTTGATTATCTCAGGTGCCAGGTACTCGTGCGTACCAACAAATGACATTGATCGGGCACTTGTTGGTTCAGCTATGAGCTCAGGAAGAGGACTCACTTGATGATGTATCTCAGTCCTAGGTCTGATCTTCTTTTCTTTCTTGGATTTGCCAAGGAAACGTGGTGCAAAACACGTAGGTTGTATGCAAGCTGGCTGGATGACACAAGATGGCTCAATACAAGCAGGTTGCGCACAGTATCCAGAGTTCTTCGATTCCAAGCTAGAATTTGAAGATTTCACTAAGGTTGGGCTCACAGCGCACCTAAGTGATAGGTCAAAATCTGAAAGCATTATATGTCCATCCTCCCTGACCAAAACATTTTCTGGTTTAAGATCTCTGTAGATGATACCAAGCATGTGCAGATACTCTAAAGAAAGGAGGACTTCTGCCACATAGAACCTACACAGTGATAAATAATAAGTTAGTAAACTTGCACTGCAGTTCACTTGCCAGAATTTGTCATTCACAAGTTACAAATTGCCATTTCAAAAACATGCAGAAATAACATCCCCTGTAGAGGCAGATTTTTTGGAAGTATGCAAATAAATTTGTGTAACACATCATGTTTTCTTTACGTACTCCATACACAGTACAGGTAAAATATTGCTTTAATATACTGTATCAATCACATCCAAGTGCTGTGTTTTTACTGCATGGAGTATGTAGGACTTTAGATTCCACACTATTCTGTAAGCAACAAGCAAGAAGCTGAGAAACTTGAAGCATTCTAAATGCATGAACCAGAAGACAGTATCTAATTGAAACACTAAGTCGACCAAAACTGAGTAATTTATGCAGAAACAAAATGGTTTTTAAAGTTCAATTACAAATTCAAAAAGCTGAGTCGTAAACTAAAAGTATTAGTGAGCCAAACTACCAAAAAAACACAAGGTATACACATAGGAAGACACTAAATATAAACCAACACATGCAAAAAATGCAAAAGCCTCACTTTTCATTGAAGAGAAATACAACCAAGTTATAATGACGATGCAATGACACAGCAGAGTGAATCAATACAAAGCACATACACATGGGTCACAAATCTTCAAGCATCAGAACAAGTGATACACGATCCGAGAATTCGTGGAGCAAGGTCTGGAAAAGCCACATATTAAGGAGGGTACAAGCAAATGCTCCCCCACCAATCCTAAAACCATATATCTATGAGGCCAACGAATGCAAATAAACCAGCAAATTAAGTATGTCCATTGCTAAAGCCATTTTATTTTGCATATACTATGTTACATACTTGCACAAAAGTGGTTCCCATGTTAAAGAAGGATAGTCTTCACAATAAAATTGATACAGAGAATCATACTTCAGATAGCAAAAAACTAAAGAGCTCCAGAGGCTGAGAAAATATCCTATAAAGCAGGGGAATGCAAACCCAACCTGGCAGCATGCTCTGGGAAAAACTTCCCAGGTTGTCTTTGCCGAAGTGCATGTAAATCTCCTCCAGGACAAAACTCCATAACCAAGCAAGAGAATTTCTCCGTCTCAAAATGTGTATACAAAGTGGGAAGAAATGGATGATCCAGTGACTGTAGTATCTCTCTTTCGGTCTGAGCTCTCACAAGTTTCTTCCTACCTTCTAGAGCTGCTTTGTCCATCACTTTCATTGCAAAATAACTTCTAGTCCCAGCCAATTCTGATAGATAAACACTACCTATATCCCCACATCCCATTTTCTTTAAAAGTCTAAAATGTTTCATCTCCAATGACCCAAAACGAGATCTGACAGCTTGGATTGCCTCCCACCTTGTGTCATTTGCCTTGTGCGGCTTGTATATGGCACTGCTAAAACTGCTGGAGCTGCTTTCATCACTGACATCACTGCCAGTGCTGCCTCTATAAATGCTTGTTTTCCTGCTCTCAACAAAATCATAGGAGTTGCTAACTTCCCCACTTTCACCAGATTTCCGAAGACTGCTTACACATTCACTGATTTCTGTGTTAGTGAAGCTTTGCTTCGCTTCAGTGTATTGTGTAGCGGAGTAAAAACTATTCTGAGGACTTGGTAAGAAGTGAACTCCTGTTTCGGATGGCAATTGACCGTCGTTTAGAACATCAATGGTTTCTTTCAATCCTGTATGTAAGGGAAACTCCACAGATTCCAGCAAATCGCTTGAACTACAATTCCTGACACTGTTGGCGGAAAGCTTAGTGCCAGATCCAGAATCTGATTTTGAAACCTGTGTTTGGGAACTATCTTCTGTTGTTTGATCAAGATCATCATCTGCACCCAGGAATTCTTCCTTCCCTTTGTCTGACTTCAACTGTTGTTTAATTGAGTCAGGCAACTGTTGTTTAATTGAGTCAGGCAAACCATCCTTTTGCGGATGATGGAGATGTGTTTTACAGAAGTTCTTCGAGCTGATCACAGAGCCTGAAGGAGTACGGGTTGCATTCATTCCATTATCCTCAGCTCTTATGTAGGACGTGGGCAATGATGATCCTCCATATCCAGATTCTTTAGCCGGTGGAAGACTCATAGTATGACTACTCCCAGAAGCAGAAGACAGGTTATAACCCATTTTGGTAACAGAACTATGTGACATTGGCAAGGAACTAACTTCATCTACAAGGGATTCCATTGCAGGACTTAAATTGGACAATTTCCTGTCACAATCACATTCAAGTTGATAAAACTGCTCCAACAGCCAAAAAACAAGGCACTCGTAACTTTATAAACTATGGATACAAGAGTATACTCCAAAAACTGGTGAATGACTTGGGAAATCAAAAGAATAGTACCAGAAGTAATTCAATTACGCACCATAAACACGCAAGAAAGTTGAGAAAAAAAAAAGATTATAATTAACGGAAGCAATTAGAAAGGAAGATAAAATTCACTAAATCAGCAGAAACCCATTCCAGAAATGATCACCATCAGCTCACTCACGCCAGGAAATTACAAAGATTAGGAGGAAACAAAACGCTTTCGTAATTTACAATCAAAGTAGAAACAAAATTAATCATAATAATAAAAGACCCTTTCCAATATTAGAAATTGAACATGCCAAATTTTTAATGTCCTTGAAAAACCCAGAAAATTAAAAATCTTTCTTTATCCAAAACCAAAAAAAAAAATGATTCAAGAATCACAAAGAACGAAACCAAATGAAGGGGTAAAGTTAAAAAAAAAAAAAAACACCCAATTAGACTTCTGCCGGATACACAGCAAAAGCAAGAAACATAAATTCAGAATCTAGGACTCCTCTGAGGCCATCTGTCTATGAACTTAACTCTACAAGATTGCATTTTTCCTATTCTCATATGCCTAAAAGAATTAAAAATAAAAGATTAATGAAAGAAAGAACAAGAGAAGAGATTCTTTATTATTATATACCTGATTAGAGAATGTGACAGAGGGAGTCTCTCATGACTCTTGAGACAAGTGAAAGTGAAAGAGACAGAGACCCTTCCAAGAACTCTGAGAAAGTGAAAGAACTTTGTACTGGGAACAGCTTTTACTTATCTTGTTTTGGAGTCTTTTTCAGATCCGATCGGAACAAGAAATAGTCCGAGAAAGCAATCTACCAGAGTAGTAGTAGCAGAAGAAGTATAATAAAATTCAGCGAAAGATTTCGTGAGTTAAATTTCCTGGTTTAGTGGTGGAGGTGGAAATGGAATTATTTTAATTTTGGAGATCATTGAAACATGGAATGGGACAAAAGAAAAAGAAGAAGAAGGTGCCTTAAACTAAGTTCACAAGCAAAGCTGCTACTAAAATAGCCTAAAGGCAACAAAGCAAAAAAGCAGAAGAAGACCAAATTGGGTGTACAAAAGCCGTTTTTATCAGTGGATGTTTGCGCAACCAAAGAAGAATCAACAAATCTCTCTTCCAAAACCCCCTTTTCTTGTTTTTTATGTTAGGATGTTTTTCTTGTTATTGTGCTCATGAAAACTTTATTTTATTATTATTATCAAGATTATCATGTTTTATCTTATCTTAAACTTACTTTGTTGTTTCAAATCTTAGAATATAATAATTGTAAAATAATTCTAATAATATTTATATTTTTAATTTTGAATTTTAGTAAAATTGTATTATTTTAAATATTAGACAAAACATAATAATATTCAAAAGAAAATCTGATTTTCATAAGAGAATTCTTAAAAATTAATAATAATAAAGTACGGCAGTAATACTAATAGATAATGCGGATTTTGTGGCACCACACTAAAATTTTCTACTTCGGTATTCCAAAACCCATCCTTATTCCTCAAAAAAAACAGTTCAAATTACAAATAAATAAATGATATTTTTTTCACGAGATTGTGTACATTTTTTTGGTAAAAGAGATAGAACAAAAAAACAAAAAAGGGTTTTGAAAATGTTAGTTTAATTTTCAAAACCTCATTGAGAGTAACGTGTAATTATTATAGATTTTAACAATAAAAGATATGTGATGGTGGTAAGGAAATTCTACGAAAACTACAACGTAAGTATTGAATTCAAATGTCCTATTTGCGACAATTTAATAGTGCCCGAAAGGTGTGGGATTGATGACTTCTACTAGTATTGAAAACTGTATTGCAACATAGTATTTCTCACAATTAGTCTCCGTTTGGATGAGGTATTTTTGTATTATATCATGAAATTTTTTTTCTTGGTATTTGTTATGAAAAAATAATATTTTAGAAGTGTTTGAAATGAATGATTTTGTTTTGTTGGGATTTGTATTGAAGATTTTTTTATTAATAAAATTTTGAATTTAAATTTGAATTATTATTTTATTAGTTTGTTTTGGTGGGAATTGTGTTAGGAAGAATTGTTTATTATTAAAATTTAAAATTCAAATTCAAATTCAAATTCAATATTTTATTTATAAAAAATACTGTAGCAAAAATAATTACTGTAGTATTGTTTTTTGTTTTAAAAATTTTGAACAAAACAAATAATTCATTTTGTATTTGTGAAATAAATCACAAAAATTACAACTTCCAAACAGAACCTTAATTTGCATTGTAACGAAGCATTACGGTTCATTTTGTATTAGACAAACATTTTAGATGGAAGGAAATTTATTTGATTTAAAAACAAAAAAAAGTCCCAAATAATGAATATGACCCAAATAATGAATATGATAGTTTAAGATGATATAGATATGTAGCCTATCGCATGCCACAGCGAATGTGGCCTCGTCATTCTCCTACATAATTTGAAGGCTAAAACACACAAAAGAATGTTGGAAGAAATAATGGCATCCCTCTTTTACCAAATTCTCTTACTCGTAGCATGATTTGAAATCGCGATTAACTCTGATTTCGTATATGAATTCGTTTTTATAACTCTGATATCGTACATGAATCCGTTTTATAAAAGATAAAAAGCATTGAAAATCAATAGTAGCATATTAGCATGCTCTGTGTGTGGTATTATGCTAAATTATTACGAGGATAAGAACTAAAATTGAAGTCATAATCACATGGGGTTAACTTTCTATGCCAAATTTTGTTAATCACATTTACATTTTGTTGCATTTTGAGGAAGTAGGGAGATGAGATGGGCACATGCGCGCACGTGAAGTAGAACCGTAGCATGTGGACCGCCTGTCATATTTGGTCTTTCAATGAATTAAAATTTGCTAATACTGTACAATTATGCCTGAGAAGTAAGAAGCAGCCAAGATACGATCTCAACACAGAAAACAATACTAGTAGAAAATAATATTAATTAAAAGTCCATGATTGGAAAATCAATTTTTTTTTATATATATATATATTTTTTGTTCGTAGGTCAATGAAGTGTATATTTATTTATTTATTAATAATGAGCATACTAAATAGAGAAGTACCGATCACTTGCTTCCCACAGGGCCGCATCATTTGCATGCTTTCATTGGGTGATTTGTTTCCATCTTGATGGGCAATGAGCCCAAGACACATTCACCAAAAAGCATTGCCACGCTGCCGGGCCACCACCAGCAGCTCGCCTGGGGTTCTACCGGGACCCAACTGGAGCTAAGGTCCAAACAACAATAATGGAGAGCAACTTTACCCAACTGTTGTCTGTACCCTCCTCAACATTCCCAAAAGATTGTATTCCTAAACGGAGAAAAAAAAAAAAAAAAAAACCGCCCAAGACCCTCTCATTGTTATTAATCAGTCCATATTGTACGATTACTTCTTAAGAAAAGAAAACACTACAAAACTTAATACAAACTGAAAACTAAGGCTCCGTTTGGACAAGCTATTTTTGGATTATATCATGAAATTTTTTTATTGTTTGGAATGAATGATTTTATTTTGTTGGGATTTGTATTTAAGATTTTTTTATTAATGGAAGTTTGAAATTTAAATTTGAATTAGTATTTTATTAGTTTATTTTGATGGGAAGTGTGTTAGGAAGAATTGTTTATTATTAAAATTTAAAATTCAAATTCAATATTTTATTTATAAAAATTATTGTAGCAAAAATAATTACTGTAGCATTGTTTTGTGTTTTAAAAATTTTGATGAAAAAATTGAACAAAACAAACACCTCATTTTGCAATTGTGAAATAAATCACAAATTTTGCTTTATCCAAACAGACCCTAAAAAACCTGCAATGGTCCCAGTGCCAAACGCCATCAGAATCAGAGGTCCCGGAGAGGATGATTCCAGGTGCAGGCGCCATGAAATTTGTAATAGTGCAAGTTTCTTGTAATTGATTAGATTGATAAAAAAGAAAATACAAACTGAAAAGAAAGTAAGAATGAAGGAGATGAGCATGATAATTATCACAATTTTCAAGCATAATGATGGATATACTTTTATCAGGTTGTCGGATTTGGTAATGGAGTAGTGGGAACTGGGAATTGGACAAGAAGTGTCTTCTAAAAAGTGTCCTCTAAAATTCTTTTTTTTTTTTGGGTACATTCTTTACATGGATTCAATTTCGCAGCACCTCTAATTCCTTCAAATAATCAAGGATCAGCTGAATGGGAATATTTTATGAATTTTCCAATAGATTTTCCAAATACAAGTTCAAAATGTATCTTCCAGTGGACAGTACATCAAGCCTCTTCTCACTAGGCTCATACTTTCCCTTTCGGAGCTGGTATCGATGAGTTACGGAAGAAACTGTATAAGCCCTACCTTCAATTGTCACGCTCTCTCCACATTGCAAATTCTGTCACACAAGTAAACCATGATTACAGAATGCACAGAGCATGATATTAGTAGAGCCATCAGCATAACATTTCAGTGACTCAATGTTGATTATCTCCTTGTGGACACAAAGAACATTAACAAATTCATTCTGCATGAACTTTGCACCAAAAGCTCACCAAGAAATAAAATGTACTCATGAAACGCAGCAGCAGCAGATTGTGCATGTAGGATATTGGTAATGCTGAACATGGTACATCTTAAATAACGGAATAAGGTCAGCTGACTCATAACAAAATGAATCACAATTCATCTTTTCACTAGTATGAAAATAGTTGCAAAATTTTTTCAGAGAGCTCTCAGTTTCATCATCCACCCCTTCTTATTTCACTAAACAAGTAACTAAAAGACATCCTCATTCATATACCGTCCTTCTTTCTGATAAGTTCATTACATAGACAAATAGAAAATTGAAGTTTCGAGATTCCAACAGCAGTTTACACTTTAGAGCACCAAGTAGCATAAAGCTACACTTGAGCAGAGAAAGATATAACCTAGAGATGCAACACTTTCTCTCAACATTTCAGTTTTAGGTTAAATTAGCAGGGAGAGAAAAAAATCATAATGGCAATCATGCACTTATTTTGGAATGGGCAAAGGACTTTCTCGAAATGATTAAGAATCATCTGTTTCATGTCTAAGATGTCTTCCCTTTCTCTGATGTTTGCTGATTGAAGAAAACTTAGGCAACAAAATCACATAGCCCAGAAGAGCATAAAATTATAGAAGGACAAGGATTTTATGAGTTTATGGCACATCCTGTGGCACATCCTGTGGTTCAGGTATTGATCACTTCTTCACTGAAAGAGCAATCAACTTTGGCTAATTTTTATTCTTTTTTCTTCCTTTCTCTGATTTAGCTGATTTATGAACACTTAAAAAGGCAGCAAAATGACTGAGCCCGGAAGACCATGAAGCCATAGAAAGACTGGATTTTATGAGGTTGAGGAGATTTAAAAGATCAAGATATCCGAGTCTACCGCACATCCTGCTGTTTGGGTATTGACGACTCTGTCACTGAAAGATCAATCTACTTTGGTTGTTGTCTTATTTATGATGTTTGATGCATAACAGCACCTGCAATTGGTACCTCACCAGAAGAATTGGTTCGTTATGTAAACAGGAAATAAAAGAGAAGCTCCATCTCAACAAAAAGGAAAGGAAAAAAAAAAACTTTGAAGCTGAAGTTCATCTCACAAATTCATTCAGTTGCATTAACAACCAAAAGTAGAAAACAATAAAAGGAGAAAGATGAAAATTGGCTTACTAATGGAAAGCAGCGAATGCCGAGGTTCTTTGGCGGGGGAGTAATTTCGATGACTTTGTAAGGGTAATGCTGATTATGACCCCTGTCTTTCTCTTTTTTTCTGCAAATAACCTTGGGCATGATGCCGGCCATCTCAATCTGCGACTACCACCATTATTTCTCAATCTCAGTTGTGAGAATCGGAAATTCGTAATCCAAGAAATGTTTCAAAAAAAAGAAAAATAAAACCAAACTAAAACTGCATAGGTATAGAAAAATGGTCACCTTTCTGAATGCCGTGACGTTAGACACAATAATCGCCATTTATATTTTCTTTCTCCGTTTCTGTCAATATCAAAAAGACGGACAAACCTTTATGGTGAACAAGGAGAAGTTCAATGGTCTTTTTTTTTTTTTTTTGTTGGAGGGAGGGAGAGAGTTGTTAATGGTAACAACAACGTAGTAAGATTATATAAACAAGCTCGTGTGTCGTGTGGTTCGGATCAATTCACATGGCCCCGCTGCTACGACAAATATCTCTCTATCTGAAATTTAACTTAAAGCAGTGATACTGTCATAGCTAATTAAACAAAAGTACTGCATTATGATAATGTCATGACCCAATCACAAGAAACTAAATCTACCAAAGGCCTGGAGATTAATAACGTCACAGCCCAAAATCAAAATTCCAGGAGTGCTTGCTTTTTATATGTTACACCAGCACAAAAAAAATTGGCAGGAATGATGATGGGATTTGTTACATGCAGATGGGGTCAAACAAAAAATTTTAGAAAAAAAAAAAAGCAACAATAATGAAGGAAAAATAGATCCACTACATAGTATTCTGCGGATTGACCCTTCTCCTAAAACCTTGCTTGTAGTAGGGAGTTTCATCTATTGTTCTCCTAACGTAATCTATGAAAGGTTGAGGTGTCCGCGGTGACTGTTCATCCCGTGGTGAACGACTGCTAACAAAAGGAGTGCTTGGTGCAGGTGCAGGTGCAGGTGCTGCTACCTGTGTGGCATTGTGAAGGAGAAACAACAGATATACCAAAAAAACACAAGCTAGAATTACCAAAACGGCAGCCAAACTAGGACCGTAAATGCCCATTGCACCTTCTGTTATTTTAGCTTCATAGCTCACATCCAGCTCCATCCTCTGACCCGTGGTTGGGAGACTGATGATCACTTCATCTTTAAATGTCTCGTATGTATGAACTTTGACCTCATACAATGCATGTCCTCTCTTTGACCCTCCTTCCCCATGGATGGCTCTAACAGATAGTTTATCTGAGTGACTCCAGTTGATATTGACATCCGTATTTCCCACAATGGTTATGTACCCTCTGGGAGAGCGATGGGTCAGATTTAACTGCAGTGACTCCATTTCCAGCAAAGAAAATCCTCCAACAAACAATGCAGATGCAGAACCTGATATGCTATTGTCCTCTAGCAATGAAGCATGGATGGATATGGATAGCCCTCGCCTTATGTCTGCAGAATCAGGAGCAATATGCACCAGTTGTTCTGGAAAGTGAGGGAAGAAGATACAATACAACCTGACAGTGACAGGATCTAACCACGGCTTCGCAAAACCAACATAAGATGGGTCCACCTTGCAGTCAAACAATTCCTTACTGTTCCCAATTGTTTCATAGCGGTGATGGTAAGCATCAACAAATTTGACAGGAAAGAAATATCCTTTTACGGGGTAAGGAAGCACATTGGTAAGCATCTCTTTTGGAGCATCAACAGTCAGAATTTTGTCTTGTTGAACAGTAACCATGGTATGCAGTTTCAAATCTAAACCTTCATAATGAATTTGAGTAGAGCCTTCAGTGATGGCTTTGGCTTTTCCAGATATCTTGTCAACATACACGATGCTATCATTGGCACTAAACCAGTTACCCGAAGCTTGAGCAGAAAGACCATTTATGCTAAAGTTAAGATGGCTCCCTAAGCGAAGTACTGGATTCATTGGATATAGATAAGCACCAATAAATATCATCAAATAGTCAGACTTCCGCGGGTTATCGGCATATGCTACTTTGACAAGAGCTTTACCATGCCCATTTGCCCTAAGGCAGATTATTCCATCACCATCACAGGATTCCTCTATGGCAACAACATCGGGGTAGTTAGTTTCAGCTTCAAACATAGCGACATTAGAAGCCTCATGGAAAGGATTTCCTAGAACATCATAAAATTTGATAGGCAAATGTACTTCAGCACCAATAGGTAGTGTAAGAACCCAAAAATTCTGTGCCATAATTCTCATCTGAGCCAGCTCGGCAACCCTTATGCAAGAAACTATCTCAATTCTTCCGGTTGACCTATCTTTTGCCTGAATACATGAAATAGTATCGGCTTCTTTTGTCTTAATTTTAGCACCATCAATAAATATAATATCATCTTCAACCTCAGATTTCTTTTCATCAAATTCTCTCAACAAAGAATAAGTAATTGTACCTCTACGACTTGAAGTCTCCTCTTTGCTGTGAGGATTTGATGATAGAGGTAAAAGATCTGATGAAGTATAATGAGGAGGAAGGACCCAGGTGATTGGTGATCCCAGGGCAAGAGGAAGATCAGGCACAACCCACAAAGATATATATGCACTATACAGCCTGGATTCTGAAAATGAACCAGATGAGATGAAATCACAAGCGAATGTAACAGAAACATTTGTCTTCCCAGGAGATAATCCTTGCAATACTTGAAGAAAACCAATGTCTTCTTTGTCCAAGTTATCAGTAGAACTAGACTCGTTTGCGGAACAGAAGGGAATACTACTTTCTACACCTTGTACATGATGTGCAACATGCAAAATCAGCACCTCTTCATCTTTGATAGTCCACTTGAAATTGCTGCAAAGCTCATAAAAGGAAAATAAGTTCCCATCTGACAGAGAAGGAAATATTGGCATCTGACGGCCAACAGCAAGCTTTTCACTCTGTACATTCAACATGGCTGCAGAAGGGACACCTACCATAACTTTGCCAAATGCCTTACAAATAATTATATTTCCTTCTCCGTAAAACGTGGCAACTAAAGTAGTATTTCCGGGAGAAATTGCATAAATTCGCCCTAATGATTTCTGAAATTTAGCTGTTTCATCATCCACGCTAGCATACTCAACAACAGCTCCAAATTTTGGGCCTCCTCGTACTTTGAGGACATAAGAAGCACCAGGGACAAGGAAAATCTCA
Organism: Ophiorrhiza pumila; assembly: GCA_016586305.1. Taxonomy (NCBI): domain Eukaryota; kingdom Viridiplantae; phylum Streptophyta; class Magnoliopsida; order Gentianales; family Rubiaceae; genus Ophiorrhiza; species Ophiorrhiza pumila. The sequence continues at coordinate 1,076,353 of BLIW01000007.1, forward strand.
CTTGGATGTATTCTTGGAGATGAATAGACTTCCACCTTAATTGATTGACTCAATATTTCATGTCCATCGTGCTGCCTAGCACTAAGATAGAGAGTCGTAACCCCAAGTTGTGTGGCCCGAATAGTGAAATTGGGTGCTCGCACATATCCGTCAATACGACCTTCATGTTCATAATCATCCACAAGATCAATAATGTGATCCTCAAAATGTACACGAATCTTCATAAAAACATACTGGGAAGAGTCAAAAGTATACCCCTCATCAGTTCCAGCCACAAAACTTATAGATAGTAAATTTCCTTCCATAAGGCTTATCTCCTCTCTGGATGTGATCTTCATCCAATCAACATCAGCAACTTGGACAACAGAAGAAGTGGCTAGCGGAGGAGCAAGCCCAATATCATAAACTGTCACAAGTGCAGTTCCCAATCTTTTAGGAGCCAGCATCAGCTGCAAACATTGTAAATCTAGTGGTGGTTGGATAACTTTCAGAATACGACTATCATTAACTAGAGTTTGCATAAAGCAGCTTCCACCCACAATTGAGAGATTCAACTTGGCATCATTACTAAAAAACAACAAACTGAAGTCTGAAATCAATCTTAAAGAAGAAACAATCTGCAAGCGTACTGCATCTGTGAGAGCATTTTCTGCACTATCAAAAGATGCAATAGAATTAAAATGGCTTACAGAATCAATAAACCCAGGAACAGTACCACGAACAATACACAGTCCTGACGAGTTTTGCAAGATCAAGAACCTCTCCCAACTGGACTTGGTTTTAGCAGACACGTCATCCCACATTGCCAATCCATGACAATCAATAAGCTCCCAACTTAATTGAAGAGAAGATGAGTTTCCAAAAGCCTTTCCAGTATCACTTATGCCAACAGCTGATAATCGAATAGAGCGCCCATTTGCAACTGTAATAGAGCTCGCATGGACTCTTCCTTCAACGCGAACAGCTTGAGCTGCGGATTGTATAACTTCATGTGAATTCACAGCTTCATCAGCAACAAGTACAATAGAAGATGGAAAGTAACACATAAGCAACAAATGCACTTCAGAAACTGTAGGTAGAGGGTGGTTGTCACCAATTAAATTTCCACGCTTGAAAACAAGTATAAAGTTTCCCATGTTCACACACTTAATTCTGTATACTCTACCATAATTGACATGCTCTTGGTGGACTAGGTCTCCAGCTTTGAGGTAAGAATGCTTTTCATCCAAAGTTTCCACAGTTTCAATAAATTCAACACCATGATCCCACCACTCTGGCCCTCCATCAAGCATTACATCAAAGTGTGTGCCAGGAACAAGGTGTAGAGAATCCAAATTCTCAGACTTATTATGAGCTTCAGCTTCAACCAGGTTGAACCAGTAACCACCAAACTGGTTTCCATCACTTGCCTGAAGCAAACGGAGTGGTTCATATGCTGCAATACACAAAGAAGCCTTCAAAGCAATAAATCCACTGACAGAGGAATCAAGTTGTTGATACTCTTTGGTCAATGTTGCGTGTAGCATTGTCCGACCAGCATTAGAAGGACGTACATAAGTCCATGCACAAGAAGGCCCAACAGAAAGTGTCTGGTGCTCCAGAATTCTGAGCTCGCCAAATACAAGTGGCTTAGCAGTTACATTGATGATTGTGAAAGACTCACTTTCAGTTTTCCACTTAATGGAGGAGCTAAAAGCATCACATATCTCAAAGAAGGAACCATCAGGTGCTTTCAAAGTCACAGATGCCTGAAGATGTGATCCAACAACAATTTCCACAGGAAAATTCTGCACAATTACCAATGAAGAAGGGAAGGAAACTTCAACAACTATCTCATCGTAATTCAATGAGTCATATATGGACACTGCTTTGACGGTAGCTGTGCCAGGACTTTTTGACTGTATAATCCCAGAAGCAGATACAGACACGATAGTTGTGTCAGAGGAAAACCACTTATAGTCACTGGATGCCATAGAACAACCTCCAGTCACCTTTAGCTCCAATTCTTGACTTACTCCAGGTGCCCAAGGGAGGAGAATTCTGTCAAGATCATCTCTGCCTTTGCCCATGCTGAACTTCACTTCATCGCATACCATAACTTCTTGCACAACTTTAATAACCTCTTTTCTATTGTCATGTCCACTGCTATATGTCAACACTGCCATAAGTTTCCCAATACCATATGAAATTGCTTCTAGGATTCTGGTACTTTTCTTTGCAGCCACACTATCTGAAGCAGGGAGAATATTCCAAAATTCAGATTGGTCATCATGGATTATTATGTCATCGCTCTCAGTAATATAAATTTCTTCTGCACCAGGTCTTTGGGAGAAAACCTTTACTTGAATCAAATATTGCCTACCAGAGACAACATACCAACGGGCCATAGATTGAATTGATAGTATTCCTTCGATAGGACTACCAGAAGGGGAAAGGGGTGATATGTACAACAATAAAGTATCTGGTAAGACAACATGTAGGGATGAGGTTTGTGCATGACCAGCCACTCTAGTGTCTTCAACAATGATTGTTGTCAGCCCCAAATTTAGTGCATGAGCTTCACCAACCATTCTGTCCACTAGAGCAACTGAGGAGTTCAAAACAGACCACCGATGAAATGGAGATGGTAAAGATACCAATCGGGGAATATTTCCACGAATAACTTTGAGATTATAACTGACAAAAGCACCAACAAGAACAATAACAGGTGATGGAGGATCAAGAGACATCGCTTCAGCTACAGTCAAGATAATCTTATCATGCATGTGCTCAAATGACGGCTCAATCAGATGAACAGAAACAATTTCATGGCCAATTTCAATGCCTTTCACGACGTACAAGTCAGAAAAAACACCATTATCTTCCAGTTTAACTTGAATATCCAGGTCACCGCACAATCCTCCACAGTCACTCTGCGGAGAGTCCTTGAGAGGAACATGAGCAAGATGATCAGGTAACCCACCAGTTTCAGTCATCAGTTGCCACCTAAACTGTAACCCCACTAATGAGGAGAAAACGTTTTCTGCAATATAGCAAGTAAACAAGAATAAATGACTTGACTATTTAGTGAGAAATTGAGTGATATTCTAGCAGATAAAAAGGAAAAAAGTCATACTATCATTTACACTATTTAAAAGTTAACTGCATGAGAAAATGCCGATTGCTTCTATTGTGAGAAGAGCTACATCCAATCAATTCAATGTCACTAGTCCAAATGAAAACATACATTACTGGCGTCTACAAGAAAATATTCTCAATTTTTGCTTCTCTCTACCCTTTCTGTGCCATTCTTGTTTTCCTCATTTCCATTTTGGTTTGTCCTAACAAATTTGTTTGGGGTCAACAGTCAAAGATAATCTTTTACCAAGATCTGCACAATATGGACTATCATTAAGACTTCAAACATTTTGACATGTCATTTCCCAAGACCACTAAGTTTATGGTGGAATCATAAGGTGCTGATTTACGAGTTCATATCAAAGAACGTATTGGAAATGGACTAAATGGAGCATTCTGCCTCTCTCACTTGTTTCCCTTCTTTTCTCTCATTTGTTCCAATGGTATAAATAATCATAGTGCTTCTAGCTCTCTTCCTTCCCCACCAGCCACCCTCCTTATACCTGGTGCTGTTATCATGTTTTATACAGCGCTCCTAGGTACAACCTTTCTTATCAAGGAAATCACTACTCGTAAGCATTTCTTCCATTGGACTAGTTACCAGGCACCACAAAGATAAGCCAGTGTCATGACTGCAATTTTCCTTAACACAGCAAGAAGATTATTAACTGACACTGAGACAATGCAACTGTAAACCAGTTTCATAGATATTCTGGGAAGCAGTGGTAAACCAAACACCACTTGACAAACTTATAACATAAAGAAACAGGAGAAAATGTGGACCACCATCAGTCAAAGGGCTAGAAGCAAATAGGTGAAAAATTGGTAGTTAGTTAATACCTTCGCTGTCAAAGGCACGGACGCGTAGAGCAGCGAGCCCATCAAGGTCAAGTTTTATGGAATTATGAAATATCTGGATTCTGGAGAATATATCTATATAAACCTTGCATCGAATCACCATTCCAGTGTTCAGATCAGTTGCATACACAGCAGTTTCCTTCCGACCAGAATAAGGAGCAATTGATTTCAAACGGGCACTTGTGGAACACCGGTTACTAGAATTGTACTCAGGCAAAAGAGCTAAAATATCATGATGATCCCATGACCTGCCAAAAAAGGTAGGAATTTATTATCAATCACCAACAGAGAGCAGAAGAGCTAAACCAGCAAAAGAACAAAAAGCAACAACAATAACAACTAAGACTTTATCCCACTCAATGGGGTCGGTTATATGAATCACACTTCACTATCGCGTTCAGTCTAAACTCATATCTTTTCTTATGGTATCTTTCAAATTCTTTTTTTTCCCTTTTAATTTGAGTTAATAATTCTTTTTTTAAGAAAAAGCTGTCATTTTGCCTGAAGGCAGGCTGACAGTTTTGCATTTTAGGCAACAATATGCTATTTCAAATTCCATTCTGAAGATGCTAATCATTATAACACTAACCAGAAAATTCATTCAGTAAACCTGCCCATACTTCTTTTGAACAATCTCAGGAGTTTAACTGGTTATACTTCTTCTAGTAACTAGAGCTGCAAAATTTTACAGTAATTGAAATCTTATCATATCCCACAAAAAAAAAAAAAAAAAAAAAAAATTTACGCCACCTGCCATATAAAAGGTAACCGGAACTTAAAAGCAAAACGTGCAGGGATCCGGCAATTGAAAATTTTATGTTTCAAACAATATGCTTCACGAAAAACAATCAGAACTGTAGATCAATAAAAACTCCTTTAAGCCAAAAGGTCTAATGCAGATTGTGGCATATGGGAAAAAAATAAACAAAACCATTTTCCTTAAAAGCCAATGAAACTTTTTAACTAAGATTCATGTGGCCGACTAACATTACTTAGTTTTAACTAAGATTGTGGCCTTTCTCAGCTCTTGAGCAATAGTATGTGTACAGATTGCAGCAGCCAAACTAAGTTGACATTTCTTTTCAAATATTTTGAAGCAATAAAACAGAGCATATAATAAACATACCAATCGAAGCAGCCATCGGTCCCCTGAAGCCTGTACTCAACAGGATGCGTCATTCTAGGAGGCAACAGAATGTTAACGTCCGCTAGGTGAGGACCAGCAATCACCGACGACGAGATGGGCACAAAGAGTTGCAGAAGAAACACGACCCAAAGCGTGGGGATGAGGAAGCGTAACATCGTGGAGGGAAACGAGATGGCGAACAGGGAAAGATCATCAGCCGAGGAGGAGGATTCACAAAACACCCGTCCACTGCATTGTCGAGAGCTCAGTTAATAGTGTACTTAGTGCTATAGACTATAGTAAGTATGAGCTCCAGGTATTGAAGTAAAATAGTAATCTCTGCTAAATAACCTTATAAGTAAGTAATCTCTGAAACAATAGTATTGTATCACTGTGATTCTCAGACTTAGGGCTTTTTTTGAGGGTTTTCACCTGAACTTGGGAAGAGGGATGCTGGGGCTGGTGCAGTGGTTTCCACTTTTCAGGCCGACATGTATACAGTAGCATTTGGGAATTTTATTAAGCAAAAAAAGAAGGGTTATTTTCCTTTTTTTTAAATAAAAAAAAAATTGACCAAACCAAAGATATTACTTTTATTTTTTTGTTAATATTTTGTCTTTTATAGACTTTTACAGGAAAACTTATAGTTGACAACTTTTTTAATTACTCCTATTAATTAGTTTTCTTTCCATTTTCCTGTCCCAAAGGTCATGGGCCATAACAAGAGAAACCTGTAAAATCCTACTAGTTTTCCTTTTCCCGCGGACAGAGAGTCCACTTGACCTTGATCCAATTTGATTTGGTCCTTGATTCGTTTATGGTATGTAGGATTTATGATTGGATTTGGAGGTTAATGTAATGCGAGAGAGAGATACACACCTGAAGACGATCGGGATGAAGCTTAATCCGTACTGTCATTCCTAAAGTTGCACGATAATAACATCGGAAAATAGTTCAATTGAAAAACGTCACGCATAAGAGTGAGTTTATCTTTTAAAATAGATAAATTTGATAATCCTATTTTAATCCTACTCAAACTAAACCTATATGAATGGTTGTACTATAGAATCCTATAGGTGTAAGAACCCCTACTATGAAGATATAACTTGTTAACTATAAATAAATGCTCTTATAAATTCAAGACAGATATGGATCTGAAATCTATCTAAAAACTCTCAATTATACTTAACCTAATTTAAGTATTCTAGTGAGTGACTCAGAATTTGCATGTTGTTACTTGCGTGTACAATATTTGAGTTTAACCAAATATAAATTTGTCCAACATATATAGGTATACAATATTTGAGTTAAACCAAATACTAAGTCCGAAAAGTCGAAAAGTCGACAACTGAAGGCTACATTGTTCGCGATGGTCACAAGAATTCGGTCAAAGAACTCCAGTAAATGCATACAAATAGCTTAACGTTAACATCATTCCACCCTTCCTAGCTAGTTTAGTACAGCCAAACATCACAGTTAACTTTATGCTGAAAAAATTGGCTGAAGTTCATGAAGAACCTATATATCTATAAGTCCGGCATAGAAAGTAGGAAACTGGGACGACCCATCCATACTCCATAGATAGGTTGTAATGTCTCTTTTCCATCCTGCTCAATCTATGGCAGAGGATTGATACTACGGACTATTAGACTATGGAGATGTTTCGCAACAAAGGAGACGGGTACTGACGTTGCCTAATCCACCATCAAACGAAAAGACAAGACATTTGCCTTTAATCTAAACACAAATGGCAAACTCAATGTCTTCCATTTCATAAACAAATTCTATTTGAGAACTCTTATCACAAGTTCACAACACTGTCACTCATCACCTAATTCCCAAACTTGAACAAAACGTTGTTTCTTAAACTTGACAAAAAAAAAAAGAAGAACCACCACAAAACCTTCTAGAAAGGTTAATGGTTGGTAGGTTAATGGGCATATTGAGATGGAGATTACTCTCCTTAATAATTAATATATATTATTTTTCCAAATAAAATAAATTCCCCCTTCCCTTCCCCCAATTATAAAACTCCGTATGTAATGAAAGTCAACAAATCAAATTTATATTTTGTGATGGACAGCATCCTCTGCGACGAACTCCTTCAAGAAATTTTCCACCGCTTGCCGCCGTCGTCTTCCTCCTCTGTCTCTTTGGTCTCCAAGCGGTGGCTCCGTCTACTTCGTTGTTGTACCGTAGCGCTCTCTCTCACCTTCAGTGATCCCCTTATCCTTCCACTTCTCTCATCTTTCCTCTCCCACCACCCCTATCTCTCTTCTCTGTCTCTCAGCACAGCTGCTGTCTCCTCCGATCAGCTCCTCCACTCCGTTACTTTTTCTTGTCCAAATCTCCGTCACCTCCGTTTCCTGACCAGCCCAGTTTCCCTATTATCTCTGCTTTCTCTCTCTATTTCTTGCCCTCATCTTTCTTCCCTTACCATATCTCTCTGTAGGCCCCTCTGTTTTCAGTGGCTCCCACCTCTCCGCTCCCTTAGAGAGCTTTCAATCTTTGCTGTCGGAAGTACAAGCCAATTCGAGCTCGCCCAAGGTATTGATGCTGAGCTAAATTTGGAGAGTCTTTGTTTGTCTGGGATTCAAGTGGGTGATTATGGGCTTAATTATATGTGGAGAAACTGTAAAAAGATCAAGAAATTGAAGTTAAAGAGCTGTGAAGGGGTTGGAGACAACGCTTCTTTTTCAGCTTTTATCAAGTCCTTAAACACCATCCAAGAAGTTGAATTGAGGACTTGTAGGGCTATAGTTAACGGGGTTTTACTAAAACTGGCTGAAAATTGTGCTTCTTTAAATTCTTTATTGGTTTATGATGGTGGTGATAAAGAGGGTTTGCTTCAATTCATTGGTCACGGCAAGTGTAATGTTCAAAAACTTGATTTAAGGCTACCCCTTGATCTTGATAATGATCACTTGATGACTATGTCTGAGAATTTCAGGCGTCTATCAAGTTTAAGATTGCAAAGTTGCTGTCTTGTCACTGGTGAAGGGCTAAAGGCTGTTGGGAGGGGTTTAAGTGATGAGCTTCAGGAGCTGGCTTTGATAAACTGCGATGTGGTTGAGAGAGAACCAGGGTTGTTGACGTCATTAGGACAGAACTTGAAGAGGTTGAGGAAATTGGATTTGTCTTATAATGAAACGTTGCTTGATAAAGAGCTCTCATCAATGCTGGTATCCTGTAGCCATTTAAATGAATTGAAGTTGCGCGGCTGCAATAGGTTGACTAGTGCGGCCATGGTTTCGATGGCAAGGAATTGTCAACTGTTGGAGACCGTTGATATAATGCATTGCTGTCGGATTGAATCTGAGGCAGTTGAGTGCTTTCTTAGGGATTCTTTGCACCTAAGACGATTACAGGTTGAAGATTGCAAGCTTTCTGTTGTTGCCAGAGTTTTGGCATCAGATAAGTTTGTTGAGGTTGAGGACTAGTTTATTTACTATTTCACTGCAGAGCAAAAGCTTTTGATTTCAATGGTTGTTGTGTATGAAATAAACTAACCATTTGTAGTTATCTCATTGACTGTTCATGTTCTAATTGTACATGGTTCACAATTCATTTATGCTGTAAAATAGGAATACCCATTCTCCTTCCCTGCAGAATAAGCATCCTGTGAACATGGAGATTTGTTGATGTAAATTTGTGTAATTGGAGAACGTTTTATTCAGTTCTGTATCTATTTATTGTTTGCACAACTCTTGGACTTCATTGAGTTAAATATTAATGCTTTCTGTTTCTTTTTTTCCTTGTTACTTCGGTGTCCTGAAGATGTTGTTGCCCATATATAATATGGATTTATTTTTCACTAGTGATCTCTTCATTTTGTAGCCTCAGAATGTTCAACTTTCATTTGTATCATCTAGACAGCATATAGTTGAATATCAAGTTTGGCATTGTGTGATTGTGATGATGCCCTTTCTCAAGTTTCAGTGGTTTGCTCCAAAATGAATGAATTTTGGTTTTATTTGGTTGAATAAACAAAGAAATGATAATCAGTTGTCTTAATGTATTCACTCACTCCTTAGAAACAATCAACGGTTGTGTCTTAGTTGATTGTGCTTTGGCGACTTGAGCAAGAGGGCCAAACTGGTGTGGATATAAACCCTTTGAGGTTTTAGAACTGAGAGTGTAACGAGCATAATTGTGATTGGTTTTATGCCTAGTTGGAGTTTAGGTTGGGGCTTGTTCATGGAGTACAAGATTTCTGGACATCCACTCCACTGCGGTAGTGTTTTTGTTGTACAACTGGATGGAGCTCTGTCTGTATCAGTATGGCTATAAGCTTAATAAGGGGAAAGTACAGTGGCAACTGCAAATAAAAATAGTTTAAGAAAAACTTTGTTGTAGAATGTTTTTCTCATTATAGTCCATGGTGGGGATATAAATCATTTTACAGGTTCTGAGACTATAAAAAGGGTGCATAACGATTTACTTTTAGTGCATTATGAGTATTTTCGATTATCACGGGTGTCGAGACTTTTTCTCTCCAGAAACAATGTTTGAACAGAGGAACTCTTCTATTTTCTGGTTTTTTTATTTTCTGAAAATATTTCCTGGGTAATAAATAATTACTCTCTCGGAGATCTGGGCTAACTCCTAACTGGGCTGTGTCTTGTTCCGGGATTTCAATTCATGGTTCAAAAGTCGATCCAGTCCATGTAGATAGAACTTTGTAAAGACGGGATTTCAATGGGCTCTTAGAGATGGAAGAGCCTAGGAAGCTAGAAAAGAACATGAGAAATGCAAACAAATGTCATTCCTGGATTTGGAAGAACATGAGAAATGCCAACAAATGTCATTCTGGATTTGGATTTTCTTTTATCTTTTAGTGTACGACACGTGTTTTTTTAAATAAAATTAAAATCATATAAAAACTAAAACCCTATCAATTAATTGGTGAAATTTTATATACGACTAAAATCTTATATAATAATATAGAAAGTGATATCTATTACTGCATTCCTCGTGCAAAAACTCTTCTTTTTGTTTCAAATCTTATTATTTTAAGCCGCATAGTATGATGGGTTTATTGTCAAATTTTTCTGAAAAGAAATAGCTTAGAATCAAAATCCTCTCTGTGAAATATTATCCAATATTATTCTATCTAATGTTTAAAACTAAGTAGTTTTACTAAAATTAGGAACTAAACGTATAAATATAACTAAAATTAATTTACAATTAATAGACCCTAACCCATAGATGAGTTAAACTTGGGGATGTAGTTTTAATCTAACACAAGATAAGATAAGATAATTTTGAATAGAAAATTACATCTCCCAATTTTACGACTATTGTCCACTGCAACGATTATGCAGAAGGAGAAGAGAAACTAGCCCATATAAGATTACAAACAGTGGATTAAGTTGTCGAATACTGTTGCCAAGGTTTTTTTTGGTAACTAGAGGAAAACATATTGTTAGTAAGCTTAAAAGTGCATCCTGCATAGCATTTGCCCAAGCATTTTTCCTATTTATTTCAGCAACCTAGAAACAGAAACGGGCAGCAGAAGCCCAGGTTCAATCTCCAAGAAATTAACAACCATGAAGGATCACTCCGTACTCCACCACTGGCCACTGGCCACTATCGGGAAAATTTTAATAGCATTTGGCAATTGAAACATTCATATGGATGAGGACACTTGTTATTAGTAATTTTTTCAATTCCTTTTTAGGATAACTAAAAATGACATTAAGCAGACATAAGTAGGAGAAAAATGAAGAAGCCATTTTCAAAATGCGGTCTGGAATTACAATGACTGCTGAGTGCTGAGTGCTGATCGCTGACCTGGAAAAGATGCGCATTTTTATAGATTCTTTCCCGTACAAATACAATCAAAGTCTAGCTCCAGCCTCCAGCAGCGACTAGCGAGAGAAAGATAATTGATAGCAGCGAAATACCGCTTTTTGGCGCGAATGTGAAGTATTTTGTTGGGTTTGCGCGCCAAAAAAAAAACGGTGAGATTAAAACCGCGTTAAACCTAAATAAGTGAAAGTTTTTATTATTGATGATTATATAAAACGCTGCAAATTGCAATTTGATTTTGCTTTTGAAAAATAGGGGCCACAGATTAGTTACATCATTCATTGTTTGTTCGTGGGAAGGACTAATTGTATTGAGGATAGCCGATACGGGGAAAGCTTTTAAATTCAACGTCATTATTATTCCCATATTACTCACACTTAGAATCTTCTTTCTAGGATTCCTCCGAATGCCCATGTGTTCCTGTCCAAAATCTTTCCCCTCCGTACATTACATAAATGTCTTGAGAGTTGAGTCTCTCATCCCCTGTCCATGCATAGGATTCCCACTTCCTGTTTACTCTTCTTTTTATTATTTATTCAAACTTTAACTAAAAAAAAAAATGTTAAGACCACTACTAGCGGGAAAGAATTTTTGTACACTCCCACGCAACTTTATATACTTTGATTGAAGACCTACAACAATACGATCATCACATTTATATAATCTTTATTTTTTCTAGATTTAATTAGGTTTCAAATCAAAATGGATGTCAATTACTCTTTATCCATATTATATATATACCAGATCTTGTATACAATATTTATTTTATCTTATTCGATCTAACGTTTAAAACAAAGTAGTTTCATTAAAAGTGAGGATTAAATGCATAAATATCACTAAAATTACTTTACAATTATTAGGCATCAACTAAGAGATTAGTAAACATTACGACGTAGTTTTAATTAAAACATAATAAAACACATAAAATTTTGTACAAAAGTTGCCGTGTCTATTAGTATCTTAGGTAGAATCACATTCCAAATTTGAATCCTTCTCGTAGTAGTGTGTATGGGTAAGGTAAGTTAACATTATGCTAGATTGTAAAGAATGACGTCCTCTATAATTGATTCGCGGTGGATATTTGAATCTTATCAAACATACAGCCATGCACAGGCAGGCTGCAACCTCAAAATGATAAGAGTACATTAATTAGTCTGGAGCATGTGTAGTATATGCAGGAAGGGGGAGAGGAAGGGTGAAAACTGAAAAATAAATTAGCCAAATTTCGAAGTATTCGCTCCAATTTCTATAGTAGTAAACAATGAACACGTTATCCAAGGAATAAATGCAAGGAAAATCTCGACCGTGCTGACTCTAACAAGGTATCCTATACAAGAAGGAATCCGCAGAAACTCGACCAGCAGCTCAGAAAAATTTATATTTTCTTTCTTTATGGTTGGACATAAAATTCTATACGGTTTATAATAAACTTACTATTTTGTTTAATAAGTGTCATTTGGAAGATAGGTATACTAAATAAGAAAATTGATAAATTCTCTTATTTAACTATATTTATAAGTACAATTTTCTATCTATTCTTCTAAATAATTTTATATAAATAAATGAGATTAAGTGTAAATTTGAAATCTTTTACACTTTTTACATTAATATTTGTAAAATAACATTTATTTGAGAAAAAAAAATATGAGTTAAAACGACAATTATTAAGGAATAAGTAATTACTAAAGCGATCCTATCTAAAAATGAAGTGAAGCCGCATAGCTGCTAGCTCCCATTACCATTGACTCGGATTGAATTCTATGGAAGGCGTCGAGGTAAAATTTGCAAAAGAAGGGTCAATATATGCAATTACTTTTTTAATGGCATCCTTAAAAGTAAACTACGCAACTTTGCCCATAAATTCCTTCAGCGGTCAGGATAAAATCTTAAAGATTGTTTGAATTGACTTGAACAATTAAATTAACACCGAGAGCTTCCATGCACTGTAGCAAACTTTGTTGTCCCCACACGCCTACAAATCATGAAGTTACCATTGAAATTCGCGTAATTATTCATGAAAGTAAGAGAACCCGATAAGAGTCTGTCTTGATTGAGTTAAGACTTTATGACTCAATCAAAGTAAACTAATAGAAGAAAAAAAAATAGTAAATGTGATTTAGCTGTTGAAGTTTTTTCCAATATCCTAAATCCATTAGTTTAGTGTGTTTCCATACCTTTTTCTCGTGAAGGAGCCTCGATAATTCACCATTTTCATTAACTCTTTGACTTGTTTCTACCAGCGTTTTCCACCTATTTGTTTATTTTGTCCTATACAAAAATTTTAGGAAGAAGGGATGGGTGGCAATGGCATGATCCCAGGAGGAAATTTTCAATTTTATTGTTGATGGAGATATTTTTGGCATCGTTTTCTGCTACTTAGAAGATACTACTATTGCATATTTTCTTTGTTTATGGTGTTCGTGTTAGGCAGCCATGGATAAGTAGTGACATAAGTCTTAGTTTTCTCTTGCCATCCAAAGCTTATCCTACGGCTACATCAATAAGAAATTCTTAGGGGATGAGCATAACCCAAATCATTTCTGTAGAACAAAATCTATCTTATAAAAGACATCTTTAAGCCAAACCAAGAAAGTTTCGAAACAGACCTCAGCCTGTGGTCGTGGTACCGCTACAAATTGCTTTCTTAAACATTACTGATCCCTAGGAGCATTTCTTTATTACGCCCAAGGAGCATTTTGCGTTAGGTGACTTTCCCTTTTACTGCCACTGAACCAAATCTACTTTATTACGCAGCTGTAATTTATCAATCCTCAAACACCTTCCTATTAATATGTATATATATATAATTTACAATCACACTCATACATTCCCTAAAATGGAATTTAAAATCAGAACGCAAACTTCCTAATCACTCGATTAATCCCAATAACTAAATATCTTACTATTCACTAATCAAATATCCATCGTCCACTTCTCAATGTAAAAATAGTAAAATGGGTCATTTGCAAAAATATTCCCTTAATCTTTCGAAGTGTCCTCGTCATCAATTCCCACTGAAGTTTAATCAATTTGGAAATGAGGCGGCTTACAAACAACTCCTAAACAAACCCCACATAGGATTCTCATCTAAGCATAGCCGCATCCTGTACATTTACTTGTCGTTTTATAATCAGGTTTCCAGTGAAGCATTAAGAGGAACTAGGGGTTGCCAATTGGTTTCAGGTGATGTGGGACATGTGAACTGGGGCATAGAAAGACTAAAGAGAGAGTTCACATTCAGAATTCAGACGGACTACAGTCTAAACAGATCGCTACGGTGCATACTGCTTAATGAAATGAAATGGTGCTTGGGCCCCAAGGGTGGGGTTCTCAGAAATTGTCTATTTCCGAGTAAAAATTTTTCAGGTCGATAGAAAACGAATGGTAAGGAAGAAGAAATAGTTTGAACACACTGCATTGTCTACCAAATGGTAGACACACAAAGTAAAAAATTCACGAGACAATTTGTGAAACATTTGGTTTGAGGCTTTTAACAGATCAGCCATAAAGAAGATGTATACAAATACCTTTAAGAGGAATGTGGGGTTTTTTCTTTCAAGATTTTCGACACTGGTTTTCAATCTCAGGTGCAATCAGGACACAATGCATGTCTCCATAATACTTGATTTTCTAATTGATGAGAGAGACAGGTATCACTGCTAAAAAACAAAATACATAAAGATGTTGGATTCAGAACTAATGCAAAATACAAACAGAACTTTGGCGTGGTCACATAAATGGAAAATTGTAGCAACTAATTACCCCAAACTCAAAAGGAAAGATAAGTTCGTCAAAACCCCAGAAAACGTTCTGTTCCTTTTCTTAAGTATAAGTTGCGTGAAAGTTTGCAAGGCGGCGACGGAAGTAATGAAAGGGGAAATGAATAGCTTCCGGAACAGAGGCATAAATCTTGCAAAGAACTAAGATGCTATTCATTAAATAAACTAGCTAAGCTACACTATGATTTCTTAGATATGTATTTGTACATTGCATTTTCTTTCTTATCAAACTATGAGCTGCTAGGGAGATATGGAAAACCAGTCTACCACTAAAAACTAAACCCCCACCAAAAAAAAGAAAAAGGAAAAAGGGTTGAAGCTAGAAACTCAATTGGCTCTCTCAACATGACGTATAAATACTGATTCCAGGTCTGGAGGATTAAAGAACTCCCTAACACCATTAAAATGGCACGTTTGGGTAGGCCTATTCTTCCTTGGGGCTGGTGGGCACTGCAATCTCTCTGGGATCCTTGATTCTCTCGCAGTTGGAGTTGTTGAAGCTGAACGGTCTTCGGCTTCGTCGTTCTCTTCCTTGGGTTTTGTATGTATTGATTTCAAGGGAGCCCTTATCGTTATTCCAGCAATCACCCATTTTTTGCCTTCCGATTCTTTGGCCCCTTCCGCTGGATGCTTCTTTGAGACACCCATAGTTGATTGATTTGAGAGAGAAACGAAACCAAGCAAAGAACAAGGCTCTTTTTTTTTTTTTTTTTTTTGAAGAGTCGAAAGAAGTTAATTTTCTCCCTATTAACCCAAAAAGAAGAAAAACAGAGGACTAGCAATTTAAAGGGAGCCAAAAGGGTTAGGTAAATTGGCTTCAAAAGACACTGCAAATCAAGATATTACGATTTTTGAGAAAGCATAAGAGGAATAACTCAAAAGGATGAACTTTTTTTTTTGCTTCTCTATGGTGGCGTTATCGTTCTAAAGCAATCAGAGAGGAAAAAAGAGTTTTGTTGAAGGGATAGGCTTTGCAGTGTAAAAAGACTTTGAATGGAGAAAGAAAATGGGGTGGCGGCAAAATGGAAGAAGAGATTAGCACTATTATAGTGTTGTAGATAGAGCTGGAAAAGAAACCTAGTAGCTGTAGCGGATGAGGCTTCCAAGTGCTATTGCTTCTAATAATATGCGTTAAGACTTTATATGAAATGAAACGAAACTTACTATTCAAATTTGTTGTGGGTTCTAAATGCAAAAAATAATTTTAGGTGGTGCCCGTGAAAATTTTGGGCAGCCAAGTCTGGGTACGGATCCCTTTTTTTGGCGCCAAAATTTGGTATTTTAGCAAGCAACGGCTCTCTTTCCCGCCAATAGCTAAACACATTTCTCAATTCATCCCCCGACTGTGCCTAACAAGGGTAATTTTATAAGTGTTGTGTCTGGTGTGGATCTACTAGTTAAATTCATGGGCCTTCTTCGACCAAATTTATCTTCTTTTTTTTTGGGCTGAGCGATGACAGAGAGGTTTTGTTTCAACATTTTGTGACATTATTCATCTATCTGCCTTATAATAAAGTAACAAACGACAATATGTGGACATATAGTTTGAAACGTACTAAAACTAGTACTTATATACATTACAATAGTGATTGTTCATGAATTCTCTGATTTTTCAGGGTTCAACAGGTTTCTCAATGCTTATTAAGGTTACTAAAGGTTTATAAAGTTTACCCAAAATGAACTATAATACATTTTATTTACAAGTGAACTATAGTATTTCGAGATTATAACTTATACTTATCTTGTAGTTTAGAAATTTGACATTAATCTAGACATAAATTATAATATCATTTTATTTATAAGTAAATCATAATATTTACAAATGATAATTAATTTAGAAGTTTGAGATTCATTGAATTTGAACATTAACAAAAGAGGATGAATATAAAAAATAAACACGAACCAATTGAACTGATAACTAACCTTCACATTTAATATTTTCATAATATAAAATGATTTATTGTTATTAATTTATAACTGAAATTCTATCTCCAATAGAATATTAATTGCATAATACTAAGATGAAGACATTAGATCTTATTTGGCAGCTCACAAAGATGTAGTTTTGTAGTTTGGGTTCCACCTTCATTTGACAAAGACTAAAGTCACTTTGCACGTGTCTTATGTTGGATGTTTTTTTGCTAAAGAATAAATAACTGCCTATGCCCTCTGCTTTTCTTTATCTTTCTAATGCAACATGTAATTCATCATGACCCAATATTATCAATGTCTAAATTTATCATTTTAGTTTTAATATTTATTGATTAGAAGTGTATTAAAATGGGGAAAAATTATTTGTACAAATGATAAAATTGACAACATAAAAATAATGATAGCAAAAATGGAAATAAAGGAATATATGCTCGTCGGGAAGTTAGAAGAAAGACTGACATTTTTTTTTCAAGAAAACCGCAATCCATCTGAGTGACAGCATATTTGACCTTCTCGACCCCAATATTTATATCTGAATTAAAATAAAAAGAATTCAAAAATGTATTTCCAAGACAAAACTCTTATTTGGAATATAAAGTAGGAAATTTCAGTAATATTTCAAAAAAGGAAAAAAAAATTCCCTACGCATGTTAAAGCTTAAGGAGGGTGTATTAGAAAAAGAAAAAAGAAAAAAAAAAAAACTAAACTTACAATAAAAGTTGGGTAGGTGACAAAAGAGGCCAGCCAGATAACAGTGGCTGATAAAAATGGTGGGGCCGAAGGACGGCTGCAAGTTGCCATCCCGACGGAAACCACTAGAAGTGAAGGCTGAAACAAGCAAAGGAATGTGAGGTTGCGCACAAGTAAGCAAGCAATAACAATTTAGGCTGTCTATAAATTCTTGGAAGTTCACATGCATGTTAATGGTTGCTGCTCTTTCAGTGGGCCCTGTTCAAATAGTGAAAAGCCGATCACTCACTCATGCTCATGGTCCACTGTCCTTGTCCGGTCAGCTCAATCGGAATTGTTTTTTTTTATTTTTTATTTTCTTTTGGCTTTGCGTACATCAACTGTTCATCCATCATTTCTATCAACAATAGTTCCACTTTTCCTCTGAAAATTTTTCAGAGCCAGAGGGACCTCACTAAGGTTTACGAATTGACAATTACGTGATATGAAAAATTAATTTCCAATTTAATACCTTTTTTTTTTCCTAACTTACCTCCGCGATGATCCTTGTAAACTCATGTTAATTGACGTGATATAAACTTATTTTCGTTCACAAGGTTAAGATGAGAACATGTATTAACTTACAAATCAACATTTAATATGAACCCAACTTGAATTAAAATTGTTACCTAAATTTTAAAATAAAGAAGGCAAATACTATTTGTGAGGAAGTCTTTGCAATTGTTATAAGAAATTATCCCATCATATCATTATAGCATCCGGCTGTAGAATTTTTTTTTTCCTTTTCTTATTTGTAAAATGATAGAAACATAGCTAAAACAATTTGAACATGTACAGAAGAAACTTTAGACACATTAATGTGAGGTATAGAAAATATATAAACAAATACTGGATTTAATAGAGGAGCCAACATATGCACATATATAATAGGATGATATTCAAGGTATAGAAAATAGAAAAATATTAATTAATTTATAAAAATAAAAGGAGTTGATTTTAAAAGATTTAAAGAGAAAGCAATAATATAATTTTTATTTATATATAATTGCAAGATCAAACATGTATATAAATAAGATATGATGATGAAATATGATTTATTAGTTATTATTGTTGCTTTTTAATTTTGTACAATAAAAAGTTATTGATTGACCGGACGAAGAGCTTCTTTTTTTTTTTCAAAATAATTTGTCACCATTTTATCTTTTTTGATTTTTTATAACAAATTGTTTAGAAGGAGATAATTCAATTAGGCGCTAATAAGAGTTCACCATAATGCATTGTACTTGTCCTCGTTGACCCATAAATCATCAATCAAGCTTTTGGTCTGCCCCTCCGGAAATGAAGATTTTCCATGCTCATTCTAATTATTCTCAAGTCTGCAGCAACGAAACAGATAAAAGGCAGATATTAAATAAAAACACACACATGAATTTGGTGACGCTGAGGTGGCTCCTGCTAGGATGAATTATTATACATGGATGTCCACGTCATACCTTCACCTCAAATGTAATCTAATTCTATCTGAAGGGGACAAGTCATTTTTCAGACATATACAGAATTACTCATCCATGGTACCAAACTGAGAAAACATTTGCCGAAACACAAGAGCGGCTTTTGGATTTTGAACAAAAGCTGACAATAACATAATATACAGATCCTCCAAGAGCAAGAGAACAGATTTTCTGTCCGGCATTATCCTATTTTATCTTGTTTTAAATTAAAATTAGAGTTCATTCATAATTATAGTCTATTAATTGTAAATTAATTTTAATAATATTTGTATTTTTAATCCCTCATTTTAATAAATCTACATTTTTTAAAACATTAGATAGAATATAATAATATTGTACAGAGGATTAGTATCCCAGACAAGCGCATGAAAAGTTGCTCTCAGAAATTACAAAGCATAATCAGATATTTTAGCAAACATTCTGAGATAAGTGAAAGAGGAAGAAAAATAAAAAGGCATTTGGCACTCATAATTTATTTCTAACAAAAAATAAAAAGTTTTATTGTATGTAGTACAGTTACATCTAACACTCGTTTGACTCATCATAATCAATAGCTTCGTAAAGGACCACAATGAAAAATGCTTCAACGTAAATAAATGCGTTGGAGTGGTAGCGAATGACATAGAGAGAACAATATGCATGAATGTGCACACAAAACCCACCCGAGGGACTTGTCATTGCTACCAAACAAATCCAAATTAGACCGACCAAACTGATGTTGCATTGTCCTCCTTCGCCGCCCCCTTATCTTGATAATTATACGTAAGCCATCCATGATCTATCCAACTCATTTCTTTCCTTTTTGAATACCTTTGTTTTATCGTCATCAACTACTACTATCAGCAGTCAGCTAAAGCAGTTTCTCACTATTCTTTTTCAAACGTAATTTTTGCAGAATAATAATGCAACTTGTCTACCCAAAATTCCCCGGAGACAACAACAGCTGACATGGAAGTCAGGATTAGAACAAAAGGGCACACACAGCACTGCCTAACCAATAGCAACAGAGCCTTTTGCCACTAAATAATCAATAATGCACGCGCGATCTATGTCTATGAAGACACCAGCCGTTTCTTTTGTTTTCATTTTTTATTACTTCTTTTCTTCTTATTCTAAGCTCTCCTGAATTCTGTATTTGTTGCCTTTATATTCATCTTCTCATACGTATGGATTAATGCCTATTACTCTGGATATACCTTCATAACAATATCATTATCAAGAAAAAGAAAAAACTTCTCATACGTGTAATGCCTATTACTCTGGATATACCATCATAACAATATCATTGTCAAGAAAGAGTAAAAAAATAAGTGTGGGACTTGTTGCAAAACTAACCAGGTCAATTCCAAAAGAGTCTAATTCACAAATAATTCTTTTTCCTCCGAGTCATCATTCCCTATTGGAGCTCCAAAAGTCGCCTTGAATTGATGCCTTCGACAAACCAGAAGAAAAGCACTAATGTCAAAGATCACTACTCTGCAAAAGAAATGCCTCAAAGGATAAACTTGAGCAACAGTTTCGAAAATGTTAACTCCGCTGCCTGGAACTGATACTTAGGACTTACTGTTACTGACAAAAGGAAGAATCCTTTTAGAATTTAGTAGTGAACTCTTGCACAGGACCACTAACCAAACCATATTAACATAGTATAAACTATCTATGAGATGAATTACTATTTTTGAGTAGTTAGTTACCTTTAAAGCTATATATACCTGTCTGGTCATGTGAAATTGTGAATGATTACATATCAGGACCATTGAATATCCGACCAACTCAAATTAATAATACCACTTCACAAGTGGCATTTTGTCATTTTTTGCATCAAAATATCGATAAATGCATCTCTTCATTGTTTAGACTTAAAAACCAACCAACTTCATATTCCTAAAAAAAAATTCTAAGGCAACTATGATGCCCAACATCACTTCAAACTTGTAGCATGTAAGTCCACCTTTTGCACTATATTGTTATTACCGCAAGGCAAATGGCAACTGAAGATGCTAAATCAGAATCCACATTCATAATGGTACGCAATATTCGTTCTCTACTAAGCCAGATATTTTTTGCTATTGATCATCATGCTCACTGGTCTATACAATCGAAAATAGTTTCCAAATCATGAATACATATAGCTTCAACTCCTGTAAGTAACATTCGTCATATCAGACAATGAACATAAAGTAATTCTATTTACTTCATAGAATAACTTTCACTAAAAGTATGATTATAGTGTATAAACTTCAGATTAGAAGTTCTGGATGCACTACGACAAGTTTACTGATAGATAATATTGGAATATAGGATGATGACTATTCTAAAGTTGATCCCTATAGGTAAATGATTATTTAGAAGCTGATACTAGTAAAAAGCAAAATGATACTGCCTTCATTCTGGTTTAAATTCAAATGACACTAACATAATTGAGCAATTGTTTCTCCTAAACTGTGAGTTAATCAAGCGAGCAACAGCCAAGATGATCTTATCTGCATTTTTTGTTGTTGTGATACTCCTACATTTTTTCCTCCTTAATGAGCTAAAATCATGAATAGCATACTGAACTGCTTAATTTTCCATCTATGCCAAAGATCATACAAATGGACACTCTATTTTTCGATTAGTGAAGATAAAAGAGTTCATTTAATGGGATTCTTTTGAATGACAGGAACTGTAAAGTACTAGTATGCATGAGAATATATAGTCTCATTTGAGTGTATAGCCTAGAATCTAGATCAAGATCCTGTAGCATAATAATTGTTATTCGAGGAAAAATCATATGGTTATCAACCAATTCCCACTAAAAGAAACGACACCAATTCTCTAGTCTTTTCATTCAAGTATTACACTCTTAAGATACTCAATTCAAAATCAATCTTTCAGAGAAATTTTGACATGATGTTAGCAAAACAACTAATTAGAAAACTCAAAACAGGAAAGTTATCTGTTTCCAGCTCCAGTTTCAATTGCCTTATCAAATGCTGTTCTTAGTATCAGACTACCCAGATCTCTATTCCTTAATGATTTCAGGATATTCAACTTTTTTCTGCAGGAAAAGGAAAACGAAGATAAAGAATTTCTCACTGATGCTTCTGGCATACAAGTTGACAAACTTCCACTCATAGAAAATGAGAGCGCAGAATCTCTTCTCGACAACAAACATCAGGAGAGCATAGAAAATAATTTCAGAGCTGCAAATCCAGTGAATTATATTGAAGGCAGTTACGAATCCAAAAACGGTGAAAAGAATACTGAAGAACAATCAAGGGATTTGCAGAAATATGACGATGGAGGCAGGGTAGGGGAAGATTCACTGGGAGCAGCATCTGCTACAAGTGGAGAAATAAAACCTTTCCCTACGGATACTATGCGACGAAGCGTGATTAGCTTTGAAGATGATGGCTCAGAGCACAAATTTCATACCACATCTGTATCCTTCGAAGGGAATCCACACCACACAAGTTTCCCCAATAAAGAAGAATACTCAGAGGTCTCATCCCCTCCAGCCCATACAAAGATAGATCCTGAAATGCTTCATTCAAGTGTTACAAAGCTGGAAGAGATAGAAGAAAATTCTGATTTTACTGAAAATGTCTCCACAGGAGATGTTAGTGTCTCTTCCCATTCTGAATTTCTAAACAAGCAGGATGAGATGAAGGGAAGAGAAAATGGCCACAGCAATACAGAACAGCTCAGTAGCCCATTGATTGCTGAATTAACAGATGACATAATATCAAAGACTATGGAGTCAGACAACGTTGGAAAACTTGAAGAGAATTCAGGCACCATGAAAGAGAATATTCAAGATACAACTGACTTGAGTCTGGACAACAAAGAAGTAACTTCCAGTGAATTTGAACTTTCAGGTTCGCACAACTTAGAGTCTTCAACCAATGACATACAAAGCAGTGTCTGCGAGAACCCTGAATCAATCAGAGAAGTATCTGATATGGAGTGTGCGAATATCAAGGAGAGCCAGCCTGAGGTAGAAAGCCAAAATAAACCTTCGGAAGAAGTTGAACACAAAAGCAGTGAAGATGCATCAGATCATGCCAAGGAAAGCCCAGAACTCAGATGCAATCAGTCAATAGTGGAACCAGACGAACATTTGCAAAGAGAAAGTGACGAGGTGGCTCTAACTGAAGCTTTAACAAGGAACTGGGAACAGGGAGATGGAGGGTTTAAAAATTCAATTGAAGCCAATGTTGAAACTGAAAAGCCCACAAAATCTGAAATATTCAAGGATGAGAAATATACAGAGGATCTTTTGGCTAAAAAAGAACTAGAAAAGGAGAACCACACAGACTCATTGCATCACAGAGTGCCCCTTGAAATAACAGTTTCAGGTGAAGATTCTCCAACAGTAATTTCTATTCAAGAGCAAATACCAATTAAAAGTGTTCACGAAGACCTCAATAAAGAAAAGGAGGATAAAACCAGCTATGCCTCTGACAACAAAGGGGAAGGCGCTACACATGAAGGTAGAGGAACTCACATAGAGGTCAGTCACGTAATTTTTCATTTACTGAAACATTCCATCCCTTCCTTCCATTAACTGCATACAGATTCATATCTCTTCCCAACTGAAAGACGAATGCAGAGGTAGAAGATGATAAACTAACAATGTCTCATGAAAACAATTAAGGCCATGCATTTTCTGAAAAGGATATAGTCAATCCTTCATTTTCTGAAAAGGATATAGTCAATCCTTCAACTTAAATAGAAAATAACAGTAAATACATTCATATCATTCCAGGTGAAAATAATTATGCTTACTAATATCTAACACCTGAAACACCATAAACTTAGATAACTAGTCAAAGAAAGGATGTCCTAATAAAACCCAAGAAGGCAGCAAGACCATTAGGATAGAATGTGAACACCATCAGTGAATTGGCCGGACAGTTTCCTAGGAAGCCAAAAGAAACAAATAAGGGAAAGGAACCTGAATCAGAAGCAAAAATTCAAGTTAATGAAAGTAAAATGATAATGGCCAATCCTTGATACGCACTGTGAAGAGGCTAGAAATGTACACCTATCTCATTCCGTTATGCGATATCAGTATCATGTAATAACTCTCAATGTTCTGACTCTAAGTTCTACAATCCAGGAGCTTTTGGGAGCTAAAAGAGAAGATGACCAGAAAAACATCATTGAACAAATGAAAGAAGAAAAGATGCCAGAAGAAGATCTCAACAGCAGCCGACTTGAGACAGATAAGAATTATGGTTTGGTCCATGATCAAAATAATAGAAAAGAAGACATGGAGGATGGAGACTTGAGCCCCATAGAGTTCAAACAGGACATAATCCCTTCCAATTTGACAGTTGAGGTCAGTCAATGATCTCTAATTTAAATAGAACTGATTTCCTCGATGATTCCTTACCCATAACTTGGGGTACCACACTTGAACAAATTTCAAGTAATAGTAAATAATGAATATTTGCTTGAGCAGGAGGACTATGGGAAGATTGAAAATGCTGAGAAAAACAGGGGAACAGTGGAATCAACTAAAGAAGATAGTTCTCTTCAGGAATTTCAAAAAGTAGCTCAAATGAATAAAACGGCTGATGATGTAAGTTGTTTTGACATTTCTATCAGTTCCCTTACACAAGATCATGCCTATGAATCTAAATTTCATACATAACGTGTACAGGAAAACAACTTAGAGCCGCTACCCATCAAGGACATCAGTGTTGTAACTTCAGATGAAATTCCAAACGTAGTTATACCACAGACTGCAACAGATGTTAT
The DNA here is from genome assembly GCA_016586305.1 of Ophiorrhiza pumila. Classification (NCBI taxonomy): domain Eukaryota; kingdom Viridiplantae; phylum Streptophyta; class Magnoliopsida; order Gentianales; family Rubiaceae; genus Ophiorrhiza; species Ophiorrhiza pumila. The sequence continues at coordinate 1,100,925 of BLIW01000007.1, forward strand.
TTTGGACCAAGAACAAGTTCCCATCATAAAGGAATCAGAAGAAACAAAGGAAGAAAATGTTGACACCAATTTGGTCTCCCAAGCATCAGAAGAGAACAGTAGCGATCATAAAGCCATTGAAGTAGTAGATGATAGCATTGATAACACAAATGTTCCAAGCAGGATGCTAGGAAACAAAGAAACAAATATAGAGGAAGTTCATGTTGACGATAAGTCTCTTGGCACATTAGACATTTATTTGCATGAGAAACCTCTAGAAACAATCAACAGAACAAGTATTGTCTCAAGCAGTGAAGAAGCAGATGATGTAAAGCTCGGAAGAACAAGTATTGGCTCAAGCAGTGAAGAAGCAGATGATGTAAAGCTCGGAAATATTCCTGGTCTAGCATCACAACTTCAAACAATTGAACCAGAGCACACAGACAAGGAAAGCATCACTAATATTGCTGAAAATGAAGCTGCAGTGAATACCAGCACTAGTGGAGCAAATAGGTCACAATATCAGGGTGCCAAAGTGCTTCTAGATTCGAGGGAAATCCTAGCAGATAAAATTGCAGAAGACAGCAGTGAAGAAATTACTAATGCTGATCCTGAATGTAAAAGTGTTGACGCAGTGGCTGAAACTAATCCTGACCAAATTTCTTTAGCAGCAGAAGTAGTGGATTCCGTAGAGGAGATACCCTCTATGAAGGTTCCCAGTCAAGAGGAGCAAGAAACTTCGATCCTAACTGAAAGCACAGAAATGAATGAAAATATTATAACTGAGACTTCAGATTCTTCTTTTGCAACTATCCTCAAGGGGGCACTCTTGCAAAATGAAGAAAACAAGGCTCAGGAATCAGATGTCAGTGACAGCCCAATCAAAGCAATTAAGGAAGAACATAATGGTGCAGAAACATCAGAATCAGAGCCTAAGGAATATGTCTCTGCAATAGATAATCCTTCATCCGGAAAATGTGAGAAAAACATGGAACTTGCTGTGGACGAGAAGACGGAAGATGGAGTAAATCATAATTCAGAGAACACAAACACGGATCATGAGCATTTGGCTCTATCTCTGTCAATAGGAAAAGAAAATCAACCAAATACGAAGGAAGAAAAATATAAGGACGCAATTGAGCTATTAACAGCACCAGATCAGATTCTTGATCCAGAGCTGGATATTCCAAGTTCCAAAGAGTTCAGCAAAGAAACAGAAATGAAGAAAGAGAAGCCTGAAAGAGATACAACTGAAGAAAGAAATGATAATATTCTGATCAAGAACTCCAATCAAACACAGGAAGCCATTGGAAGTAATAATTTAATTGAGAAGGTTAGAAAACAAGATTAAAATTTTTGTCTCACATGCTATTTTGCGTTACGTGCATTTTCTTTCTTGTACCCTCTACATTTATTTAAAGGCCAACTAAGAAGAGGAAATAGCAGGTTGGAGACAACAGCAGCAGCACAGAGGATTCTAGATGTGGTTCTCCTGAACAGGAAGTAAACCAAGAGACCTACCAAGAAGATGAGTTGAAGCAAGAAGTAGATCCAGGACAAATGGCAGCTAGAACATCAGAGGACACAACAAATGCAAGTAACACTACAAAGGTCAAAGGACAAAATTACTAAAATTATTGCTTCTTTTCACAACTCAAACTTTATAAATCTCATGTTCATAAAATTTACCAGTTGGAAGAACTTGAAACAGTAGATGCCACTCAAAATTTCGAGAAGCAGATGCCAAGTGAGCAAAAGGTCGTTGAAGTGCTTGGCCAAGTTTCGATGGCAGAGGAGGTGGCAGATTGTAGCCCTGTAGAAGAAGGAAAGGAAGAAAGCTATGGTAAGGATACAGAATACCACGATGAGACAAATCCAGAAGCGCATCCAGAAATAAAGGTAAATGGAATATCTGAGACCATAAATAATGCAACTGAAAGAACATGGGTTAAAGAAAATAAAGAACCATAATTATAATCCTTCCTTTATATAAACTCAATTTCATAATGCTAATATTCATAAAATTAATACAAGTTTGAAGAACCTGAGACGATAAATGCTACTGTGAGTTTTAAAAACAGATACCAAGTGAAGAAAAGGATTTTGAAGTGACTCACCAAGTTTCAGCTGCAAAGGAAACAGAAAATCACGGTATTGCAGAAGAAATAAAGGAGGAAAGGAATGTCAAGGATACAAAAGCTGAAGATGAGTTAACACGAGAATATCCAGAAGTAACAGCAGATGAAATCACCAACACTGCCAGCGGCAGCACAAAGGTCAAAGAATAAAAAATTGCGCTTTCATCTTTCCTTTCTTTAACGTAAACTTAGTCACGATGATGTTAACTTCTTCCAGTTTGAACCCAAGAGAATCGATACCACTCACGGTTTCCCAAAACAGCTTCAGAACGAAGAAAAGGTAACTGTAAGTTATAGCGCAGACCAAAATCTTAACAGCAGCCCGCTTGAGACAGATAACGAATATTGGGTGGTGCCTGATCAAACTAATAGAAAAGAATACATAAACCAGGCAATAGAGGATGGCAACTTGAGACATGAAGAGTTCAACCAGGACATAAACCCTTCCAATTTGACAGTTGAGGTCAGTTAAGAAACGTTCTCCAGCTTAAATTGAACTGTTTTCCTCGATGATTCCTTATCCATAACTTGGGTGACACTCTTGAACTAAAAAGTTTCACGAAATAGAAAATAATGCAATATTGCTTTGAGCAGGAGGACTATGGGAAGATTGAAAATGCTGAGAAAAACAGGAGACCAACGGAATTAGCCAAAGAAGATAGTTCTCTTCAGGAATTTCAAAACGTAGCTCAAGCGAATATAGCGGCTGATAACGTAAGTTGTTTGACATTTCTGTCAGTCCAACAGCAACAAAATATAAGCCTTTATCCCACTATATGGGGTGGGCTATATGAATCGCCATCATATTCTATCTATACAGTTCTGTCAGTCCCCTCACACAATATCATGCTTATGAGTCTAAATTTCATACATATCGCATACAGGCAAACAACATAGAGCTGCTACCCATTAAGGACCCCAGTGCTGTGACTTCAGATGACATTCCAAACGCAGTTATACCACAGGCTGCAACAGATGTTATTTGGGATCAAGAACAAGTTCCCATCTTAAAGGAATCAGAAGAAACAGAGGAAGAAAACGTTGCCACCAATTTGGTTTCCCAAGCATCGGAAGAGAACAGCAGCGATCATAAGGCCATTGAAGTAGTAGATGATAGCATTGAGAACACAAATGTTCCGAGCAGGATGCTAGGAAAAGAAGAAACGAGTATAGAGGAAGTCCATGTTGATGATAAGTCTCTTGGCACATTGGACATTTACTCGCATGAGAACCCTCTAGAAACAATCAACAAAACAAGTATTGTCTCAAAGAGTGAAGAAGCAGATGATATAAAGCTTGCAAATACTCCTGGCCTAGCATCGCAACTTCAAACAACTCAACCAACTCAACCAGACCATGCAGACAAGGAGAGCATCTCTAATCTTGCTGAAAATGAAGCTGCAGCGAAGGCCAGCACCAGTGGAGCAAATAGGTTACAAGATCAGGATGCCAAAGTGCCTCAAGATTCAAGGGAAATCAAAGCAGATAAAATTGCAGAAGACAGCAGTGAAGGAATTACCTTTGATCTTGAATGCAAAAGTGTTGAAGCAATGGTTGAAACTAATGCTGACCAAATTTCTTTAGCAGCAGAAGTAGTGGATTCCATAGAGGAGTCTGTGAAGCTTCCCAGCCGAGAGGAACACGAAACTGCGAATGTAATTGGAAGTACAGAACGAGAAGACAGCAGTGAAGGAATTACTAATGCTGATCCTGATTGTAAAAGTGTTGAAGCAGTGGTTGAAACTAATGCTGACCAAATTTCTTTAGCAGCAGAAGTAGTGGATTCCATAGAGGAGTCTGTGAAGCTTCCCGGCCGAGAGGAACACGAAACTGCGAATGTAATTGGAAGTACAGAAAGAGAAGACAGCAGTGAAGGAATTACTAATGCTGATCCTGATTGTAAAAGTGTTGAAGCAGTGGTTGAAACTAATGCTGACCAAATTTCTTTAGCAGCAGAAGTAGTGGATTCCATAGAGGAGTCTGTGAAGCTTCCCAGCCAAGAGGAACACGAAACTGCGAATGTAATTGGAAGTACAGAAAGAGAAGACAGCAGTGAAGGAATTACTAATGCTGATCCTGATTGTAAAAGTGTTGAAGCAGTGGTTGAAACTAATGCTGACCAAATTTCTTTAGCAGCAGAAGTAGTGGTTTCCATAGAGGAGTCTATGAAGCTTCCCAGCCGAGAAGAACGCGAAACTTCGAATGTAATTGGAAGTACAGAAAGAGAAGACAGCAGTGAAGGAATTACTAATGCTGATCCTGATTGTAAAAGTGTTGAAGCAGTGGTTGAAACTAATGCTGACCAAATTTCTTTAGCAGCAGAAGTAGTGGATTCCATAGAGGAGTCTATGAAGCTTCCCAGCCGAGAGGAACACGAAACTGCGAATGTAATTGGAAGTACAGAAACAAACGAAAATATTGTAACTGAGACTTCAGATTCTTCTTTTGCAACTACGCTCAAGGGGGCACTCTTGCAAAATGAAGAAAACAAGGCTCCGGAATCAGATGTCAATGACAGCCCAATCAAAGCAATTAAGGAAGAACATAATGGTGCAGAAACATCAGAATCAGAGCCTAAGGAATATGTCTCTGCAATAGATCATCCTTCGACCGGAAAATGTGAGAAAAGCAGGGATTTTGACGTGGAAGAGAAGAGGGAAGATGGAGAAAATCATAATTCAGAGAACACAAATACGGATTATGAGCATTTGGCTCTATCTCTGTCACTAGGAAAAGACAATCAACCAAATACAAAGGACGAAAACTATAAGGAAGCAATTGAACCATTAACAGGACCAGATCAGATTCTTGAATCAGAGCTGGATATTCCAAGTTCCCAAGAGTTCAACAAAGAGATGGAGAAAGAGAAGCCCGAAAGACATACCACTGAAGAAAGGAATGACAATATTCTGATCAAGAACTTCAATCAAACACAAGAAGCCAATGGAAGTGACAATTCAATTGAGAAGGTTAGAATACAAGATTAAAAAATTTTCCCATATGTTATTTTGCATTATGTGCATTTTCTTTCTTGTACCCTCTTCATTTATTTAAAGCTGACTAAGAAGTGGGAAATGGCAGATTGGAGACAACAGCAGCAGCACAGAGGATTCTAGAAGTGGTTCTCCGGAACAGGAAGTACACCAAGAGACCTACCAAGAAGATGAGTTGACGCAAGAAGTAGATCCAGGAGAAAAGGCAGCTAGAACACCGGAGGACACAACAAATGCAAGTAACACTACAAAGGTCAAAGAACAAAAAACTACAATTTCATCTTTCCTTTTTGTCACAACTCAACTTTATAAATCTCATGTTCATGAAATTTACCAGTTGGAAGAACCTGAAACAGTAGATGCACCACAACGTTTCAAGAAACAGATACCAAGTGAGGAAATGGTTGTTGAAGTGCTTGGCCAAGTTTCAACGGCAGAGGAGGTGGCAGATTACAGCCCAGTAGAAGAAGGAAAGGACGAAAGCAATGCTAAGGATACAGAAAATCATGATGAGACAAATCCACAAGCAAATCCAGAAATAAAGGTAAATGGAATATCTGAGACCATAAATAATGCAACTGAAAGTACAAGGGTCAAAGAAAATAGAGAATCATAATTGCTATTTTCCACTATATACAAACTCAATTTCATATTGCCCACAAAATGTAGCATAAGTTTGAAGAACCTGAGACGATAAATACTACTGTGAGTTTTAAAAAACAGATGCTAAGTGAAGAAGAGGTTGTTGAAGCACCTCACCAAGTTTCAGCTGCAAAGGAAACAGAAAATCACAGCACTGCAGAAGAAATAGAGGAGGAAAGTAATGTCAAGGATACAATAACCGAAGGTGAGTTAAAACAAGAATATCCAGAAGTAACTGCAGATGAAATCACAAACAGTGCCAGCGGCAGTACAAAGGTCAAAGAATAAAATAACTAGGACTTCATATTTCCTTTCTTTAATGACTAAACTTAGTCATGCTGATGTTAAATTCTTCCAGTTTGAAGAACCGGAGAGAATCGATACCCCTTGCCAAGTTTCAACTGCAGAGGACATAATAAATTACAGCCGTACGGAAGACAGAAATGAGGAAACAAATGTCACTGATACAGCAACCCAAGATGTATTAAATCCAGAAGTAGATCCAGAGATAAAGGCAGATGAGATATATCAGTTCATGAAAAATGTAAGTACAAAGGTCAAAAAGACAAATAATCATCATGTCATCTTTCCTTTATATACAAACTCAATTTCATAATCTTAACTTTCCAAAAAATTCTATACCACTTTGAAGAACCTGAGATAATTCATGCCGCTGTTGGTTTCAAAAAACAGATGCCAAGTGAAGAAAAGGTTCTTGAAGAGCCTCACCAGGTTTCAACTGCAGAAGTAAAAGTAAATTATAGCACTGCAGAAGAAGGAAAGGAGCAAAGCAATGTCAATAATTCGACAATAAATGAGTTAAAGAAAGAAGCAGATCCAGAAGTAAAGGCAGATGAAACAACAAACAGTGCAAGTGAAACTACTAAGGTCAAAAAATACATTAACTACCCTTTATTTTTTATTTTCCTTTATATGTACCTTAGCACGCTGATGGTAAGTTCATTCCAGTTTGAAGAACCTGAGACAATTGATACCACCCAGAGTTACCAGAAACAGATGCAAAATGAAGAAAATGCAGTTCAAGTTATTGAAGAGGAAACAGTAAACAATAATTCTGCTGAAGAAGATAAGGAGGAAAGGAATGCCAATGGCACAAAAGAGAAAGATGAGCTAAAGCCAGAAATTGTTCAAGGAGTAATGGCAGATGAAATGTCTGAGAGTATAAACAATTCAAGTTACAGTACAAAGGTCAGAACAAAACTGACTCTAATTTCACCAATCCTTTTGTAACAACTCAACTTTATAATGTTAAATTTTTCATTAATCTCTTACCAGTTTCAAGAAGCTCAGACTAGTGAACCCACTCAAAGTTTCAATAAACAGATGCAGAGTGAAGACGAAATTGTTGAAGGGCCTTGCAGGCGCCAAGTCGCAGAGGAAATTATAAGATATAGCCCTGCAAAAGGAGAGGAATCGAATCACAAAGATCCGACAGTCTCAGATGAGTTAAAGCCTGATTTACATCATGGAGTAAAGGTAAATTAAATGAATTAAACCACAAATAAATCAACTGAAAGTCCAACGGTCAGACAACAAAAATCATTACAATATCATCTTTCCTCTTGTAAAATAGCTACTCCCTAATGCCAATTTTTGGAAAAATTTACACCAGCTCAAAAACCCCGAGATGACAGAAACGACTCAGAGATTCGACACAAAAATGCCAAGCGAGGACACAGTTGGTGAAGGTCACCTACAATTTCCAATTGTAGAAGATGTAGTAAATTATAATGCTACAGAAGAAGGAAATGAAGAAAGGAATGTCACTGGAACAGAAACCATTAGCGAGGAGTTAAATCCAGAAGTAGGTCTGGGAACAAAGGCAGATGAAATATCTGAGATCAAGACAAATGCAAGTGAAAGTACAGAGGTTAAAGAACAAATATACCTGAAAGTTTGTTTTTCTTTGTCATACATCAACATCCTAATGCTGATGGTTCAAAATTTTTATACCAGTTTCAACAACCAGAAACCGTTGATGCCACTCAGAGTTTCACCAAACAGATGACAATAGAAGACGAGGTCATTCAACAGCCTCATCAAGTTTCAACTGCAGAAGGAATAGTAGACTATTGCCTTGCAGGAGGAGAGGAAAAGAATGTCGAGGATATAACTTTACATCAATTAAAGCAAGAAGTAGTTCCAGGAGTAAGTGCAGATGAACTAGCTGAGATAAAAATTACACAAATGCAAAGCTCAAGCAATAGAAATAACAATCAATTACATATTTCTTTTTTACTTAGAAATCAACTTGCTATGCTAATGTTTCACAAAATTCATACCAGTTCGAAGGACCTGAGACTGTTGATGTGAATCAGAGTTCCAAGAAACGTATGCCAAGGGTAGACATGGTTGTTGAAGGACCTCCCCAAGATTCAACTGCAGAGAGAAGAGTTAATTATAGCCCTAGAGAAGATGTCAAGGCTGCAATACTTGGTGGTGAGCTACAGCCACAAGTAGATCCAGAAATAAAGGTCAACGAGTCATCTGAGACCATCAACAATGCAAGAGAAAGTGCGAAGGTTAGACGACAAAAATAACTGCATGTTTCATACTTTCTTTTTCGTACTAGCTCAACTTCATAATGCTGATGTTTCATAAATTCTATACAAGCTTGAAATCACTAAGAGTTTGAACAAAGATATGATAAGTGAAGCCAAGGTCATTGAAGGACCTCCCCAAGTTTCAATGGCAGAGGAAATAGTAAACTATATGCCTGGAGAAGAAGGAAAGACAGAAAGGAATGTCAAGGATACCACAATCAGAGATGAGTTGAAGACAGAAGTAGATCCCAAACTGAAGCTACAGAACATATCTCAGACCAAAAAAAATGCAAGTGAAACTACAAAGGTCAAACAAAAAAATAATCTTCCCCTTTTAACAACTTAACTTTCCAAATGCTGATGTTTCATAAAATTCATACCAGTTTGAAAGACCTGGGACTATGGAAGCAACTCAGACGTTAAACACAGAGATGCAAGTTCAAGACAAGGTTGTTGAAAGACCTCTCCAAGTTTCAATCACAGAGGAAGCAGAAAAATATAACCCTGCAGAAGAAAGAAAGGAGAAAAGGAACGTCAATGATACAACTGGAGATGAGTTAAAGTCAGCAGTAGATCCAGGAGTAAAGCTAGATGAAGTATCTGAGATTACAAGCAGTGCAAGTCAAACTACAAAGGTAAAATTAAAAAAGTGCCTAAAAGTTCATCTTTGACTTTTGTAACAATTCAAATTCATAATGCAAATTTGCATCATATTTTTAACCAGCTTGAAGAAACAGAGATGAATGATATCACTCAAAGTTTCAAGAAACAGACTCCAAACAAAGACAAAGTTGATGAAGAACCTTCCCAAGTTTCAACCGGAGAGAAAATAATAAATTATAGCCCTGCAGAAGAAAGTAAGGAGGAAAGATATGTCTCCAGTGTAACAAAAGAAGATGAGCTAAAGCCAGAAGAATATGGAGGAGTGAAGAAAGATGAAATATCTGAGACCATTAGCGGTGAAAGAGATAGTGTAAGGGTAAAATAAATAAACTACCTAGTGTTTCAGATTCCTTTTCAAAATAATGCAAATTCATATGCTGACATTTCAAAAAATTCAACCCAGTTTCAAGAACCTAAGACGGAGGATGCCACACAGTGTTTCAATAAACAGATACAATTTGAAGACAAGGTCATTGTTGATGAGGAGCCTCACCAAGTTTCAACTGCAGAAGAGATAGGAAATTATAGCCTTCCAGAAGCAGAGGAGAGGAATGTCAATGATACAACAGCTTCAGAAGAGTTAAACCATGAGGTAGATCCAGAATTAAGGGCAGACGAAATATCTGAGACAACATATTTTGCAAGTGAAACAAAGGTCAAACATAAAAATAGCTACTAATTTCATATTTCCTTTGTCTACTCTATCAAATTAGCAAAGCTAATATTTCTTAAAGCCATACCAGGTTGAAGAACCTGAAAGCATTGATGCCGCTCAGATATTCAAGAAACAGATGCAAGGAGAAGACAAAGTTGTTGAAGGTCCTTCTCAAGTTTCAAATGCAGAGGAAATAGTGAATTATAACCCTTCAAGAGAAAGAAAGGTGGAAATGAATGTCAATGATATGATCACCCCAGATGGATTAAAGCCAGAAATGATAGTTAATGAAATATCTGATACCGTAAACAATTTAAATGATAGCACAAAGGTTAGACAAAATAAGTACAATTTCCCTTTTTCCAACTCAACTTTTAATGCTGCTGTTTCATGAAATTCATACCAGTTTGAAGAAACTAAAATGATTGATGTCACTTGGAGTTTCAACAAACAGATGGCAAGTGAAGAGAATGTTGTTGAAAGATCTCCCCAGGATTCAACCGCAAAGGAAAGAGTAAGTTATAGACCAGCAGAAGAAGGAAAGGAGGAAAGCAATGCTGAAGATACAACAAGCAAAGACAAGTTAAAGACAGAAAGAGATCCCAAAGTAGAGGTAGATGAAATATCTGAGACCACAAGTAAAGGAAGTGAAACTACAAAGGTAAAACAACTTAGTTTCATCATTCCTTTTTCCAACTACTTCTTAATGCTCAATGTTCTAAAGAATTTTTGCCAGCATGAAGAACATGAGCTGATTAATGTTGCTCAGAGTTTGAAGAAACAAATGCCATGTGAGGGCAAGACTATTGAAGGGCCTCATTCATTTTCAATCGTAGAGGGAATAGTACATTATAGCCCCGAGGAAGAAGCCGGGGAGGAAAGGATTGTCAAGGTTACAACTACAACAGAGGAGTCAAAGCCAGAAGAAGACACAGGAGTCAATGTAGAAGAAATATCAACCACAATTAATGCAAGTGAAAGTACAAAGGTCAAACAACAAATAAAGCAACAACTTTATCTTCCACTTTATAACCGCTCAACTCCTCAATCTGATGTTTAATAAAATCTATTCCAGTTTGATGATACTGAGATCGTGGATGCCACTCAGAGTTTCAAAGATCAGATGCCAAGTGAAGACAAAGTTGCTGAAGGGCCTCACCAAGTTTCAACTGGGGTGGAAGCAGTATATCATAGCCCTGAAGCAGAAGGGATGGAGGAAAGGAATGTGGAGGATAGAATCATACCGGAACAGGCTGATGAATTTCCAAGTACAAATACAGAAACTGAAGTACAAACTTCAAGTGCAAAGGTCAGAAGCAATAACCTTTTTTTTTAAATCTTTTTTATGCTATTTCTAATGCCTGGTCGCTGTGAATGGAACTTAAAACTCCCTTCCTTCCTGGGGTGGGTAAAGTAAACAGTTCATAAAACTGAAATGCAAGCATGGACTTTTCTTAATTGAATCTTCAATCTTTCTTTGCAAGGTTTCAAAATATGCAATAAAAACCACCATTATTAGCTAAAGTTCTGAAACAACAACAACAATAACAACTAACCATTTATCCCACTAGGTGTGGTCTGCTATATGGATCAAATTTTGCCATCGATTCTATCTACACACATTTTTTCATTTATAATCAAGTATATTATGTCTTTTTTAATCGTTTCTTTCCAATTCTTTTTAGATATTCCCTTTCCCCTTTTAATTTGAATAAAAAAATCTATATTTTCTACACGTCATATGAGGGCATCTAAAGGTCTCCTACGCATATGTTCAAACCATTTTAAATGTGTCTCTCTCATTTTCTCATCCATTGGTGCTATCCCTACTTTTTTTATAATGCATTTATTACTTATCCTATCTAGTCTAATTTGTTGCATATCCATCTCAACATTTTTATTTCTGCTACCCTCATTTTTTATATATGTTCATATTTAGTCACCCAACACTCTGATCTATCAAGCATCGCTAGTCTTTTAACTCTATTATGAACTTTTCCCTTCAAATTAAGCGGTACTTTATTATGATGCACTTCTATAATTGTTGCAACCTGCTTGAATTTTATGTGTAAAATCTTTATCAATTCTTCCATTTTCTTCAATGATAGATTCTAAATATTTAAACTTTTGAATGCATTTAATTCATGTTCACCAATTTTTACATTGTGTGATATAGGTTGAAAGCCCCATGGTTGTTTTGCAAAAGTATGAAGAGGACGTCATTGGTTCTTGTGACCAAGAAAAGGTCTTGAGAAATGACTCAGAAGTGACTGCAAGAGAATCTACAGAAAATTTAGGAGAATACCTTATGTCTGAAGCTGAGCCAGTAAAGCCAGTCCATGAAAATTTTCGAGATTGTCCAAATAGCGAAGATGTTGCCACAGCACAGACAAACACTTTAGAAAACCAATTGGATCATGAGAGGACTCAAGAGTCACCTAATGAATCACAGTTCAAAGTAACTATTGCCACAGGAGGCTTGGATCTGGAAATGAAAGAGAGCTGTGTTGACAAAGCTGCAAATCTACTTCTCTCGGGATCTTCTGAAGATGATGAGAGCAATAAAAGAGAAAGTGGAGAACAGTATAGCTTAATTACAGAAAAGGAATCCAAGGAAGATATGAGCAGCATAGCACAAGAAAGCAGTTTTAAAGATGAAGAAAAGGAAGGACAGGTTGAGGTAAGTATAAATTCATTACCAGTAATAAACTGGAAGTTTCTAATACAACCACAAGGCAAACTGAAATCTGTTTCAACAGGAACAAGTAAAGCTTTCAGTCCATGGTGAACCACACCTCAACCCGAGAATTATAGAAGGAATCTTGCCAGATGCTGACGGTAGAGAAGTAACAGAACAGGTTGATAACTCAAACATGGAGATAGCACAAAAAGATGAATTGGTAGATCTTACAGTGGCCAACAATAACTTTGGGGGAATCCGCATGCCATGCATAAGCTCCATTGCGTTGTCAACTGGGGAAATTATGGCAAAAGAAGATTCTAAAACAGGCAGCGATGCAAAGATTGGAAGTCAAGGTAAAGAAGTGTCAATGCAGAAAGACCCAACAGGTGAAACTTTCCATCCAGAAATAGAAGAATTGAAACCTGAAGATGCTTCCAAGGCTGTGGGAAAAGCAGTGAGAGAAGATTATGGAGAAGAGAAAAAACCTATCTATGACAGCAAAGAAATTATAAATAATTTCAGATCAACCATGTCATCGGAAAGTTCACCATCCCAGCTGGAGCAATCTGGAAAAGAGACTCCACAAGAGATAACAAAAAAAGATGCACCTCAGAGTGTTGCAAGAGAAATGGATACTGATAACCCCCTGGACATGCAAAAACTCAAGGCCACCCCTTACCTTGAATCAGAGAAGCTAGAAGAAGAAGCAGATCCAAATTATAGCTCAATTGACACCAAAAATCTCAAGGAAGTGCAGCAAGAAGAAATTGCAAAAAGCTTATACACTGGAGAAAATCAGGAACCAGCAAAACACAATGATGATAAAGGCTCTGAAGAAGCAACAGGAAAGTTTGTATCAGAGGAGACATCTGTGACTTCACATCCTAACCAGGCATCAATCCAAAGAGATGAGATGAAGGATGGAATAGCAGGAACTTCAGAATTCGAGGAACCAAACAAAGACGAAGATAAAGCTGAAGTTGAAGAAGATACTCAGGGAAAAGCAGAATCAGCCTATGACAGTCCAGTCATTGTAGAGGCCTCAAGAGATGCAGATGTTAAAGTTGCTCATAAGAAATCTCATAATATACTGTCAGGTGTTGGATCAAAAGTGAAGCACTCAATAGCCAAGGTCAAAAAAGTCATCATAGGAGGAAAGTCTTCTCATCCAAAGCCATAAGTGAGAAGACTAAAATTCAGTTACTTCCAGTTTCGCACATTCTAATGCAAAGTGCATGAGTTTCATATAGTGAATGTCATGTTCTTATTAGTATAAGTTAGAACATTTGTAACGCACTACACAAGCTTTATGAATTCATTGGTTTTGATATTGGAAAAAAATTGCAGTGGCAAGAACAGAGTAAACAATATTACTTATCTACAACCTAGATGCATATATTCTTAGCCTTCAAGAGCAAGTTAAACGGAGGTATTATACTGTTTAAAGGAACAAAATTATAAAACACCATAACCAAAATGCTGAATATTACCAAAAAAATGGTGCAAATCCACATGATATAAAGGAGGCAGAAGCACGCGAGAGGCGAGATCTACATAAACACTAACTTATCATCATAGAATAAATAAATAAAAACAAAAGATAAACAGATAAAAGAACTATAAAGTATTACTCTTATTCAGCTTCCAGGAACATTTGTTTCGAGAAAAATTTTGTACACAAACGATAATTGTATTAGCATGATTAGGTGCTTTTGCTCCAAAAACTAAAGACTAAGATATTGTGTTTAGAAGCAAACCGCGACTCACTCCCAAACCTACGTTATCCCTCGCATTCCCGTGGAATCATGCTGGAAACAATACCTCCGCCAAAATTACCAGCAAATCACTCTCCACATCTATTATCATCACGATTCAAGCACCATTGGAGTATTGAGTCATTGATCACATTGCGTTGATGCCGCCTCATCACCTATTGCCGCTGTCGTTGGAGCCAGAACATTTTAACTTCAGGGTGGAGCGACTGGAAGATTGAGAGTCTGATAATAGTGCAAACTTTTGCAACGAAGGGCGGAAGGACTCGTGTTAGTAGAGGAAGATCGCCTCCGTTTTTGCTGTCCGAGACCGAGAGGGCTTGGAACACTAAAGAAGATTGAAGTGAAAGGGAGGGAAATGCCCGTGCGGTTCGCGGGGAACTGAATAGGTACTCGAAAACTAAACTCAACGGATCAAAGACAATGCCGCCATCACCGTCATAGCTAGAGACTACACATATGATATTCCCCAGAATGCCCTTTGTTTTGGAGGGCAATAATTACCCCAAAAAAAAAAAAGAAGAAGAAGAAAACGACAGCCAAAATAAGGGAATTTTTTTTTAAAAAATAGGAACACAATATTTGGTGTTATTTGGAAACTTTGAACTTCTATTCTCACTCAATTTTTATTTCAAAATAAAGTAACTTTGTTTATTTTACCTTATCACTAACAAAAAAACATTTCACTTACTCAAAATTAAAAAGAAAAATACATTTATTATATATTTATAAATTAGACCAGTCATTGTGAGTTGACAAAGCAGTCGAAGTTGATCTTGCAATGATAGCATTGCAGTTTCGCAAAACTAGTTAAGAGTAAAGCCAGCGCTCACTGAAATGTTTGACAAAGCCTATTTCATTTCGAGAACAACTCATAAAGAAAGTTAGATCTCTAGCGTCTAGCGTAGCAATAACAGGCGCATCTCGTCTAGGCACTCTACTACATTAGCACCTCAAGGACATCATGTTCCTTTCCTTCTTGGTTTAGTACAGCAATTAACCAGCACGCTTTTGGTATACGTACAGTTTGGAGAGAGGATCCCATGAAACAGGGCTATCAAATTCCAAAGAAACCATACGAAGAATAAGATCAAGTTACAGCAAAACTTTAGCCAATCAAATTGGCAATGCTCAAATATACAAGGGCAAAATCTTTTCTATACCTATAACTCTTCTTTTTTTTCACTTTCAAGCCAAAAATATAATTTGACGGTAGAGCTTGATCAAATACCAACACAAACACTTTTTGGAAACTAGAAAGTGTCAGAAGCATTATCAGGTTGCCCCGGTCTCAATGGCTCTTGATCTATATTATGATTTCTTAGCAGCTTCAATTGTTTTCTTCCTTTCCTTGAGAATGCTAACATGAGCACGTTTCCGCTCTTTGCCAATCTGGACAGGAGTGAAAAGTAGCCATTAGCCCCAAAACAAATTCCGGACTAAATCAGTAGAACAACTTATAACTCAAATCTCCCAGGAAAACAACTTATAACTTGTTTTACTGACTAAATCAGTAAATCAGTAGACAGTGAACACAAATCTCCCAGGAGAACAACGTATAACTTGTCGGGGATTGGGGAAGGGGGTGGGGGTGGAGGTGGAGGTGAATACAGAACAATAACATCCACAAACTCACCAGCATTGCTTCATATAACTTTCTCTTCTTTCGAGGCATCACAACCTTCGACATGTTGGCAGCATCCTCAGTGATTTGGTCCAAATTGGAGAGAGATTCTTCTCCAGAATCTCTTTCCACCACAGCATCCTGCTTAATCGCATTCGATATAGAAGAATACGGGGTACCTTGAAGCTCCGACTTTAATTCATCGTGGTATTGCTTCTGATGAATAGACATCTGCAAGTGTACAAATGTGAGCACTCAAAGGACTGGGTACAAAACATTCAAATTTTTATTAGCAAAGGCAATAAGATTCACAGAGAGAGAATAAACTGACGAAGACTATAGAAACAGACAAACAGATCTCCTTCAAGGTGGACATGCTGTATAGGCGAAAAAGAGCAAGATGCAGCAAAAGATGACATTTGAAAGAATGACTTTCAAAGACTTCCAAACACAGCAAACAAACTCACAAGTCCCATTTGAAAATAAAAGCAGAAGAATGCTACAGAGTCCTAAAATGTTGAGGAAAGGGTCCCCAGTAATTCTCCTACTTCACCATTTGAGTCACTTGAGTTTTTTGTTGGCTTCAGATTGAAAGTACATCCTTCAACATGAAGGACCAAATACCAACCTAATCACCATGCAGCAAGAGAAAGAGATTATACTCATAGGGAAGGTAAGAATAGCTTCATCAACAACACAAGTACATTCTCATAGTATAGGCAATGTTCCTTTTGACATGTAATAATATACCAGTATGAATATTTTCATGAGCTATCCATGGAATTCATGCAAAGAATTACTAGCACTTGCAACCAGGTTAATGTATAATATAAGATCATCACAGTACTTCTCCAGCTAGGGTTCTGTTTAAATACATGCAACTACAACAACCACCTCATTTATAGGATTTAAACTTATGTTGCATCAAAATTTAGTTAGGACATATTAAATAACCAGTAGGGAAGTTACTCAGATAATTGTACCACATTCACCCCTTATATCCAATTCAATCAGCTTAAATCTATTTGTGAACATTTTACCTTCTTCTTTTTCTCAGCAGCTTCAATTGCTTCAGCTCGATCAATAATACCTTCAAACAGTAAACTCTGGGGATCGGCAAGGTCTTCTGTTCCTACACCAGGCATAGGAAGGACCTCCTTTCTTGCAGCAGCCTGAAGCCGTTTGATGGTCTCTGCATATTCAGGTATATATCCCTCTGCCTCATTATCGACAAAAGGTGACAAATGTGGTGGAGGAACCCTGCTAATACGACAATATTTAGGACAAATAGTAACAGATAATTTTGATGTATAAGATAATAGGAAACCAAAACAATAGGCGATCAGATTTGGCATGCTTATTGTTGCAAAGATCATGCAAAAGCCATTAACCAATTATTCTCCTTCATATTTTCTCCTA
The DNA here is from genome assembly GCA_016586305.1 of Ophiorrhiza pumila. Classification (NCBI taxonomy): domain Eukaryota; kingdom Viridiplantae; phylum Streptophyta; class Magnoliopsida; order Gentianales; family Rubiaceae; genus Ophiorrhiza; species Ophiorrhiza pumila. The sequence goes on from BLIW01000007.1 coordinate 1,118,057, forward strand.
TCATCTTTTTAGATGCATTCAGATATCATTCAAAAGTTTCTTGAGGAACTAAAAGCAATGGTCTATTAACAACCTAATTTAGACTATCATGGAGAAGACAAGACAAACACATGAAAAAACAACCAGCTTCGAGAGGAGAAATTTCCCACCACATACTTATGTCAGACAACCTAAAACGTTACCTTCCCACCATGTATTCATCAGTAGGTAATAATATTCGTGCATTTACACAATCATAAATCCACTGCGGCTGTAAATATTCTCGAGAAAGGAATTTTCGTCTCTGTGTAGGCCTGTCAACAATCTGCATAAGCATAATTTTAAGTATCAAGCATACCCTCAAAAGAAAAGTTAAAGCAACATTCATACAAATTAGATGTGTCCCATCCTTCCAAAAGAATTAAACCCCTGGTGCTTAAATCAATGCTTGGTATCAAACTTGGGATCATATTCCAAGTATGACCTTAAATCTTTCGCCTCATAATCCCACACCATATTGATAAATGACATCTGCATTTTATACCACAAGTACAAATCCCAAATCGCATCCATCTCAGTATTGGTTTTGGTACCAAAACCATAGCTACTGAACTACTAATTCAGTTTTCCTTGCAACTGTATGCATTTTATATTGCATCTTCTATGGCAGACCTGATAAGTAATGCTCTGGTCAGATTCGCTGAATGGAGCTCCTTCTCCCTCCCAAGAAACTGCACCTCCAAAAGCTGGGATTATGAAAAGCAAAGACTCCCTAGGAACCTGGAGACAGAAAAATGAAAAGCCATGTAAACCATGCACAGAAATGCTCTCAAATGTGGAGAGAGAGGGTTTTAAAATTGGTTTAATCTATTAACATGCGATAAACTAGACTAGCAAATTTCTTCAAATTATGTATCCATGCACAAATAATCATAGAAGAAATTCCTTGTTAACACAAGCAATTAACTATAAAACCAGGAAATCATTCATCACAAAATCTAAAAATATCCTCAACCTCAAAGATGAAAGGCATGGGATCAAAAATATCTGTTATCATGAAGGAAGCATCGAATCACAAATATCACTGCAAGAATTACTCCCACCTCACGACTTAAGAAAATTTTCATATCCTTGAAAAGGTTCCTGCATTCCCTAGAATCTGCATCATCTTCTTCATTCCCTTCAGCATCTCCAATAAGGTGCATCAAAGCCCCGGGTTCATTTGAAGGAAGTTGGTGCTGAAGTTGGGCAAGTCTCAGCTCAGACTCATCAAGTTTTGTTCCTTCATGTCCATCCTCAGTCTGCTGGTATTTAGACAAGCTAACATCTTCCAAGTCCAACTTGGAGGGTTTAGAATTGGCATCAAAGTATCTTGACAAAGCATACAGATCTGTAAAATTTCGTGAAAATGGAAATATAATCAACATTTCATGTATAAAAAGTTAGAGCCAGATAGCTATTTCAATAAACAAAAACAAAACTTTGCTCCAATCACAAAAAGCACCGACTATTAAGCAAATATTCCATAATAAGGAAAGGTCAATCAAATACCTGCTGCTAAAACTTCCAACCGAGGATCAAGCATGGGTGGATATTTCACATTTATTGAATGATAAAGCTTGAAATTAACGAATGCCAGGAGAGTCTACAACAAGAAACAAATAAGTGTGAAATATAACAAACACTGTCAACAGATTTATGTATGAAAATAAGAGTGATTTTGATTATTTTATACCTAACAAGGTAACTGAGGGTATGAGCGCCATACAGACATATATAGGAGTTAAGCAAGTCATAATCTTAGGCACATGTGACGTGTCCAAAGTGAAGGCCCAATTCACAGTAGAAAGTCATCAGAATAAGCATATGTTGTAGTAGTAAAATGAATCGAGGCATGAGAAACTATAAATGGGTGACTAAGCAACTACCATTATTTAGCAATATATCTTGGGACTTCTATTTCTACCAGAGATTAGAATTTGACTATCCCCGCTTTCCATCTCAGCTTACTAGTTTTTAAGCTGCATGTTTGACACATCACCTTTCTACAAAGGTTATCTTTACCTTTCCCCTCAATTATGCAAGTGATATATGCAAAGCGTTATTTCGTACTACAACTAATTTCATCTTGTATTCTTCACAAAAAAATCACACTCAAAGAGAACAATTACAACTGTTCACCTCACAAAATTCTGAACAGAAATAAAAAAATTCAGATAGCTATTTCCAAATGCAAATCATGCAAAACACAATGACAACTGCAAAGATATGAAATTTCCGAAACACTAACCTCATAAAATTCTAAGAAAGTCAGCATGATATTGAAGTCAACATCATCAGGCAATACTTGCTGCAGTGCATGAGGAGTTACCCAAGTGATTTTTTGCCCCTCAATCTCCGCCTGTCAAGATCAATGCTTGATCAACATATGCAATATAAAAAACAACATTGCCAGCTTATTAAGAATGAAATATATTAGAAAAAAATACGACACCAGAAACAATGATATACCTGGTAATATATTCCTTTTACAGATATAAATGTCTTCCGAAGCTTGTGAGTGCGAGAAATGTAGGCCTGCCATTCATGACTCAACCTGATTCCCATTAAATTAAAGACATCTGATAAGCATGTGAGGTATGAAAAATCTTCAAAAAATTAGTCTCACAAGGATTTTTCCATAATTATCAGATCAATAACCTTCGGCAATTATGAATACGTTTTACTTCAATGTCTTCTCTCTTTACAGCTGGCAATGCAGCAAAGAGATGAACCATACTGAGACAATCGTCAAGATCCCGTAGAGCATCAATGAATTTCGGGTACCTGTGAGTCAGGAATTATGAATTAACTAATCAAATACTCTTATAAGCATATATATAGTCAAAGTTAACACATAACATGAACATGTCTACTGACCTTTCTCGGATAAGCATATCTAGGGTGTATGAAGGCTTGCGGCTTAACAGACGTTCAGCAAGATCTCGGTTCTTCTTTGACTTTGCTTTCTTAACCTTCTTCTCATAAGTCCGCATCTCTCTGAACTTCTCAAGTAGGGGCTCAAGTTTCAGAAACATGATATCTTTCATGTGATAATATGAATGGTGGTTTCCCTTGATCTTCTTCTTTGGGTCTCGAGGAAATACACCTTTGAGGATGCATAGTTTCCTATTTTACAAATAAAAAGTACTAAGTGAACAATTTTTCGGTATAGCACAAGCATGCCGAGAATGACAGTTAACGTTTGAAGGGCAACACATTTTCTACAGTTTCTGCCACAATACATCGATTTGACAAAAAAGTAAGTTTATGATTGCATGAACATGCATTTATATAAATGTAAATGCGCATATTTCTTTTTGCAACTACAACCAAGTCGTACTTTCCAGTTGAAAATTGTATCATGTATACACTAACCAATTGGTTTCCCCTAATTGAAAACAAATCAAGCTTTATCTCATTTACTTCTCTTAAACTTTCACACAGATAACTCCCTCCCTCCACAAAAGAAAGTTTCATATCAACTAATCAAATAGAATCAACAACTTTTCTCAAATGGGTTCTTTTTTAGTACAATTTCATTCAGCTAAAAGAAACAATTTCATGAGGTGATTAAAACATAAATAAAACCATAACTAATCAGATGGCGGGAATTGGAAAGGACCTAAAAAGTGATAAGCTAACTTGGAGGTATTTGACAGCTTGTGATCTTGTAATATACTTTGCTGCGTTTCCTTCCTTTTTCTTTCCCTGAAAACAATAAAATTAAAAGTCCGTCACAAAATGAAGCTGAAACTATGAACTCGTGAACCTCAACAACAGTAAAAGACGGCAAACTTTAGTAGGGTGACATTCAGCTAACCGGAGGTCTATAATGCTTCGGCATGGCTGTAGAGCAAGACCGACGAGACGGAGCAAGACCGGGATGGTGCAAAGATGATAACGAATAACGAGAATCGAAGACAGGGTTAGTAGCTTGTTTCTTTAATGGACGGATACAAAAACCCTAATAGGGTATTCTGAAAGATACGACCGGATTGCGTTTGCGGGTTTTTGTCTATCACTTGGGCTCGTAATAGCTGAGCTTTACGATATCAAGGCCCAAAACTCAATTGTGGAATTATCTGTGCTTGGAAAAATATTAAATAAAATAATAAAATAAGTATGATAAAAAATTAGCTTTGAAATAATATTTTTGAAATTAGTGATTTAGCATAGTCTAAATTGAATTAATTAATAAAAAATTATTTGCTTATGAATTGCTACAAATATTTAAAACTCTATTACAAAATTTAATAAATTATTGCATTATATAATATATAAAATGAAAATATTCAAATTTAACAGCTTTAAGAGCTAGGGTGATTTTATCATAATTTATTAATTCATTTATTAAGTAAAGTTACCATATCACCTAATATATAACTTGTCACCTCATAAGTATTTAAAATAGGTGAATCATATTATTTACATAACAATTAGCAACAAACACATTGTAAAAAGCATAATATTACCACAAAAATTGGTGTGAAATCGAATCATATATAAAACGTTTAATCAATCACCGTTAAAATCATTATTTTATTTTTTTCTTCTTTTATTAAATATTAAAATCGCAATTAACTTGTTATTTCACATATGAAATCGACTCATATGAAACCAGCTAAATATTATATCACACAACATATGAGAATGATAATTCTAATACTATATAATTAATTTGTTTAATGGAACAAACGAGCATTTGAAAATTACACGTATTTAATGTAAATAACATTTTATCCCTTTAGTGAGAAATAGTGTTAGCTTTGGTACAAAGTATACTCTTCTAGTTTAATGCTATTAATAAAAGGGTTAAAAGCAATTAACCCCTTCAAACTCATATATTAGTTGTATTATACCCTTTAAATACAATAAATAGGCATTTTTTCTATTATAACAAATTATGTTAATAGCTTTAATAATTAATTACATATTTACAGATATTTGGACAATAACGCTCATACATTAATTTCCCTATAATCCTCTTTAATTTCTTTGATAATATATTTTTTATTTATGAAAAAAATGCTATAATTTCTTTTCATATTTTATTGAATATTTTTGTATTATGGTTGTGGAATTTCTAGTTATAAAATTTATAATGATTAACCATCTAAAATGTTTGTTTTATATATAATTTAATCTTACAACTTATTTTCACTCATTAATCATTTGGCAAAAAATATAAACTTCTTATTTTTATATTTGACAATTGATAATTGATAAATTTATGTCTCTCTTTGGCATATACTAGTCATATTGCGTTTCTCTTTTTTCTTTTTAATAATAATATTCAAACCCTTTCTTAATGAAATATATTCTTATTGGTTTCTTGATATATTTAATATTATAACAATTTAATATTTAATGTCATTATAGTAAATATAAAAACAAGAAGTGCTTAACCCTCAATTGAATATCAAATTTATCAATTATCAAATATAAAAATAAAAATGTGTATCTTTTTACCAAATGATTGATGAGTGAAAATAAATTTTAAGAATGAATTATATATAAAACTAATATTTTATGATTAATTATTAAAATTTTTATAAATAAAAATTCCATAACCATAATACCAAAATAATAAAAAAGATGAGAAGAAATTATAGCACTTGTTTTATAAGTAAAAAAAAAAATATATATTATCAAATAAATTAGAGAGGATTACAGGGAAATTAATGTATGAATATTCTTGTCCAAATTTTTTTAAATATGTAATTAATTATTAAAGCCATTAACATAATTTGTTGGTAAAATGCTTATTTATTTCGTTGAGGGAGGTATATTTCAATCAATGTATGAATTGGAAGGGGTTAAGTACTTTTAACCATTAATAAAATACATTTCAAAAACTAATTTTAAGATTATAATTTAATATAAATTCTTATGGAATAAGTAGTTAATATAGTTACACAGTGTATTTCATTTTATTACAGTCTAGTTATAAAATAAAAGATGTGTAAATCTATTATTAGTTTATAAATAATTATTTTTTGTAAATAAATAAATGAACCAATTCAAATACCAAATATTATGTATTTAACATTAAATAAAAAATGACAATGATTTATTAATATATAATATACTTAATACAAAAACACCTTTAAACTATGACCCAACCGCAAAACAATTTGTAAATTTTTTATTTTGACACTTTACCACTACCAATGTTTAATTATAATTATTCTTTATAAATGTTAGTTGTCCAAAATACTTTCATAAGTTCGTTTAATCGAATAATTTCTTTATAAAGTTAAAACTCATTATCTCTCATAAACTATTTATTTATCTATCAAATTATACATTTATATAATTTTATATCTTTAAAGTATATTCCAAGATACAACACATATTTTGAGTATATCTGAAAGTCAAACAAATTTAACAGTAATAAAATTGTTTATACAATCTTATTTATATTGGTTAGGCTTAAAATATATTATATTGCAAAATTTATAAAAGTTTTAAAAGATAAATAAAGAGTTTGAAAAAGTAAAAGAGTTTTTGCATTGAAAAAAAAGTTATTCAATTGAATCATAAAACAGAAAATAAAAACATTCAAATAAGAGTAATTTGAAATACTAACATTTATATGGCTTGATTATGTATTTTCATTCGTAATACAATTTTTATCAGAATGTAGTACATTGCAAAACATTAAATGTTAAGAGGGGTAAAATATTAAAATTAAAAGTTTAGGTAGTATTTTACAATAGTTTAAGAATGTTTTTTTGCAATTAACTCTATATAATAAATACATTAGCACAGGAGGCTAACGGGCCTTACAGTTAAAGGGCCGAACAAAAAAGGCTTTCAGAGTTAAAACTCACGCACTTCTCACGACTGCGAGAATAAACCGCCTATTCAATAATATTGAAATGCAAAAATTTTGAAAGTTTCCCGCCTCATCCAACGAATTTGCTGGCGCCAAGTTCTAGCTCGCTGCAAAACCCTACATCCATCACTTTACTCAACGATCCAAAAAGGCAAAAACTAAAACCTCTAGTTTCCGCATTCCGATCCTCTTCATTCTATCTGCGTCTACCGTCGGTAATGGCGAGCTCCAAAGCTCAATCATTTTTCCGAGACATCAAGCATAGAGAACTAAACGGGTTCAGAGGTTTTTTTTTTTAATTTTCTCCATGCCATATGCTTTTTGATTGGTTTCTTTGAGTGCCCAACTAGGATTTTACGTTTTTAATCTGGCTTTTCTTTTGTTAAATAAATGAAATTTCAGTTAAGAAACGTCCGTTTGTGGCGGATGATTTGCCCCGGTCAAGCCAACTAGGAGCAGTCGCAGTTGAGCACGATGGGGAAACTTCACCTCCGATGGCCCTCTCTTTTGGCAAGGTTGAAATTCTGTCTCCAAAAAAATTAAACTATGCGTGCCGGATTTCGAAAACACGATGTTTTAGCAACATATTTACACACAAGTTTTGTTTAATGATCTTTTATTATATAATAATAATAATAATAAAATTGCAGACACAGAAAAATTCTCATATTCTGGCTGTTACGGATGAGGCTGGGTACATCAGCTTGTATAATACTCGCTTGAAGTTCCCATCTTCCTCAACTTATCGGCAAAACACAGGTTGGATTAACTCCATGCTTAGATATTATTTGTTTCAGTGTGTAAGGTTATAAAAAACAGAGCTCGTGATTATTGACTACAATCATAACTGCAGAAAAATCTAGAATACTGGAGTGGGTTGCACATGATAATGCCATCTTTGATATTTGTTGGATCAAGGTACATTTGTCCCGATTGAATTATTATCAGTAGATTTGCTCTGATTTTCCGCTGAATCGTTTAAATGTTATGTTGCTATATAAATTTGTATTGGTTATGTTTGTATACATGGTGAACTCTTATTCTGTAATTGAAATTGAGTTGGAAATCGTTGTAAAGAAGTAGAGCTCAGAGAGATGCACCTTATTGGGCGCGACTTGGCACTGTGAATTTCATTGTATCATAAGTTAATTTGTGGAAAGCTTTTAGAAAACATTTTGCTTTTAATTGATTAAGAAGGTTCTATGATAGACAAAAATAAAAAGGTGGGGTATCCAAAATGGCAAGGAAAATTGAGATAGGATAGAATCTTTTGCTAAAATAAGTATTTTGTCTGTCTTTTAGTTTCTCAAAATTCAAAGATCAAAGTAGCGACAACAACAATCACGACTTGATTTTCTTCTTTTCAGGAGGACACCAACATATTGACTGCTTCAGGTGATCAAAGTGTGAGTGATTTCAAAAGAAATTCCTGATATTGGTTGAGTGCATTGATGAACCAAAGCTTCTAGCTGATAGCAACCACGACATGTTGTATTAACTGCCTGAAAAATAGTTAATTATGTAAAATCTTTAGCCAAAGATCTTGAATTTAATTTGTGTACTCACTGATTAAGCAAGCGAATCATGTTTCAACAGATAAAGTTATGGGATGCACAAGAAAAGAAATGCGTTAGAGCATTAATGGGGCATACTGGCAGTGTGAAGACCATTTGTTCTCATCCCACTAATCAGGGTAGATTCATTATCCATGCCCCCATTGTAATTGTCAAATTTTCTCATTGAGAAAAGATGATCATTATTTCCCATTTGAACTGCTTCTTGATGCTGTCCTACAGATATAGTTGTGTCTGGTTCCAGGGATGGTTCCTTCGCTTTGTGGGACTTGAGGTGCTCTAAGAATGGAAACCAGAGGATTTGCATATCGTAAGATTTCTACCCACTTCACTGGTTGAGGTAGCTAGGGTTGTTTCATGTTGGAATTTGCATTCCAGCTTGCAAGGAAATTGCAAATTTTGAATCTTTTGTAGGTTGATTTTTAGGATTAGCTACCTATGATGGTTAACCATAAGCTACTTGGGGTTTACTTTTATCACAATAATTTTCCATAAAAAAGTTGGAAAGAAATCTCTTATACAAAGAAAGTTTTTATCAAACAGAGATACTGCCTTGCAAAGCTTTAATAATTTAGGTTCCACTATGTTATGTTTTCTAGGCCATTTGCCAGTATCCAGGAGGCTCATGCATCTCCTTGTGGGAGGCGGCTTAGGCGTGGAAAGGTTAATTTCTATTCAAAAAATTCTCCTCCAGATTGTAGTATGATTTCTTCCTAGGTTCATACTCAAAATTTTCAGGCTGTTTCAATGAGCATTACATCTGTTCTCCACTTGAGAGATGAGGTATCCATAGCTACAGCTGGAGCAGTTGACAGGTATTTGAAACTCTTCATTGCCTCCAAATCAATGACAAGTTCTTATTGAAGCACGTGTTTTACTTGGGATAATTTAGTAAGCATTTGTGACAAACTTTTAGTTTTCTGAAGTTTTGGGATACAAGAAACCTTAAGAGGCCAGTTATGCAAGCATGCCCTAACCCAGATGGTTCTGTTGAAAAGGTAAGTTTTTATGTGCACTAAAGTTGTTCAACCCTGATCATTTTGAAGCTAACTGATTGTTTCTCTTGCTCAGGAAAGACGATTGCATGGCATATCTAGTTTGTCTCAAGATTTGAATGGAATCTTTATTTCAGCCTCATGCATGGATAGTCGGTATATTCATATTCTTTGCTCAGCATACCTGCCTTTGAATGTTTTGGAAATTTTTTGCTTTCTAAACTTATGTGATGAATTTCTAAACGTTTGTCCAGTTAAGTTAGATTCCGATTATATCTCTTTCAGGATATACCTTTACAATATACTTCAGCTCGAGAATGGCCCTGTAAAAACTTTCTCTGGATGCCGAATTGGCTCATTTTTTGTCAAGGTAAGCAGCTTCTGCATGTTAAATGCTCATGACTGAATCTATGAACTGCTGTCCAGCATGTGCATGATTTCCTGAAATGACACTATTGCAGTCAGCAATCAGTCCTGATGCTGCTCATATGCTTTCTGGTTCTAGTGATGGAAATGCATACATATGGGAGGTTGGCTTCTTTCTTTCTTGAAAAAGATTCTCATATAATTTTCTCTTTATCATTTTGACTGAGGTAACTATTTGAAACAGGTGAACAGACCCCAAGTAGATCCGATTTTACTGAAAAGCCATGATGGAGAAGTTACTGCAGTAGATTGGTATGTGTTTATGAGCAACTTGTAATCTGCTTCAAATTGATTGCCTTTGGAAGAAAGTAAATTAAAATTCTAATAACTTCTTCAGGTGCCCTCGGGAGATGGGGAAAGTAGCAACTTCTTCAGATGATTTCACAGTAAGTTTGGAAAAGAATTTGTAAGAAAAAAAAAAGAGCCATTAAGTTTTAAGATCCTTCTGGAAATAATAAAATTCCTATGATGCATCATTTCTTCTATTTTGCTCTAAAAGCAACTCAAGTTCCTTTAACCATTTTAGGTTCGCTTTTGGAATATCGAGAACAGTTGCTACTCAAATTCGAGATCTCCTTCTTCCATCCGAAGAAGAGTAATGGCACTTCCAAGTATGGAACGAAAAAAGCTGTTCACAGATGCAGACTTGAATACTGCAAAGAATAATTCTGAAATCTGCTCTTCAGATATAGCACCCTTTCATTCTCCCAAATCGACCATTGCTTGCGAAAGCAGCACTCCTGAATCCCGGAGGAGTAGATATCTATCTAATATTGAAGTAAAGGAGAATTTGGAGAAAACTCCAGAAGCTGCGATTAGGAGTCCCTCCTCTGTTCTGAATCCACCTTCCTCTTTGAAAAGAAGAACAATTAAAGACTACTTTTTGGTAGCTTGATAACTTATACAACTTTCTTCTATGAAGATTATGAACTTGTGTACAGATGAAGCCCACAGATTATTGACAAGAGGAGTGAAAATGCTGATCCTTTCACTTGATAACTGTAAATGCATTCTTCACTTTACCTTTGTCATTCCAAATATGGCATGGCACTTTTAACTGATTCCTGCGTCTCTCTTTGCAGGGCAGCATAAAAAATTTAAACAAAGTTCTAATTTCTTTGAAGTGATTCCGGGGCCATCAAAATTTGGCCATTGTTTGTTTACGTAGATCAATTAGTTAGAAGGTTAAGGTAAATTTTACCTAAATAAAAGGTTATTATTTTGTCGTCTGAGTTTCTGACAGTCAGTTCACATTACTATAATCAAAACCCTTCAGCATGGCTTTCCATTTTCCATCAATGCGCTGGAATGAAAACCCATAGCCATAAATCATAATGATCGTAGTATCCCTCCAAGAAACATAAAAAGGACAAAGAGGAAAAATGGGTTTCTTTTCATTGACTGAAATGTTCAAACTATCTGTATAGTATAGGTCCATGCTTGTTCTCTCTGCCTTGATTTGGGATAATCCTTATAGGGACCAATCTCGGCATCATAAGAAGGATTGTACTTTTGGACAATAGAAAATACACCAAATCATGAAAACATAATTGGTTTAGATTGAAACATAGTATATTATGTATACAAGGACCAATAATCCCTTCTCTAATCATTAAAAGTATACTTTATTTGGTATACATTATTCCTCCACATTCTCCAACTTTTTCCCGTAGCGCGATTGCAATCTAACTTGGATCCCGTGGACAGAACAAAGGACTGCATAAAGTAAACGGAGAAAAAGTGGGAAATAAATGGAATAATGAGAGTCTTATCACACCAAAAAAGCTAAAGGCTAGTATTGAAGCGTGTAAACCATACAATCTTAGATGTACTATCTTCTTCATTGTTTAATAACCAACAAAAAATTAATTGACCTTTTTGGGTTAGAAAATATGAAAACACGAGCAATTAAAGCTAATATTGGAAACCGATCTAAAATCTTTCTGGAGAATTGATCTTCATACTATAAATAAATAGCCTCATAATTGAGTTAATGGAACTCACACAGCATGCCGTTCATTATTATTAGGCCGAACATAATGCAAAAAAGTAGATCCTTGTGCCCCTCAATATCGTTATATAAACAAACTTATGACTTAATTATAATTGTTAAAACGAGACCAGATCTTATTTATGGTGTCTTATTTTTTCTAACGTTTAAAACGACAAAATTTCATTAAAATTAATGACTAAATGCATAAATATAACTAAAATTACTTTACAATTAGTAGACCATAACTAAGAGATTAGTGAATCCTACTATCTAGTTTTAATTAGAACAAAATAAGACAGATAAAATATTGGACAAAATATCTATTGTCTGTTAAAACTGCGGTGATTGTGATCCCTCCTCGTAGATAAGAACCAAACACCTCCTTAGATTATTGAGTGATAAATTCATGGTTGATCCTATTTACAAAATTAAAATATAAAACTATAATCTCAATGTATAAATCCTACTACCTTAAATTTAATAATAATAATAATTTTGAAACGCTTCCCAAGATGACATCTTTCCAAAAAAGAAAAAAAGAAAAAAATTGTGAGACATTCGGAGTTAGAACTGGATGCATTTAATTTCTTAGTCTGACATATACAAAATGCAATGCAAGTTGGCGACATGTCGGCGAGGAACAAGAAAACAGTGACGGTGAAGACAATAGATACTTGAACTGCTTTTAGTGATTATTCGTCAAAGGACGAATATCATTTTACGAGCATAGTGACAATACTGTTTACATGAGAGTACAAACTACAAAGACGGGTTCTGTGCAAGTGTTGAATAGAAAGCCAGAAGGGGTTCAATAATTGAAGTAAACAGAAAAAAAAAAAAAAGTTTTCAGGGGATCTTTGCGTTTGATTGTTGAACTCAATAATTTAGTCTGTTAGATTGAGAGTACTTCCGGAGGAATATGTGCAATTCTAGTGAATGGTCAATTCTGAAAGATGCCATTCTTTACCTTGTTGTGAATACAATCGAAGCAAGCTAGACCATAAATTACACCCCGGAAAAAAAGAAGAAGAAAGAATTAAACTAATCCAATCCAATCCTAGGTCAAAAGAGAAGGATCGAGCAGGATTTCCAGTGAATTCTCTTTTTATATTCACTCTTTCAAAGTTTCATTTCTCATTCCTCTTTTCCCTTAGTAAAATGATATACAAAAAAGTATTCATCATTTTCCATAGAACTTGTTTTTATATTTACATAAATGTATGGCAAACTAAGCCAAAATATAACAAAACGCATTCATGATTCAACGATGACAGGCTACCCGTGGATTTGCTTGCATTATTTTCTATGTCTCGCCAAGATTCGAAAGCTTGAGAGCTGATACTTATCTTTGGTGGGGTCCTCGTCTTTCCTCCAAAGTCCAAAGCTTTGTAGAACAACTTTCTACTTAAATGTTGAACATTCTAAATGATGCATATGTATGTTCCTGGTAAATATAATCCAACATTAGCGATTCGTCTCGTACAATTCCAGAATGGGAGATATGCATGCAGCTATATATATATATATCTTCCTGAGAATTTGAAGGATGAGTTGCTTCAAGTTAAATATATATGTAGAGAACAATGCACCCCTCACACAAATTTCCAAAGTGCTCTTTGACATCTTTCTAATATTGCAACAATTAGGAAGGTCTCTAAGATGGTAAGAAAACAACTTGGCTGAATAATATCGCTAGCTTTCTATATCCTTTATTTTACTTTGTATTTTTTCCGATGAGGATTGTAATTTTTCTTCATTCATTCTGTGAGCCAAGCAAAGGTTTGACAGAATATATATACATATCAACAACTCTACTTCACAAAAGTGCCATTCTTGCACAATAAAAAGAAAGAAATTAAGAAAGAAAAATTGCAGGCCGGACACGCAGTGCTAGCTAAATAAAAGCCACTAAACGTAGATAAAGAGATTGCAACGAAATCTTAATTTAAAGTTGAAAAATTCCTTAATAAAGTAAGAAGATTCCACATTAATTAATATATTGAGAGTTTAAAGAAATGTTTAAATTATATGGTTGGGTTCTCATTCTATTCATTATGTGAGACATCTTTTAAGGTTTTATATATAGGAACATATAAATTAATTAATATATATTTGGTTAATTACTGTCAAATGAGGTTCAATGGGTTAATTAAAGATACCTTATAATTTATGTTTCGTTACTATGCCAAATGCATGCATTTCGCTAAAACAAATAATTTTTCTACTCTAAATGGTAAAACTACAGGAGATAGAGTAAATCATTTTCCAACAAGAAATGCATTTTAATTAGAGTTTTATCATGAATTAACTAAAGATCAGAATGCAAAAACTAATGAAACAAAACTGGAGTATCATTGTGTAGATCAATTAGTATATGTTTAATGCCATGATGTTGGAAGCAATTAGGACGACTATCACACTTTTGTTTATTACAAACTTTATTAATTAGAGTTGTATATATATATATATATATTAATAATAATAGAGGCAGTAGGAGGAGGAGAGAAAGAGAGATTGATAGCTTTCGGTTGTTTGACAATGATGAAATGAAGTCAGGTTCACAGTACCCCATTCGAACCATTACTATTTAGTAGGAGTATTTAATTATGGTGTCCTGCCCAGTGCCCCCTCTTCTATAGCGCTATTTATAATGCATTATTGTCTTTGGAGTTTTCATCCCGTATTATTCTCCTTTCACTTAATGCTCATTCATTGCCTCCAATCATCGTTCTTACTATTATAATTACTATACTTGTATTCTTTATCTTATTCCTTAATCATTTTTACTAGCAATATTCTTTCCTTCTCTGCACTTTAGGGTTTCTCTCTCAACTTTTTCCCATCCAGTGAGTGATCAACCGGAAAAAATTCAAAAGTATGTGTTTCAAAAGGCTGAAACATCGATTTGCTTAAAGATATCGCGGGGACAGAGCTCGAAAGTTCTTTCATCTTTTTTCTTTATAATCAGACAGGGAAAGACTTATAAGACTTGTATTAGTTGCTGTGTTTTGATATCGGCGGAGCAATCTGCTTGACTTGCACTGTCTGAGAAGGAAAAGAGGTAAGTGGAAACACATTCTCTGAAACATACAACTGTGTTTATAGGGTTGTGGATGACGTTGTACGCATGAATTTCATCATGGTAGGTGGAGAAAGAAATTACCAAAACATTATTCCGATATGATGTGAGCATATATGTTTCTGTGTTTGTGTTTTTGTATTCTGTGTCAGAGTCTCAGAGAGAGAGAGAGAGAATGGGGCGGGGATTGATGAAAAGAGGATGGAGTACGACTTGCATTACCAAGCACATCGCCAATCATGAGATTAATAGAGTCAGTCATGTAGATCAGCAGAATTTGCAAACTATAGGGTTTATACGAAGTTAAATACTCTTAGCTTTTTAGTCTTATATATTAGTCTCCATGTTTTCGATCGAAATTCTACTGAAAACAAATTTATTTATTAGGGTTTTTACTTTTTAGTATATTCCATCCGAAATCAAGAATCACGTTGTGCAACCAGTAGGCCAAAGTTGTAGGTATTTTTTCAATGTGCTGTTCTCACAATTTGCTCAAGAATGATAAGCTGTATAAAACGAGAGAAAAAAAGCCTCCAGAAACGAATTTATACTACGGAACGTGGTTCTTATTGTAGTCTTTGAAACCAATTTTTTTCCTTTTCTTTTCTGGGAACTCATTTTCCTTTAAGCATCCGCACATCATATCTTATTTCGTGTCAATCCGAATCATTGACATTATTGGGGTTGCTATGAGAAAAGAGACAAATCAGCCATTATTCGTTGATGAAGACAATTGTGTGAAAAAAATCACTTAAAGAAGTTGATCCAATTCCCCGAGAGTCTCATTAATCTAATGAATTCACATGAAACTATTGGCAGCTAGCAAACATGGCTTCTTCCAGCTATTCCAACTCTCCCTGTGCTGCCTGCAAGTTCTTAAGGAGAAAATGCCTGCCAGGTTGCATTTTTGCTCCATACTTCCCTCCAGAGGAACCACAGAAGTTTGCCAATGTGCACAAGATATTTGGAGCAAGTAACGTGAGTAAACTCCTCAATGATATCCAGCCACATCAGAGAGAAGATGCAGTAAATTCTCTTGCTTATGAAGCCGAGGCACGCTTGAAAGATCCAGTATATGGTTGTGTTGGAGCGATATCAATTCTCCAAAGGCAAGTTCTTCGTCTTCAGAAGGAGTTAGACGCTACAAATGCTGATATAATGAGATATGCAACCAATGACATGCCGAATACATATCCAGCAGGGAACAAAAGCTTGAATCAATTAGGGAGAAGGATGAGCAGCAGTAGTGCAGGTAGTTCCTTTGGTCAAATTTATGAATTCCCTCCTCCTTATATGTCTTCATGGAACAATAGCTTCTCAGGAGGTCATCCCGACAATGTCGGAGATGATAATACTTGAGCTAATAGTTTGCACAGTTATTTGGGTGAGCGTCCATTATGAATTGTTATGTTGTTTAGGTCTATCGACGGAATAAGAAGCATTACCACAACCTGTAAAAGAAGCCTCTACTTCTTGTACGTTGTCCCTTTCTGAAGGGATATGAACATTTTTAGCTGTATAGGTACACTAGAGTATTTGGAGAATGTGAGTTACTAAAAATGAATCGGAGCTTTTGTAGATGGAATGATTGTAAATGTTTGTATTATAACTTGGATCTAATCCACCTTATCATGCGTGTCTTATTCTATGATATATGATCCATCCAGATGATATATATTATTCTATCTACCTAACAATCTTTTATACTTTTCTAAATTTAAAAATAGCAGACACCGCCATCAGTTCATATATATATAGATGCATGTCCTGAATTTGATAGTCTCTAGCTAGTTGGAATTGTTGCGCTACATTTTTCTACAAGTCTACAAGATCAAAAGAGGGTTTCGATCTTGTATGGATATATACGAGCAATTATCATGTTCCACTGCATGCAAATTTTCAAAATTTCATTGATATTAGCACTACAGCCTGTCTTTCCTTTGCTGCTAGTCTTTCATGTGTATGGCCGAGAAATACACATAAAAAAATTGAATAATTTACCGCATGCCTTTGTTATTGCTCAATAATGTGTGTATTTTTCAATTGAAAGGGATATATATATGACTTGATGTGGATTCAACTTGAGATGTGAATGTGAATCGGAAGTTGATCAGATATATTATTGGTAAACTTGCAGAAGCATTTTGCAGCTGGGAATTGCATTTATTACTCAAGGCTCAAGGGCTAAGAAAAGCAATAAAACTTGAAAATTACTGAATTGACAAAATGTTTGTCTCGCCATATTTTGCGCCCTGGTGAAACCTCTGACAAACTCCTTCATGTTCATGTGTTATAGTCATTGTCTTAAACAGTAATATGGATAGAAACCTAACTCGTAGGATCTGGAAAAGATCCTTCTTCCATGTGAAACAATGTGAGGGTACAGAACTCTTATGTACGCTGATGCCTAATGTTGATTTACATTTACTGTGTTCTCTTTCCCCTTCCCTTTCTTTTCTTTTAGCTTTTTTTGTTTTGGGGAGGAGGTGGGGTAGTGGGGGACTTGGATAGTCCTTCCTGGGCTCAATTTGCTCTGTCCCATAATGATCGCTGTGACTGTAATTTCTCACCATCTTCAATCCCTCCCAGAAACAGGGAAACCCTAATCAAAATTCGACTCCATTTTTCTGTAAGATTTCAACCCTGATCAAAATTCGACTCCATTTTTCTGTAAGATTTTCAATCGAGTGTTTGTTTGGCAAAGAGTAAATTTTAGTAGTAGTGAGGCCATGACAAGGTCATGACAAATCTGAAAATATTATTAATTTTTTACAACAGCAGATTATGTGCAAATGCCAAAAAGGAATTGGAAATATGCATGGGTGAGAAAGGAAAGTGAAATGAGGAAAAGAAAAAGGAAGAAGGAAATTACTGATGGAGGTTGCAAATCGACATCAAAATATGCTGCTTGTCTCTCTTTGTCATGCAAAGCAATGCACGCGCACGAACACTTAAAAAGGTACAATTTTGATGACATTGGAAGAAAATATAAAATGGCGTCGAGTCCCCATTTCACTGCATTGACACCATTCAAGTCTGCC
The DNA here is from genome assembly GCA_016586305.1 of Ophiorrhiza pumila. Classification (NCBI taxonomy): domain Eukaryota; kingdom Viridiplantae; phylum Streptophyta; class Magnoliopsida; order Gentianales; family Rubiaceae; genus Ophiorrhiza; species Ophiorrhiza pumila. Next base: position 1,136,024 of record BLIW01000007.1, read on the forward strand.
AATTTCGAAGAATCGGTCACATCCATCGCTCTCGACTAGTTGCAGACTTGTAGCTGCGACTGCGAAGTAAAAAAGTTGCAGTCCCCACCCCTAAACCGACCAAAGATCAACGTCAGCTTCAGGTGACCAATTTGTTTGGTTCACGGCCTAGTACTAGTACTTCATATATAGTATGCCCCCAATGTCAAAGTTTCAATCTCTTCTCATTGATTGATCTGACTGCATGTCTGCATCAATAACTTCTACCCACAATTATAGTTATCTTTCTTGAAATTTGACATAATTACCAAACTAATTCTCTGTTTTAATTAAATTACAGTCAAACGAATATTATTTGTAGATTTAGTTTTATGACTGGTTAGGAGAACTTGTGCTGAAATCTGTTAATCAGAGATTGGGCAAAGTAACAGAGAGTTGCGTACCTTCAAGATGGATTCGTTGTCTCTATCACTGATTTATTATGTGATGGGTGTTTTTTAGAATCGTTTATTGTATCACTTATTGGTTAGGGCGTTAATTTAATTTTTAAGAATAAAATAATTAACTAATAACACTGCATATAACCTAAATAACACTGCATATAAAATAGTACAACACACCTAAAACTGTACGTTTTCTTCATGACTTCCGTAAAATAGACCTAAGATGAATAACACTACAGTGATATGCAAGAGACAAAAGAAGGGATTACCAAACAAAATATATATATAGCCCAGGAAAGGCAAATTCTCAAGTTCACAATCCTGGCCCAGTCGACCACAAATTCTCAAATTCGTTATGAATAGTGTTGGAGGCATATCTATCTTCGCACAGGTCTAAAAGTTCGGTATAAGTTCACGCAGCAGGCTGGTAAGACATGGATTCTCGAAAGCACACAGAGCCCAGAAACTAAGCACCGTTCGAGCCCTTTCTTGTTTATGGGGGACGTAAGATCCAAGTTTCCCACGAGGGCCCTATAAACGGGACTGTTTGCAATGAAGTCCAACTGCCGTCCCACGTCAATAGTTTTCTTTCTTATTATCTTGTTACTTTTATTTTTTTAAACGACTACTTACTTTGGTTAATTCAAGCCCCTTTCTGTTCCTTTTCTTTATTTTCAGAAGACGTGACGTAACGTAACGAAGATAAAATAAAATGGTTCTCGTTCGAAAAAATCATAGAAGAAAAATATGAAAAATGAAAATTCTTGTTCTGAAACATTTATAATAAAAATTGCGTGACTGATACTGTTTAATACTTTATTAACCATAAAGTTTTAGTTGAGGTCAGCTGGATTAAATAGCAGAGAAATTAAAGAGAAAAGAGACTAAACTACAGTGATGAAATGCTGACGTTTGTTGTAATTGTTTTACTTGTTATAAGAAAGTGAATAAGAGATGACGATGAAAATTTGCAAAAAAAAAGAACCATTGAGAGTTTTTGTCGCAAAGCAGAAAAGAAAGAGATCAATATGTGGCAAAATACGTCGTGCCAGACATCCATCACAGGCCACCGCAACTTGTTTCTCATGCAAGGCCTTCCGAAAAATGTCACGCATGCAGCTCAACACGTTGCACTCACACTTCTCTTTAAAACTGCTGCTCCTCTGCTGTTCTACTCCCATTATCTTATTTCATTCTCCGGCTCCCTCTCTTCCCCTCTCTCAAACCTACACTTTCTTTTAAACGAGTACAAGTTATTCCCCAATGGCTGATCGCGATCGAGACCGTCCACCGTCACACCAGCTTCAAGTTCACCCGCAGCGCGGCTACGGGGAAGGTGCTGTCAAGGCTACTCAGAGGGGACCGTCGGCAAGTCAAATCATTGCTGTTGTTACTCTTCTTCCTGTTGGTGGGACTCTCCTTGCTCTTGCTGGCCTTACTCTAGTTGGGTCCCTGATTGGCCTTGCCCTCACCACCCCACTGTTTCTCATCTGCAGCCCTGTTCTCGTACCTGCTGCGGGCTTAGTGGGGCTGGCAGTGGTTGGGTTCCTCTCCTCAGGAGCTATGGGTCTAACTGGCCTCTCTTCTCTCTCTTGGGTTCTAAATTGCTTCAGACAGAAGGTACCTTCTGTTCCAGAACAAATGGACTATGCAAAGCGCCGTCTTCAAGACACTGCAGTGCAGTTGGGCCAGAAAACGAAGGACGCGGGTGAGAAGATCCAAACCAAAGCCCAAGAAGCCGGAAGGGATCAAAGCGGAAGAGAAACTGGAAAATAAGTTGAAATTGTTGCTATAGAAAAATGGTTCATGGGAATAATGTATGTACCTAGTTGTCTAAATTCATCTTTGATGTCTTTTTCGTTATTGGGTTTTGTTCTGTCAATTGTTGTCTCGTGCTGTGCAAGTTGATAATTGTTATAATGGAAGGGGACTTGATTTGTATTTCAATTAATTGCCATTCCCAAATTTGATCCTTTCTCCAACCGTCCGGGTGCGATATCAAGCATCAGCATCTAACATTCAAAGTAATCTCATCCTAGAGAACTTGAATACCCAAACAAGTGTTTTGAAGTAATGAACACAATGGCATGTAGTAATTTGGATAAAATTATCTCATAAAATAATGTGCTAAGACAGGTTGGGCTTATAGTTTTCTTCAAAATGACAATGTATCTTTTGCAAGTTTTAATATTGTCGTTTCTTTTCGTGTTCGTGCGTCTCCTAGAGCCATGTTCTCACCGGAATTACAAGTCTTCTGTCTCATTATAGCAACAACCAGCGAGCACATCACATGGTGTACAAAGACGTGAGTACACCCATAAGCAAAGTGTGACGTGATTTCACCCACCATTACTAATATAAATACAAATTTTACCAGGGTGTACAATGGATAACACCAGGACAGTATCAATCAGTAAATTGGAAGTTCAATGAATGGCAAACAAAGTGCTCGAGTTCAAGGATATTCCTTGAGCCCCTTCTAATCCGAAAGGCAATGTTTTCTCCCTTACAATTACAAACGTAAAGCGAAAAAATGAAAGCAAAAGCGGATTTTATACGGAGGGTAGCAAATGATTGTAAAATGACAATAAAAGGTAAATTTTACAAGGCAGGCAGTAAACTATCCTTAAATAAAGACAATTTACAGGCTCATTGAGTCATTTGATCCAGTTTTCCTGCTTCAGCGTGCAAATCCCCAGGCTCAAGAGCGGGCTTAGCGGGGTTGGGTATCCAAAAGGTAAGAGCCGAAGATGCAGCAACAAACAATACCCTACGAGGCGCCCACTTCAAGCAGGAAGTAACACCTATGTGGCTATCCCAGCAAGCAACCTGCAAAAGGGAATAGGTTGGGTGGTTGAATGCATTTTAAAAATCATCTGTATCATAAATAAAGCTTCGTATTTCCATGAATTTAGCCAGCAATATTGCCTCATTTTATGTTCTGAAAGCCTTAGTGTTTTCAATATCTATCCCCTTATCAACTCTGAAACCGTAAATTGTCCAGCCATCAGGCTGGTCTTCATCAGTAAACATACTAATTTGCTCAATAGACAACCATAAAAAACGAGATCAACAGGCATATGCACCTAACAGGTCCCCGATCCCATTTGCCCAACCCCAAAATCCCTACCCCCAACAGACGCATCATCCCTACCAACAGTCTCGAAGCTCTCCCCGCCCCGTATCTCTTCCATGTCTCTATTTTCACAGATGACTAGTAACAACTATCGAATAGAGAAATACTGTTCTGTACTTGATCAGTGGACCTCGTCTTCAGCACACAGCATGGATGACCTAAAAGTACTACACAATAGACAACCTAACAATTAGGTACTAGTATCAGATGATAAATACTACACAAGCATTTTTGGCATTGATAACATTCAAAACCTTGGAAATGTTCTAGCCACAACAGGCTATCACTCCTTCCCAAGGACATCACTACTCACTTAATGGTGGAGTATTTCAAAGCAGTTCAACAGTGTCCAAGATCAGGAAACGTGAATCAAAATTTAAAACAGGAGCATGTCAACAAGATCAATTTCCATGTATGAAATAGACACTTTTCATGGCATCTATACCTCAAAAAACCTGCAACAAACGTCTACAACTAGAGGAATCACCATTTTAATACCCAGCAGATCAGAGAACAGACTAACATACCGCACTATTGCATAATTTAACAAACTTCAATATTTTCGTAAATAGTTTTTTTCTACACGAGTTTATTAGCCAAAACTTTCTCTCAGAGATTTATCAGCATAAATGAGGCCAAGTTCAAATCAAAAGGTGACATTTTCTGAGTGTCAAAGCTTCACTATTGGCACAAAGAGTTTGAGCATATCTAAAGCTTTGATTACAGAAAGGAGGACAACACAAAAATAGATGTACAATAACAAGCCACAACATTATCAACCACATTAATTTCTGAAAAGAGCAAAATGTACAAAATCAACTCAGCAGCTATGCATGTCTCCGTTCAGAAGTGTACACAGGGACCCCCCATACCTTCTTTCGTGTTTTTATGCTCCATGCGTGCAGAGTTCCATCCCCAGAACCTTTAACAAAGTTAAAAAATCTCAGTTTTCAGGTTGCAAAAACAAATAACATAGAATCCATAAAAAACAAGTAACTCTAATAAGTATCAGGTAATATTTAAAAAGATCTGTCAAATCATCCCGGAAAGGAACAACGTATGCAAAGAGATACCAAAGTAACACTAAATATTCAAACATTCAAGTAAAACTCGCTGTTTATATCTGAAATTTTCTGTCAGTTCAAAATTAGCAATGCAGGAAAGGGATACCATATAAGGTAACAACAGCATGAGCACTATCTAATGATGTACACGATGTGGTATTAATCCCTGAAGAATACAATGGCTTAAAAGATATATACCTGAGACCACATATTGGCCATCTGGTGTAAATGTAGCCTCTATCGCCGTCTTAGGGGATGGATCCAGACTAAATCCACAACGCTACATCAAGAAAAAGGCTAATGTGTCAATAGACAACATAATAAAGTTTAGTGACTGAGAACCTTCAGTTCATATTCTTGCAGGCAGGGAAACACAAAAACATCAAAATGACCGGTATAGGACTTGCAAAAAGGTGAAGAATTAAAATGAAACAAACAAATCTTACCTTCTCTCCTCCATATGCATCAAGAACATAAATGTTGTTACTTTTAGTTGCCAAAAGCATTGATTTACCATCATTGCTGAATTTAATATCACAGACCTCAGCAGTATCACCACCAACAAGAAAAGTATCAAATGGGCCCTGTATTTCACATGGGAACAGTTGATTTCAACATTCATTGGTACAGAAGCAAGCAAATGCTTCTTTTATTTAAATTAAGTACCATGAGTTTGCATTTCAGAAGTTCTAACCTTATCGTATGATCTAGAATCAAATAATTTGATGGCACCCGCTTCCATTGCTACCGCAAAGACAAGACCTTGTTGATCATAAGCAACAGCAGGCCTACCTCTTAAACGTAAAATCCCCTGAAAGCTACAAGAGTGAGCTCTTATCACAATTATGTTTGTATATAATCGAACCCGGAAAAAAACTTGATAGCCATTAAAAATGGCCCAGGTAGCCATGGTTAGTCATCCATCCAGGCTGACTGCATGTATTACACCTATGTAGTTTTTTACCCATTTCCACTCCATCACATAATGCTCAAATACAAATTTTTTCTGTTTACTATTATCCAATGCTTATTTGGAGATAACTTTGACATTTATGTTAAAAAAGTACAAAATTATTCAAGGCTGCAATGAACAAAAGAACGAAATTGGAGAATCAGATACCTAACTTTAAAAAGGAAAAGCAAATAAGTGGGAAAACCTATTTGAACAAAAACCATAAAGTAATCGCCTTGTGGATAACTTAAGTCAAATTCACAGTCTTTTTTAAAAAAGTAACTAATTTGCCTACTTGCTGCCAATACATCTCGACATAAAACTTTTACATAACAGGAGCTCCATCCATAAGTTTCAAGAACATAATTGATGCTCAGTTCGTGAACATTGTAACACCAACCTGGCATCCATTCACGCGGAGATCCCATATCCGAACAGTATGGTCTAGAGAACCAGACATGAAGCTGTCATTAATAGGAGACATGCACACCGATACCACCCTATGACCAAGTCAGAGCAACAAATCAATACAGCAATTAACACAGATGTTGGCATTGAAGTTGAAGCTAGAGGAAATGAAAATGAATTCACTAAAAAAAGTGAAGAACAAAACATTCAAAAAATGAAAAGGGGGAAGATCCTATCCTTTGAACATGTTTTGTCATACAATAAACTCCCATTCAAAATAGAGGAACAGGAACAAGAACAAGAATAGAGTCAATCGAAACAATCTCAGCAAAAGAAAAATAACCTTTAAAATAGAGGGGAAAATATTCATAGTAATTCACCACCAAAGCTGTTAGTCAATAATCGTTGGTTCACCAGTGCTTTGAAAGTTACACTGACAATTCCCACTAAATCTTATCAACAATGGTCAAGAAACATTGGGTTCAATCAAATCTATTTTCTCACAGAAAACAAAGAGAGACATATTCATCCCATGTATGATATTTGTAACAAAAACATGGATGGAGTATTGATCTATTGTTAGTGATGCTGAAGTACACTGCATTGTCTCACAAATTATGACAGGCAACCAGTTCAGACAAAGGAAGACATAATGACTATTGACAGCAAACATGTAAAGCAATGATCATATATCAAAATTCCTGATTGAAAATTGAGAGTGAAGAACAATTGAAAGGATCTGGGAACCCATAGAAATACTAGATAGGATTATGCTAGCTGGAAGGGAATTAAATGTTTGTCTTGTCTCCTATTGTTACCGCTGCTTAGCATTTATTATCTAGTGTTCAGTGGTGTCACAAAAAGAAAATAATTTCCAAGAAAGCTATTTTGCAAAGAACAAAAAGAAATATATGAAGGCATTTGCTAGATAACTTAGACTAAGAATTGCTGTTTTATTGACCATTAATAAACAATTTCATCTTACTGGATGCCCTTTAAAGATGCAAAAGCATCACTGAAACTTCTAGCTTTCTGCAGTAATAATGAAGACAAAGAAAACATGTGCATTACGTTGTTAATGCCTTTGGAAAGTCAAAAGAAAGCTATAATCAAACACAATTATGAGAGCTGCATATGTGATTACCATAATATTCGGGTCTCTAGTGCACTCAAATAGATTACCATAATATTTATGGAAAGATATACAAGTGATGTCACAAAAGTTTAAGCTCAATGGCAGCAAACATATAAAATCTGGTACAACATTAGGATACAGAAAATCATGTGACCAAATTCCATACATGTCAATTTACAATTCTTTGTTGTATCTTAACTGTCAAATAAACAACATAAATGCAGCAGGCAGATGTAAAACCATACCTTTCCTTATGACCCTTAAAGTAACGAAGGCAGCGATTATCGTACATGGAGAGATAGCGAAGAGATTCTGGTAACAGGAGTTAGTAAACATCTGCTTCAAAATACTAATTCAGGTAGACATCTGGGAGCAAAAAAATGAAAATCACCTCCAGAATCCAAGTTGTGTCTTGATGAACAAATAACAGAACTTGGGTGATGGGTAAAGCATATCCTATCTGCACCGTGTTTCTTGTGGTTTGTTGTCTTCAACAACCTAAAAGATTCATCAAGTAATCATTAGAGTATAAAATCCGATAAGGTAACAAAACCAGTCACTTAATCGGTTTACTCCTTTTCTTTTCCAAACATCAACTCTTGCCATATAGGGGGAGGAGGGGTGTAACAAGACTCGAACCCATGACGTCACATAGAGAGCACTAGGGCTATAAGCACTGCGCTCTATATTCGAGACTCAATTAGTTTACTAAAATATTCAACTCACTGAACTTCAACTACCGGTCAACCACCACCACAAATATTACTTTTAACTTCATTAATGTAGAACACAAAATTTTCTAGAATTCATTTGATGTATCAGGCCTGACACATGATGCAGCTAGGTTTAATCATTGCAACTAGAGTCCTCCAACAAAATAAATCCAAGTACAAGACATAGTTTGAAGAAATAGCAACCCGATTGATCCTGCTTGAAGGGACTTACCTGCCACCTGCAATGTCATACAGTCGGACTGAATCATCCTCACTGGCTGTTATCAATAAATCATCTGTCCGATGAAAATCCAGTGAATTTATTTTTCCACCCTGGAAGGAATTTACAGGTGGTAAAGATTTCAAAGTCAGACGATTCAGCACAGCTAAATAAACGCAAGAGATTACTTTATAATCCGACATCAAATCCAGTTTAACAAAAATGGCAGCATCAGGAGAACTGAACGCTTTTTTCAAGAATCTCCAGCCATAACTCAATAAATCCCTAATAGATAGTTTTAGGACATCTCTTGCAATCCAATCATTGATACAGCAAAGAAAATAAACTTGATTTTGTTTTCATATGATAAAAGGAAAACACTTAACTACGAAGATATAAGCCTACTTGGAAAGTAATGGATTTACTCACGAAGTCAGAGAAGACGGCGGCAACTGACATACTTCGAACAATGTCGTCGTTGAGTTCTGTGAGCGACGCCATCATGACTCCAACGAGAGCGATAATCTTGATGAAGAGGTTGGTAGTGATGCAGATTACGAAAGCACCGCAGTGTTAATTATTTTCAGAATTTCACTTTTGGTAGGGTTTATCGTTTATGCAAACTTAATTATTTTCAGAATTTCACTTTTAGTAGGGTTTATCGTTTATGCAAACTGTTTGGTTTCGGAGCAGATGAGTTCGGATTACTCAACCACGGCGTACACGTTGCGAGACCCTGAGCAGTGCCGCTGCTTGCCAGTTGCCAATGTGGAGAAGGCCAGGACTTGGAGCGGGATATATTCGAGTTTTCGCACCAAATCTGTTGTGTCAAAGGGAGCACACGATTCAGCTCAAATAGCGCCAAGCCGTCAACGAGCAACTGGTTGAAAATGGGCTTTAGAATTTTGCAGTTTAAAGTAATACCTGCTTCAAAACCCCATCCCGTTGTTTTATTATTTGTTTGGAAAAACAAAAAGACCACTCTGTTGGTGAACGTTTTGGTTTTGTAACAGACTATGGGCCTAACACACCTTGATGGCTGAACAGCTGTATAAACCAAACAGGCCATAGAGTCTTCCTTGCTCTTAAAATAAGACGTCCAGTGGGCCTACGTCATACCGATAAACATCCAAATACAAGTAGCAATAAACATACCCATCAAATGGTTTTTACAAGGGTAAGCAATTCCAGTATTTGCATGTGAGTATTTGACAATTTTGTTATACCAAGCCATTTTTTACTTAACACGTGTGTTATGATTCATGAAAAATGAAGATTTAGTAAAAATTTTAATCTTTATTTTTTTTTTGACAATATTCACTAAAATGCATGTTCACTATTTGGGTGGGTGTAAAAAAGGGTACAAAAAGTCAAAATAAATGCATTTTTAAATTTTGTTATTTTTTACTAAAATACGTGTGTTATAACCTATGAAAAATGTGCGTTTAGTGAAAAATTTAATTTTCACTTTTTTTTTATATCATTCACTAGAATACATGTTCACAATAATTGTTGAGTGCAAAAAACAATTGAAACAAGTCAAAAGCAAAGCATTTTTTGATTTTGTCATTTATACTAAAATACGTGTATTATAACTTATGAAAAAAAATGAGGTTTGATAACAAAATTAATTCTTATTTTTTTGACATTATTCACTATAATGTATATTCACAATCGGAATGGGTACATAAAATAGTACATAAAAGTCAAAATCAACGTTTTTTTTTCATCTTTTGTTAAAATACGTATGTTATGACCCCTGAAAAATGGAGGTTTGATAAAATTTTAATTTTTACTTTTTTTTATCATATTCACTAGAATACAGGTTCACAATCGGGATATGTGTAAATTTTTTTTACATGAAGTCAAAATTTATGCATTTTTAGATTTTGTCATTTATTGCTAAAATACTTGTAACCCATGAAAATTGAGGTTTGATAAAAATTTTAATTTTCACTTTTTCTAACATCATCCACTATAATGCATTTTTCACAATCGGAGTGGGTGCAAACAACAATACAAAAAAATAAAAATCAACGCATTTTTTAGATTTTACCATTTTTGTTGAATACGTGTGTTGTAACTCATTAAAAATGAAGGTTTTGTAAAAAAATTAATTTCTATTTTTTTAATAATATTCTCTAGAATACACGTTAACAATTTGGTTGAAAAAATGGTACAAAAAAGTAAAAATTGATGCATTTTTTGCTAAAATATGTGTGTTATAACTATGAAAAATGTAAGTTGAATGAAAAATTTTATTTTCATTTTTTTGACAATATTCACTACAATGCATATTCACAATTGGGGCGTATACAAAAAACGGTACAAAAAAAGTCAAAATCAACGCATTTTTAGATTTTGTCATTTTTAGCTCAAATACGTTTATTATAACCCCTGAAAAATGGAGGTTTGGTAAAAATTTTAATGTTTATATTTTTTGACAATACTCACTATAATGAATGTTCATAATCGGGGTGAGTTCAAAAAACTGTACAAAAAAAAGTCAAAGTCAATGCATTTCTATAATGCATGTTCACAATCGAGGTGGGTGCAAAAAATAGTACAAAAAAGTCAAAATAAAAGGATTTTTAAATTTGTCATTTATTGCTAAATATATGTTTTATAACCTATGAAAAATAAAAATTTTGTGAAAATTTTAATTTTTAATTTTTTTCAACATTAGTCACTATAATAAATGTTCACAGTCGAGATAGATGCAAAAGGTGAAAAAAGGTAAAAAATCAACAAATTTTTGGATTTTTCTGTTTTTTCCTCAAACACGTGTATTATAATTAATGAAAAATAAAGATTTTGTTAAAATTTTAATTTTTAGCTTTTTATCGACATTAGATGTGAGTGTACAAAATTGTACAAAAAATTCAAAATAAATATCATTTTTGGCCGTAAGAGAATAGGATTCATGTGACATACTGGTTATTCTGACCCAGACAAAATCACAATTGTAGCCCATAGTGTAATATAGCACTCAGGAGAATTTGAACAAGATTTCAAATGTAGCCCATAGTGTAATAGAATAAGATTCGTGTAATAAATTAGGTTACTCTAAACCGAGGTTATTATAAACCAGACAAAATACCAGGTGTAGCCCATAATCTAATAGATTGGGTTATTCCGAAAAAGAATGCAGAATCCTTTAAATCACCGAACAACAGAAGGCTAAAACCGTAAACCAGTATTGGAAAAAACATCTCCTATGATCCATAAACGATTTTAGTTTCAGATAGTGTATAAACAATAAATGTAATGTTCGAACTACGACTTCATATAATATACAAATAGTCGTGCGACCGTGCAGCGGCTTATTAGTTATTTTGAATCGTTTAGTCACCGGCATTCCTCTTGCCATGGTTTTATTCCTTCTCCCGCAGTCCTCCGACTTCAACTTCACTTCCTTCTCTGGTTTCATTTGTTCTGATTTTCTGAAGAATGGATGCCTACACTTCACTACTGGAGAAAACGCGGGTTCCTCAACCTTCGTTACAAAAATTTGCTGTAGTCTCAATCTTCGAGAAACTCCGAGCCGCTCCTCGCCACCTTGACCCGGATTCCGACACTGGAAGCGACGCCATCAGTTTCTGCCTCCACTCAACCTCCGCTCCTGTCGTCGAACATTCAGTCCGCGAACTATGCCGCCTCGTGAAAGACTCCAAAATGGATCTCTCTCGGGGGTTATTGGAGCTTCAGTCCGCCCTTGAATCCTCCGATTCTCGTTTCGTCAACGTCTTCGTCAAAGCTATAGGATTTCTTGTTCAATTAGGGTTTCAAAATATCTATTCCTCGTTTTGGTTTCAATCATCTGAAAACCACCCGTTCGTTAAGGTCAGAATAAATGAACGAATGATGTAGTAAGCTGTAAATAATACTTTTGACCGTATCAAATAATTTTCCTCTTGATTTTCTGAAGTATTCGTGCAGGTTCTTTCTTGTCGAACTGAAGTTCAACGAGAGCTTGTGCATCAAGTGGGCATATTTGTGGTGAAAAATAAGCACCTGGGAATGACTCAAGTTTGTGATCTTTTGAGGCCTTTGTTGAATTACTCAATTATTCAGATGCCTGTTTCAGTTTCTTTTCGATCCTTTGTAAGGAGTTTAGTGCTGTTGATGGCATCGCTGAGTTGTTCCTTCCCTCTTGAGGCCATTCCACTTATTAGGCTGCTGACGCGATGTCTCAGATACTTTCCACGTCAAAGTTCGGAAGTAAGTAAACTTATTGCCACTAATTGGAATTTTAGAGCTGAATGATTTAATTAAGTTTGCACAATGTGACTGTAGGATCTTACTGAACTCACTAAATCTACGAAGTAATCAGAGTTATGGAGCTTTATTCTCATCAGATGATCGTTCGTTTTAATGGTACTTACTGTAGGATCTGGAGGTACTTCGCCAGTTTGAGGAATGCACGGTAGATGCTTATGTGGTTGTTTTGAAGCAGCTGGTGGGAATGGGATTGGTACATGTATTTTGACTCCCATTGTATTATTGTTGTTACTTCTATATTCTGAGTTGACAGAACACCATTGTAGCTTCTTTTATAATCATCCAGTTTAACTGATTTTATTAATGCTATTACATGTTAGCTCCTTCACGAGGTACAATTGTGTGGTGTTGAACTGGTAGAGTCCATTTTCTCACTGCATAAAGATATTTGCACTCAATTCTGGGAAGTTGAGAACATTTCCGAAATGTCAAGGCATTTGTTGGCTGTCCAGAAAGAGCTAGGCTTGAATTATGTGTCTGAAGTTTCATCAGTGATATTATCCTTGTTTCTACCTCTCATCCAATCAGAGCTTGAACAAGAACAACTTGCTATTCTGAAACTGTTTCTCTTTCTCTTAGAGTGGAAAGCAGAAAGTGGTATGCTTGTTTATTATGTATTGATTTGCTGATAAACTTTATGTCTCTTGCCGATGATTGTCACTAAATTTCTTTAGTTCTAAAATCTCAACAAGTTAATTAGCTTAAACGTGTGCATGCATTCACACTTCAGCTGTCTTTGATGCATGTAGTTCTTTTATCTTTTCTGCGTGTTCAATCTCTTAGGCAAAGTAAAAGAATTTGACACCTTTTACCAGCAAGGTTTCTCCTCACTCCTCATACTTCAGCTGTTTTTGATGCTTGGAGTTGTTTTATCGTTTCTACGTGTTAGACCTCTAGGCAAAGTAAAAGAATTTGACACCTTTTACTGGCAAAGGCTTCTCCTGTTTTCACCATGGGGATTAAAATTGGTGAATGTAGCAATCATTTATGTGTTCATTGCAATATGTGCCTATTTTCCCGAAGGTTTGGCCTTCTTATCCTTATATTTTAGTTCATCCTTTGGACACTTCTAGATTTGTGGATACATGAAAACCAACATATAGAAATGCTTCGGTTTTTATGGAGTTTGTGCTGGTAGTTTTCTCTGGCTTATTTGTAATTGTATATTATCTGAATGGGCATTGGCCTTTTACTTTAATTTTGTAAATTTTCTACACTTGTAAAATACATTGACTGCTTACTTTGCAGCATGTGATGTTGGTCAAGCTGCTAGCGAATTGAGCGGGGAGCTTTTGTTCATTTTTCCAGTAATTAACATTGTGTCGTCGCCTAGTAAATTTGTTAAACAAGTAGCAGTTGCGGTTATTTCTTCTCTGGAGAGGATATTGATAAATTTGTCAGTTTCACCAAAGAAAGGACAGCCTGATCAGAGGACATTTCCCTCTCTAAGCTCCCCTGGATGCATCATTTATAGGTTTCTTCAGCATTTGTGGTTTCAGGTTTGCTTATGTTATCTGGCAGCTAAAACTTAATGTTATTTGTTTAGAACTTTATACTTTGATGTCATTGTCTGATAATTATCTTTTTTGGGGAAAAATAACCAAAGAAAGAATCTGAAAAATAGGAAGAAGCTACAAGGAAGTATACATTTGGTTTTGTTATGGACAATCTGCTTTTGTTCTGTTGGTTTGGCTACTTTATTATTTGCATATTAGAATGATATAGTGTTTGATTCTGAACAGTTTCCTGATTCATGTTATGCTCTGTCCATGCATATCTAAAGCTCCAGCTGGTTCAATTTCTTTATCTAGATTATTAGTAGTCAACAATTATTTGCAAGGAGTTATTTTTGGTAAATAGTCTTTGACCATTATGTGCTGGCAAGAATCATGAATGAGTGACAGTGGAAGGTTTAGCATTTGAGGTTTAATACAGATTACAACAACAACTAAGCCCTATCCCACTAAGTGGGGTCGGCTAAATGGATCACACTTTGCCATCGTGCTCGGTTTAACCTCATTTTCTCATTTACATTTAAATGTTGTAATGTGTTGAGCACAGATTCATACTATAAAAATGTTGTAATGTGCTGCTAATTGAACTTGTTGATTTCAGGATCCATCTTCATTATCTTGTTCTTTTTACCTCAATTTTACTTCTGTTAAAGATGATATTGATGATGGACATGGAGTACCCAAACCTTGGACTACTTTACTGCGGGACTATTCTTTGCTCATTTTTGAGAAAAAGAAGTCCGCTCAACCTCTATCCAAGTCTCAGAAGATATTCATTACAGGTTGCTGCTTGTATTTTCTTTTTAGAAGTTTTCTGTTTTGTGCATGCTCCCAAGTTTTAACCGGCTACTTCTTTTTGCCCTGTCAGAAATTTCCTTTTTACTTGGTGCTATCGCTAGTGTCTGTCTTATACATCAGAAATTGGGCAACTCTTCAGTAGATCTATTGGCCATTATTGGTAATATGAACCCTGAATTTGGTGTATCATTGATGCTATTCATTCTATTCTGCAACCACACGTTTGCTGGCAAAGATAAAGACATTAATTTCCATCGCATGCTGGTGAGCTTTCATTGTTAATTGTCACAAGCCCATAATCATACTTTTTCATAATTGTTGCTCTCATTTTCCAGTCTTTGATGAGTTCTTCATGTTTTGTGTGTATGAATACAAGATATCATCCTTAAGATCTTCATTTCTGGTAAATCCAATAGCATGTTTTAATTTTTAATCGCAGCTGAAACTACTTGCCATGCTTCCTTCCCTTGCTTCAAATCCTGCAATGGTGCCGCTGATAGTTCAGACAGTATTGCCAATGCTTCATAAGGATGTGAAACCGTAGGTCTTTTATATCCTTTTGTGTTCCTCTGTTATCCTCTAATTTGCATTTTGGTCCCCTATCTTTCTATCTGATTCGCTTGGAGCTTCCATCTATTCAGTTTAGTGTGGTTAGTCCGTTGCTTTTCAAACTTTGTTAATAGAGAATAATTGATATCCCAACTGTGGCAACTTTTGGATCAAACCAAAATTCGCAGGTGCAACAAAGTGAGGGGATTAGTCAGTTGCACTCGTTAGTTTTGATTTTGCTTAAAGGTGCTTCAAATGTGATAACTACAGCCATGATGTTTTAAATGTTACCTATTCAGCACCTTCCTTTCAACTCTTCCAGATTTGGCTGTTTTTGTGCAATTACTCCTGTTATGTTCCTCCCTTCCTGTTTATACTTAACCATTAAAGATTTCATCTTTGTTTTAAATCTTCAATTTTTTTTTTGAAAATCCTTCTGCACTTAATTGCTTGCTGGGGATCATTCCACAACTTAGTCTATCCTCTGTACCATCTTTATAAAACTGTTGTTATGCATATTATTCTAATGGGGTGTTGGTATGCTGAAAACTTAAAAGGAGTTTAAGTTCTTAGCATAGTAATTATGATGTTCTTAGTATTTACTTATTTTGTAGAGTCTTATATGCTACTGCAACACGCTTGATTTGTAAGACCTGGGAGATCAATGACCGTGTCTTCGTGAATCTACAGGTAAGGATTTTCTTTTCACTTGTTTCGTGAAAATTATTTCAAAATGTTATGTGTTTCTCCTTGACCGTCCATGATAATTTATAAACAAAAAATGGGAAAGGACAACAACAACAACTAAGCCTTTATCCTACTAAGTGGGCTCAGCTATATGGGTTGCATTTCGCCACCGTGCTCGATCTAAGCTCCTTTGCTTATATATATATATATTTAAATATAACATATCTTTTCTTATAGTTTCTTTATAATTCTCTTTTGGTCTTCCTCTTCCCCTCTTAATTTGAACTAGTAATTCTCTATTTTTTACACGCTTCTCTAGGGCATCTAAAGGTATCCTACGCACATGTCCAAATTATATTAAGTGTGTTTCTCTCATTTTCTTGTTACAATAATGAATATGTGTAGAAAAATTTTAGATATTAGGTTCATATTTTAGCATAAGGTAAGCCAAATTGTATGTAAAATTTCTCATTTCTTACACAAATGGCTGTATTACCTAATTCCTTTGGTCTTTTGATGATATGAAGCTTTAGCTTGTTGTTAATGATGTGATTACATTATGAATATTGTGTCATTATGAATATCAATGGATATTGCGTGTCAAAGTAATGAAATGATACTTGCAAGCAAACATAGGAAGTTTTATGTTTAGATATGATGTTTTAGTAGGCTTCTTGGCCAGCTTATGTCAATCGTACCTCCACTTGAATATGTTTGATAAATGGTTTTGTTTTCCTTCTCTTGGGCATAGGGAGTGCTACTACCGAGTAAATTTGTTGAATTTGCTTTGGAGAAGGATCTTTGCATTAGTATGGCTGCTTCCATCCTGGATGTTTGCCGAAAAAAACCTGATAGGGGTGTGGACCTCGTTTTGTCTGTGGCGGTACAATATGCTGACCATCTTTCCTGTGTGCTTTGCCAAGCATGTTGATCCAAGCTCTATAATGTGTCTGTTTTGATTGATAGGCTTGTATTGAAAATGAAGATTCTCTTGTTCAATCTATTGGACTCCAGAGTCTGGCACATCTTTGTAAAGCAGATGTTATTGGTAATTTTTTGTTCTTGTTGATTCTTTTTGTACACTTTTGATGTCTTTGATCCCACATAAGCTCAAATCTTCTTGTTCTTAATCGTGTTTTAGATAGCACCAATTATGTGACATCTATTTTCTTGATTGCTTGTGATTTTATAATCTGAATGAGAATTGCTTTTTGTTTATTCTTTTCCAAGGTGGCCATTTAATTAGTTGGGCTAATTTGAGATTTTGGTTGTCTGGTGAGACAATGGTGTGATTGGACATTGTCTTGGTGCTTGCTTCAAGTTAGTTTTGATTCCTTTCAGATGTCTAAAACGAGACATCTTTTACCCTTGGCTTACTGTTTGTAAAAGTTACCAGAATTTGTGATTGAGAACTTCCAAATCAAAACCTCAAAAAACAAGTGTGATGGGCTTAAACAATCAAGTGTTGGCGTTCAACTAGAGCAAGCCGTTCTACTTTGGTTTTCATATGTTGCTACCGAACTTTGACATTTATTTTCTGTATCATGAAGTTTTTCTAATTTGTATAGTTTTTATATAAGCATTGTGCTAATTTGTTGCTTCCAGCCGAGGCATTTGCTTCAAATATTCCTTGTGCCTTTCTATATGATTGTATCAAAAGGCCAAACGGGTTCAATTTCCTGTTGTGCCTTATGAGTTGAGATGATGGAGAGTGGTGGTAGAGTTTTCCAGATTCTGAATTTATGATCTGTTAGGTCAAGTGGAATGACCTTAGCTATCAAGCCTAGGTATTCCCCCCAAAGCTTATTGACAAGTTCACTGATTTTTTGCAAATGCTTGGTCTAGATTTTTATACAGCTTGGGATGTGATCAAGAAGCATGTATTACGGTACAGAACAAATGCGGTTGTTGCTTATAGGTGAGTAAAAAATATTTCAAAACCTTCCTTGATTCATAAGTATCTCTTTGAATGTTTGCTTATGTGGCTATAGCTTCTGGCAAAAAGGTTAGTTTTTGAAGCACAAGGTGTTTTGTATGTTATGTCTTAGCCAGAGAGGGGCAAAGCATGAACTAAATAGGTCTAATGAGTGCTTCTATTTGGAAATGCAATCTCTTCCAAAAGTATTTCTAGGATATGTTGGGAAGTTTTTCTCCTTGTGCTGTTTCTTCTTAATGTGCTTAGTTTTTGGATATCTACCCTGAATTGCTTATATCTTCTTCATTTTCCCCTTAAATGTAGTTGATGTTTCAAGTATACTTTGAGCACACCGC
This sequence comes from Ophiorrhiza pumila, assembly GCA_016586305.1. Taxonomy (NCBI): domain Eukaryota; kingdom Viridiplantae; phylum Streptophyta; class Magnoliopsida; order Gentianales; family Rubiaceae; genus Ophiorrhiza; species Ophiorrhiza pumila. The sequence goes on from BLIW01000007.1 coordinate 1,154,174, forward strand.
CTGCCTTATGAGTATTTAAAGTACTTATTTTTTTCCTTGCCAGCCTATGTCTTCTTTTACGATGGGGAGAAATGGATGCTGAATCATACCCTGAAGTTGCTTCATACATTTTGAAAATACTGTGGGAAATTGGAACCTCCAGAAATGCTGGTCATGGTTCTTTATGGGCAAAATCTCGGGCAACTGCATTTGTGGCACTAACCCATTATGAGGTAGATTCTTTGATCACCTTGATACTAATTTTCTTTTGTTTATTTTTTTTTGGGTTGGGTAGGAGGCGGGAGGAAATGAAAGCTCTTTTTGGTTTGCTTTTTGTTCAAGTCAATTTATTTTGCAAATATCTTATATAAAAAAATATAAAGGGAGTTAGTATAATGTAGGATAGTGGGCTTTACTTTCACTCAATTGTGCTTGTTTAATTGGTTTGAACATGCCATTTTCTCTCAGATGGTGCATATTTTGAGAAGCATTCCAGATTTTAAGGATTTGAACTTGGAGTTACTTTTCTCAGAGACTGATCCTGAAGTACTAAGAGCCTTAGAAGGATTTGAAGCTAAAATTATCAACTATGAGTTCATGTGAAGAATCATATTTGTTATCTTCTTTTTCACGTGTTGTCTGGAAATCTTTGAAGTCATTAAAGAAATTTAAAATTTTGACTTCTGTTCTTCTAGTAATAGGAGAAGATTAGTAAAGCAGAAAAGGGAATCCCGGAAGAAGATTGAGAAGTTGCTTGATGTTTTCCCTAAGGTTATCTTTTCTACAGGTATGTGCGACATCCGATCGCGATGGTAAAATATGATCCATATAGTCGACCCTACATTGTGGGATAAAGGATTAGTTGTTGTATCTTTCTTACATGTCTATATTGGTTTGCCATAAGAAGGTGTGTAGTATGTGTAAAATACAGTGTGTGAAATATATGTAGTATGTGTAGAACATGTGGTGTTTGAAAACCTGTGTAGTATGTGTAAAATATATTTAGTGCATGAAAGTATATATAGTATGTGTAAATGGTGGTGTGAAAAATGTGTAATGTGTGAAAGTGTGTTAGTATGTGTAAAATAGTGTGTGAAAAAGTGTGTAGTATGTGTCAATGTGTAGTGTGTAAAAATATGTATAGTATGCGTAAAAGATGCTTAGTGTGTGAAAAAGTGTGTAGTATGTGTAATTATTTGTAGCGTATAAAAATATATGTAGTGTGTGAAAATGTGTAGTGCGTGTAAAATACGTGTAATACTTAAATATAAATGAGAACACGTGTGTTGACAAAACGTGATGGCGGAATATGATCAATGTAGCTGATTCTACATAGTGAGATAAAGGCTTAGTTGTTTTATATTCGCAGTATGTATGCATGTGAGCTCTCCTGATATGGTTGAGGGATTTTTGCTTCTTGGCATCATGCGTTTCATTCACAGGAGATAAAAACAAAGTTACGGAATTACCTGGTGCGGCATTGTTTTGCCTTTCTTTCGCTCCTTTGGATATGAGCAACCAAGGAATGTTAAAAGTAAGATAACAATGTGATCTTTGAACTTGAAATCCTTTATGATGCATTCGGTAGAATTTTACATGTGTAAGTTAATTTACAGGAATTAGAAGAAACAAATGCTAAATTTGAGAATGCAATGGTAGAAATAATCTCCTCTCTTCAGCTCTCGAGGAACATACTGGTTGCCCTTTTCGCATTGAAATCATGGAAACCCTTCATGCAACAATGGATGAAAGTTCAGTTGACATTGCTTGAGGCAAAGCCACATTCCAGTCTGTTGGATAGCACTTCTAAAGCTGCAAACAATATTTTGAAGGTTTTGATTATGAATTCATTATCTTGTTGCTGTAGTCTAGAAGAGTCCATTTGCGCATCTTTGAAATCAAGCATTAAATAATTTCCGTCCTTTGCTCTCATGCAGATTATGAGGCGAATTGCTGATGAGTGTATCCCTAGCTCTGCGGAAAATATTGGTCTGGCTATTGGGGCTCTGTGTTCAGTAAATAATCTCTCTTGCTCAAAGAATGACTTAAATCTTCTATTATTGTTCTTGTGGTTAACAAATGAGTTTGTATTGTTTGCACTTCCACCAAATAGTCTTACTTTAATAGTTAAACTATGTAAGAGATTGAGAGACATTGATATGTATAGAAACATAATGGTCCTACTTTCTTCACACTTCATGAAGCAAGTGGTACAGGTAGTTTACAGACCTTTGGGAATGGACTTCTGGAAAAAAATAAATCTTTTGCTACATTGTTTTCTCACAGGCCATGGACATTTTATACTATTTTTATATGTCAGTTCACCTTCCACTTTGTTATTCTATGCCATTTATAAACTTATTAAGTTCATTTAAGTCCTGCATGTGAATAGTTAAATGAAGGTACACATAAAATGGAAGAGGAATTGGTAAAGAAGATCGGCAGCAATTATATGCCTGGTAATTGTTATTGCCTTTTGCACGTGACGAAGCAAGGAAGCAAATGCCCGCATCTATAACATTCAAGGAAGCTGTGTTGTTCCTCTGAGAATGTTTACTTGGACATAAGTCGTATCTCTGTGTTTCTTGGTCCATTGCCTTGATCTATTAGTTGTCTATTGTGTATACCTTTTGTTACTTTTGAAAGCTACTTCTTTCTGTGGGTGGAAGACTTATATTGCTTCACGTGACTTTTTGGAATCCAATGTTTTTGATTGATTGTTCAAAAATTAAGCACAAAAATTTTCCCATCTAATTCTGGTGATTAATTTCCCTTCGGTGTCTTAGGATTCAGTCATTTAGTCATCTGATTTTGATCTAAACATACATGCTTTCTTGTTTTCTGTTTTTCCTTACATTGCTGTTTTCAGGTGCTTCCCCAGCCTGTACATGCTGTGAAATCTTCTGCCTCAAAATTTCTGTTGTCTTGGTTGTTTCAACATGAACATGAGTACCGCCAGTGGGCAGCTGCAATTTCTCTTGGAGTGATATCAAGTTGCCTTCACGTGACTGACCGAAAACTGAAATATGAGAATATCAATGCCCTTCTTGTGGTATGTTGTTTGACTGGTTTAATCCATAGCAGATATTACTTGTGGGAATGAAGTCTCTCTTCATTTTATGTTTTGTGGATACTCTTTTCTGCTAGCAGTTTCAATGTCCTAAATGTTGGTGATTTATTCTTCTCTAAATTGCCCGTCGGGGTTGGATAACTAAATTTCAATGACTAAAACCTTATTGCTGAGTAATAAACTATATAAGTTACTGGTTTATCTTGACACTTTTTTTCTTCATTGCCTTTATAGATAAATATGTAACCAACTCATTTTTCCTAATGCATGAAAGCAAAAGAAATTGCAAATACTTAATTAAGTTGAGCAGGGTAGATTTCGTCGAAGAGATGATGTAATAAGTACAAAACCCGTATGTCCTTTTAAGGTTGCATCCATAAGCAAAAGCACTCTTGTAAAAGGAGCTTGTGGAGTTGGATTGGGGTTTTCATGTGAAGATCTTCTTACGAGGGTTGACTCTGAAGGTAATTCTTCGTTGGAGAAAGAAACTTACAAGATGCAGGAAGTAGAATTGCTGAGGAATATTGTTAAGGTGGTGTCCTGCAGTCTATGTCCGTTCACAAAATCCTCTGCTGATATATTACAAAAACTACCTGCATGTATTCCACTTAGAAGAGACGACTCTGACCCAGGTGCTTCAGTTGAGTTGGTGAATGAGATTTGTGATGATTTGGACGAAGATATATGGGGTGTTGCTGGACTTATCTTGGGCTTGGGGAGTTCTGTTAGTGCAATATACAGATCTGGAGCTCTTGATGCAGTCATAAAAATAAAAGAATGGGTCTTTTCTTGTATTCCGCACTTAAATACTTCATTACGAAAAGATACCATCATAGAAAGGCGTGAGATGGTATTGTCTGTGGGATCATGCCTTGCCCTGCCTATTGTGGTGTCTTTTTGCCAACGTGTAGAACTAATTGATGATGCTGAGGTAGACTCTCTAGTGACCGGTTTTATAGAGCTGATCTCTGAGCTAGTATCTGCTGAACATTCTGGCACCTTCCACCAGAGCTTGTTGATGGCATCTTGTGTAGGAGCTGGAAACCTTTTATCCAGCATCTTAAATGGAGGTCTCTGCTCCTTAAAAGTTGACAATGTTAAAGATATACTATCATTGTGCAGAAAAAGTTATTCTGGTCCTCACCCTCCTTTTGTCCATTTGGGAGGGATGCTTGGAGTCATGAGTTCATTTGGAGCAGATGTGGGACTACCGGTTCAATGCGTCACTAATACCCGGTCAGACATTACCTTTGATCAAAAGGTGATTATATTCTTATTACCAACCTTAGCAGAAACTAAAATATTTTTCCATTTTTCTTAATTTTATGATGTATTGTTATTCAGCTGGAATCTTCTCGTATCATGGGTCCCATTCTTTCAATTGCATCCTTGGAGCCTGAATTGACATCATTAGTACGGGAAATCTTTCTAGTTGCACAAAATTCTGATGACCATCAATTGCGGCAATTTGCGGCCTGGGCAATTTCATTCCTTAGACATTTTCTGTGGTTCAGACAACCTCAAAATGAGGAAAACACTTTTCAAGAGGGTGCGGTTACTTCAGTCTCTGAAAGTCTTCCCAAGGACAGTTTGGTCCTCAAAATCTCTTTGTGGCTAATGCATCTGGACCCTGGGGTATGTCTCTCTGTGTGTGTCTGCTTATTTAATCTTCTCTTTCCTCTATTACCTAATGGTGTTTTTTCTTGAAATATATTTACAAGCCAAAGAGATTTCAATTCATGTTCTAGCAGTTAAGTATGTTACCTTAAAGATAATATTGATCTATAACCTCAACTTCTATCCTGTCCATCTTAAATGCAAGAATTTAGCACATTTCGTTGAAAAAACTATTTTTTAAGCATGGCTTGCCATGTCTTGCCCTCTAGTCTTCTCTTGAACCCTTGTAATATGCCAATCCTGCAGTTGTTCAGAGAATGAAGGCACATCGAAACCTGGAAAGAAGCGAGTTTATTAGTGACAGATTTTGCTAATATATTCAGGACAGTACCTTTTTCTTATAACTTTTTGTTTTCTCGAATGCAGATGGGTACCACTTCACTTGTTGCCACAGTTATAAGTGCTTTGCGGTGTCTTTCGCTTGCTCCAAGATTGCCAATGTTGGACTGGGGAGCAATCATTAGAAGGTGCATGAGATATGAGGATCAAGTTGCTAAGTTGTTGGTTTTGGATTCTTCTGTCAAGAAAGGAGTTCTTCGGGTGGAATGTTTATTGTTCTCTTTATGTCATGCAAATCAACTAGATTCACTTCTTATTTACCTTGATGAGCTATCTGACCTTTCTAGGTTTAGGACACTTGACCTGAATCTGCAGTCATGTCTGCTTTTGCATCTAGCAAATCTGATCAAAATATTCTCAGTTTCCAGGCTTGAGAAGCTATTTGAAGATATATCTAACTTCTTGTTGTGGTTAGTCTCTTCCAAGCAGTACACTGAAGAAGAGAAAAACTTATTACGGACTTCCTGTTGGAAAGGTCTTTCTCTGTGTTTAGATGGAGATTCTCTTAATACCCAGCATTGTATGTCCGACATGGAGAACTGCATGAAGGTGCTCTTTGCTTTATTGCCTGCAGCAGACATTACAGAATCATGCCGTGGGATCTCAAAGGAGTGGGCTGAAGCAGTTAGTTGCCTGGGAAAGGCTCAACAGGGATGGTTGTTAGACCTTCTGCAGGTATTATTTTATCTTTTTTTTTCCAGAGGGTAAATCAGTGTTTGTTGCTGTGTTGACTCTCACCATTAATGTTTGCTGCTAAACACTCTTTAAATCTGCATTAAAACTTAAGTAATGAAATTTCAAATTTGTATTGCTTAATTTGGCAGACTAAATATGAAGTCTGCTGTAATATTGTTTACATGTATTACAAATGATCTGTTGGAATACTTGGAAATAAACTACTTTTACATCTGATCAAATGGTTTATGGCTTAATGTCTTACATAACTTGAGTTGTCATGCTCATTATACTTTATCTCCTTATTTCTTTGATTGAGCTAGTTTCATGTAGTAACTGTCTTGAGGCTCATTGTAGGCATCAGATGCAAGCTTCATTGTGGAGAATAGCCATCTCTTTGATGATGTGAAAAAAATTCAAGCAAAAGCCAGGCTGGTGCGAATTGGTTCCATTCAATTAAGTGAGCTTGGAAAACTGAAACCTTATATGCTGAATAGTAGATCCCAAGGTGGGTTGTTAAAGTTGGTGATGAATTCAAAAGGAAAAAATAATGGTGACTGGGGTAGTATCCCATGCAAGTAAAAGAAAACTTGTATTTTCAATTCTCCCCCATACTTACCCCGTGAAAATAGTGTCCAATAGTATCTCTTCCTCTACCATTAAAGTCATCTAACAACCTACATACACAGCCTGGAAAGAAATAAATTAAGAAAACGAAAGTAGGAAAAATGGAGAATAAAAGGCTGAACTTCTGAATTATGTCTTTTGCAGTAATATGGAATGTTCTGGTTGAAGTTGCTGCAACCCTGCAACATGCTGAGGAAAGTGTAAAAATGAAGTGGCTTCTTGATACACTGCAAATTAGCTGCGTGACAAGTTATCCTTCCACGGTATGCACTTTTATGCTAATTCATGAGTTTAAAGGGATAGATGGGATCTTAATGATAGAGATACAGAAGCTTTATTTTAGAGATGCTTTCTTACTGGTCAATGACTACTTTTAGGTGATTAATGAAGATAAACTTCCTAAAAAAAATGCATGTAATATTCCTTACGTGCAACCATGGTTCATCTTCACTTGGTATCTTTGTTTTTCTCATTCTGTACTTGGGCTTGGCTTGGGGTTTGTTATTGTGTACACAATATAAATATGCTATATTTGGTTAACTGGAGTGTTGCTGAAGGTTCCATTTTTGGTTGTTTTGCTTGTGGTTGAAAGATGAATGCACTTTTATATTTGATATTCAATTGCCATGGGTTCATTTCTGTGCTCTAGAGTGCTGAAAGGTCATACGCATACACTGGACACTCCAGTGTGCATACGCAACCTGAAGCTGCGGTAAATGCAAAAAGATCAGACGGCATCTGACTCTGTGATGATTTTTATGTAGAAGTTTTAGTTATCACGCCTTAAGGTATCAAGCTTAGTTCAACATGAGGAAATGACATGTTTCGTTGCTATTGTCATGGCATTGTCTCATGTTTGGTTTGTTGTATTCCCATGCCCTTGTTTCTCCTGCATCTTTCCCTGTGAAAAGCGTCAATGTATTTAATGTTGCAATTAATTCAGTATTATCTACTTCAGGAGCTTTACATTTTTGGGTGGACACTCTAATAAGGCTTTTCCTTCCTCTGCAGGCTCTGCAATTTCTGGGCCTGTTATGCGGTAATTGCTGCAAGTATATGCCTATTTTGGTTTTGGATAGGTACACCGTGTTGAGCGATCTACCTGTCACCCTTGCAAGTTTTCTTCTAGATTCCAGCTTTGGCAATGGTGTAGACTCAGTGATTTTGTCTTTGTGGACATTGACACAGCGAATTTACGATTGGGTAATGAGCATAAAGGGTGATGATTTACCTGATCAACAATCTATTGACAGGAGTGAGAATGATGCAGCAGTGTTTCTGTTGGAGGTGGTGCATCGTACTTGTGTTCTTCTGAAAGATCATCTGCCTGTAGACAAGCAACTTAGGCTTGCTAATATGGTTGTCCCTTGAAACTCTGGAATTAATTTGTAAATTGAAATTTTCTAAATATCTAATACAATGGTACCTAGTTCTGACTAGTGTGCAACACGGTTGTTTATGCTTATGCTTAACTATCATTACGGCAACTATCCTAAGGTGTTACTTGTTAAGTAGAGAGCTAAAACATGGAGTTTATTTCCCTTTCCCAGGTGAGGTGATAGTGATACGTTTGATTTTTGCCCCACATGGCAACATCTATGACCGTAAGTACTATGACTGTTTTCTGCCCGCACTGAAGACGGTGGTATTGGAAGTTGATTTCTCGGACAGTCCAATTGGCAAATGGGAAATAATTACTTCGGTCTTCAATGATGTTGGCATACTAACATTTCTAGAAGGTGATTCATGGTGCTGGGTCTAGTGGCCATATTTTTCTTTTCTACTGCTTTGATTTTGACTTTGTTGTACCATTTTTTGCACCCACTCCCATTGGGAACATACATTCTAGTGAGTATTGTAAAAAAAAGTGAAAATTAAAATTTTTACTAAGCCTCAATTTTTCATAAATTATAACACATGTATTTTGGTAAAAAATGGCGAAGTAAAAAAAAAGGGGTCGATTTTGGTTTTCCTCTACTTTTTTTATACACACCTCAATTTGTCAACATGCATTCTTAGGAATGGTGTCAAAAAAAAGTGAAATTTAGATTTTTTATCAAATTTCACTTTTCAAAGAATTTCATTTTTCATGGGTTATAACACGTATTTAGCGAAAAATAGTAAAAATCCAAAATCATATTGATTTCAACTTTTATTGCACTGTTTTTGCACACACCCCAATTGTGAACATGCATCATAGTGAATATTGTCAAAAAGAAGTAGAAATTAAAATTTTCACCAAAACTCAACTTTTCGTGCATTATATAAACATACGTATTTTGATTAAAAAAAAATGGCAAAGTAAAAAAAAAAGGTGTTAATTTTTTCAAGCTTGATAGCAGATTTGCTTGCAGCACCTATTGACGGCCATTTTTGGCTAAAATACATGTTATAACCCATGAAAAATGAAAATTTGGTGAAAAATCTAAATTTCACTTTTTTGACACTATTTATTAGAATGCATGTTGACAATTGATGTGTGTGTAAAAAACAGCAGGGGAAAAATAAAAATCAACACGTTTTTTTTACTTCGCCATTTTTTACCAAAACACGCGTGTTATAACCCATGAAAAATGGAAGTTTAGTGAGAAATTTAAATTTTACTTTTTTGATACCGTTCGATAGAATGCATGTTGATAATTGAGGTGTGTATAAAAAAGTAGGGAAAAAGCCAAAATCAACATGTTTTTTTATTTCGCCATTTTTTTACTAAAATACGTGTGTTATAATCTATGAAAAATTGAGATTTAGTGAAAATTTTAATTTTTACTTTTTTTTAACAATATTCATTAGGATGCATGTTCACAATCGGGTGGGTGCAAAAAATGATGCAAAAAAAGTTAAAATTATAGGTAGGTGCAAAAAATGATATGAAAACATCATGTTTTTGAACCTCGCCATTTTCAACCGAAAAACGTTGGTTATAGACCATGAAAAATTATGATTTTTCAAAAAAATTGCATTTTAACACCTTTCACTAGATAGTACATTACCCTAATAGGTGGGTGCAAAATATGACATGAAATTAGTCCACAATAGCATGTTTTTTAATCTTGTCGTTTTCAACCGAAAAAATGTAGGTTATAAGTCCACGAAAAATTATGATTTTTAAAAAAATTTACATTTCTATTTTTTAACACCGTTTACTAGATATCATATTACCCATCTAGGTTAGTGCAAAAAATGAGATGAAAAAAGTCCACAACAGCCAGTTTTTGAGTCTTGCCATTTTAAGCAAAAAAACGTGGGTAAGCCAACAAAAAATGATGATTTTTGTAAAAATTTATAATTCCATTTTTTCAACACTGTTCATTACATAGCACATTGCCTATATAGATAAGTTCAAAAAATGACATGAAAATAGTCCACAATAGCATGTTTTTGAATCTTGCCATTTTCAACCGAAAAAACGTGGGTTATAGCCCACAAAAAAAGATGATTTTTGAAAAAATTTACAATTTCATTTTTTAACATTGTTCGTTAGATCGCACATTACTCATATAAGTAGGTGCAAAAAATGACATGAAAATATTCCAAAATTGATTTTTTTTGAATCTTGCCGTTTTCAATCGAAAAAACGTTTAGCCCATTAAAAATTATAATTTTTCAAAAAATTTATAATTTTATCTTTTAATATCGTTCATTAGATAGCACATTACCCATAAAGGTAGGTACAAAAAATGACATGAAAACAGTCCAAAATACCATTTTTTTTTAATTTTGCCATTTACAATCGAAAAAACGTGGGTTATAGCCCACGAAAAATTATGATTTTTAACAAAATATACATTTTTATTTTTTTCACACTGTTCATTAGATAGCACATTACCCATATAGGTAGGTGCAAAAAATGACATGAAAACAGTCCAAAATAGCATTTTTTTTGAATCTTGTATTTACAACCGAAAAATCGTGGGTAATTACCCACGAAAAATTGTAATTTAAAAAAAAATTTAAAATTCTATTTTTTATCACTGTTCACTAGATAATATATTACCCATATAGGAAGGTGCAAAAATTGACATGAAAACAATCCAAAATAGCATGTTTTTGAATTTGTCGTTTTCACCGAAAAAACGTGGGTTAAAGGCCACGAAAATTTTGATTTTTCAAAAAATTTACATATATATATTTTTTTACACCATTCACTAAATAGCACAATATGCATATAGGTGGGTGCAAAAATTGACATGAAAATAGTCCAAAATAGCATTTTTTTGAATCTTGTCGTTTTCAACTGGAAAAACGTGGGTTATAGTCTGGGAAAAATTATGATTTTTCAAAAAATTTACATTTTCAGTTTTTTAACATCGTTCACTAAATATCATATTACCCATCTAGATTGTTGCAAAAAATGAAATGAAAAAAGTCAACAACAGCCAGATTTTGAGTCATGCTATCTTCAACCAAAAAACGTGGGGTTATAGCTCACGAAAAATGATGATTCTCGAAAAAATTTACAATTTCATTTTTTAACACCGTTCACTAGATAGAACATTAACCATGTAGGTAGGTGCAAAAAATGACATGAAAACAGTCCACAATAACATGCTTTTTAATTTGCCGTTTTCAACAGAAAAAATGTGGGTTACAGCCCACAAAAAATTATGATTTTCAAAAAATTTATATTTCTATTATTTTAATGCCGTTCACTAGATATCGTATTACCCATCTAGGTAGGTGCAAAAAATGACAGGAAAAAAGTCCACGACAGCCAGTTTTTGAGTCTTGCCGTTTTTAGCAAAAAAATAGGTTATGTATATATATATATATATATATATATTTTAATAAAACCTTACTTATATACATAGTGGGCAAAAGCGATGCTGGACGTACCCATCGCATCGTTACAAAAGGAAAGCACTTAAAGATGGAAAATTTTTGAGTAAATGTAACGACCGAAAAAAGAAAGTTGCTAATCTAGGTATAGTTAGAGTATCTCTTTCTAATTTCCCATCAAGTGATCAAATTAGTTTTACAAAAATGAACTAGTTCTAAGAATTAACTTGGACAGCAAATGAGACAGGACCTGTTTGTTTTCCTTGTTCTTCCAATACAGTCAATTTTCTAAGAACAAACTAGCATAATCGTCCCCCAATAGCCTAGCTTTACCTCCACAAACCATAGTCAGAACCAGTATCAGCAGTCAGGCTCAATTTAAAAATTGAACTGACCGCTGAATCAAACAACCAGGGATTAATCCAGCAATTCCAAAGAGAGTAAAATTAATTGTCAACATTCCATAAACTGATTACTTCCAAAAACATAGTATAGGCCAAACTGATATGAACCTCGGTAATCAGGGGCCGCAGTATAGTAATATACTACCCAGGGTGCCAATTTTACCTGTATTTTCCTTCTGAGTAACAGATAAAAGGGTTTCTGTCCCTTAGTTTTCTCCCTGACTGGACGGATGCTTTGGGACTAACTAATGCCTCCGTATACTTCGTTTGCTTATGAGGTTTTCGGTTTTTTTCCATTTTTTAAAGGAACGTAGTGAACTCATCTTCCGGTTCCTCCTCATAGCTGTTTTCAGTCCAGCGATCATCCCCATCTGCGTCTGCCTCTGATTCTGATTCCATGGGATTATTCTGGAGCCGGGCTAAATCTCAAGTTGAGTTAACTCTGTATACTGACGAGGGTTCACCTTCCTCCCATCTGACCCTTACTTTGATTGTTTCAATTTTGGAAAGAATTTCCAAATCTGTTTGTGGCCGTAGAAACTCCATCTCAACCTCCTTGTTTGATCCAGTAGGCTGTAGCTGTGTTTCAAAAAAAAAAAAAGGTTATAGTCCACAAAAAATGATGATTTTTGAAAAAATTTACAATTTTATTTTTTTAAAACCAATCATTAGATAGAACATTACCCATATAGGTGAATCGAAAAAACGTGGGTTAAAGCCCACGAAAAATTATGATTTTTAAAAAAATTTACATTTTTATTTTGTTAATTTTCATTAGATAGTACATTCACGTTTGGATTTTTTTCACACCATTCATTATATAACACATTACCAAAATAGGTTGGTGTAAAAAATGACATGAAAGTGGTCCAAAACAACCAGTTTTTAAAAATTGTTGTTTTTGACTAAAACTCGTGAGTTATAGTCCACGAAAAATAGTGATTTTTCAGAAATTTCACGTTTCAATTTTTTTACTCAATTCATTATATAACACATTACCAATATAGGTGGGTGTAAAAAATGACATTAAATTTTCCACAATAGCAAGTTTTTGAACATTTATGTTTTTGGCCAAAACTTGTGAGTTATTATTTTTTTTTTAAAATGAAAAAATGAGTGATGGACATACCCTAATATCACTCTTACATCAAAAGTCTTAAAGAACACAACTCCATTTACATGCCAAAGCCTAATGGAGGTGTGTTCTTCAAGATGTGCAAAAAGATTAAACGTGGAGTACTACTCCATTTACAGTTGATCATTTAAATCAAAGTAACGGCTATTACATCAATAGTAGGGTTTCCCTTTGCTACAGAATACTTGTAAAATAAATCATGTAAAAACCTTGAAGCTCAGTAGGCATAGCTGCCTTATACCATACATGACTTTTCAAAAATCACCAGAGGTGAAACAAAACAGGAGTGATCTCAGTGAGTTTTAAGTAAGATAGTCATTAATTCATCAATAAGCCACAAAATGCCCCTGCCCTAACTTCAGCAGGCAGGGGATAGAGACTGAATTAATGCAAAAACTTGTGAGCCACGAAAAATAGTGATTTTTAAAAAATTTCACTTTTATATTCTTCTCACTCCATTCATTATGTAACACATTATCAATATAGGTAGGTGTAAAAAATGACATTAAATTGTCCACAATTGCTAATTTTTGAACATTTCTGGTTTTGGCCAAAACTCGTGAGTTATAGTCCACGAAAATAGTGATTTTTTAAAAATTTCATGTTTCTATTTTTTTCATACCACTCATTATATAACACATTACCAATATACGTGGGTGTAAAAAATAACATGAAAATAGTCCAAAAGAGCTAGTTTTTTAAACTTGGCATTTTTTACTGAAACTCGTAAGCTATAGCCCACGAAAAATAGTGAGTTTTCAAAAATTTCACTTTTCTATTTTTTTCACTACATTCATTATATAACACATTACTAATATAGGTGGGTCTAAAAAAATGCATTAAATTGTCTACAATAGAAAATTTTTGAACATTTATGTTTTTGGCCAAAACTCGTGAGTTATAGCCCACGAAAAATATATATTTTTTCAAAAATTTACATTTCTATTTTTATCAATCCGTTCACTAGATTAAACATTACCAATATAGGTGGGTGTAAAAAATGACATAAAAATAGTCCAAAAGAGCCAGTTTTCTTGCCATTTTTGACTAAAACTCGATAGTTATAACTCACGAAAAATAGGGATTTTTTAAAAATTTCACGTTTCTATTTTTTTTCACTTCATTCATTATATAACACATTACCAATATAGGTGGGTGTAAAAAGTGATATGAAAATAATCCAAAACAACCAATTTTTAAAAGTTGCCATTTTTGACTAAAACTCGTCAGTTTATAGTCCACGAATATAGGGATTTTTCAAAATTTCACGTTTCAATTTTTCACTCCATTCATTATATTATAACACATTACCAATATAGGTGGGTGTAAAAAATGACATGAAAATATTCCAAAACAGCCAGTTTTTTAAACATGCCGTTTTGACTAAAACTCGTAAGTTATAGCCCACGAAAAATAGTGATTTTTCAAAAATTTCACGTTTCTATTTTTTTCACTCCATTCATTATATCACACATTACCAATATAGGTAGGTGTAAAAAATGGCATTAAATTAAAAATAATAGCAAATTTTTGAACATTTATATTTCTGGCCAAAACTCATGAGATATAGACCACGAAAAATAATGATTTTTTAAAAAATTTACATTTCTATTTTTATTAATCCCTTCACTAGATAACAGGTTACCAAGGTAGCTGTAAAAAATGACATGAAAATAGTCCAAAAAGCTAGTTTTTTAAACTTGCCATTTTTTTACTAAAACTCGTGAGTTATAGCCCACGAAAACTAGAGATTTTTCAAAAATTTCACATTTCTATTTTTTTCACCGTGTTCATTATATAACACATTACCAATATAGGAGGGTGTAAAAAATGGCATTAAATTTTCAACAATAGAAATTATTTTAACATTTCTGTTTTTGGCCAAAACTCGTGAGCTATAGCCTACGAAAAATAGTTATTTTTCAAAAATTTCACGTTTCTATTTTTTTCACACCATTCATTATATAACACATTACCAATATAGGCGGGTGTAAAAAATGACATGAAAATAGTCCAAAACAGCCGGTTTTTAAAAGTTGTCATTTTTTACTAAAACTTGTGAGTTATAGTACACGAAAAATAATGATTTTTCAAAAATTTCACTTTTCAATTTTTTTTCACACCATTCATTATATAACACATTACCAATATAGGTGGGTGTAAAAAATGACATTAAATTTTCCACAATAGCAAATTTTTGAACATTTCTATTTTTGGCCAAAACTCGTGAGTTATAGACTACGAAAAATTATATATTTTTCTAAAAATTTACATTTCTATTTTTATCAATCCGTTCACTAGATTATACATTACCAATATAGGTGGGTGTAAAAAATGACATGAAAATAGTCCAAAAGAGCTTGTTTTTTAAACTTGCCGTTTTAGACTAAAACTCGTAAGTTATAACCCACGAAAAATAGGAATTTTTTTAAAAATTTCACTTTTCTATTTTTCACTCCATTCATTATATAACGGATTACCAATATAGGTGGGTGTAAAAAATGGCTTTAAATTTTCCACAATCGCAAATTTTTGAACATTTCTTTTTTGGCCAAAACTTGTGAGTTATTGCCCACGAAAAATAGTGATTTTTAAAAAATTTCACGTTTATATTTTTTTTCACTCCATTCATTATCTAACACTTTACCAATATAGGTGGGTATAAAAAATGGCATTAAATTGTCCACAATAGCTAATTTTTTAAACTTGCCATTTTTTTTACAAAAACTCATACACTATAGCCCACGAAAAATAGTGATTTTTCAAAAATTTCACATTTCTATTTTTTTCACTCCATTCATCATATAAAACATTACCAATATAGGTGGGTTTATGAAATGGCATTAAATTGTCCACAATAGCAAATTTTTGAACATTTATGTTTTTTACCAAAACTCGTGAGTTATAGACCACGAAAAATAGTGATTTCTCAAAAATTTTACGTTTCTATTTTTTTCATTCCATTTATTATATAACACATTACCAATATAGGTGGGTGTAAAAAATTGCATTATGTCCACCATAGCAAATTTTTGAACATTTATGTTTTTGGCCAAAACTCGTGAGTTATGGCCCATAAAAAATATATATTATTCCAAAAATTTACATTTCTATTTTTATTGATCCGTTCACTAGATTACAAACTACCAATATAGGTGGGTGTAAAAAATGACATGAAAATAGTCGAAAAGAGCCAGTTTTTTAAACTTGCCATTTTTACTAAAACTCGTGAGTTAAAACCCACGAAAATAGGGATTTTTTAAAACTTTCACGTTTCTATTTTTTTCACTCCATTAATTATATAATACATTACCAATATAGGTGGGAGTAAAAAATGGAATTAAATTGTCCACAATAGCAAATTTTTAAACATTTCTATTTTTGGCCAAAATTCGTGAGTTATGCCCACGAAAAATTATATATTTTTCAAAAAATTTACATTTCTATTTTTATCAATCCGTTCGCTAGATTATACATTACCAATATAAGTGGGTGTAAAAAATGACATGAAAATAGTCCAAAAGAGCCTGTATTTTAAACTTTCCGTTTTTGACTAAAACTCGTAAGTTATAGCCCACGAAAAATAGGGATTTTTTTAAAAAATTTCACTTTTCTATTTTTTTCACTCCATTCATTATATAACGGATTACCAATATAGGTGGGTGTAAAAAATGGCTTTAAATTTTCCACAATAGCAAATTTTTGAACATTTTCATTTTTGGCCAAAACTTGTGATTTTATAGCCTGCGAAAAATAGTGATTTGTAAAAAATTTCGCGTTTATATTTTTTTCACTCCATTCATTATATAACACATTAACAATATAGGTGGGTGTAAAAAATGGCATTAAATTGTCCACAATAGCCAATTTTTGAACATTTCTAGTTTTGGCCGAAACTTGTGAGTTACAGCTCATGAAAAATAGTGATTTTTAAAAAATTTCACATTTATTATTTTTTCGCTCCATTCATTATATAACACATTACCAATATAGGTGGGTGTAAAAAATGGCATTAAATTGTCCACAATAGCTAATTTTTAAATATTTATGATTTTGGCCAAAACTCGTGAGTTATAGCCCACAAAAAATAGTGATTTTTCAAAAATTTCACTTTTCTATTTTTTTCAAACCATTCATTATATAACACATTACCAATATACTTGGGTGTAAAAAATGACATGAAAATAGTCCAAAATAGCTAGTTTTTTAAACTTGCAGTTTTTGACTGAAACTCGTGAGTTATAGCCCACGAAAACAAGTGATTTTTCAAAAATTTCACGTTTCTTTTTTTTTTGACTCTGTTCATTATATAACACATTACCAATATAGGTGGTGTTAAAAATGGTATTATATTGTCCACAACAGCAAATTTTTGAACATTTTTGTTTTTGGCCAAAACTCGTGAGCTATAGCCCACAAAATAGTGATTTTTTAAAAATTTCACGTGTTTATTTTTTTTCACACTATTCATTATATTAACACTTTGCCAATATAGGTGAGTGTAAAAAATGACTTGAAAATAGTCCAAAACAGCCAGTTTTTAAAAGTTGCCGTTTTTACTAACACTCGTGAGTTATAGGTTGAGATTATTATAGCTGAAATAGGTATACAAGAATGTATAGATCGTGGATTCACAAATATTTTACTGGAATCTGAATCAGATTGTCTGCAGAGAGTTCTGTTAAAAGAATTTTTTTTCTGGAGACACTACCATCGAGAGGATTCAATTTATACAATAAGGAGATGTGCTAAATTCGGCAAAATCTTGAAAGACTCCAATCAAGCTGCAAGATGGGTGGCTGCCAGTCCAATGAGAGACGTTGATGCCATTCATAAAGGCTTAAAGAAAATCATTCTCTTGGACAAGGTAGGGATCCCAAAATTCAAGACATTAAAGGTAAAATAGTCATAAGTATAGGGTCAGCTGTTGGTGTTTGGCTGTTTCCTAAAGTTAGTCTACATATGTATAAAATTTAGACCACAGCTGCTCTTGTTAGGCTGTTTACTCTACGAATTTAGTGCAAGTTTCTGGTTAATATTGATTGGTGTTTGGTCACTAATGTGGTTTGAGTAGTCTAATATCTGGACACTAAATTGGGAAGATGTCTCATATATATCTGATAGTGGAGTTCTAGTTATAATCCACCTTATGTAAGGGATCACCTCTGGTAAATTTTGCTTAGCTAGTCACACAAGGTATACATTTGAATTGCTAAAATATTTTTGTTATTTAGACAAAGGGAGTATTACTAGCCTATGATGTAATAGTTAGATTTGTATATGGAAGTAGTACTCTAAGTTTAATTGCTTTTGAAACCATATGAACAACTCCCAATTAGGCTTAGGCATGTAAATGGGTTTTTGTTCATTTTGGTCTTTTGTTGTAAGGATGATATTAGGGTATATCCATCATCCAAAAAGAATGCTAATATATTGGGAGTGGCGGCCCACCTTAATATGAGGTTTAGTCAAATAAAAAAAAAACTCGTGAGTTATAGTCTACGAAAAATAGTGATTTTTCAGAAATTTAACTTTTAAATTTTTTACACTCCATTTATTACATAATACATTACCAATATAGGTGGGATGGAAAAAATGGCTTAAATTAAAAACAATAGCAAATTTTGGAACATTTCTGTTTTTGGCCAAAACTCGTGAGCTACATGTAAAATAGTGATTTTTCAAAAATTTCACGTTTCTATTTTTTTCACACCATTCATTATATAACACATTGCCAATATAGATGGGTGTAAAAAATGACATGAAAATAGTCCAAAACAGCCAGTTTTTAAAAGTTGCCATTTTTTACTAAAACTCGTGAGTTATAATCCACGAAAAATAGTGATTTTTCAAAAATTTCACTTTTCAATTTTTTTCACTCCGTTCATTATATAACATATTACCAATATAGGTAGGTGTAAAAAATGGCATTAAATTGTTCACAATAGCAAATTTTTGAACAATTCTATTTTTGGCCAAAACTCGGGAGCTATTGCCCAAGAAAAATAGTGATTTTTCAAAAATTTAACGTTTCTATTTTTTTCACACCATTCATTATATAACACATTACCAATATAGGCGTGTGTAAAAAATGACATGAAAATAGTCCAAAATAGCAAGTTTTGAAAAGTTTCCATTTTTTACTAAAACTTGTGGGTTATAGTCTACGGAAAATAGTGATTTTTCTGAAATTTCACTTTTCAATTTTTTGCACTCCATTCATTATATTACACATTACGAATATAGGTGGGTGTAAAAAATGGCATTACACATTTCTATTTTTGGCCAAAACTCGTGAGTTATAGCCCACGAAAGATATATATTTTTCCAAAAATTTACATTTCTATTTTTATCAATCCGTTCACTAGATTATACATTACCAATATAGGTGGGTGTAAAAAATGACATGAAAATAGTCCAAAAGAGCCAGTTTTTTAAATTTGCTGTTTTTGACTAAAACTCGTGTGTTATAGCCCACGAAAAATAGAGATTTTTTAAAAATTTCACGTTTCTATTTTTTTCATTCCATTCATTATATAACACATTACCAATATAGTTGGGTGCAAAAAATGACATGAAAATAGTACAAAACAGCCAGTTTTTAAAAGTTGCCGTTTTTTTACTAAAACTCGTGAGTTATAGTCCACGAAAAATTGTGATTTTTGAAAAATTTCATGTTTCAATTTTTTTTCACTCCATTCATTATATAACGCATTACCAATATAGGTGGGTGTAAAAAATGGCATTATATTGTCCACAATAAATTTGTTTTGAACATTTCTGTTTTTGGCCAAAACTTGTGAGTTATAGCCCACGAAAAATAGTGATTTTTCAAAAATTTCATGTTTCTATTTTTTTCACACCATTCATTTAATAACACATTACCAATATAGGTGGGTGTAAAAAATGACATGAAAATAGTCGAAAACAGCAAGTTTTTTAAACTTGCCATTTTTTACTCAAACTTATAAGCTATAGCCCACGAAGTATAGTGAGTTTTCAAAAATTTCAGTTTTCTATTTTTTTTCACTACATTCTATATATAACACATTACTAATATAGGTGGGTCTAAGAAATGACATTAAACTGTCCACAATAGCAAATTTTTTAACATTTCTGTTTTTTGCCAAAACTCATGAGTAATAGCCAACGAAAAATATATATTTTTTCAAAAATTTACATTTATATTTTTATCAATCCGTTCACTAGAGTATACATTACCAATATAGGTGGGTGTAAAACAGGACATGAAAATAGTGCAATAGAGCCAGTTTTATAAACTTGCCATTTTTGACTAAAACTCGTGAGTTATAGCAAAAAAAAAAAAAACTCGTGAGTTATAGCCCACGAAAAATAGTGATTTTTTAAAAATTTTCTATTTATTTTTCCCCCATTCATTATATATTACATTACCAATATAGGTGGGTGTAAAAAACTGCTTTAAATTGTCCACAATAGCAAATTTTTGAACATTTCTATTTTTGGCCAAAACTCGTGAGTTATAGCCTACGAAAAATAATGATTTTTCAAAAAATTTTCGTTTCTATTTTTTTCACACCATTTGTAATATAACACATTACCAATATAGGTGGTGTAAAAAATGACTTGAAAATAGTCCAAAACAGCCAGTTTTTTAAACTTGCCATTTTTTACTAAAACTCGCATGCTATAGCCCACGAAAAATAGAGATTTTTCAAAATTTTAAATTTTCTCTTGTTTTTTTTTACTACAATCATCATATAACACATTATCAATATAGGTGGGTTTATAAAATGGCATTAAATTGTCCACAATAGCAAATTTTTGAACATTTCTGGTTTTGCCAAAACTCGTGAGTTATAACCCACGAAAAATAGTGATTTTTCGAATCTTTCACATTTCTATTTTTTTTTAATCCATTCATTATATAAAACATTACCAATATAGGTGGGTGTAAAAAATTGCATTATGTCCACAATAGCAAATTTTTGAACATTTATGTTTTTGGCCGAAACTCGAGAGTTATATAGCCCAAGAAAAATAGTGATTTTTCAAAATTTTCACGTTTCTATTTTTTTCACTCCATTCATTATATAACACATTACCAATATAGGTTGGTGTAGAAAATGACATGAAAATAGGCGAAAAGAGCTAGTTTTTTAAACTTGCCGTTTTTGACTAAAACCCGTAAGTTATAACCCACGAAAAATAATGATTTTTTAAAATTTCACGTTTCTATTTTTTTCACTCCATTCATTATATAACACATTACCAATATAGATGGGTATAAAAAATGAATTGAAAATAGTTCAAAACAGCCAGTTTTTAAAAGTTGCAATTTTTTACTGAAACTCGTGAGTTATTGTTCACGAAAAATAGTGGTTTTTCAAAAATTTCACATTTCAATGTTTTTCATGACATTCAATATATAACACATTACCAATATAGATAGGTGTAAAAATTGGCATTAAATTTTCCACAATAGCAAATTTTTTGAACATTTTTTCGTTTTTGGTCAAAACTCGTGAGTTATAGCCCACAAAAAATAGTGATTTTTAAAAAATTTCACATTTCTATTTTTTTCACTCCATTCATTATATAACATATTACCAATATAGGTGGGTGTAAAAAATGGTTTTAAATTTTTCACAATAGCAAATTTTTGAACATTTCTGTTTTTGGCCAAAACTCATGGGTTATAGCCCACAAAAAAAAAATATTTTTCCAAAAATATACATTTCTATTTTTATCAATCCATTCACTAGATTTTATATTACCAATATAGGTGAGTGTAAAAAATAACATGAAAATAGTATAAAAGAGCCATTTTTTAAACTTGCCGTTTTTTACTTAAACTCGTGAGTTATAACCCATGAAAAATAGGGATTTTTCAAAAATTTAACGTTTTTATTTTTTTCACTCCATTCATTATCTAACACATTACCAATATAGGTTGATGTAAAAAATGACATGAAAACAGTCCAAAACAGCCAGTTTTTTAAACTTGCCATTTTTTACTAAAACTCGTAATCTATAGCCCACGAAAAATAGTGATTTTTTAAAAAATAAAATTTTCTATTTTTTTTACACCATTCATTATGTAACACATTACCAATATTGGTAGGTGTAAAAAATGGCATTAAATTGTTTATAAATGAAAATTTTTGAACATTTATGTTTTTGCCAAAAACTCGTGAGCCCACGAAAAATAGTGATTTTTCAAAAAAATTTCGTTTCTATTTTTTTCACTCTATTCATTATATAACACATTTCCAATATAGGTAGGTGTAAAAAATGGCAATAAAGTTTCCACAATAGCAAATTTTTGAACATTTCTGTTTTTTGCCAAAACTCGTGAGAGCCCACGAAAAATAGTGATTTTTCAAAAATTAAATGTTTCTATTTTTTTCGCACAATTCATTATATAACACATTACTAATATAGGTGAGTGTAAAAAATGACACGAAAATAGTCCAAAAGAGCCAGTTTTTTAAACTTGCCATTTTTACTAAAGCTCGTAAGCTATAACCCACGAAAACTAGTGATTTTTCAAAATTTTCACTCCATTCATTATATAACACATTACCAATATAGGTGGATCTAAAAAATGGCATTAAATTGTCCACAATAGCAAATTTTTGAACATTTCTATTTTTGGCCAAAACTCGTGAGTTATTGCTTACGAAAATAGTGATTTTTCAAAACTTTCACTTGAAAACTCAAGGAAGAGACGGTGTGATAGGGAGGGAATCCAAAGGGTTAACTCCTTGTCTAATCTCACTAAACTGCAAAATTTACCAATAGAATTAGAGACAGAGGAGCAAGGAGATGAGTTCAGCAATGATGAGGGATTTTACACTGACAATGACCAATTGTTAGAATTACATCCAAAGATAGAAAAACGCACCTTCAAGCAAAAGAAACATGAGAAGATTAAGGTGACCCCTACGTCAGCTATGAAGTCGGATAGGAAACTTAGGAAAAATAAACCCATCCATTTGTTATGCAGAAGACTAGAATTGGAACAGGCAGCCCTTGGCCCCTGATTGTTGTTTGTTAGATCAGTTTTGCATTTCTATATGGGGGCCCCTGACTACTAAAGTTAATATCAGTTTGGCCAATTTTGTACATGCTTTGTTGATTCTTGACTGGAGAATCATGAGAATAGCGTCCACGATCTCACCACGCTCCTCACGTAGATTGATAGTTGTTGCGGAATAGCGTCCACGATCTTTTCGTAAATCAATTTGGACTGGTAGAATCACCCTATCTCTGTAGGATGACAGTATGCACAATTATTTGATGGCTCCTCACCAACAAACAACGAGACAGTCGCGTAAGATTTAATCCCCTCCTTAGGAACTAAAACCCACAATGTAAATTGGAATTCCCTTCTCAGGAAAACAACTCACATAAAAAAAACAACTCTGTGTTTTATTTCTCAAAATTCTACTCTCTTAAAAACGTATGGAGTGTGCCCTTTAAATAGGCTACAAGAAGTGTTAATGTTTGGTATTTTTCCGATGTGGGATAATTGCCAATCATGTTTCCTAAACACTACCCTTAATGAATTAAAGATCCATTAAGCCCATTACATGCCTTTTATCATGCAAGATAATTTGGGCCATGTAATTAACTAATTAATCACGAAATTAATAAGCCCATAATTAACGTTTGGACTTAATCTTATTAAAACACTAATTAAACCCTAAAATTTAACAAGAAAAACGTAAATACAAATAATCCCGAAATTGTCCGCGTCATTACATGACGTGCAACTTCACAGCGTGTTTTAACCTTGATCTCGTCAGAATCTGGAAAAATTCAAAACATCAAAGTTTTAGCTCTGGATCTTAGCTTTCTAATTCCACTGGAATCAACCCATTCCGAGTTAAATTGAGAGATATAGGCAGATTACTAAAACGTGGCAGAATCTCTCAGCAATCAATATTTGACGCCTCTTGTCATGAGTTCCTTTGTTATCCCATTTTTGAGTCTCGGACCTCCTTGGGACTAACATGAGGCTTATTCTCCATCTTATTCCAGGACTCCATATATGAGATTCATCTTTAACAATTGGAACAAGTACCTTAGATTTTCTGGAATATGTGATCACACATGATTTCGTATCAGGTTCGCAAGAGAAGGACTGTAGTATCTAGCTAGGGGAGTTGAGGAAGGGGCGTACTAGTAAGTTTTGATTTGATGAGCTTAAGAGTTGGGGTTGTTAGGATATGTGGAAAGGCTGTCCAAAAGGGCAGAAAATATCACTTGGATAACTAGCGCAATGACTGAATTTGCCGTGAGGATCTCTTTAGCGTGGCTATATTGCTTTTGAAAACGGCAGAAGTGGGAGTAACGCTGGATCGTTTGTACAGTGGGGTATTGGGAAATTTGGCCCGGAACATTGGTGCTTTAGATGTGTTAGAATCAATAGCGTTGAGGGTCTTCCAGCTCATTGGCATTTTTCATAGTGTTATATGGAGACTTTATGGTCCTTAGAGAGCCTGGCTGAGCAACTGAAATAGATGTGGAAAGCTGGAGATGGAACAAAAATGAACAGTACTCTACACAGATTGAATTACCATGGTGTGGATTCAACTACTAGTAATTCATACATGCACTTAGATATGGATCAGTCACTTGTACTACATAGGACATTTTGACTGGAATGTAGAAAACTATACTCTAGGTTATAATAGAGTAGAACATTTCTTAATTTCAGATTTACATTTACTTCGGAAATCTTTTAATGGAGTAGTACTCCATGTTTATTACTTTCCCTTTTGTAATGATGCGTTAGGGTATATCCAACATCGTATTTTGTTTACCATTTATATAAGTACGGTCTTTTTTGAAAAAAAAAACTCGTGAGTTATAACCCACGAAAAATTGGGATTTTTTTAACAATTTCACGTTTCTATTTTTTTCATTCTATTCATTATATAATACATTACCAATATAGGTGGGTGTAAAAAATGACATGAAAATAGTCCAAAACAGCCAGTTCTTAAAAGTTACCTTTTTTGACTAAAACTTGTGAGTTATGTTCCATGAAAAATAGTGATTTTTCAAACATTTCACGTTTCTGTTTTTTTCACTCCCTTAAATATATAACACATTACCAATATAGGTGGGTGTAAAAAATGGCATTAAATTGTCCACAATAGCATATTTTTGAACATTTATGTTTTTGGCCAAAACTCGTGAGTTATAGCCAGAGAAAAATATATATTTTTCCAAAAATATACATTTCTATTTTTATCAATCTGTTCACTAGATTACAAATAACCAATATAGGTGGGTGTAAAAAATGACATGAAAATAGTCCAAAAGAGCTAGTTTTTTAAACTTACCGTTTTTGACTAAAACTCGTGAGTTATAACCCACGAAAAATAGGGATTTTTTAAAAATATCACGTTTCTATTTTTTTCACTCCATTCATTAATACACATTAACAATATAAGTGGGTGTAAAAAATGACATAAAAATAGTCCAAAACAGCTAGTTTTTAAAAGTTGCCGTTTTTTACTAAAACTCGTGAGTTATAATCCATGAAAAATAGTGATTTTTCAGAAAGTTCACGTTTCAATTTTTTTCACCCCATTTATTATATAACACATTTCCAATATAGGTGGGTGTAAAAATGACATGAAAATAGTCCAAAAAAGCTAGTTTTAAAAGTTGTCGTTTTTGGCAAAAACTCGTAAGTTATAGCCCACGAAAAATAATGATTTTTCAAAAATTTCGTGTTTCTATTTTTTTCAAACCATTCATTATATAAAACATTATCAATATAGATGGGTGTAAAAAATGACATGAAAATTGTCCAAAACAGCCAATTTTTTAAACTTGCCATTTTTTTTACTAAAACTCATATACTATAGCCCACGAAAAATAGTGATATTTCAAAAATTTCACATTTCTTTTTTTTTTCACTCCATTCGTCATATAAAACATTACCAATATAGGTGGGTTTATAAAATGGCATTAAATTGTCCATAATAGCAAATTTTTTAACATTTCTGCTTTTTGCCAAAACTCGTGAGTTATAGCCCACAAAAAATAGTGATTTTTCAAAAATTTCACGTTTCTATTTTTTTCATTCCATTCATTATATAACACATTACCAATATAGGTGGGTGTAAAAAATTGCATTATGTCCACCAGAGAAAATTTTTGAACATTTATGTTTTTGGCCAAAACACGTGAGTTACAGCCCATAAAAAATATATATTTTTCCAAAAATTAACATTTATATTTTTATTAATCCGTTCACTAGATTACAAACTACTAATATAGGTGGGTGTAAAAAATGACATGAAAATAGTCGAAAAGAGCCAGTTTTTTAAACTTGCCGTTTTTTACTAAAACTCGTGAGTTAAAACCCAAGAAAAATAGGGATTTTTTAAAACTTTCACGTTTCTATTTTTTTCACTCCATTAATTATATAATACATTACCGATATACGTGGGAGTAAAAAATGGCATTAAATTGTCCACAATAGCAAATTTTTGAGCATTTCTGTTTTTGGCCAAAACTCGTGAGTTATAGCCCACGAAAATAGTGATTTTTCAAAAATTTCACGGTACAAATATAGGTGGGTACAAAAAATGACATGAAAATAGTCCAAAGCAGCCAATTTTTTAAACTTTCCATTTTTTACTAAAACTCGTATGCTATAGCCCACGAAAAATAGTGATTTTTTTATAAATTTCACGTTTCAATTTTTTTTCACTCCGTTCATTATATAACACATTATCAATATAGGTGAGTGTAAAAAATGGCTTTAAATTTTCCACAATAGCAAATTTTTGAACATTTCTGATTTTGGCTAAAACTTGTGAGTTATAGCCAACGAAAAATATATATTTTTTAAAAAATATACATTTCTATTTTTATTAATCCGTTCACTAGATTATACATTACCAATATAGGTGGGTGTAAAAAATGACATAAAAATAGTCAAAAAGAGCCAGTTTTTAAACTTGCCATTTTTGACTAAAACTCGTAAGTTATAGCCCACGAAAAATAGGAATTTTTCAAAAATTTCACGTTTCTATTTTTTTCGCTCAATTCATTATGTAACACATTACCAATATAGGTTGGTGTAAAAAGTGACATGAAAATAGTCCAAAATAGCCAGTTTTTTTAACTTGCCATTTTTTACTAAAACTCGTAAGTTATAGCCCACGAAAAATAGGGATTTTTCAAAAAATTTACTTTTCTATTTTTTTCACTCAATTCATTATATAACACATTACCAATATAGGTAGTTGTAAAAAATGGCATTAAATTGTTCACAATAGCAAATTTTTGAACATTTCTATTTTTGCCAAAAATTCGTGAGTTATAGTCCACGAAAAATAGTGATTTTTCAAAAATTTTACGTTTCTATTTTTTTCATTCCATTCATTATAAAACATATTACCAATATAGGTGGGTGTAAAAAATGGCATTAAATTGTTCAAAATAGTAAATGTTTGAACATTTCTGTTTTTGACCAAAACTCGTGAGTTATAGCCCACGAAAAATAGTGATTTTTCAAAAATTTTACGCGTCTATTTTTTTCACACTATTTTTTATATAACACATTATCAATATAAGTGGATGTAAAAATTGGCATTAAATTGTCCACAATAGCAAATTTTTGAACATTTTTGTTTTTGGCCAAAACTCGTGAGTTTAGCCTACGAAAAATAGGGATTTTTTTAAAAATTTCACGTTTCTTTTTTTTTGACTCCATTCATTATATAACACTTTACCAATATAGGTGGGTATAAAAAATGACATGAAATAGTCCAAAACAGCCAGTTTTTTAAACTTGCCATTTTTACTATTGCTCATAAGCTATAGCCCACAAACAATAGTGATTTTTCAAAAATTTCACTTTTCTATTTTTTTTCACTCCATTCATTATATAACACATTACCAATATAGGTGGGTATAAAAATTGGCATTAATGTTTCCACAATAGCAAATTTTTGAACATGTCTGTTTTTGACCAAAACTCGTGAGTTATAACCCACGAAAAATAGTGATTTTTCAAAATTTTCATGTTTCTATTTTTTCACACCATTCATTATATAACACATTACCAATATAGGTGGGTTGAAAAAATGAAACAAAAATAGTCCAAAACAAGCAGTTTTTTAAACTTGCCATTTTTTACTAAAACTCATAAGCTATAACCCACGAAAAATAGTGATTTTTCAAAAATTTCACTTTTTTATTTTTTTCGCTCCATTCATTATATAACACATTACCAATATAGGTGGGTGTAAAAAATGACATTAAATTGTCCGCAATAGCAAATTTTTGAACATTTCTATTTTTGGCCAAGACTAGTGAGATATAGCCTACGAAAAATAGAGATTTTTCAAAAATTTCACGTTTCTATTTTTTTCATTCCATTCATTATATAACACATTACCAATATAGGTGGGTGTAAAAAATGGCATTAAAGTGTCCACAATAGCAAATTTGTGAACATATATGATTTTGGCCAAAACTCGTGAGTTATAGCACACGAAAATATATATTTTTCCAAAAATATACATTTCTATTTATATCAATCCGTTCACTAGATTATACATTATCAATATAGGTGGGTGTAAAAAATGACATGAAAATAGTCCAAAAGAGCCATTTTTTAAACTTTCTGACTAAAACTCGTGAGTTATAGCCCTCGAAAAATATGATTTTTTTAAAAATTTCACGTTTCTCTTTTTTTTTTTGCTCCATTCGTTATATAAAACATTACCAATATAGGTGAGTTTAAAAAACTGACAAGAAAATAGTCCAAAACAGCCAGTTTTTTAAACTTGCCATTTTTTTACTAAAACTCGTAAGCTATAGCCCACGAAAAATAGTGATTTTTTAAAAATTTTACTTTTCTATTTTTTCTCTCTATTCATTATATAACACATTACCAATATAGGTTGGTGTAAAAAATGGCATTAAATTGTCGACAATAGAATATTTTTAAACATTTCTATTTTTGGCCAAAACTTGTGAGTTATAGCCTACGAAAAAAATGATTTTTCAAAAATTTCACTTTTTCTGTTTTTTTTACTCCATTAATTATATAACACATTACTAATATAGGTGGGTGTAAAAATGGCATTAAATTGTCCACAAAAGCAAATTTTTGAACATGTATGTTTTTGGCCAAAACTCGTGAGTTATAGCCTACAAAAAAAATGATTTTTCGAAAATTTCACTTTTTCTATTTTTTTCACTCCATTCATTATATAACACATTACTAATATAGGTGGGTGTAAAAATGGCATTAAATTGTCCACAAAAGCAAATTTTTGAACATTTATGTTTTTGTCCAAAACTCGTGAGTTACAGCCTACGAAAAATATATATTTTTCCAAAAATTTACATTTCTATTTTTATCAATCAGTTCACTAGATTATACATTACCAAGTGGGTGTAAAAAATGAAATGAAAATAGTCAAAAAGAGCCAGTTTTTAAACTTGCCATTTTTATTAAACTCGTAAGCTAAAGCCCACGAAAAATAGTGATTTTTCAAAAAATTCACTTTTCTATTTTTTTCACTACATATATTATATAACACATTACCAATATAGGTTGGAGTAAAAAATGACATGAAAATAGTCCAAAAGATCCAGTTTTTTAAACTTGCCGTTTTTGACTAAAACTTGTGAGTTTTAACCCACTAAAAATTGGAATTTTTTAAAAATTTCACGTTTCTATTTTTTTCATTCCATTCATTATATAACACATTACCAATACAGGTGTGTGTAAGAAATGACATGAAAATAGTCAAAAACATCCCGTTTTTAAAAGTTGCCGTTTTTGACTAAAACTCGTGATTTATATAGTCAACGAAAAATAGTGATTTTTCAGAAATTTCACGTTTAAATTTGTTTCACTCAATTTATTATATAACACATTACCAATATAGGTGGGTGTAAAAAATGGCATTAAATTTTCCACAATAGCCAATTTTTGAACATTTTTGTTTTTTGCCAAAACTCGTGAGTTTTAACCCACGAAAAATAGTGATTTTTCTAAAATTTCACGTTTCTATTTTTTTCACTCCATTCGTTATATAACACATTACTAATATAGGTGAGTGTAAAAAATGGCATTAAATTGTCCACAATAGCAAATTTTTGAACATTTCTATTTTTGGCCAAAACCTGTGAGTTATTTGCCCACGAGTTTTGGCCAAAAGCAGAAATGTTCAATAATTTGCTATTGTTGAAAATTTAATGCCATTTTTTATACCCACCTATATTGGTAATGTGTTATATAATGAATGGGGTGAAAAAAATTGAAACGTGAAATTTTTGAAAAATCACTATTTTTCGTGGACTATAACTCTCGAGTTTTAGTAAAAAATGGCAACTTTTAAAAACTTGCTATTTTGGACTATTTTCATGTCATTTTTTACACCCACATATAATTGTAATGTGTCTTATAATTAATGGTGTTAATAAAATAGAAACGTGAACTTTTTGAAAAATTACTATTTTTTCGCGGGCTATAACTTTTCAAAAATTTACTATTGTGGACAATTTAATGCCATTTTTTACACCCACTTATATTGGTAATGTGTTATATAATGAATGGAGTGAAAAAAATTAAAACGTGAAATTTCCAAAACATCATTATTTTTTGTGGACTATAACTCACAAGTTTTAGTAAAAAATCGTAGCTTTTAAAAACTGGCTGTTTTGGACTATATTCATGTCATTTTTTACACCCACCTATGATGGTAATGTGTTATATAATGAATGGTGTGAGAAAAATAGAAACGTGAAATTTTTGAAAAATCACTATTTTTCGTGGGCTATATATATTTATATATTTTGGCTAATCATCCTATTTACCGGGGCACCACTCCCTATTTATTGATATAAATATTGGATACAAAATTCAATGACGGATATAACACACCATTAGTACACTTGAAAAGCAATAAATAGGAAGGACTCCTCCCTTACATTAAAGCACCTATATTAAGTTTCGAAAAAGAATTAAGGAGTACTACCTATAACACATTATCAATATAGTGGGTGCAAAAAATGGCATTAAATTGTCCACTATAGCAAATTTTGGAACATTTCTGTTTTTGGCCAAAACTCATGAGTCTTAGCCTCCGAAAATAGTGATTTTTCAAAAAATTTCACATTTCTTTTTTTTCACTCCATTCATTATATAACACATTACCTATATAGATGGGTGCAGCATTATGTCCACAATAGCAAATTTTTCAACATTTCTGTTTTTTGCTAAAACTCGTGAGTTATAGCCCACGAAAAATAGTGATTTTTCAAAAATTTACGTTTCTATTTTTATTACACCATTCATTATATAACACATTACCAATATAGATGGGTGTAAAAAATGACATAAAATAGTCCAAATCAGCCAGGTTTTTAAACTTGCCATATTCTACTAAAACTCGTAAGCTATAGCCCACGAAAAAATAGCGATTTTTTAAAAATTTCACGTTTCTATTTTTTGCACTCAATTCATTATATAACACATTACAAATATAGGTGGGTGTAAAAAATGACATGAAAATAGTCCAGAATAGCCAGTTTTTAAAAGTTGTCGTTTTTTACTAAAACTCGTGAGTTGCCCACGAAAAATAGTGATATCTCAAAATTTTCACATTTCTATTTTTTTCACTCCATTCATTATATAACACATTACCAATATAAGTTGGTGTAAAAAATTGCATTAAATTGTCCACAATAGCAAATTTTTGAACATTTCTGTTTTTTGCCAAAACTCGTGAGTTATAACCCACGAAAAATAATAATTTTTCAAAAATTTCTCGTTTCTATTTTTTTCACGGCATTCATT
Source organism: Ophiorrhiza pumila (assembly GCA_016586305.1). Taxonomy (NCBI): domain Eukaryota; kingdom Viridiplantae; phylum Streptophyta; class Magnoliopsida; order Gentianales; family Rubiaceae; genus Ophiorrhiza; species Ophiorrhiza pumila. Next base: position 1,185,688 of record BLIW01000007.1, read on the forward strand.
ATATAACACATTACTAATATAGATGGGTGTTAAAAATGATATGAAACTAGTCCAAAACAGCCAGTTTCTAAAAGTTGTCGTTTTTTACTAAGACTTGTAAGTTATAGTCCACGAAAAATAAGGATTTTTCGAAAATTTCAAGTTTCAATTTTTTAACTCCATTGATTATATCAAACATTACTAATATAGGTGGGTGTACAAAATGGCATTAAATTTTCTACAATAGCAAATTTTTGAACAATTCTGTTTTGGGCCAAAACTCGTGAGTTATAGCCCACGAAAAATATTGATTTTTCCCAAAATTTACATTTCCATTTTTTTCAATCCATTCATTATATAACACATTACCAACATAGGAGGGTGTAAAAATGACATGAAAATAGTCCAAAACAGCTAGTTTTTAAAAGTTGCCGTTTTTGGCCAAAATTCGTAAGTTATAGCCCACAAAAAATATTGATTTTTTCAAAAATTTACATTTCTATTTTTATCAATCCATTCACTAGATAACACGTTACCAATATTGGTAGCTATAAAATGACATGAAAATAGTACGAAAAAGCCAGTTTTTTAAATTTGTTGTTTTTACTAAAACTCGTGAGTTATAGCCCACGAAAAATAGTGATTTTTCAAAAATTTCACGTTTCTATTTTTCACACCATTCATTATATAACACATTACCAATATAGGTGGGTTTAAAAGATGACAAGAAAATAGTCCAAAACAGCCAATTTTTAAAAGTTGCCGTTTTTTACTAAAACTCATGAGTTATAGTTCACGAAAAATAGTGATTTTTCAGAAATTTCACTTTTCAATTTTTTTCACTCCATTAATTATATAACACATTACCAATATAGGTGGGTATAAAAAATGGCATTAAATTTTCCACAATGGCAAATTTTTGAACATTTCTATTTTTATCCAAAACTAATGAGTTATAGCCTACGAAAAATAGTGATTTTTCAAAAATTTCACGTTTTTATTTTTTCACTCCGCTTATTATATAACACATTACCAATATAGGTGGGTGAGAAAAATGGCATTAAATTGTCCACAATAGCAAATTTTTGAACATTTCTGTTTTCGGCCAAAACTCGTAAGTTATAACTCACGAAAAATAATGATTTTTTAAAAATTTTATGTTTTTTTTTACAACATTCATTATATAACACATTACCAATATAGGTGGATGTAAAAAATGACTTGAAAATTGTCCAAAACAGCCAGTTTTTTAAACTTGCCATTTTTTACTAAAACTCATAATCTATAGCACACGAAAAATAAGGATTTTTTAAAATTTTCATGTTTCTATTCCATTCATTATATAACACATTACAAATATAGGTGGGTGTAAAAAATCACATGAAAATAGTCCAAAACAACCAATTTTTAAAAGTTGCCATTTTTTATTAAAACTCATGAGTTATAGTCCACGAAAAATAGTGATTTTTCAGAAATTTCACGTTTCAATTTCTTTCACCCCATTTATTATTTAACACATTGCCAATATATTTGGGTGTAAAAACTGGCATTAATTTTCCAAAATAGCAAATTTTTGAACATTTCTGTTTTTTGCCAAAACTCGTGAGTTATAGCCCACGAAAAATGGTGATTTTTCAAAAAATTTACGTTTCTATTTTTTTCACACCATTCATTATATAACACATTACCAGTATAGGTTGGTGTAAAAAATAACATGAAAATACTCCAAAACAGCCAGTTTTTTAAACTTGTCATTTTTTATTAAAACTCGTAATCTATAGCCCACGAAAAATAGGGATTTTTTAAAAATTTCACGTTTCTATTTTTTTAACTCCATTCATTATATAACACATTACCAATATATATGGATGTAAAAAATGACATGAAAGTAGTCCAAAACAGTCAGTTTTTAAAAGTTGCCATTTTTTACTAAAACTTGTGAGTTATAGTCCACGAAAAATAGTGATTTTTCAGAAATTTCACGTTTCAATTTTTTTCACTCCGTTCATTACATAACACATTACCAATATAGATGGGTGTAAAAAATGGCAATAAATTTTTCACAATAGCAAATTTTTGAGCATTTCTCTTTTTGGCCAAAACTCGTGAGTTATAGCCCTCGAAAAATAGTGATTTCTCAAAAATTACACCTTTCTATTTTTTTCACTCCATTCATTATATAAAAAGTTACCAAAATAAATGGGTGTAAAAAATTTAAATTGTCTACAATAGTAAATTTTTGAACATTTCTGTTTTTGGCCAAAACTCACGAGTTATATACCCAATGAAAAATAATGATTTTTCAAAAATTTCACATTTCTATTTTTTCACTCCATTTATTATATAACACATTACCAATTTAGGTGGGTGAAAAAAATGGCATTAAATTGTCCACAATAGCAAATTTTTAAAAGTTGCCATTTTTTACTAAAACTCGTGAGTTATAGCCGACGAAAAATATATATTTTTCGAAAAAATTTACAATTCTATTTTTATCAATCTGTTCACTAAATTATACATTACCATTTTAGGTGGGTGTAAAAAATGACATGAAAATTGTCCAAAAGAGCCAGCTTTTTAAACTTGCCATTTTTTACTAAAACTCGTCATAAGCCCACGAAAAAGATGAATGTTTTAAAAATTTCACGTTTCTATTTTTTTCACTACATTCATTATATAACATATTACCAATATAGGTGATTGTTAAAACTAACATGGAAATAGTCCAAAATAGCCAGTTTTTAAAAGTTGCCATTTTTTACTAAAACTAGTGAGTTATTGTCCACGAAAAATAGTAATTTTTCAGAAATTTCACGTTTCAGTTTTTTTTCACTCCATTCATTATATAACACATTACCAATATAGATGGGTGTAAAAAATGGCATTAAATTTTCTACAATGGAAAATTTTTGAACATTTATGTTTTTGGCCAAAACTCAAGAATTAAATATCCTACGAAAAATAGTGATTTTTCAGAAATTGCACACTTCAATTTTTTTTCACTCGATTCATTGTATAACACATTACCAATATATGTGGGTGTAAAAAATGGCATTAAATTTTCCACAATAGCAAATTTTTGAACATTTCTGTTTTTGGCCAAAACTCGTGAATTATAGACCACGAAAAATAGTGATTTTTCAAAAAATTTACGTTTCTATTTTTGTCACACCATTCATTATATAACACATTACCAATATAGGTTAGTGTAAAAAATGACTTGAAAATACTCTAAAAAAGGCAGTTTTTTAAACTTGCCATTTTTTACTAAAACTCGTAATCTATAGCCCACGAAAAATAGGGATTTTTTAAAAATTTCATATTTATATTTTTTCACACCATTCATTATATAACACATTACCAATGTAGGTGGGTATAAAAAATGACATAAAAATAGCCCAAAACAGCCAGTTTTTAAAAGTTACCGTTTTTTACTAAAACTCATGAGTTATAATCTACGAAAAATAGTGATTTTTCTGAAATTTCACGTTTCTATTTTTTTCACTCCATTCATTATATAACACATTACCAATATTTTTTTCACTCCATTCATAAAGAGCATTACTACTTGGGAAGGTTCTGAAGTAGTTTTCTCTCTTTATTTTAAGAAATCTGCATGTAATGAAGTAGTACTCTAAATTTATATTCTCTAGGTTTAATTTGTAACGGTGTGACGGGTATATCCGACACCGTATTTTGCTCATGGTAATATATATATTTTTAAAAAAAAAATTGTCCACAATAGTAAATTTTTGAACATTTCTGTTTTTTGGCCAAAACTCGTGAGTTATACCCAACGAAAAATAGTGATTTTTAAAAAATTTCACGTTTCTATTTTTTTCACACCATTCATTATATAACACATTACCAATATAGGTGGGAGTAAAAAATTGCATTAAATTGTCCACAATAGCAAATTTTTTAAAAGTTGCCGTTTTTTACTAAAACTCGTGAGTTATTGCCCATGAAAAATAATGATTTTTCAAAAATTTCACATTTCTATTTTTATCAATCCGTTCACTAGATTATACATTGCCATTTTAGGTAGTGTAAAAATGACATGAAAATAGTCCAAAACAGTCACTTTTTTAAACTTGCCGTTTTTTACTAAAACTTGTGAGTTATAGTCCACGATAAATAGTGATTTTTCTGAAATTTTACTTTTCAATTTTTTTCACTCCATTCATTATATAACACATTACCAATATAGGTGAGTGTAAAAAATTGCATTAAATTGTCCACAATAGCAAAAATTTTAAAAGTTGCCGTTTTTTACTAAAACTCGTGAGTTATTGCCCATGAAAAATAGTGATTTTTCAAAATTTCACATTTCTATTTTTATCAATCCGTTCACTAGATTATACATTGCCATTTTAGGTGGTGTAAAAATGACATGAAAATAGTCCAAAACAGTCACTTTTTTAAACTTGCCGTTTTTTACTAAAACTTGTGAGTTATAGTCCACGATAAATAGTGATTTTTCTGAAATTTTACTTTTCAATTTTTTTCACTCCATTCATTATATAACACATTACCAATATAGGTGAGTGTAAAAAATTGCATTAAATTGTCCACAATAGCAAAATTTTTAAAAGTTGCCGTTTTTTACTAAAACTCGTGAGTTATTGCCCATGAAAAATAGTGATTTTTCAAAAATTTCACATTTCTATTTTTATCAATCCGTTCACTAGATTATACATTGCCGTTTTAGGTGGTGTAAAAATGACATGAAAATAGTCCAAAACAGTCAGTTTTTTAAACTTGCCGTTTTTTACTAAAACTTGTGAGTTATAGTCCACGAAAAATAGTGATTTTTCTGAAATTTCACTTTTCAATTTTTTTTCACTCCATTCATTATATAACACATTACCAATATAGGTGGGTATAAAAAATGGCATTAAATTTTCCACAATAGCAAATTTTTGAACATTTCTATTTTTGGCCAAAACTCGTGAGTTATAGCACACGAAAAATAGTGATTTTTCAAAAAATTTACATTTTTATTTTTTTCACAACATTCATTATATAACACATTACCAATACAGGTAGGTGTAAAAAATGACTTGAAAATTGTCCAAAACAGCCAGTGTTTTAAACTTGCCATTTTTTACTAAAACTCGTAAACTATAGCCCACCAAAAATAAGGATTTTTTAAAATTTTCATGTTTCTATTTGTTTCACTACATTCATTATATAACACATTACCAATATAGGTGGGTGTAAAAAATGACATAAAAATAGTCCAAAACAACCAATTTTTAAAAGTTGCCGTTTTTTATTAAAACTCATGAGTTATAGTCCACGAAAAATAGTTATTTTTCAGAAATTTCACGTTTCAATTTTTTTCACTCCATTCATTATTTAACACATTACCAATTTAATTGGGTGTAAAAAATGGCATTAATTTTCCAAAATAGCAAATTTTTGAACATTTCTGTTTTTGGCCAAAACTCGTGAGTAAGGCCACGAAAAATAGTGAAATTTCAAAAAATTTCACATTTCTATTTTTTTTCACTCCATTCATTATATAACACATTACCAATATAGGTGTGTGTAAAAAATGGCATTTAATTTTACACAATAGCAAATTTTTGAAAATTTCTGTTTTTGGCCAAAACTCGTAAGTTATAGCCCACGAAAAATAGTGATTTTTCAAAAATTTACGTTTCTATTTTTTTCACACCATTCATTATATAACACATTACCAATATAGGTTGGTGTAAAAAATGACATGAAAATACTCCAAAACAGCCAGTTTTTTAGACTTGCCATTTTTTACTAAAACTTGTAATCTATAGCTCACGAAAAATAGAGATTTTTTAAAAATTTCACGTTTCTATTTTTTTTTCACTCCATTCATTATATAACACATTACCAATATAGGTGGGTGTAAAAAATGACATGAAAGTAGTCCAAAACAGCTAGTTTTTAAAAGTTGCCATTTTTTACTGAAACTTGTGAGTTATAGTCCACGAAAAATATTGATTTTTCAAAAATTTCTCGTTTCTATTTTTTTCACTCTGTTCATTACATAACACATTACAAATATAGATGGGTGTATAAAATGGAAATAAATTTTCCACAATAGCAAATTTTTGAACATTTCTGTTTTTGGCCAAAATTCGTGAGTTATAGCTCTCGAAAAATAGTGATTTCTCAAAAATTTCACGTTTCTATTTTTTTCACTCCATTCATTATACAACACATTACCAATATAAGTGGGTGTAAAAAATTGCAAGAAATTATCCACAATAGCAAATTTTTGAACATTTCTATTATTGGCCAAAACTCGTGAGTTATATACCCCACGAAAAATAGTGATTTTTCAAAAATTTTAGGTTTCTATTTTTTTCACTCCATTCATTATATAACACATTACCAATTTAGGTGGGTGTAAAAAATTGCATTAAATTGTCCACAATAGCAAATTTTTGAACATTTCTTTTATTGGCCAAAACTCGTGAGTTATATCCCACGAAAAATATATATTTTTCCAAAAAATTTACATTTCTATTTTTATCAATCCGTTCACTAAATTATACATAACCATTATAGGTGGGTGTAAAAAATGACATGAAAATAGTCCAAAAGAGCCAGCTTTTTAAACTTGCCGTTTTTTATTAAAACTCGTGAGTTATAATCCACGAAAAAGAGGGATTTTTTAAAAATTTCACGTTTCTATTTTTTCACTACATTCATTATATAACACATTACCAATATAGGTGGGTGTAAAAAATGACATGAAAATAGTCCAAAATAGCCAGTTTTTAAAAGTTGCCATTTTTTACTAAAACTCGTGAGTTCAGAAATTTCACGTTTCAATTTTTTTCACTCCATTCATTATATAACACATTACCAATATAGGTGGGTGTAAAAAATGGCATTTTTTTTTTCAGGCTAATAGTCCCGGTGCGGGGGGTGCCACTCCCAGTTTTATTAATAGAAAATTTAGGTTACAAGAAAGGCGGATATAACCACACCATAAGTACACGATAAAAGCAGTAAATTAGGAGGACTCCTCCCTTTTACATTTCAACACTATTTATCTAGAGTTCAAGCAAAAATAAGATTGGAACTTCTTCCTATACAATGGGCAGAATATGCCTAGTGTATAATGGCATTAAAAAATGGTATTAAATTTTCCACAATGGCAAATTTTTGAACATTTATATTTTTGGCCAAAACTCGTGAGTTATAGCCCACGAAAAATAGTGATTTTTCAGAAATTGCACACTTCAATTTTTTTTCACTCCATTCATTTATAACACATTACCAATATAGGTAGGTGTAAAAAATGGCATTAAATTTTCCACAATAGCAAATTTTTGAACATTTCTATTTTTGGCCAAAACTCGAGAATTATAACGCACGAAAAATAGTGATTTTTCAAAAAATTTACATTTCTAGTTTTTATCAATCCGTTCACTAGATTATGCATTACCAACATAGATGGGTGTAAAAATGATATGAAAATAATCCAAAAGAGGCAGTTTTTTAAACTTGCCGTTTTTTATTAAAACTCTGAGTTATATAGTCCGCAAAAAATAGGGATTTTTTAAAAATTTCACGTTTCTATTTTTTCACTCCATTCATTATATAACAAATTACCAATCTAGGTAGATGTAAAAAATGACATGAAAGTAGTCCTAAACATCCACTTTTTAAAAGTTGCCTTTTTTGCCAAAACTCGTGAGTATATAGCCCACGAAAAATATTGATTTTTCCAAAAATTTACATTTCTAATTTTATCAATACGTTCACTAGATAACACGTTACCAATATAGGTAGTTGTAAAAAATGACATGAAAATAGTCTGAAAAAGCCAGTTTTTTAAAACTTGTCATCTTTTACTAAAACTCGTGAGTTATAGCAGGCGAAAAATAGTGATTTTTCAAAACTTTCACGTTTCTATTTTTTTAACTCCATTCATTGTATAACACATTACCAATATAAGTGGGTGTAAAAAATGACAGTCAATTGTCCACAATAGCAAATTTTTTAACATTTCTGTTTTTGGCCAAAACTCTTAATTATAACGTTGGTCATTCGTACTCAACGTAACTTGGCGCAGCTGGTTCGGGAATAGAATTGTACACGAATACTGACGTCTGCTTCAAAGTATTTGAATAGGAAAAACAGACAACTCAAGATGCCAAGAATTTTCTCCAGTTCTCCCGTGGAGACCATAGACAAGCGAGAGGGCAGCCCTAGCCCAGCTAGTAAAGGGATCGTGCAGTGCAGATACTGAGAACCAAGTAGTCCCCCTCAAAACTTGAGAAAATGCCAACTGTTTGAACCTTTTTCCCTGTCAAGTCCATATGCCACACATGGATAACTCATAACTATCAACAAGACCCTAAATTCTAGGAAAGATTTTTCCCAGCATAACAAGAGCATCAAGAACTTAACATATGAGGACCTACAACGTAAAAGCGAACCAGCCAAACAAATTACAATAAAACATAGCAAGATAACAGAACAGAAGGTCCAAGGTCGCTTATTATAAATGAAAATTGTCAACTATGGTTCTCAATCCATTATCTTTAAGATTTAAAGAATAACAAGATTTGTTACAACTAATAAAAGCATCCGAGCAGCTTAGATATAATCAGAAAATTCCCTCTTTACATTTCCAAAATATGGGAGAGATTCAATAAAATTGATACCTGATTACAGCAATTGATAGAACACTTGAATAATATTTAATTTGATAAGAGGTTTACCTCACTGTACAACTCTGACGCCATCATCAAAAACTGTTCAAAATTAAGGTGAACTTTTCCTAACAGAAACCAGGGTTGAACTAGATTCCAAATCTTCAACTTGATCCACATCATTCGCTCTTCTTTCCAGTGATTCGGATTCACCATCTCCTGAGGTAGCTACTACCTGGGTTGCAACTTCTCCAGCAGATTGCACATTAGCATCTGAGCACAACTTCAAAGAAGCAGAAGGATTTTGCTTCCCACCATTGTCCTTGCTGGTATCACTAGAAGTGAGCCACATAAACTGCAAATTCTCACCTTGCCAGCATTTACCATTTGAAAATGCCCTCTCAGCTGAACGGCGAGTTGAGAAAGATATGCGAGCTGATATTCTCGATGTCTCTGGCTCATTATCACTATCTTGAGGCTCAAAATTGTCCAGCTCCACAACAGAAAGATCACCATAAGTAGAGAAGTGTTCCTTCAGAACAGAAACCTAATGGAATTAAACCTGTTAGCCATTTACCACTTAAAACCAAATAGTGATTGCTGACATATCTAAATTCAAACAAGGAAAAAAATTAAAATAAAAACAGTGAAAGACACAGTAGCATATTAATTGGAAAATTCAAAACTCATCGAGCAACAAGATGAATGTGAGAGGAGTAACAAAAGAGAGATTACATTTGCAAAACCAGTAGGTAGAGGTGGAAGAATTTTGAATGCAGTGGGACGGTTGTCCAGCTTGAATCTGTTGATGACAAAAGGTGCCCCTAAAGGTGCCAATGGACGAATTGATGGTTTCAAGATTGATGGCTCTGACAATGTAGTGCAATTAGATTTCGAGACGTGGGTCGCTGCATTTTCTGCAGATCTACCAGTATCTGTTGCCACCCCAGCTTGTGGTGGTGAAACAACAGTACCTGAATCACTGGACCTTGACATTTCAATTCTCGCAACATCAACCAATGTGCCTCCTTTATGGCTCTTAGAAGGTTGATCTAATGCTACTTCATCTTTCAGACCAGTAGCCTGCAAAAAGTGAACATCAGAGACTGATATCCAGCTGCTGAACGAAAGGTTTCAAATCACAATTTCAAAGGTTGAGTAATATTATTACCTTTAACTTGTAATTAAATTATGACCAGAATGTGTACATATGACAATTTGAAGTATTGCGTATGCAAACTAAATGCCACAAAGTTAAAGCTCTCAACATCATAATTTATTTTATATGACCTTATTCCATTTTTTCCAAGCATTCTACATAGTATTTTGGAGTTGCAATCTTGAGATATAATCATGGGTATTTCCAACTTGTAACTAAATATGATGACAGCTAGCAAGTAGCAGATCTAACATCGAGTAGGACCAAGACAACAGGAAGATTACAAAATTGAACTCCACAAAGAAGAATGATTGATTGACTCTTTAAAGCTTTCGAAAGTTCTAGTGAAAGGAAGGAGTCGGTACTTGTTTCTCCAGTTTGTTCAACTGACGCCTAAACACGCTCCTTTTTTGATCAAGCATTTCCTGCTTCTTACGTAGTTCCAATTTCAAAAGCTCTAGGCTATCCAGCTTCTGTTGCAGAGGAGGTGCCGCTTGGGCTCCATTGCTGACCAGAGGCTTCTGATGATCTAAAGCAGGCAAAGCAGAAATGGAGGAGTAGGCAACATTGTTTTTAGGCCCTGACACAACATTGTCTTTTCCTTTGCTGGTAACCAATGAGCAGGTTGGACCAGTAGTAAGTGCCAGCCCTCGGGGATTAGCCTGTAAATTAACACTACTTAATCCATCATCAGGGATACTGTCCCTGTTAGCCCACCATAGATTGATAAAGCGATTGCCCATTACAGCATCAGGTGCTTTTAAGGCAGCCTCTGCTTCTTCCCTCTTAGAGAATTGAACAAAAGCTCTTCCCCCATTTGATGGGATATAAATGTCAATAACTTCTCCAAATTTTTTAAAATGCAAAAGAAGAGCGTCCCTTTTCTTATCTTTCTGAGGAATGCCACTGACAAATAGAGTACGAAGTGCCTTTTGTGATGGTTTTCTTGAATTACATCCAGAATCACTCTGTGGATTCGAAGACAATCCTATAACTTGTGAGGCAATTTCATCTGCATTCAACAGTTTCCCTTTGTCGGCAATGCCTTCAGCACCACTAATGGACTCCATGTCCTTTCTTCCTTCATTATCCAGAAGACTAGAGGAACTCAAATTAAAATCAATCTTTCTGCTCTGCGCCTCCTGACCTATCTTCTTGACAGCTACCGACTCCTTCCCCACACAGATGAATTTTGACATGTAGAAGCAGCCCCTACATTGCTTATGGAACGGTCATTATCAGAACCATCAAACTGCCCAACAGGAAGACGCTCAGAATGATCTGTATCCAACAAAGGCTCAATTTTATCCGTATTGGATAATGGGAATTAAGTTACCAGTGAGGTGATGTTTACGCATACATACTATTAACCTCGATACAGGTTGATCCAGGCATCATACAATCGGATCACAGGCAGCTACCAGATGAACCACCAATAAAAGCACCATTAACACCCAATCCATCATCACTCATTCCAGTCTTGCTACTTTTGTTCTGTACACTTTTGCTATTCATCACTGAGCCAGAGGGAGCATTTGCAGGTAAAGGTCCATGTCCGGCAGGTGTTCCCAACAGATGTGTAGTAGGTAGTGAAACAGGGAGATTAAACTGTGACAGGCTCTGCAATTCAACAAAGGAGAAATTTAGTTAACAGCACAGAGAAGAAATCTTGGCAAAGAAAGGTTCTACGGCATTATATTATAGTAAAATGGTAGAATCAAATTAATTGAGGACAATCATGTATGAAGAACATAAGTTTTCTTGTTGTACTGAGCCATAGCATATATTTTCAATGAAAAGAAAAATATAAATAGGTAAAGGAAGCTGTTCTCATCTTCATAATATGGATGCCAATTGTTCTATAAAAGAGAATAAAATAAATAATACTGTTTTCTTCCTCCAATGATGATAATGGCCATTTATCTTCTCGAAACAATCCATTATCTGTTTCCACCACGATTCTCCAGGCTATTCAAGAATTTTTGTATTAGCTTTCCTCTTCTAGACAGCATCTCTTTCTAAAAACTTCATCTGCGTCCTCCAACACCATTCTAACAGCGTTTCAATTGATTTTGATACAAGTGAACTTAGATTTTGGTTTTAAAAGGGGAGGCAGAGTCCAGTTTTCTTGCTATCTCAAGTACAAAAGCTAATAAAAAGACCAAAAGGAGATATAAACAATGATTGATGCACAGAACCACTGTATTACTCCAATGGACTCTTTCTGGGTGTGCCAAAGGGGTAGGGTGCACAATGGGGAGTTCCAACAATATCCTTCTTAATGGAAAAATAGGATTGCTAAAGGTATGAGACAGATTATAATTGGAAGTGTAACCTATCGCTATTTATGTAGAGGTTCAGAAAACCATTCCTAAAGCAAAAATATCAATTTGTTTTATTATAGGGGTCTAGGACAGGTCTGAAGGACTATAGAGAATCATTTATGTGAATTTTTACCATTCAATGGCCACTCTGTTCCTCATCTTTGAAAACTAGACATGCACAAAGACACTTGCAAACTGAAAAGCTCACAACCTTTGCACCTATCTTCTACAAACAATTTGCAAATTATAAACTTAAGAAATTAAGACAGATAATTTCTCCTCTAATGCCAACAGAACAAAATATTCTTTAACAAATGTTCTTCAATCAAATCTTTACCTGAACATCCTCAACAACTATACGGTTGACACCATGTTCCATGGGACACATGTCTCCTCTTAAGCAAAAACCAAGCTCCTCAAAGTCTCTACATCGCGGTCGAGGAATGCCCAAGCTTAAAGGAGGATTAATAGATGGTTTTAGTGCGCCTTGCATACCAATAGTATGAAGAGTATCAAGCCCACCATTAGGTATTGCTGGAATCAACCCAAATGCATTCCATGTTGCATTCTGCACATTTGAAACATTTGGTAACCCCCTCCCTGCAAAGAGACTAGGAGGAACAGATCCCGGCTGAACAAGTTGAGAAGCAATGTCTACAGAACTGAACCTAGAATCACGTTGGCCCCAGGAGCTAGATTCTCTACCTCTACCCCTTGTTGGACCAGGGTCAGCAGACAGTGATTGGTTTAACCGGATTCTTTGGTTTAAATCCATTGGACTTCGGGAATATGATGCTATATGTTGGCGTCTTTTTTCAAATCTTCCAGAAGAGTCTCTCTCCTGATTGATAATGTTGTGGTTTTTCCAGGTTTCACTATACTGAGAACCACCTTCCCTGTAAGCATGCCCATTATCAAAAGGCTTGTTCCGCTTTCTGTATGGTCGTGTCAAAACTAGTTCAGAGACATCCCCCTCTAAAGATTGAGAATGAGCTTCCCGTCTGCGATGCTTATGATTACGGTCATCATCATCATCTTCACTGATTTCTTTCTCCTCAGGATCACTACTAGGAGAAAGGCCTGGCTTGGGAGATGAAATATTTAGGTCCATAGGCAACATCTGAGGAACCAGGACCAAGTAATTTTTTATAGCATCAAATTCGATGCTCCAGGCAGATGAATGAGAAAATCCACTTTATACCAGAATAGGTAATTAGCAGTAGCACCTGAAAGAAAGAGAAATAGGTATGTTCAACAGAACAAAGATTTATAGCAGTAATGGTAGCATCCAAAAACTTGGTTAATCAAATTACATGCATGAAGTGTTTCAGTTGAAAATTCGAAAGAAGAAAATGACCCTAGAAATAAAAGTACAAAACAGTTACTTTATAAGTGAAACATAGTGATATAGACAAAAGCATGAATTTGAAGATATAGAATTCCTTTTCTGGCAAAACCCAGAAAGACGAAATGATTATAGAAGTCAAAGCAATGAGTTTTATAACAAATCTCCTGGGTTCTGAGTCTAATTTAATTGACAATGCACTCATCAAACTAATGGTAAAGGCATCATCAGTCAAAAAAAAATCACCTATCTGAATTAATTCGAAATTACAACTTTAGAGATACTTTAGCGTAATCATTTAGGGAGGAGAAATTATGACATCATTTCCATATAAACTCAATGTATGACACTGAGAAAACACCACTCAAGCTACAACAACAACAACAACTAAGCCTTTATCCAACTAAGTGGGGTCGGCTATTTAAAGGTCTCCTACGTACATGTCCAAACCACTCAAGCTAATATAAATAATTTCAGCTCATAACAGTTGATCGGCGATAACGGTGCTAGATGTGTGCGTGTGTGAGAGAGAGGGGGAGTGGAGGAGAATTTGTGTGCCCATATAGAGAGACTTGATGACTTATTATTGAAGACCATAATCTAAGCTTCACTAAACAAGTCAAGCATGGGACCTACACAGTTGTGTCATCTCTTAAATTAGCATGAGACCTACATGTCATAGACGATGTTATATTTAAGTCCCCAAATACTTCTCATCTCCTATGAGCTTGTCATTTATTTGACAAATAAGTAGCAGATTTTCATAATCTCTGGCGAAAACCAATTAATAAGCAGCATGTATATAAATACGTGAGTAATACGCAAGCGTAAAGTTACCAAACAAGTAGAACTTTTGGCGTTAAATACTTAAAAGAACATATGGCTATCAACAGTAAAGTAAATGCAGACTAACTTCCACATTTCCATCCAACCAATCAAAAGCAATTCTTTTAGATGAAACGCACCCAAACCTCAGCTGTTCCTACTAAACTAGAAACTAAGGCGGACCTAATTATCCACAAATTCAACCTCGTCCCAAACAGTGAGAAGTCAATATGCCAAACATGAATTTCCCTCAACAAACATCATACTTAAACTTCAGCCCATACTGCAAAATCTCTACACATCCTTGAACAGTAAGCTACATACTGGTGTGGGCGTAGTCATCCATGAATGCCCACTATATCTTAAGCCCAAAAAAAGGAAGACCTAGAATAAACTAACACTCAAGGGGCCAACTACACCCCGCTGTTTAGAATTACCTAAAATAATTGCGAACGTAGAAGGGGGAAAAAAAGTAAAAGAGGAACGCGGAAAAATGTCCCAAAACCCAAACCCTAGCTAAATTCAGGCATTTTGATTTTATAACTAAAAAATAAAAAAAAAATCTCATATCGCGAAATCCAATGCCAATAACAAATTAATTAAAATTATAAATGAGCAAACCTGATGAACCGAACAATTGCGAATTAGGGCTCCGAACTCCGATTGTTTATCTTTCCCTATTCGTATATCTGATTGTATATGTCGAAGAAAGATGAACAGCTCCGGGTAACTTCAATAATGACCGGACCGTTCCGTTCCTTTGCACCTTAACGAATTAGTATTTGTGTCTATAATATAATCTGTATATGGAATAAGGCTATAATATAGCTCCTTCTGAATGTCGCCTTCTCTGTAATGAAGAAGAAAAATGAGGAAAAGGGTTTTACAGCAGTACGGATGTGGTAGAAAAATTTCAAGGTAAATTCAAGAAAATCACCCTCATTTCATATTTTTGCTAAAATCTAATAAACATTCCACTGCTTTCTTGTTCTAAGTTAAGTGGCAAAATAAAGCTGTGCCAGTGTTTTTTTTTATTTTAGTGAAATTGTAATTTGGCCCCCTGTAGTTTGGGGTTGAATCATGAATGTAATCTAGAGAGACGACATGCACAGTGCACGGAGGGGATCGAACAAAAATGGAAAATATACTTAGAAAAACGTCAATCAACATTTCTACCATTGGATAAAAAGAAAATTAATAATATATCTGTATTGGACTGTGGGCAGGCCTGTGGTTCCCGTTTTACAGCCATTTGGGTTGGGCTTAACATTGTATGATTGATATAAAACTATAACTAAGCCCAGCATTTTAACACGAGCCGATTTAGGTTTGTCAATGACCTTAATGATTTTGTTTAGAATACGTCAGAAGGTTGTGTACTTGTGTTCATGCGTTATACAGTTTTAGTATCTAAATTCTGCCTATTTAAAGCTATAAAGAGAGTCTAGATATCTCGTTCAAGAAACCTTAATGAGTTATGAATAATAACTTTTTGTTTTGTTTTTCAATCATGTAATTTCATTAATCAATTAGGAGGTGAGGCAACAAATAAGCTTTATAAGCGTTGGAGAACACTAAAATAACTTGTTATCACTAGAAAGTTAACAGACCTTTATTTGTTTCTAAGGACTCCGGCTATGTTTGGAAGACATAAATTTTGTGATTTATTTCACAATTGTAAAATGAGCTGTTTGTTTTGTTTAATTTTTCTATCAAAATTTTTAAAAACAAAAACAATGTTACAGTAATTATTTTTGCTACAGTGTTTTTTATAAATAAAATATTAATTTTGAATTTAAATTTTAAATTTTAAATTTTAATAATAAACAATTCTTTCCAACACAATTCCCATCAAAATAAATTAATAAAATATTAATTCAAATTTAAATTTCAAACTTTTATTAATAAAAAAATCTTACTTACAAATCCCAACAAAACAAAATCATTTATTCCTAAAACTCCCAAAATATACTTTTCTCATAACAAATCCCAAGGAAAAAAATTTAATGATATAATTCAAAAACGCCTCGTCCAAACGGAGCTAAGTAACTATAGCTGATTTTCACTTTTCATGTATACACATAGAATCCGTTAAAGAATCTCAGACAAGTTAGTCTAGGATTTTAACTAGTTCTAACTGTACTATTATCCTGTGACTGTCGAGTCTTGTAAAATTTTGCAAGTAAATAATGGAATAATTAACATCTAAAAGTTGAAACCTCGCCGGAATGATGGTTTTGTGGAGAGTAAATCTTACAGGAATGGTGAATGTTTTGTACTTCATTCTTTCCCTAAGAAGGTACATACATCCAAAAGTAAGAGATTACAAGTTCATTTCCAGGCTTACAAAGTGTGCACCAAAGAGACGCCAAAAGGAAAGAAAGCACGTCATTAACACCCCAAGCAACAGCACCGGCAAATTGGAAAAGGGGACAAAGAACATAGAAACGCACATTCATACACCATCAGCCAAAGGGTTAAATAACAGATAAACAGATGCACCCATCATTAGCAACCAAAAATATTATGGAACAATGCGAGAAAATTCCCGACATCCAAACAGCTGTGTTTTCAGTAAAAGCTGGCCCACGAGACGAATGAAATAATCTTCTGTACATTAACACAATATCAGAAGTAGGTAAATTACCGACCAAACCACCCTCGCGGAGGCTGGACATCCCCATCATTCATCAATTTATCTAATACCACATTCAGATCAACAGATTGTCCATTCTCTGTCAATCTCCGAACTGTTGCTCGAACCTGGTCTCTTGAAAATCCCATGTTTGTGACTTTGTCGACCACGTCATCAATGGGAACCCTGTTTCCGGAACCTGGAGAACCAGGTCCACCACTTACCCCAGTGGCAGTAGGCACTGCATGAGGTAGAATACGAGCCGTAGGGAGCTGTGGATAACCACTACCACCACCATGGCCAGTAGCAGGAGAAGACATTTGCTGAGGTTTCACTGGGGAGCCGCTGCCATACTGGGAAGATGAATTGCTATAGGGATATTGTTCCCCAGAACCCGACGGGGGGCCAAATGTACCAGAAAATCCTGGACCGGGTCTGCTAGATGGTGGCTCATACATGTTGGCTGGAGCTCCATAGAACTGCTGGTGGGGAGGTGCTGCACTTGGTGGATGGGGAGGAGTTTGGCGTATAGTCGGAGGATAACTCTGAGATGGTACATAACCTGATTCTTCAGGATGATGGCCTAATGGAGGATGAGGTTGCAAGGGATTCACAGCTGGGAGAGAGGTGTGTGGTTGAGGAGGTGCAAGTGGCAGAGAATACGGCAGTTGAGGGAGTGGTTGATACTGATGCTGTGCCGGTGGTTGGGAAGAAGCCTGGAGCTGCTGTGTTGGGGGCAATTGGGAAGAAGCCTGGGGCAGCTGTGTTGGGGGCAATTGGTATTTCTGACCCAGATTTTCTGGTATTTGACCAGGTGGTGGTGCAAAATAAGGCTCCCGCTGAGGTACAGAAGGAATTTGATTCTGAGAGAAATGGCTTGGAAGCTGACCCTGAGGCGGAACATTTTGCTGAGAAGGGGGTGGTGGAGGAGCATTAGGTGGAGGGACAGATGAAGGTGGTGGTATAAGAGTAACAGGAGGAGGCTGTTGGTGAGATTGCAGACCAATAGATACAGCAGGTTGTGAAGAATCTACATGTTCAGTGCTCTGGATATCTGCATGATGCTCAACCTTCGGAACTTGCAGCTTTGCAAGATGCAGTTGAGCATCCATTATTTCTTGCTTATCCCTTATAACCTGTACACCACTGTGAACCTGTACCAACATTGTTGCAGTTAACATTAACAGGACTTCATTGAAAAAGAAACTGGTAAACACTACCCAACTTAAAATAAGATACTCCTTTAGAGTCAAGAAACGAGTTTTACAGGACTTGATTGAAATAACAGGAAATCATAAAAATGACAAGAAATGAAAAGCTTTGTTCAGTCTCTAAGCACAACTTTGAAGGGCGAAAGAGAATCAGGCTAATATGATATAGGAGTAAAAAGAGAGCAAGGAGTTTGCATCAACAAGCACATGGGTGGAGTGAATTCCCGAAAGACACCTAGAATGGAGTAGATAAAGTCAGTTCCTAGCCATGGATCCAGGTTTATGGAATATGATCGAATGTCCAGCTGGAGACTAAAAAATTAGGTTACAAGAAGCAATTTCCATAACTTTGTCTATCTTGTTTTAATTGTCTACCCATAAACACCTCATTATTTCTTTCTTAGACTTAGTAAGAATGTTACGTTTAACGAGTACAGCAAAACATAGTATTTACATCAGGAAACTTTACTGTCAAAATTTGAGTATCAGATGAAAAAAAATTGTCAAATATCTAGGTTTGATCAACCAAAGCAGTGACATTAGAATTTAAACTACACTCAATAGTTAATCTCACGCAATTACTTTAGCAATTTTTCCCCTTAATAATTTGGCATTTCAGCAGATTTGTAAGAAATTGCTGGAGAAAGTTGAGGACTTATGATGTTAATGGCCACATAGTGCCAAAACAATACGCAATCCAAGCACTTCTGCTAAAAAGAAAACCGATCACCTGAGTGAACTTGTCAAGGACCATTAGGAGAAATAAACTTAGTTGTAGTATATCCATCAAGAAACATCCAAAACAAATTACAAAGCAAGGAACTTCAAATTGTAGAAAAGGAAAGGCAAGGTTGCAAGAATCCAACTAAGCAGAAAGAACTCCAGAAATAGACAGGTGAAGACAGAACTCAAGATACCTCTACAACAACAACTAAGCCTTTTCCCACTATTTGGGGTCGGCAATATGGATCATATTCTATCTAAATGTGTATTTTCATTTATATTTAAGTATAACAAAGCTCTTTGATAACTCAAGATACCTGTCTGAGAATATTTTCCAACTGTCTAATTCTCCCATCAGAGCTCCCGTGATTAGTTCCAACAGATACCTTCAGTTCATCCACAGAGTTTTCAAGGTGACGAGTTCTGGACTCCAACTGCGTTAATCGTGCACTAACACTGTCCAGTGCATGCATCAAATTGTCAGCATATTTCTTCATGGCATGATCAATCTCAGACACCAAAGTTGGATCCACTTCGCTTTGATCCTTCTCTAAGACGACTCTTGCAGGTTCAAATGAGTCAAAAGAACTGTAATTCTGCATATAACATAAGAGGTCCATAAATTCAAAATAACATAAAAAAAAAATACAGAAACCTATCCATTACCAAATCATAAGTCTCCTTCGAATCAACATAAAAGTTACTCTCAAGAAAATCAGAATTCAAAAATTCGTGGCATACGCAAAGCACAAGCACGTATATGGTGTGGCAAAAATATGTAACTCTTGTTCTTCCTCAATTTCCCTCCAAAATCTCATAATACCACAAATGCACCTCAATTGCAAATTAATTAATATCTTTACAGGAAAGTTCAAAAAGGGGTCTATGAAGTTGGAAGTAGTCGACATGTCCAGACACGTTAATTAATCTCAACGTCCATCCCCACTATTGACAGAAGTCTCCTTTCTTTCTCTCCCTCTCCACAAATCCTCCTCCGTAATTCATGTGTTCATAAACAATGTACGATATACCATCAACAAATACTACTTTCCTGCACGTAGATAGCCGATGAGAGGCTTTAATTTTGATAAGTACGCGTGGCGATTTGACTACATTGTCAAATCAGTACCCAAATTGGTGTCAAGTTATTAAAAATCCTGAACAAAGGGTTCATAGGGTCCATAAATGCATGGACGAATTTAACAAACATCAATATATCAATTGCCAATCTTGAACAGCCCTAAATCATTTAAAATTTAAATCCAAAAATCCCTAATTTCATTGAACACTTCCAAGCATATATGTAATAAAACGTTACCCTGATTCCACTAGTATCAGTTTTGTTATCAGCTGAATTCCAAGCCCTAGGCACACCAATATTACTGGAATCCAATCTGGAAGGCGGCGATGATGATCCAACGGGGCGAATCGGCTGGAAATCATAGTTGGGAAGGATCTCTTCTTTCTTGTCCGAATCGGCGATGTGGTGGTCGACAGGAGGGTTTATCAGATCGAGGAAGTCGCTATTGGTATTGTTGCTTTGAGAATTGGATAGATCCATAATCTGTTTGTCCATAAACTGGGACGTATTCATCGAGTATGCTCAATTGACACTACTTATTCTTCAAACACTATGAATAATCAATAAAAATTCGATCTACAACGACTCTGTAAATTAGTATATACAGAGACAGAAGAAGGTGCAACGGCCGTGGATTTAGTCGATAAATTTACGACTTTAAGGTTATTCTTACGTTTGGAGTTTGCGGTTGAAGGGTTTTTGAGTGTTCACGATGGGAAATTGAGATGCGTCTTTCTTAGAAATTTATCTGGAAGAAGACATACTATTATCTAACGTTGCTTCCTCATGACAGTTTGGATGACTCGGAAAACTACGTCGTAACAGTTAAAGTCCACGCCCGGACGACTTTAAAGGCGTTATTTTTTACGGGATTTAGAAGTCCACGCTTCTTGCCGCTCTTAGCACTACCCATGAACAAGAGTAAGTGTAGATTGGGTTCATAAATGCATCAGTAGATTTATCACAATTTTAAAATAATAAAAATTATAATTACGATTTCAACATTCATATAAAATATATATGTTTATATGAACTATATGAGCATAATGGACTTTAAAAAATGTTGGTACATCAACTGACATTTTATAATTGAGTAGTATTATATACAGTAATAACAACAAATTATAGTTCAATTGAGGAGCGAAATGTGTACAAATTTATCTCTTAAAATAAAGGAATTTGATCTATATAGTATCTTAAAAGGGATTAGTACACACTACACAAGGTTAAATTTGATTTACATGATATTTCAATCCTGCTCAATTTAAGACTCTATAATGGTTCTACTATAAATTTTTATATGGGTAAAAACTTGAATGAAGTTACAATTTCTGTTGAACACTGAACCATACTAATCAACCCTGATTCCTACAGGCTACATGCTGTCTCGGGTGGCTAAGTCAGGACTCGAGAGGTAAGTAGCCATGGTTTTAGTAATTGGGCTCTAGGTGCATAAAGGATACAAAAGAAGCCCGTGAACAGCTGACAAAGCCCAGACCTTAAGCATTTAGGGGAAGGAGAATGAGAGGCTTGAGGATTGCCTATTGCGGTGCTGTGGTATTTTTTAACAATTAAGGGAACAAAGGAAGTTTGTATTTTGTGCCGGAAAAAAGATCGCCCACAGAGTCAGAGAGACTACATAAACTTATAACTGTTTTATTGCTTTTGCTTTAGTTTACATGTTTTGCATACAATATTCGTGACTTGGGCCAAACCTCATAGTTAGCTAAAAAAGATCACCCAGCTATCAAAACTGGTAGTCGATTACAGAAAGCCCAGATGAATTGGGCCACAGGACCTGAAGTATAACCATTTGTTCTTCATACTGAAAAGGCACATCATTGCCATTGATACGGCAAACTACGGGTTTTTCCGAAGAAAATACCCTCATTTCTCCAGTGCCCTTCACTCCAATTTGAACAGAATTGGCATCGTGATTAAAAATCATTGTTTGGATTGCGCCACCGGAATTGAGCATATTCACCAGACCAATTGGAGCAAATTGGACACTTTTACTCAGGACCTCCACGGGAGAAACTGTTATAAGCTCAAAATGGAACGGCTCCAGGGATATTGGAATGGTGTCGTTTGGTTTTGAGAGCACCAGCTTCTTTTCTCGGAACAAATACATGGCAAACACTTGAACTCCATCGACTGAGATAGGCGATGTTCCGTGTTTCCACTCCACATCTTTGGGACCAGCAGTGGAGGTCACAGCATGAGAGTATTGGGAGGCGCATTTGTTGCGTCTTGCCTCTCTGCACCATCCTCCACCTTGGCAGTTAAATGCCCCAAGAACACCAGTGTACTGTTCCAAGAAGGAATAATACACATATTAACAACATAGTTTAACAATCAACTAAGAAAGAGGCCAATGGTTTCTAAATACTCCACCAAATGAGCTCTGAAAATTAGTAAAAACTCTCACCCTATTGAGGTTCCATATTTTAAGCATGGTTTTCCCATTGTGAAGAGGGTCTTCAAAGAGACAATCACGGGTAGGAAGTGCATAGTAGTGGCACCGCAAAATTGAACCGTCAGGCAAGACGAGGGTTTTGAGCAGCTCGAAGTTGTGCTTTCCGACAGAGTCGCTTACATAGATAGGTCCACCAGAGATGGCTCTGGAGGCAGCATGAAATTGAGCACATGGATGAGTTGACTGGAACATGTCCCAGTCGGGGTGAATGAAGTTACCCATCCACAAACTATTGTAAGCACAGTGAACCATATGACATCCTTGTAACCAAAATGTGCCATTGGGATCACCAGAAGGATCAGTGCACCAAAAGTCATCTCCTGTTGACAAGCGGAGTAAATTGTTTGGTTCTTATAATGAAAAGGAAAATAGCATCTTCATCAAAAGTAAAACAAGAACAGTGAAAGCATGAATTATGAAACTTACCAACACGTCCAAGAGCTATAGCTTCTGTGCCCAAGAACATGAAGTCGTTGCAATGCTCCATACTGGCAATTACACCATTACCTTTGAAGTGGTTCTTGACGGAAGATGTGAGGGCTTTGTAGTAAGCTTTGGCAAGGTCGACTCTACCCCCATAATCCTCGCACAGCATTTCAAGCAGCTGCCCATAAACACTTTCACTATTTAGACAATAACCAAAGCGAACGCTAAAGGACAAATAGTTACTGTAAGAAGCTTTTGACATCGGATAAACAAAGAAAGATTAGTTGAACCATAAAAAAAACCGTTTGAACGAGCCGACAAAAGATTAGCATTACAAGGAATATTTAATAGACTGGAGATTTGTCGTAAGAATGACCATATATAATGTGACACCTGGCACGAATTAATTGAACTGAGAAAAGTCAAATAGATAAAACTGAAACGCAAATCAATCTAATTGATGTAAAAGAAAACACGTGGATGGTATTTTTTTCTTGGAAGTTGGAAGTTAGAACTCACATGAATAACGTCCACCTTGACTCCATCAATCCCAACCGATTCCAAGTGAGAGTGAAGACCTTCGTACAATTTGTCAGCAATCTCCGGTGGGACCAACCCAACCCCATTATTCACAATCTTATCAACGGCCAAATCTTCCATTGACAGCTCTAATCCAGGGGTCAACTTCGGTGCAATGACTCTTGATTCCGGCAGGCCCGAGATATTGGGTCTAAGCCCGCCCCAGTACCCACAAAGTGCATGCCACACATAGACGTAGTCTACGCTTTTAAAGTTCTCCTTTAGGTCCCGGACAAAAGCACCCATTCCTTTGTTCGTGGCACCGGTTCCGGACTTTTCGGGGCTCTCGTAATCTCTGAATTTGTAGTTCTCTTGGAATTTTATGAGCCTGCAGGGCATTTGTTCGCCTGCGGATGTTCTGTTCATCCCTTCTGAGGTAATTGGATCATCATCGTGCGAGATGGACTGCCACCCATCGTCAATGAGCACAAGCCCAGGTGGACACCCGCCGTCCACGAGACCCTTAACACCCTCCCACACACCTTGAGGATGTACGTTAAGGTAAAATGCGTCCCAAGTGCACCAACCGAACTTGTCCACAATACCCGGTGGAGTCTTTTCCTCCAAGAGTTTGAACGTCCCAAGGTGGAACCTTATAACTTTCATGGCATTTTTTACCAAAGTGAACGGATCATCACCTGCATGCATGTAAAGAGCACTCCGGAACAAACCGTCGGTGACTTTTGTGGATCCACTTTCGACGCAAAGGTCGACATAATCATCTTTTCCAGGTTGTAGGGAAGCCCGGAAAGGTCCTTCGAGGAGTGGAAGAAGCAAGACGTAGGGGCGACCAGAATCGGACTTATCAAGAATGACTATTTGAGTTTCGTGTTCAAGTTCACTGCCACGTGTTCCAATCCAGTGAGTTGTCCACCAAACCTTGAACCTGAAAATGCTCATGAATCTGATGTCTTTGAGCTTGCCAAGTGGCACCACATGATGACTTTTTGGGTCTTTGGTGTCGAAACCGACGAAGCAACCCGAAGAGGTTGTGATCTGCTTGTCAGCGGAAGCGTAAGGTGATGGTGTGGCGACGATATTAGGTGGAACTTGGGATAAAATGACATGGTCATTCACCATGAAGTTGGATTCTTCAAGAGTGATTGATGACAGATTGCAGGCATCGTGAAGGACTGTGATGTTTGGGCCACTGCTGCTCAGACTAGGAGCCATTGATCAAGCTTCAATAAACTTAAAAAGATCAAATAAGAGAATACAAGAGTATGGGAGTAGAAGAGAAAGTGTAATATTCTTTACGAAGCAACAGTAAAGAAATAGATGGAATATAAAATTGCGGTTTGAATAATTTTTCTGTGATCTTGAAATGAACGCTAGCTAGCTCTTTTTTTGTTGTTATGAAGCTCTGAATGAAACTGCTGTTATCCAGTTCTTGCTAGCAATCCAAATTTATAGGGAAGGGGGGAGGCGACTGGTGAGATAAGAAATTTGAAACTCGTAAGAATAAGAGACTTCAAACGAAGGTGGGGTGGGCGGTTGATTTCTGGTGGGGCAGAGTGTAGATAAAGTGTATTAATTATAATTATCCAAATGTCAATCTCATCGATAAAATTTATTTTCTCCCAAATCTCATGGAGGCATTCATCCACATTTACGATTTGAAAGTAATTAAATAGTCTGATTTTGCTGCCAAGTACTACTGATTCGGCACAGCAAAGTGTGAAACCAAACTATACAGTTTGACCATTTCAATGGATAACAACTCTGCAGATAGTTTGTCTTCAGCATGCACAAGCACAACTCCTTGTGTCGTTCAGGTTCGCTTAACAGTTGAGCAACCGCCATTATTTTTAAGCTTTAACTTTTATAGTATAAATTTTTTGGCTTTTAATTATATTAAGACGTGTTAGAAATTCTAATACAAATTCAGTAACCAAGCAATTTTATAACGTGAAATAATTTAAGTAAAGGGTGATTGCAAATAAATTTTACTTGATCGAGTATTAATAGTTGTAGCTAGTATGGGGAGTAAAAGTCTACAATCAATCTAATCTACTTACTCCGATCCTCTACGTCTGTACGTGAAAGAGTCGAACTGCATCATCATGCATGCATTAATTGATTTCTTAGTTCTCTTTTCCTTTTTTTTCACCCTTAATTTTGCGTTAAGTTCCCATGCATACATTGCAATATCGGATTATAAGAGGACAAGGAAACATGCAAGGTGTACGTCCCTAATGAATCAAGAACCCTGAGTTTTCTTTTTTGCGAATATTATCTTCCTTTTTCGTCTCCTAGGCTTTTCATAAGAACACTTACTTTGCGCCCCCGATACGTACCGATAAGATTTCTTTAAACTAAAGCTATTTTTTCCTTTGATCCCAACCTTTTTATAATTAGGGAATATCCCTTATCATAAGTGTAAAGCAGTTGTCTCTTGCGTCAAGTTCCAGAATTAGTTCAAGTAACTCATTACGAGTCAGTCGGTTTTATTTTGCAAGTTGAAATTCTCTAATTTAAGTTTTTGGTTTAGAATGTTTAGTATAAGAAATTTTAATCTAGGTTATCTTTGATTGTATTGTTAGTGTAGTCATAAGTCATTTAATTGCTGAATAATCTCTATCGTTTGTACGTCCTGAGGATTTCTTTTGCGCGTTTTGTAAATTTCCAGCTGATCAACTTGCACATTTGTTAACGTAAAATAATGTCTTATCTAAACCTAAAAAAAAAACAAAAGAGAGAGAGAGAGAGAGAGAAAGAGAGAGATCTAGATTCTAGGGAAAGGAATATGCCGTGATACGAGGATCTCTAAATTCTAGACATCTGGCTTTTTCAATGGTGAAACTGCAAAGAAATTTCATGTTGGACCCAAGATCCGGATCAAAACATTTTTTCTCAGGATTGACAAAGATAATGCCTTGAGAGTAAAGGGGAAAATAATGGTTTAATTGAATATTCTTAGTGAATGCGTGTGGTTCTTTTCCGAATAACAATTGGATTCCTTGTTTACCTTTATTTGAAGAGAACTAGGCCCATAAACTTAAATTTATTATTGTTATGGGCTAGTTCGACCCAGTGCACATTACGTTTTGATTTGGGTCGGTGGCTATCCACCATTTTGCCAGATACACGGAGAGAGGGGCCAAGCAGCACCGACCCTTTGTATACTGGGACTGGATTCCATCTAGGGAGCATTGAACGGCAGTGGAATTCTTCCAGGACAAGCAATCAAATATTTGAAACACTCTCTGGTCTCTAGTTTTTTTTTTTTTCCATTTAGGTTTGGTAGTCTCCATAGACTAAAATAAATCCTAAATTGGAATATGGATAAGGTTGACGATCGGAAAAGTCACTAACGTTGTACTGCGACTGTTAGTTTCACCTACAAATCTAACTGCCACATGTAGCATAAGCAGCTCACACTTTTTCCATCTTGCATTTTCAAATCAGCAGCTTCCCCGTTGAATAACGGATGCATTATATTTACATCTGTAAAGCCCTCTCACCTCACAGGTATATTATAGTGCGATCGGTGACGTAATTACGATGAATTTTTTTTACTTTTTGGTCGGTGTAATTGAAGCGTAAACAGGGAAATTAGTTGGATGAATATAAAATCAACCGTCTCCACGCTGTTTTCCCTTTTTAAGTAATTATTATTATTAATAATAAAAAGATAACCTGGTTTGGGGCGGGTGCGTGCGTGGCCAAATCTAGAATCAGGGAATTAAATTTCAATGCTGACTACGGAAGAATTAATTAAATGTTGATTGCCACTAGTCCTGTTTCTAGTGTTTTCTTTTTTTGTTTGGCGACTTTCTCATCGTTGGATGAGAAAGCCTATAATTTCAACCAATTGGTATCCTACACCAAAAAAAAAAGTACCTCTTTTATCTGAGTTATATGCCCTGTCGGTGTGTCGCGCCAAATGGACGTTTATCGACGGTTTTGTCTTCGGGATAGGGGAGCAGAACATGGGCATGTCAAGTCTCAGTTAATCTCTAGGAACATGGGATCATATGATCTTTTAGTCTGAATCTGCTAATGACCAAGTAAATCGTCAAAAAGGTTCCCAAGTATAAATATCAGTCCAACTATCAATCCTTCCCCTTTTTTCTCTCTTTTGTCCTCGTGGTTTCTTCGTATTTCTTCGCTTTGGTACACGCACTTTAGTTTAACACCGCTAATTAGCTGCCTACTATTTGTTTTGTAGGGTATACAATCCAAAAAGTACTGGTTTAGGGCCTTTGGGCCTTATCAATTTCGCGTTTATATCATACCAATGGAGCTCTATAGCATACAATTTCGCAGATAGCATTTATCCAGCATATATTGGTCCAAACAAATCAATCTACGTTGTTATCCAGTCCATTTCTCATCCTTGCATGAGTTTTAAGGTTTCTCATTCTTGTTTGGTATACTTCAAATGATCAAATCGTTTGCCAATACCTCTTTGATAAGTTCTGAGGTAGTCGCATCGAGAAACATCCTCTTTCACCTTTGAACAGAATGATTATTATTACATACACCAGCTACATACTGTACACAGTACATTGCACTTACAACTTTTTGACCTACCCTTCATTACACTTACACCTCTCGCACTCTGAATTTTTATTGTATCAGAAAGTAACAAGCTTCTAAACCAAATATTTCTCGTACGTGGTACCAACTTAAAAATGATTTATATTTAGTCAATGTCAAGAGTTACTTGTCGTGGCTTTCACCAATTGACTCAATTTCAGCTGTACACAAAGCCTGTCGGGGGACTCCAGAGTGCAGACTGAAATGAAAACAAACACAAGACTCGTTAAAGTTACTGTAATCTTGGAATGCAATCAAGCAGATCCACATATTACAGTAAAATTCCAGAAACATCGCCTTCCAGATGTTGAATATCATATTTTGAAAACTCAGGATGTGGCATCAAAGCAAGTTAAGAAGATAAAAACAACTTACCATGTTAAGTAGCCGCAGAGCAGCAGGCCGAGTAAACTTCCTTGCAAACAGGAAGCATGGAGCAGGTCTCTCTTTACTAGTGCACCACTCTCTCCGGTATTCGGTCTCATAATAAATATTATCAACATCCTGTACAGGTTGTAAAAATTCCATAAGTTTGTCTAAATCTAAAAGAAAACTGTGGATAACTTTCTCCAGCATGGAAAATGTAGCAATGTCCCCATGGAAAAAACAACAACAGAATGTCCTTGTTGCTCTGACTTGCTACTGGACTATGAGAACTCCCGATGGATGTTTTGATTAGGCTGCCAGATCATATTTGTTTTACCTTGATCGATTGGATGAGAGTGGAAGTAGCGTCAGCTAATTTGTAAGTCACGGGATGCCATCCTCGTCGTTCACGGTCTCTCGAAGATGAAAGATCCCATGATGTATGAGTAAGTGACCTCCTCGTAATTTCTCCTTCAAGACCTTCATGCTGAATCAGAAAATCAAGACATAAGTTACATAACATGAGCCTTGTGCATATGACGAAATTTTAACCATACCAAAGGCTTCAAGGATAAAACTTCTTTTCCATATGCAACTCCAAAATCTTCACAGAAAGGAGTTTTTTTTTTTAAATTAAATTTAAATCCACATCTTTTCAGCCCCACGGCCAAAGCATCTAAGCTAAAGCAACAGTAGTATGACCATAGTTGTTGGGGTCAAACACTGAAACCAAAACTTTTTTCCACCTAGGTCCCTGGAAAAACTGACCTGTGTCTTAATATCTTCAAACTGTCCCAATTTTTACCCAGATACAAATGTGGAAACACTATACATGCGTATCTATTAGATAGATTAGTTGCACCAAGAATATTCCTATACTTAAATATCATTATTCTCACTTTACAAAAGCTAATGTCATCTTCAAAGGAAAAAATAGAAAACAAAAAAGAAAGTTCAATTCAGAACATGCTCAGCAAATTGACTGGAAAATAAACTTACAGCAAGTAGAGTCTGAACATAATGTTCATCTGGTATGCAATTATGCTCCTTAGATGCATCTGCAGGCTGCAAATGATAATAATCATAGGAAAGAGACACTGATTCTCCAAAAATAATTTTTATGATGTTTGATTTTCTTTTCTCACTAAATAGGCAAGGAGATTAATCCTAATCTCTCTTTTTTAATGTCTACTTTATCTATCACATTAATATGAAAAGATACTTCCAACATTGCAGAAATGGATATTGTAATTTTATTCAATAAACTATTAAGAATTAAAATAGTTGAAGGAAAGTAGAGAACATGCTATACCTAAAGAGAAAGTTAGGAAAATCAAGGAGCACAGTTTGTTGGTTGTATGAAATGTTTCAAAATATTACTCTTATTTCTCACTTAAGGAAAGCCGACATATCACTGACGTAATCCCAAAAGGAAAGTAACACACCCATTTCAGAAAGTAGGAATTACAGTAAAGCGTGTCAGTTCATCAAGAGAACTACAAATGTGGAAAAACTGGTGAAAGTCAGTAAAATAGAAACTGAATAGAAAAGATAGAGCACTCACAAGGGGGTGATCCCGCCAAAACTCAGGCAGTGACCTCCTCTGCAAAGTTGTGAAATGTAGCTTGTGTAAGAATACAGGAAGACTTCCTCGACATATTTTCAATTGCATATGAACACCAATTCGGTCCATAAGAAATTTGAGTGCACATGAACTATAAAATATGGGAGAAGCATTGTATGCAGTCAACGACGCATAAACAGATTGATTACTTCTTTGGTAACCGCTCATCCTTATTTTTCTGACTTATTCAACCACCAGTTGCCAAAGATGTTCCCATGAAAATGCAAAACTTCAGAGACAAACTTTCGTGTATGCATGATGCACGCTAATCATATAAGTGGCTTTAGTGGCATATTTTGCCCTGCTGCAAGGCATTCAGATAAATGGAGTTCCAAAAACCATTTTTGAGTATTAGATAACTAAAAACTTTTAAGAGAATGTGCTAGACAGTGAACACTTTAGCATTGCATGTTTTACATGTTAAAAACACTTTTTCCTCCCAAAACTGTAGGTGCTCAACAGGAAAGAAGAAAACCTTACCTTGCACTGCAACTGGTACACTGGAAAAACAATGTCATCGTGCACAACAATATCTGCATGCTTTCTGGTCAGAACAACCCACTGCAAGGAAAGAGCAGAAAAAACACAGTTACAATTCAGTTAAAGTACTCATTTTCATAGCATACTATCTGTCCTTTTGTTTCTCTTTCCTTCTTGCTGGTCATCCTTTTCATATATTTATTTCCTCTCCATACTTTCAGAAACAATCACTACTGTTTTGAACTGATACCTGAGATCCTTTTCTCCAGTTTTCAACAGGAATTACAGGATGCATCTTAGGATTGTAACGGCCTTCTTTTGTATCAGCAAAACTAATTCCATCAGTAAATCAGAAGAGGGTCATGGACTCAAATTATGAACACTTTACGATAACTCACTAACAAACAAATACTGAATTCAAGAAATAAATAGAAGAACCAAAAAGCACCAGCCCACTTACCTATCCACAAAGCTAGTTGAGGTGGACATTATGTAGTCATACGTGTAGCTGAAGTTGTATAAAGGTATGCAGCTGAAATAACGATTAAATTAATTACAGTTTGATCGAATGCAGTTAGAAAACTCACCATCAACTAGCTTCTCAACAACTGGTTGAAACTGTGATAAAATTGCTTGCTTGAAACTACTACCTCATAAAAGAAGATACAACAGGTAAAGCAGCACTAACAGTGCAAAAACTCACCTGTCTGAAAGAAAAACGAAGCGCTCATTGTGCAGATCTTCCAGTGCATTTTCAAGCAAAATACGTTCTGCCTGAAGCATGCTTGCCTCTCCCCAATCTACCTGAAAAGAAAAGGCACATTCATTGTACCTTATTTTGCAATTTATACAGATAAGTGAATGTATAATTTGGAGCCTATTTCCTAATTTAGTACTTTAGTCACATACAAATCAAAACCAGGAAACCAAGTTTACCCGAGAGGCATACTTTGGAGTTTGCAGCAGTAAGAAGGGTAAGAAGGGCAAGAATAAAGTCTCACATGGACAAAACAGCAACAATGGAGAAAGCCGTGAAAAAGTTAACAGTATTCAACTGGGATGAGCTCTAGATTTCAAAAACTCGAAGTTTAGCCAAAGGTATGTTGATCAGAATTTTCAAGTAAAAGAAAAGGCATGAAAAAGTTAATATAAACTATGTATGCAATCATTTAGAAATTTTATTTTAAGCCTAAAACATCAGTGACAATAAAGTTTGCTTATTAACCATGCAGGTTCAAGTTGCAGTATGGCCTACCAGATGAAGAAAACAACATAAATGTCTATGCTAAGCTCTCTTTCAGACTACTATAAGAAAGATCATCTCAATAATTGCACAGGCACAAAAAATAAATTTGTAGTTGTGATCAAAGCTAGTGCCATTGAGAATACACAAACAGCCCATATAATTGGATTTTTTAAGATTATGTTCCTTCATATAGAAGACACCAAGACCTCCTAGTTATTGGAGTTTTCAGTGACAGAGTTCCAAGGAACTAATAGCTAAATATTTCCAAATAATGAAATGTAGTTTTACCAGGGTTCATGTTCAAAGGGTAAGGGGAAAAAACCTGTATGCTATTGTTGACTTGGCGGCTCAAAAAATATGCTGATTTCGTTGTTGCCTTGTTCAACAGGAACCCGGGTCTTGAATGAACATAAACTGAAAATTGCTTCTCCTTGTCACCCTGAAAAACCAAGATAGCTGCTGATATATATATGAAGATAAAGATTCTAAACAAAAACAAATCCACAGCAGATATCTTAGCTTCTTCTTAACAGTGCCAAAAGCTGTGGAGGCCTGAGGCAAACCCATTCAATCACGGGAAATATGCTTTAGCTTACTGAGAAGTGAAGTGTAATAATTTGAGGAATGCAGAGCTTGGCCATTAGAAGTATGGGAGAGAAGATCAAAATCTTAAAACTTTTGATTTATAATTGGCCTTCACTATTTAACCACCTATTTAATTTTAAGTTCCCGAAAGTGATAATGACCATAGCCAGATCATTGCCAAATATATGCAATTTTTCGATACTTACACAAACAGCTTAGATTACATTTGCACAACAATCTTAGATTATTTGTATGTAACTTTCAGTCCAAATCATATAAGGAGACTAGAACGATGACTTTGCAGTTATGTTTCAATACAAACCACTATGCATACCAAACTTACAGTGGTAGGAACATCCACAATTAGGAAAAGGGAAAAAAAACAATAATGATAACGCGCATTTCACAGTTGCTCACATACGTCATGGAAGCTACCTAACAATATCATAATCAAGAATATGCAACAATTCAAATTATTCTCCCAACCGACTATAGTGACATTAATTCTAGATGAAGAGCGATGGTCAAATATGAATCAAGGAACAAATTTTCGAAAGACCCACAAAAAAAAAGGGAAACTTTTGTTAAAATTCAGATGAAAAAGAAAACAACCTGAAAGAAGGCATCCCAAACCATGTCCAAAGGAAGCCGATTTCTTGCTATAAACAGAAAGGCTATCTTGGGCTTCTGTACAAATGGAGGCGACGCGGTCAGCAAAGCCAACTTCTTTATTCGAGAATACTGTCTCTCCATCAATGCCAACGTCGCCAAGCACAATACAACCAAAAGCAAACCAATTAGTTTCCTCTTCCATCTATGATGAAATTTCAGCGAATGAGACCTTCGCCTCATCTTCTTCACCTTCACTCCGACTCCTTCAAATCATGCATTTCCAAAAATGTAACTTCCACTTATAATTGTTGAAGTCTTGAGCCAGCAACGATCGGACTTATCAATAGAAATCACGGACAAATCGTCATAAAGCTGAGGAGCAAAGTAGAGTAGAGATTTTCGATAAATAAATTATAATAAGTTGGAAATATGTTGAAACTTTTCAAGAATTTGGAAGACAAGAGGCTCGTGAGTCGTGAGAGTGCAATAATTGAAAGATCGTGGAGATTGCAATTATTTAATTAATATCTTACGTAAATGCGAGGGAGCCACAAAGTGAAGGATAGTGTTCCCTTTCCCTCCCTCCAAGTTTAAAGTGAGACTGAGAAAGTGGGCTGAGAGTCTGAGACTCTCTCTCTGAGTAATGAATTAAGGAGATGTTTCGTCTAGAAGAAAGCGGCCACTAGTTCGTTGCTTGTGCTGCAGGTGCAGGGGACCGGGCCAGACCCAACCCCGCCTTTTTCTTTTTCTTTTTCTTGCCGCCGGGGCCGGGAGTCGGAGATGCTTCTATTTATTTCAACGTATTTACGCCCTTGCCAGTTGCGAATATGGCAAGAATTTGTTCGTGGTCCTCACTTTCTTTCTATTGACTATTATCAAGAATTTCTCGATAGTCCCGAGCTTAGTAAAAACTATAAAAAAAAAAAAATGCGCTGTTACATAACCTATGAACAACTATAATTGTGTGGAGTCTGGTTCACGCTTTTAATAAGCTAATAATAATCATTATCCTTTATTGCATCATAAACAAAAAGGAAATAGGTTAAGTTAGAAATTCTCTAATGCTTTCTCTATCATTTTCATCCCTGTTTGTTCATTTTGATGAAATTCAAGATCTCGCAATATAACTAGGAATGACGAGACACAAAAGAGAGAGACGTTGTTAAATAATGTAAATTTACAACTGAAAGAAACTCTCCGTTCACTTTTGAATTTTTGAACATGCTTCACTAGCAAGTACTCCAACAGCTGGAGAAACCGTAAAGTCACGGTTCATCATTAAGAAAGAGCTATTGTAACAGAAAATTGAGAATGTAAACATTGCCATTTAATTGCTTGTTTGCTTATTCTCTATGGCGTGCTTTCGAATGAAGGCATCATTTGTATGTTGACAACAATTGAAGAGAGCTAAAGTGACAAAGTTGGAGAACAATCCAATAAGTACTGCATCAATTACTTTACTCCAATTTTAAGATGCTCCGTGCTCGCCTATTTCTAGTTGTCTTTCGTATTTCTATTCTATACATTAACATTACCCTACTGGCCTGAGCTTTTGGGATTACTTTAATAGCTAGTTTGGCATTATTTATTGGTTGATCGTAACTCGAAAGTATATATATGATGGTGTGGTGGTGAACTGGTGAAGAGTTACATCAAACATGAGATCAAGTAGACTACTTTTTAAGCTTCAAGCTTAGAGTCAATATTAAAAAAAAAAAAAAAAAAGCTTAGAGTCAATATTAATAAATCAACATCTAGTTTAATCAATTGCATTGACATATTAAGAAACATGCATCGGTGCATGTGCATTACAACTTGATCATACAGCTGTATTCACGACTTTGCAATACCACAAATTCTTGTTGATTGTCAATCACAAGTAGGGGTGTAATCGAGCCGAGTCGAGCTCAAGTACACCCCTAATCGAGCTACTCGAGTTCGGTAGGTGTTGTATTCGAACTCGAGCTCGAGCTCGATCGAGCACCCCTTTTTGAGCTCGAGCTCGATCGAGCACCCCTTTTTGAGCTCGAGCTCGAGCTCGACTTCGAGTACCGAGTATCGAGCTCGATTTTTTTATTATTATTTTAATTTTTTTTAATTATTTTAATTTTTTTAAATTTTTTTATAAAAAAATATATGATGTATTTGTAATTTTTCAAGATTAGTTTGGTAAAATAATAATTTACTATAAAATTAAGGACCAAAATATAAATATAAGTAGCTTAAATTAAAATTTATTAAACATTAGGGACTAAAATATAAATATAAAAATAAAAAATAAAAAAAACAAAACTACTCGAGTATCTCGACTCGAGCTCGAGCGCATATAATATGAGTTCGAGCTCGACTGGAATTCGAAGGCGAGCTACTCGAACTCGACTCGAGCTCGGTCAAATCGAGCTCGAGTCGAGTAGTTGACCGAGCTACTCGCGAGTATCTCGATCGTTTATCACCTAATCACGAGCGTCGTACCAGGATATTTCGTTGGTTTTCTTGTTTGTTGAAAATGCATGATAGGAAGAGGCCAAAATCACGAATTATTGATTTCAAAAGCTTTGCTTTTGCTGATGTAGTTTAAGTTTTTCATCCTACACCACTACCATTACCATATTGGAGGAAGGCCAGGCCAGCTCTTCGACTATATATAGTTTTTTATTTATATTCTATGCATAACTCTTGTTATACTATGATGCAATACTTTTATAAAACATTTAAAAATTTTATTTGTACTTATAAATTGTTTTCACAAACGAGTAAAAAGATTAGCGGCCATTCTAATTGAACACAGTAATGCATTTGTCGTAAAAATTTAGCTTTTAAGACGAAATAGTGACTCATTATTGTTGGGCTGGACTTAATATAATAATCTGGCCAGTTATTACAACTTACAAGAACAATGGAACAACAGAACCAGTAGGTTTTTTATGAGGCCAAGCCCAAACAGAAAATATCTAATCTAGTAAGGCGTAAAACATGCGAATTATTGTCTCCCGCTGGGGATCAATTGCCAATTGGCTATTGCTGTTTATAAGAAATCAAGATTTCAACCTTTGAGGCCCAACCCCAAACTGGAATCCGCAAGCTGAAAAAGGAGAAGGAAGCGAGGGGAATAGCATAGTGAAAGCGTATTGGAACTTGAATCATTCCATGGAGTCTTCGTCTTTGCGTAGCGAGTATATTTTCAGAACAAGGTATTCCCGCCATTTATTCATCATAAAGCTATGAGTTTTCTTTCTCTTTTTCGTGTTTAGTCTTTATATTGACATCGTCGCTTAATCTCGGCGGATAATAATTGAATTCAGTGAAAATAATTGGGGTTTGTTCTACTGTTGACACAATTAATAAAGCCCAGTGGTAAGATTGAACGGAAGAAACCAGAGAAGGGCAACCCCTGATTTCGTTAAGTTGCCTCAAAATGACAAGAAAAGCAAATATTTACCACAATTGTGTTTGGCCACTGCCTATGGTGGCTTCAGGCAGCAGGGGGAACATGTAGTAGGTAATGGCGATGGTGTGATCATTGTCGACCATGGATCACGTCGGGTGGAGTCCAATCTTATGCTAAGTAAGTTAGTGAGGTAACATTGGTTCTGGTTCATAAAAACGACAGTAATAATCACTGTGAATTTAATCAGATTAGCTAATCACTTTAAAGTCCCTTCCTTTGGATATCTTTTTTTTTTTAACTCTTTTTATTGTTTAATTGATGATTGCCCAGATGAATTTGTGGCGATGTTTAAAGAGAAAACCAAGTACCCTATTGTGGAGCCTGCCCATATGGTATTCCTTGCTCTTACTCTTAGATTGCATACATCTTTAAACATGAACAATCACGAGCATACAATGCGCACTCAACTTACATGTAATTAATTTATGTAATGTGCTGATAGAATGAAAAGGTCTTTACCAGGATGGAGGATGATATGTAAGTTTCATGTAACAGGTTTATTTATTTTAGTCCTGTCTCATTTTAGGAGATGATGGATTTGTACTTTGTCCTAAAAGCAAGATTGACATTGTTTCTTTTTATTTTGTGAAATTTCTTATGTTGGTAGCATGAGATTATCCTCCTTTCGACTTGTATATGCTTGGCATTGTTCGTATAATCTTGGTTTAGCTTTGTGCAATTAGCTGCATATCGGGAATTTCTGACTTCTGAGAATTCATTACAGTTGTGTGTGATGTCCTCGTTGTATGCATTTTGAGAGCAGTTCTTACTCCTCAAATTATGTTGTTTTCTGTTAGGAGTTGGCAGAACCATCTATCAAAGATGCATTTAGCTTGTGTGTTCAGAAAGGAGCAAGTCGTATCATTGTGAGCCCATTTTTCCTTTTCCCTGGTCGACACTGGAACCAGGTATTCAATTTCTTATTATTGCCAATATGTTGACATCTTTGATTAAATGCAATTCTGATTTCAATCAAAATTACAAATCCGTGTGAAAGCCAGGAGTTCCGACGTCTTGCTATTTCTATTTTTTAGGATATTCCTTCCTTAGCGGCTGCAGCTGCTAAGGAACATCCAGGGGTATCATATGTTGTTACAGCTCCTCTAGGCCTGCATGAACTACTTGTGGTATGAATATTATCCTTGTATCCCTCTTATATTTAGAGTTCCACTTGATTTCCTATGTTCTATAGCCTACCTTAAATACGTACTTCTATCAATCGTTTGGAAACAAAAGCAATTGATTTTCAATTTGACTAAACAAAAACTGTGTTAAGGACTTCTGGAGCCACATTCTAATAGTAGAATGGTTTTGTAGGATGTTTTGAATGACAGAATCAAACACTGCTTAAGCCATGTTGCCGGAGATGCAGACGAGTGTTCTGTTTGTGCTGGAACAGGAAAATGTCGGCTGCATGGGTGACATTTTAGGGACTTCTGCAGCCTACATCCTTGGTTATAGCTTATAACTCAAACTTTTTGGGACAGAGTTGGAGATCAAACATTCGTTGATCATATAATTTCATGTGTCCATAGTAGATACGGAGGTGCTATCCTACAATTTTGGAGAGAGTGCAAGGCAAACAATTGGTTTTGAGGATGATCCATGGTAGTGGACTTGGATTCATTCAAGACTCAAAAACTTGAATTGGTTTCGCATAAAACTGATTGATGTAAATAAATTTGTAACATGAAAATTGTATAATTTTTATTCATTGCATATACCTAAAGCTTTGTTAGTCTAGCTAGCTAGCTCGTACCTAAATATCTGTCACATCATTTCCATATTTATTTTTTACACGTGCACATCCCCGAGTTTCTTCCATTGTCAAAGTTTTACTAGCCAGATGAAAACATCCTCTACACTGCATCAACTCAAGACTTGGTTTAATCCAAGAGATAAGACATTGAGGATGGTGAAGAAAATGGATGATTATGGAAGAAATTTTTTACTGGTAACCCGTTGTTTATCTTGGCCAAGTATGGGGTCTTTACCGTTTGGGCATCAATGCATGATTCTGCATACTGAAACGTTTGTGCAATCAACAGCGGGACTCTCCATACTCTAAAATAAGGCTGCCTATACCCAAGGAATTAAGAATGTCTAAAAAAGCGCTACCCTTCGTACGTTAAAGATCGCCGCCTTTTGAAACTTTGGTGCAGAAACATAATGCTAACGCTGGCAGTTGTTAGTCAGCCTGTTACAATGGCCGAAACGTCCAGGATTTTTGGGCAATGTGTAAAGGGGTTTTATCGCGTCCATTAGTGGTCCGTTTGATATCCAAAAACTTATTTCTATTCAACAACATATGAATAGTTCCTATCAAAGCCCAAAGGCTACAGGGTGGAATCGCGGGTCTTTGATTGGTAGATATTCATGTGGAATAGCCCAGTACCCATCAAGTATGATGCAGCCTAATTTCGCCCTTGACTCTTCGTCTATAACCCTCATTAGCTTCCGAATTTCGCCCTTAATCTTGTGATGGTCGGTGGATCATTTTTTATGTATTAATTAAATAAAATTCTAAAAATGGCGCTTTCTTTGCTTGAAAGAATTAAAAGAACAGAAGTAAGATTAACGGTAGAAAACCACGTCCGGGCAACACTTTTAAGTCGTAGAACTTCTTCAAAATGCTAAAACAAAAATAATAATAATAAGTTGGAGCCGGGCACTTGTTCATAAAAGAACATGAAGAATGGAGTATACATGGGAATCGCCTGATCATATTTTCGAATCATGGATCGAAATTGTGTACAGAAAAGAAAAGTAACATTAGTTCTGATTCATATATTTTTAATTTGAATAGTGAATTGTCAGTATATTTGATAATCTCTTATTGGATTCGGGGTAGTACTGTTGGCGTTTATTATGACAGGAAGACATTGCAGATTCATTGATGTTTTATCCTTCTTCCCGTATTCCTTCTGCTGAATTTCCCCTGAAAAGAAACAAAGTAATTTTTACGTCCTCTCGTACCATTTTATTATTCCGTTTTGGAATCACTCGAGCAAGTGATAATTTTCATCTAGATCCGCGGGAGGACCACAGAACATCCCACCCCACCGGGGGAAGTAGATGAGGGTGACCGAGAGAGCAGAGACAAGCATCATTAGACCCATGAGTGAGATGCTTGTCTGAGTTGGGATCTTTCCGGAGCCGGAAAACAGGATCAGTTGTGTCACCACTGCCCCTAAAGTCCCACCACTTCCCGTCATGCCTGATATCACTCCAAGTGATCTGCAATAGCGTACTCTTACAACTAGAGTTACAATAAACTATGAGAATTTCAGACTATTTTGTCTCATATATATGTGTGTGACCTCTTCGTTTTGAATCGTTTCTGGTAGTAATTCTTCAACTTCAGCTAAAATCAAATGTAGCCGTAAATTTACCTTTTGGAAACGAAGGGAACAACGCCGAAAGTGAGGCCCGAAGCTGCTTGAACGAACAAAGAGAAGATGCACATCACTAAAATGGAGGCCCAAAGTGTATTGACTAGCCCCAGCAACAAGCACAGTAACCCAGCCACGGTTTGCGCCCCCCACAAGCTCCACAGTCGCCCTCTCATACCAAACCTCCTCCCCATCTCATCGGAGACTATTCCACCTAATGGTCTTGACACGAAATTCGCCATTCCAAAGCTTGCAGCAATTGCGCCAGCAGTCCCCATGTCCACGTTAAACCTGTCATAAAAATACTGCGCTATGATATTATCAATTGTTAATTCTACTCCAAAACAAAACCCATAAGTCAGCCCCAGTATCCATCCTCTATAATCTTTTAAACCGTTAAAAAGAACACTGCAGCAACCGGTATCGTTTGGTTCCTTCGCAGCTTTTTGGATAACTCTGCTGTAGTTTCCATCGGGTAAATCCTGGCCAAAGACTAGTATCATAATTGCTGTTGCTGCCTGGAAAATTGCTGGCAAAATGAATGCTATGCGCCAAGCCATGGAAGGCTGTATATTTGAGGTAATGAAGAGAGAGTATAAAAGTGGCATGACAATCTGTGTGAAGCCTGTCCCAACGTTAGCCCAACCGGCAGCAACACCGTTAGCGAGGCCAACAACACAACCGGAGAACATGGAGCTCATCCAAAATTGGTTAGCCACAAAATTGGCTAAAGAAAAACCAATGAGGAAGCGAATGACAATGAAGCCCTGAGGGGATGATACTAGAGACATGGATAGGACTATTGGAACAGTAAGGAGAGAGATTGTAGCGGATGTTATACGAGGCCCGAATATGTCGCATGCAGGGCCCATAGCTATACGGGAGAAGATCGAACCGAGAAAGGAAGCGATGCCAGCCTTGCCGACGTCGGAAGCTGTGAGGTTGAGGTCTTTCCTAATGACGGGAAGGAGTGGAGGAATGGAGAGAGTAGAGAAGTAGCAAGAGAAGAGGGAGAGCCATGCGAGATGGAAGGCTCGCATGTGCGGTGAAGAGAATGAAAATGGTCTAAATTCTGTGGCCTTGTGATCAGAGTCTACTGGCAACGAGTCAGAGATTTTGCATTTGGAATGTGGTGGTTCCATGACTACTCCTCCAGGTAACTTCGATGTTGTGTTGGAAATTGGAACTTGGAATTGCCCTGGAAGTGAAAGGTGGCGACTTATATAGCGTAGGAAAGTAGGAAACGAGCATGGGTTAGGAGAAGATGGGATTTATTGAGTTTTTAGTTATATAGATTCTTTTGGATGGAAGTAAATTGATAACATCTTAGCCTGTTTATCGCCAATAATCTCCTATTTCCATAAACTAAGTCCGAGGTTAATAATTTCCAGGTTCTTTAGATTTAATGATTTCACAATGTCATCTAATTAAAACGTGGAGGAATATCGTTTACTAAGCACTTAAATTGTGTGACTATTTTTGCATGAAATTAAATTATTGTGCAGAACAACATTTAGTTCCTCTTATCTTCTTTATTTTGTCAATATTGTATCAATTGAAATAATTTTAAAATTTTAAGATTTACAATAGATCTAGAGCTAAAAAAAAAAAAAGAAAAGAAGTTCTATTCTAAACTTGTATATTATCTTCTTCATCCGTATCAATTATCACAGGTGGTAGACTTGCAGAACATGGGTATATGTATGCAGTACCGTTGGGAACTTGGGATCCCTATCTGTGCAAACCACCGCCTCCACTAAATTCAAATTCGGTTATAGCTTCAATAATATGTGGGGAAGAACAGAACCAACGCTTACGCAAGTACGCAACAATTTCCTTTTAATGGACAGAAGCGGCCAGTCATCTGTGCTGTGGCTGTCATATTTGCTTCCATTTTTCTTTTAGCGGTTTGGTTTCGTCCTCATTCCAAATCTGATTTAGACTAATAATTTAAGTAGTCCTCCCCGTTATCATAACTGATTGAGAAGAGATCCCAATATGATAAAACATAGAGTGACGAATGCCAAAGCACTGAAGCAGTTCAATAAGAAAAAAGAAAAAATGGTTGAGTGAGTGCCAAAACAATCCTCAATATCGGCTCTCAAAACACAACAGTTGTGTTCATTAGACAATTTTTTGGTCTCCCACAATTTGTTACTTGAGTCGCTACGTGCTCTCACAACATTCATCTAACACGAGTCTCTGCTTTTGGCAACATTAATCGGATTATTTTCAAGGAGGGGTGTTAAAATTGAACGTTTTATTTGTATATAATTTTTTTTTTTCCACACCTTGTCATTTTATGTAATTAAGTCATCCAAATTATGAATCAAAAGTTCATCTGGTTTGCTGATATGATAATAAGGATTTACATGATATAATATATATATATATATATATATATATTTTGGAGGAGCATGTTATTAAATATAAGTATAAAATTGGAAGACCGTAATTTATTTTATTTTTTCTTTGGGAGAAGTGGAAGATAGTACTTCGCGCAGAAACTAGAGTACAAGTTCAGTGTGATTTGCTATTAAACGAGGGTATTTTAGTAAAGATGCTAACATTTCAAACTGCACTTTAAAAACACGAAATTTTTTGAACTTCTCCATCATTCACTCCAGTCCGCCAAAAATTTCGACGTCCATCGTCCTCCGTCCTCCGGCGGGCATCTCCCTGAAACTTTCTGCAGCCTTCAAAGGTGACAAGTAAACTTTATAAACATACGAATTTACGTCATCTAAATTGCGATATCGGCAAAGCTTAAATCAAATCGTATTTTTAAAATATCTACCTTCTTCTTTTCTTCTCTGCGAGAAAAAAAAGGAGATGCGATCGCTATAAGTTCCTCTGTCGCGAATGAATTTATGTTATTCGGTATATGAAATGAGGATACGTGATTTATTCATGCATAATTTCCTATTCTCAGCATCTGAACCGTATTAGGGTGGAAATTATGTTTAAATTTCCTATTGTCGCTCTCATTTGGAAATTGAGCTCTTTGATTAAGTTTTTTTTGGTGCACAAAGAAAAAAAAAAGTCTAGGCGTTTTCAAGGAAAAATAAAAACAAAAACAAAAAAAACTACGCATTGGAATTATCATGAAGCAATAGGTTATATTTGCCGTTCATAACTTTAGTATACGAGCAAATTAACTTGTTCTAGTTCTATGTTTTTCTGCTGAGAGTTGAAATCATCATGAGGCATCCTGCATAAGTAGTTGAGACTTCTTTGATTGATGATCAATAGTTTTAAAATTCTTAGTTAATTTGTGAGAATTCTGTACTGTATAATGGATAATTCTGATATTTTGATTGAAAAAATCATTATGTGTTCATTTACTTTGGTTTTTCATTCTGTGTGCTCAGTAATAGGCTATCAAAGTCTATGGATAACTGCACATTGAGATCAGTATTGGACTTACCCGCTCCTTTTCATTCAGCATTTAGTTTCAGGTACTATATTACAGCTTTACTTCAGATGGATGTGGATTTAGTGAATATTCAGGTTTACAGTCACTTTTTGGTATTAGGATATTTTCTTCTGTTTTGCATTTCCATATCTTGTTAAGGCTTCAGTTGATCCTCAATATTGGTGATCAGAGATATGCTAAAGGTTCGCAATTCTTGGTGGATTAAAGGACTTCATATTTCACTAAAAAATTTCCTCTAACATGATTTGAAATTGCTAGAGTTTGGAAAATATTTCCTGCTTTTTAATGAATTTTCTTCTTTTAATATCAATTTGCTTAAAAATGAGATCAGAAAAATAGCAAGGACAAGAATAGCATACTCATTG
This sequence comes from Ophiorrhiza pumila, assembly GCA_016586305.1. Lineage (NCBI taxonomy): Eukaryota > Viridiplantae > Streptophyta > Magnoliopsida > Gentianales > Rubiaceae > Ophiorrhiza > Ophiorrhiza pumila. The sequence goes on from BLIW01000007.1 coordinate 1,229,201, forward strand.
CTTAAATTGAAGTAGCTGACATCCACATTTATTGCAATATGTATACTGAAAAGGTGCCCTGTCCAAGAGGACTATTGGTTCTGATGCACAAGTGAGTAGTTTGCATGCTTGGTGATGAACCTCAATAATAAATCACTATCTGGATGACTTCATTTTCATTCGATGTGCAGGTATTTCAACTCGCTGCAGAGTGAATGCTTCTCTGCTTGTTTTCTTTCCGACATGAACATGGTCATTTCAGCACCTACTGGAAGTGGGAAGACTGTGCTTTTTGAATTATGCATCCTGAGGGTTTTTTCAAAGTTCATCTCTACAGATGGAAAATTCATCCATTTAAAAGGGACTTTGAAAACGGTATATTTTCTCCTTAACATTCTGCTAAGATGAAGTATTATGATTGTAGTCATACTCAGTACCAAAATTAAATGACTTAACAATATTTGACACTAATTTAATCTTTGAATCTTTTGTTATACAATCTTCAAGTAGTAATCCATTCATGCTTGTATGAGTTTGACGGTCTGCTATCTGCTTGTGCTGTGTTTTATAGCTAAAAATGTCATCTGTTGAAAGCAATTTATTTATTTTTTAATAATTTTATTCTGGCAATTCAACTTGTTGTATATTCTCTTGTTGAGCAATTGTGTTCATTTTAGACCATGAACTACATGTCTTTTCAATATTTTTAATTCAAACAATCTGTTGTGTCATTACTTTTATGGCAACTAAATTGGATTTTTCAGCAATGGAATTTTTAAAGGTGGAATTGATGATTTTCTTACTTGCATGAATTTATGCCTTCTAATTGTTGCAGTATGTTCGATAAGCAGAGTTCTTTGAAATTGCTCATTCTGTAACCTAATGGACCAACATTTTATTGTTCTCGTGATGTCAAGATTTACATAGCTCCATCAAAGGCTCTAGTACAAGAGAAACTTCGTGATTGGAACCAGAAGTTTGGGTCATTAGGTGTACATTGCTTGGAACTGACAGGTGACAATGAAAATTACAGCATGAGGAACATACAGGATGCAGACATTATTCTTACCACTCCTGAGGTTCATTTTGAAGAGGCCAATTCATTTTTTTTCCTTTTCAGATATCTGGATCATGCTGTGAGCTTGTTCCATAGAAATTAGAATGATGTTTCCTTTTTGCAGAAGTTTGATGCCGTGACTCGCTATCGCATAAAAGATGGGGGCATGAGCTTTTTTAGTGATATAGCCCTTGTGCTTCTAGATGAAGTTCACCTTTTGAATGATCCTCGTGGAGCAGCTTTGGAAGCTATAGTTAGTAGAATAAAAATGCTTGCTTGCAAATCTGAATTGAAATCAAGTCCTCTGGCTGATGTCCGATTGCTTGCTATTTCTGCTACCATTCCAAATATTGATGATCTTGGTAAATTGTTCTTTGTAATTTATGTTTATCTCTGAAGATCTGATAGAATTTGTATTATCTAAACTCTGGTTATTGGAGTAAACTGATTTTGACAACTTTCACTGTGGTAGCTGAGTGGCTAATGGTTCCCAATCAAGGAATTAAAAGGTACCTGATGCCATCTGTTGTTGCTCTTATCAGTACCAGCACCTATGAGATGACTTATAGTCTGTCCTATTTGCTACAGGTTTGGAGAAGAAATGAGACCTGTAAAGTTGACTACAAAAGTTTTGGGTGTGCAACATATTCCTTGTGGTCCACAATATGCATCTGTTGTATTTTCCTTTCTTGAGTTTGACAGAGCAAACTGTCGCTTGCAGGCTACACTCCAGCAAAAAATGACTTCTTATTTGAGAAGGTATGCATATCTCCTCATCAATTTGATTTGTGGTTTTATTCACTGTAGTAAACCTCATTAACGAACAAGGACTATTGTCTAATCATCACGAGCTAAAATCTTTTTCTGATGATTTACTCCAACATCTGATTATCCAGCGGCTTCAGAACTACATTTTTGGTAAGCGCTGACAAAGTATTATAACAGAATTTATCTCTCTTCAAGTTTCATATGGACCTAAATAAAAGAGATTGATTTGCAGACATACTAATGCAATATTCTAGAGGAAGATCTGCACTTGTTTTTTGCTCAACTAGAAAAGGAGCACAAGAAGCAGCACAACAACTCACTCAAACAGCAATGACCTTTGGTCATTCAAATCCTTTTATGAGAAGCATAGAACAGCAGCAAAGGTTGAGGGAAGCATCAGTTTCATGTGGTGACAAGCAAATGCAATCTTATATACTTTATGGTGGTAAGGCTTAACTTGTTCTAAGAACCTCCACCTCCATCAGAAAAGTAAACAAAATAAAATCCCGCTCCACCCTTCGAGTAGAACTTTCCTGAGTTGTGTGCTTTTGGTCAATGAAGATATATGAAAGGAAGGAATACTCTTAGAAGTCTGCAAGGCTCATTTCTTCCCTAGATGCTAATAATACATGTTGGTTCTGGTTTTCAAAAGTGTGGTTGTTACCTTTGGTAGTGGGCTATCACAATGGTGGACTTTCGCTGAAGGATCGCAACCTGATAGAAGGTCTTTTTCTGAGTGGTGACCTTCAAGTTCTCTGCACAACAAACACGCTTGCTCTTGGAGTCAACCTACCAGCTCATACTGTAGTAATTAAATCAACACAGCACTTGTATGTCTAATGATTATCTTCATAAATCCATAAATTCAACTTCAATTTCTTCTTTTTCCATTTTATCATTTATTTTACTTCCTGCAGTAATAAGGAAAAGGGTATCTATATGGAATATGATCGATCTATGATACTGCAGGTATGTTGCTTGGTCATGTGATGATTGAAAATAACTGTCACAGTTCATAAGAGCTTGAGGAAGTAGTACAATTAGAAGTTTATTAAAGTAGTAGTGGTGAAGGGATTGAGAAATTCACTAATGGGATATTGGGGATGTTGTAGGTCCTCTACTTCTTTGTTTCTCTATCTATTTTACTTTTCGGTTAGGTTTTGGCCTTTCTGGGGGGAGGGGAGGGTTCTCAAGGTCCACTTGTCACCATACAAACCCCTCCCTGCAAGTAATGACAAACTACAGTAGTTCAGTTTCTTTTTGTAGCCTTTCCGATTGAAAAATATTGAGGTCACCACTTCTGCAGATGTGTGGAAGGGCAGGTCGCCCACCATTTGATGATACAGGCATGGTTATAATCATGACCAGGAAAGCAACAGTAAGTTTAACTCCGTCTATTTGCCTGCCTCTTCTCTCGTCAATTGTCATAGCCATCATCACATAAATTCCACATCTGCTCTTGTTTCTCATGTTCTCTTTTACATTGTGTTTACATGTTTTAGGTTCATTTGTATGAAAATCTGTTGAATGGATGCGAAATGGTGGAATCACAGTATGTCTATTCATGGTGCCCTGGATTTCCATTATATGTAATTAAGTAGTACATCATTTGTGTTAGTTGTTAATACTATTTCTCTCTGTTTAGAATGCTTCCATGCATGACAGAACACCTAACTGCAGAGATAGTTCAACTCACCATTTCAGATATCACAAAGGCAATTGAATGGATAAAATGTTCATTTTTGTATGTGAGAATGAAAAAGGTGAGTTAGACTGTTCGTCAGTTGCTTTTGGCTTTTGTGCGCAAGTTTTTGTTTCTGAAACTTTTCATGGAAAATCAGAACCCTGAGAACTATTCAGTAAAGAGAGGGCTCCCTGGTAACCTAATAGAGAAGCATATGCAAGGTGACATGATGATTAAACTCATTAAACATTATTGCTTTTTTTTTTGTGTACACCTATTGTTTCATTATGTTTTGTTTTGCCAGAGATTTGTGTTCAGAAGATTAATGAGTTATCGCACCATCAAATGATCTGGACTGATGAAGATGGCTTCCTATTAAAACCATGCGGTAACATGAATTTGTTTGCCAACCACTATTTGTTAAATTCTTGCAAGAAAGTATTGCGATTCTTGGTCCTTTTGTGTTCAGAGCCTGGAATGCTGATGACAAAATACTATCTAAAATTTGACACAATGAAACAAATTATGCTGGCCCCTGCTAACTGCAGTATAGAAGATGTGCTTCATACAATTTGCCATGCAGAGGAAAATGCCTGTATGTGTTCATCTAAAAATACAATTCAGATAAGCTACGTTAAATTCTACAGTGCATTTTATTTTCCTGGAAAATGAAGGGATACAGCTCAGGCGCAATGAGAAGAGGCTCTTAAATGATATAAATATTGACAAAGATGGTCGGCTTCGCTTTCACATCCTTGGTGATAAAGGGAAAATAAAGAAGCGTATACAGACCAGAGAAGAGAAAATATTCGTTCTGGCAAATGACTGCCTGACTGGGGATCCTTTACTGCGTGATATATCAATGAGCCAGGTAATAGTACTTTCTAGACTTAATGGATAGAACGTATTTCCATCTCCTCAACCTTGTTTAGTAATAATTCCATGTGTAATGCTGTAGGAGATGAATTCTATTTGCTCAAATGGGTGTAGAGTTGCAAAGTGCATGAAAGAGTATTTTATCCATAAAAAAGTTTATAAAGGTGCATTGAATTCAACACTTCTGGCGAAGTCTTTATATCAGAAGCTTTGGAATGATAGTCCATTTTTGCTGAAACAATTGCCTGGCATTGGTATGGTGACTGCGAAGGTCTGTCAACAAGTTTCGTTACCGTGCTGTTGCAAAATTCCTCTTCAAGTTTGAAAAGTGTACGCTGAAATTTAGTGTCCTTTATATATAATATAATATTCAATTCAGGCACTTCATTCCATGGGGGTCAATTCTTTTGAAACCTTTCTTGATGCGGATCCAAGGAGGATAGAGATAGTCACAGGCAGAAAATACCCTTTTGGTAACCATATTAAGGAGTCACTACAATCACTACCGCCGAAGGTTGAAATGAAATTTGAGGACTTGTGCCAAAAGCAAGGGAAATCCAAGGTAGTGGTTACCATAACCAGGTTATCACAATGTGCGGCATCGACTAAACGATATTATGCTGACATGGTATGTGTTCTGTACTTATTATTTCGTTTTCCTTCTAGACATGAAAAGAAAGTGTTTCCATCTTACTTTTTCTAACAATGAAATCAAAATCTTTTCGACAGATGGTTAGCTTAGACGAAGACAACATTATTTTGTTTCATGAAAGAATAAGGCAAGTCTTAAATGGTTTTTGCAATGGTGTAATCACATTTTTCAAGGGTGTTTTGGGAAACGTGGTATGGTTAGGCACCGCCTCAGTATAAAAAACTCTGAAATTTTTACCTCAGTTTGTGAAATACACCTCAGAATATTGATTAGCGGTCTGGATTGCCTTGAATAGACCTCGCTAAGTTCTTTTATACCTCTTAATTTATCGAATTGCATCAATTTTTGGAAAATTTCTTTGTTTAGTTGCACATATTTCTCCTACCAGATTCACAATGCAATACATTTTTTCAAATTTTTGAAAAATATCATAATTTGATGTACTAAACCACTTGTATTGCTGCAGAGTGGACGAGTTTTTGAGGTACGAGGACTCTAAACTTTGAAGCCCTCGCTTTCCTTTATGCAACAGAAAATGCCTGAATGGCGCGCACTATTATTCCATCACGATGTTCATATACATGCACTTGACCTGTTTGTATGGTTTTTGATGTTTTATAGCCCATATAGTGCAACAATTCTGCTGCCGGGCTCTACAAAAGGAAAGATGACTGTGAATGCAGATCTTCTTTTCGAAGAATTCAGTAAGCTTCTGTTAAAATTAGTCATATGCAAATCCATAGTTTAGTGAAGGAAATCAAGTTTGATCTCATTGACGTCTTCAATTCGTGCAGTTGGTATTGATATTCATCAAAGCATGACAGTCAGAAAGGATATTGACTTGTATGTCACCCACAAACACAGATCCGAGCATCCTTCCACTTCCCGGCCCAAATATGAGCGCACCGCTCAAAATGGTAACGACTGTTCGTCTCAAACACCACTCGGATTGCCTAGCAGTTCGAATGATTCCAGAGGACAGCAAGATAACATGTAAGCTATAACTCAAAATCAGCAATCAAATATGTTTTATGGACATTTAGTAGTTTCCAGTTAGGAGCTTAGTCACGTAATCTTTTGTTGGATTGACCATAAATTTCCTTGTGACCAGGCCCAGTTTCAAACTTGTAGATGAAGAGTCAGAACAAGGTAACTAATGACTGTCTCACCTTTTTTCTGTTATGTTACAATCTAATTGACTGCCTTTGCATCTTTATTATAGATATGCTATATTTGGATAATCTTCCACTACCTCGTGTAAATGAAGAAGCGCCTGCTGTGGAGACGGATGATGAATGCAAGATTGTCACTGAAAGAACGGTATTTGACCACATACGGGAAAAGGCTAAAAATCTACCTGTGTTGGTATTGTCCAGCAATTCATGCTTCCCATCACCGGAGACCTTGACACTCATCAGAAAGCGAACACGTGAAAGGCATCTTGAACTTCATGAGACCATTGAAGTTCCGGAAGAAAATGCTAAAAATAAAGTATTGCGCCAGAGTGTGGTAATTCCGTATGCTGAAACAGATGATCGGAAACCATTCTTTGACCAAGATCCGACTCCAGGGAACCTCGTTGTGAGCAACACAGGTGAGTCTATATTTGAGGTACTGCTTCTCCAAAAACTGGTTTGTATGTTAAACGTAATTTGACCTCTAATATTGGATTATTGTGCAATAAAGGCACGCTGCTTCAGGTACCTGAAGATACTGAGCCTGAATCATTAACTGAAGAAACGATATTTGATCATATACGAAGAAAAGCTAAAACTTTCCCGCTGCTTGACGATTTGAAAAACACTGAATTCAAGGTAGACCTGGAGGATACTCTCTACTTAAAACGTAAGCCTTTTCTTAGTAATTCATCTGAGGGAATTGAAGCACACAACCATGGTCAAGTCCCGCTGGATTCTGTGCTTAATTCTGATTCAGATACTATGGACATCAGAAGAAATTCTACGGAGCGGAAAGATAACATGTTTTGTGGGAGCTCACTTTACATCTCTGTGAACACAGAAAGTTATCCTCATCAACCATCATGTCCAACTTTACTTCACCGACACTGTTCCACGTTTCTAACCTCAGCAGATTCCAAGGAAGAAAATTCTTTCCTGGGTTTTAAAAGCATATTTTCATTTCTTTGATTTTTTTAAGAAAGTAATTCAAAACTCCAGTACATATGGACTACATTAATTAGATTCTCTGCTTTATTTTTACCGACTCTGGTGCACTAGTTGGATAAAGCAGTCGGACTTGCAGCTTGTGGTGGCATGTGGCCCAATTCCAATTTCCCATTGAGTATACGACAAAATTAGCATTTAGGCCAATTAAATAGATCCCATTATTTGTGGTTAATGCTAAAAGTGATGAGGCAAGACACATTTGAGGGGATGCTTGGTTCGGGTTTGGGTTTGGGTTTGATTTTATGGGTTTGATATCATTTTCATATGCTTGGTTCATTAGTATGAATTTGAAAAATGTGCACTCGTATCTAAATAGTGGAGAGTTCTCTATAAGTGTTACTATCAAACCTATTGTTATTACTATTCTTACATATCAACCAAGCAGCTCCTTCGGTCGAAGTTAGACTTTTTTGAGCCAAGCATAAATTCATTAAGATGCAACTTTTCTCTGCTTGAAATTTAGGCTTGCGCCAAAGTAAGGTAAATCAATGCGCTATTAGGCTGAACTCGAAATTATCTTTAACCAAACAAAGGTGTATTATCGCTCAAAATTTTTAATATGGATTCAGTGGGTCACTAAAATTAGAATTGGGTCGGGTAAAGTTTCTCAAGACCCAATTTCAGCCTCATTGGGCCAAACTCAATTTCATAGAAGCCCAATATACGCTTTGTTGGGACGGATTTAACCCACATTGGCCCACTACAATTTTAATTGGGCCGCGTAAAGTTTCACCAGGCCCAATATATTATACATTGGGCCAAATCAATTTCAGTTAGGCCCAATATGCGTTCTCTTGGGCCGTAGTGTAGACTAGAGCGGCCCACTAAATTTGGAATTGGGCCGAGTAAAGTTTCTCTAGGCCCAATTTTTCATCATTGGGCCAAACTCAAATTCATAGAGGCCCAATATACGTTCTATTGGGCCGTAATTTCGAGCAGATCAGCCCACTAAATTTAGAATTGGGCCGACTAAAGTTTCTCTAGGCCCAATTTATTTATCATTGGGTCAAGCTCAAGTTCACAGTGGTCAAATATATTGGGCTGGAATTGAGACGGAGCGGCCCACTAATTTTGACATTGGGCCAGGTAGAGTTTCATCTGGCCCAATTTCTGGCTTATTAGGCCAAACTCTAGTTTTATACGCCCAATATACGCTCTGTTGGGCCGGAATTAAATTCACATTGGCCCACTAAAATTGTCAGTGGGCCCAATAAAGTTTTTCCTGGCCCAATTTCTGCCTTATTGGGCAACTCAAGTTTAAGAGGCCCAGTAGAGCGAGTCTATTGGCTCACTAAATTGTAATTGGGCCGGGCTAAGTTTTCTGGCCCAATATTAGGCCAAACTTAAGTTCACCTAATCTTATTGTGCCAACGTAAGTTCATTCATGAATCCTCAGCCAGGCTTGAGCAAAATAGCAAAGCAAGTACAAATATTAGTAGCATAACAAAAAAAACCTTTATCGTCATTCATATTTCGGGGCAATTATGACCTCTCAATTTTATCATTAGGCCTAATTTGGTATTTGTTGGGTATAAATTCCTTTTTGGCCTAATATAATTGGGCTTGTGGCCTAAATTACAGCAAAAAGGTGGACACATTGGACCAAGCTCAAGTTGATTAAGGCCTAATTTTATTATTTGTAGCTTTTTGGGTCAAACTTTCTTTCCTCAATGCCCGCTTTTTATTGTCGTGGAAAAGTTTCGATAAACTGAAAACCGAGATCAAGGCCCAATCTTTTCGTTATTTGGGATAAATTCAGTACATATTTGATTTTTTTTGTACCACTTGGTATGTTTATATTATTATGTACGTCACTTCCTACGAATGTGACGTATATTTGTTTTTATAAAGCTAAAACACTAATAATTAGTTAACACTACGAAATAAGAGATTATAAACATGCATGCCGGAACTTGCAAAACGATATAAGAAAGGATGCACAAAAGAGATTTAAAAAATCCACACCAATCAATGCCCATTATCATAAACACACAATTGACCTTCCTACTTCTGCTTATGCATTTGCAATACCAGGATGGGGAGGTCCGAGTGAATTATTTAATATTATTCTCGAGTCACATATATACTCATTCAATCAATGAAGAATGAATGCGTATCATCATTTTATTTAAGAGCATTCTATGTGATATTCATTAGATGTGGTGTGACAAGCAAAAATGTGTGTCCTCTCTTCCAGCTCGCGCTTTTTTTTTTTTTTTTTTAACACACACACCCTCACATGCATCCTACAGGAATAGACCTGTATGTCGGGAAGCTAACCTAACCACTGGGCTAGCCCCAATGGCTTCTTCCAGCTCGCGCTTATTACCTCAAGCATGCATATAAAGTTTTTCAATTTTGGACACTTCAATAGGGTGAGGAGACTTAATATCAAGACTTCAACCACGCCTGAAGATACGAATTCAAGTCCTGAAAATAGAGCAAAACAATTAGATGGAAAAAAATGACGATCCCATATTCACCAGGCAAAGAAATGGAGAGGAGCTCTTTACCCATAAGAACCTGGAAGAATTAAGTTAAATTATCAATAAGCTGTCCAAAGAGATATTAAACAGTATTCACAAGCACATATGTAAATGAGGGAAAAACTGTTTATAAGGTTGGAACCAATCATCACAGGAACCATCTTGTAACCAGTGAATGTAGTAAAGCCTGACGGAATGCAGCAAAGGATAGAACTCATAAAAGCAAATTGTGTCATACAAATTCAGCAAAATAAAGCAGTTCTGCAAGCGAAGACAATTTCACCAGAGTTACAGACAACTTACTAAAAGCACATTCTGGAAATGCTTTGAGCAGCAAATCTTAGTCAAATATCACCTGCTAGCCTTTTCTGAAGGAGATAGAACAAAATGACCACAAATAATACAGTTGTAAATGATGTCAAAAGTGCCTTGCAAAGAAGGCCAGATTGTGGACATTGATTTCAACAATATATTTACACCAAAATTAATCAATTATTTTACAGAAGCAAGTACAGATCAGATACCAGTCCCTCAGCCCAAGGTAACATTTGGTGATTAAAAAGCCTGTTCAAGAAGGCATTTAAAACAAAAGCACCAAGACCAGCGAGATAAGACCCTTTACCATTTCCAAAGGCACGAAACATGGGCACCAGCAACTCTCTGAGAATGAAGAATGGTGAACAGAGGGAATCTATGAAATAACAGAGATATCAAGACCCTATTAATGTGTCAAGAAACCATCATAACACGCAACAATTCAAGAGGTATATTGAGGGAAAACAAAATTAAGGTTTTAGAAATGCGACACCAGAAAGCATCCTTTATGCCAATATAATATCTAAAAAATTGAAAAAGAAGCACCATAAGTGACGACCATTCCTCCCAAAAAGTCATGAAGATCACTGCTCCTCAACCCAAGTACCAAAGGGCCCTTAATAAAGCATATCCCAAGCATCTACTCATTTTTTCCAGGAACTATTCCTCTAAACACTCACATCAATGTTCAAGGGACTATGTCAAACAAAAAGAAGAATGAAGAAATAGATTGGAAGAGAAGCAAGATTTATGCGAGCTATAGAAATGAAATATTATTGGAACCAATTTCATGTATAAAAAATGCCAAGTTCTATATGTCAACCAAATACATTGTTGATTCTGCAGATTTGAATGCAATACCAAAAAGTAAGACTATACGTTAGGTAGACAATGAAGAATTCTTGAAATTTTTGAGCTGTTAGCTTGCTAAGATTTAACAAGCACATTTTTGGCAACAGAAAAATTATGCAAAGGGAGATGAGCAGGCAACACAAACAGATACAATGTTCAAAATACATTCCTCCAACAATTATGCAGTCTTTTTCCTAGCTGAGTGACAGAGTGAGTATCTAACAAGCACATCTTCACAACTCAGACATAGAACAGAAGATTAAAAATGTCAAACAGCCAGAAATAGAGTACAGGAGCTGAAACAAAAAAAAAGGAAAAAAAAAATTTAAATCATCAGATATGATCTCTAAATAGATTTTCATCAGAATGCAACTAAGATTACTCTTCAAAAGTATTTTTTGGCCGAATGGTCCAGACAACTTCACAACTCTCAGGGATAAAACCGAATTCATCTAAATTTTTTATTTAGAGTTCCCTAGATAACTAAAAAGTAAACCACAAAATCTTTGCTAAAAGGAAAAATAAATTCAGCAGAATAGGATTCTGTATGTCACAATTTTACTCAGAAAGAAGTTGAAAGATTTCCAAGTAACTGGTTGAAAATTTTCCGAGTAACTGGACAAAAGTTATAGGCATCCTGGGTGAATATTCAAGCTGGGAAAAGAAAGTTTTTAACAGTTTATGACATCAAGGACAATGATGCATGAGAAGCTTGGTGGCTGGTATGTCTATCTTCACGGGTGAGGGCGCTATTATAAGCGTGATATCTCGATCCAGAACAAGAGAATTGCACCTTACTCTGAGTTAATTCGTGACAAGTGCTGTGAATATTGATTAGGCAAACTGTACCGCTTCCTCTATCTGGTAAGCATGTGAAGTAGAAAGCATGATACTTCTCCTATAGATATAATTATTACCTCTCTAAGACGCAATTTTTGGACAGTAATAGCTGTATGAGTGAGTCACGACTCCTTACCCATACTGTTGTAGGCGTGACATAACACGCTAGAACTATCACGCCTTCAAACTGATGAACTGACGAAACATTGCTCTTCTTAAGCCTGGAATTTTGGAAACTCTTAAACAACGCTTTCACCTCAAGGAGGTTAACAATCACGTCTCCGATTTATCAATTCGAAAATTGAAGGTTTAACAGAAGCAAATTCAAGTTTGCTGAGTAAGTCGAAGATTAGGTTCTCATCTCAATATTAAATCTTCTAATTTCTCACAAATTAAGGAAGGAGATAGGCATAATCACCAAGTAACGAACATTATATACAATCGCATACGCACCTTGTAATAAAAGCTTAAACAATTGCGTTAAAGGCGAAGTAATCATGCTGCGCCGCCGCAGGTTAAGAGTGATCGGCACCGCAATGTAAACCGGCCTCGAACCAACAGACCGCAATATCTTTCAAATTCCTCTCTTTCTATAATGACTTAGGAACGCCGATACGGCTGAGCTCGTCGAACAGGAAATTTACAAGTGATTTCTCCGGCTCCGGTCGACTTCATCGGCAATGAGCATATGAACGACAATTCCATGTCGCCGTACGGCGTCATTCTTTTATCGTGAGGTGAAATTCAAAACGTAAGAGGATTGTGAGTTTGTCCTCTGTTTTATAATTTGGGTTTTAGGGCTGAGTCGTTTAGAAATTAGAACGGGTTGGGTGTGCAAATGTTGTTCAAAATGTTTGCGCTTTCTATTTATAGTTTTTAAATTAAGTAAAATTTAATTACTTTTTACGAAACAAATGTCATAGAGAACGGGCCACGTGTCCTGTGCACGTGGCTATAATACGTGCTAATAGCGTTCTAAGTTTCCCGCGGCCTCTCCGGTCCACCGTCCACCGCCACGCCTTGTCCACTTTGCCTAGTCGAACTCCATCTCCATTCTCCAAGCAAGCAGGGGGTTGGTTTCTGCTTTCCTATCTCAATCTGTCGATTCTTTATTTCTTTTTTAAGTTTTATTTTGTTCTGTGTTATGTTATTTTTGCGTGTTTTTCCTTTTCTATGCGAATTGTGTGAGAGGTGAAAACGACCAAGACAGGAGATTGGTGCTTATACACTCACTCATTCACTGCGTACTTTTTGAATGACTAGGAGGAGCCTAAACATTTCTTGTTCAAGCAAACAGATTTTCAAGAATTAGTAAACAAATAAGCGCTGGGCATTTTGGTTTACAGTCATTGTAATTGCGAATGCTGAGGTGAAGAGGAAAGCTGGATAACAGTGTTGGTGTTTTCATTTTCATTTCCTGCCCGTTGAAAAGTTTAATTAAACTCAGATTTAAGGCAATGGTTGATTATGTACTCTTCCTGTTCTATAAAGAAAATAACTTTTATTCTTGAGATTGTAATGTTAGATCATCCATGCACTGAAGCAGAGCTATTGTACAATATGTAAAACACTGCTGTGGGTGTGCTTCAAGGATCCTGCATTGATCATTGAGGAATTTTTCTTGAATACAGGTTGATTTTATCCCTTTTAGTTTTGGGTTGACGGCCAAATTCTTGTTAAAATTTTATGAAAAGGGGAGAGAGCTAAGACAAGCAAAAATGGCAATGTTTTTAGACCCTCCAATGGCTTTAACAACATTTTGGTATACCTTTGAAATTTGAATGAAGAAGTTCTAAAATTTTAGTTCTACATGCCTTCTGGATTTCAGATGCTCTGTATTCTAAATTTTACTAGCTACAGTTATTCAATCGAATTCCTGAATTAATAAGCAAAAATGAAAAATGGTTTTTTATTCCATGGAATTTTCCATTGGCAAAATGGCTGCTCACAGGATTGGATATGTAGCGTACAAAAGGTCCGAGTATTATGAAATAGATACTTTTGGGTACAAGTGTTGGGCTCATGGCAGGAGGTCTTTGGAAGATGCACCACTGGAAAAACCAAAGGCGAACAAAATAATTTATGAAATGCTTGACCAAGGCGAAATCAGTCTTGTGGTGGAAGAGAAGTAGGTATGATCATCACTCATCCGTGTTTATGTGGCAAAGTTTTGGTGTAATCTATCCTTTTCTTCTAAGGATTTTGGAACATGCATGTTTCAATGTGATGAGATAATCTTAATGTTATTTTACTGGTGATAGCTGTGGGTAAATGTATTCGTTGTATGACGTACTGTGTGAGTGTGTGTTCTTCGATTTAACACAAAACTGCCGGGATGGGCCGCAGGATACGGGATGCGGGTGTGACCGCCCAAATTTGAAAAATTATTCTAACTTCTTGTAAAATTTGAAGAAATTCAATTGAATCTTTAAAAAATTAAAATATAATTTTTATTATGTAATTTTTCAGTGAATCCTTTGTGACCCCAACCTTGTTCATCAATAAATGGCATGGTGCAGTGGAGTTGGGGCTTTAAATACTGATTTTATTAATCCACCTGATACTGAAATGAGCTTTTACTTGGAAGATGTCCTCACCGGGCTATCACCGCCGTCCATTTACACCATTGAAAAGGAGGGGCATGTGGCAAGAGAGCATATCTTAATCATAGCAAAATGGGGTCCAAAACAACTGCCCATTTTCACCTAACGCTAATCTTAATTGGAAAAATGTTGACTCTACAATATGCCAAATCAGTAGGGAACCAGCAAAAGACTTTATTACAAGTAGGCCGTGCTCCTCGGCGAGTTGGCAGATCAATTCAAGGGTCCCAACCATTTGCGCCACGGCATCCGGGTGCATTTTTCACGCAGCCAGACAGCCAGTTGCGGTGGATGCAGTATGTCATAATCATCATTTATCAATGCCGCCCTCCCCTTAAATACGAATAATTTCAACCCAACCTTCCCTTTTGTGACACAGTTAAGCTAATGCAGTACTTTTACACTACGGCTCACTAACACGTTACAAAACTTCTGTTGTTGCGTCCTATAAGACTTCAAAATTTCCAAACAGAAATCCTCCAGTTTAATGCTTTACAATGGTTTACTAGAATTTGAATATTGTATTAGGATATTGAAATCTAACGATCATTATTTCTTCATCTCTTCACTTCTTCCTGGTCCACTCGAACTGTGCAAGGTAGATGATTCTGTAGAAGTGTAAGATATTTCAAGCTTGTTGAATGCATTGCGAAGTAAACTGCTCGTGCTACTGTAAGACCCCGTGGAACTGGGTGCCAGGACACTAGCATTCACAAATGGCGGTTGGTTTGGTTCAGGAATTTCACTATTAGAATCTGTAAGCATTCGAACGACCTCATCCATGGAAGGTCTCAAAGATGCGGAAGCTTGTGTGCACAAAAGCCCAATTTTAAGCACTTTGTATGCCTCTTGTGTTGGAAAGTCACCTTTGAGGCAAGGGTCAACTGATTCGCTCAGTTTATCCGTTTTGTAGAATGTCCAAACCTGAAACGACAACTAACAACATAAGTTCGACAAACTAACGTTTAGAAAACAATTTTTTGTTTATTCATGCCTGAAATTGAAGCCTTAAGTAAGTTAACTTGTGGAATATAACTTGGTATTGGGACTTACCGATTGCAGAAGAGAACCAGAGTCTCCCACAAAAGCGTTATTCTTCCTGCCACACACGATCTCAAGGACCATTACTCCAAAACTATACACGTCTGCCTTCTCCGTTAGTTGTCCTTTGACAAGGTATTCAGGAGCCATATACCCTCTGCACAGTCAAATTATCAAAGTTGAAACCCGTTTTTAATTTGCTTCGCATGAAAAAAGACAATTTATCTTACAATGTTCCGGCAATTCCAGTGCTAAGGTGAGTTTTATCCTCGGCGAAATGCCGGGCCAATCCAAAGTCTGCAATTTTCGGAGTAAGATTCTCATCAAGAAGCACATTGCTGATTTTGATGTCCCTGTGGACAATTCTGATCTCGGCTCCACCATGAAGAAAAGCAATCCCTTCTGCAGTTCCAACTATGATTTGAAAGCGCTCCTTCCAACTAAGAATCTTAGTTTTGTTCTTATCTGCAAAATAAAGTCTCCCAGTTTCAGCGGCTGTAATTTAATTAATGGAAGGGTAGACTTGCTAGTATAAGAATGGGAAGGCATAATGGTATTAGTACCAGAGACATACTGCTCGAGGCTTTTGTTGGGCACAAACTCGTAAACCAACAGGCTCTCAGGGCCTTCAATACTACATCCCAAAAGTTTCACGAGGTTCTTGTGTTGAATTCCACTGATTAGGTTCACCTCATTGAAGAACTCATCCACCCACTGCCTTGTATTGAAAAACAATCTCTTAACAGCAATAACTTTTCCATCAGGGAGAGTTCCTTTGTATACAGAACCAGCTCCTCCTTGACCCAGTTTCGTCCTTGGGTCAAAATAATTTGTCGCCTTCTCTAGAGTTTCGTATTTGAAGTTCAAATTGGACTTGTTATACAAACTTGAGATTCGGCCTAAATTTTTTTTTTCTGCATCAATCCAGGATAAAACTCGGTATCATATTTATATCAATAAATAAAGTATAAAAATTAATCCTTTCTGATTCTGTTTCGGCGGGTGATCTTGTGTAATACCTTGTTTCGTTTTCTTGAATCTTGCATAGAATGCATAAGCACAAAAGGCAGAGAACATAAAGAAGGCCACCACAGATGAAGTTATAGCTACTGTTTTCCCTGTTTTTGAGGCTTATCGAAGCAAAAATAACGTTAGAAAAAACAAGATAAAGTCCATGTATCAACAAGATGACGGACTAGGGGTTGCATTTGGAACGATTCAAAGCATGATAAATTATATTACGTACTTTTCATAAGTATAGATATCGTTTATCGATTACAAGGTACCCGCATGCCCAAAAAGTCAGCATCTTGACAAAACAAAAATGTAATCACGAAAACTGACAAGAAGAGGTAGAAAAGAACAAAGTCTAGCGATGCTCACAAAGAAAAGACGAAATTGCTTACAGGAATCAAAACTTGATAACTTGTTAAACTCATAAATCATAAAATATTGCCAAACAATCCAGAACGATGAAACACAGAGAATTATGGCAAGAAGCAGGAAAAACACTCAAAATATAGAACACATAAAAAGTAAAGAATTGATCATTTAAGCAAATTCAATGAAATTGAGTAGAGCGCTTGCAAAATGTACGATTATGGTTTGTATACTTACCAGAACTGTTACTCTTTTGAGGCCCATCAGAGTAGAATTTCTCGGTGGAGTATCTCAAATAACACCCAGCATTTAATCCCCTGCCTTCCCTGCTTGGAAGACAGCCTTTAACATTTCTGCTTGCCTTCGCCAGACATTCCTTACACCCTTCTTTGCTCAAGGTCTTCCAACACTGCGCCAAACCATACACTCCATTCAATTCCCTCACAGCATGCCCTCCATTCATCAGAGCTACAACACTAACATTACTAATCAACTCTTCAACACGCTTCCCAAAATTCGCTGCTTCTTCATTGCTCGCTACACCAGCTGAGCTGCTACAATTAAAAGTATCCCTTATGGGATCGATGCTTTCATTAAAGAAATTATGGTCTTCGTAACGCAGGAAGCATCCGTCGAGATATATTCGAGCTGATACTGCAGGGAGACAACGAGGAAGCCTTGTACGACTTGCAGCGTAGCAAAGGAGGCAATCAGTGTGAGGAAGATCTTGAAAGCATTGAGCCAAGGCATAGATGGATACATTTGTTGCGTTCCCTACATAATGACCCCAGTCGTGGATAGTTACTTGTGTTGAAATTACTTCCATTACCCTGGTAAAGAGTGGGACGTAGCTCGTATTTGGCGGTGGTCTCGTCTGGCTACAGAAGAGGCCAGCTTCTGTGATCCGAGGATCGGAAAACGAGAATGAGAAAAAATTCACGAGGAAAATAAGCCATGATGCCAGATAAACTAAATTAAGCCTTGAGAGTGGCATGTAATTCAACTGGGAATGTTTTGATTTTGAGAAAAAGTTCGTTTTGGCAGAGCAGAACAGAGCAAAGGGTTGTCTGAATTGGAGAAAGATAAAAAGAGATTCTTCTCATCTTCCTTTTATTTTTATTCTTTTGGAAAGAGGCACTCTTTTTTTCTTTTTTTTTTCCAGTTTCTAAGAATTTGCGGTAAAGTGTCCAGACAATATATTATTGACAAATGGGATTATCGGTGTACATTTTATTCAAATACTAATACGCCATAATTTGCAGCAGCCACATCTAATGCCGTTCCCACCTTCAAACAGTGAGGGGGACCTTTGACATTTTTGTGTAATTTTCGTAATAATTGCAGTAAAAAACGAAAAAGGACCAGCTAGTATTGACAGAGGATTATGAGTATTTTCGGAAGCAAAAAGCACAGGATTTTGAGTAATTTAAAAATAAGATATGCCTTTCAGTGCTAAATATAAATATACATTAATAAACAATTAACATATTAAACTACAAAATATAATTTATTTATCACAATAATTTTTGCGTTTTTTCATAATATATAGGGTACGAAATTTCTTTTCCCCAAATGATTTGATAAATTCAGTTCATGTGTTATGAGCGTGGGAATAGTTTTAATTAAACTCATTCTCATAGTCATTGTAATAGGTTTAACTCATTCTCATAGTTATTGTGTAATACTGTAATAGGTTTAATTAAAACTTTTCCCCAAATGAGCCATGATTTGATAAATTTCTATTTTTCATTGGTCATAATACATGTTTTTTTAGCGAAATTTGTCAAAATCAAAAAATGATTTAATTTTGATTTTTTATACCGTTTTTTGCACCCACCCCAATTGTGAATATACACTCTAGTGAATACTGTATTAATATGAGAGCGTGAGAATAGTTTGAATACTGTAATACTACAATGGTCATCACTTAGGTATTAAGTGCTTAGCAGAGTTGGAGGTCAGGAGTTCAATTCCTGTTTCCAACAAACTTAGGCCGGTACTGTGAATGTAGTATCCATTTGCATGCATATTCCGCGATTTACCTCCTCAAGTTGACTAGAATATAAATTAATTGGGATATGGGTCAATAAAAAAAAATGTCGGTGATTCAAGAATAAACAGCAACAAATGCTGTCGCACTCAAATTAATGTTCAGCCACTTTGTCTGATCTTGTTGGCCGATTGAAAAAATATTATACAATGGGTTCGTGCATTTAATCAATTTTTATTACAACATAAATAAGAATTTGATAAAAAAAAAATATTTACCATTTTTACAAGTAAAAGGCTGTAAATTGTGGAGTAGAATTGTAAAACAGAAAATTTTCTTCTCCAAGTGCGAGATGATGCAAAGATTGAGACAAGCGAAAAGAAAATGTGTCTTGAATCCCACAAAATCAAATAGCGCTTTCTTATGCTTTTTCTAGTTGAAATTGTAATTGTAATTCTAAATATCTTTACGTTTAATTCCCCACAATTACAACCACTATTATCAAATGGTACATGTTACCAGTGATATGAAGCGTCTATTTGTTGAGATACTCTGTACTTTGACCAAATGAAGAAAAAGCATTACTACGATGAAGCTTCTTTTTTGTAATTTTCTGTGCAATCTTAATTTGACGTTTACGGGGCAGCTGAATGAAGACTTTTGAATTCCAATAATCCATTAAGTGCCTTGCTGCTTTATTAGTTTATTCATTAGAAAGCAGACAAGACAATACAATACCGCAAGCTTTTAGGTCTCTTCATCGGTTGACATTCAAATGTAAATATTTCCAATCTTACAGAATCAGAATGGACATGTTAAAAAAGATTTTGTGATCACGAGTTTTCAAGGCTATTATAAAATAAGCTTGGTCTTTTCTTGCACTCCATTATTTCTTCCTTCCCCTTCAAAGTTCAAACTAGAATACTATTAGTCGATTTCAAGTGTCAGTGTCAGAACAATTATTCTTCTTCAACCCTCATCCAAATTCTCAACTCCCTTGCTCTTTCAATGGTCCGCAACCAACCCTTCCGGCTTTTGCTGCACTTGTTTATTGCATTTTCATAAATAAATACAACGCCTCAAATTCTAGTATTAATTCCAAAAATGTTTTCCAGATAAATATTAACTTCTGGGTTATAAATAACGCTACTGCGAAGATGGCGGAATCAGGAATCGGGCTGGATCTAAAGAGCCGTGCTTTTGGACGTTTTCCTTGATTTGATCAGTAAGCTAGACGGGCATTTGTACCACGTGTTGTGTTCGTTCATTTAATGAGAGACCAAAGTCTAAAACATACTGTATATATTTGTCAGCTTTCATCAAATCCGGAATCTGGCCAACGTACCCAAACCAAATATTATATATATATATATAAAATACATTTTCTTCCTATACACTTTTGACTTGGCTATTGGTGACGTGTCAAGTAATAACTGGCAATAATGTGTTTATGCTGGAAAATATAATTATATGGAAGGAAAATAAATATTGGTAAGGAAACATTTGAAATTGAATACTTTTGGCGAGTAGGTATATAGAAGATACCATTTTGTACTTAATAGACTTTGGGGTTTCAAGTTTCTGTAAGTCTCAAAAATTCAAAAACATCGGCGGAAAAGTTAGTAAAAGGAATTTATTTTCTCCGGTTTCTTCAGCCTGGTCCTGCCTTGAGCTTCAACTATTCAAGTCGACCATAATCACAAACGAGAATCATAATGAAACTTTTTGGAGCTCAAGAAGACTACTCTCCAGTCTCCACTGTCCACCTAGAATGTTACTAGCAGAAATTCGGAGTCCACAAAAAATTTATCAACGAAGGATAATAATGAGTCCATGGCAACATGCGTTTACGAGGATGACTAGTTGTTAAGTAGTTTGAAGTGGATATGGAAGTTGACATTGTCACGTCCCAAACGAATGAAAACCCAAAAAAAAAAAAAATGCTCCAATATCAGTTAATGAGGCTAGTAGACCATAAATACAGTAAATATTTCAGATCCCGATAGCAATGATGAAATTCAGGCGACAAGGATGATGAAGAGGAACCGACAGTAAACCCGCTTATCAACCATTTATAGAAAATCACAAGCAGTTTATGGAATCATCGATTTGAAGTAATAATTTAAAAAAAATAAAAAATCATATGAGTATAGCGCAAAGAAATTCTTCTACTTATCCCTCCTAGAGAAAATCAAAAGACCATTTGGAGATAGGGCGGCGAGGGAGAGGAAAATTTTACAAAAATTTACAAAAATTTTACATGCAAAAAAATGGCCTACCAAATAAAAAAAGTCAGGGTTAGTCAAGTCTGCTTCCTCAGATATACAGCTGAACTGCAGCATAGTGTTGAAGATCCCAAAAACCAGTAAACCAGTACTCGTTACCATTGAAAGAACGATCGATCTTACACGTGTTTCACGCCTTCATCGCCTTACAAACAAGAGAATATGTTGAGTTGTATCAGTTTCGATGTTAATACACTTACCATTGCCACCTCAGGATGAGAAAATCTCATTCCCATTGATCTGGGACCAAAGACATAACTGGAATCCCCTTGCTAGAAAAACTGGAACATTTCACCCGCAGCTCCTCACCAACTCCGAAGTCCCTCTTGACACCAGTCTGCACATCGAAATTTATGACACATGACATGAGATGAGAAATTCACATTTCAAGGTTCAAAGCTTCATGCTTAATAAGATCCAGATGATCATATGCTACAACCGTGCAACTACATCAAATTTTTCATAAAAGTAAACAGGAAAAGTAAATACTTAATGCTTCATAAAAGAACTTGGGATTCAAAAAGCTTATTAAATATTAAAACAGTGATGTAAAAACTTCAGATGGTACGGCGATATTCAAAATTACACTTAATGAAAGTATCTAACAGCTGAAAAAGATTGACAAACTGCAGCAGAGAAGATCTTCTCATGTAATATACAAAGAAAAATTGGAAAATATCATAAAAACGAAAAAATGCAATGAGAGGGAGGGAGGAAAGATCAAAAGATGCAATGCTTTATCACAGCTACTTATACTTTCTTGAGTGATATCATCACCAATCAATCTTTGTCACCTCTACAAGGATCGTAAAAGTGCAAATTACAAAACAAACAGACTAAACTTGCACACTTATGCTAAGTGTGCAGCAACTGTTAACATGGAGGGCAGTAATACTACTTTTTTAACCTAGTCCACAGTAATACTTCCTCTGTAATCAGAATGCTAGTCATTATCAGATGAGCTTACCTCACATCTATTGAGAAATAAATTTCATATTAGCAGAGAAAAAAATAAACCCGTAGAAACATGCATGTTCCAGACCCATGTAGGATATAAAATTAAAATTGACTATGAAAATTCCAAATCCCTGCTATAAAACTATAAGCAATTAAGATTGCAGATA
Source organism: Ophiorrhiza pumila (assembly GCA_016586305.1). Lineage (NCBI taxonomy): Eukaryota > Viridiplantae > Streptophyta > Magnoliopsida > Gentianales > Rubiaceae > Ophiorrhiza > Ophiorrhiza pumila. Next base: position 1,251,319 of record BLIW01000007.1, read on the forward strand.
CCTCAAACCTAAACATTCCCCGAATGCCGCCACCCAAGTCAAGGACTAAGCCACGAGCACGGATTTGATGAACCTTAGCTGTTACCTCCATCCCAATCTTGAGCTTCTTTGCACTTATCTTAGGCTGCTGTTTGGCTTCCATGTCAATCAAATTATTCTGCAAGAGAGTAGGGTCTGGGAAGTAGTTTCCATCCCCATTTTCATCATCCCTTTTGAAGTTCATATAGGACTTCTCAGTTTTAATTTTTTTAGAACTTGTCAAAGCAAAAGTACCAGAGTCTGAAAATGTGGAGTCAGCACTTTGATGAGAAAAATTTCTCAAACTGTCCTCTGATTTTGTGACTAGGCTACTTTTAGAACTCAAATTCACATCAGAGGACCTTTCCTCTTCATCACACTCAGCAGCACTTCGGATTAGAATTGCCGGCGATGCAGATGACAATTCCTTCATTTCATGTTCCAAAGGCTGATCCTCTGACAGATTGTCTTGCTTTTCCTGCTCAATGTGTGCCTGATTCCCAGGTGCCCAAAGATTAGGCTCGTGTTGAGCAGGAGCCTTCGATTGATTAACTGCACTATCTGCTTTGGATACAGTTCCAGGTAGAGTAGCTTTAAGGGATAACTTAATGTATCCGCGAACATCTCGTCCTATGCACATTAATGAAATTTGCTGGCCAACTGATACCACATCTGAAACTCGATTCACCTATTAAAGAGAACAAATAATATAAGACTCACGCATAATATCAGAATGTCCAAAAGCTACCATGTAAAATATCAACTGATATTGAACACAAGCTTCAAGACCTCTCAAATGGTGGCCACAAAACCAAATGAGCAAGTGTGTAATAAAAGGTTTGGTACCATATCAAAGAGTTCAAAGCTGAGATAAAAGGTCAAGACCTTAAATTACTAACATGTGTTAAATGTAAAACAATTCCGAACAAGGGCTAAAAACGAGAAAAATAAAATGCTTATGCACACTTGACTCAAATTCTTTTTACAAAATCAATCATGCATTTCAAGGGGACAACAGTATTTTACTTCCACGCGAGATATATATATATAGAGAGAGAGAGAGAACAGAAAAGAAGAAGAAGCTACCGGCTCATTTGACAACTCAGAAATGTGAAGTAGGCCTTGTTGACCACCATTAAATTCCACAAAGGCGCCATATTCTTTTACCGATGTAACAGTACCTTTATAAATGCCACCAACTTCGATTTCCCGACCAATAATTAGATCAACCTAATTGAGGTAAAATAAAGAAAAAAATTACTAATAGCAATGGTTGAGATAAAAACTACAGAAAAGATCACTACATTGCTAAAACAAATATCGAGCCAGTCCATGGAACCAATAAATGCATTATAATGTCCAATAACTGCCAAGAGTCTGGATTCTTATCAGGAAGTAGAAAGAATATTAGCAAAGTTCTGCTATAGAGCTTTTGTCGATATTTTACCACATAAAACATCACTTTGGCAACTGAGAAAGAGTTCTCTTGCTAACCCTGGGGAAATTCCAAAAAAGAAACACTTACGAGTATACTGACAGTGCATGGATTTTTTCCGCCTTACTTCTCAAACAAAACAAGAGAGATTATTATTGGATATCAAATTTTAGATGCAGATTCAGCTTAACAGTGCAGTCTTTGCCACCAAAAGTAAATTAGTTCTTTGCTATCTAATACTCTTATGATTCAGTTCTTCAGTAAGGAGACTGTATATTCTGAATTGTAAATTCATAAATCGTTGTTCATTGATATTTCTCCCTTTTCAAGCACAGGACAACTACAAACAGATACTGCCATGAGAGAAAAAGACCATAATTGATTGGAAATAAAAGCATTGGGTCACTGAAATATAAGAGTACCTTCTCTAGTACTTTCTCCATCACTGATTGATTTTTAGCAACTATAGTAATAGTTCCATCACTCACTGATATCCTTGCACCTGTGTCATTTGAAGTAGACTTGCAACGTCAGAAACATACCAAACCTTCTGAAAACAGAGTTGTCTACGAATAAAAGGTTATTTTTCTGTAGTTTTTATCTCGACGACTGTTATCAGTAATTTATTTTTTATCTTTTACTGATTAGATTGATCTAATGATTGATCATGAGATCGAAGTTGGTGGTGCTTATAAGGGAGTATCACCTTGGAAGAAGAATACATGGTATTAGAACAACTGTCATGGAAAGGTATAGACATATCTTATATATGACAAAGACTATAAATTACTCAGAGGACATTGGACAATATCTCAAGCTAAAAGTCACCTGTCTCTTCCTCAATTTTTCTCTTCAAGGCACCCAGAGGTCCAATAAAGCGGCGAATTGCATCGTTGCCGTACTTTAACGTTACTGAAGAAACAATCACAAAACATCAGTAAAATGCAATGCAATATGAGGTTATGATAGTTGCCAAGTCAATATGAGATAGCTCTATTTCCTGCGTGTCGAAAACAACACAAATAGATGAATTGAAAGGAATGAGAACTAAAATCATCAGAGCTGAAATGCAAAGCAAGAAGAAATAACGAAAGGAATGTCAACTGGAAAAGAATTCTTACCTAATCGGGGAGAATTTCTGCTATCCTGTGGGCGTGGTGCACCAATCTCTCGCTCCATATGATCAAGTATTTGAAGTCGGCCTTTAAGTGCAGGTTCGAGGCACTCACAGACAATGTCAAGAGGAATACCAGCAGGCTTTATATCCAACTGAATTGCTGTAACTCCATTTCGAGTGCCAGCAATTTTAAAGTCCATGTCACCTAGATGATCTTCCAGACCCTAAGGCATACCATATCAGGGTAAAATTGATGAGTTCAGGTGGGGAAAGGGAAACAAATAGGTGGCTTAAGAGAAATATATGCAATTGGACTCAATATGAGAACTAAAACTAAATACCACTTTAACATTTTACTGGTCTGAATACTACTTTGCTAAAGTTGGAAACAACCGAAGAAGATGAACACACACAAAAGGAAAAAAAAATCCTCAAGAATTCAAATTGCTAGGGACACTTAAGGAATGCCAGATACAGAACTTCATAAAAGATACTAATCCAAAAAAATTAACAAATAAAGAAAAAAAAAGAAACAGGATATATCATACCAAAATGTCCGTCAAAATTCGATACTCCTTGATTTCACCAGTTGCAGAGTCAAGTTCGCTAACTAGACCAATTGATATACCTGCTACATGGTCCCTTATCTGAATCCCGGCATCCATTAATGCCATGCTGCCTAAAAGAATAAACATACAATTTAAAGTAGTGAACTCTAGGTAAGGAGACAATAAGAATCAAAGTTACATCAATCCTAAAGTATCCTATTAAACATGAGTTTAGAGCACCAGTAGCAATCTGATGTCAGAAGAAACTCATAGGACACTTCTAAGGGGATATAAAGCTATAACCAGTTCAAAAACATCACACTCCAGGCAAAGAAGGTTTAAGTTATGAACCAAGCATAGTGGAATTAAGGTGCAGAATGCAAGGGACAATTCAAATGCAAATTCAATAAGCAAGCGCATGGTAAAGAGCCCAATGGTTGGGAATCAACAAAGGTACCTCCACATACAGTTGCCATTGATGTGGAACCATCAGAAGCCATTACTTCAGAATTGATTCGAACTGTGTAGTTAAAGTCATTTTCAGGAGGTATTACAGCTAGTAACGCCTTCTCAGCAAGAGTTCCTGTATGAAATGAAAGTTTCACATCAACACCTGAATCAAGGTAACTGCAAATAAATGCTACATCACAGAAGTAGATTCTTTCAAAGTAAGAAGTTGGAACCACAAGGTCCTCATGACCCAGATTGGGGTAAACAAAATTTTCGAGCAACTGGTAGCACCACTAAAACATTGACAAGAGGGAAACCCTTTTAGCGATTCACAGCATCGACCTCACACACACAAACATCAGAAGATAAGAAACATAACAAAAATGTAATGAAAAATATAACTGGTGACCAAAGGAAATAAAGACCTCCATAAGCTATTGGCTTTAATTCCAACAGGAAAGATAAGATTATTCATTAGCCAAGTTTAAGAGATGCTGTGATCCCAATGCCTGTGTCCAGGGACAAATGGGTTCTGATAATATTCAGAAGATAAATGCAGTACCACAAAGCACATGCAGGATAACAAGTGAACCAGAAAGGCAAATGTCAAACTGTTTTCAATCATACAAAAAAGTATTAATTAAAAGAAAAGGCCATTAACTCACCATGTCCGACTTCACGTCTATTGAGGCCAACTCGTTTACCGACTTCGTTAATACAGAATGGTGGAAAACTATAGTGAAGCATGAAGCGCTTGGTTGGAGGACCAACAATGGAATTCAGACGTTGAGCCTCCCCAGGAGCTCCAAGGGTCACAGTACAAAGGACCTGCATCTCATTTTTTGTTCAGAAAATTGTATAAACACTAGAAAGCAAATGGTTGACACATAACATGTGGTGATCTCCTTCGGTCAGCAAACTCAATGGCTAATATTGGCCACTAACCTGAGTATCGCCGCGTGAAAAGAGTGACGATCCATGCAAAACAGGTAAGTTACCAGCTTCACAATAAAGAGGCCTAACTTCATCAAGTCGTCTTCCATCAACCCTTAATCCTTCATTTATAATCCTTTTTCGAACAATCTGTTATCATCAAAAAGTTGAAAACTAACTTTCAATGAGAAGCATGAAAAAACAGAAATTTAATATCAATGACTTGCATGGCATAATTGTTGAAGAGAACTGCAAAATATGCCAACAAGTAATCTCTCGTGTTAACCTAGAAGTCAACTGAACTAGAAATTGTAAAATGGGAAAAACTTTAACAAGATTTATGCTGGAAATGACAGAATTTCAAAGTTCGTTATGCATACCTCTTTCCTCACAGTATCAACTGTCTTTGATAGCACTCTCAAGCCTTCTTCATCACATTCTTCCTCGAGCACTTTTTTAACATCTTGCGTAATCCTATCTAAGGCTTCTCCACGCTCAAACTGAATGCCAATGAATGGAAAAACAACACATAAGCAGATGTAGAAGAGAAGAAGCAAAAATGAGTGTCTTCTCCGCCGCAATGCTATGCACCTTGCCATATGTAGGATTGGTAAAAACAGCTTCAATAGGTGCTTGAGATAGTTTTTGGATCTTCTCCTTAGTTTCAACTGATACCATCGACAACTTGTATTCCTTCTTCTGCTTACCAGCTTTAGCAGCCAGTCTGATTTGAGGCTCTAGATATTTAACTGCCTAAAAAATTGAAGCCCTTTTAGCACAATAGCAGCATACTATAAACAGGAAGAAGTCATTGAAAGTAAATGGCCCACCTCAGGATGAGCCAGTCTCAGTGCAGCTTCTAAATCCTTTTCTGAAATTTCCCGTGCATGCACATCAATCATCAAAGTTTTATCCCTTGTGCAAGCATAAATCAAATTGAGATCGCTGAGGCCAAGCTGTAGGACATTAAATAGAATTTGAAAACCATTCACAACTAGGAGAGTAGGGAAAAGCAAAACTACAAGTTCAATTACTTTTCAGGTGCTATGTAGGACCTTAGATAGGAAGGAAAAACATAGAATTCTTTAATGTAGCCATATTTGTGCAATAAGCATCTGTGTATTCCTCCTAAATGAAATTCTGTATCGAGAGGATAATACAATCAACTAGAAAATTTATTATTACCTCATCTATGCTTGGATTTACTACGAACTGACCACAAATCCTGCCTATGCGTATTACTCCAATTGGACCACCCCATGGGATATCTGATAACATAAGAGCAGCAGATGTCGCATTAGCTGCCATTACATCAGGATCTTGTTTCCCATCTGAAGAAAGAACACTTGCCATTACCTTGGAAAAGCCAAAAAAATGTCATTTTGTTAAGAAAACTCTCAAAGCACGAGGATACCCTTCTTTCAACTACAGAAGGTAAAGGAATGTTGGACTAGCATCATACCTGCACTTCATGATAAAATCCAGATGGGAAAAGTGGGCGAATTGGCCGATCAATGATGCGACCACATAAAAGTTCACGCTCTTTCGGAGCACCCTCTCTTCGCATGAAAGTGCTCGGGATGACACCTTGAGCAAACATTTTCTCTTGGTAATCAACCTTTAAAGCCAAATTCATAAATACCCTCGTCATGATCTAGATAAAAGGCTAAAATAAAATAAAGAAAGAAAAAAGTATTAGTTGCCTCGTCTAACACGAGAGAGGAAAAACTAAGGGTAGAAAACAATGGAAGTACAGGAGAAATGCGAAGAAAAAGGATGGGACTGAAACTTGAAAAAACACTCCAACCTATTAAAAGTGAGCAACCTACAGCTTACTTTTCAACACCGCACCCCCTACTCACAAAACCCAGAAAGAGAAAAAAAATTCAGCCCTGATGAGTGGCCAACTAGTTTAAACAGGTTCTAACATTGTAGTTGGTTTTTCTAGTGATGGCATCAGGATTGAAGTAATTGTTCAAGTATTGAGAATTTTGTATCAAGATTTGAACAAAAGCAAACTTTGTACCCAGCCTTGCAAGCAACAACAGGCATTTGATGGATTCTGTTCTCTATGGGAGAAAAGGCACAAGCTAAACATGTCTCGGTCTCTCGTTCCTTTATCACTATCCTCATCGTTGCTTATTTCCCTTATATCGACGGGATTGAGCAACAAATTGTTTAAACAAACCGTGTTTATAACTCTAAACAAGGATTTCCAATAAATGCTAAAACATAGTCAATTAAAAATCCGGAAATAAAAGAGAAGCACAATAAGTAGTGAGTAACATACAGTGAGCGGCAAAAAATCGCGGACGCCGTCGCCTTTAGCAGAAGAAATTGTCGAGAGAACCTTTGTCTCTTCCATGGCCAAAACAACAGCTCCATTTGCAAACCGAGCGATCTTTCCAGTTTCAAGCGTAATTTGACGTGATCCGATTTCAAATTCTTCCTTGAACGTTTCAAGAACCTTTGTTCTGGCGATGGGGGGTTCGGAATCGACTACTGAAGGTGACGGTGATGCTGATGTGGACGAGTACGAGGCGAAACCCAGGCGGCCGCTGCATATCGTGCGAAATCGGAACCTTGGCCATGTGAGAATGTGGGGTAGGGTTGAAATGAGTGGGTTGGCTTTCCCACTTATTGATGCCATGACGAAGAAAATGGGGCTTTTGCCCTTCCGGGGAGTGTCAGACTTGAGTGTTGTTAAGTGTGGGGTTTAGGGTTTAAGGGTTTTGTTCATAGAGAAGGCGATGCAGGGTTTAGTGGGTTTGGATCTGCTACTTCGCGGGTCTCAACTGTGGAGTTCGCGACCGTTGGATTTAAACTACCCGCCTCCAGACTACAGCTAGCAAAACTATCGCGTAATATTGAAGCTAACATTAAGGACAGTACCATTTTTTTTTCCACCTCAAGAATTCTACATTCATAATTTCTCAAATTGCATGATAAAAGGGTTGAGAAGATTGATACTACGGGTATAAAAACTTAAAAGAAAAAATGTTCTCAACATTAATCTTGAAACTGTAAAACTTTATGGAAATAACACTACTCGAGTTGGGAGCCCACTACTCGTGGTAATAATAATAAAATAGAGGTGCTAATACTACTCGAGTTTATTGTTGGACAATTAATTATCATGTTAGGAGATAAAAATGCGCAAATTGTTATGAAACATTAAATTGGATGTCCATTAATTCAACACATTATATGCCAAAGATAAGGATTAATTCTTCCTCTATTTATGTTATGAATTGAAGTCATAACTTACCTATTTACTTATCTATAAATAGGCAAATTCACTTGTAAACTTTAGACAACGGATGAGTTTGAAGAAAACAAAGAATTCTTATGTGAATGAAAGTATACCTTCACATATTTATTATCTATATATTACTCTTCTTCACAACATATGTATTAGTTTCTTTTCTTGAAGATATATCTTTCACTATATTGAATACTATTAGTGTTAGTGTTAGTATTAGTATTAGTTTTATAACACAAATTATAATGTTACAAAATTGTTTCAATATTAAATTTACTTTCTCCCAACAAATGAAATAAACCCGTACTTCTCTTAATTATGCAATCTTTTTAAATAACCACATAACATTTTAAACACCTAAATTAGTTAAAGTGTTTAGTCAACCTTTAATATAGGTACAGCAGATACATTGAGGTACATGTGCAAGCAAAAATAAATAAATAAGTTTTTGATACAATAATATTCATAAACAGTCACATATTAGTAAAGTTTTAGCGCAAATAAATAAATAAATAACTTTAAAGATTTTGCGTTGATATAACACGATTGTCCAGATAAAAGTTAAATTATTAATATTACAAAAACTTCTATAAAACCGATTCATATATAAAACGTGGTTTCTATATGAAATAGACAATTAATTGTGTATTTTAGGATTGAATTGGAATGATAAGATGATACTTTTAACGTTATAATGATACATTTATCTATTATAGTGATATTTTTTAATGTTATAGTGATATGTTTAATGTTATAATGGTACTTTAATGTTATTAGTGATAATTTTTAATATTATAGTGATAATTTGTAACGGTATCGTTATACTTTTTACTGTTATTGTGATATTTTTAATATTTAAGAGACACTAACTCACTTTTTTAGTCGCCCACTGTGTTATTTTCATAATTGAGAGTGATATATTTTAAAGCGATAATTTTTTTAGAGTGAAAAGGTTATGAGTAACTCATCATCGCATATATGGATCATTTCCTTAGGATACGAGTCATATTACTATTGTTATAGAATTTGAAAATTTTAAAACTATTAAACACTAACAACTAAATCCTTACATTGTGTGGTGTTGTCTACTTATACGATTTTTAATATGATATATCTTATTTGAGTAAGAAAATTATTTGTCTGTCATTTTTTATTTAATTTCTTTGACATTCGGGAATGCGGATAGAGGTGGCGCATGGCTGATAGCATCATGTAACCCTCGTTATTTTCAATTAGAATCGGCTATTTATAAGTAGGTTATTTACTTTTTTCTTTTAAGAACCTAATATATTACAGTTACACTTGAAAGTTGGAATCTTGTTCATCGTGAATCTTGTCCGAAATCTTTGCTGGCCTTTGACGTTAATTAAAACCGCTGCATGCGAGATTGTAAACTAAGAGGGGTGACCGTTCGAACAAAGGGAAGGGTTCAAATCCCTAACCCCTTAGCCCCAAAGAGCCTTAAGCCTCTTAAAATGGAGACGTGATAGTTCGTCGAAAATTATATCTGTCCAAGATTAAGCTACGGGTTCACTCATTCCTTTGTTAGAGTATAATAATTGTAAAGTGATTTGAGTGATATTTATACTTTTACTCACTAGTTTTAGTTAAACTATGTCGTTTTGGACATTGGACATAATATACCACGGATAATATTAGAGATATGATTTGATCTCCTTCAGGTGGCCACTAGGGTCTAACTAAAATTTGAGTGAATCAACTGTGTTTTATTCATGATTTTAGTGAAATGATCTTATTTGGATATGTTAGGCAAAATAGTATATTGGAGAGAATATATGATTTGAAGTAAACGTGCTAGAGTATAAAATATTTAAAATTTCAATAATAATATTAACATATTATCTAATTAATTATAATGATCTAACTTTTTTTTTAAATTTCCACCTTATTTTCAAATAAAGGAGAAGATAAATTTTTAATATAATTAGACGAGGGCAGCTCACATGACCATCTTGACTACTTAACGGAGGTTCAGTGGTAATTAAGCATATTTGTTGGGGAGAGATTGGAATTAAATAATTAATCAAGAAATCGTCATCTCAAATTCTCAATTGTTTAGCTCCTTAATTAGCGAAACGTTTGGGAGCCGGGAACAAATTTCTCCGCTAATTGATCTTCTTTTATCAACTGCAGAAAAGGAAAGCTAAGTAATCAGCAAAGCAGCACCACCGCCTTGGAACAATATTGACTACAGAGTAGTGTGTAATGCTTGCGATAAGACCCAGACAAAGAGCCATCATGTCCGCTGCTGCTGCTGCCGCCATCTCGTACTCTTCTCCTTCGTATTCGCTATGTCGTAAAACCGATAGTTTATCGGTCACTCAAAGTACAAAGCTATTTGATCAACTCTTCTTCAAGAACCATCTTTCCGTCCCCACCCGTTTTGGCGGTGCCTCCATTCGCTGCTTTGTATCCGCCGCGTCAACCAATACCAACATTGACAGAATCAAGGTTCAAAACCCTCTCGTCGAAATGGACGGTAATTTTCTAAACAAGAATATCGTGGACAAGAACAAACACGAAGATAGCACTGATTTTGTCTATTTGTTTTTTCGCTTACGAGTTCAGGGGATGAAATGGCGAGGGTCATGTGGAGAATGATAAAAGATAAGGTTTGCTCGACTGCGGGTGTTTGTCTGAGTAGTGTGCATAGTTTTTTTTTTATTTAATTTATTTTATGTTGCGTTGAAAATTTATTGCAGTTGATATTTCCGTATGTGGAGTTGGATATAAAGTATTACGACTTGGGGATATTGAATCGCGATGCAACTGATGATAAAGTCACTGTGGAAAGTGCCTTAGCTACTCTTAAGTAAGTTTTTTGAAATCCCTCTCTTTTTTGGACAAAGCTGATATATACCTATAATATTTAGTGTCTATGTAGCAAAATTTTTCTTCAACTTTTGAATGATGTTTTGGTTGTTAAACTTGAACTGCTTCATCTTAAAGCATGGCTTTGAAAATCTTGGTTGAAGGGCTGAGTATCTTGTATAGCATTAGCAATTGACTAGCCATCCAGTGGAGATAGCCTGTGGTCATGAGATCAATCTTGTCTATTTTTCAGTTGGGCAAGAGCTAAGGTTGAATCAAGTTAAAGTTATAGGAAATTCATGTACAAATGCTGTTGGAGGAATTCCCTTAGACTTGAAAGTTGACATAACTTTGTCTAGTGTATTTATCTAGGCTTGCAACTAATTAAATTACAAACAATTTTGTTATTTAAAAAAAAATGAAACATTCTTTCACATTAAGATTTTGGTCATTTGCTCCATTCTGTAGGTACAATGTTGCCGTAAAATGTGCTACAATTACACCAGGTTAGTTGTTCTTCATTCTCACCTTCTATGGTTTTTCTTTTAGTAATACCTCGCCCCACATGGTGGGATAAATGCTTCGTTTTTTGTGTAATCTTGCCCCACTGTTTTGTTGACATTTGGAAAAAACTGGAAAAGATTACCCTCTTTCTATGCGCAGCCAGTAACAAACTTCAGAAAACAAGCTCACTCTGTTACTTGAGAGATATACCTATAGTAATCTACATCTACTGCTCTATGAATCACCAGTGGAGTGATCTTAGTTTGAATAAGCAATGAAGTCATTTAAATCTGACTATATTGATTTTTATGATTAATTTGCTCATGTTGTTTACACCTAGAGAGACCTATGATCTGTGATTGTTGTTTACTTGAAACTAAAACAATTAATTACTGAGAATTTGGAAAAGTTTCAGCTGATATACATGCATTATATGGTGAACTTCTTAAGTGTACTGATACCTTATAATTGTAAAGTGAGCTCATTTATATATTTGCATTGTTAATGATTTTATACTTCCGGTGATCCTGGACATTTATAGGTTGTTTTATGTGGGTCTTTGGCTCTTTTCCTAAGTAAATTGAACAACATTAAGCATGTGGATTTAGCATTTGGGTTACAAGCACTATTTATTTTACATTATTCTCTTTTAGAAAACTGTCTGGGAATTCAGGTTCACTTGCACTTATTTATACAGATGAAACCAGAGTCAAGGAATTTGAGCTGAAGTCTATGTGGAAGAGTCCCAATGGCACAATCAGGAATATTTTGAATGGTATGCATTAGGTTGTGTTCTAGATTCTGTGGATTCTAAACATAGTAATACAAATTGCCGTGTCTTGACGTTATGTTCTTTTGCATCTACTAGTTAAGCAAATCTTTTGACTAAAACCAATTTTTTGTGTGCATGAATTGTCCTAACACGTGTCTCTGTTTTGACATAGCCTATATTTAACCAAATTTGAAGTTTTAGGTGCGGCTGTGAGGATGTTTTTGCATGTTCATAGTGTTTGAGAATGACTGTGATATGCTGTCATTATATTTTTTATCTGCGTATCATTATTTTGTTGTAAATAGTGCTGTTTCCTTTCTAATTGCAGTGTGGATAAATCCTTTTTCCAGGTACTGTTTTCCGTGAGCCTATTATATGCCAGAATATTCCGAGAATTGTTCCCGGTAAAAGTTTTTGTCATCTTGATGCAAGTAAAATATTAGGCATCACCATTCTGGCAGAGATTTTTTTTTCCTGTCCTGATTATGGATGAAATTAATGATATGAAGGTTGGAAGAAACCCATTTGCATTGGTAGGCATGCCTTTGGAGATCAGTATCGTGCCACTGACACACTGATTGAAGGACCAGGAAGGCTCAAAATGGTTTTTCGTAAGTTAACTATGTTTTTGCAAATTGAAAATTAATGCTAAGAAAAGCTGTGGATTGAACTTTATTCATGGTTATCTGGATCTCTCTCTGTCTCTAAAATCAATCGTTCTTGTTAGAGCCTGATAATGGGGAATCCCCGGTTGAACTGGATGTCTATGATTTCAAAGGTCCTGGGGTTGCACTTGCTATGTATAATGTTGACGAGGTTGGTCTCTTATACTGCACCTGGAAGCATGCCTTTAATATGTTTTCTAACTCTTGGAATTCTATGAAATTTGCTAGTCTATTCGAGCATTTGCTGAATCATCAATGTCAATGGCATTTTCAAAGAAATGGCCTCTTTATTTGAGCACCAAGAATACAATTCTAAAGAAATATGATGGCAGGTAGTTTTTTGTTCTCCTAATAGCCGATTCTCTCTATTTGGTTTCTTTCAGTTTATGGTTTGTAGACAAAATAACTCCTGTTTTCTAACATCAATTTGCCCTCTCCAGGTTTAAGGACATATTTGAGGAGGTATACCAAGATAATTGGAAGCAAAAGTTTGAGGAACATTCAATTTGGTGAGCTTACATTTTGGATGGACTTATATTCTCTTTAAGTTTTCAACTTGTGGACTGTAAAATTGGTGGCTGATATTAGGTATGAGCACCGCTTGATAGATGACATGGTGGCTTATGCTATAAAAAGTGATGGCGGGTATGTATGGGCATGCAAAAACTATGATGGAGATGTTCAGAGTGATTTGCTCGCTCAAGGTGATGTGTCTGGGATCAATGTTTTGTTTGATAGATGCAACAAAGCTATTCCTTATGTGTGTTTAAGTTATTTGTCAATGGTCTGAGGAATCATTGCCTTTTAAACCTAGGAGAGGCTTATGGAGACCTTCCTGTTCCATTGAGTTACCATACCTCTCGTTAAGATGATCAGATTGCTTAATTTCCACCAACGTCTTTAGAAAAGACGATAATTTGGTCTTTTTGCTACACTTGAGTGACGGACATTTAAGGTAGCGTATTAGTTTCTAGTTATGCAAAATATGTTGCTCACACAAAGAAATGTTATCATACTTTACATGGAATAATTAATTGTATTAATTGTCAAATTTTGGTTTCCCTTCCCTCCCTCTGTCATGTGAAAAGGCATTATATAACTAAACCAAGTAGTTACAGTTTTGGGTCGGTAAGTCAGTTGAACATGTCTTTTCACCAGCTTTATCATTGTTTGACTTGAAGCCTAGCAACTGATTTGCAAAAAAAAGTTGATTAATAGACAGTAACTTCAGAAAGTAGCCATTGGATGGTTTGGTCAAATATGAACCTCCAGTTTCCTTTTGATTGGTTTGGTATAGTTGGAACTGACTATGCAATAACTGCATCTTAATATGGTCTTAGTTTATTGCATGATTTCTCTTTGGTTTTTTGGTCTTCAGTACATTCATTTATAATTTTTCTGACCGACTTTGGTTTCCTTTTTGCATTATGCAGGATTTGGTTCTCTAGGCCTCATGACTTCTGTTCTGGTATGCTTTGGCTCTATGGTTGTTCTTGCTTTAGAACTAGCTAGTTATGTTATTCCCATAATTGTAGTATTTTACCATGCAAGTGGCTTTGCAGTTATCATCTGATGGTAAAACATTAGAAGCTGAGGCAGCTCATGGGACTGTAACCCGTCATTTCAGGCTGTACCAGAAGGGTGAAGAAACCAGCACAAACAGTATTGCTTCCATTTTTGCTTGGACGAGAGGTCTAGAACATCGGTTAGTATTGGTGCTTGTTTCGCAGATGCTATGCCTTTGTTGGACCTGTGATGCCAAGTTTTATATCTTTAATATTCAACTGTCATGGCCATCCCATTTAGAAATGCAGCTTTGGTGCTAATTTTTGGGATCTGGGAGTACCAATATTTAAATCCTTTATCTGTGTCAGCAATCCTTTCCTTTTACCTATCAAGTGTGACATAGAAGGCCTAGAAAGAATAAAGAAGTTTGGATGTTGGATCCTCAATGTTGTTGTTGTTTCTGATGTATTTCGAAAACATCTTATTAGGGCAAAACTAGACCAGAACAAAAAGTTATTGGACTTTGTTCACGACCTAGAGGCTGCATGTATTGCAACTGTGGAGTCCGGGAAAATGACAAAGGATCTAGCAATTTTAGTTCACGGACCCAAGTAAGTGGCGTGTTCATTATTTTTTCGGCTTAGTTTACCTTTCTTTATTATTTGGTCAGTCTTGATCTGGAGCTTATATATACTGCTTTCCTTTTCATATTGGGTTTTCACTAGCGTGAACTGGTTAATATCTTGAAAGAAGAGGGTTGTTGACAGGAAAACTTTATTCTATGGTAGTAAGTTCTGACTATTAGCATGCATGTGCAGGGTATCAAGGGAGTTTTACTTGAACACTGAAGAGTTTATTGACGCTGTGGCTCAAAATCTTGAAAGTAAACTTGGTGCAACTGCACTTGTTTGAGAATATTTGCAGCTCGTCCTTGACCATGGGAATTTGGACAGTGTTAGGAAAATTTTGTGAGCAGACTTTAAGACAGTTTAATTACTTTGGTTGTTCAGTAGTGGAGCAATCAACCTGTTATGAAATGCACCGCCTTAATAAGTACATACACAGAAACAAAAACTCCTAGCTATATGTTGTTATTTGAAAGGAAAAATGCTGTTGAAGACAATTCATTTTTCCTTGGTTGTGAAACGTATTTTTTTTCACTCTGCCTATAGTTACTCTATATGTAATTACTGAACTTTATCTTTTCATTTTCTGTTGAAATCATCCAAAACCAAATTGTATGTCATCGGATCTTTAAATGATCCAAGAGAAGAACGCACTAATGTTCCCATCTCTGTGCAAATTGTTACTCCTCAATTTTGACTTCAACGAATTTTGGTGGGCATGCATGCATGCATGCATCCAAATCCGTTCCTGAGCTTTGACTGCCAGTGGGAATCTAACACCCTATCAGGCCACTCACTTTGCAAAATTGAAAGTCAAAACAAAGGAAAAATGGCTGGGCCTCCACCCTCACTTGGGCTACTGAGCAGACTAATAATGAAATGAAATAATAAAATAAAATTAAGCCCAACTTGATATTGACGACGCGTTTTTGGTCCTCATTCCGCGCCTATAAAATTGTGGAGTAGGATATGAAGATGGAGTCGGTCAAAGCAGAAAGAAGGCCAATACCACCGCATCAACCACAATTCACAAGTTAGAGCACGGACAGCATTTTAGTGTGAGAAAAAAAAAAAATCAATCAAAGTATAGAAGAAAGAAATGGCTCTCCCAAAGGCCAAGGAGATCGTTTCATCGAATCCTGCTGTCGTTTTCAGGTACTCTAAATGGCTCGCTCTCTCTCTCTCTCTCTGTATTTCTATGATTACATTTTTTTTTTTCTTTTAAAATTGGAAGTGATTCTTTGAATTGATGGATGTGTGGGAAATGGCAGCAAGTCATACTGTCCGTACTGCAAGAGTGTGAAGAAGCTGCTGGGTGACGCCGGTGCATCCTATAAGGCCGTTGAGTTGGATGTTGAGGGTCCGCTCTCCCATCTCTTTCTCCTCCATATATTATATATATTAACTTTGATTATTTTTTTACATATATTTCATTGGACAATTAATTTGGTGAAAAGACCCTGATGAATTGTAGGTTTGGTTTACAGATTTAGTGCACTATCGTGTCAATTTTATGTTGGGTTCTTCATGCATATATCAGATTCTGTTTTTGTGGATTTTTGGAATAATTTACCATCTAATAATATGACTAGTTTTGAGCAGATCGTGATTCGTACAGAATAATATTTGTCTTGTGGAGCTAGTACTTACTAGTCTTGGTTATGGTAATCTTTTGGGTCCCACATTAAGATACTTTTGAATTTTTTCCACAATATCTAAACTCTATTGGCAATGATTGTGATTGGGACAAATTAGAGATGTTTTTGTCTATGTGAAAATAAATTTAATCTTGATTTGAGAATCATAATTGTTTTTAATTTAGTATGGAAACACGAAAATCCGTCATTTGTCTGTTGTGAGATATTTTCTAAACAATTTTGAAGTTGTCACCTTGTGGAAAGGGACTAATTGGGTTATGATTGTCATTTTGCTTCTAAAATTGTTATCCAGATGGAATAAAAGTATATTCATAATTGATTTCATGCATATCCGTTATTTATTTGGGTGTTGAAATTCTTGGATCATAATTGTGAAGGCGATGGAAGCGATATTCAGGCAGCTCTGGCCGAGTGGACTGGACAGAAGACTGTGCCTAATGTCTTTATTGGGGGCAAGCACATTGGTGGTTGTGATGCCACAACTGCCATGCACAAGGATGGTAAGCTTGTTCCTTTGCTGACTGAAGCCGGAGCTGTTGCTGGGGCGTCCTCTTAGAAAAGACCTAGCAGTTGTGAATGTTTTTAATAGATGATATAAATAAAGTTGTTGTCATTTATGTTTACCTTGATGTTTCAGTTGTGGCTGTGTGGCTGTGCACTCTTCACAAATTGTGTCTCTGAATATCTTCAGTGTATACAATTGTGTTGATATCTACTTGATATCTACTTGAATGAATCATCGTGCCTATGATATTATGGCCCTCATATTGATGAGGTTTATTTCAGCATAATGTTTATCTTGGTGAACTGTTAATGTTTCGTATTTTTTTTTTAATTGCGGGCTTACATTAGATTAAAGGAAAATCCGATACCAAGTGAAAGTGAAAGCGAGTTAGCTAGCTAGCTGTTGGTGCTATAGTCAGTCCGTAGTCAGCATACTTAGAGTAGGTAGCTCTTCTTGCTCAAGGTGGAATTCTTTTCATTTGGCTCTAGACTACGATTCGATAGAGAGCGATTTGGCACACCCTGTTCTCGATTCAGCTTCAACTACGGAGGATCTGTTATGTTATTCCCAACCTTGAATCGATTCTTACTGTTAATACAATAATTATTGTAACCACAACTTGTCTTGTCGTATTAGAAGTTCGAACTAGAGGCAGATTTTTGGGAAGTAAGTAGTGGCGTAGGGAATGGAATTTTAAGAAGAGTCAAAGTTATGAAAATTCAAGTCAAAAGCAAATTACAAATCCAATCCAACTGACAATCGTATTTATTTAATTGACTTCTAACCTGCCATTTTTAAGGTGACAACATCATAGTAGTTTTGTTTAATTGTATGTGTTTAGTGAGGTCGACAGAGAGGAGCTCCCATCAGGCCATCACTTAACAGTCCTCGGGCGAAAGGTGGTGTACAACCTGCCTCTTGCCGATGTCTTATTTGGGAAGTAAGTGGACAAGCTGACCCTTGCCGACCATTTCACCGATTTCGGCAAGGATATGATTTCTACCTTCTGACTTCAAATATACAAAGCCTTGAAAAGGCAACTACTTGAATGGGGGAAATCACTTGAAAGTCTTTTACTCTTTGCTTTTGCAAACAATTTGGAGTGCTAAATGCAACTTGCAAGAAAGCAATTTTCTTTTCATGTTTCATTGATTGGACAAAATCTTATTCTCAAGTGTATATTTTCATGGAAGATCAAAAGCACAGCTTTCCTGTTCTAAATAAAAAGTACCATCATCATTGAAAACGATTGATCACAAGAGGGATCTAAATAATAGGTAAAATAGCTCATAATCTCGAGGTTGGTTTTCTATTTCTACTAATAAGAGAGTAAAATAGCTCAGTTTCTACCATTCCAACAGGCAGCCAATACGTTTGGTTATTTGATCTTCTGTAACAATCGAAAACAATAGGAAGAAGAAATTAAAAAGAAAAACAAAAGCACACACAACAATGTAGAAAAAAAAAAAAAAACAGGTTAAGAGAAATTCAACGTACTGCAGAGACGTTCCTCCAGCAGTCCAAAGTATTTAGAGCTTCCCCGGATTCATGTGTTTTTTGGGCTAAAGCTACACCATCAGCAAAGCTACTAACATGGCCAGTCACCAACAGTGCTGCTGCCGCATTTAAGACCTGTATTATCAACCCTTACGCAGTTACACTAAGTTATTTATAGACTTGAATAACCTCTTTGTTTAAATTAGCACAGGACAGGAACAGGAAATGATGCCATTAGAAAATGCATGAGAAAACAAAAAGCAGCAGTCTCGATTCTTATTAAGCAAATGACATATATTGTGCTACATAATGGTAATAACTAGATCATGCAAAAGTGCAGCAAAACAAGGAAGAGAATTACAAATGCATCTGCAATTGGCCCTGCATCACCAGACAGCACTCGCCTCAATACTGTAGCATTATATTCAGGGTTTCCCCCTCGCAAGTCTTCCAATGTGCAGCGAGGTACTCCAAAATCCACTGCAAGTTAGGAGTAACAAACTGACTGAAGCACTAATTATTTCAGGAAGAAGAAACAATCAAGTTTGACATATGATGTAGAATTACACACACTGCCTGAGAGACTTGGGATCCTCGTTTACTTACATGGGTCAAAAGAAAATTTCTCGATTTTTTCAGGCATAACATCCAATACAAGTCCTGGTCCTGTCAAACACCCACATTGTTTCGTAAAAGATGGTGAAAAGCATAGACATAAAACAAAAGGAATTCACACATTTCAGTGAACTGAAATGCATTTAGCTTCAACCAATAGAAGCCAAACTTACCAAGGGGACTCATTTCATCCAAGCCTTCAGAGTGAACAACTAACGCTCTTCTCATGCCAAATCTTTGCAGAGCATTTGCCATCTTTGTGACCTATTTAAGTGAAGTGAGAGTTAATTCAACATTGATGAAAAACTGAGTTCTGTTGTTGAGTAAATGACCACTTACCATATCTTCTTTATACACACCAACAACAGCAAAAGATATCTGTGCTGGGTTCAACATTGGACCTAGGGTGTTAAAGATGGTCTTCACTTTGAGCTTTTTTCTCACAGGTGCAACAATCTTCATCGCTGGATGATAGTTAGGAGACATCATGAAACCAATACCGACTTCTTCCACGCATTTTTTTACCCCCTAGTTCCAAGCATAATGTTAATCTCAGACTATTGAAACACAAAAAACCATCTTCAGTCATTAGGCACAAACAAAGCAGGTTTAGTCAAGTGGATAGTAGTATTGTTCTTTGAAATACTGCACAATCCAGTAAAATTCCACATCATAAACTTGATTGTGGTGGCAAAGATTGAAATGTTTTTTACCCTATATCCAGAGTAATGATGAAACCTATGTTTGTAAATAATCTCACATGCAAAAGACCAAAATTTAAATACTTCATGGAAAAAACTGCAGAACAGAATCTCCTTTCAAGAATTTAATTACAAATAAAATCAAGCACTTCTGTGGAAAAGATCAGTGATCATCCTTCACTGGGACAATGAGCACTGTGGTCTCTCATCTGTTTGCTCAAAAACAAATACTAGTGCTTTAACAATACAAGGACATAAGATCTTGCTGACATGCAAGAATGTCCTTGGAGGATGTTCAATACCATGATAACGGAAAGAAATGATGATAGTAGATTGAAAACATAAGGATCATTAGAGTTGCCAATAGAAATGATATATGAAAAAAGAATTTCTGACTATGTTAAATTACTCTCACAACATCAACATACAAGCATCTTATTCATTCATAACCTTTATCAAAATGAGCAGGAGACAACACCACTTGAATGGCCATTCATCATCTACCAAATTGTAATGCAAGAAAATCTAACCGAAGAATCCTATCAATAACTGCATGCATTGCACGGTGAATGTGAAGAAGTAGGCCATTATCTCGGCAATAATGAGCCAAGCTAGTATTTGCAGTGAATCCCAGTTCAACCATGAAAAGGACCAACTTCAACTAGTTCACATTCTTATATATATAGCTCAAATTGTGGGAGGGGGAATGAATTACAGTTTAACGTACTAACCTCAGGTTCTAAGTCAATTGCCACTCCTAAGGCTTCCAAAACATCGGCGCTGCCACAAGCAGAAGAACTGGATCGATTACCTTGCTGGAAAGGAACAAATTAATGTCTTTATACTGAAAGTGAACATATTACCAGCTGAAAAATTGGCAAAGTAATAGAAGCACATTGAATTCACCTTAGCAACTTTAGCACCGCAAGCAGCAGCTAGAATAGATGCTCCTGTCGAAATATTGACAGTGTTAGCCCCATCACCTCCTGTTCCAACTATGTCCACTAGATTCTCTAACCCCTCTACCTTCTTACAGCATTTGATCATCGCTCTCGCAAATCCTGCAATCTACATATTTTTAAAGCCATTTGCGAAAGCCTTAATCAATCATAATGTGTCATGCGTACCAACAAATACTAATAAACACGAGTGAGACTGTGAGATAATAATTAATGTTACTTCTTCGAAGGTTTCGCCTTTGGATCTCATGAGGACAAGGAAAGAACTGATCAAAACTTCACTGCCATTATTCAACAACAAGTTTAGAGAAGCCTCAGCCTCCTCTTCACTTAAGTCTGTCCCAGCCAGCAAACGCTCGATTAACTACTCCATACAGAAGGGAAAAAGGAAGGGAAACATGAATTTATTCTTTCTCTAAGAAACATGAATTCAACTATATATATAGAAAGTTTGTTGTGCAGTTTTGTACCTGCGTGGGGGATGAAACGGGAAGTTGTTGTAGTTCTAGTGGGGAGCGAAAGCAGCGGGGCAAGTGAGTGGGGAATAATACAGATGTTGATTTCCGAGGAGTTGAGATTCCAACTTTTGGTGGACTAAAGCAAAATTTGTTAATCTTGGAGTTTTCACATAACTGGTGATTGCTAGGGGAATGAAGAGAATGGAAAGCAAAATTTACGAAACTGCATCCAGTTCCAGGAGGTACACCTATCACGTCCATAGAGTACAAGTTACAGTTTAAATTTCAGTTGGTTCTGGCCTCTGAGCATCAGTTCGCTTCGCTTGTAGTTGTGGTGATCAGTGTGGAGTTCATGAAATTGTTTTTGGCAGTGAGCATGGATTCTTGAAATTGTTGGATGCTTATTAGTAATCCATTACTTCCCCATTTTGCAGGAGAAATGCCGATATCACAGTTCAGGCACATTGCTGCTGAGTGGTTCATAAATTAAAAAGATGTGAATTTGGTAGGAGGCATTAATTATTAGTGCATGCATGATGTTGTTGCAGAAGCCATCAATGCATATTTTCTGCAGTGTCGGCAGACGACCGCATTACTGAACAACCATTCCAACCTCGTTGCTTTTAGTTTTCGGGGGGTGTAAGAATGAAATTATGAAACGATGTTCTAATTCTGGCATCTCAAGCAGTGAACTCTGGCACGATGCTAAATATCCATGACTTGAAACTTGTAGTTGTAAGTGAATGAAGGGGAGAGGTTACCTGCTTGTTGGAAAATTAACCTAAACTTTTAATTAATTAGTAGTTTCTTAATATGTTTTGTTTCTTAAGTTTAAAGTAGTTTTCTAATAGTATTTGTTTCTTAATTAGTTATTGATAGTAATTAGAAAATTGTGAAATTAAGAAACCTATTACACTATAAGATTTTGTGATTGTAATTCCTTTTGTCCCAAATATATTTTTTGGTTAATTAGATTAAATTCGATACTTCAAATTGGTATCAATTCGATCCTTCATGTTTGCCGCTAGTTTATGTTATCTCACTAGAGAGAGCTTTTTTTAAAAAAAAAAAATTTACGTTTTTCTTTATACAATTTACAAGTTTATGTGTTTTCCACTAAAATTTAAAATAAAAATAGATAAATTGTTTATCTAATTATTTTAAAAATTACTATTTTCTTAACAAAAAAAAAACTTATTACCATATTCTATGAAATTCAATTTTTTTTTATAATCTAATTGTTTATGTATTTTTTATTAGATCAATAAAAAAAATAAACGATTAAAAATAAGCTTTTAAAAAATCATTAGATTTTCTTAAATATTTTTTTTTACCATAATCTACTTAAATTATATTTCCTATTAATTCATGAAAAAAAAAATGAATATAACATACAAGGATTGAGAAATAATCTACTTACAAAAAATACTAGTTATTGTAATAATTCCAACGTCTCAAAAAACGTACTATTTTTTTTATAAGCTGGTTTTATTCCCCCACACTGTACCGAAAGCGAGCCGAACGCCCTCAATATAATCACTCTGAAAAACACTGCTACAAGCCTACACCTTGATTTAAGAAGAAAATGAATATAACATAGGGCTTTTCTCATTATTGGGATTTTCTTTTTGGGTAGAAAAACATTTAGGCTGAAATCTAGAAGAATGGGAGTGAAGATTGAAAGAAATTTGGTTTCATCTTCAGCTTAATAGGCCATGTTTACACAGCCAGCCCAATACCCAATCCAAGGGAAAACATGAGGAGACCCTACAAACCAGTCATTAAAAAGACCAAAATCTCTGCAATGTTCATATCGTAAACAACTTATGCGCCATCTAAAATAAATAATACAATTCTAAAAACTAGACCTTGGGCCATTGAGCAAACCTTACCCAACTCTCAATGAACAAAAGATTACATATAAGAAAATAACATTATTCAACAATGGTGACTGGCTCTTTTTTTCCAGGCTGGGAGTGGGATGGATTTTAAAATCGTCCGTAGTAGTTTTCCATTTAGAACAAATATGCTCTTAGCTGAATTAAACTTTCCCATTCAGCTAGCAGCATCTTCTACTTATTAAAATCAACTTGAAGAGGTATGGAATATTACTCTTATGGATCTATGGTTAAATAGTTCATCTGAATGTCCAGATCTCAACTTCAGTCACTGATAAGATTGGCCAAACCATCTACCCAACAAATGCTCTTTTAATTTGACGATTAATGCAAAAGTACCATAGCATGGAATATGCAGAAATGCCACCACCAAATACCTGCCGGTACAGAAGAGATGAGGAGGAATAGATAAGAAACACGCAATCTCAGTCCAAAAAAGAAGTGTATTTTTAAGTTTCAAAACTAGATTTAGGCATCAAGCACAGAAACACTAGGACGTGCAGACTAGATTTTGAGTCAAGTAAGATATCCTGCCTCTTTTTTAGAACAAATTGTGGAATAATATTGGAAAGGGACCTCTAGCTTTCATTTGATGAGATATAATCAGCACTAATGAAAGATAGAGACAAAACTCTTGTGAAGTCGTATCTATATTCGAAGAAGGCATTTTCTACATACTGCGTATTTAAGATTTTATGTCATTTCGGAAAGGTAAATCTTGCATAAAAAAGAACATCATAACGAGAACATTCCAAAAATAAACTTACCATAAGGGTGCATTTGCCAGGGACAGGTCAAGAAATGGATATGGCCACCTGAAGACAATGAACAATATAGAGAGTTAAATAGAAAACTTTCTGGAGCACGATTAAAAAAAAGGAAGGGAAATATTTACCACAGCGGTACAAAAGCATGAATGGTCCACTCAAAGATAACATAAATGCCCGTCAACAATATGAAGTAAGATATCCGGAACCATGGAAAATGCTGAAATTGGATTTCAAAATTATTCAAGATAAACAAATGAAAGGTGCTAAAACCACAATTCTTATAGCAAAAGAGAATAAAACATCAGTTACCAAGGAATTTAAAGCTGCATCCCCAAGAAGCAAGAATGCATTAAGTGAATGAGCCACAACTGTCAACTGGAAATGAAGGAAACATATATTTTCAAATAATATAGTGACCACCAAAAACAGACAAACAATAGATGAATGAAGAAATAGGGTATAGCTGAAGCCAGCAGGTAAATTGATGCTTTGGGATCTCCTTTTCCATTCAATTACTTTTCTTCGTATGAAGTGTGGAAATGAGCTTAAAATTGTCATTTTACTTTAAACTTCAAATAAAGAAAGGAATTTTTTGGAAATTTCGATAAACAGAAATGGGGACTTGCAATCTCGGGACATATGGATATGTCTGCAGGAAAGACTTTAGATCACTACAAGCAACTCTCTGCACCCAAAATCATATTCATGGTCATCTCAGTAGAAATATGTCCTGAACATTTGAAAGCTTGTAATAGGAATATAAAAATATGTCTAAATACCCACTCACTAAAAGAAAGAATAAAAAAACTTTTCCCTCCGAGTGAAGAAAACTCTCTAGGTAAGATATCACAAAAAGAGTAGTAGGATTAGATTTGAATCATAATCTAACAGATGTCTCACAGACAATATAATTTTCATTGTCCAACTGTGCAAAGATAATCTGACTACATAATTCCTCAAACAAAAGAAGCCGTATCTGAGAGAGAAAAGATACTATAATGTGGAACAAGACTCAGAAAATGAATGAAGAGAACCGTAGCTCACACAACCAGACTGAGTATGTGACTAAACTATTTTGCAAATATCATATCTTTTATGCTGAGTACCATTCCATGAGGGTCTCATAAAAGATAAATGGTACATCTAGGTGTTAAATGCTTGGAATCGACATAGATAACTGGAATAGCATGCTGACAGACACCACAGATATGGTCAGTTTCAGAAGATGTCACTCACAATCACAAAAAAACTTCCTAGAGCATAAAAAAAAAAATATGAAAGATTGCGCATATAAATGATTCAAAGAAAACTTACAAAACTCATCTCGTAGTCTTTGATGGTAAGGAATGGGAAAATTACAAACCAGTAAACACTATCTGTAAGCATCACTGCTCCAGCTGTCATCTGTTTAAGAAAAAATGTGATTAGATTTTTTTATTTTTTATTTTTGAATAATTGAAACAAAATGCAATTTGCCAAAATGTTGGACTCCCCAAATAACAAAAGTCTTGTTGGAAATATTAACACCAAATTTTGCCTACTAAAGAGAGGTCCAATTACACTACAACTTGACCTTAATGGTGTCCAAAGGAATAGACTTTCTTCACCCAGGGACAACAACAGTATACCTCATGATTTCAAAATTCCAACTGACAAGATCTCCTCCCATTAAATGTTTTTGTAGAAATTGATAACAAACTATTGCAACTAAGTTTTCAAAGTAAAAGAGTGCCAAAATTGTGACTCAGGGGCTTTTAGATACTCCTTGCTGGATATCATTTTTTTTTTTTAATAGACAACATCGGAATATCCCTAATTTAATAACTACATACTTTATAGTAAGTTGGAAGTTTCCAATTTAGAATATACTCTTCTAAATTAGCTACCAATCAATCATTTCATCATTTTAGCCTAAAAATGACCCAGTAATGTAACCATAATAACCTATATTCTAACAACAAACACACACAAAGATCCCGATGCAAATCTAAGAATATGATATTGAAACTAAAGACACAACTTTTACAAGATAAAATATAATATTAGAGTAACAACCATTTAAACAATAACAGTGACCCTCAGATGAAAATTTTTGAAGGGCACAATTCATCATTGGCTAGGTCTATGGAATACTAAGGGTAACATTTATTATTTGTTTTCAATGTAGCCCATTATATCAGGATGTCTGATCCCCTAAAGATAATTTACCTGGAATAAAATCTGAAATATCCAACCCCAGCGGCCGGCACAGTGTGATATATGAATTTTGCTTTTATAACCTAAGCTTTGCACTACTTGTCCATTGGTAGTTCCTTCACATGCTAGTGGCATGTACAAGCCCTTCTCTGAATCTACACTGTTAAGATCACTAACCCTATAAGTTATCCTATGCTGATAACACCCATACAGTGATAACAGGGATCCAAGCTGCAAAGAAACTTGAGAAGATAAGGTCAGACATGATATTTCCTATTTATAAAAAGCAAAGAATAGAACTATAAATAAGTTCGCACATCCATAGAAGCAGATGGCACATGTACAATTTGCCAGAAGGTAAAAAGCAGTGACTAAGATGCATACCCCAAAATAGATGGTAACCAATGTAAAAGTCCACCTGCACAGAAGCAAAATAAGAACAACTCACATAACTAAAGAGAATTAAAGTTCTCATATTTACTAGTAACTAACAGTATTCCACATTTTGTAAGCGAGCTTTCCGAATATTTTGGGACACATTGAGCAAAGGCTAAAATTGTAGTCAAATAATCAACAGTTTTGTTGCCTAACAGCAGATCAGATAGCGAACAGTCGATTCTCCCTTGGTTAGGCTACTAGCTTATGATAAGCCAAGAAGGAAAGATGACTTACTGCGTATAATAGTAAAACAAACCACCACCATGAAATGCCACATCAAAAGTGAGGGCGGTTAAGAGCAGGCAGAACGCGGTAAATCGAAAAAACAACAAAAGGCTCCGGGGAATTCCTTCTACACATGGACTCCAAGCATCACCATCAGACAAAACCCCGTATCTCCTTTCATGCATCCCTCCTGTGTCAGATTCTGAATTTTTTGGCGGGCATTCATATTTCCATATCAGATATATTGCTAGTATCATGGGTGTCACAACCCATATTGTGCAGAGTAAGACCCTCCAGTTTAACCAATAACTCAAGCTTGTTGTATCATCATTTCCCAGCAGCTGCATTCTGTTACAAAAGAAGGGATTAATTTCCCTATTTGTACGATCATTGATCCATAATCAAATCCTAAATACTGCATTCTGTAACAAAAGCAGGGATTAATGAAATTTCCTAGTTGTACAATCATTGATCTATATAAAGTATGAACCAAATTCAACAAGAAAATTACTTTCAACAAATGCATCTGCCTGTAGAGCAATAATCCAATATATAATAAAGCAAATTGGCAGGAAAAACACGAAAACCTCAAGACCATATATATTACACTGCATTGATATCTACACCAAAGTAACATCAAATTTCATCACTTTCCAAAACAAATCACAGTTTAAATAAACACCTAAGAAACATCAAATACACGGCACTAGTGAGCCAATCTAAACGGTAAATATCACTAAACTTTAGCTTCTGTGCCAATAAAAACAGCATATGCATGTACATGAAGAAATTTAAACGAAAAAAAAAAAAATAAATTTGCAAGTCGCAGGTACTCACGGTAAAGCTCAAGAGCTAAAGCAAAGCGTGCTTGAGTTTTAGCCAAACGAAAGCTTGACAGGAGGCGAAAACAATGGCCGCGTGTCACTTGGCTTGCATTTTCTTTCCCGACGGCTTTGATCCGATGCCGACTTCTACTCGGTGACTTGTTACAGATTTTCGTATACGTGTGCCTTTATTGTTTGATGATCATTGATGGCCCATTTTATTTATTTCTCTGTCCTAATTGGATTTGGACTTTTTATTTATCCACACACAACACTCACATCTTCCTAATTGTGGTAGTTGGGCTTAAATCATTAAAGATTGGTTGGAGAAGGCTACAGAAGACTGGACACCCGATTCCAGCGGCAATGCAAGTTTGTAGTACGTTCTTGTTGACCAGCGGGTCCAAATTGTCATCATCTTATGGATCACGTTTATGTCATTAGTCATTACCAAATTCGAATCTTCGTTGGTCCCTTGCGTTTTATTTCTCTTCTTTAATAACAACATTCGCACCTATTGTTATTATTCTTTTTTTTGAACGAATAATTTGCCAAATCAGCCGTCCGCATTATTGTTTGTTAAATTTAATTGTTTTTGGGCATAATATTTGTGATTGAATAGTAAAACGATTGATTTATTACCATAGTATACAACCAACGTCAAATGTGTTGCAAGAGTGAACTAATTAAAAATTGTGGTAGGAAACGTTTTTTTTTAATTCTTCTTTAACTATATTGTTGGTATGCAATAAGTTTCCTAATTTTTTTAATAAAAATTCATGTGTAATGGATTAATGTATGAGACGTGTTTCATATATAAAACAGATAATTAATAATTGTAAAAATTATAATTATAATTTTTTGCCACTTTTATTGTACGTCTAAATTGTGATTAACTTTTATTTTATATATGAAGCTGCTTTATATGAGATTAGCTGAATTTTTAATTTACTCGGTGTAATTTGGACAAACAACATTTATACCGCAAATCTACGTTGAAAAGAAACATTGGAATTCTTGTAAAACCCACTACGAGGCTTTGCGCGATTTTGGACTATACGAGTCCAAAAACGTTAACAAGGACTCAAAAAATTCTTTCTACGATAACTTGTCAACTCAATGAATCTACGTACTAGTGATTGGACTAAAAGGAGTCGCAAGAAATTCCACAACCGGCCCGATAGTCCGATACGAATACTATGAAGAATATTAACGTTTTAATTTTCAACAAATGATATTTTATTCTGGTCCCGCCATCTTAATTCTGAGCTACACATAGGTGGCTTGCAACTTGCAAGTGGCAGGGCAGAGTGTGTTCGTGGTTTAAGGTCTTCCCCTTCCTCATTTTCAACCGCCAATTTTTGGCAACCATACAACGTTAAAGAAATAGAAAAGCACACTTGACTCTTACCTCACTCGGAGCCGGAGGAATAAAAAATGGAGAGCTGCCATGTACTATTGGCTGTCTCTCCTTCCATAACACCTTCAAACCTCAAACCATGCTATCAAATTTTTAACTCTAGAATCACTACAACTTTGAGGAGACACCACTCCTTTAACAATCTCAAATCATCTTGCTCCTGCAACCACACATTCGAAAGGATTACTTTCGACTCCAATAAAAGATTTAATCTCCCACTCTCCCAAATTAGACCAAAATCAAATGATTTCATGGTAAGAGCAACGGGAGTTCCTGATAGTAATGCCGATGATTCTGCAAAGCCAAATGAGTTGTTCAGGACCTTGCAGCTTGGATCCATGTTTGTAGTTTGGTATTTGTTGAATATATACTTCAACATTTATAACAAACAGGTTCGATTTTCCTTTTTTTTTTTCTCCCAGTTTTTGGTTCAGCATGATGTCGTGAAAGGTATTTTTGTTTCTGAAGCTACTTTGACTAGCAGATTTTGAAGGTTTTTCCGTATCCAGCAACAGTCTCAGCGTTCCAATTTGGCTGCGGAACACTGCTTGTACTTTTAATGTGGACATTTAATCTCCATCCAAGGCCAAAGATCACTAGATCTCAGGTTAACTATACTTCCCTTTTCTTCTCATCCAAATTCAGGTTTTGAAATGCTGATTACTGGAAATAATAAATCAATGGAGTAAAAACACTATATATATATATATATATATATCTCTTTTGTTTGTATTACAGTAACAAATGGTAAAAAAATCATACCCATTATTGTACACATCCAGTTTTCAGCTATTTCCCTGCTGGCTCTGGGGCACTCGGTGGGCAACCTTCTAACGAATATCAGCTTGGGAAAAGTTGCTATTTCCTTCACTCATACAATCAAAGCAATGGAGCCTTTCTTTACTGTAGTTCTTGCTACCCTGTTTCTTGGGGAGGTATATGATGAGTTTTCCATTCTAATTTTTTGAACTTTGATGTATTCATTTAGTTAACGTTGTCAGTTGTTTATTTAGAGCATCAGATCAATCCAATTCCGTAAGGTTGCAGGATTGCATCTATATCATTTATTGAGATTCTCTTCTGCTAAACTTGCATTTTCAATAAATGAATTTTCAAATCAGTTTTGTGTCATTTGAGGATATCTTTTTGGCTGAAGCTATCTAACTTTGAGTTTTACCATACTCTGGTGGTATAAAGCGGCCATCTATCTGGGTAGTTTCTTCCTTGGTGCCTATTGTTGGAGGAGTGGCATTGGCATCATTCACTGAGGCCTCTTTTAATTGGTATGACTCAGTTAAGCTAACATATTTGTGCCCAATTCTGGATTAATGTCAAACACTTGATAAAACAGGATAGGTTTCGGAACTGCAATGGCTTCCAATCTAACCAATCAATCGCGTAACGTTTACAGCAAAAAGGTCATGGTGAAGGAGGAGGTAATGTTCCACTGCGAGTCACAACCTCACATAGTAGACGCCATTGAAATTTTTGTATTGAGCATTCATTGTTCAGATTAAAACCAATAACCAGCAGGCTTGTTGAACAGGACACCTTGGATAACATCAATCTCTTCTCTATTATGACCCTGATGTCATTTATCCTTCTGGTGCCCGTTACTGTTTTGATTGATGGCTTCAAGCTTAGTCCATCGTACCTTGAGTATGCTGTGAGTGTTGATGGATTAACAAGCCTTCATGACGTTTACTTACCACGGTCCCTTAAAATTTTCGTTTTTCATGCGTATATACATGCATTTGTTCAGGCAAGTCAGGGGCTGAATGTTCGAGAATTTTGGGTGAGATCTTTGTTAGCTGGTTTCTGCTTCCATAGCTACCAACAGGTATAATGTACCCCCATATGATATCCTTTTTGAATGGTTCAGAATTACATTATTTTATCTAGTATTTGCTCTTCATCTATGGTGCTATTCAAAGTTGGGTTGAGTTTAAGAATAAAGAAATTCGTTAGTTTTCCACTGGCAGGTTTCTTACATGATACTGCACATGGTTTCACCGGTGACTCATTCAGTAGGCAACAGCGTCAAACGAGTGGTAGTCGTTGTATCGTCAGTCATCTTCTTCCGGACACCTGTTTCAGCAATAAACGCCCTTGGTATTATTCTCCTTTTGCTGATTTTCAAAATATGCCTACTAGTATTATTGCTGATTTTCAAAATATGCCTGCTAGTATTAATGTTGGAATCTCCTAGTATGCTTCTATCCTAAGCTTGAGAAATATTTATGGGTATCCCATATGATCTTCGAATGCTGGCTGATTTCAGGAACTGCTATAGCTCTTGCCGGAGTCTTCTTATATTCAACAGCAAAGAGGATTAAACCAACGCCAAAGGTTGAATAGGCATGATGAAATTATGTCCTTGTATTCAGGATCAAAGACTATAAACTAAAGCCTAAAGTCGCTGAAAAGTCGCCAAAATTTGCACGAGGCTTAATGAATTCTTCTTCTTCTTCTTCTTGTTCTTTCTCTTTTTATTAATCCTTTTTGCGAGAAAAGGATGCGTTGCTTAAGCTTGAATAGCACATTAGCTTTCCTTCACTGAGTTTATTCCGGGAAATCCTCGGCAACAGGGACAAACTGAATAGGCTGAAATGAGAAACTGGCATTAGTCATAATCATAGTAACGGCATTAAAGCCATTCATTTACATGTAACAAAACATACGAGGGAAGTTCCAAAAGGAGTATTTCTTCCCTCAATGACTTGGTAATATCCCTGTTTTACCACTCTATCCTCCTATTGGAATGACAGATTAACATTGTAACAATTCTGATCACCTAGATTTGTAAAAGGACAATCCATATTGTAATCCTCATTCTTTAGTCCCACCATGAGCTACTAAATAAATGAGTAGTTAGCTCCCACAAACAAAATGGAAAGAGAAACAAAGACATTCAGTTTTGACGCTAAAACCACCCCATCAGCTGCCAATTCTTTAGGAGTGCGAAACGCAGTTGTCATTTGCTTCTGAAAACATGCCATTTTCATCCCTAGGTATTGTGCCTTCTTCAGGTCGAATCATTCCTTCCTCCTCTTCTTCTTCTCCGAGATGCCATTTTTTTGCTCCACTATCTTCATTCTCCTGCAGCTTAGCAGGTGATCTTCGCCATTGCTCTTGATCTTCATTACCCAAACCACCAAAGTTCTCACTCTCAGAACCCTGGAATGAACAAAGATCATCCCCACGAGTGCTAGAATTATTATTATGGTCCATCGAATTACTTCCATTAAAAGATGAGATATCATGACTAATGAATTTGGGAGGTGCACGAGCCCGCTGCATCATAGATTCATGGAAGCTCCGCGGACGTTCACTGGTCGGTGGAGCCTGATCAAACCTGTCAGTGCTACGGCTACGACTTCGACCCCGAGTTCGGTTATTAACCAAACCAGAACCTCTATTGGGGCTTTTACTCCGACTACGACTTCTACTATGACCATGCTTCTGAGTCGCGCTTTCATGGTAGCTCCGGTTATGGAAGCTTCCAGGGACTTCAAAATCGTGGGAAGTGCGACCATACCCGTCACTGGATTCAAATAAAAGAAGAAGAAGAGCTATCAAAACCAACAGCCCAAGATAAGATAAGCACTGCAGAACAAACCAAAAGAAAAAGCCACAAACCTGTCGTGGGAGTCTCGGTCATAACCACGTCCACCTCTTTCAGACGAGGAGTTTGACCAATTGCCCTGTCCCCCATCTCTGTTACTGTAATCAGAATCATAACGTCCTCCTCGACCACCATCACGTCCACCTTGGCCAGACCCCCAACGTCTAGACCTTCCCATTCCACCACCACGAGAGGCCATATCACGAATTTCAACAGGGACACGTTGATTAGCACCTTCCAAAACTTTGACAAGATCAGAAGCATACTTGGCATCTTGGTCACCAAAAAATGTGTAAGCTACCCCAGTAGCACCCGCCCTTCCTGTCCTTCCGATTCTGTGGACATAGTCCTCAATTCCAGTGGGAAAGTCGTAATTTATCACCACCCTGAGAGAAAAGTGAGCCACCTCATTACATACAAACATCATAGGCATAATCACACGATATCATGAACGGCCACACAGAAACTCACAATCATTTAAAATCAGAAAGGTCATACAAGGCAAATTTCAAATTCAAACACTTAGGTTTCAACCTGGCCTGATTTACATACTCATTTGTCATAAAAAATCTATAGCAACTGATGCAAGAGAAAATCAATTAACCCCCATAAACAGGTTTGGTCGAAGAAAAAATGCTAACACCACCCCCAACCCGGGGAGGGTGGTCAAGAAAAAAGAGAGAAAGGCAACCTGGATGAAGATTTAAAGAACTAAACACACATGCTAGCTTATGCTTCTTACCAAGAAAAGCATTTGTTTTCAAGTGGTCTGTTCATGACAACCCTAGCTCCAAGACATTCAAAAATTTAAAACATTAAAGGAGTAACCCACCTGATATCTTTAATATCAAGACCACGGGCAGCAACATCAGTGGCTACAAGGACCGGAGATCTCCCATTGCGGAACTGGTTCAAGACAAAATCCCTTTCACTCTGGGATTTGTCCCCATGAATAGCTGCAGCTCCAAATTGACGGGTAAGGTTGCGTGCAAGTTGATCACACATTTTCTTAGTTGAACAAAAAATGATTATCTTTGACCCTGGTTCTTGAGATCTCAATAGCTGTTCTAATCGTCGATGTTTCTCCATAGATGACAAGAGTTCAACATGCTGTTCATAAAAATTGAAAAATAACGAAAACAAATCAGAAAATCAACCACTAAACAAAGGGATCTGCAAACAGAAATATTACTAGTATTCCATGGGAAGTTCACAAGCAATGGCCCCAACATATCATGGTTGCAAACCACCCCGGGGATGGCGGGAAAAATTAGGCGTGTACCTGGGTGATGGACTTGTTAGCTACAAGCTCGTCAACGCTCCCAATGTTCACCTGAATCGGATTAACCAAGAGATCCGCAGCAATT
Organism: Ophiorrhiza pumila; assembly: GCA_016586305.1. Lineage (NCBI taxonomy): Eukaryota > Viridiplantae > Streptophyta > Magnoliopsida > Gentianales > Rubiaceae > Ophiorrhiza > Ophiorrhiza pumila. Next base: position 1,285,143 of record BLIW01000007.1, read on the forward strand.
TTACGGACCTCCTTTGGCCATGTAGCAGTGTACATCAAGGTCTGCCTTCGAGTTGGCACCGCCTTGACAATCTTCCTTATCTGAGGCTCAAATCCCATGTCCAACATTCGGTCTGCCTCGTCTAGTACCAGGTATGAGACTTGATGCAGGCTAATTCTTCTCATCTCCAGAATATCATTCAATCGACCAGGAGTTGCAACAACAACATCCGTACCTCTATCTAACTCCTTCAGTTGAGGACCCTTAGGTGCGCCACCGTATAAGCACTTAAACACAGAACATAAAAGAATGTCAGCAGAAATATTTCTACCGTGCCATACGCAAAAGTCACTGTGCTAAAGGAGTGTTGAAGAAATAGAAAAGGGCCAAAAAAGTATAAGGCAATCATTATAAATAACTCAAGTCTATTGATATTTAGAAATTTCAGTACACTAAGGAATCTCAATTTCAAAACCACCATCAAATTTCTTGGATCAGGATTAGACATACCGTGCAAGATATTTTTGATGATTTTCCAAATTTTAAAGCTTCATCTTGTATCTGAGTCGCTAATTCCCTTGTTGGTGATAGCACCAAAACAGATGGACCCAACTGAGGATTGTTGCGACGGCGTTTCAGGTGAATAAAGCCAGGAATCAGATATCCCAACGTTTTCCCTGAGCCTGTCTTCGCAATTGCTACTATATCACGACCTTGAAGAGCAATTGGCCACGATTGTGCCTGTATTGGAGTAGGAGCAGAGAACCCAGCATTTTGTACCTGGAAAAGCAAAGAAACATCCGCACCCCTATAAGAACAGGTACTGGCCTCAAGATTTCTCTTTGGTTCTTTTTGACTTATCCGAGTGGCCAATCCAAGAAGAAGCATCATCCCCCAAAGTATTGGCAGCTAATGCTTGCTGCCACAGGCAATAAAAGGAGGACGCCTCTTCTTCTGTTCGGACAAAGTGGCAGACTGAATCATCACCAACAGCAGTCAGCCACGAGCTTGGATGATTCGGAAAGCCCTTCACGAAAATTGGCCCACAGAATAAGGGCACTTCAAATACATGTGAGCCCCCAAAAGAGGGCAGCACAGAGTACGACATTTAGCTCCTCCATGGAGCAAAATATCGCACCTACGACCAAAAGTACAGATGGAAAAACATGATTGTGAGCCCCGGAGGTCAACAACGGACTCCAGCAATCACAGAACTTGGCAACCAAAAAAGATTGATCCACAGTACAGAAAACTTCCATAGGCTTTCATTCAAGGAAACAAAACAAAATGCCAAATGGGTCCATACCTCTCTCAGAATCTCCGGTGGGAAACCAGTGGAATCAAATGATGTCAATGGTGGGGGAACATTGTCTCCCTAGAAATTTGGCAAACAAAAGCAGTTATACTGATGATATCTTAACCTACTATAAACAAGACGACTCATGTACTGATGTACAACAACACAAACACTTAACAAGTAATAAACAGGTTCAGCTTAATTCGGTTACAGCTTCATTCGGTAGCATTGATATCTTAAAAAGGATAGACTAATGCTAACCAAATATATAAGAACAATATTATGGACTTGATGCTCACTGTTACGCTTATCTCATGACGGCGACGGTATGATTCTGCAGATAAGGTAGTTCCTCCACTTGAGGTTGAATACCCGTTTGCAGCACCACCACCCACTGCCATATTTGGAACATTACGCGGATGATCTGGTCCAGTACTTGTGCCCTAAAGCAAAAAAAATAGAACTCCATTGATGTCATCACCAAAACCAGAATAAATAAAATAAAAGAAATGACACCTAATGGCCTGGAGATATCAGACATCCGCCCAAAATGGGGAAAAAAAAAAGAACAATGCAATCAAGAAATATTGCAACAGTACATAGGCCATTACATATTTGTAATGGCAATCACGTTGGCTGTAAGTATGTTCCAATTTCTTATTTCAAACGGCTTAAAAAGGCAAGAGTGGGAATGTGTTGGAAATTTGAACTATTGATTCAAGGGAATGACTAAAGCAGGAGCCAGGTCCAATGTAGTAAAAAATATGATCAGCTATTTTAGTAAATGGAAACTCATATCAACCAGTCCACTTATTTATGCAATTTCAGGCATGATTTAAAAAAGTCAAAGAGTACAAGCAATAGCTTAAGTTCACAAATCATAACCATGAATAATAGCAAGTAACAAACAACTATAAAATAGGAAACCAGAAGTCTTTAGTCCTCATTTGGAATTTTAGCAGAGCTTCTTGGCTTTATTTGACAATGGCATTGTAATCCAATTCAGTCCTTCGATTGTTCAACACTCAATAATTATCTTCTCATGATGCACTTGACGGCTCTTCCCAGAACAAACTTTTCTACCTAAGTGGATCTTGTTTAACATTTATCCATTCTAAGAACCATGTTCTGCTATCAGGTTTAGATAACAATAATGCAAGCGGCTCTATAATTCATAAATTACATCAGAATTTCACTCTTGACAGACCTCAAAATGCTACACTATTATTACTTCTAAATCATAAGATCTAGATCTAAAAGCAAGAAAGCAAGGAAACAGAATAATCAGTGGCAAGCATTCACAATTAACAACAAACTTGCACTGCATCTTCAAGAAACTGAACTCTTACAATTACTCTCCCGTCTCAAGGTCCAACACTTTATCAATTTGGAACCAGAGACTCAGACCAACTAATGGCAGCACAAGATTCGGTTAAATTAGCTTGGCCATCCATGTGTAAATTAAATCCTTACTCTCCAATAATAACTTAATGGGAGAAAAGGTCAAAATAAGACCAATAAAGAAAGGTACAAGATCCGTAGCACAAAGAAATCAGCAGTAGATGAAATTGAACATCAACGCAACCAGGAAATGGCACCACAGGAGGATAACAGTTATTATTCGAGAATAACAAGACAGAGTAAAAACTTTATCCTATCGTGACCAAATCAGCATGTCACTAGTTTCAAATAACAAATAGTAGATTTGAACTTAAAAGCAACCAAACCATATAACTCCAGGTAAATGTGAGCCCAAACTAATCAATAATGGTAGCCACATAAAGCCCAAAGAAACTAAGAACTTATATGATTCAAGAAAAATAAAAGATGGAATCAACATGCCTGAGAATTTCCAACTCCAGATGAAACCTTCGCCGAGCCATCATTGCCACCTCTATTGGATCTATCCTCGAGACTGATCTCATATCGACCTTGAGATGACTTTTGGAGATGAACAGATGAACTCAAGGATTTATGCAGTGGAGCAGATCCAACATTCAAAGAAGAAACAGGCCTCTCGTATTGTGTAACATTGGTATCCGGATTCCAAAAGTAAAGGTATCCAGTCTTACCATCTACTAGGCCTCTCCAAGGTTTGGGGAGTGTGGGGTCCTCTGGTGCATACCTTATGCCTGCTGAGACAGTCGCAGTAGCCGCCATATTGAATGATTCCTTCTTGTCAGACAAATTCTATTTGAAATTATCTAGAGAGAGCATTTAATCAATAGAAACAATGTTAAATAGGAAATTTTAAAAAATAAAAAACCAAAGATCAGGCGTATCCGCAAAATCTCATAATATCATCATATTCAATATATAAAATACAAGAACACCAGTTATATGTTGAGCCAAAAGAAACATGTGCATGAAAAAGGGACCTATTACTCCAATGTTTGTGAAAAGGGACAGATTTAGAGATGCTACTTCAAAGCCCAACTAATTATAACCTACCAAGCGATCTAGCCACAACCAACTATCATGGGCGGCCATTGAATTCCTTACTGACCTCACAGGGACTTTTTTCCCAATCCAAATAATTAAAAAAAAAAAAAAAACTAATGCCACTTATTCCAAAACAAAACCATTATTATCCCAGTCAATAATAAAAACCAAATTAACGAGGTCCAAAGCATCACCATCTAAAGGCTCCCATACACGGCCAAAAACATTCTCCAACCAACATGCGACCAAAACAATTACCCAATATCTAAAAAAAAAAAATGCCAGTCGAGTAAAGAGGATATGGTTAGTTAAAGCAATAATAAAAAAAAAACTCCCAACTTAGAGGCAAGTTTCATACTCTAGCGGTCCTGGATGCCGAGGAAGAACATGCAAACTCAAAAGCTCCTGATCTAAAACCCTAAACGACATATCATATTGTACATCCATGGTTTCGGGAACAAAAAGAACGAACTCTCATTCATAATCAGATCCAAAAAAAAAAAAAAACAAAAAAGTGAAAAGATAAATTAGGGTTGCAAGCAAGTAAATAGCACCTGACGACGTCGGTTTGAGCGCGAATACCAAAGCCAAAAATCGGCTACAAATGCTCCCAGTCCGCCAACGAACCTTGTTTCTCTCCCGCTAAATATGAAAAGAAATTGGAATTACTTTTCAAAAATGTGTGTACGGAGAGAGAGAAAACTACGCTTCCGAACACGGAGAAGAAGCGTAGGTTAGAATAAAAAGAGAAGTTTGTTGGTGGCATTTCAATGGATATTTAAAGCAACTGCAACATGTGCCTGACAGAGCACTCTAAAAATGGATGACGTCTTAACTATTTAACCCAAGTTAGTTTAATCCTTAGTGTCTTCAACTTAACTATGGTTTAAACAGTCCTCGCTAACCGCGTCCGCCTAAATTCGACGCAACGAGAGAAGTGACCGAACAAGTGTATGTATTTAAATATTGGGTTAATTACATTGTGAGGTTTTAGTAAAAGTATCAAATGTTCCCATATTTTCAAAAAATTATAGTCACCTCTTTGATTGCACCAAAGTTTAACAAATCGATTTTTTTCCCCAAACACCATCTATTCAATAATGTGTTAATTTCACAAAAAAGTAAATGTGTTTATCCATTCAATACAAAGTAAATATTTTGATCAATTGGTAATAAATATGTGTGGATAATTTGTTGTATTAAATCCTTCAAACTTTATATTTAATCATTATATTATTTTAATTAATTAAAATACATATGTTAAATATTAAAATATAGTATTTCAAATGTTGAATTTCAACTATCAAGTCAATAACTCGTTTTTAATAATTGGATTAGACATACACTACTTTTGATGTTATGTTACATTATATGTTTCATTAATGTTTCATTGTGTGATTACATGTCGTTTTTATCTTTAACTAAAATTATAATTAATGTTTCACTGTGTAAATACACGTTGTTTTTATCTTTAACTAAAATTCTATAAAGTGATTAGTGGAAACATATGATAAAACATTCAATATAACAAAAGATTAATTAAACTATGCAAAACTAATTATAATTTAAAATGAACCGTGAATTAATAGTTAATGGATCTATTGGTGATGGAATAGTGGGAAATTAATATGCTAAACGAAATTAAACTTGTTAGTTTCATTTAGCGTATTAATATGCCCAAGTGTGTGGATTTTGTACTTCAATTGTATTATTATCTAATAAATATTTAATGGTTAAATATATTTATCATCCCTAAAATTTTAAAGTACAAAGCAAACTTTGTGATTTTAGAAAGGTACGATCACCTTCCTACCATTAAAATTGATTAACGAAATTAATGAAAAAACTAAGAAACCATAACTTATTTTATCAAAAGAATAACAAAAATAGATGAGTAAATATAAAATGACAACAAATATTTGTTTGTACTTTTTAATTCACTGATACAAATTATAAATCTCATAATATTTAATATAAATGTGTTTATCAAATTAATCCAATTTTAATCAAGAATTCGCTCTCTATCTAAATTTTAAATTTTGAAAAGAAAATATTTATTTAAAAAAAATAATTAATTAATTTGATTAATTAAGAAATAATATTTTATTTTTGATTTTTTTTTTGTTTGTCGAATAATTTCTTTGCTTTTATTCTATTATTTAACATATGTATTGTAATTAATTAAAACAATATAATGATTAAAGATAAAATTTTAAAACCATATTAAGCAATATACACATTATTTGGAAAAATCAACCCATTATTGAAATATTTTTAATAAGAAGGGTCAATTTGTTAAAACAGTGATTCAAATAAAATCAAACCATTATTGAATGATTTTTAATAGGAGTGGTCAATTTGTTAAAACATTGGTTCAATCAACGGGTGACCATTTGAAAATACATGGTTAATTTGATACTTTCACTAAACCTAAGGGATAGTAAATGTAATTAACCCAAGTTTTTGAAAGCCAAATTCTTTGCACGTTTTTCAAAACCTAAGGGATAGTAAATGGAACTGCACTGCGCACTGCATGAGGTGCATCGAGCGATGGAACTGTAGCGTGGCATGTCAAGATTAACATCCTCTTGCATGAAACTATGAACATTAAGCAATTAGAGAGAATACAGCGAGCCACGCAGTGTCTAAGTCAGCAATGCTTAGATATAGTCACAATGCATACACTTAAGTTAACGAGTTCATCTCTCATATAGACTAAAAAGTTTTAACACTCCCATTCCCAGCCCCTACCCGGCTACCCCCAACCCCATTGTTGTGGATTTTACTTTACTTTTACCTTGGCGATGAGTAATCAGGAGAAGGGTGAATAAAGAAACTGAAAACAAGGCCGAGTATTAATACATCACAAATTGATTCACGTACACACGTTACAGGAACTTCAATAAACCTTATACCCCAAGCAAAGGGCACTCGTTCCGAGCATATTCTGGAATCAATTTGGCAAGAAGTTCCAATGATGCTCCTTTTAGCTCTGTTAAGAAAGTAATTGTCAGCAGGTTATCACCAGCAAGAATGCACATACTGGAAAAGTATATTAACCCAACCACTCATTTCCACATTCCATGAGAAACAAGAAAGCAGATGAAACATAAAATAAATCAGGAACACATATATAGCGTCACAAATACAAACCTTGATGCTTGAAGTTGAAAAGAGGAGGCAATGGCCGTCCATTAGGGAGCCGAGTATTTGGATCACGAATTTCATTAAAAAATGGATGGACACAAGCCTCCAACTGCGGAAAAGGAACCAATCACCCAGGAGGAAGATGTTACAAAACAATCAATCACCCTGAACTAACTAAAATAATACTGTCAATAAAAACCAGTTACATGCATATATACATCCTAAAACAAAACTTGTCCAACACTTCCTTGCCAACTTTAAAGGTTCCCCATCCCCTCAACCCTTGTTCCATAGCGATTTGAACAGGTAGAAAAATATAACAACAACTAAACACTTTCTTATTAAGTAGGATTGGCTGTACAAATCATACTTAGCATCATATTCAGTATAAGCTCATTGTTTTTATTCATATTTAAGTGTAACATACATTTTCTTATGATTTCTTTCAAATTCTTTTGTTGGTTTTTCTCTTACCTCTTTAATTTGAGTTAATAATTCTTTATTTTTTACACCTTAATGGGCATCTAAAAGTCTCCCACGCACAGGTGCAAACTTGTCTAAAGTTACCCTTACTATCTTTATAATGCATTCATTACTTATTCTAAACAATTATAAAAATATATAAATCTCTCCTTGTGCCATGATTTTCAGCAATCTCAGTCTTTCATATCAATAACATTTATGAACTGCTGTGCAGATTAAAGGCCCATTCATTATGCGGTTAATTTGCTATAGCTGGTATGTAGACTGTCTTCCTAGCAAAACAGTATATACAAAGCTATGAATTAGAACAAGATTGGTTTCCCAAGAAAATTAGGTGAGCAAGTATTTGTAGCTTATTAGTCATTCGGAATGAGTTAGAAGATGATAAACAGCCAGCCATTTCTACCTGAACAATTCCACAAAGGAACAGGTATTAAAGAAGGCATTCATAAGCAAGTTGCCAATGAGAAGGAGAGAACAATAGTAGGCACTATGACTATAATGACCCAGGCAGAGGAAAAAAATTGATGCTCCCTGCAAAGACACAAAGGACATGATTCGGTTTTGGATATACTCACAGCAGTGCACCTCAAGTTCGGTGAGTATTGAAGCAGTCTAGACACCAGATCTACAGCTTCAGGAGGCATCCGCTTGTGAAAAATCTAATGCAGAACAGAAAAGAAAAAGAGCAACACGGGAAAATATCAACTACGAGGATGTGGTCATTCAAAGCTTTATTAAAGGGTGAGAATAACAGGTTCCTCACTTTATGCCATGGGTGAGCCTTGATCTGAGGAAACTTGAACTCTGTGTAATTTGGATTCATACACTTGATCTCCTCACGAGTCGGAGTTCCAAGTACCTAAGCACCAATGTGTGACGCATTAGCTTTTTGTACATCTTATGATTGAGATCCTAGACTGCATCAGGTTCAGTATTACCTTGATTATCTCCACCAGCTGATCGACTCCACTCTCACCAGGGAAAAGAGGCTACCGTGTTTAAGATGGCCAACAAAATGAATGCAAGAACACATCAATTTTCAAAAACATATCCCAATCCAGATAAAATGGTAACACTTGACTACTCTTTAATAACCTGTCCAAGAAGCAGTTCAGCAAGGACGCAACCCACAGACCAAATGTCAATTGCAGAAGTATACTCCGTAGCACCAAATATCAGTTCAGGTGCACGATAATAGCGAGAACAAATGTAAGAAATGTTTGGCTCGCCTTTGACCTGTTACAGATGGTAAAAATTTTCTCACATCAATGGTAAACCCTAAAAGAATATTAATAAAACCTATTGACATGGAAAAAAATTTGAATTGAGAAGACCAAGCTAGCTAACCCGTAGATGAATTGAATTAAGACATCTAAGCAAAGAGAGAAGGTTGGGAGTTGGGACAAGTCTTTAGAACGATTAAGTATGAAATGTGAATTCACGATGCCCTCTATCCTTCTGTGTCTTTCCTTCTTTGAATTTTATATTAAACCAAGTAAAAAAATCATATACAAGATGCTATAAACATTTATCCAATACTTATTGGGATGTGCACTTTGTGCCAAGACTTGAGCATGATTGTTTGCCCGGAACACGAAGATATCACGGGTAGGACTAAGCAAATATATCTCATTTTAGTCATCAAATTCAATCACCAATAGGAAAGAGATCGTATAGTAATTACCAGAATTTTTGCACTGCCAAAGTCGCACAGTTTGACCTGATGGGTGTGAGGATTTACCTGCAAAAACAGACTATCATCGTCAATGTCAATAAAAAACAAGGGCAGAGATACTCTAGCGTAAAAAACATACCAATAAATTCTGCGGCTTGATATCCCTGTGGCAAACACCAATCCCATGAATATATGCCAAAGCTCTGAAAATCTGTCAATCAATCATGCTATACAATTAGAAGCAACGGAGAGTTATGAATACTTCAAATAAACAAATGTCCTTCCAAACAAACTTCAGTAGGCAACATGTCATAACTCATATATGGTATTATTTGCTTCACAAAATTCTCCCATACAATCTTCGCCCAGAAAAACGCATAACGTGCAGACTAACAAATATGAAATCATCTAAATTATAGGATTACAGTAAACAAGAAGATTCAGTTACATTATTGAAACAATTGCGTGGAATAACTAAAGTAAGACTCTTTGATGATCATTTCATCATAATGAACCATATAACAAAAGGAAACTTGCATAATGAATTTGATGCGGCTGACCTGATATGTGTATAGCTTGACATAAATCATTGGCAGTCGTTGGTTTGCTCTGCTATAGTGCCTCGCTACCCGATATACAGTCTCAGGCACATACTCAAGAACTAAATTGAGGTAAAGCTCATCCTTCTCGGTAGTAGAGAAGAAGCAGTGCTTAAGTGAAACAACGTTGGGATGATCAAGAAGGCGCATTGTCTGCAATTCACGATTTTTGTATCTCTTATCCTGTAAAACTTTTTTGATTGCCACTGATTCTCCAGATTCTAGGCATTTGGCCTGCCAATCAACATGACAAGTTGAAGTGCATTCCAAAGCACCAAATAAAACGTGAAACATGAACAAATACTCTACTTCTTACGTCCATAAACTGCCTAAAATATATGATCATCAATTGTTTAAGACCAAGAAAACGAAAACACCAGAAGCCAACATCTGCCATCCTAGCAACAAAAGTTGACCAGTAAAATTGTACAAATTAATCAAAAGGCAATCTATTTTGTCTGATATTCTAATTAATTACGAGTTCAAAGCTAAATTTAGGGAAAGCATGTGAGCATTGACATACTATCTACAAACTCACTTCGCATGCAAAAATGTATGAAGAAGATTACCTGAAATACTATTCCAAATGAACCCTGTCCAACAACACGCTCCGCCACGTAACTAATGGTCTGAATCCAACAGCAGAAAGAAAAAATATGAGAGAGGCTAAGTAAAACAGTTAAAATAACCTGATTCAGCACACTCGCTAAAAAACAAACCTTAATCTCCCTTCTTCCAGATTATGTTTGTGGTGCAATTCAAACAGTTCAAAACTAAAGAAAAAATAGGCCTTGGGCCATTACTAATGACTAATGAGCGACTTTTCAATCATGAGAAAATGGTTCTAAAGCTATTACCTGCTTAGGTTGACCATTTTTACCACCAATAGTTGTCACAATAATGTGGCCTGTTTCAGTTCCATTTCCATCCACCACAGCTGCTTCCATTTCCTGCAATTTAGAAACAGTAAACAGAAAGTTATACCATTAGGAGCAATGCATGGAAAAATATGAACACTGATTCCACTATAATTTCTTGAAACTTCCTTTTCCACCTTGTCATCTTTAATTTTCATTTCATTGATTTCCTCTGGAAGTTTATCAACAAGCATTGCATCACTCTTTGGTCTTCCAACTGCGGAAGCCATCATACCACTTGAACCAAAAACAGTGAACTATACCACACAAGATATATCTTTGAATTGCTTTGGGATGTAGCCGATCCAGTACCTAATAAGTTAATAGTAACCTGTATACCAAAAAAATGTAAAATCATGGACAAAATAAGTACTTACCGAAGATAAAGCTAAAACGAAAAGGGGTACATAAGATGTAAAACTTATTAAGGATAAAGCGTCAACAAATGATTGTCACTGGCCCAATTCTTATTAGCAAGTGGACATTACCAGTCATGATTCTTGGAAATTGTCTACCTCAGAATAAACAAGAATAATTGAACATCATCGAACATCGAGCTAATACAAGGAAGGCATTCAATAATCCCTAATCAAGATTTCCATAATCTTACATCAAAGCGCAATTCTCCCTTTTACATTTCCATGATAACTTTATAAGCTGGAAATCATTCATTAATCGGGTTCCTTTTGTATCTAGTCCACATATCATGCTACCTAAGAATCCTTCCCCGGTAGTCTTCCCGGGTGCATACTTTTGAAGTATTTCAATCACTATATTGATGATTCAACACTCAAGGCTCCTGTTTATATAAACACAAAATCAATATTTTCTGCTGCAATGGTGGCTTGGGCAGAAGCGATTAATTACACTCCTACTTCTTTTACTTCCCTTTCAACATAGAACTAGAAGTAGCTAATAATCAGCGTTTTGTTGATTCTAAATACTTCCATGCCACATGAATAAATAAAATGCTCATCAAAGTCGGACATCAACAAGTAAAGCTAGCACCAAAAATGATTCCAAAAACGTCAACAAATAATTCTAAAAATATTTTAAAAAATTTATGCATTTCCATACCAGCCACTGAAGAAACAGATAAACAGAGAGCGTTCCAGCAGCTGCGAATCATTTTACATTTTCCTTCATCTGGAGAGCTTCCTCAGCTGTAACTGATCGGGAGGAAATTACACAACAAAGTACAAACCTAAGAAAATGATTCTTTCCTGGCGAGAAGGAATGTTGAAAGCAAAGGTAAAGTGAAAATTCTCGAGCCTCGCAAATTTCAAGGAGTTTTCTGAACAAAGTTTTGACTATGGGAGACTGCTATGTCCTTGGATGCTCTTAGATTCTTTTTGCAGAGCGGACCCCAACCGGTATTATCAATTTCAGTTAAGAAACGGGCGCTTCCGAGTTCAACTTCCAATCAGGAGTTTGACCCTTTGACGTCCCACGTGGCACAACCTGGAAAGAACTTTTGATAATGAAGTGGCCACTGTTTCTTTCGTTATGTTTTATTTTATTTTATACTTTTATTAAGGAAAGTCACTGTTTTTCATCCCTAATTTTGTCTACCATCCAATTAATTAGTCTTCTAAATTTTACTAAAGATTATGTTTAGTTGTTTACTCATGAATTTTGAATTTCGTATTAACTTAGTCTCATAAATTTCGCGAAAAAAACAATTGTAGTCTATACGTTTTGTGTTTTAGCTAATTGAGAAAATATAAAGACCAAATAAAATCCAAAATTTATCAACCCTTTGTTGCGTGCAATAAAATTAAAAAAATATATGCTCTATAATTGTTGTTTAGTAAAACTTTTGAAACCAAATTAGTCAAAATCTAAAACATACGAGTTACAATTTATATTTAATAACTCAGATTGTGTCATGTGAAATAAATTCATATATAAGACAATATTTAATTACTATTTTAATGTACAATAAAGAGCGTAGAAAATTAGAATCACAATTTCAATGTCATTATTGGCCGTCTCATATACAAAACACGTTCTATATATGAACCCGTCTCAATTTTAATGCTCAATAAAAAATGTAAAAAATTAGAATCATATTTTTAACGATCATTAAATATATAAAGTTGTTTCATAAGAGTTTCTGTGATAATTTCCAACTAAAATTGTTAGTACCAAATTGAATGGTAGACTAACTATGGAATAATTTCATTCATATATAATGGATGGGTCACGTGATATAAAATTCATTTTCACGCGTGGGCGTATGTAAGGTGAGAGGACATTGGCCAGATCGGAAATCAATTGGGCCTAACAGTACGGTTTTGGAACTGGACCACTCCAATAAGATTCGGGCCAGTTACAACAAGAACCCGATGCTTAAATCTTAAGCCGACTTCACATGACCTGTACATATAGCTGACAGAAGGAGGCAAGAAATTGAAGTCCTTCAAAAATTGGCGGCCCTTAATCTCCGTTCGCAGCCAAATTTCTCCCACTCAATCTCCCTACCAGCATTTTAGAGGTAAATTCTGTTCTTTCTTTTCCCCTTTCCCTCGACGTTTTCGGAGTGCTTCAACATACTCCGACGCTATTCCTTTCGCAATTTTACACTTTCAATAAGATTATATCTTTACGTCCTAGATCTCTGTTGATCCTTCTCAATTCGGTAACTTTTTTTTTGTTGAATAAATCTACAACACATAGAGTGATAATACTTTTTTAACAGTGCGTTTTCATAACTACGCATAATTTTGTTGATCCTGCAATTTCACGTTCTCCAAAAAGCTTAGATTTACTGCTCTGAAACATTGAATTGGATTGATCTGTGCATTCTATATCGCAATTCAGGATTCTCACCATTGAACTGACGAGTTGTATATGATTATGTTTGCATACAATAGATCTGTTAATTCTGTTAATTTTGTTGGCGTTGATTTGAATGTCGTGGTTGATTTGCGTTTCTGTCAGAGTGAGAGCATTCTGTGACTAAATTTGTCATGTTTAGCCATTTTATGATAATTGATTTGCGAATTTATATGTTTACTTTGACCAATCGAATGTTGACTTATCTTAACATTCTTTCCATTTTGCATTTGATGTTGCGGGAAGCAATACCTAGTAATGATAAGAAAAGTCGGTTTGTTACTGATGCTTTCATAGTTTCATAATTTTTAAACTGAAATTCTATAATTAAAATGGCTTGAATTTGCTAATTAAGTTGTAACATTTCGCAGTTTTGAGTGATTCAAGCAGAGATGGGGCTGACTTTCACTAAGCTGTTCAGCAGACTCTTTGCCAAGAAAGAGATGAGAATTTTGATGGTTGGTCTTGATGCTGCTGGTAAGACCACAATCTTATACAAGCTCAAGCTGGGAGAAATTGTCACCACTATTCCTACTATTGGTAAGTCCTTTCCTTTTATATTTGAGCTGTTTCCGGCTGTACCATTAGTTTTGGATGTTTTATATCGTTTTCTTGTTGCATAAAACTGTCTAAGGATTCACACTTAATGTTAAAGGGGAATCCAGAAATAAGTGCTGAAGAACTGAATGAAAAATGATAAAATGGGCGGTTCATAAACAAATACTATAAGAGAGACTCTTTGTGTGATAATTGATGTCCTCTTATTTTGTGTTCCATCACGCGCATATAGCTTTACTGCCTGAAGGAAAAAATGATGATGAAGGACTATACTGTTTCACCACATTTTTACAGGTTTCAATGTTGAAACTGTGGAGTACAAGAATATTAGCTTTACTGTCTGGGATGTTGGTGGCCAGGACAAGGTATGATGTATAATTTTTTTTCTTGGATCATATAAAACAATTACCTACATTTTTCACTCTGATCATCTTGCTTCAAGACATTCTATATCTTCTTTATGTTACTCTTGGATTTGAATATTGTCAAAGTGATTGGTGTGGATAATGGAGTGGGGCATGAAGTTGCTAAAGTAGATAATGGAATGGGAAATAAAAGTAGTTTCTTTTTATTTTTTTTCCAATTTCACAATTTGCAACTTTTAACTGGAAAGAATGCGTTGGTGAACCCAATGAAAGTGGCAGAAGACCTTGTTGTCTGAAAGAGAGAAAAACCTCTCAATGTTGTCATGCAGATGTTGATAAAGTATTATTGTTATTTGCAATATTCTCAAATGTTAAGTGGTATACTGTCCTCCTCATGTTGTTTTCTTTTCTACTCTGAACAGGATTTTCTTATTGGATTGTTTGTGTGTGTATATACATACATATGTATATTCTGAATGCTCTGGAGAAAAAAGTTTTTGTTATTTTTAGTGGTGATTATTGCTGCTGCGCTAGCTTGCGTGCTACAATTTTTAATCTTGTCGAGTTTCTTTTTGTGATATTCTCCATTATATGATCTTCGTTTCTATTCTTGTAGAGCTCCTCGTTTATTACTTTGACTGGCTTACTAATTCTTCATTTTGTTTTGCATGAATGATGCAATATTGCCTAGTACCATACTCCTTTTCTCATCCTTGTTTCTTCACATGCTTTATATGTTTTTTATATTATTGTGTAAATGAGGTAGTTTGTGGTCATTACAGATTCGTCCATTATGGAGGCACTACTTCCAAAACACACAGGGTCTTATATTTGTGGTGGACAGCAATGACAGAGATCGAGTTGTTGAAGCTAGGGATGAGCTGCACAGGATGTTGAATGAGGTTTGTCCACCATTCTCTTTTAGGTTGTAGGTTTACTTTTGGATTCCAAGTAAAATGTGGACAAACTTTATGATGGAAATTTGGGTATAGCACCTCCATTATTTGGGGTTGCTTATATCTTTATACCAGCAAACTCTTCATATGGTGGGTATCTGCTGTATTTGGAGGCTTAGAAACTGTCCTTTTTTCCCTTCCAGCTACCTCCTGGTGGGTTGCTTAAAGAGGAAAATCAAGATAATTAGAAGATAGATATCTTGATAATTAGCCTGCTTAAGATTAAATATTGACTGTTGATCTTTTTCTTTTGTGAAAGTAATCTTGCGGTTTGTAATATCTTTTGGTTATCTGACATGATTCCTGTGGGTCATGATCCGGGAACCAATTTTGTGTCTCCACAATTGAATTCCTTTCCCTCACCTGATTCAGTTCTTTGTGGGTAACTCGTGAGATTTTCAGGTCTTGCAATTTACCTGATGAATTTTAAATCTTTGATCTAAAAGTTTAGTAAGGTTTGACCTCCTCATTCCATTGTCATAGACACATCCATCTTGTATGATCTCAAAATCACAAATTCTGTATCACTCGAAGCAATTTGAATAGCCATGAATTCCTGTAGCTAAGGACTAATACTATATTCAGTTCTTTTGATCTCGATACAACATTAGGAGTACATGAATTTCCAGTGGTGATCATTACTAATGAAAATAATTTATGCTTATATGCATACTTATTGGTAGGTATATAATAATAAGATTCAATCTATATCTTCTGTAGTGGCAGATAGAGTTACTAATTTCCATTATTTGAGTTCTTGTGGTAATATCTAATCTGGTGTACAGTGGCCATCCAGGAACATCTTCTACCTTGGACCTTTTTCTTTTCCTTGTAATTAAGAAGTTTTCATTTTATTACCTTAACATAAACCTGTGCTAGGAACGAAGTAAAACCCAGACTCTGCTGTAAGATGATTTGGATGAAGCTTTAACTGTCAGAACCCTGCTTTGATTATTTTACTGATTTGCTTCCTCTTTTTATCAGTCCTTTTAAATGTCTGATGTTGTTTATTTTTATATGTACTTGTCAAGTTGGACTACATGGAACAAGAAGGTTGTAATCTATTTTTTACCATCTGGTTTCAGGATGAGTTGCGGGATGCTGTTTTGCTTGTCTTTGCTAACAAACAAGATCTGCCTAATGCAATGAATGCAGCTGAAATTACTGACAAGCTTGGTCTTCATTCTCTTCGTCAGCGCCATTGGTAAATCTAGTTTTTGTTTTATACTGTTGGTTTCCTATCCCTTTCTTGAGTTTCCTGAGATTCACTGGTCAGCTCACTATATTTTACTTGAAACACCAAAAGCCAGCCTATTTCCAGTTTCAGAATGTGCATTATTGTTTGAATGACTTACTATTCTTCTGATCATATCTTTGTATTGTCAGTTGTTATTTAGAACATGTAGTGAGGTTTCTGGTGAGAGAGGAAGTATACAAATGTATAAGTAATATTTTGGTAATTCAACTCACGTGTTTGAACAATAGGACAGCTGATATATTAGGAAATGCTGCTCAAGTTCTTGTGTATCTTCTTATTTATGTGGTTGATTTATGCAGGTACATTCAGAGCACATGTGCAACCTCTGGGGAGGGCCTTTATGAAGGGCTGGATTGGCTTTCCAGCAACATTGCTAGCAAGGCAAGCATACCCCAAATCTCAGTACTTTTGTCTGTTGTTTCATTTCTTACTCCTGAGTAGCTAGCTACCTGACTTAAATTTGTATGTGCAATCTGAACTGACTATCAATATTTCTTCCACCTTTCTTTTGCAATTTTGCTGCTCAAATTACAATTTTTGGATGGTTTGTGCAGGCTTGAGGCAAGAAAGGAACTTGCTCGTTGCTGGTTGGATTTTTTTGGTGGGATTCGTGGATAGATACTACTGATTTTGCTTGATGCGAGATTGACAAATCTTCAAGATCATGCTTCTCTTGCCCCCTTTTTCCTTCCATATCCAACATCATTGTGATGTAGCAGAAGTTGCTTTTTAAAGCTTTTGTTTGGCTTGAATTTCTGCTTCTTTTGATAATGTTTTTAACTGTAAGTGTTAGATGCTTTGTTATCAATGGAAACGAGAACATGTTGTCATTTAAACTGGAAATGATAACTCCTTGTAGTAAACCAATTTATTTGATAAGTTTCAGATTGCAAGGCGTTGCCCACCTTGTCTTTGGTTCGATCTGAATGTGAACTTCGAGAATGAATTCTGGTGTCCCGTAATTATTGACTAGTGCCCTTTGTTTATCCCCAACGTGGTGCCCTGTACCATTGTCATTTGTCACCTTTACAAGGTTTGATCTTGTTTCTTTACAGGAAAGACAGCGTCGCCGCCTTGGAATAAATTTCTAATTCTCTAGGATTTGCCCTTGTTCTTTCACTCTTTTTTCTGATTATATTTTTTGTTTGCGGGAGTTTTGGGACCGTGAGAAGAATATCGATATCCTATGCGTTCGTGGTCATTCGTTCTTATTCTGCATTTGCGCGTGCGATAGTTTTAAGTTTGACCGGTGGACAGTACTCAAGGCTTGGCCTTTCAGTTGCAATTAAAATTGCCGTCGATTCACTTTTATATTCACGAACAAAACTGACAAAACTCGGCTATCTTTACAAACTACATCTTTTAGAGAGAAATGCTCGCAAAATTTTTAGATAATAGGAAGGAGATATTCCTCTAGAGAGATTTACCGCAACGTAAAGTAAAGATTTGATTTATTTTTATTTTTTTTTAGTAAACTGGTTTATGCTTGTAGGCTGTAGCCTTGTAGTATGTTCATTGTTCAATGTTGTAAACTTTTACCCGTTGGGATCGTGTTTGCCTTTATAATCACGAAATGTCACGTAGCTAGGCGTGACACAAAGCAAAGGTTTTTCATCTCCTTGTCTCGCTAATTGCATTGAAGGCAAATTATATCAATATTTCCTTTTATTATTAGCCATAATCTTTCATAATGTCTATTGAATAAAGTTTAATACTTTTAATGGTCGGAGCTCTTTTTAAAGTTTTAATTGGTTTAGTATCCACACAAATTTTAATACGCTTATTATCCACAGGAACGGACGTATGGTCGGGGTTGAGTCTTAGCAGGCTTTTCAAAGGCCATTGCCATTGCCATCCAACTGTCCTGTACTGTACTGTAGGCATTGTAAAGGTCATTAGTTTAGTTCAAACTATAGTCGTATTAAAAGTTGAATCCTTTTCAGAGGAAAATGGAAGCAACTTAAGATAAGCAACTTTCCTTTTTAGGAAATGAATGATTATGAAATTGGGACTTAGTCTAATTATTCCTTCATCATCCACCACTCTTAAGCATCAACACCACATGTGTTAAACAGCCAACACATGCTTTAGCCCCAATACATTTTCCTCTTCAACTGTTCTACTTCTATACAAATGCAAAAAATCAAAATTGAGTAAATTAATTTATATAATTAGTGATTTATAATTTCTGATTTAACACTTTAATTACAACCTCCGATATTGTTTGCAAATTACAATTTTAGATTTATATCTGCCTCTCACTCTCACTACGCCAGTTTTAATTACGATAGAAAATTAGAACGATGCATGAGAGATTTTGTAATTAAAAGCAATGCACCAATATTCTCGTAATCATATTAAATTAAATCCAGGAAAAAAATTAACAAAATTAAGGTTTAATAATAATACAAAGTATAAAGAAATTAATGGTAATCCACAGCCACAAATAGTTTTCCTAGAGGGATATCGGTTCCATGCGACTTTATGAAGGAAGTGTCAAACTCTAAACAGTTGCGAATGGGGATATTTAATATAAGAAGGGCAGCTTCATAAATTATGATCGTGGAATAGAAATTGAGTGGTGCATAGAGAAATTAATGGGCCAGTGTTAGGAATTTGTCTGTTAATATAAGAGCTATTTTAGTTAAAAAAGACGACTCTTAATGCATAAGTCGTGTTTTGTCCCTTCTCGTCTTCCTTAAGAACTTGTGGATAATAAGAGTCTTCACCTAATTCGATTCGATTAATCATTCGTTTTTTAGTGATCAATGTGGGGTTTGGAATTATAACTCTTTTTAACTGTTTTAGATCTTCTGTATTATTTGATATATCACTCTATGTAACACTTTTTATAAATGTACATACTTTTGAGATAAAACAAAAAACTTATTAAGTGATTGGTGAACCATAAGGGATAAATGACTATATACGTATCAAAATCTTATATAGTGATACGAGAAATGATAAATAAAAATAATACAAAAGATTAACTGGATTGGTTCTGTCTTCTTTTAAATTAAAATATATTAAGTAAGTTTAAAAGAGACTAATTTGTTATTATTTTTTTGAACTCATTTGTATCTTGTTCACACAAATATCCAAATTGCATTAGAAAAAGAAGTGTTATGCATTACTTAGGCAAAACAGATAAATTAAGATTTGATCAAATTTAGTGATTGACGGTGGCAAAGACTAACGAGAACCATTTGTCCAAGATAAACTTCATATTGATATAAAGGTCACCATTTGCAAATACAGCATCTTAATTGGCTACATAACCAATAAGTAGTAAAAGAAAAAGGATTCGTAAAGAAGTCTTTGGATAACGTTTTGGTCACATGCACTTGGTTTATGTTATATTATGTTGCACATTTTTGCATGGAGAGATTAAATAATTAATGTTATCCTTCTTGCATTGTGAGATATTTTTGATAATCTGTTACTCTTTTTTTTTTTTCAATTAAGAACTATGTCAGACAATAACTCTTATTTTCGGAGTCTTAAATCTAGGAAAATCTTAAGAATTCGATTTTTAATATTAGTTTTAATATGCAGTTAATTCGCTAAGGGAATACAACAGAAAAGGAGAATAAAGAGGCCACTTCTCATCATGTCATTTACTTGTTAATCTCATCAAGTAAATAATAGAGACGAGAAAAGACAAAATGATAAAACATCAAAATCGCTTTAGTTATTACAAAAGATAAAAAATATATATTTTTTTGTCTTTGAAAATATAAATTCTAGGTGAAACATAGCCTAAAAAAAAAAAATCAATTGGAATTACACGGGCGCAATTAATGGAAAATCAAGTAGTGTTTTTTTTTTTCAAATAACATTGTCCTAACTCCTAATTAAATAATAAATAGTCATGATATAACTAATCAACCACTAATTACCTAATAATAAAAAGTATATAAACGACAAGCAAGTAACCAATTAATCATTACGTCAACCATATTAACTATCCTTGAAGTTCGAATGGGAGTCTTCCCTTTTCATTATTTTAATTTTTTTTTTAAAATTTCAAGTGCTCTAAGTCTAAAACAAAGGAATTAATGCATAAAGATTTTTTTCTTCCAAAAGTTTCCTGGAAGTATATATAGGACGCGTAAAAACATCAAGAACTTTGTTTCATTTGTTTACTACTGTCCGACCACGCTTCCTAAACAGTAATTAATGTAAAAACAAATGATGTTTGAAATTTTATTCAGTTAATTTGTAGTAATATTATTTCCTATGCCAAAGCAAAAATTATAATTGGAGAAAGATGCAATGAACTTGATCGATAATTTTGGAGACATCTATGATCCATGTATGCGTCCGTGTCTCGCGCTCGATAGAGGGAAAGGAAAACTGGAAAAACCCAAAAAAATTACTGTTTTTGTCTGGCGGCAGCAGCCCAGCTGCGAGCAGAAGTGCATTCTTGATCGAGTCGTTGATAGCAACGAATTGAACTTGATGATGACGATATACAAATGTATCCAATCTAATATCTTCTCATATTGAACAGGAAAAAATGGGTGTGGAGTCATTCTAATTTCAATGAATCGTTGCATTCATCAGACCGACCATCAAATCTTTTGATTAGCTTATATACCCGATCACTAAATCATATTTATATATATTCATATTCATATGGACTAAATTAATTAAAATGCATGTGAAGGTGGTGTGAATAAGGGTTAGAGCTAACCGTAAAAACCCACCGTCACTCCATCCTTGAAGTAAATAATTCTGTATCATATTGGCCAAACTATATATCGAAGTACAATCCGACTTTTATAAAGTTGTTGATGGTGAAAGTTCTAAGGAAAGGTTCACAATGAATATGGACAGTAGTTTAGAGTTTTATGTATGGACAATTGTTACAAAAAACTGAAAAGAAACCATCATAGAGCTAGTGCAAGGTAATTAGCCTTTCGGTGTTGCAAAATTTTGGAGGTCTGTCTTGACATTATCACTTTAATTATCAACATCATTGTCCTCTTTAGTTATTCATGCCTTATGTTTAAGGTGTCATTTCGTTTTTAATTTCGTTTTACTTACCTTGTTATAAAATATAAAATTATTCAAGCACGTTAATTTGATAGTTTGGCAGTAGGTTTCTGGTTTTTTGTCAATTTTCATGCGGCATATCATCTACAATTAAATTATTAAATTACAAAAGTACGTACGTAGGTACGAACTTAATTATATATGTTTAGAAACCATAGTTTTGTCCGTGCTGACTACAATTGAATTAGCATTAAGAAAGTGGTTTTCTTTGCATATGGAGTTAGTTAATTAATTAGATCATAAAATAGTACATACAACTTCTTCAAGTTGATTCAGAAGGGCGATCGATAGTCGGCAATCCCATATTTTTTTTTAAAGCACATTTTGCAGAATCGCCATCTAGATAGCTAGGCCTTTTAATTAGCGCTTTCACATGCAAACGTACCGCTCATGAATTCGAGGTTATATACAAGTTGCAGGTGAAGAAGCACGTCCGGCCCTCTCTGTTTACAATGTACACTATACAGTACTACTTTCTCCATACTATACAATATACATATATATATATATATATGTGTGTGTGTGTGTGTGTGTATTTATTAAGTGATCAAAACCATATCTCTACAGTATTAATTCCGAGTGGTTATATTACTGGAAAATTTCTGGAAAGCGTTAATATATAACCAATGAATCTGTACACTGAGTTGTATCACAAAGTATACAGCAAATTAATCAAGATTCCCACCCAAACTCGGACGTATTTTGATCTTGAAGGAACATGTAAAGTGATGTGATGTTATTTAAGTTCATAGGCAAGACTGGATCGATCACGCATGTTAATTAAACTAGCTACAGACACATATGCATTATCATCTTAATATCCCAATTATTATTTAAATGACTTAATTTAGTTTGTGTTGAAGCAAAGTTAGGTCAAAAGATCATCGAGGATGACGCTGATTATAAGCTTAATAACTGGAGAAAAAGTGATCTTTGCCTACCTCTATAAATTGAAGTCCTCTGCCATTATCTTTCTTCAAAAATGCACATCTAGCTACCATAAAACTCTCTTCCAAAATATCCAAAACTCCACAACCCCCCTCCCTCTCCCCCGATCCTTTTTATTTTCTCTCTCTCTTGCACACACACACACACACGCGAAAGAGATGGATAAGAAACCATGCAACTCTCAAGAAGCTGAAGTGAGGAAAGGACCATGGACAATGGAAGAAGATCTAATATTGATCAACTACATTGCAAATCATGGTGAAGGTGTTTGGAACTCACTAGCACGATCTGCTGGTAACCCTTTCTTTACTGTTACATATATATATATATCATATAGGTGTTTGCCCATATGCTCAAAGGTATATATAAAACCATTTCTTTCTTTCCCTTGTCAAGAAAACCCTAATCTTATAAGATCATTTTTTTTGAAAATCTATTTTCAAGGTCTCAAGCGCACAGGGAAAAGTTGTCGTCTACGCTGGCTGAATTACCTTCGACCCGACGTAAGGAGGGGAAATATCACACCTGAAGAGCAGCTATTGATCATGGAGCTGCATGCCAAATGGGGAAACAGGTATGCTCATCTTAGGGTTTTGTGTAGATGCGTTCAATCCTTATGAAAATAAGAAGCTGATTTTTTTTCATTCAAGTTTTTTCATTCTGTCTTGTTGTTTGTTTGGAGTCTTTGGACCAACAAATACCACTAACTTTATCCCCCCAAGGAATTGGGCTCAAGGTTGTGCTCTCAAGCCCACAACCATTTCATGCACAAAGATGTGGAGAGGGAAGACCATGGGAAAGTTTTCCTTTCTTTTCCTTTTTTTTTACTATTTTTTTTTATGGAAGATCTTCAAATTGCAACGTGGGTAGATAACTTGTGGCGATCAGAAGAGTTAATTTGAAGATCCATTTTCACTTAAATATACTATTTTTTGACTTCACTTTGCTACTATAAAATATAATATATATATATATATGTGTGTGTGTGTGTTGAGCTGTTTAAGATGTGATTAGTGAGAATTTTTTGAGAAGAAAATTCTAAAATAGCCATGTTTTTTTAAATTTGAATAAAGGAAGAATATTAAAAATAAAAATTAATTTGCTAACCGCCATAACTTGTTCTTCCAAACAAGCTAATATTTCAGTTCTTGATAAATCTTGGTGATGTAAGTAGAAAAAAATATATATATATATATATATATATATATTTAACAATAAAAGGTACTAAAAATAATGGATGTCCTGCGGCGCCGTATTGTATTTGCTTAGCTGTAGCACTTTGTGAGAAGACATTATGTAGAACAACAAAAGCATGGTACTTCATGTTAATTTGCTGAAAATAGTAAGAAAAGTGCATTAGAAGAAATTCTACCTCAACAAAACATGGATCACTATACAGCACGTTGTGAACGCTAGCCAAAGCGATATATGGACAGTGGTACAAGTTTCCATTTTAAGGTGAATCCTTTTCAATTGCTCACATGTTAATCCTTCCTTGTAAAGTATGAACTTAAAAAGGAAAAAAAGAACCTCCCAGTTGCATTGTTTGAAGAAGACAGCTACCCTATTGTTTTGGCTCTTCAAGACAGTTGTCAAACGGTTGATAATATTCGGTAGTATTAGAATTTTCCCTCTCATCTCAAACTCATCATCATCATCATCGATCCCCTCCTCAAATCCGTAGTTGCCCTTTATCTCTGCCTAGCAGCTAGTGAGCTTTTGAAATGTTGACAACCAGGAAAAAGTACATTGAAAATTTTTGTTGCTTCAAATGCTGAGCAAGCCATGTCCTGGATAGATGGAAATGACTTGCAATTTTTAAGGAATGCTCTTCAAAATGGGAAAACAGATGCATTGTCATACACTTCTCCACACACGCACACATAAATATATATATATATATATATATATATATTTAGGAACAATAGCAGTGCATGGTTCGAAAGGTTTTCGAATTTCAGTAAAAACTCGGGCACAATTTGTAGTTGAGAGAAATCTTGGAATCCCAGAAAAGAATTATTCTTTTTTTCTCATTTGAAAACTGGCTCTTCCCCTTCGTGAAAAATGATATCAAAACGTAATCGAGATAGGGCTGGATGATGGTGTACCTTGGCTAAGTTGTTAGTTGAGCAAATGCCCGCATTTGTCGACCGGAAGAGGGCAGTGGCAATAGATATCTCGTTTTTCGGTTTGGTTCTAGGCTTCTAGCTAGTTACATGGCTGATGCCTGGGGTGCCCCCGCTTGAGGGTTTTCGCATTTTTTTTTTTCTTTCACCATACAAAACTAGTTTAGGAGCTTGTGTCAATCATGCATTTGTAAGTGATTAGCTGTTTTTTTTTTTTTTTTTTGAGGGAGGTGGATCGATCCTCCACGAATAGGACAATTTTGAAAATCTAGGGAGTTAAGTTTTCAAACCTTTCAGTTTAATGTGCGCGGTGTTTCCTTTAAATAAAAATTGAACTATAGAAGGCCTTCAAATTTCAACCATAGAACATGAAGGGCTTTGGTTTTGAGCCACAAAACATGCTGTGAGTATAGTTTTGTATAGTGGCATTGACAGCTAGCTGATCAGCCAAGCATTCTGAGAATTAGAATGTGGGGCCACATCTTGCATGCATGCTGCTAGAATAAAATTGCTATTCTAAATTTTTAATTTTAAGCGTCTTCTTCTTCTTCTTTTTTTTCTAATGCCATAAGTCTTAAATTCAGTACTAAAATGGAAAAGTACCCATTTCACAACATGGGGTATAAATATACGACTTAATTTATGTAGTTGATTATGAATATTATGCATGCAATTAATGCACATTGATTTCATCCACAGTTAAGACGATCATCAACATTCATATTCTCGTTTGGAGACTTACGAAATGTCTAATATTGCGTTCTTGACAAAAGAACAAAAAAAGTGATGTTAAAAATAACGGTAGTGATTTAACATTGTTTAATTAATTATTGTAATGCTTTTAGACGTGAGATTCATCATAGTAAATTATTGTAATGTTTATTTTCATCAGAAAGACGTTTTGTTTTTTTTTGTTTTTAAGATTTAATCCCAAAAAAGACTTGAATTTCACTGGGTGAATCGGCATCTTATTATTGATCAGGTGGTCGAAGATTGCAAAGCATCTGCCTGGAAGAACAGATAATGAAATAAAGAATTATTGGAGGACTAGAATTCAAAAGCATATAAAGCAAGGAGAAAATTTCAATGGACAAAGCTCAGAGCATAATGATGGAGCGAGCACAAGTCAGATGTCCACAACTGTAGATGCCGTGGAAACTTACTCCCCACCCTCCTATTCTGGAAATATGGAGACCTTTCTCGGTTCATTTCCCACTGAATCAAATGACAACCTTTGGAACATGGAGGATCTCTGGTCAATGCAATTAATTAATGGCGACTAAATATGGTCCTTTAATTTAAATTGCTTTTCCATCTCAACCTTAGTATGCATGATGATCCACTACTGCTCTAGTATAGTTGTTAATGCTTCCAAGGTTAGTATAGTTTATATATCTATATCTATATATATATATATATATATATATATATGTCAGTTAAATATCCGCAAAGAGATCAACATATTATATGTTTATAAAGGGGATTAACAGGAGTATTATTTCTCTGTCTTATAAACTACATATATATATATATTTTCTTTTTCTTTTGGGTCAGGTTGAGAAGTGAAACGATATATATATATATATATAGGTGATGGAGTTCATGTGCAGTAACTTGTAGTGGTTTGATCGAATAATTGTTTTTAGTTATCTTTTTCAATTTCCTTCATCGACTAAATTTTACGAAAGATTTTCTTCCATTCCGCCATCCTCGTCGGAAAAATTCTCCACTTCTTTTCCGGTCGAGTGCGTAGCATCGCTGTTGTTGCATGACCGTGTGAGAAGAGAAGGAGAGAGTTTCTTCATAAACACGACAGT
The DNA here is from genome assembly GCA_016586305.1 of Ophiorrhiza pumila. Lineage (NCBI taxonomy): Eukaryota > Viridiplantae > Streptophyta > Magnoliopsida > Gentianales > Rubiaceae > Ophiorrhiza > Ophiorrhiza pumila. The sequence goes on from BLIW01000007.1 coordinate 1,311,609, forward strand.
GAATATATAGTGATTTATATAAATGCATATATCTGCATGGGAAGCTAAAACGAATTAATACAACGAAAGACTCAAGGCTAATGCATGCTAGGTCTTTAACATGGAAGCTGATGATGATACGCGTAAAGAGTGATGATGATGAGTCATTAGTCATGATCAAACAGATACCGAACTCAAGTCACAGATAATCGAAACGTGGAAAGGAAGTACAGCTCGTTTTTGGCAAATTCAATCTTTGCTTTCCCTATTTAGCTACCTTTGTGCATGGCTTTGCATTTACCAACTTGGACGTGAACCTAACTGGTGACTTCTATTCAGGAACTTCTCACATGCTTCCTATTGTTATTCTTACCTGTTCTGGACGTATATATTAATTCTTCCACTCATTTCTAATTCCTTCATTTTTTTTCATAAAATATTAAATCACTCCCCGCCCCTGTAAATTACATTCGCTTCACAATATTAGTTACTTAAGTACCGGAGAATTACCGAATCCACCGATACTGATTAAGGAGTTTGGATATGATCATGATACTCAGCTTCAAACGCCGCCCGCTGCTTCCAGTGCCATGCATGATGCATCTATAGCTACCCTCTCAACCACCATCGTTGATAGATAAAACTCATAATTCAGAGTTGACATTTATTAAAACATTGAAAGAATAATATATAAACTTAATTAGGTGCTTATTAAAAGGGTAAAATTAGAGTGAGGATTAGGTATAGAGAGAGATGGCGTGGTGGAATTTAAGAGGGGGGAGACATGGAATTCTGAAGAATGCAGCAATTCTTGCATCGTTAAGCTTGAAAAGGAATTTTGGTGTGGGCTTTCGTTGTACCAAAGTCATACGAAAGAAACTGACTTGAATTTGGGCCGCTTGTTTTTTTTGTCACATGTTTTTAGTGCGAAAATTTTTGACATAACTGCCACGTGAAAGATGAATATGAATCACATGGTGAGTCGGCAATGGATTCAAAGTGCAAAAAAAAATCATGCTCATCAATCTCATGTAAAGCATGCCATCAAATCCTTTCAGTGGGACATTACCTTAACCAATATCAAACTAAAAAAGAAAAAGTAGCAAGGGAAAACTAGAGCAGAAAAAGGCCCAAGCCAGTACTCAGTAGCCGCCACACTATCACAAAACCTCACGTGGCGTTCAATGGCTCCACCCGGACTTTTTTTTTTTCGTTTAATCATTGCAAAAATACTGTATCTAAGTTTCATAATTTCAATTTAGTTTTTGTTTATCGTTGCAAAAAATACGTTAAAATTTAAAATTGACTGAAATCTAAAACTAATAAACCCTTTGAATTTTTTTAATTATACTTATTTGATAATACAATTTAATTAAACATTTGAATTTTAATATACCTCGTTTAAATTTTATAAGAATATTATAATAACTTATTTCGTATATATAATATATTTATTTTATTGAATTTGTTATTTTTTATTTTGCAACTTTGACAAAAGTTGTATAATTAAAAGTAAAGTATGAGCATGTGAATATGAATGTCTGCAAAAATTTATTTATCATTGCAAAAAGAAAATAATGTGTACAAATAAATATTGTATGTGTATGTAATATATATATATATACCTAAACATGATGCATGATGTATGATGTGTATAAATACATGTAATATACGAAATGTACGCATGTCATATATATAGTGATGTATACATCAAAATATGTAAACAAGTAATTTTTATGATTTATAGAAGAAAAAAAATTTCGCCGAGCTATGACTCCACGCTCTAAGGTTTTTGTTTCTTCTGTTTTATTATCTATTTCAATCCCTATTTCAATTTGTAAATACACTCTACTATATTTAACTAAAATTCCATAAATTGATTAGTGAATTTTAAAGGATAAGCATTAAACACGTGACTTATATTTATAAATTAAAATGCGGATTAAAATAAGAATTAAAATAAAGATTAAAATAGTGAATGTAACCGAAAATCTATTGGATTCCGTTCATAAAACACTCTCGAACTTTAATTTTAGCATTTTATATTCATAAAAGTTTAATTTGTTGGCTATAATTGATTTCCCAATTATGATAACAAATAATAGATTCTATCATTTTACGGTTCAATTTTCTTTGATGGGCAGTAGATTGAGACAAATTAAACCTTGAAGAATGTAAAGTGATAACTTTAGAAATTTGAAAGGTGTTTTCCGATAAGCTAACAGTTGAAAGGGATTTGTTGCAATTAACTCTAAATTTTATTGATTAATTGTTTTGTTCATAACGAAGAAACAATAATAATAAAAAAAGTAAATTTATGTCTCGAGATAAATGTTCAGATTTTATAAATACATGAACACAAAAACATACGTTGTCCAAACTGATACTAAACTGGGCACCATATATTGTGGGCCGGAGTGCTTCTATTAAATAAAGATTCAGGCCCAAATACACACCTCTTTGTCAAAATTTTTGATACCTCAGTGTAGTAGTGTACTTCCCAGTTCCGGAGTTCCCAGTTTAAGAACACGATACAACTAAACGAACACGAACGTTCACGAACAAGCTCGGGATCGGCTCGATTAAAGCTCGGCCTGAGCTCGTTTATTTAATAAATAAACGAACACGAACAAGATTTTAGGCTCGATTAATAAATGAACAATAAATGAACACATCGGTGAAAGCTCGTTTATGTTCATGAACAGCTCGTTAAAAAGCTCGTTTATAGCTCGATTAAAGCTCGTTAAAAGCTCGATTAAAATATTAATTATATAATATATATTGTACTTATATACTAAATATTAGAAATATATTATATTTTTATATAATATTATTAAGTCACAAATCACAATATACGAGTGTTGATTGTTATAATAAGCTAATATTTTATAGGCGTTTGAATTGATGTATTTATTTGAGTGAAATTTATGTTAAAAAATTATACAATGTAAAAAAGTTATTGTTTTTGTGAGAATTTTGAATTATCTTAGTTGGTGTTGTTTCTTTGAACAATGTATGTTGTAATTTATTTTATTTACATTTGAATATAACTAATAGATTGTGTTAACTATTATCAAAATATTTGATAAATTATTGTATCGTGATTGAATAATCTTATTTGTGCAAAAAAAAAAGTGATAAAAAAACAGAAAAAAATAAAAAAAAATAAAAAAAAAAGTAATCGAGCTCGAGCTCGAGCTCGAATAAAGGCTAAACGAGCCGATCCCGAGCCGAGCTCGAGCTCGAAATTTTGTACTCGAGCTCGAGCCTGAAGAAAATTAAACGAGCCGAGCTCGAGCCCGGCAAAGCTCGGGCTCGGCTCGGCTCGATATCAGCCTTAGATACAACTATACAAGTTGTCTTCAAAAGGAAGATATTATATTATGAGCTGATGGATAGGATCTGACGGTTGCTGCGTTTCCCAATGTTTCTACTTCCGAATTCCGATTGATCTGTTGGTCCCACCAGAGGACTAAAGAGAATTGCCAATTCATGGCTTCGTCCTAAAAAATTATTGAGGGATTAATAACTACCAACTTATCAATTGTCTTGGTGAGCAACATTTAATACTTTCACTCAATATGTAAACAATAACCCACTATTATATGCGTCCCCGCATTGAGTAAATAGTCAGCATCATATAATAGTAAGTCATTGTGTACACATAAGAAGAAAATATTAGGTGTTGCCAACCAATTCAGTTGATGAGTCTGTTGTTATTAACCACTCAATACTCAACTCATCAATTATCTTGATGAGTAACATCTAATACTTTCACTCAATATGTACGCAATGACCCACTATTATATGCGTCCCCGCATTGAGTAAATAGTCAGCATCATATAATAGTGAGTCATTGTGTACACGAGAAGAAAATATTAAAAGTAACCCACCAACTGATAAATTTATGATTATTAACCACTCAATACTTTCTCGCATTGCCTTCACCCCAAAGTTCCAAACTAAAAAGGGGACAAAAGTGCATACAAATAAAGATTCCAGTAGGGCAACCACAATGCCACTTGAAGATGCCTTAACCTTAAGCCACTCTCGAGGAATGTCAGAGTTTCGAATATCCCAATACTATTTTCCCTTCCTCTCTCTCTCCTTTGATCGAATGCTCTGTTCTAATGTTCCAGTAAGAGATCCCAAGTCCTCTCCTTCGTATGAATAATCTGCTCCAATGTTGTGCAAAATTCATTTATAATAGATTATGATTTGGTACGAGAATTCCCCTAATAAAAAACGTCCAGCAGGGCTTTACATCCCTCCGAAAAACTCAGCAGCAAATCCAATATAGTGGTGGGTCCAATTCTCAAGCCAAGCCCAATGGCCCTCATTGCTCACCCCATCTAATCATCTATATATCCATCATCTCAGATTATTATTATTAACAGAAACAGATAATAAGATATATTTTATTAATTTTCAGTGGTAAGTAAAATTGGATGGATAAGAAATTAGAATATTGAAGAGAGAGGCAGTGGATGGATTACTCAAGGGTACAACTGTAAAAGAACATGAGAATCGTACATACGAGGCCCAAAGTTTCTAACGTAGGATGATGGATTGAGAATCAACTCAGAAGTCAGGACTAGTGTTGTTGGTTGTTCACTTTCATAGTTTCATTTCATCCCAAAGTGGATTTGGGACAAAACTTAGCGTACCGCAAATAAAGAAAGAAAAAAGAAATAAACTAAAAGAGTAGAGGTAAATAGGGAATAAATGGGAAGAGCGTTTGTGTATGTAATTTTGGGAGGGGGAGTGGCAGCTGGCTATGCAGCTAATGAATTTGTCAACAGAGGCGTTTCTAATGGCGAACTCTGTATCATTTCTGAAGAACCAGTATTTTATCCTTACACTCTCTCTTATTTATTTATTTATTTTTTTAATCTTTTTATTTTAGGTTTATCTTCTCATCTGTTTCCGAGAAGTTGTCTGAATGAGTATCCGTGCTCTGTTTTTTTTTGTGTGTGTGTGTGTGTGTTTCCTTTGAATGATTTGTAAAGGTTCTAGTTTTTGCTTTGCTAGAAAAAGCATGTTTCAATGGATACGGTACGCGTATTTTCATCTTAGGCGATAAGTATTTATGTTAATTGATGCTGACATTACGCATTGAGTGTCTGTTTTAGTTTGTTGATACAAATCCATTCGTTTTGTAATATTTTTTTTTTTTTGTTTCATTCTTAGAATGTTGGTAATTGATGGTAGATAAATTGTTACGTGTATGAATTTTTCTTTTCCCTGTCAAGTTACAGTTTTTCAATTCCATGTAGCTCACATGGTTCGATATTCCCAAGTGTGTTATTTTTTTGGATGCACTAAATTGTTTGTACATAAGTTGATGGAAAGAAGAGTTGATGGTTTGAATTTGGATTAGAAAATTAAGGTCTCTGTGTTCCAAGAATAAAGAAAGGAACAAACTTTGTATCCTTTTTATGCAATTTCAACATTTGTAGTTTCTTTTTATCCGACCATGTTTTCATGATATCAACCGACCTCCTAATGACCTCCTAATGACGGCCTGTTTTTCTGTATCTCTGGGGGATATCATAAGATTCTGCTGATTGTGTGCAGGTTGCACCCTATGAAAGACCTGCACTGAGCAAAGGTTTCTTACTTCCAGAAGGTATCTTTGTTCTTGATTCACCATCCAGTTACTTTTTAAGATTTTTCCAGGCAGTACATTGCAGCAGTTTTTAGTATATAAAGATATCATACTACATTGTGACTGTAAATCCTCAAACCTAGAAACAATTCTTTGTGGGAGGGTTACTAGCGAGTTCTTTTTCAAATTATTCAGGAACTTCTTTTCAATGCCTTAGAATGTCTAGTTTTCCAAGTGTTGAAATTAGTAAGGGAGGTAGACTGGTAAGCCAGCATAGCTTAATGTTATGAGGGATAAACCATTAACAGTTTGCCATTCTCTTGGAAGACTAGTGGTACATGAAGCTTTTGGTCTCAAGTAATGCAGCAGAATTCACTGACCTTTTTCTTTAGCATCCACTTGCGATAGTCAAATGCACTTTGAAGTTTTGGAACTATATCATAGCGTACATATGTAATATACATATACCCTTCCAATATAAAAATGTACTTACGCTTTTTTTTTTTTCATAGATATGATGTATTTATATATAAATGAAAACATGCGTATAGATAGGATACGATGGCGAAGTATGATCCATATAGCCTACCCTACATAGTGGGATGAAGACTTAGTTGTTGTTGCATGTACACATATAACCAACAACAGGACTTTGCAACATGCTGGCTCTATGATTTTCTGGTTTGATTTGATTGGCAGTATGGGAATGATATCCTCTCCAATTATTCTTCTAAATGTTTGTTTATGATTTAATTATTATCTGTTAACCATGCGCAGCTCCTGCCCGACTCCCTTCATTTCACTGCTGTGTTGGCTCAAATGAGGAAAGATTAACTCCAAAATGGTATAACGAACATGGTAATTAGCTCCTTCTAAATTATGAAAATGGAGTGTGCTTTGCTTGATTTCCAGTTTTTAATTCTTTAGATATGATATCTTGGATGCTTGATGTCATTTGACTCACTAATAAAGTATAATCATATACTCTGCACAATGTTTTTTCCACTTTTGACTAGTGAATCATTTAAAATTGAATGCCACTTTCCAGGATGTGGAAGCTTTGAACAGTACCAAATTTCCAAAATAACTATGTAGGAGTAGAAAAATATAGTTATGCATGTAAGACGCTACATTCTGCATGATCATGGTTAAGTATCTTAGGCTTGCAGGTGGTGGGAGCTCAAGCCCTAATTTAATGAAATGGGGTCAAAGAGAAGGTTATCAGCAATTTACTTTGTGATGCTAACTGAAATTTTCATAATACCCTTCTGTTTAGATTTTCTTTTTGAATGATGAAGGAATTTTGGTAACAGGAAGGCAAGATAAGTAAATATCTCCACTTTGATCTGGGCAAAAATGCTCATATATGTTTACCTGTTTTTAGGTATTGAGTTGATTCTTGGAACCCGAGTTAAGTCTGCAGATGTTAGGCGGAAGACACTTATGACTGTGACAGGAGAAACTATAAGCTACAAATTCCTCATTGTTGCGACAGGTGCTCGGGTATGAAGGCTGTATCTTGAAGTTATCCGCTAACATTTTTGCATCATGCTTTACTTTTTACCATCATTCCTAATAAGATGCAGGGCTCAATACCAAGTTATTCTTTTTTTTTTCTTGTGATCATTAGTTTTTCTTGTACAGAAAATGGAGATCTGTGTGTAGTTCTTTTGTGTCTGTTTTTCTTCTTCTGACGAGTGAAAGGTGGGATTATGAAATATTCGACCAAGCATGGGACTTCCTCTTTCGGCATTCTGTACATATATGAAACTTTGTACTTTTTTGGTTCATGTCTCTTTAAATTGGTTCAAAGATCTTAGAAATATCAAATGGATTTTCTAATATAGTATGTACTCATGTAAGCATAAAAAAGTGTAATTGATTTAATTCTGGCAGTCAAAGCTCAAAACCTAATGAGATTGGTTGCTGTTCATTTACCGTCACGAACTATGCATAATGTGCAAAGCAACCACTGTTTTGAATATCGTAGGTGATCTGCCTCAGTTATGAGACTAAGTTTTGAGATTTTGTGAACGTAGGCTTTGAAGCTTGAAGAGTTTGGAGTGACAGGATCAGATGCGGAAAATGTGTGTTATTTAAGGGATTTAGCTGATGCAACTAGGCTTGTAAGCGCGATGCAATCTTGTAAGGATGGGAATGCTGTTGTCATTGGTGGAGGTTACATAGGAATGGAATGTGCTGCCTCTTTGGTGATAAACAAAATAAACGTCACGATGGTCTTCCCGGAGGCTCATTGTAGTAAGTAGTTCCATTCAAAAAGAGTTTTTCCTTTAATCTTCTGTTTGATGTCTTTCTTCTTTATTGAACTTCTAAATTGATTAGAAACTTCATTAGGCTGAAAAAACGTCTATACAAGTTCTAAATATTTTACTAATTTGTTGTTTTTTTTTTTTTTTTTTGTAGTGGGCCGTTTATTTACACCAAAGATTGCTAGTTACTATGAAGAATTTTACAAGTCTAAAGGAGTGAAGTTTATCAAGGGAACTGTATTGGCTTCACTGGATTTAAACTCTGACGGGAAGGTGAAACCTTATTACTTTCATAAGTCAAATGGTACACTACAGAGTTTTTAGGCTAATTTGTCAATTGAAACTTGAACGGGACATGGTTAATTGAATGATTGTTGTTCTATTTGAATGTGAAAAATAGGAAGATATGTGATCGGTATTCAGAATTATTTCTTCTAAAGCACAACAAATGACTTCACTTGTTCTTGATTTCATGATATGCAATTTGATGCCATGATCATCTTTTGTCGTAACTCTGGACTATTAAAATTTTTTATTCAGGTCACTGCAGTTAATCTTAGAGATGGGAGTAAGCTTCCAGCAGATATGGTTGTGATCGGGATTGGAATCCGTGCAAACACAAGCCTTTTTGAAGGCCAGCTAACTCTGGAGAAAGGTGGGATTAAGGTGAACGGGAAGATGCAATCAAGCAACACTTCCGTCTATGCAGTTGGGGATGTTGCAGCCTTTCCCGTACAAGTAATTGGTGAAACACGCAGACTGGAGCATGTGGATTCTGCAAGGAAGTCAGCTAGGCATGCTGTTGCTGCCATCATGGAAGCAGAAAAGACTGGCGAATTTGACTATCTGCCATTCTTCTACTCCCGCATATTCACATTATCTTGGCAGTTCTATGGCGACAATGTGGGGGAAGTAGTTCATTTTGGGGATTTCGCAAGCAACGCTTTTGGGGCATACTGGGTAAATAAGGGTCATCTTGTTGGATCTTTTCTGGAGGGTGGAACCAAAGAGGAATACGAGGCTATAGCCAAGGCCACTAGGCTTAAACCTGAAATTGAAGACCTGGGTGAGCTAGAGAAGCAGGGTTTGAGTTTTGCCTTAACAATGAGTCAAAAATTGTCACCATCACAATCACTTGATACTGCCACTTCTAGTCTTGTGCTCAATAAACCCTTGTATGCTTGGCATGCTACAGCTGGTGTGATTGTAGCTGCTTCAGTAGCAGCCTTTGCATACTGGTACGGTAAGAGGCGTCGAAGATGGTGAGAACCGGTGTTGTACCGTTTCTCGGGGCTTAAAATTCTGCCGACACGCAGACTATGTCTGAAACAGTGTACATCACGAACTCATTGTCCTTAAATAGTATTGTCTTTTCTTTCCCTGCTTCTCGACACCTGTCCAAGATTATGCAATTGTTATCCTTATGCACTGCAGTCTGCACTGGGAAGAAATGGGCGATCTGAATTTCACTTTTTCAAGAAACGTGCCTAATCTAGAGTTGTTCTTTCGGCTCATACTATATCCAGTAGGCCTGTAAACGAGTCGAGTCGAGCTCGAGTACCTCCATAATCGAGCTACTCGAGCTCTGAAATGGTGGTACTCGAGCTCGACTCGAGCTCGATCGAGTAGGCAATTTTCGAGCTCGAGCTCGACTTCGAGTACCGAGTTCGAGCTCGATTTTTTATTTATTTATTTTTTTTAAAATATTATTTTTTTTAAAAATGTAGGATATAATTGTAATTTTTTAAAATTTAGTAAGGTAAAATGATAATTTAGTATAAAATTAAGGTCTAAAATATAAATATAAGTTACTTAAAATATAATTTATCAAATGTTAGGGACTAAAAAATAAATATAAAAAAATTAAAAAATATATATATATGGGATCGAGTAGCTCGCGAGCTACTCGATCATTTGAAAACTGAGCTCAAGCTCGAGCTCGGTCAAACCGAGCTCGAGTCGAGTAGTTGACCGAGCTGCTCGCGAGCAGCTCGCTCGTTTTACACCCCTAATATCCAGTGCCCTGAGGTAGATTCATCCGTTCTTTCTATTGAGTAACTCTTTTTTTTTGGATTAATCACTGAAATTTTGCGGTTTTAACCAATAATACGTATATTATAACCCATAAAGAATGATCATTTTTAAAAATTTGCAACTTTTTGTTTTTTTAACACAATTCATTAGATAGGACATCGCCATTTGATATGAGTGGAAAAATGGCTGTTTTAATAAATAATGATCATTTTTAAAAATTTGCAACTTTTTGTTTTTTTAACACAATTAATTAGATAGGACATCGCCATTTGATATGAGTGGAAAAATGGCAAAAAAACAGCCGCTGACGGCAACTTTTCGAAATTTTGAGGTTTTAACAGAAAATATTTGTGCTTTAACTCATAAAAAATGGCCATTTTTAAAAATTTACAACTTTTTGTTTTTTATACCATTCATGAAATAGGACATCGTCATTTGATATGAGTGCAAACAATGGTACGAAAACGTCCACCGACAACAACTTTTTGAAATTTTACCGTTTTAACCAAATATACGTGTGCTATCACTCATAAAAAATGGTCATTCTTAAAAATTTGCAACTTTCTTTTTTGTACACCATTCATTAGATTGGATATCGCCATTTGATACGAGTGCAAAAAATAGCTCGAAAACAGCGACTGACGACAAGTTTTTGAAATTTTGCCTTTTTAACCAAAAATACGTGCTAGCAAAATTGGATTCATCGAACTTGACCCTAACAACTAAAGAACCTCCCTTCTCTCTACCAAACCCTAAAACCCAAACTTTGCAAACTCTAAGAGGAGGCGGTGCCCCACCAAATAACCTCCCATGAATCCAAATTTCTTACCTAAATGTCCTTTTTGTCTCCTTTATTAGGAGTTATGTTTCTTCTAGTAGGAGTTTCTTTTTCTCTTTTGAGAGCATATGTCTCCATTTTTGGAGTTATTTTTTTTATTGTTGTATAAATTAGAAAAAAGGAAAAAAATGGGGAGATCTACACCCATTTTCGGTAATCCACGGATGGTGACCATCGGTAAAGGTTTCTTCTCTATCAAAACTTTCTCCTTCAGATTTGGATTTGATGTTGAAGAACCAGTGTGAATCTGGACATTGGTAGTTCAAAATTTGGATGGATTAGCAAAAGGTACGAAAGAAATTGAGAACTTGGTATTGATTTGATATTAGGGAGGAAGAATACTCTGATTTTTAGCACTGCTATCATGGAGAAGATTCACTTCAGTTTTAGCTTGCTACTGGGTAGATGAAAACTCTTCAATTTTAGCTTTGCTCCTTGAAAAGATATCTAAATCCAGTTTTAGCTTAGACTAAGTGAATATTTGATGTAGATTTTGTTTGTTGTATCATTCAAACTCTTATGACATTAGGTCATGTGTTGAATTAGGTGTTTGTAATACATTGAGTTTATAAGTTTAATCAACTTAACTCATTGCATTTTATTTCAGCTAGTTAACCGTGTACTATTATTTTTATGATGAATGAAATTATCGCTTTTGACTAAAAAAAACCAAAAATACGTGTGTTATAATCCATAAAAAATGGTCACTTTTAAAAATTTGTAACTTTATGTTTTTTACACCATTCATTAGATAAGACATCGCCATTTGGTATGAGTGCAAAAAAGGCACAAAAACGGTCACTGACGACAAGTTTTTGAAATTTTCCCGTTTAAACCTATAACCCCTAAAAACTGGTCATTTTTAAAAATTTATAACTTTCTATTTTTTTACACCATTTATTAGATTGGACATCGCCATTTGATATGAATGCAAAAAGGGCACAAAAACGACAATTTTTTGAAATTTTACCTTTTTAACCAAAAATACGTATGCTATAACCCATAAAAATGGTCATTTTTAAAAAATTTTTAACTTCCTATTTTTTACAACATTCAATAGATAAGACATCACCATCAGATATGAGTGCAAAAAATAGCTCGAAAACGGTAACTGACGACAAATTTTTGAAATAGCTCGAAAGGGTCATCCAGCTTGGTCCTAGATCAGATCAGCTCGATCCATCCCCACCATCTTCAGTAAACACGCCCTCCAAGGAGGCAGGGACCTCTAAGGCAGCGCCTTCATCACCTCCACAGACCATTTCCCATGCTCCTATCAAAACAAGGAATACCAGTCTTCAGCCCATCCAAGCGTGGGGAGGAAGGAAGCTCTCCGGGACTGTAGCTACCTTTCCTCATCTATTGGGCTTCCAGCTAGTTTGGCCTCCTCCCAATGCAGCTACAGTACCTCTTCAGGGCACTGATAAACGGCAAGGGAAAACTCCTACGGTAGAAGATGCACAATTGCTGGATGTCAACGCATTCCTTCCCTTACCACCTAGGAAGCAAACTTCTACAGCTAAGCCGCCTGATTCACAACTGCCAATGTCGAACCCTCACCGGAAAGGACCCTCCTCTCAAAGTCTTAAAACTGGTCCAAAGTCCTTCCGTGAAGCAGTATCTGCAAAGTGGTCCAGTGAAGTTGACATTTCATTTGCTTCGTCGATTAAACGCTCTATCTCGACGTACAAAGAGGAGCCAGCTTTGTTCATTTCGGATGATGAAGAGAAGCAATTGGTGGCACCGCTACAATTTAACCTCATTGGACGATTTGCCAGGGGACGACCGTCCATGGTAGCTATCCGAAAACAGAAAGAAAAACTTACTCTAGTTGTTCTAGAGTAATCCCTTTCTTCTTTCTCGTTTACATTGAATCACAAAATCTATAATGGAGTAGTACTCCACATTTACTACTTTCCCTTATGTAACGATGGTTTTGGGTACGCCCGGCATCGTCTTTTGCCCATTTTGAATATAAAATCGGTGTTTTTAAAAAAAAAATCATATGCTATAACCTATAAAAAATGGACATTTTTAAAAATTTCTAACTTTCTATTTTTTACACCATTCATTAGAGAGGACATCGCCATTTCATATGAGTACAACAAACGGCACGAAAACGGTCATCGACGACAACTTTTTAAAATTTTACCGTTTTAACAAAAACTACGTGAGCTATAACCCATAAAAAATGGTCATTTTTAAAAATTTGAAACTTTTTATTTTTTACACCATTCATTAGATAGGACATCACCGTTTGATATGAGTGCAAAATATGGCTCGAAAACGGTCACCGACGACAAGTTTTTGAAATTTGCCGTTTTGGTAAAAACTACCTGTGCTATAACCCATAAAAAATAGTCATTTTCAAAAATTTATAACTTTTTATTTTTTTAATCATTCATTAGATAAGACATCGCCATTTGATATGAGTGCAAAAAACGGCATGAGAACAGTCACTGACGACAACTTTTGGAAATTTTTCCGTTTTAACCAAAAATACGTGCCATGACCTATAAAGAATGGTCTTTTTTAAAAATTTATAATTTTCTATTTTTTAAACCATTTGATAGGACATCATCAATTGATATGAGTGCAAAAAACAGCACAAAAACGGCCACTGACAGCAACTTTTTAAAATTTTACCGTTTTAACCAAAAATATGTTTGCTATAACCATAAAAATTTGTCATTTTTAAAAATTTATAACTTTCTGCTTTTTAACACCATCTATTAGATAGGACATCGCCATTTGATATGAGTGCAGAAAAAGGCAAGAAAATGGCCACCGACGGAAAGGTTTTGAAATTTTGCCGTTTTAACCAAAAATACGTGTGCTATAACCCATTAAAATGGTCATTTTTAAAATTTTTTAACTTTCTATTTTTTTACACCATTAATTAGACAGAACATCGCCATTTGATATGAGTGCAAAAAAGGGCACGAAAATCGCCACTGATGGCAACTTTTTGAAATTTTGCCGTTTTGGTAAAAAAACGTGTGCTATAACCCACAAAAATGGTCATTTTTAAAAATTTATAACTTTCTATTTTATTACACTATTCATTAGACAGGACATTTCCAATTGAGCGAATAGCCAAAAAGGTCACTCAACTATTGCCAAATCCGTCTTTTGGTTAGTTTGGATGAACCCTTTTAGCATTTATTTGTAAAATAAAAAAAATCTTGTTTGTTTGTGTATTTTTCTACATTCTGCATTTACGATCCTAAATGAATTTCATAGTGCTATTATTTTAGAATATTAATAAAATAAAAAAAGTCTTCTGTCAAACTTGAAGAGCCAAGAGCATTGTCCTCAGAAAGCTTAGGAGGGGCGGAGAAAAGGTCAGAATCTGTCAGTGGATGGCAGCACATCGGACAACAAGTCTTTGAACTTCTTATGGTCTTAAGGATGCAGGCTTGGCAGAAGATGTGAGCACAGGTTTTAATCACTTTATTAGTTGGTGGACATAAGCAAACTGAACAATCAAAATTTGCACCTTCATGCAGCACAGAAAGCATCTTTTCCAGTAGTTTTGGTTTGCTGCTCACATCTGCAAAATTTCATCACAATAATCAAACAAGGAACCAAAGGTAGCAAAGAGGTTCGATGTATAATGCTTTATAATTCTGCGGGCTTCTGTTTCCATCTTGTCATAAACATTCCGTTCTTCATCCGAGAGATCCACAAGAAGGGCCTCTACAAATTTAGATGGCAATATATCCAACCAAAGTCTTATCCTTTGTCCTCCTCAAAGATATAGCTGCCACGAGAACCTAAATTGACATTGTGAAATTTATCATTCCAACTTCTTAAAACAAGTACACAAGTAGTATACCAAATTTAACGATCAGAATGCAAACTAAGAGAAGTAAAACAAACGGAAAATGAAGTCCTTTACCTGAAGCCGGGAGATACCGTTCTGGTCTCCTGAAGCAAGTGGCCGTGATATCAAACCATTCCAGTAGGTTTTAATGGACAACGGCTAACTTCAAAAATACCATCAGAGAGAACAAATTGAAAGAGTGGTTCTGTATGGGTGTTCCAGTGACAAGCCATATTCAAATCATAATAAAGATGGGACCCACATTTTCAAAAATTAATTATATAATAATATATAAATTAATCATTATATATATAATAATAATTTTTTTGTACACAATTTTCAATAAATTAATCAAATTTATCTATCCAAACACATCTAATCATTTTATAAATATTCATTTCTCATAACAAAAGCCGATAAAATCATTTCATAAATAAAACCAAAAAACACCTCATCCAAGCGGAGCCTTAGTTGGCCAAAAAGGTCATCAAATTCTTTAAACGTATGACTTTTGGTCATTTCGTTCAAATACTCTATTATTTTTTTTGAATCGTTAAATGAAAGGGCATTTATGTCTTTTAAAGTTTAATTTATTATTATCTCAATTCCGTCATCTTCAACACATCACTCCCTTAATCTCACAAAAGCTTTCCCTCTGTCACTCTATCTCTGCCGCCGCACATCCCTCTCTCTGTTTCACGGCGGCCTTTTTTCTATCACTCCATCTCTTTCGCTTGCACATCCCCCCTCAATCTCAACCCGTGGTTGACCAGCCAACTTATCGCATATGATGACCTCTAAAATTTTTTTTTTCAGGCAAAGCCTTCCTTTTATACTGTTGCAATCTGGCACTGTTCGTGGATCGATGCCGACGAACTGTTGGTTCAACTTATATTCCTCAAACTTTTGAATCTTTTTCCCCACTCAAAATTAAATCTTGTTCTTCACCCAAAAATAAAATAAAATTTAAACCTTCAAAGAAATTACATCTTGTTCACCAAAAAAAAATCCCTTAAACCTTCAAAGAAATTGTTTCAGGCTTTTCACCAATCTTGAAAATCTGTAATATTTATTGTTGTTTTAAAAGTATACAACGGATTTTGATGAAAGAACAACAATACAAGATGAGTTTTTTCAAGTACCCTTAAAAATAAATCTCCAAAAGATTTGTTGGTTTAACGAGCTGTAGTATTGTTGGCATTAGCTTCAACTTTCTCCATTTTCTTCCCCTTCTCTTTATGGATTTTTCTCATAACATAAAGTTTTGCAATTGCAAGTCCAACAGTAGCGGACATGGTTGATCCTTAATCGAGCAAGGTTTTTCGAGTCAATTTCGAATAAAGTTTGTAGAAAATATTGGAAGATTTGGTATTTATAAATCTTGGTGGGATTGCAATTCCGAGTTGAATAAATTGGAGTAGCATCTCATCAACCACCACGGCTGAGAAGAAATTGACAGTGAGACGGTGACCCATTTATAGACAGCGGCACTTCTCACCACCATTCCCAAACCGCCCTTCACGATTGTTTTCTCTGTGTCCTTCATCCTTGCACCTACTGGGTTGATGAACTAAGTCGAGATCCGACTCTTCAGATAGACTTATAGGTATGAGATCAGCGAAGATGAAGATGAATGCTTCTCCGCCAACGATGACCCAGAAATGTTAGACCCTTTTGCTGTAATCCGCGTTAGATCCAAAATATGGCTTAGCAAAAGGAAAAAAACTTTTCCAAATCCTTAATTTGGATTTTGACCCTGAATTAGTTTCTATGATCTTGATATTCGTGTTGGCTGGCCAGATTTAAAAGTTTGAGGAAAAAACTTAAATCTAATCAGAAGGTCAGGATAACATGTGTTAACAGTGATTCATTTAAAGTATGGTGTAAAGAAGAATTTGTTTCAACTTTAAAAAGACATAAATACCCTCTTATTTAACGATTTGGGAAAAGATAACAGAGAAATCAGACGGAATGACTTAAAAATGTACATTTAAAAAATTCAGTGATGATTTTAACTAATTTAATAATTGAGTGACCAAAAGACGAATTTGGAAATAGTTGAGTGACCTTTTGGCCATTCGCTCTTTCCAATTTATGTGAGTGCAAAAAATGGCACGAAAACGGCCACTGATGACAAGTTTTTAAAAATTGCCAAGTTAACCAAAAATACGTGTGCTATAAACCACAAAAAATGGTCATTTTTAAAAATTTCTAACTTTATATTTTTTTACACCATTCATTAGATAAGACATGGCCATTTGATTTGAGTGCAAAAAACGGCTCGATAACCCATAAAAATGGTCGTTTTTAAAAATTTATAACTTTCTGGTTTTTTGCACCATTAATTAGACAGGATATCGCCATTTGATATAAGTGCAAAAAAGGCACCAAAACAGCCACTGACAGCAACTTTGTGAAATTTTGCCGTTTTGGTAAAAATCGTGTGCTATAACCCACAAAAAATGGTCATTTGTAAAAATTTATAACTTTCTATTTTTTAACACCATTCATTAGACAGGACATCGCCATTTGATATGAGTGCAAAAAATGGCACCAAAACGGCCACTGACGGCAACTTTGTGAAATTTTACCGTTTTAACCAAAAACACGTGTGATATGACTCAGAAAAAATGGCCATTTTTAAAAATTTATAACTTTCTATTTTTTACACCATGTATTAGACAGGATATCGCCATTTGATATGAGTGCAAAAAAAAGCACTAAAACGGCCACCGACGACAACTTTTTGAAATTTTACTGTTTTGGTAAAAAAACGTGTGCTTTAACCCACAAAAATGGTCAGTTTTAAAAATTTATAACTTTCTATTTTATTACACCATTCATTAGACAGGACATTGCCAATTTATACGAGTGCATAAAAGGCACGAAAACGGCCACTGACGACAAGTTTTTCAAATTTTGCCGTTTTAACCAAAAATACGTGTGTTATAACCCATAAAAAGGGTCATTTTAAAAAATTTCTAACTTTGTATTTTTATTGCACCATTTGTTAGATAGGAGATCGCTAATTGATACGAGTGCAACAAACGGCATAAAAACAGCCATCTACGACAGCTTTTTGAAATTTTGCCATTTTATCCAAAAAATACGTGTGTTATAACCCAAAAAAAATTGTCATTTGTAAAAATTTCTAACTTTGTATTTTTTTAAACCATTCATTAGTTAGGACATTGCCATTTGATATGAGTGCAAAAAAGGGCACCAAAATGGCCACCGATGGCAACTTTGTGAAATTTGCCTTTTTACCTAAAAATACGTGTGCTATGACCCACAAAAAATGGTTATTTTTAAAAATTTATAGCTTTCTATTTTTTTTACACCATTCATTAGACAGGACATCGCCATTTGATATGAGTGCAAAAAAGGGCACCAAAACAGCCACCGACAACAACTTTTTGAAATTTTGCCGTTTTAGTAAAAAAAAAACGTGTGCTATAACCCACTAAAATGGCCATTTTTAAAAATTTATAACTTTCTATTTTATTACACCATTTACTAGACAGGACATTGCCAATTTATATAAGTGTAAAAAACGGCACGAAAAAGGCTACCGACGACAGGTTTTTAAAATTTGACAAATTAACCAAAAATACGTGTACTATAACCCACAAAAAATGGTCATTTTTAAAAATTTCTAACTTTCTATTTTTTAACACCATTTATTAGACATGACATCGCCATATGATATGAGTGCAAAAAATGGCACCAAAACGGCCACCGACGGCAACTTTGTGAAATTTTGCTGTTTTAACTAAAAATATGTGTGCTATAACCCATAAAAAATGGTCATTTTTAAAAATTTATAATTTTATGTTTTTTTGCACCATTAATTAGACAGAACATCGCCATTTGATATGAGTGCAAAAAACGGCACCAAAACAGCCACCGCTGGCAACTTTGTGAAATTTTGCCGTTTTGGAAAAAAACGTGTGCTATAACCCAAAAAAAATGTTTATTTTAAAAATTTATATGTTTCTATTTTTTAACACCATTCATTAGACATGACATCGCCATTTGATATCAGTGCAAAAAAGGGCACCAAAACGACCACCGACGGCAACTTTGTGAAATTTTGCCGTTTTAATAAAAAGTACGTATTCTATGACCTACAAAAAATGGTCATTTTTAAAAATTTGTAAATTTTTTTTTAAACCATTCATTAGATAGGATACCGTCATTTGATATGAGTGCAGAAACGGGCAACAAAATGGCCACCGACGGTAACTTTTTGAAATTTTGCCTTTTTGGTAAAAAAACGTGTAACCCACAAAAATGGTCATTTTTAAAAATTTATAACTTTCAATTTTATTACACCATTCATTAGACAGGACATTGCCAATATATATGAGTGTAAAAAATGGCATGAAAACAGCCACCGAAGACGAGTTTTTGAAATTTGCCAAATTAACAGAAAATACGTGTGCTATAATCCACAAAAAATAGTAATTTTTAAAAATTTATAACTTTCTGTTTTTTTAAACCATTAATTAGACAGGACATTGATAATTTATATGAGTGCAAAAAATGGCACAAAAATGGCCACCGACGACAAGTTTTTGAAATTTGCCAAATTAACCAAAAATACGTGTGCTTGTCCCCACAAAAAACGTTTTTTTTAAATTTCTAACTTTGTATTTTTTTTACATCATTTATTAGATAACACATCGCCATTTGATTTAAGTGCCAAAAACGGCTCGAAAAAGGCCACCAACTATAATTTTTTGAAATTTGCCGTTTTTATTAAAAATACGTGTGCTATAACTCATAAAAAATGGTTGTTTTTAAAAATTTATTACTTTCTATATTTTTGCACCATTAATTAGACAGGACATCACCATTTGATATGAGTGTAAAAAACGGCACTAAAGCGGCCACTGACAAAAACTTTCTAAAATTTGGACGTTTTGGTAAAAAAACGTGTGCTATAACCCACAAAAAATGGTCATTTGTAAAAATTTATTACTTTCTATTTTTAACAACATTCATTAGACAGGACATCGCCATATGATATGAGTGCAAAAAATGGCACCAAAACGGCCACCGATGGCAACTTTATGAAAATTTGTCGTTTTAACCAAAAATATGTGTGCTATAACCCATAAAAAATGGTCATTTTTAAAATGGCTCGAAAATAGCATCCGACGGCAAGTTTTGTATTTTTGATGTTTTTGTCAAAAATACGTGTGCTATAACCCATAAAAATGATAATTTTTACAAATTTTATAACTTTATATTTTTTTTACACCATTAATTAAACAGGACATCGCCATTTGATATGAGTGCAAAAAATGGAACCAAAACGGTCACCGAAGGCAACAGTTTGAAATTTTGCCGTTTTGGTAAAAAATGTGTGTTATGACCCACAGAAAATGGTCATTTTTAAAAATTTATAACTTTCTATTTTATTACACTATTCATTAAATAGGACATTGCCAAATTATATGAGTGCAAAAAACGGCACGAGAACGGCCACCGACATTGAGTTTTTGAAATTTGCCAAATTAACCAAAAATACGTGTGTTATAACCAACAAAAAATGGTAATTTTTAAAAATTTATAACTTTCTATTTTTTTACACCATTAAATAGATAGGACATCGCCAATTTATATGAATGCAAAAAACGGCATGAAAATGGCCACCAACGACAAATTTTTGAAATTTGCCAATATAACCAAAAATACGTGTGCTATAACCCATAAAAAATGGTCATTTTTAAAAATCTCTAACTTTGTATTTTTTTACACCATTAATTAGATAACACATCATTTGATTTGAGTGCAAAAAACGACTCAAAAAAGGCCACCGACGATAATTTTTTGAAATTTGACGTTTTTGTTAAAAACACGAGTGCTATAACCCATAAAAAATGGTCATTTTTAAAAATTTATAACTTTCTGTTTTTTCCACCATTAATTAGATAGGACATTGCCATTTGATATGAGTGTAAAAATCGGCACCAAAACGGCCACCGACAGCAACTTTGTGAAAATTTTCCGTTTTAAAAAAAAACGTGTGTTATATAACCCATGAAAAATGGTCATTTTTTCAAATTTCTAACATTATATTTTTGTTACACCATTCATTAGATAGACATCTCCATTTGATATGAGTGCAAAAAATAGCTCAAAAACGGCCACAGACAGGACGGCAAAGTTTGATATGAGAGCAAAAAAAGGCTCAAGACGTGTGCAATTTTTTGACATAGTTTTGTATTTTTTGACATATGTGTGTAAAAAAAGGCTCGAAAATAGCCTCTGACGACAAAGTTTTGTATTTTTTGACATTTTTGTCAAAAACACGTGTGCTATAGCCCCTAAAAATTGGTAATTTTTTAAAATTTATAACCTTCTGTTGTTTTACACCATTAATTAGACAGGACGTCACTGATTTATATGAGTGCAATAAACGGCACGAAAACGGCCACCGACGACAAGTTATTGAAATTTTGCAGTTTTGAGAAAAAAACGTGTGCTATAACCCACAAAAAATTGTCATTTTTAAAAATTTGTAACTTTCTATTTTATTACTCCATTCATTAGACTGAACATTGCCAATTTACATAAGTGCAAAAAACGGCCACCGACGATAAGTTTTGGAAATTTTCAAAATTAACCAAAAATACGTGTGCTATAACCCACAAAAAATGGTCATTTTTAAAAATTTCTTACTTTGTATTTTTTTACATTATTCATTAGATAACACATTGCCATTTGATTTGAGTGCAAAAAACGGCTCAAAAACGGTCACCGACAATATTTTTTTTAAATTTGCCGTTTTGGTTAAAAACACGCGCATATAACCTTTAAAAAATGGTTGTTTTTAACTTTCTTTTTTTTGCACCATTAATTAGACAGGGCATCGCCATTTGATATGAGTGCAAAAAAGGGCACAAAAACGGCCACTGACTGCAACTTTGTGAAAATTTTCCATTTTAACAAAAAAATATGTGTTATAAACCTTGAAAAATGGTCATTTTTAAAAATTTCTAACTTTATATTTTTTTACACCATTCTTTTTTTTCCCAATATCATAATATTTTGGATGATGGATATACCCATATTCATCCTTACATAGGCAAAAGTCCATTGAACATTGGGAATCCATTACATGCATTGGATTCTCATTGTTCAAGGATAGTTTCATAAAGTTAAATAAGGAGTATTTCCTCCCTTTACAACTCAAAAGCTAGTTATAGTTTGGCTGTACAAATGGATCTATTCTAACCCGAGCCAAGACTTAGAATGATTAGAGTACAAACTAGAATCCCTGAAACAAAACTCATTTAGGGGAAAGGGGCCTAACATCAGCAGCCCCTGCCTATTTTAGTTAATAATATACCAGGTCAGCCCTATATATCTCAAGGGAAATTGGCCTAACTTCAGCAGCCAATGCCCAAATGCAAATAGCTACGTGTCTTTTCAAGTAACCTACCAGATCAGGCCTGTGTGAATTCGCCTCTGGCCCTTACCAATTCCATTTTGTATCTTTGACTGAGACCTGAATAGTGCTTGTTTCCTTATAGGTTGTAGGTTTTGGTTCTTTTCCTACCCACCTGTGGCAAACCTACCATGTCTGATTAGAGGAGTTTCCTTAGCTGTGCATTCTCAGCTGGAGGATCCTTATTTTGTGCAATCCATTTGGCAGAAAGATTAGCGATCTTGGGGATGTTGCTGCAGAAAAGTTCCACCCTCTCCCCTTGATTACTCCACCATATCTCTCTTGGGAGGGCCATCTTAATTTGAGCTGTTAGTGGCTGCAGTCCTGATAAATCCGTTTCTATGCAGATCTTCTTTGCTCCTCTTTGTACAGAATGTTTAATTGCCTCCAGTGCTACCTTCTGGAGAGCCTGTAGTTTGGACAAATTTGAAGAGAAACTAGCACATGAATGAAAAAAGGATATTGTTTCACCCTTGTTATTCCTGGTGAGACCTCCTTCTTGCCATTGCTCCCCTACCTTAGCAGCAGCTATGTTTAGCTTGGTAGTTGAAGAATCAGGGGGTTCCTATTTAACCAGCTGTATTTTGACAGTCCTTCTGATCTTTAATGCTTGAAACCAAAACTGATCCCAGTTGAGAGGAAGTAGATGCTTCATTTTAAATTTATGAATAGCCTCCAACTTGATCGAATCAAAAGCAGACTGTATAGCCACCAACAGATTAGGCTTTGCATCTTCAAAAATAATTTTATTTCTTAGTTTCCAAATGGACCAGCAAATGAAGGAGGGACATATTTTGAGAAAAAAATTTTGGGGCTCAATTTTAGTTTTAAATTTCCTCCAATTATCCAAAGTGGCATTTATGGATGTAGATTGCAATGGATTACCTATTTCTGCTCCTATTATTTTCCAGATTTTCCTGGAGAATTGACAACCAGCAAAAACATGGTTAACTGTTTCCTCATCTGTGCCACATAAAGGACATATGAAAGGTCCAAAAATGTTAAATCTGTAAAGATTTGGCCCTAGAGGAAGTTTGTTTTTAATGAGTCTCAACATTAGGAAAGAGATCTTAGTGGGAATGTGTAGATCCCAGATGTTCTGAAATAAAGGAAAAGGTAAAGGAGATCTCTGTAATTGTAAGAGTCTACTTACTATAGATCTGATAGTGAATTCACCATTTGTTTCCAGGTTCCATATCAGTTTATCTTTAGTAGAGTTAATGGGAGGGGGGAGACTGGAGATAATTGTGGCTTGAGCAGGGAGCAATTCCTCTAGTTTAGGTTCATCCCATTCGTTGTTGCTAGCCAGCTCCTGTATAGTCTCAGTTCCAGATTTATTTAGTATTAATCCCAATCGTCCCAAACCTGACCAGTTATCCTACCACAAGCTACACTCCCCATTCCCCAACTGAATCTGAATGAATGTCTCCGTTTGTTCTGCGACTCTCAGCATTCTCTTCCAAGTATTAGAGACTCTTTTGTATGAATGATGAGTTGGTTTTATACTAACTATTTTGTGATACATTTATGAGTTTTTGTCTTGTGTTTTAGGTAAATGTGTGGCGATTTATGTGTTTTATGCATGTGTGTGGTTTGCTAGTTGATAATGTTGAAATGGTGTAAAAAGGGTGAAAATTATGGTAAATTAAGAGATATGTGCATAGGTTGAGAATTAAGGAACTAAAAGTGCATATTCGACCAAATTAGGGTTTTTAGCATATTGAGTGTTGTATTTGTTTTGTGTATAACTCTTTGAGTTCTAATCCAAATGAGGAGATCTTGGATGATTTGGGAAGCTCTTTGTATGTACTTTAATCGTCATGTTTTAACTTTTTACTAAATCTGTGTGCATTCATGTGATCGAAGGCTTCTTTGTTATGCTTGGAATAGAGTTTGTTAGAAGTTTATCTTTCTGCCACAGTTTAGTGGATTGTGTATATCTTGAGCTACAAGTACCCAATTTAGGTGATTCTTGATTCAATGGAAAGCCAAGAGATAGACTAGAACTTCTATGCTTACCATCAAGTCTAATTTAGGAGCTAAGGCATATGAATTTGGTGTAGAAGTTGGATCTTGTGTTGGAATGAACACTTTGCAACTTTAGATTTTCTTGCATTTGGCCTTTTTACTCACTACACCTTAGCACTCACCACTCGCACACACCTTACAGCATTCACCACACACTATGCACATAAATCGCACACACTCACGCTACACTCTCACGCACGCACATTGCGGCGAGGCCACCTCGCCGCACCAGCAATGCACACACATTGTGCGGCGAGATCACCTCGCCGCACAAGGACCACGCACGAATGCTTCACTCCCTCGCACTGCACTCGCACACTACCACTACACTCTCGCATGACCCTCGCACTACACTCGCACATGCACACTCGCACATCTCATGCGGCGAGGTCATCTCGCCGTATGCACTCACTCGCACACGACGCACAAACTCTACGCACACACATTGACCTCGCCGCACAGGCATTTTTCACTCACGCACACACATCCACTACACTTAGGCACACAAGCACTCACTCTCAGCACACACATTGCGGCGAGATCACCTCGCCGCAATACCTTCACATCTCACACATCACTTGTACACATCCTTTGTTAAAACATGTGTTAGCTATTTCATTTAGCTACTATATAAAACATCTCATTTTTTTTATCTTTACAGAATTTCACAATTCATGCACTTCGTACATTCGCAGCACTGACTTCACTTTCATTTCATTTCATTACATTCATTTTGTACACACATCTCAGCTCACCACTACACCACACATTCACTCTCATCCTCAATTTGCAATACTTAGATCACTACACTTCTCAAACCAATCAATCTGAACCCATACACACTCGCACATTAGCCGGTGAGACCTCGCCGCGAGGTCTCGCCAGCCAACACTTTTCACGGTGAGGTCTCGCCGCGAGACCTCGCCAACCATTGCATTACACGGCGACACTTCGCCGCGAGGTTTCGCCACTCACACACACTTCACGGCGAGACCTCGTGGCGAGGTCTCGCCAGCTTAATTATGTTGGAAGTTCGTTTTTGATGTTTTCGGCAGCTGAAGAAAAATGGCTAAGTGTGGAAGCTGTGCAGGTGAGACAACAGAGGCGTGGTTACTGATAGCTTGAAGGCGCATGGGAGCTGAGTTCAGAAAGGAAGGCTGAAGCAAGGACGTTGAAGGCGTGATTTGCTCCACTTATAAAGGCGTGATGATTGCTGGAGTTCAGAAATTAAAGTTCTAATTTTCAGATTTCACCGGGCAGCTGAAGGCGTGATGCGTTGTGGCGTGAAGGCGTGGAAATTGGAAAGCTGAATTGTATGAGACTCGCATAAACGCTGAAAGCGTGAAGACTCCAGGCTCAAAGGCGCTGGAACTTTCTGATTTTTTCACGTGGACTTTGAGAGGTGAAGGCGCTGGCGCTGAAGCTGGAGGGCGCGTGCTGGACTGATGATGGAGCAAAAGGCGTGTTTTGCAATGGCCTGAAGGCGCTGAGTTGCTGAATTGATTCTTCATTTTCAAAATTTTTCACATTCTTGGGCTGATTTTAGTCATCTTCTTGTGGGGACACTTTTGTAATACTTTAGATATTTTACGGTTGCGTATTAGTTACATTTTCTTAACTCTGTATATAGGAGATGTAGCTAGTATGTAGAGATCCCCGGGGAACCATTATTCAACATTCACTTTCACAATTTCATAACCAACTTTTGAGAGCTAGAGAGCGGGAATTAATTGTGAGATCTACTTTCTCTCTCTAGTTCCTCTCTCTAGACTTTGGGCTCCGATTCCATTTCCGATCAAGGAATTGCTATGTTCATTGGATTTCTTACTCAATCAAGGAAGTAATTTCCAACATCTTGTGAATTGGAAGCAATCGTTGGGTAACTTCTTTCCATTTGATGATTATGAATTGCTTGCTTTTGCTTGTGGAAGATTGTGAAATGAAAATGGAGTTCCCTGGCTAGATTATATGATATCCTAGGGTTTGAATGGATGAATTTTTAATTTAGTTGATGTGATGCCTTGCAATTGACGAAATTCACTAAGCGTGAAATCACACATGAACTTACACTTAGAACTTGTTAAATTTCATATTTCTGAACTGGACTTGGATGATTTGAACTCTGATTGTGGTCACCATGCTAAGTTGGAGGTAGATTCACCAATATTTAGTGAGGATGCATGAAATAAGAACTTGCATGTGATTTCTTGAGTCTTTCCACTTGTTCGATCGATCATTGCATTTCTGAGATTCTGGCCTCGCCGTGGGATGTTTTGAAGGAATGACACCTTAGAAGAAGTGAGAAGAGACTTTCTATGATAATAACAAAGGCATTCAAACTTAGGATGGGCCTCGCCATGGGAGTTCCTAAGCTTTGCATGCTAGAGCGATTATCTTAGGAAGTTGAGATGCTGTAGTTTATGACACTTATCTAGGCCTCGCCATGGGACAGGAAAGTGTTATGGGGCTTAGAGTATAGTGCGGTCGTCATGCCGGCTATTGATAAGTCGGTATTTCGCCGACTTATTTGTGTGAATTTCCTTATCTTTTGCTATGGACTTTGTGCGGAAATTATGCTTGTTATGTTGACCGTGTGCTAGAACTGCATGTTTTGGAGAACTGTGTGGAAATGGCTAAGTGTTGTAAATCAACGTGAAAATGCTTTGATGCTCGAAATATGCAAGACACTTAGTCATGCACACCACTAACCTCCAAGCTGTCCTGCACAACACCGACCTCCAAGCCTTCACGAAAGTCCACAAACCACTCACACTTGCACAGCACACTCACTTACACATTTAAGCTCACCACACTTACACGCTTGACCTCCACAACACACAAGACTTTGCACAAACACCCGCACACACTTTGCACAAACACTTGCACATCTCACACACACACGCCACACTAGTGCGCCCGCCTCACACACGGCGGTCGCACTAGGCGACCGCCACACACACGGCGGGCGCACCACTCGCCCGCCTCACACACACAACACGGCGGGCGCCGTGTGCGCCCGCCACCCTCACACACATGCACTCTGCACATTTTATTCCTTGTGTATTTTTTGTATTTTTCCTTTGTTAGATTTTTACTTAGGAGTTTTGTCATACATTTCGTATACATTAGACTCCACCTTTGGTCCAAGCACATTTAGCAAACACCGCATCCGATATGTTTAACATTTTGCCTCGTCACTCTTATTTGTTAAGTACACGTGTCTTCACTAAATTCTTGGCTTATATTCACAGGAACACGTGTCAACATCCGGGCATAGAAAGGAAACTTCCAGGAAGCTCACTTGGCTAGGATATGGAGAGAAAACTATAAAAGGCCAGAGAAGGATCGAGGAGAGGGGAGCTTTTAGGAGAGCTTTAGGAGAGCAAGGAGTGAGAAATGGAGATCAATCAAGAGAGTTAGGGTTTCAAGGAAAAAAGGAGATCAGAGTGGAGATCATTCCATTTTATCTTTCTGTAATAGCTATGTTTGATCTGGCTTTGTCAAACTTGTTTTCAAAGTCGATCAACATGATTGGCTAAACATTAGGTTGTTGCTTTGAGGGATTAAGTGTGATGACTCTAAATTGATTTGAGACATTTGTTTTGCATATCACGTGTTTGATATTGTGTCTTATATCTTGTTGATGCTTTATTTCAATACTTACTCACTCACGCCTAGGCCCTTCATATGACTTGCAGTACCACTGAGGTCAATCTAGTGCTATCAATGGAAATTGAAATAACATCACTGGAATAAGGAACAACTTGGATGAGTCCTATGATCTGTCTAAGGATGCAACGTCAGTTGTGCATTACCAATGACAATTGAAGTTAATATAATGGAAAGACTTAGGATTATTTGAATATTAGAACTCGAACTTTGGTTGACTGTCTTGTCCAAGGGAGTCGGGGTTCTAGTGTCAGGTAGGGATCGGGAATTAGGAAGCCGAGCCTAGGTCTTGCCCTACCAAGGGAAGATGAGAGGAGCATGGTGAATTAGGATTGTGAGTCTTATAAGGAGATCAACCCTAAGCTCACTAGAAGAACGACCCCCTCATTTATGTTCTTACACTGGTCAAGGATAATCAAATAGAGTTGTTACACTGACCTCCCTCAAGGCAACACCAATTCACTTCTTGATTGATTTGCGTATTGCTCATTCTTGCTGTTTGCTTCAATTAACTCTTTCTATTCTATCATTTGTTCAATTCTTAATTCAACCCTCTCCCTGTTGGATACGATCCCACTTGCCACTACTACTTGTTTTGGTGATACTGGGTAAAATTGCAAGGTACGACGACAGCCTTGCCAGCTATAGGTTAGGTTCTCGGGGAACTAAGATCTCCTCTGTTCATAATTGAGAGTTAATTGTGTTGCATCATTCAACTGGAAAGGCATTCATCTAACTCAAGAACCCTAGGATATCCATTCTTCACCTGTTTGTTACATTTGGACTTCAATTCTTGTTAATTCTTGTGTGTTAGAGCCTACTATCCTTTGTTAAGCTTGTTCTTTACTCTTTTCTTTGTGACATTTTGTGAACTAAATCCAAACTTCTTGATACCTCCTTTTCCCTGTGGATACGATACCTAGCTCACTGCTACTATAGTTAGTGGATAGGATAAATTGACGAGTACGCGACAACTCGCTGTCAATGAACTAACCTCCAAAGGGTGTTTTCCTTTACAGTACTTAGCCCACAGGAACTTAGCCCATAGGGGTTTCCTTTGTCTAAACCTCCACCAAAGCTTCATAGATTGAGCCAGGATGGTGGATTCTAGATCTCTGAACCCTACTCCTTCTTCAGACTGAGGCAGACATAGTGTTTGCCATTTTATCCAATGATACTTCATCTTCTTATCAGAGGATGACCAAAGGAAGTTAGCTAGGATTGATTCTATCTGGTTAATGGTTTTCTTAGGAGTGCAAAAAATGGCTCAAAAACGGCCACAGACGACAAGTTTTTGAAATTTGAGATTTTTGTCAAAAATACGTGTGCTACAACCTATAAAAAATGGTCATTTTTAAAAATTTATAACTTTCTGTTTTATTGCACCATTCATTAGACAGGATATTGCCATTTGACATGAGTGCATAAAAGGGTACCAAATTGGCCACTGACGGCAAGCTTTTGAAATTTTGACGTTTTGGTTAAAAAACTATTTTTTAACGCCATTTAATAGACCGGACATCTCCATTTGATATGAGTCCAAAAAAAGGCACCAAACGGCCACCGATGGCAACTTTTTAAAATTTTGCCGTTTTGGTAAAAAAAATGTGTGCTATAACCCACAAAAAATTGTTATTTTTAAAAATTTATAAATTTCTACTTTATTACACCATTCATTAGACAAGATATTGCCAATTTATATGAGTGCAAAATACGGCACGAAAACGGCCATCGACGACAAGTTTTTTAAATTTCCCAAATTGACCAAAAATACGTGTGTTATAACTCACAAAATATGGTCATTTTTAAAAATTTCTAACTTTGTATTTTTTTTACACCATTCATTAGATAACACATTGTCATTTGATTTGAGTGCAAAAAAAGGCACCAAACGGCCACCGATGGCAACGTTTTGAAATTTTGCCTTTTTGGTAAAAAAACGTGTGCTATAACCCACAAAAATTGGCAATTTTTAAAAATTTATAACTTTCTATTTTATTACACCATTCATTAGACCGTACATTGCCAATTAATATGAGTGTAAAAAACGCACGAAAACGGTCATAGACGACAAGTTTTTAAAATTTGCCAAATTCACCAAAAATACGCGTGCTATAACCCACAAAAGATGTTCATTTTTAAAAAATTTTAACTTTGTATTTTTTACACCATTCATTAGATAACACATTGCCATTTGATTTGAGTGCAAAAAACGGTTCGGAAAAGGCCACCGACTATAATTTTTTGAAATTTGCCATTTTTGTTAAAAATACGTGAGCTATAACCCATAAAAAATGGTCGTTTTTAAAAATTTATAACTTTCTATTTTTTTGCACCATTAATTAGATATGACATCGCCATTTGATATGAGTATAAAAACGGCACCAAAACGGCCACCGACGGCAACTTTGTGAAATTTTGTCGTTTTTGTAAACAAAATGTGTTTTATAACCCACAAAAAGGACATTGTCATTTGATATGAGTGTAAAAAACGGCACCAAAACAGCCACCGACGGCAACTTTTTGAAATTTTGTCGTTTTAACCAAAAATACGTGTGTTATAACCCACAAAAAATGGTCATTTTTAAAAATTTCTAACTTTATATTTTTTTTAAACCATTCATTAAAAAAACATCGTCATTTGATATGAGTGCAAAAAACGGCTCGAAAACGGCCTCTGAAAGCAAGTTTTTGTATTTTTGACGTTTTTGTCAAAAAGACGTGTGCTGTACCTTTAAAAATTGGTCATTTTCAAAAATTTATAACTTTCTGCTTTTTTACACCATTAATTAGATAGGACATCGTCATTTGATATGAATGTAAAAAACGGCACTGAAACAGCCACTGACGGCAACTTTTTAAAATTTTGCCATTTTGGAAAAAAAAACGTGTGCTATAACCCACAAAAAATGGTCATTTGTAAAAATTTATAACTTTCTATATTTTTAGATAGGACATTGTCAATTGATATAAGTGCAAAAAACGACATGAAAATGGCCACCGATAACAAGTTTATGAAATTTGTCGTTTTTACATAAAATACGTGTGTTATAACCCACAAAAAATGGTAATTTTTAAAATTTATAACTTACTATTTTTTTTTACACCTTTCATTAGATAGGACATCATCAATTTATATGAGTGCAAAAAAGGGCACAAAAACGGCCACTAACTGCAACTTTTTTAAATTTTTCAATTTTAACAAAAAATACATGTGCTATAACCCCATAAAAATGGTCATTTTTAAAAATTTAAAAATTTCTGTATTTTTATACCATTCGTTAGATAGGACATCGTTAAATGATATGAGTGCAAAAAATGGCACGAAAACGGCCAACAACAGCAACTTTTTGAAATTTGCTGTTTGGGTAAAAAAACGTGTGCTATTACCCACAAAAAATGGTCATTTGTAAAAATTTATAACTTTCTATTTTATTACACTATTCATTATATAGGACATAGCCAATTGATACGAGTGCAAAAAATGGCACGAAAACAGCTATCGACGACAACTTTTTGAAATTTTGTCGTTTTAACCAAAAATACATTTGTTATAACCCACAAAAAATGGTCGTTTTTAAAAATTTCTAACTTTGTATTTTTTTTAGACCATTCATTAGATAGGACATCTCAATTTGATATGAGTGCAAAAAATGGCTTGAAAACGGCCACAAACGACAAGTTCTTGAAATTTGACATTTTTGTCAAAAATACGTGTGCTATAAACCATAAAAAATTGTCATTTTTAAAAATTTATAACTTTCTGTTTTATTACACCATTCATTAGATAGGAAATTGTTAATTGATATGAGTGCAAAAAATGGCATGAAAATAGCCGTCGAGGGCAACTTTTTGAAATTTTGTCGTTTTAACGAAAAATACGTGTGTTATAACCCACAAAAAATGGTCATTTTTAAAAATTCTAACTTTGTATTTTTTTACACCATTAATTAGACAGGACATCGTCATTTGATATGAGTGCAAAAAACGGCACCAAAATGGCCACCAACGACAACTTTTTGAAATTTTGTCGTTTTTGTAAAAAAACGTGTGCTATATAACCCACAAAAATGGTCATTTGTAAAAATTCATAAATTTATATTTTATTACACCATTCATTAGATAAAATATTTTCAATTGATAAGAGTGCAAAAAACGGCGCGAAAACAGCCATTGACGACAAGTTTTTGAAATTTGTCGTTTTAACCAAAAATAGGTGTGCTATAACCCACAAAAAATAGCCATTTTTTAAAATTTATAACTTTCTATTTTTTTTACACCATTTATTCGATAGGATATTGCCAATTTATATAAATGCAAAAAAACAACACCAAAACGGCCACTGACGTCAACTTTTTGAAATTTTCCCGTTTTAACAAAAAAAAATACGTGTGCTAAAACCAATAAAAAATAGTAATTTTTAAATTTTAAAAATTTCTATTTTTTACACCATTCATTATATAGGATATCTCTAATTGATATGAGTGCAAAAAACGGTGCAAAAATAGCCACCAACGACAAGTTTTCAAAATTTTCCGTTTTAATTAAAAATGAGTGTGTTATAACCCACAAAAAATGGTCATTTTTAAAAATTTATAACTTTATGTTTTTTTTTACATCATTCATTAGATAGGACATCTCCAATTTATATGAGCGCAAAAAACGGCACCAAAACAGCCACCGACGGCAACTTTTTGAAATTTTTCGATTTTAACAAAAAAAAATACATGTGCTATAACCCATAAAAAATGCCATTTTTAAAAATTTATAAGTTTATTTTTTTTTGCACCATTCATTAGATAGGACTTTGCCAATTGATATGAGTGCAAAAAATGGCACGAAAATGGCTACCAACGGCAACTTTTTGAAATTTGTCATCTTGGTAAAAAAAATATGTGCTATAACCAGGGGCGGATCTATGGGGGTGCAGGGGGTGCCCCCCCCCTCGAGATTTGAAAAATTATGCTAGGTCCAAGTAAAAATTTTAAAAAATTCAATTGAATCCTTAAAAAAATTAGAATTTTGCACTTCCAAAATTAAAATATAATTTTTACTATGTAATTTTGCCCCCCCCACCTACCCAGACCTTGATTTCTGGATCCGCCACTGGCTATAACCCACAAAAAATGGTCATTTGTAAAATTTATAACTTTTTATTTTATTACACCATTCATTAGATAGTACATCGTCAATTGATATGAGTGCAAAAACGGCACGAAAACAGTCATTGGTGACAAGTTTTTGAAATGTGTCGTTTTAACCAAAAATATGTGTTCTATAACCCACAAAAAATGGTCCTTTTTTAAAAATTTATAAATATTTGTTTTTTTACTCCGTTCATTAAATAGAACATCGCCAATTTATATGAGTGCAAAAAACGGCACCAAAACGGCCACCGACGGCAAATTTTTGAAATTTTGTCGTTTTAACAAAAAATATGTGTGCTAACCCATAAAAAATGGTGATTTTTAAAAATTTATAAATTTCTATTTTTTTACACTATTCATTAGATAGGACATCGTCAATTGATATGAGTGCAGAAAACAACACGAAAACAGCTATCGACGGCTACTTTTTGAAATTTGCCATTTTGGTAAAAAAAACGTGTGCTATAGCCCACAAAAAATGGTCATTTGTAAAAAATTATTTCTTTCTGTTTTATTACACCATTCATTATATAGGAAATTTTCAATTGATATGAGTGCAAAAAACGGCACAAAAACAGCCATTGACGACAAGTTTTTGAAATTTGTCATTTTAACCAAAAATATGTGTGCTACAACCCACAAAAAAATGTCATTTTTAAAAATTTATAATTTTCTTTTTTTATACCATTCGTTAGATAGGACATCGCCAATTTATATGAGTGCAAAAAAAGGTACCAATAAGGCCAATGACAGCAATTTTTTAAATTTTGTCGTTTTAACCAAAAATACGTGTGCTGTTTTTGGATTTTGTCATTTCCTGCCAAAATATGTGTGTTATAACCCACAAAAAAATTGAGGTTTTGTAATAAATATAAGTTTCCTTTTTTTGAGACCGTTCACTAGAATGCACGTTCACAATTGAGGTGGGTGCAAAAAATAGCACAAAAATGGCCAAAATCGGCACTTTTGGACGTTGTCATTTTCGGCCAAAATACGTGTGCTATAACGCACAAAAAAATGGAGGTTTGGTGATAAATATGGATTTCACTTTTTTGATACCATTCACTAGAATATACGTTCACAAATGAAGCGAGTGCAAAAATCGCACGAAAATGGCCAAAATTGACTCTTTTTTTATATTGTTATTTTCAGCAAAAATACGTGTGCAATAATTCACGTATTTTAGCCAAAAATGGTAAAATCTAAAAATGCGGTTGATTTTTGAGCTTTTTTATTTTTTTTACACCTACCTCAATTGTGAACATTCATTCTAGTGAATGTTGCTAAAAAAAGTGAAATTTAAAGCTCTATTTGGATATGTGTTTTTGTTTTGAAAATTGGAAAAATGAGGTCTCGGGTTGCATTTTACAAAACGAATATTTTAGTTTTGAGAATTGAGTGTTTGACTTGATAAGTTTTGTTTCTATTGGTTTTTGTGGTCAAAGAAGTTGGAATTTTTTGTTTTGAGATTTGAGTATAAACAAACACGTTGTTTTGAAATGAAATGACGGAAATGTATTGCCACGCTGAATCAATTTGTGAGAACTACTTATAATTTAGAAAACCAATTTCAGTTTTCCCAAGCTTTAAATAACTGGGCATTTGGTCTAGTGGTATGATTCTCGCTTTGGGTGCGAGAGGTCCCGAGTTCGATTCTCGGAATGCCCCACTTTTGTTAAAGTTTAGGATGGATTGGATTTAAGCTTTTCACCATATCGTCGGGGGCAGGAACATGAACACTTCTGGGTGTGATTGTTCTTTTTTCTATATGTTGGACCTCAATCATAGCCCATTGGGCTGAATAACATTTCCACTTGACAAAAGACAAAGACAAACATAGAAAGGCTTCAATAGAGTGAAACAGTCAGTCACGTGGCAGCATTATTTATTACCTTAGCCAAACCCAAACCCAACAATTTCGCCTCTTATCCGATTTCTCCTCCTTCTCACTCTAACACTTGCTACTGCTTCTACAACCCAAACAATGGCGTCCACTCTTTCCACGCTCTCACTTCGTTCACCCGCTAATTGTAGGCCCTTAGCGCCTTACCCTTCCCCTACTCCCCTCAAACAACCTTTAACCTTTCCACTGCGTAACACTCAAAATCCACTCCCCCACTACCGCTCCACTTTCCTCCGCCCAATCGCTGCCGTCGATGCCCCTGAGAAAGTCGTACAACTCGGTGACGAGATCTCCAATCTAACCCTAGCGGATGCCCAGAAGCTCGTCGAGTACCTCCAGGACAAGTTGGGAGTCTCAGCCGCATCATTCGCTCCCGTCGCCGTGGCCGCTCCCGTGGACGGTGCTGCTGGTGGCGCAGCACCAGTTGTGGAGGAGAAGACGGAGTTCGACGTGATTATCGAAGACGTGCCGAGCAATGCGAGAATTTCAACGATCAAAGCTGTTAGGGCTTTAACGAATTTGGCTTTAAAAGAGGCTAAGGACTTGATTGAGGGCTTACCGAAGAAGTTCAAGGAAGGAATTTCAAAGGAGGAGGCTGAAGAAGCTAAGAAGCAACTTGAAGAAGCCGGTGCTAAAGTGTCAATTGCTTAATTTATTTATTTTTTTTACTATTTGTTAAGAAAAAACAATTGAATTTTACCGTAGAAATTTGGCCCCTTTATCTTTTTCTTTTTTTAAAAAAAATAAAAAAAATCTGTGTATCATTATTCTGGCTTCTTTATTTGGTTGATGCACTCGGCTTTTAGCTATAGTAACAACTACATGATTACTGAATCTATCTAGACAAGTGATTTTCGGTCTTGTTCAGTTTTGTGCTTCGTAGGTTGTTTTTATTAAGTTTGAAATGAACTGGATTAATGGCATTAGGAACGTAGAACCTCAACCTATACTATCAAAGGTTCTAAACTATTTATACGGAAAAAAATCACTGTTTACTACAGGACTAACCTTATGAAAACCTAAAAGACCCTCGGTGTATTGAACTACTTCTAAACCCCACCCAACTTCGTCTAATAAAACAAAATCTTTGTCTCACTAAGCAGGAATTTCTCTCTTAGTCCAGCTGAAATCAAGGCTCGTTGGCTAGTTTGTTCCAGAAAGAGCTTTGATGCTTGTTTTGACAAAATTTCACCTCTGCCAGTAATACATTAGAGAGAATGAAAATGAAATGAGATTACACTAAATTTTATTACATTATCACAAGACCATTTTACAAGGCAAACACGGAGCCAGAGAGAGTAGTCTGCTTTCATTTTTTAGAACAAAAATGAGAGATCAAAATGGAATTATCTCGAACTAAACATAATTACAATTCCAAGAATCATATTACAACATGTATGGTGACATCTCAAAATTAGAGGTTGCCGCGCCAGAATATTCACAGGGATGACAGACAAAAACTTACAGTGCACCTATCTGAAGACTCTAGATGCTGAAACTCTCCAAGCAATAAATGGCAATAACTTAGTGGGCAGAAGATTCTCCAACAACGTTACTATGCCATTCTCAAGTGTTTCCGTCTTTCTTCAGCAATGCACTGAGTTTCTTTTCGAGCTGCAATCCAGAAACACATATATTGCTATAAAAAAATAGCCTATCACACGAACAGGTCTTAAAAAAATAGGCCTAATGAAGCTGTAAACTGTATGAAAGAAATTACAAATAACCGGTTCAATACAAAAGAAGTGTTCACCTATTTCATGAATCACAACACAGCTATTAGTTTACAGAACGCAAATCCCAATAAGGATTAACCAAGGGCAGATGAAATATTTTTGTAAAGACAACTTCAATAAGCATTTTAACAAATAAATACTGCCGCAAAAATACGAGGACCAACGTCAACAGCAGATCAAAACACCTAAGCATTTTTTCATGAATGAGCAATTAAAATGATTTTCTCCAAAACCACTAAATGAAAAACAAACCTGAGCATTTTTCAGTTTTTGCCTCTGCAGCTCTTCCACCAAACTCCCAATGCTAAAATTTCAAACAAGTTTTCAGACCACCATGAAGTACAAAGATCATGCTTCAAGAAATAACTCTGTAACTCTATCACAAGTCATTACCTCTGTTGCAGTTGAACCACCTGGGATTGCAGCTCTCTTTCCCTGGCAGTCGAAGCCGGTGTCTACAAACAGTCACGAGTATGGCATCAATGAAAGCAGGATTTAATATCCGCACCACCAGTCATTTTTTTGATAACTTTGCCATTTTAACATACAAAATATACTTGGAGTAAAACTAAAACCACACCCCTGAATATTCACTAAAGCAAAGAATTGTCAAAGGTCATGGATACCTGCAATAGATCATTGATACCTGACTCAACAAGCTCCATAGGCCCTAGATATAAAAAGACAATCAATCATCATACAACAGCAGGACACACAAAAGGAACAAAAAAAGTATAAAAGGAACATAAACCAAATGAATGAATGGTTCCTTCCTACATAGATAAATGACATAGCAAAAGTGGCATTACCAGAGGATTGCTCTACATATTTGATCAATTTAATAAGCTCATCCTGAAAAGAACAAGAAAACAATAAGCAAAAGCTAACATTGAGAGAATACATAGTTAAAGATGAAAAGCCCTTTACCCTCTGCATACTATTCTGCTGAAGGATACACTGCAACGATGGAAGAATGGAAATAGCTGTAAGGCTTGAGGTTGTTGGAATGGTTGAGCCTCCCGAAACAGTACCAAAGAAAGAGCTGATAGGACCCTGCATTCAAGAAAGGGAAGGTAATGGTTAAAAACCATTGAATAAGTTTCATCCTTCCATCTAGTCAACCAAAAAGAAGCAACTAGACCACTATGATTTAACTTTGCATGACCATCACTAGACTATTTTCCAGTTACTCAATTAAAGAAGACTAGCTGTCAGATGCAATGTTCAATACAATACTTCTCAGAAGAACACCTTGGGACTCACATCTGCTGAAGTCACTTTAAAACGCCCCTTTCTTTGGACAACAGCACCTTCAGACAAATCATCTCCTGCCAAAAGCAAACTTCCCAACTTAGAGAGAGAGAGAGAGAGAGAGAGAGAGAGAGAGAGAGAGAGCGAGAGAGAGAGAGAGACCCATAAAAACAGCCTCAGTCAATTAAAGCAAGACAGACATATTCCAGTAAAAACAATGAGCTGTTTTCAAATCAAGTTAAGCAGTATCAGATGCCAAAAGCATTACCTGATGTGGGATTAATGATCTCTTTCTTTTGACGATACTGCAGTTGGCCGCTATAACTCCGTTCAGTCTGATATTTTGGTTGCAAATACTCCCTTCAAATTAAGGTAGAATCACAGACCATGAGTCACCGATAAAAGGTTGACATACTAAAACAGAATCATTTGATATATTCTCCAAAAGCTATACTCTAAAAATGGAAGTGATGCTTGCATACTAAATTTGTAATAAAGCTGACCAGAACAAATAAATTGCTCCGATAGAAGATCATTAGAAGTTTGGAAGAAATAATAACCAAAATAGGAATAACTTCTACACTGCTATGATCCAAATTGCTTTTCACAGCTTCAAAAACTCATCCTTCACCTTTTCCAAATGTGGCTGCACTCCTAATAACTTAGACACTCAGGTCCTCACACAAATATGCTGTAGGAGTCTGTTTAGTTTCACTGATAGGGCTATCCCAGTAAGTAATATCCTTTTCCAGCACCAAAATATCCATTTTGAATATACAGAAAAGAATACAAAATAGAATAATGATCACTTCCACATGTTCTACTTTTTGAAATTTCAAAGGCAG
This sequence comes from Ophiorrhiza pumila, assembly GCA_016586305.1. NCBI lineage: Eukaryota > Viridiplantae > Streptophyta > Magnoliopsida > Gentianales > Rubiaceae > Ophiorrhiza > Ophiorrhiza pumila. Next base: position 1,350,202 of record BLIW01000007.1, read on the forward strand.
AAATAATTCCATTACATAGGCAAATAAGGGTAAGTTGCCCGGCTATCTTCAGCAAGAGTAAATTATATTATAAAAAAACAAAACTGAAACTATACCTGTCACCATCACCAATAACTTTTTTGGGAGAAAGAACATTATCCTGCATAATTGAAGCACTTGAGAGTTTTTTATGCCCTGCAGTAGCAGAACGTGGCAAAGAGCTATTTTGGCCGGCATTCTCACCATCATCTTTTCCAGCTTCTTGATTCTCGGCTTTTATTGATGACTGTACTTGAAAAGGCTGTTCATTATCAGATTGAACAGCATCATTTGAATGTGGACTACCAGCACCAGAATCATCCTCACATACATCAAAACAACCTCTGCATCAAATTCATTTGATGCATGAGGAAATTATGTCAAAAATTAATTCCAAAATAAAAGGCAGCAAGAAAACCTGAACTTACAAAGAAATGCCAAAACAGTTAAAATGATCTTTCTGAAAACATCTCAAGCAATTTAAACACAGCGACTATGGCACTCAAAGGTTAAATGCCATTAAGTACATAAAGCTCCTACCTATGCATTTTTATTGTTCATCAAAAAATAGTCCACGTACATTGGGCATTGTTCCCATAGTACCTACATTCCCATGTACAACACAGTGTACACATGACACAATATCCACTAAAGGTACCACATGACATAATATCAAAGAGAAATTTTGCTCATTGCAGAGACAAAGGCTAATTTCTTATGATTACAAAAGGAAAACCAAAAAAATCAAGCCAAGAAAACCAGAGGCAGCTTTAGTCATAATTCATACTTGAGTGCCTGAAGAGGTTTCATGGGAAATGCAGCAAGTGAATTGTCCAGATCATGGACATCATTGAGTCTCCCCTGAAATATTAACGAGTTGAAAGTGATGGAATCAGATGGGTTGAAAACACAAACAAGGCAAAGGAAAAGCAACTCCAAGAGATATGAACCACAGAATTCGAGATGGGCCTATCAGGGGATGGCCTCTCGACGGGAGAACCAATATCATATCGCCCGTCCCTTTGCTTTCCACTCACGCTTGGATCTTCAGCATTTGAAACAACATCAGAATCTGGAATCTGTAAGCAAAATGTTTGATATATAACCCCTAATGAACACCATCCCATCTCCTCATTATCAAAAGTAAATTCACCAAATGAATGTAGCATTAGTACATACAAGTGCAGCTTGATTCCTCAAATCTTCTAGGTTAAAATTCCAGGCACTTATTCCTCGAATGTACTCTTGCTGCATAATAAGAAACCAAGATTAAGAATCTCATAAATTCATTATCAATGCAATCAGACGTAATGGCATCACTTTCATCTAATGTAACCACTTGATTCTAGTTACACTTTCTATTTTTCATCTCAGAGTAAAAGAAATACAAGAACAATGAACATTAAAAAAGTTTCTGTTGGACGTATCATACATCAAAAAAGCCTATTAGCGACTATACCATACGCAATTGCCATGTTTTTCAAAAACTCAGAGCAATGTAGTAGCATGAGCCTCAACAGTTTCACTCTCACAACAACTGTGGTTAAAAACAGCACAGGGAAAGAAGTATGACAACAAATAGTGGACATATTTACATTTTCCACACACTTTAAAATTCAACAGCAGATAACTAACTAACAGGTTTTAATTTATCAGTTTTTTCAGTGCTCTTTCTGCAAATCTGCTAAATCTGGCTGAGAAAAATAGGTTTCAGTTCCATAAATTTCATTCACTGAGACAAATGCAGATTCAACTGTGATGCATTTCAAGAAGTCAACATGAGAACAAACCACTTAAGATAAGGCTGGTTATCGAGCATAGCAAACATTATATCATACAAGAAATATTGTTTAACAGGTTCAAAATTTTAACCTGTGATAAATGCTCCTTGTCCTCGTATAATGACTTGTTCTGTACCAGAAAATCTGCTTCTTTTGCCTGAAAGAGCATTTGAAATTGGAAAACTTACCAAAATTTTCTATATTGAGATAGAAACAATAAACAAAGGTTTGCTATCTCTATAGGAGCTCAGGAACTTGAAAGGTTCAGTTGAGATGAGCACAAGACCTTAAGCATCCTAAAACGATCACCTAAAGGAGGAAGGCCATAAAGAATTGTACGGGTCAAATACTCGTTCGACTTTGCATGTTTAAAAAATGGGTGCTTCAAAAGCTTCTCGGACGAGGGCCGTTTCTTGGGATCCTTGACCAAGCAAGCAGCCACAATTTCTCTGAATGACTGTAAAAGACACCAAAATATCAGGAGAACAGCCGAATTCTATTAAGAGATTTTCTTAAACTAGACAAACCTTGGAAAATCTCTTATCTCTTTCATAGTCCAAACCTGGAGGTGCATTCTGCAAGGTCATGAGAAGGACCTGCATCCAGTAAAAAGGAGGGAGAGAGAGAGAGAGAAAGAGAAAGAGAGAAGTATAAATAGACAGCGAAAAACTTGCAAAAAACATTAACATCAAGAATGCCTGCAATGGCTGGCTTTATGAAGTACATACAACTAACCTTCATTGGAGGGTATTTAGAGAATGGTGCATGGCCATGAGCAAGTTCAAGTGCCGTTATTCCAAAGGACCAAATATCTGCTCTGTTTAACCAAAACATTTACATTTAAAACACAGGATTGACAAAAGAAATAAAAGAAATCATGATACATTAGGATGAGAACCTAAAAAAATATGAAAAACACAGTTGAATAAGATACTGACTTAAAATCATATCCATGCATTTGCTGCATAACTTCAGGGGCCATCCTGATAAAACATTCAAGAAATACTTAGTTTTCTGCAAAGATCATAAGACAATAGGAATAGCACCGCATAGCACTTGCAAGTGGATAACTAACCAGCATGGGGTTCCAACAAAGGTGTTTCTAGAACGTTGCCTATCACCAGTATCAAACATGCATGCAGCAACTCCAAAGTCTGCTAACTTGATGGCTCCATTAGTATCAATCAATATGTTCCCAGCCTGCAAAAGTAACTTACTTCAGTATATCAACAATAAAGGTATGTGTTAGTCCCACAAACAAGCGGAAAAGATGCAAATCATCAAACAATAGGAAAAAGATATCTTCACAACAAATTTGAAAACAAAGGCAATAGAAATATAAAATCAGCTACAAAAAGGAAAGAGCAGGTACATCTACAGTTACAATCTACGTACTATTTCACTCCACAACCCCTAGCAAAGGAAAACGAACAACATTTATTTTCTATTTACCATCACGGGAGGTAATGCTTGTCTTTTTCTTTGTGGGGGGGATCTCGTGGAATTAAGTCATAGGACCCTGGCAGCCAATAGAGAAAGAAAAGGACAACACACACACAAAAGGGAAAACTTTTACCTTCACATCTCTGTGAATGTGTCCATGGGCATGAAGATAAACAAGGGCTTTAAGGACTTCACGTAATAATGTAGCAATAACAGGCTCTTCAAAACCATCTGGATAAGCAGTTTTAATTATGTGAAGGCAAGATCCCCCAGCCATGTATGGCATGACAACCCAAAGATGGTGATCTGTAGTGAATGAGCAGTGCGCACGCAATACATTTGGATGGTCAATCAAGCTCATTGTTTGTACCTCTCGACGGATACCATCCTAATGAAAAAAAAAGAAAAAAAAACGAGAACAAAAAGAAACCCAACTAAATAACAGTGCAAGTATCCACTCACAAAAGAAATACAATTTTGAACCACTGAAACAAGCCTCATTAATAGATGCATAAATTTGACTGATCCTCAAATGTCTAAAGAGTATATATTTCAACGTATCTCCTACATGTGGCAACACAGAACTCTCACAAATCTAACACCTAATAATAAATTGCTCGCAAAGCCAGGGAGCATGAAAAGTACAATTCACACAATAAAAAGATTATGACATATCAAATTGTCCCTTCAAACTAAAATTGAAGGGAAGTGATGGAGCATTCTTGTACATTATATCACCAAGTGAAGAAAATAATAAGTAGTGCTATTTCTAAGATAATAATCAACAAAAACACAACCAAATGGAAAACAGAAATAAAATGGAGAATCAATTAGCAGATAAATGATTTTGAGTCTGCTTACCAGGTCATTGTTACACTTTTCCAGATCAAGAACCTTAATTGCAACTATCTCATTAAGTGGAATACAGAGAGCTCGATACACAGAAGCACTGACACCTTCTCCAACTTCCTCATATAACTTGTAGTCTTTTGCATCAACAGGAAAGTTTTTCTCCACCACCTTTTCCATTGCTACCACTAACTATATCCTAGCACAAGAACCTCGTTTATGACTATTTGTCCACACAAACAAGCTAATATTGTAGATGCAGATAGATGTCAATAAATTGTGAGGTTTCCTCCAATAATGTAACATCTTCCCTATGCCGAAAACAGAATCTTATATGGCTCGGACAATTTGGTAAGATGCCTGGTGTCGAGAACCCTCCAATTCAGAAGCCATGAAATCTTGAAACTAATTTCCAATGACGATCACATAGATAAAATCAAATAAACAATCTCGGGGAAAAAATTATTCAGTATCGCAATTATGTGGAATCCAACAACTTAACGGCTGTTCTCGGATACGCTGAAATAGCCTCAACCACTAGCATATGGACTTTGATCCTGATAATCGCACTCCCAACTTTAAGAACTTCAAATGACTGTCTTCCAAATCATATAATATATATGTCTGCTAGTCAGACATCAGAAGAGTGTCCAGGAACCTGCACAGCAATGTGATTGAATTTGAACTTCCAAAAATATGAATTAAGAAAAAAACAAAGGTTCGATCATCTGAAGCAAGAATTACTTAAAACAATTCCATAAATCTCAAATATCTTGCATAAATTAATGTAAAGATGTTTCTGGTTAATTGCGGCACTCTGCAGTTTATCATGAATTGATATCAATATGTCAGGTTGGTGATGATAAAGCTAAAAAACCAAAATTGAACCCTAGTATAGAATCATATACATGTCTCAAACAGAAATGAAAGCAGAAATACTATCTGTAAGTGAGCATGTGTCTGAATTATCAGAAAATTAGCATCCAACTTCAAGATCGTTATCATTCCTCCATAAGGAAACAATACCAATTCTGTGAGAACAAACCACGAGTCCATCGATTAAGCAGTAGACATTAGAAATGCTTCCATTTGTAATTGCCCAATTGAACATTCAGTAAAATTACTAAAACAAATCAATGCAGCCATTTACAAGTACTCAATCTCTCGCGAAATTTTGTCAACCTCAATCCGCAACAGTCAACAATGCTCAAAATACAAAAACCTCACCGCTCTGCTATGCAACAGACTGTTAAAAATCAAAAATTGTAATAAGAAATAATACGTACACAGAATATACTGGAACCAATTGCCCTCGATAGAATTTGATTATTCAAACACTTGAACGAGGCAACAAACTTTAAAAAAAAAAAATGAAGATATAACGGACCTAGGGTTTTGATTGATAAGATCACGATTAAACAGGGAGGGGACCCCAATTAATCCGACTATGCCCTTATTACAATAAACAAAAACCCTAGGGGGAAACCTGGTCGCGTTTCCAGGTGATATACAAAAACTTTCGACTAGTCCGCCATAGACGATGCGAAGAGAAACGATAGATATACTTGTCTAGTTGTCTTTCTTCCGGAGTCGTTGTCGTCTACCGTTTACGCGATCGAATCTCCTCCGTCAGTTTCCCTGTACAATAAATAAAATTAATAAAAAACCCAACTATGTTTTATATATATTTTCTCCTCCGTCATTTGTTTGAAAATTAAAAATTAAAAAACGAGCAGTAGAAACTTGCGTAATTGTAATATTTCAAGCGTAATGCTTCAAAATTTTCTAAACAAAAAAAAAAAAAAATTGAGGTTACTACTATTGCATTTTGTATATAAATCAAAGCATCATTCCAACATTGCCACAAAATCACAAGTTTCTTTGGGTATAACTTTTATAATAAATTCGACTCTTAGTATTTTTTTTAGTTAAAAGCGATAATTTAATTGAATATAAAAAAGTACGAGTTAACATTTGATGTGAATTTTGTTTTTTTGCATCATTTAAACAACTTATATGACTTTAGTTAATTTGACGAATTGGATGTATGTGATGTGCATTAAAGTTCTTAATAATCGTATATCAAAAAATTGCATATCTTTTTTTTTTCCTTTCTAAAAGATTTATTTATGAAAACAGAATTTGTACTTTCTTATTTTAACCAATTAATAAGGTTCATAGTATCTGTTCAAAAAGTTGCTTAAATTAAACTGAGCACAAAAGTTGGTGAGTTATTTCTTCCTATCATTTAGCAAGAGTCTTTGCATTCAAATTATTAACATTAAGTCAGCAAGTATTTGTTATTGTACGTCAGTTTGTTGGTGTGAGTCGATTCTTTTTTATGGTTTTCTTTCACGTTCAAAAAAGAAATTAAAGTATTTCAATAGATGGTGAAATATCTGAAGCAATGTGACAGCTTTTTGCAATGTTTTTTGTATAGTAATGGTATTTTTTTTTTTTTTTTTTTTTTTTGTATTCGAACAATAACAATAAAAAGAAATAAATAAGAACAATAAACTGATAAAAGGAGGAGAAGAATGTTAACTGAAACAGCCCAATGGGCCGATGAAATCTTTTACAAAAATACAGCAATCTGTTATGGGCCACACATGGGCTAAACTAAAATCAACAGAAAAGAAATGAGATTGTAAACTAGCACGTGTGTGTTTGGAAATTAACGAAGGTCCATTCAAAACCATCGCTGTCTTCATCGGCCCACAAACGAGCCACAAAGCGTCCACGACAAGTGTGGCGAGGACAAGACCAACGTAGTCACGAGTCACGGCCCTCCTCGTTAATGTCTTTTGAGTAGTACATTATCGGACGGCGCATGTCGCTTTTTCACTTGGCAAGTGGCAACAAACATCGTTCAATTCGGTCGCGCACTATGTTCTACTCAAATGTCATCTGCAGTCCTGTCAGAAAATAATCCACCACGTGAACGATCTTGATGAACCCACGTCGTCCTCTGTGTGTGCTTTATAGTTAAATTACTTCTTCACAAGGAAGCTCCAATATATGATTGACGAGGAAGCTCAAAGCTCAAGGGAGTGTTAAATGTAGTAGTAATTTTGCTTTAAAGAATTGGAAAAAGAGCTTAACCCAAATTCCGAAAAGGATAAAAATTCGGTCGAATCGAATAATGATCATTGAAATCGTGATACTTAACTTCTGTCATTTTTAATGTGTTAAAATTATGATTAACTCTATACTCGTACCATTTTCACGGGATTGTTTATGATAAAAGAGTAACTAGAAGACGCAATTGTAATTAAAGATCTTGACACTCCTTTTGTTTCGTTAACTAAATGTGCATTCTCACAATATATGCTATATAGGTTGTAGAGTGTAGTATTATAGTATAGCGACATTGTTTGTTTGTTTTTTTGTTGTAAGTTTATAGGGGAATCTAAGCAAAGAAGGGAAAAACATCTTAAATGATTTTGATTTATTTGTTTGAAAGGGATAGGTCTTTTAAAGATTGATGTGGAAGGCATTAATGGTGGTACTCGAGATAAGATACCACTGTTTTCATGATAATAACTAGCTAAACTGAGTTTACTGTACAAAGTAAGTCGGCGAATACCCCAACACATATTTATGGTGAAAGTCAAGAATGGGCAACAAATCACCTGCCGTGCATACACTGCTCTTCTTCTGCTACTAAATGTGACTAGTCTTACTTGCTTTTGCCCATGAAAACGTTAAAGTAGGCCTTCTACTACTAAACTCTTTCTAATTTCCTTTTTCTTGATTGTTCTCTCCCCTAAACGCACAAACACAGGAGTCAGTAGCCACCCACTTCCACTTACACATTCACTGTTCGGCTTTACCATCTAATCTAAACCCATGTTTTTTTTCTTTTCTTTTTTCTCTCTTTTTTTCCTTTTAATGTCTAGCTCATTTAACTCATTGTGAACCACTGGTGGAAGCAAGAGATTTTCTGGAACTTGTGAAGAAAGCAAAGAATTCTAGAAAGAACCTGGGCTCAACTGGGTTTCGCTGGTATTTTCTTCTTTTGAAGCATAGCATGGTCAATGAGTCAATGTTGGAATTTTGAAGTGCTGTGCATTACTATCGTCTGAACTGGAGCTTAATTTATTACGCCAAGGAAAGAATAATGATGGTCCAGATTATGGATGCTCCGGAAGATGTGTAACGCATGCTTTGTGCTCCTGAATAATTTTGCTCAACTTTGACTAACAAAAAGAAAGGCTTTTTCTTTATTTGGAGGGACTGAGATTTATTTTCCCAAAGTTCAAATTTGCAGTGTGGCATAGAAATGGCTGTCGGGGGAAGGAGGAGAATACGTTTTAGCAAGCTCTATAGTTTTTCTTGCTTTCGGTCTTCGTTCAAGGACGAGCACAGCCAAATTGGACAGAGAGGTTTCTCGAGGGTTGTGTATTGTAATGATCCTGACAACCCAGAACAGCTTCAGCTGAGATATAGGGATAATTATGTTTCCACAACAAAGTATACGGCGTTAAATTTCATTCCCAAGTCTTTATTCGAGCAATTTAGGAGAGTAGCCAATATTTACTTTCTTGTTGTGGCCGGCGTGTCCTTTAGTCCTCTGGCACCATTCACAGCTTCTAGTATTCTAGCTCCTCTGCTGGTGGTGATTGGAGCCACAATGGCCAAAGAGGGCGTGGAAGACTGGAGGCGGAGGAAACAGGTACTACTCACTGCTTCGTTTCCTGTAGGCTCTATGAATTTAATATGGTTGAATATGTGTCTCGATATTTGGAAGGAATGTCAGTGTTTAATTAAAGATATGAGCAAAAAGTTGCAACCTACAGTAGCTCAGGGAAAAAACAGATTCTTTGTTTTAGTACGGTTGTAAACAGAGAAATCTTGTTTATTATCCCTTTCCTGGGTGCCCTCATTGATGATGGCATAATAAGTTAGTTCTCACTGTGGCACTATGCTTCTCTGATCTTCTAAATTAAGTTCATCCAAGTTAATGCATTTCTTGAAAAGATATCTTTTCTCTGATGATTTACTTGCTTTTTAGGATATTGAGGCCAATAATAGAAAGGTTGAAGTGTATGATAAAAATCAAGGGTTCGAAACAACCAGATGGAAGAATTTACGAGTTGGAAATCTTGTTAAGGTCTATAAGGATGAATATTTTCCTGCTGATCTGTTTCTTCTGTCGTCTAAGTACGAAGATGGGATTTGTTATGTTGAGACATCAAATCTTGATGGAGAAACTAATTTGAAGGTAAAGCATGCGTTGGATGTTACTGCCTCTCTCCGTGATGAGAGTTCAATTCAGCACTTCAAAGCAGTGATTAAGTGTGAGGACCCAAATGATGATCTTTATGCATTCATTGGAACTTTGGAATATGGTGGCCAATACCCTCTTTCTGTTCAACACATTCTTATCAGAGATTCTAAACTTCGAAATACTGATTATGTCTATGGTGTGGTTATATTCACTGGCCATGACACAAAAGTTATGCAGAATGCTACAGATCCTCCTTCCAAGAGGAGTAAGATTGAGAGGAAAATGGATAAAATAATTTACATCCTTTTCAGTACCTTGATTTTGATTTCCTCTATTGGTTCTGTGTTTTTTGGTATTGAGACCAGGAGTGACATTCGTGATGGTGGCAGAGTAAGAAGGTGGTATCTTCGACCGGACAATACAACTGCTCTTTATGATCCCAGGAGAGCTCCACTTGCTGCATTTTTTCATTTCTTAACTGACCTTATGCTGTATCAATATTTAATACCAATTTCACTATATGTGTCTATTGAAATTGTAAAGGTTTTACAGACCATATTTATTAATCAAGATCAGGATATGTATTATGAGGAATCAGATAAGCCGGCTCGTGCACGAACATCTAATTTGAATGAGGAACTAGGCCAAGTTGATACGATCCTTTCTGACAAGACAGGTACTTTGACATGCAACTCCATGGAGTTTGTTAAGTGCTTTATAGGAGGCATCGCCTATGGCCGTGGCTTGACAGAAGTTGAGAAGTCTCTTGCAAAGAGAAAAGGGGTTGGACCTCATGAAGTTAATGATACTTATTTAGATGTCAGAGGATCTAATGCCGAGTTTATGGATTCCGGCGGATTAATTAAAGGTTTCAACTTCAAAGATGAACGGATTATGAATGGTCAATGGGTTAACGAAGCCCACCCTGATGTAATACAGAAATTCTTCAGAGTTTTAGCAATCTGCCATACTGCCATTCCTGATGTCAATGAAGAAACTGGCGAAATTTCTTATGAAGCTGAGTCACCAGATGAAGCGGCATTTGTTGTTGCTGCAAGAGAACTTGGCTTTAAGTTTTATGATCGATCACAAACAAGCATCTCAGTGCATGAACTGGACTATGATAGTGGGGAAAGGATTGACAGGTACACACTTGTTTGCTAAACCTTTGTTGGCGACTATTGGGAGTGGAGTGTGGGCATTAACAAGCATTCTTGACATTTATATGCTTTTATACAAGTATCTAGAGTGGCTAGGATTATATACATAATGTTTCATTTGAATTGTACTGAATCTTATCAATTTAGATATAGATAGCTATCTCTGACCTCGGTGGTGCTTTGCTATTGAGTAGTTGAGCTTGCTGCAAACCACAATTATCCGTGACAAACATTTCAATACTTCCTTCTCTACTGATCCCAATTCATATGTTCTCCGTGCATGAATTTTGCTATTTTCTATCAGGCAACTAATTCTGAACTCAAAAATTAGCTGTCTTTTGTGTTTTTTTTAAGCTAATTGGTGAAACTGAATTTAGCTCTAGCCGACTAAAAATGCTGCATCTGCTGTTTTTCATTCAATTTGATTTACTCTTTTTCCAGAACGTACAAGCTAATTCAGGTCCTAGAGTTCAGTAGTGCCAGGAAAAGAATGTCAGTAATTGTCAGAAATATGGAGAACCAGTTGCTGCTCCTTTGCAAGGGTGCGGACAGGTTTGACTCTATATGTTCGTAAGCGATGAATAAAATACTGAATAGTTTGGTAACTGATAGAACAACTACTATTTGTCCTTGTTTTCACTCTTCACTCCAGTGTCATGTTCGAAAGGCTCTCAAAAGAAGGGCAGTACTTTGAAGACGAAACAATGGATCATATTAAAAAATATGCTGAAGCTGGTTTACGGACTCTCGTGATTGCTTATCGTGAGCTTAGTGAAGAAGAATACAAGTCATGGGAGGATGAGTTTCTGAAGGCCTTAACTTCTGTGACTGTAGACCGAGATGCATTGGTGGATGCTGTTGCTGATAAAATTGAAAGAGATTTGATTCTCCTTGGTGCTACAGCTGTTGAGGACAAACTTCAAAAAGGGGTCAATATCAAATTGCTTATTCATAACATGTAGTGATAGTATTAACAAGTGCATTTGGCAATTCTAGTTGTGCAATTCATAATTCCATTGAAATGGGTGAAAATTTCAGTTGATCTTCGTAGTTAGAGACATGACCTGGCCTTTTTCCTTAATAGATTGTGATATAATGCTATCTTGTGAAGGTTCCTGAATGCATTGAGAAACTTGCAAATGCGGGCATTAGGATATGGGTTTTAACTGGTGATAAGATGGAGACTGCAATCAACATTGGGTATCAATGACAAGTTTAATCATTGAAATTTTGTTTTCTTCCATGCATTTGGGCAAAACATAAAGCTGCCTAATTTTGGCATGGTTCTTCTGTACTTCCTGCAGGTTTGCTTGTAGCTTACTGAGGCAGGGTATGAATCAGATTGTAATTACAGTGGATACCCCTGAAGTGAATGTTTTGGAGAAAAAAGGGGATAAAGAAGCTGTTAATAAGGTATGACATTCTGGTTTCTATGTCAACCAGTTATTTCTTGTGTATACCTTAACAAGGTTGCTTTGGTTAGGCTTCAGTTTCGAGCATAAGAAAGCAAATAAGGGAAGGAATATCACAAATTAACTCAGCTAAAGAAAGTTCTAGTTCATTTGGATTGATAATCGATGGAAAGTCTCTCTCCTTTGCTCTTGACAAGAATCTGGAGAACTCATTTTTGGAGCTTGCAATTAAGTGTGCATCTGTTATATGCTGTCGCTCCACACCTAAGCAAAAAGCTCTAGTAAGTTTTATCTGCTTGTTGAAGTTTCTTTGCTTATAACATTCTCAGTTTCTGTTTTGCACGATAGTCTCTTCATGTATAGTGACGAAGATGCTCGGTTCCAGATTTCGTTGACATTCAAATCTAACCAAAAATGTTGAAGAGACGCAGGTAACAAGGTTGGTGAAACAGGGGACGGGTAAGACAACATTAGCAATTGGTGATGGTGCAAATGATGTAGGCATGCTTCATGAAGCTGATATTGGGGTTGGTATTAGTGGCGTTGAAGGCATGCAGGTAAGATCTATGACATCTTCTTGTTCATCCTCTTCTTCTGTAACGACGGCTTTTTCATCTTTGACTGTAATTTTACTTCTGTGAAACATGTGTAAGTTAACATAGATCTCTTTCTCTACACACACAGAGCAAATAAAGGCATGAATTACTTTTAAGTGCAGTTACCTTGTGCACCTTTATACTTGAATCTAGTGTTTCTCCAATAAGTAATCATTCAAGGCTAAACAAAGATCGACAAGCTGAAGGATGTTAAAATTGTATAGAATATTTGTATCCCTATAAATCATGCAAACAGATGGTCCTAGATCCTTCTGTGAGAGGGCAAGTGGCTTCTGCCGTGAGTAGTCGGATATCAACTTAGTGATTCGGTATCCTGCCTTACATTTCTTCCTCTATAACTGAGAGTTGCACTTTGATAATCATTGGCTGATAGTTGAGCATCATTTTGTTGTTTAGGCTGTGATGTCAAGCGACTTCGCAATAGCTCAATTTTGTTTTCTTGAGCGACTATTGTTGGTTCACGGTCACTGGTTCTACAGGAGGATATCAATGATGGTAAGCATTTGCTTCCCTGTGCTCTCTGTTCTTATGATGGATTTCCTTATTTATTACATTATATATTGTCAATTGAGTAGATTCTAACAGTCAAGGCCTACATTCCACTTAGTCTGCTCTCTCTAAGTTAACAGCTTAATTTGAGTATTAGTTTATTCCGACTTATTTGTTTTTTGGGATGAATGCAGATATGCTATTTCTTTTACAAGAATATTACATTTGGTTTCACCTTGTTTTGGTTCGAGGCTTACTCTTCTTTCTCTGGCAAACCTGCTTACAACGACTGGTATATGTCATTCTACAATGTATTCTTCACGTCACTTCCTGTGATTGCTCTGGGAGTCTTTGATCAAGACGTATCTGCACGGCTTTGTCTCAAGGTAGTCACCAAAATATCCTTCTAGAACTCTAAACAGTCCTTTAAAAAGTTTTTCCAGTAAATGTAGCAAATGTGAGGGACGTTCTTTTGCCAAAAAAAAAAAAAAAGAGGTTACCTGCTTGTCATTTGATAACTTTTTAGGTCCAAAAAATGTAGCTGATGATTGAAAAATTGAGAGAATGAATTGTGATTCAAAAATTTTCCTATTTTTGTTAAAAAACTTTTTGTAAAAAAATATACGTAAATGGATGGAAGGGTCAATTTGATACACTATTTTAATGCGAAGGAACGGATTTGCATCATTTCAAATGTTAAGGATGAAAAAAGTTTTTCAAAATAAATGTAAGAGATGTTTTTTTTGCAATTTTCCTTTTCTTTGACAAGCATATTAATGGAATCAATGCAATGCTATATTACAGTATCCTGTCCTATATCAAGAAGGGTTGCAGAACATTCTGTTTAGCTGGGCACGCATTCTTGGTTGGATGTTTAACGGGTTTATCTGCTCCATGATAATATTCTTTCTTACAACAAACGCTGTCCAAGAGCATGCTATTCGCAAAGACGGTAGAGTGGTTGATTACGAAATCCTTGGAGTGATGATGTATACTTGTGTGGTGTGGACTGTAAATTGTCAAATGGCATTATCTATTAATTACTTCACTTGGATCCAGCATTTGTTCATCTGGGGTAGCATTGCTTTCTGGTACGTGTTCTTGGTCATTTACGGTACTCTACCGCCAATTATATCGACAACAGCATACAAGGTTTTAGTGGAAGCCTGTGCTCCAAGTCCATTCTATTGGATATCAACCCTTGTTGTTGTGGTTTCTGCTCTATTACCCTACTTCTCGTACAGAGCTTTCCAGACTAGATTCAGGCCCATGTACCATGATATTATTCAAAGAAGACGACTGGAAGGCGAGGAGGCCAAGGAAGAAGAGCATCCAAATGAAAGAGATGCAGAAACAACAAGTGAAAGGCAGATGCTACCATAACTGATTATTTAGCTTCGTGTGGACTGACAAACGCCGAAGGAATTGTTCTCCTTTGGCATCTTTTTCGAATACAGTACTAGTATTTGTACCTTTTACGTTTTCAAAGCACTCACACTGTGTACAAATTTTGTTTTGGGTAGGTATTCAGATACAGATGTGAATATTCAATATGAAGTTGATGGAATTACTTTGAATGTTCAAGTTTTAGGAACATCCTGAAAAGAATGAAAAAACATACGATTTTATGCATAAACGCTGGGGTTATATATCAAGCGACAAAGCATGGGATGGTTGAGTAACTTAATGAGTGAGATTTGTTGGATAACTATTACGAGAAAAATCACTCGGGTTGTCTCAGTGGTCACATATTCAAACCTTCAGGGTTTGAGGTAGATCATGGGATCCATGAATTGTTTGAAAATTTAGAATTTGTGTCATGCACCATTTTTTCTTTATATCTCAGGTTACTAACACTACAACTCCGTGTCTTCCAACCAGTTCACTGTTGTTGAGTCAGAGACTAAATCCTGGGCCTCAAACGATACTCCTTCGAAGAATTCTGACCCCACACGGCCTCACTCCTGCGCACAGCCACCATAACCGTTCTCCATAGATTGCTCCAAGTGGGATTTGAACCATGGTTGCCATGGTTCAAACCCACTTGTGATACCAATTGAGCTAAGCTCTCTTTGTATCATGCACCATTGTGGTCTGATGGTTTGTGAGGTGAGTCGCACTCTTCTAGTCTGTAACTAGTTTAGATAGGATGGAAGTAGAACAGATATTGATCTGTGAGGTAATTCATACACGGATAGGAGTAGAATATATATTGGTCTGTGAGGTAATTCATGGGTTATGCATTCTTCTGTTTTAAGTAGAGTGAGAGTAGGATAGATATTGTCGCTTGAAAAATAAAAAAAAAAAGGTATAACGAGAAAGAAACTGCAGTTATGGAATTCAAGAAAAACGAAAAACTCGTGGTAATTACTTTTTGTATGGCAGCTCCAACTTTTGACTGGAAAGAATTGTAAAAGATTCTGATTGGAGAAACCAAACAAAACCACTAATAAACCGTTAGTGGGCCCTATTGGGTGTATCGTTAGGCCCAAAAAAATCGTGGTGCATTCGGCCTAACTTGGAATAACGAAAAAAACGTTTATTCGAGATTGTCGTGGCCCACAAAATGACATTCTTTTATACTTTGTGGCTTTGTGCTGTTCTATTGTTTCTCTCTGGCTTCCCTTCGACTTGATCCCTGAAATTGAACAAACAACTAATCAGAACTTGTCTGAAACGGAAAAATTAATGAATAGTAATTAACTATTACTCATCAATTTAGTAATATGGAGAAGTGTGATATTTAAATTAATGCGTGCTGGCCTTTTATAAGTAACAATTTGCAAAGATGTAACCAATGAATCACAATTTTACACCATTAATTCATCAAACAAATTTTTGCTGTTCCATTTTGTGTGTTATCTTTTTATAAGTGACACCGCAGATCCATTGTGCAATTTATATTTCAACTTCACCAGAATTACAACATTTACTTCTGTTACGATAAACATTGTGCAATTACCACATTGTGCAGATCCATTGTGCAATTTATACTAGTCATGGCCACAACCGGAACCGGTCCGGCGGGCCGGGCCCGAAACCGAAACCGGCCCATGCCGGGCCCAACCCGTGTCCGCCGGTTTTTGAACAAAAAAAAAAAAAAAAACTTATTGGGCCTGATCTGGAAAGACACCTTGTCATGGGCTAACCAAAAGTTCATGATGTAGCCCTCCCATTGCTTTAGACTTAATTGTTTGGATCACCTTGTATAATTGATAAAGCCCATGTTACAATTGAATTATTAAACTTTCTCATTATCTAATATTATTAATGGATGATTATTAAACTATAAGTATATTAAAATAAAAGATTACTTATAATTAACCATATTAACTTGACTTATTGCGTGTTCTTGTGTGTAATGAATGGATAAATTCATATAAATACATAATTAAACTCATAGTTTAATATTCAAATAATATCAATTATTATTCATATTCATTATGGTACAACTATTAGTAACATGTTAATGGTAATTAATATTTAACTAATAACAAATATAGAGTATTTTTCATTTTATTATATTTTGTATATACATCATTACATCTACATATTAATTTAAGTTACTTTTCAATTATATTAAATTTGTATATATTGTATTTATTTTTTTCAAATTTAATGTTAAAAAATTCGAACAGTAAAAAACCGTTAACAAACCGAAATCGGAACCGTGACGAACCGGAACCGTGACGGAACCGTGAACCGGCGGTTCACGAACCGTAACCGGCGGTTCGTGAACTGTGGTCATGTCTAATTTATACCCTCAAGTTCAGGGATGATTTGGATTGTCAACCTAGAAGGTCAACTTTTTTATCTGAAAAAACAAAACTGGAGACGAGTATTAGAAAATCGATCGAACTTTTTGAATATAATGATCCTGGAGCTTTGAAATGTATGTATGGGCGCAGCAGTGATTTAAGTTAGTTTCTAACGGACTTTTAAGTTGCCGCGAATTTGTTCATTTTGCTTTATGATTTGACTCGCCCAATTAAATCTTCTTTTTACTCCCTAGTTTAAGCCTTAAGGACTCGATAGACTCATAGAAGCATCTAAAAGACGGCCGTGTTAAATCTTAAATGAACCCTTCTAAATTAATATTGTACGATTTTGATGACAATGAGGATCTTTAGAAAGGCGTATTGGTTAACATCATCCTTGCCTTGGTTATTCTAAGCCAAATTCATCTAACTAAATTTGTATAAAATTATTAAAAACATTGCTTGCCACGGTCGCACATAGGTCACGTCCGAGTTTTAATTTAAAATGATTAAGCTCTCCCACTAACAACCACAATAGAAGCTAACGTTAGATAACCTAAACCTAAATTAAGGAATAAAATTTGCACTCGTCTCCTTTGATTTTATTTGCTACTACCGCTGCTAGTACTTTCGAGTCCAGATCCTTTGTCCAATATTTATTCAATTATATTATGTGTAACGTTTAAAACTATGTAGTTTCATTAAAAGTAGGGACTAAATGCATAAATATTATTAAAATTACTTTACAATTATTACACACTAACTAAGATATTAGTGAACCCTAAGACATAGTTTTAATTATAACAGAATAAGACAAACAAAATCTTTGACAAAAGATCCCGTGTATCTCCTGTAACATTTAGTCCATCATTCTACGTATAACTATAGATAATACTAAAATTCTAATGAATTTTAAGAGATAAGTATTAAATACTCGGATCAAAATCTTATAAATTAATACATATAAATTAATACGGGAAGTAATACAGAAAATGATAAATAAGACTACTGAACTACTTGTTTACATCATTTTATATTATACATTGATGCATATTTTGAAATTCACTTGTAAAGGATGTTTCTAAAACTTTCTCGTTAGATGACGCAACATTAACATAAAAATTTAAGGAACACTTAGATTTGCTTATTAATGAGTGCTCTTTTTATTTAATATTAATAAAAATTTACTCTAATTAAAAAATCTAAAGCGATAAAATACACAATTAAACTAAAAACCAGTTAGTTACATCACGCATTACGGAAGTTTCCTAAAAATTTTCGTGATGAGCAAACCCGCACTTCAAATTTACAAATGTGTTGGTTTAAAGTTTAAACTTTAAAACCACAAGTGGGATATGGAGTTGAGGAAATCGGAATAGAC
Source organism: Ophiorrhiza pumila (assembly GCA_016586305.1). NCBI lineage: Eukaryota > Viridiplantae > Streptophyta > Magnoliopsida > Gentianales > Rubiaceae > Ophiorrhiza > Ophiorrhiza pumila. The sequence continues at coordinate 1,368,340 of BLIW01000007.1, forward strand.
GCGGAAGCTGAGTTTATAATCATTTATTTAATTTAAATATATATATATATATATATATATTTCTAGAAACCACGTGCGTGCTTACGTGTGAGTGAGCGAGTCTTGTGAATCACGGAAAGCACTTGTTTTAACTGAAGTATTTAACAAAAGGGAGCGTCAAAAGAAAATCTTCAAATCCAAACCCACAGCCCACAACAATAATAGGGAAACTTATCAAATACCAATATACATCCCCCTTCATCACCTCTCCTCGCCATAAACCGGTTCAGAATGATGGGTGAATATCAAGAGAAACTGTCTGTGTGCCCTACTTTCAACAGCTATTCTTCGGATAGATTAGATGAAATCGCCGCTCGAGTCGCCGATGAATTTACACTAAACAATTTGAGCGCCCTTCGGGAGGATGGCGGCGACGATGAGTTCGAATTCTCTTTAGTGAGTGATGGTCATGAAATTCTCAGGCCGATTTTTCCCATTTTTAATCGCGATCTTCTCTCGAGTGATGTCGATGGCCTGAATGATAACAATAAGCAATCGTCATCTGGTAGTGTGGTTGAGAGTCAAATTGAAATTCCGTTCAAGAATTTATTCATTCAAGACAGGGAAGAACGTGAGCCTCCTTCATCGTCGTCGTCGGAAGTCGATGAGATGGAGAGCGTACCTCCGGGAACTTTCTGTGTTTGGAGACCGAAAAAGGTTGAATCTTCTCCGAGTTTCTGTAAGAAGAGCAATTCAACTGGATCTACTTCCAAGAGATGGAAGTTTCTGAATTTGCTCCGGCGCAGCAACAGCGACGGCCAGGACAGTTATGTCTTTTTGACTCCCAATCACGGAGGATTAAAGCCCGGCAAAAACGGACAACCTAAAGTAATTGACACCTCCGGCGAAGTTGTGAAGGCGACGCGGAAGCTAAAGGCCAAAGCCGGCGTGGCCCCGCCGTCGCCGTCGTCTGCTCACGAGGCATTTTATGTACGGAACAGAGCGATTAAACAAGGAGATAAGAAGAAATCATATTTACCGTACAGGCAAGACCTGCTGGGGTTTTTCGCAAATGTCAACGGCATAAGCCGGACTTTTCCCCCTTTCTAGAATAATAATGAGAGTCCTTATTTATTATTTGAGTTTCCGATCCTTATTTAAGTCATTACATCCATGACTGATGACACTCCAACTATCAATCCATGATCTTTTTTTTTTCATTTCTTTCTTAATTATTTTTATTCAGTTGTATAGAACCAATTTTAACTACAGTGTAACTTTTTTTTATAATAATAATTATTATTATTCAATTTGCATTTATAAGATGTCAATTCATTGAACCCGTATTTCTTACCCTAATAAATGGTCCATACTGAATTATGAATGGAGTATGTGGTTTATAGGCATGAAAAAAAGGAAACTTGTTAATTATGTCTGCGTCGGCATTTAATGTGGACGTTACTCTTGGCGGGTTTTGGTATCTATTATGCCCTTGCAAAATTGTAAATTAGGCAAATAAAAAAAATTAGTAGAAAATTTGCTGAGCTTAAACAGAAATGTACATTCCATATTGTTCAACCATTGAATGTATGGGTTCCCAATTTAATGCCTTTAGAAGGGAAAAGGGAAGTGGTAAAGAAATTGGATAAAGTGTTTGTTCAACAAATTACAATTAAGCTGTATTTGGTGAACTATCTAGTGATGAAGACTTAACCTTATTTTGTTATTCATAATTGGACAATACTTTTATCATGAGAACAGTTTTTGTTTGGTTGTGGTATCCTCTTGAAGGGAAAAATAATAGAAAGTTAGGTTTGTTTGTATTAATTATTGGATAGTGACTAAATTGGTAAAGAAATCTGATAGCTTACTGTGGAAATTTCATGATCAAGACGCCGGATAAGTGGGCTAATTGACTTGATTTTTTTCTGCACTCATGAAAGCTAAAAGGGGAGAACCATTTGGGAATTTGGAATTTTCTGTTAAAAATTATCTCTATTTTATCATATTTAAAATTAAATTAATTATAAAGTGATTTTAATGATATTTATACTTAGTCCCTAATTACACTATGTTATCTTAGTCATTGAACAGAATATAATAAAAATAATTTTAAACATACGATGTGCTTTCAAGATAAATGGTGGCAAAGGCCAAGGAATAGAGCGCGCTGTCTCCCAGCAGACATGCATCGTCAATATGCAATGCGATGGTGGTGCGATTTAATGGGAATAGAGCGCTTTGTCTCCCCGCAGACATGCATCGTCAATATGCACGGCGATGGTAGTGGGAAGACCGATCGTACGTAAAATGGATGGTCGAGTTTAGTGGGTGGCTTGTACTTTGGTAAACTGTGGGAACTGGCAAGTATAACATGGCAGCTAGCCTAACCCAATAACTCCAATGGTTTTGAAAAGAGAGGCCTTGTTGTCCCCTTGGAGTTCTAGAACTAGGAATGTTTCAAGAACAAACATAAAAAGTTTTACCAATTAGTCCTCTAATTAGGTGTCTTTGTCAATGCGGATTAACTTTTAATGCATGCACGACTGTTATTTGTAGTAAAGAGACAAACGGAAAAAGTTCATTTTGCAAGATTAGCCTCGGTGTCTTCCCCCGAATGGCACACGATTAACTAATCTCTGCCGGTCTCGGCCGGAAATGCAATTTGATGCCTTGTTCAGTTCTTTGTCTGTGTCCCAAGGATTCTTTTTACTTTGTTTAATTATGGCCATCTAAATCAGTTGCATTGTTGAACGATTCCTAGGAGAATCTTCCAATTTGTCTTTGACATGTTATTATCTGCTGGCTTTAGTTCAGTCTTGTAGTGATAAATTGCCTTTGGTAGACGCAGTTTGATAGAAACTTAATTGGCTTATTTTCTTGGATCAAAGTTTGACAAGATTGCGATTTTTACCTTGGACTAAAGTTTAAGACGACTTTTATTATCTTTTTTTGTGACCAACCTTTAACAAGAGTTTTTGCCATATTGAATTACTGGAAACAACAGCCCGAAAATTACTTATTGCAAAAGTCGAAGGTTAGTAATTTTCAATTCAATACAAATCAACTGTTTGATCATACAAATGCTTTTCTTACACTGTCAAAGAATCCAAAATAATTTATAATTATCGCAAAAATTCGTGTGAGAAATCGTCTATTCTACGAGACGTGATACGTGAATTATAGTTTATACGTTAATACATTAAATTTTTATACGATATACTTAATATTTTATATGCTAATACGTTAATTTTTTATATTTTATACGATAAAATGACATTTATAAGCAAGTCTTATATATGAGCCGATTTATATGAGATTATCTCAATGACCCTATAATCATTTGTACTCGAGACAAGGCATCTAAATATTACTTATATATGTGGCGATAAATTATTAGAAAAAGGAAAGGGAATGAAATAAAAAAATGTTACTTGGTAATATATAATCATTCCCTTAACATTATTTTTATATATTAGTATTTGAGAATACTTGGTACATCTATATTTGAGGGAATATAGTCATCCTTATTATCATTCTTCCACTTATCATCAGGCACTAGGGCTGGTAATCGATCGAGCTACTCGTGATTAACTCGGTCAATTACTCGACTCGAGCTCGGTTTGATCTAGCTTGAGTCGAGTTCGAGCAGTTCGAATTGGAATTCGAGTCGAGCTCGAGCTCAGATTATATGGGCTCGAGCTCGAGTCGAGCTACTTGAGTATGTATTTTTTTTTAATTTTTATTCTTATATTTTAGTCCCTAATATTTAATAAATTCTAATTTAAGCAACTTATATTTATATTTTGGTCCTTAATTTCATATAAATTATTATTTTACCATACTAATTTTGAAAAATTACAAATACATCCTATAATTTTTTATAAAAAAAAATTAAAAAAAAATTAAAAAATCGAGCTCGATACTCGGTGCTTGAAGTTGAGCTCGAGCTCAAAAATTAGGTACTTGATCGAGCTCGAGTACCACCCTTAAAAAGATCGAGCTATTTGATTAAGGGTATACTCGAACTCGACTCGACTCGATTACATCCCTATCAGGCACACACTAAATCTTTGAAAAAGTTACTAAAAAAAAAATCTAACTCAACCTTTAAAGTTTAAAAGGCTGCAGTTGTTTTTGGATTGTTTTCCCAATCCCATGCCGAATCCTACATTCTGTTTATTCTTAAATTTAATTAGGACCCAAAAGAAGGCCCTATAGGCTATAGTTTAGTCCAATCATGATTAGCATTTGGGCTGTGGGCTGTGAGCAGATTCACAGCCCCAGAGGCCAGAGCTACACCCATAAAAAAACTCTCGGGATCCATACATGCGGAAGAGCTAATGTGACACGTGGCAATTAATGTTAGCTTAGCTCCACTCTGTGGCAGTAGTGAATGGCGCCTCTTTCTGTTTCTAGTCCATCATCGTTCCCACTTCAAACTTCCTCCGCTTCTCGCTGTTCTCACCGCCAACACTCTCCATCCCGCCACACCAATCTCGCCGGAGAGTGAACAGCGACCACGCACAAAGCATTTTACTCTTTGATATTCTTTCGAAACTCGTGGCTTCAATTTGATTTGAATTGTTGTTCGTTGGAGCCAGCAGAGATTTTTTTCATCAAAACTCCGGATCAGATGTATTCACTCCCAATACCAAACTACAGAGGCCTCCACCAATCGCAATTCGCCAACAACTCTTCATCCGCTTTGGAAAAGCAGCAGCCGTACGTAACCGTAGTTTTCTCTTCGTTCTGGGGGAAAGATTCGATTTTGAAATATGTTCATTCACCGGAGGAAAATCGATTATTGTCGTCCTCCCGAAAGAGGACGTTTTTCAGGACTTTTGCAATGTCTCCATCGTCCGCTGGTCCCGCGTTCAAGATGAACTTGAACGAATATATGGTGACTCTCGATAAACCGCTCGGCATTCGTTTCGCTCTCTCCGTCGACGGGAAATTTTTGGTCCATTCTCTCAAGAAAGGGGTCCGTTTTACTTGATAAATAAAAAATGTTAGTACTGATATTTTCTTTTTTTGTTCATATTCAAATTCTATAATCTAATGTTTGGTAAAATTGATGGGATGTTATGGAGCAGGGGAATGCTGAGAAGTCGAGAATAATAATGGTGGGAGATACTCTGAAGAAGGCGAGTGAATCAGGTGGGGGGCTTTTTGAGATCAAGGACTTCGGTGACGCAGAGTATGAATGTACTATGACAAATTAGTATAATGTTGCAATTTTATTTGCCAAGCCTTGACGAATAATAGTACATTAAGATTAGTTTCTTATAATCATAAAAAAGTTGAGAGTATTTGGTATTTTTATGACAGTTTGAATTTTGAAATGTATAGTAAATTAAGCTATCTACAGTGTGTGATACATCTCTTGCGGTATCGTTTTGATCTCTGCAGGAAAATGATAAAGGAGAAATCAATGTCTTGTAGCCTTGTTCTTGAGAGACCCTTCTCCCCTTTTCCTGTTCATCAGTTGTTTCTCATCAATGACCTTGATATCTTGTTCAATAGAGGTCGTGTCCCTCTTGCCACTTGGAACAAAAATGTACTGTCCTCAAATTTGCAAACTACTGCTGAGGGAACCGGGAATCCTGGATTTGTCACCTTTTCCTCAAAGTACTTAAACAGCCAGGGGTGGAAGTATTTGAATGATCAACATAAAACCAGCCAGCCACAAGTAGTGAACAACAATTCCCCTGCTGCACCATTAAGTCCAGTTGTCACTATTTTCTCGGTGGAAGAATCTGCAGATGCTGAATGGGCTCATGGTAGTTTTCCACTGGATGAGTATGTCAAGGCATTGGATCGCGCAAAGGGGGAGCTTTACTATAATCACTCTCTCGGTATGCGCTTTAGTAAGGTGTGATATCTTGAGATTGTCTCTGCACAATACTTTTATTGTTCTAAAAATCATATATTTCAGACACACAGCAGATATTGTTTTACAAAGTTAACACTTTGGCACTGAAAATGTCCCAAAAACAGGGACGCGATAAAATCTGTTCAGAAATTGGCCTCATTTTGTAACCTTAGTTAGCCAAGTGTCTCATTATTTATTTGGGACATAAAAATCTTACTTCAATGCATAAACATTGTTCCTTAGATAAATTGTATTGGAGTTTAGCTACACAATATCATGCTCCAAATTTTACCTGTTTACGTGCTCTATTTTGTAGATCACAGAGCAAATATATGTTGGATCATGTATACAGAGGGAAGCTGATGTTGAGACTCTGTCAAAGGCTGCGGTAAGGGGTGCTACACCATTAACTTAATGAGAACTTCCCCTATAACTGTACTGTAAACTCTTATAACCCACCACGTCAATTGGACCTAAAAGTCATATAACCCGCCACATCAATTTTCCTTATTCCTTAACTTTTATATGAAGTGTGCTAATTTGTTGTCAATTTACAGTACTCAGTTAATTGTACTCGTGTGGTATTTCCTTTGATTTCTATGTCTATGCTATAGAGATTGCACTTTCTGAATGAGGTAATTTGTCAATTTGATGAGGCATTCTACAAATCATAGGTGACATAAATCAATTAGTTGGTGAAGATAAATAAAAAATTTGAAACCTTATGCTCCAATAGTGAACATTTCCCCAATGATACTATGATTTTGTGGTTTCAAATGTTGCTTGTTCGATTGACAGTGTATAACAGTCTGGAATTTGTGCACCAGGGAGTCACTGCTGTGCTGAACTTTCAAAGTGGAACTGAAGCAGAAAACTGGGGAATTAATTCAAAAGTGGTAAATGAGACATGCCAACGTTGTAATATTCTTATGATCAATTATCCAATAAGGTAATAGCCAAATTCTATTCATTATTCAAGAAAGTTTCTGATTTATTCTATTATGAAATTACACATTCATGGTAGAATGTATATTACTTTTGAAATAGTTAACAAAAAAATATGCATACAAATTGCATGCAGGGAAGTTGATTCTTTTGATACAAGGAAGAAGCTACCATTCTCTGTTGGTCTTCTTTTGCGCCTACTCAAGAAGAACCATCGTGTGTATGTCACTTGTACCACTGGGTTTGATCGGTCCCCTGCTTGTGTGGTTGCATATCTGCACTGGATGACCGACACTTCCCTTCACGCAGCCCATAATTTTGTCACTGGACTGCATTCTTGCAAGCCTGACAGGTTCATCTTCCTAACCCTTTCTGAGCCTTTTTTTTTCACATTGTCAGCCTGATGCATAAAGTTTGTGAAGCTTATGTTTCTTGAGCTTAAGGAACACCCAGGATGAAGATTTCAAATTTAGCCTCTGTTGTTGATTGAAAGATGGATTACAATGACTAAAACTACTTGCATTTGATCAGTTGATTGTGTGTATTATCATCTTTTTCAACCATGACATGTATTGCCTGGATTCTATCTCACTCAATCCAAGCTCAACGATGGTTGAGTTAACTTCGATTGTTTCATCAACCTCAGATTAAAATATTTGGTTACAGGGCAGCAATTGCTTGGGCAACATGGGATTTGATTGCAAAGGTGGAAAGCGGAATACATGATGGACCTGCCACCCATGCTGTGACCTTTGTGTGGAATGGGCATGAGGTAATCGGTAATTTTTGTACTTAATTATTTCCTGTGAAGTTATATGTTGATGCTGGCACTGAACAATAGAAAATATTGATTTGTTTTGTGATATTTTTTTATAACGTTTTAAGCTTTGGTACACTTTCCTTTGAGTAGATTTTGGATAGAGATGTAGTAGCTTTTTCCTTTATTGCTTTCAGTTGTTAACATTCTGGTCCTTCATAACCACAACGATGTGAATCTATCACCACGTTACTGTCCTGACCATTTTGCTTTCTCAAACAGGGAGAGGAGGTTTACTTGGTTGGAGATTTCACTGGGAATTGGAAAGAACCAGTTAAAGCAGTCCATAAGGGTGGCCCAAGATTTGAAGTTGAAGTTAGACTTCCACAGGGAAAGTAAGTTTCCTGATTTGTGTTTTGAAGTACAAACCCAAGTTTTTTACTAGAATTTTGTGGTAAATAGTAAAGGTACAGAGTGAGAGTGTTGGAGTCTTGTTGGTGTCTTCACTTTCTTAATTTCCTATCTCCTCTGATCTCAGTTATAACTCTATCAACTCTCTCTGCCCTTTTTCATGTGGGCTGGGATTAAATAATTCTGTAGTATAAGAACAATTTTCTGTCCTCAGGTACTACTATAAATATGTTGTTAATGGACAGTGGAGGCATTCAACAACTTCACCAACTGAAAGGGATGACAGTGGGAATGTTAACAATGTTATTGTGATTGGTGACACAGCTAGTGTGAGGCCCTCAACTCAACAACAAAAGAAGGTACATCCTGGCCTTTGAAATTTCCCTAGAAAAGATGGGGAATGCATAGACTGAATATACCTTTAGCATTGCATTCTTTGACTTCCTACTAATTGACTCTGTCTGTGTTTTTCACTTAGCCACCGTATATATTGTAGTCAAGATTTCTAAGTTATTGAGGTTAATTTTGATGCACAAAGAAAATGAAAATACATTTTTCTCCACTGGGTAATTTTCCTTTACTAAGATTATACCTTTCTAAGTTATTGAGGTTAATTTTGATGCACAAAGAAAATGAAAATACATTTTTCTCCACTGGGTAATTTTCCTTTACTAAGATTATACCATTGAACGTGACAATTATTGGCAATTGTTTCAGGATGCAAATATTGTGAAGGTCATTGAGAGGCCATTGACAGAAAATGAGCGGTTTATGCTGGCAAAAGCGGCTAGATGTGTTGCATTCTCTGTCTGCCCAATAAGGCTGGCCCCAAAGAAGTAGTTCATTCTACCCTTTTGCTGAGAATGTAATGATACATGCTAACAGCTCTACCTGACACCTTCAAGGTACACAGCCTTTATATCTTCAAGGCCCAAAAATTTCAGTTGGTGGTGCGAAATTGCAGTTGTACAAGGTACTCAAATGTCAACTTACAGAGTTTCCATCACTCAAGAATCTAAGATAAGAGGCGATTATACTTCTCCCGGTGAAAAGAGTGAAAAGCTGAATATAAACCAGTAATGCTTCAAATACCAGTTCTTGCAGCTTTGAGACAAATTTTTCTCAGGGTTTTTGGGAGGTAGATAGATATATTGGTTTCTGGTTGTTGTCCATGGCAGCTATAACAAGGCTTCTGCTGTCTCAAAATATCTGTATCAATACTTTTCGCCAGTAAAACTTGTTGGTATACCTCTTCTATTGGTACTTTTTCAGCCAAATTCAATTGCCAATATGCCACTTTGAAAGTTGGAGAAGCTAGGCATTATGAACCTGTGATCAGTCCATGGAATATCAATTCTGCAGCACTGCTGAGTGCGCGACAAACAGGAGTAATTATTTATCTGAAGTAGCTGCAGTTCCTGGAAATCCGAATTGGTTACTGCTAACTATCTTAGGCTTCAAATTGTCGCTAAGCATATATCCTTCCTGCTTTGAGAACGAATGAATATTTCTGTGTCAGTAAATTATGATAAAAAAAAAACATTGTATAGAGAAGGTGATAGTATGCACCATGATGAGTAATTCTTCCGTGTGCAACTTTTGTCTCAGCCAAATGTAAGCATTGAACCTTTTGACTTGCCCAAAGGAGAGAGTCAAAAGAGCTAAAAAAAAGGAACAAAACTTTGTCGGTTGGGAGTGGATGTTTCGCTCTATTATTGTACGCTTCATTCATTCTTTTTCTCTTTTTAAGTCTTACTTCTTTGATGGGTGCCACGGCTGGTGCAGTCATATCTAATTGGCTGGGTTTGTTTATGGAGGGTCCGAGTGCATGTTACAGCGTCATTGTCATCCCAATCGTTAATTTCTCAAGAGAATGGGAAAAAGAATGATACGACAAAGGCAATTTGTTATCGCATTTTCTGTGTCGAAATTATGACAGAAATATGTTGACATGCTGAGATGGCCTTCCAATTCCATCCTTGGCATAAACTTTCCTCCTCTCATATAATAAGCTAAAGCTTGACAGAAGCCTTTCAGTGAGAGTGAGGCAAGAATTCAAAACCGGCAAGAATTCAAAACTTTGGATACAAAGATAACTAAATTTGTTCCAGCCCGCTACCGCTAGCAGTCACCACCGACGCTGTATCTTTGTGTAGCATGCATGGTTTCGTTCTTTTCTCATCAAAGTACTTTGAATATTTTCAGACCAGAATAGCACGCAGTATCATAGAAGCAATGGACATATCGTGTTAAATCGGCAATGGCATGGCTTCGATCTTAGCTATTTATCTTTCCGTCGTATCATGTCTAAACCCTTTACTAAACGTAAATTACCACTCCACCATTTCCAGCTAGTTTTTTCTTTTCGTTTCAGGAGAAGAAGAAAGATTAGCAACTTTTTATGTGATGATTTTATCTCAGGGAAGTTGTACGGATTGGAACGTACGTGCATGGTTCCAAAGGGATAAAAGTGATTTCTTATCCAGGATTTATTCTTAATTCTATAATTTTGCTTGGCCACACACTGCTCTACCGATGTAATAATGGATAGCCAAACCCGTTCCATTTTTCTTTCCAAGCCAGGCCACAATACAGACACATGCGCACAAGTCAAAATTTTAAGAGCCTCTGGGGTTATATCCGAAAATGTTTTAGAGATAGGACCTTATCCCTGAAGGCTGCATTGCGTTCATCCATCGTTCATCCATTATTTGTCCCTTGTGTACCACCCGATTTGATTCATTTTTATCCAACCCAACTCACTCCTGCATGTTATCCCTCCAAAAAACAAAAAACAAAAAAAAAAAAAAAAATCTTGGCCTGGCCTGGTGCATTTACCACCCGGATTCTTATCATTCGTCTAAGCAGTAGTCTGTCATCCTGGGAGTCATTGAATTGAAAATTTATGCATATTATTAGAATTTGTTTTTCACTTTAACAAGGAGTTAATTGCTTCTCAATGTCTTGGTCTTGGTTTTGAGGTTTGAACGTGATGGTCAAGTCCTAACGATATTGTAACACCTAGACGTAACAGGAAGACCATACATGAGGGGGAAGATTCGGTGCTCGTTCCTTCATTAATTCTAATCAGATCCATGGCCATGGATGGTTGTGGTTTGAAACATCAGAGCCATACACCGAAAACAAATTAATTAAACAGGGAAACATGTGTGCGTATGCAAATATTTTTGAATGTCTAAAGATAAATGCAGATTGGCATCCCAGGTTAATTAGCCCGCTTGTTTAGATACTATGCTTCCACAATGTCATTGATTACAAGTGGCGAATAGTGACAGCCGCGCATTAATGTAGTTTGGGAAATATGAATGATTCATGAATTTTCTATAATGTTAGGATCACGAACGAAGGCCCGCCTCACTTTTTTACTTTTCACTCAGGATGAAAACTGAAAATTTGATTTCTTGGGTTAGTGTAGGGAGGGGACAATCAGGATTTGCAGAAAAATGAATCTCCAACGTTCATGCCTCATCTGCAAATGTAGAAGCTCGCGTCTGCCCAGCTTTCGCTATCCTTATCCAATGCCTGTATAATGGAGGAGTTTTTAGTGTTTCATCATAAAGGCTACGTAGGTATAAATCCACCCCATACAAAGAATCCTTGCATTATGTCGACAGCTTCCATCAACGGCTGGTGCCTCACCTCTGTCACCACCAACGCCGCAACCCAGAATTCACTCAAAAGAGTCGCATTACGTCCCTCAGTTTTTGCAAGGCTCGAATCTTCATCCTCCGTGCCCCGTCTTATCAGAGACAAGCCTGTTTTTGCTGCACCAGCTCCAATCATAACCCCTGTTGTGGTATTGAAATGACTCACTCTCTCTCTCTCTCTCTCTTTTCTCTTCATCCTTCTCATTTCAAGAAACGTAATTAATATGGACGCAAATGGTTCATTTGAATTAAAACTCATTCATGTTTAGAACTTTCCAATTTTGACTAACCAATCAAATGTAGGTAAACTAATGCACGTTACTACTTGTGTTCAGCAATGCACGTCAGTCATTGTGTTCTGAATTCTGATGGGGTGGGCGGGGGCGTACACAGCCGCAGGATATAGCAGTAGGTTTAGCAGTGTCGAGTGTCAACGCCGCCCACGTCCACATAACCACATGAAGTGTGATATGCCCATTACAACAACCAGAAAATTCGTCCATCGATGTAATCCAGCCGAGTCGACTTCTTGTACACCTTTAATCCAGTTACTTCATTTTTTATCATGCAATATGTGGTGTGTATTGAAAAGATTTGTAAGTTGTACAACTGCCACACATTATTCTCCTGTTGTCAACTTTCATAGCCACTTGAAACTTCTCAGTGGCACCCACACGCAGGGTGAATTAAAAAGTGTCGTTTGTCTTGCCAATATCCGTGAGAGTCTAAGAGCTAATTAAGGACCATAACTTCACAGTAATGGAACAATAAAGGTCGTGAATGGCACTGAAATTACAACAAAAGATGGCGTCCAGTTCTTGGAGTTGTCATATTCTTGACAGTTAAAAGCAGACCACCTAGAGTTGCCCAAAGTAACATGTACTTTCTTTTCCACAATGGCCTCAGAGTTTCCACTTTCCAGGAATGCCAAAAACGAATTACTAGATATATATATATAACCTCGTACGCTGGCACATTCGACATCTCATGACTACAAAAAGAATTTGTGGCGGACAATTTTGGCTACATGTTCATATATAGGCAGCTCAAAGCTTGTGACCAGACAAATAATTCGTGTTTTTCCCTTTGCATTTGCCTAGATTGATCTTTTCTTGATTTTTCTGGTTTGCCTGTCTTTGGCACAAGTTAGTTCTATTTGTTTACACCAAGTGCAACCCTTCTCTTTCTCTCTTTTTTAATTTAACGTTGAGAAATTGCAGAGAGAAGACATGTCGAAAGATTCGTACGAGGAAGCCATTGCTGGACTTGAGAAACTTCTCAGGTTTGCCTCGTGGTCATATTTTCTACGTGCATACGTCTTTATGCATGCAAGATGAAGTTTATTAGAAATTATTCATTCATTCACTGTAAGAAAATGATCGATCCAATATCTTTATTTTTTAATAATATTAATCATATTAAAAAAGTAAACAAAAATAGAACAGTTTTGATTACATAGTGATGAGTTATCAAGTGAAAAAAAAGTATGAGAATTTATAAAAATTTATATGTAGGCACAAGCACTTCTTGTTAAGTCGCGACTATTGGTTGATGGCTGGACACATTCTTGAGCTTTGCTCACAGCTTTGGAAAACTTTGTTTGCAGTGAGAAGGAAAACTTAGGGCCAGTTGCAGCAGCAAAAATTGATCAAATCACTGCGGAGTTGCAAACAACTGGCAGCAAACCATTCGATGCGGTTGAGAGAATCAAAGATGGCTTCATTAAGTTCAAAAAGGAGATCTATGAGTACGTAAAACTATACAAGATTCAGGAATCCCAAATCATCATTATGTTTCATTTCATTTCAAAGAAAAGAAAAACTTCCAAACGTTGTCAGTATTTACATCACGATGTATGTGAAACAGGACAAATCCAGCTTTGTTCGGCGAGCTTGCCAAAGGCCAGAGCCCCAAGGTACGTACATAACTATTATTGCAAACTCTCTAACTCAGATTGTCGGCTTCATATAAATCATACTACTTATACATTAATTTGCAAAACAGTACATGATAGTTGCCTGCGCCGACTCTCGGGTCTGCCCATCAGTTGTGCTGAGCTTGGGACCAGGGGAAGCTTTTACCATTCGAAACGTTGCAAATTTTGTCCCTCCATTTGACAAGGTTCACTGCATGTTACTAAATATATATAATGGTTTTGTTAATTGGGTGTTGAATTTGGAATTGTTTTGTTTTTTTCTGTGTAATTGCAACATTGCAACAGACAAAGTACGCAGGAACAGGGGCAGCCATCGAATATGCAGTTCTGCATCTCAAGGTGAAAGACAAAAAGAATTACATCTACTTCGTTTCTCTCTTCACAAACTAAGTTAATTTTCACTGGGCAGGTGGAGAATATTGTTGTAATTGGCCACAGCGCCTGTGGAGGGATTAAGGGACTCATGTCTTTTCCAGATGAAGGACCAACCTCCACGTAATTTGCGTTGCATTTATCATCCATCCTTAATAACTTCATACATGCATATTATGCAAGAGAATTGAGCTTTGATATGTGCACATTTCCAACAACAAATTCAATACAAATTTGCAGTGACTTTATTGAAGATTGGGTCAAAATTGGTTTACCTGCAAAGAAGAAGGTGAACGCAGAGCATAGTGGAGGTTTACCCGAACTTTGTACACACTGTGAAAAAGTAAGACATCAACTCAAATGCATCCAGCAAACACGAAATGAATCACTCACTTCATTTGGCCTTTGTTTTATAAAGAAATGCGTACGTAGTTGCTTTAATACACTCTGGTTTGGCGAAATGCAATGTGCAGGAGGCGGTGAATGTATCACTCGGAAACTTGCTGACATATCCATTTGTGAGAGACGGTTTGGTGAAGAAAACACTTGCACTCAAGGGTGGTTACTATGATTTCGTCAAGGGATCATTTGAGCTCTGGGGACTTGAGTTCAGTCTTTCTTCATCTGTCTCTGTATGAACTCAATCATAATCAGTCACGCTCACCCTATTCCATTTTAATCCAATAATCTCACTCTTGTATTACACCCCTTCTCCTTTTTTTCCTTAAAAGAGCAGTAATTTAGAATAAATCTTCAACGGAGATGACCGTTGTCTAAGTTTCTCTTGTAAAAAGGACTTCCTTTTCTTGAAAAAAAAAAATCTCTAGCCATTCCCTCATCTACGGGTTGATTATATTCGTCACAAGAGTTTTCCTTGCGTTTGCTAGGTAAGGGATGTCGCCACCATACTGCACTGGAAGCTCTACTAAACAGCCATAGAAGCCGTCCTGCAAAGATGGCGCTTCTCTTTAATTTGGAATTTGTAATTTGCATTGTACTATAAACAAGAGTGGCTAGAATATATCCAATCGATCCATTTGTGTATCCATTTGTTTTGTGGTACCCTCTCTCTCTGTTGCAGCGCTAATGCTTCTCCTTCGATCAAGAACAAGAACAAGAAAAAGAAAAGGCAAAAGCTCCGTTCCTCTTATGGCGATTTAGTTTAGACGCTGGTAAAACTTTTAGGATCCCTTGCAGTGAAACATCATTGCATGAGAATTCCTGATCAAGAAATAATAAAATTTGACGTGAGACTCAAGTTAATTAGCCAACATTCATAATTCGTCCTCATTGTGTGCTTACTACATACTTATATTTGGGTATGAAATGGAGGCCGTGTCCCGGTATAAATCACCGTCTTTCCTTTGCATCCACCCATATCCTTTTCCTCTCCACTTTACTTGTAGGTAGATAATGAAATACAACCTTCTTCTCATTTTCACACAGCAAAATTAGTTTGAACTCGTTTCAATGTCACAAACTGCAGGAAGCAAAGGGAGCTTAGTTTAACCACCATAAATCTGAAGAAAATTGAATTTAATTGCTTTTTATGAGAGTAGTGTTCAGAAGAGCGCTGCTTTCAGCCTTAACAAGCTTCTCTTCTTCCTTCCTCTCCATTTTGTACATGTTTCTGAGAAGGTAGGCTCCTATCTCAAAGTGATTGTTTAGACAGATAACATGAGGAGATCTACCATAGATATGCCCTTCTATAATGCAGCTGTACAGTGCAGACTATGGTGAAGTAACAAAGGATACACGAATAACACCTTAAGTTGGACTACATACAATTATGAAAAATCAAGTGGCAATTGGTACACAAAATACACCCTGAAACACTATGTCTCATCACCAGGTTTTGGTTCAAGGATCACAGGGATCTTCTCTATGTTATCATCACGCAGAACTTCCACAATCACCTGTGTCATAATGAGCAACATTTTTATTGCATATTAGTATTATATAACTTGCCTTGCCCAAAAGATAAAACAACTTCAATTAGCACTTACCTTGTCACCTACTTTACATTGATCAAGAATTCTGTACAAGTCACTACCATTGGAGACTTTCTTACCATTGACGGATATTATAATATCCCCCAATACAAGTCTACCATAAGAATCACGTTTAGTTGACTTAAGACCCTGTAGAAACAAGATTTCAGTTAGTCAAGTTTAGGCTTGCTTCATATAAGCATAAGGGAAAATGAGTACACTCGTATGAAATTCCCAAAGAGACCTAAAGCAGAAAAGAAGCGGGGAGGGGTAGCATGGGTAAGAGGAGAGGGGACAGAAATTAACATACAGCTTTTCCAGCCGGACCATTTGGAGGTGCATCAAGTACAAGCACACCACTTACTCCCAGTTGCTCTACAGATTGATCAGGTGCAAACTTGATTCCCAAAATTGGTCTAGTGACTCTCCCAAACTTCACCAGTTGATCAACAATGCCACTTACCTGCATAACTTTTCCCCTTGAAATAAGTTATTCTATCTCCTTTAATAACATCAACAGATTTTGAACCATTCACTAGTGAATGTAATCAAAACATCTACCTGAACACATCTAATAATCCAGTAAGACCAATGGCATTAATGACTAGTATGAACTTACAGTGTCAACGGGAATTGAGAATCCAACACCAGAAGATGCACCAGAGGGAGAATATATAGCTGTATTTATCCCAATAAGGTTTCCTGAACTGTCAAGAAGTGGTCCTCCACTATTACCAGGGTTGATTGCAGCATCTGTCTGGATGACATCTTGGATTGGCCGACCAGTAGCAGCAGAACTAATTTCTCTTCGAAGCCCACTGCATGAAGTAATGAAGCACTGGAGCAACTTTTTAAAAGGATTATGCAAGGGGAAAAAAATTCTTCCAATCAGAACGATTATCTTTTAACTAATCTATCCACATAGAATCCCACAAATAACTAGGCCCAGTATTCTCATTACCAAATTGATAACTGAGGAAACCAAATGCAACACTAGTCCTGTATGTTTTAAAACTAGTCACGGGAATGGATCTTCCAGACAACATAAAAAGTCGGAAAAAACTCTTAAAAAAAATGCAAGGAAAAAGTATTGAGGCTACTGTCCTCTTTTTATTGCTTCTCATATTTCAAGTTTCATTTCGGTAAATTGTGAAAGCCAATCATTTAAAAGAGGTAAGAACTAAAAAATGGTTACTGAAAGACATGCTTGTGATTCTTCATTTCTGAATCTACACAATAATTACACTATATTTCCAAATCAAAGAAAAGCACAAGGTATGTTCACAGCTTGTAGGTTCATTGATTCAGAGCTAAATGAAATGCAGAAATACCTGATAACACCAGTCGTAAGAGTATGGTCAAGTCCAAACTGCAAAATGAATCCGAGAGCACACAAAATAGTAAGGTAAACTAAAAATGAATGAAAGCAATACAGTTAGTTCATTTTAAGATGAACATATATGGTAATTAGAAATTGAACTTTCTTTTGCCTGATCGAAAGATAAAGGATTGGAAGGATGAAGGATTAACAACGAGAAAATTAAGGAGCAGAGACAGTGCCCTGCAGAGTATCTTCAGACCAGAGGATACTCTCTGATCATTGCTCTACCTATTTAATGAGCTTCAGTTCTTTTCCGGTACTCATGTATACCATAGTCTATACAATCAAACAACTAGGAAAACAAACTTGACATATTTTCACCGATGAACCAAAATGAAAATAACTCCACCTTATTGTTTATGCCTATCGTACATGTTGAAGAACAGAACTTTGGAGAATAATGAATAATCTTTTTATTACTTGTCAGCAGAAAGTAAATATTTGGTAGAAATGGAGAGATTCTGTACTGACAGGATTTCCAATAGCAAAGACTTTTTGACCAACAAGCAAGTCTGCAGACACCCCAACTGGCATAGGTCTCAACTTGTCTTTTGGAGCATCGATCCGCAGAACAGCAACATCTTTGTCTTGGTCAAATCCAACAACTTTTGCATCGTAAGTGCTCTGGTCAGCCAGAGTGACCCTGAATATGACTAGTGCCAGGTTATCGCCAGACAGAAAAAAAAGGGTTTTTTTTTAAGGGGTAAAACGATTCAATTTAAGAATAATTGCAAGAAAAGATTTTTACATGGAAAATGGATTTCATCTGCTTGCAATTATCAGTATTTCGTATACAAGTTGAAAATGTTCGTGTCTAAACACATGCAATCCTCTCACTCAATTATCGATATTTATCGCTGCATATCTTTGCTTCTTTTGGAGATAATTGCACGACGAGAATGAAGTGGAAGAAAGAAACCAACCTCAGATCAGAAGCACCTCGAATCACATGATAATTGGTGACAATATGACCATCCTTATCCCACACAAAGCCCGATCCTGAGCCTTGAGGTACCTCGAAAATGTCAAGTGTGAATGCGTCCTGCCTGGAAATTAAGGTTGAATTATAACAAATAACCAGATTTAATGAAGTTCGTACTAAGAAAAGTTGAAACAAGAGCACATACTTGGAAGCAAGATTAGTAATGTAAACAACGGAGGGAGTATTTTCCTGAAAAAGACGAACAGTGGCCAGCTCATCGGACTGTAACTTCCTGGGCGTCGTGACTACGAAAGCCTCAGCCGGACCGACGTCGACCACTAATAGAGAGAAAGACAAGGCTAGAGAAGTGCAGGCCAGAAGCAGCGTGTCGAATATTTTTCTGATTCCGGAAGTTTCACCGGAGTCGGGAGTCGAATTAGAGCTCCAGTTAGCATTGTTGCGAAGAGCACAGAGTATCGGAGCAAGAAGAAGACTACTAGTATTAATACTTGTACTTCCACAGTTGATAGGGGTTCTGCGGCAATAAAGGGCAGCTTTAAATAGGGAGAATTTGGTTATCGTACAGAGAGTCGGAAGAGGACGGAAGAGGGTCGCCGGAGGAGGATTTGCAGAGACGAGTGAATGTGAAAAGGCAGCCATTTCTATGGAGAGAGTTGCCAACTGGTATTATGTGATGCACATTGCCAAGAGATTTCTTGTTAACGTGTGTGCTTTCCCACAGTAGTGATGCTGCACTTGCACAGTGCATTTCTTTCATCGGGTCCCAGTTCCTGGATTCTCTGTCGACGTATCAAATTTAACCAGCGCATTACATTTTAGCATCATCTTCTGAAGGCTGAAGCCCAACAAAGAACATTCTCGGGTTCATATTCCACATCAGCCAATTAGCCATTGGCCCATATGACTCCTAATCTTCTCTGTCTCTGCTGGCATTGGGCCAGACCAGATGAATCTTAATCTTCTCTCTTTTAAATTTCGTTTCTAAAATACAAATTGGGTCACTTCGAGCAATGAATTATGGATCTTTTATTTTTCACATTGGGAAAAAAAAATAAATAAAAAATAAATCTCAAACTATAAATGAAAATCTTGAATTTGCTATGCTCGTTCTGGTGCGTGCAGCCTACCGCTGCAAAAGAAACTAAAACTGAACCAAAATTGTCATTACAAAATTTTACCCATGGGTCTCAGTTCCCTGGGCATGCCATCAAAGTTCCCCGAATTTACATCAGATTGTAGCACGGGCCTCTTCCCAATTTTCCAGTGTATGCCTTCTGCCAGATGCTCCTTGTTAGGTGTCAACATTACAAAATTTGGATCAGCCCTTTGATAACTGCATTTCCGAGAGCACAAGAGGTTAGAGGCGTACCAACAAAAATTACATAAACAACAACACAACAACACAGCAACACCAGAACCCACCTTGCTTCTCTAACATTGTCCACACGAATGCCAAAACCAAAGGCTGTTTCTCTCTTGGTACGATCTCTAGTTGCTGCCAGCCAACACAAAGAAAGTTATGTGTCTGGCGAAAAAAGAACCAAGTTCTCAAAGTTGCAGTTAGCTTTTCCAATATCACACAGCTTAATGATACATAACATGATTCTGTTATATCAAAATTGTAGCTACGAACTAATGCATGCAGATGATCATGCACCGCAAAGGTAGCTCAGAACAAGCAGATAAAATATGAGCCCAATGATGTTGACAGTAATGGGAATGGACGATATAAAGATGTGCAAGAAGTTGCAACTCTGACAACATTCAGCTAAAGGATGTTACTTGGTCAATGTAAAGTATAAACGTTCCTGAATGACCTACTCCTAACAAAGATTTGGCAAAACATTTCATTTTAGGTTTGAACACTCAGCCAAAATGAGCTGAATAGGACTAGACTTCATGAGTGTACAATTTTACATCCATGGCATAACTATATTGGAAGTAATTGTATCTTAAGTAAGCAAATACATCAAAGGTGATGTCAAGTTGTTTAGAAGCATTCAGATCAACACTGCATCTTTTAAATTGTAACTTTACAAGTACCTGAAATATTGAAAGTAAAAGAAGGTTTCCACCATGACTTTAAAGCTAAAGCTAGAGAGGAGCTGAGAGGTCCCACCTTCCCCTGTAAAGATGACAGAAATAGTCAGAAATCTAATATATATAGTAGACTAAAATAAAAGCCAAACCTAAGCTCAGTATGAGCAGTTATTACCTTAAGCAATAAGTTCTTATTGGCTTGCCAAGATGCAGCAACTTGAAAGGTAGAATCTTGAATACTGTTTGGCTTTTTCTCATCATCAATCCTTTACAAAAAAGAATCACAAATAACTGAAATTCAGCTTGCTCAAGAGGAATCTATTTGCAAAATAATTCATACGTATTACTGATAGTACCTTGTCTGCAACTCAAAACCAAAGTCGATGTAGTTAGTGATCCCAACCACTTCATTTTCTTCGAGTGGGTTTTTCACCTATAACATGGACTTTCTGTTAGTACATTTTTTTACAGATCAAGTTTCAGTTATAAATATAAGCAAGAAACAATTGTGCCAATACATGTGAACCGACTTATAAAAGATCAAATGCTATCAAACAAAAAGCTGTTCTACTGGAAAATCAATTCGAGAAACAAAGGTTCACAAGCCTTTGCATAAAAAGTAAATAATCTTGTGTGTGTGTGTGTGTGAGAGAGAGAGAGAGACATACACGTCTTTGGACCACCACATGTTGATAGAATGAGGCAATAAACTGCAATAGAGGTTTTGCAAATAAAACATGTAAGTTACATAAGAAAAGTACAGATTAATATTAAAAATTGAATTATTTTATACAACTTCAACAGATATAGTAGTCATATGGAGTAATATTTCAAGCAGACAACACAGTAAATGTCAATTAAAGTAAAATTTTGAGCCGGTACACAAGCAGAATGAAAAGCACCAGTACAGAGAGCTGAAAGGCTAAAAACCTGTGAATTTTTAGCTAATTCAAGACCAAAATTGAAGGATGGACTCAAAGGGCTGCCAGATCCCAGCCCATAGCCAATAGCACAGCTCCAATTAGCTAAGTTTTTATATCTTGCTACATCCTTGCTTCCAACTACACAGCACATAAAAAAGAATCATGTATATAGTTTCCAACTACACAGCACATAAAAAAAGAATCATAAAGGTTTAGGTGACTCCTTAATTTAATATTCAAGAAGATGTGTGTATCCATGTTCATATTTTACTATGACTATATGAATGGCAGACTGTTCCTTGAACATTAACCGACAAACAAATTATTTACAATACTAATCAACTTACAATTGGGTTCATATTGCACTCCTGCTGTCAACCGTCCCATCTTGCTCACCAACCAAGCCCTTCTTGGAATTTTATCTCCCACTACAATTTAACATAACGTCATATCTATCTGTACATAAAATTTTGGAAAAATATGTCACCGGATCTTCATAACTTAAAAGAGTTCGGTTTGTTATGTTGTAAGTTAGCCAAACAAAGATATGGATGAAATCTTCTTTTTTTTTTTTTTTCCAAAGTAAGCTGTAAAACACCAAACATGGCCCCAATTGGAATTCTATTCAGCTCACAGGCTCAGAAAGTACCAAAATGCAAAGAACATAAAGTATAACAGAAGTAAATTCTCTGATGCTACATATAATTTCACGAACATGAGAAAGGTTGAACTGTAGCTCCAACTGACAGATTTGATGAGCCATATCGCAGGCCTATAATACCATGATCTTCAGAAGATACTCTGAAATTTCAACAAATATTGTCAACATAACAACAGGGTCAACGAGGAGTAAACCAACTGAAAACCATTAAAGAGTTCAGTACCTTTTCTTCAATAGCACCGGGAAGATGCCAAATGCTCCACAACCAAGTCTAGGATAATATGCACATGACCTAACTAGCAGAATCCTAAATGAAAGGAAAAACATAAGTTTAGGAAGTGAAAATCCCTTACAAAGCCAACAACATAAAGAGTTGACATGAAAAATGTTGGTCCTTACGGTTCAGAATTTGATACAAAAAGGTCCATGAATGTATGGGGATCATCAACATCACTGCAAGAAACATCAACATCGATTAAGAAGATCAGTAATGCCTGAAAGTGAACCTAAAGTGAATCACAATAAACAGAAGCAGTGAACTAAAACTACCTTTGCCAACGAAACTGAGCATTTCCCACAATATTTTCCTCAGGTTTGTGATCAAGTGGACCTGCCACCTAAACAGGCTAAGGAACAAACAAGTTTCACAAAACTGCTGCGCTGAGTGACCAAAGATGGCAGAGGAACCAAAGTCCCTATTGTAATACAACCTTGGCGCGACGCTCCATGTGTGTGATTTGTTTTGAGTGTAAACAGCATACAAAGACTTGATGCTTGTACCACAAAGACAACAAAAGTAGACAGTTTGGGCCAGAATGTGAATCCCCAAAAACTGATACTTCTAAATCCCTCGCATTACAAATCCCAAACCCTACTCAGTCAATAAAAAAAGAAATGCTTGGAAACACCCAGGAGCATGAAAGTTCTCGTTATCCTGATATAAAAAACCAATAGCTTCGTTGTATTTATCTTTCAGCAGTTAAACTTAGTTACCATTAGTTGCAAGGATTAACATCACATATAGCTCGGCCAAAAAAATAATAATAAACAAATTTTTCAACTTAACATGATTTGTGGATGTTAAATTATCGAAATGAAAAGAATACAACTTGGATACAGTAGCAATTAAATCCACGTGAGGATCGTCAATCGGCTTAAGCATCACCCTGGTGGTGAAATGCCTAGCATCTTCAAAGTAATCATCAAACAGACACCTCAACGCAAGCTTCCCGAACAACAAGTTGTACGACGATTCCAGCATTCTGCATTGGCCACACCGTAAAAAAAATAATAAAAAAAAAATCGATGATTAAAAATTCTAGTTTCAAATTAAGAAATCACCGCCAGCGAAAAACTTCAACTTTAACATGTAGGCAGAGATAATAATATGCATAAGTTTTAAGGACAAAAATTATTAGGGCAAACGCGAACCTAGTACGAGCAGCGAGCGGAGGAAAATCGAAGAGCGGCGGAACCAACACCAACGGAGGTGGTGGTTCTTTGGTGGCGGACCACCAGTTTCCCATATTGATTTCTAATCCGTGTGTTCAATTAATTTTGACGCCCGACGATCAAATTGATGATGATTTGAGCAATGTGTATCGCACGAAGCGTCGCGATTTAGGTTTTAGACTACTACTGCACTGGTATTGTTATTCGGTGGCCGAAATTTGTGAAGCCAGGCCGCGCATTTTTCTTGGCACCCACGACTGTTTCAACAACTTTATCAAACTGAACTTTAACGAAATTACAGATTTACACCTGTTAACGTGGCGTCACAACTCCGAAGGAAGCTCGCGTACTCTCTCCGCTTTCTGCTAAAGTTGTAAATTCCGGACACCCAAACCGAGCCACGCTAGCTCTGTTCTGGGCCTGCACGTGACAGGTAAATCGCGGGATGTGCCCTAACTGGCAGCCTGCAAGGATATACAACGGGACCCGAGCTCCAATTGCGCCCACAGTAATATTTAACCTAGTCAATGCATCCACACGGAATCGAATCCGTATGGAAGTCAATTTCTCCACACCTTATCTCCTCGACTATGCCCCGGGGATAGAAACCTCGCGTACTTTCTCCGCTTTCTTCAGTTTCTAGTGATAGTAGTTAAAGATACAAGAAAGTCGCGTTCAGCGTCAAATACATCAAGTTGTACTGTAGCAAATGGAGTTGCTAATATGGGAAAGCTAACGGAACGATATACAGAGTCAAAACTAGAGTGGTGGACGTGTCAGTTATAAAAAGACAAAATTATCCATTATCTATTATGGTTGACTCATTATTTGGTTAGGGTATTAATTTGTATTTTTATAACTGTCACATCAATCACTTTACGCTTTCATAAAAAATAATTTGTTGTGAGATGTATGTTTTGTTATATTTGATGTTTCAATTCTTATTTTAGTTTATAGTATATATTGCATATATTCTATACTTATTTCTTAAAATTCATTATTTACTTATCGATTTTTAATAAACTACTTTTCGCACATATATTTATAAATTGAAATATAGATTAAAAAATGTAATAGAATAAATCCGAATTAGATTTGTTGACAACTCTGTGTAAATCATTAATCTCAACTCAAGTGTGCCAAAAAATACAAAAGCTAATCTCAGCTAATACGATTCGTATTCTTGAATATAAGTAGGAAACTATGAATGGAATGATTCATTTGGTTATTCAACTAATACGGTTCATTTCCTTTACTATAAATAGTAATTTATTCATTTGGTTATTTTTATATACTTGACTTTAAATACGAATGGATTCATTTGGTTATTCAAATACGATACGTTTTCTTGACTACAGATACGAGTGGATTTATTTGGTTTGAATAAGCAAGGAAGCAAAAAAGAAGTGTACGAATCTAATTAATTGAATGGGAAAAAAAATATATAATGAGCTAATTTGCAAGGACTTGTATTAAGTGGTTGAGTTTTTCCAAGATACGGGATCTTCTGTCTAAGATTTTGTCTGTCTTATTCTGTCCTAATTAAAACTACGTAGTAAGTTTCACTAATATCTTGGTTAGGGTCTATTAATTTTAAAGTAATTTTAATGATATTTATGCATTTAGTCCTTAATTTTAATGAAACTATGTATTTTTAAACGTTAGACAGAATAGGACTGGATAAATATTGGACAGAGAATCTGGACTCTTTTTCTAGTGCTCAAATTTAAGACATAAGAGAGACGTTAAGTATAATTGTATGCTACATAAACGTTGTGAAAAATGTTGAATTTTCGCTGCAAAGTTTGATTTTTGTAATAGCGATAGTCTAAAAGAATAGGTAGGGTCTGAAATTCTCTGGTGGTTAAGAAGTTCCCATTTGGACATAAAAATGGTTGAAGTTCAAGATCAATCCTATGCTATTGGCTTTATCAATTACCATGGCATCATTTATGAATTTCTTTTCGTTTCCTCTAATATGTATTCAGTATTTGTGTGACGTGCAATAATAGCATTATCATTTTTTTTTGGGGAAGAACCAAAAATGGCCAAGATTTTGTATGCAAATTGTTTGGTATGGGTATGAAGTCTGGCAACGTGTCTTACCCACACACATGCAATTTTTTGATTGCATGGGAGGGCAAGTTTGTATGGCAGGTGGAAATGGAATCCAATTTGTTGTGTATCATGTCAATGAAGGAATGAATCCCTTGTTTTGTCTGGTTTTGCATGTGGCCACATTTCTGGATTACTTGTACCGTGTTTCAATTTGGACTTTGAAAGATCCATCAAAGTTCTTAAAGTCGTCTCGTTGCTCAAGGGCCAAAATATAAGTGGCCCTGGAACGGGTGGACTTGTAAATGGCACCTTTCTACATCTGCGTACTTTATACATAAAAGTCCCACTACTGCAAAGAGTGTCCACGAGTTTAAGTGGAATGGGACCATACCCACATTTGTGAGACTGCCAAACAAATCCTATACATTATACAACAGCTGATTAGATAGTGGTTTTAATTTACAATCAATTTACAATCAATTAATAATAGTTGACATGTTCACTTGCATCACATACATGCTTTCTGAACAGTGCAATAAGGTTACCCATAACACGGCTCTCCCACTTGAGTTATCTTAGCCCCAGGCCATGCTATTTAATAAGATTGGAAAAATGGTAGCGTTCGTAGGTAATCAAAGTGTATCGTTCCCGCAATACCACTTGGGTACTACTTTGTTTATAGCTTCGTAATTCTATTTTTTTACCAGTTATATTATACCTTGAAATTGTGATTAACTTTTATTTATGTATGAACTCGCTCAATATGAGACCAACTATTAGCTTTTTAATTATAAAATTTTAAGTCAACGCAAGCATTTGCTAACATGGTTGATAAATTTTGTTTGTATTGGTTTTTGATTTATTTGAGATAAAACAAATGATGCTAACATTTAGGTGTTTTGGAGGTTTGGACGTGTTTCACCCAAAGTCGTCCGCATTTTCAATTTCCTTTTGGTTGTACGACTCCGCCAAATCCGGATAAAGTACGCCCCAGGATCACTTTAAAATGGGCCAAAATATACGGCTAGGATTATCGATTATGGGCCACCATTGCTATTTGAGGTCACAATCACACAAATTAGAATTCCACTCCCTTTGGTTTGGGCTATTTGTGCCAGTTGGGAGCGGTAGGGACACAAAATCCTAGCCAACCATTATGCTATTAATTCGATTGTCTATTAAAAAAAAAATTTCAAGTCATTCTCCTGCAATTCTTACATATTTGAGTATGAATTTTATTTTAATATATAAAATATAAAAAGATAATATTTAAATTATCAAATATTAGCATATAAAATATTAAATATTAGTATATAACGTATACAAAATTAACATATTAGTATATAAGACATAATTTACTTATTTTGTCTTATATATGAGATTGTTTTATGAGAGTTTTTTGCATTTTTTTTCTTCCAAATATTTTGTTATTGCGGTCTCAATTTTATAGCATAAAGTTGGCATTTCTTTCTACGTCAAAACGAAATTCTATAACCATCAAAAGTCAAAACATTATTGTTATAGAGGTAAGGTGAGTGGGGAAGTGAATCTTGGTTATTGTGGTTTATGCGGGCTATCAATGCTTTGCTTGCTTTCTTTTTTTTTTTTATGATATGTCAGGTTTCTAACTTTACAACTCTATGGCTTTGCTTGCTTTCTTGACATGGTTGAAGTTTGAACCAACTTTGTAGACTTTGTGAAAGACTAATAATAATACAAATAAAAAGATTCCATTAATCATTGAGAATCATCATCTTTTCACTTTTACTCTTTTTAATAGTCACCCAACATGATTTTTCTTCTTCTTCTTATGTTATTATTCCATATCCATTAAAACATAGCCATCCATAAATTATGTGAGGGGTCAAAAAGTAAGGGTAATAATTTTGAGTGCCGGCTCTAAAACGATATCGAATCTCTAATTCAAAATTATCTTGTTCTATTTTGTTTAATATTCAAAGCGACCTAATTTAACTAAAAATTATAAATTAAAAGCATAAATATAATTAAAATTACTTTACGATTATTACACTTTTAACTTATAAATGATTAAACTCTACTATGTAATTTTAATACTGAACATAATAACACAGTAATAATTTTGGAAAGATATCCTTTTTTTACTCAAACACTAGGTTAGTTTAATGGAAATTAAGGATTAAAAAGAAAAAGAAAGAATAAGGTAGGGCCATTGAGGAGGTGGGAATGGCGCGAAGCTCAAGGATGCTTCTTGAACCAAAGTCAAGTCAGTTGTGGCGACTCGGGAATGTAGGTCTGAGGTACTCCCCCCGTTCGATACTTCGATTTCCCCCATTTCTCCTTTCATTTTTTTTTCCATTCTCTCGTTGCCTCTCCTTTTATTTTATTTTTGTTTATCCGCCAAAGTTACCTATAGCCAACAAATTCTTTCTCGCCACTTTCTCTCCACTTTCATACTTTTCCTCTCACAAACAACAAAGCCTGGCCCTGCATTCGTATCGTATCCCAACTGTAGCCATTTTTTATTTGTAGCGTAATGAACTTTTGAAGGGTTGCTGCTGATTCCAAGCTTGAAAGAACGTCTGACTGCAAGTCAAAGTTTGTCCATGTAAGAACGCACATTGCCCGACCGTTTGATTTAGTGTCCCAACCGGATTTCTACGATTCTTCTTTTTTCCATTTCTTCCCAGAATGGAGGGTTATTGTATTGTTTTTCCTTTATTTATTGCCAGTGAAAGGTTTTTGTTTTCGGTGATTATTCATTATGGAAAGATAAATAAAGGGAAAACTTTTTTTTTCTGATCCCTTTGGTCTTTGCTATGGTTGTCTCTTGGATGCTTTCTTGAAATTGTCTTCCTCTTCTTTTGGCCCTTTTGACGTTTCAAACTTTGCTTTCCTTTCATTAAATTGATTATATCTAAATTCATTATTATACCTTTAAATTCTATACTTGGAGGGAACCAAGATCTGATCTTTTGGCGAGAGGAACAAAGGAAAATTGATCCAAATTTTTTGAAAAGTTTGCTTTTTTACGAGGTTGTCAATCATCATTTAGAGGTTGTTTATTCTTCTCTACTGAATATTTGTATATTAAAAAGATAGTACTCTAAAAAAAACAAGAGGAGGCCTTTTAAAGTTGAAATATTCCCCAACTTTAATGTTTTTTTTCAACCAAAGCTGGGTTTTTGATTGGATGCGTTTTTATATTTCCTCCTGAACTTGCTTGTCTTGCGCAGCAAGTGTTGCAATGGCGGCAAGCGTAGCTCCAAGTAATGCCAATTTGCATTTGGGGGAGAGATTTTACGGGGCACATGGCTGCAAACAAGGTTATTGGGTTTCCAGTGCAGCTGTCCCCAGATGCATGCAAAAAGATTTTTCTTGGTATGTACATAAGCTTTCATGGTTCTGAAAATTTTAGCTTGTATGGCATCCAGTTCCTTTCTCCCCGAGTATTTGCTTTGTTTTTATGTGCTTCCGGATGCTTTTTTTTCTTGATACGAATGTACAGTTTATAAACCTTGCCGCCAGTACTGGGGCAGCTGAACCAAATACTGGTTGTATCTTCGAAGTAGGAGTGTTATGGAGTGATATATCAATATGCTAATCTTCAATTTCTCTTTCTCTACCCAACTTAGCTATTACTCATGCTCATTCATTCCAATTTACTTTTTAACTGCTGCTGAAACTTCGAAATGGCAATTGACCTCATCTGCATTGTTTTGCTAAAGAAATTTGTCAAAAGCAGCTGATTTTGGCAAGTTTTTGAGCTTGTATCTTTGTTCAAGAAAAGATGAATGAGCTTTCATGGATGTTTTTCAGGTCATTTGGCATATCCAAGGCCTTTCAGATCAATGGGAATCGCAATCTTCATATGCAAATCAATCAGAATTGGAAATTGCGAAGAACAACAACCACATCATGCCTTAGAAATGGTTCCACAAAATACTTCGATTTTGCCATCATTGGAAGCGGAGTTGCTGGCCTCCGGTATGCTCTAGAAGTTGCAAGACATGGTACAGTGGCTGTTATAACTAAGGCTGAGCCCCATGAGAGCAACACAAACTATGCACAAGGTGGTGTCAGTGCGGTACTGTGTCCTTCAGATTCAGTAGAGAGTCATATGCATGATACAATTGTGGCAGGTGCTTACTTATGCGATGAGGAGACTGTTAGAGTGAGTTCCTTAAATTTCAACTATCAACATTCTCCTGATTAGTTCCTCTTCTACTACTGCGAAAATTTAGTGGGCTTCTCCAAATGGAGTTTATGTTCTTATCTGAATGATTATTTCCAGTTTCCAAGGAAGTATGATCATATTAATTGCTCATTCAAACAAAACAAAACACATGATTGAAGCACTTCAGCATTGACATTCTAAGCATTAACCATGCCCTTTTCTTGATATTAACTAGACTGGTTATTTATAGTTTTGATAAGCTTCTCATGCTCTGCTGCAACTTCCAGGTGGTGTGTACTGAAGGACCTGATAGAATCAGAGAATTAATTGCTATGGGAGCTTCATTTGATCATGGAGAAGATGGGAACTTGCACCTCGCAAGGGAAGGTGGCCACTCACATCATAGGATTGTTCACGCTGCTGATATGACTGGGAGGGAAATCGAGAGGGCTCTACTGGAGGCAGTTCGCAAAGATCCTAACATTTTTATGTTCGAACATCATTTTGCGATTGATTTGTTGACTTCACAGGTTGCTTTATAATGTTTTTGAAGCCTGTTTCTCCAATTATGTTTTCAAACTGTAGCATGTGCCAGTGCTTCTTTGTGTGTTGGCTCAACTATTAAAAAGATGAACTTAAAAAAATAATTCGTGGAAAAATTTTCTGTTCTTAGAATTCTGGCTTCAATGATTTAAGGTCCAGAGTTTTACACTTCAAATTCGAATAAAGGTTTCAGAGACTTGTCACTTATTGGAGGATGTCTGCTTGCAGGATGGTTCTGAGGCTGTTTGTCATGGCGTTGACACTTTAAATACAGAATCACAGGAGGTAAGAGAAACGGTTCTGTTCACTTGATTGCCTTTTGCACTCGCAACTTTGAACCATTTTGCTGGTGTTAAATAGCTGATGCCTGTGCTTCCCCTACTTTTTGAACTAGTAGGTTGTTAGATTCATCTCAAAGGTGATATTGCTTGCATCTGGTGGAGCTGGACATATTTATCCAAGTACCACAAATCCTCCAGTATGGTTACATTTCTCTTCATCGTGGATAGTTTCTTTCAGTTACTACAGGTGTATTTATGATATGTGTAGGGAAACCTTCATCCTAGATAGGAAAAAGGATATAAAGGAAGTTGTTCACAAGGTTAAAAGTTCTCATAAATTAAACTTCCCAATTTTGAGCTTCACATCATCCCTTTTGGTGACCATACTCCTAAAAATCTTTTCTTAGTTTTTACAGTGGTAATGTGTCAAAGGTGGAGATTTCAAGTATGCGTCAACACAAATAAGTTTCAAGTGCATGCTTTGTTAATGTTCGCTTTTTGTCGTAGGTGGCCACTGGTGATGGAATGGCTATGGGCCATCGAGCTCAAGCTGTAATTTCCAATATGGAGTGAGTAATGCTTTGATCAATTCTAAGTTTGGCATGCTAATCACTGCTACTTTCATGACTTGATGCTTCGAAAGTCATTCTTAACTAGGAGTTACTTTGAGCTTTATGGGAAATTGAGATGTATATTTCGTGGAGTTTACTAGATTGTCGTTCATGTTGCCACCTTAAAACCATATCATTTTACCCGTTAGACCTAATAATTTTTTAGTTTTGATTACTATTTTTTTTTTTTTTGAAATTCGATGAAATGCTTGTGTATGTATAAATTTGAATAGACTAGAAAATCTCCAGAATCATTTTCTCAGTTTTCTTATTTCTGCTTACAGGGTTGTACTAATTTGCTAAAGAATGCCTTTTATTTTGTTGCTAGATTTGTTCAATTCCATCCAACTGCCTTAGCTGATGAAGGCCTTCCCATCAGACCAACCAAGGCTCGTGAAAATGCTTTTCTGATAACTGAAGCTGTCAGGGGCGATGGAGGCATACTATACAACTCGGCAATGGAAAGATTTATGCCTTTCTATGATGACCGTGCAGAGCTTGCCCCAAGGGATGTGGTGGCAAGAAGTATTGATGATCAGCTTAAGAAGCGTAATGAGAAGTATGTGCTCCTTGATATTAGTCACAGACCAAGAGAAAAGATTTTATCTCACTTCCCCAACATAGCTGCTGAGTGTCTCCAATATGGCTTAGACATAACCCAGCAGCCAATCCCAGTGGTCCCTGCTGCACATTACATGTGTGGTGGAGTTCGTGCTGGTCTTCAGGGAGAGACCAATGTAAGAGGTCTCTATGTCGCTGGTGAAGTGGCATGTACTGGTTTGCATGGAGCAAATCGTCTCGCCAGTAACTCTTTGCTTGAAGCACTAGTTTTTGCACGAAGGGCTGTGCAGCCTTCAGTTGATCATATGAAGAGCACTGTTAGAGGTCGCAATGCCTTAGATGGGTGGGCTAGGCCAGCTATGCCCAAATCACTTGGGGACGTAGTATTGAGCAATATAATCTGCAGGACAAGAGAAGTAAGGAAAGAACTGCAGTCAATTATGTGGGAATATGTCGGAATTGTTCGTTCGACAACAAGGCTGCAAACTGCTGATAAAAAAATAGGGGAGTTGGAGTTGGAATGGGAAGCATTTTTATTTCAGCATGGGTGGGAACCAACAATGGTTGGGCTGGAGGCTTGTGAAATGAGAAATCTCTTTTGTTGTGCCAAGCTGGTGGTGAATAGTGCACTAGCCAGGCAGGAAAGCCGTGGACTTCACTACACCATTGATTTTCCATACTTGGAGGAAAGCAAGAGATTGCCGACAATTATTTTTCCCGGTTCACCACTAAATAGCACATGGAGTTCTCGGCAATTACACAGACAAGAAGTATGTTAACGTTGCTGGTGCAGACACAGTAGCATTAGTTATTTTAGGTACACCGCAGTTTCATTCCATTAATTGTCGAGTGCATGACAATAAATCGAACTTCTTCCTTATTATTTTTCCCTATGGTTTTTAATAATCTTCCAGTTATAGGTAAAAAGAATTTTCTTCCTGTCAATAGTTGACTCTCGAGTCACCCCTCTCACTAAGAGTGTGGGCGTTTGTGTGGTTTGGTTTGCCCCTCTGGTAGCTGTATAATAGGAAATCTCTTAGTCTATTTGATGTAGATTTTTGGGGTCTCTCAGGCTTATTTCAGCGTTTTGGACGCATAAATGTAACAGGGTCTGAAAATCTCCCCTTTGTTTATGCTCTGCAATCCATCGTGCGCCTCTGAGCTGATTTTACTGTGCTAGCAAACCCAAGTTTCAAGTTTGTAATGGGGAGCAGCTATCTGAAATGCTAATGCAAACTCGCAAGACCCAAAACATGCCTCTACTAGTCGACTTGACCCTCTTTTTAACATTCAACCAAACTATTGCCACTTGAAATGTAAAAACTCTGTGCTTAGATTCCCTTTTATTTTTGGTGAGGGGACAATTCAATCATTCAATGAGTTCTGAAATCCATCGGGTGGCCTAACTTGGTCTGCAAAATTAGAAATGAACAATGTTCTGATTCTCCAGGCTCTAAGTATCCTATCCTAATCAAGAAAAGGTTAACTGGACGACGACATATGCAGTGAACCTAAAATTTTTGCACATGATGGGTTCTTTTTGGGGTTGTGGGTGGGGACGAAGTGTGCCATTGAGTAAAACAAGTTGATTGTTTTTTTTTTTTATGACTCATATCCAACTTACGTTGTACTGTACCCAACGCAAGTGTCCCATTGACTGTTTATCAGTACGATTGGGAAATGGTAGGCAACCTCTTTTTTTATTTTTGTTTGCTTCTCCAATTTCTTGGACCACAGTGAATGTTCGTCTGTTCCCTCCATATAATCGGCCTACTTTGGTTCACGGGCTAGTGTTACTTTTCCATGACCCTCTTCCAGCACGTGGAAATTGCTGCAAGCTGAGAAATCATGCTGTTTAGGAAGCCAATTTTAGTATGGTTGCTGTATTTGATTGGGTTTGTGGCTGTTGGAGAAATTGGAGGTGCTGCTGCTGATGACAAAGTTGGCAACCCAACGCTAAAAAGATGCAAGTTCCCGGCATTATACAACTTCGGCGACTCAAACTCGGACACAGGAGGACGATCAGCGGCTCTAGGATTTGTGCCCCTGCCTAATGGGGAAACATTCTTTGGAGAACCTTCAGGCAGGCAATGTGACGGTCGTCTTATAATAGACTTCATTGGTAAGCCGCACAATGCCACAACATACGTTTTCTTCAATATTTTTAATGAATTTTTACAGTGGAATGAGTTACTAAGTTCGATAAAATCTCTCCTAAATGCAAATGGATGAACTTTTGACTATAAAACTGAGAATTAACAAATGTATATTTTGACGATCAAGAGAGTTGAATTCTGATGCATTTTTATACTCTTTAACAGCTGAGAAGTTGGGTTTACCGTACTTAAATGCTTATCTGGATTCCATTGGCACAAATTTTAGGCATGGTGCAAATTTCGCAACCGGAGGCTCATCCATCCTTCCAGGAGGATACAGCCCGTTCCACCTCGAACTCCAAATTGGCCAATTTTTACAGTTCAAAATTCGAACTTCTGCGCTCTATGAGAAACTTAGTCACAAGAGTGAGTTCTTCAAGATTCTTGCTCAATATGTTGTAGATGTAACTCCTGCATTTGTGACTCCTATAATGAATCTTTTAGGGAAAGTTCCGCCATTCAAGAGCAACCTTCCAAGGCCCCAAGAGTTCTCGGATGCCCTGTATACATTTGACATTGGACAGAATGACCTTGCCCACGGATTTCAGCATAGCTCAGAAGCAGAAACCCAAGCATCTATCCCCACTATCCTAGACAAGTTTGCCGAGGCAGTTTATGTAAGTTACAGCGGTCGCACTTTGTGTTGTGGATTGTTTAACTTCACTTCCTTTTTTCGAATGGAGTTTGACACTCTATTTCTGGAACCCCACCATGTTCCAGCAACTTTATAATGCAGGGGCAAGAAACTTTTGGGTACATAATACAGGTCCAATTGGTTGCTTGCCATACAATGTAATTTATTACCGCCCCAAACCTCACAATTTGGACAAGAACGGGTGCGTGGAGCCTCACAACAAGGTGGCTAAGGAGTTTAATAAGCAGCTGAAACAAAGGGTTGTACTGCTCAGGGAAAAACTTGAAGGAGCATCATTCACATACGTGGATATGTATTCTGCTAAATACTCAATAATTAGCAGTGCAAAATATTTAGGTAAGCTCAACCCGCCTGAACGCACACATTGAGACTTGATCTGTTGCAAAAAGTGTTCGATTTGATTGATTAATTAATGCACTTACCCCCCCCCTAAACGCCTTTGCATATTATATTAAAATTAAGTTAGGTTGATGTTCTTGAACAGAGTCTAACTGAGTCCGCTGCTTTTGTGTTCCAGGTTTTGAGGATCCTTTGGAATTCTGTTGTGGGAGTTATTATGGTTATCATATTGATTGCGGGAAGAAAGCAACAGTGAAT
The DNA here is from genome assembly GCA_016586305.1 of Ophiorrhiza pumila. Lineage (NCBI taxonomy): Eukaryota > Viridiplantae > Streptophyta > Magnoliopsida > Gentianales > Rubiaceae > Ophiorrhiza > Ophiorrhiza pumila. The sequence goes on from BLIW01000007.1 coordinate 1,403,292, forward strand.
GGAACAGTGTACGGAAATCCCTGTCCTAATCCGGCGAGGCGTATTAGCTGGGACGGCATACATTACACTGAGGCAGCCAATGTATTGGTTGGCAAGATTGTTCTAAATGGCTCTCTTTCGGACACCGGAGTTTCAATTCGCCAGGCTTGCCACGGTTCCACAAGAGAATAATCTCTCAGTTTGATAGATTATGCAAGTGTGTAATCAGAGTATAAATTAAGCATTCAATAACGTGTGTAATAGAGGCAGATTTATAAATAGACAGAAGGAATGCACACCAAACTCCAAACTGTCAAACAACCTTTGGTGAAAAATGAACATCAAACTAGCTCCACTGCTCCAGAATTCCTTCCAAGTGTCTGAAAAGATAGCATTTGGAATGGGCAGTTTGGTAGAGCAGAGCAGAACAAAGACAATGAAATTTCACCATTCAACTAAAAGCTAATCAACAAACTTAAGTACAAAGGAATTTCATCAACTGTTTGAAAAAATGAACATAACACAACATTTACATTCCGCTTCCTTTCCCCCCAACAATCTCGTAATAGACACACTTTGGACAGAATGGCTAAGAATTCATTCAGCACCACCCCCTCACCCCACCCAAAGTGGGAAAAAAATAAAAAGACAGACAAAGAAAGATCTCATAAAAAAATATACTTTACATCAAGCGAGAAGAACAACAAAATCACCAAAATAGTGGTATACTGCTATCACAATGCCGTAACCTCAGGGTTTTTAACAATGCCGATGATGCCGGAGTTGTTGTCAAGTAGAGTTTCCAGTGACATTGATCCTCGATTCCTTACTCTTCCTGCTTCTTTTAATAATTCAGCCAATCTTCGCTTCTCATCATTTACATCTGGATTTGCTGTGCCAAGCCTCTCCTCTCTCAAGCTAACCACATACTCCAAGATTTCAATTGCATCAACCGTCCTGACCAACCGAGTGTGTCAATTGAAGTGATGTACTTAAACTTAACAACTCAGGATAAGTCAAAATCTTCAAATAAGAAGAATAAAGCTTCTTAAAAAGAAACCAAGTTGTTATTGTTCTTCTTTTATACTGAAATCTAAGTGGGAAGAAGGATGTATGATGGGAAATACCTGCCCATGGCATCATAAGTGCCAGCAAGATTGCTATAAACCCCCAATGTGTCAGCATGATAAGGCCCGCATTCGGCCTCCAAGATGTTCCTTGCTTCTTCAAATAAATCTGCAGCTTCATTTATTGCATAGAGCTGTATGCATGCAAGTCCCATTTGGTTCAGAGCCATACCAAAAACGGCATTTTTCTTCTCTCCAACGGCACGAAATTTTAAAATTGCATTCTTTAAGGAGTTGTAAGAATCGCAATAACTCCCCAGAATGTAATACAAAACCCCAATCTGTGCTTCAATCCCTGCAATTATGCTCTGTTGACCGGGTGCATTCCCATATACTTTGATGGCCTTCTGGAGTAACTTGAGTGCCTCATCAGGCTCATTTATGGATTCATAAATAGCAGAAACATTAACAAGGCCGCTTGCAATTTCTTCAGGGGTACAACCTGGGATTGGATTATTAAAAATATGGAGTGCATTTTCACAGTAAGACCGGCATTCGCTGAACTTTCCTACCTTGTTGTGCAAATCAGCCAAACGGACATAGACAGAAGCAACTGACGGATGGTTATCTCCTTTGGTCGACTTGAACACGGTGAGAGCTTTCTGATAAGCAAAGATGGCCTCATCATATCGTGCCAACGACAGATATGCATCTCCTATATTGCAGTCTACAGCAGCCACATCTGCTTCCTGGCCATAGGCAGCCATGGCCATGCTTGCTAAAACATATTGCTCAAGAGCAGCTTCGTGATCTCCCTTTGAGTCGCAAATAAGGCCCAAAAGTCTCCTATCAGCCGCTTCTTCGGGAGAAGCAGGCGAGATATTCTCCGTATGGATATCAAGAGCCATTTGGCAAAGCTTTTCAGCCGCATCAAATTGCATGGCTTGAACGTGGGCTTCCGCAACATACCTGCAAGTCTCACCAAATCGAGGATCTTTTTCCCCAAGAACTTGTCTTTGAATCTCCAAACCAGCCATATAAAAGAGAATTGAATTCTCAATCTGACCCGTCATTGCATATGTATCTCCTAGTTGCATGCATCCTGCAAATTTAGCCAGCGAGTGGTTTTGGCCTAAATCCATCACAGGTAATTCAATGGATCTCTCAAGGAGCGGAATCGCATCGTTATATTGGCCTAATCTGCAGTATAGCGATGCAACAACATGCAAACACATCACAAATTCCAAATTTGGCTTCCGATTTGCAGATACCTCAAATAAGTTCATAGCTCGAAGGGCTAATTCAAGAGCTCCTTGAAGATTATCTCCCGATGAAATCAAATCCCTCGCCTGTTTAAGTATATATGGTGCAAGGTACGCTGCCTTGGATGTATCCTCAGCTCCATTCTGGACTTTGATTCCTGCTAAAGGAGAATTCCTTTCAATCTTGGCAGAGGACGTCGCATTTAGCTTCTTTGAATTCTTTCCAGCACGAGGGATGCCATTAAAAGATTTGCTCTTTAAACCTGATTTTTTAGATGCTTCAGACTCCAACTGCAAGCGGGAAGCCTTTTTGGCTTGGGCAAAAGCAGCTGAGGGCTTCTCACCTGCATTAAGATGCCATTTGATTTTCGGGAACTTGTCATCTTTACATTCTTTGTCTTCCTCAGAGCCACTATCCCCTGTTTCTTCCTTCTGTATAACCATCTCTTTCGTGAGCTCCACCTCTCCATAATCTCCTCCAGCAAGATACCTCAATTCAGAGTCAATCCTCGACTCCTCACCATAGGATAAAAAGCTAAGCCTGGACGGTGATTGGTCAGAACTCTGCATGTCGCAGACATTGTTGTACAATTGCTCAATAGAGGTGTCAACAGTCCCTTCAATGGCTAGATCAATCGAGTCCGTCTCAGGACTGTGAGTACTCAATGGACTTCTGGGAGATGTTAGTGCGAAAATTTCTTTATGAGGCACGTAGTGCCCTTTGAATTCTCTTGCATTTACTTCCTCCATGACAAACTGAGTCATCAAGAAACGCCTAGGAAATTCCCGCTCCTACCGATCCTACACATGAAATGAACTCGTATTATTAACACTTGTACAGGAAAAAGTTCAAAAGTAGTGACCCATCCGGCAGCTTACAATTCCATGTCAATGATTGAATTGCCTCACCAACATAAATAAGTTCATCATTCCAGCCATCTCCTACACATATTTAGACCTACCAACTTTCACTATTACTTTTTAGGTAATAACCAGTGAGAAGCAGAGCAATCTTCCAACATTTTATGGATTATAGATTATTTCTGTTCCATTGACGTTTTCATTTATTGAACAGAGTTTATCACGGAATTCAACAATTCTTTCCACGGATATTACACAAATGGATTAGCAAGACATAACCTTTCAAATACTATTAAAGAAGGCACAAAATACCCACCGTATTTAATTCTCTGTGCAGCAAGAAACGTAAAAAACGATAAGAATTCATGATTAATAATGACTAAATGATCGTATATTGAATAGATAAAAGTAACAGGAATGAAACTCACCTGTGAATGAAACTCCAAATTCCAAGCTTTTATTCTTCTGGGAGGACACGAGCAGCAATGAAAAGCAATGTAAACAGAGATTGAAATGATGATGCCTCCCTTTGGGTTTCTTTAATATGATAAATGTATATATATAAGATAATGCAGAGCCCAATGGAAACAAAATCAAGAAAATGGAAGATAAGAGTTAATACAGAGAAATTTTTATATAAGTATGGATGAATAGGTGGGGTGGGGTTGCAGAGAGGTTGGAATGTTGAAGCATGAAGGGGACCTGTCATCTGCCACCAATATCACCACCGGTTACCATACCCGCCGAAATTCTTCTGTAAATTTTGGCTTTTAAATTGTTTTTTTTTTTTCTTCTGTCTTTCGCTGTGGACTTGTCATGCTAGCTTGGCGCGATTAACGGCTTTTCAACGACGAATGGTTACAGTTATTCAACTGACATGTGGGTGATTCGAAGAAGCTATGGGCGTCTGCCACGTTGGGAGTAATGTTGGAATATCCATGGCGTGGCTTTAACCTATTGGGTGTAAAATTTGAACAGCTTTTGCATTTAACGTACCTCATGTGAATGGATCATTTTACCTGTGAATGATGGCACGGACAAAGTTGAAGGGAGAGTTGGTTGGACATTTTAACAAGGGAACTACAATGATTAGGACGGCGTAGTTTCGAAGGGGGTATGGCTGATGGCTCCACCAAAGTCCACAGTACAGAATGAGCTGGATGTAGCCAGCCTTTTTGCACTTCGGGACCAATGGGCAATGCCAATGCCGCATCAAACGTACATGGCTGCTGCTTGCCTGCTTCTTGGATCTCAATTCTCAAGTCCTCTATACTCCTGTTGGAGATCAATCAAAGTTAAAACTAGGATAAACTATATTAGAGACCATTAAATTATTTTCATAGTATGCTTTTGATTAGTGAACTTTTTCTTGTTTTACTTTGGTCACTCATTTAATAAAATTGATATAATTTTGATCATTCTATCTATTTTGGCCGTTAAAATGAGTCTTACATGTAGCTAACGGCCAAATTATAGTTAACGGTCAAATTAGATAGAATGATCAAAATATATTATTTTGCATATATGAGTGATTAAAGTGAAAAAAAAAAAGTTATGTGATTAAAAGTATAAGATTGAAATAGTTTAATGCCTTACCCTTAAAACTACTGATAAGGGTTTTTTTTTTTTTTTATAATATTGCTCCCCAACTTTTTTTTTTTTATGGTTGGGTAATCATTTTGTAATAAAGAAGATGAGGAAGCTTAGTGCAATATTAATTATTCACTATATATATATTCTTTTAAATAGATAAATTTAAGGCCTCGGACAGTTTGGTTGATAGAAATTAAGTTAGAATTAACGTTGGACATCCTAAAAATCAAAGGTTAACAACATGACAATTAATAATCCCTTGAGATGCATGGATAGTAAGGCAAGCTCCGTTGAACTGAGTGGCGGGGCTCAGCAATTAAAAAAAGAGAGAAATTGTGCCCATTGATGAAGGCGACCTTGCACAACCGTTCACATGCTCGCTGCTAAAAAGAGATAAATCTTTTTCCATTGCAAGGAAAACGCCCTGATTTCTTGTTAAATATCGTTTATAAGCAAGTTGATGCTGTTTTCTTGAATTAAAGTAGAAGCAAAAGCAACATTAGTCATTTCAATGGAGTTAAGAAGCTATATAATTAGGTGCGTAGCCTAATTCACACACACACATATATATATATATATATATATATTTGCAGGTAATTTTGTTGGTGGTTCATCTTAATTTGCAGTAAATGACGTGGTCTCATGTGACATGTCTATGGCGGTTGAATTGCCTGAATTGTAAGTAACACACGTTGAAAATGCATGTCAAGTGCGTTATGGGAGTAATATTTTGCTTCGTGAGACACCATCTTCAGTAGCGGTGATGTATAAACTATACAAGCGACTGCACTTTCAATGCCGGGATGCACACTCAAAGCATCTTTAATTTATTATTATACACAACCAACGAATTAATGCTAATAGTATCTGCAGCTTCAACGATATACAGTAGTCAAATTTGGACAGTTTATATAAAGAGTGTAATGGTAGAGATCATGACTACTAAAATTTAACTCAAACTGCAATTTATGGATGATATGTGTGTGTGTGTGTGAGAGAGAGAGAGTAAAAGTGACAATCATATCATATCCAGTTAAGGTATTTATGTACTCGACCTTTTTGGATGCTAATAACCTAAGAAAGCAAACTGGATATGTATCAAAGATTTTAGCATGTAAGTATTAAGTATATCTAGGAAAAGATTTCTAATTTTAGCATTGGATGCGCATTGTATAGGACAATGAGGAGCAAGTTTGAGTTGGAACCGTAATTTCAGGATGGATTAATTGCACAAAGCATGGATTAAGGGAGGACCAAATTAATCTTTCTTTCGGAAATGTAGGATCCTCACACATTCTAATTTCTACAACGATGATGATTCGTGTAAAAAGAAAATGCATAATGCATGCGATAGAGTTAGCGTACCCCCATAACACACCAGAACAAGAGTCCAGATTCTCTGTCCAATATTTATCTAGTCCTATTCTGTCTAACGTTTAAAACTACGTAATTTCATTAAAAGTAGGGACTAATTGTATAAATATTATTAAAATTACTTTAAAATTATTAGACCCTAACCAAGAAATTAGTGAACCATACGACGTAGTTTTAATTAGGACAATAAGACAGATAAAATCTTAGACATAAGATACCGTGTCAAAGAACAATGCCAAACGGTGGAACAGGGAACGAAATTTCTAATAATTGTCTCCCATCCCATCCTGTGATCCTATGCATGAAATTTCGGAAACTTCCAGGATAAAAGCAACACCCATGAGCCATGAGCCATAACCCATGACCCACCCAACAAATCATTAGTTTAAAGTAAGGTAGCAATATTAATGTAGTGATCATTGGGTATCTCAACTTTTGAACTATTTTAAGCGAACCCAAAAAGATTGGGGAATTAATTAAGATTAATTTAGCAGTGATAGTAGTAGAGAGTTGTTCTGTTTAATCAATCCCCCAAACAAAACAAAACAAAACAAAAAATAAGGAACATTAATGTTATATACGATCGATAACCACAGACTCACAGTATATTCTCAAGGTACAACAACCTGCTCGGTTGTTAGGTCCATGCGAATCAATGGTTTAGGTAACTGTGCAATCATATTGGACGCAGCAAACTTATTTCATTTCTAATTTTAGTTTCAACTACAATTTATTGCATGCATGCTTTTTTCTTTGTTTTTTTGTTGGTTGATTCGAATCTATAATGCATGCATTAGGCGGCCGTGAGACCGGCCGGAAGAGGGGTCGACCTCTTCCTTCTATAATGCATCAGAAAGTTGTTGTTAATTAGTACTTGATGAAAGCTTAAACGGTGGTTATGGCAACAAATAACAAAAGTCAAATTTACTGCAACAAAAAAGAGAATCATGATGAGCTACCAAATATAATATGCAAAGTCTAAATCCATTCCCAATAAAATACATAAATAAAAGGTATCCGAACTAGCCTAGTAGTTAAGGAATTAGCTTATTCCGGCTTCTAAATCTTGCGTTCTAGATTCATTTTCGTTTCCATCTAGCCGTAATTTGTTCATTTCTAAGAACTGAGATGAATTCCTAAACCAAATCTTAATTATATAACAACATTAATTTATTCTTTTCTCGATGTGCATAGGCACATAGCTCATACTGTGATTTCATTGACTACATATGTTGATCATTCTTACAGAAAAGCTCCACAACACGATAATTACCACAATTCCAAGAAAATTACAGTTTAATTCCATCGATCCCATCAACTAAAGATTGTTCAGAAGGAGCGCATGCAACCAATTAGTTCGTGCATAACCATTTAGCGGTTGTCCATGGTTTCATTTGCCACCGAATTTCACTGATGCCTTGTAATCATTTTGATCTCCTCTGGGCTCTAATTTGTTGCTCTTTCATAAACGAGTAAAGTTGATGGATTCACGAGTTGTCGATATCTCGTTCTTTCTCAAATCATGTCAGCAATTGGTTTTTTGGATTTGGTCAATTGTTATGCGCATTACAACGATGTGTATCAAATGTACATTGTTTGATTCTTTAGTTTTATCGTTATCAAGGTATCAAGCCAACTTGATGAAGTGGATCCTAATCGATAAAGCAATTCCTTTCTCTGTATATCTGTCGTTTCGTAAACTTTTCATTTGTGGCTGAGTCCGACTACTAGAGCATCTCCAATTTCAAAAAATTCCCCTTTATCTTCCGTTTGACTTCACCACAAAATGTATGAAAAAAGAAAAAATAGAAGTGAAAGAAGACAGTGAAAAATTTGACAACAGCCATGCCCAGTAGCGGAACTAAGGGGCGTGCCGCACCTTCCTTTTGGAGAAGAAGGTAGTAGGATTTCTTCTCCACCAGTCTAGCACCCTTTAGTGCCGCCCGCCATTCGCCTCCCGGCTCCGCAGCTTTACAAATTCAGAACTTCCTTGCTTTCCTAGAAGAAGATGTATTGAATTCGTTGTTTTTTTCATTCTAAAGTTAAATGACGTCATTTTGTTTTAAACGATGTCGTTCTAATTAAAAAATCTTTTATTCTTAAATATAAGTTAAACGACATCATTTAAAATAAAATGACGTCGTTTTACTTATTACGAAGTTAAAAAAAAAAAGATAAAATGACGTCGTTTTACTTATTACAAAGTTAAAAAAAAATCTTGCGTGATTTTAATAAAATTTCTTACAGCAATCAAGTCTAATTCTTATTTTTACTCTGATATCTCTCGCTCTCTTGTACCCTCTCTCCCAAACTCCCTATCTTCTCACAATCTCATATCTCTAGATAGAAAATCAACTCTTTGTCTCATTTCTTTAGTTTCGGACCTCCATTGGTAGTCAATTCTAATATGCTAAAACTTATTTCGTTGCCATTAGCAATGATTTTGGTGTAAATTTTTTATGTTTTAATTTTTTCTAATATTAGTAATATATATTTTTTTTTGTAAATATTTTTGTGAATTGTAATTGATTATTGTGATTGAATGTTTATTAATAGATATTTGTGAATTGTGTTTGTGATTAATTAATTTTAAATTTATAAATTATATTTATTTATTACGAAAAAATAAGAGAGCTTGTAATTCTTTTTGTCAATTTTCATCATAGAAAGATTTTTTATCAGTTCGATACTTTAGCGTTACATATATTTATTTGGGTCATTCTCTTGTGTGACCGTATCATATATAAGACTTGCATATTAATTTTACTCGTATAAAATATAAAAAATTAGCATATAAACTATTAAAGATTATATAAAATATAAAAAATAAGTGTATTAGCGTATAAAATATCAAATATCAGCGTACAATGTGTAAAAAATTATTGTATTAGTGTACGTATAAGTATAATTCACTTATATGAGAGGATCTGAAGAATTTTTGGGTATTTATTTTGTGAGAATTTTTTTTTCCGATTATACAGTTAAGGCTTCATAAAAATATGTTCTGGTTCCACCACTGTCAATGCATGGGCAAAAATATTGTAACGGCAATGGACGAACTGGTAGCTACTTAAGCTCTACCACAAGATAAATCCCATGTTAATTAGGGATTAAACCACAAGTTGATAAAGTGGGAACGTGAAAAAAATATTATATGCTTATTAATCATATCAAACGATGATCGATTAGTGTACGAAAATATATTCTTGAACAATTTTATTTTCTTTACGTTGTCAACTTCCATAATTTGTGATTAACCGCCTAATTAATATGTACAATGTGGAAATGTCAAAATGATGAGTATGTATAAAGTATAAACTTAAACCACGTACATATTTTAGAGGGAAGTGGATCTTTATTATCATAATTGATGTATTATTTTCTATTACGACTGCATGACTGAGCTACATTATCAAATCATTTAACAACTTTATTTTTCTTGATGATGTAGCCTGATCATGCAAGTGTAATAGAGAGTGATACATTAATTAATTCTGATAAATAGGATCCAGGGCCATTTTGTAGTCGGAAGACCTGCCCGTAATATATAAAATGATGATCGACGTTCCCAGTTACACAAATTGGACGGCAGAATGTTGCAGGATTCTACATATGTCCATTCCCACTCGTTCATGTGCATTTATCTTTTTCTTTGCTAGCTTTTTTGACCATGTATAGGGTTGACGAATCTTATGCTTTTCTCTTTTTTTAATTTGATACCTTTTGCCCTTTTTTTTTTTTTCTGGAGAATTGAAATATAAACGCATGCATGCAGCAAGAGATTGTTAGAGTAGTCTTAGAGAGTGATGATAGAGATGCATGAGATAGAAAGGGAAGGCAGCATATTTATGCTTTTAGATCTCACGTACATACATTTTTCATGTACTAGTTGCTTTGAGTATTGAATTAATCCTTGGCATATATCCATTGATTCTCTTCGAAAGAACTCGCATCATGACTTTCTCTCTATCGATCCCTATCGAGGTTTATATATATATACACTTGTACATTTGGCAAAAAAATCATCAATCCATGACCCACATAAGTAACTAGAGCAATTAAAGAAATACTAGAAGATGGAGTTGATGATCTCAAAGAGATGGAATTAAGAATGGACCACCACCGGAATCAATTTATGATGAAACTAAAATATTCTAAATGTTGGATCTTTTCAGTGTGGTATCTGCAAAAGCGCGAATATTAATGAATAATGATCCCACCTTTGTCAAAAGAAGCCGATGGATCGATCTTTTACTCTTGTTCCTGTTGTTACAACTCATCGTTTTTGTTTTCCAAAGTCAAACCGATCGTCTTCTTTCCCCCAGCAGCAGCAACCCATACCACACCATACCCCCCCCAACCCACTGCTCCATGCTGATTAGCCATACCAAGAATAATGCGTAGTTGATGAGGTCCTGAACAGTACTGAGCGTTGTACATGTAAGCTGTATACCATTGGATTACTCCTTGCCTACTTGCCTCCTTGCCTCCTTGAATATGTTATCATCTAAGATGTACCTTTGCCGAAAGTGTTTTTTTTTTTTTCTACAGTTTCTAAATCCATGTTTTAACTTTTTATCTAAATGTTCCACTTAGTTCATTCCTTATCGTGACACTAACCAAACCAAGAGGATAAACAATGTCAAGAGTGATGATCGAGGTAAGAAAATTACAGAGAGTAGTTGTAAAATTTCAAAGTAATCTATCCATCAGGTGAATTAAAGAAGCGTTTGAGGTGAAAAGTAAATGACTAAGATTGAGGAACGATAGACATGATTGACATTCTCCTATAATTAATAGGGGATGTGGTATGCACATGATATATATGTCATATATCATGTTTACATGAAGCAATATTATACTATAATTTAATCAGAAAATATTTGGGGCATGGATCCCTAATCTATAAAATATAATTCCAATATAATAATATATATATATATATATATATATATATTGAGAATTTAGGCACATTTCCTAGTACCAAACAAAAATGTAAGAGATGTGATTGCAGATTAATTAATTAATAGACAACATGATCTACCAGCTTATCATAATAATGTCCCTTTCCCATCTTCCCTATTAGGACTGCCCCCACTCCATTTGCCAAACAGGAAAGATATCCATCTTCCATATACTAAATTAGTCGCCAGAACCCACAAGTATGGTAAGATAAATGTACAAGTGTAAAAGTAGGATTATCATGTTGGAATATTGAAGGGTTTATCGGTGGATATCATACATACATTATTTGATTTTGATGGTAATATAATCCAACTGTGTACGATAATCCACCTATGAAAATGACATGCATATATATATATGAGGAATTCTTAATTTGAATACACAATCGGGTGCAAATGCATGCGATACTAAAGCAAGACGTTGGAGCCTAAAATGTACTTAAAACAATAACAAATTCTATTAGCTAAAGCTCGACGTGGGCACAACTCCAAAACAATGGATGACAACGAATGTAATATTTTGGCATTAGACTGCCGTGTATAGCCCTGTCAACATGCATGGTAAATTTGACAGGGTTTTTTTACTGCAAGAGAGAATAGAGCTGGATTGCGACACATAAAATTTAAAAAGAATAGAGTTGGATAGTGTAGACCGAATCCAGTGCAGGGATTGGTCTGGCATAAATAATTAATGTCATCACCATCATCCAGGTATCTTTTTATCCTCAGGCTCAGGCTCAGGCTCAGGTTGGAGAGAATATTTTTCCAACTCGTATAAATACCTTGTAACTCCCCCCACTTCCCTCCTCAGGTGCCTTTCCTATCTTCTCCATAATACGTAGTGAAAAACACTGGTGCCACCGCATCCATAATCCTTTAATCATGGACGCAAGATACGAGTCTTCTGATACTCTGAGGTACGTACATATCTTCCTTTCGCATGCCCCATAATATTACAGCCCCCCATGCCATCCTTTTCTTTTTCCTCGCTTGCTTCTTCTCTAAAGTACAATAAAATATTCATATTGTACCACACGAACGAGTTAAAGCAATAATTTTAAGCATCTCAAGATACAAAATTAATAATTCCGTTGTCAAATATATATCAGGAACAAATGTGCTGCATGCTATAGACAGTTCAACAAAATGGAGCATCTTGTGGAGCACATGAGGATTTCATATCATTCAATTCATGAACCAATATGTGGGATTTGCAAGAAACATTGTCGATCATTTGAATCCCTCAGAGAACATCTTATAGGTTCATTTTTTCTCCTCCTTACCATAAGTTTTCGTACATGCAAAATATTATTTTCACCACTTCTTTTGTTTTTTGAATAATTGAGTTGTTGCTAACATACATGTACTATTGCAGGGCCATTGCCCAAAGCTGAATGCGAGAGGATTTTCAAGGACCGCGGATGCGACCTTTGCTTAACAATCCTTAATACTCGCAATGCGCTCTGGACACACAAGGAAACGTGCCAATTCGCTCGTACAAACAATGTATAAATTTCAAACCCCATCAAAAAACCGTAACATACTAGTATATCTTTACATTTTTATATATATATATAGTGTACATAAATGAAAAAAAAGTGGGCAAAACTTACTGATCTTTTTTCTCCAAGGGTGTTCTATATCGTATGGCTAACCTGGGCATACATGATGAAATGAGGATTGACAACACCAGAGCAAAAGTGGTGGCACTTGCTTGCAAAATGGTTGGCGGTGGCAGTGATGGCTCTTTAGACCTTTGTGCTAGAGTTTGCCTCATCGACGAGTATGAAAGGATAATCTTCCATACTTATGTTAAACCACAACTTCCCGTCACCAATTACAGGTAATTAATGGCACGTAGAGCAGCCAAACAAGTTCCAAGATTCCTGCATGCGTGGAATTATTTACATGACCAGTGTATATATCTTAGAATTCGATTTTCTGCAGGTATGAAACAACCGGAATACGTCCGGATTTTTTAAGGGATGCAATGCCGTTGAAACATGTTGAGAGGAAGATTCAGGATTATTTATGCAATGGGGAACCAATATGGCATATCCGTTCTAGAGGAGGAAAGGCTCGGATTCTTGTGGGGCATGGTCTGGATCATGATCTTAAGTGCTTGGAAATAGAGTATCCAGCAATTTTGATCAGGCAAATATTAATTTAAGCAATCGTGCATGCGGTGAATTTCATTGAACACTAATTATGGCATTAATATAATGATCACTTTTGTGCAGGGACACAGCAAAATATCCGCCATTGATGAAAACAAGCAAGCTCAGCAACTCACTCAAGTATTTGACAAAAGCATATCTTGGGTAGGTAGTACTATATATATATATATAAGTTTTGAGCTCTTTAATTTTAACTTCAAATTTAATGAAGATTATGCATAAAACTCTGATAGCTACGATATTCAAACGGGCATACAAGATCCATATGAAGATTGTGTTGCTACAATGAGGCTGTTCACGAGAATGAGATCGCAATTTCACGACAGGGTCAGGGAGGACTACCCGCTCTCTACAGACCAACAGAACCGCAACAATTTTGCGTCATGGCGACAAAATGAGCTTGAGAGGATGATTCCTGAGAACTTGTTAGAGATCTCGAGGTCTGACTACTATTGCTGGTGTCTGGATTCAACCCAAAACAACTCTTGAATTTTACAAATTAAAGTGGGGGGGATTAATTATTAGGATTTGCTAAGATCCAACAACGTTGTAGTTGCATCGATCCTTAAAACACAAATTCATCGCCATGCAAATTTTATATATAAAGCAGATTATCTAATTATTAATTATTATTAATGTAAAATGCAGCATATATACTGTACAACCTGCGTATCTACGGCAATTCATTAAATAATAAAATGATTTTTGACTCGTGATTTCGTATTTCAGTTCTAGTACTACTTCTAATTTGAACCGTATGTATTATGTTTGCATTTTGTTGTTCCCGAAAATTTTGTAGAAAAACACAAAATATCATGAAACCATGGATGTCCTGCTGTTATATATATATCCACCACACTTATTAAGAAATGAATAAAATCTCTCCAATTAATACTGATAACCATCAAAAACTTATAATTAATGCATACGATGGAAATGCTTGTAATTGATGCTCATATATATTTAAAGAAATGTACAATCGTACTCTTATCTTAAAACGATATTTAATTTGTAAAATCAATAAAAATTCACTTAAATCTGATCAGGATATCTTATGACTCTATTAATCAGTACTAATTCGGAATCCAACCGGATACCACGTTAGAGTTGACGTCTGTGATCGGATCGACTGACCATATTCCATATTAATGCATTCATCATTTTGGGAACATCATCATGGAATTTGTAGAAAGTACTAGCTGATATTGAAGTCAACGTCAAGAGTAGTGTAGTGGGGCTTACGTGAAATGGACACATCATCCATCATGGCTTTCTTGGTCAAAGTTGGGATCAATCATACAAGTTCTAGGATGTTCTTACTAAATATCCAAGAAAACAAAATATTAAAAACATGCAATTGATGGATGCATTATGCATACAAATTTTAATTATCTTATGGTAAGTTACAAAAATACTTATAAGTTTCTCACAACTACTTGTGCACAAATTAATTCATGCATGGAGTTCTAATTAAATAGGACGTACAATAATTAATTCTCGAACCCGTCATTAAATAGGATCATTTTAGCATTTTATAGTCTTATGTTTAAAAAAAAATAGAGTAACGATAGACAAATTAAAAAATATTAATAAAAATTAATAGTAATTTATATAAAATGCAAAATTAGATATGTTTTATCAATTAATGTAGCAATTTATAAAAAATTGACATACATCATTTTAATTAATTATCTTACATTTAAAAGTTAAACTATCATGGCAACCAAGTGATAAGTGATAAGTGTTTTTTATAAAGTGTATATAATTTTGTTATTTTTATACATGAGAGTGGATTTTATCATTTTATACAGATTTCAGTGTCTATCGTTACTCACAAAAATAACATGTGCATAACACCGAAATGTTTTTATTATTTTGTGAAATTCAACATGAACTAATAAAATACATATGTAGGTGCACTATTGTAATGAGCCAGCCGGCCGGCGGCATTGATTTGTGAATCAGGGAATTGGATATATGACAACTTTTCCGGTAGCTCTGCCAGTTTCAAGAAAGGAAAACGCTTCAACAGTTCGAGAGAATGGAAAAGGGCCCTTAGGGTCAACCACTGGCTTAACCTTCTCCTCTTCAAGGTAAGGTTTGAGTTTGTTTAAGATAGAAGCGGTTGAATTGAGCACAAAGATGAAAGCCGGAGGAACCACCGGACCAATGATCGTCACCACGCTTCCACCTTCTTTTATTGCCTTTGCAGCCTTATCACCCTCCCCTGGTTGTTTTGTTTTTGGTTTTTACATGCATGCATGCCAAGAATCAGCAACAAATTATTATTCATTTATTCCAGACTGCAGAAATTAACAAACACGTACAGGAAGATCGATCTTACGTACGTACCGACAGTGTCATAAACCACGTCAAATTTCTCTGGCAGAACTTCATAATTCTCCTTTTTGTAGTCAATGGCCAAATCCGCCCCTAAACTCTTGAGTAACTCCAATTTTCCTGCACTAGAAGTGGCTGCGACTCTTGATGCACCAAATACATGCTTTGCTAGCTGCATCAAAGCAATAAGCACGAGCTAATTTCTCATTTAATCCTCGCATAATGCATTAATCTTCAGAAAACATGATATTGGACAAGGACTGGATTTACGTTTTGAGACTGAGCAGTGCTGCTACTATTTCTTATTAATTAATTGATCATCGTCCAGGAATTGGAATTGGAATTGGGTATTAATTAATTACCTGAATGATGAGGGATCCAACACCGCCGGCACCTCCCAGAACAAGAATAGATTTACCAGCAGCAAAACTAGCGTGTTCAAGGCCCTGATATGCTGTTTCAATGGCGAGGGGAAGACTGGCAGCTTCAGCAAAACTCAAATTCTTGGGTTTCAAAGCAAGTAGCTTCTCCTCCACAGCGGTGTACTCTGCCAGCGACCCAGATCGCTTTGGATTCTCCAAAGCCTGCTCATTTATGTCTCCATACACTTCATCCCCCACCTTGAATTCCTTCGCTTTGCTTCCCACCTTAACTACCACTCCCGCCAAATCATATCCAGGAATAGTCTACATATATACCAAATGTTCAAGATTCATTAACCAAACAATAATTAATGTTGTTTAATTTAGAGAATGGTAAAAACTACAGAATTGAAAGAAGGGTGAAGTGATCAGAAAATAATTAAAAAAGAAAGCATCTTTTAAGGTTACCGGGAGAGCAGAATCAGTGCGCTTGAAGAAACCAGCCATGCGCTTTGCATCGACTGGGTTTAATGCGGCAGCAACAACTTTGATTAAAACTTGGTCATCGTTTACGTCGGGAACGGCTACCTCGGGTTCAAACTTTAGGACATCATCGGGCTTCCCGTATTGGCTATATGCCCAAGCCTTCATCGCAGCACTACACTTAATACAAGTTTGGCAGTTGATTATGACGGTTTAGTGGGCGGAGATTGGGAGTGGATACCAGATTATCAACCCCTTTGTTCTTTAGCCATCAATGCAATTGTATGTATCGAGACGGCAATTGGTTTAGATTCATTCCCTTTCTCCCTTACAAGGAGTATCTATTTCTATCCTTTCGGACTTGGGAATTGGCCCCGGTTGGTTTACAACAATTAGTAATGCACAATATTATGGTATTGAATAAAAATTTATATAAATATTATTATTTTAACTTTAGTTTCCAAAATAAATAAATCAAAATGTTTTACCTCACAAACTTGCCAACGTAAGATACCAATTTTCTGTATCATTTGTTGTATCATTTCGTGTAATACTTTTTATAAATGATTGGTAAACAGCAAGAAATAAACAATTTTACATATCTCAAAATTTTATATGTTTATTTCGATACATCAAATCTATTGCGAATCTTAACATAATACTCTTTATAAATGAACGATAATAATGAGTAAAAAATAATTAGTTTATATATGTTAAAATCTTATATAGTATACAACCCCAAGATTGCATATTAATGTGAAGATTATCAAAACAGACCAAATCATTGATACAAGAGGACCAAATCACACCGAAAGACCGAATCCACAAAAATAAAGATTAGATCCTGAAGACCACAAAAAGGCCCAATCCTAAAAAGTAGGCAAGGCTTTGATCAGTGATTTATCTTCATTCCATGAATTAAAAGTTTATTCAAAACTCAAAAAATGTTACACATATATATGTAATATGTTACAACAGAACAATGGCCAGAAAAATTCTGGCCTCCATTTACAAAGTTCAACCAGGAACCAGGAGTTGACCTAAAGAAACATGTGCTCTTTATATTAAAGTACTTACTATTCACTAAAAGAACAAGAAAAAACCTTTTTTTTTTCCAAGAAAAGAAAAAAATGCACTGCTGCGTTCATATGACACATCACATCCTTCAAAGAAAAGTCTTTTGTTCAAACAAACTTGAAGATGTTTAAACTAAGTTGATTTGGAAGTGCAAAGGCCATAACCAGAGATAAGAGAACTGGATGCTAGAGCAGCAAACGCAAGGAAGGACATTGACACAGCTGTGCTTGCCATATCTGGGAATTTGTCCTTGCCCCAATTTGATTCCCAGTCTTCAACTCGAGTAGCAGCAGAAGATGATGCAGATATTAGAAGATACGAAATCATCTGTACTCACAAACCAAGTTTAGGCCCTCAAAGTTAGATAGATAATCAAGTCTTGTCATTTAAATGGATACATTTGAAAGCAAAGGATTCATCACTGAACTGAACTGAATTTAGTCATTGGATTGCTAAAGGATGGACCTTAGCAACTTCCAAATCCAGACACTACACTATGATGTGGTGAACAACTAGTACGACCCACAAAAAAAAATACTACTAATAAGATAAGAAGCTGCCCCCCATTCACATCCATTTTACCATCACAAAAGAATGGCTTTGGTTTCTTGCAACCTCAAAACAACCTAACAGAGGAATGATTCATTTCAACCTCGTCTTATCCTTTCTTCTACTGCATTGATTACAATTAATAGTAATCTGGTCAGCACATTAACAACGACAATGATGACACATTACCAATCCCGCATGGACCTCAATAATCTAATCAGAGATAGATTCGGGTTATAAGGCACAATGATTTCCTCTCCCAAATTGAAATGTCCAGTTGAAAAAGAGATGTTAACAAATTGAGCTGAGTCTACTCAAAGAATATACTACACCAAAACTCATAAAAGAATGATAAAAAAAAAAAGAAAAGATATTGACTTTCTTGCCTGATCAATAGCGAAATCCAAGAAGTATCTGAAATGGTTCAAGAGAATTGAGCTACCAGTGGATAATTGGTAAACAAGATCCAACGCCTGTACTCCAGAGTAAACAAATCCTATTATATTCACTGACATGCAGTACCTGAGAAATACACATACACGCACAGGAGGTTGTATATTATGCCTAATATTCTTTTATTTCCACTCACTTTCAGCGTAAAAACGCAAAGAGAGAGATGAACGGACCTGAACTCCTTGTATCGGTCGAATGAATCAAGTGCCCAACCTTGATTTTTATTAGTAGCCATCACAGAGAACGAAACCAAACTAAACAAAAATCCAAAAACCCTAAACCCTAAAGCCGTCTTCTTTACCATTTGCTCTCTCTTTGCACTCTTCAGAATCGATAGCGACGGCCTAAACCTCTGCCCACTTCCTCCATCCTCCCCACCCTCTTCCGCAATTACGACTTGCCCACTTCGATCTGCCTTCTTCTTTAGCGGCGTGGGCCCGTCAAACGCGTAACGATTGATCACCAGCGACGGGGCCTGAGGCTTAGGCGTGAATTTTTCAGGTGGGTTCTGAGATGGGGACGACGGAGTGGTTTGATCTTCTCTTATGTGAGTTGGGGATGATCCATGTGTAAGAGAGGTATGATCGGAGGAAATCGACGATCCCTCAGGCGAGTCTCTCGGAGACCTTTCCGGCAGTGGAGGTGGCTTAAACTCTCCGCTATTATTGTACGAGTCCACATCCAAATCTACCTTTTCTGAGGATGAGAACTGCTTTCTTGATTTCTCCATATTTGTGTTAAGAGATCATGGAAACTAAAGTATGGCCATGAATCTTTGAATAACAACTATGGAAAAAAGGGCAGTCAGCAGTCAGCAGTCAGCAGTGAAGAGTGACGCAGATTTGAATATTAATGGAGCACAAGAAGAAAACGACGGTTTTGGCAGTTTATTTCATATACAGTACTACACCGAAATAAATAGAAAC
Source organism: Ophiorrhiza pumila (assembly GCA_016586305.1). NCBI lineage: Eukaryota > Viridiplantae > Streptophyta > Magnoliopsida > Gentianales > Rubiaceae > Ophiorrhiza > Ophiorrhiza pumila. The sequence continues at coordinate 1,422,759 of BLIW01000007.1, forward strand.
TTCAAAGGTGTAATAGCGCGAGTTGCAACGAGTCAATTTTCTGGCCCCTCCCTCCGGCATTTATCGAAAATATTTTAAAAATATTTCCAACTGCCGTCGAATATTGAACGATGATAGTAGTATGAACACGTGTAAGTTAAAGCCGTAAATAAATATATATATATATATATTGCTATTCTGGTAAATTAGCCAACGATTATAGAGATAATATTCCAACTACTTTGTGAGCGGAGTTAACCCAATGATTAGAGAGTTAATATTCCGACTTTAGAATGTAGACTTCATGAGCGGAGTTAACCCAATGATTATAGAGTTAACATTCAAACTTCTAAGAGCGGAATTAGCTCAATGTTGAGAGAGTGAATATTTCGACCTCAAAATTTACACTTCTACGTGTGTTAAAAAAAAAAAAAGAATCCACTCTAGAGTGAACTGTAGGAATTCGATAAGGTTAAGTTCATTTCCCTAATTCTGTGATTGCTTCAAAGAGTACACAAAATCAACCGAAACGATTTTGCAGTGATGCATAGAAAAAATAACTATAAACAACATAGCAATGCTACAGCCTACAGCTTCATGTTTTTCCCTACAAAATATCTTTAAATAACCTGAAAATTTGAGAAGAATTCGTGTGCTTCATGGTACCGATCTAGGACAACGTTGTAAAGCGGGTGCACTTGTTCCAGTAGATTAGAATAAGAGCCTAACACATCCCCAGGCAGTGGTGGAGATTCAGCATCCGCTGACGAGCAATATTGACAAACCGATAAACCACTTAGACAGTAACAGGTATGATAATGATCCCTACTCTTCCCAGGTTTATCTCTAAAACCAGCCTCCTCCTGCATCAACCACATCTTATGAGCACCTAAACTGCGTGCAAGCAAAATGGCTACAGAACAAACAATATGAAACCAATGCATTCTCGTAAATGTCATAAAACATTAGGCATACCCCCACCCCCAAGATCAAAGATTCCTAGTCGTGACGAATCTAGTACCTGCGAACACAAAAGAAGATATCGCTGCAAATGCAAGCTGCTGAAAATAGGTCTCATTGCCCTCTTGCTGCTGATAAAATCAAAGCCAATATCAGCACGACTCGCTGGATGATGAACATTATCATGCCCTGCAGCAAACCCGATCACACATCAAGATGAAGCTAACGTGCCTCCTTTTAAATAATAAGTGGTCAGGAGAGGGAATATTTAGCATAACAGAAACGGTGAAATAAATTAAAGGCATAAACTAATTATGCCTGAAAAATAGATATAAGATAACAGAGATTACCATATCAAAATGGTTTACCTGCTTTTCTAACTTGGCAAGATCCCGTAAAAGGAAATGAAGTTCCTGCTGCGCCTTGTTCCACATCAGATCTATCTGATGTTTCTGAATCATTATTACTTCCGGAGCCATACTGATAGTCAAAAGTTTTTTGCACGCCTAGCTGTTCACATCCGACTGAATGCAATATTTGTAATATTGCTGCCACTCCTCCCTGATCAGTTAATTATTTTACACTCAAGAGTTAAAAGAGTAGATATTTCACCAGAAACTAAAGCTGCCAGTCACCTGCCAAAAGGAATAGCAGCCATCAACCAATTTATTTGTTCTCCCTTGAAATCCACCTTCCACACCTTGTCTAAAGACAACCCAGTCCTGGCATATTGACAAATGCCAATGCAAAACAATTGATATAATCAGTTGCCAGCAATCTAGTATAAAAAACCAGGTTCTATATCGTTAAGATGGATCATCCCCAAGTAGTCATGACAAGTAGACAATTAGTTAGCCATCATTGCCAGAAGATGGTGATGACATCATGGTAAAGAAAACCTGAAATAGTGAATTGGCTACATAAATGTGAAAGAAGAAAAGAGCCTTACCATCAAGCGAAGCAAGTCCAAACGATGATCCTCATTTATTAGAACCATTGCCGCCAAGCCACAAAATGTGTACCTAAGCCCACAATTTGAAAAAAGGTAATAAGGTCCTGGAAGGCTTCACCAAATATGTGAGCCCCTAAAAAACAGGTGACCCGCCAAAAAACTCAGGTTCCGTGCAGAGAGGTGGGAATAAAGGACTATTTAAAGATCAACCACAACAATCAGATACCAAAAACTATTAGCACGTAAATAAGCTGTTTCACATAATGCAACTGTGCCTAATTTTTCCAGTGAACTTAGGGGAAAAAATCATTTTTCAAAGAATATACACATGCAATGCGTGACAGTAAAAATAACCTTTTCTATATTCAAATACGTCATATTCCATATTTTTTAAAAGAAAAATAATTATAAAATTGATATTCTGTGGGTGCTAAATCCATGTTTGGCATTCATGTATAGATTGCAGAAATAAATCTTAGCATTAGAGGATAAAATAGTTAATAGTTTACCCAAATCTAAAAGTAAATATAAAAACAGAGAAATAGCATGTAACTTACCCACCATGAGCCTCGGAACCTGGCTCACCAGCTATTCCACCTTCATAGGTCTGGCAGCTGCACACAAATATGGTTGAGCATCAAGAAAGACTAAAATCAAGCAAGTAATCAGCTCTTCAATCCCGAGGCAATTTCAGAACTATGCCAGCTTCAAACAAACCTTAAAATGTAATCTCCAACATTTTTAATCAGCTCATCATCCAAAATGTTCAGAATACTTGCAACCTAAATGAAAAAAAAATAGTGAAATAAGTCTAAAGTTGCTTGGAAAATATAAGAATACAACAATCAGCTCTAAAGATATTTGAGAGAACATTCAATACATGTCAAAGGAATGCACGAATATGACCTACAAAGAATGGGAAATAACCAAGTCAAGAAAGTTATAAATTAAAGGAGATAGTGGGACCATGTAATCTTCAATATAACCAGAAATACCCTTTTACTTTTGTAATGAAAAAGAATTTAAGCAGTTTTAAGGATTTTGAGATCAAATATCAGTATAAGAAAGAATTTCGCAGTCCTTTTCTCCCATTATACTTTTTATGCACAGATCTTAAGACTAAAGCAAAAACATCAGAAATATACAAAGGAAGTATTTTTGTGTGTGCACACGTGTGTCAGCGATTACGCGGACATGTCTCTGACTCCGAAAGAATGCTTAAACTTACGGCAATGGCAGTGTAGCAAGCACGAACATCTATTTCTCCACCATCATGCATCCTGAAGTGGAAAAACTACTTAATATGTTACAACTTACAGGACATGAATCAATAGCAACCAAAATGGTAAACTACAATGAAATTGCAACTCCAAGTTGTAATATGAATTTATTGGGTTTGGAGGAAAGTGACAAGTGCAAAACCCTCCAATTAGACATGCACATCCACAAACCACATATCCCACCTTAGGGAGAGAGAGAGAGAGAGAGAGAGATTACTAACCAAAAGAAAACAACAGAACTAGAAAATAAAAGTTGGAAGGTGTACAGTTACCAGAAGACAAGAGAAGATGTCAATTAAGGACACCGTTGAGGACTTGCGTAACAAAAAACAAAACTTTTTTCTTTTTTGCATTTGTTCAACATCATACACATTAAATATACATCTGCTGCATTCCCTAATTTATTTTTATTTTTATTTCATTTATTTTGTCTTTGCTCCGTTATCTCTTAAAGTAGATTCGAATCAAGGGTTCAGAGAGACATAGGGGAGTACAAGAGAGGATCTCCTTCATACTTAAGATGATGAACAAACAAAATAGTAAGCACTGGTTCGTGAAAACAATAAACTTTTCAAGTTTAATTCTGAAATTTTAGCAATCATAATATGTTCATATCAGAAATCGTGTTAAACCTGAATCCTCCACTTGTATCTTTCATTCGCCTTAAAAATGTGTGTAACTTTGCCCTGTAACAAAGCAAAAATCAAAATAAAAACTTCCAAATGGCTTTAACCATTAGTTAATCGACCGAAAAATAAAAATGTTCTGTCAGACCTATTAATTGATGACAAGGACCTATGACCACCCAAAGTTATAAGTGAATTAACTGCAGCATAAGTTGTTGCAAGATGAGGCATCTGAAAGAACACAGCAACACAAATTAATATGTCATTAAGAAATCAATTGTTGATAAGACAACAAATATATACTACTTCCAAAAACCTTGAATGACTCTACTTCAAATACATCACATAGTTTGAATGAGTACAAGTCTATCCAAAAACAGTACTTCTATAGAGATGAAATTTGGGGCCTTGGTGAAAGAAGACAAGAAAATCTAAGGGAAATATACTTGGTTGACAATGTTCTTTGTTGATCAATCAGAATACAAGATTTCTGATATTTGAATGTGTTCCGTTTTACTTGTGGACTAAAAAGCTTATGATCTGTTCTCAAACTACCATGTATAGAACTGATAAGGAATAGAGAATCAGTTATTGCTTCATATCCTCTATTTCAGAGGATTTCTTGTCCTCTAAAGATGTATTTGTCTACCCAATCAAAAAAACTAGTTTGCTCTCCAACATTCTACTAAAGGGAAGTTAGAGAGACATTTCAACAAAAAAAAGTGAAGATGGCAAACCAAGTCCAATCGCAATTAGCTCAACTAATAAAGCAAACAAGTCATAATCCACGCATAAAAGTGGTAAAAGTACACACAAGTGTCAAACAAACAAAAAAGAGAAGAACTCGCCTGACCAGGTCCACCACCATAACCGCCATCTGGATCCTGCAATTAAACAGTAAAATGAAATTAGCTATTGAACATATAAATTCTCCAGACCCAGGTTCGACAATGTGCAAACTTCTGCCAATAACCAATATTCCAATAATCCAACAAGTCATACAATCGCCTGTTGTTGCAAATCGGGAACTTGGATTATGAGTTACGACCAAGATAATAATCAGTTTTTTAATGTACTTGTTCATATAGTTCTTTGTTTCCTATTTGGCAACTAACTACACCCTAACTGATTTTTATCAGTGAGAACCTTATGTACAAGGAAATAAACTAGATATTATCAATTTTAGCAAAAGATTCAACAAAGCATACTAAAAGGAGCTATATTCCCATCATTAAAGCATAATCTCATCTATGAAAATCTAATGCACTCATCCGGGACACCCAGGCATAAACTCATCTGGCGGTGGAAGCATTTGAAGCTGGAGAAAGAAGCGTAAAAAAAGGATAAGTTTCTCATCAACCACGAGTACAGATGTGCACATATGGTCTTGGATGCTGGACACAAAATAAAGCACAAATTTTGCAAAAACAAATTGAGATCGAAAGATCTGTGCAACCCGATAAATGAAGAAAAAGATCGTAACTGAGAGCTCTATTAAAACAGATAAACAAAGAAGAAAGCTGATTAAACCAAGAATCGGTCAAACAACCAAGGTTCACCATAACTGTTAAGTTAATCTTCACCTACACCTAAAGCTAAGACTAATAGTGCGTGGGCTTCTAAACAAATTGCAAAGTAAATAAAATTCTTACATTCAAAAAAAAACCAAAAGAATGTAGCAGCAGCAACTAGAAAAAACCTGGCAACGGCTAAGAAAGTCAATAGTGTTATCTTCTAGTGCTGCATGTACAGAATCGCCCATAATAGCAATGGAATGAAGGATCCAGTAACAAATCCAAGGTCGGCTGTGGACAGACAAAAACAACAACAATAATGAATTTGTTGAATTTGTTGGGAGTGAAAACAATAGCAAAAAGCCACAGAAAGAAGAAGGGAAAAATGGGAGTACTTGGCATCCAAAACGGAGAAAGATGGACTAAGTTTGATAAGACCATGGGTGAGATACTGAATGTGGTTGTCCCGTCGAATATCCAATCTATCACAAACAATATCAAAAAACAACAACAACAACAACAACAGTGCTAAATGAGATTAAAGCAAAACCCAGAATAGTAACATTAGCTACTGCTACGGCAAGTTGCTTCTAACTGCGAATTTCTCAATAGAATTCAAAAATTTTAATAATGATAATCGTGTTAAGCTCTTAAAAAACAAAGGAATCACGAGACTAGAGAAAAAAAATTAAAAAAAAAAAATCCATGGACTGTGATGAAGGAAGCGAACGAACTAACAGGACGGCTTGGGCGTTGGGAGGAAGGCTGCTGAAGTATGCATAGATATGCCCCACCTTATCCTCGACCATCCATTGATCTTCTTGAGTCTTGGTCCCCGTCACTTTCCTCGGCTCCATCTCTCGATCGCTAATGATGATTCTCACTGCTCCCTTCGTTCCCCTTTCTGCAACCTCGCTACACTAGTGCAGCCGGAACAAGGAGTCTGGGACTCCGTGATTCTTTTTCTTTATAAACCTTTCTTTCGAATTACTAATTAAGGAACATCAGTCCCGACGCCGAGTTTCGCAGCGCCTTTCTCATAAATTCATCATTCACCGTCATTAGTAAATTTGAAATAAAATAAAAAACGTTTATTATTACCAAGACAGTTGTGATATTTATTAACAAAAATAAAACATCCTGGCTAATTAATGTAGATAATACTTTTTAATCTGTTTTGTTGTCCAGTTAGTATATGTCCAAATGAAAATTATGTCCAACATTATTCTGTTTTAAAATTAAAACTTGACTCACTAATTACTTGATTAAGATTCTATAGTATTAATTAAACTACCTCATTTTTTAACATTAGACATAATAGGATAGGATAATTTTGGATTAAGGATTCGATATTGTATGTACAATACTAGGTCCGCAGTTCTGAAATTTATGAACATTTTTTGTTCCTTTATTTAGGTTAAAATTATTGATATTTAATTTTGAAAAATGATGTACAAAGTAAAATAAAATAATAGAGTAAAAACACAAAATGAATGATGTGAATTAATTTTTTGATAATTATACTTTGTCTACGTTATTTCCTATGTGGTGTCATAATATTTTTCACTATGCATACATTATTCTTAAATTTTTGTAACTGAGGGAAAAAAAAGTTGCGGACTTACCTTTTAATTTATTTGAAATCCAATTATTCCACGACAACCCAGCATAGGCCGATTGACGGCCGAACCTCTGGTCCATTTCCAAAAATAAAAGCCCTTCTACCAAAGGTGAGGAAAAGAAACTGCTGTTGTTGTCCAATAATTGTAGCCCAAATTAGAGTATTATTGTACGAGCATGAAAAGTAAGAGAGACTGAAGAATTACCATTTCAGAAATGCCAACAGCCTAACATACTAATTAGTACTATTGAGTATTGAGTTGAGGTCCAACACTACCGGAATATGCCTATATCTATCTCCTAGTTCCACCCAAAACATCATTAAAACCTACCTCCTAAGCTGCAATCGTAAGATCATTAAACTGTGATGTCTTTTTCGAATGAAATGGGCTGGATATATTCAAATTCCAAGCTAAAATTGGACCAATGTTCAATATTTTGTAATACTTCCCGTAACACTTTTTATATCTTGACCCGTGTATAATTATTTATATCTTTTAATGTTCATTAATCACATGATCGATTTTAAGTTTTATTTGTTAAAATTATATAACTAAAACGATACACACCACATTTAGTAGCAATGTTAAACCAAAGTGTTACGTAAAATATCCAAAGTTCATTTCAAAACATTTTGGATTCTCTTTAACATTTTTTTTTAGCACTCTCTATAACACTATCTTAAAATTGTGATATGTGTCTTTTTAAATATTTATCTTTTTTTTTTAAATTAAACTAATATTATGTTAAATAATTTGTGAATTCTAAAGGAGAATTTATTAAAAGAGTATTACATGAAATGGTTTCAAATTTGCGATTTCTGTCATATTTTATTTCTTGTTCAATTCTTAATTGTTTTTTGTGGTTCTAATGTTGTTTGTTCCCATCTACATCTAGTTATATAGGTCTAAATTTCAATACAACTAAAATAATTGGACATTTATATGTGTATTCAAACTTAATAAATCGATGCATTTCCTTTCTCATTAGCACAACTTCAAGCATCCTTTGATTACAAATATATGCATTAAAGCCTTAGCCTGGTTGACTTGGTACCTAAAATTGTACAAGGTAAAAAAAATTTAAATTCTGTTAATTTTGTCATATTATAGTGGATCAATCTCTCAAATTAAGCAAACTAGTTTGTAACATTTTTACGCAGGAAGACCAGAGCATTATTGACTCTTTATTACTTTAATATTTCGGATCCATTGAACTGTATAATTCCATGTTACTTTGTGTTCTTCATGCATGCATGTTTTACCTTTTAAGTACTATAGAAAAGTTTTGGGTGGATTGCATATCGTCTCTTTGTCAATATTTGACCAACTACTCATCATATAAGTTGGTCCAATAAAATTTGATTCTAACACCCTTTGTGAGTTATGTAAATTAAAATGTAACACAAAAGAAATTTAATTACTTTATCAAACAAGAAAGATGCATACCTATAATTTCACGGCCATTACTTTTAGAAACATGTCAAAATCTTCAAAATGGTTGTCCGAAAGATAATCTTTAGTTATCGATCACACTAACTTGTACAATTGTTTGTCTTGTGTTGAAGCAAGTTCACCAAATAGGCAGAGATAGCAACATTCATAAAGGCAGACAAGATTTGTATTGTATGTTGGTGATCAATTTGCACCTCTTAGAGAAATTTTAATTCCTCTTTCATTGCCTAATATATTGTTAGTTTTTTCATATTTAAATAAGCAATCAACCTTCAAAATAAAGTGATATGAAAATGACAAATCTTTTGTACTTCTATAAACAATCAGCATCACCCTTGTGAAATTATGACAAACAAAAAAATAATAAATAAATATTTGAAATTTTGTGAATTGTAATTTTATGTTTCTTAAATAATGACGATCAAGTAGCAAATAATTGTTTGTTACGACCTCAAAAAATTAATGCTCAAATAATTATTACCATAAAAAGAACCAAAGAAGTAAATGTGACGTTTTCATAAAAGCTTGTCACTAAGTGCTGTTTTAGTTCAATTTTTCATAAAAAACATATGTTCAACTTAAAAACATAACATTAGGGCCAAAAAACTAAAGTCGCAAAATAGCTCCAAGAAATGGCATTTTCGTCCATCTTCTGGATAACCAAACTTTTTTTAGCCGAAAATGGCATTTTTTGGCCAAATGTGACTTTTTTACCCTAATGTTAAACAAATATGGTGTTATATGGGTAAAAATCAAGTTTTTCCTCCAAAACAACGTTTTTAATTTGAAAACCATTTTTTGACTCAAAATTGGGAAATGCAAAAAAAACGTTCCAATAAGTGAGATTTTAGTACTCTATTAATAAAAACCCTGTTTTACACTTAAAACCAAATAGTTGGGCCAAAAAAACTCACGTCGCAAAATGGCACTGTCGGAGGGCGTTTTCGTCCCTGTTTTGGATCGCCTTTTGGCCCAAAATGGCGCTTTTCGGCCGAATGTGACGTTTTCATAAAAGCTTGTCACTAAGTGCTGTTTTAGTTCAATTTTTCATAAAAAAACATTTGTTTAACTTAAAAACATAACATTAGGGCCAAAAAACTAAAGTCGCAAAATAGCACCAACAAATGGCATTTTCGTCCATCCTTTGGATAACCAAACGTTTTTTTAGCCGAAAATGGCATTTTTTTTGCCAAATGTGACTTTTTTACCCTAATGTTAATCAAATATGGTGTTATATGGGTAAAAATCAAGTTTTTCCTCCAAAACAACGTTTTTAATTTGAAAACCCTTTTTTGACTCAAAATTGGGAAATGCAAAAAAAACGTTCCAATAAGTGTGATTTTAGTATTCTATTAATAAAAAACCTGTTTTACACTTAAAACCAAATAGTTGGGCCAAAAAAACTCACGTCGCAAAATGGCACTGTCGGAGGGCGTTTTCGTCCCTGTTTTGGATCGCCTTTTGGCCCAAAATGGCGCTTTTCGGCCGAATGTGACGTTTTCATAAAAATGAGTCAATAAGTGCTGTTTTAGTCAAATTTTTCATAAAAAAAACATGTTTTTAACTTAAAAACTTAACATTAGGGCCAAAAAACTAAAGTCGCAAAATAGCACCAACAAATGGCATTTTCGTCCATCTTTTGGATAACCAAACGTTTTTTTAGCCGAAAATGGCATTTTTTTGCCAAATGTGACTTTTTTACCCTAATGTTAAACAAATATGGTGTTATATGGGTAAAAATCAAGTTTTTCCTCCAAAACAACGTTTTTAATTTGAAAACCCTTTTTTGACTCAAATTGGGAAATGCAAAAAAAACGTTCCAATAAGTGAGATTTTATTACTCTATTAATAAAAACCCTGTTTTACACTTAAAACCAAATAGTTGGGCCAAAAAAACTCACGTCGCAAAATGGCACTGTCGGAGGGCGTTTTCGTCCCTGTTTTGGATCGCCTTTTGGCCCAAAATGGCGCTTTTCGGCCGAATGTGACGTTTTCATAAAGGCTTGTCACTAAGTGCTGTTTTAGTTCAATTTTTCATAAAAAAACATGTTTTTAACTTAAAAACATAACATTAGGGCCCAAAAACTAAAGTCGCAAAATAGCACCAACAAATGGCATTTTCGTCCATCTTTCGGATAACCAAACGTTTTTTTAGCCGAAAATGGCATTTTTTGGCCAAATGTGACTTTTTTTACCCTAATGTTAAACAAATATGGTGTTATATGGGTAAAAATCAAATTTTTCCTCCAAAACAACGTTTTTAATCTAGAAACCCCTTTTCTGACTCAAAACTGGAGAATGCAAAAAAAAAAAAAACGTTACAATAGTTGTGATTTTAGTGCTCTATTATTAAAAACCCTGTTTTACACTTAAAACCAAATAGTTGGGCCAAAAAAACTCTCGTCGCAAAATGGCACTGTCGGAGGGCGTTTTCGTCCCTGTTTTGGATCGCCTTTTGACCCAAAATGGCGCTTTTCGGCCAAATGTGACGTTTTCATAAAAGCGTGTCACTAAGTGATGTTTTAGTTCAATTTTTCATAAAAAAACATGTTTTTAACTTAAAAACATAACATTAGGGCCCAAAAACTAAAGTCGCAAAATAGCACCAACAAATGGCATTTTCGTCCATCTTTTGGATAACCAAACGTTTTTTTAGCCGAAAATGGCATTTTTTGGCCAAATGTGACTTTTTTTACCCTAATGTTAAACAAATATGGTGTTATATGGGTAAAAATCAAAATTTTCCTCCAAAACAACGTTTTTAATCTAGAAACCCCTTTTCTGACTCAAAACTGGAGAATGCAAAAAAAAAAACGTTACAATAGTTGTGATTTTAGTGCTCTATTAATAAAAACCCTGTTTTACACTTAAAACCAAATAGTTGGGCTAAAAAAATGACGTCACAAAATGGCACTGTCGAAGGGCGTTTTCGTCCCTGTTTTAGATTGCCTTTTCGCCCAAAATGGCGTTTTTCGGCCGAATGTGACATTTTCATAAAAACGTGTCAATATGTGCGATTTTAGTCTTATTTTTTTATAAAAACTGTATTTTCGACTTATAACCCATTAGGGCTAAAAAACTCAAGTTGCATAATGACACTAACGAAGGTCATTTTCGTCCATCTTTTGGATAGCCAAACGTTTTTTAGCCAAAAATGACATTTTTTTGGCCAAATGTGACTCATTTAATCTAATGTTAAACAAATATGATGTTATATGGGTAAAAATTGTGTTTTTCCTCCAAAACAATGTTTTTAATTTGAAAACCTTTTTTTGACTCAAAATTGAAGAATGCAAAAAAAAAGAAAAAACACGTTCCAATAAGTACAATTTTAGTACTTTATTAATAAAAACTCTATTTTACACTTAAAACCAAATAGTTAGGCCAAAATACTCACGTCGCAAAATGGCACTGTCAGAGGGCGTTTTCGTCCCTTTTTTGGATTGCCTTTTGGCCCAAAATGGCGTTTTTCGGCTGAATGTGACATTTTCATAAACACGTGCCAATTAGTGCGATTTTAGTCTAGATTTTCATAAAAACTATATTTTTTTACTTATAACCATAACATTAGGGCCAAAAAACTCAAGTTACAAAATGGCACTAACGAATGGCATTTTCGTCCATCTTTTGGATAGCCAAACGTTTTTTTAGCAAAAAATGGCATTTTTTAGGCCAAATGTTACTTTTTTACCCTAATGTTAAACAAATATGGTGTTATATGGGTAAAAAATGCGTTTTTAATCTGAAAACCCTTTTTTGACTCAAAACAGGAGAATGCAAAAAAAAAAACGTTCCAATAAGTGCGATTTTAGTACTTTGTTAATAAAAACCCTATTTTACCCTTAAAACCAAATAGCTGGGCCAAAAAATTCACGTCGCAAAATGGCAATATCATAGGGCATTTCCGTCCCTCTTATTGATCGTCTTTTGGCCTAAAATGGCGCTTTTCGGCCGAATGCGACATTTTCATAAAAACTTGTCAATAAGTGCGATTTTAGTCCTATTTTTCATAAAAACTATATTTTCGACTTAAAACCATAACATTAAGGCTAGAAAACTCTAATCGCAAAATGGCACCAATAAAGGCAACAATAAATTGAAAAATAAAAAGACAAAAATATCAGAAGATAAATTTAGCTCATACAAAATAAAAATAAATTTGAAATGATCCATAAAAAACATATGTGCTAAAATATTAAAATCATCTCTTACAACTACAAATCTTCAATCTCTCGTAACAACAATAATGGCAAATTCGGTGGTGGACCAAGGGGAGAACAATTGAGAAGGGAAAAAAAAAGAGAAAATGAGAAGAAAATCAAACAAAATGGTGAGAAGGGAAATTTTGAGAGGAAAGAAGTAAAAAACAAAAAGTGGCGGATGAAAGGAAGAAAACCATGAAGTACTATGCAAAGAGGCAGAAGAGGAAATGGATAGAAAAAAAAATAGTATATTAGGAAATTAATGAAAGTTAAAACCTTATTACCTTAATAATGTTTGAAATTTTTATTTATGTATTTAATTAAGAGTAATAATCATTAATGTTAAGATTAATTTTGTGATCATAATGATGATTGAGCATGCGAGGGAACACGACAAAGATAACGAGTATTCCCCTTCACAATTTACTATAATATATAGATTAAATAAAATTTGATCGTTAAAAATGTTATCATCATTTTACTTAATGCATTAAAATTGGCGTGTTCATTAAACAAATTTAATTAGTTTAAATACTAATAAATTCATATTGTTTTTTTAGCCAATTAATTTTCAAATCTAAACAAATCAATTTTTTATTTCTATATATACGTGTCCGGTTCCATATGATCTAAAAGGATAAGTATGACTAAGCACTGCAGATAAAAGGAAATGATAGTGTAATCCGCAGCCCAAAAAAGGAACCCACACACACAGTCACACTCACCGTTTCAAGTAAAAGCAAACTTGACTAATCCGCAGCCCAGAACCCACACACACAGTCACACAGTCACACTCACCGTTTAGCCTATATAATGACAAGTAAAAGCAAACTTGACTACTCACTCACTCACAACCCAGACAACTCAATTTAGACAGTCTATAGTAGACTGAAACTTCGCAATCAAAGCAATCAAATCGTGTTGTGCTTAATTAATAATATACCCGAAGCATCCGCCTCAATCTTATCGCCTACTTCATACCTAATTCTCATTTTGTTTTTCTTTTTGGTTATTTTTCTGGTAAAGATGGCGATGAAGCGTGTAGCTGCCTCCGCTATTCGTGCTTTTACTGCTGCTGGTTATTCAAATTCCTCAGTTGCGATCAGACACCTTCATGTGAGCCTGAGCCATACCTTTTGTTTTTTGTTTTTTTTTTTTAAGAATTGTCAATTTTCAGTAGTAATAATAGCTGTTTAGGCTTTACAAAAACCTCTATCTTCCTGTGAATTTTTATGGCTTTACCCGGAAAATTGTTGATGTCCGTCCGTTGGTCCCTAAAATTGAATTAACGAATGCCCTCTGGGTCTTAACCTTGGCCTGGTGCCACAATGGTTTTTGTTTTTCTTTGGTATCTTAATCTGAAACTTTGTACTTGAATTCATCCATTTGTGAAATGGAATGAGCATTCCAATTCGGGACATGCTGCTAATATTTTATAACTTTGGAAATAGGCTTCTCCTGGCAGCAAAAAGATTGTTGGTGTGTTCTACGACGCCAAGGAATATGCTGCAAAGAATCCCAATTTTCTTGGCTGCACAGAAAATGCGTTGGGCATCCGTCAGTGGCTAGAATCACAAGGCCATCAATATATTGTCACTTCTGACAAAGAAGGACCCGATTCTGGTTGGTCATTTCTTATGTATCCTTATGTGCCTATGTATGCTTGGTTATGTTGGGTCGTGTATGTATGTAAGTAAGCTGGCCTTGATTACTACCTTAAATCAAAGTGTCAAATTGTATGCACTGATACACCCCTAATCTCTGTTTTGTTGCCTCAAAGTATAGCATCTTTTTGAGCAGTTTATTTCTGTCATTTCTTACAAAATGATATCATTTCTATGGTGCAGAACTGGAGAAACACATCTCCGACCTCCACGTGTTGATAACTACCCCATTTCATCCGGCCTATGTCACGGCTGAAAGGATCAAGAAGGCCAAAAACTTGCAACTATTGCTGACAGCCGGAATTGGCTCCGATCATATTGATCTTAAAGCTGCAGCAGAAGCTGGGTTAACAGTTGCTGAGGTCACTGGGAGTAATGTGGTCTCAGTTGCAGAAGATGAACTGATGAGGATCCTTATCCTTGTTCGCAATTTCCTGCCTGGATACCATCAAGTTATTAGTGGCGATTGGAACGTCGCAGCTATTTCTTACAGAGCTTATGATCTTGAAGGAAAGACTGTTGGAACTGTTGGTGCTGGACGAATAGGCAGGCTTTTACTACAGAGATTGAAACCTTTCAATTGTAATCTCCTGTATCATGATCGGCTCAAGATGGACCCTGAGTTGGAGAATCAGATTGGAGCTAAGTTTGAGGAAGATCTAGATGCCATGCTACCTAAATGCGACATCATTGTCATTAATACGCCCCTCACAGAAAAAACAAGGTAAGACAAGATGTTGATTCTTTGTTGGGGGTGAGAATTTAGAATGTTTGTCCTTTTTAATTGATTTCTACATTTTGGATGCCTGTAGTTTCCTAAACCAGGGTAATACGTAACAAATTGATCACAGTGTACATGCAAGAGCATTATGTTCAGAAGTTTACTTGTTATCATAAATTGTGATTCACTTAGTAATTAGTAACTTAGTATTACTCCACTTTATAAGCATCACCATGATTGATTAAGTGTTTCCAGTTGTCAACTAACCATTCTTTACTTTAAAAATCATGAGCAAGGAAACGTTTATCAATGTTTTCTTATCATAAATGCTATCAATATCTATTTTAGAGAATATCAACTTGACGACTTATGTTTATTTTCTGGTATCTATATGCCAGTTTTTTGAGCTTACTTTATAGTGAACTTTTTACTTGATCCCGCATTTATTCTTCTTTTTCCTTGGTGAATAACAATTGTGGTATATGGAAATTGCTAAATTCATTGGTTCCATTTTAGTTTCTGTGCTTATCAAGAATGCTATTTCTTGTTCAGAGGGATGTTTGACAAAGATAGGATTGCTAAGCTAAAGAAGGGAGTTCTGATTGTAAACAATGCTCGAGGAGCGATCATGGACACACAAGCAGTAGTTGATGGTTGTTCTACTGGACATATTGCAGGTGACATTAGCATCACTTATATCACAATTTGAAATGGTTAAATGCATAGAGAAGTTGTTTCTGTTTACTTCATGTTTTGAAGTTTTGAAAGCATATGCCCGGATCTTCAACTACCTGTGGCAATTAAGAAACAAATTTAGGACAAAAAATTGATCATCTCTACTGGTTTGTGCCAAGTTGTTCAATTGCCTTAGAAAGAAAAAGTTAAAACACTACCAGCCTCCCTCCTTTTAAATAATTCTTCTATACTTGTTCTTGCCATGAATAGGCTACAGCGGTGATGTTTGGTATCCACAACCAGCTCCAAAGGATCATCCTTGGCGTCACATGCCAAACCATGCAATGACCCCTCATGTTTCCGGCACGACCATTGATGCACAGGTAATGTGTCTTTCTTTCCTTTCAAATTTAAGAGTTAGCCGAGTTTATTCAAAATTCTAGTTGGGATTTCTATTCATTCTCAGATCTTTTTGTTAAAATTCCAACCTTGTTTACAGCTCAAATTTTTCAGAACTAGATCCATGTTAACATGCATAGTCCTAATGAGGCATGCTCAATTTGAATTTTACCTGGAACACCTTTAATTTATGTTAAAATGATACAGTTGCGGTATGCTGCGGGAACCAAAGACATGCTGGAGAGGTACTTCAAGGGAGTGGAATTTCCCACCCAGAATTACATTGTCAAGGATGGGGAACTTGCAAGCCAGTATCGTTAAATTATTATTTGCCTTTTGAGTTTGCAGCCAATCATAACTTGGGAATACTCGTCTATCAGAATTCTCGTTCCTTTTATGAGCTTCATGTTATGCTCTAATAAAAATTTGGGCTTTGTTTTGGTGGTAGTTGCAAGGGTCTTTGTGGGATGAAGTGGTACTTCAGTTTGTAAAAGTGATTTCCTTTCTTGGAGGAAACAATTCCAAAATAATACAAACTATCTTGAAATAGAATATTACAAAAACAACAAAACACACACACACACATTGGCCTAGTTGGCTCAAGAGATCCTAATGTTCTTGCATGTGTCCTCAGTTGGATTTTGATTGTTTTGTGTTTGCATTATTGTTATTATTTTTTGTGATTATAATAAATTTAAAATTTTAGAAATATTTGTTGAATTGAAAAATTATGGTAGATAAAAACTTTTATTCTTTGTCATTCCAAATATTATGTCCCATGCAAATTTATTAATTCTTTAAACTTTTAATTAAAAACAGAAGCAAACCACGAGCTTACAAACTAATAACAGCAACAACCACAAAAACAATCCAGAAGTAATCCAACATTCTATCTGTCCAAATACTGACTATGCTAACTTGATCTACAAACAAGCCCAATTCCAAGTTGATATATATATATATATAGAAAATAATAACATAAGATTTGACTTTGATAATCGCCTAGTATTTGGCCGATTCTTAAAAAAAAAAAAATTTGACTTTGTATTTTGTACAGTTTGTAGTGTTCCAGAAAAAGGCATCAGCAATTCCAAGCTGAAATCGCCTGCAGGCCGTCTAGTGTCTTAAAACGTGGACGGCCACGATTGTCTGAGGAGATGCGGGCAAATCGACGGTAGAAGATCCAACGACCTTTCCATTCGAAAAGCGACTTACAAGGTCGCTCCAGTCGTTTTAACGCAACACTGTAGAAACTCGGAAGCAGATCGTTCGCAGTTATTACTCTCTGTCTTTGCGGCTATCTAAAGGTGATTTCCGGTGCCGAATTCGTTTTTTTTTTTCTTTCTTTTTGTAAAATTTATTAGGCTGCTCCGCTCTTCTTTCCAATTTCACCACCGTCGCGATCTGAAAGATTAGGGCTTCGATTCATATTATGCTTGTACGGTTTTTTTTTTTTCTTCCTTTTTTGGTCTCATTTTTTAATGTTTGGTTTGAATATCTGAACTAACTATCTTTGTTATTTAATGCATCGAGACTTGATATTTCATCAGTGATGACATGTAGAGAAAGCTAATTAGCACTTTGTATTGATTTTCTAGTTTTTGAAGTCGAATTTTGTGTTAAGCTTTGCTTGAATTTGATTTCAAGCATTGTGTCTCGGACGCTTCTCTCTGCGTTTGCAAATTGCAACTTGAACATTGTGTTCATTCTGTGATTGGAGTTTCTTGGAAGATTTATGGCGCTCTATCTAAGCATATCTTGTCAATTAGTCGATTGTGGAGAAGCCCATTCATTGCATTGGATATAAAGTGGACTTGTTTACTTAGCTCGAATGCTATCTATAACTACCAAAATTTGGATTTAAGTGTTGTCTGAATCATTTTAGTAATTATTAGTATGTTTTGCAAATTTTTTACTTTTGCTGAATTGTGTGGATTCTGTTTTTTGTTTTAAAGTCTGCAATATTTTGTTTTTGCTGACTTGTTAACTTAGCTACCGCTTTTGTACTTTAGTTTTTTTTTTTCCTTTTCATTATTATAAGGAGAATATACTCCTTTTTGAAGGAATATTGAGTTTGGTACCATTGTCTAGGTTTTGCTGTAATGGCGGAAACTAAAACTATGAGGAAACCAGTTTTTACCAAGGTGGATCAGCTACGGCCTGGTACAAACGGACATAATCTCGTAACAAAGGTGGTTAGTTCAAAGATGGTATTACAAAAGGGTCGTCCGGATGGCCCCCAGTTGCGTCAAATGCGAATTGCTGAATGTTTGATTGGAGATGAAACTGGGACAATTGTCTTCACTGCTAGGAATGAGCAAGGTATTGTTCTGGTGTTTGATAATCTGGTTCATATTGAGTAATATGGTCAACAGGAGTAAAGTTTAGATTAGAATCATTTGGGAATTGTGTGAATGATTAGATTCTGTTGTTATTGTCCAGAGAACTCAGGGTGAAGGAGACATGTGTGCTACTCCTTTCCAAATAATAGTGAATACAAATGGAAATATTCAAGTTTGTGTTATGATGGTGAATGCATTTTACTTTATGTTCATGATAGTATATTTTATTTTCTAAATACAAGTTTTTCAGTATATATAGGATGGGTAGGTTTTCAGTATACTTTAATAAAAATGAGAACATGTGTATAGACAGATCGCAATGGCGAATTATGATCCATATAACCAACTGTCAACCTCACTTAGTGGGATAAAACCTTAGTTATTGTTATAGGTTGTGTATGAATCCCCTGTCCCAGGCCATAATTTTTGTGTGTGCTGTGGGGTTTTTGGGGAAGGAACTTCCTTAGACTTCCTTTCTGTTATTCTTTTGGTTGAGGAAGCATGAAAGCAACTTGAAGACAATTTTGATAAGTCCTTTTCTAGAATTTCAGTTAATTGATTGATTTTTACTAGCTTTTTGGTTGATCTTTAGTCAAGTATGATTTTTTCATTTGGTTGCATTTCTTATTTGTAGTGGATGCAATGAAGCCTGATGCTACTGTAATTTTGCGAAATGCAAAAATTGACATGTTTAAAGGGTCAATGAGGCTTGCTGTGGATAAGTGGGGTCGAGTAGAAGTGACTGAACCAGCCAGTTTCATTGTCAAAGAAGACAATAACCTTTCCTTGGTTGAATATGAACTTGTTAACGTGGTGGAGGAATGATTCCTTGGCTATGATACCATTTGCTTTCTGGAATCAAATCAGTGAACCTAGCAAGATACAAGACTTTATGGTTTTAGGAGGTTGGAGAAGTGGTAATATGTTGTTTCTCCAAATGCTCTTGTTTGAGTGATGCACATGAAATTTCTGGTTTAGGAAGAAGGATCTCATGAAACTAATCGCTCTGAGATGAAATGCGATTGGGAGTTATTGGCAGCTGGTCGGATGAAATAGTCCTCGCACTTCTTGTGTTTGGTGTGGGTGGGGTAAAGAATCTTTGTTATTTTCATATCGCAGAACATCTGCCTGGATTTGTTGCCATATATGAATATCAAAGTTTTACAAATTTGTGGTGTGCTATTTTAGTAACTTGAATTATTCCCTTGTTCTTATGCATATGTGAAGTTAAAGATAAGTGCCTGGGAGCATATGGCTGATTGCAGAATTTCCGTTTATTTAGCTATTATTTTGATTAAATTGGTTATTGCCACTTGCCAGATAAAATAATCGTTGGTTAATTGAGTGAACCGATCCATTCTATGTTTTTATGTACAGTTTCCCATCTTGTTATCCCCCTGCTTAATGCAATTACCGCAACGAGAGGGGCTGAATATTAAAATGCTAGTCTCCTTTCATTCCAGTCCGTCCCCGGTCATAAATATTAAATATTGCTAATGCTGTACTGGAATGGCAGCTTTTGTGTTAAAAAGAAGCTTAAACCTAAACTACAGAGTTGAAATAATAATCCAAATAATTAGAAAGGAAATGTTTGCGGTGCCCAGGGAAAGGTTCAACCGTTCAACAATGTTTTTTTTTTTTTGGGCCACCTCCAGAAAATGGACCAATACTTGAAGCCCATTAATATCATTAAGAATCATCGTGTCGCAAAGTGAGTGTGTTAGGGTTTTGGGCAGTGAAAAGGGGTTTAACAAGGAGGTGTAGAAATTTTGAGAAGAAAGTGGAAAAAGAAACGAAAATGGCGTCCAATTGCGCAAGAAGATTACTTCAAAGATCTTCAAATTCCGCCAAGGCGTTCGTGAGTCCTGCCTCTCGATTATCTCCACCTTCCGTCGCCTCTGGTTCGTCTAAGCTTGGTGGACTAGCACCCACTTTGCCTTCCCCTGCTTCTCGCCTCACCCGGTGCCACCACCTCTTCTCCAAGTCCAGGTGAGCCATTATTGCTTCTGGTTCTTATCTGCCCTTCCATTTCTTATTTATTTCCGTAATTTCTTTTTCATTTCTGTCAGTTCAATTTTCATGGCTATGGATGGGTTTTGATGGGTTCAGGCTACCGGTCGAACTGGGTTGCTGCGAGTCATTGATGCCTCTGCATTCCGCCACTGCTTCTTCATTGCTTAAATCCATGCTGTCTTCAGAAGTCGGGCAGTGGGGCTGTCTCTCGGAAGGTACTTGCTTGTTCCCACTCCCCACTGACCTTTGTAGTTTAGGCGATCGATTCGCACCCGCCTCTCATTATTCACTTATGTACTGTCACAGTTGTGTTCATAGAGTCGTAGTAGTCGTTTCATTGTTCTTGATCTTCATCTGTCAGGGCTATCGAGTCAATCAGTTTCATTATTGATTATTTTTGGCTGATTCACAGAACATTATGTGTCGTACTCTCTTGGAATACTGTGAATTATGATTGAGCTGATAAACTAGTTTTGTTATGGAGTTTTAGTTATTTATCAATAAAGCTTCTCTATTGAGTATGTATATATATGATAGTCTGAGCGTGTAAAGAATGACATCTAATTGCTAGTTCATATGGGTAATTTTCATTCACCATGAAAGGCTCTGTTGTTGATGATGTTGATGAACTGCTAGCAGCAATTTAGGTAGCTTAGGCTCATTAAATGTTAGCATCTCATACAAGAAGAGGTAGAATTCCCTCTTGGATCTTCCTTGGCTTGCACCTACTAACTGTTCTTATAGTCCATTGTTTGTGTGTGAGGGAGTGAAGGTCGTTTTAGCATGTTTCTCGAAAACGATAAACCATTCTGAATTGTCGTTGTTTTCTGACAAAGAAGTGAAGCTGATGTCTTGTGTAAATTTATAATATTCACGTCTTATGCCAGATAGGATATGTTGAATTCCACAAGAGATTTTATTACACTGATAAGTGATGCTTGATGGTGTGTGATTACATATTGTCTTTTTTTCTTCTTGTCATGGCAGGATTTGCAACGCCACTATAGCATGGCCTTTGCATCATCAGTTTATAGGCTTGTGGAACAGTACCAATGAAAATTGCTTTCAATGTTTAATTTTTCTAGCCCTCAAGAATAAAATTCTTGTATGTTAAAAGGAGAATTCAATTTGAACTTGTGAGGAGGTTTCCTGTTGTGATCTTTACATGCTACTTTCAAGTTTCAATCATGAAGAAGTGGTGACAAGTACACAAGTTTTACGTCCGTAGTTATATTGCCTGGTTAGATTCATTGGTCTTGATGTTGTAGGTGGTGAGCTATATGATTAGGTGCTGTATGATAAATGGTTGATTTCTCTCGAATCTTGGTTTCGAGTAATCGGAGAACATTGGACAAGAGCGAAAAAGAAAGTTTCTAGTTGGATCGTTCTCCCCTTTGAACTTTTGATAAGAAAAAAAATTGTTTCCATTTACTTAAGTTTGCAGCATCGAAACAAACATGTTTTCCATTCACATAGGTTCGGGGCAAGTAATAAGATTGTGAACTCTTACTTACAAGAGAAATCATTGGTGTTTTAGTTACCCTTTGCAATCTATTATTCTTTAGTACCAGTATTTTACAAAGATTTGCAGAATGAAGTAGAGCGGCTAATCCCACTGCAATACCGCATCACAGAAAGATCAATGACTATTATTGGACCCGGGGGTTTTGAGTGCAAGGGATGTTATGCTTATGGATGGTACAGAAAGGAGTAAAAACACTCTTGCACTTCAAAATCTTTGCCAATTTGAGTACAGTTACTGTTCTTTGGACATCCATTACCCGGTTTCCAACAGCAATACACATAACAAATCTAAATCCTTACAAAACGGAAAACACAGTTATTGTGTCTCGTTCATCTGTTTAAGAAATTGCAAATCCTTCATCTGCAGTTGCACAGCTTCTTTCGACAAGGCCTTCGGCTCTGGAAACATCTCTTCAGTTCCTTCTATCACCCTCTTTATCTTCTCTTTTACAAGCCTTTCAACAACAGATTGACCAACAGTAGGAAAGACAGCATTAAGCATGACAGAGAGCAGTCTTTCATCATCTTCTTCTATGGGAGTCCTACCAAAACAGCAGATATAAATAGCTTCAAGAGCTTTCTCAGCTCGAACTTCCATTGGGACAGCAGGGGCAGAAGCTCTTAATTTTGACCGCTTCTGTGGGTGAAAACCAACATTATATGAGAAGATTAAAGATAACTCACATTTGACAGAAAATAGAACCCAAAAGACCCTCAGCCTACTTTGAGATGCTGTTTGGAGTTCTACGGCTACTGATCATCAGTGATCACCGGGGTAGTGAATGTTTGGTAAAAGCAAGAATCGCCGCTAGCAATTACTACTACTTCCAAAGGCATTTTATGTGAAAGGCAAACTAACCTCTCTTGCTTCGTTCATCATCGCAATAAAAGTTTCTTCCTCGAATTCTATATCATTGGATAAGCGAAGCCTAGCTACCCCTTCCAATATCTCCTCTGATTTGAGCAGCCCTGCACCCACAGCAGCTAACCAACAGCATAGCAGCACATACAAAGGGTCCCCTGGCTGCCATTGGAAAAGAAAAAAGAACTACAAATCAAATCTTACTTGAGCCAATACTTGGCAGCAATATTTAACGTAGTGTATGATAATGTATCATAACAGGAAGGACAATACTTTGAAATACAAGAAGCCCTGAAATTCATATTATAAGCGACAAATACCCGGCCATGTCGTTCTTGAAATTCGTAGAAAGCTCTGGAATCATTTATTGAACAATTATTTCCAACCCTCCTTCTAAACTCAGCAAAATCGATTATGTCACCGCCAACGCCTCCTTCATCACTTAGAATTCTGGCCACGAGGCCGATGACAGGGAGTGAACCAATAATTTTTTTGGCAAAACCGGAAAGAGAGTTGCTTTCTTCCATGTAAGCTCTAACAAGTAAGACCCCATTGACAGTTGAAGCTCTGGGCCTGGTGGGAATTCCGTAGAGATGGCGCAAGTAAAGCAGGGATGATGAGGAGGCCTTGCAGGGATGGTGAGGGCACGCGGGGTAGTGGAGTGTAGTTTGGAGAGAGGACACCACCACCATGGTTGTTAGCGGTGACGTTGATCTTCCCTTGTTTAATACTGGCCTCAGAATTATCCCAGCCCAGTTGTCATCTCATTCTGGGATGGCATGCCTCAGAAACCTTCGTTATTTATTTATTTTTTGAGCTTCAAAGTAAATCCACTCTCCTAGAACACATTAAAGAAAAATGAAAATGTACAAGAAATGCTATCCCATCAAATAGGGAGCTCTTTGGTAAAATAATTGAAACATTATTTATTGCCAATAAATACTCTTTTTCGAGAGGTCTTTTTGACTTAAATTTTGAGTTGGGATATTCTGTGTAAAATTATTTCTGTCTTATTATATTTAAAAAATTACGTATTAGAGATTTTTTTTTTTATGTGTCAGGTTCCTAACTCTACAAAAATTACGTACTAGGGTTTACTCATTCCTTGGGTAGGGTTTAATTCTTGAGTGATTTTAGTGATATTTATGTTTTTAGTCCATAATTTTAGTTAAAGTACGACATTTTGGACATTGGACAGAATATGACAGAGATAATATTAGAGAGATGATCTGATCTTTAAATTTTCATGATGCAAATAAAAAAGAAATCTTAAGTACAAACAATTGAATTACAGATGCACTAAAGTGTAAAATACTGATATGCAAGTAATGTAATTTAAAACTTTGTTTTGTTCAATAAACGGACTAAGTATACGAATTCACACTCGAGGTGGCTATCAAAACATCATAGCAAAAGTCAAAATTAACCCTTTTTTTTTATTTTGTTATTTTTTACTAAAATAACAAAATTATACTCATTCATGAAAAATGGATGCATAGATTGAATTTTGCTATTTTTGGCTAAAATACGTGCATTATAATCAATGAAAAATAAAAATTTGGTGAAAATCTAAATTTCACTTTTTTTGTACACCGTTTATGAGAATCCATATTAACAATTGAGATATGTGTAAAAAATAGTGGGAGAAATAGAAATCAAACACCTTTTTTTACTCTGCCACTTTTTTTTACCAAAATACGTTTGTTATATCTCAAGAAAAATAAAGGTTTGTTGAAAATTTTAATTTTAATTTTTTTATAATATACACTAGAATGCATTTTAATAATCATAGTGGATGCAAAAAAAGTCAAAATGAACGCATTTTTTATTTTGTCATTTTTGGCTAAAATTCGTTTGTTATAACCCGTAAAAAATTGAAATTTGGTAAAAATCTAAATTTCACTTATTTTTGACATCGTTCACAATTGAGGCGAGTGAAAAAATAATAAGAAAAAAACTAAAATCAATACGTTTTTTTTTTACTTTATCATTTTTTACCAAAATACGTATGTTATGCCAAAGAAAATTTTAATCAGTGGTGGAACTTGGGAGGGGCAAAGTTTATATTCATATAAAATTGAGTTAATTGCAAAAAAAGAAAATGCAATGGGTGATATTTCCAAATACCAAGGGATCGATGGGCTTCATACACTAGAATCACACCAATAATAATTGTTTAAAAATGGGGTTGAACCCCCAAAAACTAAAATCCAAGATTGAAATCAAACTTGTTAATGGGCCATCAGGTGTCCGCCACGCAGCCCACAATTGGTACAACAAATAACATAGATATATTTTTGGCAGACGTTGCCTCCCTACACCGTTTCTGCAAAAGCGCTCGTACTAAGGACGCAATTGGCGGCACTGCTTTCCCACTCACACAGTCACTCACTGCTCCTCCAAAGTCCCAACAACTCCATGTATCCGTAATCCATGGAATTCAATTTCAGAAAACAGAGCCAAACTCCCAAAGTAGCTTCAAAATCAAAGACAACATATTAAGAGTACACAAAAATGCTCCGCAACTCTTTTTAGGAATATACTACTATTCACTTCTCTCTTTCTCTCTCATCCTTTCTGCTATCTCACTTCACCGGCGGTAATTAAGGCTTTTCAAATTTTGGAACGATTCCTCCTCTCTCTCTCTCTATCTGATCATCCGAATCTATTTCTTTGAAATTCTAATTTTTGTCTCTCTTTCTATGTATAACGATGTGCGTCGTGTTCATACGAATTTATACTTGTTTCTGATTGTTGTTTGTCTTTGTTTTACAGTGTTCGTTGGCGTGAGAGTGTACCATGGGAGCGTATTCCGACGATGGCGTCTTCTCGTCTCAGAGTTACAATTACAATTCCAGTTCTTCTCAAGATCTAAGAGTCTCCAAGCACGTTCACGACAATGTCCACGGCAACATTTATCTTGATCCGGTCACCTCCTTTTCTTCTCTCTGTCTTTTTATTAACTTATTATTCAATTTTCCTCTAAGTTTACATGCATGTGTTCGTCTTTTACTAGTTTTGTAGTAATCGTACTTGTTGCGGTGTATTGCATGTTCTTGTTGTACTTGTTTTGTAGTAATCTTACTCGTTCCCTATTTTTATAAGTATCTTAAAGTAATTGAAGATGGTGAGTGATATATCAGTTCAAGTTTTAAAATTAACTGATTGTTAGTAGTTAGATTAAGTGATTGATCGAGTGAAACTGTATAATCCAAGTTTTATCATTTCTAATAGGAATTATATGCTAATTTAACTAATTAAGCTCCATTTAAAAATAATAATAATGTCATTCATCTTCCTTAGGCATTTCTTTGTCCATTTTGGAGTTAACATGTTTCCGTTATTAGCTGCAATGTTCTAATTGTGTTGCAAATTCTGTAACTCTGACCTGTCCCGATTGCAGATTTTCTTGAAGTTTGTAGACACGGAACAATTTCAAAGGCAAGTTTGAATTATATGTCTATCATATTTTTGTTGTGTTTATTTATCATTATTGTGATTATTATTTTTGTAGCTATCATATCTCTGAACTTGCATTTGAATGATTCTTTCTTCTTTTTTTCTTTTTTTCTCTTTTCATACATTTTCCATGTTTACAAGGTGATATGTTATGTTACACTAATCTAGTTAACCAACTGGACTGTTACCAATGTCAGAGTTACTGATTTTGATATTTTCTTCTGCTTGCAGGCTTCGTGATCTTAAACAGCTTGGTGAGTCCTTTTACTAATTTAATTTTTGTGTACGTGTTTATATATCTGAGTGGATTATGGTGAGTGATTCTGGGTGTTTAGGACATTTTGTGTAATTTTGTGAAGAGTTGGTTAAATTATGCTTTGCCTATTTCAATCTCGTCATCCTTGCTCATTTCCCTCGGTCTCTCACTCTTTTTTGTGAATTTGCATTTATTTGTGCTCTGACTTCCTCATGACTTTGAGATGGATCATTTGTTTCAAATGCCTAAGTTATACTTGGAAACTTTATTAGACAACACACATAATATGCTCTTGATTGTCATACTGTTGTTTTAGCTTTGAGTTTCATATATCTGGGAGATTATGCTGTTGGCCTCAATTTTACAGAACAGGTTATTTTATCTGGAATGCAACCATCAGTTTTATGATTATATAATGCTTTGAAATGCTACGTAGTCAAAGTTTTCGGCATGTTTTAGGCATGGCGTACATGGTTTATCCAGGAGCAGTGCATTCTAGATTTGAACATTCCCTTGGAGTCTATCGTCTTGCTGGTGAAGCTGTTCATAAACTCAAGAACCAACAAGTATGTTACATGTATTATCTAGTAATGTAATTACCAAACCTTTGCTTACAGGTATTACTCTTAACGCAACAAATATGCATTCATAGGGCTTGGAGCTGGATATTGATAGCTTTGATGTGCAAACAGTGAAACTGGCAGGTGAGTATTTTATTTAGGTTATTAATGTGTGCAAATTCAAGTGAATTTGGAAGGTAAAAAAGAAAATCATTCAACTGTTTCACATGTGATCATTGTTTCTGTTATGGCTGTGTAAAGGTTGTTACTTTACTGATTTTTAACTTCAACTTGTAGGGCTTTTACACGACATAGGCCATGGACCATTTAGTCACTTGTTTGAACGAGAGTTTCTTCCCAAGGTTCTCGGGGGATCTGAATGGTAATCAGATTTGTTAGATTTTCTTGCCATTGCTCGGTGACCGTTATTTTCCTTTTCTGGGCTAAATTTTCTATTCCGTCTTTGCAACTCTTACCTCTCTTTTTGCTTTCCTTTTGTGTCTTAAGATTACTCACCCTCTAAATTTTCATCTTTTCTCAACATCATTTGCTGGTTATTACATGATGAACAATGCTTCATGCTACACTTTCATGGTTTATTGACAAACCCCCCCGGTTACATTATTCATGATAGGTCTCATGAGCAAATGTCAGTGGAGATGGTTGACCACATTGTTGATGAACATCATATTGAAATTGACTCTGAAACAATTACAAGAGTCAAGGTACGCTGAATTTATTGGAAAAGTTAGTTCACTGGATATTTTGTCTTTTCTTGACTGGGAGAATGTTGTCTTACAGATTTCTCACAGATTTTAGTTGATTAAAGACTTTGGTCATGAAAAGGTCATTGAGGCTGCTTGTTTGTAGTGTAATTGTTATACCATTGGCGACCACAAAGTTTCTAGATGAATGTTATTTGCCAGAATCTTGGTTAAAGTTGTTTGACTTGACTCGGTGTATGAGCAATGGACCAGAATTGTGCTTGATAAAATTCTAACCTTTATTTTACCAACTAGATGTTAGGCCCTTCATTTAGCTTGTTACTCTAAGAATTTGTGCTTTTATGGTGTTGATTATTAACTGTTACCGAGTTCAAGGCATGTTGTGGAGTCTGATTGACAACTATATATCTTTGAAACAAAATAAAGTCGCCTATAGTTGTGACTTTTAAGATGCTCTTTCGGTTTTCTATGAAATTAGTAAGCTGGCTATCCTTTTTGATACTCATACCTTTTAGGTTTTCACGTGTAGTAGTCGCTTTGACAAAATCTTTCTGTTTATAGTTTCTTACTTTCTTGTCTCTGGTCCTTTTGGGTTTGTTTGTGTGTTTAAATGTCAAAGGTGCCTAAAAAAAAAAATGTCAAAGGTGCCTATAATGATTTCCTTGCATGCTTCCATGATATTAAGGTTTAAATGGCATTTAATATTTGCTTCATTTGTTTTGGATATTCACAGGAGATGATACTTGCAAGCTCCAAAATTGCATTGCCAAAGGTTGAATCTTTGTTTTTCCTGTTCTTTTTGGTTAATTGATTAAGCAAAAGATCTGAATCGTTTTGAAACCTTTTGAGCTTTTCTTGCTCAGATTTGTGCTTCTCCTATTTGGCTTCTTGCACTTATATTTCAATCTTCATTTTCTTCTAATGTGTAGAGTGCGAAGGAAAAGCAATTTTTGTATGACATCGTGGCAAATGGTCGAACTTCAATTGATGTTGACAAGTTAGTGTATTTTAGGAACTGGCTTTGTCTTCATGGATATCATGTTTGCTAATCTTCCTGGTGCTATTTTCGTTATGCTACAGGTATTTGTTACTTAAATTACTGATACAGTTATGATGGCTTTTGAATTATTGGCTGGCAGGTTCGATTACATAGTCCGGGACTCCAGAGCATGCGGTCTAGGATGCAATTTTCATTTTGAAAGGTTTTGTTGATTCTTCTTGATCAAGTTTCAAGGGACATAGCAGTATCATTGCAGATAACAATGCAAAACAGAGTATGATTGTTCTTCCTTTTACAGGTTGATGGAAACAATGAGAGTTTTGGGTGATGAAATATGTTATCGTGCCAAGGATTGTAAGCATCATTTTTAGAGATTTACTATCACTGTTGGAATTCGTAATTGTAATTAACTAACATTTCGGAGAGCATAAGTTTTCAGATCTGACCATACACAAATTATTTGTCACGCGAGCTGATCTGCATCGAACAGTTTATACTCATGCAAAAGTGAAGGTGTGCCACTAAATCCTTTGTCTAGTGCCTCAATTTATTCTTACACCTTAAATAAATGCAATAGGAGATTATGAGTTATTGTTCACATCTTCGCTGTAGAGTCTGAGATGTCAATTTTATTGTATTTTATTTACTTGTGCTACTTGCAGGCAATTGAACTAATGGTTGTAGATGCCTTAGTGCAAGCAAACAATTACCTGAATATATCATCTTACATACATGACCCTCGTCAATATTGGAAGGTATGAGACGCCATTTATGTGGATTGTCCTACTTCTCTTGTTCTCCATATTTATAAAGACTTGTGATATCCTTCAACGCATTGGGTGCAGCTAGATGACACAATAATCAAAACAATTGAGACAGCTCCAGACCAAGAATTACAGGAATCTAGGGATTTAATCCTACGTATACGAAGAAGAAATTTGTATCAGGTATTGACGCTTTAGAATATCATTGAAGATTAGTATATATGGATATAACAGTTATTAATTTTCTTCTTTGCTCTTTCTGGCTTCTTCTCTAGAAGCCTCGTATATTCTAAAAGTGCTGTTCAATCTTGTTTTCCTTTTTCTGTATGGCAGTTTTGCAATGAGTATGCGGTCCCCAAGGACAGATTGGAACATTTTAAGAATGTCACTGCACGAGACATTGTCTGTTCCCAGGTCCTAAAGACTGATCCTAATACAGATGATATATCGGTCTTTTTTTGCTAGCACAATAGTTACTTTAGATGATATTCAGTATATGATTTTTCTATTGTACAGAAAAATGGCGGGGTAATACTTAGAGAGGATGACATTGCTGTTAGCAATGTTAGAATAGATTTGACTCGTGGGAGGCATAATCCTCTTGAAAGGTATTCCAAAATAGCTGAGACTCTTAAGCTGGTTATTGATCTCTCTCTTTTACTCTCTCTGATGATTTCTCCTTTTTCTTTTTTCTCCGGCATTTGTTTCTTTTCCAGCATCAGCTTTTTCAAGGTAAAATCAGTTTTTTTTTTCCCTAAAAGCACGTTGCCTTTAAATTTTATAGGTCGTTTACCTTTCTTTTTCTTCAGTGGTGCCACTTTTAACAGTTACTAACTTACTCAGGATTATGAGAGTGAGGAGAAGTTTTCTATACCTGATAATCGCATCAGCCATTTGTTGCCAACGTCTTACCAGGATATGATAGTGAGAGTGTACTCCAAAAGGCCAGAACTGGTATGTATTGATAGTGAGAGTGTACTCCAAAAAGCCACAACAACTTGCATTACTTATTTACAGTTTCTTAATCAAAGATCTAATCTGAAATAACTGTGTAGGTAGGAGTGGTTTCCGAGGCATTTGAAAACTTTCAGTTAAAGACCTATGGAATTAAAAGACAGGTGCACGCAACACCAGAAAAGAAAAAACGAAAGATGTAATCTTTCCAGGATGGTTTACTGATTCTTTTCTCGGTTCCTTAGAAAAACTTTTGGTGGCTGGACCTTGGGCCACAATACATTCATGAATTACTTGTGCATGCTTCTTATGCATTTTTGCAAGAAATTCTCAAATTGAAGTTGTAAAGGGTTTACTTTCAGCATGTACAGCCACATAGTAAAGATAATTTAGTTACTGCAGATGCACGCATAGTCTCACTTGTGAAAATTCTCAAAGCTGTGGAATCATTTTCTGGAACAACAATTTACTATATAGAGATTTAATTCTGAGTTCAGTATATACTTGATAAATTTTCAGTTTTCTGGAGTAATAGCTATCATCTTTTTCCGGTATGAGTAAATTGAAAATGAAACTTGGTGGTTTTCTGGTGTAGCTGTGAGAGTGTAGCAGCATCAAGAAGGTCCAGTGTACGTTTTGCTCTAGCATTCATACACTGTCTCATCTTATATCGCCAGGATCAGTGCATACTGCATTTTCAATTGATTTGATATTTCCTTGATTGGTTAGATTAAGCTGACAACAATATGCTTTTAACTTGCATGCCGCATGCCTGCTAATTCTTTCCTTTTACCATGGCATGTTTAAGTGCAATTCGAAATTTTTAGATGCGTTAAATCAATTCAGTAGTTTCCCTTGAGCAACCCTTCACCACTCTCCAAAAAAGGAAATTGAATATTAACTAGAAAGTTTGTGTCCGACTAATTCAAGCCTCGTTTATCATCAATTGCAAGTTAAATCATATCTGGGACATGGATACTGTTAATAAAGACAAGAGAGCATTACATGTCCCCACACCTATAGGCTATAGCATCATAAAGTTGCAAGAAATTCAGAGGGGTAGCCATTAGCCAATAATGTCTAAGCCTTTTGAAAGATATTCTCACTAGGTTACAACTTTGTCAAAGGGATTAAAAATCAATGATGTTGGCTTTTTTTGAGTATTGGGGCCTAATGACGGTTTGATTTTGGCACATATGATATAGATTATAGAATGATTGTCAAGCACAGTGAACATGTAAATGTACTTGCTTATCCTGGAAATGGAATGCTTATCCAGTGAAACTTGCCTATATGTTAACTGGCATTATTGTGAATTTGTGACCTAGCCTAGCCGTCAACGGCAGTTTCGCTACTTGGCTATGGCTTCCATCTAATCGCTTATTAGTGTCTGCTTGTGGAGATATCCAAAGAACAAATGCTGAACTCGGATTCAAGCAGTGACTACAGTGTACACGAGTTATTGGGGATGCCATCAATTATGTCGGTTCATTGGACTTAATTTTCCCTTCTTACGATGGGCCTTCTTTTTCTTCACGCCAAATGCCACATATTATTGTTGACTTTGCAATTTGAATGCTCCATGTTTCACCTATTCGGTAGAAACAGATGCCGTGATCTAAGGTAACATAAAATCTTGCGATTTTTTTTTTCAATTTTAATATGGCAAATATATAGCATATCCAATTTTTTTTTAAAAAAAAAAAAATCAGATACCACGATAAGGTTAGGCATTGAGAATGGTGTTTTCAAAAATTTAACATAGTTATTGAGCTATTACGATAAGTTAAAACAATATTTAAGGGTAAGTTGGTTATGATCCAAATTGTGGAAAGATTTTATTATTTTTATTATTAATTAGTAGTTTTAGTGAGTGAATTTCATTTTAATTAAATATAAAAATGGGAAAAGTGAGAAGAGAATAGCAACAAGTGAAATGAATAATGGAATTGGAGAAACAAGCATGGGTTTTATATACTACTAGTATAATAATAAGAATAATATTTCTAATTTGTGTATGCGAATATAACACGCAAATAACTAAAGTAAGCATTGACAAAAGTGTGTGTGTGTGTGTGTGTGTCTCATGTGGTGGAAACCGGAAAGGGCAACAAAGATAGAGAGAATAGAGGAATGGAGTGAGGCAGTAAGCTTTTCAGTATTTAGTCCGACTTCCACTGCTAGCATTATTCTTAGTCCATCTTCATTGGTACCAACACAAACAAAACAAGTTACAGCAAAGACCTCCCGAAATACCAACTTGCATCATCATACTACCGGAGGCACCGTGTCTGACACAAGTGGAGTGGCCGGAGTTAGTTTGTTCATAGCCAAGATGGATGATGGAGGAAATGGAAATGGAAATGGAGGAGGTGGCGGTGGGTTTGTGAGGGCTGACCAGATAGATCTAAAGAGCATAGATGAGCAACTTCAGAGGCATCTCAGTAGGGCTTGGACTATGGAGAAACAGAAGAAGACCGATCTTCATAATAATTCTTTTAGTAATAAAAACAATGGAGAAGAAGGAGGTTATGACGTTGATGGTGGTGACAGGGAGATACCAATCAGGTACGATTGGGAAATTGACCCCTCTAAGCTCATTATCAAGTCTGTCATTGCTCGCGGCACCTTCGGCACCGTTCATCGTGGCATCTATGACGCCCTTGACGTCGCAGGTTCCCTACTTTTTCACTTTTTTTTTTCCTTTTATATTTGATAATTGAATCACCCATCTCAAAATTTATTTTTGTTCAAGGAATCAATCATTTTGTCGAGCAATTGGTAATTTTCTTCTTCGTACTGATGTGCATTGAATTGCATTTTTACGTTGCTTAATCTGGTGTTTTTTTTTCCCGGTTCGGTGCTTTTTAGAGCTTAAGGGAGCAATATGTTAATTTTTAAGTGTATGATGCGTAGACCTGATTTCTGATGAGGCCATATTTTTTGTTTTCCATTTTTTGTTTCATATGTTGATCCTATGTGAATATGTGCATCATTGCATACCCAACTTCCTATAACAATGGCCATACTGTCACGAGATTGAACTGAATTACTGTTATCCATAGTAATCTCTGCTATATTTGTTGCATACATTACCTGCTTTCATTTATCAATTCGCTCTCTCATTGTCACTGATTCTAGTTGTTTCTGTAATATCAACACTATATGAAGAGTAAGTATGAATGTTGCCTTTTTAAGCTGAAATATCCCCGCCAAATGCCCCAGTACTGGGAAAACAATAAAATACTTGCAATGATGGGAATGATGTTAGAAGCTCGCCATTCGGTATCGGGATGCAACAGTGAAGAATCAGTGACCTATGCGGGCAGATTTGTTGTTAACAAGAGATTTGGGTTTTAGCATCAATAGTCTTTCTCTCTGTGAATATAGAACCCCTCTAGATTTTTTTCATTTTGTGATTTACTGAGATGGAGTTCTTTCTTTCCTTATTTTGTCATCAGTAAAACTTCTTGATTGGGGAGAAGAGGGTCAAAGAAGCGAGGCTGAAATAGCTTCTCTGAGGTCAGCCTTCACTCAAGAAGTTTCTGTTTGGCACAAGCTCGAACATCCTAATGTAACGAAGGTAACAGCTAGTTGTGCTTATGCATTTTTTGTTTCCTTGCTGTTACTTTATGTCTTAATTGCTGAAATGTTCAATTTTTGCACTTGATTTTATTCCATGGTACTCATCAATTTGGTGCCTATTTTTTCATGGTGGAATGCTATGTTTTTCTGAAAGTAAGAATCTTTTGTAGTTTATAGGAGCTACCATGGGCACATCAGAGTTAAACATACAAACAGATAATGGCCACATTGGAATGCCTCGGAACATGTGTTGTGTTGTTGTTGAGTATCTTCCTGGGGGAACTCTGAAATCATACCTCATTAAGAATCGGAGAAGAAAGCTGGCTTTCAAAGTCGTCATCCAACTGGCATTGGATCTTGCACGAGGGTGAAGTTTTAGATCTCATGCTATTTTATTTGTGACTATGATATATGCTTCTTTCCATTTTGGTGGTTAGGCTGAATTTCTGAATTTGTCTCCAAGATGATTCTTAAGATTGCTGTTGAACGGAAAACTGAACCTGTTCTTCCATATAGGTTGAACTATCTTCACTCCAAAAAGATTGTGCATAGAGATGTGAAAACAGAAAATATGCTTCTTGACAAGACTCGTACTGTAAAAATAGCTGATTTTGGTGTTGCTCGTATTGAGGCCTCAAATCCTAATGATATGACTGGAGAGACTGGAACTCTTGGCTACATGGCACCCGAGGTATTCCACTTAATAATGGAATCACTGGTTGCATGTACTTGCATTTTATATTAAATGATGTTGTTGCTTCTTATCTGCCCTCAATCAGTTGTTCTAACCACTCAAGTATGTTTAATCCTTAAACCCAGGTTCTCAATGGTAGCCCATATAACAGAAAATGTGATGTCTACAGTTTTAGCATTTGCCTCTGGGAGATATATTGCTGTGATATGCCATATCCAGATCTCAGCTTCTCTGAAGTAACTTCTGCTGTTGTACGTCAGGTAGTAGCCGTTTCCTATTTAGATTTTCTAGAACTTCCGCGAACATGTTGTTTCTGGAAATGTGAAAAAATTGCTGTTAAAACTTAACCAGTAATGGGCCTTATAAATTTGCTCAGGAATAAGCTGTGCAACCCCCCGTAATCTAGAATTCTAGATCATTCCAAGCAACTGAAATCTATATCAATGAATAAATTGCCATGCAGCCTGGATAGATATGCACGTTAATCAGCATTTCTTTTATTATGTCTACAATGTATATGTGCTCAAGTTCTATATGATCAACATAAAGGGGCCCAGGTCCCACAATGTTTGGCATGGCTGTTACTAAGATTTGTGAAAGTTGATTTTTCAAATTTCTTTTATGTAATTGCAGAATCTAAGGCCTGAGATACCGCGTTGTTGCCCAAGCTCTCTTGCCAATGTGATGAAGCGATGTTGGGATGCAAACCCTGACAAACGGCCTGAGATGGAAGAAGCAGTCTCCATGTTAGAGGCCATTGACACATCAAGGGGTGGCGGAATGATTCCTCTTGATCAACAGCAAGGTTGTTTCTGCTTCAGGAAATATCGAGGGCCTTAAAGATACGTCATTCCACTGTGAAATGGGTTTGAAATCTAAAAGTACATAGTCCCGAGTTCCAGGTTGTAACTAATTTAGAACGGCAAAAATATATTATAGAAGAAATTTGAATGAGTAGGTTGGGCACTTTGGGCTTAAAGAATTCTAACTTTAGTCCTTAGATTATGGAGCAACACCTGCAACAAATGGTTGTATGTCGAGGTATGGATGTTTTGGAGCTCACAGCAATATTTGAAGTAGAATTGCTGCTTATACTATTATGGTGTAAATTAGTGCCAAATAGGAAGCTCTATTGCAGTGCAGTTAGTGTTCTTCAGTTGTTGGGTGGTTTGTATTGCTTTCAGAATATTAGGGTCGAATGCAAAACCCCTCTTTACCTTACCTAAACTTATCTATCGTTAGTTGGTTTGGATTTAAATCTGTAATATATCAATTAAATTAATTTAGTATTTTAAATTATCAATTTATCTCATATTATTTGGTTAATTGTTTTCAAATGAAAAGACTACCGTGATCCTTCAAATTAAAATGATTGAGGTGGGGCAATTTTTTATTTAACCCAAAATAATATATATTTATATTCCAAAGAATATCCAAAACAGAGATGGACAAAACAAGAAATTACAAATGTGGATAGTTTGCAGTTGCAAAACAAAGAAAGAGGGGGAGGTCTATATATCTAGGCAGCAATCTTGTAGCTTGGATTGACAAGATTTTCCAGACCAGACACCACTTGAATTGACTCAATAACGTCTCCAACCTTGAGATCCGCCAAATAATCCTCATTCTCCGTAATGTAACCAAACACTGCATATCGTCCATCCAGTATGTTGGCATTGCTTGGAGTCAGTTCACTTTCTTTCAGTAGCCAAAATACTTGGCTCGAACCAGAATTGTTCTCAAACTCCTGTAAATCAACAAAGGATCAGATCAACCCTAGTTAGCCCATGTCCATTAATATGTATTTTAATGATTTGAATTATGATATTTATTAGTATAGAATCCTCACGTCTCTAGCCATGGCCATTGTTCCAAATGCATTAAAGGGTAGCCTTGTTTGAGCTTTGTACAGACCCAGTTCCTGTTCAATCACAATATTATCAAATCAGTTACTGCCCCAAAAATAATAATAAAAAGAATCTCATCTTTGGGTTAAAAGTTTAATATCAAATCAGTTCACGTTTAGAGTAATGATATAAGAGTGAAAACAAATAATGTGGACCAATTGGTGATAAACATGTGTGGGTAATAGGTCTCGTTAAGTAATATATGTTTATCAATTATCACCAATTGGTGTTCCGTCATTCACTTTGTGTTCTCACTCTATTTTTTCACTCTGCCTCGATAAACTTACTTCCAGAGTAGCCCCGTATACAGGTGCTTTTTCTCCATTCACCATAATTTCCAGAGGTACTGTACGAGTCTTCTCTGTACTTGGGTCGATAAAACCCTCAGCAGGGCCTTCTGGATCTCCTGTTTGTACTACAAAACCATCCGCTGCAGAATACCAAAAAGGAGTGTAAAATGAATCTGAACAAGTATTGAACATTCCTCAATTCTTTCTTCCTACCACAATGTATATTATATTAAATAGGAGCTTCCAAAGGCACATCTTTACCTCTTTGAATCTCCATGCCATCATAAAAATGCCTTTCCACCAAGTCTACGAAATTCCCAGCAGTTACTGGTGCATTATAACCATCCAGAACAATATGGAATACACATTCACCCACGTTGGGATTATCTTTCACCTTCACCTTCATATCCACAGCAGCTCTGCCTTTGAGTAATGGCATATTTTGATATTCTTCGGGCACTTCATAAGGAAAGCCATCTACCATATCTTCTTCAACACTGCAGAAACCCAATGCCGCAGGAAGATCTCAGCTGCAGTCAATGACAAGGGTTTAAATGAGAACAGGCATTTCAGGAAGACTGACTTCTCTAGTTCCTTTACAAATTTTATGCTTGATAACCGTGTTAGAATTAAGTGTCATAACAGATTCGCTCATCTTCTGTGTACTCATATCTTTCCTAAGGCCCCAGATCCCATAAAGCAAAAATTTTCTTTTCCCTAAGAAAGAAGTCCCTTGATTGTTTGTACCTAGGGGGAGATACTTTCAACAAACAAATGCAAATCATTCTGCCTTGAAGGAATTTTAGTGTCAAACTGTAATCCGGGATCCCATCACATCCCAAATAATTTTTCAAAGCTGAGAATTAGTGTACCCATTTTTTTCTAGAATTACATCTATCATTCTTATCCCCAGAGAAGGACAGAAGCTACTGGATTTACCACATTTTAGTTCTTCAACTAGTTAAAGTTGATTTTCCAAGAGGTCTTTTGCTCTTCAAGCAAAACATCTTTCAGATTACGACTTAAGTGAAGAGCACTCGTTCTATGACAAATGTATCGAATGTTCACACCCAAATTCTTGCTAAAAGATCGCAGTACTAAACATACTTAATGTGCACAAGCAGTGAGCGAGAAAGAAAATCAAAGCTTATATCAAACTCACCCTCCAACATAGTTAAGCAGTTCCTTCTGTTTAGGGGCAACCGCATCTCGATTCCTGTCCTCAACAATTTGCTGAAGTTCATCCATTCCAGCTTCCAGTTTGTTAAGCAACTCAATCCCATGATCAACCTTGGACTTTGCTAATCCTGACACAATCATGGTTCTCCCCTGCTTGAGAGCGCGGGATGCTTGTCTCCCATTCTACAATCAATAACATATATTTTTCTTTTTCTTTAAAAAAATTATCTCAACTTTTCAATCCATAAGTTGCACTTTGAAGCCAAAAGGCACAATTAAATGATTAAAATTCTCACTCTTTCAACAGAATCCAAAGCCTTGACACCAGCAATCTTGAGACTGTCAGTAATATCTTCCAGAGGCTTCTGAACTTCCCTAATTGCCGTGTTATTAATGGGAAGTGCGTTCCTCAAGAGGGCTCCTGGATCCTTAATTGGTGGTCCAGAAATCAGGACTGATACATCTGGCAATGCTGGAGTGTTGGCATTGGCATTGGCATGACCCGGCCATCCCAACGATGGCACTCCAGTTAACAATCCAACCGTTAGTGCTATAGAAAGTGCACATCCCTTGAGAGAAAAGCATCCAGTTCCCTGTTTAAAGTTGTAAACTTTCTTCAAATTCACTCGGACATTTGCTAAATATTGAAAATTGCACGTAGCAAAATAAATTTTTAGTGTGTGTGTGCGCGAGCGAGCGGGTGGGATAGTTGTCAGCAAGAAGTAAAAAAGATTAGAAAGAGCTTGCCTGCTTATCTGGGGACCGAAATGGAGGTGGGCTTTGGGAACAGCATAAGGGTCTTGGCAGGTGGATGGGAGCATTGTCGAAGTGACGAGTAGACTGAAACTTAATAGGGAACGGCAGCTTACGGTGAATCGGTTTGAGGGGAGATGTGAAAAGTGAAAAATGATGAGGGCAGGAAAGGATGGGTGCCAGTGCCATTGGGGATTAGCGGCAGTTAGCTATGGCGGCGTATTCCACAAAAGAATTATGACATTTAGTATGGTACAATGGCTAAACAAGCAGAGAGCAGAGTAGTAGTGTTAGGGTGTTGGTGACAGGAGATAAGGTTTGGAATATCCAGAATGGTGATGATGCCTTATCAGTGGCCTTTACTTTAGGTCAACCTCACAGTCTGGATAAGATGATTTGGATTTCCCCATTCTATTCAACAATGGAAAATTTGGACTAGCCAAGGAATATAGATTTTACTATTTGGATTTGGATACTTCACTTAAATTGAGCCTATTAAAATGCCCATTGAGGGATACAACTGGGCTTTTATATTCTCGATTGGACTCGAGCTCGAGTATAT
This sequence comes from Ophiorrhiza pumila, assembly GCA_016586305.1. Taxonomy (NCBI): domain Eukaryota; kingdom Viridiplantae; phylum Streptophyta; class Magnoliopsida; order Gentianales; family Rubiaceae; genus Ophiorrhiza; species Ophiorrhiza pumila. The sequence continues at coordinate 1,462,234 of BLIW01000007.1, forward strand.
CCCAGTCAGGATTAACTGAGACTCAACATCAAGCCTATTAAAATGCCCATTGAGGGATACAACTGGGCTTTTATATTCTCGATTGGACTCGAGCTCGAGTATATCCCAGTCAGGATTAACTGAGACTCAACATCAAGCTACCGGGCAGAAGTATCAAAATACTTGCTACCTTGAGCTCGAGTATCACTATTCAAGCAATATCACTAATCAAGTCACTTGAGCTTGAAGTTATTAGTATCACGAAACGATTCTAATAAGCTCGATTTCAAGTATTTTGATTTGTCTCGAGCTAGATTGAGATTGACTTAGATTCGAGTATCAGCCATCAGGTATCGGGTTTGGCTTGAGTATTCTATTGGGCTGCTTGCGAGATGAAAATAATCTAATTACACCATCAGTTTTGTAAAAGACTAAAAGGTAAGAAATTGATTATACATGCCAATTATTAAGAACATTTTAATTGGTAAGTCGAGGAATGCTTCCACAAATATATGAAAGATTGGAAAAGCAAAATTGTAACACCTAGAGAGAGAACCAGAAACGAAACAACAAAACGACAATCATCGCCACAAGAAACGAAAGTAGAAAGTTGGCGTTACCTAGAGCCTAGAGGCTAGCTAGAAGTTTGATTTGCTTAAAGATAACCCTAACTTTAAAAGGAGTAGAATCAAATCCCACACCATCTCTCATTAATTACTGCAAAATTTCTAAACTCAGAGCTGAATATCAATCGATGGTCATCTCAAACGGCTGCGGCTTTGGTTTGGAGCTGCACCTCAGACTCAGATGGCTTTCCGGCCTTCTTTGGAGTAGTTTTGCGATAGAGAATGTGAAGGAATAGCTGGATGATTGACAATATCGCTCCAACTCCATTACCGATCTACAACAACACAAATATCATCATCATCATCATATATTACTAACGAATAAGCTTTGACAGTAATTTGTTGAACAACTTATTTACCAGGACATTGGGGATCAAACTGGAGCAAAGCATAGATAGACCAAACAACGCCATTGGAGAGCCCAGCCACACATATCCAAAACGGCAAGAATTCCACACTTTTTGTCTTGACGACTTTAACCATGATGGACAGAGGAGAGCCGTAGAGAATGATACTGAAGCAAACACTGACAGCTCCAGCAAACGTGGATCTGTGTTTATGTCCATGAAAGAGTTCCAAAGTGATAAGAACTACCCCTGTTGCAAAAACAGCCTCTGCAAATAGCCCACCTACAACAATCCACTGAGATCACACACACACACACATTCTTCATCAAATTAATTTACTAGTGATCACAAGAGAAATGATTTAATTTTTTTTTTAAAAAAAAGAGCATACCCGTTGTTTATTACTAGGAGTGTAACGAAAGAATATTCCCAGATAGATTAAATATAAAACGAGGCCAATGCTGTTGATGGAGATAATGAGACTGCTGTGTGGATGAACGAAGGGCATTCCATAGAAGACCCAGAAAATGCAATTCAACACCCCTGCAAGGTAGGGATAAGGGTGGAACTCCTCAACGGATTTGTTCTTAAAAATCCTCCAAAATGTAGGCCTGCACACAACCATCATCTCATCATTATTATTAATCTTTTCCTAATCAAATAAAGACCCAATTATTATTGTTTATTTGCAAATCAAATAATGACCCAATTGGTGTTAATTAAACCATCATTTTAATAATTTCCAAAATTCTACCACTGCAAAAGAAAAAATAAATACGGGTCTTACAGTGACTTTCTGATTTAATTAATTCCTACTAGTACAGAAGAATAATGAATTGACAAGAGTAATTTATCAAAATACAATTTTATTTTTTTTAACGGAATTGACTCCCGCATAAAATTGACCGTCATACTATGAACGGCGGTTACGTTTTTCATCCCTTGTCAACTTTGTCAATTTTTTTCTTGTCAAACCTTGCAAAGTATACAAATATATACATATATAGTGTATAATATAGACAGAGTAACGTGTAATTTGTTACGTACAAATATTGAAATGGCGGTTGCTCTACTAAAAAATAAAAAAGGTTTTCTTGCTACAAGCATGGCGCTAGTGTGTGAGTGTGTTTTTTCTGTTTGTGGAGAGAGGAAAGCAAAACGGAAAAAGAGAGATGGAAGATTACGCTGGAGAGGCGAACAAAGCAAATGAGGTGGCATTTCCTGCAAACAAGATTATGATGTTGATGATCAAACAACAATTAAATAGAGCTCATCAAAAGATTTAGATTGTAAGACTTTAAAACGAAAAAAAAAAAAAAAACAACGACAACAATTTGTTTAGAACAGAGTTAAAAACAGATTCATTATATTATTTATTCGTAAGTAAAATAGTATAGTCACACAAACACACGCACACTACTCTCTCTTGCTTTCTTCCTCACTTGCATGCATATGTATATATATATATATATATATGTATATGTATTTTCAAAATTGGAAGACTCATCAATGGCAGAAAATTAAAAGAGATTGATCGATCGATCGAGAAAGGTTTGAAGAAAGAACCGATAATTCCAAAGATCGTCCGAATCAAGCTGACGGTATGATTCATGTTTTGGTTGCCGCTATGTATGTTTAACTGGATCAATCTGTATCCAAAAGAAAGAATGATAAGAAAAATTAAAAGAAACTTAACAAAACCCTAGAACGAGCAGACAGATAAATCTTAAAGGAGGGAAGAAGAAGAGGCAGTACTATAGTGGGAGATGAAGATTGCGAGAAGAACACAAATTGATTGAGAGTTGTGTGAAACCCCGGGAGTGTCTTTGCTGTATATATATAAGAAGAAGAAATGAGTGGGATTCGGTTTTGGAAGAAAAACAAATTCTAATTAAATGGATAACTAATATCTCACCCCTAAGATTGTACGTATCAGTAAGTTTTAGTCTTTTTCTTGAGATAAAATTTTGCAACATTTTTGGATAAATGAATGCTTTTTTTTTCTTTTTGACCAAGTCAATAACTTTAATTACTTTAGAAAATTATTTAATTGTAACATATCATGTTGTATATTCAGCTTGGAATTAATACTGATAATATATTTTTTGGCACTTTAGAAAATTAATAATTATCCAAATTTGTTAAAGAAGTATTGTAGAATTAAAAGTGAGAATTTTACGGTGTGCGAATCCTGGATATATACTTAGTAGTTACATATATAACAACAATTAAGTAACAAATTCAGTAGTCGGTTAATTATTGAACGGAAACAGAATGACTTATCTCGTGCATTGCAATTTGCATGCATGTGTTTGTTACTTTGTTATTTTGGAGGGATAGTGGCACAGTGCCTTTGACTTTTCAGCATCCCCACTCCCCACCCGTACGGTTTAATTGTTATGCCCGTTAGAGCCTTTTTTATTTTTTTATTTTTAAGAAAGAATTATAACAAACACATATAAGAATATGAGCGATATCTTCTATTCAATATTTTTTCTATCTTATTTCATGGTAATTAAAATTATGTGGTAAGGTTTACTAATCACTTGGTTAGGGTCTAATAATTGTAAATTAATTTTAGTTATATTTATGCATTTAATCCCTAGTTTTAGTGAAATTACCAGAGAATCTAGTCTCATGAGTTTGGATTTCAATGTTTAAAGATTCTCATGAGTTTGGATTTCAATGTTTAAAACCACGTCATTCACTAAAATCAAGTACTAAAAGCATAAATGTTACTAAAATTAAATTTACCGTTATTATAATTTAACCAAGATATAACTTAATTATAGTTGTTTTAATTTTAAAAATTATAAGAGAATATAATATTAGATATACGATCTCATCTCAATATATATATATATATAATAGTAATAAAAGTCAAGACACATTTTGGAGCTGATAGTCTATCTACCCATTCTACAAGTTTGCAATACTCTACTTCAAAAAATATATAATAATAATAATAATAAGGGTAAATCATCTTGGAGTCACTAAAAATATTTGGATAGTATATTTTTTGTCACTAATTTTTTTTATTTCAATTTGGCCACCAAACTATAAAAAGTAGTATACTTGTCATTCCATTAATTTTAGTCGTTATCTTTAAATTTTTTCGTTAAGTTCAAATAATTTTTTATTAAACAATATTGTTTTAAGTATAAAATTTAAATACAAATTTGTTAGATGAACATACACTATTCTAAATTGCAAATCCTATCATTTTACTTCATTTTTAGTTATAATATTACCTTAAAAAAAAGAGAAAATGATTGAATTTAACCGAAAAAGGTAAAAAGAAAATGATTGAATTTAATCGAAAAATGTATAGATAACGGTTGAATTTAATGGGATGCCTACTTGTATACCACTTTATATAGTTGATTGGCCAAACTGAAGCAAAAAAAGATTAATGATCAGAATTATACTATCCAAATAGTTTAGTGACTCGTAATGTAATTTACCATAATAATAATGATCAAAGATAACAAGGGTATTACACGACTCTGAGTTTGCCCTAATAATAATGATCAAAGATAACACAGGTATTACACGACTCTGAGTTTGTATTGTTCGAGTTACTTAACTAGAGTTGCTCTGAAATTATTTAGATTCAAATAAACTCGAGTTTTGACTTTCAAGTTCGAGTAAGACATCTATATATATAGAGAATAGTAAATTACCTTTGAAGCCACTAAACTATTTGAATAGTATACTTTTGGTCACTAATCTTTTTTTTTTGTTTCAATTTGACCACTCAATTATAAAAAGTAATACTAGTAGTCATTCCATTAAATTCAACCGTTATCTATAAATTTTTCTATTAAATTCAATATTTTTCTTAATTTTTTAAAGTAATATTATACCTAAAAATAAGTAAAATTATATGATTTACAATTTAGGACAGTGGGTATTTATCTATTAAAGTTATGTTTAAATTTTATACTTAAGAATATTGTTTAATAAAAAAATATTTGAACTTAACGAAAAAATTTAAAAATAACGACTAAAATTAACGGAATGGGTACAAGAATAAATCCGAGGTTCGTGGAGTGGAACTTTATAAATGTGAAAGCAGCCGCGCGCGTCCACAACTACAGCTAAGCCTTCGAAAATATGTAGCTTAAACGAATTAAAATGCTATCAACGAGTTAGGAACTAATGCATGTCCACCACCCCAAATTAATTAACTTTAAAGGAGACTCAACAATTTTGCGCGACCTACTCGAATTCGAGTTGGATTATAAATTCTAATTGAAATTATTTAGTTTTCAAACATGTAATATCCCAAATTGCTCCTGAATAACTACTCTTGAATTGTAGGGAGGAAAATTGGAGATTAGATTATTTGTCCAAAATTATCTTTATTTTATTATTTCTAATGTTCAAAAATTACGTAGTTTAACTAAAATTAGTGACTAAAATTATAAATATCAGTAAAATCACTTTTCTTATTATACCATCACAAATGAATAAGTGAATTCTTTGAAGTAATTTAATTTTGGAATACAAATAATTTTGGACAGAATATCTCAACTTGTAGAATTGGGGTTAAGGGATGGAAGAAAAAGAAATAAGGTCATGATCACGGAAGCTTTAATTCCCGTTTGCTTCAATTCAGACGGTTTGGAACTGCATCTCATATGCTTTTCTGGACTTGTCTTCCTTCGGAGCAGTCTTGCGGTAGACCATGTGAAGCACAAGCTGGATAACTGCCAATAGCGCTCCCACTCCATTACCGGTCTACAGGAATAAGCATCACGAACGCAGTTAGAGATTACCAATAAAGAAGATATATACATATATATATATATATATATATATATATGCAGTTTGATCGGCTTTAAATTTGCAGAGAAACAGTCCAAACAAGTCCATTGGCTAAACCAGCAACAGAGATCCAGAATGGTATGAACTCCAAATCAATTAACTGTGATCGATATTGATATTTGGATGATTAATTTAACATAGCGTAGTCTTACTACTTGCGTAATAAAAGAATACGGCGACATAGATCAATTCCAAAAACAAGGCCAATACTGTTGATGGTGACAGTGAGAGTGCTGTCTGGATGCACGTACGGCGTTCCATAGAAAATCCAGAAAATGCATTTCAACACAGCTGCAAGGTAGGGATACGGGTGAAACTCCTCAACGGATTTGGTCTTGAAGAACCTTAGAATAGTTGGCCTGGGTTCAACAAATCACACAACTAATTAATCATTTTGTTGGTTAAATCAAATTATAATAACTACAGGACCAAATTCATCATTCATTATGCATCATTAATCATCCAACAAGAAAAGCTACAGTCCACCCGTTGACTGATGCAATTTAATTTGATCACAAAAGTGTATAAGACTGCCGTTTCCTTTGTTTCCGACATGTCATATTATTAAAGCTTTGAAAACCACACTTGTAATTTATTAGTATTAATTACTACTTCTCCAGTTCTTTAATAAATATCGTTTTAATTATTATTATTTTTTTAAATTAGTGCCATTTTATAAATTTCAATGTAAAAAAATCTAAAAGGTTCCAATTTTATCTATGTAATGTTATTTAAAAGAATAGAGAGAAAGTTATGGCTATAAATATAGGCAAATAAGATAATTTATTACCTTTCTTAATTAGTGTGCACAAACGATACTTATTAGAGAACAAATGGAGTATGTTCTAGTACATGTATGGAAAAGAACAACGTGCAATAATTTAAAAGTTCAATTTTTTTTTAAAGAAAAAGTAACATGTTGTTTCCTCTAGCTCGATCAACTACCATACTCGAGTTCGGATTGATCGAGCACGAATTGAGTTCGAGCTGCTCAATTCAAATTCGAACTCAAATTATTTAAACTCGAGTAGTGGACTAGTTAATCGAGTAGTTTTATTATGTTTTTTTTATTTATTTTTTACTTATAGTTTAATGTTTAATATTTTAATAAATTTTAATTTAAACTACTTGTATTTATATTTTAATTCTTAATTTTACAATAAATTACCACATTGAGCCTTAAAATTTTAAAAAAATTACAAATAAATACTATAATTTTTTAAAAAAAACTATTTTTTTTTAAAAAATAATCAAGGTCGAGCTAGATAGTTGAGATCGAGTTTGAGCTCGAGCTAAAAAAATACTCGAACGAGTCAACTTCGAGTACTAAATGAAATGAGTTCAAATAATTTGATCATGAGTATACTCAATCTCGGCTCGACTTAATTATCTAATATGAGCAGTGTGGGTAAATAAATGAAGATTAATGATAGACATTGTGAAATTCTATAATGAAATCTCAAAGTGACGGATGTGTCATGTATAAAAAAGAAAAAATTATCCATTAATGCATAAAAAAACAAAATCATGTACCACTTTATAAAAAATGTACAATCACTTATACATTTGAGTTCACTTATTATTTGGTTAGAGTATTAGTTTAATTAAAAAAAAAATAACTAATCAAAATGATATATATCAACTTTTTATAAAGTGCTACATGAAAGTGGTGTAGCATATCAAATTTTATATTCTTATACATTCCATATCAGTCACTATGAGATTACACTATAAAAACGGTGAGTGGTTGTCACAGTGCGCAAACCCAAAGAGAGAGAACTTACGCTGGAGAGATGAACAAAGCGAAGGAGGTGATGTTTCCTGCCAAAAAAAAAAAAGAAATAGAGGAAAATGAATAACTAAAAACTAAACGAGCGACAGGTAATCAAATATTACTGTAAGCAAAAACAGGACAAAATAATACATCATACTCAAGATAATAAATCATCATATGATAACAAATTAATTCGGACAAACAAACACAAATACCCGGTTACAGACATTATCCTAATTGGTAATAGAAATCCTTTTGCACACGAAATCAGCTTTGCGAATTGCTAGACAACGCTCATATCACAGGTTTAAAATAATTTTTCATTAATTTCTTTCTCCCAATTTCCCAACATTGTCTTAACAATTCATCGACAAAACTGTGTAATAACTAATACGCATCATGCAATATGCTTGTCTGGCGTGCGCCTTAATCTTCTATCCACCAGCCCCTTGGGCTGGTGTTTTCGTCTAGACCGTTTTATATCTGGGCCGATTTTAAAGAAGCTGGGCTCCTACTGATTCGTAAGGTTTCCATTTCAAGTGTGTAGAATAGGATTACGAAGGAGTGGTTGTGATCCATTTAAATTTGGGCAATTGGATCCAACTGAAATTGAGAGAAGTTAAAAAGTGAACAAATTTCTTCATTAAACCCATGACAATGATAATAATAGGAATAACATCCCAACTTGGAGTGTGGGTGTGTGTGTGTTTTTTTTTTTTTTTAAAAAAGCGATATTTCATTAATAATAATCAGCAAATCAAAGCTAACACCATAGCAAAATTAGCATAAAAAAATACTTTTCAGTTAACCAGATGAAAATACAGATACAGCGTAACAGAAAAACATTGTACAACCAGCAAAGTTACAATTAGTCTAAAGCCAACTTGGAGTCTCTAGTACTTTCTCATTATCTCAAATGTATAATTTTCCTTTTGCTTTTTCCCCAACTGATTAATGTTTGTCGCATACGATTGAGACTCTATCCCATGACATAATTGTGCAGATATATATGGGGGCATTAGTTAGCATTTAGCCATTTAGGAGGCTGATTTGGTTTGAGTTGAGAATTGAGAAGTTGATGAGATGAGTGATGAGTGGGGGGTCAGAGGGAAGGGAGGCAAAGCGGACAGAGTCGAATATGCCAATGGGGGCAAGTCCATTAAAGTCCACTTCTCTAAAGGAAGAAAGCAGCACTACCTCCATATATGCTCCCACTTTTTCATCATACTCATCATCTTTATATATAGCCCCATAAGGCCATAATAACATTGATTGTTGATTGCTTATCTCCTCATCAAAAGCATATACAGTTCCCGGCCCTCATACTCCTCAGGTGCTTCCGCCCCTCCTTTTGTGCTCTGTTGCCTTTTGCAATCCCTCCCACTTCCATCCCTAGCTCTCCCACTTACCTACAACATACATATAGTTAGCAAAACCCAAAAGGGCTAGCCCTCTCTAAGCTATATATCTAGCTATATATGCCTCTTTTGCATTGGATTTGGCATACGACCTTTAAATCTTGTATCTCATCATCCTTGGCTTTTCTCTAAAGTTGAAAATCCATCATCAAACAAAAGTTAAAATTTCTTTAATCAATCCACTTTCAGTCAAAAGATACCTCCATTTCATTCTGATATGGTCTCTTACCTTAGCATATAAGGAATTGAATAACAAAAAAAGAATCCCTCCTTCCCTTCTTTCTTTCTTTGCCCGTCCCTATCACTCAAGCACTCAAGCCTACACTCAAAAACTCAGGTCCTTTTCACAAAAGTTTCATACCACTTCATTCATAACTCTTTTTCCTAGCATTTTCTGGACAACAACTAAGGTTATTTTCTAAACCAAAGAAAAGATTCCAGTGAATTTCCACTTTAATGGTATAATCCCACATGCATGTAGTGGCCGTTTAGATATCTTGACTTCTAGTGACTCTTATAAGATTTATTTGATCAATTGCTTGCCATAGTTAGAAAGTATAGATAATTATTTGGGTAAACAGCACCGATCGATATTTAATTTATTAGCTTATTTTGAATTTGTCCATCAACTTTGAAACATTTAATTTTAGTCCTTTATTTTGCATTTTGAATTTTAAATCGTTATCGGTTTATTTTTCATCTATATGTAGACATATTACGTCTCTCATGTGCGTGGAACACGACAAATCGAAGGGCAAGATGAATCAATTTTATTTATAATTTATTTATTTATTGGTATGTTTTATTTATTTCATTGTTATTGTTTCTTAACCTCATCCTTAACTTCATCTTGTAATCTGTCTACACATGTACGAAAAACAAACCAGGGATGATTTAAAACTCAAAATGCAAGATGATGCACTAAAATAAAACGTTTTGAAGTTGATGGACAAATTCGAAATCAAATCCAAAGTTAAGGGACAATTGACGTAATTTGCCATAATTATTTATTTTCAAATAATTAATTCCATTATTGCTTATTTAAAAAATGGCCAATAACAGTACTCCCGAATGCAATCCAGGCCCCATTTGCATTTTGCAGCACCAACTGGCCAACACATGGAAAGCGGACGCAAACGGCAAAACTATAATTTACATATATATTTATATGTTCACTCTCGATCTTTAGCTCAATTTTGTAAAGCGAAAATTGTTGTATAATAATCAATGCATGCCGATCAATAATCCCTGTAGGATCTGGTTTACATGTGCAAACCAGATGCTCACACATGCATTAAACTTTCTCCACACAACCATGCATGCTTCGCCAGTTCGATCGCGATTTATCTGAAACCCTCGATTGAATTGGCGCTACGATGCATATGATGCGAGTGATTCACTGTTTCTAGTCATTATTTGAATGAGTTTCTACGTATATATGATGATCATTGATCAAGTTAGTAACCAACAATAAGGTTATTGCATATATATTGCGTAAATTAATTTGACAAATATGACAAAACTAATTTCGGATCACTAATTGTCATAACGTGCATGACATGGATTCATCAGGAGTACGTAAACTTATTGCACTATAGTTTGCACTATAGTTTCAGTTTTATTTTTCTGCCACTAGTAAGAGAAAAATGGTGTGATTGTTTTGTATTGCTGATTGGGGCACAAACCCTAATGTACCGTCTAATGTATCACTTTATAAGATTTTAAAACGTGTAATTAACATTTATCTCTCATAGTTCACTAACTATTTAATAAAATTTTAGTGGTATATAAAAATATACGTTTATAAGAACGAATATATAAAGTTATACACTAAATAGTACAGAAAATCTAAAGACTTTAATGGTCTTGATGAAAACTTGAGAATTAGATACTTAAATACCAGTACACATCCATATGCAGAATTAGCGCAGTCCTTAAATATTTGCCGTTTGCGTACAACACAGAATGCACGCGCAGGATCCAGCATGCAGTAAAGTTTGGTGCAACTCAAAGTAATCACAGATTCACAGTGGGTATCTCTTTGAGAGATCTGCCACTTAATTTTGGAAGTGCAAATTGTCAAATTATGCTCGCTACATAGATACTGGATATAAGGCTTATAAGCATGCATGTTCAACATATTTGCTTCAAGCGACTAGTCTTGTGTGGTAAAAATGGAAAGACAACGTGAATTAGATCTTTACATCTGGACAATATTTCCTTCTCTCTTTGTTGGAAAACTCTGGAACTGCAGGGTTACAAGGCAAAAAATAGGCTCAAATAGAAAGTCAACTAGGTGTTTGTTGGTACAGTGGGATGCATTACCAAATTTGTTGGTTTTCGATTCTTTTAGCCATGTTAATAATATACATACATCATACAAACATCCCAGTGGCATGATATTTATTCTTCATTAATGGCTGAAAATGGTGTACTTTTAACTATATAAATATGGAAATTTAAGTCTGTTCTAGATTCCCCTTGATGACATCAACATCCATGATCCATCACTGGATTAAATAAGTTCACCATCTCTTTCTCTTGCGCCATCAGCTTACATTATATACTCTATTACCGACTTGCATCTTTTGAACAATCACCCTCTCAACATCAGTGTTATCGCGCACAAAAACATTGATTTCTATAATCCCGTAGTGCCTCATACGATGGATCACCATAGAAACGTGAGAAAAACTCTTATAATATGGTCTCATATACGGTATAGAAGTTAATTACCATTTGAACGTACTAATAATGATAATAAAAAATTAAAATTACAATTTTAATCATCAATGATTATATCGCGTTTAACATCATGATTTTTAAGAAGAGTTTTTCTCTATAAACAGTATATAATTTTTAACCTCTTTAAGTTTGAATCCAGATACTCTGTCCAATATTTATTCAGTTCTATTCTGTCTAACGTTTAAACCTACGTAGTTTCATTAAAGTAGGGACTAAATGCATAAATATTATTAAAATTACTTTAAAATTATTAGACCCTAAGTGATTAGTGAACTCTACAACGTAGTTTTAATTAGGACATAATAAGACATACAAAATTTTAGACACTTAAGTTTGTCCCTCTCCACGTAATTTAATTACAGTGAAAAAGCATGGGAATGTTGAATACAGATTGGTTTAACAGAGCAGTGAGCTGTGGATGGATCATGGATATGGATGGTTTTTAAAAATGGCGGTGACCCGACAACTTCCCGACCGCACAGAATGGCTACTATTTATGCTTCTTTTTTTCACCTGATCTCATCGCCCACTCCTAATTTAACTATCCGATTCCCAATGTTCCATTCCGTTTCTCCATTTCAGATATTATTATGATTATTAATCATCCACCTCACCCGCGCAAAACCACGTATACGTCCTACTTTAAATTACCAAAACACTCCTCTGCCCTTATTATGCCCAAACTCCCCAGGATTAATTTCGTAATTCCACCACCACAATACGACTATAAAACGCCCTCTCATTTCCTCCTTTCAACTTTAGCTGCAAAAATTAGCGACGTCCGATAATTATAGTTCTATCGACACAGCGCCGCCCCCAACCGGAAAAAACAAAAACAAAAAAAGCGTTTATAATAATACACGCTAGAGATAGTGAAATCTAGCCTTTCTCAGAGGAAGAGGAGGATGAGGATGATCTAGGTTTGCTACTAGTATTAGTATTATCTTCCATTTCCCAAACTGTGGGTTTAATTATTAATTATATTGCGGCAGCGTGCTTAGTAGGCTGCTGCTGTTGAAAAACTCGTCGACGGGAAATCGGCCGACCACCAGTTTAAAGGTGAAATTTGGCATGATGGGATTTTGTATATGCCCTTTGGAGTCTCCGGCGAGGTTACTGTGGACCACCAGTTTCTTCCGCCACAAGCTCATGCTTTTCTAATTGTTTTTTTGTTCGTTTTTTAAAAGAGTCTGCTCATAAGTAAAACCACGTCGTTCCAATATTTTTCGCCTATCGCCGTATATAATCACTAACCTCCTTCTATAGTGATACGGTGACTGACGTTACACGTCGGAGATCCTAACCGAAGCATATAAGTAACTATATCAATTAGTGAAATGGATTCCGGGCGTCTTTTCTTCGATCCCTCTTGCCACGGCAACATGTTGTTCCTCGGCGGTGGTGATCCCGCCTTTAGAGGTGAATTTTTATTCTCTGTTGTTGTTTTTCAGTTTATTAGTCATTGGCTTAGTTTTTTAACAGTCAGTAGTACGACCATGTTACTGTTACTAGTTGCAGTTCTTCTGTTTTTGTAATCATGTAATCATGATTACCCTGAAAAGTTTTATTTTTACTATTATTCACCTTGTTAAAGTATTAGAAAAAGTGTTTTTTGAAAAAAAAAAACTTTGCTTTGATGCTGCATCATGGATTGGATGCATCTCATTAGTATTAAAATTTTGGTGGGGTGTCACAAACATTTATCTATAGGAGCAAGATCGGTGCTGAACATGGAGGAAACCTCAAAGAGGCGACCTTTCTTCAGCTCCCCGGAAGAGCTGTTTGATGAAGAATATTACGACGAACAGTTGCCGGAGAAGAAACGCCGCCTCACCCTTGAGCAGGTCAGCGAAGTTATTTTGTATATAAATATATATGTAGAAACAAAAAAGTTTTTATCTTTCACCTTAATTTGGTTTTTTTTGACGGTTTACACTAGCACATGATATTCTGGATTCCATGCGTCTGTATCCAGATATGTTGGTTTTCCCATGTTCTATGTTCCTTTGAGATAGAGTATGCTTGGCATATTCTTTTTCTATCCATGCATACCCTGTCAGTATCAAATTGGTTTAGATTCCTTTGACTCAAATTCCCATATTTGAAAGAAGGAAATTATTTCTGTTTTAATTACAAAATTGATTCTATATACTGGTATCATTAACGTTTGCAAGAAAAAGCTCTGGTCATGGGGTGTGTTTGGGTACTAATATGATTTGGCTGGGGTGGTTGGTCTAGGTGCACTTGCTGGAGAAAAGCTTTGAGGTTGAAAACAAGCTGGAGCCAGATCGAAAAACCCAGCTGGCCAAGAAGCTGGGATTGCAGCCCAGGCAGGTGGCTGTGTGGTTCCAGAACCGCCGCGCTCGCTGGAAGACCAAACAGCTTGAGAGGGACTATGATCAACTTAAATCTTCTTATGATTCCCTTCTCTCTGACTATGACTCTGTTGCGAAAGAGAATGAGAAGCTCAGAGCTGAGGTATAACACTTTTGCCTGAAATTTGAATTGAACCTCTTGTGGTCTTGTAATTTATTGTGTTGCTTGAATCATTTTACATTTTTCTTGGATAGTTGATCCTGTTTGTCTCTCTACGTTTTCCAAATGGCTGTGATGGCCGAATTTGTCATTGCGCCACACAACTGAGTTTGTAATTAGTATTATAAATTGTAGTAATATTTGCTGGTTGCAGTAAATCATTGATAGAACCTTGTAGGCGGTGGATATGGTTTCTTACTAATAATGCAATGGATTATACTAATTACTTGAGATGCAAATCATTAACTAGTATGGTCCACGCGAGTGTATTTTCGCTCCTTATTTCAATGAATGAAAAAGGTTAGTGCATTGAATCCACTAATTTCATGCTAGCACAAGACCACCTGGTAATCCGTGTAATGATTGGGAGCCCAGTCCTGGTGTTTTATACAAAGATTCCACTCTAACTTGACCATTCTCAGTAAAGTAGCTTTCTGTTATGGTTTCTAAAGCCCAACTTGATTTTTATATCCTCAGAAGGGGAATATGTCCCGGTAGTTCATTTCAGATGTGCCACAAATCCTTTTTATGGAGAGAACTGACGAGGCAATGATAGAAAAATCTGATAGTAATGCTTATCACTCAATTATCACCTAGATGCAATTGGCTTTGCTTGGTTATGTTCAGGAAGGAACTGAGCACTAGGCTTAAGCTGGGATAGTTATAATCCTGCAAGTGATCAGATACTTGCTTTATGGTATATCAATCCGATTGATTGGTTGCATTATAACAGGTTGTTTCAATGACTGAGAAGTTGCGGACTAAAGGGGTGGCTGGAGAACCTCTGAAATCTGATCCACTTCCAGTTGATGAGCTCTATGCTTCAGCCCCTGCGTTCAGTGTGAAGGTGGAGGACCGTCTGAGTACTGGTAGTGGTGGGAGTGCGGTGGTAGATGAGGATGGTCCCCAGCTCGTGGACAGCGGTGACTCCTATTTCCCTAATGATGATTGTCAAGCTGGATGTGTTGTCGTAGCAGCAGATGGTATACAGTCAGAAGAAGATGATGGTAGTGATAATGGCCAAAATTACTTCTCCAATGTGTTTGTGGCTGCGGGACAGCAGACGCACGAGGAGGGAGAGTCAATGGGCTGGTGGTTCTGGTCATAATGGATATATTGAACTCCTCGCGTCCATAAAATGGGCAGTGTATTATCAATTATGTTCCTCTTTGTTATGCAAGCTATGTATTTTCACTAGTTGCTTCGACTATGAAGAATATAAAAAGACTTGGGAATCTCACAGCAACTACGAGAAGAAGAAAATAGAAAGAGAACTAATCCCGTCTGTGCGGCCTACAGATATGAATAATACCAAATGCTTTTGTCTAATTTTGGTGCCGTTTTTTCGGCACTCAAATACCTTGGTTTGCAGTGATCATGTGTGGCGGGGCAGAGGACAATTGCCGATTTTAAATCCTTACTAAACTAGTAATTACGATTCTCAATTCTCAATTCGGAATCTCGTTTTTTTTAATTCTCAAAATAAAAACTTCTTTTCATTTCAATCAATTTCGAGTTCTCATGCCTCAAGGCTCAAACAAACACGGGGTAATTGATTGAAATAAAGCCGGATTCGAGATGTGGCTCCACTTGTTGGACAAGTCCCACTCAAAATTCAGCTTGTAGTTGAGGTGGTGGAGAGCCATACCCCATGCTTGGTTCATGTTGGAAGTAAGCACAGTAGCTAGCAATTCTAACAATGGAGATCCGTTGAACCAGCAAATTATGACATGGATGTCTCACCTCACCATTGATCTCCCCATCACGTCCCCACCATCCCAATAAAAGGGGGTCTTCTTGAGCTTGGACCTTATTATATTTTGTCATCTTTATATGCATGTTTTAAAATTATAAATGTGTACAGTGGTATAAAGATACCGAATTTGCCTAGTGGCCTTTTCCATCTTTCTTGCAATGGTGATTCAAGTTGGTAAAGAGGGAGGGTGTTGGTTTTAGCAAAAAAGAAGAAAAGATGTTTTCAACTGTGGACTGATAAGTTGTAGTTCAAAATTTCTTCCAAAAATGTCAAATTCACCTGGTAAAAAGGCAGTGGTGCTGGTGCTGGTGCAGGTGCGGGATTCTAAAGTAAGCCAATAATGTCTGTCTGGGTTGCCGCATAAACGCACTAAATCGCTGTTTTGGCCGCCTATATTGGGGTTTGGATATTCTAAATACTAATGTATTGGTACGTAGTCGAAGCATGGATAAATTTCTCACCATGCACGATCAACTACAACTTCAACATATAGCAGTATGAATGGGCTCTACATGGCGTGAGCTGCAATTTATCTGATCCAGTAACATGAATTCTTGGGCCTTCTCTAGAGGCCAATGACGCATTTACAATCGTTTCAAGTCCATGAGCTGCAATTTATCCCTCTTGTTACATCGTTGTTGTTGGCAGAATTACAAGTTTCATCGTATAAAAAATTTAATATATATTACATTTCGGGAGCAGATTCTTAGGGCCAAAATGACAATAATTGTTGGTGGCATATATCTAGAGATGGCCAAACCCACGGTTCCGGTTCCGGTTCCGGAACCGTGGGCCCCCCAAACCGGAACCGTAACCGATCCTATTTTTGAGTTTAGTTCCGGTTCCGGTTCCAAACCGTGATTTTTTTTTTTTATTTTATTTTATTTTATTTTTTTTACAATTTCTAATCTATAAATACCCCTTAATTTTTCATTTTTCCCACACATTTTCTACTCCTCTTTTTCAATATTCTAATTCTCTTAATCTCACTTTCTCAAGCATCAAAATTCTATAAAATTCAATTCTATTTATTATTTCTATTATAATTATTAGTTAAATTATTTATTATTGTTTTTAATATATTATTCTTTCAATATTTCTATAAACCGTGGCCATGGTTTAATTTCTTAGTTTTCTATACCACTTCATTTTTATCACATAATTTCTTAGTTTTCTAATCTTCATATTGTAATTTTTAACGTTTATAGTTTACGGTTTAGGGTATCAATTTTTTTAATTAATTATTCTAATTATATTGTTCAATCATTCTTTCAATACTCTTAATCTCTTATGAGTCTTATCATTTATATATTATATTATATATCAACTTAATTTTCTAATCTAAACCCTAAACCCTAATCCCTAATCCAATTATATTATACTCTAATCCAAACCCTAAACCCTAATTCAATTATATTATGTATCAACTTAATTTTCTAATTTATATTATCCTAATTCTATTATTATATTATGCTAATATACTATTTGAATTCCAATTAATAGTCCGATCATTCTCTCAATACTCTTATTCTTTCTATATCTTTCTTTCTCACTTATCTAATATTCATAATTCTATTATTTAAAAAATTCATATATTAGTTTAATTTTAACTACTATTCTAATTATGTTATTATATTATACTAGTTGAATTCTAATTAATAATTCAAATATTCTTTTAATATTCTTATTATTTTTATATCCTTGAATCTCAGTTATCTAATTCTTCGTAGTTCTATTATCTAAAAACTATATATTAATTTAGTTCAATTGTAACTATTATTATTCTAAGTATATTATTATGTTGTATTATTTGAGTTTCAATTAATAGTTTAATCATTATTTCAATAGAAATCAAATTTAAAAGTGGGATTATAATCGAAATTCGAAACTAAAAATAAAAAAAAAAATCGAAAATGGAACAAAACCGGAACCGGGATGGAACCGAAACCGGAACCGGAACCGGAACCGGCGGTTCCGGAATCGGAACCGCCGGTTCCGAAACCGTGGCCACCACTACATATATCATATATATGAGACACTGTCACACGAGTCTTTTTCAGCGCAAGATGCATGCAACAGGTTCCGAATCTAAGATGATTTCCAAGTTTTGACATAAATAGACTCGTTTGTATTAATATAAAATAATTTGTAACAGCATAAAACTTAAAAAAAAAAAAGAAAAAAAAGAAGAAAGAGTAGTGAAGCAATGCTACACACAGACACAGTCTGGGCTGGCTGCCCATGTGCTACTGTTATATTTCGAGTAAGACAAATGGTAGATAAATTAGTAGAAAACTAAAGATTTTTATAGAGAGTTGGTCAAGTCAGGTCCAACATGCTCACAACCTGTCCATTACAATTTATTTATTCTCTGCGTTCTTTCTTGGTTCACGTTAATTTATTTCCAATTATACGTTTACGGATTTGCCTCAACATCTTGCTAAGTAAATTTTGAGTAAAATGAGACTGTCATTTGGTGAAAAACGTCATCTTATGAATTACTTTTGTGTATACATTTTACAATATTTTGATATATGTATAATTACATAATAAAATTTTAATTTTATCTGAAAAAACACATTGTACATCCAATATTATAAAAGATCCAAAATCGTGAAAAACCGTAGCAATGAATTTTTACTGTAAATAGTTTTAGACATCCAAATAACAATTCAACGATTGGATTTGGCCATCAAATATTCGGAAAATCAGTTTTATCATCTTGACCAGTGTGAAAGAGCAAAAGTCGCGGTCAAAATGATGGCGCGTCAATTCAAAATTGTCTATCCTTTTCGTTGCAGCGTCAATTCAGAAACCGACCCAGTAAAAAGTTTTAAAAACCAACCTCTGCTGCAAAATTAGTAATTACTCGTATACAGCGAAGACGATTTCATTTGGTTGAAGAGAGTGAGTGGTAAAGTGGACATAATAGAGTAGAATTGAGGGCAAAATTGAGAAAGGAAATGTTTATATGAATTTATGTCCTTGACTCTTTCTACCTTCCTTGTTTGGGTCCTCCTGGGTAGAGCGAGTGTTGTACACACGGCGGTAACATGTCAATTACCCGTGCTTGCCGGCCCAGGTCAGGAGGTATCTTTGCAAAATTTCGCCGTCTCACATGACACCGCCTTTCGCCGGTTACAACCACTGAAACCCTGAAATCCACATCCTTTCCCTACCTAAAGCACACACACTCACACAGTCACACAGTCACACACTCGATCTCTCTCTCTCTATCTTAAGCACCACTTACATCTATCTACCCTCGCTCTCATATATATCTATATTGTAGTAGTAGCAGAGACTGTAGAGTAGACCTCCTCCGGAGAATATCATCACTTCACTTGCTTATCCGTGGTAATTTATCTCCCTTTTATACACTGAATTGCTTAGTAGTTAACGTATCACTTCAATTTATTGATCGTTGTTGCTGCGTTGGTGATATTTTCCAAAATGCGATTTGGTATTCAAGGAATTTTATTGCTTTCCCAAACTGAAAAATGAGATCTTGTTCTGCGCCACTTCGTTCTTGTTTTCTTAATTTGCGTTGTTTAATTTACTACATCTTGCATTTTTTTTTTTTTTTGGATTGATTCTTTCTGCAGAGAACTGATAGATCTCTAGGCGGACGATCACTTTGTTTGTTATTGCAAACTGAGTTGGATTTTAATCTACTTCATCGTTACTCCAAATATATGTATTGTTATAATGATGCGATTAGTGGATACTCGGCTTCGATGATTGCATCACATTGTGCTCACAGTAATGATTAGTATTTAAGGTTATATAGAGTCTGTTGGCGCTTTAACTGAATGGCTGCACACAGTTTTACTTGATCTGTACTTGGGAGACTTACCCACTTGGTCATTCCGGTCATTCCACTATTGTATGATTGGAAGGAGATTGCATACACATTAGTGGTAAATTGGAAATTCTTATTTCCAAGGGTGGATGCTCCTCCAGATGCGTGATATCTGCTGTTTTCCGCTTGCTTAACTTCTGAAAACGAGTTTTGGCTTTTTGTACACTATCACTAATTAGGTTTATTGCAATATTATTTAAGAACTAAACTTCTAATGATGAAAACAAGTCTTAGAATGTGATTGTCAGAGCAATATTTTTTTTTTTCATCATATGAAGCAAGAAATAATAAAATTTCTTTGTAGATATTGTTTGTGTCATTCGTGCATGATTCATCTTTCTGGAATTATGTTTAGTATCTAGTGTTATTGATATTTGTGTATTTTGCTTTACTTGATTTTGTGAGGTGCTTCAGCTTGTAACATGTCGGAAACAGCTCTCAAAGATCTTAACATGCTACCTGAATCTGAAAGGAAGAATGAAAGCTCCAGCAATGGAAGCATCATCAAGCCTCAGATTGAACCAAAGGGTGAAAATCTTGAAGAAGGCCAAAGAAAAGTTCCTTGCCCTGCAGTTGGGAGTCCCATCAATGCCAATGGAGCTGCCAAATCTGTTCCTGAGGTGGGGAATTCTGAAGTAGAGTATATTGAATCTCATGATTTGACTGATTTTGAAGATGTGGAATTGAGTCTAAAGGTATTTATGCACTTAGAAAGAGCAATTTTAATGATGCAAAGCAATGTCTTCAACTGTGCCTGTTACTTATTTATCACCTTGTGCATTATTGACTAGTTAAATTTGTCTTAAGACACTCTTAACAGGACTAGACTCTAAGGACTGGGTTTTGGTCTGTGAGGCTCTCAACAATGTTCGTCGGCTGTCAATATTTCATAAGGAAGCGATGCTTGACATTTTGTAAGTTGCAATATCCTCTATCATAACATGACTACAAAAATATATGACATTAGTAGTTTTGCTGCACCTGACAAATTGTAAATCTGTACTCAACTGTTTCTTTGTTAGTTCAACAAATGATTTACTTCATACTGGTGAACAGGGGGAATGTGATTTCCCTAATTGTGAAATCCCTGAAGAATCCTAGAAGTGCTGTCTGTAAGACTGCAATTATGACGTGTGCTGACATATTCAAAGCATATGGTGATGACTTAGTTGATTTATTGGATCCAATGGTACATATAACCCTTTGAACTTTAATTCCTGTTCTTATGTGCTGTGTAGTTCATTGCTGATTCTGTTTTTAGTGAAATTATTGACACTAATTTCTCACTGATATGTATTCATGCCCATCCTCAGCTTCTGCAACTTCTTCTCAAATCTTCACAAGACAAAAGATTTGTATGCGAAGCAGCCGAGAGAGCTTTGATATCCATGACCACCTGGGTTTCGCCTGTTTCAATGCTACCCAAATTGCAGCTCTATCTCAAAAACAGAAATCCTCGAATTCGAGCAAAAGCAGCAATGTGCTTTTCACGAAGCGTACCAAGACTGGTAAGAGTTTCTGTTATTGAATTTGATATTGAGATTCCCTAGCTTCTTTTATTTCTTCTGCCTAGTTTATCACTAGAAAAGAACAATTTTTAGTCACTTAATTGCGTTTTTCCGTTGTAGCCCTTGCTTATTTTTTGTTGGTATTAGACCTTTTAGACTCTATCTTGTTTTTGCAAGGTTGTGTTGAAAGAAAATATGTTCTAGCCAGTTTTTTTTGAAGTCAAAATTCACTTATATGGAATTATAAAGGTCACCAATCAGATGCCAATGCATGCTGCTGTCTTTATATACTGCCTTCTTTGATTTTAACTTGCATTTGACTGTAAAATATGCTTCTTTCTCTTATGGTTAGACCTGTTTGCACTTACACCTGTTTGCACCGGTGGTGAACTTGATATTGTGTAACGTTTTACCTTTGAATTAACATGTAATTGTGATTATTACTCAACTGATACCACTTCTGCTCAATATAACAATATGTACTGTCATTATTGTTCTTAAAGCTTGTGTTACACTGTTATTAGGCTGCCTCTTTCTTATTGTTCACCCTACTCCTTGCAAATCAGCTTATTTTGGAAGCTAAATAAATATGTCAGGATCTAATTGTACTCCCTTTTGTATATGTCATCATCTATTATTTAGTGATGCAGGAGAAGCTTTTGATGACTATCCTTTCAGCTTCTTTTTATGGTAGAGGATTCAATCCTTGTGCTGACAAAAGTAGAGATTGGAAAACGGTTCATAGCATCAAATAAAGAAAGAGACAAGAAAAAATTGCATTTTTTCTGAAAAGGAATACATTTAGATCTATATTGTTGCCATTCGTATTATGGTCATCTGAGACAGTCTTCTTGCTTCTCTTTCACAGGGTATAGATGGGATTAAAGCATATGGAATTGAAAAATTGATTGAAATAGCTGTATCCCAGCTCAGTGACCAGCTTCCGGAGTCCAGGGAGGCAGCCCGAGCTCTGTTGTTGGAGCTGCAAACCATATATGAAAAATCTTATCTCCCAAGTGCAAATGCTGTGTCTGACGATCCTGATGTCACCTCTTGGGAAGATTTCTGTCAGTCAAAACTGTCACCTTTAAATGCTCAAGCTGTCCTGCGTGTTACCAATATTGTCAGGGAGGGCCTTGTATTTGGTTCTTAGCATGAAAAATCATTTCAGTCGAACAATACTAGCTTTGATCATTTCCCTTTCTTTGGTTCTTGCTCCTTATCATACACTTGTACATACCCGAAAGTTTGAGATGCTTGACAAGGCTGTTCAAGTTTTAGTTGAGGTATAGATCCTATAGTGATTGTTACATTTGGTTTACCATGTAGTGCTAGTTATAGTAAAATGGGTTATTGTTGCTTGATTTTGCTGGCATCTGGGCTATTTTTGCCTTTCAAAACACATGTAGCATGACGAATTATCTTCAAGATTGGTGTTGACTGTTAGATTGTTGGATGTCTAGAGCATGCTGCATGTCACTGAAAGCACTATCAAGGTCCGTGCATAGCTAAATAGTAAATACCTGTGCATGCATCCAAAGCAAAATAGGAAAGCTTGAAAAGAAATGCTGGACGTGGAGTCTAACAGAATGTGCATCTAATGATCCTTTGCGCTTTGCAGCAAGTACAGTATTCTCCTGTTTGATTTTGTTCGCTTTGCTTCTACAGATCCTTTTTATTTCTATTTTTGTCTTGTTGTCTTTTCGGTGGTTCATGGTTGGCCTTGGGTCCTGTTACTGCTTGGAGGTCCGCTAACCCACTAAATCATCACTTCCTTCGGATTAAGATAGATGCCTTTTGATTTGCACTGATAAGGATTTGAACTTTTCTTTTTAAGAGTTTGTGTTCATATTTTGTAGCGACGCTCTCTATGGTCATGAACAACTTAAGGGACGGACGCAATCAAAATAGCAAAAATAAAAAAATTAGCCAACTACTTTTTTTTTTTATAAAATTCAACATTTGGGGCGATGTATGACACACGGATTTTAGTAATAAATGAGAAGAATAAAAAATTAAACAATTATTTACTTTTAAATTCATCGTTTTGCGTGATCTAATAACACATTGTCTTTGGTAAAAAAAAACCATGAATAAAAAAGCCTTTTGATTTGCACTAATAAGGATTTTGTGTGAAAAACGGCCAACGACCACAAATTTTCTAAACTTTCCATTTCACAAAAAAAAAAAAAAAAAAAACGTGTGCTATAACTCACAAAAATTGGTCATTTTTAAAATTTTCTAACTTTTCCTTTTTTCACACAATTCATTAGAAAATACATCGTCATTTGATTTGAATGCAAAATAGGCTAAAAAACGGCCAGCGACGACCAATTTTTAAAACTTACCATTTTGGGCAAAAAAGCGTGTGCTATAACACACAAAAATTGGTCATTTTTCAAAATTTCTAACCTTTTGTTTTTTTCACACCATTCTTTAGAAAACACATCGTCATTTGATATGCGTAAAAAACAGGCATAAAAAAACGACGACCAATTTTCTAAACTTGCTATTTTCACACAAAAAACGGCTATAATTCACAAAAATTGGTCATTTTTCAAATTTTCTAACTTTCCATTTTTTTCACACCATTCATTAGATAGCACATCATCATTCGATATGAGTGAATAAAATGCACAAAACGGCAAAACGGCGACCAATTTTTAAAACTTGTCATTTTGGAAAAAAACGTGTGCTATAACTCATAAAAATTGGTCACTTTTCAAAAATTTTAACTTTCCATTTTTTTCATACAATTCAATAGATAGCAAATCATCATTTAATATGAGTGAAAAATAAACACAAAAACGGCCAATGACGACCAATTTTTTAAACTTGCAATGTTGGCAAAAAAAAAAAAAAAACATGTGCTATAACTTACAAAAATTGGCCATTTTTCAAAAATTCTAACATTTTATTTTTTTTCACACCATTCATTAGAAAACACATCGTCATATGATCTGTGTGAAAAACAGGCATAAAAACGGCCAACGATAACCAATTTTCTAAACTTTCCATTTCACAAAAAAAACGTGTGCTATAACTCACAAAAATTGGTCATTTTTAAAATTTTCTAACTTTTCCTTTTTTTTTTCACACAATTCATTAGAAAATACATCGTCATTTTATTTGAATGCAAAATAGGCTATAAAACGGCCAACGACGACCAATTTTTAAAACTTGCCATTTTGGCAAAAAAAACGTATGTTATAACTCACAAAAATTTGTCATTATTCAAATTTTCTAACTTTTTGTTTTTTTCACACCATTCTTTAGAAAACACATCGTTATTTGGTATGCTTAAAAAATAGGCATAAAAACGGTCAAGGATGACCAATTTCTAAACTTGCTATTTTCACACAAAAAAACGTGTGCTATAACACACAAAAATTGGTCATTTTTCAAAATTTCTAACTTTCCATTTTTTTCACACCATTCATTAGATAGTACATCGTCATTTGATATGAGTGAATAAAATTCACAAAACGGCGAAACGACGACCAATTTTTAAAACTTGCCATTTTGGAAAAAACGTACGCTATAACTCATAAAAATTGATCACTTTTCAAAAATTTCAACTTTCCATTTTTTTCACACAGTTCAATAGATAGCAAATCGTCATTTGATATGAGTGAAAAATAAGCACAAAAACGGCCAACGGCAACCAATTTTTAAAACTTGCTGTTTTGGCCAAAAACCGTGTGCTATAACTCACAAAAATTGGTTATTTTTCAAAATTTCTAACTTCTTATTTTTTTCACACATTCTTTAGAAAACACATCATCATATGATCTGCTTGAAAAACATGCATAAAAACGGCCAACGACGACAAATTTTCTAAACTTTCCATTTTGGCCAAAAAAACATGTGTTATAACTCACAAAGATTTGTCATTTTTCAAAATTTCTAACTTTTTGTTTTTTTCACACCATTCTTTAAAAAACACATCATCATTTGATATGCGTAAAATCAGGCATAAAAACAGTCAACGACTACCAATTTTTTAAACTTGCTATTTTCACACAAAAAAACGTATGCTATAACTCACAAAAATTGGTCATTTTAAAATTTTCTAACTTTCCATTTTTTTCACACAATTCATTAGATAGCACATCGTCATTCGATATGAGAGAATAAAATGTACCAAACGGCAAAACGACGACCAATTTTTAAAACTTGCCATTTTGGAAAAAACGTGTGCTATATCTCATAAAAATTGATAACTTTTCAAAAATTTTAACTTTCCATTTTTTTCACACATTTCAATAGATAGCAAATCGTCATTTGATATGAGCGAAAAATAAGCCCAAAAACGGACAACGGCAACCAATTTTTAAAACTTGCTATTTTGGCCAAAAAACGTATGCTATAACTCACAAAAATTGGTTATTTTTCAAAATTTCTAACTTCTTGTTTTTTTCACACCATCCTTTAGAAAACACATCATCATATGATCTGCGTGAAAAACATGCATAAAAACGGCCAACGACGACAAATTTTCTAAACTTTCCATTTCACAAAAAAAACTTGTGCTGTAATTCACAAAAATTGGTCATTTTTAAAATTTTCTAACTTTTCCTTTTTTTTCACGCAATTCATTAGAAAATACATTGTCATTTTATTTGAATGCAAAATAGGATATAAAACGGCCAGCGACGACCAATTTTTAAAACTTGCCATTTTGGCAAAAAAAATGTGTGTATAACTCACAAAAATTTGTCATTTTTCAAAATTTCTAACTTTTTATTTTTTTCACACCATTCTTTAGAAAACACATCGTCATTTGATATGCGTAAAAAATAGGCATAAAAACGGTCAACGACGACCAATTTTCTAAACTTGCTATTTTCACACAAAAAAACGTGTGCTATAACACACAAAAATTGGTCATTTTTCTAAATTTCTAAATTTTCCTTTTTTTCACACCATTCATTAGATAGTACATCGTCATTTGATATGAATGAATAAAATTCACAAAAATGCAAAACGACGACCAATTTTTAAAACTTGCCATTTTGGAAAAATATTGCGCTATAACTCATAAAAATTGATCACTTTTCAAAAAATTTTAACTTTCCATTTTTTTTACACAGTTCAAAAGATAGCAAATCGTCATTTGATATGAGTGAAAAATAAGCACAAAAACGGCCAACGGCAACCAATTTTTAAAACTTGCTATTTTGGCCAAAAGCCGTGTGCTATAACTCACAAAAATTGGTTATTTTTCAAAATTTCTAACTTCTTGTTTTTTTCACACCATTCTTTAGAAAATACATCATCATATGATCTGCGTGAAAAACATGCATAAAAACGGCCAACGACGACAAATTTTCTAAACATTCCATTTTGGCCAAAAAAACGTGTGTTATAACTCACAAAAATTTGTCATTTTTCAAAATTTCTAACTTTTTGTTTTTTTTCACACCATTCTTTAGAAAACACATCGTCATTTGATATGCGTAAAATCAGGGCATAAAAACGGTCAACGACGACCAATTTTTTAAACTTGCTATTTTCACATAAAAAAACTTGTGCCATAACTCACAAAAATTGGTCATTTTTAAAATTTTCTAACTTTCTATTTTTTTCACACCGTTCATTAGATAGCCCATCGTCATTTGATATGAGAGAATAAAATTCACCAAACGGCAAAATGACGACCAATTTGTAAAACTTGCCATTTTGGAAAAATAACGTGTGCTACAACTCATAAAAATTGATCACTTTTCAAAAATTTTAACTTTCCATTTTTTCCGCGCAGTTCAATAGATAGCAAATCGTCATTTGATATGAGTGAAAAAATAAGCACAAAAATGGCCAATGACGACCAATTTTTTAAACTTGCAACTTTGGCAAAAAAAAAAACGTGTGCTATAACTCACAAAAATTGGTCATTTTTCAAAATTCCTAACATTTTGTTTTTTTTTCAAACGATTCATTAGAAAACACATCGTCATATTATCTGGGTGAAAAACAGGCATAAAAACGGCCAACGACAACCAATTTTCTAAACTTTCCATTTCACAAAAAAAAAACGTGTGCTATAACTCACAAAAATTGGTCATTTTTAAAATTCTCTAACTTTTCCTTTTTTGCACACCATTCATTAGAAAATACATCGTCATTTGATTTGAATGCAAAATAGGCTAAAAAACGGCAAAACGACGACCAATTTTTAAAACTTGTCATTTTGGGCAAAAAAACGTGTGCTTATCACACAAAAATTGGTCATTTTTCAAAATTTTTAACTTTTTGTTTTTTTCATAGCATTCTTTAGAAAACACATCGTCATTTGATATGCGTAAAATCAGGGCATAAAAACGGTCAACGACGACCAATTTTTTAAACTTGCTATTTTCACACAAAAAAACTTGTGCCATAACTCACAAAAATTGGTCATTTTTAAAATTTTCTAACTTTCCATTTTTTTCACACCATTCATTAGATAGCCCATCGTCATTTAATATGAGAGAATAAAATGCACCAAATGGCAAAATGACGACCAATTTGTAAAACTTGCCAATTTGGAAAAATAACGTGTGCTACAACTCATAAAAATTGATCACTTTTCAAAAATTTTAACTTTCCATTTTTTCCGCGCAGTTTGACAGGCTAGTCGTGTACCCTCAATTTTACCCTAACAACTACTGTAGAAGTGGAAGCAGGGATCGTAATCCACAGGGAAGGCATAGGTCAAGAAAATTGAGTAAATTATTCTAAAATTCCTTGTCACCGAATCTAGTCACGAGAAAAAAGAAAATTCAACATAAAAGAACGAAAGCAAAGATGCAAAATGTAGCAACAAGCAGGGGTGAACAGATATCTCAGGATTCTTGTACCGGATGAACACAGACCTAGCAAATTTCTGCTTTGCAATCAATCAACAAGCAAAATTATGGAGACCTAAGTTGCCTAGAAGTTCAAGTCATGGTTAGCATGGCGACCACACCACTTCCTGTACTTCCTATCACCATCTCCTCCCATGGCGAGGCCCGAGAATGGTGGAATAAGCTCCGCAAAGTCTCAACTCTCCAAGCTAACTACTCTAACATGCAAAGTCCTAAGAACTCCCATGGAGAGGCCCATTCTAGGGTTCACATATCATTGTTGTTAACATAGAAAGCTCCTTTAACACTTTTCCTAATGTTTCAATTCATTAACACTTCCTATGGCGAGGCCTGAGTCTCAGAATTGATTTGATTACAGAAAATAAGTGCAAAGACTTAAACAATCACAATTTAGTTATCAATTCATGCAACTTCGCTAACTTTGATTAATCACTCCTCAATTTAGCATGTCGACCACAATTGAAGCTTGATCTATTCAAGAATAGCTAGAAATTATGCAATTCAACAGATTTCTATAAACAATTCAAATGTGATTTCAATACTCAACAATTAGATCAAAGGCATAGCATACAATCCACTAAGTCACGTATTCATCCGTTTAGAATCCTAAGATATCGCACAATTAGCCAGAAAATTCCATATCTAACTCATTAACATTGAATTCAATCATCAAACAATTAACTTCCATCGAATTAAGAAATTTCACCAATCAAAGTCTAGAGGAATGTCAATTGTTGCTTCGTTGAGCTCGATATGAAATCTCTGGTACACAATCGTGATTAGAAATGAGTCCGGAGAAGAAATGTTTAGTGAGAGAAAATAGATCTAGAGAGAGAAAATTAGAGGGAGAAAAACTCCCGCTAAAATTCAAAAGATAGTTATAAAGTCTCTAATCCCCCCTTACACATTAGCTATATCTCCTATATATAGAGTTATGAAAATGTAACTAATACGCAACCGTAAAATATCTAAAGTATTACAAAAGTGTCCTTAAAAGGAAAGACCAAAAATCAGCCTTTGTAGTGAAAATTCGAAGTTGAAAAAGTCATTCAGCATTCCAGCGCCTTTAAGCTTGCGGTGTCGCGCCTTCAGGTTAGCATCAGCGCCTTCAGTCTTACGGTGCCGCGCCTTCAGGGCAGGGTCAGCGCCTTTGGGCTTCTGCTTCTCACGCCTTCACTCCTCAGGAAGCCAAGTGAGAAAATCAGAACAATCCAGCGCCTTCAAGCTTGAACTTCTCACGCCTTCAGCGGCTCCGCGAACCTCTACGCAGTCCAACCTTTACGAATTCACGCCTTCTTGCCACAGAACACCATGCCTTCAACTACCTCGCTGAATTCCTGAAATCAGAAGTTCCAACACTTAGCCAATTTCCTGGAAACTCAAGAACAACATGCTTTATGGCAGCAACTTCCAGGCGAGATTTGACCATGATGCACTGTGAATTAGGGAAATCTTAAAACAAGAAAGTTGCAACCCTTTGTCTTAGCTTTCCATAGCCAATTGAAACACCCAATTCGGAGCTAAGATGAAAGAGTTGTGACCCAGTTATTGAAGTGTGTCAAAGCTGAAAACTCATTGAACAATCCTTCTAACACTTAGCCATTTTCCGGAAAGAAAAACTCCAAGAGCATTAAACTGGCGAGGTCTAGCGGCGAGACCTCGCGGCGAGGTCTCGCCATGTGTGTCTTTTGCCGGCGAGGTCTCGCGGCGAGACCTCGCTGTGCCTTGTGTTTGATGGCGAGACCTCGCGGCGAGGTCTCGCCAGCCAATGTGCGAGTGTGAGAGTGTTTTGGTGAGGAGAGTTGTGAGTAAATTTGAAAACTGAGATGAATGTCGTGAAGTAGAGTGAGCTGTAGTGAAGTATTGTGAGGTGAATATTGAGTGATGAAATAGAGTGAAGAATGAAGAATGAAATCTAAAAATATGAATGAATAATGTTGTTAGATTTGTGTGATATAATGGATGTTATGAAATGGTGTGCATTCATACTAAATGAAAAAAAATGTAATCTGAAAACCAATGAAAGGAATTGATAGAATATGAAACGGTGAAATCATAGCATGTCAATGTTATGAAATGAGTGAGAAGTGTTGTGGGTGAGTGTTGTGAAATTTTTCAATACAAATGTGAAGTGCAATGTTTGATTGTTGAAGGATGATATGAAGAATGTGTTGTGCAAGAGTGGATGTGTTGTAGTGTAGTGAGGAATGTGAGTGATAATGTGCGAGTGTGGTGAGATATGTGTGAGAGTGATGTGCGAGCCGTGCGAGTGATGTTGTGCGTGTGTGCTGTGAGAGTGTTGCGGCGAAGTCACCTCGCCGTAACGTGTGTGCAAGTGCTGCATGCGACGAGGTGACCTCGTCGCATGTGGTTGTGCGCGATAGTGTGCAGATGTGCGCATGAGTGTAGTGAGGTGTGTGTAGTGAATGTATGCGGCGAGGTGACCTCGCCGCATGTGAGGTGTGTGCGAGTGTTGCGAGAGTGTGGCGTGAGGTGAGTGCTAGTGCTGTGCGGTAGTGGAGTGCTCGAGAGGTGTTTGTGAGAGTGCTTGTAAGAGTATTGTGAGTGAGAGCCTACAATGTAAATGAGTGTTTTATTTCAGCCTTAGACCCAACTTCTTCCCCAAATTCATTTGCCTTAACTCCTAAATTGGACTTGATGGTAAACATAAAAGTTCTAGACCTATCTCATGGCTTTCAAATAGATCAAGAATCACTGAGATTAGATGTCTACAGCTCAAGATATTAACAATCTTCTAAACTGTGGCAATATGAATTCAATAACTAAATCTTGAAGTAGCAATCATCAAGATGCCCCCGTTTCTCATAGTTACACACAGATTTAGAAGAAAGTTAAAACATGAGAATTGAAGACAACTCAAAGGGCTTTCTAGAACATCCAAGATCTCATCATTTGGATAAGTATTGAAAGAATTATACACAAATGAATTTGCATATCAAAACTGTCCAAACCCTAATTTGGCCATTTAAACATGTTTTAATTCTTCATTTCCAACCTAGACACACATTACTTGATTTTCCATCGTTTTTCACTCTTTTTGTACCATTTCACATTATCAACTAGCTCATCACAAGTATACATAAAACAACATGAAACACCACACATTCTCATCAAACACAAGACGAAAGCCAAGGATTTCAATACAAAGTCATTGGTACAAAACCAAGTCATCACAGTTCAATAGATAGCAAATCGTCATTTGATATGAGTGAAAAAATAAGCACAAAAATGGCCAATGACGACCAATTTTTTAAACTTGCAACTTTGGCAAAAAAAAAACGTGTGCTATAACTCACAAAAATTGGTCATTTTTCAAAATTCCTAACATTTTGTTTTTTTTTCAAACGATTCGTTAGAAAACACATCGTCATATGATCTGCGTGAAAAACAGGCATAAAAACGGCTAACGACAACCAATTTTCTAAACTTTCCATTTCACAAAAAAAAACGTGTGCTATAAATCACAAAAATTGGTCATTTTTAAAATTCTCTAACTTTTCCTTTTTTTTCACAACATTCATTAGAAAATACATCGTCATTTGATTTGAATGCAAAATAGGCTAAAAACGGCAAAACGACGACAAATTTTTAAAACTTGTTATTTTGGGCAAAAAGACGTGTGCTATAACACACAAAAATTGGTCATTTTTCAAAATTTCTAACTTTTTGTTTTTTTCACACCATTCTTTAGAAAACTCATCGTCATTTGATATGCGTAAAAAATAGGCATAAAAAAGGTCAAGGACGACCAATTTTCTAAACTTGCTATTTTCACACAAAAAAACGTGTGCTATAACACACAAAAATTGGTCATTTTTCAAAATTTCTAACTTTCCATTTTTTTCACACCATTCATTAGATAGCCCATCGTCATTCGATATGAGAGAATAAAATGCACCAAACGGCAAAACGACGACCAATTTTTAAAACTTGCCATTTTGGAAAAATAACGTGTGCTACAACTCAATAAAATTGATCACTTTTCAAAAATTTTAACTTTCCATTTTTTCCGCGCAGTTAAATAGATAGCAAATCGTCATTTAATATGAGTGAAAAAATAAGCACAAAAATGGCCAATGACGACCAATTTTTTAAACTTGCAACATTGGCCAAAAAAAACGTGTGCTATAACTCACAAAAATTGGTCATTTTTCAAAATTCCTAACATTTTGTTATTTTAAAACGATTCATTAGAAAACACATCATCATATGATCTGCGTGAAAAATAGGCATAAAAACGGCCAACGACAACCAATTTTCTAAACTTTCCATTTCACAAAAAAAACTTGTGCTGTAATTCACAAAAATTTGTCATTTTTAAAATTTTCTAACTTTTCCTTTTTTTTCACGCAATTCATTAGAAAATACATTGTAATTTTATTTGAATGCAAAATAGGCTAAAAAACGGCAAAACGACGACCAATTTTTAAAACTTGTCATTTTGGGCAAAAAAACGTGTGCTATAACACACAAAAATTGGTCATTTTTCAAAATTTCTAACTTTTTGTTTTTTTCATAGCATTCTTTAGAAAACACATCGTCATTTGATATGCGTAAAAAATAGGCATAAAAACGGTCAAGGACGACCAATTTTCTAAACTTGCTATTTTCACACAAAAAAACGTGTGCTATAACACACAAAATTGGTCATTTTTCAAAATTTCTAACTTTCCATTTTTTTCACACCATTCATTAGATAGAACATCGTCATTCGATATGAGTGAATAAAATTCACAAAACGGCAAAACGACGACCAATTTTTAAAACTTGCCATTTTGGAAAAAACGTGCGCTATAACTCATAAAAATTGATCACTTTTCAAAAATTTTAACTTTCCATTTTTTTCAAACAGTTCAATAGATTGAACATCGTCATTTGATATGAGCGAAAAATAAGCCCAAAAAGGGCCAGCGGCAACCAATTTTTAAAACTTGCTATTTTGGCCAAACAACGTGTGCTATAACTCACAAAAATTGGTTATTTTTCAAAATTTCTAACTTCTTGTTTTTTTCACACCATTCTTTAGAAAACACATCATCATATGATCAGCGTGAAAAACATGCATAAAAACGGCCAACGACGACAAATTTTCTAAACTTTCCATTTCACAAAAAAACCTTGTGCTGTAATTCACAAAAATTGGTCATTTTTAAAATTTTCTAACTTTTCCTTTTTTTTTCACGCAATTCATTAGAAAATACATTGTCATTTTATTTGAATGCAAAATAGGCTATAAAACGGCAAAACGACGACCAATTTTTAAAACTTGTCATTTTGGGCAAAAAAACGTGTGCTATAACACACAAAAATTGGTCATTTATCAAAATTTCTTACTTTTTGTTTTTTTCATAGCATTCTTCAGAAAACTCATCGTCATTTGATATGCGTAAAAAATAGGCATAAAAACGGTCAAGGACGACCAATTTTCTAAACTTGCTATTTTCACACAAAAAAACGTGTGCTATAACACACAAAAATTGGTCATTTTTCAAAATTTCTAACTTTCCAGTTTTTCACACCATTCATTAGATAGAACATCGTCATTTGATATGAGTGAATAAAATTCACAAAACGGCAAAACGACGACCAATTTTTAAAATTTGCCATTTTGGAAAAAACGTGTGCTATAACTCATAAAAATTGATCACTTTATAAAAATTTTAACTTTCCATTTTTTTCAAACAGTTCAATAGATTGAAAATCGTCATTTGATATGAGCGAAAAATAAGCCCAAAAAGGGCCAACGGCAACCAATTTTTAAAACTTGCTATTTTGGCCAAACAACGTGTGCTATAACTGACAAAAATTGGTTATTTTTCAAAATTTCTAACTTCTTGTTTTTTTCACACCATTCTTCAGAAAAAACATCATCATATGATCTGCGTGAAAAACTTGCATAAAAACGGCCAACGACGACAAATTTTCTAAACTTTCCATTTCACAAAAAAAACTTGTGCTGTAATTCACAAAAATTGGTCATTTTTAAAATTTTCTAACTTTTCCTTTTTTTCACGCAATTCATTAGAAAATACATTGTCATTTTATTTGAATGCAAAATAGGCTATAAAACGGCCAACGACGACCAATTTTTAAAACTTGCCATTTTGGCAAAAAAAACGTGTGTTATAACTCACAAAAATTTGTCATTTTTCAAAATTTCTAACTATTTGTTTCTTTCACACCATTCTTTAGAAAACACATCGTCATTTGATATGCGTAAAAAATAGGCATAAAAACGGTCAAGGACGACCAATTTTCTAAACTTGCTATTTTCACACAAAAAAATGTGTGCTATAACACACAAAAATTGGTCATTTTTCAAAATTTCTAACTTTTCATTTTTTTTTCACAGCATTCATTAGATAGTACATCGTCATTCGATATGAGTGAATAAAATTCACAAAACGGCAAAACGACGACCAATTTTTAAAACTTGCCATTTTGGAAAAAACGTGCGCTATAACGCATAAAAATTGATCACTTTTAAAAAATTTTAACTTTCCATTTTTTTCGCACAGTTCAATAGATAGCAAATCTTCGTTTGATATGAGTGAAAAATAAGCACAAAAACGGCCAACGGCAACCAATTTTTAAAACTTGCTATTTTGGCCAAAAATCTTGTGTTATAACTCACAAAAATTGGTTACTTTTCAAAATTTCTAACTTCTTGTTTTTTTCAAACAATTCTTTAGAAAACACATCATCATATGATCTGCGTAAAAAACATGCATAAAAACGGTCAACGACGACAAATTTTCTAAACTTTCCAATTCACAAAAAAACTTGTGCTGTAATTCACAAAAGTAGGTCATTTTTAAAATTTTCTAACTTTTCCTTTTTTTTCGCGCAATTCATTAGAAAATACATTGTCATTTTATTTCAATGCAAAATAGGCTATAAAACGGCCAACGACGACCAATTTTTAAAACTTGCCATTTTGGCAAAAAAAACGTGTGTTATAACTCACAAAAATTTGTCATTTTTCAAAATTTCTAACTTTTTGTTTTTTTCACACCATTCTTTAGAAAACACATCGTCATTTGATATGCGTAAATCAGGGCATAAAAACGGTCAACGACGACCAATTTTTTAAACTTGCTATTTTCACACAAAAAAACGTGTGCCATAACTCATAAAATTTGGTCATTTTTAAAATTTTCTAACTTTATATTTTTTTCACACCATTCATTAGATAGCCCATCGTCATTCGATATTGGAGAATAAAATGCACCAAACGGCAAAACGACGACCAATTTTGAAAACCTGCCATTTTGGAAAAAACGTGTGCTATAACTCATAAAAATTGATCACTTTTCAAAAATTTCAACTTTCCATTTTTTTCACACAGTTCAATAGATAGCAAATCGTCATTTGATATGAGTGAAAAATAAGCACAAAAACGGCCAACGGCAACCAATTTTTAAAACTTGCTGTTTTGGCCAAAAACCGTGTGCTATAACTGACAAAAATTGGTTATTTTTCAAAATTTCTAACTTCTTGTTTTTTTCACACCATTCTTTAGAAAACACATCATCATATGATCTGCGTGAAAAACATGCATAAAAACGGCCAACGACGACAAATTTTTCTAAACTTTCCATTTCACAAAAAAAACTTGTGCTGTAATCACAAAAATTGGTCATTTTTAAAATTTTCTAACTTTTCCTTTTTTTTCACGCAATTCATTAGAAAATACATTGTCATTTTATTGAATGCAAATAGGATATAAAACGGCCAGCGACGACCAATTTTTAAAACTTGCCATTTTGGCAAAAAAAATGTGTGTATAACTCACAAAAATTTGTCATTTTTCAAAATTTCTAACTTTTTATTTTTTTCACACCAATTCTTAGAAAACACATCGTCATTTGATATGCGTAAAAATAGGCATAAAAACGGTCAACGACGACCAATTTTCTAAACTTGCTATTTTCACACAAAAAAACGTGTGCTATAACACACAAAAATTGGTCATTTTTCAAAATTTCTAACTTTCCATTTTTTTCACACCATTCATTAGATAGTACATCGTCATTCGATATGAGTGAATAAAATTCACAAAACGGCAAAACGACGACCAATTTTTTAAAACTTGCCATTTTGGAAAAAACGTGCGCTATAACTCATAAAAATTGATCACTTTTCAAAAAATTTTAACTTTCCATTTTTTTTCAAACAGTTCAATAGATATAACATCGTCATTTGATATGAGCGAAAAATAAGCCCAAAAAGGGCCACGGGCAACCAATTTTTAAAACTTGCTATTTTGGCCAAACAACGTGTGCTATAACTCACAAAAATTGGTTATTTTCAAAATTTCTAACTTCTTGTTTTTTTCACACCATTCTTTAGAAAACACATCATCATATGATCTGCGTGAAAAACATGCATAAAAACGGCCAACGACGACAAATTTTCTAAACTTTCCATTTCACAAAAAAACCTTGTGCTGTAATTCACAAAAATTGGTCATTTTTAAAATTTTCTAACTTTTCCTTTTTTTTTCACGCAATTCATTAGAAAATACATTGTCATTTTATTTGAATGCAAAATAGGCTATAAAACGGCAAAACGACGACCAATTTTTAAACTTGTCATTTTGGGCAAAAAAAACGTGTGCTATAACACACAAAAATTGGTCATTTATCAAAATTTCTTACTTTTTGTTTTTTTCATAGCATTCTTCAGAAAACTCATCGTCATTTGATATGCGTAAAAAATAGGCATAAAAACGGTCAAGGACGACCAATTTTCTAAACTTGCTATTTTCACACAAAAAAACGTGTGCTATAACACACAAAAATTGGTCATTTTTTCAAAATTTTCTAACTTTCCAGTTTTTCACACCATTCATTAGATAGAACATCGTCATTTGATATGAGTGAATAAAATTCACAAAACGGCAAAACGACGGACCAATTTTTAAAATTTGCCATTTTGGGAAAAAACGGTGTGGCTATAACTTCATAAAAATTGATCACTTTATAAAAATTTTAACTTTCCATTTTTTTCAAACAGTTCAATAGATTGAAAATCGTCATTTGATATGAGCGAAAAATAAGCCAAAAAGGGCCAACGGCAACCAATTTTTTAAACTTGCTATTTTGGCCAAACAACGTGTGCTATAACTGACAAAAATTGGTTATTTTTCAAAATTTCTAACTTCTTGTTTTTTTCCACATCCATTCTTCAGAAAAAACATCATCATATGATCTGCGTGAAAAACTTGCATAAAAACGGCCAACCGACGACAAATTTTCTAAACTTTCCATTTCACAAAAAAACTTGTGCCTGTAATTCACAAAAATTGGTCATTTTTAAAATTTTCTAAACTTTTCCTTTTTTTCACGCAATTCATTAGAAAATACAATTGTCATTGTTTATTTGATGCAAAATAGGCTATAAAACGGCCAACGACGACCCAATTTTTAAAACTTGCCATTTTGGCAAAAAAAACGTGTGTTATAACTCACAAAAATTTGTCATTTTTCAAAATTTCTAACTATTTGTTTTCTTTCACACCATTCTTTAGAAAACACATCGTCATTTGATATGCGTAAAAAATAGGCATAAAACGGTCAAGGACGACAATTTTCTAAACTTGCTATTTTCACACAAAAAAATGGTGTGCTATAACACACAAAAATTGGTCATTTTTCAAAATTTCTAACTTTTCATTTTTTTTTCACAGCATTCATTAGATAGTACATCGTCATCTCGATATGAGTGAATAAAATTCACAAAACGGCAAAACGACGGACCAATTTTTAAAACTTGCCATTTTGGAAAAAACGTGCGCTATAACGCATAAAAATTGATCACTTTTAAAAAATTTTAACTTTCCATTTTTTTCGCACAGTTCAATAGATAGCAATCTTCGTTTGATATGAGTGAAAAATAAGCACAAAAAACGGCCAACGGCAACCAATTTTTAAACTTGCTATTTTGGCCAAAAATCTGTGTTATAACTCACAAAAATTGGTTACTTTTCAAAATTTCTAACTTCTTGTTTTTTTTCAAACAATTCTTTAGAAAACACATCATCATATGATCTGCGTAAAAAACATGCATAAAAACGGTCAACGACGGACAAATTTTCTAAACTTTCCAATTCACAAAAAACACCTTGTGCTGTAATTCACCAAAAGTAGGTCATTTTTAAAATTTTCTAACTTTTCCTTTTTTTCGCGCACATTCATTAGAAAAATACATTGTCATTTTATTTCAATGCAAAAATAGGCTATAAAACGGCCAACGACGACCAATTTTTTAAAACTTGCCATTTTGGCAAAAAAAACGTGTGTTATAAACTCACAAAAATTTGTCATCTTTTCAAAATTTCTAACTTTTTGTTTTTTCACACCATTCTTTAGAAAACACATCGTCATTTGATATGCGTAAATCAGGGCATAAAAACGGTCAACGACGACCCAAGTTTTTTAAACTTGCTATTTTCACACCAAAAAACGTGTGCCATAACTCATAAAATTTGGTCATTTTAAAATTTTCTAACTTTATATTTTTTCACACCATTCATTAGATAGCCCATCGTCATTCATATTGGGAGAATAAAATGCACCAAACGGCAAAACGACGACCATTTTGAAAGCCTGCCATTTTGGAAAAACGTGTGCTATAACTCATAAAAATTGATCACTTTTTCAAAAATTGTTCAACTTTCCATTTTTTCACACAGTTCAATAGATAGCAAATCGTCATTTGATATGAGTGAAAAATAAGCACAAAAACGGCCAACGGCAACCAATTTTTAAAACTTGCTGTTTTGGCCAAAAACCGTGTGCTATAACTGACAAAAATTGGTTATTTTTCAAAATTTCTAACTTCTTGTTTTTTTCACACCATTCTTTAGAAAACACATCATCATATGATCTGCGTGAAAAACATGCATAAAAACGGCCAACGACGACAAATTTTCTAAACTTTCCATTTCACAAAAAAAACTTGTGCTGTAATTCACAAAAATTGGTCATTTTTAAAATTTTCTAACTTTTCCTTTTTTTTCACGCAATTCATTAGAAAATACATTGTCATTTTATTTGAATGCAAAATAGGATATAAAACGGCCAGCGACGACCAATTTTTAAAACTTGCCATTTTGGCAAAAAAAATGTGTGTATAACTCACAAAAATTTGTCATTTTTCAAAATTTCTAACTTTTTATTTTTTTCACACCATTCTTTAGAAAACACATCGTCATTTGATATGCGTAAAAAATAGGCATAAAAACGGTCAACGACGACCAATTTTCTAAACTTGCTATTTTCACACAAAAAAACGTGTGCTATAACACACAAAAATTGGTCATTTTTCAAAATTTCTAACTTTCCATTTTTTTCACACCATTCATTAGATAGAACATCGTCATTCGATATGAGTGAATAAAATTCACAAAACGGCAAAACGACGACCAATTTTTAAAACTTGCCATTTTGGAAAAAACGTGTGCTATAACTCATAAAAAATGATCACTTTTCAAAAATTTTAACTTTCCATTTTTTTCAAACAGTTCAATAGATTGAAAATCGTCATTTCATATGAGCGAAAAATAAGCCCAAAAAGGGCCAACAGCAACCAATTTTTAAAACTTGCTATTTTGGCCAAACAACGTGTGCAATAACTCACAAAAATTGGTTATTTTTCAAAATTTCTAACTTCTTGTTTTTTTCACACCATCCTTTAGAAAACACATCATCATATGATCTGCGTGAAAAACATGCATAAAAACGGCCAACGACGACAAATTTTCTAAACTTTCCATTTCACAAAAAAAACTTGTGCTGTAATTCACAAAAATTGGTCATTTTTAAAATTTTCTAACTTTTCCTTTTTTTCACGCAATTCATTAGAAAATACATTGTCATTTTATTTGAATGCAAAATAGGCTATAAAACGGCCAACGACGACCAATATTTAAAACTTGCCATTTTGGGAAAAAAAACGTGTGTTATAACTCACAAAAATTTGTCATTTTCAAAAATTTCTAACTTTTTGTTTCTTTTACACCATTCTTTAGAAAACACATCGTCATTTGATATGCTTAAAAAATAGGCATGAAAACGGTTAAGGACGACCAATTTTCTAAACTTGCTATTTTCACACAAAAAAACGTGTGCTTCACACAAAAATTGGTCATTTGTCAAAATTTCTAACTTTCCATTTTTTTCACAGCATTCATTACATAGTACATCGTCATTCGATATGAGTGAATAAAATTCACAAAACGGCAAAACGACGACGTATTTTTAAAACTTG
Organism: Ophiorrhiza pumila; assembly: GCA_016586305.1. Classification (NCBI taxonomy): domain Eukaryota; kingdom Viridiplantae; phylum Streptophyta; class Magnoliopsida; order Gentianales; family Rubiaceae; genus Ophiorrhiza; species Ophiorrhiza pumila. Next base: position 1,502,756 of record BLIW01000007.1, read on the forward strand.
CCATTTTGGAAAAAACGTGCGCTATAACGCATAAAAATTGATCACTTTTCAAAAATTTTAAATTTCCATTTTCTTCACACAGTTCAATAGATAGCAAATCTTCATTTGATATGATTGAAAAATAAGCACAAAAACGGCCAACGGCAACCAATTTTTAAAACTTGCTATTTTGGCCAAAAACCTTGTGCTATAACTCACAAAATTGGTCTACTTTCAAAATTTCTAACTTCTTGTTTTTTTCACATAATTCTTTAGAAAACACGATCATCATATGATCTGTGTGAAAAACATGCATAAAAACGGCCAACGGCGACAAATTTTCTAAACTTTCCATTTTGGCCAAAAAATACGTGTGTTATAAACTCACAAAAATTTGTCATTTTTTCAAAATTTCTAACTTTTTGTTTTTATCACACCATTCTTTAGAAAACACATCGTCATTTAATATGCGTAAAATCAGGGCATAAAAACGGTCAACGACGACCAATTTTTTAAACTTGCTATTTTCACACAAAAAAAACGAGTGTCATAACTCATAAAAATTGGTCATTTTTAAAATTTTCTAACTTTTCATTTTTTTCGCACCATTCATTAGATAGCCCATCGTCACTCGATATGTGAGAATAAAATGCACCAAACGGCAAAACTACGACAAATTTTTAAAACCTGCCATTTTGGAAAAATAACGTGTGCTGTAACTCATAAAAATTGATCACTTTTCAAAAATTTTAACTTTCCATTTTTTCCGCGCAGTTCAATAGATAGCAAATCGTCATTTGATATGAGCGAAAAAATAAGCACAAAAATGGCCAATGACGACCAATTTTTTAAACTTGCAACGTTGGCAAAAAAAAACGTGTGCTTTAACTCACAAAAATTGGTCATTTTTCAAAATTCCTAACATTTTGTTTTTTTTCAAACGAATCATTAGAAAACACATCGTCATATGATCTGCGTGAAAAACAGGCATAAAAACGGCCAACGACAACCAATTTTCTAAACTTTCCATTTCACAAAAAAAACGTGTGCTATAAATCACAAAAATTGGTCATTTTTAAAATTCTCTAACTTTTCATTTTTTCACACCATTCATTAGAAAATACATCGTCATTTGATTTGAATGCAAAATAGGCTAAAAAACGGCAAAACGACGACCAATTTTTAAAACTTGTTATTTTGGGCAAAAAGACGTGTGCGATAACACACAAAAATTGGTCATTTTTCAAAATTTCTAACTTTTTGTTTTTTTCATAGCATTCTTTAGAAAACACATCGTCATTTGATATGCGTAAAAAATAGGCATAAAAACGGTCAAGGACGACCAATTTTCTAAACTTGCTATTTTCACACAAAAAAACGTGTGCTATAACACACAAAATTGGTCATTTTTCAAAATTTCTAACTTTCCATTTTTTTCACACCATTCATTAGATAGAACATCGTCATTCGATATGAGTGAATAAAATTCACAAAACGGCAAAACGACGACCAATTTTTAAAACTTGTCATTTTGGAAAAATAACGTGTGCTGTAATTCATAAAAATTGATCACTTTTCAAAAATTTTAACTTTCCATTTTTTTCTAACAGTTCAATAGATTGAAAATCGTCATTTGATATGAGCGAAAAATAAGCCCAAAAAGGGCCAACGGCAACCAATTTTTAAAACTTGCTATTTTGGCCAAACAACGTGTGCTTCACAAAAATTGTTTATTTTTCAAAATTTCTAACTTCTTGTTTTTTTCACACCATTCTTTAGAAAAAACATCATCATATGATCTGCGTGAAAAACTTGCATAAAAACGGCCAACGACGACAAATTTTCTAAACTTTCCATTTCACAAATAAAACTTGTGCTGTAATTCACAAAAATTGGTCATTTTTAAAATTTTCTAACTTTTCCTTTTTTTCACGCAATTCATTAGAAAATACATTGTCATTTTATTTGAATGAAAAATAGGCTATAAAACGGCCAACGACGACCAATTTTTAAAACTTGCCATTTTGGCAAAAAAAACGTGTGTTATAACTCACAAAAATTTGTCATTTTTCAAAATTTCTAACTATTTGTTTCTTTCACACCATTCTTTAGAAAACACATCGTCATTTGATATGCGTAAAAAATAGGCATAAAAACGGTCAAGGACGACCAATTTTCTAAACTTGCTATTTTCACACAAAAAAACGTGTGCTATAACACACAAAAATTGGTCATTTGTCAAAATTTCTAACTTTCCATTTTTTTCACAGCATTCATTACATAGCACATCGTCATTCGATATGAGTGAATAAAATTCACAAAACGGCAAAACGTCGACCTATTTTTAAAACTTGCTATTTTGGAAAAAACGTGCGCTATAACGCATAAAAATTGATCACTTTTCAAAAATTTGAACTTTCCATTTTTTTCACACAGTTCAATAGATAGCAAATCTTCATTTGATATGATTGAAAAATAAGCACAAAAACGGCCAACGGCAACCAATTTTTAAAACTTGCTATTTTGGCCAAAAACCTTGTGCTATAACTCACAAAAATTGGTTACTTTTCAAAATTTCTAACTTCTTGTTTTTTTCACAGAATTCTTTAGAAAACACATCATCATATGATCTGTGTGAAAAACATGCATAAAAACGGCCAACGACGACAAAATTTATAAACTTTCCATTTTGGCCAAAAAAACGTGTGTTATAACTCACAAAAATTTGTCATTTTTCAAAATTTCTAACTTTTTGTTTTTATCACACCATTCTTTAGAAAACACATCGTCATTTGATATGCGTAAAATCAGGGCATAAAAACGGTCAACGACGACCAATTTTTTAAACTTGCTATTTTCACACAAAAAAACGTGTGCCATAACTCATAAAAATTGGTCATTTTTAAAATTTTCTAACTTTTCATTTTTTTCACACCATTCATTAGATAGCCCATCGTCACTCGATATGAGAAAATAAAATGCACCAAACGGCAAAACGACGACCAATTTTTAAAGCCTGCCATTTTGGAAAAATAACGTGTGCTGTAACTCATAAAAATTGATCACTTTTCAAAAATTTTAACTTTCCATGTTTTCCGCGCATTTCAATAGATAGCAAATCGTCATTTGATATGAGTGAAAAAATAAGCACAAAAATGGCCAATGACGACCAATTTTTTAAACTTGCAACGTTGGCAAAAAAAAACGTGTGCTATAACACACAAAAATTGGTCATTTTTCAAAATTTCTAACTTTCCATTTTTTTCACAGCATTCATTAGATAGAACATCGTCATTCGATATGAGTGAATAAAATTCACAAAACGGCAAAACAACGACCAATTTTTAAAACTTGCCATTTTGGAAAAAACGTGCGCGCTATAACTCATAAAAATTGATCACTTTTCAAAAATTTTAACTTTCCATTTTTTTCAAACAGTTCAATAGTTTGAAAATCGTCATTTGATATGAGCGAAAAATAAACCCAAAAAGGGCCAACGGCAACCAATTTTTAAAACTTGCTATTTTGGCCAAACAACGTGTGCTATAACTCATCAAAATTGATCACTTTTCAAAAATTTTAACTTTACATTTTTTTCAAACAGTTCAATAGATTGAAAATCGTCATTTCATATGAGCGAAAAATAAGCCCAAAAAGGGCCAACGGCAACCAATTTTTAAAACTTGCTATTTTGGCCAAACAACGTGTGCTATTACTCACAAAAATTGGTTATTTTTCAAAATTTCTAACTTCTTGTTTTTTTCACACCATTCTTTAGAAAAAACATCATCATATGATCTGCGTTAAAAACCTGCATAAAAACGGCCAACGACGACAAATTTTCTAAACTTTCCATTTCACAAATAAAACTTGTGCTGTAATTCACAAAAATTGGTCATTTTTAAAATTTTCTAACTTTTCCTTTTTTCACGCAATTCATTAGAAAATACATTGTCATTTTATTTGAATGCAAAATAGGCTATAAAACGGCCAACGACGACCAATTTTTAAAACTTGCCATTTTGGCAAAAAAAACGTGTGTTATAACTCACAAAAATTTGTCATTTTTCAAAATTTCTAACATTTTGTTTCTTTTACACCATTCTTTAGAAAACACATCGTCATTTGATATGCGTAAAAAATAGGCATAAAAACGGTCAAGGACGACCAATTTTCTGAACATGCTATTTTCACACAAAAAAACGTGTGCTATAACACACAAAAATTGGTCATTTTTCAAAATTTCTAACTTTCCTTTTTTTTCACAGCATTCATTAGAAAGAACATCGTGATTCGATATGAGTGAATAAAATTCACAAAACGGTAAAACGACGACCAATTTTTAAAACTTGCCATTTTGGAAAAAACGTGTGCTATAACTCATAAAAATTGATCACTTTTCAAAATTTTTAACTTTCCATTTTTTTCAAACAGTTCAATAGATTGAAAATCTTCATTTGATATGAGCGAAAAATAAGCCCAAAAAGGGCCAACGGCAACCAATTTTTAAAACTTGCTATTTTGGCAAAAAAAACGTGTGTTATAACTCACAAAAATTTGTCATTTTTCAAAATTTTTAACTTTTTGTTATTTTAAAACGATTCATTAGAAAACAAATCATCATATGATCTGCGTGAAAAACTTGCCATAAAAACGGTCAACGACAACCAATTTTCTAAACTTTCCATTTCACAAAAAAAACTTGTGCTGTAATTCACAAAAATTGGTCATTTTTAAAATTTTCTAACTTTTCCTTTTTTTCACGCAATTCATTAGAAAATACATTGTCATTTTATTTGAATGCAAAATAGGCTATAAAACGGCAAAACGAGGACCAATTTTTAAAACTTGTCATTTTGGGCAAAAAAACGTGTGCTATAACACACAAAAATTGGTCATTTTTCAAAATTTCTAACTTTTTGTTTTATTCATAGCATTCTTTAGAAAACAAATCGTCATTTGATATGCTTAAAAAATAGGCATAAAAACGGTCAAGGACGACCAATTTTCTAAACTTGCTATTTTCACACAAAAAAATGAGTGCTATAACACACAAAAATTGGTCATTTTTCAAAATTTCTAACTTTCCATTTTTTTCACACCACTCATTAGATAGAAGATCGTCATTCGATATGAGTGAATAAAATTCACAAAACGGCAAAACGACGACCAATTTTTAAAACTTGCCATTTTGGAAAAAACGTGTGCTATAACTCATAAAAATTGATCACTTTTCAAAAATTTTAACTTTCCATTTTTTTCAAACAGTTCAATAGATTGAAAATCGTCATTTGATATGAGCGAAAAATAAGCCCAAAAAGGGCCAACGGCAACCAATTTTTAAAACTTGCTATTTTGGCCAAACAACGTGTGCTTCACAAAAATTGGTTATTTTTCAAAATTTCTAACTTCTTGTTTTTTTCACACCATTCTTTAGAAAACACATCATCATATGATCTGCGTGAAAAACCTGCATAAAAACGGCCAACGACGACAAATTTTCTAAACTTTCCATTTCACAAAAAAAACTTGTGCTGTAATTCACAAAAATTGGTCATTTTTAAACTTTTATAACTTTTCCTTCTTTTCACGCAATTCATTAGAAATACATTGTCATTTTATTTGAATGCAAAATAGGCTATAAAACGGCCAACGACGACCAATTTTTAAAACTTACCATTTTTGCAATAAAAACGTGTGTTATAACTCACAAAAATTTGTCATTTTTCAAAATTTCTAACTTTTTGTTTTTCTTTCACACCATTCTTTAGAAAACACATCGTCATTTGATATGCGTAAAAAATAGGCATAAAAACGGTCAAGGACGACCAATTTTCTAAACTTGCTATTTTCACACAAAAAAACGTGTGTTATAACACACAAAAATTGGTCATTTTTCAAAATTTCTAACTTTCCATTTTTTTCACAGCATTCATTAGATAGTACATCGTCATTCGATATGAGTGAATAAAATTCACAAAACGGCAAAACGACGACCAATTTTTAAAACTTGCCATTTTGGAAAAAACGTGCGCTATAACTCATAAAAATTGATCACTTTTCAAAAATTTTAACTTTCCATTTTTTTCAAACAGTTCAATAGATTGAAAATCGTCATTTGATATGAGCGAAAAAGAAACCCAAAAAGGGCCAACGGCAACCAATTTTTAAAACTTGCTATTTTGGCCAAACAACGTGTGCTACAACTAATCAAAATTGATCACTTTTCAAAAATTTTAACTTTACATTTTTTTCAAACAGTTCAATAGATTGAAAATCGTCAATTCATATGAGCGAAAAATAAGCCCAAAAAGGGCCAACGGCAACCAATTTTTAAAACTTGCTATTTTGGCCAAACAACGTGTGCTATAACTCACAAAAATTGGTTATTTTTCAAAATTTCTAACTTCTTGTTTTTTTCACACCATTCTTTAGAAAACACAACATCATATGATCTGCGTGAAAAACATGCATAAAAATGGCAAACGACGACAGATTTTCTAAACTTTCCATTTCACAAAAAAAACTTGTGCTGTAATTCACAAAAATTGTTCATTTTTAAAATTTTCTAACTTTTCCTTTTTTTTCACGCAATTCATTAGAAAATATATTGTCATTTAATTTGAATGCAAAATAGGCTATAAAACGGCAAAACGACGACCAATTTTTAAAACTTGTCATTTTGGGCAAAAAAACGTGTGCTATAACACACAAAAATTGTTCATTTTTCAAAATTTCTAACTTTTATTTTTTTTCATAGCATTCTTTAGAAAACACATCGTCATTTGATATGCGTAAAAAATAGGCATAAAAACGGTCAAGGACGACCAATTATCTAAACTTGCTACTTTCACACAAAAAAACGTGTGCTATAACAAGCAAAAATTGGTCATTTTTCAAAATTTCTAACTTTTCATTTTTTTCACAGCATTCATTAGATTGTACATCGTCATTCAATATGAGTGAATAAAATTCATAAAACGGCAAAACGACGAACAGTTTTTAAAACTTGCCATTTTGGAAAAAACGTGAGCTATAACTCATAAAAATTGATCAATTTTCAAAAATTGTAACTTTTCATTTTTTTCACACAGTTCAATAGATTGCAAATTTTCATTTGATATGAGTGAAAAATAAGTACAAAGGCCAAAGGCAACCAATTTTTAAAACTTGCTATTTTGGCCAAAAACCTTGTGCTATAACTCACAAAAATTGGTTACTTTTCAAAATTTCTAACTTCTTGTTTTTTTCACACAATTCTTTAGAAAACACATCATCATATGATCTGCGTGAAAAACATGCATAAAAACGGCCAACGACGACAAATTTTCTAAACTTTTCATTTTGGCCAAAAAAACGTGTGTTATAACTCACAAAAATTTGTCATTTTTCAAAATTTCTATCTTTTTGTTTTTTTCACACCATTCTTTAGAAAACACATCGTCATTTGATATGCGTAAAATAAGGGCATAAAAACGGTCAACGACGACCAATTTTTTAAACTTGCTATTTTCACACAAAAAAACGTGTGCTATAACTCATAAAAATTGGTCATTTTTAAAATTTTCTAACTTTCCATTTTTTTCACACAATTCATTTGATAGTCCATCGTCATTCGATATGAGAGAATAAAATGCACCAAACTGCAAAACGACGACCAATTTTTAAAACTTGCCATTTTGGAAAAATAACGTGTGCTACAACTCAATAAAATTGATTACTTTTCAAAAATTTTAACTTTCCATTTTTTCAGCGCAGTTAAATAGATAGCAAATCGTCATTTGATATGAGTGAAAAAATAAGCACAAAAATAGCCAATGACGACCAATTTTTTAAACTTGCAACGTTGGCCAAAAAAAACGTGTGCTATAACTCACAAAAATTGGTCATTTTTCAAAATTCTTAACATTTTGTTATTTTAAAACGATTCATTAGAAAACACATCGTCATATGATCTGCGTGAAAAACAGGCAAAAAAACGGCCAACGACAACCAATTTTCTAAACTTTCCATTTCACAAAAAAAACTTGTGATGTAATTCACAAAAATTGGTCATTTTTAAAATTTTCTAACTTTTCCTTTTTTTTCACGCAATTCATTAGAAAATACATTGTCATTTTATTTGAATGCAAAATAGGCTAAAAAACGGCAAAACGACGACCAATTTTTAAAACTTGTCATTTTGGGCAAAAAAACGTGTGCTATAGCATTCTTTAGAAAACAATTCGTCATTTGATATGCGTAAAAAATAGGCATAAAAACGGTCAAGGACGACCAATTTTCTAAACTTGCTATTCTCACACAAAAAAATGTGTGCTATAACAAACAAAAATTGGTCATTTTTCAAAATTTCTAACTTTCCATTTTTTTCACACCATTCATTAGATAGAACATCGTCATTCGATATGAGTGAATAAAATTCACAAAACGGCAAAACGACGACCAATTTTTAAAACTTGCCATTTTGGAAAAAACGTGCGCTATAACTCAAAAAAATTGATCACTTTTCAAAAATTTTAACTTTCCATTTTTTTCAAACAGTTCAATAGATTGAAAATCGTCATTTCATATGAGCGAAAAATAAGCCCAAAAAGGGCCAACAGCAACCAATTTTTAAAACTTGCTATTTTGGCCAAACAACGTGTGCAATAACTCACAAAAATTGGTTATTTTTCAAAATTTCTAACTTCTTGTTTTTTTCACACCATTCTTTAGAAAACACATCATCATATGATCTGCGTGAAAAACATTCATAAAAACGGCCAACGACGACAAATTTTCTAAACTTTCCATTTCACAAAAAAAACTTGTGCTGTAATTCACAAAAATAGGTTATTTTTAAAATTTTTTAACTTTTCCTTTTTTTTCACGCAATTCATTAGAAAATACATTGTCATTTTATTTGAATGCAAAATAGGCTATAAAACGGCCAACGACGACCAATTTTTAAAACTTGCCATTTTGGCAAAAAAACGTGTGTTATAACTCACAAAAATTTGTCATTTTTCAAAATTTCTAACTTTTTGTTTTTTTCACACCATTCTGTAGAAAACACATCGTCATTTGATATGCGTAAAATCAGGGCATAAAAACGGTCAACGACGACCAATTTTTTAAACTTGCTATTTTCACACAAAAAAACGTGTGCCATAACTCATTAAAATTGGTCATTTTTAAAATTTATCAACTTTCCATTTTTTTCACACCATTCATTAGATAGCCCATCGTCATTCGATATGTGAGAATAAAATGCACCAAACAGCAAAACGACGACCAATTTTTAAAACCTGCCATTTTGGAAAAAACGTGTGCAATAACTCATAAAAATTGATCACTTTTCAAAAATTTAAACTTTCCATTTTTTTCAAACAGTTCAATAGATTGAAAATCGTCATTTGATATGAGCGAAAAATAAGCCCAAAAATGGCCAACGACAACCAATTTTTAATACTTGCTATTTTGGCCAAACAACGTGTGCTATAACTCACAAAAATTGGTTATTTTTCAAAATTTCTAACTTCTTGTTTTTTTCACACCATTCTTTAGAAAACACATCATCATATGATCTGCGTGAAAAACATGCAATAAAACGGCCAACGACGACAAATTTTCTAAACTTTCCATTTTGGCCAAAAAAACGTGTGTTATAACTCACAAAAATTTGTCATTTTTCAAAATTTCTAACTTTTTGTTTTTATCACACCATTCTTTAGAAAACACATCGTCATTTGATATGCGTAAAATCAGGGCATAAAAACGGTCAACGACGACCAATTTTTTAAACTTGCTATTTTCACACAAAAAAACGTGTGCCATAACTCATAAAAATTGGTCATTTTTAAAATTTTCTAACTTTTCATTTTTTTCACACCATTCATTAGATAGCCCATCGTCACTCGATATGTGAAAATAAAATGCACCAAACGGCAAAACGACGACCAGTTTTTAAAGCCTGCCATTTTGGAAAAATAACGTGTGCTGTAACTCATAAAAATTGATCACTTTTCAAAAATTTTAACTTTCCATGTTTTCCGCGCATTTCAATAGATAGCAAATCGTCATTTGATATGAGTGAAAAAATAAGCACAAAAATGGCCAATGACGACCAATTTTTAAAACTTGCAACGTTGGCAAAAAAAAACGTGTGCTATAACTCACTAAAATTGGTCATTTTTCAAAATTCCTAACATTTTTTTTTCAAACGATTCAGTAGAAAACACATCGTCATATGATCTGCGTGAAAAACAGGCATAAAAACGGCCAACGACAACCAATTTTCTAAACTTTCCATTTCACAAAAAAAAACGTGTGCTATAAATCACAAAAATTGGTCATTTTTAAAATTCTTTAACTTTTCCTTTTTTTCACACCATTCATTAGAAAATACATCGTCATTTGATTTGAATGCAAAATAGGCTAAAAAACGGCAAAACGACGGCCAATTTTTAAAACTTGTTATTTTGGGCAAAAAGACGTGTGCTATAACACACAAAAGTTGGTCATTTTTCAAAATTTCTAACTTTTTGTTTTTTTCACACCATTCTTTAGAAAACGCATCGTCATTTGATATGCGTAAAAAATAGGCATAAAAACGGTCAAGGACGACCAATTTTCTGAACTTGCTATTTTCACACAAAAAAACGTGTGCTATAACACAAAAAATTGGTCATTTTTCAAAATTTCTAACTTTCCATTTTTTTCACACCATTCATTAGATAGCCCATCGTCATTCGATATGAGAGAATAAAATGCACCAAACGGCAAAACGACGACCAATTTTTAAAACTTGCCATTTTGGAAAAATAACGTGTGCTACAACTCAATAAAATTGATCACTTTTCAAAAATTTTAACTTTCCATTTTTTCCGCGCAGTTAAATAGATAGCAAATCGTCATTTGATATGAGTGAAAAAATGAGCACAAAAATGGCCAATGACGACCAATTTTTTAAACTTGCAACGTTGGCAAAAAAAACGTGTGCTATAACTCACAAAAATTGGTCAAAATTCCTAACATTTTGTTATTTTAAAACGATTCATTAGAAAACACATCGTCATATGATCTGCGTGAAAAACAGGCATAAAAACGGCCAACGACAACCAATTTTCTAAACTTTCCATTTCACAAAAAAAACTTGTGCTGTAATTCACAAAAATTGGTCATTTTTAAAATTTTCTAACTTTTCCTTTTTCTTCACGCAATTCATTAGAAAATACATTGTCATTTTATTTGAATGCAAAATAGGCTATAAAACGGCCAACGACGACCAATTTTTAAAACTTGCCATTTTGGCTAAAAAAACGTGTGCTATAACACACAAAAATTGGTCATTTTTCAAAATTTCTAACTTTTTGTTTTTTTCATAGCACTCTTTAGAAAACACATCGTCATTTGATATGCGTAAAAAATAGGCATAAAAACGGTCAAGGACGACCAATTTTCTAAACTTGCTATTTTCACACAAAAAAACGTGTGCTATATACACACAAAAATTGGTCATTTTTTCAAAATTTCTAACTTTCCATTTTTTTCACACCATTCATCAGATAGAACATCGTCATTCGATATGAGTGAATAAAATTCACAAAACGGCAAAACGACGACCAATTTTTAAAACTTTCCATTTTGGAAAAAACGTGTGCTATAACTCATAAAAATTGATCACTTTTCAAAAATTTTAACTTTCCATTTTTTTCACACAGTTTAATAAATTGCAAATCTTCATTTGATATGAGTGAAAAATAAGCACAAAAACGGCCAACGGCAACCAATTTTTAAAACTTGCTATTTTGGCCAAACAACGTGTGCTTCACAAAAATTGGTTATTTTTCAAAATTTCTAACTTCTTGTTTTTTTCACACCATTCTTTAGAAAACACATCATCATATGATCTGCGTGAAAAACATGCATAAAAACGGCCAAAGAGGACAAATTTTCTAAATTTTCCATTTCACAAAAAAAACTTTGGCTGTAATTCACAAAAATTGGTCATTTTTGAAATTTTCTAATTTTTCCTTTTTTTCACGCAATTCACTAGAAAATACATTGTCATTTTATTTGAATGCAAAATAGGCTATAAAACGGCCAACGACGACCAATTTTTAAAACTTGCCATTTTGGCAAAAAAAACGTGTGTTATAACTCACAAAAATTTGTCATTTTTCAAAATTTCTAACTTTTTGTTTCTTTCACACCATTCTTTAGATAACACATCGTCATTTGATATGCGTAAAAAATAGGCATAAAAACGGTCAAGGACGACCAATTTTCTAAACTTGCTATTTTCACACAAAAAAACGTGTGCTATATAACACACAAAAATTGGTCATTTGTCAAAATTTCTAACTTTCCATTTTTTTCACAGCATTCATTAGATAGAACATCGTAATTCGATATGAGTGAATAAAATTCACAAAACGGCAAAACGACGACCAATTTTTAAAACTTGCCATTTTGGAAAAAACGTGCGCTATAACTCATAAAAATTGATCACTTTTCAAAAATTTTAACTTTCCATTTTTTTCAAACAGTTCAATAGATTGAAAATCGTCATTTCATATGAGCGAAAAATAAGCCCAAAAAGAGACAACGGCAACCAATTTTTAAAACTTGCTATTTTGGCCAAACAACGTGTGCTATAACTCACAAAAATTGGTTATTTTTCAAAATTTCTAACTTCTTGTTTTTTTCACACCATTCTTTAGAAAACACATCATCATATGATCTGCGTGAAAAACATGCATAAAAACGGCAAACGACGACAAATTTTCTAAACTCTCCATTTTGGCCAAAAAAACGTGTGTTATAACTCACAAAAATTTGTCATTTTTCAAAATTTCTAACTTTTTGTTTTTTTCTCACCAATCTTTAGAAAACACATCGTCATTTGATATGCGTAAAATCAGGGCATAAAAACGGTCAACGACGACCAATTTTTTAAACTTGCTATTTTCACACAAAAAAACGTGTGCCATAACTCATAAAAATTGGTCATTTTTAAAATTTTCTAACTTTCCATTTTTTTCACACCATTCATTAGATAGCCCATCGTCACTCGATATGTGAAAATAAAATGCACCAAACGGCAAAACGACGACCAATTTTTAAAACCTGCCATTTTGGAAAAATAACGTGTGCTGTAACTCATAAAAATTGATCACTTTTCAAAAATTTTAACTTTCCATGTTTTCCGCGCATTTCAATAGATAGCAAATCGTCATTTGATATGAGTTAAAAAATAAGCACAAAAATGGCCAATGACGATCAATTTTTTAAACTTGCAACGTTGGAAAAAAAAAACGTGGGCTATAACTCACAAAAATTGGTCATTTTTCAAAATTCCTAACATTTTGTTTTTTTTCAAACGATTCATTAGAAAACACATCGTCATATGATCTGCGTGAAAAACAGGCATAAAAACGGCCAACGACAACCAATTTTCTAAACTTTCCATTTCACAAAAAAAAAACGTTTGCTATAAATCACAAAAATTGGTCATTTTTAAAATTCTCTAACGTTTCCTTCTTTTCACACAATTCATTAGAAAATACATCGTCATTTGATTTGAATGCAAAATAGGCTAAAAAACGGCAAAACGACGACCAATTTTTAAAACTTGTTATTTTGGGCAAAAACACGTGTGCTATAACACACAAAAATTGGTCATTTTTCAAAATTTCTAACTTTTTGTTTTTTTCACACCATTCTTTAGAAAACACATCGTCATTTGATATGCGTAAAAAATAGGCATAAAAACGGTCAAGGACGACCAATTTTATAAACTTGCTATTTTCACACAAAAAAACGTGTGCTATAACACACAAAAATTGGTCATTTTTAAAATTTTCTAACTTTTCATTTTTTTCACACCATTCATTAGATAGCCCATCGTCACTCGATATGTGAAAATAAAATGCACCAAACGGCAAAACGACGACCAGTTTTTAAAGCCTGCCATTTTGGAAAAATAACGTGTGCTGTAACTCATAAAAATTGATCACTTTTCAAAAATTTTAACTTTCCATGTTTTCCGCGCATTTCAATAGATAGCAAATCGTCATTTGATATGAGTGAAAAAATAAGCACAAAAATGGCCAATGACGACCAATTTTTTAAACTTGCAACGTTGGCCAAAAAAACGTGTGTTATAACTCACAAAAATTGGTTATTTTTCAAAATTTCTAACATTTTGTTATTTTAAAACGATTCATTAGAAAACACATCGTCATATGATCTGCGTGAAAAACAGGCATAAAAACGGCCAACGACAACCAATTTTCTAAACTTTCCATTTCACAAAAAAAACTTGTGCTGTAATTCACAAAAATTGGTCATTTTTTAAATTTTCTAACTTTTCCTTTTTTTCACGCAATTCATTAAAAAATACATTGTCATTTTATTTGAATGCAAAATAGGCTATAAAACAGCCAACGACAACCAATTTTTAAAACTTGCCATTTTGGCAAAAAAAACGTGTGTTATAACTCCCAAAAATTTGTCATTTTTCAAAATTTCTAACTTTTTGTTTTTTTCACACCAATCTTTAGAAAACACATCGTCATTTGATATGCGTAAAAAATAGGCATAAAAACGGTCAAGGACGACCAATTTTCCAAACTTGCTATTTTCACACAAAAAAACGTGTGCTTTAACACACAAAAATTGGTCATTTTTCAAAATTTCTAACTTTCCATTTTTTTCACAGCATTCATTAGATAGTACATCGTCATTCGATATGAGTGAATAAAATTCACAAAACTGCAAAACGACGACCAATTTTTAAAACTTGCCATTTTGGAAAAAACGTGCGCTATAACTCATAAAAATTGATCACTTTTCAAAAATTTTAACTTTCCATTTTTTTCAAATAGTTCAATAGATTGAAAATCGTCATTTGATATGAGCGAAAAATAAGCCCTAAAAGGGCCAACGGCAACCAATTTTTAAAACTTGCTATTTTGGCCAAACAACGTGTGCTATAACTCACAAAAATTGGTTATTTTTCAAAATTTCTAACTTCTTGTTTTTTTCACAGCATTCTTTAGAAATCAAATCATCATATGATCTGCGTTAAAAACATGCATAAAAACGGCCAACGACGACAAATTTTCTAAACTTTCCATTTCACAAAAAAACTTGTGCTGTAATACACAAAAATTGGTCATTTTTAAAATTTTCTAACTTTTCCTTTTTTTCACGCAATTCAATAGAAAATACATTGTCATTTTATTTGAATGCAAAATAGGCAACAAAACAGCCAACGACAACCAATTTTTAAAACTTGCCATTTTGGCAAAAAAAACGTGTGTTATAACTCACAAAAATTTGTCATTTTTTAAAATTTCTAACTTTTTGTTTTTTTCACACCAATCTTTAGAAAACATCGTCATTTGATATGCGTAAAAAATAGGCATAAAAACGGTCAAGGACGGCCAATTTTCTAAACTTGCTATTTTTACACAAAAAATCGTGTGCTATAACACACAAAAATTGTTCATTTTTCAAAATTTCTAACTTTCCATTTTTTTCACAGCATTCATTAGATAATACATCGTAATTCGATATGAGTGAATAAAATTCACAAAACGGCAAAACGACGACCAATTTTTAAAACTTGCCATTTTGGAAAAAATGTGCGCTATAACTCATAAAAATTGATCACTTTTCAAAAATTTTAACTTTCCATTTTTTTTCACACAGTTCAATAGATTGCAAATCTTCATTTGATATGAGTGAAAAATAAGCACAAAAACGGCAAACGGCAACCAATTTTTAAAACTTGCTATTTTGGCCAAAAACCTTGTGCTATAACTCACAAAAATTGGTTACTTTTTAAAATTTCTAACTTCTTGTTTTTTTCACACCATTCTTTAGAAAACACATCATTATATGATCTGCGTGAAAAACATGCATAAAAACGGCCAACGAGGACAAATTTTCTAAATTTTCCATTTCACAAAAAAAAACTTTGGCTGTAATTCACAAAAATTGGTCATTTTTAAAATTTTCTAACTTTTCCTTTTTTTCACGCAATTCACTAGAAAATACATTGTCATTTTATTTGAATGCAAAATAGGCTATAAAACGGCCAATGACGACCAATTTTTAAAACTTGCCATTTTGGCAAAAAAAACGTGTGTTATAAGTCACGAAAATTTGTCATTTTTCAAAATTTCTAACTTCTTGTTTTTTTCACTTTAGAAAACACATCATCATATGATCTGCGTGAAAAACATGCATAAAAACGGCCAACGACGACAAATTTTCTAAACTTTCCATTTTGGCCAAAAAAAACGTGTGTTATAACTCACAAAAATTTGTCATTTTTCAAAATTTCTAACTTTTTGTTTTTTTCACACCATTCTTTGGAAAACACATAGTCATTTGATATGCGTAAAATCAGGGCATAAAAACGGTAAACGACGACCAATTTTTTAAACTTGCTATTTTCACACAAAAAAACGTGTGCCATAACTCATAAAAATTGGTCATTTTTAAAATTTTCTAACTTTTCATTTTTTTCACACCATTCATTAGATAGCCCATCGTCATTTGATATGTGAGAATAAAATGCACCAAACGGCAAAACGACGACCAATTTTTAAAACCTGCCATTTTGGAAAAATAACGTGTGCTGTAACTCATGAAAATTGATCACTTTTCAAAAATTTTAACTTTACATTTTATCCGCGCAGTTCAATAGATATCAAATCGTCATTTGATATGTGTGAAAAAATAAGCAAAAAAATGGCCAATAACGACCAATTTTTTAAACTTGCAACGTTGGCCAAAAAAAACGTGTGCTATAACTCACAAAAATTGGTCATTTTTCAAAATTCCAAAAATTTTGTTATTTTAAAACGATTCATTAGAAAACACATCGTCATATGATCTGCGTGAAAAACAGGCATAAAAACGGCCAACGACAACCAATTTTCTAAACTTTACATTTCACAAAAAAAAACTTGTGCTGCAATTCACAAAAATTGGTCATTTTTAAAATTTTCTAACTTTTCCTTTTTTTTCACGCAATTCATTAGAAAATACATTGTCATTTTATTTGAATGCAAAATAGGCTAAAAAACGGCAAAACGACGACCAATTTTTAAAACTTGTCATTTTGGGCAAAAAATCATGTGCTATGACACACAAAAATTGGTCATTTTTCAAAATTTCTAACATTTTGTTTTTTTCATAGCATTCTATAGAAAACACATCGTCATTTGATATGCGCAAAAAATTGGCATAAAAACGGTCAAGGACGACCAATTTTCTAAACTTGCTATTTTCACACAAAAAAAACGTGTGCTATAACACACAAAAATTGGTCATTTTTCAAAATTTCTAACTTTCCATTTTTTCACAACATTCATTAGATAGAACATCGTCATTCGATATGAGTGAATAAAATTCACAAAACGGCAAAACGACGACCAATTTTTAAAACTTGCCATTTTGGAAAAAACGTGTGCTATAACTCAAAAAAATTGATCACTTTTCAAAAATTTTAACTTTCCATTTTTTTCTAACAGTTCAATAGATAGCAAATCTTCATTTCATATGAGTGAAAAATAAGCACAAAAACGGCCAACGGCAACCAATTTTTAAAACTTGCTATTTTGGCCAAAAACCTTGTGCTATAACTCACAAAAATTGGTTACTTTTCAAAATTTCTAACTTCTTGTTTTTTTCACACCATTCTTTAGAAAACACATCATCATATGATCTGCGTGAAAAACATGCATAAAAACGGCCAACGACGACAAATTTTCTAAACTTTCCATTTCACAAAAAAAACCTTGTGCTGTAATTCACAAAAATTGGTCATTTTTAAAATTTTCTAACTTTTCCTTTTTTTCACGCAATTCATTAGAAAATACATTGTCATTTTATTTGAATGCAAAATAGGCTATAAAACGGCCAACGACGACCAATTTTTAAAACTTGCCATTTTGGCAAAAAAAACGTGTGTTATAAGTCACGAAAATTTGTCATTTTTCAAAATTTCTAACTTTTTGTTTTTTTCACACCATTCTTTAGAAAACACATCGTCATTTGATATGCGTAAAAAATCGGCATAAGAACGGTCAAGGACGACCAATTTTCTAAACTTGCTATTTTCACCCAAAAAAACGTGTGCTATAACACACAAAAATTAGTCATTTTTCAAAATTTCTAACTTTCCATTTTTGTCACAGCATTCATTAGATAGTACATCGTTATTCGATATAAGTGAAGAAAATTCACAAAACGGCAAAACGATGACCAATTTTTAAAACTTGCCATTTTGTAAAAAACGTATGCTATAACTCATAAAAATTGATCACTTTTCAAAAAATTTAACTTTCCATTTTTTTCACACAGTTCAATAGATAGCAAATCTTCATTTGATATGAGTGAAAAATAAGCACAAAAACGGCCAACGGCAACCAATTTTTAAAACTTGCTATTTTGGCCAAAAACCTTGTGCTATAACTCACAAAAATTGGTTACTTTTCAAAATTTCTAACTTCTTGTTTTTTTCACACAATTCTTTAGAAAACACATCATCATTTGATCTGCGTGAAAAACAAGCATAAAAACGGCCAACGACGACAAATTTTCTAAACTTTCCATTTCACAAAAAAAACTTGTGCTGTAATTCACAAAAATTGGTCATTTTTAAAATTTTCTAACTTTTCCTTTTTTCACGCAATTCATTAAAAAATACATTGTCATTTTATTTGAATGCAAAATAGGCTATAAAACAGCCAACGACTACCGATTTTTAAAACTTGCCATTTTGGCAAAAAAAACGTGTGTTATAAGTCACAAAAATTTGTCATTTTTCAAAATTTCTAACTTTTTGTTTTTTTCACACCATTCTTTAGAAAACACATCGTCATTTGATATGCGTAAAAAATAGGCATAAGAACGGTCAAGGACGACCAATTTTCTAAACTTGATATTTTCACCCAAAAAAACGTGTGCTATAACACACAAAACTTGGTCATTTTTCAAAATTTCTAACTTTCCATTTTTTTCACAGCATTCATTAGATAGTACATCGTCATTCGATATAAGTGAATAAAATTCACAAAACGGCAAAACGACGACCAATTTTTAAAACTTGCCATTTTGGAAAAAACGTATGCTATAACTCATAAAAATTGATCACTTTTCAAAAATTTTAACTTTCCATTTTTTTCACACAGTTCAATAGATAGCAAATCTTCATTTGATATGAGTGAAAAATAAGCACAAAAACGGCCAACGGCAACCAATTTTTAAAACTTGCTATTTTGGCCAAAAACCTTGTGCTATAACTCACAAAAATTGGTTACTTTTCAAAATTTCTAACTTCTTGTTTTTTTCACACCATTCTTTAGAAAACACATCATCATTTGATCTGCGTGAAAAACATGCATAAAAACGGCCAACGACGACAAATTTTCTAAACTTTCCATTTCACAAAAAAAACTTGTGCTGTAATTCACAAAAATTGGTCATTTTTAAAATTTTCTAACTTTTCCTTTTTTTCACGCAATTCATTAGAAAATACATTGTCATTTTATTTGAATGCATAATAGGCTATAAAACGGCCAACGACGACCAATTTTTTAAACTTGCCATTTTGGCAAAAAAAACGTGTGTTATAAGTCACAAAAATTTGTCATTTTTCAAAATTTCTAACTTTTTGTTTTTTTCACACCATTCTTTAGAAAACACATCGTCATTTGATATGCGTAAAAAATAGGCATAAGAACGGTCAAGGACGACCAATTTTCTAAACTTGCTATTTTCACCCAAAAAAATGTGTGCTATAACACACAAAAATTGGTCATTTTTCAAAATTTTTAACTTTCCATTTTTCACAGCATTCATTAGATAGTACATCGTCATTCGATATAAGTGAATAAAATTCACAAAACGGCAAAACGACGACCAATTTTTAAAACTTGCCATTTTGGAAAAAACGTACGCTATAACTCATAAAAATTGATCACTTTTCAAAAATTTTAACTTTCCATTTTTTTCAAACAGTTCAATAGATTGAAAATCGTCATTTGATTTGAGCGAAAAATAAGCCCAAAAATGGCCAACGGCAACCAATTTTTAAAACTTGCTATTTTTGCCAAACAACGTGTGCTATAACTCACAAAAATTGGTTATTTTTCAAAATTTCTAACTTCTTGTTTTATTCACACCATTCTTTAGAAAACACATCATCATATGATTTGCGTGAAAAACATGCATAAAAACGGCCAACGACGACAAATTTTCTAAACTTTCCATTTCACAAAAAAAAACTTGTGCTGTAATTCACAAAAATTGGTCATTTTTAAAATTTTCTAACTTTTCCTTTTTTTCACGCAATTCATTAGAAAATACATTGTCATTTTATTTGAATGCAAAATAGGCTATAAAACGGCCAACGACGACCAATATTTAAAACTTGCCATTTTGGCAAAAAAAACGTGTGTTATAACTCACAAAAATTTGTCATTTTTCAAAATTTCTAACTTCTTGTGAATTTGATATGAGTGAAAAATAAGCACAAAAACAGCCAACGGCAACCAATTTTTAAAACTTGCTATTTAGGCCAAAAACCTTGTGCTATAACTCACAAAAATTGGTTACTTTTCAAAATTTCTAACTTCTTGTTTCTTTCACACCATTCTTTAGAAAACACATCATCATATGATCTGCGTGAAAAACATGCATAAAAACGGCCAACGACGACAAATTTTCTAAACTTTCCATTTTGGCTAAAAAAACGTGTGTTATAACTCACAAAATTTGTCATTTTTCAAAATTTCTAACTTTTTGTTTTTTTCACACCATTCTTTAGAAAACACATCGTCATTTGATATGCGTAAAATCAGGGCATAAAAACGGTCAACGACGACCAATTTTTTAAACTTGCTATTTTCACACAAAAAAACGTGTGCCATAACTCATAAAAATTGGTCATTTTTAAAATTTTCTAACTTTCCATTTTTTTCACACCATTCATTAGATAGCCCATCGTCATTTGATATGTGAGAATAAAATGCACCGAACGGCAAAACGACGACCAATTTTTAAAACCTGCCATTTTTGAAAAATAACGTGTGCTGTAACTCATAAAAATTGATCACTTTTCAAAAATTTTAACTTTCCATTTTTTTCGCGCAGTTCAATAGATAGCAAATCGTCATTTGATATGAGTGAAAAAATAAGCACAAAAATGGCCAATGACGACCAATTTTTTAAACTTGCAACGTTGGCCAAAAAAAACGTGTGCTATAACACACAAAAATTGGTCATTTTTCAAAATTCCTAACATTTTGTTATTTTAAAACGATTCATTAGAAAACACATCGTCATATGATCTGCGTGAAAAACAGGCATAAAAACGGCCAACGACAACCAATTTTCTAAACTTTCCATTTCACAAAAAAAACTTGTGCTGTAATTCACAGAAATTGGTCATTTTTAAAATTTTCTAACTTTTTCTTTTTTTTCACGCAATTCATTAGAAAATACATTGTAATTTTATTTGAATGCAAAATAGGCTAAAAAACGGCAAAACGACGACCAATTTTTAAAACTTGTCATTTTGGGCAAAAAAACGTGTGCTATAACACACAAAAATTGGTCATTTTTCAAAATTTCTAACTTTTTGTTCTTTTCATAGCATTCTTTAGAAAACACATCGTCATTTGATATGAGTAAATAAAATTCACAAAATGGCAAAACGACGACCAATTTTTAAAACTTGCCATTTTGGAAAAAACGTGTGCTATAACTCATAAAAATTGATCACTTTTCAAAAATTTTAACTTTCCATTTTTTTCAAACAGTTCAATAGATTGAAAATCGTCATTTGATATGAGCGAAAAATAAGCCCAAAAGGGCCAACGGCAACCAATTTTTAAAACTTGCTATTTTGGCCAAACAACGTGTGCTATAACTCACAAAAATTGGTTATTTTTCAAAATTTCTAACTTCTAGCTTTTTTCACACCATTCTTTAGAAAACACATCATCATTTGATCTGCGTGAAAAACATGCATTAAAACGGCCAACGACGACAAATTTTCTAAACTTTCCATTTCACAAAAAAAACCTGTGCTGTAATTCACAAAAATTGGTCATTTTTAAAATTTTCTAACTTTTCCTTTTTATCACGCAATTCATTAGAAAATATGTTGTCATTTTATTTGAAAGCAAAATAGGCTATAAAACGGCCAACGACGACCAATTTTTAAAACTTGCCATTTTGGCAAAAAAAACGTGTGTTATAACTCACAAAAATTTGTCATTTTTCAAAATTTCTAATTTTTTTTTCACACCATTCTTTAGAAAACACATCGTCATTTGATATGCGTAAAAAATAGGCATAAAAACGGTCAAGGACGACCAATTTTCAAAACTTGCTTTTTCACACAAAAAAACGTGTGCTATAACACACAAAAATTGGTCATTTTTCAAAATTTCTAACTTTTCATTTTTTCACAGCATTCATTAGATAGCACATCGTCATTCGATATGAGTGAATAAAATTCACAAAACGGAAAAACGACGACCAATTTTTAAAACTTGCCATTTTGGAAAAAACGTGCGCTATAACTCATAAAAATTGATCACTTTTCATAAATTTTAACTTTCCATTTTTTTCACACAGTTCAATAGATAGCAAATCTTCATTTGATAAGAGTGAAAAATAAGCACAAAAACAGCCAACGGCAACCAATTTTTAAAACTTGCTATTTAGGCCAAAAACCTTGTGCTATAACTCACAAAAATTGGTTACTTTTCAAAATTTCTAACTTCTTGTTTTTTTCACACAATTCTTTAGAAAACACATCATCATATGATCTGCGTGAAAAACATGCATAAAAACGGCCAACGACGACAAATTTTCTAAACTTTCCATTTTGGCCAAAAAAACGTGTGTTACTCACAAAAATTTGTCATTTTTCAAAATTTCTAACTTTTTGTTTTTTTCACACCATTCTTTAGAAAACACATCGTCACTTGATATGCGTAAAATCAGGGCTTAAAAACGGTCAACGACGACCAATTTTTTAAACTTGCTATTTTCACACAAAAAAACGTGTGCCATAACTCATAAAAATTGGTCATTTTTAAAATTTTCTAACTTTCCATTTTTTTCACACCATTCATTAGATAGCCCATCGTCATTCGATATGTGAGAATAAAATGCACCAGACGGCAAAACGACGACCAATTTTTAAAACCTGCCATTTTGGAAAAATAACGTGTGTTGTAACTCATAAAAATTGATCACTTTTCAAAAATTTTAACTTTCCATTTTTTCCGCACAGTTCAATAGATAGCAAATCGTCATTTGATATGAGTGAAAAAATAAGCACAAAAATGGCCAATGACGACCAATTTTTTAAACTTGCAACTTTGGCCAAAAAAAACGTGTGCTATAACTCACAAAAATTGGTCATTTTTCAAAATTCCTAACATTTTGGTTTTTTTTCAAACGATTCATTAGAAAACACATCGTCATATGATCTGCGTGAGAAACAGGCATCAAAACGGCCAACGACAACCAATTTTCTAACTTTCCATTTCACAAAAAAAAACGCGTGCTATAACACACAAAAATTGGTCATTTTTAAAATTCTCTAACTTTTCCTTTTTTGCGCACCATTCATTAGAAAATACATCGTCATTTGATTTGATTGCAAAATAGGCTAAAAACGGCAAAACGACGACCAATTTTTAAAACTTGTCATTTTGAGCAAAAAAACGTGTGCTATAACACACAAAAATTGTTCATTTTTCAAAATTTCTAACTTTTTGTTTTTTTCATAGCATTCTTTAGAAAACACATCGTCATTTGATATGCGTAAAAAATAGGCATAAAAACGGTCAAGGACGACCAATTTTCTAAACTTGTTATTTTCACACAAAAAACGTGTGCTATAACACACAAAAATTGGTCATTTTTCAAAATTTCTAACTTTCCATTTTTTTCACACCATTCATTAGATAGAACATCATCATTCGGTATGAGTGAATAAAATTCACAAAATGGCAAAACGACGACCAATTTTTAAAACTTGCCATTTTAGAAAAAACGTGTGCTATAACTCATAAAAATTGATCACTTTTCAAAAATTTTAACTTTCCATTTTTTTCAAACAGTTCAATAGATTGTAAATCGTCATTTGATATGAGTGAAAAATAAGCCCAAAAAGGGCCAACGGCAAGCAATTTTTAAAACTTGCTATTTTGGCCAAACAACGTATGCTGTAACTCACAAAAATTGGTTATTTTTCAAAATTTCTTACTTCTTGTTCTTTTCACACCATTCTTTAGAAAACACATCATCATATGATCTGTGTGAGAAACATGCATAAAAACGGCCAACGACGATAAATTTTCTAAACTTTCCATTTCACAAAAAAAACTTGTGCTGTAATTCACAAAAATTGGTCATTTTTAAAATTCTCTAACTTTTCCTTTTTTACACACTATTCATTAGAAAATACATCGTCATTTGATTTGAATGCAAAATAGGCTAAAAAACGGCAAAACGACCAATTTTTAAAACTTGTCATTTTGGGCAAAAAAACGTGTGTTATGACACACAAAAATTGGTCATTTTTCAAAATTTCTAACTTTTTGTTTTTTTCATAGCATTCTTTAGAAAACACATCGTCATTTGATATGCGTAAAAAATAGACATAAAAACGGTCAAGGACGACCAATTTTCTAAACTTGCTTTTTCCACACAAAAAAACGTGTGCTATAACACACAAAAATTGGTCTTTTTTCAAAATTTCTAACTTTCCATTTTTTTCATACCATTCATTAGATAGAACATCGTCATTCGATATGAGTGAATAAAATTCACAAAACGGCAAAACGACGACCAATTTTTAAAACTTGCCATTTTGGAAAAAACGTGTGCTATAACTCATAAAAATTGATCACTTTTCAAAAATTTTAACTTTCCATTTTTTTCAAACAGTTCAATAGATTGAAAATCGTCATTTGATATGAGCGAAAAATAAGCCCAAAAGTGCCAACGGCAACCAATTTTTAAAACTTGCTATTTTGGCCAAACAACGTGTGCTATAACTCACAAAAATTAGTTATTTTTCAAAATTTCTAACTTCTTGTGTTTTTCACACCATTCTTTAGAAAACACATCATCATATGATCTGCGTGAAAAACATGCATTAAAACGGCCAACGACGACAAATTTTCTAAACTTTCCATTTCACAATAAAAAAACCTGTGCTTTAATTCACAAAATTTGGTCATTTTTAAAATTTTCTAACTTTTCCTTTTTATCACGCAATTCATTAGAAAATACATTGTCATTTTATTTGAATGCAAAATAGGCTATAAAACGGTCAACGACGACCAATTTTTATAACTTGCCATTTTGGCCAAAAAAACGTGTGTTATAACTCACAAAAATTTGTCATTTTTCAAAATTTCTAACTTTTTGTTTTTTCACACCATTCTTTAGAAAACACATCGTCATTTGATATGCGTAAAAAATAGGCATAAAAACGGTCAAGGACGACCAATTTTCTAAACTTGCTTTTTTCACTCAAAAAAACGTGTGCTATAACACACAAAAATTGGTCATTTTTCAAAATTTCTAACTTTCCATTTTTTTCACAGCATTCATTAGATAGCACATCGTCATTCGATATGAGTGAATAAAATTCACAAAACGGAAAAACGACGACCAATTTTTAAAACTTGCCATTTTGGAAAAAACGTGCGCTATAACTCATAAAAATTGATCACTTTTCAAAAATTTTAACTTTTCATTTTTTTCACACAGTTCAATAGATAGCAAATCTTCATTTGATATGAGTGAAAAATAAGCACAAAAACGGCCAACGGCAACCAATTTTTAAAACTTGCTATTTTGGCCAAAAACCTTGTTCTATAACTCACAAAAATTGGTTACTTTTCAAAATTTCTAACTTCTTGTTTTTTTCACACAATTCTTTAGAAAACACATCATCATATGATCTGCGTGAAAAACATGCATAAAAACGGCCAACGACGACAAATTTTCTAAACTTTCCATTTTGGCCAAAAAAACGTATGTTACTCACAAAAATTTGTCATTTTTCAAAATTTCTAACTTTTTGTTTTTTTCACACCATTCTTTATAAAACACATCGTCATTTGATATGCGTAAAATCAGGGCATAAAAACGGTCAACGACGACCAATTTTTTAAACTTGCTATTTTCACACAAAAAAACGTGTGCTACTCATAAAAATTGGTCATTTTTAAAATTTTCTAACTTTCCATTTTTTTCACACCATTCATTAGATAGCCCATCGTCATTCGATATGTGAGAATAAAATGCACCAAACGGCAAAACGACGACCAATTTTTAAAACCTGCCATTTTGGAAAAATAACGTGTGCTGTAACTCATAAAAATTGATCACTTTTCAAAAATTTTAACTTTCCATTTTTTCCGCGCAGTTCAATAGATAGCAAATCGTCATTTGATATGAGTGAAAAAATAAGCACAAAAATGGCCAATGACGACCAATTTTTTAAATTTGCAACTTTGGCCAAAAAAAACGTGTGCTATAACTCACAAAAATTGGTCATTTTTCAAAATTCCTAACATTTTGGTTTTTTTTCAAACTATTCATTAGAAAACACATCGTCATATGATCTGCGTGAGAAACAGGCATAAAAACGGCCAACGACAACCAATTTTCTAACTTTCCATTTCACAAAAAAAAACGCGTGCTTTAACTCCCAAAAATTGGTCATTTTTAAAATTCTCTAACTTTTCCTTTTTTGCACACCATTCATTAGAAAATACATCGTCATTTGATTTGAATGCAAAATAGGCTAAAAACGGCAAAACGACGACCAATTTTTAAAACTTGTCATTTTGGGCAAAAAAACGTGTGCTATAACACACAAAAATTATTCATTTTTCAAAATTTCTAACTTTTTGTTTTTTTCATAGCATTCTTTAGAAAACACATCGTCATTTGATATGCGTAAAAAATAGGCATAAAAACGGTCAAGGACGACCAATTTTCTAAACTTGCTATTTTCACACAAAAAAACGTGTGCTATAACACACAAAAATTGGTCATTTTTCAAAATTTCTAACTTTCCATTTTTTTCACACCATTCATTAGATAGAACATCATCATTCGGTATGTGTGAATAAAATTCACAAAACGGCAAAACGACAACCAATTTTTAAAACTTGCCATTTTGGAAAAAACATGTGCTATAACTCATAAACATTGATCACTTTTCAAAAAATTTAACTTTCCATTTTTTCAAACTGTTCAATAGATTGTAAATCGTCATTTGATATGAGTGAAAAATAAGCCCAAAAAGGGCCAACGGCAAGCAATTTTTAAAACATGCTATTTTGGCCAAACAACGTGTGCTGTAACTCACAAAAATTGGTTATTTTTCAAAATTTCTAACTTCTTGTTTTTTTCATACCATTCTTTAGAAAACACATCATCATATGATCTGCGTGAAAAACATGCATAAAAACGGCCAACGACGACAAATTTTCTGAACTTTCCATTTCACAAAAAACACTTGTGCTGTAATTCACAAAAATTGGTCATTTTTAAAATTTTCTAACTTTTCCTTTTTTTCACACAATTCATTAGAAAATACTTTGTCATTTTATTTGAATGCAAAATAGGCTATAAAACGGCCAACGACGACCAATTTTTAAAACTTGCCATTTTGGCCAAAAAAACGTGTGTTATAACTCCCAAAAATTTGTCATTTTTCAAAATTTCTAACTTTTTGTTTTTTTCACACCATTCTTTAGAAAACACATCGTCATTTGATATGCGTAAAATCAGGCATAAAAACGGTCAATGATGACCAATTTTTTAAACTTGCTATTTTCACACAAAAAAACGTGTGCTTTAACTCACAAAAATTGGTCATTTTTCAAATTTTCTAACTTTCCATTTTTTTCACACTATTCATTAGATAGCACATCGTCATTCGATATGAGAGAATAAAATGCACCAAGCAACAAAACGACGACCAATTTTTAAAACTTGCCATTTTGGAAAAGTAACGTGTGTTATAACTCATAAAAATTGATCCCAAAAAAATAGTTATTAATCCAAAATAAATAGTTACTTTAGTTTTTTGAAAAATGTCAAATTTTCGTGAGTAATAGCACACGTTTTTTGGTTCACGATTTCACACGTATCAATAAGGAACATGCAATCTAGTCATTAATTCAAAAAAAGAGTTACTCAATTTTTTTGAAAAATTACAACTTTTCGTGAGTTATAGCACACGATTTTTGGTAAAAAAAATTACCCATTTTTTCACCCATATCAATAACCAATATGCAATCTAGTGATTAATCAACAAAAGAGTTACTAAAATTTTTCAAAAAATTACAAATAGTTCACAACTTCGGTGAGTTATAGTACACGTTTCTTTGTAAAAAAAATAACCCATTTTTTCACTAATATCAATAAGGAACATGCAATCTAGTGATTAATAAAAAAAAGAGTTGCTAAATTTTTTTTAAAAATGAAAAATTTTTGTGGGTTTATAGCACACGCTTTTTTTTGTAAAAAAAACGAGTCGTGATTTCACACAAATCAATAAAGAAAATGCAGTCTAGTGATTAATGCAAAAAAGAGTTACTCAATTTTGTTGAAAACTCACAACTTTTCATGAGTTATAGCACCCGATTTTTGGTAAAAAAAAGTGTCAAATTTTCACCCATATCAATAAAGAACATGCAATCTAGTTATTAATCTAAAAAAAAGTGCTACTAAATTTTATTTTTTTAAATCACAACTTTTTATGAGTTATAGTATACGTTTTTTTGTAAAAAAATGACCCAATTTTTCATTAATATCAATAATGAATATGAAATCTAGTGATTAATCCCATTAAAATAGTTACTCGATTTTTTTAAAATATGACAAATTTTCGTGAGTTGTACCACACGTTTTTTGGTAAAAATGAGTCATGATTTCACCCATATCAATAAGGAACATGCAATATAGTAATTAATCCAAAAAAAGAATTACTCATTTTTTAAAAAAAATCACAACTTTTTGTGAGTTATAGCACACGTTTTTTGTTTGAAAATTAATCATTTTGCATTCCCTATAACAAACAAGTTTAAGCAAAAAAATGGCAAGTCTAAATACCTAATCAACTAATTTTTTTAAATTCATCATTTTGCATGTACAATAACACTCGATTTTGGGTCAAAAATAGCAAGAATAAAAAACTAGCCAACTAATTATTTTTTTCAAAATTCATCATTTTGCGTGATCTATAACATAAGGTTTTTTGGTCAAAAATAGCAAGAATAAAAAACTAGCCAACTAATTTTTTCTGAAAATTAATCATTTTACGTGACGTATGACACACTATTTTTTTTTAAATGGATAGAATAAAAAACTAGCTGACTATTTTTTTTTGAAAATTTATCATTTTCCGTGACCTATAACACACGGTTTTTAGTAAAAAATGAAAAATATAAAAACATAGCCAACTATTTTTTAAAAAAAAATCACTAGTTGACGTGACGTATAACACTAGATTTTTTTGTAAAAAAAATGGCAAGAATAAAAAACTAGCCAACTAATTTTTTTTCCAAAATTTCATCATTTTGCGTGACCTATAACACATGGTTTATAGTCTAAAATAGCAATAATAAAAAAATTGTTAACTATTTTTTTTTTTTTGAAAAATCATTTTGCGTGACTTATAATACACAATTTTTAGTAAAAAAATGGCAAGTATAAAACCTAGCCAACTAATTTTTTTTGAAAATTCATAATTTTGTGTTACCTATAACACACGATTTTGAGTTGAAAATAGCAAGAATAAAAAGCTAGCCAACTATTTTTTTTAAAAAAAAAATTAATCATTTTGTTACCTATAACATATAGTTTTTGGTCGAAAATAGCAAAAAAAAAATACTTGCTAAAAAAAATTCCTAAAAATTCAACATCTGGCGTCACCTACCAAGTACCCTCATCTCCTTCTTGAGTTGAATTAATTATTTCTCTTCATCACTCCTCCCATGCAAACCAGAACAAGACAAAACACACAAAAAAAAAAAAAAAATCAATACTCTTTATGAGATTGTACACAATCTCATTCATCAAACGTCAGCTAGCTATGACAACACTTAAACCATGCCCCACTCCACTACAATTGTAAGCATTTATCACTCATTTATTATTTATCAACGAACCATTTCCCATTCCAACAAGCAAACCGGATTCTGACTAATTCCGACTTCCCAATTTCCACAAAAAGGTAAAATGGAAAACAAAAAAAAAAAAAACTCTCAATAAATAGACTTGTCCTGAATCTACCTATATATTAATCTTAATCTAACTTGTTATGAATTAATATTATGGTGCAAATTATTTATTTAATCTTTAGCTAGTGAAACTTGATTTCAAATAGATTTTTTTGTTCAAAGTTAGATGTGAATGGTTTGGAAGTGTACAAATACATTTCTGACCTTAAACAAAATTGTGGTCCTAACGTAGACTAAATAGGAAGCTAAGTATTGAATATTCAATATTGATGAGCCGACAACCAAAGAAACAACAAAAAAAATCTCATCTCATTTCTGCTGCTCACGCTGGAGAAGATATCAAGCTCTGCATTCATGGCTTCGGATAATCTGCATCATCAACACCATGTCGTATTGTTCCCATTCATGTCCAAAGGCCACACCATCCCCATCCTCCACCTGGCTCGCTTCCTTCACAGTCGCAACGCAGCCGTCACCGTCTTCACCACCCCAGCCAACCATCCCTTCGTTTCTCAATTCCTCTCATTTTACACCAATAATATCTCAATCGTACTCCTTCCTTTTCCCGAAAACATCGACGGAGTACCCCCGGGAGTCGAAAGCACTGATAAACTTCCCGATATCTCTCTCTGGGTGCCATTCGCAATAGCCACCAAACTCATGAAACCCCATTTTGAACGGTCCTTAGAGACCCTCCCTGGTCCATCCGTAACTTTTATGGTTACGGATGGTTTCCTGGGTTGGACCTTAGACTCCGCCAACAAATATGGTATTCCCAGACTTGTTTATTACGGCATGAGCAACTTCGCCATGACTGTTTGCAGAGTCGTGAGTGAGAGTGGACTTCTCCAGAAAATCGATTCTGATGACGAGCTTTTTGTGGTTCCAAAATTCTCGTGGATGAAGCTCACCAGGAACGATTTTGAGCCGGTCTTTACTGACCGTCAACCCAAGGGCCCTTACTTCGACTTTGTCTTGGAGTGCGCGATCACCGCTTCTAATAGCTTCGGACAAATAGTCAACAGTTTTTACGAGCTCGACCCAGTTTACACAGATTATTGGAATCACAATTTTGGGGCCAAATTATGGCCGGTGGGGCCACTGTGTCTCTCACCGGAGCCTGATAGTGTAAAAGCGGGAGATGGCGTAAAAAGTTCATACATGGAATGGCTGGAGGAAATGCTAGAGCAGGGAAAGACGGTTCTTTACGTGGCATTTGGATCCCAAGCGATGATATCCGCAGAGCAATTCGAAGAGATTAAGGTTGGGTTGGAGAAATCACAAGTGAATTTCTTGTGGGCTGTGAAGAAAAATGAATCAGAACTGCTAGCGGACGATGGATTCGAAGAGAGAGTTAAAAGCAGAGGATTAGTAGTGAAAGAATGGGTTGATCAGAGGGAAATCCTGGGCCACCAGAGCGTTGAAGGATTTTTAAGTCACTGTGGTTGGAATTCAGTAATGGAGAGTATCTGCGCAAAGGTACCCATTTTGGCTTGGCCGATGATGGCGGAGCAACATTTGAATGCTAGGTTCGTGGCGGAAGAAATTAAGGTTGGAATAAAGGTGGAGACGTGCAATGGCTCCGTAAGAGGATTTGTGAAGGCGGAGGGATTGGAAAAGTGTGTGAGAGAGTTGATGGAAGGAGAAATTGGGAAGGAGGTTAGGAAGAAGGTCAAAGAAGTCGGGGAATCGGCCATTAGAGCCGTTCAAGAGGGTGGGTCGTCGTGGAAGACGTTGGATGAGCTCTTGAATCACTTGCAGTTGCATGCAAAGATACACGTGTAATGCAGTTCAAGCTCAAGCGTTACAATTTGCAAATTGCCAATGGTGAAATAGTTGGCTTGGGGAATCGGGCCAATCGGCCATTCCTAATTCCCTAAATTCAAAATTTCCCCCTCATTTTTCTCTTGTCCCCTTATGGGAGTCATGCGTCTTCTATGAGAGTTTTCTTCTGCAAGAAAAGTTTTATTCAAGAAGAAAAACCAAATAAATAAATAAAATCTACTATTTCAATAAAGAACTATATTTTCAATGAAGTGCGAATATGTTGAATTTTATAAAAATTTAGGGTTTGGTATTGTGCAGCTATTAGGTATAATAAATTCTGTATTCTATCTTGGTATTAGGGAAGTAAATTACTACAGTTTTAAGTATGTTAGGATTGAGATCTAATTTCAGTTCAGCTTTGAATCAAATTTTTAGTTGCATCAGCTTTGGGTTATTTGTATTGCATCGAATTTTTTTGTCATTGCACTTAATTTCCATCAATTGTAAATTATTTTTAATGTTAAATGAACATATCGCTTTTGGTAAAAATATATATATATATATATATAGTTGCTTGGTGTTGGCCCCATTTATTAAATGTTCTTTTGTTTTAGGAAAATTATTATCTCTTGCCTTTATTTTTTCTAGCTTATTTTTCTTTACAGATTTTCATCTTCTCCAGATTTATTAAATTTCGTGCATGAGTAGCTTTCGGATTAGGGGTGAGCAAAAGACTTAAAATCGATCAAATCGAATATAATTCCATTATTTGAGATTGGTTTTTC
This sequence comes from Ophiorrhiza pumila, assembly GCA_016586305.1. NCBI lineage: Eukaryota > Viridiplantae > Streptophyta > Magnoliopsida > Gentianales > Rubiaceae > Ophiorrhiza > Ophiorrhiza pumila. The sequence goes on from BLIW01000007.1 coordinate 1,535,586, forward strand.
GATGTTCAATTCGATTGATTTATTTAATCACAAATTGAATTTATTTCGGTTTTCTATTTTAGACTAAATAATTAAATTGTATATGGACTAAGAAATTAGGACATTTATCAATCAACTATGGATCACATTATATCCACCCGTCTTTCTTTCACTCAAGGTGGCAAATGAATAAGATGACTAGTCCCTTGAAATATGTATTGGACAATACAACAAGAAGAATACTTTTATGTCATTATAGACATAACAATTTTTGTTGTTTGTTGTTACATCTTTGCACAGTTTATGTACTACTGGACAATTATTTCAGCAACCTAATACTAAAAAGTTTTCTGTAAATTAGTATTACTATATGGTATGCCATAATAAGTCCTAAAATTCTAATAGATTTACAAAAATGGTTGATTATATATACTTCCTAACTAGCAGCATCTATTGTTTGAACTAACTAGTCCTTCTCAATCTAGGGAGAAATGGGGGTCATCCGGCTTAAATATATTGGTCATTTTTAGGCTAGAAGAAGAAGGATCAGCCACTGTAACCTTGGGGATTGCCCCTCTTCTGGTGTTTGCAGCAAATTTTGAAGCCAAGATTGTAGCTCCAAGTTGCTGTGCGTTATTTGCAGTATCTGCTGACGGATCCTCACCATCAGTTACATCGTCATAAGCATAGCAATAAAGACTCTCTTGCAGTGCCAACTCCTTTGCTAGCCTTTTCCTTTTCAACCTTCTCCAAGCAGTTTGAAGAAAGCAAGCACCCCATGTCCTCCATTGATGAGAGTAGTACCTAAATGCGTGCTGGAGCTTTTTGCTATGAAGACGTTTAAATTGGATTGCAACGAATTTGAGGTCTTCGGCTCTCAGTGCAAACGCTTCTACTTCAGTAAGTGTACGAACAGTTCTAGTTGAAGAGGGCAAGTTTAGATTTAAGTTAGGAACTAAGGCCCATGTTAGTAGCTCCTCCCCACAAAAATCACCAGGTCTAAGGGTGATGGAATTGAAAAATCCAGATCTTCCACCATTTGTAGTAGAGCTCTCCAACTGTCCCCTGATGATAAAAAGCATCTCGTTCACTGGATCCCCTTCTCGAAAAACGTAGGTGTCTTCAGTGCTCAATGATGAGACTAAGCGTTCGCATATTGCATCCAGCAGTTGATCATCCATTTGTGCGAAGAATGGAACCTACAATTGATCAGTCCAAATGTTTAGAAAATTAGTACCGAATGCTCTCGAGTTTTTGGGATCATGACAGGAACGAATCCTCGACATTATAGAATTCAGAAGAAGACATACTCGTCGAACTAGGTTGAGGCATAGATGTCTCTGAATCTCGCGACGGAGATCCAAAGGCAAGGACCGTAGGATGGATTCTTCATTGACTCCTCTTGTAGCAAGCCATTTATAATGAACAAAACTACGTACACGTTCTTGCAATTCCGGAGGTAACTGGCGATGCCTCATCCACTCTTCTGTATCTCTTTTCTTGACCCTCCACTCTTCAAGTCTAATCGTCATAGATTGCAAATAAGTCTTTATTTGCAAAAGAAAAAAAAAAAGTAGAGATAAATTAGTGCCATATAAAAATGAAGCCTTTCTTGACAGAACTCTTTTCTTTTTCCGTGTAATCAATCAAACACAAAAGAAAGATGAGAGGAAGTCGAGACATACATAAATGGAATTGGAAAGTAATGGATTTTTCAACGAAAATAGAAAAAAATTTGCACCTGCATGTTGCCAATCAACCTTGCGAACAGAATCAAACCACTAATACACAATGCAACGCAAAATGTTGTCTCTCCAATATAAGTGCTAGTGCTCAAGTTTTGTCCGTATGAACTGCATGGTAGGTAGAGATAATACATCATTGTGAGAGATTATGAAGTATTAGAAAAAAGCGCCATCCACAAATTGCATCATATAAAAGTGAAAAATACTTGTGTTACCCTCGTATGAAATAAAAACATCCATTTTAGAAAACCCGCACTAACTTTCTCCTCCTTGTGTAAGGAGTTTACTGCAGGGCTTTTGAGAAACAAAGAAATGTTATTAGCAAAAATTGTGAAGCACAAGAAGTTTGTTCTCTTGTTTCACTTCTACACTTTCACATGCATGGGATGGTTTCTTTTCACTTACAAGAGAGTTGAGGTGTATATTATTATTTGAATTGCAGTCTGTTAACGATTCTAGAATAATAATCAGACCAATGCATGATTGAACATCATTCAAATGCCCTAATGTAGATGTGAAAACAGCAAATGAGCAAACAAAATTAAAATTGGAGTGGAAACTGGAAAGTGCTCAGCCACAATATATATGAATGTGAACCTAACCTCAAATTTCTCAAACCCCACCAAAGGCAATAGAGATACTTCTCCTTGAATGGTGATGAAGCAACTTCGCTAGTAAAAGCATCGGCAAACATTCCAAATTTGAAGTCTGAATCATCATTTTTAGCATCACAACGTGTAATTAATTTTGTGGCGTTCAACCAGTAATTCCTCTCGAGCAGTCCATCACTTTCACAATCAAGAAATGTGTAGGAGCAAGGCGGAAAAGCACGAAACTCCTGCTTACACTGCTCCTTCCAACAGGAGTGTTGTCGCCCGATAGATGCTAGATACCATGCAGCTCCTAGTACCTGTTTTCCATAATGCTGGTAAGTTTCTTATGCGCGATACAGTGAGTAATATGATCAGAAAGTACAATGGACATTTTGTATTAAAGATTACATGACTGGCTAACATGTAGAGAAGGAGATTGTATGCCGCTCCAGCCCAAGCAGTCTTAGCAATAAAACCGGTTGCTTTGATTATCCGCTGATTCAAAGGAATTATGACAAACAGTCTCGGAATATATTGAATAAGAACAATGAGGGAAAGAGTGCTGTTGTTACGACCAGTGCCACGATTTTTCGTCGCTGGAATTACGTACCGGATGACAATCTGTAAAATAAAAAACGTTTTAGAAATGAGAAAACTCGAAACCCCCAAGTCCAACCACCTAAACAGTGTATAGCTCACCAATTTCACTAACAGTCTGCATCAAATATATTTTACTGAGGGAGAGGACAACAAAAACAAGCCTTAATCGTGTAGATTCTCAAGCAAACTCGACAACAACAACTGATACTTACAGATTAAACTAACTAAAGATGAATTGCCATACAATTAATTCATAACTAGAAATTTCTGCAAATGAATAAAATTGATGAAATCTAGTGTAAATCCATTTCTGAGTTAACCGCCGGTTATGAAAAATTTAAATCATTTCTCTGGCACGCCTTAGAAAACTTCACAAACGTATATATCATGACAAATGCCCAACTAAATTATTAATTTATTTCCATTTCTGAAGATATATACAGGTTAGTTGCCGCATTTGCATACAAAATTTGCAATCAATTAAAAACCAACCAAGCATTAGAAGAATTCAGAGCAAATTAATGGATTAATCCCTCCCAACAGTGAACAAGATAAGAATGTCAAAAAGACTTTTTTCCAGAACAAGCTACTGATTTGATCACCTGAGGTAAGGGGAGTGTAGCGGCTAAATCAAGTATGAAATCGGTTTTGAGGTATCTCATAGCGATTTCTCTGGCATCCATGACGAGTTCGCCCCTACCAAAGACCCTAGAACTTGGGGCAACGAAGGCGGTGCGGAACTTCATGAGGACGTGGAGGAGATAGAAGAGGTCAGTGAGGGTGCGAAGGTATGTGATTGCACTGGAGGCCTTGTCGTCGGTGGACATGCAAGCATCACCACCGACATAAGGAAGGTAGAAATACATGGGATCGAGGAAGAGTGAGATGAGACAAGTCATAAGGAAGACGTGGTTCCACCAGTTGACGATTTCCCCGTTCGGGTCGAGGATTTGATACCGCCATAGAACGGTCACGGACTGCTGCGGCTGGTCAGCAGCAAAGACAATGGGTTTGCTGTTATTGTTATGGGTGGTTAGTGTTCGCCTGATATGGCGGAGGTGGGACGCATGCCTCGTGAATATTCTATTCATCTTCCATGGCGGACTCCGATTATAAACTCGGATTCCGCTTCGGAGACATCCAATTCTTTTCCAATATTAATTCGTATAGAAATTAATAATCCAGAACCCACGAATCAAGATTAACGGAAATTATAAGTTGTGCATTCTTGACCACGTACTGAAAAAAAGTTAAACCTCTCCCAATATCAATCCTTATAAAATATTCCGTGATATAATGAAGAAAAAGGCAGAGAGCGGGAAGGAGGCGATTGAGAATGGGGAGAATGAGAAAGGGTGGTTCTGTCTGTGTCTGTGTCTGGTGGGAGGAGGAGGAGGAGGTGGGGACGCAGGAATATCGCCGTTGAGAGTTTTGAGGGTGAAATGGAGGGAAATGCGAATACTGCGGGTTTTTATAATGGAATATATCTTGTTTACGTAATGCGCGGGAAAGTAGGGAAACTCCTCCTAACTTAATTCTTGATTCTTGAGACATCAAGGAAAGAAAAATAACAATAAAATTACAAATTTCTAAAAATTGGAAATAGGAGATATTTTGCGACCAATGATTTTGTGTAGCTTTTATGACCAAAAACTACAATTTACACTCTTATATTGTATGACAAACATGCCAAGATCTTATTTTAATCTCAACTTTTCATTTTTTTTTTTCTTTTTTGGGTCATTTTTTACTTAAACTAGTCTAACTCAATTATAAACTAAAGCCTACATCAAAACAATAGAGTTCCACCCAAACTATGATTAGGGTTCAGTTACATTTGTTTAAGTTTTAATAACTATAAATTTAATTTTTGTTATATTTATTGTTTAAAAAATATTATAGTGAAACGATCACATTTTGATTATTAGGCAAAAATAAGACACTAATGTTGGATTGAGAATCTCATGTTTTGGTAAATGCTAAAGGCACATAAATACTTTTGAGATTTTTTTTTTTTTTTTTTGGGTGTGTTCCTAGTTTTTCCCGAGTCCATGACTTGGACTATAGTACATTGAGTGCATATTTGACCAATTAAATTATATAAATCATAAAGTTAATTAGATAAGATAGCGTTTAAAATAAATAAATAAATAAACCCTCATGGTAACAAGTCAAGCACCGGTATACAAACAGTTGTTTCTAATTTTACAGGACAAGTGCATATGCATAAATGAGATGGGATTTGGGAAGATTCTGAATCGAGAGAGGCGCGATTCTCTATTTGCGTGCGTGCATGTGTTTGCACGACGTCGGGTGACGGGTCTCGGCCGTGATCTGTGGATGCACCGATGACTGTATGCGTATATTTTGCTTTGTCTTCATTTTGCTTGCTGCCCGCTAAAAAGGCATTTCTATCAAATTACTGTGGATTTGTTTGCTAATTAGAAGAAACTCAATGAATAACAGTTCAAATAAATTGCTTAAAATTTTATAAATATATATATATATTCTGACGGGACAGATATTGTAAACATTCACCGTGCCTTCTTAACCCATTAATCAGCTCGCTAGTGGTTTGTTTACAATGGAGATCAAAAGTTTTTCTCTAAAATGAAAATAATAAAAGTAAAGCGTCGAGGAGTAAGCATTTGAATCATTAGTCGAAAGAGTGGAATGGCAGACATGTAAATGGACCGTGGTATTTTTTTTATAAACTTGCCCGATCGATCCACCATTATCAAAGTATATATTGGCACATGTTTATCTCCGATAATGACGATGGCTCCCCCGCACCCCTAATCAATAATCATTCTAATCATTCAAATCTAAAAGAGAAGAAACATAAATGAATATCAAACAGTATCTGATCAACAGGATATTGTGATCTCAATTGCTCAAATTCACACCTTCCTTCCACGATATAGTATATTAATTATTATTTTTTTGGATTTCAACCGATTCTCCTACTTTCCCTAACACACATATCGGCTACCACTTTATAAAAAATTAATATATGTAGAATGATTACTTATTCCTTAAATTTTATTAATAGTTAAAGTTTTAGTTTAATTTTTAAAAATTATATAACTAATGTGATTGTATAAGGATGATGGATCTTCTGTATCACTTTTTGTATTATTTTATCAAATTTTGACACGTTTATTTAATACTTAACCTATAGGGTTCACTAACCATTTGATAGGATCTTAGTATTATTTAAAAGTACACTTGTCATATTTATAAAGAGTGATACACAGAATAATTCAGAATATCCAAAGGCTTGTACAAGTGGTGCACGAAATGATACATAAAAGTGGTATAACATATTAGGAATTTTAGTTTGTAATATTAAATTAAAATGTAGCTATACTGCAAAGAGTTGCATCTCTTCAATTGTGATATATTTTTTACAAAGATGCATCTCAAATCTGATGTTCTTGTTGAAAAGTTACATAACAAAATTGTGGTATCGATCTTTTTGAAGAGTTGCACCACAAATTTGAGGCACCTCTCTGAAGGGTTACATTCAAAATTCAATAGCTATATATATACATGTGTGTTCTTGGTCAAGTAGGGACATGACACACTAACTCTTACATTCGTATTCTTGTGGAAATAATCCAAAAACTTGCTACTTGATTATTTCTGAATCTATTGTATCCTAAAAGAAGTTGCCTACTTAAACTGGATTAGCAAGTTAGTGTAGGCAATAAACTCTTTTAAGGAAAGTGTCTAACATGCCTTAGATTCATACTTTGTAACATACATTCCTCAAATTCTATTGGATTATTTGTGAACATTCTTAAGTGTTATTGTTGATTTGATTTTGTGTAATCTCCAAACCCTAAATTCCTCAACACAACATACCCAAAGCCGGCAATTAATGAATCTTGTATATCACTTTTGTGTAACATTTTTTCTATCACTCTATAAGATTTTGACCTCTATTTAACAATTATCTCTTAATATTCATTAACCATTTCATATAGTCTTAGTTTTATATAAAAGTATAAATGTCATATTTATCATCGAGTTGAGTTAATTAATTTCAGCTTTATTTTGTTATTTATCATCTTGAGGTATCATACGAAGGAACAAGTCTTAAAAGATTAATTACTTAAATAATTAATCATGTGAACTTGAGTCTTCTTAGTTGTATTTTTATATTGTTATGCTAATGCTAATACAGTCATCATCATATGCTTGTTGTCTGTGGTTTATCCAAGAAATGTCGCGTCGCTTTCAGCGGACACTGTCCTTTGTCTTCGTTTCTTTTCTGCCTTTCGGCCGGTTGGAGAATCTGTACAAGTTGAAGGTGTAGTTAGGTTAAGAGGAGACCAAATTTGCCGTTAAATGTTGTCATTACTCATCAGTAGTCGGCAACTTTTACAGTACTGAATCTCTAAACAAGTGGCCGGATATGAGTCAACCCGCATATTTGATTCATACACTTCAATGAGTCATCTGTATTCTGTAGTCCTTTTTTTGCATTTTCTTTTCGGGGACCATTCACCCTCGCATGCAGCAAGGGAAAAGTTTATTTTAGGTTGTGGAATGCACGTAATCGCACGTAACACCCTCTAGCATTCTGGAAAAAGAAGTCTTTTCTCGCTCATCATATATGTGCAGTATTTTTGAAGAACCAACATAAAATTCAAGAAGGTGTATTGAACATTAGCCAAATATAGAACGACCGCGCATATAGATAGAGAATGGAACACTGCACGCACTGACAATCTAGCTCCTCTAAATTTAAATTCAATTATTTAATTTCCTTCAATTTGTCGATGATATATAAAAATGGGGAGTATATATACAAAGTGCTTCGAATATTCTATCTGAGGAAGAAGGCTCTTACAGGTAAAGTGGAAGAGGACATGACCAGAGAGAGCTCAACGTACGTGAATATATATATATATATATATATATATATGGTGGCTGTGTGGAGCCATACATACACCATGATTAGTTTGGTTTTCTTTCCTTATTTCTGTGGGCCTAATTCTTGTAATCAATTAATAAATATCGATTTAATGGTGGAGGGACAATTTAGTTTAGGTACTTTATGATTTTGCATTAAAGACTCTTCTTTTCAACATTTTACCTTTGGCAATAGCAAGCTCCACACGCTTACAGTATTTGATACTTCATTCTACCGAAGTTTTTTTTTTTTTTTTTGATAAAATAGTTCTCACCAACTTTCCCCGTTAAAATAGTTTTTACTGAATGTGTTTCACGTCGTGGTATTTCGTGCTTGTTCTTCAGATGCCTTCATTGCTGAATTTCTCGGCTTTCTTATAATCAAAGACGTCGTTTTCCTCCACTTTTTGGATTTCTGCAAGTTCATTGAACTTATGGTGTTGGTTTTTTGTCCATTTGGGACATCCTCATCATATTTCTCTTAATGGATGAAGAGCAACGACGGGTTAATGGTGATTCTCAGAGGACTGCGATGGATGTTGAAGGTCGTGAAAATTACGTCAAGGTGAGACTCTTGCACTGACTATTGTAATTTGTAAAGTCCCTTAATTGTTTAAAGATTGCTTCTTTTACTTATATCAATCTTGTTGCTCCGTTTTATTTCTTCTTATTATTTTTTTTTAATGTTTTTATAGCAGCAGGAGTCATGGAGAACAGTCTTGACTTTAGCTTATCAGAGTTTGGGTGTAGTATATGGAGATTTAAGCACTTCTCCACTGTATGTGTACAAGAGCACTTTTGCAGAAGACATTCAACATTCAGAAACTAATGAGGAGATATATGGAGTGCTATCTTTTGTATTCTGGACATTGACCCTTATTCCACTGCTTAAGTATGTATTTGTAGTGCTCCGAGCAGACGATAATGGTGAAGGTGGGACTTTCGCTCTGTATTCGCTTTTATGCCGCCATGCCCGAGTGAGCAATTTGCCAAATGGCCAGACTGCAGATGAGGAGTTATACGAGTATAAGAAAAATGATATTGTGTCTGCTGAAAAGGGTTTTGGATTTAGCTTGAGATCGACGTTGGAGAAACACAGACTTTTGCAGAGGATATTGCTTGTCTTGGCCTTGATTGGAACTGGTATGGTCATTGGGGATGGAGTCCTTACGCCTGCACTTTCAGGTTTCAGGAAGCAAAAATTCTTTATTTCTTTCAACTTAAAATTAGATAGTTGAGAAGTGACGAGAGATTATTATTTTGGTTATTTCTGCAGTTTTTTCTGCAGTTTCTGGACTAGAGCTTTCCATGGCAAAAACGCATCACCAGTGTAAGCTCTTTAATTTTGAACCACTTTTTTTTATTATTGTTCCATTCATCTATCATTGAACTTCATGAACACTAGTGATAAAACAATTAATATTACGAGTCTAGAAATTGATTGACAACTTTTTGTCAAATTGAGTTGAAACTCGAAACTAATTAAACAAGTTCCATGCATGCTTACAATTAGACCAGAAAAATGGTTGGTTAGAAAAAAGCAAATTTGGCAGCAGACTAGAGAATGAATGGCTCTGGGAGAGAGTTGGCCTTTTTCCATTATCCTGTAGATTAAAGTGGGCATGGGCGTGTCGAGATGATTCGTTTGTCACTTTGCCTCTGTTGTGATGTTTTTAACAAAAGGGGCTGGCTGTGGACCCTAAAAAAATGATTTTGCAATAATTTGGCATTAATTATATACACTACTTGTTTAAAATCTAAAAGTTGTGCTGTAGATTTGTAGCGTCTGGACAAATAGAGGCTTAGTAGGTTGTGTGAGTAGATAAATCTTCGTTTGTGGGTCAACCACTAAGACCAAGTTTCTGAATCGGCCAAACACAGAGTCAAATCAACGTCCCACGAAATAAATAACAAAAGTTTGTTCTCCCAACTTTTAAATTAATAATTTCTCTGATTTGCAGAGTGAAAAAATATAATAAAAATACAAAAGTAAATGAGGTGCACCAATTGGTGCTTATTGAGCATTTACTGGACAATGTTGAGACTCTTAATTAGCTTACTTGCAGGAAATCTGATTTAACTGCCTTAAAATAAAATTATAATTAATACTAAAAGTATATAAATAGTAATGAATTAGTGGGGACTTGTAAAAATATTCAGGGACAAATAGATGCTAATCTAAAAGAATTGACATTAATTACCAAGTTTATATATGTGGAAACTGAGGTTGCTTTCATAAGGTGACAAATAAACATGATTTAGTTCCATGCCATACTTGTGCTCTTGTAATGTGCATGATTTTCTGAATTGGTTCTTTAAAATCCTTAACATGAGTTTACTATATATTAAACCATATTCTGGCAAAGGACTTGGTGTTTCAAGTTTTGCCTAATTTGTTTGCTCTACAGATGTACAAGTTCCAATTGCTTGCGCCATATTGGTTTTGTTATTTTTCCTCCAACATTATGGGACTCATCGGATAGGATTCCTCTTTGCGCCAGTTGTAATCGCATGGCTTTTTTGCATCAGTACCATTGGACTGTACAACATTTTCCGCTGGAATCCTCATGTTTATCAAGCACTCTCTCCTTATTACATGTACAAATTCTTGAAAAAGACTCAAAAGGGAGGTTGGATGTCCTTGGGTGGGATTTTGCTATGCATGACGGGTAAATGATCACTGGACAATTATATAAACTTGTGCTTTACTTGCTTCATGCTGGTGATTTTCTATATTTTTTTTGTGTCTACGTCTTTCAGGTTCAGAGGCCATGTATGCTGATCTTGGCCACTTTTCTCAGTTGTCTATTAAGGTTAAATATGTGACTTAATTCCTTCTGTCGTCATGCTTCTTCTTCTCTAGTTTTTTTCTGTCGCCATAGTGGTCAAAAAGGGCAAACAGTACTGAATTAATCTACTGATTGTAATATCAAAATTTTCGCAACATCTCATTCTGCTGCAATCACATGGAACTTTCTTGCAAGCAATTCCCGTAATGGAGTGGCCTTTCATTTTAACTGCAGATAGCTTTCACTTGTGTGGTTTACCCTGCACTGATCCTCGCATATATGGGACAAGCCGCTTATCTTTCCAAGCATCACATGATTGAAAATGATTACCGGATTGGATTTTATGTGTCCGTACCTGGTAATAAGCTCGTCTTCTTTTAATATTCTTGTATTTCATGGTGGCATACAGTCAAATATCACTGCTTGTTTAACTGTTCTTGCTTTTCCCAGAGAAGATCAGATTACCTGTTCTTGCAATTGCAATTCTTGCCGCTGTAGTAGGAAGCCAGGCGGTCATTACAGGATCATTTTCTATAATCAAACAATGCTCGGCATTGGGTTGTTTTCCAAGGGTGAAAATAATACACACATCATCAAAAGTGCATGGACAGATTTACATACCGGAAATCAATTGGATATTGATGCTGTTGTGCTTGGCTGTTACTGTTGGCTTCAGAGATACAAAACACATAAGCAATGCATCAGGTAATAGTGTTAGCTAAACTTTCTTGTCTGGAGAGTTTCAATCTTGGTCTTTCTCATCTTTGCCTTTTTTTTTTTTTTTTTACTGGAGCAGGTCTGGCAATTATTACTGTGATGCTGGTGACCACCTGCTTGATGTCTCTTGTTATTGTCCTTTGCTGGCGGAGAAATGTCTTTCTAGCTATCTCTTTTATATTCTTCTTTGGTTCCATTGAAGCGCTCTACTTTTCAGCTTCTCTTATCAAGTTTCTTGAAGGGGCTTGGGTCCCCATCGCGCTTTCATTTTTCTTCCTTATGGCAATGTACATATGGCAATATGGTACAAAGAAGAAGTATGAGTTTGATTTTCAGAACAAAGTTTCAATCCAGTGGCTCCTTGGTCTAGGTACGAACCTTGGAATTGTGCGTGTCCGGGGCATTGGTCTGATACATACTGAGCTCGTTTCGGGAGTTCCTGCTATTTTCTCTCACTTTGTGACGAATCTTCCAGCTTTTCACCAGGTGGTCGTCTTCCTTTGCATAAAATCTGTGCCAGTACCTCATGTAAGACCTGAAGAGCGGTTTCTGGTGGGAAGAGTTGGGCCAAAAGAATACCGGCTATACCGATGTATAGCGAGATATGGTTATCAGGATGTTCACATGGATGATGTCCAGTTTGAAAAGGATCTTGTATGTAGTATAGCTGAATTTATTCGGTCAGAAGGGTTGGAAAACTATGTTAGAACAGATGATTTTGAAGATGATGGGAGGATGGCAGTAATTGGGACAGCATCAACTTACGTTAATGGTATAACATTGTCGGAAAGCAACCAAGGCTCATCTCATGATATAACAAGTGTTGAGAAAGCGAGGGAAATCAGTTCAGCCGAGGTTGTTCCGAAGAAGAAAGTAAGGTTTCTTGTGCCCAAGACTGTTCAAATGGATGCAAATGCGCAAGAGGAGTTGCAAGAATTGATGGAAGCCAGGGAATCTGGGCTAGCATTTATACTAGGTCACTCTTATGTGAGAGCAAAGAGTGGCTCAAGTTTCATCAAAAGAGTGGTCATAAATATAGTTTACGATTTCTTGAGAAGGAACTCTCGAGGACCAACATATGCGTGGAGTTTTCCTCGTGCGTCAACTTTGGAGGTGGCGATGGTTTACCATGTTTGATTATTTGCCATGGTAATCACTCCTTTATAGGATTCCTGTTTAAAATTTCAAACCAACACTACAGTAAATTAATGACTGTACTTAGGCTATATAAGTACATGAAATGAGTAAAATTTCTGGTTTCTTTTTTACCACAGAAAACAGTAAAATCATACATAAACTTACTTATCAAGTACAAATTATTGATTCGGTTGCATGATGATGAGGATGTGGGTGGAAACCCCAACGCAAGTCACCATTAAGTCTATTTATTATTATGGTAAATCAGTGTATCAAGATGTCAATCTGCAATCTTATTTTGATTAGATGTCCATCTATTAGACTCTTGAGTCTATTTATTATTATGGTAAATCAGTGCATCAAGATGTCAATCTGCAATCTTATTTCGGTTAGATGTCCATTTATCATACTCACCTTTGGCTCTAGACTACTGAAAGTGAAATTGAAAGTAAAATTGTAACTGTGTCATAAGTAGCAAGTACAAATATACAAGAAGTAGATGTGTCGGTAAAAGTTTTTTTCTAAATCAAATTGTTTGTGCATATGCTTGTTACTTCTTAGTTGCCATGATGATTGATTTCAAAGGGTCCGTCCATGACTACGCATTTGAAGATTCTTCTTATCTTTAGACTTAAATAGAAGGGAGCAGAACATGAACAACAAAATGCCAAAAACTGCCTAAATTAAGGACGTACTTGTATTACTATACGAGGATCGATTCCACGATTTTCTTGAATTTGTCACTTTGTAAGCTTGTATCGGTTTCTTTTCCTTTTTCTTTAGGAGTGTCGGGCGTTAGCAACTCGCTGTTAACAACGTTTGACAGGCTAATAGGATCATAAATTCGTAGTTAAGGAAACGGTGGCTAAATTAACCCAGAAAAGTAGTCGCTGAAGAAGGATTTAATTAGTGGAATACAAATGACTTTAAAAGAACTGCATTTAAGACAGAAACAGAGCGCATACGATTCTCTGTTCTTTATTTACTTCTTTAATCCCAGTCCCTGACCCATCCTTGATCCTCCCCCTCCTTCTTTTTTTTTCGCATTTACTGCTTTTCTTACCTTGAACGGAGCTCCCTTCTGTCTTACTACTAAACCTTCCATAATACCCCCCATTTGTTTTCTTGTCCGTTTCCATTTCCCACACAGTCACCCACTTCCTCTCACACACTGTTTGTTTCTGTATTTCAGTTCGTCACTTTGTTGCTTTGTCTCCTCCTCATGCTCTCCATCATTCATTACTCAAGTAAATACTAAAAAAGCTCTGCTGATTACCATGTAAAAATGTAAACGAGTGTACAGACATTCTCTTCTGTTTGTAATATTTTTGGGCTATAATTCCTTTTCCGTCTTTTACAAATGCTGAGCTAATGTACCCTTATATTTGGACTAATTTGGACCTTGCTTGTGAACTGAAAAACAAGAACCATGGTGAAATTTTGGATCATTTTATTTCTATTTCTCGTGTTTCTAATCTCTGGGTGCTCATCAGCTTCGGCCACCCCTGCTGCAAGTGAGTGCATGCATTTGCATATGCATATGCATTTACTTTGCTTTGATAATCATTTGGTTTGGTGAAGTGAATTGTTGTTACCTCTAAAAATTGAATCTTGTCTGATTTATGCGCAGAAATTGTTGGTGGGGTTGTCACAAATGTAGTCTCTGCGCTTTTCAAGTGGTTGTGGTCGCTTAAATCAACCACTGAAACAGGTCAGGGATCAAAATTCTCACTTTCCATATATTTCAAGAATTCCATCGCTTGGTTGTTTCTGTTGTAATTTTTGTTGTTTCTTCAATGCCGCAATAATGCAATATATGGGATTTGATCTGTAATTAGGAATTTCAACCCGTTCGGTGATGAAATTTGAGGGTGGCTATACTGTTGAGACTGTATTTGATGGAAGTAAGCTGGGAATTGAACCCTACTCTGTGGAGGTGTCGCCATTTGGGGAGTTGTTGGTTTTGGATTCTGAAAACAGCAACATCTACAAGATCTCAACACCATTATCGCGGTGTAAGTTGTTACTTACTAGCCATCTAAACTGATTTATGGGGCTCGTCCTAACATGCAAATGAGAGAGTTTTTCTTCTTTTTTCCACATATTCCAGTTTCCAGTTACATTTTGCCATAAAAATTGGCAAACTTTTTAATTTTCTTGCAATGAGTGGGTAGAAAATTTTATTGAGCTTCTGTTATTGGCAAGTTAGCCTCATGATATGTAATGAGTTTGTTTAGCTTAGTCTTACTGGTTTGATTTCTTGCTTGGTTCTCTGAAATCAAACTTCATAATGATTACCTTTTGTCTATTAGAAGACTCGACTTTTGGAAGTACAGTTCAAGTTTCTTTTTCGAGAGAGTGAACTGATTCCGACTTTTTGGAGATTTGTCTAGCTTCGTTTTTGTTTTGAGACCAAATTCTCCAGAAACTGGAAACTTCTCTAACTTTATTCTTTACGTGAGAATCGTTCCTGTCTTTTCCGGAAAAAAAAAATGTACATCTTCCTAATTTTGCCCCAAAAGATGGGAAGCATAGATAAAAGAAAATTGAATGGTACTATTTTCGAGAAGTGAAAAAATGTAATCCTTTACAACTTCCAAACAAGTCCAGCCTCTACAACAGAGGAAAATAGAAACCAAAAAGGGTTGAGAAAGAAGGATATTTGTATTTCTTTTGCTAGAAAACAATCAAAATTGTGCCTTTTGTACTTGTGAATTTTGCAAACCTTAAAGTTAAAGTTAGGTTCGGCTTCATGTGTTAACCTTGACTAATAGATCAGCTCATTTGATTGCCAGACGTAGTGGCTTTGACCTGAAAACTGAGAAGAGGATTTAATAAACTGGTTGCCTTAGGTTCACAAAATACTATTTTGTCAAGCCACTTTGATTGCATTGTAGTTTCTGCCTGTTGAATTGAATGGTTGAACGACAGATAGCAGACCCAAGCTGGTAGCTGGATCACCTGAAGGGTACTCAGGGCACGTTGATGGGAAGCCAAGAGAAGCCAGGATGAACCATCCAAAAGGGCTGACAATGGATGACAGAGGAAATATTTACGTTGCCGATACTATGAACATGGCAATAAGGAAAATAAGTGACAGTGGTAAATCTGCATATGCTCGTGTCAGCTAAATATGGATCTTTCTTCAGTTACAATTTATGGAAATCTACACCCCATCCTGTACCCTTCCCTTCCTTCTCCCCAGTGAAACAAGAAAATGAAATAGCTTCCATATCATCAAATAAAGTTCATTGAGTTCTCCTTGCCACTTTCCAAATGAGACATAAAGTTCTTGTTGACTGTAAGCATTTCCATTCTGCAGGGGTTGTGACAGTTGCTGGGGGAAAATGGAGCCGAGGAGGAGGTCATGTTGATGGCCCAAGTGAAGATGCAAAATTTTCAGATGATTTTGATGTGGTCTATATCGCAAGCAGCTGCTCACTTTTGGTTGTGGACAGAGGAAACCAGGCAATTCGAGAGATCCAACTGCATGATGATGATTGTTCTTACCAGTATGATGACAAAACAAACTTAGGCAAGACTATATTGTTGTGGCTTGTTTTCATCTCCATTTAATTCATTACAATGGATATTAAAAGGCAGCCTATTGCATCATTTGCAGGTGTAGCCGTGCTTGTTGCTGCTGGTTTCTTTGGCTACATGTTGGCCTTGTTACAGCGTAGAATTGCCAGTATGTTTTCTTCTGACAGTGTAAGTAATCAATATATGCCTTAATAAGTACATCTTCAGTTCTATCTCAATTCCAAAGCATTTTTCTTGGACATTTGAAGATTGAAAATTTTAGTCAATATCTCATGCAAAAGCAATTCATGATTTAGTAATATTTCAAAAATCAAAAAGTGCATTTTATTTCCTCTCAGTAATGTTACAGTTTAATTATTTCCTATATCTAGGATCCAAGAACTCCTGTCAAGGGTAGGCCTGCAGCAGCGTATCAGAGGCCTCATCAACCAATGAGAACTCCTTTAATTCCCAGGGAAGGCGAGTACGAGAAAACAGAAGATGGATTATTTGGTTCGTTGGGAAAGCTTGTGGTAAACACTGGATCATCGGTAATTGAAATATTTGGAGGGTTATTCTCAGGTTTTAGGAAGAAGCCATCCCACCATCACGTTCAACAGCATTACCATCATCACCCTTCCAGACACTCAAATACTTGGCCAATGCAAGAAAGCTTTGTTATTCCAGATGAAGATGAGCCTCCCTCTGCAGAATCAAGAGACACTACACCAAGAAAAGTCTACCCTTTTATGACGAAAGACCTGGAGAGGAGTCGGCACTTTAATCAAAGCCGATCCTACTATGGTGGATGGAATGCAGATTTTCACCATCAACAACAGCACCAGGTTCAGCAACATCAGCAACATCAACAACATCAACAACATCATCAGAAGCACCAGTCGTCCAGATCTCAGACTTATTATGAGCAAAATTGTGAAACAAATGAGATCGTGTTCGGGGCGGTTCAGGAGCAGGATGGACGCCGCGAAGCAATGGTGATAAAGGCGGTTGATTATGGGGATCCTATCTACAGTAATCACAATATCCGTTCTAGATATAACTACATGGGATACTCGTATGGTTATTGATCACTTGTACCTTGAATATTAAGATAAAAATAGCTAGGCATCAATGTGAAACATTAGACTATTAAGAATATAAAAAAAATACTTCATATATATGTTTTTCAGGTAGTACGGTAAAAAGGTTTCGTAGAAATTTAATTAAAGGTGATAATGTAGTTTTTTTCTAAAGGAATTCTCGTTCTAAATCCAAATCTTGCTTTGAATGTCTAGGTAGGCACGGAATTGGACTGTGCAGCAAACAAGGGTATGCGGACAACATTAAAGAGATAGTAAAAAGAGAATTCACTGAAGCGTTTACAGCGAATTGTTTCTTGATAAGCTAAGTAATTGTTGTTAAATTTCCGTTTGACTAAAGCTTGAATATCTGGGGGATGCCCATTTCAGCAAAACGATGGAACAAATGGAGAAAAAATCCACCAACACCCAGACAAATGAAGAAAGAGTTTTGACATTAAATAATAACGAGGATCAAACTTGTAAAGTGTGCTTGGGCAGCATATATGGGATGTTATCCTTGGGCTTGGGGAGTAATGAATACTGAATCGGGGAATATTATAGATTTATAGGTATGGACAAGGACAAATGTTGAGATATCATCCTGAAGAATACTGAACAGAAACAGTAACAGCGGTCACGGACTTGAGGGTTGGAATTGCTGAGATTTGCAAGGCACTTCCATCAAGAAAGAGAGGGAGCTTCTTATTACAACCATAGTCAGTTTCTTTCATTCATCACGGTAAAACTAGTTAAATATGCAAATCGGATGTATATGAACGGTAAAAAATTAAAATTATAATTATAATTTTTATTAATTATTTATATCATTTATAAATCAAATATTATGTATAGACTGATTTCATATGAATTTTTATCAAAATTTAAGGCACAGTAAAAAAAATGATATATAAACGTATTTGTCCAAAGATTAACATAAAATCTAATAAATTATCTGGGGCAGCTTAGAATGAGCAGTTATTGTTAATTATGGAGTTTAGTGTTTGACATTTCCATGTATGTAGGAGGATTCCAAATTGATTGAACGTACTACAGTTTTAAAACTTTATGGTTCCAAAACCCGTGCCTGCAGCTACAAACCCATATTATTAAGTTACGAAAGATGCTTGGGGAAGAAGACACATGCATCCTACACCTATGTTTGACAAAAACAAATACCCATTTTGAATGAATTTATAATACTATATATACTAAATTAGGTTGACCCATTGCGAATATTCTTTCGACTTCATAATATATATACTTGTCTATAATGTCCGCCGATTCCTTGCAAGTCGCAAGGATCGATAGTTCATTGCCCGCCAAGCTATTGAAATCCAATGCGTACAATTCTCATAAAGCTGAATTAATTCACATCCCATAATATAAAAAAATATCTCAATAAGTATAATCCTCAATTTTGCATTACAAAATGCCTCAAGCGGCTGTAAAATACATTCTAAAGAAGAATAAACTAATCATTTGATATTTACTTCCTTTGATACTTTAGCAACAAAAAATTTGTAAAATTAAAAAAAAAAAAAATCAATCTATCTAGTTATTGTACCATATGGATGTCATTAGTGGCGCCATGTTGCCACCAGAGAGCGCAGGCGCAGCCATTTTTGAAGTTTGTCAAGGTCCGGAGCAATGGGTAAAGCAAATCGATCAACTGTGTGAACCGGTGGTAAAAGAATGTCCTACACCGGGACTTGGGCCAGAATTCTTGATTGCTCGGAGAATAAAAAGTGCTTCGTTAAGATGATCATGAGTAGAAGCTAGTTGATTATGTTGTGGGTTTGTTCGGACATTATGATGATTGTAACGGTGCTTTGAGAGATTAAGTCTGCGAGCTTCGATGGAGGTGACAAGAAGAAAGGCGAAGCATAATAAAATAGCGACCGCTGCTAGGAGATTTTTGGTGTGTCTGGCCATGAATAATGTAAAAAACCCGCTGCTAGGAAAATTTTGTTGTAAAGGAATGACAATGTTGGTGGTGAGTTATATATAGCACAAAGCATTGCACTACATCTATTTATAATACGCCAAGGAATAAAGATTCTTGCTAAGCTTTGTTTGACCAAGGAAAATTGGAATGTAACACACAAAAGTGACGGATCCACGGCTATACAAAGCTAGCTAAGAAGCATGGCAGGAAATTACGCAGAGAGATATGGTGGTTGGAATTTCAAGGTTTCGACTTGGTGAGCAAGTCCCCCTGAATTAACTAAAATTTTCTAACATTATGCATATGCAAATGCATCATCTTTTACTTTGAAGTTTGAAGAGGAACGGTCTAAAATTTGCATTTGACCAAAATTGCGTTACTTTTCCTTACCCACCTAATTGGTAACACAATAAGTTTGTTTTTTCAATTTCAACTTTAATTACCTGCTCCATTGAGTCAAAAAGTCTAATATTCTCATAGAATTTAGTGATTCTATATGAGACAATATATTAGTGAAATAATTTCTATATCTATGATGGCTGATAAGAAAGAAAAGACAGTATTATTTGGGCACATTTTCTTGCATGGAATAAAAAATAGCAATCTATTTTGAAGCAAGAATTGTCTACCTGGCTAGTCACGAACCCAATTAGAAAGAAGGGCCGGAAACATTTGCCCAAGAAGAAAATGTAGCCTTACCAATAGGCAATCACAAGTGGATCAAAAGAGGTTGACCGTTCCCAATGAGGTCACGCTGAAAAAGGTTTGTACTATGAAATGGATTTTTTCTACCACCCTCCGTCTACAATCAATTATTTTTTAATATTTTATTAACATTTTAATTTAATTTTTAAAAATTAAATAATTAATTAAAAAGATACATATCATCTTTTTACAGTGTGTTATATGAATGTAGTACAATGATACACTAAATCCAAAGTCTTAAGTAATTCAGGTTAACAAAATTGACTAATATGGAAGGACTAAGTCTTTCCTTGCGCTCTTGAGCGGCTCTTGTTCAGCATTGAGTTTGATTGGGCTTCAAATGATGTCTACAATGGAATAAAAGTTTGGCATTGTTAGTTTTGAACTCTCATTCTGGAGAGGAGTCATAGAATTGGCATTTGGTAGTGAGAGACCCAATAAATGAGCCCATCAGAGGAATGATGCCAAACGCCCATTTCGGAATCCTAATTGCTTCAGCTACTATGGGCTCACCAGAAGGGAGAAATTACCCCAACAAATCCCAACAATTAGTGAGGGCCTATACAAAACGTCAACAAAACTTAATCTGCTGTTTTTCTTTTTCTTTTATATACATTAAATAAAGAAAAAAAAAAACATAGCATTAACCTGGGAATGTGGTGAGTGGGCCTACAAAGTTTATTTGGGGTATCCAATGCGTTAGGTGAGATTCGACTACACTTTGCTTCACTCCCAGCTCCATCATATCAGATTACTCCAATCTCTCAAAACCAATCATTAGACTCTGGCCCAGCAAATGAACCATTGACCATTTTAGTGCTCTTTTAATTTGAAAATTGCAAAAGACATTATTCAAGTTTGTTTGTAAAACTTTTGTAACATTTCAAATATATAAATTCATTATTCACATTTTTTTAAAATATTTTTCATTATTTATATTTTAAATAATGTAAATTCGTCTTTCATATTAAAATAGCATATCAAATGTCATTCTATCCATTCACGTATCTATTTTTAATAAAAATAATAAAAAGACCAATTTGATACAATATTTTAATATAAATGATGAATATGCTTCATTTGAGATGTTAGGGGTGACATTTTTTATCAACTAAATATCAAAGACGAATTTGCATTATTTGAAATGTAATTGACGAAAAAAGTTTTTCAACCGAATCTGAGTGATATTTTTTTGCAATTTTTCCCTTTTTATTTAATCTTTTAAAAATAAAGAAAAAAACAATTGAAAGAAGATGCGTCATTGTAGTAGTGATGACAAGGTTTTTTTGTTAGTACTAATTAAAAAATTAAATTAATTTGGATTAAAACGGAAATCAATAAACAGGGAATCACAGCTGAGCACCAACTAATACACTATTAATTAGCAGTTGGTCATTAATTGCAATACCAACTGCTAATTAATAGTAATAATATATATATATAATCATCTTCACCAACAGCTCCTACAAAATTAGGCATAACTTGCCACAGCTGTAACCAACGTAACATAACTAACAAATGGCTCCTTGTAAATGTCCACACAAACATTCAACACCATGCCCGCTCCCGTGCGCCCCCACCTCCCACTATTTTTTCCTTTCTTTAATGCACTTATACTGCTGCCTTGGATATTTCCGTTAATACTCCTAGCTACCCCACGCCCACGCCACGCACTGCCTAGTTTCTTTTTCCCCGCTCTGTTAGTATATATTAATGTCCAATATGGATTATGGACCGTTGAAATTTACGTAAATAACACACAGTCGCGCACAGACGCAGTGCAGGGAAAGAAAGAGACGAGACTCGAGAGAGAGTGTTAGGATTACCGTTTCTGAAACTCTCTCTACATCTCTATCTTTCCCCCATTTTCAGAGATGGCCACTCATACGCTCACGCTCACAACCAACATCCCTGAGGTTTCCCCGTCCGATGCAGACTCCGATCGCGAAGATTTCGAGGAAGACTTGGCATTCGCCTACCGGAGGAGGGGCTGCTGTTTCTGGTTCCCGTGTTTCCCTTCCCGCCAATCTAACACCGTTTGGGAGCGGATCGCTACGACGCCTGATCAGAAGGAGAAGGAAGAGAGCAGCAGTTGGAGCTGGGATTGGTGGGACAAGGGGTTGAATGCCTTGAAGAAAGTCAGAGGGTGGTCGGAACTCGTGGCGGGACCCAAATGGAAGACGTTTATCCGCCGGTTCAACAAGGGCGGCAGGGGAGGAATCAAGTCTGGTGCTGGTGGAGGTGGGAAATTCCAGTATGACCCCTTGAGTTACGCCTTGAACTTCGATGATGGTCCGGCCCAAAATGGTTCTCTCATTGAGGACGATGATCGTATATTCCGTGATTTTTCGTCCCGGTATGCGTCTATCCCGGCAAAGTCATTGACAGAAGTGGGCAAGGACAGTAAAGTCAAGTCGTTCACGTGAGCTTCCCGTGAAGAATGAAACGACATCCGTTTTTGTGTGTGTATTTTGGGTTGATATGGAGAGCCTCCAGAATCCATTCAATCCAAATTCCAAAGGTGCAACTAGCTGAAAGTCCGGCGTAGAATTTGGCAACTGAAGCTACGGTCGTGCGTTGATCAAGCAGTTGATGGGACTCGTCGAGTAGACTTGAGAGGGTTAAAATTTGGATTTTTCTTTTATAAATTCTTTTTGGCCCCAACAAGTTACCTACACTCAAAAATTACCTTCCAGCAACCCACAGTAGGACACCAAATAATACTATTTTCCCCTATTTTTTTTTTCTTTTGATATTATTTAATTCTTTTGTAATCAATCACCTAGTGTATTTATTTATTTATTTATTTATTTTAAAATTCGGGTATAGCAATAAAAGTGGGTTTTGGTGTTTTTTGTTACTTTTTTATGTGAGCAACAAACATGCAGATTTAGTGATTTTTTATGAAAAGGTGAAAGCCTCAAGATTTGTTTATTTTTCTTATTTCTCTTTAGATATTGTGATTTTATTGAAAAGATGAAAATCTAAAGATTTGTTTGTTTGTTTGTTTGTACTTTGTATATATATTGGTTACATTGCATGATGGGATGGAATGGGATATTGTAATTTTAATGAAAAGATGGAGTTGATTTCAATATGAATCCACTGAATTTACAAAGTTTATGTTAATGACAAAAAAACAGATTCGTTAGTTAGTTAGTTTGTTTATCTTGTTTTCTGGTTACATTGCACATTTGCATGGTATGGATACATTAAGATTTAATGAGACAACATAGTGACTCCCTTAGTCCAAGGGTTGCCAATTATTGTAAATTTGGAAAATGTCCTAAGGAGAAAAAGAAAAAAAAAACAGTGAAGTGGCTAAGGAGAAAAAGAAAAAAAAAACAGTGAAGTGGCGGGGAGACATAGAGTTGTAGAGTAGGGAACATGATACATTAAAAAAACGAAAAAAAAAAAAAATCTTGGTAAAATACGTAACGAGGGAGCGCGTGGATTGCGAAAAGCATAATATACAAGTATAGTAGTAGTATAAAAGAAGAGACAAATGTGGCTTAATAGTTAAATAGTAGATTCTATGATGGCCGATGAAAAAGGTTGTCCAGCAGTCAGTCAGTCCGTCCGTCCCTGTAAGGTGGGACCACACCCTAATACTTACATGATTTTGGGCCCCACTTTGTAATTGCCCCTGATTGTTCCATTCTCTCTGTACAAAGTCATAAATCCTCAATTCAATGATGCAGCAGGATCTATTTGTAAACTTCAATTGATGACTGATTGCTTCCCCCCGGACAATTTCCCCAAATATTACAGTATAAAAGGGAAGAATTTACCAATCAAAATCAGACCAAATATCCCCTACGGTACACTATGAAAAATCTCTATGGAAAACATGGATTGAATGATATGTAATTGGTACCATTACATAACACATATTTATCACTAATTGATTTACTCTATATTTTTATTGAAAATTCTATACTAACAGGATCAAGAAGACACCTAAAATATTTGTCTAAGGTACCCCAACCATGAACCAATCCCAAGGAATGACAAAATCCTGCTATTTGTCCAAGGCTCATTTCAAGTTGGGATATGCTTTGCTGCTTTTGAGAGACAGTACAAAACCATTTCAAATCAATTGCCAGAAACAATTCATCTCAATAAAACTCATAAGAAAATGACGACTCTTTTGGACCAAGCCAAATGCTGATGAAGATTGATGGAAAGAAAGCAGCAACACCCACCCTATACACCATGGAATAACAAGACAGTATTTTATATATCAGAAAAGCTTTTATCCTCATCGTAACTGCTTTCATGCAGGACAAATATTTTGTGCTGCTAATATCCCAAAAGCTAGATGATAAAAACTAAAGCAAAGATCGTAAGATAGAAAAAGAGAAAAAAAAAAAAAAAGATGACCAGAAGTAAACAATTGGACATCTCCGGATGTATCATAAATAATGATCTCAATTCCAGTTCATCAAAGATAAGATGTCCATATTATATAGATAGATATTTGGATCACCTAACTTAAACCTTGTTTATCAAGGACACAAAGAAGCAACAAAATTAATGGCAGTCCTCAATAGTGCAAAGCTCTTAGCACCGGAAGAGCTGGTTTTTTCCTCAACTACTGGTAACTAAAATATTATACTGCCAGAACCACCTGCCCTCTGTCCCAATTTTAAAGAGTGAAAGCACATAAATATAATGCTGGTAGTGTAGACAATGAAATATACTAGCAGAAATGCCAATCCTTTGCTAGCTTCTGTTCTCTTAAATATGAGAAGTGGGATTTTGTACACAAGTTACTCTATTGACCTAAACATGGATTCAAGAAAGCAAAAGAGTACACATGCAAAATCAAAACATTCTACTTTGTACCAATTGTAGAATTATGATGTCAATGAATGTCACAACACATTCCTACATCAGTATCTAAAAATTCCTAGAATGAAGAGCAAAACAAGCACTGACTTACAGAGATCTAGTAACAATCAATCACGATAAGAATGGTGATCTATCACATGCCTTCAGCTCTTCGCATCCATGGTAAGTCTGTGTCAAAAGAAGAAACATTTTCTGTTTGGGTTTCTGCAGAATTTGCACACTTGCCCTTCCTAGGCCAAAGCCAGATCTTGGAAACAGAATAGCTATCCGTTTTTGCACCAATACCAATCTTTTTTCCTTCCCTATCCCCATTGACAGAAGAATTGCCTTGTTCTCTGCCTTCCAGAAAGCTCAAATCCTGACCATTACGGTCATCGTTCAAGGCCACTCTGAGATGGGCATCACCAACCACATATTGGTACGAACCCATTGAGTAGCATCTTCTTGCATCCAAGTTACTACTACTAGTCTCTCCTCCTACCTCTCCTCCTTCACCATTCAATTTTCTGAACTTACCAAGCCTCACAGGAAAGGTTCCCTTTTCTAAAGAAATTTCATCAACTTCAACTGTCTTCTGACGAGTTGAGACTCCATTCTCAACACTACAGGGATATCCATCATCTTCCCTTGGATCATCAAAATCATAAATGGGATTTTCAATAGAGTATCCAGGATTGAAAAGGGTCCCTCTGCAAAGGGGACATGTCGAGTTTGATAGGAGCCAAGTATCTATACAATTGATATGAAAGGCATGGCTACACATTGGAAGCAATCTAAGTTGATCCTTCTCAGAAAATTCACACAAACAAACAGCACAGTCAAAGGGCTCCTTAGCACCCACAATCTCTTTGTACACGAACACAGGCAATGCATCAATAAAAGCTTGATCCAGACCCGAGTCATGCAGATGGAAGAGTTGTTGCAATTGTCTCTGAAGGGCATCAGAGGTGGAAACTTCTGGGTATTGGTTAGATTGAGAGGACGATGAAGAAGGCGGATGTTTGATAAGAAATCTAACTAGTAGGTGCAGAAGACCAGATATGAAAAATAGAACAGCTAAAATTACTATAATGAACAATACAGCAGGGCTAATCCTAGAACCAGACGAAGAAGGGCTTGATTCCTTATGAAAATTACCACTGACAACAAAAGGAGGAGAATATGAAAGGGGTAAAGGAGGTGGATAGGTCAAGATACCATCTTTTTTATTCAATTGATGCTGAATCCAAGACGTTTTCAAATGGGCATGCTCAGAAAGCCATCTCTGACCTCTAACCTCTGACATTGAACAGATCAACTTGAGACACTCAGAAACCATATCCTTCCTCATAGTCATACACTAGAACCAATTCATTTGTTCAACAACGAACAAAAAGCAAGCATTCCTTTGGCATTTTTGACCTTTCACTAGAACAAAGATAATGCTTTTGACCAAACCCCACAACTTCAAGCCCAAAGTTCACAACTTTATCTCTCAGATTTGACAGAAAAATATTGATGGATATCAAAGTGACGACTGTAACTTGTTTGATACTAAAAAGCAGCAAATTTTTATTGCTTTCAGATTGGAAACCCAGGTCACTAATTGAGCTATTATAAAGAGAAGATGACGATTGACGACACAAGGATTTAAAAAAAAAAAAAGACAAAAAGAAAAGTTTATCAAAAGCTTTCCTACCTTGATTCCGAAAGTGTCACCAGACTCACAGCTAATGAAATCTTTTACATCCCACTCCTCGCCGCAGCAAAAACCCTAAACACACAGCCTCCGGCCGCCCATCAGGGATCTTGAAACACCATTTATATCACAGAAAAGTGAAAGCCGGAATTTAAAAACTTGTCTCGCTCTGTGCATCCGTGTATACAGCAGCGGACCAATATTATAGTAATACGACAACAACACTGATATAAAACTAGTAATTGCATGAGAGACAAAATGGGGAAGTGAAAAAGAATGTATTTTTATGAATAGTCTGAATTATTAAAAGTGGGATAGCCATAGAAGGCGGAGTTTGGAGCTGACAAACGTTGAAATACCGAATGCAAAGTGAGGAGTTGTCTTTCTTTTCATTTGATTGCAAAATCTTCGGTGGACGTGCAAATTAGAGGATGCTCAAAAGAAACAACTTCAACTCTCTAAGTCCAAAAGGAAAATACCAAATTAAATAAATAAATAAATAAATTTTCCAATATTGTAACGCGCCAAATTAGTGCGTGAAATTTGCTTCTACTCGAGACTTCACTCCCGCAGTCCCATTCTGTGAGAGAAAACGATGGGCCTGAGCCTAGATTTTCCAATTGCTTTGAGACCCAATTTTAATGGGCTAATGAAATGGCCACTCTTGTCTTGATAAATGAAAAAATTGCTCAAATTTAGAGGTTACATTATGTGGATGCCATAATATTAACACTTTAAATTTTCTGTATCATTTGGTGTATCACTTTTGTACCACTCACTATAAATATAAATGTGTATTTTTAGATAAAATTAAAACTAATTAATAAACTTTAAAAGATAAGTGTATGATTATACACGTGTTAAAATATTATAAAGTGTTACATGAAGTGATACATAAGATCCATTTGCTAATATTACTCTGAAAATGAACTTTGCATCTTCTGTATCATTTAGTGTATCACTCTATACTCTATGAATCACTCCCTGTAAATGTGACACATATACTTTTATATAATACTAAAACCCTATCAAATGGTTAGTGAACCCTACGATGTCAAAATCTCATAGAGTGAATAGTGATACACGGCCTGAAAATGGTTGTTGATTCATTATTCCCTTTATTAAACAAAACAAGCCCAAAATGCCTGAATTTGGTTAATAACGTTACTGATATCTTACTTGGTTATCTCAAAATTTCTGTTATAGAATTAACTAATAGTAATACTCCATAAGAAGCGGGCGTGCAAAAAGAACGAGGGATGAGCCTTGCAAGTTTTCACAAGAATGACGCACATATAAGTATATGACAAGACAAAGCCTTTTGGTGAATGCTTAGATATAAGACGTTACTTTGTGTTGCATGTTTGTGATTTACAAGTTTTTCTTTTGAAGGACGTAACGAGAATTTATCAAAGTTCAAGATTTTTCATGTCCAGCGCGCGCGCGCACACACACACATATGTATATATATATATATATATATACACGTTAAATGCTTAATTTTGTTCAGCAAGGCAGACGCAGTTGCAAGCCATTATCCGTAGTCAATTAAGCAGCCAGTAAGACGAATGAAATTTACTCTTTATTCATCAAGTACGATGTTTTTCTTGAAATTTTCTCCCATTTTTCCAGCTTAAGATCGACGAGGAGGCATCGTGAAGCTGCTACTTTTATTTGTCAATTAATGACACTTTTTTACCTCATTAGTTTGGACTTTGGAGTAATAAGGAGGCTATTAATTCAATGTGTTTCTTTCCAGAGCACTAAAACAGATCAACGAAAAACACTTGGTATATGCAAATATCATAAACTGAAAATAATTAATGAGGTTCCACTCTACTGATCCCACTTCCCATTGCCATGTTCGTGCATGGTTTTCATAATTGAAAATGGACTCTCTTCCTGTGGCGGCCAATCTATTTGCTCCTGCTACCGCTCAATAAGCCCACTCACTTCTCCTCTTGCATCCATCGCTTATGCGCACCGCACCCTCTACAAACTCGTTATAGAGTAGAGGATTATTATTGTCTTAATCGTCCACAGAGACATAATGATGCCGCGCACCAATACGGTGACACTCAAACATTCTTGTGGTGAAAATGGAGCCAATAATTAAACTGGATAGAGAAATTAACTGAGAAAGTGAGGTGAGATTTAATACAATTCCTACTTACTGTTCTATATATGTTCTTTTATTAGCTTCTGTCATAGAGTTTGCATACAAGTTTTACTATATGCATGGAAGAGAGTCACAAGAACATGAAACAGGTTTGTTTTAAAAGCAAATTCCACTGTATTAAGCCGATGACAGAACAGCACAACGGACTGTGTTAGTAAACCAACCTCAGAAGACAAAAATAAAACTGAAAATGCTTAAACTTCTAACAGTTGGCTAACTGCATGCTGTCTGAGGCCAGTTACCACAGCCCGTGGGAATCTTCTCCACATAAGGATCTTCAAGCCATCGTGAAAGCAAATTCAAGTTTGGAAATTTATTTAGTATGCAACCTCTTAAGTCCCTTCAAATTGAGGAACCCTGTTGTGTTGCATGTACCAGTAAACTATAATCTAATATTTAGGAATCATTCATCGATAAATTAATACTCCAGTATTGAAACTTGCATGGCTCTCTCTGATTGTCTACACATGGAGGCTGGAGATGACGGCAGATGAATACTTTTTCTCCCAAAAAGCCTAGACACTCTCAAAGATTGACGTACTGGTAATGCCAGAAACGTCGTCCATGGATTTCTCTTGGTCTTCTTTGAGTGTGCTTAACATCTGAGCGATTTCATTCATGCTGGGGCGGGCTTCCTGAGAACGATTAACGCATTTAATGGCGATCTGCAGCAAGTTAACCATCCTCTCTTCGCTATCTCCTTCTTGAATTAATGTTTTATCAAAAACTTCAGCGGTCCATTCTTCTTTAACAACAGAAACAACCCAGCTCGCCAGGTCTAATCCAGATGCATCATTGTGGACTAACTTTCCCGTTAGCATCTCCAGAAGAATAATCCCAAATGCATAAACATCTGCTTTTAAAATTGATTTGTTTTCATCTTTTCCTTGGGAGGCGACAAATGAAGGATCTCGACTGTCCAGCACTAGGCCATATTCACTTATATATGGCTCCATATTCTTGCTTAGTAATATGTTTGATGATCTCAGGTTACCGTGAGCAATCCCATCTTCGCCAAGCTCTTGATGCATGAAAGCTAAGCCATCCGCAATGCTGGCTGCAACATCCAATCTGGTGCTCCAATCGAAGGTTTGGCCCACACCCTCACGAGATCCTGAAATTTACCCAGACGGTTGCCAAATCACACACTTTGCATCACAATCTAATCAGATGAAATGTGCAATATTGAGCGACAATATGATAAATATACATGACAAGAGAGTTTATTTAAAGATTCAGTGAGTTCTCTTACTCTTCAGTTGTCCAAAAATGTCGTATAGCTACTTATTATGGCCTGTTTCTTCTAATCAAAATAGGCAACCTGACTTTTGCCATTTCTATTTTATGAAGTGCATTTTCCGTTTTCACATTTGTTCAAAAGACCCAGAAAGTTATTGGCATATAATTAAAGCCCTTTTCACCGTGAAAAAGTATCATCAAAAGCTTGAAAACCAGAAAAAGAAGGAAGATTACCATGGAGAAGCTTGAAAAGACTCCCATTTGGTTGATATTCATATACCAGGAGCTTTTCTTGTCTGGCGGAATAGAAAGCCAGAGCAGGCAATACATTCGGATGTTGCACACGGTCTACTCTCCGCATCCTCTGCTTGAAATCATTGCCAGATATAGCCCAATCCTTGATCCTTTTCACAACTACAGTCATCCCCAGCTCCTCAGAAAGAACCTTGTATACACTTCCATGTTTTCCTCTTCCCAGGAACTCAGCAGGTGCCTTGAGCAAATTCTCGAATTTTATTCCATTCACTTCCGGGCTCGTGAGAACCACAAGGGACGATGAGACATTTGAATTCTCACCCGATGCTGTGGATATCTTGGACTTGTTAAAAGGAGTAGAATTGATGTTGAATAGAGAGTAACTTGGCTTAGTGATGCTATCATCAACTGATGCTACTTTAGCAACTTCATTAACTTGCCCTTCCTCTTTCTTGTGCTTTCTACAGATCCAAAAAATCATTAGAAGGACAACAGTCACGGCTAGTATGAAATAGCCTGAGAAGATGAGAATCTTGTCTCTTATGTGGCCGGCCTTAGGCTTGGGGGATGATTCAGAGGCTGGTTGGCAACCATTGGGGAGCGGTTTGCCACATAATTGAGGATTGTTCACGAAGCTATTAGCCTGAAACTTATCACCCCCACTGGGTATAGGGCCACTGAAATTGTTATTGGAGACATTAAACGTGTCCAAATTGGAAAAATAAAAATTGGGAAGAGCCCCTGATAGCTGATTTTCTTGAGCAGAGAATTCATTCAATCCAGATATCCTGGACAAATCAGGCAAAGAGCCAGAGAATTCGTTTCTTGATATGTCAAGTCGTTTCAGATTAATCAACTTGGAAAATGAGTCGGGAAGGCCGCCCGAAAATCCGTTTCCTCCAAGGTACAGGTTTGTGAGATGTCTGCAGTTTGCAATCTTCTCCAGTCCTTCTCCTTGGAGGTTGTTGTCGTTGAGACTGATAACGGTGAGAGTCGCAGCTACAGATGTCACGTCACAAAGCAAACTGGGATTAAAAGTTCCAGAAAATTTGAAGCCATCAAGGGTGACATTCTTCAGGGAGTTATTCGTCCTATCACAACTGACACCTTCCCAATTATCCCCGCAAGGGTGAGATGAGGTGAAATTCCAGGGCGAAGCATGATTCCCAGAACTGGTGGTGTTGGTGAGCGAGGTTATAAAATTGATCAATACTGTTCTAATCTCTTGTTCATCATCTGAATTGACTGCATGAATGACAAGAAAGAATGAAATAAGGAGTGCAGAGAGGGAAACTTTGTTTGTGTTAGTTAATGCTAGCATGATGATGAAGCTGGGCAACAATGGTTTAGATTAGCAGTGTTTGTTGAGTTGAATCATGAATGGAGGAGGATATGGCGATATTACATGCGTTAAGTTGGAGCAATGGGAGATTGGCAGGAGGAGCCGAGGAGGAGGGAATCCCAATGTTAAGTAAATACTGAACTTTAACATGGCCGCCGCCTGCCATTTGGCGGCATTCACAATGATGAGTTGGTATGAAACATTGAAACTTTGGGGATTGATCGAAATTCGAAAGACCAAGTCAACTTAATAGTAGTAGTAGTTAACCAAAAAGGAAATCTAAGTGCATGCCGATGCCAATGCCGATGCCGGCGAATAGATATAAGTCATATAACTCCATATTCTGCTTTGATGGATTATTCAAGAATTGTCGTACTATCAACTCCCCAACCACTGATATTTCGTGTTATTTTATAAAATTTTTACATGTATATTTAACATTTATATTTTAAATTTGCTAATCATTTAATAAAAATTTAATATTATTTTAAGAGTAATAATTGTGGTAGTGAAAAATTAGATTGAAAACGCAAAGTGACTGACGTGGCAGGTATAAAAAAGACAAACTAATCTATTACCCATTAGGGTTAACTCATCATTTGGTTAGCGTATTAGTTTGTTTTTTTATAACTGGCACGTCAGTCACTTTGGGTTTTCACTCTAATTTTTTAGTCCCCCTATCATTACTTTTGGGTTTTCACTCTAATTTTTCACTCCCTTATCATTGCTTTTGGGTTTTCACTCTAATTTTTCACTCCCTTATCATTGCTTTTATTTTAAAATACAAATGTCGCAATTGCAAAAAGAGAGGTACAAAGTAAAGTAATGATTGGGGGAGTGAAAAATTAAAGTGAAAACGCAAAATGAGTAACGTGGCAGCTATAAAAATACAAACTAATCCCATTACCCATTAGGGTTACCTCATCATTTGGTTAGTGTATTAATTTGTCTTTTTATAACTCCTACGTCAGTCACTTTGAGTTTTCAGTCTAATTTTCCGCTCCCCTATCATTGCGTTACAAAGTAATTACACTAAAAGATCCAAACCCAACGTGTGGTGTGTGCTTCGCGAATCGCGATGACAACTGCATGCGCCCGGACAAAGCCCCTTCTTATCTCTGATTCTGAATCTCAAGTTCCAGCACGAAAATGTTTTAAAATAATCCAAACCAATTCAAAAAAACGTTGTTATTGGATTAATGTTATGATTAAAATTAGGCGAAAACTTCAGCATGTAGACATGCACTGTGGACAAACACAAAAAGCTGCTTCAACACTTCTGTATACCAAGAAAACTAATCCCAATTTTTATGAGCTATGTAAACTTGCCTTTCTTTCTTTTATTTTTTATTTAATATCTATTTTCTGTTCGGGTCTCGAAGAAAATATAAATATATATTGTATTAAAATTTAAAATGTAAGAAAATCTCTATGATTTCATAAACTATAGCATTTAATTTTTGTAAAAAAATTGCGATTTTCAGAAAAATTTTAATTTTTAACTCAATAAAAATATCTAAATTTGGGGTTTGAGAAAAAAAATAAAATTTTAAAAAGTATCAATTTTCAAGGCCATAAGTTTAGCTTTTGTGAGATAATTACGGTTTTCTAGAAAAAAATATTTCTCCATAATTTTATTTGTCCCATTCTGTTTCAAATTCAATGAAAATTATGTAAATTGAGAGATTATGACAAACAAAAAAGTGAGTAAAAAATAGAAATAATTTTTTTTTTTAATTCTCGCTTCTATATTGACTAAGGGACAAATCACGTACAGACACATGCCGAACTCTGCACTGAAATCCCATTTCTAAAACGTGAGCTATGAAATATCAAAAGACAATTGAGATGACTACAACATTTGGACATCACGATGAATCACTGCATAGTCTGCATTGCATATAATTATTTGCTAATTACCGGACTAACATCTTCAGCAACTGCAAAACTCATGACTGACCTCAAATCAATTCAATATCCTCAGTCAACAAGGGCTGAGGGTAAAATCATATCAAACTCGTACATATGGACTGTTATCACATTAGAATCAAGAAGCTTTTAAACTATGCAGGCATACCATTACTACCAGCATATCAACATCACGAATGAGATGCACTATGCATCAACAATCCCCCGACGTCATTTCTGCTAAAAGCGCAAAAACTCATCAAAAGCTTTGCAACTGCATTGGTCACATACAGAACGGGAATGCAACGGTTTATCAGAATCAACCGGCAATTAACTCTGATCAGTTTAATAACAAAACTGACCGACTTAGAACACTAACAGCTTTATCATGTTTTGTACCCAAAAGATATAATCCTCTAGAAGAAAAGATAAGTGAGCGCAAAGGTCGTTTGGCAGTCATGGAAAAGAAATGAAAATTAATCCTTGTAGTAATAAGCAGTCCCCACCATTAATGCAACTGTTGCACCTTGTGCAACCACACGAGCTCGCATCAACTTTTGACCTAATTGAGAATTGCCTTGTCTGAAGCTTATAAGTCCAGCAGTCAGAACTCCTGCCGTGATGAATGCACCTGAAAGTAACAAACCAACAGATTCAAGGCAATCAAAACTTGGTTGCATCACATAAACAACTATATCTCTTTTTCACATACAATTCAAATAAGGGAAGTAAAGAAATTTCATCAAAAAAGCAATCTGTTTAGTATTGATATCATTTAATTCCTGGAAATGAAGCCATCATTTTGAGCACACAGTACAAAATTTTTCTTTTAAAAGCGACAACATTATTAAGACCCTAAATGTTGGTCATTCACCAGAATAACCCATTTGCAAATATCACTATGTCTTGCAATTTTTTATTCATATGTACAGAAGCTCATTCCTTCATTTGCATGTTACTCTCTTTACATGAAAGCCCATAGTTCCATCACCTGAGACGGAATATTAATTTCACTAGCAACTTCAACAACTCATCATCTTTTTAATCCAGATACAAACTACAGCCAGTTCTCACATGGAACGCCAACACGCCCCAGCACCCAAACATCAAAGTCATCACAGCCATTGACACCAGAAACAGCGGTTCAAGATCCAGTCGTGGACGATTCTCTAACAAATTGTAGTCCAAAATTTTAGCTACACTGGTTTTTGAATGGTAGAGATTCATCAACACATGCAGTTATCCTTGAAATTTGCACT
This sequence comes from Ophiorrhiza pumila, assembly GCA_016586305.1. Lineage (NCBI taxonomy): Eukaryota > Viridiplantae > Streptophyta > Magnoliopsida > Gentianales > Rubiaceae > Ophiorrhiza > Ophiorrhiza pumila. The sequence goes on from BLIW01000007.1 coordinate 1,570,034, forward strand.
TGTGCCCTTTTATGCGTACAAGATGCCCTGATCATTTTGAATAATTTGGTGCCAAAATTGAAAAATATGGCTACCATATGTGTATACAATTAGCAATGGATGTTTCTGGTAATTGCTCCAAGACCCGTTCCCTCAAAGTATCATGTCCCCTCACTCAAGGTTTACCCTCAGCTGCTGCTTCTCTGCTCAATGCTATAAGAGGATGATGATTTCAACAACCAGAGTAAACCACAAACAACAGTTTATGTTTTGATAAGAGAAGAAGGACAATTTCACATACACATTCCCTTGGCTTGTTTGACTCCCGACTCAAACCATAAAGGTCAATTCTTGCATTCAAAATCCAAAGCCATCATGCCCAGGATCCAACAAAATACAGTAACCATGAATCAAATGGTGCAACACCAAGGTTTACAGTAACTAATAGACTACTTGGAAAATGTTAATAGCACCCATGAATAGGACTAAACAACTTAGCTGCCAGAATTAGAGTGCAAAGTTGGAAGAACCTAAAATGCTGCACACAGCTAACAACATTCTGGTCAGATTGAGTCTAGTTGAACAGAATTCAAGACAGCGAATTGCAGCTCCAACATTATCAAGGATGATTCAGCTTGACAAGGAATGCTTGTAAATCCGACAATATAAACCTCTTCGATTCAAAGATTGGACTTTTGAAATAGAAAAGCAAGCAGCATCAGAGGTAACCGACTCCCTTTTACTGTATTCAACTATTAAACAAAAACACACACAGAGGGAAGCATAAAGCATTCGCATAGACGACAGTGGAGCGGAATTCAATCGGTTCTTTCTTTCCATTACGTGTAGAGAACTTCATATGGACCATGTGAAAAGAAATTAACAACCCAATAAGGGAATGGAAAGAGGGCAAGAAAGATACCAATGGGTACGAGAGGATTTCTCTTTCGCGCTTTATCCCCAAACAAATGTTCCAGCTCCCTATCGGCGGTTCCCATCTTTTCCATGTATGATATGGGGCGCCTCCAGGACTCAACTGAATGTCTATCTGACTGTCTGTCGCCGCCTTGCCGGTTCAATCTTCGATTCCCCAACTCAACTAACTCCCTTGATAATAATCAGAGGATACGTAGCCAGCCCCTTTCTATTTTAATTGCAATAGCAGTCCCATCATTACAGCTTTTTGCCAAATTTTCTTTGATCTTTTTTGTATTTCATTTTTGGCCCATCCACTAATTAGTTACCCATTTTCTCTTTTTGAAAATTGATTCTAAAATAAAAATCTATCAAGTGGTTAGTGAAACTTAAATGATAAATGTTAAATATACGTGTTAAAATCTTATAGAGTAATACAATAAGTGATACAGAATATTCATTATCCGTGAGGTCTCATTTCTATTCATGGCTTTCAATTGGCTTTTCCCTTTTTAGTTTTGTTTGTAAATTGATTCTTAATTTACCTTTTAAGGCCAACCATGTTGATGTGTCATCTTGTACTTTTATTCATCCACAATATAATTTGCTAAATTTTATACATTTAGATTAAAATTATGATTTTTTAATGTCTAAATTTTATTTGAGAGAGTGTTGATTTTTGTATTTAAGTTAATTTTACCCCTACCAATGCCTTGATTCTCATTGCTTTGTGAATATTTAAAGTAAAGGGAAGTAAAGAGTAAACCCATCGGATATTTGGATTGGAGGTTCCGCTATTAATTGACCAGGAAAATAAATCAGCTAAACGCCGTCGTTTCCACAACAGGGCCAACCTATTTCGGGTGACTATAAAAGAAAGATCAGTTAACTGGTTGGCGGCAAACTCTCCCAATACCGGCAACGTAGATTCTTGAAACAAAATGGGTGTCCACGGCCTCTGGGACCTCCTATCCCCCGTCGGCCGCCGGGTTTCCGTCGAAACTCTAGCCGGCAAGAGAGTCGCAATCGGTAAACTCTTCTTCTTTTATTCATTCAGACGCTCAGTTTTATCTATTAGTCAACGAATTGATAAATCATTTTCACGCATCTTTTAAGTCAATTTGTATACGTGACTTGAATGTTAGATGCGAGTATATGGATGATTCAATTCATGAAGGCAATGAGAGACGAGAAGGGAGAGATGGTAAGGAACGCTCATTTGTTAGGGTTTTTCCGCCGAATTTGCAAGCTTCTCTACCTCCGAACTAAGCCCGTCTTTATATTCGATGGCGGCACGCCGGCTCTTAAACGCCGTACTGTTATCGCCCGACGACGCCAGCGCGAGAATGCTCAAGCTAAGATTCGGAAAACCGCCGAGAAGCTTCTTCTCAATCAAGTGAGTTAGTTCTGCTAAACTTGATTTATATTTTCTTTCTTTTTTTTTTCTTTTACATTTAAAGATGACACCTTTTGGATAAACTAGTTTCCTTCATTGAGGTTGAATTGGTTTTATTTTTTTATGTGGACTCTGATTGTAATACGTGTGTTTGCGCGCCTTACTCTTTTGACAGCTGAAGCAAATCAGGTTGAAAGGACTCGCTGATGAACTTGAGAAACAGAAAAGGAGTAATAATCTTGCTAAGGGAAAAAATGTTGTTACTGAAGAAGCAGACATGGTAGAGAACACGTCAGAAGGAACCAGATTGTTTGCAGATAGTTTCAATCAGGAAGCAGTTGATGAAATGTGTGTTACAAGTTATCTTGTTTCTCTGAAGTTTAAATAGATGTTTTTTAAATAAGTCGGACTTACTTTTCTCATGATGAGTTAATCAAGGTTGGCAGCATCCCTTGCAGCAGAGGAGGATGAAGGTTTTACTGCTGGTGAGTCATCATCTGGTGTGCAGATTCAACCTGAAAAAGATGATGACGACGAGGACGAAGAGATGATACTTGTGAGCTTTTCTTTCTTGACGGGATTGTAGGCTTCATACTATTGGTATCCTATTCTTGTCTGACATTGTGGTAAGATTAAAAAGGGGAAGAAGAAAGAAAGAAGATTATATAAGCTTACAGTCTTGTAGTTTAGTGCAAGAAACAAGTGATATATGATTAAAAGCTGCATCAATTGAAATTTTGCATTACACTGATTTGGTTTGGTCTTCATTTTTTATCATAAATGCTTCTTTTGCCACATGCATGTTTGCGTTAACTTCATCAGTTCCTCAGTTGTCACAAATTTGAATTGCAGTCTGTTGTATTGCTTATTTGATTTCTGAACCTATTCTATTTGACGGAAATGGATTTTTCTGCTTTTTAGGGCTTGTGATGACCTTTTTCCTGATGGAGAGAAAAAAAAACCTTATTATCACTTATATTTTACTGTATTGACTGCAGCCAACAATGCAAGGAAAAATTGATCCTGCTATCTTAGCTGCTTTACCTCCATCTATGCAACTTGATCTTCTCGTTCAGGTAATGCAGTGATATGTTCTTGGTTATAATATTTTCTACTCTCTCAACTCCTAGGTAGATGCACCAAAGTGAACAGATTCAAGAAACTTTCAATACAAATGTTTTGTTCTTTTTCTGATTTCCAAGTTCTTTTGCAGATGAGAGAGAGATTGATGGCGGAGAATAGACAAAAATACCAGAGGGTTAAGAAGGTGAAATGAGGCTGACATTACTTTTTTATCTGATACAAAAATGCAGAAGTTGGCTATCTTTTAACTGTTAATTTCTTCTGCTTGCTAACATATAAAATGAAATGCTTAATGCTTCTTAAATGCTCTGTTTTTCACCTCATAGCGAAGTGTTGATTGTGTTGGGACTGTGTGGTGCACGTGAACATTCAGCTTGTTTAATATTGAGCTCTTAACTTTTTGCTCATTGCTAAACTACATTTTGTTTATGGTACTTTTTTCAGGATATTGTTAACTTTTTTTTTTAATGCTTCTTTCAATGCATATATAGGTCCCTGCTAGGTTTTCAGAGTTACAGATACAATCTTATCTCAAGACAGTTGCTTTCCGCCGTGAGATATATGAAGTGCAGAAATCTGCTGCAGGGAGAGGAATTGGCGGTGTACAGACTTCAAGAATTGCCTCTGAAGCAAATCGGAAATTTATCTTCTCATCAAATTATAATGGGGACAAAACGTGAGTATATAGTCATGCTGAACCATTCTCATTCATCTTATTATGTGAATGCTGCTTGATGGTGCATTTCCAATAAGCTTTGGGCATTTCTTTATTTTTTATCCAAGACTTTTGTCTTATGCTCATTAGGATTACCTTTTTATCAATGCATGCATGGAATGATTAGAGTCCTTACATCTACTGGAGAAGGGAGGAAGAACAGTGAACAAAGTCAAGCACCATCATTAAATCCTTTTGGAAACGCAACTGTTAATCATGCGGCATCTATAGAGAAATCCAGTGCTACAGCAGTATCTCCTGTGGCTGAACCTCAAAGGGATTTGGAGAATGATGTCGAGACATATCTAGATGAAAGAGGTCGTGTTCGAGTCAGTAGAGTGAGAGCTATGGGAATTCGGATGACTCGAGATTTACAAAGAAATTTAGATATGATGAAAGAGATTGAGGAAGACAGGGAAGGCACGACTAAAAATTCAAGAAATCAACTTACAGGTTATGGTACTTCCCAAGGCAAAGCCCCTAGCGAAATCCAGTTTTTGCAAGCTTCTGATGAGTATCCTTGTGGAATGACTTCTGAAAATGACAAAAATGAAGAAACTGTATTGAATGCTGGAACTTCTATGGAGATATCTTTTGAAGATAACGGTCATCATGAACTTGGCGGTGATGATGATGATCTGTTTGCTCATTTAGTGTCAGGGGATCCAGTAATGGATTTTTCTGTTGATAAAACTCTCTCAAATAAGCAGTCCTCGGATTCTGCTTCAGAACCAGAGTGGGAGGAAGGTATTATTGAAGATGAAGGTGGTGCCTTGAGTAGTGACATTAAACTGGAAGACAAGCCACTTCAGGTAGATGGTATGAGCATGGAACATGAATTAGAATGGGAGGAAGGATCTTTAAACATGCAAGAAGAGGCTTCTTCATGTCCAGCGGAATTCAGGAAAATTGTTTCCAAAGGTGCTCTGGAAGAAGAAGCTGATTTTCAGGAAGCAATCAAGAGAAGTCTTCAGGATATGGAGGTTGAGATATCTGTTGATGGACCTGATCAGGGTGAAAAAACTAGAGCAATTGCAGAAGTGGTCAATTGGGGTTCAGATGCTGGGTTTGCTGGTAAAGAAGAGGATGGGAGAGAGGGAGAAGCCCCTTCGAGGTTTAGTAGTGTACAACATCATGACTCCCCTTGTGAAGTTGATGAAAATTCCAAGAGTCCTGATGGTATGGTAGAAAGGAAACTCATGGAGATCAATACTCCTCTCGAAGTATATGTGTCTACAGAGTTGGGAGGTAATTCTGGTAAGATGGAGGTTTTGCCTGTAACAGCATATGGAAGCGACCCAGGCTTGGAACTTTTGATTCAAGATGTGGGTGAAAATTGGGGTTTGGAGCGAGAAATACGGGACTTGGGTACTTCTGCACAAGAAAATCATGCTTATGAAGGGCAGCTTATTCATTCTTCTGACAGTGATAATGCGATTGCTTCAGGTCCTCATAGTTATCTTGATTTCTTCCTGCCTTTTATGTTTCAGTGTTGCAGCAATTGACTGATATCTTTTTGCAAATGGATTTGAAGCAACAGTAGATGTCCATTCCAAATGGGCAACTGAAACAGAAAAAGCCTCTGGAAAAGATTCAGTAAAGGACGTTGACAGTGCTCGGGAATTTGCTGAGGAGGAAGTTAATGATTACTTTTCAAACAAAGGAGAAGAGGCTTTACATAAAGCCGCTTCTTCAGATCGCAGAAAGGAAGATATTGAAGTCACAGAAGCTAGTTTGGAGGATGAAATGCTAATTTTGGGCGAGGAGCGCAAGGAACTAGTAGATGAGCAGAGAAAGCTTGAGCGAAATGCTGAATCAGTAAGCAATGAAATGTTTGCTGAATGTCAGGTGTGCTGCCAAATTTTGTTGTTTTCTTACTAATTATTGATGTTTCCGAATTTTGTAGCTGCAATCCAGTTTAAACTTAGGATCTTTTGTAGGTAGTTCCTTGATATAAAACCTAACATATTCTCTTCCTCTTTCACCTCAAACATCAGATGCCTCCTTGCTTTTCATCATGTTTACCTTTTATTTGGATGGATGATCTGTTTGATATGTAGTTGCCTTCTTCCTAAATTTGTACCTTTTCTTGCAATAAATTGAAAAATAGTAAGTTCAATTACATTTGTCTTCCTTTTGTCCAGGAGTTGCTTCAAATGTTTGGTTTACCCTATATTATAGCACCGATGGAAGCCGAAGCTCAATGTGCATACATGGAACTTGTAAACCTTGTTGATGGTATAGTCACCGATGACTCTGATGCGTTCTTGTTTGGGGCCCAAAGTGTGTACAAGAACATATTTGATGATCGTAAATATGTGGAGACCTACTTTATGAAGGTTTGCGCAATTATTCTTTTTTATTCTTTGGGCATGAGTATGTATGAGCTGTGTTTTACCACATTACTAAGGTCTTTGTTCTAGTTATAAGGGCTTTCATTGGCAATAAATAAAGATTTAGTTTATGCAACATAGGAATAAATTGTTCTTAATTCTTCCTGTTTTCTTCTTTTCCTTTGCTCTTCACATGTTCATTTTCAACTATGAAATAGCTCTTAATTCTGGAGAAATAATAATTTATGATACAATGATTTTGATTCTATTTATGTGACTGGCCAGGACATTGAGAATGAGCTTGGCTTGAACCGTGAAAAATTAATTCGCATGGCACTGCTTCTCGGAAGTGATTATACTGAAGGTGTAAGGTAAAAACTTTACTCTATCAAGTGATGTTTTGCCATATTGATATACAGAATTCACTGACCTTGATTTGAACCCACAATCACAAGAGTTTGGTTGCATACTTTTGTGTTGATTTTAATGCCTTTAGCTCAAATTGTTTGTGTACGTTTGTTCAAATCGTCTTTATTGAGAGTTCTGTGAATTCATTGTGGTCTGTCCTAATTTACAAATCTCCAGCGGTATTGGCATTGTGAATGCTATCGAAGTTGTAAATGCTTTCCCTGAGGAAGATGGCCTCCGTAAATTTCGCGAGTGGATTGAGTCTCCGGATCCCTCCATTTTAGGAAAGTTTGATGCGCAAGCAGTAGGGAATTCGAAACAGATAGAATCACAAGTTGATGACATGGAAAGGTGCTCAGATGGCAAGTTGCTCCAAATCTCTGCACCTGATGGAAATGTCTCTGGGTCTGTAGATGAAGCTCAAAAGATAAAGCAGATTTTTATGGATAAACATGTAACGTTTTTGTTCTCATTGTCTTCCCTTTTCATCCATTGCTACTAGACCATGCTCTCAATTATCTGGCATGTTGAAATCGTAATAATATGCAGAGAAATGTGAGCAAAAACTGGCACATTCCTTCTTCTTTCCCAAGTGACGTTGTTATCTCCGCATATGATTCTCCACAAGTAGACAAGTCAACAGATCCTTTTTCATGGGGGAAGCCAGATCATTTTGTGCTTCGCAAGTGAGTTTTCTCTGCTTGTCTTGCAAATAATCACCTGGGGCCACTCTGGACTAAATTGTTTCTAAGTTATCCTTAACCTCATAGTTTATTAGATACAGTACATGTGCTAATTGGGCTCATTCTCCTTTTTTGTTTTTAGGGTTCATAATGTTGGCTTGACTTGCGCCATTTTCTTAAGTGTTTTTATCATTTGCATGAGCTGATGGTTCTGTAGTTTTATTTTCCAGCTTCTTTTTGGAAAGTTAGGATTTTGTTTGACAATTTTGTTATATTCCTTAAAGCCATGCTAACTTCTGGGTAATCATTTTGAAATGACAAAGTGTCTCTTGTGCTAAAGGGTGAAACTAGTATGCTGGATTTCTATAGGAGTGATTCAAATCTGAAATAGAAGATTGCAGAAATAACTTGTATTAATATCAAGAGATGAAACTTCTTTTGTTATTATTATTTTTCCAAATTCTGGGGGTGACCGGGTGAGGCAAGCAGGTGGGGTGGGTGTAATTGGTGACACTTTATCAGTTCTGTGATAAAATTCTCATATAGAGCAGATTCAATTCATTTTGTTTGTATAAAAAAAAGTTAAAGCAGTTAGATTTAGAATACAGACTACAGTCAGAGTTTACTATGTTCAAGGTTGGCTTTTTGCTTCTCTTACTTTGCATAAAGAGCTGAATCTCTTTTCTTAATCGGTATTTGTACAGATTATGTTGGGAGAAGTTTGGATGGAGCACCCAGAAGGCTGATGAGTTACTGCTTCCTGTGTTGAGGGAGTATAATAAACGTGAGGTTGACTCCGCTCTCTCCTGAGTTCTTGAACAACCATGTATCTGTCACTCGCACTTAGCTATGCACCTGTCTGGTTACTTGTATTATCGTTTCTATAGTATGAATAAAAAATTGGTAAACTAACTGAGAAATAAGAATTTAATATTTTGTTTTTTTTTTTTTTTGTATGATATTTTTGGATAAAGGAAGAGGGGACTTTGCTGAAGTTGCCTTTTAGAAGTTGAACCGGAGGTCTAAAAAGTTCCGGTTTATATTAGATTCTTCTTCCTTCAATATTGGAGTTGTTTTCCCATGTCATGAGTTGTAGTATAATGTACACTAAGAATGTCTTACTTCTACGGCAACATTGTTTATTTTGTTCCTGCTGATAATTCCTTTGGTGTTTCTTTACTCTGATTGATGTAGACTCAACTGCGTTTGGAAGCATTTTATACCTTCAATGAAAGGTTTGCAAAAATTCGAAGTAAGAGGATCAAAAAAGCTGTAAAAGGGATAACAGGGAACAGATCCTTGGACCTAATGGATGAGTCTGTGCAAGGTGGTCTGAGAAATAAAAAGAAAAGAAGAGTAAACCAAGATGATGCAGTGGGGCCCAGATCAGATGCTAGTAATGAGGCTAGCGCTACAGAAAAATTAAATGGAAAGAAGTCGAGAAAAAAAAGTGTTGGTGGAGAACCTCCACATAGTATTGATAGTAGGAATAAGTTGCCAGGCGAGGATGAGATCAGTGAAAGTCAAAGAGGAGCCAGTGCTAGAGGTAGAACTAGAGTTGGAGTTGGAGGTGCAGGTAGAGATCATTCTGTCAAGAAAAGGAGGAAAACTAATCCTTCTTCAAAATATACCATATCTTGCTCTGATGATGACAGCCACAATGAGGGTGAGCAAGATTCCCAAGTTGGTTTCAGAGAGCCACGCCGAAGGGTAAGTCTCCTTTTGCATGCCTCATAATTATTATTCAAATTAACTATTGCAGTAAGTTCTTAATTGTAGTATCAGTTGTTAAAGGTATTAATGGGACCTTGAAACTGATACTACTTTGTAGACGTTTGAATTGATCTGAGCAGTTTTGTCTGGGTCAGTTGCTTTAATCCCCTGCTTGGAAAATCTGAGTCGGCTCCTAACATACCAAATAATACGTTTTTATTCTTCTTGGATTGGTGATTACCTTTATTCATTTTGCCTGTGACCTGTTAGCCTCATAATTCTTTTTTGTTTGGTGATTACCTTAATTCATTTTGACCATTACCTGTTAGGCTGAAATTCTTCCTGATTGCTTATTACAAATAATCATATTGCTTCTGTTTAGAATATGATTCAAGGAAAGTAGGAATGATATTACATACATTTGACGAGGTTTCGGCCCGCCCTTTGTAAAACTGATGGTTGTCTTTTGAGCATTGTTAGAAAGATCAGTTGGGTTCAACTTGGCTATGTGCTTTTCTTGTTATTTCATCCTTTTTATGTATAGAAGACGCTGCCAGTATAATGGAGGGCATCTGCAATGGCTCATTTAACAACTTAAAAAAACTTCTCCGTATGCATATGATTATGTTTCCATTCCATTCACGCATAATTTTTGTCATCCTTTCCATCTATCTGCTTATCATATTATGTTACTGCTGAAATTCCAGTCAGGACGGCTTCGAAAGGAAGTTAACTACACAATGAGTGATTTGAAATTTGATGACACCGATCCGGATGATGTAATAAAACCCAGTAATGAAAATGCTGCATGGGAAGAGCCATTCTCGGATGGTCCGGCCAATGGTTATTCAGCTGCTGCTCCCAGGAAAATAAACAACACGCAGCATATAGATCCGGAATTATCTGGGGATTGCAATGAAAAGGGTGAGAGTTTCTCAGTGGATAAGGGTAAACAAGATCAAGTAAGCTCCTGTCCAACTGTTGATTTTTTACCTCAGACTCAGTTATCGGAAGAATGCCTTACGATGGGGGGTGGATTTTGCTTGGATGAGGAGGATGTTACTAGTGATCGGGATATGCAGGAAATCTGCTCAGCGAGCGGGTCAGTATTTGATTCCATTCCTCCAAATGGCTCGGATGATTCTAAGAAGGAATCTTTGATGTGTTTTCGCGCAATGCCAAATTTAAAGAGAAAAAGAAGAAAAAATTGAATCCTTGACATGTAAATAATGCGGGTTTTTATTTAATTTGCTGTTATATGCTCCAAGCCTGCTTGACATATAATTTAATCTTTCATTCAAACAGTTAAATGTCTTTTTTTAATTATACAAGCAAGCAACGAGAACGACAAACACAAGCCTAATCCACCTCATTATTTTATTATTTTAGTAAATATAATAATAAAATGGATACGGTAGGAGGAGATAAGACCGAGGGAGGATCGCAATTCAACTGTCAAAATCCACATCAAAACTTTTAAAATGACTCTCCTTAACAATATTTCTTCTTTTTTTTTCTTTCAAAGCTAATTAATCTCTTATGTTTATAGTAGTTCTGATTTCCATAATTATATGCTTGAAATTGAACCGTAAAATCTCAAATAACTACTCATCAAATTTTTTTCGTTTGTTTTTTTTTTTTATAAATAAAACTACATATACTAATTATAAACATAATATTTTAATGAATTGCGAATTGCATAAAATAGAAAAGGAAGAAGAAATCAATTTCACAGCCAAAAAAGCAAACTTAATGGGACTAACTGTTGACACGGGATCTTCTGTCCAAGATTTTGTCTGTCTTATTCTGTCCTAATTAAAACTACGTCGTAGGGTTCACTAATCTCTTGGTTACGGTTTAATAATTTTAAAGTAATTTTAATGATATTTATGCATTTAGTCCCTAATTTTAATGAAACTATTTAGTTTTAAACGTTAGACATAATATGACTGGATAAATATTTGACAGATGATCTGGACTCCGAACTTTTTCGTGTATTTATTGAGGATTGAAAAAATGACACATCCATATGCGGGGCCCAACCCCAATTCCCTGTCTTAGTTTAATCTCTACGACTACAACGACATGGAAAAAAAAAACCAGCAATGTGCACACGACACTTGAATTAAAAAGGAAGGAAAGGGAGACGAAAAAGTGAGCGCTGGACAGTGAAGAACGCTTTGTAAAGAAATTAAGATGGGTGTGATTGTTGGAAATGGATCAGGCAGATCGAGAAGGTATTGTTACAGAGAGGTTCTGCCATTGGCAACGATGGTATTGGTGGAGTGTGCCAGCGTTGGTAATAGCACTCTGTTTAAAGCTGCCTCAGATAAAGGAGCCAGTTATATTGTCTTCGTTGTTTACTCTTTTGCATTTTCTGCTCTTGCTCTTCTGCCTCTCGCCTTCCTTTTCAACAGGTCTTCATTTTATGTATACATATATATATATATCAACAATTTAATTAATTAACCCACCCCATGAACCATGATGATGAATCATGATGCTGAATCTTTGTTTTGTGCTGCAGGAAAGCACAACTTCCTCCATTCAGTTTTTCAGTTCTGGGTCGACTTTGCCTCCTCGCCCTTCTTGGGTTATTCTTTATCTTTTCTATTACTTACTAATATCTTCATTCCATAACTCAAACTGTCCGTATTAATATATGCTTCAGATTTTACTTTTTTTTTTTATTATTGGAAACTATATATACTGATTTTTTTTTAATAATTGGATTGGTTAAATAAACAGATTTACAGCTCAAATGCTTGGTTACAAGGGCATTCAGTACAGTTCGCCTACCCTGTCTTCGGCCATTAGCAACCTCACTCCAGCTTTTACCTTCGCGCTTGCCATTGTATTCAGGTGAGTCCAAATTCTTCAAATCCCAACTTCACCTCACCCCACCCACTCATTGGGTTATATCATCACTTGCATAAACTCCGGTTATTTCTAATTTTTTATTGGCAGCCTTTCTACGATTTATTCATTATATACTCACTCACTTGGAGAGTAGGAAAATATATTATTTCATCCGTTTAACCGTTTTAAGCATTTAGTAGTATAGTAATTATTCCCAAGATCATGATAATGCTTAGCGTGGAATAGGACAAGAAGCAATGAATAATTGAGGATGCGGACCTCTAAAATTAGCATATTTTTTTGTGAATCATGATTCAAGAATGGGTGGGTAACGCGGATAATGAATCTTCATAACCAATTTTGTATATCATTTTATTAGATTTTAACAGGTAACCGCGTATAATTAATTTTTTATATTAATTTTGTGTATCACTTTATCAAATGAGTAATGATAAGAGATTAAAAAATTAGAGTGAAAGCGTAAAGTGACTTACCTGCAAGTTATAAAAAGACAAATTAATATTCTAACCAAATGATGAGTGAACCCTAATGAATAATAGATAATTTTGTCTTTTTATAACTACCACGTCTATCAATTTACATTTTCATTCTAATTTTGCACTCTGTATATCATTATTATTATCAAATATCAATTTTTTTAACTCTTAGATTTATTGACCATTTAATAGAATTTTAGTATTATTTAAAAATAATCATATCACACTTTTATATATATATATATATAATGATATATAGAATTATACATTAAATATAATATAGAAGGTTCAAAGTCGGCAATTGGACGGCAATCGGACCACCAATGATTTGCAAGGACACGTTAAAGTTTTCAGTTTTCGTATTTTTTTCCTAATTGGTCTGTCTTGTCTTTTTTTTACCAATGGCTTTGGTGATGGGCGGGCCGCGGGCGATCCCGCAATGGCGCAATCCATAATTGATAATTCAGAGCACACACCAACCAATCTAATTCATCCCGCCATAGACCACTATCAAACACCTCTCTTCCACTCACTTTTCGCTCTTACAACCAAATATTAAATCACCCAGATTTTTCAATTAATAAAGAGCTACTAATCAGAAAAAACAGAGAGGAAAAAGAAGAAAAAATATGTACTGTTAGTAGCATCTATATGATTTCTAATGCCCATAATTAAACTCGGAAGCAATTTAGAAACCCACTAAATATGTGATGATTGTGGTAGTATTATTTAGTCTTAGAACAAAAATATATATTTATATACATTGTATAGGATGAAAAATGTGATAATTTTAAGTGGTAACGGTAGATATTTAACCCTTTTTTTTTTGGGGGGGGGGTAAATGAGACAAGTCAAATTATTGGAGGCCCAGATGACGTTTGATGTGCTGGTGGCAATCTTTGTCTCGTTTGCCAATTTTAGTCTAGATTCTAATTTTGAGGGTGTCATCAGTCATGTGTTGATCATCTCTATCTTGAATTCCACAATTTGCAGTTGTGCTGCCATTTTTTTCTTTAATGTTTGTTACTCCTTATGTTTCATATTAATTGATGGTTTAGTTTTTATTTTTCTTTTCAAAATAAGTGTAGTTTTACAATAATCTTACTATTTTATCCTTAAGCATTTATTACTTTTAGAGAAGAAGTTTTTTTACTCTTTTTTTTTTGTCTTAATAAATGTGCAAATGCTTAAAAGCAAAAACTACACTTAATATGAAACAAGGGAGTAAGAGTATTATTATTAGTACTCTCTATGATCTTTTTTTAAATGACGTTATGATTCAATACACACTAATTAAGGAAATAAATATATCTGTTTTTTATTAGAAAAATGATAAGAGCAACTAATATCAGGGATATGATTGAAAGGATAAAATTGGACCTTTCAAATGTTTTTGTATTGATAAGTGTAGAACGACATATATTTGAATTAGTATCAGTGTTAGCATTGTTTTGGAAAAAAAATGAACAGATTACTTGATCATGTTACATGTATGGTCATAATCAGAATGGAGAAACTGGTGTTTAGAAGCCTTCACAGTCAGGCCAAAATCGCAGGCACTGTAATATCTATTTTAGGTGCACTCGTGGTGGTTCTCTATGAAGGTCCAGTAATCATAAGGTCGTCTTCACATCCCACTCCTCTTAACCAGACTCTGGGATCATCCCAATCCAATTGGGCTATGGGCGGTCTACTCCTTGCTGCAGATTATCTTGTTCTATCTATTTGGTACATTGTTCAGGTGAACCAATATTTTCATTTCTCTGTCATCCGCACACTAATTCAATATACTTTTTTGAAATTTTCCACTTTGTGTTGAAATATTCTTCTCAGGCTCAAACTGTCAGAATATATCCAGCAGAGTTTCTTGTTGTACTTCTCTACAGCATATGCGCCACTCTGATATCTGCACCTGTGTGTTTCTTTCTGGAGCCAGACATTAAAGCTTGGAACATAACAACTGAAATAATGCTGCTTGCCCTTTTGTATTCTGTAAGAGCCTTGAACCAAAAACACAAAAAATCCATGAATTAGACTAAATATTCTTATGGGTTCAGTACAAGAGTTTGACCTTGTGTGGGTGTATGACCAAATCTTCTTTTGCAGGCAATAGTCGGTACAGCATTTGGCACTGTTGTTCACACCTGGAGTCTCAGAGTGAAAGGGCCTGTATATGTAGCGTTATTTCGACCTATATCCATAGCCATTGCTGCTATTATGGGTGTTCTTTTCCTTGGCGATACACTTTTTCTTGGAAGGTATGAATGAATAGCATTCCACATCTCTTCCATTTCTTTTTCCTGGTCAACATAAAAACTTGATGCTCATGTTCTAATATATATATACAGCGTAATTGGAGCAATAGTGATAGCTATAGGATTTTACGTGGTATTGTGGGGGAAGACGCAAGAAGAAATTAGTGAGGAGTGGGAAGTGGAATCGCCTGCCCCTGAAGATGTCCCTCTGTTGAGATGAATAAGGTTACTGCACAAGCATATTGGATAAATTATATTCTTTGAACACCCGTACAAAGAAGAATATGGTCCTCCTCCATCTGCAATTCACTGCAGATAAAAGGTAATTTGAATTATCCTATCCTCATAGTTGAGACTAAAGGCAATTGGGTTGGATGGCAGTGATTTTTTGAATTCATCCTCCTAAGTCCTAGCCACAGAAATTCTATACATATTTACACCCAAAAATGTTAAAATTGATCCCCATCCAGTCATCCTCTTTTGGTGTGGACGGTTGCATTAATGCGTTGTGATGCTTGGCTCTATAGGATTGTCCCAGAGTATGATTTCCGAACAGCCTGTTTTAATTCTTGATCCTTGTTTGTGAAAGAAACTACACGCACTTAGCTGACTTCTGTTTTCTAAGCTGTGTCGAGGACTCGTGTAATTGTTTGTGAATTCCTCGTAAAACAAGTTCCACCTTTGTTGCTGTGACAGTTTTTATTATTCAATCAAAATACTTTGAAAGAAAAGAATATGAATCTAGTTGTGTAAATCCCATTTTAGGATAAACAAACGGAGTCAATAAACGGAATAGCACGTACAAACTCCAAAGTAATCATTTCACGAGACTTGCAGTCCTATTCTTCCCTTTCAAAAAAAAAAAAAAAAAAACAAGAATTGTAATATTGTCTCAAAGTTAAGATCATGAATGATTTCAATACTAACTTAATTGGGGGGAAAAAAATCATAACCAAACGAACAAATTGTGTTTCTAAGCATCCCAAAAGCATATGATGTCCATAATGCAAAGTCCCAAATTTGGAGACGACAAACACACATGTTAAAATCTCAATCAAATTATGTGGTAAAGAAAAACTATACCAAAAATATGGTCCCAGTACCAGTAGCAGTACATTAATAATTTAGGCCTAGTACGATGAATGATAGTAAATACAAGTATACATTAAAGTTCCAATTCAGTTACTTTTATCGTAATTTTTACTTACAGCGACTGCCCGAGTGAAACAGTCAATTAAGTATACTTGTTTATAGCATTCCAAACAGATTAAATAATTAAATAAAGGATCGATCAGCATGCCTGTCTCGATTTATTAGATGAGACTGTACAACAACTATGAGCAGTGGAAAAGAGTGAATGACGAGTCACTGATGTAGCAGTAGGACACCCATTCGTCGTACTATGGTAAGAAAAAATTTACTACTTGCTCAACCCTCATTGAAATAAGTCAATCACCATTTTTCAGTTTTTTTCTGAAATATCGTACCAATATTAATTGAGGCTGCCCCCTCAGCTCCAATAAACAAATCTTAACTGTTCTTTTGTCTATCTATTGAATGATTGATGGCAGCCCCACGACGTCGAGCAGGCAACATGTTGACAGTAATTTAACAGGGAAGTGTGCCAATTACTGTGCCTTCCTCCGGCCACCTGTCCAAAAAATAAAACTAAACTTTGTGAGTATATATATATATATGAGTAGCAGGAAGGAATGCAAGACAAATTTCAACTTCCACAGCCATTCCATTCCAATCAGAGCCACCTAAAACCAAAAGTGATCGATCATCCAACATAAGAGGCTACTAAACTTCTTCTTCGTTTGTCTCCCATTTAGGTGGGGTGGGGGTCTCGGCCGGTGTCTGACTTTAATCAATAAAGATCACGAGTCAGAACCACCCAGAAGTCTTAGAGTAGAAATATCAGTATGGGGAGCGGAAGCGGAAGATTTTGGTATGGAGAAGTTCTGCCATTTACGGTGATGGCATTTCTGCAGTGTGCTCAGGTGGGTTTGAGCATACTGTTTAAAAAAGCCTCCACTCAAGGAATGAGCTACATGATCTTCATTTTCTACTCCTATACTCTGGCGGGCCTCATTCTCCTTCCTTTTTCCTTTTTGTTCGAAAGGTTAATAATTTCTTTTTTCACTCTCCCTCCATCTTCATCATTTCATTTCATACATACGCAAAACTTCAACCCAAATTAAATGTATCTACAGAAAGAAGAAGTTACCCCAGCTCAATTGGCAGATGGTTGGCAGATTCATTCTTCTTGGGCTTCTCGGGTACTGATTACTACTTTAAAAATCTTCAATTCATCTTCTCGACTTTATTATTATTTTATTGAACAAAAATTCATTAAGTTGTGATTAAATTGAACCTGAAAATAAATCTTGTATTATGGTAGATATTTGACACAAATGCTTGGGTTCAAAGGAATTGAGTTCAGTTCTCCCACTATGGCTTCGGCTATGAGCAACCTCACGCCGGCATTCACCTTCGCACTTGCCGTAATATTCAGGTTCTTTTCTTTTCTTTATTTATTTTTATTTTAATTATTGGCTATCAAAAGTAAAATAACAATGGGCCAAATTGAAAAATAAGAAAGTACAACGGAAGAAAATCAATATAAAATTAATAAATTAATCCCACCGACCGATACGCTTATATACTTCCAGACCTACATGATAATGTGATACACGTTCATCTTATATTGGTGAAATCTTTTCTCCAAAATTATCTTTGTCATTATAATATTCAAGATTAAATTTAGTACTAAGTTTGACTATTTATTTTGTTAGAGTGTAATAATTGTAAATAAATTTTAATAATATTTATATCTTTTAGACCCAAGTTTTACTTAAATTTTATCGTTTTGAATATTGAAGATGAAAGATAATATTTGAGAAGGGATATGATATCATAAACTTGCAATTATACTAACATAGTAGATTGGGGGAATGGGAAAACCTCTTTTGTCCTTTTTCGTTCAAGATTTTAAATAGTTTGAAAGTCAAACTTGAATTTTCATAATAATAATAAAGGATGAAATTTCATAATAATTAGGTTGGGATATTAAAATATATATATATATGTGTAAGTGGGTGTGGTTGTTGTGGGTTAAATAATAGTATTTTATTGTTTGCTTAGTTTTTACTAGTAGTCTTCTCATACGCATGGTATTGAGTGGTTATGGTTGTCACTGTCTTTGTCTTGGTACGTGTACAGAACAGGGTTGCAATCAATAATTATATTATGTTAGAAGATCAAATTTGAAAAAGAAAGTGATTCTGTATTATTGATGATAAAAGAAAGCTAAGTAAATTCCAGTGAATTATTGCCCATGCCACAACCACCATTGTCGGTCAGATATCTTTAAAAGCTCAGGTCTCAGGTCGTCAAAGGGGAGGGTCTGAAAGGTTTACCATCATCACACATATTAAACGATGGAATATTGGAATGCCCATATACACACACTTCTACATTAATTACTTCTTCTGCCGTTTATCATTAGAATTTGCATAAATGTACGTGTTGATGTGACATGGGGACTGTGTATGAGCATTAATGATTCAACATTACAATCATTATTATTAGGATTATGTGTGTATATAATAAGGGTGTTTGGTGAGAATTAGGGACGTAAAACTCGCAAGCAATTCGGAGTAGCTCCAACTAGTAATCGAGTCCAGTTTGATCTCAAATTTCAAAGTATCGATTAGCTCGAGCTACCCGATTAGATATTTTTTTATTTTTTTTTATATTTATATTTATTTTTTAATTTCTAATATTTAATAAATTATATTTTAAGCAACTTGTATTTATATTTTAGTCCTTAATTTTATACTAAATTATCATTTTACCATACTAAATTTTAAAAAATTACAATTATATCCTACAATTTTTTTTAAAAAAAATAAAAGATATATGATAATCGAGCTCGAGATCGAGTCGAGTTCGATACCACCCTCAAAGAGCTCAAGTAGCTCGATTAAGAGAATAATGGAGTTCGACTCTATTCGATTACACCCCTAGTTAGAATTGTTAAAGAATAGGATAATAATAGCATCATACTACATTATACTAACTTACTATTAAAAACCACATTGTGTTAATTAAAGCGATTTAAAAATATGTGTTTATTCATTAAGTTTCAGTTCAAAATAAAATGAGAGAAATGAGAGTTTGTCTGTACACTCTCATTTTAGACAAAGATCACATTTTTACATTTTTTTTGTTTTGGTCTCAAATACAGCAACCTGATTAAGGTAGTGTTATATGACTATTATGCAATGGGAAAATTTGGTAAGACAAAGGTTTTGGCTGGAAGTGCAATTATTGTATTTGAAATAATGATGGTTGGTACTTGGTACACACTTAAAATGGTAACCTTTTATATTGGGCTAATCCGAAATTAAAATCAAAGGAAATTTATGCAAATACCTGAATTAGAACCACTTTCTGGTGACTTATTTCATGTACTTACTTACTAAGGGTATGCTCTATATCAATCCATCAACTGCTTCTTATGAGATAATTTCATTAGAAACATTGAAATAGAATGCAATACAAAACAACTAATTAGGGAAAGGAAATGTTCATTTACTCATTTGACAACTAAAACTGGATTCAATTTCTCCTCCTTAAAAGTAAAGCTAAAACTTAAGTTAGCTGGAGGATTTTTTTTTTTTTACTTAGTAGCAAAGCTGAAACAGGAGATGATTTTCATCCCTAATAGCTGATCAAGCCAAGCTCAATTCCCACTTCTAGGTGATCATTTTTGTGTATTAGAAAGAGGGAACTCATGACTGGCACACTTATGAGTTATGCCCAAGTTTCCTTCTTAGGTCAAGAACCTGATTACAAACATCTCTTTTGGAATTGAACACATATATTTCCAAAAAGTACATAAAAGAACAGAAGAGAAAAGCAAATATTAGTTGCTAAAGATAATTTTTGCCTTGCATTTGCTATACATAATGGTGAAGAGTGTCATTTTTTTTCCTTTTATTTGGAGGCCCGACATTTGGTTATGCTAAAAGTGTTGTTTTTTTAAACCTTGTTAGGATGGAAAAGGTAGATATAAGAAGTTTAAGCAGTAGGGCCAAGATTCTAGGAACTGTACTGTCAATTGCAGGAGCATTGGTTGTGGTATTATACGAGGGACCAACAGTGATAAGGATCTACAAGAGGTCTGTTTTATCATCTCAATCTCTGAATTCGGCACACACCAATTGGGTTATCGGCGGCCTTCTTCTAATAGGGGACTACATTTTGTTCTCTCTTTGGTACATCATTCAGGTCTTATAAGTATCCCTTTTCAATTGCATTGATACGATTTTGTTTCATACCTACATGCCTTCATGTGCAAAAACTTTTGTATGACTCGGTGAACTGGTTGAATTTTTGCAGACTCAAGCCGTCCAGACATTGCCAGAGCTTCTTTTAGTGTCTGTATACAACTTGTGTGTGGCTGTTATAGCAGCACCAGTTACTCTGATATCGGAACCTCACATTAGCGCATGGACAATAAGCTCTAACATGATGTTATATGCAATATTATATGCTGTAAGAGCCCATTGAGCTGAGCTTTGATGTAGTGATTTAAGGTAATTGACCATAAAATGTTATGATCTGATGCGGTTCCTGACTATTCATTTACTGGTATGTAAATTAGGGACTATTTGGAACCTCATTTGCCACAGTCCTGCTCACCTGGGGTCTGCACCAAAAGGGACCTGTATACGTTGCTTTATTTACACCACTATCAATTGTTATTGCAGCAATCATGAGTGTCATTTTCCTCGGCGACTCTCTCTATTTGGGGAGGTATGAAAAATGCATCTTCTTACTTAGAAATTCTTATCAATGAACTGTGTGAGGAAGTAGTACAGTTGGGCTTGATTGTTTTCCTTTAGTTTAATATATTCATACTTGTAGTAGTACTAACCAAGTTCTTGAAACTGCTGAATTTGCAGTGTAATTGGAGCAGTTATAATATCAGTAGGTTTTTATCTGTGCATGTGGGGAAAGGCAAAAGAAGAGCCAGCTGAGGCGGCCTTCAACTTGGAATCAGGATCACCCGAACGTACTCCTCTATTACAGTGAAACACAAGGCATGCATTTGTATGATAAAAATAACATGTGTTGCCTGTGCCAGCTTTTATTGTGGTATGCATTGAACCATGGAGACGACTTTTTTCTTTTTAAACTTTCTTGTTTTGCGTCCCTTTCTCTAATTGGATTGGGAGCTTATTATTTCTAATATTATTTTTTTCCCATTTCTCGACTATCCATACATTAATTCCTTCTGAAACAGAGTTAGCAATGCTTGATAAATTCAACCACGGAAAGAATCGGGGCTTTTGTAAACAAAGGGGAAAATTCATGGGTAGACGTTATATGCATAATGCTTATAGTTAGTTTCTTCATTCAAAGGTTAATTTTGATTGATCATTCGAAGTCAATACTTTGGACAGATCCTATATTGCCCAATAATACTAATCTTTATCAAGCCAAAAAAAAAAAAAAAAAAACCGATAGAAGCCTATTAATGACACGCCACAATCTCAAATTTATTTATTTATTTTGTTCAAAAGCGATATTTCAAATACAACTCCTACCGAAAGTGAGCTTTAGTCTTATCAATCTTATTTTGATAAGCCAAATAGGGAAGAGATTACTTTTACAAAAACCAATGAAGAAGAATCAAAACAAGCAACCAAAGGCCAAATGAGAAAGTGAATTGTTTGCCTCCGCCTGCATAGCCTAGCTGGTAAGTGGCAAGGAGATAAGGTGTGGAGAAATTGACTTCCATGCGAGTTCGACTCCGTGTGAGTGCGTTGCCTGGGTGAAATATTCTTGGGGCGCACCTGGAGCTCGGGTCCCGTTGTATATCTTTGTAGACTGCCAGTTAGGGCACATCCCGCGATTTACCTGTCACGTGCAGTCCAGGGCAGGGCTAACGTGGCCCGGTTTGAGTATCCTGAATTTAAAGCTTGAGAAAGTGAATTGTTTTGATGCTAATCATGCTACCTATGAGTCTTATTCAAATGTCCTATCTTTCACTATCATATCATAAAGTTAACTTCCATTAATACATGCGATGACGATAGTGGCATAGTGCAGTGTTAAACTTTGAAATTCTTATCTAACCCAATCATGAAATTGAGAGATTAATTATTACATAAATTTCTCACCCTAATTGAATGACTGTAATATTGTAGTCGCATGCATGCTTTGTTTTCTCATATTTTTTATTAGAAAAAAAAAACACACACACACACTACTATATTCATGTTGCCTCATTTCCCTTATCTTTTCTGTATTTTCTCTTATAAAAAATATTAAACCAAATCAAATAAATAAAAACAACAACAACACTCCTCTTACCTCACAAAAAGCGTTCACGCCGAGTAATGCTCCAATAAGCCAACAATTATTTGTCGCAGAGATACAGGACAAGAACCACTCAACAGAAGTTGGTTGCGGTTGCGTTCTCTACTTTTTTCTAATTATTATCAACCTTAATTCTGTCTCTCTCTCTCTCTCTTCAGATTCAATAAACAAAGCTGTTTATTTTCTTCCGGTCAGTCCAGTTGAGAAAACTGAAAAGAAAAGGAAAAAGATGGCAAGGGAGAGACAGTGTTACAAAGATGTGCTGCCATTTGGGGCCATGGTGGCCATGGAGTGCATCAACGTTGGCCTTAACACTCTGTTCAAAGCGGCCACCGTTAAAGGAATGAGCTACCATGTCTTTGTCGTTTACTCTTATGCTCTTGCTGCTCTCATTCTTCTTCCTTATACTTTCTATTTCTTCAAAAGGTATTTCTATTTCTACCTAAAAAAGATTAATTTTTTAGACTAAAAATTAAAAAAATAAAACACCCCTGCAAATCAGAGTAGTTAATCATGTTGATTTCCCAACTAGTTTATCTTTGTTTGATCAATAACTGGAAGCAATAGCAATGCATTCTTTTTTTCACTTGGATGATCGTTGTCGGATTCTGGCAGATCAAATTCGAGACTTGAAGAGATTCCTACACTCAACTTCTCCATCCTATCCAAGATTATGCTGCTTGGACTCATCGGGTAGTATCGGTTCCTGTTTTAATTAAATAGATGGTTGAGATTCCCACTTTTAATATTTTTTTAATTTTCTGATGAATTTGTTAAATGGTTACAATGGTTTTGCTCTGATGCTTAATGAATTCTAAATCTTTTCGTCGGTGGTTGTGTGGGGAAGGTAGGTGCACATCCCAAATCATGGGATACACAGGTATCAATTACAGTTCTCCAACGCTCGCTTCAGCAATCAGCAACCTTGTTCCAGCTTTCACTTTCATACTCGCCATCATGTTCAGGTTTTTTTTTTTTTTTTTTTTTGCTTTCTTCTCCTTATTTGTGCTCTCTGCATCCTCTTTCGTTAGCTAGACTCTAGACAACTTAACTTTTTAATATTAAAACAAGGTCCATGGAAATACTACCACTAAACACTAATACTACTGCTTGATCAAATGTAAAAAAACCCAGCTATCTCCAAAGTAGTATACTTTTTTGTGTCCGTGCAATCTGAATATGGCCACTAAACACTAATACTACTGCTTGATCAAATGTAAGCCATCTCCAAAGTAGTATATGTTTTTGTGTCCGTGCAATCTGAATATGGCAACTAAACACTAATACTACTGCTTGATCAAATGTAAGCCATCTCCAAAGTAGTATATGTTTTTGTGTCCGTGCAATCTGAATATGGCAACTAAACACTAATACTACTGCTTGATCAAATGTAAGCCATCTCCAAAGTAGTATATGTTTTTGTGTCCGTGCAAGGAGTAATTGTAGCAGATACTACCACTAAACACTAATACTACTGCTTGATCAAATGTGTAAATGTAGCAGATACTACCACTAAACACTAATACTACTGCTTGATCAAATGTGTAAATGTAGCAGATACTACCACTAAACACTAATACTACTGCTTGATCAAATGTAAGAGAACCCAGCCATCTCCAAAGTAGTATATGCTTTTGTGTCCGTGCAATCTGAATATGGCAGGCGTAAATGTAGCAGCCAGCCGGACTGACCTTCTAGATGTTGGTTGGTTGCATTAATCTAAAGGTGATAACATCTGCAGGATGGAAAAGTTAGCATTCGGAAATTGGACTAGTCGGGCCAAAGTGTTGGGCACCATAATATCCGTATTAGGTGCATTTGTAGTGACTCTCTACAAGGGTCCAAGGATCATACTGACTTCTCCATCCTCAGCGACAACAAGCGCATACCTGTCATTGTCATCCCTTGTTGTATCTCAATCTAATTGGGTACTTGGTGGGTTGTTTCTCACAGCTGAATATATATTGGTTCCAATGTGGTATATAGTTCAGGTCAGATACTCTCTCACACAAAAATTCTTGTTCTTCTCACTAGAATACTTGATACTTAATTAGCATCATCCAATTTAATGCTATATATACCAGACCCAAATAATGAAGGAATACCCAGCAGAGCTAACTGTAGTCTTCTTCTACAACTTGAGTGTGAGTGTATTGGCTGCAATCGTCGGCATCTTCACCGAACCAAACTTGAATAAATGGCAAATCAGGCCCAACGTAGCATTGGCCTCTATAATCTGCTCCGTGAGTAATAAATGAAATTCTGCCACCATTCTTACTTACGTAATAACTTAGTTCACTACTTGTTAAGTGTATGTTTTACCTCTAAATGCGTGTCACCTGGAACTGGACAGGGAATCTTTGGTTCATTCATAAACAACACGGTTCACACCTGGGCATTGCGATTGAAGGGTCCCGTCTATGTTGCAATGTTCAAACCATTGTCAATTGCAATTGCAGTTGCAATGGGGGTCATCATCCTTGGTGATACTCTGTACCTGGGAAGGTAAACAAACAAATACCGTCTCTTTTTCTCCCGCAGGACCCACTACCCTCCTATATCTAGGTGAACATTATCCCCTATTCTTATAATGCTGATTCTTATATATTCATCATTGGCAGCATTCTTGGAGCAACAATAATAGCGCTTGGATTCTATACTGTAATGTGGGGTAAAGCAAAAGAAGAAATGGAAGAACCAAACGGATATAGTATTTTGGAGTCCCGTACAAACCAAAAGCTCCCCTTGTTGCAAAATTACAAAAATGATGGCAAGTAATTAAAGTAAAGACAGAGAGGAAAGATAGGAAGAAGTTTCCGAAAGCAGATTGAAGTGAAGGGAAGTATATTTCCTTGTATAACTAACTACTTGTACAATTGTATAAGAACTAAATGGTGTGAAGGATCTATCTTGTACATACTTGTAAAGCTTTAGCAAGAGATGGAGTTGTAAGTTTTAAGTGGTCAATAATTACAACAAATATATGCTAATAATGAGCTATGAAAGAAAATGCAGCCGTTTGGGATAAAAAAGCATAACAATATCGCATTCTTGACCATAATAAGCAAAGATGGTGGCAGTGGCTAAGTACCCAGAGCATCAAAATCTCGTTTATGCATTAATGGAGAGCTTGACTTGGATGCTATACTGCACAGAGTCAGAGTGAACACCGATAAGAACTCTCTGTTATGGATGATGGACTCACTAGTACACAATGGGTGCTGGCACTCATGTATTGCCGTTCCCTTTGCTACCTTCACTTCACCACAGCCTCCTACTTCACAACCTTTAATTCTTTGTTCGCTGGAGCTGATGGGAGGATGTCCTTTTGTTGGGCTCCTCCAACTTGCTTCCTATGACGGCGCACAGTTACAGTTGCGGGTGTTTTGTGCAATATATTACGTTTTGGGGTTTAATTGGCTATCTTTTTCTACACTAATCTTTTGTTCAAAATTTTTCTTATTTTATTCTGTCTTAATTAAAATTACAAATTCAATCATTTTTTTAGTTAGGGTCTAATAATTGTAATGCTTTTATGCATTTAATCTTTAATTTTAGTGAAACTACGTTATTTTAAACGTTAGATAGAATAAGACAGAATTCAACCATATTTTATTCTGTTTAGTGTTCAAAACGACGTAGTTTCACTAAAAGTAAAGACTTAAAAAGAAACATGGTATATAATTATTATACCCTAACCAAGAGATAAGTAAATCCTATGACGCAGTTTTAATTTTAATTTAAACCATGATAATTTTGTATTTTATACAGAAGATACCATTTCATTTTATTATATTATTGACACCATCTAAAACTTTCAAATGGAGTAATATAGTAAAGCTAATTTTTTGGACAAATTAAAAAGCACTCAAAAAATGTGAGTAGTAGAATTACTAATTTCCCTTAAAACAATAACAAATTATGAAATTATGAAATTATGTGCATTTTGTCTTACCGGCCGTAACGAGTAACTATCGAAAGAAAGAGTTACTACATTACCAAGTGAGCTTAGCTCACTGGTACTAGAAGTGAGATTCCATTACCAGGGTTCGAATCTCACTTAGAGCATTCTTCACCCATTTATGGATAAATGGGTGAAGAAGTAGTATTTGTGAGATACTTTAAGTTCTCCGGAGGAGTATCGTCAACATCTAGTGGCTGTACGCAGGAGTGAGGCCGTGTGGGGTTTGTTAGACTTGGTAAACTATGATTGAAGAGGAGTGAGGCCGTGTGGGGTTGGAATTCGTCGAAGGAGTATCGTCAACATGCGTGCGCATTCCGCGGTTTACATCCTCTGGCTAGGGGACGGTTGGTTCGAGGCGCAGTAGTAGTCTGACTCAACAACAATGA
The DNA here is from genome assembly GCA_016586305.1 of Ophiorrhiza pumila. Classification (NCBI taxonomy): domain Eukaryota; kingdom Viridiplantae; phylum Streptophyta; class Magnoliopsida; order Gentianales; family Rubiaceae; genus Ophiorrhiza; species Ophiorrhiza pumila. The sequence continues at coordinate 1,596,615 of BLIW01000007.1, forward strand.
AGTGACGGGAAGACGTCCGTTTAATCCTCGACTGGTTTGGGGCGGGAAGACGACGTAGTAACCTGATATATCAAAAAAAAAAAAAAAAGTAAAGAAAAGAAAAAGCTACTGCATTACTTTAAAAAGCTCCCCACAAGTCAATCACAGCTTCTTCCTTCAAAACCCTTCTCGGCAACTTCAACGCCAGAAACAGTTTTGTCTGTTGGATATTCACAGCTTTATCTACCCATCTCTTTCTTAGTTTACTTTAACAGCTCGCTGTTCCCAATTGGGCTAATTTTGTTTGTTCAAGTCTCTATCTGCCTTCCATTTCCACGCTTCTCCAGCTTCTTCTGTCTCTAATCTCAATAGGGTACGTTCTAATTTTTTGTTTTCTTATTAAAATTCTTTAGGGTTTATATTCCCCTTGAATGCCTCACTATTTGTTTGTATGCGGTTTTTTTTAGCATCCTGAATTGTCGGCTCACAATAGTTTATGCTAGTTTGCGTTGCTTTTTTTTTTTCCTCCTCCCCGTTTTCCTCCATCTTTTCCAATATTATTGTTTGTGGTTTATTGAGATCTCACTTCTTTCCATCGCTTTCACTTGGGTTTTCCCTTCGTAGTTTTGTTGGTTAGCAATTTGTTTAGCTGGGGATTTCAGTGATGTGGAATGACATCTATTTGTTTTGTAATTTTTGATTTGCTTTTTCATTGTTATTAGGAAGTTGAATTTAGAGGCAATGTCACAAGGTTACGCCTTGGAGCTTTACTTTGATCCTGCGCTTGAAAACCAGGTCTTGAAGGCCTGGAATGTGTTGGCTCGCCGGCAAATTAGTACTCAGCTCATTGAAATTGAATCCAGACCCCACATTACCCTCTTTTCTAGCCCTTTTGTGGATGTTTCCAAACTCGAAAACATTGTCAAGAATTTTGCTTCAAAGCAAGAACCCTTAGCACTCTCATTTTCTTCAATTGGAAGCCTTGCTAATGACAACAATGTTCTCTTTCTTGCTCCTACTCCATCCTTATCCCTCCTACAGTTTCACCTTCAACTGTGTGATGCAACCAGGAAAGATGGCATCGACATTGTAGAGGAATATCGTCCTGATTTATGGATTCCACACTGTCTTGTGGCTGAAGAAGTGCCAAAGGCTCGGATGGCTGAGGCGTTTACGGTTTTGCGGGATTTGAAGTTGCCAGTTACAGGATATGCAATGGATATTGGGTTGGTTGAGTATCCACCGGTCCGCGAACTATTCTCTTTTGTGCTCGGCAGTAGTGCTCTGGATCCATGAGAGTTCAGTTATATTGCTCTGACAGTAATTGGTGATTTGCAATTAGGTATTTTTTTTTTTTTTTGCTCTGTGTCATCTTATTGTACAAAATGACTGTAGATTGCAGCATTGGTGCTATACTAGCAAAATTTATTTATACTGGTCTACGAATTTTGGGGTTATTTGTAATTTGTTCTTGTTAACTTCGTCTTTGCTTAACAAGCTTATATTATTCACGTTGGATATGATTGTGAAATTCTGGTCCACTTTTGTTCATGTGTGTAAGGTGTATAGCTATTGGTTTCAGACTTCCCTTCATGTTGATTACAAGTTAAGCATAATTACAGTACCATATGCAAGTGATTTCCATAGATTTATGCTAAGTAATTCTTTAGAATGCATCACTGTTGTCCTCCTAATACATGTTGAATATTCAGATGACACATGTACCGTCCTCTTTCTTGTAAACAATAAAAATCACAAAGATGATATAAGAGCCTAGAGATATACAAATATAGCTGAAGTTCAGACACAAAAGTTCATCCTAGATTCTAAGCATAGGAATTATCTACTTAATCCATGTAAGAAAAAGTTCTAGTGCTTCATTATAAAACTGAGGTTTTTTCAGTTGAGAAAAGCCATCCTCTTCTTTCATTCCATATTACCAAAGTCCAGCTGGTCATCTCTGTTAATTTCATTTCTTCACATTTAATAATGTTACTTGCAGCCGTGTCCTTGGTATTATGCTACCTAAAGCTGCCTTTTAGGCTGGATATCAGGGCAAGTAGCCTGTTTGCTTTAAGAAACATAGTTTTCTGCATGAGGATCGCTTGTGCAGAATTGATTGCCACCAGTGTGACAATGCAGCCTTCTCTAAGAATATAAGATAAGCTGTTGTAGCCTCCTTGAATGCTGCTCAAATATTTTGAAATCTGAAATCAATTTCATTAGAACTCTGAAGACGTTGCTAGAGCGGAGATTCTGTACTTTACCAGAATTCATATATATGCTTGTGAAATATATATCTTGAGAGCTGCTTCCTGGGTCTCACCTCGTCTAAATACAAGAGACTATATTTGTTTGGACAGCACACAACTGAGTTGGCTTATCTACTCCATCAACTGAGTGGTGTCTTTTAGTACTTGAACTTATGTTAGTGAAACCAATTCTGCTTCTTCAGTCCATTGTTAGTTATCAATCTTCAAAACATTTTTTGTAGGAAAGTAGACAGTTTTTGTACAAGAATATGGATTCAAATGAAACTTTAGGAAGTCATCTGCCTCTATGAAGACATGGTCATAAACATTCTGAGGTTCTTAGGTAGAAGCTGGTCTGTAATGATGATTGTGCATCCTTATCAAACTCGTTTTTGGGATTTTTTTTTATATGTTTTAGCGCGGACATTATCTTGTTAGACCTCCACTACGTCGTACTAGATTATTGTGTTTATTTGATATTGATAACTCGAATTTAGCCACTAGGGCTAGCAGAGTGGTCGGGGAGTTAGAATCCCTACCTTCAGGTCTAGAGTTCGAGATCTAGGGATGCATGTGAGGTGGTGTGTGTTAAGAAAAAAAAAAAGAAGGATAACTTCTGAATTTGATTGCTTGTTCTTTGGGTTTTGGTTGGGCATTTATGCATATGACGAGCCTTAAGTTTCAGGGAGCTAGTCTTGGGGTTGGGGGGATGGGGTCTCGATGTTAAAAGGCAAGGGATCTAAAGATTTAAGAAGACAAATGTAACCATGAATGGAATTTCATTTCTTTGATTGATTGTATGGTTATCCACTGAAAATTCATTCTCGCTTGTGTACTGGACATGAAACACTTTTTCCACCGGGGAACTTTTGCTAATTCTTTATGCCGCTCCCTCTTTCATTCCTGGATATCCCATGCTACAATTCTTTCTCCCCCAGTCAATTATCTATCTACATAGCCATTCGTTTGAGGACAGTAATAACAGGATCTGCAATCTTAGTGTCCTCTCTTCTCAACTGGTTGTACGATTACGAATGCTTGTAGTTGATGAGCACTGCAAAATACTTTGCGGGGTTTTGTACATCTAAAAGTCGTATGTTGTTCCAATTTCTTCAGTTGAATCTTGAGCCATGCTATCGGGATCGAAGAGGAAAATGGAATAGTCTTCGGAGCACCTCAAGTAGAAATTCGTTCCACGCATCTATGGGCCCTGGCAAGCACCAATGGACGCAATCACTGTAACCCTTTTTCTTCTTTCTCCAGTGTAGCCCTGGGTGGCCATCAGGCCTCATTAGCATAGCTTCAGTAACATCTAGAACACCGAACAGATTCCCCTTCCCCATTTTTTCTCCCAATTGGCGGGCAATCTCAACCTCTGCCACTTGGATGTTCCTATAATTCAAATCGCTGCCACTGCTGTTAATTTCCTTGGGGGCTAGTGGGCTCGTTCTGAGGCAGCTACCACCAGTCTTCCACGTCCCATTCTCGAAATGGGGCGGTGAGAATGTTCTCAACAAAGTGAATATCCCGGAGCAATCTTTGCATTCGTCGTTGATGTACTTGAAAGTAGCTTTAAAAGCTCTCTGGATGCCAAATCCAGGACCAACGTCCGTCACGTTAGGATCCTGGCAGTAAATGCATCCAACAAGATGCCCATCCTCGTATAAATAGTTCTGTTTGAGGAACCAGTGGGCGTCTGAGAAAATGGCAATATCTATGGCTGGTAGTTTCTGCGCCCAATTATCATCAATCTTGTCTAAATGCACATCAAAACCGTCGATTACTGACCCATTGAATACCCTCTGTGTGGAGTTGACAAGGAATCGGGTCCAAAGCCATGAGTGTGAAGTTGTGACGAGGAAAATGCCATGTCCTGAATCGGTCTTTAGCATCCTTGTATAAATCATCCGGTTTTTCTTCCTGCAAAATGGAGTTTCCGATAATTAAATTGGTCTCGACTCTCGACTCTCGACTACTAATATTAGCAGTAAGTTCTAGTAAACCCTAAACTATGGGTTTTGTCTACATCAACGTTAACATTGTCATTATGGGAAGTCCGAAAACACGTCCGTGCCATCCCAATGAAATAAGTTGATCTTATTATGATCACGATTTCTGGATTATCAACAACATTATCCAAGGAAGTTTCGCATTTAAATTAAAACATGACCACTTTCAAATTTTGTTTTTCCGATAACTTTTTTCTTTGTACCAACTCAAGTCATCTATATCACATTCTTGTCCAAGATTAAATCTATTCAATTTTATCCAATATTCAAAATCACGTAATTTAACAAATTAAGAACTAAAATAATAAATATCTCTATAACCACTTTACAATTATTATACCGTAACCAAATAAATAGTGATATCTAAACGTAGTTTAATTTTGAACATGACAAGAAATAGATAATCTTGAACAGAAGATGACATATCTTTGTCATGCAATAAACGACACAAGATCTAATTGAGGAAGTAACAAATTAATTGTAGCATTACTCACAAAAACAAAAAAAAAAATTTGAACAACTGACCCCAGACAAAAGACAAAGAAGCGATTCTATGAAAGCCAATGCCTTTCCTTGAACGATACTCAGAAAGCTTTTGGGGTCGAATACAGGAAGTTGACATTGGTCTGGTTTCCATCTCCAACCAAGGTAATCCTTATCCCTCCTCCCATGCAACAAACAATTCTTCGTGTTCGGAAGTATCTTACAACTCAAGTCTGTATACAATGGAGGAGCTTTGGCGTCCCAGATCCAGCTGCCCTTAAATAAGTTGCATGCTTCATCATCTACAATTCAAAATTGACACTGAATAAAAAACTGGATATATAAAACATCAAATTCAATTACATGCAAAAATGAACAGTGCGGGCCGGAGTGAGAACAAAAATCCTATCATGAAACACGGACTATACCGAGCTTCCATTTATGAGCTGGTGACAAGGAGTTCCCTGGGTCGTACTCATTGCTTACGTATCTTGAGGTGACATACTCGACCAAGTTGGGAGGCCAGGTTACGCAGAAGCCGAGTAATACCGTCGTTAAAAAAAAGGCCCAAATGAAGAAAGATGGTCGGTTAACCAAGCCGTAAATTTTCTCCTTGCAGGCGATACATACCCGAATCTGTTCTTTAAAATTTAAACTTGGTAACTTCATCTCTGGATGTGATGATCTTTTGTGTTTGTGTTTGTGTGAGAGAGAGATGATGGATATAAATGAAGCGGACCACATAAATGAATGGAGGAAGGAGTTTGCGATCAATATTGGCCAATTAGGATTTCGGGGCTGCAACTTTTATCAGTTTATGTCAAAAGTCAAATGGTTACATTATTCAGTCAACTGTGTTTTTTTTTAAGAAAAATAAAATAAAATTAGGTGTCACAAGTGAAATTATAGATATGATTAGTGACTTATTTGGTGAAAACTTTTTGGAGAATTTTATACTTCAGCCAGAATCAAGGTAATACTACAAGTATATATATATATATATATATATATGGATGCTTATTTATTTTTTACAAAAAGAAATAAAAAAAAAACTCGTAAATTGGTCGCATGGTAATACTTTTCTAAGATTTGAAGCTGATTAATGTGTAGAATCGAAGTTGAGCGGATTAAAAGATGATGATGCAAATTTTTCAATTTCAAATTCTGTTTTAATTTATAAATATATATCCGTGTATTTGATTAAAAACCATATCAAGTGACTCGTGGGGTGTGTTTGTAAATTAAAATGTTATCAAGGACTTAGAATTTTCTATTCAAAATTATCTCCGTTATTTTACCAAACATTAAAATTACGTAATATGGTTCACTCATATGTTGGTTAAGTAAGGTATAAAAATTATAAAGTGGTTTTACTTATTAGTCATTATTTTTAGCGAAACTACGTTAGCAAGTGAACTTAAGAGATAAATGTTAAATAAATGTGATTGAGAACAAATTAGGCAATTCAACTCACGCTAAGAAAGCACTTGGTCGCATATAATTTAGAAATTAAATTTGTAATGAATCCATTGTATACAGAGCGTACCAACTGATGTGAAGTGTTTGAAGATTGATTGCCTATTATACTCTACTCTTTTCTGCATTATTTAGTTAGTTTGTTAGTTTGTTGCATTTCAATTGGAATAATTAATGTTGATTAAGCAGCCTTATAAAAAGTAAGCAAATCCATTAACTTGTTGTTTAAGCAAAATCCAATAGGAATAACAGAGTTGCATTCAGGCAGTAAGTACGAATAGATTGGCCACTCAGATTCCAAAGTCTGAACCTTACAGGTAGTATTACACCATGAATGACTAATCTGGATTGGAAGCCTTGTCTAGATCTCTTTAGGAGACTGATTTTCTAATTATGCTTTACTTAAATCTCCAGATTCCTATTCTTCCCTTTCCTTCAGTAGAGCCAAGTCCCAACCTCCCATCCCTCTCACTCTTCCATTGCCTATTCTCTTCTTCATTCATACTTGAATGATACTACCCACCACGAATCTTCCACTGCACTATTTGGGATTCTGATTAAAACTTGTCTCAAGTGCATAGATTAATTGAAGAGAGAATCGCAGGCACTCAGCATTCAGGCAGGGGAAGAGGAAGCAGAGGATGGCCAACTTGGTATTGCCGCCTTGGCTGAGGGATGCGATTCCCTTCCTAGCAATGCTATTTGTAGAGTGCGGTGAGGTGGGTATGACCACAATAGCCAAAGAAGCCATGAACAAGGGATTGAGTAGCTACGTTTTTCCTGTATACTACAACTCCCTGGGGACTCTCCTCCTCCTCCCATATTTCGTCTTCCATACTTTCATCAGGTAAATCTTGATTCTCTCTCCTACGCATATTATTATTATTATTCAAACCTAAATATTTATGAACATACGACGATACTTTCCACATTCATAATTTCCCATAGTCGACAGACAGATAATTTTCCATGTTATTCATTTAATTTAACTCTGAGTTCTGCTGACTCTCATTATGTCTTGATTCCTCTAGAAAACGGAGCCTTCCGATCACTTTCGCCCTGCTCCGTAGATGCATTCTTCTAGGCTTGCTTGGGTATGGCCATAAATAATTTTTATATAAAATGAAGTTAACTTAAATCTAAAACCGGCCAATTAATGATTATTATATAAATTGGTTGCAGGAAATGCCTGGTGATGCTTTCGTATGTAGGCAATGACTACAGCTCTCCAGCTCTGGTTGCAGCCATGGGAAACCTTACGCCAATTTTCACATTCTTGCTGGCAATCATTTTCAGGTGATCCATGGAATTAATCCCGACCACCTACCTTATTTGTTTGTTTTTTTTTTTTTTCAATTTATTGATGGTGTAATTTTATTAATATGTTAATGGTGGAGGTTCTCCTTATTTTAAGCTGCAAACTCCCCCGGCCCCCGAGTGGCATCAACATCAAGCATTTAGCTAACTCTTTATAGTTGTTTATTAAGAAATATTATTAAATGATTAAACAATTTTTAATTAATAATAAGTAATAATTTTTATTAGAATATGTGTAAATCATTAACAGTTGTCTTTTTGTATAAAAGAATGATAGAAATGTAAGTAAATAAAACAAACAATTATAAAGTACTTGCTAATAAAAAATTAATATCATTTGCGTCGGCTTGTCTTGATTCTTGAATCTTGATGGGGGATGTTCATTTCTATTTTTTTATGATTTTTTTAGTAATCACCGGAACTTGTGCAAAAACAATATAGTACGGTACTAGTGGCACTAATGATAATGCTGCAGTAGCCCGAAGGTCCACAAATCAGTGAAATGAAAGATGAAAATGTATCAACAACGACAATTGATGTTTTTTATTTTTTATTATATTAGAAAAATAAATGAAAATTTTGATGTTTTCAAGATTTTAATTGCATGGTGTCTTACTGTAGTCTGTAGTCTCATTTCTCAGGGTGGAAACCATTGAGCTACGAAAGGCAAGCAGTCAGGCCAAGTCTTTGGGCACCATTATTGCTGTATTAGGAGCATCCATTCTCACAATATATCAAGGTCCAATTATCTTTCAACATAATACATCTGCAGCTACCGGTGGTTCTTCAATCTCAAATGATCAAGGCTTGCTGGCTTTTTATCTTATCTCAAAACAATCGAAATGGGTTCTTGGAGGTCTTCTTCTAGCACTTGCGTACGCATTTCTTGCAGGGTGGAGCGTTTTACAAGTATGAATGATCCATCATCCGATGGTAGTTTAACATGCAGGAGCAGGAGCCCTTCCCATTGTCCATTTTGTTTTGGCAAACAACTGATTAATAACTTTGATTTGCAGGCAGAAACTGTGAAGACTTACCCAGATAAAACTACCATAGTCTTTTTCTTCATGTTTTTTGGCACAATTCAATGTGCAGCGTTCTCTTTAACGGTAGAGCGAAACATAAACTCTTGGATATTGCACGACAACATTGAGCTCTTTGCCATCCTTTTTTCCGTAAGAAATCTACTTTAATTTTGTCTTTCATTAATCAAAGAAGAGTTTCTACTGTATATAATCAAATTTATGAATTGGGTTTTGGTACCTACCTTGTTTATAGGCAGTTTTCGGGGCGGCAATTCGTTATACAGTTCTAACGTGGTGCTTAAATGAGAAGGGAGCTCTTTATGTCTCCATGTTCAAGCCCTTAGGTATGGTTCTTGCGGAAATTGGTGGAATCTTCTTTTTGGGCGATGCACTCCATTTGGGCAGGTAACTGTGTTTAATTTTACTTTTTATTCATTAAAAAAAGGTTTTTAAAACATTGCCAACAAAACAAATTAAACCCGAAGGCCAGTGCTGACTAGAGTTACTAAGATTATGCAAAAGTTGCAAACATTAATTATAACATCTATGTATAATCTCTTACTAAAAACCCTAACTTAAAAGGGATTTAATGGCGTGTGTTTTTTTGTGCAGTTTGATTGGAGCAGTGGTGATTGCAGTTGGATTTTATAGCGTAATGTGGGGAAAAGCAAAGGAGGAGGAGTGCGGAAGTGACAGATTATGCGAAATGGATACAACATCCACTCAACAACGCACTCCTCTGCTGCAACAAAATAATAGTACAACAACTCTAGTATGAGTCTGTATGACCATATATTTGAGTGGGTAGTAATAGTAGAACTTTGTTTTTGTTATTTCTACTTATTCTCAACTTCACTTTTCTATTGTTTATTTTCTATTCCACTCTTGTTGTTTGTGGCTAATGTAGCACACTAGCAGTGGCATCCAATTCCCACTCCTTAGCTACACTCTCAAATAAAAACTGTATTACTTATTTTCACATTGATAGATTGCAAATTTGCAATTGCATTGAAACAAACTTGGCAATTTTGTGGTCCAGCAATATTGGGATTGGTTAGGCAAGCTATGTATGGGCTGTGCTTGATGTTCATGGCATACAACTCATCATTATTTTATATCCGGAAATGCTTTACTCAATTTTCAATCAATTTTCTCATGTTAATCTGGTTCATATATATATATATATATATATGTTAATCACAATCTCAACGCACAATAAAAATAACAAGAAATTTAGAATTACAAAATTGAAATTACAATTTCATTACATATGAACCCCATTCACAGGAATTTTTGTCATTTTCAATTTGTACAAATAGATTTCAAAGCCCCATCAATCTGATGATCCAACTTCAGTTGCCCATGATTATTTATTTCATATATAAGTATATATCAAATTAGAAAGAAAAATAATTTAAAATAAATAAATAAATAAATAATGAAAATTAGACATGCCTTTGGGCTCTTCTTCTGGACTTTTTAACACACACTGCGTTTCCAGAAAGCCCACATAAACTTACATCCTTTCCCGCCAAAAAGCCCAGACATTCTTAATTTTCGCGATTCTATCTGCCTTACACTCAAACTCACTTCACAATTTTACTGGCGCAGTGGAGTGGAGTGGAGGAGACTCGGTGGGTTGTCGTCTTCAGTCTTTTACTACAGAGATTGTAGGGTTCAATTTTCCCTACTTTTAATTTTTTATTATGGCTCTTTACTGTCCGTTTAAATTCTTTGATATACTTTGCATTATTAGGTAGAAATTTCAAAAAAAAGAAGAAGAAAAGAGCTCTCTTCAATCTCATAATTAGGGTTCTAAACTTACAGCCGGTAATTTTGAGAAACTTGGTACAGTGATCATTTTCCAAGTTTCAGAAAGTTTTTATGTTAAATTTGTTGTTTTATTTTCTTTGGCATAGGAGGTGGCTTAATCAATGGGCGACGAAAGGGATGCTTTTTATTTGGTGAGAAAAGGTGACTTAATTGGGGTGTACAAGAGCATTGGCGATCTCCAGGCTCTTCTTCGATCTTCGGTAAATCAAGATCCTTTTTTTTTAAACGTCTTTCTGCCCTTTTCCTGGATGGAGTGGGGTGTTAGGAAAGTGTACGTGAGGTGTTGGAATGCTTTAGAAAATGTCTATTTCTATTCTGTGGCTTAAACATAATTATATTGGTGTTTGTTTTCAGGTGAATGATAAACATAATTATATTGGTATTTGTTTTCAGGTGAATGATACTTCCATTAGTGTGTTTAAGGGGTATTGCTTGTCTAATGGGGCTGAGGATTATCTTGCTTCGCATGGACTTAAGAACGCAATTTATTCCATTGATGCCGGTGATGTCCAAGAAGATCTTTTTGGACAAGTCGTAACCTGCCCTTTTCGGGTCAGATGTTTACATTCGACTGTGTTGAGTCACCATTATATTAGTGTCTTCTACTGAGTTGATCTGCTTATACAATTTTGAGAGTGTTCTCCGTTTGATATTTTTTTCTTTTTGGTTGAATATTCTATCTGATAATTGAAGATGCGATTTGTTTCAGCAACCAGCTACTTCGAAAGAGAAAGCAGTCGTCAAGAACTTCGCAGATAAGAGGTTGCAGGTAATCATCTAACATGACATTATTTCAAGGGTGTTAATTATCATACTGGACTTTGCTGGAGATGTAACCTGTTTGAGACGTATAGTCAATGTTAACTATGTGTTACAACTTGGTTATAGTTTACCGGCAGGGTGCTAAAGTATCCAAATAGCTGGAAATTTCTATAAATTTTGAGAGACTAATGCGAGCACTGATCTAAAATTAAAAGTAGAGAGGATGTTAAAGATTTTAAGGTGCATTAACCCCACTATTGTGCCAATCAGCTCACTGGACTTTTTTGTTCTTAATATTTGTTGTTTATCTTCTCATGCTGCTATTTTAGCTCAAATGTAGAGAACTTGGAGCATTTATATTGAGGTTGTATCATGCATGTCCCTTTGAGGTCATTTATCATCTGGATCTTATACCTTACATGCAAGCTTGCAAGAATGACATGTCTATTTGTATGTGGAATCTTTTCTTGGAATTTTAGAAGAGAATAAAAAAGGAAAATTTTTTATATGCTGAATATCGGATATTGTCTTTGAACTTGTGATCAAGGATGTTGAACAATATTTCGTATCCTAATAGTTTATCTTGTTTTCGATCTTTTTTGTTGAATGACCTTCTTATGAATTTACAGAACATTTACCTGATTGGAAATCAACATGGAGAGTTGTTCTGCTGAAATGTTATATGGTAATGAGGTTTCTGTGATCTGTCTTTTGTCTTGTGCTCAGGGTGCAGCTGGATCAACTTCATTCTCAGATGATCCTCGTCAAAAGCTTCCCAAAGTAGTAGATAATTTCCTTAAAGTTCCTCCAGTTTCTTCTTATTGCGTAAGTTTGTCTTATGCCACAGAACCATTTGTATAGGCACTCTTGACCAGAAGGCATTCCCCAATGCTGGAAAAGGCTCTGAGATGTTGGAGTCTGAAGCATATATGGCTAAGCTGTACTCTTTAACATCTTTGAAGCTTCTCTATGTCACTTTCATAGAAAGTGGCAAAACCATAAAAAATTGGAACAGGCTATAATAGCATACTTTTTCTTAGTCGTAAAAATTTGAGAATGTACATGTGTAATCTGTATAGTAACTGGCAAGAGAAACTTAATAAGAAGTCAGATGCCTCTCTATCTGTGGATATACAATTAACTCATCTTTAATGTTTATATTATAGAAAAGTTAATAAGTTAAACAAGATGGCTTGTTGTTCTTATGATTTTTGTTCCAATTATGCATATTAGTGTTCCTGTGTTGTTGAGTTTGATGGTGCTTCCAAGGGAAATCCTGGACTTGCTGGTGCTGGAGCTGTGCTGCGTGCTGCAGATGGAAGTATGGTATGCCCCAAATAGTTTATTCAAGATACTATGCCTGTGTATTTTGTTAGTAACTTGTATCTCCTGAATCTGAGTTGCATTTTGGCAGGTTTACCGATTGCGGGAAGGTGTTGGTATTGCAACTAACAATGCTGCCGAATATCGAGGTGCAATTTTAGGCTTGAAGTATGCTCTTGAAAAAGGGTTCAAACACATACGTGTTCAAGGGGACTCCAAACTTGTCTGCATGCAGGTTATTAGCATTTAAAACTGCCTTGACAATTTTCTGCCGTAATGTTAGAATCTCTTCCTGTATCAAATGCAAATTGTTTGTTCATTGCATCTGATGTTTGTACATGGTGATAATACCCATGCAATTACTAAAGACTCCTGTGGAACAGGTTCAGGGCATTTGGAAAACTAAAAACCAGAACATGGCTGAGTTGTGCAAGGTGGCCAGGGAGCTTAAGGATCAGTTTATATCTTTCGAGATTAGTCATATTGAAAGAGTAAGAATGAATGATCACTCTCGTATGATTTTACAGCTCTAAATAAGAGTGAATACAATTTTGTCAAATCTGTTTGGCTAATATATATTTGGATTTTGGTTCTTCTTTCTTCATCTTTTATTCAGTGTAGCATTTTGTTAGGACATGGTATTAAAAGTATCTTTTAATTGTTCTAAAACTCGCGTTACCGGTGCTGGAGTTTTTTGAACGAGCCCCCTACTGCTGGTGCTGGAGTTTTTGTAGTTTGTAGTCTGTGATGTTAAGATACACCCCCTCCCCTCCCTCTAAATCATTTCCTTTCTTATTTGTCAGGAATTCAACACTGAAGCTGATGCCCAAGCAAATTTAGCTGTCTATCTAAAGAGTGAGAACTTGTACTTTATGCTGCGGCTTCCTTTCCTTTTTGCTTTAGAGGCAGATAAACTGAATTCGTTTGCAGGTGGAGAAATTCAAGTGGAATGTGACAGAAAGTAGCTCAGACAGACACCGACATTTCAACTTAGGCTTTTGAGGGAGGCATTTTTTGGTTTGGCCGTTGTCTTGTACAGAACTACTACTCGGTTCTATATGTATATTGATGTTTCAGATGTTGTCATTGTATCCTCTAGTCAGTATAGCTATGGTTATTACTCCGGGTGGGTTGGTCACCTATGAGGGAAAATGGTACTATTTTGTGGTTTTCTACAAGTGCAAGACCAACCGTGGATTCATTTCCTCATGTGTTTAACTTAACTTTCTGGAAACAAACATTCATATTTATGTTAGCGGGTTTGAATGCAATTATGCTACACAAGGGGTGTGTAGAATGCCCAATTGGAATTTTCACTAATACCTACTGGCACGATTGTAACAATTATTTTGTCAAGTAAATTAAATTAATTAGTTAAACGACGTAAATAATGGAAAGAAAATTTGTCCATATGAGTCACCCAAATAATTAAACTTGCTGCTTATGGATAAGGGATAGATAGAGAATTACGCGAGCAATAAGGATAGAGGATTCCACAGTCCGGACTCTGGACTACTACTCCTACAGTTGGTTGCTCTGTTGGTCCTGTTGCGGAAGATATCGTAGTGACGGGCAACAAAATTAATAATGGCTGCAGCTGCAAACGCTATCTCTTATGGTTATTCGCTTTGCAGGGCCATCTCTACTCCTCCGTCTTCTTCCTTCTTCAGTCCCACTCTCCTTCCCCTTCAATTTTTTCCTTTCCGCAACCCTTCTCGCGCCACTGCAACTTCTTTCTCTTCTTCTTCTTCTTCTTACACTTGCAGTTCCTTAGTGTTGGAAAGGCTTCCCAGAACGAGGAAGCTCCGTCCTTTGGTGGCACTGGCATCAGCAGAAGTAGGAGAAACCCTTGTTCCAGAAAGTGAAGCCGAGAGTGCTCCTCCCCAATCAGAAGAAGGAGATGAACCATCACCGCCGACCACCGTCGATCAGACTGTCTCTGTTACCGTCTCACCTTCCGACGTCCTCACCATGTTTTTTCAGGCATTCTCTACTGGAAAAAATTTTCAATTTTCAATTCCTGAGAGGCTGATTTGCTCTCACTTTAATGACGGCTAGATTACCCAAAAAATGATAATTACTGCAAATTTTATTCGTTTGTTTAGGCCGAAGGTACAATTAACGAAGCAGAAATTCCAACGGTGACAAAGGCTTTAGAGGTACATAATAATTTCCATTTAGCAAACGAGACTTTCATTTTTTCTGGCACATTTTTAAGCCTCTCATTTTACTGTTTTGGCGCCCGCCCTTTACAGTCTTTTGTAAATGTGCAAACTTTGGACAATTTTATCATTCTTTTAATCAATGCCATGTTTTTCTGAATTCCGGTTTTTCTTTGGACGTATGTTTTACTGTTGGTGTACAATTGGTAGGAAACAGAAGGGATTGCTGACCTAAAAGTTCAAGTTATTGAAGGTATTGCAAGTGTAGAGGTGAGCATTACTCATGCTTCTTCACTTTACTCGCATGATTCTCAGCTTGAAAAGCACAATGTATATACATAAGTATCTTGATGAACTTTTTAATGCTACCCCAGAAGAGCAGTTCAAGCCAATTTCTAACTGAAATATTTTATTAGTACAGTATTTGTTTGAATATGTACTTAAATTTACTCTCTTTCTTTTCTTTGTAGTTAACAAAGCAAACAACTATACAAGCTACAGGGGTGGCTTCAAATTTGGTTGAGGTAATACAAAGTAAAGGGTTCAAGTTGCAGACTTTGAATTTGAGCTTCCAGGATGAAGAAGACTTCAGTTAGATCAGTCTAATATGGCACTTCTCTGGGCATTCAACCTGAATTTTGGAATCCTCGGATACTCTGCGAGGTGCATTTGTATTGGCACTAACAGTATACATGGACTTTGTATTTCCAAGTGTATTTTAGCTCATAAAGTTGCTTGATACTATAAACCTGTTGCTAATCACCATTTGTTTGATTACCTATTATTTGTCACTTTTATCTCTTCATTTGCATTGACAACGTTTTAAGCGTAGAGCTGATCACTGATCCATTGTCCATGAAAGTAAAGAAAACATAGATAAAACATAGATTTGTATGATCTCTGTAGCCACTCTCTTTGCATTTCTCCTTTCATAAACCTAGTATTTTATTCTTTGGCTTGTCTCATGACCCTGTTAACTGAAAAGAAAAGAACTGGCCTATCTTAAGCGAAATACTCCATATAACTGACCATTCGAAGGCTTTAACCTGAAGGTAAGTTGCTGGTGTCCTAATTTCTCAGGAATGGCAGAAGAACTGTGGAATCTCGTTATTAGGTGAGTTTGCTTTCTTTCAGCTCACCTAGCTAAGTCAAATGTTATTTTGCTGTTTGATTGATAGCATTTCCTCTAGTCTTTCTGAAGAAGAATGTTAAATTTCATTGATTGTGCAAAACAAGAAGATTTGAGCAGCTCTAAAACCAACATGATTTAGTTTTCGTGTTGGATTGCACTGTATACTTGCGTAACTTGCATATTTTTGCTTTCAATGCTGTATCAGTAAGATTCCTAAATCGTATAATTCATTTTAATACACCAATTCTTGCAAAGCCTTCTATTGCTTTGATTTTTGCCTTTGGAGTAAGTAATGTTAGACCACAATCCTTTTAAGTTGCATTAAATTCTTCTAAAGCTAATGTTGTTGTTTAGATGCAAGTATGCAACAGCTTCTTGAAGAATCAGCAATTGAAGCATTTTAGATTTTTTACTGAAACAACAGAAATAATTTTGTTAAGTCTCACCGTGTAGTTAAGCACGTAGAAATTTTAAACAATTTTTTATTGCAAATTTATCTTTGATTGCTACAATGATTACCTTTCAAGTGGTTGAATCTATTAGGCTCCCATTTCTAGAAATGCAGATGTCAGAGTCACAGATTTTTGTTTTTTGTTTTCACGGGTTATAATATGAATTTTGGTAAAAAAATGACAGTAAAAAACTGTGTTAATTGTGGTTTTTTCTCTAATGTTTATTCAATCACCTCAATTGTAAACATACATTCATGTGAATGGTGTAAAAAAATTGAAATTTAGATTTATTTTTTTACCAAATTTTCATTTTTATGGGCTAAAACGCGTATTTTAGTAAAAAATGATAAAAATAAAAATGCGTTGATTTTGACTTTTTTTGTATCGTTTTTGTATCCACGCCAGTTGTGAACATATATTCTAGTGAATATTATAAAAAAAATGAAAATTGAAATTTTTACCAAACATTCATTTTTTCATAGGTTATAACACACGTATTTTGATAAAAAATGGCAAGTCAAAAAATATGTTGATTTTGGTTTTTCTCCTATTGTTTTTTATACCCACCTCAATTGTGAACATTTTTTCTAATGAACGTTGTAAAAAAAAATGAAATTTAGTTTTTTTTTATTACCAAATTCCTATTTTCATATGTTATAGCACACGTATTTTAGTTGAAATTGGCAAAATAAAAAAAACGCGTTGATTTTGACTTTTTTTGATGATTTTTACACTCACCTTGATTGTTTTAACATGCATTCCAATCAATATTGTCAAAAAAAAGTGAAATGTAAGGCTCTCTTTGAATATGTGTGTCGTTTTGATAATTAGGAAAAATAATGTCCCCCAGCCTCCGACTGTGTTTTACAAAAACAATATTTTGATTTTATAATTGAGTGTTTTGATTGATAAATTTTCTTTTTATTGGTTTTTGTGTAGAAGAATTATTTCATTAAATAAAGTTTAAAATAAGATTTTTTTTTCTTAAATCGTTTGGATTGACGGTGATGGTCAAAGGGTGACTGATGTCGTTCAACTACTGTAGCCACCAACGGTCAGCCAGATTCTGGAGGAATTCAGGCCAAATTGTTGGAATCCATCCAGCCGGTGGTTGTGGTCGATGCACGATCAACGGCGGTTGATCAACGGCAGTCAACTTTTGACCGTTATCAGTCAACTCAAACAAATGAAAAATTAAAAGATGTTGAAAAGATTAAAATACTTTTATTTTTGTTTTGTGGTCGGAGAAGTTTGATATTTTTGTTTTGAGAATTTAATATAAACAAACAAATTGTTTTGAAATAAAATGAAAAAAAGGCTTTAAAAAACCCTTTGGAAACATACCCTTAGATTCTTAGTCATTACTCGAGCTGATACTTTCACCCCCAGTTGATTATGCTACATTGCAGGCGGTGCTATCATGGGCGGGTGGAAGTTAAGTACAAGTAGTGATATAAAAATGCAAAACAAAGTTAGCAAGGTTTAAATAATTAGCAAACAAGTGGATCCCTTGATAGATAATGTCAAAAAGAGTTTTTTTGGGAAGTTAAAAAGCAAGAAATATTGCATGGATAGGCGACGCGAAGTCTAAACTAATACTACTACTATTCACACACTTTAATTTAGGCAGACAAATGTATTGAGCCCAGAAAGCACCCCCACTCCAAGCCTTAGATATCTGGTATTTACTTGGTTTTATCTGCATGAGCCATATTGGCTGCTTTCATCCCGGGGAGCTGATATCGACAATTTAGAACTATACATTCCAGCTTTTCATGTTTCTGTTTTATCGCCCCCTTTTCTTTTTCTTCTTCTTTGTATTATATATAAGTACCTCACTACTACTTTGCACTTTGCACTTTGCACTGCCCAACTCCCTCCATTAACAAACAATCTTCATTCTTCACCAATACCATTTGATTCTTCTCCTTTGTTTTTTAAATTTCACAACAACGCTATGGCCCTGAAAGCTCTGCTCTTTATTTTAGCTTTTGTGCTCCTAATTAGCACCAAGGTAAGTATTCTTTAGCTTAACTCACTTATTGTAATGTTGGCAAAAACTCTTAATATTCCCTCACCCCTCAACCACTAAAATGTTGCATGCAGAAAATAATTCATTCTGATATTATATTCTTATATATATATATAAGTTTTATCTCCTGGTTACATTGCATTATTAGTTGATTATTATGTTATTTATTTTTGTACTCTGTATTTGTAGGTCACATCAATGGAAGAAGAAATCCTCACTGTAAAGGTACTTTTTTATTTATTATTTTTCTAAATTTCATCATGTCACATTAACATTAGTTAATCCAACAAGAGCTTTTGTATTATAAAAACTAGCTAGGGTTTTAGTTTTACATTTCAAGCACAATCATTCATAATAAAACCTCCATTAAAACACACAAAAAAAAGGGCAGATTTTCTTCATTTTCCATTAAAACGTAACTGCACCTCGACCATTTAAATAATATGCATATGTGAGTGCAGCAGCACGGTGGTCATGCAAGAGCCCCAGCTCATGCACCAGTAAAACCGCCGGTCCACTCCCCTAGGAAGGCTCCGGCCTATTCCCCACACAAGTCTCCAACTCCAGGTTATGGTTATCCACCAAAGACTAGACCTCCTGCCTATTCTCCGCATCATAACCATGGTACGATCTATGCTTAAAAAAATAAAAATCCATACATTTCTACTTTTTGATTAATTTACAAGTATATATACACTGAACTTCGTATTTGGGATCATCAGGTAAATGCATCCCATTGTGTCTGGACTACTGCAAAAGCGCGAAACACTCCAAGAGGAAATGCGAGAGGGCCTGCGTCCCTTGTTGCGACGAGTACCAATGCGTGCCTGGACCTCATCAAAAGTGCCTCAAGTGGGACAAAGTGATATCTCGCGGCAGAGATATCCCGTGCCCCAAATAATAATGAAGCTTTTTACTACTACTTCAATCGAGTGATGCATCAATATTCTCCTCTTTCCTTTGCTACAATATCTGTCTGTGATCATCAGTTTTTAAACGTACGTGTAATAATCCCTTTCGGGTGAATAATGCATTTTCCATTTCATTGTAAGAAACTGTGTTGCTATTATATATTGCGATAATAAATAATGGATTTTCTCACTCTCCCGCTGCCATTCTTCAATTTTGCTTAATGGGCATCGCATCTTTGGAGAAAGGAATCCATAATTTTGCCCATTCGACCACCTGGAAAAGAAATAAAATGAAAATAGGAGCAGCACAGTACAGCAACAGGCAGTTATATACTTATTTCTCCAATAAGTAACGTTTTAAATAAGTTGAGTTTTAAAAATATTCACACTACAAAAAATAAGTAAATTCTGTTATTTATTCATATTTTAATCTTTAACTTTCTCCTCTTCCTCCTTAGAGAAGGTTAAAATTAGAATCTTTTATAAATAAATGGGAGAGGAAATGACCCAGTAAGTAATTGGAAGAGACAAATTTGACCAAAAATGAAAGGACATGTGGCAGCACGTGTAAAAGAGTAAAGAATACTTACTATCCGAGTCTCACATTTCCAAAGCATATGATTGTTTTACGGTTGTCTTCTTCTCTACAAAGTCTACAAGTCTCAAGGCTCTGTTGGCTAGCAATTTAAAGCATTTTGTACTGACTACTGAGCAATAGCAGCAGCATTGCCAGCATAGGTCATTCAGTCAAGGAATCTCCAGGTTCCCAGATCAGATTAATACTGTATCTGGCTATCTATCTAGCGTGTGAGTGATGTGTTTTGTGTCGGTTGTAAATTAGTATTGTAACATGCAGATGTCATTCATACTGACCCAAAACAGATGAACTGAATTGCTTTGACCAACAACAGGTTATGCTATCCAACCAAACTTAAACTCAACATCTTAAGATCAAATTTGGCACAAACCCAGAGGGGCTCATTTCCTGAACCTGGACTGTAATGCATTAATAAATTTTTTACCTACACACCCTGCACTGGCCTGGATCATAACTTCAATATTAATCCCCACTTAAAAACTCTTTTTCTCCTACTATATATATACCACCAGAGCAGTTTCAAGCCTCCCCAATTACTTGAAGTACTGCTCACTTGCCATAGTGTGACCAATGGCTTCAAAAGCTACGCTTTTCTTGTTAGCCTCCTTTCTTCTGATCACTGCAAGGGTATGACTCTCTTTTTTACTTTCAACATTTCCAACTTTCTTTTAACTTCTGGAATATTATACCAACATCTTTTTTTTTACCTCTGTTTATTTCTAGGTTTCATCAAACAGCGAGGAAATTCTTGCCAAGGTAATGCTCCAATCACGTTCAGCTCCTTTTTTGTTGGCATTTTTGCCAAAAAGAAACATGCACTACGCGATCCCCTAGCCTAGATCCACCACTTCTTTTAAGTCTCATATTGGCCATATATACCCGTAGCCTTATGATCCTTATTCTCAGTGTCATGTTAAATTATTAACCATTACTACCATAAAATAAAAAAAGTAAAAACTACAGCCACTGGATTGCTTGTCTCCTAGTAATGCTAACCGACCGAAACTTGTCACAAATGCAAGATTAATGGTATTGAACTAGTGTTACATTCACTTTTGGGCCAAGTATTTTTTTTTTTTTTTTAAATTTCATTTTCTTTTTCATCGAGTTGAAGTTGTTATAGTGCAAGTGTGAATACATAGAAAAATAAACAGAGCAGTAACTCAAATGGCTATTTCGATGGCTTAGATTATTTGTGTGTTTATTGCTTTGGCAAATCACCACCAAGACTGCAGGGATCCAATTTTTTACTTTCTACAGTGATCTAGGATGTTTACTCATTTCGATATTCTTGAATCTTTGGCAGGGCGCGGAAACGAAAGTTGCTACATCACTAATCGATTCTATTCCTCCTCCCCAAACTAAGGAGGCTTTAACCCCTCCTCCACCACCAATTTACAAACCAGTGGTTCCAGCACCCCCTCCCCCGGTCAAGGAACTGCCTCCGCCTCCCCCCTTCAAGGCGTCGCCACCTCCTCCACCAGTCTATAAACCAGTTCCCCCTCCTCCTCCGCCAGTCAAAGCACCGGCTCCTCCTCCATCCCCGATCAAGCCCCCACCACGAAACACAAAAGGTGAAGTGAAGCTCCCTTAATCTCACAATTAGTTAACATGGAATCCGCATTTTCTTCTTGATTAAGAAGAGTTAAAATGTATTGATTAACGTGTTAAAAATATACTACTATTTAAGTATTTATGTGTACGTGCGTGGGTGACTGCAGAATGCTTCCCTTTATGCGTGGTGAGGTGCAAGTTTCATTCCCGGAAGAATGTATGCTTAAGAGCTTGCGTGACGTGCTGTGACAGATGCAAGTGTGTTCCACCAGGACAATACGGCAACAAGGAGAAATGTGGGAAATGCTATGCCAATATGACCACCCGCGGCGGCCGGCTCAAATGTCCTTGAGGCTTGACCCTCTGCCTCTGGGATATTCAACAACTATATAAAAATACTACTGCATATCTATTACCAAATCCCACGTACGTCTGCTTTGTTTGGATGATACATCATTCATTCAAACAGCAATTCTGCTATTTGTAATGACCATGAAAACGAAACATTTTGCGTCCGGTCATCAATGAATCCAGTTTCAATAACTGCCAAGATTATATAGTCTAAAGAGATCGAGATGTTATAAATTTATACTTTATCATTTTCTTTATTTCGTGTGTTATTCTATTACTCGTGGGCTCAGTTTTACTTACACGTCGAAAAAATGGTCTGATTTCCGACAAGAGTGTCGTTGATAATTGTCTGAAAATGCAGTGTGGTCAAACGAGTAGATTTAAAATGGTAAGTGTAAATGTTAAAATAGGTTGCTCGTGTTTGACTGTTAGACTACCTAAATTAACAAAATAAAAAATGGCCTAGAAACTTGAAAGTGCTACATTACACTTTAAACCTTAAAACTTTCTATGAATGGATACACTTTGTCCCCTAAAAACAAAAAAAAAAAAAAAATCACCAAAAAGTTCTCCACCCGTCAATCATATTGCCGTTCAACCGCCATTTAACGTCACAATTACCACCGGTCTGCCGATTCCAGCCAAATGTCAAGAATCTGGTCGTCATGGTTGACGGCAGTCAATCTTTGACCGCCATCTGTCAACTCAAACAAAAAATAATAATGATAATAATAAGATGTTGAAAAGACCAAAATGCTCTCATTTTGTGTTTAAAAAAGTTGAAAATTTTTGTTTAGATAATTGAATATAAACAAATATGTTATTTTGGAATGATATGAGAAATGGGATAAAAAATCCTATCAAAATAAACCCTAAAATTGTCATCAAGCCTCTATTTTCGCGGGCAGATGCTTATTTTGGTAAAAAATGGCAAATTTAGAAAACATGTTGATTTTGACTTTTTTATTTTTTTTTTACCCTTCTCACTTTTAAACATGCATCATTGTATATAGTGTCAAAAAGGTGAAATTTAAAATGTTTACTAATTTTTCATTTTTCATGGATTATAACACACGTATTTTACCTAAAAATAACAAAATTCTTAAACGTATTGATTTTAATTTTTTTTTATACCATTTTTTTTACTCGCATTAATTGTGAACATGCATTCTGCTGAATGTTGTCAAAAAAAGTGAAAATTAAAATTTTCACCAAGCATCAATTTTTTAAAGGTTATAACATATGTATTTCAGTCAAAAATGGCAACGTTAAAAAACGTGTTGATTTTTTATTTTTCCCTACTATTTCTTACACACATCTCAATTGTGAACATTCATTCAAATGAATGGTGTACAAAAAAGTAAAATTTATATTTTTCAACAAATTTCTATTTTTCATGGGTTATAACACACATATTTTAGCTAAAAATGGCAAAATCCCAAAACACATTAATTTTGACTTTTTTTTGTACTATTTTTTTATCCACTCTAATTATGAATATGCATTATAATGAATATTGTAAAAAAAAAGTAAAAATTAAAATTTTCACCAAACATTCATTTTTCATGAGTTATATAACACACGTATTTTAGTAAAAAATTGCAAAATAAAAAAATAATTGATTTTTACTTTGTTTCCTACTATTTTTACATACATCTCAAATGTGAATATTTATTTTAATGAAAGGTATACAAAAGAGTGAAATTTAGATTTTTCACAAAATTTTTATTTTTCATGAGTTATAACACACGTATTTTAGCCAAAAAATGGCAAAATTCCAAAACGCATTGATTTTGACTTTTTTGTATTGTTTTTTCACCATTCCTAATCGTGAACATGCATTCTAGTGAATATTGTAAAAAAAAAAAAAAATTTCAAGGGTTATAACACGCGTATTTCAGTTAAAAAATGGCAAAGTCAAAAAACGTGTTGATTTCTGATTTTTCCCTACTATTTTTTACACATATCTCAATTGTGAACATTCATTCTAATGAATGATGTACAAAAAAGTAAAATTTAAAATTTTCACAAAATTTTTATTTTTCATTGGTTATAACACACGTATTTTAGCAAAAAATGGCAAAATCCCAAAACGCATTGATTTTGATTTTTTTTGTACCATTTTTTTCACCCATCCTAATTGTGAACATGTATTTTAGTGAATATTGTCAAAAAAGTGAAAATTAAAATTTTCACCAAAATCTATTTTTCATGGGTTATAGCACAAGTATTTTTGTTAAAAATGACAGTCAAAAAGCGTAATTTATGCTTTTCCCTTACTATTTTTTACACACATATCAATTATGAACATCCGTTATAATGAACATTGTACAAAATATTGAAATTTAGAGTTTTCACAAAATTTTCATTTTTCATGAATTATAACACATGTATTTTAGCAAAAAAAGACAAAATTTTAAAACGCATTGATTTTGATTTTTTTGCACCGTTTTTTTCACCCATCATAATTGTGATCATGCATTCTAGTAATTATTATCAAAAAAATAAAAATAAAAATATTCGCAAAATATCCATTTTTATGGGTTATATAACACACGTATTTTTGTCAAAAATGACAAAATAAAAAACGTGTTGATTTCTATTTTTTTCTACTATTTTATACACACATATCAATTGTGAATATTCATTCTAATGAATGGTATACAAAAAAATGAAATTTAGATTTTTTACCAAATTTTTATTCTTAATGAGTAATAACACTGTATTTTAGCCAAAAATATTAAAATCTCAAAATGTATTGATTTGGACTTTTTTGTACTATTTTTTTCACCTATCTTAATTATTAATATGCATTTTAGTGTTAACATCGTATTTTGATAAAAAATTATAAAATATAAGTGTTAATTTTTGCTTTTTCCTTAATATTTTTTACACGTATCTCAATTTGAACATTCATAACGACCTGTGGATAAAAGAGTGAAACCAAATTTGGGATGCATCATCCAGAACAACTCAAATTCACGCCTCTGAAATCCCATTCAAGAACCGAAGTCGTATATATACTCGGTCAGGGATCTGGAGAGCAGTAAGCTTTGGAACTTACTTGACTTGAAAAAGAAAAATGAGAGGCGATGGCGATGGGATCTTGGGGGGAGGAAAAAGATCGGAAACGAGCCTCATAGTGAGACAAAGATGGCTCAAGAGGAAAGAAAAGTGGCTGGTGGTTCTCGGGGTCGTCTTGCACGCTGTATACATGCTTAGCATATTCGACATTTATTTCAAGACCCCTATTGTTCACGGCATGGAACCCGTAATCCCTCGCTTCACGGCCCCGGCCAGACGACTTGTTCTTTTAGTTGGTAAGTTTGCATTCCACATGCTTGATTATATGATGCAATGCGTTTACTTCTGGTTGATGTGCGGCATACTTCTTCCTCTAGTTTTATAGTTTTTCTTTTGGTAATTTTGAGTTTCGATATACATTGACATTGACGGGAAATTGTCCTTGCAGCGGATGGCTTGAGGGCAGACAAGTTTTTCGAGCCCGATTCAAATGGAAATTTCAGGGCTCCATTTTTGAGAAGTGTGATTAAAGAACGAGGTCGGTGGGGGGTGTCACATGCTCGTCCTCCTACAGAATCTAGGCCTGGTCATGTGGCTATTATTGCTGGCTTTTATGAGGATCCAAGTGCTGTCACAAAAGGTGACATTATAATCCGTATTTTGTTTTTCTGTGGTTCTTGAACCAGCTTAGGCTACTGCATACTGCATACAGTAGACTGATAATAAGACTTTAAATGACAGGTTGGAAAGCAAATCCAGTTGAGTTTGATTCAGTATTTAACCGCAGCCGTCACACCATTTCTTATGGGAGCCCTGACATTGTTCCGATATTCTGTGGTGCTGTGCCTCATAGCACGTGGAATACTTACCCTCATGATTATGAAGATTTTGCCACGGGTTAGTAACAATGTTTTCTTGTTCCCTTTTAGTGTTCTCTTTTGCAAGTTATGATTTTTTGAGTGGCATGCGCGCTGTGTTACATTGCTCCAGTTTCTGGGTTTAGACATAAGAAAAGCTACTGCAGAGCTACATTTGAACTCAGCCGCAAATTTGTTATTTTCTTTCTATTTTAAATTTACAATCCACTGTTCCTGAAAACCAGATTGAAGTTTGAACTGCAGGACCAAGCATTGCGTTGCATTCTAACACTTCTAAATGTCCTTTTGTTGTTCTATATGGGTTTAGTGATAGCTTATGTACTTCTAACATTTGAAAATTCCCCCTTAACAAACACTCACACATGCATTCTTCTTCTGAAAAGATTGATAGATATTAAGGGTTTTGCCTTTCAAGATTTATTCCCGCAAATCCTTTGTTTTGTAAGGTTAAATATCTCTCTCATGTTTTTTGATATTCCCCAGAATTGTGTGCTTCACACATATTTGTGAGTACGCAATTCTTTTTTGATGTTGCCTCCCGAAAGTCTTGAGTTTTTTAGGGTCAAATGTATCTAGAGGTCTCTGCCATGGCAAGATCTATGAACAGAAAGTTAGTTGTTGGAGGCAGAATATATTTTCCAGTTCTTGTGGATCGTCCTCCTTGAAGTTTCAATTTATAACGTGCTTTATCAATTCACTAGTGTTAATGCAGATGCATCTTTTTTGGATGAGTGGTCATTTGATCAATTCGAGAGCCTTTTGAATAGGTCAAATGAAGATCCAAAGTTGAAGCAGCTGCTTTTACAGGACAATCTTGTTATATTTCTGCACCTGCTTGGTTGTGATTCCAATGGTCATGCTCATCGGCCGTATTCAACCATTTACCTTAATAATGTTAAGGTTGTTGATCGTATTGCTGAAAGGGTTTACAATCTTGTCCAGAATTATTTCAAGGATGACTTGACTGCCTACATTTTTACTGCTGATCATGGAATGAGTGATAAAGGTTTAGAGTTTTTTCTTCAACTCATCTGCTTTATATTTCATTAAATACGCCAACAGATGCATGCTGTATTAAGAAATTTGTCACCACAAACACCCAGTCGAATTTTGGACATATTTAACACATGCCTATAGATTACAAGAGAAGGAAAATGGTTACTTGCTTTTGTATTTTCTTACTCCTTTACTGACTTACTTCGCCATTTGTCATAGGAAGCCATGGTGATGGACATCCTTCAAACACAGATACTCCCCTTGTTGCTTGGGGTGCTGGTGTTAGACACCCCTCTCATAATATAAGCAGTGAGCATTTGGATGATGCTGTTCATTTTGTTGATGAACACAGGCATGACATGCCAACACCTTCAGAGTGGGGACTCAAAGGCGTGGAGAGGCTGGATGTTAATCAAGCTGATATTGCACCGCTGATGGTTGTACAGTTATTTTTTACTGGTATAGAAACATATGTTTTTTGGGGGGAAACATTATACACATTGACCTCTGATATGCTCATGATTATTTGCAGTCAACTCTTCTCGGTTTGCCATGTCCTGTTAATTCAGTTGGAAACTTGCCTCTTGGCTATCTTAATTTTGATGAGGTAAATTCTAAGATATAAGTTTCCTTTAAAGTCACGGCAGAGGATTGTCTCTTCCTCATTTGAGATCTAATAGATTTTGAGGTTTTCCTGTATAAACTGAACTTTTCCTATATTATATGGTAATTCCTCATATTGTGATTGACATGGACTGTTATTGTGCCCAGGTGGAAAAGGTTGAAGCTGTATTAGCTAATGCCAAGCAAATCCTGAATCAGTTTCTTCGCAAATCTCGTATCCTTCCTGTGGTGTTGTAATAATAATGATAAATTAAAAATGCAACTTTTGTTATGGAATAGAATGTGGGAGGCTTTTATTTGAGGTCACGTGGGAAGAAGGGGTGGGGGGGGGGGGATTGGGATTGGGCGTTATGTTTTTGCTTTCTGCTTCCTGTGGTGTTGTATTAAAAGCTCAGTAATATGCTTTCCATCTTTTCAACTCTTTCCTTGACAAAATAATTAGAGTTGAAGCAATCAAATTCTATGAATTTCAAGCCTTTCAAACCCTTGACAAACTATTCCTTGGCTTTGGAACAAATTGAGCATATGATCTCTACTAGGAACTATGAAGCTGCAAGAAAGCTATCTGAGCATCTAAGAAGTCTGGCATTGGAAGGACTTCATTATTTTCAGACTTATGATTGGTTGACGCTGATGACTGTTATTATTCTAGGCTACATTGGTTGGATGATCTACATTCTGCTTCATATCTTGCAATCATATGCATCTTTGCCAGGAAAACTTGCAAAAGAGAAGCAAATGGTTTATCTGAGAAAGGATACTGGGAAGGTAATCCTAATATAATACAATTTATACACATCAAAGAACATGTTTATTGATAAACCTGGGGCATGCCAGTAAATCTTTTACAGTTGGGTAAAGATATCCTCATCTTTTTTCAACACCTGGCTAGTGCAAGGGTAAAATTGGATAAACAAACAAATGAGATTAGGCACCTTGGCCTCTTAGGTAGTTTTCTGAGCATTTGGAATATCCTTCCATGACTGTCAAACTGAAAGCTTAGAATGTGGAATTGCAATGTGGTTCTTCTCAAATGACTTAGATTACCTTTTCCGTCTACAAGTTAAATAGGCTTATATGAATAATTACCTCTTGCATGTCTTTTTAAATTTCGTGGGTTTGTTATTTGCATAAATAGAAGAAACTATTTTATCTTTCTAGTGATTGATATGCTCACTTAACTCAAGTTATCTTCATGTAAGTGGCAGGTATATTTAATTGGATGTCTGTTGCTGTGCCTAGTATGCTCTCTATTGTTGCTGGAACATTCTCCCCCACTTTATCATGCATATGTTGCAATGACAATATTTCTCTGGACACAAATATTTAGTGAATATCAGTTTCTGAAAGTACTATGGAGGGAATTTCAGAGGAAGGAACCTTATCACTTCATTAAAGTCATAATGACCTGTATTGTCTCAGTAGTCATCCTCGAGATCCTGGTAGGCTCTCTGTCATATGGTGCTTGCCATCTAATTAGCCATGTAAATTATTGTGCAGTTTGGGAGCTTTTTCATTTTGTGTTTCATGTAGGTAAAAAGTTTCACAGACAGGAAACTCTACACCTGGTGTTTCTTGACAGTTGGCATTGCTGCTCCTACATATCTTATCCGCTCCATTCCTTGGAGATCTGGAGTTCCAATTATGGTTTGGCTAGCATGCTGGTTCTTATCTGTCTTCACTTTGATGCCTGCTGAAATTCCAGAGAATACTAGCCTAGTGTAAGTCCTGCCTCTTCTTTCCTGAATATTAACTTCTGAATGATGAACTTTTGTTGAAGTCTACCCCTCAGACTAGTAAACTTTGTCTTGTTTAGACTTGGAAACTGGCTACATTTGGATGCCTGTTTGAGCTTGTTCAAGAAGTGAGCCGAACAGGGGTTGGCCTTTTCTTGTTGTTGGCTTTCCTTCTTTGAGACCAAGGATAAGCATTACCGTGCTTCAGCTTTTCATGATGACATGCCTAATTTTGTTGAACCAAGTGGCGTTATAGGTGTAGGAAATGCTTGTGGATCTTTCTGTTGGACTAGATTAGTTGATGGTTAATAACAGAAAATAATACAAAATCTGAAAGTTTTGGGCATATAGCATTTATAAGAAATTGCATCCATCCGAGTCTGGTCTTATAGTGTTTCTACAAGTTCTTCGAGCTAATCTGTACATATGTGTGCTGGACTAAATGCCAGGTAAAGCTCTAGCAGTACAATT
This sequence comes from Ophiorrhiza pumila, assembly GCA_016586305.1. Classification (NCBI taxonomy): domain Eukaryota; kingdom Viridiplantae; phylum Streptophyta; class Magnoliopsida; order Gentianales; family Rubiaceae; genus Ophiorrhiza; species Ophiorrhiza pumila. The sequence goes on from BLIW01000007.1 coordinate 1,625,995, forward strand.
ATTGGTTTTGCTTTAGCTCATTTACAACAGTGAATATGCGCATCTTTTATTTATTTATTGTGGGACTCGGAAGAAAATGAACAGGTTTAGATGCTTCTTTGAAATCTTACGTAAGCTTGCTGTTTAAAATTGAGAGTGAGATATAATGAGTTGCAAAACTTGAAGTTATTGTCTTAGTAATTGCATTGAACCATTTCTGTAGGATCACTAGTGGAGTTGTTATCATGATCATTGGAGGAGTTGCAAGGTATTTGGATCTTCATGCTGGAGATGATAAGTATTGGCTTAGTCTTCATACTGATTATGCAAACAGACCTAGGTTACCTATGCTCTTTCATTTGCAGGTATTAATGAGCCTTTTAAAATGCTGTTGAAGTTGTCTTTAATGATGTCGTACATGGAAAGATAAAAGTTGACACTTTTACTTCATTGGAAATAGATTTTTTTGGTTGGCTTATCATCAATAATGGTGCCGTTATCAACATCTCACAGAACAGAAAAGCAGGAATTGCTTTTGCTTCACCAGCTAATAAACTGGTCAATTGCTGGTATTGATTCGTTTCCTTCTTGGGTTTTCAGATCTGTGTTATAGCCCACGAAAACAGTACACAATAACCGGTTTTTGAGTCATTCCGTTTTCAGCCAAAAACGTGGATTATAGCTCATGAAAATGATTTCTCAAAAAATTTACATTTTACAGTTTTTTAACACTGTTCACTAGATGACACATTACCAATATATGTGGGTGCCAAAAATGATATGAAAACAATTCACAATAGTCAGTTTTTTACTCTTGCCGTTTTCTACCAAAAACCGTGGGTTATTGCACACGAAAAATGAAGATTTTTCAAAAAATTTACATTTTCATTTTTTTAATACCGTTCACTATATAGCACATTACCAATATAGGTGGGTGCAAAAATTTACATCAAAAGAGACCTTAATAGTCAGTTTTTGAATCTTTTCGTTTTCAACAAAAAACGTGGGTTATAACCCACGAAAAATGATGATATTTCAAAAAATTCACATTTTAATTTTTTTAACACCGTTCACTAGATAGCATATTACCAATACAGGTGGGTGCAAAAAATGACATGAAAAGAGACACAATAGCCAGTTTTCAAACAAAAAACATGGGTTATAATGCAAGAAAAATGATAATTTTTCAAAAAATTTACATTTCTATTTTTTTAGCACCATTCACTAGTAACACATTACCAATATACATGGGTGCAAAAAATGACTTGAAAACAGTCCAAAATAGCCAGTTTTTGAATTATTTCATTTTCAGTCAAAAAATGTGGATTATAGCCCACAAAAAATGTCATCTAGTGAATGGTGTTAAAAAATGGAAATTTAAATTTTTTGAAAAGTCATCATTTTTCGTGGGCTATAATCCACGTTTTTTGGCTGAAAACGGCATGACTCAAAAACTGGATATTGTGTACTGTTTTCATGTCATACTTTTGGATACACTCAAGTTTTCATCCACAACTGTCAATATCCTTGTTCTATTATTATACTTTTACTTTTTAAACCTATAATGCTTGTATAATTATGATACTCGTTTAGTTCTGGCTGATGGGTTTTCCCTTTTAGTTCTGGTTCAATGTGTTTCAAAATCTCTGCTACTTCTTAGTTATGGAATGCTAAACCTCTCTATTTTTCTACAGTTTGTTCAATGGTCCTTCCTCTCTTTTCAGCTACTGGTCTCTTGTCACGGTTAACTTCCATATTTCTTGGTTTTGCCCCGGCATTTTTACTTCTTTCTATTGGGTATTTCTCTTGGAAATTACTTGAGAGTTTCATTGAAAATTTGGATTTTATACCGAAATATGACTTCTGTTTGTATCACCATTCAGATATGAAGCTCTCTTCTATTGTTCTCTGGGACTCACACTAATGGCATGGATACTATTTGAGAATGCTCATCTCTACTTAAGTAAGGAAAAGTTATTTTCAACCTCAATTAGAGTTATGGAGGATGGCATTCTCAAACAGGATCAGAGAGAGCTACAGCTGTCCGATATGAGAATTGCATTGACTTTTGTAAGTAGCAGCCTGCTCTATCCTTGCGATACTGCAACATTTAAACATATGAGATTTTGTTCCTCTCCTTGGCATTGGCTTTTATTTGCCTTTGAAGTCAAATTCAAGTTTGCTAGACATATTTTACATTACTGTTATTTTCATTCCAGATGGTTTTCTTCAACATCGCATTCTTTGGAACCGGCAATTTTGCAAGTATTGCAAGTTTTGAGATTTCTTCGGTCTACCGGTTTATTACTATTTTCAGTGTGAGGGCACAAGAAGTTTATCTGCTCTTATTACTATTTGGTTTGGTACTTGAAAAACTGCAGAATTGATGCATTTGCTTTCATTTGCAGCCATTTCTGATGGCGGCTCTCCTTATTTTCAAACTATTGATACCGTTCATGCTTGTCATGTAAGTGCATCTGTGACATCTGGTTAATTGGCAGTTTAGATCCTTGTGACATTGGTTTTCTTGTGGTCACAGCATGTTTTGATAATGAACTGAGAGATATTTTCACTTGATCGTATACTTTCGTATTAGTTGTTTTCAAACATCTTTTCCTACTTAAATTTGTAAGATGAATGACTTTTGTGGAAATAGAATCTCAATAGATGTCTTTGCTGGTCTTCCACTAGTGGTAGGAGGGTTGGGTTGACTCTTATTTGAATGTTGATGCAGCTGCACATTTAGTTCAATGACGAAAGTAATACGAGTTCCACTTTTGGGGTGCTATTTTCTTGTTATATTGTGTTCAGATGTGATGACAATCCATTTCTTTTTCCTGGTAAGGTTTTCTTCCCCCACTCCCCCTGTTCTTGTTTTTGGTATGTAAATGGTGATATGTAATAAATTGGTGGCGATGGGGTGACAGGTACGAAATACAGGAAGTTGGATGGAAATAGGTAACAGCATTAGCCATTTTGGAATAATGAGTGCACAAGTTGTGTTTGTTCTCATGCTTTTGGCTCTCACGAACGTATACACAAAAGACATCCAAACCGGATCACTCCAGCACCAACACTTGTCTGGGAAAGCTATGTGACGATTCATTCAATCCAATTATTGGCTGATTTTGCAGTTTGTTATAGAAGATGACTGAATTCATTGTACATTAGTCTCCTCTTTTGATTATTAAAGTGATTTTAGTTTTATTCCCATATTTGTAGCTTTTCCATGTACGTTAGATCAAATACAATCTGGGAGCGGTTTCATGTAATTTTTTTTGGCATTTATAGGTTGTAGCAGTGTTTGCACAATGAAATAATACTTAGTATATTTTGTAGGGAGGATTCCTCAAATGAGTTGAAAATGCAAAGCAGAGCATTGTCGTATTTAAATTACTTGTGTGAGTTAGCAGAGGTTCCGTAAATTAATTTTCTGAAATTGCAAAAAACAATCTCTGATTAATCTAAAAAATTCCAACTCCAGCCCAAATAGAAACATATAATACGCAAGGAAGAAGGTTATTCAATTATGGAGCAATTCCTTGTATGTTTTCCCACCTTGACCTTGTGTTGATTATTGACGAATTATTGATGAATTATTGATGATGGGATTCCGTCCGCAACCATGACCATGAATTCATTATTATCAAAAGTTACGAAGAAATGTAAGGAATCACATGGTGTATGAATTATGATGCAGCAAAGAAGAAAAAATGCCCAGCTGCCCCTGCCCTAATTTAGTGCAACAAACTCGTAGCCTTAATTTAGACACTGCAATACTGCATGCATCCAGCTTAGTTCCCGTGATTGATGCCTAATCCTAGTTGCCGCGTGTCCCCATCTCCCCCCATTTCCAAATGCCCAAATCTCTGCTTCCTCCGTCTTTGACTCTAGTCCTGCGCTAAACGCTGTAAATTCCCAGCTAAAACCCATTAACTAAACTTCTAAAAAAAACAACAATTTTTTATTTTCTCACACACACTCACACACACTCACACACTTACTCTCTCTGCTTCTTCTTCTTCGCTCTCTCTCTCTCTAAATCTAAATCTAAATCTAAATCTAAATAACTAGAGACAGACAGACAGAGACAGTCGTACATAAACTACATTTTCCTCTCTATCCCTACAATAATCCTAACCTGAGATTGACAAAATTACTCAACCAAATTAAAACTAGTGGAGTGGAGACTGGAGAGTAGTGGCTACCTCTCTTTTCTCTCACAACTAACAAATTTCTCTAATGGCTGCTGTGCCTTTGAACTTGTTGTTTCTTCTTCTCTCGCTCTTCTCACTCTTATTATTCTTCGCTCCTACTTCCTATTCCAAGCAGTCCTATCGCCGGCTGCCCCAGCTCACCACCAACTTTTACCAGAAAAGATGCCCCAGATTTGACCAGATCATGCAGGACACTACCACCAATAAACAGATCAGCTCCCCCACCACCGCCGCCGCAACTCTCCGCCTCTTCTTCCACGACTCTCTTCTTCAAGGCTGCGACGCCTCCGTTCTCATTTCCTCCACTCCTTTTAACAAGGCCGAACGCGACGCCGACATCAACCTCTCCCTCCCCGGTGACGGCTTTGACGTCGTCGTCCGCGCCAAGACCGCCCTTGAGCTGGCTTGCCCGGGTGTCGTTTCCTGCGCCGACATTTTAGCCGTCGCCACCCGCAACCTCGTTATCATGGCCGGCGGCCCTTATTATCCAGTGAGACTCGGCCGGAAAGATGGTTTAATCTCCGAAGCCTCCGCCGTGGAAGGAAATCTTCCCCGGCCCACGATGCCCATGTCCCAAATCGTCCGGATTTTCCAGTCGAGAGGATTTTCGGTTCAAGAAATGGTGGCATTGTCCGGAGCCCACACGATAGGATTCTCGCATTGCAAAGAATTTAACTCAAACATTTACAATTACAGCAAAGCTTTGCAATCTGATCCTACGTACAACCCGAGGTTCGCAGCGGCCCTGAGAAATGCCTGCATGGATTCTCAGAAGAATCCCACGTTGTCAGTGTTCAACGATGTCATGAGTCCAAACAAGTTTGACAACATGTACTTCCAGAACTTGCCAAAGGGATTGGGGCTTTTGTCATCGGACAGGAAAATGTATTCGGATGAGACGACTCGGCCTTACGTAGAGTTGTATGCTAAAGATCAGGATGCGTTCTTTAAGGCATTTGGTCAAGCAATGGTGAAGCTGAGCGAGTACGGTGTGAAGACAGGACGGGAAGGTGAGATTAGGCGCCGGTGCGATGCTTTCAATCACTAATCACTGAGAGAGTGAGTGATGATTATTGTTCCATCCATTAGTTTGGTTTTGATTTCTTTTTTTGTTGTTTTATTATCATTGTTATTAATTTTTTTTCCCTCTTTGGGACCGTCATGATGAGTCGGGAAAGATATATGCATACCGATTACTATTGTGTGATGTTACTTTAAACTAAACTATTACTGTAATTGTGATACATATGTTACCAAACCCCAAGTGCATATTACGATTAATATACTTAAAAGTAGAGTACGAATTAATTAATCATTCTTTGGGTAGTTAACTATATTTGTTTGTATTTCCCTTTTAATTCTTTTCTTTTAGCGGCAAGGCCATCATCAAGTCCTACTTGTTGATATGAGTGAAGTTATGCCAATTGCCAATGATGGAAGATTGAATTTTTTAGTTTGTTGTGAAGTCAAAGAATGAATGAATGAATGATGATGGGCAATGGTTGAAGGTTGGCGATGATTGGTTGGAAAATGGCAAGGAGATAAGCCTTGCACTTCATTTTCCAGTTTTTGGATTTGATCGAGACATCTAGTGGCATTTGGATGCAGCACATTCACAATACAATACAATACAATGCAATCTTCAAATCTTCTTGATAAACTGTTGATTGGTTTTATGTTTTGACTGTGCATTAGCAGCTTTAGTCTTTTGTCTTAACACCAGAATTGTCATAGTCCTGTAAATTTCTGGAAATCTTCTTCCTACTTGGGCTAAGAAGGTGAAGGAGAACGAAGCAATGGAAAGGACAATTTACCGTCTGCTGCGTCTGAAAAAGGTAAGCTTTAAGAGTAAGAGACTTGTCACAATAGATAAAATTGGAATTTTATAACTACTAGTACAGTAGTAGTGTATTAATTTGGAATTTGATGCAGGCCGCACTCTTCAACTTTTTACTTGTGTCGATAATAACTAAAAGCATGCAACGATTGGACCAAAAAAGCCCTATTTGGATTGATACTACTGGATCAACTTCAGTATGCATGCAACATTTGGACCCAATAGGGCTTAAATAAGAAAGTCCCACTCCCATCCATCTTTGGATTGGTTCAAGTTCAAGGGGTTAAATAATATACTGACACTGTTCCATTACGAGGTTTAGAAAAGGACCGATAAATGCCTCGACGGATTATGGATTATGTTTCTGACTGGTGGCACTGGCATTCTGGCAGAGCATCAATGCAAAATTCTAGAGGCAAGTAAAAGCTACTACAATAATAAATAAACCCAGGTCCCAGGCCATGAGGCCAGTTGTAAAAACAGTATTAAATTTCAACTGCATTTGTTTGGATGGATCATGGATATGCCAACAGCGAAGCTTATTATGTAAATGGTTGGAGTCTTGGATACCCCATTTTGGGTGGGATACCAACAAATGTGGCGGTGGAGACTCTGCAGTTTTCAAGTTTGAACGTCCAAGGGTAAACAAATTTATTTTCCCTTTTATCAGAGTGGATATATAACAAATTTTATTGCTGTTAACAAGGAGAGATGCCGAGTCTGCTCCGCAGCGAGATACACATACGCGATTCTCTATACCAACCAACCAACCAACCAACACCGTAATTGAAATTAAAACACACAAAGATTATACTTCTTTGTAAGTTTCAGTCTTCAGGATGTCTGGAGTACTATTTATTGTATCACTCGTATCATTCTATATATCTATCCCTCTAAATATTATGTGTACTTTTAAATAATGCTAAAACATTATCAAATGGTTAATGAATTATAAGAAATAAGTGTTAAATAAACATTTTAAAATCAGTGTTAAATATTCATATCAGAATTATATAGATTGATATGGGAAGTGATACAGAAAAGTGATAAAAAAAAAAGTTCCATTTTCTTTAAAGGTATTAATAAGAAAAATCAGTACAAGCAGAATGAACTCTTTTCATCTCCTTCAATACAAATTCCTTCCTTAATTTACACCTTCCATTAACCAACAATAAAATAAAAGCATCCAAAGAGTAAACTAAACAAATGAACTCTTCACTCACAGTCACAGGCACAGCCCTGCAAAAAACTTATACCTAATCCCCACAGGCCACCATTTAATTCTTCACAAGTGCAGTGCAGCTGTAGTAATATGTTTTTGTTTTGCCCAGTAAAAAACAAAATGTATTTAAAGAGAAAAAAAAAACCCTCAAAATTCAACAAGTATTGTCCCGGACACGTTACCGATTTGATGCTTTACTCGAACTCATATCATCGTCGGAGTTTAGCAACTCCTCCCAATCCACCGCCTCTTCTTCTTCGTCCTTTTCTTTCAGCACCTCCAAAATCCTTCTCGTCTTATCCCTTGTTCGTTCCCTTCCCATTTCCGCAACCTTCGTCAGCACTTCCTCTGCGTTGGCATCCTTCGCCAATCCCTTAAACCTCAACCCACCCTGACTCAGTCCGTACAGAGCCACCACGCAGCTCTCCCTGGTCGATTCCGAGTCAAAATCACCTCTGCCGAGCATCTCTACAAAACACTCCACTGCCCCACCGTCCAGCATTGCCACTCGCCCCTCAGCTCCGGCAGCTAAATTGCACAGCACCAACAGCACCCGACTCCTCATGTGACCCGACTTTGCCATTCCCAGTAAAATTTGCACCGACCCAAGTTTCACCAATTTAACCCAATTGCTCTGGACGGACGAAAGATGATATAGTGCCAGAGCAGCGTCATGTCGAGTCCGCTCGGAGTCGGATCGCAGAGCGTGGAGTAGTGGGTCCAACGCGCCTAATACGCCGATTGCAGTCTTGTTCTGATCATCCAGAGCCAAGCTAAATAGAGCTCCGGCTGCATGGTCCTGCGACTCAGGGAGTCCACTCCTTAGAACATCAATCAGAGGAGGAACAATTCCTGACCGTACAATCTTGATCTTATTTTGATTCTCCAGGGATAAATTAACCAATGCCGCGACAGAATTCACTTGTATGGAAGCGTACCGGGAGGTGATCAACGAACGGAGGAGAGAAAGCAGCCGAGAGGTACAGAGGTGGAGCCGAGTTTCCTCCCGAATACGGGTCAATTTACGTAAAGAAACCAGGGCCTCTTCTTGTTCAAAGATTTGAGAGCTTTTGAGTTTGTTTACAATCTCGTCCTCTTCGAGAGAATGAGGATTGAAATGCTCGAGATCGGAAGATGATGAAGAAGAATAACAGGATGGTCGGGTGGTTAGAGGCAGAGGGGTGGTGGGTCTGGAGATAACAGCACCGACCGATTCCTCGGAAGTCGTAGACGCATGACTGGAGGTCCGACTCAACTCAGTCTTTCCTCCAGATTGAGGATGAGCCTCCTGGTGGAATTTGGTGTTGGTTTTAGCTGATTTTATTAAGGCGCGAACGAGTTTTTCAGCGGAATAGAAATCAAGCGGCTTGGGAGGGCAGAAGAGTGTAGAGTGGCACCAATTAAGGATGGCAGCTTTGAGGGCGAGGTTGGGAATGAGGGTGGAGAAATCGGGAGTGGAGCCGTCGGAGAAGGTGGGCTTGAAGTCGAGAGACAAGCATGCATTAATGCAGTTGCGCTCGAAGGTGTGGCCGGAGGAGACAATGACGGGGTCCACCATGAGGGAGCCTGAGATGGGACATACGAATTCCTTTGGTGGGTGGTTTTGATTCGGAGATTTCTGGAAATATATTTTCCACCTCTGTCTTCCACTACCCATAGGACACTGTCTGTTAACTAGTTTGTGTTCTGAAATTAGATAGATAGATATGGTTAGAATTGATAATATAATAATATCGAATATTGTCGATGATAAAGCGGAACATGATCATCCTATTACTATTATGCCAACAGATGATGAATCACTGTTGCCTTAACAAATGATGTTCGCTTGCTAGCACATACCAGTAGATTGAGGCAAGAAAGACCAAAGTGTGGCCGTAACTGTATCAACTCTCTCCCACGGACTTGGTCGTTCCTGCTCACCGGGAACTAAGATTGATTCTTCATGTTGGCGGCGACTGGGGCGTTTGGAATTTGGCCCCCGAAAAGTTACAACTGGACCTGGAATGCTCAGGGGTTTGACAGTAGAAGAAGAAAATTGATTTTGTTTGGCGTCGTGAGTAAGAAGGATCTTTGTTGCTGACTTCTTGCTGTCTTTCTTTTGTTTTGTGGACCAATCAGCTCTCTTAAGCCTTTTGTTAATTATTGGGGCTAATTAATTACAAACAAAATTCAAATCAGAGAGTTTTGTGATTCTCATTGGGAGAAGAGAGACTACGCCTAAGTGGGATTTTGGTTTTGTCAAATTCCAATTACGCGACTTATAGCCATTTTGACATTTTTGGCTAAAATACACTTATTATAAAGTACCAAAAATAAAAATTTGATACAAAATTTAAATTTTACATTTTTCACACCGTTCACGTAGAAGTATGTTCACAATTAAAGTGGGCAAAAAAAATAGTAAAGGAAAAAAATAAAAATAAACACATTTTTTTTTTACTTTTCTATTTTTGACTAAAATACATATGTTATAACTTATGAAAAATAGAGATTTGGTAAAAATTTTAATTTTCACGTTTTTTATACTATTTACTAGAATGCATGTTCACAATTGGGGTGGGTGCAAAAAACGTGCAAAAAAAGTCAAAATCAATTTGTAGCATTTGGTGCAGTAGTTCGGTTTTTCCTCGACCTGAATTGATTGCCATATACCTTTGTCTCCTCTGTTAATCCATACACGATCTGGGAGTTACTTGGATATATCAGCTTCTACACAAACTCTCGCAACGCTTGGCCGTATGGCTTGCAGAGCTTTGGCATTGGCCATGTCCGTCTTTAATGGTTTCCCAACGACGCTTGCAAGAGTGAACATAATCTTCTTGTTAAAACAATGTAAAGGCAAAAGTGGAAAGTTAATCCATATAGGAACAACTGATGATTTGATTTCGGGGCTAAAATCAGTGGACCATTTGAACATCCGGGCGGTAAATCCCTAGAAGGACCATGACTGCTTCAACCACATTCTTTGGAAGTCATCCTCTAAGTTAAACCTAAATACTATGTGTTGTGGTTCAATTAAAACAACAAAGCATGAGCCCTTGAAACCTGCAGCAAGAATTTCTTTACAGATTATCACCATTGCAGGTCTCCCCCATGAAAAATTTTCGATTAGCGTGTATCTAAATGGATCGGCAACGGTATCTTCTTCGGCAACCGAGAGGAAGATTGTTGGTGCCCCCTTGTGAGTTCCGAGAGGGCATGCTTGAGTCCGCACTTGTTCTGAGAATAAGGTGGAAACTGCAGGACTGTTAGGGGTATAGCTGTTGGGTTTTCCGGTGGTTCCATTAAGGGCATCTCTGAAAGAATGGCTAGCATCAGCCGTGGGCTAAGTTGCCACCATAGACGGAGGCCTATGTTATCTTAAATGAAGGGCCGAGATTTATTATTGGTTGTAGAGAGAAGGAAATAGATGGATGAGATTAAATGTAAAGGTTGGGAGTTTTTGGACAAACTACATATGTCTAGAGAGAAGGGAGAGCGTTTTCAGTTATAGATTATAGCACACGTATTTTTTACCAAAACGACAAATTTCAAAAACTTGCCATCGGTGGCCGTTTTCAAGCCATTTTTTTTCACACATATCAAATGGCGATGTCCTATCTAATGAATGGTGTAAAAAATTAGAAAGTTAGAAATTTTTCAAAATGACCATTTTTAATGGGTTATAGCACACGTATTTTTGGTTAAAAGGTAAAATTTCAAAAAGTTACCAACGGAGGCCGTTTTTGTGTCGTTTTTTGAACTCCTATCAAATGGAGATATCCTATCTAATGAATGTTGCAAAAAAAAAAAAAAAACAGAACGTTAGAAATTTTTAAAAATGACAATTTTTTATGGGTAATAGCTCACGTATTTTTTACCAAAATGGAAAAATTTTAAAAAGTTGTCGTCAATAGCCGTTTATAGCCATTTTTTGCACACGTATCAAATGGCGATGTCCTTTCTAATTAATTGTGTAAAAAAAGAGAAATTTAGAAATTTTTAAAAATAACAATTTTTTATGGGATATAGCAAACGTATTTTTGGTCAAAACGACAAATTTCAAAAAGTTGCCGTCAATGGCCGTTTTCACGTCGTTTTTTGCACTCCTATCAAATGGTGATGTCGTGTCAAAAGAATGGTGTAAAAAACAGAAAGATAGAAATTTTTAAAAATGATCAATTTTTATGGGTTATAGCACACGTATTTTTTACCAAAACAGAAAATTTTTAAAAAGTTGTCATCGGTTGCTGTTTTTTAGCTGTTTTTTGCACACATATCAAATGGTGATGTCCTATCTAATGAATTATATAAAAAAATAGAAATTTAAAATTTTTTAGAAATGACAATTTTTTATGGGTTATAGCCCACATATTTTTTATTAAAACGGCAAATTTTAAAAAGTTGCCGTCAGTGAAGGTTTCCGCGCCTTTTTTTACCTCGAATAAATTACGATGTTCTATCTAATGAATGGTGTAAAAAAAAATAAAAGTTAGAAATGTTTAAAAATGAACATTTTTATGTGTTATAGCACACGTATTTTTCACCAAAACAGTAAATTTTAAAAACTTTCTGTCAGTGGCTGTTTTCTAGCAGTTTTTAGCTAATATCAAATGGCGATGTCCTATCTAATTAATAGTGTAAAAAAATTAAAATTTAGAAATTTTTTAAAATGACCATTTTTTTGTGGGTTATAAAACGGTAAAATTTCAAAAAGTTACTATTGGTGGCCGTTTTCTAGTCGCACTCCAATCAAATGGTGATATCTTATCTATATAATGGTATTAAAAAAATAGAAAGTTAGAATTTTTTAAAAATGACCATTTTTTATGGGTTATAGCACACAAATTTTTGACAAAAACGGAAAAATTTTAAAAAGTTGTCGCCGGTGGCAGTTTTTGAGCCGTTTTTCGAACTCCTATGAAATGGCGATGTCTTATTTAATGAATGGCTTAAAAAAATAGAAAGTTAGAAAATTTTAAAATAAACCATTTTTATGGGTTATAGCAAACTAATTTTTTTAGTTAAAAAGGCGAAATTTTAAAAAGTTGCCACTGGTGGACGTTTTTGTGCCTTTTTTGCACTCATATAGTTTTTGATGTCCTATCTAATGAATGGTGTAAAAAACAGAAAGTTAGAAATTTTTAAAAATGACAATTTTTCATGGGTTATAGCACACGTGTTTTTTACTAAAACGCAAATTTCAAAAACATGTTGTCGATGGCTATTTTCGAGGTGTCTTTTGAACACGTATCAAATGGAGATTTCTTATCTAATGAATGGTGTAAAATAATAGAAAGTTAGGAAATTTTAAAAATAACAATTTTTGTGGGTTATAGCACACGTTTTTCTTGGTTAAAACGGCAAAATTTCAAGAAGTTGCAATCGGTGGACATTTTTGTGCCATTTTTTGCACTCATATCAAATGGAGATGTCCTATCTAATGAAAAGGTTAAAAAAATAGAAAGTTAGAAATTTTTTAAAAATGACAATTTTTGTGGATTATAGCACACGTATTTTTTACCAAATCTGCAAATTTCAAAAACTTGCCATCAGTGGCCGTTTTCGAGCCATTTTTTTCACATATCAAATGGCGATGTCCAATCTAATGAATTGGGTAAAAAAAATTAGAAACTTAGAAAATTTTCAAAATGACCATTTTTAATGGGTTATAGCACACGTATTTTTGGTTAAAACGGTAAAATTTCAAAAAGTTGCCAACGGAGGCCGTTTTCGTGTCGTTTTTTGCACTCCTATCAAATGGAGATGTCCTATCTAATGAATGTTGCAAAAAAAAAAGTGAAAGTTAGAAATTTTTAAAAATGACCAATTTTTATGGGTTATAGCACACGTATTTTTTACCAAAACAGAAAATTTTTAAAAAGTTGTCATCGGTTGCCATTTTTAGCTGTTTTTTTGCACACATATCAAATGGTGATGTCCTATCTAATGAATTATATAAAAAAATAGAAATTTAAAATTTTTTAGAAATGACAATTTTTTATGGGTTATAGCACACGTATTTTTTATTAAAACGGCAAATTTTAAAAATTTGCCGTCAGTGAAGGTTTCCGCGCCTTTTTTTACCTCGAATAAAATGATGATATTCTATCTAATGAATGGCGTAAAAAAAATAAAAGTTAGAAATGTTTAAAAATGAACATTTTTTATGTGTTATAGCACACGTATTTTTCGCCAAAACAGTTAATTTTAAAAACTTGCTGTCAGTGGCTGTTTTCTAGCAGTTTTTTAGCTAATATCAAATGGCGATGTCCTATCTAATTAATGGTGTAAAAAAATTAAAATTTAGAAATTTTTTGAAATGGCCATTTTTTTGTGGGTTATAACAAACGTATTTTTGGTAAAACGGTAAAATTTCAAAAAGTTACTGTTGGTGGCCGTTTTCTTGTCGTTTTTTGCACTCCAATCAAATGGTGATATCCTATCTATATAATGGTGTTAAAAAAATAGAAAGTTAGAATTTTTTAAAAATGACCATTTTTTATGGGTTATAGCACACAAATTTTTGACAAAAACGGAAAAATTTTAAAAAGTTGTCGCCGGTGGCAGTTGATGCGGAGCAAATATATGTAATAAATTGCGATCGTGGTTGCTATTCACCCTAATAAAAAATCAAGCTAAACAACCCCTAAAAGGTATTAGTATAGCAAGTTCGTTCCCACGAGGAAAGGACTGTGTTGAAATTCTAAAGAAAATATTTTTGTGTTTTTATTACTATCAAACTGAAACTAAGAGTGCAATTAACAAATAACTAAAACTAAGAAGGTGATTTGATTTAAAACTTCAAGTTAAGCAAGTGTACTCCCGAGATTATATTTTAGGGTTACATAAAAAGCACATAAATACATCCTATCTGTGGTCATGCAAAACAAGGGTAAATAACATAACTCACACCCTCCTTTGTGGCGAGAGGCAAGGAATGATTTAGGCACTTTACCTATTTAGATATTAACTAATTCATTAAACCCTCCTTTGTAGCGAGAGGCAAGGTTTACTTCCTTAATTAATCCGAAATCTAATGCAACTACCAACTCAACCAAACCCTCAAGTTCAACTGCTCCTTTATAGCGGAGGCAACGCCCGAACCAGTCACGCTAATGCTAAACTAATCCCCCTAACTCCTCCTTTGTGACGAGAGGCAAGAGCTAAGGTAAAATTAATCTAACAAATTCACAACCAACCCACAAAAGATTCCAAACAACCCACTCAAATCCTCCTTTATGATGAGAGGTAAGATTAAAGCAAGTTATCTCTAAATAATTTACTGCACTTTAATAAAATATTCATCATACATAATTAAGGCCCTAAATCATGCATAAATATGAAGAACACAGCAAAACCTATTCTACAAAGACCATAAGATAGAACTTAGTATGTAAATTAAGCACAAAAACCCTTATTCATAATCCCGGGAGCACAATAGATTTAGCCTAGCATGGCTAAATCAAACATCATCATATTAATAACTAAGCACAATATTGAAAACATCAATTAAAAGGAAAGAAAACACCTTGAATAATAAATCCTTGAATGTAATCTTTACTCGTAAAAGAATGAGTTCAATAGTAGAAGATGTTCCCAATCCGTACAGCTGTAATTCTCCAAGCAATAACCGAAGTAGAAAACCCTAGCTATTACAAAGAAGAAATCTCTTGCTTAAAATCTCTCAAAAGTGTCACCCCTAAAATCTGTAAACCCTAGCCTTATTTATAGTAATTCTATGAAGATATTTGCTAATAAGTCCTTCACGAAAGTCTTGTCGGAAAAGGAAACTCAAATTTGGCCAAAATCGCAAATTTCCAAATTTCAGTCGCGATCCCGACGTTTTCCCGACGTTGCAATGTGCACCCACGTCTTCAGTCGCGATCCCGACGTTTTCCCGACGTTGCAATGTGCACCCACGTCGCGACATGGGAGGGATCCCCACGTCGCGATGTAACTCTCTGCCAATTTCCAAAATTCTTCCAAAAAATCCAATTTAATTCTTTTTACCGACGTCGCGACGTGGAGGGTCTCACGTCGCGACGTCCGGATTTGGGCTATATTTCGCTATGATCCACGCCGAATTTGGAAAAACCCAAAACATGAAAGTTGTAGCTCTAGTTTTTAGCTTTCCAATGGCACTTGAATCACTCGATTTGGATATAAATAGAGAGAGATATGATCAAAATACCAAAACCTAGCAGATTTCTTCAGCATTTGTTCTTCATCGCCTTTCCACGTGTTTTGCTAAATTAACCCTTCTTGGAGTCTCGAGCCTCCATGGGATCAACTTGGAACTTATTTGCCACTCTATCCAAGGTGTAAATATGTAGGATAGATCATGAACAATTGGAATTAACACCTTAAATATCCTGTGAAACACGGGACCAGCTTCTTGATCTTTCTCAATCTTTTCCTCTCATTTTGGACCTGATTCGACTTTCGTATGATTTTTCCCTTCGAAGTATACACCATGGTCGACAAACCTACACGTAAAACACTAAAACGAATTAAAAAGAACAAGAACGACAAAAGAATCAAGTATAACACAATAGATAAAAGGTGAATAAATTCACCACATCAGCAGTTTTTGAGCCATTTTTCGAACTTCTATGAAATGGCGATGTCCTATTTAATGAATGGCTTAAAAAAATAGAAAGTTAGAAAATTTTAAAATAAACCATTTTTATGGGTTATAGCAAACTAATGTTTTTAGTTAAAAAGGCGAAATTTTAAAAAGTTGCCACTGGTGGACGTTTTTGTGCCTTTTTTGCACTCATATAGATTTTGATGTCCTATCTAATGAATGGTGTAAAAAACAGAAAGTTAGAAATTTTTAAAAATGACAATTTTTTATGGGTTATAGCACACGTGTTTTTTACTAAAACGCAAATTTTAAAAACATATTCTCGATGGCTGTTTTCGAGGTGTCTTTTGAACACGTATCAAATGGAGATTTCTTATCTAATGAATGGTGTAAAATAATAGAAAGTTAGAAAATTTTAAAAATAACCATTTTTATGGGTTATAGCACATGTTTTTCTTGGTTAAAACGGCAAAATTTCAAAAAGTTGCAATCGGTGGACATTTTTGTGCCATTTTTTGCATTCATATCAAATGGAGATGTCCTATCTAATGAAAAGGTTAAAAAAATAGAAAGTTAGAAAATTTTTAAAAATGACCATTTTTAATGGGTTATAGCACACGTATTTTTTATCAAAACGAAAAATTTCAAAAACTTGCCATCGGTGGCCGTTTTTGAGCCATTTTTTTCACATATCAAATGGGCGATGTCCAATCTAATGAATGGGGTAAAAAAATTAGAAATTTAGAAAATTTTCAAAATGACCATTTTTAATGGGTTATAGCACACGAATTTTTGGTTAAAACGGTAAAATTTCAAAAAGTTGCCAACGGAGGCCGTTTTTGTGTCGTTTTTTGCACTCCTATCAAATGGAGATGTCCTATCTAATGAATGTTACAAAAAAAAAAGTGAAAGTTAGAAATTTTTAAAAATGATCAATTTTTAAGGGTTATAGCACACATATTTTTAACCAAAACAGAAAATTTTTAAAAAGTTGTCATCGATTGCTGTTTTTTGCACACATATCAAATGGTGATGTCCTATCTAATGAATTATATAAAAAAATAGAAATTTAAAATTTTTTAGAAATGACAATTTTTTTATGGGTTATAGCATACGTATTTTTTATTAAAACGGCAAATTTCAAAAATTTGCCGTCAGTGAAGGTTTCCGCGCCTTTTTTTACCTCGAATAAAATGACGATGTTCTAATGAATGGTGTAAAAAAAAATAAAAGTTAGAAATGTTTAAAAATGAACATTTTTTATGTGTTATAGCACACGTATTTTTCGCCAAAACAGTTAATTTTAAAAACTTGCTGTCAGTGGCTGTTTTCTAGCAGTTTTTTAGCTAATATCAAATGGCGATGTCCTATCTAATTAATGGTGTAAAAAAATTAAAATTTAGAAATTTTTTGAAATGGCCATTTTTTTGTGGGTTATAACAAACGTATTTTTGGTAAAACGGTAAAATTTCAAAAAGTTACTGTTGGTGGCCGTTTTCTTGTCGTTTTTTGCACTCCAATCAAATGGTGATATCCTATCTATATAATGGTGTTAAAAAAATAGAAAGTTAGAATTTTTTAAAAATGACCATTTTTTATGGGTTATAGCACACAAATTTTTGACAAAAACGGAAAAATTTTAAAAAGTTGTCGCGGTGGCAGTTTTTGAGCCGTTTTTCGAACTCCTATGAAATGGCGATGTCCTATTTAATGAATGGCTTAAAAAAATAGAAAGTTAGAAAATTTTAAAATAAACCATTTTTATGGGTTATAGCAAACTAATTTTTTTAGTTAAAAAGGCGAAATTTTAAAAAGTTGCCACTGGTGGACGTTTTTTTACCTTTTTTGCACTCATATAGATTTTGATGTCCTATCTAATGAATGGTGTAAAAAACAGAAAGTTAGAAAATTTTAAAAATGACAATTTTTTATAGGTTATAGCACACGTGTTTTTTACTAAAACGCAAATTTTAAAAACATGTTCTCGATGGCTGTTTTCGAGGTGTCTTTTGAACACGTATCAAATGGAGATTTCTTATCTAATGAATGGTGTAAAATAATAGAAAGTTAGAAAATTTTAAAAATAACCATTTTTATGGGTTATAGCACACGTTTTTCTTGGTTAAAACGGCAAAATTTCAAAAAGTTGCAATCGGTGGGCATTTTTGTGCCATTTTTTGCACTCATATCAAATGGAGATGTCCTATCTAATGAAAAGGTTAAAAAAAAAATAAAGTTAGAAAATTTTTAAAAATGACAATTTTTGTGGATTATAGCACACGTATTTTTTACCAAAACGGCAAATTTCAAAAACTTGCCATCGGTGGCTGTTTTCGAGCCATTTTTTCACATATCCAATGGCGATGTCCAATCTAATGAATGGGGTAAAAAATTAGAAAGTTAGAAAATTTTCAAAATGACCATTTTTAATGGGTTGTAGCACACGTATTTTTGGTTAAAACGGTAAAATTTCAAAAAGTTGCCAACGGAGGCCGTTTTCGTGTCGTTTTTTGCACTCCTATCAAATAGAGACGTCCTATCTAATGAATGTTGCAAAAAAAAAGAGAAAGTTAGAAATTTTTAAAAATGACCAATTTTTATGAGTTATAGCACACGTATTTTTTACCAAAACGGAAAATTTTTAAAAAGTTGTCATCGGTGGCCGTTTTTTAGTTTTTTTTGCACACATATCAAATGGTGATGTCCAATCTAATGAATTACATAAAAAAATAGAAATTTAAAATTTTTTGGAAATGACAATTTTTTATGGGTTATAGCACACGTTATTTTTATTAAAACAGCAAATTTCAAAAAGTTGCCGTCGGTGAACATTTCCGCGCCTTTTTTTACCTTGAATAAAATGGCGATGTTCTATCTAATAAATGGTGTAAAAATAACAGAAAGTTAGAAATGTTTAAAAATGAACATTTTTATGTGTTATAGCACCGTATTTCTCGCCAAAACAGTAAATTTTAAAAACTTGCTGTCAATGGCTGTTTTCTAGCCGTTTTTTAGCTTATATCAAATGGCGATATCCTATCTAATTAATGGTGTAAAAAATTTAAAATTTAAAAATTTTTTAAGATGACAATTTTTTGTGGGATATAACAAACGTATTTTTGGTAAAAGGTAAAATTTTAAAAAGTTGCCACTGGTGGACGTTTTTGTGCCTTTTTTGCACTCATATAGATTTTGATGTCCTATTTAATGAATGGTGTAAAAAATAGAAAGTTAGAAATTTTTAAAGATGACCATTTTTTATGGGTTATAGCACACGTGTTTTTCACTAAAACGCAAATTTCAAAAACATGTTGTCAGTGGCTGTTTTCGAGATGTCTTTTGAACACGTATCGAATGAAGATTTCCTATCTATTGAATGGTGTAAAATAATAGAGAGTTAAAAATTTTAAAAAATAACCATTTTTATGGGTTATAGCACACGTCTTTCTTGGTTAAAGCCACATTTGAAAAAGTTGCGTAATCGGTGGACAGTTTTGTGCCATTTTTTGCACTCATATCAAATGGCGATGTCCTATCTAATAAATGGGTTAAAAAATAGAAAGTTAGAAAAATTTAAAAAATGACCATTTTTGTGGATTATGGCACACGTATTTTTTACCAAAACGGCAAATTTCAAAAACTTGCCATCGGTGGCCGTTTTCGAGCTATTTTTTTCACACATATCAAATGGCGATGTCCTATCTAATGGATGGTGTAAAAAATTCGAAAGTTAGAAATTTTTCAAAATGACCATTTTCAATGGGTTATAGCACACATATTTTTGGTTAAAACGGCAAAATTTTAAAAAGTTGCCAACGGAGGCCATTTTCGTGTCATTTTTTGCACTTCTATCTAATGGAGATGTCCTATCTAATGAATGTTGCAAAAAAACAGAAAGTTAGAAATTTTTAAAAATGACAATTTTTTATGTGTAATAGCTCACGTATTTTTGACTAAAATGGAAAAGTTTTAAAAAGTTGTCGTCAATGGCCGTTTTTTAGCCATTTTTTGCACACGTATCGAATGGCAATGTCCTTCCTAATTAATTGTGTAAAAAAAGAGAAATTTAGAAATTTTTAAAATTTTTTTTTATGGGTTATAGCACACGTATTTTTGGTCAAAGTAGCAAATTTCAAAAAGTTGTCGTCTATGGCCGTTTTCGCATCGTATTTCACACTCCTATCAAATGGTGATGTCCTGTCAAAAGAATAGTGTAAAAAAACAAAAAGTTAGAAATTTTAAAAAATGACCAATTTTTATGAGTTATAGCACACTTATGTTTTACCAGAACGGAAAATTTTTAAAAAGTTGTCATTGGTTGCCGTTTTTTAGCTATTTTTTGCTCAAATATCAAATGGCGATGTCCTATCTAATGAATTATATTAAAAAACAGAAATTCAAAAATTTTAGAAATGACAAATTTTTATGGGTTATAACACACGTTTTTTTATTAAAATGGCAAATTTCAAAAAGTTGCCGTCAGTTAACGTTTCCGTGCCTTTTTACCTTGAATAAAATGGCGATATTCTATCTAATAAATGGTGTAAAAAAATAGAAAGTTAGAAATGTTTAAAAATGAACATTTTTTATGTGTTATAGCACACGTATTTCTCGCCAAAACAGTAAATTTTAAATACTTGCTGTCAGTGGCTGTTTTCTAGCCGTTTTTTTAGCTCATATCAAATGGCAATGTCCTATCTAATTAATGGTGTAAAAAAATTAAAATTTAGAAATTTTTTAAGATGATAATTTTTGTGGGTTATAACAAACATATTTTTGGTAAAACGGTAAAATTTCAAAAGGTTACCGTTGGTGGCCATTTTCGTGTCGTTTTTTGCACTCCAATCAAATGGTGATATCCTATCTATATAATGGTGTTAAAAAAAATAGAAAGTTAGAATTTTTTAAAATTGGCCATTTTTTATTGGTTAAAGCACACGAATTTTTGACAAAAATGGAAAAATTTTAAAAAGTTGTCGTCAATAACCGTTTTTTAGCCATTTTTTGCACACGTATCGAATGGCGATGTCCTTTCTAATTAATTGTGTAAAAAAAGAGAAATTTAGAAAATTTTAAAAGTAACAATTTTTTATGGGTTATAGCACACACATATTTTTGGTCAAAACGGAAAATTTCAAAAAGTTGCCGTCAATGCCCGTTTTCTCGTTTTTTTTCGCACTCCTATCAAATGGTGATGTCTTGTAAAAAGAATGGTGTAAAAAAATAGGAAGTTAGAAATTTTTAAAAATGACCATTTTTTATGGGTTATAGTACACGCATTTTTTACCAAAACGGAAAATTTTTAAAAAGTTGTCATCGGTTGCCGTTTTTTAGTTGTTTCTTGCACACATATGAAATGTCGATGTCCTTTCCAATGAATTATATAAAAAAATAAATTTAAAATTTTTTAGAAATGACAATTTTTTATGGGTTATAGCACACGTATTTTTTATTAAAAAGGCAAATTTCAAAAAGTTGTCGTCTGTGAATGTTTCCGTGCCTTTTTTTACCTCGAATAAAATGGCGATGTTGTATATAATGAATGGTGTAAAAAAATAGAAAGTTAGAAATGTTTAAAAATGAACATTTTATATGGGATAGAGCAAACTAAGTTTTTCAGATAAAAAGGTAAAATTTTAAAAAGTTGCCACTGGTGGACGTTTTTGTGCATTTTTTGCACTTATATAGATTCTGATGTCCTATTTAATGAATGGTGTAAAAAACAGAAAGTTAGAAATTTTTAAAGATGACCATTTTTATGGGTTATAGAACACGTGTTTTTCACCAAAAAGCAAATTTCAAAAACATGTTGTCGGTGGCTGTTTTCGAGATGTCTTTTGAACACGTATCGAATGGAGATTTCCTATCTATTGCATGGTGTAAAATAATAGAGAGTTAGAAAATTTTAAAAATAACCATTTTTATGTGTTACAGCACACGTCTTTCTTGGTTAAAGCGGCAACATTTGAAAAAGTTGCGCAATAGGTTGACAGTTTTGTGCCATTTTTTGCACTCATATCAAATGGCGATGTCCAATCTAATGAATGGGTTAAAAAATAGAAAGTTAGAAAAATTTTAAAAACGACCATTTTTGTGGATTATGGCACACGTATTTTTTACCAAATCGGCAAATTTCAAAAACTTGCCATCGGTGGCCGTTTTCGAGCTATTTTTTTCACACATATCAAATGGCGATATCCTATCTAATGGATGGTGTAAAAAATTTGAAAGTTAGAAATTTTTCAAAATGACCATTTTCAATGGGTTATAGCACACGTATTTTTGGTTAAAACGGCAAAATTTCAAAAAGTTGCCAACGGAGGCCATTTTTGTGTCGTTTTTTGCACTTCTATCAAATGGAGATGTCCTATCTAATGAATGTTGCAAAAAAACAGAAAGTTAGAAATTTTTAAAAATGACAATTTTTTATGTGTAATAGCTCACGTATTTTTGACCAAAATGGAAAAGTTTTAAAAAGTTGTCGTCAATGGCCGTTTTTTAGCCATTTTTTGCACACGTATTGAATGGCGATGTCCTTTCTAATTAATTGTGTAAAAAAAGAGAAATTTAGAAATTTTTTAAAAAAATAATTTTTTATGGGTTATAGCACATGCATTTTTGGTCAAAGCAGCAAATTTCAAAAAGTTGTCGTCTATGGCCGTTTTCGCATCGTTTTTCGCACCCCTTTCAAATGGTGATGTCCTGTCAAAAGAATGGTGTAAAAAAACAAAAAGTTAGAAATTTTAAAAAATGACCTATTTTTAAGAGTTATAGCAAACGTATTTTTTACCAGAACGGAAAATTTTGAAAAAGATGTCATCCGTTGCCGTTTTTTACACAAATATCAAATGGCGATGTCCTATCTAATGAATTATATAAAAAAATAGAAATTCAAAAATTTTAGAAATGACAATTTTTTATGGGTTATAGCACACGTTTTTTTTATTAAAACCGCAAATTTGAAAAAGTTGCCGTTGGTGAACGTTTTCGTGCCTTTTTTACCTTGAATAAAATGGGCGATGTTCTATCTAATAAATGGTGTAAAAAAATAGAAAGTTAGAAATGTTTAAAAATGAACATTTTTTATGTGTTATAGCACACGTATTTCTCGCCAAAACAGTAAATTTTAAATACTTGCTGTCAGTGGCTGTTTTCTTGCCGTTTTTTTAGCTCATATCAAATGGCGATGTCCTATCTAATTAATTGTGTAAAAAAATTAAAATTTAAAAAAATTTTAAGATGACCATTTTTTGTGGGTTATAACAAACGTATTTTTGGTAAAATGGTAAAATTTCAAAAAGTTACCGTTGGTGGCCGTTTTCGTGTCGTTTTTTGCACTCCAATCAAATGGTGATATCCTATCTATATAATGGTGTTAAAAAATAGAAAGTTAGAATTTTTTAAAATTGACCATTTTTTTATTGGTTATAGCACACGAATTTTTGACAAAAATGGAAAAATTTTAAAAAGTTGTTGTCAATTTGAAAAAGTTGCGCAATAGGTTGACAGTTTTGTGCCATTTTTTGCACTCATATCAAATGGCGATGTCCAATCTAATGAATGGGTTAAAAAATAGAAAGTTAGAAAAATTTTAAAAACGACCATTTTTGTGGATTATAGCACACGTATTTTTTACCGAAACAGCAAATTTCAAAAACTTGCCATCGGTGGCCGTTTTCGAGCCATTTTTTTCACACATATCAAATGGCAATATCCTATCTAATGAATGGTGTAAAAAATTAGAAAGTTAGAAATTTTTCAAAATGATCATTTTTAATGGGTTATAGAACACATATTTTTGGTCAAAACGGCAAAATTTCAAAAAGTTACCAACAGAGGCCGTTTTCGTGTCGTTTTTTGCACTCCTATCAATTGGAGATTTCCTATCTAATGAATGTTGCAAAAAAACAGAATGTTAGAAATTTTTAAAAATGATAATTTTTTATGGGTAATAGCTCACATATTTTTGACAAAAATGGAAAAATTTTAAAAAGTTGTCGTCAATGTCCGTTTTTAGCCATTTTTTGCACACGTATCGAATGGCGATGTCCTTTCTAATTAATTGTGTAAAAAAAGAGAAATTTAGAAATTTTTAAAAATAACAATTTTTTATGGGTTATAGCACACGTACTTTTGGTCAAAACGACAAATTTCAAAAAGTTGCCGTCAATGGCCGTTTTCGCATAGTTTTTCGCACTCCTATCAAGTGGTGATGTCCTATCAAAAAAATGGTGTAAAAAATAGAAAGTTAAAATTTTTTAAAAATGACCATTTTTAATGGGTTATAATAGTACACGTATTTTTTACCAAAACGGAAAATTTTTAAAAAATTGTCATCGGTTGCCGTTTTTTATCTGTTTTTTGCACATATATCAAATGGCGATGTCCTATCTAATAAATTATATAAAAAAACAGAAATTTAAAAAATTTTAGAAATGACAATTTTTTATGGATTATAGTACACGTTTTTTTTATTAAAACGGCAAATTTCAAAAAGTTGCCGCTGGTGAACTTTTCCATGTCTTTTTTAGCTCATATCAAATGGCCGAAGTTCTATCTAATAAATGGTAAAAAAATAGAAAGTAAGAAATGTTTAAAAATTAACATTTTATATGTGTTATAGCACACGTATTAATATTAATAAATGGCGATGTCCTTTCTAATTAATTGTGTAAAAAAAGTGGAATTTAGAAATTTTTAAAAATAACAATATTTTATGGGTTATAGCACACGTATTTTTGGTCAAAACGGTAAATTATAAAAAGTTGCCGTCAATTTCCGTTTTCGCGTCGTTTTTCGCACTCCTATCAAATTGTGATGTCTTGTCAAAAGAATGGTGTAAAAAAATAGAAAGTTAGAAATTTTTAAAAATGACCATTTTTTATGGGTTATAGCACACGTATTTTTTACCAAAAACGAAAAATTTTTAAAAAGTTGTCACCGGTTGCCGTTTTTTAGCTGTTTTTTGCACACATATCAAATGGTGATGTCCCATCTAAAGAATTATATTAAAAAAACATATATTTAAAAATTTTTAGAAATGACAATTTTTATTGGTTATAGCACACGTTTTTTTTATTAAAACGGTAAATTTCAAAAAGTTGCCGTTGGTGAACGTTTCCGTGACTTTTTTTACCTCGAATAAAATGGCGATGTTCTATCTAATTAATGGTGCAAAAAAATAGAAAGTTAGAAATGTTTAAAAATGAATATTTTATATGTGTTATAGCACACGTATTTTTCGCCAAAACACTAAATTTTAAAAACTTGCTGTCAGTGGCTGTTTTCTAGCCTTTTTTTAGCTCATATCAAATGGCGATTTTCTATCTAATTAATGGTGTAGAAAAAATTAAAATTGAGAAATTTTTTAAAATGACAATTTTTTGTGGGTTATAACAAACGTATTTTTGGTAAAACGGTAAAATTTAATAAAATTACAGTTGGTGACCGTTTTCGTGTCGTTTTTTGCACTCCAATCGAATGGCCGATATCCTATCTATATAATGGTGTTAAAAAATAGAAAGTTAGAATTTTTTAAAAATGACCATTTTTTATGGGTTATAGCACACGAATTTTTGACAAAATGAAAAATTTTTAAAAAGTTGTCTCTGGTGGCTGTTTTTAAGCAGTTTTTCGAACTCCTATCAAATGGCGATGTCCTATTTAATGAATCGCTTAAAAAAAATAGAAAGTTAGAAAATTTTAAAATAAACCATTTTTATGGGTAAGAGCAAACTAATTTTTTTAGTTAAAAAGGCAAATTTATAAAAAGTTGCAACTGGTGGACGTTTTTGTGCCTTTTTTGCACTCATTTAGATTTTGATATCCTATCTAATGAAAGGTTTAAAAAACAGAAAGTTAGAAATTTTTAAAAATGACCAATTTTTATGGGTTAGAGCACACGTGTTTTTTACTAAAACGCAAATTTCAAAAACATGTTGTCGGTGGCTGTTTTCGAGATGTCTTTTGAACATGTATCAAATGGAGATTTCCTATCTAATGAATGGTGTAAAATAATAGAAAGTTAGAAATTTTTAAAAATAGCCATTTTTATGAGTTATAGCACACGTCATTCTTTGTTAAAACGGCAAAATTTCAAAAAGTTGCAATCGGTGGACAGTTTTGTGGCCATTTTTTGCACTCATATCAAATGGCGAAGTCCAATCTAATGAATGGGTTAAAAAAAATAGAAAGTTAGAAAAATTTTAAAAAGGACCATTTTTCTGAATTATAGCACGCGTATTTTTTACCAAAACGGCAAATTTCAAAAACTTGCCATTGGTGGCCGTTTTCGAGGCATTTTTTGCACACATATCAAATGGCGATGTCCTATCAAATGAATAGTGTAAAAAATTAGAAATTTAGAAATTCAAAATGACCATTTTTAATGGGTTATAACACACGTATTTTTGGTTAAAACGGCAAAATTTCAAAAAGTTGCCAACGGAGGCCGTTTTCGTGTCGTTTTTTGCACTCCTATCAAATGGAGATGTCCTATCTAATGAATGTTGCAAAAAAATAGAAAGTTAGAAATTTTTAAAAATGACAATTTTTTATGGGTAATAGCTCACGTATTTTTGACCAAAATGGAAAAATTTTAAAAAGTTGTCGTTAATGGCCGTTTTTTAGCCATTTTTTGCACACGTATCGAATGGCGATGTCCTTTCTAATTAATTGTGTAAAAAAAAGAGAAATTTAGAAATTTTTAAAAATAACAATTTTTTATGGATAGCACACGTACTTTTGGTCAAAACGGAAAATTTCAAAAAATTGCCGTCAATGGCCGTTTTCGCATAGTTTTTCGCACTCCTATCAAGTGGTGATGTCCTGTCAAAAAAATGGTGTAAAAAAATAGAAATTTAAAAATTTTTAAAAATGACCATTTTTAATGGGTTATAGTACACGTATTTTTTACCAAAACGGAAAATTTTTAAAAAGTTGTCATCGGTTGCCGTTTTTTATCTGTTTTTTGCACACATATCAAATGGCGATGTCCTATTTAATGAATTATATAAAAAAAATAGAAATTTAAAAAATTTTAGAAATGACAATTTTTTATGGGTGATAGTACATGTTTTTTTATTAAAACGGCAAATTTCAAAAAGTTGCCGTCGGTGAACTTTTCCATGTCTTTTTTAGCTCATATCAAATGGCCGATGTTCTATCTATTAAATAGTTTAAAAAAATAGAAAGTTAGAAATGCTTAAAAATTAACATTTTATATGTGTTATAGCATACGTATTTTTCGCCAAAACAGTAAATTTTAAAAACTTGCTGCCAGTGACTGTTTTCTAGCCGTTTTTTAAGCTCATATCAAACGGCAATGTCCTATCTAATTAATGGTGTAAAAAAATTAAAATTTAGAAATTTTTTAAAATGGCCATTTTTTGTGGGTTATAACAAACGTATTTTTGGTAAAACGGTAAAATTTCAAAAAGTTACCGTTGGTGGCCGTTTTCGTGTCGTTTTTTGCACTCCAATCAAATGGTGATATCCTATCTATATAATAGTGTTAAAAAAATAGAAAGTTAGAAATTTTTTTAAAATGACCATTTTTTATGGGTTATAGCACACACTAATTTTTGACAAAAACGGAAAAATTTTAAAAAGTTGTCTCTGGTGGCTGTTTTTGAGCAGTTTTTCGAACTCCTATCAAATACCAATGTCCAATTTAATGAATGACTTAAAAAAATAGAAAGTTAGAAATTTTTAAAATAAACCATTTTTATGGGTTAGAGCAAACTAATTTTTTTAGTTAAAAAGGCAAAATTTTAAAAAGTTGCCATTGGTGGACATTTTTGTCCCTTTTTTGCACTCATATAGATTTTGATGTCCTATTTAATGAATGGTGTAAAAAACAGAAAGTTAGAAATTTTTAAAAATGACCATTTTTATGGGTTATAGCACACGTGTTTTTTACTAAAAAGCAAATTTCAAAAACATGTTGTCGGTGGCTGTTTTCGAGGTGTCTTTTATCAAATGGAGATTTCCTATCTAATGAATGGTGTAAAAAATAGAAAGTTAGAAGATTTTAAAAATGACCATTTTTATGGATTATAGGTTATAGCATGCATATTTTTGGTTAAAATTGCAAATTTAAAAAAGTTGTCGTGGGTGGCGATTTACGAGCCATTTTTTGCTAACGTATCAAATGGCAATGTCATATCTAATGAATGGTGTAAAAAATAAACAGTTAAAAAATTTTTAAAATGACCATTATTTATGGGTTATAGCACACGTATTTTTGAAAAAAACGGCAAATTTCACAAGGTTATTATATGTGGCCGTTTTCATGCCATCTTTTGCACTCATATCAAATGGTGATGTCCTATCTAATGAATGGTGTAAAAAAATTGAAATTTAGAAATTTTTTAAAATTGACCCTTTTTTGTGGGTTGTAGCACACGTATTTTAAGTTAAAACCGCAAATTTGAAAAAGTTTCCGTCGGTGGCTATTTTCGTGCCTTTTTTTACACTCGAATCAAATGGCAATGTCCTATCTAATGAATGGTGTAAAAAATAGAAATTTAGAAATTTTTTAAAAATGACCTTTTTGTGGGTTATAGCACACGTATTTTTTTGTTAAAATATCAACTTCTAAAAAAGTTGCCGTATATGGCCGTTTTCGTGCCTTTTTTACACTCTTATAAAATAGCGATGTCCTATCTAATGAATGGTGTAAAAAAATTGAAAGTTTAAAATTTTTAAAAAATGACCATTTTTGTGGGTTATAGCATACGTATTTTTGGTTAAAACGACAAAATTCAAGAAGTTGCCGTCGATGGCCATTTTCGTGCCATTTTTTGCACTTGTATCAAATGCAGATGTCCTATATAATAAATGGTTTTTAAAAAATAGAATGTTAGAAAGTTTAACAAATAACAATTTTTATGGGTTAGTACACGTATTTTTTAACAAAACGGCAAATTTCAAAAAGTTGTCGTCGGAAGACGTTTTCATGCTGTTTTTTGCATTCGTATCAAATGGCGATATCCTATCTGATAAATGGTGTAAAAAATAGAATTTTAGAATTTTTTTAAAATGACCATTTTTTATGGGTTTTAGCACATGTATTTTCGATCAAAACGGTAAATTTCAAAAATTTGTCATCGATGGCCATTTTCGAGCCGTTTTTTGCACTCCTTTCAGATGGCGATATCCTATCTAATAAATGGTGTAAAAAATAGAAAATTAGAAATTTTTAAAAATGAACATTTTTATGGGTTCTAGCACACGTATTTTTTACCAAAATGGCAAATTTCAAAAATTTGCCGTCGGTGGATGTTTTCGAACCATTTTTTTCACTCATGTCAAATGGTGATGTCCTATCTAACAAATGGTGTAAAAAATACAAAGTTAGAAATTTTTAAAAATTGCCATTTTTATGGGTTATAGCACACGTATTTTTTGTTAAAACGGCAAAATTTCAAAACGTTGCAATCGAAGGCCGTTTTCGTGTCGTTTTTTGCACTCTTATCAAATAGAGATTTCCTATCTAATGAATGCTGTAAAAAAATAGAAAGTTAAAAATTTTTAAAAATGACCATTTTTTATCGGCTATAGCACACGTATTTTTTACCAAAACGAAAAATTTTCAAAAAGTTGTCTTCGGTGGCCATTTTTTGGAGATTTTTTAGCTATTTTTTGTACACATTTCAAATGGCGATGTCCTATCTAACTCATTGTGTAAAAAATAGAAATTTAGAAAATTTTAAAAACGACCATTTTTACGGGTTATAGCACACATTTTTTTTGTTAAAACGGCAAATTTCAAAAAGTTGTTATCAGTGGCCATTTTCTTGTCATTTTTTGCACTCTTATCAAATGGAGATATCCTATCTAACTAATGGTGTAAAAAAACAGAAAGTTAGAAATTTTTAAAAATGACTTTTTTTATGGTTTATAGCACACGTATTTTTTACCAAAACGGAAAATTTTTAAAAAGTTATTGTCGGTGGCTGCTTTTGAGCTATTTTTTGAACACATATCAAATGGTGATGTCTTATATAATTAATGGTGTAAAAAAACAAAAAGTTAGAAATTTTAAAAAATGATCATTTTTATGGGTTATAGCACATGTACTTTTTACCAAAACAACAATTTAAAAAAAGTTGTGGTCGGTAGCCGTTTTCGTGCCATCGTTTGCACTCATATCAAATGGCCATATCCTATCTAATGAATGATGTAAAATATAGAAAGTTTAAAATTTTTAGAAAATGACCATTTTTTGTGTGTTATAGCACAAGTATTTTTGATTAAAACTGCAAATTTTCAAAATGTTATCGTCAATTGACGTTGTCGTACTTTTTTTGCACTCGAATCAAATGGCGATGTTCTATCTAATAAATGGTGTAAAGAAACAGAAAGTTAGAAATGTTTAAAAATTACCATTTTATGGGTTATATTACGCTTATTTTTCACCAAAACAGCAAATTTCAAGAACTTGCCGTTGGTGACTGTTTTCGAGCTGTTTTTTTCACTCATATCAAATGGCAATGTCCTATATAATGAATGGTGTTTAAAAATAGAAAGTTAGAAATTTTTAAAAAAGACCATTTTTATGGGTTATAGCAAATGTATTTTTGGTTAAAATGAGAAAATTTAAAAAAGTTGCCGTCAGAGGCCGTTTTCGTGTCGTTTTTGCACTCCTATCAAATGGAGATGTCCTATCTAATTAATGCTGTAAAAAAACAAAAAGTTAAAAAATTTTAAAAATAATCATTTTTTGTGGGTTATAGTGCACGTATTTTTTACCAAAATGGAAAATTTTCTAAAAGTTGTCGTCGGTGACCGTTTTGGAGCCGTTTGTTGCACACATATCAAATGGTGATGTCCTATCTAACAAATTGTGTAAAAAAACATAAATTTAGAAATTTTTCAAAATGAGCATTTTTTATGGGCTATAGCACACGTATTTTTGGTTAAAATGGAAATTTTCAAAAAGTTGCCGTCCGTGGCCGTTTTCGTATTTTTTTTGCAGTCCTATCAAATGGCGATGTCCTCTTTAAAGAATGGTGTAAAAAAACACAAAGTTAGAAATTTTAAAAATGACCATTTTTTTATGAGTTATAGCACACGTATTTTTACCAAACTGTAAATTTCAAGAAGTTGTTGTCGGTATCGTTTTTATGCCATCTTTTGCACTCATATTAAATGGAAATATCCTATCTAATTAATGGTGTAAAAAAATAGAAAGTTTGAATTTTTTTTAAAAATGACCATTTTTTGTGGGTTAAACCACAAGTATTTTTTGTTAAAACGGCAAAGTTTTAAAACGTTATCATCGGTGGACGTTTTCGTGCCTTTTTTTACACTCGAATCAAGTGGCGATAACCTATCTAATAATTGTGTAAAAAAAATATGAAGGTAGAAATTTTAAAAATGACCATTATTTATGGGTTATAAAACACGTATATTTGACAAAAATGGTAAATTTCAAAAATTTGTTATTGGTGGCCGTTTTCGTGCAATCTTTTGCATTCATATCAAATAGAAATGTACTATCTAATGAATGGTGTAAAAAAAGAAATTATAAATTTTTTAAAATGACCATTTTTTGTGGGTTATAGCACACCTATTTTTGGTTAAAACCACAAATTTTCTAAAAATGACCATTTTTTATGGGTTATAGCGCACGTATTTTTTACCAAAATGGCAAATTTTAAAAAACATGTCATTGGTGACTGTTTTCGAGCATTTTTTTTGCACTCTTATCAAATTGAAATTCCCTATCTAATGAATAGTGTAAAAAATAGAAAGTTAGAAATTTTTAAAAATAACCATTTTTATGGGTTATAGCACACTTATTTTCTTGTTAAAAAGGCAAAATTTCAAAAACTTGTCGTCAGTAGACGTTTTCGTGCCTTTTTTTGTACTTATATCAAATGGCGATGTCCTATCTAATGAATGGTGTAAAAAATAGAAAGTTAGAAATGTTTAAAAATGGCCATTTTTTATGTGTTATAGCACACGTATTTTTAACCTAAACGGCAAATTTCAAAAACATGTCTTCGGTGGCCGTTTTCGAGCCGTTTTTTGCACTCATATCAAATGAAGATTTCCTATCTAATCAATAGTGTAAAAAATAGAAAGTTCGAAATTTTTAAAAATAACCATTTTTATGGGTTATAACACACATATATTTTTTGTTAAAACGGTATAATTTCAAAAAGTTATCATTAGTGGACGTTTTCGTGCCTTTTTAAGCACTCAAATGAAATGATGATGTCCTATCTAATGAATTGTGTAAAAAAATAGAAAGTTAGAAATCTTTAAAACTGACCATTTTTATGGGTTATATCACACGCATTTATGACAAAAATAGCAAATTTCAAAAAATTGTCGTTGATGGTCGTTTTCAAGCCGTTTTTGAACTCGTATCAAATAGCGATGTCCTATCTAACGAATGATGTAAAAAAATATAAAGTTAGAAATT
This sequence comes from Ophiorrhiza pumila, assembly GCA_016586305.1. Classification (NCBI taxonomy): domain Eukaryota; kingdom Viridiplantae; phylum Streptophyta; class Magnoliopsida; order Gentianales; family Rubiaceae; genus Ophiorrhiza; species Ophiorrhiza pumila. Next base: position 1,658,257 of record BLIW01000007.1, read on the forward strand.
TTTAAAAATAACCACATTTATGGGTTATAGCGCGTATTTTTTCTTTAAAATGGCAAAATTTCAAAAAGTTGTCGTCGGTGGATGTTTTCGTGTCGTTTTTTGCATTCATTTGAAATGGCGATGTCGTATCTAATGAATGGTGTAAAAATAACAGAAAGTTAGAAATGTTTAAAAATGACCATTTTTTATGGGTTATAACACATGTATTTTTTACTAAAACGGCAAATTTAAAAAACTTGACGTCGCCATTTTCGAGCCATTTTTGGCACTCATATCAAATGGTGATGTCATATCTAATGAGCGGTGTAAAAAATAGAAAGTTAAAAAATGACCATTTTGTATGGGTTATAGAAAATGTACTTTGGGTGAAAACGGTAAAATTTTAAAAACTTGCCGTCAGTGGCCGTTTTTGTGTCGTTTTTTGCACTCCTATGAAATGGCAATGTCCTATCTATAGAATGGTGTAAAAAAACGAAAGTTAGAAATTTTTAAAAATGACAATTTTTTGGGTTATAGCACACGTATTTTTTACCAAAACGGAAAATTTTCAAAAACTTGTCATTGATGGCCGTTTTCGAGCCATATTTTATACACATATCAAATGGCGATGTCCTATATAATGGTGTAAAAAAATAGAAAGTTAGAAATTTTTAAAATGACCATTTTTATAGGTTATAGCACACGTATTTTTGGTAAAAGGCAAATTTTAAAAAGTTATTGTCGGTTACTGTTTTTGAGACATTTATTGCACTCATATCAAATGGCGATATCCTATCTAATGAATGGTGTAAAAAATAGAAACTTAGAAATTTTTAAAAATAACCATTTTTTTTGGGTTATAGCACACGTATTTTTTTGTTAAAATGTCAAATTTTCAAAAAATTGTCATCGGTGGACGTTTTCGTTCCTTTTTTGCACTCGTATCATATGGAGATGTCCTATCTAATGAATGGTGTAAAAAAACATAAAGTTAGAAATTTTTAAAAATTACCATTTTTTATGGATTATAGCACATGATATTTTACCAAAATGGAAAATTTCAAAAATAAGTCGTCGGTTTCCGTTTTCGAGCCTTTTTTGCACTCGTATCAAATGGAGATGTCCTAATGAATAGTTTAAAAAAATAGAAAGCTCGAAATTTTTAAAAATAATCATTTTTTTGTGGGTTATAGCACAAATAGTTTTTGGTTAAAAAGGCAAAATTTTAAAAAGTTGCCGTCGGTGTACATTTTCGTGCCTTTTTTGCACTCATATCAAATGGAGATGTCCTATCTAATGAATGATGTAAAAAAATATAAAGTTAGAAATTTTTAAAAATTACCATTTTTTATGGGTCAAAGCACACATATTTTTTACCAAAATGTCTAAATTTCAAAAACATGTCGTTTGTGGCTATTTTTGAGCCTTTTTTTGCACTCGTATCAGATGGAGATTTCCTATCTAATGAATGGTGTAAAAAAATAAAAAGGTGGAAATTTTTAAAAATAACCATTTTTATGGGTTATAGAACACATATTTTTTGTTAAAACGGCAAAATTTCAAAAAGTTATTGTCGGTGGACGTTTTTGTGCCTTTTTAAGCACTCATATGAAATGGCAATATCCTATATAATGAATGGTGTAAAAAATAGAAAGTTATAAATTTTTAAAAAGACTATTTTTATGGGTTATAGCACACATATTTTTTACTAAAATGGTAATTTTCAATAACTCGTCGTCGGTGGCCGTTTTCAAGCTTTTTTTTTGCACTCTTTTTTTTTAGGAGAACCTCTATTGCGAGGTGGGTTGCCACTCCCAATATATTAGATTCTTTTTGGGTGATGGATATACCCTAATATTCACCTTACAAAAAGTGCCCCACTTGATTGAACTTCCATTTACATGCATACTCCTAATGGAAATTTGATCAAATGGTTTACCAAATGTAAATGTAGAGTAATACTCCATTTACAGAATATAAATGCTCTGACCAAGCCTATTCTCTTACCATGGAATTCCTATTTATATTACAGTATGTCTAATAACACAAGTTATAGCAATTCCTTTGTTTTCATTCTCATAGAGCTGTTTTTTTGCACTCGTATCAAATGGCGGTGTCCTATCTAATGAATGGTGTAAAACAATATAAAGTTAAAAATTGTTAAAAATGACCATTTTTATGGGTTATAACACGTATTTTTAGATAAAGTGGAAAATTTCTAAAAGTTGTCGTCGGTGGCCGTTTTTGTGCCGTTTTTTACACTCATATCAAATGACGATGTTCTATCTAATGAATGGTGTAAAAAATAAAAAGTTAGAAATCATTAAAAATAACCATTTTATGGGTTATAGCATACGTATTTTTTTGCTAAAATGGGAAATTTTCAAAAAATTGTCGTCGGTGGACGTTTTCGTGGCATTTTTTGGACTCATATCAAATGGCGATGTCGTATCTAATGAATCGTGTAAAAAACAGAAAGTTAAAAAAAATTAAAATGACCATTTTTTATGGGTTATAGCACTTGATTTTTACAAAAATTGCAAATTTCAAAAACACATGTCGTCGGTTGCAAGTTTCGAGCCATTTTTTGCACTCGTATCAAATGGAGATGTCCTATCTAATAAATGGTTTAAAAAAATAGAAAGTTAGAAATTTTTAAAAATAAACATTTTTGTGGGTTATAGCACAAATATTTTTTGGTTAAGAAGACAAAATTTCAAAAAGTTTCCATTTGTGGACATTTTCATGCCATTTTTTGCACTCATATCAAATGGCGATGTACTATCTAATAAATGGTGTAAAAAAATATAAAGTTGGAAATTTTTAAAAATGACCATTTTTTATGGGTTATAGCATATGTAATTTTTACCAAAATGGCAAAATTTCAAAAACATGTCGTTTGTGGTTGTTTTCGAGCCTTTTTTTGCACTCGTGTCAAATGGAAATTTCCTATCTAATGAATGGTGTAAAAAATAGAAAGGTGGAAATTTTTAAAAATAACCATTTTATGGGTTATAGCGTACATATTTTTTTGTTAAAACAACAAAATTTCAAAAAGTTTTCGCCGGTGGAAGTTTTCATGCCTTTTTAAGCACCATATGAAATGGCGATGTCTTATCTAATTAATTGTGTAAAAAATAAAAAGTTAGAAATTTTTAAAAATGACCATTTTTATTTGTATAGCACACGTATTTTTGACAAAAATGGCTAATTTCAAAAACTTGCCATCGATTGCCGTTTCGAGCCATTTTTACACTCGTATCAAATGGCGATGTTCTATCTAATGAATGGTGTAAAAAATAATAAAGTTAGAAATTTTGAAAAATGACCATTTTATGGGTTTTAGAACACGTATTTTTTTACCAAAATGGCAAAATTTCAAAAACATGTCGTTTGTGGCTTTTTTTTAGCCTTTTTTTGCATTCATATCAATTGGAGATTCCCTATCTAATGAATGGTGTAAAAAATAGAAATTTAGAAATTTTTAAAAATAACCAATTTTATGGGTTATAGTACACGTATTTTTTTGTTAAAAAGGCAAAATTTTAAAAAGTTGCCATCGGTGGACGTTTTCATGTCGTTTTTTGCACTCATATCAAATGGCGATATCTTATCTAATGAGTGGTGTAAAAAACAAAAAGTTAGAAATGTTTAAAATGACCGTTTTTTATGGGTTATAGCACACATATTTTTTACAAAAATGGTAAATTTCAAATAATGTCATCGGTGGCTGTTTTCCAGCCGTTTTTTGCACTGGTATCAAAGGGGGATTTCCTATCTAATGAATGGTGTAAAAAATAGAAAGTTAGAAATTTTTAAAAATAACCATTATTATGGGTTGTAGCACACATATGTTTTTGTTAAAAAGGCAAAATTTCAAAAAGTTATCATCGGTGGACGTTTTCGTGCCTTTTTAAGCACTCATATGAAATGGCGAGGTCCCATCTAATGAATGGTATAAAAAATAGGACGTTAGAGATCTTTAAAAATGACCATTTTTATGGGTTATATCACACGTATTTTTAACCAAAATGGACAATTACAAAAACTTGTCGTCGGTGGTCGTTTTCGAGCCCTTTTTGTACTCGTATCAAACGGCGATGTCCTATCTAATGAATGCTATAAAAAAATATAAATTTATAACTTTTTAAAAATAACCATTTTTATGGGTTATAGCACGTGTATTTTTTGATTAAAACGGAAAAATTTTCAAAAAGTTGCAGTCGGTGAATGTTTTCATGCCATTTTTTGCACTCAAAGCAAATGGCGATGTCCAATCTAATGAATGGTGTAAAAATAACAAAATGTTTAAAAATGACCATTTTTATGGGTTATAACACATGTATTTTTGACCAAAATGGCAAATTTCAAAAACTTGCCGTCGATGACCGTTTTCGAGCCGTTTTTAAAAAAATCTAAAGTTTTACTTTGTTGACACCTTTCACAAGGATGAATGTTTACAAATGAGATGGGTGAAAAAACATTAGGGGAAAAACCAAAATCACCACAATTTTTTATTTTTCACTTTTTTTCCAAAATAAGTGTGTTATAACCCATAAAAAATGGAGGTTCGGTTAAAATTTTAACTTTAACTTTTTTAGACAATATTCACTAGAATCTGTGTTCACAGTCAAGGTGGGTTCAAAATACGGCAAAAAAAATCAAAATCAACGCGTTTTTAAATTTTGTCATTGTTGGCTTAAATACGTGTTATAGCCAATAAAAAGTGAAGATTTGGTAAAAAAATTTAAATTTCACTTTAATCACACCGTTTGCAAGGATGAATGTTCACAAATAAGGTGGGTGACAAATAATTTAGGGAAAATCCAAAATTAGCAAGTTTTTTTTATTTGTCAATTTTTTACAAAAAATGCATGTGTTATAACTCATGAAAAATGAAGGTTTGATTTAAATTTTAATTTTCATATTTTTATACAATTGTCACTTGAATACATGTTCACAATTGGGGTGGCTACAAAAAACATTGCAAAGAAAATCAAAATCAATGTGTTTTTCGATTTTGCCATTTTTTGCTAAAATACATGTGTTATAGCTCATGAAAAATTAAAATTTGGTAAAAAAATTTAAATTTCATTTTTCTAACACTGTTAAAAATGATACATGTTCACAATTGAGGTGGGTGAAAAAAACTGTAAGTAAAAGCCAAAATCACCCTTTTTTTTTACTTTGCCAATTTTTACTAATACGTGTGTTATAACCAATGAAAGATGAAGGTTTGGTTAAAATTTTAATATTCACTTTTTTACAATATTCAATAGAATGCATGTTCACAATTATGGTGGGTTCAAAATACGGTGCAAAAAAATCAAAATCAATGTGTTTTTGCATTTTACCATTTTTGGCTAAATGACGTGTGTTATATTCTATGAAAAACGAAAATTTTGTGATAAATCTAAATTTCACTTTTTTGACACCGTTCACAATGAGGCACGTTCACAATTGAGGTGGATAAAAAAATAGTTGGGAAAAAGCCAAAATCAAAAGGCTTTTTTGACTTTGCCGTTTTTTACCAAAATACGTGTTAACTAATGAAAAATAGAGATTTTGTTAAAATTTAATTTTTAACTTTTTTGACAATATTCAATAGAATGCATGGTCACAATCGCGAGTGCAAAAAAACTCAAAATCAATGCATTTTTTACTTTTTCAATTTTTAGTTAAAATACGTGTGTTATATCCCATGAAGAATGGAAATTTGGTAAAAAAAAATCTAAATTTCACTTTTTGACACCAGTCAGGAAGATACATGTTCACATTTGAGGTAGGTGAAAAAATATTAGGAGAAAAACCAAAATCAACAATTTTTATTATTTTGCCATTTTTTACCAAAATATGTGTGTTATAACCAATAAAAAATGAAGGTTTTGTTAAAATTTTAATTTTCACTTTTTTTGACAATATTCACTAGAATGCATGTTCACAATTGGGGTGGGAGCAAAAAATCAAAATCAAAGTGTTTTTAGATTTTGCTATTTTTAACTAAAATACATGTGTTATCCCATAAAAAATGAAAATTTGGTAAATTTCACTTTTTAAACACCGTTCACAAGGATACATGTTCACAATTGAAATGGGTGAAAAAACAGTCAATGAAAAGCCAAAATCAACACGTTTTTTTTTTACTTTGCCATTTTTTTCCAAAATACGTTTGTTATAACTCATAAAAATTAGTCTGTTTAGATATGTATTTTGTTTTGATAATTGAGAAAAATGAAGTCTCGGATTGCGTTATGCAAAAGACATATTTTTGTTTTGAGAATTGAGTATTTAGATATATAAATTTTATTTTTATTGATTTTTGTGTAACAGAATTAATTTATTAAATAAAGATTAAAACAAAAAGATTTTTTTGTAAATTGTTTGTCTTGACCGCTGCCGGTCAACAGCCGTTGACCGTCACTGACCGCTATTGGCTGGGTAAATTTTGACAACTTGGCTGGAATTTGGCAGGAATTCGACTGTCGGGTGCGGCCGTTGGTGGTAAGTGGCCTTTGATCAGCTGACCGCCATTAGTCAACCCAAAAAATAAAAAGAAATTAAAAATTTTAAAAGAATTCGAAATAAAAATGCCCCTATTTTCTATTTGAAAAAGTTGGAAATTGTTTTTTGAAAATTAGAAATAAACAACCATGGCATTTTGGACTTAGATGAGAAATGGGAAAAAATGCTTAATCCAAATAGAGCCTTTTTACTTTTTTTTTTTTACTTTCTTAATTAGCCAAATAGTGTAGTTTTGTTCTTTTCTTCATTAATGATATTTTTAAAAACTGTTTTACTTTTTATTTATTTTTGTTATAATTGATCCGTTTACATGGTTTTTATTGGGTGAGGAATAAAAAAAATTGGACAACTAACATCATATATATATATATTTAATAGTTTTTCAGATTTTCTCTGAAAATTCAAAGCCATAACTCATGAAAACTGAGATTTTCAAATCTTTTAAATTTTTATCATAATGTATCAAAACACATATTTTTATTAAGTTGTGAAAAAAAATTAAAAGTATGCATAATTTTCTAAAAAATTATAATTTAAATTAATATGTTTTTGGCAATATTTATACCAAACTCAAATTATTGCAATTATTCTTTCATTGGGAGATTTGAGTTTTAACTGCTGCTAAAATAATTCTTATACTAGTTGTAGTTTTTTTTTCCCCTTAACGTGCAGGAGATTAGGACTCGACTGCCTTTGTGGCCATATTTCATTCTCTGACAGTCAGCATAAATGTTTCAACCAAAAAAAAAGGCGTATAAATGTTTTGGGGTCATATTTCAAATGAAATTATTGAAACATAAATATTTCAATAAAAGTTTTGCCGATATTTTAAATGACATTATTCAAAAATACGAAGTAAAAAAGTTGTATGTGTATCTCCCGAGACCAAATCCTCTGTTAAATATTATTATGTCTTATTCAGTGTAATATTCAAAACGATGTAATTTCACTTAAACTAGGGACTAGAAACATAAATATCACTAAAATTATTTTACACTTATTAAACCCTAACCAAGAGATGTGTTAACCGTACTAAGTTGTTTTAATTTAAAACATAAAATAGGATAATTTTGAACAGAAAATATCATCTCAACTTTTTCACTCACTACCCCTAAAATTTTCAAATTTATACTATTTCCCTAAAAATATTATAAATTTTCAATGGAGTCCTTAGAACTGTGGTTCCTCCATTGTCCCCTCTGAAAGTATAAAAATGAAAAATGCTATCTGTCAATTAATTAGATATCCCTTTGTACGATAGAAAATTCTAAAGTTAAAAGCAAGAGACTGACAGAGAGTGTTCTGATTAACATGAATATAACAATGAATTAATGGAGATCGAATTCTTTGTATACCGTGTATAAGATTATCGTATTTTATTGGGTCAAATAATCAAAATAATGTCGTCTTACTAAAATTAAGAATTAAAAATAAAATTATCAATAAAATCAAATTTACAATTATTAGACTCTAACTCACATATAAATTACCTCTCCAACTTAATTTTAATTATAATTTTAATGAAACGATGTCATTATAATTATTAAACATAATAATATTTTGAGAAGAGGATCCCATATTGGATTAACGGAGAAAATCCAACAAGTTTAAGGAGTGAACTCAAGTGAAAGTGCATATATCAGTCGCTCGCGCATGTAGAAAATAATTATTAGAACGTATGTTTGTGATTCTAAATCTTAGTCATTAAGGCTCTCTACTGTCATCCCCCATTGTTCTAGGCTGGATGTATGGATGGATGATGTCCTCTTTTCTCAAAGTAATCCGCTTTGTCTGCTCGATGATAAAGTTTGCACTTCCACTTTCTTCTGTCTAATACTAAGACTAACAAATTTTTTTGTTTTTTTGGGCGTTCTTCATTTCAATGATTTCATGGTAACAGGGCGTTTTCAGACTTTGATGGGTCCACATTTCCTTGAAAAATGGTAGGTCAATGCAATAATCAAAACATCTCGGTGGTCTCTTGCAAAAAGGTTCTGAATCATAATGAATGGAATACTATAATTAATTAATTGTTCTAAAGCAGTAAACTCTTCTTAATTTCCCTTGTCTTTGTTTTTGCACTTGTGGCACATTTTTTTATTCATAGCGTAGAGTATGCATGCAGCTTTGCATGGAATGATGATTTATACGCGATGGCCGTAGGCCAGAGCCTATACAAAAGACACCAAAATATTCAGAATTATTACAAAGGAACAACAAAGCAGAATGTGATCTTTATAAGGATAAATAAACAAAATTGAAAGTACCATATTGGTCTTAGTGTTCACACAGTGGATACGGTTTTCCTCCTTTTTTGGTCATTGAAAGATTTAGTTATAAAATACAGCAATATAGCTTTTGTTGAAAATTGAAAGAAAAGCACGTCCCAATAATAGTCTTTGAGATAATAATTCATTCAACTTTATTAAAGAAGTATTCCTTCTTTTTACAAGTTGGTACCATCAATGAACAACCCACTCCACTCTCCACTCTCCACCTTTTTGAGTTTTTGTTTGCTTTTGCCATTTGCCATTTGCCATTTGCCATTTGCCATTTGCCATTTGGAGTATTACTTATTAGGGTCCATTTTATGCATGTGCTCCCATCCCCATGTCATATTGTAGCTTGGTTGGTCACGTTGGTGCCTCTAATTAAAACTTTCGATTTGTTTCTTTGCGTTTTAATGCTTGATCATTATTTCTATTGATTTTTCCAACGTGATGGCCCGTGCAATTTATGAGTATTAAAATTATTGAAAGGGAAAAAAAAAAAAAAGTAAGTGAAGATTGAAAATGTGAGCTAATTTTGAACAAAAATGATCACTGACCTTATAGAAAAAAGAAAAAAGAAAAAAGAAAAAAAAAACACTTAACTCACTTGTAGAATTCTTCAGCCAAAGCTAACGAAATAATCAAAGGATGATAGCAAAATCAGTTTGTCTCGTGTAAAATAATTTGACACATAAAACAGAAGTTAATCATAATTTTAACATATAATAAAAATAAAAAATTATAATCAGAATTTAAACAACTTTTAATTGCTCATTTTATATATAAAATATGAATCGGTTTATAGGGGTTTTGGTCTAGCAAAATATGTCACGTGAATACACATGGAGTTTTGATTTTTCAATTGATTTCCGCATGAAAATTTCATGAACAGTACTATACACTTCATTTGTTTTTCTTGTTTTTCCGGAACAGAAATTTGCTCACCTGTGACACCGACAAACCACGTGGCCAAATTACAACCGAAAATAATAATAATAACGAAAAATTCCGAAAACATATCATCATCATGTCCATGTTATATGAAAAGATAATCTTCTTTCCTGGTTGCTCTGTACTCACAGAGCAGGAACAAGTTTTAACATCTTCTTTTTTCGGGCCGTTCATGGTGAAAGTAAAGATGATGCCTGGCCCATATTTTTGAAGAAAAAACCCACATTTGACGCAGGCCCAAATGTATATGCTTTTATTGGGCTGTCACAAACTATGGAACCATCAAAACACTGACCCAAATCTAAAGCGCGTGTAATGGCCGGGACGACAAATGGACAAAAAGCAGCAGCGTCTCCTACGTTGTTGAATGTTGACGCAAGCTATGACTCGGAAAGTATTTCCTTAATCGGAAAGAATTAGGAGATGGCTTATCCCCCAAGCCACCCTCCTACTAGTATAAATATGTAAACATCGCGCCTTCTAATCCAATATTGGTATACGTTTATCATTGATTAAACGCAAAATCAAATCTCTATTGGAAAATTCCCAAATAATCTATGGAAGGCGGAGGAACGGAAGCTTTTCCAGATTTAGGGAGGCACTGCCAACATTCCGATTGCAATCAACTGGATTTTCTCCCTTTCAAATGCGTTGGCTGTCATAAATTCTTTTGTCTAGACCACCGATCCTACAAGTCCCACCATTGCCCCAATTCCGACCACAACAGCCGCAAGGTTGTGGTCTGCGATATTTGTTCGGCGTCCATCGAGACCACCGGTCTTGTGGATGACGACAAATCCATATTGGACAAACATCACGAGTCTGGGGATTGTGATCCCAACAACAATAAAAAACCCATGTGCCCTGTTAGGCGGTGTAAGGGTGTTTTGACTTTCTCCAACACCAACACCTGCAAGTATTGTCAGGTTAAGGTTTGCTTGAAACACCGTTTCCCGGCCGACCACTCCTGCAATCCTAAGATGTCGTCTTCTCCTTCTTCTGCATCGGCGTTCTTGGCTGCCTTAGCTCTAAGAAACGGACAAGATTGTGGGAACAAGAGTCGTGCTTCTTCGTCACCACGTCCCGGACCTTCAGTCAAATCTTATTGATTGATAAAGAATTATTTCTAATACTATGTCTCTCTTAACTTTCAATGGATTGTATCAATTTCTGAATGTAAATTTCTCTTTTCCTTAAATGATCCAAGATCTCTGCTTGTCACCTGCTATTACTTTATAACTAGTGCGTCCATGTTCTTTTCTTTTACCCCAACTATGTTGCATAAAAGTTGTTTCCTTGGTTAAACAAAGCTAAAAACAAAGAGGTTTTTAGAAATACTTTACCATGACAATATATACACTGCTACTGCTTTATGTAACCAACGTAAACATTGTTTTCAAACAACTGCAGCTGTTGAAAGCCACTTAAGACAAAGGGAAGAATATCACATTCTTGAGTTAAGTTTTTAGTAATTACATGATGAATTAGTCCAACGTCATACCCTTGAAGGAGGTCATGCCGTTGCTCGTTTAGATTGGGCCAACATTGCCAGGAGTATCTTCTTTCTTGGTCCCTGAAATTCATTAAACTTTATGACAATGTTTCATTGGATATGGCGAAGAAGAATGAATATGAAATACATGTGCTGTCAGCTCAGAGAAGTTCCTAAGGCCCCCATTAGAACCATAAAGAAGTTATTTTACAGCACTGAAGATGTCACAACTGATGCATTTAGAAAGTCAAATTAAAAATTTTAAAAGGAGTAAGGTTTAGCAACCCATAAAAGAAAGGAAGGAATCATAGAGCAATGTCAAGGTGGGAGGGAAATCAGCTTCCACTAGTGTATTATATTTTGTCTACAACCATCTAAAAATTCACGTTAAGAGTCATGGATAAAGTGTGTCGCCAATACTCAAAAGCTTAAGGCCATAAATGTGTAGTGTCCATCTCCAGCAACTTTAGGCAACTAACTGTTTCATTTCTGAAAGGAGCCTCAAAAGGTCATTTGCCTCACAATTTCCACAAAAAAAAATCCCAACTTCCCAGTCTCAAACTTTTAACGCAATCTCTTTTCCAGTTAACAATTAAATCCATAATTTTGAAGGAGAATATCTCCCTCTCTTGAATCACTAAGGTGTACTTCATTGCAGCACAGAAATTGCAAGGACAACATCATATCCAGCATGAAAAAGCAACATACCATTGGTATACCTAACTCCTTCAGGTCGCGATCTCCCATTTGCTTCAATGCAGCCATATCCACCTACAATGAAAAAAATTATACACGCCCTCAATGGACAAGCCTTATTTAAGTACCCACTACAGAAGTGCCACTTGCCAAATTTTGCATCCTTTTTCTTACTTATTTCCATGGTTATAACTATTCAGATGGAATCTGAATCAGGATGAATGTTGTGGATGAGCATAACATAGGGTGTCAGAGGGTGGGGACAATGTTTTTATTAAGTTTCTTTCTCAACTAAAACATGTTGCTACACAATACATGCCACGTGGAAAAGCTAAAAAATGACACTTTAGCAAATAAGACACAACTATTTCATGCCTCCTTGCATCAAAGTTACAGTTTTGTGCTTCATATTCAAGAAGTGACAAAAATCAATTGAAAAAACTCAACATCCCACAGCGATAGCAAAGAACAATACGAATGTTTGTCAGCAGCGTTCAAAGCAGCAAATTCCTTACCTCTTCAGCTTGAAAAAGGATGGCATACTTTCCCAAACCAAGAGCATTCAACAAGCTACTTACAGTGAGGTGTTCATCCTGCACAACACCAGATAAAACTGTTAAGAGGACATTAACAATTGTGCTTAAGAAGAGAAATCCAGGTAAAAGGAAAAATAGCCAAAATAAAGAAGTAATTACACAACCATTCAAACAAATAAGTACATTATGATAAAATGGGAAACTGAAGGGACTAGTGTGAAATCTTCTTGGAAAAAAAAAAAATAAAACTAATCTGAACCAGATAACTTAGACAATCATTTGACTAATGGGGGCTCCTGGCTACAAACTTTTTCGTAAGTATCCATATGAAAAAGTATATTTATCTTCTTAGGTCCACAAATGAAAGACAGCAAATCACTCAATTTTCAAGCTCAGAACCTACTTTACCTCTTGAAGAAATAAGCACATGTTAATAGCTTAAATTAAACAACATTAATGTTGCTCTTTGAACATGGCGTTTTCATATATAGACCACATTTGCAAAGTAACATTTAACGATGAACTACTTTCTGTTTTTTTCAGGCAGAATATTGTGCTTGGCTTAGACAGTGAGATGCAGTAAGTAGGTTCTTACAAGGTATGCATTTTTCAGCATACTGCAACTTGCCGGTGGAAATTCCTTCAGAGACTTGGAAGGATCCAGGCTGGTCCTTGTGCTTGCCGTCATGACGTTTATTCGTGAAGGGCCCTTCAAACGAGAAGGATCAAATAGTTCAGTTCTTGAAGCAAAACTTGGCACTGGTGATGGAAGTTGCAGCACTTCACCCATTTGTCTCAAGGTTGGCATGCTGCCAGAAATTTGGAGAACTCTGTTTGGGGATTTCAGTCTTAACCCATCCATAGTAGAAGAGCTGTAAGAAGTTCGTAATGATTCCATCTGCAATGACTGACCAGCTCTTCTAATTGGTGGAGCATTACTCAAAAGAAATCTTTCAGGCACTTCTGAAGATTGAATAGTCCTTGAAATCTTCTCCCTCAATTCTCTCTTCTTCCGATCCTCCTTTTCTAGCTCAATTCGCTTAGACAGTCTTTTGTGCAATAGTTTCAGGCGGAGATCAGTTCCGCTAACCCGATAGCATCACGTAGCAAATTTAGTTGAAGAGAAAATTATTAGTCTGGATAGACAAAAGATGTGAGAACAGTTACGTAGTAAAAACTGACCCGTTGATGTTACTACCAGCATCAATGTGACCAGAACTCCTCCCAATCATACCCACCTGCAGTCTGAAAAGGTGAAATGACACCCATAAGAAACCAAATCAGCACTAGTAATGTACCCCAAGAAAAACTTAAACAGCCTGATTCACAGTTACAGAAAAGAAGAAAAATTTTATGCTGTAGAACCCTAAAACACAAAATGACATTGTTATTCCTATAACGGAATCCCATAATGCAAGGTCTAAAACATTCAGAGACGATATCCCATATACAGTCTTTAACCTTCCTCAATTGTTGTTCTAATAACAAGTATTTTCGAGCTCAGCTCTTAAAGGAATAATCAACAGAACAATGGGGAAAAGTGCGAACCGTTTTGCAGAGTAGAAAAAAGAATCTTCAGCATTGGTGTCTGCCCCAGATCTTTTGCTTCCTGATAATGTGGGCGTATCACTACGATAAGCATCAAAGTTGTCCGACGGCCTTTTTACCACCTTCTGCTCATAAAGAACAAGAAAATATTGAACTGACAACAGAAGTTGAAAAACTTTGTTCCTTGTTGTAAAAAACTTCGAAACAAAAGAACGGCCTACGGCAACTAAGAAGTTGAACTCTTGATCCAAACACATGGTGTAACATAGTACATAGAGAAGAAAAGGAGAAAAATCCCTAAACTACAAGATCATACGATGTTTCACCAAACCCAAAAACAGAAAACTGAAGAAAAGTAAAATACAAGATGAGAACATACTTGGCCAGAGCGTCCCAGGGTGATGGTCACCTGGGGTCTCGCCGCCATGGTTTGATCTTTGCTTCCCCCTTCTTTAAACTTCACCAACCCAAATCAAGAAGTGTAAATTCCAAATTGGAAGAACGAAAAGAGAGAGAGAGAAATGCAAGTCCTAAATTCTAAACTCGTAACTCGGGGGTGGACTCACCAACTGAGAAGTGAGAATTGGTGAAGCTTTACATGGTGGCGCCGGGGCGGTCGTTCGAGGCTTTGTTAACCGGTGAAGCCCGGTACAGGGAACAAAATTGGGCGAAATCTTTTCTTTAACTGGGTAATTTGGAGAAATTATTTCAAAACGATACGAAAATGTTTAAGAAAATTTTCTGAGAAATTATGGTATGTAGCTTTTAAGTAGATTGGATAGCTTCACTAAACTTAATAATTCATTCAATAAGCATAATTATCATATTAATACGTTCAGATCATGTTCGTGGCACTGTCTTTTCTTTTACACAAAATATTGAATCAACCAATCGTATTACGACTAAATCGTGTTATTCCATACCCAATTTGCAACCTCAGTAGAATAATAAAATGTATCAATAAAGACAAGGATATTCGTTGCTGCTCAGTTCGAAGGCAACTTATTGTAAAAAGAAACACAAATGTTGCATAAAATCAATTGTCATTGAAATTCCCGTGATGGGGCCGCCAAAGCGATGAACTAGTAGTATACTTTGGAATAAAATTGCGTATTTTCTTTAGTATTTTGGAAAAAGATGTTGCATATGCATAGACGCTACTGGAAAATTTTTCAAGCGGCGACTGTTGTAATTAGCACGCCCAAGCACTGTACCCATACAAGTTAACTGATTACCTCTAAGAAGGTTTGAAAATTTCGGCACATCAAAACGTTACAATGCTATTGTTCAAGATTTGAACACATTTATACAGAGGAAACAATTCAGTAGGCAAGTCTTTACAACATGAAACATCACATATTTGCAGTGGTTTCTCTAATCTCCTCCACCGTAATGGTCTGCACAGCATTAATGACATATGAGAAAGAAATAATGACAGAGTTTCGGCATGAAACTTTATCAGTCCAATCCTTTCCTTTACAAAATTATAAAGAAATAATACTGAGAGTTACCTGTTCCTTCCCAGCAAAATCATTTTCAGGTGTAAGAAAAAGCATGCAGTGGCACTCCTTCCTGCCCAAATGATCTCACAGTTAATAGAACATTGAATCCAGCTTTGCTATCACAGAGCTTCAGGAGACAATTGTTAGCAAACTTTGAGACAGTGAGTTGTATCATCTTCATTATCCTTTCAAAACCCTCAAATTTAGCAACCAAGTCATGTAGGAAAGCACATCTAGATTTTTAAGAACATACTAAGTTTTTTATTATTTTTTTACCCATCCTCCTCAACCATCGCTCACAAACACATCACATGCATTCCCCAGGTTCTCGCATTCGATACTCGGGTATCCATGGCTATCAGCCTTCACTCAACCTCAAACAAATGCGGATGGTCATGTTAGTTCCTCTATTCAGTTTCTTCATGCTTTCCTATGTTTGTTTTACAGTTTGAGCACAAGTCTCTCAAAATAACCATCAAGGATTGTATTTGTTATTTTAGTTAATCATGGTCCTGAATAGTGTAGAATGAGTCCACATTACATAGAATAAATAAAATCAACAGATAAATATGGAAGGTAAAGAAACCATCCGCACTCCCTTAGAAAAAGAGTATAATAAATCATATTGATAATGCTGAATATTGGAATGCACCCTTCAGCCGATGTGTTACCTCTCTCTCATGGGAACACAAGGGCAGTTCCAAAAGCCCTGCTGCGCCTCTGCAGCTTTATCATCATAATGCCTGAAATTGCAAAAGCAAAACATCCAGAATGCTTCTTCTCATGTTTTCACTAATATAAAAAGAAAAGGATCAGAGAGAGTCACGTATATCTCTAGATTGCTTACTAACCTACAGGGGCAGAGTGGTGCACCTAATGAATCCCTGTGCTCTGCCAATCCCTGACAACATTCAATAAAGAAACTACTGAATTTCTGGTAAATGCCACATGCAATGACTTCAAAGAAGATCAATAAAATGAGAAGTGGTAGTTGGAGGGGACAAGAGTGGTAATCCCAATTAGATTATAACATCATTATCGATCGAGTGAACTACAATTCAAATAAAGGTGCAAATATATCATCAGAACAAAAGCTCAAATCTATCGACTTTGCATCGGTGAATGCAAAATCACACAAAATCTTCTCCTTTCCGTTTCTTATAATCCTTGAAGCATTTACTTTTGTGAAGGGTAAAGAATTGGCAGAAATAAAAATATCTAAACACAAATAAAAAATGATGAGTAAGCGCTAACTTCAGAAAAAGTAAAGCCTAGAGAGGATTATCTTTCAAATCTACAAGCATTTCTAACAAGAAAAGTTACTGAAGGACGATAAGAAATCCAAATAAACAGCAGACTCAATAACAAAAGTGCAACAGAAAGGAACTTCATTGCCGAAAGTGCAAGAGATCCTAAGATGCAGTAATTGCATTTAAGATATGCTTACACTAAAAACTACACAGGAAGCAAAAGAGCACATCCTTTACTCAAGAACCAACTCCATGTTTTAACCTTTGCATATCCCTAATTGGAACATAATTGAACAGGGTCGTTAGCTACTCTCCTGTATTCTCAGCTTAGAGTAGCTTAGCTTGTCCTTCTTGATCTTTCATCTTTGCTGTGGAAGTCACTCAAACTAGCATGTAAAGTTTTCTAACAAACAATTCTCCTTTACAAGTTCGGAAATGACCGACATTATCGTGTCTAAACTTACCTAGGATGCAAGTGTTGGTACACGGGGACAAGAAATTGGGAAGTTTCACTTACAAGAGAACACAAGAAACAATTCAGAAACATGTAACTCATAAATGCATTCCTCTTATTTAAACATGTATCAATAATCATCAAAAAAACATTCATCCGCAAAAACATATTCCTGGGCAGAACATTGACAGAAATGATAGCTAACAAGGCCGAATACAGTCAAAGAAGCACATGAATTGCCATATAATTAGACGGCCAAAAGAAGTACCTTGATGACCACAGAAGTAACCCCTTTGTCCATACAGAAATAAGTTCCGGACTTACGAGCATACTGTTCCGAGAACTTTCTCATTACTTCCACCGATTTGTCCGTTGGTTCCACTGCAAATTCATTTTTCCAATTCAAAATCTCCAAGTTACAACTTTGAATAGATTCATCCCAAATCTCAATTTTCGGGTGAAAAATTTACATGAACAATAAGTGTAGTCGACACATTACTTAAGCCTAAAAATCAAAGTCAAAACCAAAAAGCGGCTAAAAAAAAAAATGAAATCATAATGATTTCCAGGCAGAACCAGATGAGGGTGCAGTGCATTACCTTGAGCTAGCGTGACGGTGGAGTGACGGGAAGGTCTTGAAGGAGCAGGGAAGGATGAAACGGTAAAGCCGACGGCGTAGGAGGTGGACGCCTGAAGAGCTGTCATGGCGGAAACCGAAATTTGTGTTTGCTGATCGTGCTTAGGTAACTGCAGAAAATGCAACAACAATAATCAAATGTTTTGTTGGCCCAGAACCAGAAGGATTTATATTGTAATAATTCCCAATCCCGAGGGAGGGAGTGAGGGAGAGCGGTTTGTATGGTCTTAAATAAAATGAGCTGAAAAGATCTTTTCGGCTTAAGTTTTCACGACGGCCACACACGTTGGCAATTTCCGCCACTAAAATTTGTTGTCTTAACCGCAATAATCCAACCCAGATTTCTTCAAACCCGGGTTTAAATATCTTTCCAGAATCCACAGTGGATTGGACCGGACTGATGTAGAAAATGGGCCTCAGTCCCAATGTGTTCATGCTATGCCTAATAAATCTTGTGGAGAATTGATAGTAAGAGTGCAAATGCAACCCCCACTTGTGTAGTTTGGTGAGAAATGTGTATTAATAAAATAGACATTAGAGAAAATCATGCACGGTATAATATAATTTGAAAAATAAGAGACTTGCTAAATCGAGCGTGGAAATACACTTTGAGTCACTTTTGAGGAGAAGAAAATACATGCACAGATTCTTTAGCAAAAATGAGTTTATGTATGCGATTGGGAGTTACTTTTCTAACTGATCCTCTTGATGTAGTTAAATCGCTAATGGCAGCAAATTTAATGCATATCAACTTGTAAAAACGACATTTTGGTCTCCTTTCCCTTACCGAAAAAAAAAAAAAAGCAGCATAGACATTAGACACAAAATGGGTAAAGTTATTTTTGAGATTATGCAAAGAGTTGCCGCAATTAAAAATGATTTCAGACTATCGTGCAAGAGAAACGGGGAATGTAAGAGCTATCGGGCCAGATAGAGATGAGTCAAGTGTCGACATCACATGAAGTACAACTTTGGATACCGCATGAATGGAATATCAGCCCATGCCCTCCGTGCAAAGATTTGTAGCAGTACATGAACAATATTGAAATGAAATGTCCCTCTCTCACTCCACTATCCATTACAGTCTCCACTTGAGAACTGGAAAATCTGAAAATGTATCATTATCTCCTTTCTCTATATATATATATATATATGCTTTTTAAATTTAGAAGCACGAATCGTGTAGAAAGAAGAAGTTCTTGTGCCTAAATTATATATCATATCATAAATCTTCTTCAGCCCAACAAATACCCCGTACAACCCCTGTCCCCCATTTAATTTGGAAAACTCTATAATTGCATAGTAAGTCCATTTGCCTAAGACCGGTCCACCACCACTGCATGCCGCATGGAGTAGTATAAAAATATTATATGTCCTAAATATGAAAAACGAAAGGAACATTAGCCATCTGAAATCCAAAACCGGTGATGATAGGTTGACTTGAGTTAAAGGCTCATACTTGATATTCCTGTCAGTCTTAACTCTTCAACATTATTTCTACTCTGTTTGCTAGCTTTTTACTTTTTACTTTTAACCTGCTTTATTATCCCAAAATGGTCGTATAACATGGAGGCATTACCAATGCTAGCTTTTGGGCTTATTTAAGGCTAACATTTCAGCTCACAACCAAGTCGAGGTTCCCAAGCAAGACTCCTGTATTGTTAATCTTGAAACAAAAGATACAACCGGAACCGGCCGGTTGAAATTGCAATTCTGCTGCCATTCCAAATTCAAACTCCAAACATCTTCCGCATTTTACTGTTTATTACGCTGTTTTAACCATGCATACTCCATCTTTTCCAAAACATTCCTAGTTACCGTTTCATAAAGTTAACTGTATAACATCCACACAGCGTTAAAAGTGTGCTTACATAATCAGTAAATGGTGTCACAAAAAAGGACCAAATTAAGGCTAATTAAAGCTAGTCAACTCCCTCGTACAATAGTAGAGTTAATCGTAAGTTAAATACTAAACAACGTACAGAACATTGGACATGAGAGCCTGAAGATTGCCCAAGGTCGGCTCAATACATTTATTTTTTACTTTGAATAAGGGAACTGGATCCTTAATTTCTTCTAACTTGCAACTTAAGCCTTTAATTTAACCATACATAGTTGTTGATTTATTTTTATGTGAATGATGAGCTTAGCTAGCCGGAAGAGTAGCTTCAATATCCGTATGCCATCAAGCATGCATTTAAAAGAGAGGTGCTAAGAAGGAAAAGCTCATCATAGAGAATTAATGCCCAAGTAGAAAACTTCCTAATTAATAAGATATATACTTTATCTGCTAGCTTAATTTGCAATTCTCCTGTATAGTTTACACTGCTTCTCATCAAAACTTAGCCTATGTATGGTGGTGTGAATTTTAATGATTTATTTTACAAAATCAAAATGTCATTTTTGTTTTGTTCATTTTTTTTTTCTATACAAAATTTTAAAATAAAAAACAATGTTACATTAATTATTTTGCTACAGTATTTTTATAATTGAATTTTAAATTTTAATAATAAACAACTATTTCTAGCGTAATTCCTACAAAACAAACTAATAAAATATTAATTCAAATTTAAATATTCAAACTTTTATTAATAAAATAATTTCTTATACAAATATCAACAAAACAAAATCATTAATCCAAACACGTACTCCCAAAATATTCTTTTTTATAACAAATCCCAAAAAAAAAATTATAATAAAACTAAAAAACACTCCATCCAAACTGAGCTTTATATCGATGAGTGCATAGATTAAAAAATCAACAACTCGTGACAAAAAGTACCATTTGAGAAAATACATATTACTTTAATAACAACACAAAACTAATGAAAAAAAAAAAAAACTAATGAACAGTAATGTGGATTTAACTGTGTGTAAGTTGAAGAGCACATTGCATCATTTAGAGCAAATTAATATATAACACTGATCTAATAAACATTTAATTTCCTTTTTCCTCAAGAGTACTTTTAAACTTATCTTAGCTCTCTCTTCCCCAAAATGGCAACCTAGCTCCCGTGTTTAAGTAGTTTGTGTATTTTCTTGTATCAAATAGCAGAATGCATGTTTGTATGCATAACAAGAGAGGAGGGTTTGGAATAATGAAGTATTCTTTTTTTTTTTCTCCATTTCATTTCCAACTTTGTTTCGAGAAATATAATCCCCAGCACACAGTTTCAACTGGCTACTACAGTTGTTTAAACTTAAACTTTCTCACCAAGCTCACCTAAATCTAATTTTAACAAAAAGGTTCCAATTAATGACGGTTAGGAAAGAAAGAGGGAGAAAGTATTTAGGGGTTCATCGAGATTAGTTTATTGTATTATTAGCATAAATTAAAAGATTCACGAGTAGTATATAGTTTCACTAAATAGTCAAATAAAATGATACTCCTACTTATCTACAGTATCATTTTTAAGTGTTTTGTGAGATAGGTAAAATGACTAAAATCACTCTAATTAATACTGATAAACATCAAAACTTATAATTAATGCATGTAATAAAAATGCTTGTAATTAATACTCATAAATTTTACAATTGTATTTTTACCTTAAAACTACATTTAATTTGTAAAATTAATAAATATCTAAAATGTCACTTAAATATGATAAGAGGGAATATATATATTTAAGTACATAGTTCATAATAAGAGTTAATTGTCAAAGCATATATAAATAAAAAACGTATGCGGCCAATACTCCCTCAATTCCTTAATAAGTGTCATTTTAGCTCACATTTTTTGTTCTCAAATAAGTGTCATTTTACAAATATCAATGCAAAAAGTCTAAAAAGTTTTACTTTTACCCTTTGTCTCATTTATATATGTAATGCCATTTAAAAGAATAAATAGAAAATTATGATTATAAATATGAATAAATAAGAGAATTTATCATTTTTCTTAATTACTCTCTCCGTTCTTTTATAAATGTCGTTTGGACTAACTTTTTCTGTTCTTAAATAAGTGTCATTTTACAGATTTCAATATAAAACATTTACTCCCTCCGTTCTTTTATAAATGTCGTTTGGACTAACTTTTTCTGTTCTTAAATAAGTGTCATTTTACAGATTTCAATAGAAAAAATCTATATAGTACCAAGTTTACCCTTTGTTCCATTCATCTTTATGATATGATAAACTCTTCAAAGTTCCATTTTCCCATAAGGAATTAAATAAACTCTTCAAAGTTCCAAGTGCAACCCAATATAGAGTATTAAAGTCAAACTCTTCAATTGGGTTATAAAGTTGGAGTAAAAAAAAGATGATACTCTCTCCGTATTATTGGTTATTGAAAGTTGTAGAAGAAGATATTATGATTAGTAATACAAGAATAGATAAGAATTACTAATACAAGTAAGGGTAAATAAGATAATTTATCCATTTTTTTAATAAGTGTGAAATTGACTCAAGCGACATTTAAAAAAGAACGGAGGGAGTATATAGTACCAAGTTTACCCTTTGTTCCATTCATCTTTATGATATGATGATATTAATTAGAGACTTGTCCATTTTTCTATAAGGAATTAAATAAAGGTAAATAAGATAATTTATCCATTTTCTTAATAAATGTGAAATTGATTCAAGCAACATTTAAAAGAACGAAAGGAGTAGTATGCAACATCTACAAAACTAAAAACACACTTATTAAAGTGGTGAGGGAGTACATACTAGAACATACATAGAGAAGTATTTATCTTGGTTTTAAGTGTGAAACGAGTAGGAAGTTGAAAAGTGAGCAAGTAATAGTGGGAATTAGATTGTACCTACGGCTAGCGCATCATCAATCTCTCATATCTCTGCAGTCTGCACATATGAATCATTTTAACCTAGAGAGTCTCAGATATTCAGATTGTACCTACGGCTATAAGTGTTCATATCTATACATAGTCCAGGTAAACTTCACTACTACTCTAATTAATTACTACGTTACTACACTGCTAGCTCAAAGGTTAGCTTAAACGTTAATTTGTGGACTTTGATAAAACTTTCAATACGCACGCACGGAACCCCACAATTAACAACAAGTTGAAGCTTCATCCACATACATGCCATTATGTGTCCAACCATTGAATCCACAACCATAAATGAAAGAAAGAATCAAAGAAATCTTGTTGGCTATTGCAGAAATATCAATTATGTAGAAGATAAACTGCAGGTTGATGGCTAGACTCGTAATGAATATATTTTTCCATTAGGATGTGATGATTGGAAATTTCTTTCAAACACTCGCAATGATCATCATTCACCATCCATCTAATCCTATACTTGTTCTTGTTGCCATACCAACTATTTTCAACTAATCCCTTTCTATAGAGAGGAGAGATTGAAAAGCATAAAGTAAAAAAGTTTGCAAACCCTAATTAGCGGCGGCAGAAGAGAAAACTCCATCAATACTATAGCTAAAGAAACGGTAACCCATCAAGTCATGAACGGTGAACCTATATATATATACAACTTTTATATATCTCTCTCTAGCTGATCACAAGTACTAGATCTTGAGGATGATTAAACGAGAGAGAGAGAGAGAGAGTACTGTGTGTAGTGACAAACAAAACGCCAGAAACTTTTGAACAAGCACCAGGGAGAGGGAGTCAGAGTTAAACAGCGATGATGGAGAAGGCCAGTTTGTGTTCAAAGAAGTGAGTTTCGTGAATTGATGAAAACGCGTATCTAATTACAACAGATAACAACGAACAAAACACATTCATTCGATATATACTAATTAATGGGCAATGGTTTTCTTCACCCGAAACAACAAGCGATGAAATCATCAGATTCATAAATCAAACAAACAAAAGTACAGTAAAAGCAAGCTTGCGTACCACAATATCGTCTTCTTTGGACTTCCAAACTTCCAAGCAAAAGTCTAAATATATAATAAGCAAATTCACAACCACGAAATACATATTTGTCTAACAAGATCTGTTACTTTTAATTAAGTTCAAACTGCAACGACAGACACATCCATATATACCATTACTATATATATATAGAGAGAGAGATAGAGAGAGAAGGAAAGAGAAGCAGCAAGCTAGATAGTAAGAAGAGGCAGGTATATAGAGTAGTTTTTAGCTTGATCTAGCAAACTAACGAGCGTCGGACCAGGATGCTTGATTCCCCCAAAAGCCAAAAGAAAGATCATGACTTTGATCAAAGTCTTCGACCTTTAGAAATTGCAGTAAGAATTAAAAGACGAAGATCTTGGGTATTGAGTGCTTAAGTTGAAACCTGGAGGAGTTTGGTCCTCGTGAATTCCATCGTCAGCGAAAAACTCGTGATGATGATGATGATGACGATGTGCAGCTTTGTAATTGTTTTCAGCAAGTTTCTTTTTCAGCATATTATTAGTGATTGAAGGTAGTGGTGAGAGTGGTAATGATGAGGGTTTGAGTTTTTCAGCGTGGTTAAGGGAACAATGATGGCACTGGTGGTGAAGGTGGTGGGGTGGTACCGTGACAGAGAACATTATGATTACTTTTGGTTTCTGGCGTTGAAAGAAGATGACTAGATAGACATAGCTCTCAAAGCTACCAAGCCAAGAGTTGAAGATAGAGAGAAATCATTTCTCCAAATGTTTTCGTGCACTCTCTTTCCTTGCCCCTTATATTAAGAGGCTTATTATACACACACACACACACACACTCACTGCTTTGTTTCTTGTGTTTTTTTCTTTCTGATAAGGTGAGAGAATTTGTGCAAAGAAACAATTATTACCATTATTATTATTATTATTATATGAGCTTCTCAATTCAAACACACACATGACACACCACACACTCTCTCGTCTTATATCCCCCACCTTTCCGTGGCGCGTGACTTTGAAACTCATATATTTTATTTATTTATTATAATTAAAAAGGGTAATGGAGCATATGTAGACAAAGAAAATGTATAAGATTAATTTGAAAATCAAAGGAAAAAGAATAATGTAATGGAGCATATAAAATGCGGTTGTCCAAATATTTCTCCTAAATTACCATAAATATCTTTGCTTTATTTAAAAAAAAAAAGAGAAAAAGGAATTTTATTGATGGGGAAAAAAGAGAAAAAGAATTGGATGAATATCAAAAATAAATAATCATTGTTGAGGACATGCAAGAAGAGGGGATTATGTATTTAATAAGCTATATATGAAAGCGATAAAAGTTACTTTCTCCCTTTGCCTTTAATTTTTATTATTGCTCTTCCTTTCGTATTAACTATTCATCCTACACTCTTTTTCTTATAGGGTTCATTTAGAGCAATTAATTACACAAATTATAGTATATTACGTCAATATTACCAACTACACCTGAGATTTTTGTTTGTTGTGAATATTGTACTAATTCTTTGCTTATGTATGAGCAAAATCGCTGCAAACAAGCATGTATAATAAAGACAGAACATTCAAATAAATAGGAGAAAAAACATGCAATTAAGGGTTAGAAAAAAAAAAAGAAGAAGATTCGTCATTTGCCCACTTTGACAATTACGAGCACAACAGTTTTACAATTACCAAGAGTAAATTCTCGTCCTAGATGACGTGCAAAACTAGCGTAAATTTTTCTTTTTTTTTTAGGGCTTCCCCCTCCCAGTCCCGGATTGCGAGGCCGTCAGCCGAAATATCACTTTGACCACTGTAGAAAGTCGCAATTGTTTCCGTGCCAAACCAGAAAAGCCCGCATATCACGACTGGTGAAAAAGAATGCATGCCCTTTTTACACACGAGCATTGGGCATTGGCAAGGCGACATACAGGTTCTTTGAATACTGTAATACACTAGTTCCAAGTAACGATAATACTCCCACCCCACAATGGCACAATTCTAAAGAAAATCTTTGCAAAACGGAAAAAAGGAAAGCGGATGTGAGCCGTAAAGCTATGTGTAACGATGAATTATTCAATCAATTCATTGCAGTTTTTTCTCACAGAAAGCCATCACAGCTGCATGTGAAGCACGCATTTCCAACACTAACCCTGTAACACTTGACCATGCACCGCACCGTCAGAGAGTCCCAGATCCCACCTGTTATTCTTCCTAAAACCATTTGCGAAGAAAATTATGCACCCAAATCCTGTTATGGGAGTGTCATTTTTCACACCCACAAAGAATTAAAAATGTGAATCGATCAAGCGGTGTTGGTGTTGCTGACCTCTACATATGTGTTAGAATAAGCCTTCCATTATTAGAATACCCACAATTCTTGAACATTCCGTGGTAAGGACTAAGGAGGAGACTCTTCAAATAGCCTCAAAATCAATCATGATTTCCAAGGGGAAGAGATCTGCCCCATTCTTCACTTTTTAACTCATAAACCGGCAACAGAATAACTCCTTCCTCTGTAAAGCACAGCCACCGATGGAAGAAAAATAGTTACCGCATGCCAGGGATTGAAACTGTCAATGGAAGAAAAATATAATCTTTATGTTGCACTTATAGCATTACCTCCGCTTGCAAGATCAAAGTATCAAACCCACAGGTGTTATAGCCAGAGCATCCAAGTTTATGCTTCGTGCTAAGACTGCAGACCACATTCAAGCCTGATGGCTGATAGAAGTTCCTTTGAAACCATATTCCATGTCCTTCCCTCCATGTCTGTAGAAGCTTTCTGATTGCCATGGGTTGGCTCCTCTCTTGCTCCCCAACCTCTATACAGTATGACTTTACTTGGTTCTCGAGACACCAACACGGCACCAGTGGCTTGCTGCAAGCAGGGCAAGAGGAGTAAAAAATAGTATCAAACGTAAGATGCAACCCCCAGAAAAATAATGGCAGGAAATATTCTCAAAACTTCAATTTAACTAAAGTAAATGGTAGCAAATACTGGAAATGTTTCCACGACCAGACCTCCAGCTTGAAGACCACTTCCTGGACAGAAGTCCCTTTGGCTCTGCCTTTTACATTCACTATAGCAAGGGGATACTTTTGAAAGTGGGCTCTGATTGCTTCAGCAAGTCCAGTTATCTTGTTACTCTTCCCTAAGAAATAACAACAAATTTGTAGAGCTGTTTTAATTAGTCAGCAAAATGGGTGAAATAAGTTAAAATCCTCAATTGCACACCAGCAAACCCCTCAAACATAGTACTCCTTTCTATATCTCAGTACATAGGAAAAGAAAATCGCCATTTTGTAGAAATGTCAGGCCCAGTGTTTGGAAGAAATTTAGACTTCAATCACCATCATTAACCCATTGGAAGCCAATGGCTGTTCAGACAGCCAGTATCTAAAAAACACATTTTCTCAAAGCTGGGTTTCAAGATTCAATATGTGTGTAGTAGATAAAACACGATAGAGAAACATGATTCACATGGAAAACAGTCCTTCAAACAGGCAAGCAATCAAACTCGAGGACTAAGAACTACATCCGTCAGTGGAGATTACCACCAGTTATTGATGCAAATAAAAATCTATTCAAAAAACCCTGGTAAAATGCAAAGTTTCACAAAGTCACTAAAATCAGAAATCCAAGTTGGTGGATAAATAGAGAAGGAACATCTTTCTTCATATAACATGCAACAAATATTAACCGTGGGCAGGGGCAGGGGCACATATATGTACCATGTGATTTGAAAAGAATCAAGAACTGTATTAATATTACCTATGGCAAACAAGGGAAATTTTTTCAGCATGAGGGCTTGTTTCCGCAAAAGTAGCCTCTCTTTGTTGGAAAGACTTTTAGCTCTACAAGGCATTGTCATTTGACCACTCGTCGGAACTTCATGAACTAATGAATCTGACTCAAATTTTGGGGAAGCAGCAACTGACAGCAGAGATTTTGTGTCGTCACGTCTAGCCTCATTAGTATTAATTGCTGAAGCACTTGTCTGACTGCGTGTCTAAGATCAACAGAACATTCACAAAAAAAGTACAAATTAGGCACAAACTAGGACCAAACTAATGTACATAGTGTGTGAATTAGATAGAAAAGTAAATCAAGAAGAAACAAAGGTGACATATTTCCATCTAATTCATCCACATTCAACAGATCTTTGGTTGTTTGGCATTGGTTGAAGTTGAAGCTCTGCATCATAGTTATCAAAACTCAATCTTGTGTTTTTAGAATTACCCATGCAAATTACATATCTTAATTCAAAATGCACAAGAGGAAACAGAGGTTCTCTTTCCACCTCTTGATTGTAGGGGCGACCCGATGGACAGACTTCAGGACTAGCAACTGCCATTTCATTCTCAGTTGACTGCAGCTTGGTTATCTCCAGCTCTTTGTCCTGGATAAAGATTAAAAGCAAAATTAGCCTAGATTTTAAATATTTAAACTTGATTGGGCAGAGCATAATAACCAAGGATGAAAAACATTCACCAATTCAGGTCTTAATTCTTTGGTCGCAGGCGTCTTGTTTGCATCATTATCTTTGGCCTGGTTCAAGTCAAAGCTTTGTCATCTCAACCAAACTTATCTATAATTCAAATGCACAAAAAAATAAAACTATGGACAAACAAGACAACCCACCAATTGAAGCTTCAAGTTATCTATGTTCTGCGTAAGCTTCAGAACATGTAGTTTTAGAGACTGCAAAACAAGATAAAGACAATAAAGCACTGTATAAATACATATGCATTAAAATGGAAAACAAGAAACCAATAAAATCATAATGTCTTGTAACATATCAGAGAAGAAATAAATTATTTCTTGAAATATTGTTCCTCTTTGCATTCCACGTGTATTCTGACTATAAAACTACTACCAGGAGACACACCCTAATTTTACCTCATGGCGTTGTGCCTCTATAGAACGCTTAAGTGCTGCTCTTTTGCTAAGAAGCGAGCGAGGCCTCAAACAAGCAGGGCGACTGTAATTCTTTCCACGATACACAATGATAGCATAACCTTTACTGACGCGTTCAACTGCTACCAAGATTCCACCGCTTTCTGCCTCTAGTGTCCGTGCTACTCTGTGGATCTCCTCAATGCTTCTTCCCCCAGTTATAATCTTCACTAGCTCTCTGTATTTCCAGTGAAGATGCATGTTTTCAATTGTACCATCAAATACTCCTCGTCTACCTGAGCACGAAAACAGAAAATGTTTGCAAGAATTAGTGTGCCAGGAGAACCCCTATAGCTTGCCATTACCATTCTTCATAACAGGAGATTGGAAGCAAGCATTCTTTGTCTATTGACTCTTGCACTCCATAAGCACTTACCCATTAGTAGGAAAGGATTCATTCTCAAGCCAATTTTCCTCAGCATATATCGTTCTTCTTCAGTAATACCTTCTTTATCGATTTCAGCCTCTTGGGAGATCTCTTTCCTGCCCACCTCTGCCAGAAGCTTCTCTGCTGCAGCTTTCTTGGCTAGTGCCTGTCAAAGAATATTTAATTTTCAGGGAAAAGGTAACTGTTGAGAACAGCTTGAATGATAGTTAGTTATTACGTTTACATGCCTCGGACAATTTGGCACTGGTTTTCTCAATAGCTACTTCTGTTGAGTTTAGATGCCTTCCCTCTGGGAATTTCTGGTCTAATGTACCATTTTTTGCATCTTTGCTCTCATGTTCTGAGGTTGACCGTATATTGTCATTTGAATTCACAGTAGATGAGTTTTTAGCTGCTCCATGTCTTCCACGATCAAGTCCATACTTTCTCCTCTCTTCTATTGCTGAAGAGACAGCAATTGGCAAGAAATCCTTTCCTCTGTAGAGGACAATGAATTCCTTATCCCTTGAAAGCAAGGTTCCTCCAGTTAGATACTGCAAGCATTTACTTTCTGAGTTACAGGCAGAATAAGTCCTCCAATAAACAAAACAAAAAAAAAGAAAGAATTTCAAATGAACTATAGACAAAATGGTATAAATGCTAGCCCCTTGGTAAAATCATAGCAAAACATGGATAAAGCTAGATAGTTTCGACAAATCTCACAAACCTTCAGCTCTTCAGCCATCAATACGCTGTTGGTATTCTGGACTCCTCTCTTAATAGCAATTTTTGCAATTTCACATTTCTCCCAAAGCTTAAGAATTGCAGCAGCCAGACCTTGATGTTTTCTGTTTCTGCCTGAAACAAATGAAAAGAGAAGAGATAATAATAAGTGTTAAAATCCCAGGGACACATTATTATACCTTCAAATTGGTAAAACACTGACCCAGAGCAAAGTGGCATGGCAAAGGACGACCAAGCCTCCTTAATATTGTCATTTCATCATTCGTTAGTATGGGCTTGATGCCATAAGGAAGCAAACGAAAAGGTTTCCTGTATCCAGGAACTATTGCTGGTAAAAGATCAGCATCAACAGGTAGAGGTTCATATCCCCACCAATCGGTGAATCGAGGACCAAGTCCTTCTAACAGGCGATCGGCTGCTTCAGCAAGTTGT
Source organism: Ophiorrhiza pumila (assembly GCA_016586305.1). Classification (NCBI taxonomy): domain Eukaryota; kingdom Viridiplantae; phylum Streptophyta; class Magnoliopsida; order Gentianales; family Rubiaceae; genus Ophiorrhiza; species Ophiorrhiza pumila. The sequence goes on from BLIW01000007.1 coordinate 1,688,394, forward strand.
GCCTCCCCTGGCAGTTGGAATCGTACTCTATCTGGAGAACCTACACCTTGCACAAGAGGGGCATGGGCATGGGCATCAGATGGACAAGCCTCCCTTTCTCCATTCTCTCGATAATGGGCATTATCCAGTTGTGATTCATGGGAAGCGTCATTGGCAGTGCCATTCGTTGAATTATCAAAGTAAGGGAATTTATAATCAGCTCCTCTGTACAGCACTATGTTAGTTCCACTTCTCCAAACAACTAAACCTCCAGTCTTCCTCTGAGAATCCAACAACAGCCGGAAAAGAAAAAAAAGATGGAAAACAGCACAGATTATAAATAACGTACTAGTAAATGTGCATAGAAAATTTCATTACAGTACTAAAAATTGATTTTGGATTGGAAATTCTAGTAGCATATTCTAACCTCGAGCAAATCATGAGTCCTCTTCATGTTCATCCTACAAATGTCCTCACACCTGATTTTAACCAGCTCATACCGCCTCCACCGCTCGTGAATCCCGTTCACAATGCCTTCCGTAATCCCAGCTTTGCCAACATTCAACTTATTCTGCAAACCAATACCAAGTGTCCTCAGCCTCCTAAGCTCCTTCTTCGGCAGCGTAAGCTCAGCCAATGTAGGCACGGTCTCTCTTTTTTCTTGTAACTTGGACTTCTCCTCAATTCTCTCTTTAATTGCCGCACGCCTCAGCTCGTTATACTTCTGAATCGCCTTCCCGGACCCAGGCAAAGGAACGGGGTTCTCGGGCACGCTCCAACTCGGGTCAAGAGTGTGCCCGACCCTGTATTTGGGCAATTGGGTAGGCAAAGGAACAAAGATTTCTCCAGGGGAGTAGCCATGGTGGCTCTCTGGTGGTGGTGGTGGCGGGTTACCTTTATCTCTATCATCTTCAACGTAGCCGAGGCTGCGGAGCTTTTCAGCAATTCTTTGGATGGCGGATTTGGGTAGAGTTTCAGTGTCGGCCGCTGAGGCAGCCCGGCAAAAGATAGGTTTTCCGGCGAGTGGGCTCGGATAGGGGAAAGTGAAGAAAGGAATTGGGGTTGCAGAGGATGAAGTTTTAAGGAGGTTTTTGAACAATTTGGCGTGGGGAGGAAGCAAGTAGAGTCGGTCGTTGCGTAGAGAGGGGGGCATAGGCATAGGCATAGGAGGATAACTAGCCATTTAAGCAAAAACTCTCCAGTCGTCCGGTTTTCTGGTTAGAACTGACTGTCTTCATTTATCCAGAATTCCCAGTTCCTTCTCCAATGCTCCAACAATTTCGTTTCATTTCATTTTGTCTTTGGAGTGAATAGCAAATTGAACAAACTTTTCCTTGGCTCAAATTTTAATATTACTTCTGTATTGATTCCAAGAGCATTCGTTATTTGCCTTCATAATCGTAACGATCCATATTTCCTTTACAGTTTTTTTTTTTTTCTTGAGGACTATCACTGTGATATTGCAAAAATAATAAGTGTTTTAACTGACATAGAAACAGAAATAAGAGGCAATCCCATCTTCATTTTACATTAAGTATCTTCATTTCACTGCACTAAGCAGCTAAAGTTCAAAATAAATGTTCTTTTCTGTATACAAAAAATCTATACAAGTCACCAGTGGAGTGTAGAGTTTAAAATATGTTGGAATTTTGGAAGTTCTTCCAGGATTATTGAGATTCTTCTCCGAAACAATGGGCTGAAAAATGTACGTATTATTCACGCAAATATTGTACAAAGGATCACTGAATGTACATATTATTCATGCAAATATTGTACAAAGGATCACTGAATGTACATATTATTCACGCAAATACTATTAAGGCGAATATCTTCAAACACTGAATGTGACTTCGTTCCTGCAGATGAAGAAATCCATACTCAGAATCACCTAACAAGAAGATCACCCAAAGAACATAATGACAGTGGTTCTCTTTGTTCAGGAACTATTAAACTGACCAATTCTAGCATTCTTTTGCAAAATACTTACATGTTGATCTGCAGGTACTGTTCCACAGTGAGAGGTTTAGCACCACCGAACCAATTAATCAAAAATATATCATCAATTTCTAAACTGAAGACCTGGAAATTATGATCCTTAGGCCAGCCTGCAAACCATTTAATTACAACATAAATATTGGGTAGTTCTTACAGAGGAACAGCTTAAAACAATTTAAATAGCATAGCAAAAAGAAAATGTTAAGTAAAAATACTCATATGACTAAAAGGAAAAGGCAGCTTTCATTCGTTGGCGCACAGAAGATAAGTTCACCTTCCATCTCAGGATGCTTTGTGAACAAAGCATTTCGAGCAAACTCCGATTCCTTGGAATTTTTATTCACTAACTTCAACTAAAGACAAGGAAAAAAAAATGTACAAGTTATCCAAGGAAACCAGTTTGATTTACAAAATAAAAAAATAAAATATAACACTGATCTCATAGTCCTTTGAGCAACAAAAACTATTCAGCCAAAACTCAATTCAAGGGTGAGGTGAGATGAAGATCTCTGAAATATAAAAACAAAGCAGAAGCACATCACAAGAGTTTGAGCATCAGAGTTCTACTCTTGGAAGAATTTAGCTCACTCAACAAGTGGAACTCAATATCTTACGCTAATCAAAGTGACCCAAAGCAAAAGAGCAGCTCAGGTGTCAAAACATTCAAATAACCACAAAACGCTAAAACAATATGATGACCTTAGAGAGAAAGTATAGCATAGATTTCAACGCATATCCATAAGCCATGAAATAAACATCAAAGTATGAAAAACTTACAGGCAGATTCTACAAAACACAAAAGCCACATGACATTATTATCAAAGTTTCATAGATGATTGTGCAACTACCTCCCCTACGAGTGTAATTTTTGAACAAGAGGGGTTCTCAGGGTCCTTGCTACCACATGTCCCAATGGGATATTCACTGATTGTGAAGGAAGATCGACGGTCTTTCAATGCATACCTTGCGGTTGGATCAAGTGTTGTCAAATAGAAGTATGGGATGCCACTACCTTTGTCCGGTTGACCATCACTGAATGAGACCACATTCCTGTAGAGACAATTTCACACATTCGAGCATGCAGAACAAAGACGCATATTCAAAGCATAAAGTTATGTGTCAATGCATCATTAAAACACACAGCAGTACATATCACCAAATTCAGACATTGTGCAAAACAGAAGTAAACTCGGGCTAAAAAATGCAACACATTTAACTCAGTCAAGACAACAGCTCCGATAAACTCCCTTCAGGGCAAACAGAATAGACGATTGTCCTCAGAAAAGCTTCAAATCATTCTTCGAATTTTATATAGAAAACAGGAGTAAAAGAAACAAATGTCTAATTATAACAGCACATTTGTGCTGCCCATTCATGACAATCCACATATAACATACGCAGAGGTTATATACTCACATATGATGCATGATATGCCACAATCATCAGTTCATCACAACAAAGAGAACATTCGCCTCAGTGTCATATGCATAATAAGGTTGTAAGCATTCGCACATTAAGAAGCATTTAATAGGATAAGCATAGCATACCCGAAAGGAGCTCCCCCCAAATCACTGGCTATGGTACTGAAAAGAAAGCAAAGCAGAAAGAAAAAATATGTTAAGATCATACATTTGACAATCTCAAATGCAAAAACCATCCCAACATACTAAGTTCAATAACAAATTGAAGATATTTCTTATGGATGAAATAAATACTCAGGATCACGGTATTATTTTATTTTCTTTTGTAGCCTTATCCAGAACTTCATTTTTAACTTCCGTCGTAAGTAAGAGCACCCGACGGTGAATAAGGAAGACACGAATTTCTTGGTCAAGACAATCCATGTTTCCCACATCTTACAACAACAAAAGTCAGTCAAAGACAAAAGGGCAAGCTCGATTTCACTCGAATCGATTAATTATTAAACGATAGAAAAGCAAGAATCGATGAGATTGGGAAAGGGAAAGGGAAAAAAATACTTGAGAACGCCCCAGGAGCTCTGGGAGACCAACCAACGAGCAAAAGCAGCAGTCTCCTCATGGCGTGGCCTGGATAGCTTAAGGGCTGAGGGTGGTCGTCCCTGTACTGGCTCTTCAAAGGCCGCCGATATGAACAGGAAGAGCCACGAAAGCAGCAGCTGGCGGCCATTGAATCCTTTTACTTTCATTTTGCTGTTTCAGTCTGAGAACTGAGAAGATGAAGCTGCTGGCTGGAATGTTTTCGTAATATTTTTGGATTATTTATTCTACACTTATTAGAGTTGATCAAAGATTATAATATATTTATAATTATACCCTCCTTCTATTATTACTCCTTCATTTTCTATAAATAAAATAAAAAATCAAAACAAAACAATATATAAAACGACTTGAATATTTGAGGACTGAGGTGGTCCTGTGATGTGATAGCTGATCCAGTGTTTGCCCATTCCCAACGGGACAGGTTTGGAATTAAACCCAACCCAATCCATTATCATTCGTAATTTTTTGAAATTTTTTTATTTTGTCCATATAAGTCTAGACAGGCCATGTGACTTGGGATTTCCATCAGGCCCAATATGGAGATCCATAAATTTATACACTTTATTACAGTATATATATATATATATATATATGATAATGAAATATTAGGGTGAAAACGTAAATTGATAGACTTGGCAGTTATAAAAAGACAAAATTATACATTATCTATTAGGATTCACTCATCATTTGGTTAGGGTATTAGTTTGTCTTTTTATATCTGCCACATCAGTCACTTTACGCTTTCACTCTAATTTTTCACTTTCCCTATCATTACTCATATATATTTATGAATCATTGTGATTGTTCGTACCTCATGTTTTACCTCATTATTTTACATTATTCAATGTAACTTATGTAACGCCATTTTTCTTCCTAAAAGGTAGAGGCGTGAAATTCAAACCTATAAATGGAGGCTTATATGAAAGAAATTGAATAGGTGAATTCTTACTATATTTTCCTATATTTCTCTCTACATTGTCTCCACTACTATAATCATATTCTATACTTTTATTTATAATTTTATAGTAGTAGTTGTAACATAATATTATATTTCTACTTTGTGATAATTATATAAAACTCGTTTCATAATATAATACTACAAGTTTTGTAATATTTTTTATAACAAGTTAAACTATTTAAACTTATATTTACTACTAATTAAATTCTAAAACCCAAATTAAGAGTAAAGACATGAAAAATAATTTCTCACACCATGCTAATTTTCGTTTGGTAACTCAACCCTCAACAATAGAAGATTTCTAATTTTCTTTTATAATAATTTAAGAAAAAATTATCAAAATAATCATTCACATTGTAAAGAAAATATTTTGTCATGAATATTAAATATGATGCATTTTAAACCAAACTCTTTTAATTTTCTTAACGTAAAAAACACACACTCTATTAGCTAGTTTTAATAGAAAAAAGTGACTCCGATATTATGTACTATTTAATAAATGAGTAAAAGGGAAAAAAATAATTTATTATTTAAATAAAACCTTTATTTACATACAAAAAGTCCACCATTAGAAGGCAAAAGAAGATGATTGATAAATCAATTGTACTGACAACTTTGTGTCAAGAATACGTCAATTTTTTATTTTTACTCTTTTATTAAATGAATCAGTTATGTAAACATGGGTTTTATCTTTTAAAAACGATAAAAGAATTTAATAGAATGAGTAAGTTTATAAAATTTTTAAATGTTAGCTAGTGCATCATATTTTTAGGTGGATTTTGTTTTAAACGTAAGTGAATATTTTGACATTTTTTCTATGATTTAAAAGAGTTCATAGAGGAAAGAGTTTAGTGACGACCCATCTCCTGTTAGTCGCTGAATTCATGGGTTGTGAAAAAATTGTGGAATCCATCAGGTGGAACTTGGAAGCTTCGCAACTCCACGACAATTCAAACAGCTGACGACATCTCTTTCCTTCAACCATTCTCTTGCGCTGGCGCTTACCTTCCGCCGCCCTCGCATAATTCAAACCATTACAGTCAAGAATCAAATCCACTTTAATAGTTAAGACCCAAGCAACAAAACAAAACAATCAAGAATGGGGCTCTTCACTTATACCATAGCCGGCGGTGGATTTGTCTTGATCGGAGCTTGGGAATCACTCGTCTCCTCCTCGGAATCTCTCAAAGCCATGCCACCATCTCCTCCCCTATCCAGCCCCCTTGCCGCCATTCGACCCACCAATAACAATCAAAACAAAAAGGGCTCACTTTCTTCTTCATCAGTAACATTCGCATCAATTTCCGCCCTCTCTTTTCTATTCGTATTGAACTCTCTCGTCTCCCTTTCCGATGCCCGCAACGCCAAAGACCACATTGGTTTCGCCTTCCAATTGGAGGTCATTGCAATTGCTCTCTTATTCCTGCTTTACTCATCTTTGGGTCTTTTAACGCATATAAAGGATTCCTTTAGACTGCCTTCAGCACTTCTCAACGTGCTCGGTCTTTTCGCTTTTGGTCAAGAATTTGTTTTCTTTTACGTTCGAAGAAAGGATCCAGATGGGATCGAAAACCGTTACTACGATCTTTTCCTTGTACCCATAGGCATTTGCTTATTTTGTACCATTCTCGAATTGAAAAATCCCAAATCCAGTTACGCAAGACTGGGACGTGGGGTTGGATTAATTTCACAGGGTACGTGGATTATTCAAATGGGGTTTTCCTTTTTCTCGGACGTGATGGTGCACGGCTGCTCTTTGCAAGGGAAGAGCAGAGGAAACTATACGATCAAGTGTAAAGGTCACCCTGAGTATCATCGTGGCCGAGCCATTGCCACCCTTCAGTTTAATTGCCATCTTGCGTTTTTAGCGACATTAATTATTTTGGTGTACGGAATTGTTTGCAAGAAGTATGGAATTAGGCATGATCCTTTACTGTACAGGCCGCTTGGGGCAGATATGCATCATTTGGATGGTCAGGCTCAGTTTACTTTGGATTCTGATGATGATATTGATAATGATGAGCATGGGATTAAAGAAGAGAGGAGTGTGGAAATGGTGAAGGCTATTGTAGCTATACCTGCTTCAGAGGTCAATGGTTATGGTACTCATTGAAGAGGTAATAATGGGATGTCTATTGTTTTAAGAAGACAAAGCATTCAGATAGGGCTTGTTTTCTATTTTGAAACTTTTTGTTACTTGATCTTAGATGATATTGACCTGTGTTTAGTTCTGTCATGCACTGTTCTTATGAGATTTCAATTGCAGTTGTGAACTGTTCTCGAGACTTCAGTTGTAGTGTCTCATAATATTTTGCTTTAGACGGGGTTCAATGTCAATGAAGTTTAACTATGAATCAAGAACAGTGCTTTTAAACTTCTTTGATACTCATGATTGTGAACTGTTATTGATCCTTTCTTCTAGTCAAAACTAAAACTTGTGATTGATCCTTTCTTTTAGTCAAAACTAAAACTTGTTCATATGACCGGCTAATTCCAGATTTTCTCATTTTACCATGAATATGATGAAGAAGGTCACAATTCCATTGGGCTTTCTATATTTTGTTATGGAAATGATGAATAGAGTATGCACTTGACTAATTTTATCACCATTTTTCTTGATTTTGGATATATGATATCCCTTATTCTTTGGCAAACAAATTAGTAAGTTTCACTTGTTTATAACAGAAAATTGTTATCGTGGTATTTTTACAAACATTTTGATTGGTAACCAGTGAAACTGACAACTTTCTACAGTTATCTATATATTAGCTATTACACTCCCGGACCGGTTGATGTAATTTGATAGAAATTTGACAGCATTATTTTGGTAAACCAAAAGAGCTTCTTCCGGCTTTGGACTTGTTTGAGACACCAAGAAATTTACATAGATAGAAAATGAAGTCTCAACTTAAAAAATTGTACACAACTACTTGCTGGATGGCGCAATAACAGCCCTCATCAACTTCTACTTGTATAGAGCCTACAAAAAATTGCAAATGCTAGGAAGCTTATAGTACTGAGTACAGCAAGCAGCCAGTAGTAGTTATCTAGGCGGGAGTTTGTCATGTTATCAGTAAACCAACCGTGTTCGCTTCCTCTTGAACTTGTTAAATGCTCAACTAGTGTAATCAGCAGCGCACTTAAGAAGCTTCCTACCCCAAACACACTCGTATACAGAGCTATCCCCATTGTTCTCATTCTTAGAGGAACTTCTGAGTAGAAGAACTCCTGCATTCCAACCACCGTGAATATATCAGAGATGCCCAACAGGATGTATTGCGGAAGCAGCCAGAATATGCTAAAAGGTACAGTTTCCGACTGCAAAGTCATATTTCTGTACAGCTCAAGCCTCTTTCTTTCAGTTAAAGCAGCAATGATCATGGCCGCGATGGATAAAAGCATTCCGATGCCCATCCTCTGCATCACACTGATACCTTTCTCGTTTCGGGTGAGAATTCGAGTCAAGGGAATGAAGAAGATGTCGTACAAAGGCATCAAGATGATTATTGAGACTGTGATTGCACTTTGAAGTGCTGCTGGTGGGATCTTGAATTTGCTTCCTATATTCCTCTTCATTGTCATTCCTTGTTTGGTAAAGAATGTCGCGGGTTGTTGAAAAATTACGGCAAACATTAAAAGCATGGTCCAAACTGGCAGCAGAGGCAGCACTACTCTTGCAATTTGAAGAAGATGATTCCCATCATTGGAGTTCTCATACAAGCCTTCCATTCCACGAGGATCTTCATCGTGCAACGGCTTTTCCTCAAGCCTGGGGACAAGACCCTGCCATTAGTGCAATTTCTTCACCGCAAAGATAGAACTACGTGATAGAAATAACACTTACTCTAGCTCAGCCACATTTGAAATGCTATTCAAATTAGTCTTCCGGTGGATCATTCTGGACAGGGTTGCTTTGACAGTTTGAATCACGTTTTCTAAGTATTTTGTATCAACATTCTTGGCCTTCTTATTATGCTGATAAAAGCGGTTCCCGCAAGAAAAGATTGCAATGGATGATGCAAATGAAATTGCAGGGATGGCGAATCCCAATCCCCATCCCAGAGTATCTTGGATATATGACATAAGAGATACTCCAAGCAGGCTGCCACAACAAACACCAAAGTACCACCATTGGAAGAATATTCTCTTTCCATCAGAACTCTGGTCAATTTTATTGCTAGGCAATTCATCCTGATTTTCAAATTGATCGGCTCCAAAGGCTTGTAAGGACGGATTATATGCACCTTGGCCTAGTGAAATCAGATAGAGCGACCAATGAAGGAATGAGGAGGAGCTTACATTACTCTTCAGAATCAAAGGCCATCCCAAAGCCGTAGATGTCAAAACTACCAAACCCTGATGAAATTCAGCATAATAAGACAAATGTTGTCCACATTTTATGCACAGAAATTGATTAAGCTGAATTTGTAACGTTAAAACTGCATGCCTCTAAAAGTGACGGATCTTTCAATGAAAATTGCTTGAACAGAGACAGAAAAAGAACTTGTTACCAATTATAACTAAAGCAACTTCATTAAGCAAACAAAATAAGTGGGGAATGACTTGGGTTCCATCATCCTCTCCTCTTGCGACCTGAATGATATTTAATTTGTATAGATATGCGAGTATGCGACCATTCCTACGTCAAATGCCACTAAGCTATTGATCAAACTTTAGAGAAGCACTAGGCAAAGCAACAAGTATCTACAACATTGGTAACGCACCAGCTAATTTGTATCACTATGTGGCCAACAAAACAAGTTCATTCTCAGAAAGGGAAGATGAAGACTAATTACCATCGCATAGAGCAAAGAAGCCGCTTGTACGGTGGAGTATCGGTCAAGGTAGGAGTCCGCAAGGGGAGCTACCAACAAGGGAACCATAGACGTAAAACCGCACCAACTATTAACCATCTTGGCCGCCGACGAGTTGCTCATTTTCACAACATCAGTAAGATATGTCACCAGATTGGACGCCACCCCTTTGAATGCAAACCTCTCTACACCGGCTAAAACTGTTGAAAACATTTGAAAGGCTTCAATCCACCGATGTTGGACGTGTGCAATTGTGTGCATTTGAATAGAATATAACTACGTTTTTGACTTGGGGCAGAAACAAAGAATCAGCAGATTATTTAGAGATTAATGCTAAACACCACATTGAAATAGAAAAGAGCCGATACATACCAATAAGAAGTATACACGGCTTATTCAGCCCTGCAGTTCGTCTCTGAATTGCGGCCATGAACGATGGTCGATGGAAAGACCAGAATATATTCGGGGTTGATATATTTGGGTCTGAGATGGCTGAACCATAAGAGAAGAGAGACACAGTTATCGAAAGAAAGAAAGAAAGAAAGAAATGATATTAGTGAAATCGTCGGTTATGTTTCACTGAGTAAACACATGAAAACAAACAAACAAACAAACAAAGAGGGAAATGAAGAAGAAATTGAAGTATTTCCAAATTTGTTAGTTGCAGCAGTAAGCAGTAGTAGTGCATGTTGGAAACTGCTACACAACTTTGTCCTTTATATACAGAAGAAGAGTAATGGAACGAACACTGGACGATCAACTAAAGCAAAGCGCACCTTAATTAGCTTAAGCCAAGCAGGTACGTAGTTTAATCAGTATTATTAAAAGAAAAAGGCATTATCATTTAGCATCACCCACTTTGAGCTCTCAGTTGGCTGCCTTGTCACGGCGTCTTTAACTAGACAAACACTATGTCCTCATGCAAACCATCACTCCATTCCTCTTATGTCAAATAGTATATATTTTGGTGTCGTCGTAGCAAAAATGTATGCCTACCATTTAGCAATGCTCAGTCACTGCAGTACACATAACGGCAGAAATCCCACGTGGAATCTCATTCCACACGAGTATACCCAGGCAGGCAGTGTGGCTTTTCGCACCCATGACATTGTTCAAAAGCAAACACTCGGCATTGATGTTTGTTCAGAATCATCTTATTTTGTGCTAATTAAACATGCATTAGTGAGTGAGTGGCTTCGTCTGTGCACGCGAAAGAAGAACGTGAGCATACAAGCATATCATTCACCACTCACGTCCATCGCGTGTTTCAAAAACTGACGTTATAAGCTAGCTTCAGTTAATTTTATTCATTTACGTTTTCCAAATACATATACACATAGTATGTAATTGCTCAAATACTAGGTTTCAGATAAACACAAATACTACCTTTCATATAAATCACCTTGGCTTGTCCAAATTGGCCACAAAAAGAGTTAAAGAATTCAATGTTAGATCTACTTAATTTGTCAAGTTTGTTCTGACTTTAATTGCAGAATTCTGTGTTGGGTCTGCTTAATTTGCCAAGTTTGTTCTGACATTAACTTCAGATAGGTGGTAACCACCATTTTAGGCCTGCTTAATTTGTCAGGTTTGTTCTACATTAAATCTGAATGGGTGCTATCGTGCTAGCCATCGTTTGTACAGTGAATTTCTCTTTCTCCAACCCCATCCAGTTCGAAAATTCTAATGCTAATGATAAAAAAAATAAATAAATAAACACAAATACAATAAAAAGATAAATACAATAAATGTTTGAAATATTTAAATCCCCAAGGATATAGATATGTATAGCTAATAAAAAAAAAGGGATTTCTATGAATTCAGTGATAATTACAAGCAAGGAAAGGTGATGATGTGTTGTTTGTATGTTACATCGCATGGCGGCCGGTAATATTATTGGCGGTTATTGTTGTTTGTTTCAGTCAAATTATTACAATACGCTTACACTACTGCTAATCTTCTCTGCTTCTTAAACTCTATTACTGCAAATGCAAAGCCAAGGTCTAATCGGTGGTGGTGAGTGGTGATGGTGTATTTAACGTCTTGTTTGTCGTCATAAAGTCCCTACGTGTTTACTAAAGAGTGTATTATAGAGCCCAGCAAGCATCTGTTTCGATTCATCATCATCATCAAATTAATAAAACTACTACTAGTGCTCCTCTCGTACGTAAATGGCGTTATTATTTACAAAAATATCTTTGCTTTTTATGGACAAATAATGCATCATGCACTCCTCTCCTCTCCTCTCCTCTCCTTCCCGGCTGCTGCATGATTTTTCTTTCGTGCTATGGTGACATGGAAATCACTCATCCAATGGGTTTAGCTAAATCAATGTTTGTTTATTAAGATAAAACATAAACAGGCTGCTCTACCACCTTAGAATCCAACGGAAAGGATTTTTTTTTTTTTTTAATTATTATTATTAATTATTTTCCAGTTTTATCATCATGAATTAATGCATTCTTCATTTAATAAAAACAATTAAGCAAAATGCATATACTTACTACTTGATTCTGGAATTCGATTAATTATAAGATACCAAACCAAACCTGTTAATCTGTTACAACTGGATTGGAAGACTCAGCTCATTGCAGCACCGCCTTTTATCTACATCACTTCTGTTTAATTGGACCGTGAATCCGAGATCACTGATCGATCCCGACTTTAAGCTTACTTGCGTACTCCTCATATCTTGTCATGCTTTCATAACCACACCTGAGTTTAATTTAGATTAGAACAAAAAAACACACACACACACACAATTAATTTGGGAGTATTTCAATTGATAGTTAGTGCATCCCAGCAGAGAGTTACTTTTCCGTTTCGACACACACATATATAGACACTATAACATTACGAATGAGAATTTAAGACACTACGTATAACACAAGAAGATGAAACGAGAGAGAAAGAGAGAGTCGTACGATATGCAATGGGGTTTGTACACTTGTACTCATAACCTGAAAGACTGAGAATTTTAAAGCAATCGACACAAGATTATCTAACTACTCAAGACTCCTACAGTCTGTCAGTCTCTACTAGGCTTCACTGCAGACTGCAGTTGTTGTACTTATACCGTGACAAATCAGAATTTGAGGGATTATGGCTCCATTTTGTATGGAGTATTTTTTTATTTATTATGATTTTTTTTTTAGAATTTGTTATGAGAAAGTAATATTTTGGGAGTATTTTGATTAATAATTTGGTTTTGTTGGTATTTGTATAATAGATTATTTTATTGATAAAAAGTTTGAAATTTAAATTTGAATTAATATTTTATTAGTTTGTTTTTTTTTTGGAATTGTGTTAGAAAGAATTGTTTATTATTAAAATTTAAAATTAATATTTTATTTTAAAAAAATATTGTAACAAAAATAATTATTGTAGCATCATTTTTATTTTTAAAATTTTTTGTAGAAAAATTATAAAAAAAACAAATAAATTATTTTATAATTATGAAATAAATCCAAAAAAAAACAACAAACAAACATAGCCTAAGCCACTACATTACAACATCAAACTTAACTTAACTGAGGCTTCTACAAACATGTAAAATAAACTTCGTCGTAAATTATGGCGTTCTACTTATAACGTGACGATTGACAAACTCAGACACTGTTGAATGTGTAATACGACATTTTCAAATAAGGCTCTATACTCGAGTTTGTTACGTTATTTATTTGGCTGTTTTCCGCATATCTTTACTTTCGGTTACTTATTTCTCGATTACCAAACCTCTTCTTTTCTTTTTCTTTTTTATTATATATATATTTGGGAACATTTACACACTTATAGATTTTGAGGATTTAAAGAATTTTGGGACAATTCAGCTCTAAATTAACTTTGCAAAACGAAAAAAAAAGAAACCATCATCAACAACAACAACAACAAAAAAGAAGGAAGTTGCCGTCTTATACTAGAGCCTAGGAGTAGAAGAGGAAGTGAGCAATAGAGAGCCATCCAATTGGTGTGGTGGATTAAGTTGAAAGAACAAGAGTTAGCATAAGTGATAGAAGCAATGCATTTACTTTATTAATGAACTTGATTTGTGCAACTCTTTTTTTTTTTTTTTTTTTTGTCTAGTTTCAATAAAATGGGATCAATTTAGTTTAAACAAAAGTGTTTAGTCTCTTTTATTGGGATCTTTTTGGCAACAATATTAATATCTTATCTTATCTTATCTAATAAGTAAGTTGAAATTAGGAGGACCAATGTTATCTGTTTTATGTATTATTTTTTAGAATTATAATAGAAAATACGATAACTTTAAACGATTTGATAATTACTTTTTTTTATTTATTAGAAAATTCTTTCTTATTTTTATGCTAACTAAGATAAAAGTTTTTTCAAATTTATCCCAACTAGTACTCCATATTGTTGGAGTTTTCAAATCGGTAAAAACTATTCTACTCCCTAATATTATTCTATTTTTTAGGGTCGATTTAGGTTTCTAACTATAATAATGTTGTGCTTCTAAACAACCTCAAATTGACGAGCCTGGATTATGGACAAGCCCATGAAATTGTCCAGTCCCTCGGTGATGGCTTCGAGAAAAGTACTATTATTAAAGCGGGGCCAGGCCTTGGCTTTTGAAACCAATCAGAGCCTGTAAGTATAGTCCAACTTCAGTTCCCATTCAAGCCGACCAAGAAGAATCGTCCTGTTCGTAATTGCCCAAGATCGGAGACTTCAACTTCCAATTCCGACCATGGCAGACCACCACCACCACCACCATCGCCCAAGCCGTCTCTCGCTTCCACCACGCACCACCGTCTCCACTACTACACCAACTGCCTTAAGGCCTACTACACTTCATCAAGATCAAGGATTCCCTTACACTCCTGTGGTGACTCCCACCCCAACCCCCTCCAAAAACCGCCTGCCCTATCTCTCCACCAAATATTCCAGCTCAAAAACTTCCTCCATCTCTTTCCTCTTCCTCCTTCTGTTTTCCCTCCGCTCCCTCTACTCTCTCCTCCCTTTCCTCCGTTCTTCTCCTTCCTCTTTCTCCGTCTTCCCCTTCTCTTTCCTCGTCTCTCTCCTCTCTTTCCTTCTTACCCTCTCTTTTTCTCTCTTCACTCCCTCTTCTTCCACTAGAGACCCTTTTCATCACAAACAACGCCAGCCTATTTTCTCTCTCGCTTTGATAACGCAGTCTCAGCATAGACTACTGGCGGCTAAATCGCTGCTTCTCGCAGTGGTCTTTCTCCTCCGTTTCCAAGCCCTTCGATACTGCGGCACTGCTGCCATGATCCTTGCTGAATTGTCTGGAAATGTAGCAGCACGGTTCGTTGCTGAGGGTAAAAATCGCTACTTTATTGATAAAAGTCGATTTGGAGCATCTAAGGTTCGTGGGTTTATTGCCTTATTTTGTGGGATGCTTTTGTTGTCTATTAGTTGGGACCGTATTGAATGTTTCCCTTTATCTTCCGTTAACGTCAATAAGTTCGGATTCTCAGTTTTTCCTGGTCGGATCTGTGTTAGAATTTGGCCCATGTTGCTCCCGTTTTTGTCTGGGTTTTTAGGGTGTTACGAGCGGGATTCCACAAACTGGGGAAATATTCGAGAATTGGGTCGAAAACGAGCTCGTTTACTTTCTTTGTTTTTCACCACTGTTCTGCTTTTCATTCCTGCAGTGATTAGTATGTTTGTGTTTGAGGCTGAGGGGGATAGTATCTCGATAGCAAGTCTTGGTTGGCCTTTGGCTAATACGGTTGTTTTCGGAGTGCTGTTGAGTGAGAATTACACTGATGAGAAACTGGTTCCGTCCAAAGATTTTCAGAAGGAGTATCTAGTGACTTTTGTTTGTATAGTTGTTTTGGAGTTGTTCTATTATCCTGAGCTTTCCCTTTGGGGGTTATTGATTTGTGGCTTGTTGTTGTGGTTTTCAGTAAGCGAACTGGATCCTTTTAGGTCTAATTATCTTGAATTAGGTGTAGAATCATCAGACTCATTTACAACGTCTGTCATGAAGCCCATTCGCCACATTTTGAGTGAAAGAAAGTCGCGCAAGATTGCTCTTTTTCTTCTGATAAATGCTGGTTACATGGTTGTGGAATTTGTTGCTGGGTTCATGTGTAACAGTCTAGGCTTGATTTCAGATGCGTGTCACATGTTGTTTGATTGTGCTGCTCTCGCAATTGGACTCTATGCTTCTTACATTTCGCGGCTGCCAGCAAATGGTCAATTTAACTATGGCCGTGGTAGATTCGAGGTTCTTTCAGGATATGTCAATGCTGTTTTTCTGGTTCTTGTTGGAGCATTGATAGTACTGGAATCATTTGAGAGGATTTTGGATCCTCAAGAGATCTCTACAAACAGTTTGTTGGCAGTTTCTGTTGGAGGGCTGCTTGTGAATGTTGTGGGATTAAT
The DNA here is from genome assembly GCA_016586305.1 of Ophiorrhiza pumila. Taxonomy (NCBI): domain Eukaryota; kingdom Viridiplantae; phylum Streptophyta; class Magnoliopsida; order Gentianales; family Rubiaceae; genus Ophiorrhiza; species Ophiorrhiza pumila. The sequence goes on from BLIW01000007.1 coordinate 1,704,533, forward strand.
TTTTTTCCATGAGGAGCATCATCACGCTCATGGTGGTTCTGGATCATGTACTCACTCCCACTCCCATTTGCATTCGCCTTCTCACCACCAACATCATCACCATCATGCACATGATCATGATCACCAAATTCAGCCCAAAACTCAGGAACTCATCACTGTTGTCCGTGATAGCCATGGGAAATCTTGTTCTATTCATGATCATGAACATCATTCTCATGATCATGGACATCATTCTCATGATCATGAACATCATTCTCATGATCATGGACATCATGCTCATGATCATGAACATCATTCTCATGATCATGGACATCATGCTCATGATCATGAACATCATTCTCATGATCATGGACATCAAGCTCATGATCATGAACATCATGCTCATGATCATGAACATCATGGTTGTAATATCCACCAGCAAAATTATAATAAAGAAGGTGATAAATGTACAACACAATGCCACAGTCATGATCATCACCACAATCATGGTTCCCAACATCCACACAGTAAACACCACAATCATGATCATCATACTGGCCTCCACATCAATGATGGTTCATTGAGTTTGGATGGTCACTCTCAGGAAGGTTCAGCTGGCATGCACTTGAATGTCTTAGAAGATTCTCACAATGATCTGCACCTAGAGGAACGAAACAAGCAACAGCAGGGGCGGCATCATCACCATATTGACCATAACATGGAAGGCATCTTCTTGCACGTTTTGGCTGACACATTGGGCAGTGTTGGAGTGGTTGTTGCCACACTCTTAATTAAGTACAAAGGATGGCTTGTGGCGGACCCTGCCTGCTCAATCTTTATTTCTGTCTTAATTATATATTCTGTGATCCCATTGCTTAGAAATTCTGCCGAAGTCTTGCTGCAAAGAGTTCCAAGAGCTCTTCATCAGGATCTTGGAAAAGCCCTAAATAATGTTATGAAGATGGATGGTGTTTGTGGAATTCAGAACCAGCACTTTTGGAGATTGACAAACACAGATGTTGTTGGGACCCTCCATCTTCATGTATCAAAGGAGGCAGACAAGGCTTTTACGAAGGCTCAAGTGTGTCACCTATTAGATGCTGCTGGCATTAAGGATTTAACACTGCAAGTGGAATGTGTAAAAGAATGAGAAGGTATTGGCTGATGAGTTGGTGGTAGAGAAAATATGTTTTCACTGGGCAGCATCTTGTTGAATGTGCGGAGCTGGCTTCTCAGCAAACGTGGTGGCATGCTGCTATTGTTGATTAACGTTGGTACATGACCATTTTCTTTGGAATTTTTCCTACTTGTCCATTTGATCAGCTTCTTAGGCTAAAGCCTATTTACTTACAGGATGAAGCAGTGAAAAGTCGAAGAACTGAATTCACGTAGAAACATTCACTTGGAGACACGCACTTGCCTTGAATCTTGATTGGTTTTGTCTGTTTAGCTAGTATCCTGGGCTGATTGTTTGGTTTTTTCAACAATCAAGCAACATCAGAAAGTGTGCTCAGAAATGCCACATCTGGCCAAGCTGTTGGTTTGATGTTAGAGATGAATATCGCTACTCCCAAAGTGCTTCATTAAAAAAGCAAAGTGAGATGTCATTCTTCCTATAATGTTTTAACAATTTTTCTGGGATAATATTGTAGCATGAACGTTCAAAGAGCTGAATGAAAATTTTATGGCCAGCTTCCTTCAATATAGAGCAATTTCTTACTGTAATTGTACAAGGATGATGAAATTGGTAGCATGAATGTTCAAGTTCAAATAGCTGAGTGACAAATTTATCTCCGGCTTCTTTCAGCAACACCTGAAGAAATTGCCCATTTCTAAAAGAAACTTGCCGAGTTTGGTTTGTTTTTTTTTTTTTTTTCCAAAAAATGAAATGTTGTTTGGTTTGTTCAAACATTTTTCTCGAACCAAAAGTTTTGCCACTTTTCTCAAATTTGAGAAAATGGCATTTCGGTGCTATTAGTTTTTTTTTTCTTTCAATTTGTTTAAATGAGTATGGCAGCTATTTTTTTTAAAAAGAAATAATTTATAACTTGAAATTTGGAATTTAACTAATTAAAAATTCTTATAAACAAAATAAATAACTTTTATCAATTTGAATAATCACTTTTTAATTTAAAAATATTTTTTCACCAACAACACATTTGAATATGAAATATGGCTTTGGATTTTTTATACTACCATAGTGGATCAGTATGCGCACCACTCTATTGACGCATGTAATTTTAGATAATACTGAAAGCTATTTAGGTATCACTCTGAGACGCGTGTACTTTTAGATAACACTAAAATCTACGATTCTCTTAACACGTGTATTTTTAGATAATATTAAAGTCTATCAAATGGTAAGTGAACTCTATAAAATAAATGTTAAATGCACTTGTTAAAATGTTATAGAATGTTAAAAAAAATAATACACAAAAGTAATTCCACAAAGTATTTTATGTTCAATATAAAATTCTAAATAACTGACTCCAATTAAAATTCTTCATGTTGTTGTTATACTAAAACTCTAAAATGTGACCAAGCCACCAAGGTGGACAAAATGTCCACCAAAGTACCAAATCTTCGGCTTCGGGGAAGCCATCAATTCATCCAATTAATTACAGAAGAATTACAGAAGAAAAGTCATTTTTTTAAAAAAAATAAAAGAAAAGAAAAAAAGCTGTAACTAGAGGAGGCAGATTCTCCGTCAGCAAATAAATGTACGGCATCGTTTGTGAACCCATGTTAGTAGCTTAGCTTAGGCTATCACTCACTCAAAGGGGCACTCAACAACTCATTGCTTGCCAGATCTCATCTCCGATAACCAAAAATAAACCTTACACTCAAACTATCCTCTGCTTTACCCCAATTCCCTGTTCCATTTTCCAGATTGAGGGTTGTGTAGATGGGGAGCTCTGAAGAGAAGGTTGTAGCTGTGATCATGGTTGGTGGACCCACTAAAGGTCTGTTCACCGCATTCAAGATTTCTTATAATTATTACCGTCTTCCTCACTTCTGTTGTGATTTGTGAATTCCCTTTCTTCAGCTTAAATTAGTTCGTATCCTGTAGTCCTGGTTCTTGACAAAGTTTTGCAGGTACTCGATTTCGGCCACTTTCTTTTAACACTCCAAAACCCCTCTTCCCTTTGGCTGGTCAGCCTATGGTTCACCATCCTATGTCTGCATGTAAAAGGGTAATGCATTATGGTTTCCTTGCAATGTACTTGTTATTTTAATCATTGCCTTTTGAACTTTGATTAAAATTATAACGGGTTCGCTCAAAAATCTAATCTTTTTCCATTTTCTTGGCAACTTTGAGTTGTTGAATGACCTGAGCTCCCTCCTTCAGTTTAAGGAATGAAGAATTTTTGTGTTGTCATTTTCTTGGCTTGCAGTTTTTTTGCCACCAATCATTTGGTTGACCTGGAATCAACTTAAGGATTGGTATGTTTCAATATTGATTCGGGATTAACCGTTAACTCATTTTATGATGTAGATAACGAACTTGGCACAAATTTTTCTTGTTGGCTTCTACGAGGAGAGAGAATTTGCTTTATATGTCTCTTCAATCTCCAATGAGCTTAAAGTCCCTGTCAGGTGAACATGGGCATTGGTTTCTACTTGTTTGTAGCATGCTTTTTCTTTTCCTTATTTATTCCAATGCAACTTTTACATTGTAGATAGAAATGTCGATTCCTATTTATGTTTGATTTTTAGATATTTGAAAGAAGACAAACCTCATGGTTCAGCTGGGGGCCTGTATTACTTCAGAGATCTGATCATGGAGGATTCTCCTGTATGTTAACCAATTCAGTAAAGTTTTTATTTTTACCGCCTGAACCATTTAATTCTTTCTTTACAATTCTTGAATCAGGTTTAAGAGTGTATGATTTCTTCACCCACCTTGATTCATAGTAACTTGCATTCTCTTTCTTCTTTCATCTCCAGAGAGCAGAAGACTATATCATCTTGTTATTTTGGTTTCCCTAGTGCATGCATCTGATTATTTCAATTTCTGCATCCAACTTATTTCAACTGTCTATCTGGTTTTCTGGCAGTCCCATATTCTTTTGCTCAATTGCGATGTCTGCTGCAACTTTCCACTGCCTGACATGCTTGGTAAGAATTGTTGAAAAAACATGTCCTACTTTACTGATGTTCTGTTTTCTCAAGTTTTCTTGCATATTATTTTAAGCCTTTCACTTCTTGTTTTTTGTTTCCTATAACACAATTTTAGCACTACCATTCTGTTCACAGATGCCCATGTGCTTTATGGTGGGATAGGAACGTTGTTAGTTAGTAAGGTAATAAACCTTGTGCTTGGAAAACTTTAATCTTGTTAATTGTGTAGGGCTAAACAGTTTTTACTTCAAATGAAATCATCTCATCATGCAACCACTAATATATTGGAGACAGGTCTCTGCCGAATCAGCCAACGAGTTTGGTGAGCTGGTTGCGGATCCAATTACCAACGAACTCCTGCATTACACAGAGAAACCCGAGACATTTGTACGTAATACAACTGAAATAACAGTTTCCATTTTCTTTCTTCTTTCAACTCTTGCAGCCCATAACCCTATAAAGGCTTATTAGCTGAAGCTTCTTTAGTTTTTCATGACCTTTTTAAAAAAATTATGCAGGTAAGTGACCTGATAAACTGTGGCGTGTACATATTTACTCCGGAAATTTTTAGCGCGATCAGTGATGTATCCTCCCACAGGGCAGACAGAGGTGAGCATAGATTGTGACCAGTAATAAATTTTTGGCAGGTCTTCTCACATCAAGCAGATTTTTTGTGTGTGGTAGATATCTTGTCTGCTTTGAGATCCTGGTCTGGAGCATGTCTATCAGTGAGAATGTCTGGATGCCTTAATGTAGCTTAACACTTGCTCTTGTCTTTGGGATGGGAATGACTCTGCCATGTCTCACTATAGCTGTTGTAATGGGAGTGTCTTATTGTTGAACATTAACTAAAAGCTGTGCCAGTATTTGTCGATTTTTAGTCTTACGCTAAGCATGCGCTGGTTGCATATTTAGTTCTTTACTCCAGTTTTTTCTTTCTTAATTGATCTCAATGAGATTTTTGAGTGTTGACAATGATACGCTCGCAACATTTGTACTTTATGGTGAATCTTTACGTGCAGCTGATCTACGCCGTATGTCCAGCTTTGAAGCTCTCCAAATAGCAACCAGGTATGAAGTTTTTCTGAAGAAGATTGATTGGATTGCACTAAATCATTACAGCACAAAGACATTTTTGTAATAAATGTGGATACTGTTGAAAAGGCAACAAGTTCTATACTTACTGAGTGTATTGCAGTCAGGTTCAATATATTCAGGTTAAGACATGTTTTTGAATACCTCTTAAAGTTTGATATGTCATTCTAATAGAGTTTCTGATCAAATTGCTTACTGTTAGGTCTCTTCCGAAAGATTTTGTTAGGTTGGATCAAGATATTTTGTCTCCTCTTGCTGGGAAGAAAAAGTTATATACATATGAAACCATGGATTTCTGGGAACAAATAAAAACTCCAGGGTGAGAGTAATTTTTTGCTTTTATCTTTGCCACTGTAAATTTCCAATAGAAGCTTGCAAATGTCTGATCTGCATTTTACTTTTCAGAATGTCTTTGAAATGTTCTGGTTTATATCTTGCTCAATTCCGGTACACATCGCCTCATCTTTTAGCTAGTGGAGATGGCACCAAGAGTGCAACAGTTATTGGGGATGTCTATATTCATCCATCAGCAAAAGTACATCCTACAGCAAAGGTCGTTTTATCTCTTCTCTTTTCTTGCTAGCACTTTTCTTCTTTTTGATTGTTGTTTTCTGCATGATGATGAAAATGAAAAGTAGCATTTTAGGGGAACTTCTTTCCAGGGCAGGATATATGTTTTTATGTTATCTTGAGGAGGAGATATAAAATATGACCATCTGTACCAATAGTTTGTGCATTTATTACATACTAACGAATTGAGCATTATAGATAACATAGATAATCAAGGGTGATACCAAGGGAGGAACTTCCATGAGTTGTTCCTGCAGTCATACTTGTTTCATAGACACCAATTTGTGATGTGATTCTATTTATTTTTCTAGGAACAGATAATCCATTGGAGTTAATCACAATTGTTTGTCTGGCACCTCTTCTTAAGGAAATCCATTGTTTTCTGTCTTACTTCATATAATTGATTGGAGTTAATGGCATTTGTTTGTCTGCCACCTCTTTTTGAGGAAATCCATTTTTCTGTCTTCTTATAGTAACAGCCAAGCATATTATTACCTTTACTCCACCAGTAGCAACCATCATGGCACATGAACTCATATGGTGTATCGAAATGCCTAAACCTTATCTAGGTTTTTATTCCATTTGATTGCATGCTCTAGAGTGATATGAGATAGTATGAGAAATTAGAGGTTTGCAATCACTTGGGTGGTGGCTGGAAAAAAAAAAATGTTATATGGCTCCTGGTGTTACTTCAAATCATTTGTGGCTTTTCAAGCAGATTGGGCCAAATGTTTCAATATCTGCAAATGTTCGTATAGCTGCTGGTGTGAGACTTATAAGTTGCATCATCCTAGATGATGTAGAAATCAAGGTATGTTTGGAGTTCAGGCAGTTCGTAGTACATAACAGACAAAATTTGTGCATTACTAATTGGATTATGTACTTACAGGAAAATGCAGTTGTTTTGCATGCTATTGTCGGGTGGAAGTCATCTCTTGGGAAGTGGTCTCGTGTCCAGGTGCTCTTTTTATGGGCTTTAATCATTAGATAATTATTCACTTTATTGTTTGTTAGGCCAAATGATTCATGTAGCCGACTCCACATTGTGGGATAAAAGCTTAGTTGTTGTTGTTGTTGTATCGTTTGTTACATTAGCCTGACAAGATCGGTGGTAACTGAAGGTAACCTCAGATCAGTACGAACATGAAAACATGTGTTAGATGACATGACATAAAAATCTATGGTAACTTGCTTAACTTAAGTTTTCATGCTTGGAACCTGCGAGTGAAATGTGAAAGATCATAAATGAGCTGTTTTGCTAATTGTTAGATACATGGACCAAGGAAAGATAAACTTTGATGTTATTTTTTGAATTGATACTCTTTCATTTTCCTCCTGTGAAATTGAACGAGTTTCGATGCAGTTGGTAGTTTATCTGTTTGCAGGTAATCTTTAGCGGAATTGTTAGGTATGCCACTGTATAATATATACAAGAAAAAGAAAAGAAATATTTTAATCCAATCCTTGGTTGCGAAGAAAACCAGATCTTAGTTTTAGGTAGTTAAATAGTAGAGTTTATATACTTAACTATGTATCATTATTGGTCACGAAAGATTGGATAATTTGTTCAGGGTGAAGGAGACTACAATGCTAAGCTTGGAATCACCATACTAGGTAGGTACTTGTGCCCAGCATATCCTGAATATTGTTTTCCATCTGAAAAAGGAAATGAACAAGAACAGATGATTGATATTGTAATTTAATCATATCCAGGGGAGGCTGTAATCGTTGAAGATGAAGTTGTGGTGATTAACAGCATTGTTCTACCTCATAAGACCCTTAATGTGAGCGTGCAGGAAGAAATCATTTTGTGAGACGGCGAAGCTGAGATTCGGAAGCTCTGTTTCTTCCACCCCCCATATTTTGTGTATTTTGTATCATAACTGTTCTTTTACATTATAATGCAATATCAAGCAAAGAAATCGACCATGAGTATAATTTTCGGTGTCTAGAAGATATTGCAACCGCTTGTAATCTGAGAATCCAGATGTTCAGGTGTAAGTTGATAGTTTTAAGTTGGAAATGATGTTGTGCAATATGGGATTTTATTCTTTACTAAATAATAAAATAAGCTTTGTTCTTTTGTTGTTTGACTTTGGCTGTGCTTTCGATTGTTTTTTTTTTTTTTTTTTTTGTTTTGAGTACTTACAGTTGTGGCCCTGTTTTACTTTTACTGCTCTACAATTGAACTTGTCCAAAAGTGCCCAGAAAGCACAAACTTACAAAACTTAACGAATGAAACTTGTTTTAACTTTTAAATGTAGGAACGAATGAAACTTTTTTTTCCCTAAATGGCCTATGCATGTCCAAGTGATTATGTTTTTTAACTAAAAAATGCATCTTGGTTGGAGGCTGCGCAAACGTCACGTGAGACACGTCATATGGCAAAACTGCATCACGATTGTGGCCCACTGCACCATGTTGTGTTGGGATGGGGGAGTTTTCTTTCCTCTTCCTGCCTGTTTAAGGATTGGAGACGAGAAAAGAGTGCGATTGTGATTATTGTATTCTGACTTGGAGTTGTAAGGAGAGAGTATTGTACCCTAACGGTTAACACCATTGCTTCCTGCCAGATCTAAATAACTAAAGTTGTAGAAAAAATGCATGCTGCCAGAGGTTTTTTTCAATGGATCATGGCTTGTTTTACTATGCTTGACTAACGTACTTAGTATAACCAATCAATCTTATATATATAAATAAAAACGCAAAAACTTTTATGAAACCGTTTCATTTGCTCATATATGAATTATATGAAACGTGATACGTAAATTATATTTTATAATTTAATACGCTAATAATGCACTAATTATTTATATTTCATACTTAAAAATTGAAATTCATATGCAAATCTAGGCGACGAGACAGACGGTATCAGTAGAATGACCCAAATGAAAATACTTGCTATCTCAACTTGTCTTAGATTGACAAATATGAGTACATGGGATCATGAATAATATCACCAAATCTCCAACATACACAACAAAACTTGGATTACGATAATTATGCCTTTTTAGCTGCACTAGTACAATTCTTTCAGCAAATGTAAAACTACAAATCAGCTCCGGTGGTATAGATGTCGACCAAGTTCTATAGACAGCCAACCTCCATGAGGCGAAAATTTCCTCTCTCAGCAATTCACTGCTTCATCTTCTAGGAGCACTTACACACCATGACATTTATGTTCGTCCAATTCCCCAGTGATGCAGGGGCTCAACATCTGCTCCAACCTCAATTCGTACAAGAGCAAAGGAAATAAAGTAAGGCAATTCTCTGCCACAACTGGAGGAGAAGCACTTTCCATGACAAAAGATCATGTACACGGTATATTATTCATCCTTGAGGCCGTACATCCAATTTGTAAGCCTGTATTTCCATAGGAGAAATCAGGACATGCCCTTCTTGAGCACCATCCTCAAACTGCTCACTGTAACCCAGCATCTCTGTGTCCTCGTGTAAAAGGTTTAAAGAAGTAGCCTTTGCGTTTGACACTGCAAGCCCCTTGAACATGTCGAACAAATTCACTGGCTCATCAGCCACACTCGTACACCCTGACCTGCCCTTTGGACAATATGACGAGTCCCAGTGCCGTCTCTGCAAAATCAGAACAAACCTAGCCTCTTGAACTGGCTGCTGTGAATATTTCAAAGGGCGAGGAACCTTAAAGCCCACTACGTGCAAGTCACACGGCAGGGGAGCTGACAAAGGAGAGAAAGATCTAGGAGGTGGCTGCACAGATATCTCCTGAGATTTCTTGGCAATGAATAAATGTACAGGATAATTCAAGTGGGCACCCACCAAATGAGAGAGTAGGGAGGGACTCAAGGGATGAGAGTTCAAGATGGGATTTGCAGTCACTGAAATATTGGATTCCAGAAGGATGTGGAAAACTATGTTCATAGGACGGTTATCCATCACTCCTTGGCCAAGACCACGTCCATCATCTCTTGTTAAGCGACGATCAAGCATGATCTCTAAACATCCATTCTTAAGGCTTGCCACACCCACTGACTGCCGAGTATGGACAGAGAAGCGCATTCCATTTGAGCCTTGCATAAACGCAAGAGAGGGCATTGGATAATAATTTCCTTGTGGGGGGATCTTGTCATATGTTTCTCTACGACTCATTTGGAAGCCATTCAAGTCAGAGTAGAAAATCCTTTTGTTATCAATGTCAGTCCAGTACCTAGCTATCAACTCTCTATCATTGAAATCAGGTCCAAGTAGCTCGACATGATATTCCTTCTCAATCAGGTGTTCCTGTATGGTCTTGTCACCATTATAAACGCGGGTACTATGGGAAATTGGGCTTTTGTTCCAAGGTGTCTTTGGACAAGAGTACACTTCCTGAACCAGATGGCCCTCTGAAATTACCATTGTTCCACCAGCACGGATGATAGACTCAGCATCACCATTTGGTTTAAACAAGTAGGCTCCGCTTCCTGTGCTAGTGTACATACCTATTTCCTCACCAACCACATTTTCGGAACCATCACTATGGCTTATCTTCTGCAACAAACCAAGTTTAACACTGAAGGTAAGTTTCCGATGTTGATTAAGAATTTCAATGGTGTCACCTTCTATTTTTGAGCAAGCATATGGAGAGGGACAGGGCAAATGATCAGGGCCAGAAATATGTAACCTTGCTGATTTGGCCTTTTCGCATCCCGCAAAACCATTGGCAATATAATATGTTTGCAATCCCATAGCAGGTACAGAAGCTTTCCAATAAAGACGATGCCTTCCAGAAAAGAGTTTGCCGTTATTGTGGTTCAATTCAGGAGAAATCTGGCTTTTAACACATGTCCAGTTTGAGTCCAGTACTGTTACATCTGGTCTTTGAACAACGACCATGACAACTTCATCTCTTACTTGCTCTAGCGAATTGAAAATTACAACAGTCTGAACTGTTCCTTCTTGAGCAGTGATTGCCTTTTGAACTGGTTGAACATCATACTTAGATCGTACTTGGGTCGGCTCAAACTGAGCTGGATTCTGATCATTTTTCTCATGGCGGATCCCAAGTAATACTTCGACAGCCTTGGACATGAATATTTGGAGGTCCTGTAAAGCTATATGCATCCGTGTTCCATAGTCTTCCACCACATGATCCTTAGCAGTACCAGTCACCCCATCGTGATGCTGAAATAGAGCAAGGTTCCTTCTTGCAGATGTCAGTTTATAGGAGAATCCGGTTGGTAACTTTTCACACTGAGCTCTCTGGCAAAATCCCAGCAGAAAAGCCATCATTATTTCTGCTCCACGAAGTGTCTGTTCAAGTACACGATCAACAGCCTTGAAGAAAGGCCGTGAAACATAATAGCCGCTCCAGTAATCTTGTTGTCTATCAGCATAAGTAAAGAAATCACCTGATAAAGAAGGAAAACCTCCGATTTGAGCAGATCCAACCTCACCATGACGTGAATAATTAACTCTCTCAGCCTCTGCACGAAGAGTTTGAAAATAATCTTCAAGAGTACCAAACTTTACTTCAGCATTCAAACTAGGATCAGAATTGATAAAATCAAATAGCATCTGATAGTTCCTAAACTGAGCCTCTGCTTCATCAATGCTGATGTAACGGAAATCATCGCCAAGAGGAACAAGCAGCGTATTTGTTCGATATAGTGTTGATTTCTTCCTATACTGATCTAATAGCATATTTGCTCTCTCCTTCACATTTTCCTGGTTGGTCTCAACTGGATGTTTTCCCCAGGGGCAGAGCTCATAAACAAACCCTCGCATACGAGCAAAGTCAAACTGACAACAAATTGCAGGCTCTGGCCCACAGGTATGTGGAATGTCATAAGAATAGAAGGGCATCATGTGCACGAATATGTCAGTTGTTTCATCAGCATCCCAGCTCTGTCTCCATACGTATTCCAAATTTTTAAACAAAGCAAGTTCCTTCTTTAATTCATAGTGTGTCCTCTGTATAAGCATGTTCTCGAAACCCATGCGACGGAGAAGATATGCCATAGTTGGTGAATAACCAAAAGGATCTATTGCCCAAGAGTTTTTAGGAACAACACCAACAGTTTCATTCAACCACATATTTCCCTCAGTCATCTGAGGTAGAAATTACAAGAAAATTAAGCAGGAACTAGTAAGAAATATTTGCAGAAGTTATCAACAGTCACAAGCAAGTATATCAAGAGAAGCTAAAGTTGGGGGGAAAAAAAAGTTAATACAACCATAAATGTATTCTCCATAAAATTACCATAACGCAAAATATCAGATATTTTTCCAATAACTAAAGCCATCTAACTACTTTCAATACAACCAACAAAAGGTCATAACAGATTAATCTCGATGGAACGTTCAGGGAACTAAAAAGAGCAAGAAATCAAACTATTTAAGAGGTTTCCTTATTATAATTTCAGCCAGCTTACTTTTCTCCATTAAATCTTTTTACTAACATTTTTGTCTCCAGAAAATACTTGTGTAAGTGCAATTATTCAATAGCATTCCAAGGCACAAATTCATATTATTTGTTCTAAGCAAAGAGAATATGCTTAATTATCATAGAAAAAAACAAGCTACTCATTGGATACAGAATTGAAACTGAAAGCCAATTCAGTGGGGCAAGATAGCTAGCTTCAGCTTTACCTGTTCCAGGATGGCAAAATAATGTGAATTAGCCTGCAGGAAGAAATGAAGTTTACGAGTTAGAAACTAGTTCCACAAAATTATAACCATCTAGAGATTAGTAAAAGACATCTCATCCAACATTCACTTGATTATAACTTTTGCCATTTTGGCATTCGTAAATTTGCTGCAACATCTGAGTTCCGCCTCCGACTTTATGTCAGATTGCTTCATGAAGTGAGAATGATTGCCAGAACAAGTAAAAAATTAGGCCACACCGGAGAATTAGAAAGAACGGAGAGTATATATCACCTATTCATCAAAAACATAACCACAAAATTACCTCATCATTCATCACCCAACCACCTCCAACGATTTCCAACTGCCCGCTCCTCACTAAATTTATGAAAGACTCTCTTCTTGTTTCTGATGCATCCTTCCACCATCTCTCCAGATAAGACATCTCTTCCCAAATAAATTTGCGACGAATGTCCTACACTTCCAATCACAGAAAATGGGCATTAAACATCATGATATAAGGCCCAGTGGAGTAATTCCTCCTCTGCACATAATATTTCGCAACAAAATCTCCAAAATTAGTTGTATTAGCAAGCAAAATCATCCAGATTCCCATCCCAACGATTCTCACTCAGTGCAAACATACTTACTTTTTAAACTATCAGCAATGGGCACAGGAAATAACTATTATTACAGCCATGTTCCAACAATAATTGAGATCATCAAGTTAATAAAAACCGTCATTTTACAAAACTCAATCGACAATTTACCTCCATATCCAGAACCCGCAAACAAATCCCAATAAATAAATAAATAAAATAAAATTCAAACACCCATTTCATACTAAATACCTTCGAGAGTGTGTCGACGATGGTATCCAAAATATGCCTTGACTGCCTATCATAGTACTCCTCCACGGTGAGCCTCCAACCAGGGTCATTATGTGAATGCGGGGCCACGAAAATCTTGAGTTTCTCACTATCCCACTCGTTTCCTTTATAACTGACCTTCCAACCTTGCTTCCAGGCACCGCCATCCTCATCCACGAAACGGATCTTATCGTACAATTCCTTGGTTGTTATGTCAACGACGGCCCCCTGAACGACGTCGCTTGCAGGGGACTTGCGGTAGGCGGGCTTCCGAGCCCTGGATAACCGCGTTCGGGCAGCCCGCAAGTGAGAGGATAAAAGGGGTTTAGGGACTCCGTAGCTGAAGACAATGAGGATGAAGAGGAGGAGAGAGACGGAGAGTCCGATGGTGAAGAAGTTGGCGAGTACGAAGTCCTTAAGAGCTGCGCGTTTACGCGATTTACGGGGTTGCTTTGTGTTGTGCTTTGAGGATGACGGGAGCAGAGAGTGGGCCCACCCACCTCCGCCGCGACGGGAGGAGAAGGCCATCAGAAAGTGGTAGTGGTGGTGGCGGGTAGAGATCTAGAGACCAATGTTGAATCCATGGTATCACTGTTTATCACTGCTACTACTCGTCTTTGAGGGAAAATAGTGGAAATGAGCAGTGGGCCCCACGGTTTGCCGAGTCTTCCACTAAGTCAAGAATCAAAATATTGGATTAAATATCTAACAAACAAAGTACACAACGCTTCTTGTATTGTACCATTAGATTTTTCAAAACGTTGAAATGAATCCGAACAATTTCATTCATTTTCCGCAAAGAGTACGTTTTTTTTTTTTTTTAAATTAAGTCCTCACTCATTTATTCATTTATTTACAATAATACTTATTTATTGATTAATAATGAAATGTGTATAGATTTTATCCTTGTAGTTTATATTGAAGAATATAGTATTTCAATCGCACTTAATATGAAGAAGTAGAGGACCCATAGGTAGAAAATTGGCAGAATTTGAGCAGTTAGAAGAAAATGGGATTTGGATAAGCGAAGAATACAGCAAATTATAAGCAAAAGTCCAACCTCGTTAGTTGTTTCCATTAATATCCAAGTGAAAATACGAGGAACATCCATTTAAATACAACAACTCCCTTCCTTTTTACACCCGGGTTGAACCGTTCAAACTTTACGTAATTCCACAATGAGTAATGATATCACTATATGAGAAGATGGGATATTCGGTTTAAAATTGTCTTTTATTATCATATTTAAAATTAAAATTACTTATTGGGTTTACTCATTTATTTGTTAAATTTAATCATTATAAAATAATTTTAGTTATATTTATCCTTTTAATAACTAATTAATTAAATTATATTATTTTTAACATTAGACAAAATATGATAGCATAATCTTAAATAGAAAATCTGATATTCTATACGAGTAATGATAAAGATTGAAAACTTCTACATGAATTGAAGCCTCCAATTATGTGTAATGCTAATTAGCATAAAGAGTAATGACGGAGAGTGAAAATTTTACAATTTGGGAACTCTAATCAAGTTGGCATAAAATACGAAAGAGAATTTTTTTGATTTGGTAAAAATAAACACTAGTCTTTATCAAGCATCTAATCATTGAATACCAAATAATTTTTTCCTATAAATTTTTCACCATAAGAATCATACACATCATCTATATAATATAATTAAGTCAAATCTTTAATTGTTTATCATGAAACAAAATTAAAATAACATCAAAATCACAAATCGTGACTAAAAGTATAAATATCACAAAAATCAATATACAATTATTAAACCCCAACTCAAATGTGAGTGAAACTTACTATGTATTTTACTAGAATTATGTCTTAAAATTCACTCACATCTAGATTATAACTTAATAATGATAAATTTTATTTTGATGATATTTTTAATGATGGTAAATTAATGATTTTAGGGTTCATGATAGTAGATAAGGTACTGCTTTCAATTAGTGATAGTAAATAGTACTATAACTTTTATCGAATTTGAAACTCGTAATCCTAATTGGTATAAAATCCGAGATAGTTAATTATTTGGAGTTCTAATATGATATATTTTATTTGATTTATAAATAAATGCTTATATATACATTAATGATAAATAAACCTTCAAAATTTCTTAATACTGATAATCTTTTTTCTAACTAATTATAATTTAACTTTAATAACTAAATAATACTTTAATAACTAAATACTATATTAAAACTATATGATGTTACCCTTATAAACTTTGGTGAGCAGTGGCGGAACCAGGGAGGGGTGAGCAGTGGCGGAACCAGGGAGGTGCCCCCTGTCCTGGAGAGGAGTTTAGTACTCCTTCACCACCATTTTTGCCATGCACTTTACGAAAACAATTATACGAGAAGATGATGAAGACGCTAAAGTTTTTTTTTTTACTCTTTATTAAAACGACGTTATTTTACTAGAGGGTAAAAAAACCCTCTTAAGTAAAATGCCGTAGTTTTGCTTAAGAGTAAAAAAAAAATAAAAAAATATAAATGTGAATTTTGAAAGTCTAATTACTAAAATCTCACTCACACCCTATTTATTAAATTATAAACGTGAATTTCTCTCACTCCCACTAAACGTTTGCAAATTACTCTTCCCTTGCACCTTATCTCATTTTACTAGAGGGTAAAAAAAAAAAACCTCTTAAGTAAAATGACGTAGTTTTGCTTAAGAGTAAAAAAAAAAATCTAAATGTGAATTTTTAAAGCCTATTTACTAAAATCTCACTCACACCATATTTATTAAATTTTAAACGTGAATTTCTCTCGCTCCCACTAAACGTTTGCAAATTACTCTTCCCTTGCACCTCACCTCCCCTCGACATCTTTCTTCATTGCTATTTGGTTTAATTAGTCTAGAGACTAAATCTTATTTTATCGTCGTTAACGCTATTTCTTATTATGAGTTCTCTTTGTTTTTATATTTTTTTTAATATTATTAATGCTTAATTTTTTTGTGTGTATTTTCTAATACTATCAATTGGAAACTTTAGTAGTTACATATATTTGTTTTAATATGATCAATGTGATACTTTAATAGTTACATATATTTGTTTTAATATTATCAATTTGATATTTTAGTAGTGGTATATATTTATTTTACGAGATTTTTTTTTACTATTAAGCCCCCTAAAAAAAATTGTTGTGGTTCTACCACTGTTGGTGAGTGAATCCTACCATTATTTATCGTATATATCACTAAAATAAAAGTTACCATTATTAAGTCCTAACCTAGATGTTATTAAATTTGCTACATGATTTTAATCATAGTTTTAATGTAATCACATCGTCAAAACCATATAGTAGTTTTCACTTACATTTGGGTTACGATTTAATAATTATAGATTTAATTTTAGTTATATTTATACTTTTAGTGTTGATGTACAATTTTGGCGATTAGCTTTGCGATTTTAATTTGTGATTTTGATGATATTTTAATTTTGTTTCACCATAAACAATTAAATACATGAGTTAATTTAATTATATTTTATGAAAAACTCACGTTAATAAATGATAATCAAGGAAATCACACGAAAAAGAAAAAAAGTACACGTAATCAGCGAACCCGCAGAAGACACAAATAACAAAGCGAAAGAAAAAAACAATAAAGAACACAAACAACCCCTAGTACGAAGGCAAAGACATACAAACAGGGGAAAGTTTGCGTTGTATTTATTCCGTTTTAACTACAAAGGCGTTTATCTTCTTTCCGAGCTTCGTCTCAGTTCTCAAAATCCCTTGGTTGGTCCCCGAAGATCTGATCCAACAGGCTCACAAGTCACAGGTAAAGCTTCGCTCCGTTTAAGTGCACGCATAGATTCCCATGTTTAAGATCTGTTGGTGAATTTGTAGATCTCTTCCGATTTAATTGAGGCTCCTTAATTTTTTCTGACTAACTTTATATAGCCGTGATTCTTTTAAGGTTTCACGACTTATACGCGTAATTATCTGTGGGAAATTCACGAAAAGGTTTGGAATGCTCAAACATGCTGTATAAAAATAACAGATCTTTTTGAATTTATGGCTTGGACTTGTTATTTATAGATATAATTAGAATTAAGTTTGTGTTTTCAATATTTTAGATAATTTAATATGTTTTTTAAACGCTTAGAATTCTCAAACATGCTATTGATTTATTATTATTATTTTGAAGGCTAAATGGTGAAAATGTGATATATTTATGTTTTATGGATATCTTTTATGCCCAATAGGAGGGATTATTTGTGGGACAGGAATTGTTTTATCACCTGTATTGATCAGAGAGGAACATCCGTCTTAGTTCATATCAGTTTTTTTATTGATCTCCTATGGGGATGTCGATAGCTCATTTGAATTGATTTTAGTTAAATCTGTTTTATGCAGGATTTTTTTCTCAGTTTGATGAAAAGAATATCAGTGTTTTTGTTTGTGCCACTAATTTCATCTGTGTGTTTTATTAACAGGATACATTATTAAGTTCAGTTGGTTTTAGAAGTTATAGGACTTCTTTTAACAGTTTCAAAATGGTCGACTTTGTGTTCGAGGTCAAACCCACTTTTTGTTTTTCTTGTTTAGATTTACATCATCGATGTTGTGAGCAACTTTCTTCTCTACTTTTACTTTTCTATTTGCACTAAATGAGATCACATCATGAAACATTTCTGTTAGTTTGTTCGTTCTATTACTGAGCTCGGATATAATATTTTTCTAACTCATTTGTTGGTATTGGGCACAGGCAGTAAATTGTTGCTATAAAAAACCACTTGCACATGCCCACAAAATATCAGCTGTTTTTCTATATTTCAATATGTTTCTTGTGCGAGGACCTTTTTTGTTTATGGTTTTCATGAGGAGGTCATTTCCTGTTTTGGTAGCTAGACATATCATCACTATAAGAACTCATAAATTCCTGGGTTTTGAATTGATCTGTCCATCCCCCTTCCAAGCATGAATCATGTGATGCGTATCATTCATATTCTTATATTCTTAGGATAGGAATGGGTTGAGTGCTTGGTTCAATCACTTACCAGTACTACTTCAAGTCTCAAACCTTTTAGATTGTTGTTCATTATGTAACTGGTGACTTTGAATTCCACTTTGCAATTTTGTTGAAGAAATCATGATATCACATGGATGTAATTTACTAAATGCAGGAGTGGACAATAGCAAATATCAGTGACTTAAAGGAAGTTGTCATCTGCAGAAGTAATCTTTTAATAGTTGATAAGTAATATAGCCATGCCGGCACAGAAGGTTGAAACAGGCCATAATGATACAGTTCACGATGTTTCCATGGACTACTATGGAAAACGTTTGGCAACAGCTTCATCTGACTCAACTATAAAGATAACTGGTGTGAGTAATAATACTTCACAGCACCTTGCCACTTTGAGTGGTCATCAGGGTCCTGTTTGGCAGGTAGCGTGGGCACACCCCAAGTTCGGCTCAATTCTTGCTTCATGTTCCTATGATGGTAAAGTTATCATCTGGAAGGAAGGTAATCAAAATGAGTGGTCACAAGCTCATATTTTTGATGACCACAAGTCATCGGTTAATTCTATTGCCTGGGCGCCGCATGAACTTGGGCTTTGCTTGGCTTGTGGGTCCTCTGATGGAAATATTTCAGTGTACACAGCCACAGCTAGTGGTGGTTGGGACACCACAAAAATAGATCAAGCTCATCCTGTTGGTGTAACCTCAGTTACATGGGCTCCTTCAACGGCTCCTGGTGCTTTAGTAGGAACGGGTTTGCTGGATCCAGTTCAGAAGCTAGCATCTGGTGGTTGTGATAATACTGTTAAGGTGTGGAAACTCTATAATGGCACTTGGAAGATGGATTGCTTCCCTGCTCTTCAGATGCACAATGACTGGGTGAGAGATGTTGCTTGGGCGCCTAATTTGGGCCTTCCAAAGTCCACTATTGCCAGTGCTTCTCAAGATGGTACCGTCGTCATATGGACAGTTGCAAAAGATGGTGATCAATGGGAAGGTAAGGCTTTGAAGGACTTTAAGTCCCCAGTTTGGAGGGTCTCATGGTCCCTTACTGGAAACTTGCTGGCTGTAGCTGCTGGAGACAACAATGTATCCTTGTGGAAAGAAGCAGTTGATGGGGAGTGGCAAATGGTCACCACAGTTGACCAATAGAATTTGATTTCTTGTTTCTATTTTGGTATTCTTGAGAACTAGTTCCTTAGTTTTCATTACTTATTTTGTTTGTATGGGTTGTGTGGTTAGTATTGGTTTGAGTGAGTTTGGGAATTAAAGGACTTAGGCATTTTGAACTGTTTTTGCTGTGCTCTTCTCTAATATTAGCATTGGTTAGTAATACATACTCTCGAGAAATAAAACTGACATGCATTTGGATTGAATTACATAACCAAATATATTTGCAGAACCTTGTACGGTGGTTTATGTGATCTCTAAACATTTGTAATTTCTGGTAAACCTTTTTTTTTTGTCCGTCGATTTTCGACCATTTGTAGTTTAAATCGCAAGGAAGAAGGAAGCCTTCTTCCATCTTAGATTACGGTTGCTTATATGCCACGAGAACGAGAAACAAAAGGCGGCTGTAAATATTTTAGGTGGTTAATATTTAATAACCTTTATCTTTTTCAAAATTGATACAACAGACAAATTAGCATTTGAAAATACACTCAAATTTTAGTAGAAACATTATCAAGGGCACATAGCGACCTCTCTAAACCGTTTTAAGAGCAAGCTTATTTACAGGTATTCTTCTGTCTCAATGATATATATATATATTTTGACTTAATCAACATGCAAATTAGTCAGCTGATCCTCTCAATGACTGGTAGATAAGACAAAGTTTTGAAATCAGAAACTTGAAAGTTCCACAGATGCCACAACAAAATGTATAAAAAGGGCAGACACAGGAGAAAATAGAAATATGCAGGATGACAGTAAAAAGGCATACCAAAACACCCGAAAGTAATAATTCGGTACTACATTTATTTCATACAGTAGCAAGATATGCAGAATTTGTATTGTCAATGACATTTAGTTGCAGGGTAAAAGGATCAATACCATCATGAATGAAGAAAACAAGTGTGTCAATGACATTTAGTCTCAATACCATCATGAATCAAGAAAACAACTGGCAAAATAAGAGAGAACTCTTAAATCTTTGGGTCTGAGAAGAAATTGTTGACACCAGGCATGATCTGAGCAGGCTTCGTACGAACAAATTTTCTGACAGCATGTTGGGAATATTTCTCGCCTTCTTCAAAATTTTCAAGAATGCCGGCAGTTCTGTTTTCCTTTGTTACCCTTGAATTCGTAAAACAAAGTTCATTCAAGATGTTAACTAAAGGCAGTCCGTGAAAATTTAAATTGAACTGCATAATGGATTTGAAAGTCCATAATAATAAAGCAATAACAAGATCCCAACATTTTTGAACAATAAGAAAAAGTGAAATAATAGAGCTATGCATCATATTGCTAATAATAAGAGATTAAACAATGCATCAGCAATTTTTATCATTACATTCTACTAACAATCAAAAGCACTGAGATATAATAAGAAGCATCTTACTACAGGGAAGGAAAAGAACAGTTAACTCTAGCAAATAGAGACTTTTTACACCAATCTCAGACCAATAAATTGCTAATGGACCATGAAATTCAAAAGAACAGTACGGATGAAATCTATTACAAAAAAAGGAAACCGGCAATAGTATCCTGAAAGTTAATGGCACTAAGGATTCTTGTTGTTTATGAAGATCTATATACAAGAGAACCAGGAGCAAGAAGGCTGGAATGCCAATATGGAATTTACTCAACCCGAGTCTTTTGATTTGATTTGTTTACCACCCTCAGAGTATTTGATTAATTTACTCGACCCGAGTCTTTGATTTGTTTACTGCCCTCAGAGTATTTGATTTGTTTACTGCCCTCAGATTGCAAAGTTTCAGACTTTAGGTTTTGATTACTATCAATGCAACCCCACACACCACCGTCCCATCTTTTTTTTTTTTTTAATTTTTGCAACAAACACTCCAATGTTTAAAGTAAGATTGAATCGACAGAGGATCAAACAACTATCAATTCGAGAAATATAAAATCGCAGTAACATAACACCCATAAACAGATTGAAATCAAGTGAATGCACGAACAAGATGGTCAAAGACTTTAAACCGAACATTTAGACAAATTGTAAACCAATTAAATGGAATAAAAAAACAACGATTTTTGCATGTTTGAATTGAGATAAAAATTATACCGGACTTCGGGATTGGTGCAAATATTGCGGATCAATTGCATGCCGCAGATACCGACGGCGACGCCAACTGCAGCGAACAGAGGAAATACCTAAACCATACACGTATAACACAGAACACATTAATCGGCAGATCTGATACGAAATACGATGCTGTTGTCTTTAACATACTAGTAGTAAATTCATGAGAATCGCCATAATCGTGAAAAACAGTAAACGAACAAATAGAGAAGCCCAAAAAACGGATGATATCTAGGGGAGAAAACATATGGTCAGCGATCGGACCTCAGGCCGTAGCCATCGTTTGACGGTAGATGAAGCCATCGAACCAGGAAACTGAGGAATGAAACACGGAATTACGCAGCTATTTGTTTTGACAATTGAAAGTGCCGTCAAAGTCTGCCCAACTCCAGGTGCTTTTATAGGTTGGTTTGTATGCAGCTGCCCCTTTTGCCTTTTGTCAACAAAAATAATAATTAATTTTTCCGATTTAAACTTCACGTGATTCTTCAAAATAAGTATATTGATATTTCAATTATCAATTATTCTATGGCACTAATCTAATAAGGAAAAATTGTGAAATCATTTTATTAGTTAAAAAAATTAGATGAGTTCAATCAAGGACCAATTCAGTGCGGAGCAATAATTAATGAGTAATTGAGGTGAGGTATGAATCAATGAGTTATGGTAAACAAAAGCGATCTAACCGGTGTATCTCAAAAGCGGGGGCGCCAGAGGCAATGGAAAGCAACTAAAACATAAAATTAGGTAGTGCTATCGGCACTTAAGGCCGGGAAAAGCAACTAAAAGAAAATACCCGAGCTACCAAGGGAGTAGCTCCTGAGTAGGAGCTACGACCAATATGAGTTCGATGTTTCCTCGAGTTACTCCGTTTACCACTTGAGGTGAGCTATGAATTAATGAGTTATGAGTTAGAGCTTCCATAATTGCAAGTGTATTTTGAGCTTCCTCTAACCCCAATTTATACTAATATACTGAATAGGGTCACTTACTTCTTGAGTTATTTCTGCCGCTGATTTCTTGAAATTAGTAAGGCAGTTTCTTCTTGCTGCTTGAACTCCTCATAACTTGAAGTGTTGTTTGAGTTCGAGTTCCTATTTAACCATACCGTAAGGCATAAGGACAATGGATTTCCTATACTGTTTTTTATACCACTATATAAAAAATTCACACGTGTACAATCACTAATTATTTAGTTAGGGTGCGTCAACTTTTTATAAAATAGTACATGAAAGTGGTTGAACAGAGACAAAACGAGATATAAGTGTTAAAACACATTTTGTGTATTTATAGATTGATGAAATAGGAATTGAAATAGAGAATTTAACAAAAGTTCCATGGACCAAAATTGTATTGTTTTAAATTTGAATGATGAAAAAAATTTTAATTTTTCCCACCTAATAAACTTAATTTTAAGTAGTTCTTTTTTATTCTAGTTGATAAGATGCTCCTTTTGGTTAATTTGGACTTATTATATGCAAGTATTGGGTTGGTCACAAAATGAAAAGAAATCCAACACACAGAAACAGATTTCTTTCCGACCCATCCATCTACCCACTTCACTTGGGCAGCTGGGCCACTTCCCAGTCAATCTCACTCTCACAAATAAAATAAGAAGCCCATAATTTCCTGCTGTCACTTCTCGAAAGTCAATGGTGAATCCGTAAATAATTGTCAAAACCAGTGGCACTCATTTGACTAATCGCGAATAGCAAAGGATTTGGTAGGCTGAGAGAAATCCGAGAGGGGTAAGAGAGAATCTGTTTAGAAACAGAGACAGGCTTGACTCTCGAGCCGTGAATGGTTTGATTGCTCCGCCGGAGCCATCACAAGCCACACAAATTACACAAAAAACGGCTTTGAGATAATTATAGCCTCCTCTCCCAGGCTTAATTGTTTTTCTTCTTCATTTGAATGGCCGCCTCTAGGGTTTTCTTAACCTCTCCGGTCACCCACCTGTCATTGACAACTCCTCACCAACAGCTTCAACCAACTCCTCCATTTTCCCACCACCTCCTCGTTCGCCCGTTGCTTCCCGCCATCTTCACCGCCAAGCGTAGATGCTTCTCCTCCTCCTCGTCCTCCGCCGCGGTTGTTAGCTGTTTAATTTCCGGTGTGGACGGTGGTGGAGTTTCCGACGATTTCGTGTCAACTAGGAAATCTGGTTTTAGCCGCGAATTCTCCGTTATTGCTAACATGCTCAAGCGAATTGAGCCTCTTGATGCCTCCGTCATTTCCAAAGCTGTCTCTGACTCCGCAAAGGATTCAATGAAGCAGACCATTTCTACTATGCTGGGGCTGCTCCCTTCTGATCAATTCTCCGTCACTGTTAGGGTTTCGAAACGTCCTCTTAATCGCCTCATTGTGTCCTCCATAATCACCGGGTAATTACTCCGTTAATCTCCTACCTAAGCATTTACGCTGCCTAGAAGAAATTTTGGAGTCTTTAATTAGCTTGAGTTTCTGGATACTTATTCTCATAAAATTTGAATTGGTACCTGAAATTTGTTTCAGGTATACTTTATGGAATGCGGAGTATCGAATTTCGTTGATGAGGAACTTTGACATGTCCTTGGATAATACAAAAAGGCCTGAAATTTTGGAGAAACCTGGGGTTTCAGAGCGGAATGTAAAAGATACCGAGGGAAGTAGACCTAATAGGGTTGTAGAAAATTTGGAAAATATGAACGTGGAGAGCCTGGGAAATTTATCTCCGCAAGTTTTGAACTACATTCAGCAGTTGGAGTCGGAGCTGTCTAGTGCGAAACAGGTGACGAAACCCTTCTGGTTACCTCTATGTCTATGGACAGCACAATTTAGAGTATACTACATGTTCTTGAAGTTTACAGCAGTAGGAGTGTTCTAAATGCAAGTTTTTTTATTGCCTTGATATCATAGTACTCCAATTTTCAGGTAGTGGCTATTCCCGGTGATGGTCATTCTGAGGTTTGAAGTCATTGATCAGTTGAAATTCTTTTTGTAACAGTGGGAAATACTTAACCATTTTAACACTTTAATGATTGAGGTTGTGGTTTACAAGTTTCTAGTTAACCTCTAATAAGTGCAAGCCAGCCATAAGATCATTTGTTATCTTTCAGTTGAGAGAAATTCTTCTTAGAATGTTTTTAATGGACAGTGACCTCCCCTGAAACTTTCCAGTAACTATGTTGTACACACTTCAAAATTAGTCAAATTACCATTGTTAGATAGAGAATGAAGAAGGCCAGTTGTTTCTTTTTGGTGGGTGTGTGGGGGTTTGGGGGGGGGGGGGGGTACGTCTATTTCTATCCTAGATATGTATCATCTTAACTCCTTATGTCAAAAACTTTGATAATTTGATAATTCACAACATATAGCTTGCTTGGTGGGAGTTCCCTGTTATTATGACAAGTAGGAGAATGCTATGTTGTGTACTCAATGTAATGATATAATTTATTCCGTATTACACCTCTGTCTTTCTATTCTCGACTGAAGTATTCTGTGCTATCTCAGGAATTGCATGCTCATAAACAGGAAAATTTGCAGATGGAGTATGGGAAGAAAAGCAACAACAATCTGTTAGAGTACTTGAGATCTTTGGAATCTGATATGGTGATTCATCTCCTCTGCTTTCTCTTTTCATTTGTGGGTGTCCTTTGTCCTAACAGCGACATTTTTGTAAGTTTTGCTATGCTTATTGCATGTGTATTTTGGCTGAACAGGTTACTGAACTATCAAGACCTTCATCTTCAGAAGTGGATGATTTTATTCACGAGCTTGCTCAAAATATATTGCAAGGATTTTTCAAAGAGGACATTGCCTCCCATTGCACGAGGGAATCCAATATCGGGAGGATGGGAAAATATGATGATGATGAAGGCTCTGATACTATTAACACTTCCCGGGATTACTTGGCAAAGCTTCTTTTCTGGTTAGTTTTCTATGATTTGTCATTTTGAAGGATTTAAGTTCTTTGATGTATATATATTAGGTTTTAAATGGAGAAGTTTGCATTTCACCTTAAATTGTAGATTCATTGAATTGAATTATGAAATCTCCCTGTCTCACTCTCATGGCAGGTGCATGTTACTGGGACATCATTTAAGAGGCTTGGAAAATAGATTGCATCTAAGTTGTGCTGTCGGTTTGTTGTAAGTAGAGGAAGCAGAACGTAGTGTATATTCTTCTTTTTTCTTTTTTTTTCCCTGGTTTAAATTTTGTCTTTTATATACAGTTATTTCAGAGGAAATAATAAGCCTGCATGGTAACAAAATATATATATATATGTGTATGTATATATAATCATGGTATGATTTTGATTTTGATAGAATATGAAAGATGATCCATGTAGCCGACCATTCATAGTGGGATAAAGGCTTAATTGTTGTTGTATAATCAAATCATATGGTGTGATTTGTTCGATTGTTGAAATTCTCTTTCATTTTTCCTTTGCAACTCTTAACAACTCTTAACTTGTCTAAGTCTACAAGGCTGCAACAACATGAATGGTATATGTGGTATATGTAGAATAGCCATTGTAAGTTTTTGGTTTAAGAAAGATATGAATAATTTACTCTTGTAAAGGCGGAAATGTCCATATCGAGTAAAGAAGGGATAGTCGACTAGCTTGAGAGATACTTTCAAGAACTCGGAAAATTACAACCTATAAAACTCTATTAAACTCTTAATTTGGGTTGTATAGTCAGTCATATGCATCAAAATGCCCATATATACAACTAATGATGGATTGTAAAGAATTTATATAATACAATAAAAGAATGAACCTATTCTAGAAATGAGAAAATTGTTGGTTAGAAGCTATTTTCTATACAAATCATGAGGTGCCCATAAATGATCTACTGGGCATGGCATTCCTTTATCAAGCCTATCCCACGGCTTTCCCTTTCCACTCCAATGCAGCAAACTAACTGGACCTGGATGCAATGATCTGCAACTGTTCACAATATTGTCACCACCAAGACCGTGTTGATTCCATCTATGGTCAATAGGCTCAACATCTCCGCCGAACACCAGCAAGAAAGGTGGAAGCGAACCCAACTCGTATATTCTTCCCTCCTTCTGTATCTCCATCCATTTTTCAATCTTAGCAGTATAGTCTCCCCTTCTCCACTTCCCCAACTCCAGGATCATCACCCCTGTATTGAAATAACATGGTTTCTTTCCTTGGAAAGTCTTTGAAAGTTCTGGTTGAAACCAGAACTGATCGGTGAAATATCTGGTGAAGTTGGCATGACAATACTCAGGAGCACCAATTACTGTTGAACCAGCAACACTTACTGACCATAATTTCTGGATGTCATCCGCCAGGATTACATCAGAATCCAGATAAATCACCCGTTGTACACAAGGATCAATGATGTCAGCCAAGTACGTTCTTGCATAGTTTAACGGGTTATCCAGAGCTTGACGAATTGAAGAAGATATCAAGTTCTTAACACGTTCTTCATTGAAAGGATAGACCTTGAAAGCCAGAGAAGGAAAAATGGATCTTAAGATTCTACTAAATTCCTCAGGCGTTGGTGAGATAGAAGAGTCGATGGCCACGAAGTGAAAGAAAATGTTTTCCGGGCAAGAAGCATGCTTGAGAATGGAGTTGACTGCTGCCACAGAACCTCTAAAGTAGACGAGATCAAGAGCCATGGCCACGTGAACAGCTAAAGGATCACAGACAGCCATTGAATCGCTTTCAACTGAAACAGGACACCGGTGACCATTGCTGTAGACCGGTGCTTGCGTGTATTTTCTTGAGAAGCCGCTAATATCTCTGGTGGTCTGTAAAACATTGATTACGCTTTCAGTGAACGTGAATGTTCTGGGAATTGGGCGGCTTGCAAATGCAGGCAAGAAGAGTAGAGAAACTAGGACAAGTGTTGAAATTATTCGGCAACGGACCATGATAATATAACAGGAGGAATAAATCGTTCAGTAATCTGAAGATGTTATATGTACAGTACACAATGGTTCTGGGAATAGGATTGATTATATTTGCATAAATTGCAAAAGTGGACAGTTAAAAAAGAGAATGGCAGGGATGGAGAAGAGAAACGTGTATTAGTTGTAGTTTGATGGGATTTTTAATACAAATGGATACGCGTTGTAGATGATTTGATGAAGAATGAATGAGGCAACATTGAATTTTTTAAATTCAAATCCTTTTAACTTATTGTTAAGCTTCGTTGAATGTAGGTACACGCATTCTCAATAAATATAAAATCCCAGATTAGACCACATGCGTCTTCTGCTTCGGTTTACTTAGTACTAGTACATTATTTTAGCCATTTCCAGACGCAATGACTTGTACATAAAATTAGCCATTTCCTCACTTTCGTTGGAAACCAAATGGACTGCCTCTGGCTTTTTTTGGTTTTTTTTTTTTTGTTTTGGTTTCTGGGCAAGTCTAAAACTCATTCAAACATGTTGAATTCACTTGAATAAAGTCAATCATATATCCAAGTTTTAGTCGAAGAAATAATCCAACTAAAGTTAGTTATTGTGGATTAGAGGGAGTATTATTTTGATCAATGCCAATTTTTTGAAGTAATCAAGTCTTTAGAGGGCCCAAACAGCATTAACCCTTTTTTGTTTGGATATCCGAGGCAGGAAATGTAGAGTATCACCTGGGCTTAGGCACCCCATCAATTATAATATAGAAATTGGGCTAAACAAGTATCTGGGCTCATCATTTTCCCCTTCCATGAACAGTTGCAGTCAGAATTGAAATATAGATCCTTAAGCCCAATAATTTACAACGTTACAAAAGAAAAGAAAAACCTCCAACCGAAGCAGCGCTCTCCCTCACAATTCACAAAGCGATCCTGAGAAAATTTGCATTTCAATTTTTTCATCGCATATTGTTCTGGGAAATGAAAAATATATAAAGATTGGTATTAATATATGTATATTTATATGAGCGTAGTAGAGTCACGTAATAAGATTTCCATTCCAGAGAGTCTCTCTCTCCCGTCGCATAATAATAATAATAATAATAATTAGTTGAATTGTAGCAGTACATTTCTCTCTCGCTTTTTACCTCTGTTGTTCCTCAAAAACAAACTTCAATAGTTTAGAGAGTGTGTATTGTTATTGTTGTTGTTGTTTGGAGTTGTAAGTTTTTCGGTGCCCGTCGTTAGAGAGAGAAAATAAAAACGAGAATAGGAAGAAAGGGGAAACCAAAAGGAAACACTACTGAGAGAGGAGAGAGATAAATAAAAGGGAACGTTTCGTCGTTTGAACTGAAGAAATGATTAGATTTTTTCTTCGTTGATCCAAAGCTATTCAAGTGATTTTGTTTAGTTAGATCTGCTAAGTCTTTTTTGTTTTTCCTCAGAACATCTGAGGAAAGGAAAAGTTTGGAGGTGGGTTTCCTGGAGACCTGAAGGTTTAATTGTTGTTACTTTTTTTTTTTTTTTTTGATTTTTTCTAAGATGAACTTATGGTTGGTGTTCTTTTTGCAGTTATGAAGCGGTTAAGGGATGATGCTTTTGTGAACCCTCAATTTAAGCGCCCATTTGGTTCCTCCCGCGGAGAATCGTGAGCTCCGTTCTTCTTTCTGTGTTTACGATTTTGTTGGTTTTTGTTTTTTTTCTTCAAAAAATTTCATTAGTGATGTTGGTTAGTTAGTTTTGCTTCTGTAACTGGATTTCATGTGTATGATTGATCCTGATGGCGGATGTGTCGTGGAATTGTAATCATGTTCCGTGACTATATCTCTCTTTAATTTGTTTTTCTGCTGTGTGAAATTTTGTGAAACTGTGTCGGAACCTTTAAGTTATTTCACTAGAATATGGTATTTGCTTTGCTAAGACTTTTGTGATCGGTGTTAGTGTATACTTTATTCTTACCATCCAATTGGATTAGGTTTTTCTTCAACTCTTGGGCTGCTAATTATTTACCTGGAGATTTTGAGGGGACGATCACTGGAAGTAAAGTTTTGATTTTTATGTCTAGTGCTGCTCTGTTGTGTTATTTATCTATTATTTTTGGGGTTCGGTTGGTCCTGCACTGATTTTACGTGCGGTTTGTTACTTCATTTCCCATTTTTTATATTTCTTTTTTTTTTTTCTCATTTTTTGGGTGGTTGTGGTAGAGGGAAAAAGGGGTTTTTCCTATTTCTCAGCAAATTTTTGTTGTTTGTATGGGTTTATTGATCGCGAAAGTCAATTTCTCTTTGGTACCGTGGTAGTATGGTTTTGCTATGTTCATGTTTTTGGAGCAAATAGCCTTTCATGCAGTTGATGGATGGTTAATATATAATTTTTTTTTTTCATATTTTGTTTTGAAGCTATGGGCAGCCACAAGTTCCTGGAAACAGTGGAGGAGGGGGTGTCGGTGGTACTGCCGGAGGTGGTGCCGGCAGTTCGCAGAAGCTTACTACAAATGACGCGTTAACCTATTTAAAGGAAGTTAAAGATATGTTCCAAGATCAAAGGGAGAAGTATGATATGTTCCTCGATGTTATGAAGGATTTTAAGGCTCAAAGGTACCTCAATTTCCCTGGAAAAAAGGCATTTTTGGCTTTGCTTGATGACATTTCTCTTTACGTGCCTATTCTTGGATTTCTCGCAGAATCGATACTGCAGGTGTCATAGCGAGAGTTAAAGAACTATTCAAAGGCCATCCAAACTTAATCCTTGGTTTTAATACCTTCTTGCCAAAGGGGTATGAAATCACCCTGAACGATGAGGAAGAGGCCCCACCTAAAAGAACGGTTGAATTTGAGGAGGCTATAAGTTTTGTTAACAAAATAAAGGTTAAATTACTTTACTTCCTATACACGGCAGCCGGCTCTTAATTTTACGTCTATAATTGGTTTTGAAATGGAATCTTTTGGCACTTTTTTTGCCACAGAAACGTTTCCAAAGTGACGATCATGTCTATAAATCTTTTCTAGACATCTTGAATATGTACAGGAAGGAACACAAGGGCATTAATGAGGTCTACCAAGAGGTAATATTTCTGCTGAATCGTTTCGTTTTAATCATGCTTAAAGAATTTTGTTGTAGTTCATATATTTATTTCGATTTCTTATATTGTTTGCATGTACACAGGTTGCAGCACTTTTTGAAGACCACCCAGATTTGCTGGATGAGTTCACTAGATTTTTGCCAGA
Source organism: Ophiorrhiza pumila (assembly GCA_016586305.1). Lineage (NCBI taxonomy): Eukaryota > Viridiplantae > Streptophyta > Magnoliopsida > Gentianales > Rubiaceae > Ophiorrhiza > Ophiorrhiza pumila. The sequence goes on from BLIW01000007.1 coordinate 1,735,144, forward strand.
TTCTTCTGCTGCTGCGTCGGCACCTCATACTGCTTTTGGCAGACATTCTTTTCATCGTTATGATGAGAGAAGCTCTGCCATGCCTACTCTGCGACAATCACAGATGGACAAGGTCTATTTATTTTCAATATTCGATCTCCGGGAACATTTAATTCTCATAAATGAAATATCTATTGTAGTCCTCTCTTACCAAGCTGTTTCTGTTGTTATCATTTTCAGCAACGTTTCCGTCGGGATAGAATTGTTAGTCCCCATGCTGAACGTGATCTTAGTGTAGAGCGTGCTGATACCGATGATGATAAAACTATGTTGAGATTGCATAAGGAGCAGAAGAAGCGTGCTGACAGGGAGAATAGGGAGAGGAGAAACCGCGATCAGGATTACAGAGAACCTGATACTGAAAATAATGGGGACATGGGCATGCATCGTGTTACTGACAAAAGAAAACCTGCTCGGAAGTCTGAAGACTTTGGAGGGAATACAGTTTCAGCTTCTTATGATGATAAAGATTCCTTAAAGAGTGAGTTAATGATGGTTTCTCTGTGGGGTATATCATGTTAAAGGCATTTTAAACTTGGATTGGATGTCGTGCTAATAGTTTTGAATTGACATACGCCTTTTTATTCAGTTGCTTTAATTTAGAATTTTATGTATTACTGATTTGATAGACGGTGAAGGACTTTAATCTGCTATCTTGACAGTTGATAGGTAAATCATTTGCGGCTTTTAGTTTCAAAGACTGGCTCACGGATAGGAAATGAGTACTTGCTGTGCCTCAAAAGAGTCATTTTAGTTTCTGTTACAACTGATCTTTACTGCTATGGGTTGTCAACCCATTTATTAACTTTCAGATGCATCTTTCTTGGTGTTTTCAGGCATGTATAGCCAAGAGTTCTCTTTTTGCGAAAAAGTGAAGGAGAGGTTACACAATCCCGATGATTACCAGGCATTTTTGAAATGTCTTCACATTTATAGCACAGAAATAATTACGAGGAAAGAATTACAGAGTTTGGTATGTGTATAAAAGCTTCTGTTTTTAGTTGTTTCTAGAGTTGGCATTCATTGTCTTAACCATTAGTTAGATCCTTTGAAAGGGACATTGGAACATTCAATTTCATGTTGTTTTCTCCAGTTGTGTTATTATTTCCTTTGATAATGTGTAAGAGTATGCTATAGCAAGCCTGAGCTATGATGTAAGCTCAAGTTTCTCCATATGAAGTAACAAATTCCAAATGTTTTGTTTGCTGCTGGGCAAGATAATTTAATAATTTGTTCTTCTCTGTTTACTACTTCTTTATTGGTCGTCCAATTCTTGTTTTATGACTCTCTTCCACTATTATATTTTTATATGGATTCATACAATAATAACGTGATCAGATTTTCTTTGTCAGAACTTGTTCACTTGGCAACCTGAGGTTCCAAGGAGCATTCCACCTAATAATTTTGCAAGTTTGATGTTGAAGATACAAAAATTGCATCCAAGTTTGTGCTTACCGTATAAGACTAAGATTGAAGTTGATTTTTTATATTATGGTATATTTTGTCATTTCAGCTCAATGCACAATAAGATATTATGTTTCTGCAACCTGTTTCTTTTTAATTCTTGATATAATCTGGCGTATCATCACTTTTTGGCTTACAATTTTATTTGAAAAACACGGCTTCTATTTTTAGATCATCATTAAGTTGAGAGGCATTCTTTCCTTTTTTATTCCAGGTTGCTGATTTACTTGGAAAATATCCTGATCTTATGGAAGGGTTTAATGAATTTTTAGAGCGCTGTGAGAAAATTGGTAAAAACTTTGCTATTTTAGTCATTGCTTTAAATGTGAGTTCAGTTCTGACTGAGGCCTTTCCTGCAGATGGATTTCTCGGTGTGATGAGCAAAAGTAAGTTAAAACCGTTATTTCCTTTGTACGGGTAGTTTGAATGTTTTCTTTTGCAAGTTATAGCCTGCTATGTTAGTATCTGGACTATTTTCATTTTACAATGTTCTATCTAGCCTGATCAAGTGGTTTAAACAATAGCAGAATCTTTGTGGAATGAGGGACATGCTTCAAAATCATTGAAGTTGGAAGACAAAGACAGGGAGCTGAAGCGTGACATGGATGCAGTTAAAGAGAAAGACCGGTACAAGGAAAAGTATTGGGGAAAGTCCATTCAGGAGCTTGATCTATCAAACTGTCAACGATGCACTCCAAGCTATCGGCTTCTCCCTGAGGATGTAGGAAATTTTATGTTTGTTTGCCTATTGTATTGCAATATGAGGTGCATGTTTCCAGAACATCCATTCAGTTTATTTAAGGTTATTGATTCTGCAGTATCCGATCCCTTCGGCAAGCCAGAGGTCTGAGCTTGGTGCTCAAGTCTTAAATGACCATTGGGTGTCTGTGACATCAGGAAGTGAGGATTATTCTTTCAAACATATGCGCAGAAACCAGTACGAAGAAAGTCTCTTTAGATGTGAAGATGATAGGTAAAAAATATCTAGAAGAACCGTTTTATCCATTTTTTGGTTGGATTTTGTTGGCCATGTTTCATTGTCTACCATTATTGATGATCCTGCCTTTTCTGCTTCAACTTTTTCTTTTTGGGGATGTGGTTGATTATTCCAGATTTGAGCTAGACATGTTACTTGAGTCAGTCAGCTCGACGGCAAAGCGTGCAGAAGAATTGTTGAATGGCATTAATGATAACTCGGTCGGTGTAGACGGTCCAATCCGAATTGAAGACCATTTCACAGGTTTGCCATTGTTGAACTCAGGTTATAATGTATATGTACAGAATCGCTTCCGTAATTTCTTTTATTTAAAGATACATTTGTGTTATTCATATGTTTGTGGTTTTGGTTGTTTCCGTTGTTATCTGTAGCCCTAAATTTAAGATGCATTGAACGCTTGTATGGTGACCATGGCTTGGATGTGATGGACATTTTGCGTAAAAATCCATCTCTTGCCTTGCCTGTTATATTGACCCGTCTGAAGCAAAAGCAAGAGGAGTGGACTAAGTGTCGTTCGGATTTCAACAAAGTTTGGGCAGAAATTTATGCCAAGAACCATTACAAGTCGCTTGATCACCGTAGCTTCTACTTCAAGCAACAAGATTCGAAGAATTTGAGCACAAAATGTGAGTTAAATCTCTTTCATAACTTGTGTCAAAATTACTTGCGAATTTTTTATGGCCATTTACTATTACTGGTATACTTTCAAATGAGATAATATCATTGTTCTATTTTTTTGTAATCTTTTTCTAGAACCAAAATTATGTTTTGAAATTACACTTCCCGGTGCTATCATATCATAATGGCCCTATTAATTATAGTTCTCTATGAGACTGACATATAAAGAATCTCTGGTGGTATTGATTTCTTTTCCTTTTCATTTTGGGTCATATTGATCCTGCCTGTGCTTTTGCAGCCTTGGTGGTGGAGATCAAAGAAGTTAAGGAGAAGAAGCAGAAAGAAGATGATGTGCTGCTCTCCATTGCTGCAGGAAGTAGACATCCTATAATCCCAAATCTTGAATTTGAATATGCTGATACCGAAATTCATGAAGACTTGTATAAGCTTATAAAATATTCATGTGAAGAGGTTTGCTCTACAAAAGAACAATTAAATAAAGTTATGAGGCTTTGGACTACCTTTCTTGAGGTGATGTTGGGCGTTCCTTCTCGGCCCCATGGTTCGGAGGTTTCGGAAGATGACACACTATCTAAGCGTCGTGCTACAAAAGGCACTGGCACAAGTGTGGTTGAAAGTGATGGAAGCCCAGCTGCTGATGCTACTACCATGAATTCTAAGCAATCGAAACCTCTCTGTAATGGAGATGCAGACACTTCACCACGAGTGAACTCTGGCAGGACTAGCTTCACAAATGCAGATACTTTACCAAAGGAAGATGGGTTAGCTGTCGCTTCTAGTGAGAGGTTAACTACTTCTGATGCAGCAGTTGCTGCAGGAGCAGATGCAACTCATGGAAGAATCAGTTTGGAAATATCTTCAGGTTAGTACACCTGGACCTGGACTAGGTTGACACTAACATTGTTTTTTTTTTTTTCTTTTCTTGTGAATTTTCCTTTTCAATCTGTCAGATTCATGGTAGTGTCATACACATGACTAGTTTTCCCTTTAAATACTGTGGTGTGATTTTTATAGTTAAGATTTTTTTTCTTAATCATCCAATGCATCTTCTTGAACTTTAAGGGCGTGGTGCAATTTCTTCACGACCTACTAATGGCAGTGGAATAGAGGATAATCATGGTCCAAAGACAAATGTGGGTGATATTTTGTCGTCAGAGGTATGGTGCTTTATCTATGACCTTTTCTGGGTTGGTGGGAGGAATTGTGGATGGATTACTGCAGTTGGATGGCATCCCTTTTTTCTGAGTGACTTCCTGCCATTCTTACTCTTCTGTCTTGCGTATGAGTGGGTGTAAAGTGTTTATTCTACTGTTGGTGGATGGGTGTCAATGTTGTAGGAGTGTAACTCTCTTTTGTGCTACAGGGAGGTGATGCTTCAAGACTGATGGCATTGGCAAATGGAGGGTTTGCAGAAGGGTCTAGAACTAATGGATTTAATAAGGATTCTGTTGATCCCTCCAAAAATGAGAAAGAGGAGGGAGAGTTATCACCTAATGGTGATTTTGAGGAGGACAATTTTGTTGCCTATCGTGAAGCTGGCTCGCAAGGCATCCCTAGCACAACTCATGGCGATGAAAACATCCAATATCCAAATGGTAGAAGTGAAGAGAACTGTTGTCAGGATGCTGCAGGTGAAAATGATGCAGACGCAGATGATGAAGACAGTGAAAATGTTTCTGAGGCTGGTGAAGATGTTTCGGGCAGTGAATCTGCAGCTGATGAGTGCTCACGAGAAGAGAATGAGGAAGAGGAAGATGGAGAACATGATGAGCTTGATGGCAAAGGTGAGAGTGAGGGTGAAGCAGAAGGAGGTGGTGAAGCTCACTTTGTTGGTGGAGATGGTACCTCAGTGCCGATGTCTGAGCGGTTTCTGTTGAATTCTAAGCCTCTCACAAAGCATGTGCCTTTAGGTGATAACGGAAGGATGAATTCTCAGATTTTTTATGGAAATGATACTTTCTATGTGCTTTTTAGGCTTCATCAGGTAAGATTACTTATCTTAATTTTCTTTTCTATTTTGATTTCAAATTGGGGTGATCAGGGCATTGTTACTTGCTAGATGTTCAAACCTTCTTAACTCTTTTTTTTTCCCGGGGGAGAGAGGTTTTGGGTGGGGGTGGGGGGGGGGGGGGTGGGGGTGGAGGAAGAGGTGGAAACAAAACAAAGCTCTCACTGAGAGATGCTGAACAGTGAATAGATAGAGGGTGTAAGTGGATTCTTAAGAGCCTTCTTTTGAAGAGCATTACCTGAACTCTTTGATTAGATAGGTGATTGTTTCACTTTTTATTTACGTGCGTCTCTTCTGAAATTTTTGGTAGGTACTATATGAAAGATTATTATCAGCTAAGCAGAACTCAGCATCATCTGAACTGAAATGGAGAAACACAAAGGATACTGATACTGATCCCTATGCGAGGTGGTACAGCTGATGTTTCTGTTAGTAAAAATAAATTAGAACTCGTGGGGATATAACAAGTAGCCACTGACATTAATGTATAATGCAGATTTATGAGTGCATTGTATAGTTTGCTTGATGGATCTGCTGACAATGCAAAGTTTGAGGATGATTGCCGATCGATTATTGGGAACCAGTCTTATGTGCTGTTTACATTGGACAAGTTGATATATAAGTTGGTCAAGCAGGTAGCTTACCTTAATTTATGTAAGTCCTTTGCTTTTGTATTGATTTTTCCCATCACAAGATTTTAACTTTTAGTGATTTTCTGCAGCTTCAAACTGTTTCAAGTGATGAGCTGGACAACAAGCTGCTTCAGTTATATGAGTATGAAAAATCTCGGAAGCCTGAAAAATTTGTTGATTCAGTTTATTATGAGAATTCACATGTCCTTCTTTATGAGGAGAATATATACCGGTTTGAATGTGTAGGTTTTCTACCATCTTCTTTTCTTCTTTTTCCCCTTGTCCAACTGTTCTCTGCAATTAAGAACTTTATTTTATTCTGCAATTAAGAACTTTATTTTATTGTAGCTCAATAATAGTAAATGCTAACTATTTTTTTTATTTTTTATTTTACTTTTCTAGACATCTTCTCCAACACGCCTGTCCATCCAACTGATGGATGACGGAAATGAGAAGTCTGAGGTGGTTGCAGTTTCCATAGATCCAAATTTTGCAGCCTATCTCTACAATGATTACCTTTCAATTGGTCATGGAAAAAAAGAGTTGTCAGCTGTTATGCTGAAAAGGTATTGTTACTGTTTTTATCTTGTGCAACTTATGACTGATGGTTATCAGTTAGCACCTTATGAGAGAGGGGATAGAAAGATGAATGGAATGGAATGGAATGGGGAGATTTGGGACACATTGCATGTTCTTGAGACAACATAACTTGTATCCTGAGTTCCTAGGAAAAATTTCAAATGCAAAAATATTTGGGATTTGACATTGGATGCATGTAAATTTTAGTGATTACCTAGATAATTTGACTTGGTATATTCAATTTTTTGAATTATGTGCAGAAATAAGCGTAAATATGCAGAGATTGATGAGGATTCTGCTCTTTGCTTGGCTATGGAAACCATTCGAGTGTGGAATGGTTTGGAGTGTAAGATGTCTGCCAGCTCATCGAAGGTATGTATTTTTGCATTGGTGGTCTTTTAATGGTTCATCCAAGTATGTAGCCTAATAAGATTCTGTTTTTGCTTCATAAATGCTTAATTAGTATTTTATTCTGACTATGAATACAGCCTTACCTAGTCACTTCAGCTTTGATTTCTTTCTAATGCACGGTTTGAGTTGATAGTTATATAATCTTCATGTTGAGGCTTCTGGTCATGTCTGATTGCATTCCACCGATAAAGATGGTAACGCCCATGCTGTATAGGGAAAATTGTTATGGAGGTTTGGTTGATACTGAATCAGGAATATATTCTTCTAATTTGTGGAAGTGTAAAATCAAATTATGCATGACATTTTTAAATACCAGCACCGTGAATGGATTGTTCCCTGGTAATGTTAAACGAGAAAATCTCGGCAGTGCTTGCTTGGACTCTGATGAAGTTGACAAGCAAATAGAAAGGATTGTTCCCAGATTTCTTGTTGAAAACCAGGTCCTGGAAGAGGTTGTCCCTATTGTGGCATCCTCCATGGATATGAACTAAAAAAAAAAAAAAGATGTTATTTTTGTCCCTTGGTAATGAATAGCTTTTTGTATTATAGTCCTCTAATTTTCCACGAATGTTGCAGATCTCTTATGTCCTTGATACTGAGGATTTCTTTATCCGTATGGGAAGGAAAAGGAGAAATGTGTCAGGGAGCAAGTCTGATGATCCAAGGGTACAAAGGTTTAACCAATTTTTGACGGCATCATTATAATACTTCTATTTCGGCCGTACTGATATCATTTGCATTCAAGGTATGAATGGCTGCCTATCTTCTTGAGTAGGATAGGTCTTTAAACTGGCGATAGGTTGTTGAATTCGTATGCAACTGTAGTGAGAGTGGTGTTGCGATTGTTGAATCGTATGCAACTATAGTGAGTGTGGTGTTTAGTGCATGCAGGCATTCTGATAAGTTATTTAGTAGTTTATTCGTTTGTATAACTGCGTTGATATGTTTTTCTTTTGTAATCAATAGAGATGAAGTTGGCTGGGGATAAAACGGTGTCCGGGCAAAGGCTCAACTGACGCGGAGACTCCTTGTAATTTCTTATCTCAACCAGCCAAAAATAACCTTTGGGATACCATCGTCATCGTCATCGTCATCGTCAGATCATAAATTATGGCTTGTGAGCTTTGTAAATAGGGGTTGACCCGTGATCATCTTGCATCATCATGTAGAGCTGTGTTAAATTCTCTTTGTATTGCAAGCAACTCTTGCTGTGTCTTTCCTAAAAAAGTTTCCTGGCAGTTCCCGAATTTCAGACAGTATATACTTTGATCAACTTTATGACAGGGGAAGGTATCATAGTCTAAGTCTTTTATAATTTCATAATCTCGGTCTTTTGTTGCCTTTGGAGAGCAGTCTTTTTTGGAATTTTTTGTTCTTTTTTATTTTTATTCTTCCTAATTTTTGGTTTATTTCTTTCTGTTGAACGTTGGATAAAATGTGAATAGTTAAAAGTATGAGTAAATAGTTTTTGACTTTTTTGTTCTGTTTTTTGCATTCGTCAACATACATTCGAGTGAATATGGTAAAAAAAAGTGAAAATTAAAATTTTCACCAAATTTTTATTTTTTATAGGTTATAACGCATGTATTTTAGTCATAAATGATAATTTTAAAAAATGTGTTAATTTTGACTTTTTTCTTATGTTTTTTTACCCACTCTAATTGTAAATATGTATTCTTGTGAACTGTGTAAAAAAAATGAAATTTAAATTTTTTTACCGACTTTTTATTTTTCATGGGTTATAACACATTTTAACAAAAAAAGTCAAAATCTAAAAATGCGTTGATTTTGACTCTTTTTGTTATATTTTTGCATCTAATCGATTGTGAACATGTATTCTAGCGAATATGGTAAAAGTGAAAAATTAAAATTTTCACCAAGTTTTTAAATTTTTTATAGGTTATAACACATATTTTGGTCGAAAATGGCAATTTCAAAAAACGTGTTGATTTTGACTTTTTTCCTTATGTTTTTTCACCCACTTCAATTGTAAACATGCATTATTGTGAGCGGTGTCAAAAAAGTGAAATTTAGATTTTTTTTAACAAGATTTTTATTTTTCATGGGTTATAACACACGTATTTTAGCAAAAAAAGGGCAAAATCTAAAAATGCGTTAATTTTGACTCTTTTTGTTATATTTTTGCATCCACCCAATTGTGAACATGCATTCTAGTGAATATAGTAAAAAAAGTGAAAATAAAAATTTTCACCAAATTTTCATTATTTATAGGTTATAACGCACGTATTTTGGTCGAAAATGACAATTTAAAAAAAGTATTGATTTTGACTTTTTTTCTTATTTTTTTTACCTACATCAATTGTTAATATGCATTCTTGTGAACGGTGTAAAAAAAGTGAAGTTTAGATTTTTTTTTACCAAATTTCTATTTTTTCATGAGTTATAACACACGTATTTTAGCAAAAAAAAGGCAAAATCTAAAAACGCGTTGATTTTGACTCTGTTTGTTATGTTTTTTGCATCCACCCAATTATGAACGTGCATTTTAGTGAATATAGTAAAAAAAGAGTGAAAATAAAAATTTTCACCAAATTTTCATTTTTTATCGGTTATAACGCACGTATTTTGGTCAAAAATGGCAATTTCAAAAAATGTATTGATTTTGGTTTTTTTCCTTATGCTTTTTCATCCACCTCAATTGTAACATTCATTATTGTGAATGGTGTAAAAAAAAGTGAAATTTAGATTTTTTTTACTAAATTTTTATTTTTTTATGAGTTATAACACACGTATTTTAGCAAAAAAAAGAAAAAAAAACAAAATCTAAAAACGCGTTGATTTTGACTCTTTTGTTCTATTTTTTGCATCCACCCAATTGTGAATATGGTATAAAAAAGTAAAAATAAAAATTTTCACCAAATTTTCATTTTTTATAGGTTAGCACGTATTTTGGTCGAAAATGGCAATTTCATAAAACATGTTGATTTGACTTTTTTCCTTACGTTTTTTCACCCACCTCAATTGTAAACATGCATTCTTATGAACGGTGTAAAAAAAGTGAAGTTTAGATTTTTTTTTTGCCAAATTTCTATTTTCTCATGAGTTATAACACATGTATTTTAGGAAAAAAAAATGCAAAATCTAAAAACGCGTTGATTTTGACTCTTTTTGTTCTTTTTGTGCATCCACCCGATTGTGAATGTTCATTCTAGTGAATATGGTTAAAAAAAAAGTGAAAATAAAAATTTTCATCAAATTTTCATTTTTTATAGGTTATAACACACGTGTTTTAGTTGAAAATGACAATTTCAAAAAACATGTTGATTTTAGTTTTTTTCATTATGTTTTTTCACCCACCTCAATTGTAAACATACATTCTTGTGAATGGTGCAAAAAAAAGTGAAATTTAATTTTTTTTTTTACTAAATTTCTATTTTTCATGGGTTATAACACACGTATTTTAGCTAAATAAGGCAAAATCTAAAAACGTGTTGATTTTGACTCTTTTTGTTCTGTTTTTTGCATTTACCTGATTGTGAACATGCATTCTAGTGAATATGGTAGAAAAAAGTAAAAATTAAAATTTTCACAAAATTTTTATTTTTTATAGGTTATAACACACATATTTTGGTCAAAAATGATATTTTAAAAAAAAGTGTTGATTTTGGCTTTTTTCCTCATGTTTTTTCACCCACCTCAATTGTAAATATACATTCTTGTGAGTGGTGCAAAAAAAGTGAAATTTAGATTTTTTTTTATCAAATTTATATTTTTCATGGGTTATAACACATATATTTTAGCCAAAAAAGTCAAAATCTAAAAATGCGTTGATTTTGACTATTTTTGTTCTGTTTTGTGCATCCACCTGATTGTGAATATGCATTCTAATGAATATGGTAAAAAAAATGTGAAAATTAAAATTTTCACCAAATTTTTATTTTTTATAGGTTGTAACACACGTATTTTGGTTGAAAATGGCAATTTAAAAAAACGTATTAATTTTGGCTTTTTTTCCTTCTATTTTTTCACCTATCTCGATTGTGAACATGCATAATTGTGAACGATATTAAAAAAAGTAAAATTTAATTTTTTTTAATCAAATTTCTATTTTTCATTGATTATAACATAATATTTTAACAAAAAAAAGAGAGGCAAAATTCAAAATTCAAAATTCAATATCATACTATATGAAGATTAAGTTTTTTTTAAAAAATTTTTTACTTTCATTTATCATCGATTTATATATGACAAAATATTAATCAACGTTACCTATTGTCGACATTTGCGAATATTACTATGCTTGTTGTGAAATTTCAAATTATCCGTAATAAATTTTATAAATGGGTTCATTATATTCTTGATTGTTCTTAAAGAAAGAGAACTTTTCAAAAGATGAAGAATTGGCCTCATCATACATTATTATAATTTTTAAAGAAAATAAATAAATTATTTTCACCATCTTATCTTTCAAGGGAAGCGAAGTATCAACCTTTAGCAGCAGATGACGAGTGTTTATTTCATTCCATTTGATGATGCATGCGGAATACCAATAATACATTCACCGCCTCACGCACGAATTGTTGGAAGCGGTGTTTTTGGTATTAGTGTTTGCAGGCTGACGAGAGAGTAATAAACTCCATTTCCACCTCGAGCTATCAATGAATAATGCGTTCCTTTCTCTACTACTTTACCTTTGTCCAGAACTGCAATTGTATCGCATCCTTTGATTGTACTGAGTCTGTGCGCCACTATCACACTTGTTCTTCCCACCATTACTCTCTCCAATGCATCTTGTACTAACTTTTCTGATTGACTATCCAATGCACTCGTTGCTTCGTCCAGCAATAATATTGCTGGGTTTTTTAGCATCGCACGGGCTATTGCAATTCTTTGTTTCTGACCTCCAGAAAGCTGCAACCCTTTGTCTCCGCACCATGTTTCGTATCCATCCTTCAATCCAGCAATGAAATCGTGAGCATTAGCTGCCTTTGCTGCCTCTATAATCTCTGATTCATCGACATCTTCTGACGCACCGTACGCAATATTTTGTCGAATGGTGCAGGCAAACAGCGCTGGCTCCTGGCTGACCAGCGCTATTTGTTTTCTTAGACATCTCAGGTGGAAAGATTTTATATCTCGACCGTCCATCAAAACTGTACCTTTGAGCGGATCGTAGAATCTCTCAATCAAGCTGATTATGGTTGATTTTCCTGACCCGCTTGGTCCTACCAGCGCCGTTGATTTTCCTGCTTCAATTTTGAGCGAGAATCCTCTGAAAATGGTGATGTTTGGCCTGGTTGGGTATGCAAAATGAACATTGTGAAATTCGATGACACCCGTTATCTTTTCCGGCCGACGCCCTTCTGGGTCTTCAGGTTCGATTAAGGAGTACTTGTCGAGAATTGCAAAGACGGACCTAACAGCACTGGACCCTCTCTCTAGATCGTTGGTGGTTGTTAAGGCGTCGGTAATGACACGACCGGTGCCCACCAGAATCAGAAAGTTTTGGAAAAGTGCTGTGGCTTCTATTTTGCCATCTGCAATGAGCTTACCACCGTACCAATAAGCAAGAGCCCATGATAGTGTGATGAGAAGAGCGGAAGTGCCGAGTCCAATACCGGCAAACCAGGACTGGCGAATATTCTCAAGTTGTGGGCCTTCTTGTGCTTTTCCGAGCATTCGGAGAATCCAGTCTTGAGAACTAAAGGCGGTGACAATTCGCAGGTTAGAGACAGCTTCTACTGCGAGCTTACTGCTTTCATCTTGAGCTTTGATGGCCTTCTTGGACATGGTTTTGAGAAGAGCTAACTTAGTGTAAATGCAAAAGACGGTAAGGGGTTGAACAGAAATGACGACCAAAGCAAGCTTCCATGAAATGATTAGGCCCAGTGTCCAGGCAATGATTACTGATGAAAGAGCTTGGATGAGGAGGGACATTCTATCGCCCACCAGAGACCTCACCTGTAAAATGCCAACCACCAAATTCAGGATTTGGAATTTTGCCAATCCAGCAAATATAATCTTCAGTCACATTTCTTATTTCAATCCTTATTTCACTCTTATAAATGCACACGACCCGACGTAATTAATACTAATAACTTAATAGGATTTTAGTTAATTATACGTAACATATATTTATTAACGAAAACCGAGATTGAAATAGAGAATACAACATAACAGAAGATTGAGTGTTTAAAATTTCTAAGAAAAAACATAAAAATTAAGATTGGATTATAAAGATTGATTCACTCTTTCCTTAAGAATTAGGCATTGTTTCAAGCGTGAGAATGCTACTTACCACATTGGCATCTTTGGCTAGCCTGGAGCAAATTGCACCAGTGGCATTCTCATCCTGATCAAACCAACTGATTTCGAAACTGAGCATCTTTGAAACCATCCTTTCTCTGATTCTCTTGGTCAAGTTCTCCCCCATGGCTGCAAAGTTATAATGCAGGCATAAGTTTATCAAGAATGTGACCACTGCCAGCCCAAAAAAAACCAGACAATATAACTTGGTCTTCTCCTTGATCTCCTTGTGATCAGGAAGGAAAAATGCCGAGACTTGTAAACCCATCGCAAATGAATAAGCCGGTTGAATTGCACCGTAAAGTACGGCACATATACACCCTGCTGCTGCATGCCTCCACTCAGGCAAATTCATGGCCAGTAGTCTTCTGAAGGAGGGTACTGGAAGCACTTCTTCATCCGGGGAAATTGTTTCGTACTCGTCAATTTGTTTTTTAGAAGCTGATCTAATCGAACCAAAAGTGCTCAATAGTGATTGTAGAATTCGTCGACTACTTGAGCTACTCTTATCTCTTTTTAGAACGGATGGCGATGGTAATAGAACAGTAGTATCGTCTGGGTTACTATTGTCAGTTTGGTGAAGACGGATGAGGGACGTGTATAAACCATTTTCATCTGTAATGAGTTCATCGTGCGTGCCAGTCTCCATGACCTGGCCATTTTCAACCACGGCAATGAGGTCAGCGTTTCGAATGGTGGAGAGACGATGGGCTATGACGACTGTGGTGCGTCCAGCAGCTGCATTTTCCAGAGATTCTTGAACAACTCTCTCTGATTCCGCATCCAGTGCACTTGTGGCCTCATCCAGGAGGAGAATCTTGGGTGCTCTGATTAGCGCTCTTGCTATGGCTATTCTCTGCTTTTGTCCTCCCGACATTTGAAACCCCCTCTCACCCACCTGAATCAAATAGCATGTTTATGCTTCATTAATGCATTCACAACTAATCTAAAGAACAAAAGTTGTCTTACGTAATTTTCATAGAGTGCAAAATGAAAAGAAAACAAACCAACCTGGGTATCATAACCAAGAGGCAGCTGAGAAATGAAGTTATGAGCATTAGAAGCTTTGGCAGCCTCAATAACCTCATCAAGAGAAGCATCCTCCTTTCCAAGAAGTATGTTTTCTTTAATGGTTGTTGCAAAAAGTGCTGGCTCTTGACTCACTAGCCCCATTTGCGATCTTAACCATTTGAGCTGCAGCTTATCAATGGTCACCCCATCAAAAAGGATTTCACCTCCAAGTGGATCATAAAACCTCTGCAGCAAACCAATAACTGTTGATTTTCCAGAACCACTTCCTCCTACCAATGCAATGGTCTTTCCTGCTGGGACTTTTAGGTTAAAATCCCTGAATATTATGCTTTCAGATCTCGAGGGGTACGCGAATTTAACGTTCTTAAATTCCAATTCCCCCGTAAAATTCTGTAAAATTTGGCCTTCCATGTTGTCGGAATCAATCTTGGGCACTCGCTTTATAATTTCCATCATGTGTTCACCTGCTACACTGGCTTCAGAGAAGTACTTTAAGTTGATTAAAGCGCCACCGAAAGATCTGTTGATGAGGAATCAAAGAAACAAAAGAGTGAATTTATAGGTTGCATCTCTTAACACATGCTTTGAAAATGGAAAGAAATGGTATGAGAAAGTTAAAGATTATTACAATCCACCAAGAACAATGAGAGAGCCAATAGTGAAAACAGTCCCTCCTTGAGCACCATGATACATGATCAATCTGCTACCGTAATAAGACATGAAAGACCAAATTGCGAAGACTATGCCATTACTACCAATGGCCAAACCTTTTGCTAAACCTTGTCGCAATCCTAATACCAGGGTACCTTGAAGGGCAGCAGAGTATTCAGCAGTAGTTTTGGCCTCTCCCACGAAGGAATAAACTGTTCTAATGGAAGAAATGGCCTGCTCAACTATTGTAGCTGCCTTAGTGTATTCTGCCCTCATCTCTCCTGCAATGTTCATAAGAGCTCTCCCATAAAACAGACCTGGTATGATCAGCAATAATATAAAAGGAAATCCCACAATAGCTAGCCTCCACAGCATTGCAAACGCCAAAACATTGGTCCCAATAAACCTCCACAAGTTCAGCAAGAACGCAGGCAACTGTTGTTATTTTTAACATTAGGAAATATCATATTATATCAATAAAGAAAAAAAAGGTAAGAGAACAAAATAATGAGTCCATGAAAATTAATTAAAATTGAGGGTAAACCTACTTTTTCACTGATGACTTCTTGAATTACAAGACTATCACTGGAGACACTTGCAATGAGCTCGGTGGTGCTCGTTACATGTAAATCGGAGTAGGCCACTTCTTGCCTTAGAACTGCCTTCAAATATGTTGCCCTTAGTCTAGAAGCTTGCCTCTCTGCTGTTCTTGTCCAACAATATCCCTCTGGAGAATCATGATGCCAAAGAAAAAAAAAGGGTAAAGTCTAATCTTGAACGTAACTTGTGCATGATTTACCAATTAAGTAAAAGAAGGGAACATAAACTGGGAACAGAAACCTACCAACGAAGCAAGAAATCCATTGCGCGCATGCTATGTAGCAAAGAAGAAACACGCTCTGCATTCCAAAATTTTGAATCAGGCAAGAATTTAATTGCAGTCTCGTAATGGAATAGAGGTGCAGTACTCCAGTACTACTACAGGAAGAACGAGGGAAGAAAAAGACTGACCTCGCGAATGCTATGTTTAAATTTTTCAATGGATGTAATATTATTACTACCAATGTCGTTGATGAGCGTGCTGGACACATACATCATGATGGGTAGCAACACCCCATCACCGAAGGACCCCAAGAAACCGAGAGTCATCAACAGTTTATCGACACCATCCGCATGCATGAATATTGAGCGGAAAGATCCCCTATTCTTTTTTGTCCCTGTATCTTCCATGTTAAATCTATCTTCGGCCTTAAGTTAAACGAAGAACAGCAACAGAAGTGCAACTGCACTGTCTTTCAAGTGGTTTCTGCCTATCCCTTCCTATTCTTCTTAAGTTCTACACTGGTTTTGTAAGCTGTCATCATCTACACTGGTTTTGTAAGCTGTCATCATTTATCCACCATTTTTTCTCTTCAGTCATTCAGTAACGAATAAGACAAGCAGAATTATACTCCTCGCTTCTGTCCACTACCTTGAACCACTGTTATTCTTCAATTCAAGCTCTGCTCTTTTCGACATTTGTCGCCATATCCTTTTTTCCAGGTTTTCTTTTTTCTTTTTGGTAGTATCGTATTGTAGAAATAGAGACAAATACAAATTCAGCTGTGGTTCTCACGTCCCATTTCTAAATTCTCCACTAGATATCTAGTGGAAATATTTCGTATAAAATTATTATGTCTTTTATACTTTTAATTTTTAATTTTAGTAAAATTAAATTATTTTGACCATAAAATAAAATAAAATAAAATAATATTAGGGAGAAGATATGGTATCGAGTAGCGTATTCTACTGTTTCACCGATATAAACAATCTACACATTCAGCATGGGTCTGACTTTTTCAAAACAAAAAATATAAAAACAAGAGACAATCGGTCTGAGTTTCTACAAAGTTTGCGTTAACGACAAATAAAAAGAATTGTTCCCAGGAGGACTTTTTCCAACCCAACCGATGCCCCTGCCATATGACAAAACACAAATGAGTATCATATGAAATACTATGATTGATTCAACTCAAAATTACGGGTTGCTTCGGCCTTGTCAGTACCGGCCTGATTGTTTATACTTCTTGATTTTGAGACCTGGCTAATTTTCTTGTCAGCTTTCCCCCATTCAAATCAATCCATATTTTTTTCTCCCTCAACGTGTTGTATTATTTTACAGCATTAGTTTTATGTTTTCTTTCTCATTATGGAGGAATTTATTGTAAATTACAATGGCATATTGAATGAATACACGTGAATGAGACCGAGTAAGCATTCTGCAGATACCCGTGAATGAGACCGAATAAGCATTTCAAGAGGGCTGCAGGCACAGCTCTCACTGTTGTAGATTTGCAGTAAGAGGGGTAAGTTTATTTGTATATTTTTAATGATTTAATCTTGTAAGACAAAATTCCAGGGGGCCGGCTAGATGATTTGAGATGAAATCTAAATAAAAATCCTTGCTTAGTGATGAGTCTGATTGTGGGACCGACCAAATAAACCTCGACCGAGCTGATGTGCGCACACTTTCGAGGAGGATATTTCCTACGACCTCAACCGAGCTGATGACCGAGCACTCCCAAGGAAGATGTTTCCTACACAAGCAACAACCCTTCTGTTAACTTCCAAGGGATTTTTCCCAAGGAAGCTCCGATGACTAAGTTAGTATTGGAGTTTTTCTCTTGGTTTTTCTATCTCCTTCTGTATAAAGAAGACTTGGAATTCCTAACTTGTTCAATCACTCTTGAGGAGCAGTAGAGAAGTATGGGCTTTGCTTACCTGCTTCGGTTCCTGCCACGTCCGTTAATTGCGTGACATTCAAGTGACTCATATCTAGTCACATCAGGTAGGTGGTTTTCAATGATCATTTCTGCCTTGTCTAGTCATAACATAGTTTTCTTGTGTTAGTCTCCGTCTACGTGTCTTCTTTTGATTGGTTTGTATATTTCACTACTTATCAACTAGCCTCCTATCTTTTGGTCGGTCATGCCGATCTTGAGATATGCCTTGATTCCGAGCTCTTGGCCTTATCAACCTTTATTTTTCGTATTTTTGTTCTTGCTTGGTATTCCGAGCTGTTTGGATAAGCTTTTGTGCCTTCCTTTCTACGGGTCCGTCATGCCGAGCCCTTGAGATATACTTTGAGTCCGAGCTCTGTAGTAATGTTTGCTTGATATCCCGAGCTATTTCTAGATCATTTTTATTATCATCCAGTCGAAGAGATTCCATATTTGGAATTGCCTCTTGATTAGCCATGCCGAGCTTTGAGATATACATTGAGTTCGAGCTCTTGCTTGGTAACCCGAGCTGTTTTTAGATCATTTTTATGATCATCCATTTGAAGAGGTTCCATATTTGGAATTGCCTCTTGATCGGCCATGCGGATCTTTGAGATATACGTTGAGTCCGAGCTCTTGCTCGGTATCCCGAGCTGTTTTTAGATCATTTTTATGATTATCCATTTGAAGAGGTTCCATATTTGGAATTGCCTTTTGATCAGCTATGCCGATCTTTGAGATATACGTTAATCACTAGATTTCATGTTCCTTATTAAAATGGGTGAAAAATCTGGTCATTTGTTGCCAAAAAACGTGTGCTATAACTCACGAAAATTTGTCATTTTTAAAAAAATTTGAGTAACTCTTATTTTTGGATTTATCACTAGATTGCATGTTACTTATTGAAATGGGTGAAAAATCGAGTCATTTTTTACTAAAAAACGTGTGCTATAACTCACGATAATTTGTCAATTTTTCAAAAATTTGAGTAACTCTTATTTTTCGAATTTATCACAAGATTGCATGTTACTTATTCAAATTGGTTAAAAATTTGACAATTTTTTACCAAACAACGTGTACAATAACTCACGAAATTTGTCAATCTTGAAAAAATTTGAGTAACTCTTTTTTTTTTTGAATTAATCACTAGATTGCATGTTCCCTATTGATATTGGAAAAAAATGGGTAATTTTTTTTTACCAAAAAACGTGTGCTATAACTCATCAAAATTTGTCATTTTTGAAAAAAATTGAGTAACTATTTTTTTTGGACTAATCACTAAATTTCATGTTCCTTATTGATATTGGTGAAAAAAATGGGTCATTTATTACCAAAAAACGTGTAATATAACTCACGAAAATTTGTCATTCTTGAAAAAATTTGAGTAACTCTTTTTTTAGATTAATCACTAGCTTGAATGTTCCCAATTGATATTGGATAAAAAATGGGTCGATTTTTTTTAAAAAAATGTGTGCTATAACTCACGAAAATTTGTCATTTTTGAAAAAATTTGAGTAATCCTTTTTTTTATTAATCACTAGATTGCATGTTCCTTATTGATATTGGTGAAAAAATGGGTCATTTTTTACCAAAAAACATGTGCTATAACTCACGAAAATTTGTCCTTTTTTAAAAAAAATTAGTAACTCTTTCTTTTGGATTAATCACAAGATTTCATGTTTCTTATTGAAATGGGTGAAAAATCGGGTCATTTTTGGAAGAAAAAAAACGTGTGCTATAACTCACGAAAATTTGTTATTTTTGCAAAAATTTGAGTTACCCTTTTTTTCGATTAATCACTAGAATGCATGTTCCTTATTGATATTCGTGAAAAAATGGGTAATTTTTTTGCCAAAAAACGTGTGCTATAACACACAAAAATTCGTCATTTTTGAAAAAAATTTGAGTAGTCCTTTTTTTTCGATTAATCACTAGATTGCATGTTCTTTATTGATATTCAAGAAAAAATGGGTCATCTTTTTCCAAAAAAAGTGTGCTATAACTAACGAAAATTTGTCTTTTTTGAAAAAAATTGAGTAACCCTTTTTTTTATTAATCACTAGATTGCATGTTCCTTAGTGAAAACATGCGTCATTTTTTACCAAAAAACGTGTGCTATAACTCACGAGAATTTGTCAATTTTTTAAAAATTTGAGTAATCTTATTTTTTAGATTAATCACTAGATTGCAAGTTACTTATTGAAATTGGTTAAAAATTTGATAATTTTTTACCAAAAAAACGTGTGCAATAACTCACAAAATTTGTCATTTTTGAAAAAATTTGAGTAACTCTTTTTTTAGATTAATCACTAGATTGCATGTTCTCTATTGATTTTAGTGAAAAAATGGGTCTTTTTTTTACCAAAAAACGTGTGCTATAACTCATGAAAATTTGTCATTTTTGACAAAATTTGAGTAACTCTTTTTTTTGGACTAATCACTAAATTTCATGTTTCTTATTGATATTGGTGAAAAAATTGGGTCATTTTTTACTAAAAAAACTTGTGCTATATACCTCACAGAAATATGTGACTTTTGAAAAAAATTTGAGTAACTCTTTTTTTTGATTAATCACTAGATTGAATGTTCCCTATTGATATTAGAGAAAAAATGGGTCATTTTTTACAAAAAAACGTGTGCAATAACTCACAAAAATTTGTCATTGTTGAAAAAATTTGAGTAACCCTTTTTTTAATTAATCACTAGATTGCATGTTCCTTATTGATATTAGTGAAAAAATGAGTCATTTTTTACCAAAAACTGTGTGCTATAACTCGCGAGAATTTGTCAATTTTTAAAAATTTGAGTAACTCTTATTTTTTGGATTAATCACTAAATTGCATGTTACTTATTGAAATTGGTTAAAAATTTGATAACTTTTACCCAAAAATGTATGCAATAACTCATTAAAATTTGTCATTTTTAAAAAAAATTAAGTAATCCTTTTTTTCGATTAATCACTCGATTCCATGTTCCTTATTGATATTGATGAAAAAATGGGTCATTTTTTCACAAAAAATGTGTGCTATAACTTACGAAAATTTTTCATTTTTTAAAAAATTTGAGTAACTCTTGTTTTTGGATTTGTCACTAGATTGCATGTTACTTATTGCAATGGGTAAAAAACTGAGACATTTTTTACAAAAAAACGTGTGTTATAACTCACGAAAATTTGTCATTTTTTTAAAAAATTGAGTAACCCTTTTTTTTAATTAATCACTAGATTGCATGTTCCTTATTGATATTGGTGAAAAAATGGGTCATCTTTTACAAAAAAACGTTTGCTATAATTCACGAAAATTTGTCATTTAAAAAAAAAACTAGTAACTCTTATTTTGATTAATCACTAGATTTCATGTTCCTTATTGAAATGGGTGAAAAATCGGGTCATTTTTGAAAAAAAAACATGTGCTATAACTCACGAAAATTTGTCATTTTTGCAAAAAATTTGAGTAACCTTTTTTTTCGATTAATCCCTAGATTGCATGTTCCTTATTGATATTGGTGAAAAAATGGGTCACATTTTGCCAAAAAACGTGTGCTATAACTCTTGAAAAGTTGTCATTTTTGAAAAAACTTTAGTAACTCATTTTTTTATTAATCACTAGATTGCATGTTCCCTATTGATATTGTAGAAAAAATGGGTAATGTTTCACCAAAAAACGTGTGCTATAACTCATGAAAATTTGTCATTTTTGAAAAAAATTAGGTAACTCTTTTTTTCGATTAATCACTAGATTGCTTGTTCCTTATTGAAATGGGTTAAAAATCGGGTCATTTTTTACCAAAAACGTGTGCTATATCTCATGAAAATTTGTTATTTTTGAAAAAAATTGAGTAACCCTTTTTTTCGATTAATCACTAGATTGCATGTTCCTTATTGATATCCGTAAAAACATGGGTCATTTTTACCAAAAAACGTGTGCTATAACTCACAAAAATTTATTATTTTTGAAAAAGTTTCAGTAGCCCATTTTTTGGATTAATCACTAGATTGCATGTTCCCTATTGATATTGGTGAAAAAAATGGGTCATTTTTCACCAAAAAACGTGTGCTACAACTCATGAAAATTTGTCTTTTTTGAAAAAATTAGAGTAACTCTTTTTTTTGACTAATCACTAAATTTCATGTTCCTTATTGATATTGGTAAAAAAAAAGGGTCATTTTTACCAAAAAATGTGTGCTATAACTCATGAAAATTTGTCATTTTTAAAAAAATTTGATTAACTCTTTTTTTTGGATTAATCACTAGATTGAATGTTCCCAATTAATATTGGAGAAAAAATGGGTCATTTTTTACAAAAAAACGTGTAACTCACGAAACTTTGTCATTTTTGAAAAATTTTGAGTAACTCTTTTTTTTGGATTAATCACTAGATTGCATGTTCCCTATTGATATTAGAGAAAAAATGGGTCGTTTTTTTTACCAAAAAACGTGTGATATAACTCATTAAAATTTTTTATTTTTTAAAAAAAACAAAGTAATCCTTTTTTTGGATTAATCACTCGATTGCATGTTCCTTATTGATATTGATGAAAAAATGGGTCATTTTTTCACAAAAAATGTGTGCTATAACTCACAAAAATTTGTCATTTTTTAAAAAATTTGAGTAACTCTTATTTCTGGATTTGTCACTAGATTGCATGTTACTTATTGAAATGGGTAAAAAATTGAGTCATTTTTTACCAAAAAACGTGTGCTATAATTCACGAAAATTTTTCATTTTTGAAAAAATTTGAATAACTCTTTTTTAGACTATTCACTAAATTGCATGTTCCTTATTGATATTGGTGAAAAAATGGGTCATTTTTTACAAAAAAACGTATATGCTATAACTCACGAAAATTTGTCATTTTCAAAAAATTTTGAGTAACTCTTTTTTTTGGATTAATCACTAGATTGCATGTTCCTTATTGATATTAGTGAAAAAATAGGTCATCTTTTACAAAAAAACATTTGCTATAACTCACGAAAATTTGTCATTTAAAAAAAAAAAACTAGTAACTCTTTTTTTGACTAATCACTAGATTTCATGTTCCTTATTGAAATGGGTGAAAAATCGGGTTATTTTTGAAAAAAAAACGTGTGCTATAACTCACGTAAATTTGTCATTTTTGCAAAAAAATTGAGTAACCTTTTTTTTCGATTAATCCCTAGATTGCATGTTCCTTATTGATATTGGTGAAAAAATGGGTTACATTTTGCCAAAAAACGTGTGCTATAACTCCTAAAAATTTGTCATTTTTGAAAAAACTTGAGTAGCTCTTTTTTTTATTAATCACTAGATTGTATGTTCCCTATTGATATTGGAGAAAAAATGGGTAATGTTTTACCAAAAAACGTGTGCTATAACTCATGAAAATTTGTCATTTTTTGAAAAAAATTGGGTAACCATTTTTTTTCGATTAATCACTAGATTGCTTGTTCCTTATTGAAATGGGTTAAAAATCGGGTCATTTTTTTACCAAAAACGTGTGCTATATCTCATGAAAATTTGTCATTTTTGAAAAAAATTGAGTAACCCTTTTTTTCGATTAATCACTAGATTGCATGTTCCTTATTGATATCCGTGAAAACATGGGTAATTTTTTACCAAAAAACGTGTGCTATAACTCACGAAAATTTATTATTTTTGAAAAAATTTGAGTAGCCCTTTTTTTGGATTAATCACTAGATTGCATGTTCCCTATTGATATTGGTGAAAAAAATGGGTCATTTTTCACCAAAAAACGTGTGCTACAACTCATGAAAATTTGTCATTTTTTAAAAAATTTGAGTAACTCTTTTTTTTTGACTAATCACTAAATTTCATGTTCCTTATTGATATTGGTGAAAAAAATGGGTCATTTTTACCAAAAAATGTGATGTTACTTATTAAAATGGGTAAAAAATTGAGTCATTTTTTACCAAAAAACGTGTGCTATAACTCACGAAAATTTGTTTTTTTTGAAAACTTTTGAGTAACTCCTTTTTTTTTGTTAATCACTAGATTGCATGTTCCCCATTGATATTGGAGAAAAAATGGGTCATTTTTTACCAAAAAACGTGTGCTATAACTCATGAAAATTTGTCATTTTTGAAAAAATTTGAGTAACTCTATTTTTGGACTAATCACTAAATTTCTTGTTTCGTTTTGATATTGGTGAAAAAAATGGGTAATTTTTTACCAAAAAATATGTGCTATAACTCACGAAAATTTGTCATTTTTGAAAAAAATTGAGCAACTCTTTATTTGGATTAATCCTTAGATTGAATGTTCCCAATTGATATTGGAGAAAAAAAGGGTCATTTTTTACAAAAAAAAACATGTGCTATAACTCATGAAAATATTTCATTTTTTAAAAAATTTGAGCAACCCATTTTTTTATTAATCACTAAATTGCATGTTCCTTATTGATATTGGTGACAAAATGGGTCATTTTTTTACAAAAAAAACGTTTGCTATAACTCACGAAAATTTGTCATTTTTAAACGTGTGCTTTAACTCATGAAATTTGTCATTTTTTAAAAAACTTGAGTAACTTTTTCTTTTTGGATTAATCACTAAATTGCATGTTCCCTATAGATATTGGAGAAAAATGGGTCATTTTTACCAAAAAACGTGTGCTATAACTCATGAAAATTTGTCATTTTTGAAAAAAAATTGAGTAATCTTGTTTTTGGACTAATCACCAGATTGCATGTTCCTTATTGATATTGGTTAAAAAATGGGCCATTTTTTTACCAAAAAATGTGTGCTATAACTCACGAAAATTTGTCATTTTTTAAAAAATTTGAATAACTCTTTTTTTAGACTATTCACTAAATTGCATGTTCTTTATTGATATTGGTGAAAAAATGGGTCATTTTTTACAAAACAACGTATGCTATAACTCACGAAAATTTGTCATTTTCAAAAAATTTTGAGTAACTCTTTTTTTTTGGATTAATCACTGGATTGTATGTTCCTTATTGATATTGGAGAAAAAATGGGTTGTTTTTTAACCAAAAAACGTGTGCTATAACTCATTAAAATTTATCATTTTTGAAAAAAAAAGTAACCCTTTTTTCTGATTAATCACTTGATTGCATGTTCCTTATTGATATTTGTGAAAAAATGGGTCATTTTTTGCCAAAAAACGTGTGCTATAACTCACGAAAATTTTTCATTTTTTAAAAAACTTGAGTAACTCTTTTTTTTTGGATTAATCACTGGATTGCATGTTCCCTATTGATATTGGAGAAAAAATGGGTCACTTTTATCAAAAAAACGTGTGCAATAACTCATGAAAATTTGTCATTTTTGAAAAAAATTGAATAAGCTTGTTTTTCGATTAATCACTAGATTGCATGTTCCTTATTGATATTGGTTAAAAAATGGGTCATTTTTTCCCAAAAAACGTGTGCTATAACTCACGAAAATTTGTCATTTTTGAAAAAATTTGAATAACTCTTTTTTTAGACTATTCACTAAATACCATGTTCCTTATTGATATTGGTGAAAAAATGGGTCATTTTTTACAAAAAAACGTATGCAATTACTCACGAAAATTTGTCATTTTCAAAAAATTTTGAGTAACTCTTTTTTTTGATTAATCACTAGATTGCATGTTCCCTATTGATATTGGAGAAAAAATGGGTTGTTTTTTACCAAAAAACGTGTGCTATAACTCACGAAAATTTTTTATTTTTTAAAAACTTGAGTAACTCTTTTTTTTTTTTTGGATTAATCACTGGATTGCAAGTTCCCTTTTGATATTGGAGAAAAAATGGGTCACTTTTACTAAAAAAACTTGTGCTATAACTCATGAAAATTTGTCATTTTTGAAAAAAATTGAGTAAGCTTGTTTTTCGATTAATCACTAGATTGCATGTTCCTTATTGATATTGGTTAAAAAATGGGTCATTTTTTACGAAAAAACGTGTGCTATAACTCACAAAAATTTGTCATTTTTGAAAAATTTTGAATAACTCTTTTTTTAGACTATTCACTAAATTGCATGTTCCTTATTGATATTGGTGAAAAAATGGGTCCTTTTTTTACAAAAAAACGTATGCTATAACTCACGAAAATTTGTCATTTTCGAAAAATTTTGAGTAACTATTTTTTTTATATTAATCACTAGATTGCATGTTCCCTATTGATATTGGAGAAAAAATGGGTCGTTTTCACCAAAAAACGTGTGCTATAACTCATTAGAAATTTTCATTTTTAAAAAAAATTAATTAACCCTTTTTTTTGATTAATCACTCGATTGCATGTTCCTTATTGATATTGGTGAAAAAATGGGTCATTTTTACCAAAAAACGTGTGCTATAACTCACGAAAATTTGTCATTTTTAAAAAATATTAAGTAACCCTTTTTTTCGATTAATCACTCGATTGCATGTTCGTTATTGATATTGGTGAAAAAAATGGGTCATTTTTACCAAAAAACGTGCGATCTAACTCACGAAAATTTGTCATTTTTTAAAAAATTTGAGTAACACTTAAATTTTGGATTTGTCACTAGATTGCATGTTACTTATTAAAATGGGTAAAAAATTGAGTCATTTTTTACCAAAAAACGTGTGTTATAATTCACGAAAATTTGTCTTTTTTGAAAAAATTTGAGTAACTCCTTTTTTTTGTTAATCACTAGATTGCATGTTCCCTATTGATATTGGAGAAAAAATGGGTCATTTTTTACCAAAAAATGTGTGCTATAACTCATAAAAATTTGTCATTTTTGAAAAAATTTGAGTAACTCTATTTTTGGACTAGTCACTAAATTTCTTGTTCCGTATTGATATTGGTGAATGATGGGGGCAAATATGTATATAAAATGTGATCGTGGTTGCTATCCACCCCTACTCAAAAATAAGCTTAAACAACCCCAATGAAGGTGATAGTAAAGCGAGTTCGTTCTCTCAGGGAAAGGACTATGTTGAAGTTCTAAAGTAAATATTTTTGTGTTCTTATAATTGACAAACTGAAAGTAACAAAAGGAACAACAATTAACTAAAATAAAAATGGTGATATGATTTAAAACGCTATTCAAGCAAGTGTACTCCCGAGATTATATGATAGGGTTACATAAAGACATACACATTTATTCTGTCTATGGTCATGCAAAATAAGGATAAACACACATACTCACACCCTCCTATATAGCGGTAGGAAAGGAGTGATTGATGCACTTAACTACTTATATATTAACTAACTCATTGAACACTCCTATATGGCGGTAGGCACAGTTCACTTCCTTAATTAACCATGAATCTATTGCAACTACCAATTCAACTAAACCCTCAAATTCAACCGCTCCTTTATGGCCGAGGCAACGCCAGAACCAGTCACGCTAATGCCAAACTAACCCCCCAAATTCCTCTTATATATCGGTAGGAAAGAATTAAGGTAAATTAATCTAACAAATTCACAACCAACCCACAATAGATTCCAAACAACTTACTTTAACCCTCCTATATAGCGGTAGGACAGATTAAAACAAGTTATCTCTAAGCAATTTACTGCACTTTATGAAGATATTCATCATACATAATTAAGGCCTTAAATCATGCATAATTATGAAGAACACAGTAAAACTCATTTACAAAGACCATAGAATAGAACATAGAATGTAAATTAAGCACAAAAACCCTTATTCATAATCTCGGGAGCACATTAGATTTAGCCTAGCATGGCTAAATCAATCATCTTAATATTAACAATTAAGCACACTATTAAAAACATAATTATAAGGAAAGAAGACACCTTAGATGTGATCTCGACTTGTAAAAACATGAATCCAATAAGAGATGATGTTATTCTCCAAGTAATAGAAGAGGTAGAAAAACCCTAGCTATTACAAAGGAAAGCCCTTGCTTGAAATCTCCCAATAATGTCACACCCAAAATCTGTAAACCCTAGCCCTATTTATAGTAATTCTATGAAAGTATTTGCAAATAAGTCCCTCACAAAAGTCTTGTTGGGAAAGGCAACTCAAATTGGGCCAAAATTGCAAGTTTCCAAAATTAAGTCAAAAATCAGCGTATTACGTCGATCCCCGACGTCACGACGTGCGACCGTGCACGTCGCGACGGGGAAGGGATCCCCACGTCGCGACGTGCGTGGCTGTTGCTTTCTCAAAATCTGCTGAATCTGGACGTCGCGACGTGGAAGGGGTCCCCACGGCGCGACGTGGGCGGCTGTCTTGACGATTTTCTCAACTTTTCCTCCACTTTTGCATCCAATTCAACTTTTGCATGGATTCTTCCTTCCCAGAACATCATGGTTGACAAACCTACAAATGAAACACTAAAACAACTCAAAAAGAACAAGAACGAGCAAGGAATCAAGTATAAAACCAGAGATAAAAGGTGAATAAATTCACATCATCAGTGAAAAAAATGTGTAATTTTTTTACCAAAAAACATGTGCTATAACTCACGAAAATTTGTCATTTTTGAAAAAATTTGAGTAACCCCTTTTTTTATTAATCACTAGATTGCATGTTCCTTATTGATATTGGTGACAAAATGGGTCATTTTTTTACAAAAAAACGTTTGCTATAACTCACAAAAATTTGTCATTTTTAAACGTGTGCTTTAACTCATGAAAATTTGTCATTTTTGAAAAAACTTGAGTAACTCTTTCTTTTTGGATTAATCACTAGATTGCATGTTCCCTATAGATATTGAAGAAAAATGGGTCATTTTTACCAAAACACGTGTGCTATACTCATGAAAATTAGTCATTTTTGAAAAAAAATTGAGTAACCCTTTTTTTCGATTAATCACTAGATTGCATGTTTCTTATTGATATTGGTGAAAAAATGGGTCATTTTTTTACCAAAAATGTGTGCTATATCTCATGAAAATTTGTCATTTTTTAAAAAATTTGAATAACTCTTTTTTTAGACTATTCACTAAATTGCATGTTCTTTATTGATATTGGTGAAAAAATGGGTTATTTTTTACAAAACAACGTAAGCTATAACTCACGAAAATTTGTCATTTTTGAAAAATTTTGAGTAACTTTTTTTTTGGATTAATCACTGGATTGTATGTTCCTTATTGATATTGGAGAAAAAATTGGCAGTTTTTTTACCAAAAAACGTATGCTATAACTCATTAAAATTTATCATTTTTGAAAAAAATTAAGTAACCCTTTTTTCCAATTAATCACTTGATTGCATGTTCCTTATTGATATTTGTGAAAAAAATGGGTCATTTTTTGCCAAAAAACGTGTGCTATAACTCACGAAAAGTTTTCATTTTTTAAAAAACTTGAGTAACTCTTTTTTTTGGATTAATCACTGGATTGCATGTTCCTTATTGATATTGGAGAAAAAATGGGTCACTTTTACCAAAAAAACGTGTGCAATAACTCATGAAAATTTGTCATTTTTGAAAAAAATTGAGTAACCTTGTTTTTCGATTAATCACTAGATTGCATGTTTCTTATTGATATTGGTTAAGAATGGGTTATTTTTTACCAAAAAAACGTGTGCTATAACTCACGAAAATTTGTCATTTTTGAAAAAATTTGAGTAACCCTTTTTTTTGATTAATCACTAGATTGCATGTTCCTTATTGATATTGGGAAAAAAATTGGTCATTTTTTACCAAAAAACATGCTATAACTCATGAAAATTTGTCATTTTTGAAAAAAATTTGAGTAACTATGTTTTTGGACTCATCAGTAAATTTCATGTTCCTTATTGATATTGGTGAAAAAAAGGGTCATTTTTACCAAAAAAATGTTTGCTATAACTCATGAAAATTGGTCATTTTTGAAAAAAAATTGAGTAACCTTTTTTTTTCGATTAATCACTAGATTGCATGTTTCTTATTGATACTGGTGAAAATATGGGTCACTTTTTTACCAAAAACGTGTGCTATATCTCATGAAAATTTGTCATTTTTTGCCAAAAAACGTGTGCTATAACTCACGAAAATTTTTCATTTTTTAAAAAACTTGAGTAACTCTTTTTTTTGGATTAATCACTGGATTGCATGTTCTTTATTGATATTGGAGAAAAAATGGGTCACTTTTACCAAAACAACGTGTGCAATAACTCATGAAAATTTGTCATTTTTGAAAAAAATTGAGTAACCTTGTTTTTCGATTAATCACCAGATTGCATGTTCCTTATTGATATTGGTTAAAAAATGGGTTAATTTTTACCAAAAAACGTGTGCTATAACTCACGAAAATTTGTCATTTTTGAAAAAATTTGAGTAATCCTTTTTTTGGATTAATCACTAGATTGCATGTTCCTTATTGATATTGGGGAAAAAATTGGTCATTTTTTTACCAAAAAACGTGTGCTATAACTCATGAAAATTTGTCATTTTTGAAAAAAATTTGAGTAACTATGTTTTTGGACTCATCAGTAAATTTCATGTTCCTTATTGATATTGGTGAAAAAAGGGTCATTTTTACCAAAAAATGTGTGCTATAACTCATGAAAATTGGTCATTTTTGAAAAAAAATTCAGTAACCCTTTTTTTCGATTAATCACTAGATTGCATGTTTCTTATTGATATTGGTGAAAAAATGGGTCATTTTTTTACTAAAAACGTGTGCTATATCTCATAAAAATTTGACATTTTTTGCCAAAAAAACGTGTGCTATAACTCACGAAAATTTTTCATTTTTTAAAAAACTTGAGTAACTCTTTTTTTTTGGATTAATCACTGGATTGCATGTTCCTTATTAATATTGGAGAAAAAATGGGTCACTTTTACTAAAAAAACGTGTGCAATAACTCATGAAAATTTGTCATTTTTGAAAAAAATTGAGTAAGCTTGTTTTTCGATTAATCACTAGATTGCATGTTCCTTATTGATATTGGTTAAAAAATGGGTCATTTTTTACCAAAAAACGTTTGCTATAATTCACGAAAATTTGTCATTTTTGAAAAAATTTGAGTAACCCTTTTTTTTGGATTAATCACTAGATTGCATGTTCCTTATTGATATTGGGGAAAAAATTGGTCATTTTTTTACCAAAAAACGTGTGCAATTACCCACGAAAATTTGTCATTTTCAAAAAATTTTGAGTAACTCTTTTTTTTAGATTAATCACTAGATTGTATGTTCGCTATTAATATTGGAGAAAAAATGGGTTATTTTTTACCAAAAAACGTGTGCTATAACTCACGAAAATTTTTTATTTTTTAAAAAACTTGAGTAACTCTTTTTTTTTTGGATTAATCACTGGATTACATGTTCCCTTTTGATATTGGAGAAAAAATGGGTCACTTTTACTAAAAAAACTTGTGCTATAACTTATGAAAATTTGTCATTTTTGAAAAAAATTGAGTAAGCTTGTTTTTCGATTAATCACTAGATTGCATGTTCCTTATTGATATTGGTTAAAAAATGGGTCATTTTTTACGAAAAAACATGTGCTATAACTCACAAAAATTTGTCATTTTTTAAAAAATTTAAATAACTCTTTTTTTAAACTATTCACTAAATTGCATGTTCTTTATTGATATTGGTGAAAAAATGGGTCCTTTTTTACAAAAAAACGTATGCTATAACTCACGAAAATTTGTCATTTTCGAAAAATTTTGAGTAACTATTTTTTTATATTAATCACTAGATTGCATGTTCCCTATTGATATTGGAGAAAAAATGGGTCGTTTTTCACCAAAAAACGTGTGCTATAACTCATTAGAAATTTTCATTTTTTAAAAAAATTAATTAACCCTTTTTTTCGATTAATCACTCGATTGCATGTTCCTTATTGATATTGGTGAAAAAATGGGTCATTTTTACCAAAAAACGTGTGCTATAACTCATGAAAATTTGTCATTTTTAAAAAATATTAAGTAACCCTTTTTTTCGTTTAATCACTCGATTGCATGTTCGTTATTGATATTGGTGAAAAAAATGGGTCATTTTTACCAAAAAACGTGCGATCTAACTCACGAAAATTTGTCATTTTTTAAAAAATTTGAGTAACACTTAAATTTTGGATTTGTCACTAGATTGCATGTTACTTATTAAAATTGGTAAAAAATTGAGTCATTTTTTTACCAAAAAACGTGTGTTATAACTCACGAAAATTTGTCTTTTTTGAAAAAATTTCAGAAACTCCTTTTTTTTTGTTAATCACTAGATTGCATGTTCCCTATTGATATTGGAGAAAAAATGGGTCATTTTTTTACTAAAAAACGTGTGCTATAACTCATGAAAATTTGTCATTTTTGAAAAAATTTGAGTAACTCTATTTTTGGACTAGTCACTAAATTTCTTGTTCCGTATTGATATTGGTGAAAAAAATGTGTAATTTTTTTCCAAAAAACATGTGCTATAACTCACGAAAATTTGTCATTTTTGAAAAAATTTGAGTAACCCCTTTTTTTATTAATCACTAGATTGCATATTCCTTATTGATATTGGTGACAAAATGGGTCATTTTTTTACAAAAAAGTGTTTGCTATAACTCACGAAAATTTGTCATTTTTAAACGTGTGCTTTAACTCATGAAAATTTGTCATTTTTGAAAAAACTTGAGTAACTCTTTCTTTTTGGATTAATCACTAGATTGCATGTTCCCTATAGATATTGGAGAAAAATGGGTCATTTTTACCAAAAAAACGTGTACTATAACTCAAGAAAATTAGTCATTTTTGAAAAAAAAATTGAGTAACCCTTTTTTTCGATTAATCACTAGATTGCATGTTTCTTATTGATATTGGTGAAAAAATGGGTAATTTTTTTACCAAAAACGTGTGGTATATCTCATGAAAATTTGTCATTTTTTAAAAAAATTGAATAACTCTTTTTTTTGACTATTCACTAAATTGCACGTTCTTTATTGATATTGGTGAAAAAATGGGTCATTTTTTACAAAACAACGTATGCTATATAACTCACGAAAATTTATCATTTTTGAAAAATTTTGAGTAACTTTTTTTTTGGATTAATCACTGGATTGTATGTTCCTTATTGATATTGGAGAAAAAATTGGTAGTTTTTTTACCAAAAAACGTGTGCTATAACTCATTAAAATTTATCATTTTTGAAAAAAATTAAGTAACTGATAAGGTGATGATTTTCACCTTATTATACTTGTTTTACTTACCTCTTGTGCATCATTGTAACATGTTTTTATGTCATTCTTACTTGTTTTTAACATATTTGTAGGACATTCTGGCGTGGGAGGAGCAACGGAGCAAAAGGACGATGAAAAGGGTTTTCGAAGAGCTGAGGCGGATGTGAACAAATACTGAAGAAATATGCCAGGATTTAGTATTGTGATCATATCTCTCTCGATTTACGTCCAAATGGAGTGATTCTGGTGCCATTTGAAAGCTAAGAGAAAGGGCTACAACTTTTATGTTTTACATTTTTCCAAATTCGTTCGGGATCATATCCAAACACGGCTCAAAAATGAACGGCGCGCCGGAGAGAACTTCAGCGGCGAGCCGAAAAATGCAACATTTTTTTGGTGAAACCTCCAGAAGGCTCCGGCGCGCCGGAAAGCTGCAGCGCGCCGAAGAGTTCTCCGGCGCGCCGCTGGTGATCGCGAAGGGCCAACTTTTGACCGTTTTGCCCTCCATTTTGAGAGGACTTCAAGGGCACTTTGGGAACTTGGTCACACACCATTTTTCAGCCCGAATCCTCTTCATATATGTGGATTTTCTGCAGCAAAAAAAAGGGAAGATAAGAGAGGGAAGAGGAGGAGCTAAAGAGAAGAGAAGAAGCCACATTTCTTAGTTAGGTTAGATTAGTTGTTTTTTAGTACTTTTCTCTCTAGGGACTCCACAAGAACACACAATTAGTGTGTGTTCTTGGTGTAAATAGCATCCATTAGAGAAGATTTCATGTAAAGTTTTGGCTCTAAGGACTTGTTTTGTTGAGAAAGCTTGGAGCTTGGGTTTGAATCTTCAAAAGGGAGTACTACTCTTTGTATATCTTTGTTGAATTCCTTGCTTTAATTCATTATTGTGATGTTCTTAGTAGCTTTGATGTGCTAAATTGCTAGTGCCCTTGGAGATTGGCGAGAGCGTCGTCTCCCTCGCAATTTTACCCAAAACAACTAACTAGAAGCAAGCGGTAAGTGGGATCGAATCCTCAGGGAAAGGGTAGAATTAAGAATTGTACAGTGATAGAATAAGCAATTAAGCGATGTGTAGACTAAATAGAGAACAAACGAGAAATCAACCAAAAGGAGAAAGGTGTGCTGCCTTGAGGGAGGACAGTGGTAATGACTTCAATCGGTTATCCTTGACTTAGTGTTGACACATGTATGAGGGGGTCGGTTTTCTAGTGAACTTAAGATTGATCTCCTTGATAGGTCTCACAATCCTAACCCACCATGCTCCTCTATCTTCCCTTGCTAGGGCAAGATTTAGGCTCGCTTCCTAATTCCAGATCCCTATCTGACACTACACTAAGACAAGTACTAGTGTTCAAATGATCCTAAGTCTTTTCATTCCTTGACTTCCACTGTCAGTGGATACCGCACAGTAGAAAATCGCTTCCTCACCCAGATCTTAGGACTCATACATAGGTTGTTCTATGTTCTGTGGTTTCATTCCAATTTCCTTTAATTGCACTGAATTGATTTCAGTGGATACCGCAAATCTTATAAAGGCATAATCGTGAGTGAATAAATATTGAAATGGAACACTAACTGACATGGAACTTTAACCAAACACAAAATATGCAATTCAAATGTCTCAAAACGATATTAAGTCATTACACTTAATCCCTCAAAGCAGCACTGAAAATCTAGCCGATCATGTTGATCGGCTTTGAAAATGAGTTTAACAAAGCCAGATCAAACATTGCTATTACAAACGGATAGAGTTGAATGATCTCCACTCTAATCTCTAGAACCCTAGACTCTCAGAGCTCCTCTCTCTTTTCTCACTTGATTCCCCCGTCTCGTATCTCCCTCTTTGATCAATCTCTCCAGCTTTTATAGTTTTTCATTGCTGACTTAGCTTGGTGAGCTTCCTGGAAATTTCCTTTGTGTAGCCAGATGTTGACACGTGCTCCTGCATTTACAACAGATCATTTGGTGAAGACACGTGTACTTAAGAAATAACAATAATCAGTACACAATATTGGAAATCTTAACTACTAAGTTTGCTAAATAAGTTACACAGAATGTGGAGTTGGT
Organism: Ophiorrhiza pumila; assembly: GCA_016586305.1. NCBI lineage: Eukaryota > Viridiplantae > Streptophyta > Magnoliopsida > Gentianales > Rubiaceae > Ophiorrhiza > Ophiorrhiza pumila. The sequence continues at coordinate 1,769,731 of BLIW01000007.1, forward strand.
GTCTACGAAATGCATGAGGAAATGACTAACTAAAATAGGCTAAAAATAGCAAAGGAAAAATGCAATTGGAGTGCAAGTGATGCAAGTGGGGTGGCGGCCGCATCGTGTGTGTGTGTGTGAGAGGGCGGCCGCACGATGCGGCCACCGTGAGGGGTGGCGGCCGCACGATGCGGCCGCCGTGCTTGTGTGTGTGTGTGGGCGGTCGCATCGTGCGACCGCCGTGTGTGTGTGGCGGTCGCATCGTGCGACCGCCGCGTGTGTGTGGCGGTCGCATCGTGCGACCGCCGTGCGTGTGTGTCTTTTGTGTGTGCTGAATGAGTTGTGCGTTTGTGTGCTTGTGTTGAGAGTTTGTGTAGTGTGAACAGTTGTGGACTTTCAAAAAGGGTTGGAGGTCAGTGGCATACATGACATGACTAAGTATTTTTGCACAAACTCACAAAATATTCACATTATCACACGATACTTAGCCATTTATCAATGTTTCCAAATATTGCACATGTTGCATACCATTGACACACCAAGCATCATTTTCACTCATAATTCACAACAAAGAATAAGGAAAGCGGAGCAAATAAGTCGACTAAACATCGACTTATCAGAGATTGGTTGTTGATTGTTGAATTCTTGTGCTTTATTGTGGAATTTATGTTGTGGGTAATCAAGAATTAGGAACTACAAACTAATCTAACATTCCATACTAGTAATGCTTAATGTAGATTAGTATGTGGGTAATAGAGTAGTGGAAATGTGCTAGCATTTTCTTGCCTCCACCATAAAGGGGGAATGGTTAGGATATTGAGATACCGGTGTTAGAGTTGGTGAAATCGGGTAGCACGAACTAATGTAGACCTTACCTCCGCCATAAAGGATGGAATAGGTTAGGGAGTGACGTCCGAAAGAGTGACTAGGTTTGGCTCTTGCCTCCGCCATAAGGGAGGAGCCGAATTAGAGGGAGGTGAGCTTAGGGAGAACATAGGGAACTTGGTTGACCTAAATTGGCAAATCCTTGCCTTCGCCATAAAGGAGGGATTAGCTACGAAGTTAATTTCCCGTAGGTGTCAACGTTATTCGGTTCTAGCTTTCGCCATAAAAGTGGAACTTGATTGATGTTGTCACACTCTTAGTTCGTTAACTCACTCTTGTAAACCACATTAAGCACTAATGTTTAGGAAAATCAATACTCCAAGGGTACACTTTATTGCATGATTCCTTGTTCATGATGCATTTATTTCTTGTTGTTGTTCTTTTCTTTAGTTTGTAGTTTAGGTCATTTTATTGCTTGTTTGTAATTCCACTACTTCACACACATTCACACTAATTCCATAGACTCATCCCCTCCCTGTGGGTTCGACCCCTACTTCCTCTAGCTATAAAATGTCGGTGTCTTGATGCACCTTAAATGTCGTGAGGATTAGGGTTATAAATTTATTTGATTCGGTTAAACCTTAGCTTTTGACCCTAGCTCAAAAATCGCTATCACATTGGAGCCTAGGAATTAAGGTTCAATTTTCATGCTTATCAGTAACCCTTTTTTCCAATTAATCACTTGATTGCATGTTCCTTATCGATATTTGTTAAAACAATGGGTCATTTTTTACCAAAAAACGTGTGCTATAACTCACGAAAATTTTTCATTTTTTAAAAAACTTAAGTAACTCTTTTTTTTTGGATTAATCACTGGATTGCATGTTCCTTATTGATATTGGAGAAAAAATGGGTCACTTTTACCAAAAAAACGTGTGCAATAACTCATGAAAATTTGTCATTTTTGAAAAAAATTGAGTAACCTTGTTTTTCGATTAATCACTAGATTGCATGTTCCTTATTGATATTGGTTAAAAATGGGTTATTTTTTACCAAAAAAACGTGTGCTATAACTCACGAAAATTTGTCATTTTTGAAAAAATTTGAGTAATCCTTTTTTTGGATTAATCACTAGATTGCATGTCCCTTATTGATATTGGGGAAAAAATTGGTCATTTTTTACCAAAAAACATGTGCTATAACTCATGAAAATTTGTCATTTTTGAAAAAAATTTGAGTAACTATGTTTTTGGACTCATCAGTAAATTTCATGTTCCTTATTGATATTGGTGAAAAAAAGGGTCATTTTTACCAAAAAAATGTGTGCTATAACTCATGAAAATTGGTCATTTTTGAAAAAAAATTCAGTAACCCTTTTTTTCGATTAATCACTAGATTGCATGTTTCTTATTGATATTGGTGAAAAAATAGGTCACTTTTTTACTAAAAACGTGTGCTATATCTCATGAAAATTTGTCATTTTTTGCCAAAAAACGTGTGTTATAACTCATGAAAATTTTTAATTGTTTAAAGAACTTGAGTAACTCTTTTCTTTTGGATTAATCACTGGATTGCATGTTCCTTATTGATATTGGAGAAAAAATGGGTCACTTTTACCAAAAAAACGTGTGCAATAACTCATGAAAATTTGTTATTTTGGAAAAAAATTGAGTAACCTTGTTTTTCGATTAATCACTAGATTGCATGTTCCTTATTGATATTGGTTAAATAATGGGTCATTTTTTACCAAAAAACGTGTGCTATAACTCACGAAAATTTGTCATTTTTAAAAAAAATTGAGTAACCCTTTTTTTGGATTAATCACTAGATTGCATGTTCCTTATTGATATTGGGGAAAAATTGGTCATTTTTTACCAAAAAACGTGTTCTATAACTCATGAAAATTTGTCATTTTTGAAAAACATTTGAGTAACTATGTTTTTGGACTCATTAGTAAATTTCATGTTCCTTATTGATATTGGTGAAAAAAAGGGTCATTTTTACCAAAAAATGTGTGCTATAACTCATGAAAATTGGTCATTTTTGAAAAAAATTTGAGTAACCCTTTTTTTTCGATTAATCACTAGATTGGATGTTTCTTATTGATATTGGTGAAAAAATGGATCATTTTTTTTACCAAAAACGTGTGCTATATCTCATGAAAATTTGTCATTTTTTGCCAAAAAACGTGTGTTATAACTCACGAAAATTTTTCATTTTTTAAAAAACTTGAGTAACTCTTTTTTTTTGGATTAATCACTGGATTGCATGTTCCTTATTGATATTGGAGAAAAAATGGGTCACGTTTACCAAAAAAACGTGTGCAATTACTCATTGACGCGAGGTAAATTTACATAAAATATTGCCGTGGTTGTATTTACTCTCGACTCAAATTAAATTCACTACACAACCCCTTTTTAGGTAGTAGTATAGCGAGTTCGAACCCACAGGGAAGTTAATTTATTGAAATGTGGTAAAATGAAGTGTAAATTCTTTAGGTTTTGATTAACTAAAAACTGTCCAAATTCCAACATAAAAATATCAATAAAATTAAATAAATAACAACACTTGGTTTTCAAAACAACAAATGATCAAACGTATTCCCGGGATGATTTCGAGGGTTATAAAAATATTTCATGTATTTGTTCTATTTATGGAAATATGAAATTAAGGATAAACAACTTTTCTCATACCTTCCTTGTGGCTATTAAGGTAAGGTTTGATTTAATTATTTATCTATTTAAGTATTAATCAATTTCTTAAATCCACCTTGTGGCTATTAAGGTAAGATTTAATTCATTAATTAACCTAAAATCTTGTGCATCATCCAACTTTCCAAACACTCAAGTTCAATTATTCCTTTTGGCTATCAAGGCAACAATCAAGCTAGACACACTTATGTTAAATCATTTTACTTTAATTCTCCCTTGTGGCTATTAAGGTGAGAGTTAAATTAACTTGACCTAACAAATTCACAACTTTCCTCACAAGATTTCAAACAATCCACTCTAACCTCCTTGTGGCTATTAAGGTAAATTAGAGCAAATTATCCTTAAATAATTTGCTGCACTTTTCAAAGTATTCATCACACATGATTGATCAAGTCAAGTATGACTAATTAAGCTCACAACAAAACTCAACTCACAACAATCCATAAAATAGAACTAACATGAATTTAAGTACATAAACCCTCTACATCATCCCAGGAATACAAAATAATTTAGCCAAGCATAATCATCTCAAACATCATCATATATAAGATTAAGAACAATATTGGTATCATTAATACAAAGGAAAGAAAACACCTTGGAGAATCACTCCTTGGAAGAATCCTTGTCTTTGAATATATGAAATCCAACTCCAATGATGTATCAAAGATTTGCTATTACAATCCTTACAATATCAAATGATCAAAAGAGATGAAAACCATGAATTGTACAAAGTAAAATGTGAAGTCTTCCCTTGAAGCTCTCTTTCTTCTCTTCTTCACACTTCTCTTAGCTATGGAATGGAATGGCATATGGATAGAATGCTCCCCTCTAGCTTTTTTGGTCTTCTAATACGTCCAAAATGAGCTCCATCAACAGTGCTACCGACAATTCATCAACCAATGATAATTTTTGGTCAATTGTTTAAGTTGACAAAAATGGCAAAAAATAATATATATTATTATGCCTCGGCGTCGCGACGCATAGGGTCGCGCGTCGCGACGCCCACTCGCGTCGCGACGCTGAAGTTATGGGCGTCGCGACACGGAGAATTTATTTCTCTGCCATGTTTTGATGCTCTGTGCGTCGCGACGCAGAGGATTGCGTTCCTGGGCGTCGCGACGCAGAGGAGTTTTCCCCTTTTTAGCGATTTTCTTCTCATTTTTCTCCATTCTTTGTCGGTTTAGCTTTTTCCTTGACTTCTTTCCTCCAATGTACAATATGGTCGTCAAACCTACAATTTAAACATTAAAACAAATCAAACGGAACAAAAACGATCAAAGAGTTAAGCGTAATTGTTATATAAAAGGTGAATAAATTCACCTTATCAATTTCCCCCACACTTAACCTTTGTTCGTCCCCGAACAAACCAAATTAAAACAACAATCCAACATAATTCATATAACTTCACATAAAACTTAACAATCAACAACAAAATGTATCCAACTTTTTCAACTTGTTCTAAAAATAAGTGTCACAAAATCGCCTCATAATCGAAAGCATTTTAATGTCAAGTACTCATAATATGCATCTCAAAAAAAATTATCAAAACATGTTAATGTACTAATTTAAACACGTTGAGTCAATCATGTGTGTGTGCGGTAGGTTCCATCTAAGTTCATAACTTATCCACAACTATGCCATAAATTAGGGCTCCAACAACTCAGTTTTAGTTTCAACTTTTCCTCACTATTCAAAATTAAATTCAATATTAGCTCATTTACATGAGGATTCACTCGGCGAACCTTAAGGCTCATAGATAATCACTCGTTCCCTCAGACTGTCACTTTTTATTAGGATATCTCATTGGAAGTCCCGTGACATCCACCTGGGGTACTGTCTCACCTTAGGGTTTTAGACCCATTCCCACTCATGCAAGTTCTCTATTAACTTTTCGTTTAAGAGCAGTCTCGTAGAGGAGTGGCAATATATATAGCCTGCATATATACAACAAGCTTAAAATATCAAAACATTAATTCATTAAAGATCACCATCTTAAGCGAGTTATATAAATTGAAACTAAACCAAATGTTAGAAACACACTAATCTATTTTATAGCCACAAACTTGTCATTCCCTTAAATAGTCCCCCTAAGTGCATAGAAATGATTGACTCAAAATGCTAAACTTTCCATTAACCATTTGACTCATTTCGAATAGCATAATATTTTCCTATCCCACATTAAATTTTCCAATAAAATCAAATCATCGGCATCATAACACTTATCATATTAAGAAGAAAATTTAAGAAGTTGGATACCACACATAAAACCCTAATGTTATTATGCAAAGAATGCTACTTCTTAGCATTTTTATTTCCAAAACTCACAACAATTTAAATTAAATTCTTCCAACACAAAACCAAATTCCATTAACTCTAAATACCATAAAAAAAATCAACAAAAATTCCAAACACAATAAAAACACTTTCCATAAAAAATCAAACCAATCATACCACACCAAACAGAAGATTTAACTAAATCCAAAATCCAAACAATCAAACAACCACAAGTAGCTAAAAATCCACAAACCAGAAATATTCAACCAAAATATTAAAAACCCAAAATAAACAAAATAACCAAAATGTAGCAAAATATAGCATATAACATCCACGAGATACTCGCACGTCCCCCACACTTGGCATACACATTGTCCTCGATGTGTTCATATGTAGACTCCATCTAGTCACGTGGGGCATCGTCAGAAGGAGGTGGCTGAGAATCGGTGTTCTCGCCGCGCGAGATCTGCCACTGTCGAGTCATCTGGCCCACAACGTCGGAGATGTGCGTCATCTGACTAGAAAGGGTGGCAAAAACCATCTCCATCTGATCAAAGCGAGAATCAAAATGTGCCTCGATCGCATCTAAGCGTGAATGAACACCTGCGAAAGTATTGAGGCGTCTAGGTGGTGGTGGGGATGGTGGAGGCTGCTGCTCCTGCTGCTCCTGCTCCTCATTATCGGTCTCGCCTTCTTCCTCTTGCTGCTGCTCCTGCTCAAGCTGTTGTCGCGCATTCGGACCTTGCTGCTCATACACACTGCTTTTATAACCATTATACATAGCAGTGGTAATTACCTCTCGAACCCCACAGAGTTCGTCAGTGGGTAGAGCCTGAACTCCTGCAGCATAACAAATGGCAGTGATCATCGAGGGATAGTACAGACCTGTCTGCTTAAATCGACGCGTCTTCTTTATCTCAATATCCATGATTTCGCCCACGTCGATAGAAAAACCTTTCTGTATGGCATAGTTCAAGATCACCTTATCCATGTTCATCGATGATTGGTGCCTGCTTGGGATAAGTTTGCCAATTATGAAATAATGCCAACCCTTCGTGACCTTCGTCATGTACTGCAGCTTGAGCTTGACAATTTCTAGGACTTCCACAGCTTGGACCCATGGCATCCCAGTAATAGTGGAGTAGACTTGTGGAATACTGATGTGACCACGAACAAGATTACGATATCCACTATCGATTTCATCATGCAAGCCATAGTATTCGTTGAACTTTGTTCGTCCAACTGCCACATCCTTGCCACGGATCTTCAAAACACCATCTCTAGCATATATATAGTTGGCGTAAAACTCTCTCACCAACGTAGCATTACCAACGCGTTCTTGTAATTTGTGTAGAGATAGGCGCAGTAGTTATTTGAAGACCGCGCTCCTCCACCATTGGCTTTGTCGCCAAATGCTCGTCATGATGCTTTTGAGCTTCCGCATTCATGAAACGGAAGCTATCGAATGCAGCTGGCGGCGGTGGTGGTAGAGGATTTGCTCCACGTCTACCCGATCGTGTCCTTTTTGATGCCATTTCTATAAAAAGAATAAAAACCAATTATAAATACAAAAACAAATGTTTAAAGTACAAATTCATAAATGAAAATTGAAAACTTAAACATATAACAACTACACACAAATTAAACATATTATACATTTAAACACTCTAAACCAAATTACACCATAACATACACATTCCCCCACACTTATTCTACATTCAAACCTTAAAATGAGGAATGTGTAAACCCAAATACAAACAAATAAACACCAATTAAAATCAATTCCACAAAGTGTTAATGCATGTTTATGTGCATCCAAAGATAAAAATTTATCAAACACTTTGAACTCAAAACAAAATTCTTCCAAAAGTTCAACAAAATTCCAACAAGAATCGGTTTTGGTTCCAAAAGCTTGATAATTACACATTTTAACAAACATATAACATGCATTGTGCAAATTATGCACAAAAAGGTGTAAAAATACACTTAAAACTCATTGAAGCATTTCACCAAACACATGGTATGCATAATGACGTATTCATGTCCAAGACAAAGTTACTATCAATTTCACCAACCAAAAACCAAATCAATATGATCATAACAATCTTTATAGCAAATAATAATCATCACACGATCAAATTAAATCAAAATCTAGGCATGAAATTCCATTTTGTTCAAATTCGTCCAAAAATTTAGATAATGAATTTCAACAATCCTAAATTTCAATACAATCATTAAAATCATCATCACAATATGTTGACAATAACAATATAGTATTAGCAACACAATCAAACACAAGCTTGTAACGAAATTCAAAAAGAAAATCCGAAAATTACCTCTTGAAGAACATAAATTGAAATTCGAAAATACTTGTGTATTGTGTTGTTATGAGACCGTGTACACCTTCCAAATCACTCCAAGAACAAATTGCAAACACCAAATTTCAACGAATTCAACACGAAATTCGTATTTTGGAATTTGGTGTTCTTGGAAAAATTATGAAAATTTGGAGAATTTTGGATTTTGATTCGGTCAATTGTTATGTTTTTGGTGTTTAAACGATCCTTGGACAATTTAGAACACTTCTATGAAATGATTTTCACAAAAAATTTTAAAGAAAAGAAAAAGGGTTGAGAGGATTTTGGGTATAGGGTTTAAAAATTTTGAAAAACGCTTAGGTTCAAGCGTTTATTCGAAATTCTTCACCGGTGTCGCGACGCATATCATGGGCGTCGCGACGCTGGAGAGCTATAAAATGGCCAGAGAATTCGTACCCACGTGTCGCGACGTTGAAGTTATGGGCGTCGCGACGCGTGTGATATATACCTGGGCGTCGCGACGCCAATCATTAGCGTCGCGATGCTGATGAGCCAAAAAGTTGGCAGAGAATTTACACCCCTGTGTCGCGACGTTGAAGTTATGCGCGTCGCGACGCAGGGAAATTTGTCTCTCCTTTGCCATTATCTTCATCCTCACGTCTTTTCCCTTCTCCAACCTACACATATAAAAACTTCTATCAAAAACAACATCAAGTTAATGGAATTTTCACACAAATTATTCAAGAAAACAAAACAAAACCATATGAAATATAAACTTAATAATTTAAAAAAAATTGGGTTGCCTCCCAAGAAGCGCTTTAGTTTTCGTCGAAAGCTCGACGCCTATTTTTCTTCATTTTTCTCTTGGTGCCTCCTCAAGAGACACCTCTTCAATGGCTTGAAGAACTTTTTCGTCTTGTGATAGATAAATCTTCAATCTTTGACCATTGACAATAAAAGTATTGCCATTCTTCTCATTCACAAGCTCTACCGTACCATATGGAAAAACTTCTCTCACTTTGAAAGGACCATGCCATCTTGATTTAAGCTTTCCCGGAAATAATCTCAGCTTTGAATTGTACACAAGCACAAGCTGCCCTGGTTGGAATTCCTTGAATAATATCCTCTTATCATGCCATTTCTTTGTCCTCTCCTTATAAAGAGCTGCACTCTGATAAGCATTGAACCGGAATTCATCCAATTCATTTAATTCAAATAACCGTTGTGCAGCTGCCTTTCCATAATCCATTTTCAATTCTTTAAGAGCCCAAAAAGTCTTGTACTCCAGCTCGACCGGTAAATGGCAGGCTTTACCGAAAACCATTCGGTAAGGAGATGTACCAATAGGAGTTTTGAAAGCGGTACGATACGCCCATAGAGAATCATCTAACTTTGTCGCCCAATCTTTCCTAGAAGGTTTCACAACCTTCTCCAGGATTCTCTTAATCTCCCTATTAGATATCTCAACCTGACCACTTGTTTGTGGATGATAAGGTGTCGCCACCTTATGTCGGACTCCATATTTGTTCAATAAGGCTTGAAAAGCCTTATTACAAAAATGCTTGCCTCCATCACTAATGATAGCTCGTGGTGTTCCATATCGAGTGAAAATATGCTTCTTGATAAAACTCACCACTCTTTTGGCATCACTAGTCGGTACCGCAATTGCCTCAACCCATTTGGAAACATAATCCACAGCTACGAGGATATATGAGTTCCCATTCGACTTTGGAAATGGTCCCATGAAGTCTATGCCCCAAACGTCAAAAATTTCTGCTTCCATGATGTTGTTTAAGGGCATCTCATTTCTCCACGAAATATTTCCTGTTCTTTGGCATTCATTACAGTACTTAATCCACTCATGAGTGTCATGAAATAGCCTTGGCCAATAATAGCCTGACTGTAACACTTTGTATGCTGTTCTTCTTCCACCAAAATGTCCCCCATAATCAGATTCGTGGCATGACCTTAAAATTTCCTTTTGATGTTCCTCAGGAACACACCTTCTAATCATCTGGTCACTACACACTTTGAAAAGATAAGGCTCATCCCAAATATAATACTTGGCATCATGTATGAGTCTTTTCTTTTGTTGGGCAGACAAATGAGATGGAAGCCTTTGTGATACGACATAGTTTGCTATGTCAGCATACCACGGGACTTGACTGGCTTCTCCTACAAGAAATAATTGTTCATCTGGATAGAGTTCTTTGATTAAAGTATGAATATCCTCTTCCAAATGCTCATGTCTTTCCAAACGGGAAAGGTGATCGGCAACATGATTTTCCGCTCCCTTTTTATCCCGAATTTCTAGGTCAAATTCTTGGAGTAATAAAACCCATCGAATTAGCCTTGGTTTTGCATCCTTTTTCGCCATCAAGTATCTTATTGCTGCATGATCGGTATAAATTATCACCTTGGCTCCCAGCAAATAAGATCTAAACCTGTCCACAGCAAAGACAACCGCCAACATTTCTTTCTCAGTAGTAGTGTAATTACACTGAGCAGAGTCTAACAACCGACTGGCATAATGAATGGTATGAAAAACTTTGTCCTTCCTTTGACAAAGAACTGCTCCAATAGCATAGTCGCTTGCATCGCACATGATCTCAAAAGGGAAACCCCAATTAGGAGGTTGAATGATCGGTGCTGACACCAATTGATTTTTAAGGAAGTCAAAAGCTTCCTTACAATCATTGTCAAAATCAAATATTGCATCCTTTTCCAATAAATGGCACAATGGTTTCGTGATTTTAGAAAAATCACGAATAAATCGTCTATAAAACCCAGCATGGCCTAAAAAACTTCTAACTCCCTTAACATTTATTGGGTAAGGGAGTTTAGCAATAACTTCCAATTTAGCTTTATCGACTTCCATGCCATTAGCTGAAATTTTATGCCCAAGCACGATTCCTTCTTGTACCATAAATTGACATTTTTCCCAGTTAAGAACCAAATTCGACTCTATGCATCTTTGGAGTACCTTTGCAAGATTTTCCAAGCACCTTTCAAAAGAATGGCCAAATACCGAAAAATCATCCATGAAAACCTCAATTATGTTTTCCACCATGTCGTGGAAAATGGCCATCATGCATCGTTGAAATGTAGCCGGTGCATTACATAAGCCAAATGGCATCCTTTTAAATGCAAAAGTTCCAAACGGGCAAGTGAATGTAGTCTTGTCTTGGTCCCTTGGATCAATTGTGATTTGATTATACCCGGAATACCCATCCAAAAAACAATAGAAGAGATAGCCAGAAATCCTGTCAAGAACTTGATCAAGAAAAGGAAGAGGGAAATGATCTTTCCTTGTTGCCTTGTTGAGCTTCCTATAATCCATGCATACTCTCCAAGCATTTGTAACTCTAGCTGCCAACAATTCATCATTTTCAGTTTTGACAACCGTTACACCTCCCTTCTTCGGAACACATTGAACAGGACTAACCCATTCACTGTCAGAAATTGCATAGATCATACCAAAGTCCAACAACTTGATTACTTCCTTCTTGACCACCTCCATCATAGCTGGGTTTAACCGACGTTGCCTATAACGAACAGGATTTGCCCCATCTTCAAGGAGAATTTTGTGCATACAAATCGAAGGGCTAATTCCTTTGATATCCGCGATTGTCCAACCAATTGCACCTTGATATAATTTCAGAACTTTGATCAACTCCTCTTCTTGCCAATTTTCCAATGAAGATGATATCACCACAGGCAAAGTATTATTATCTCCAAGAAATGCATATTTGAGTTGTGGTGGAAGAGATTTTAGTTCCAGCTTTGGTGGTTCCTCAATTGATGGTTTCATTTTGTTCTCCCTGCAATCTAAAACCTCAATAGGCCTCACCTCAGTGGGCACTTCACAAGGATCATCCATTAGTTCATCAAAAGAAGAATCAAGAAAAACCATTTCAACCAAATTTTGTAATTCCCATGCAATATTTTCATCAATTTTCAACAATTCAGAATTTAAAACATGCATTGAGTAATCATGAATATCAACACTACATAATTTCATGGCATTATTTTCAGCAATTACATTTTCAACAACATCCACGAAAAAACAAGTATTAACATCCCTTGGATGCTTCATGGCATAATTAACGTTAAATGTTACCTCTTCGCCATTAACACGAAAGGTAATAGTCTTGCTCCTTACACCAATCAATGCATCTCCGGTGGCTAAAAATGGTCTCCCAAAAATAAGAGGAACTTCTTCATCTTCCTCCATGTCAAGAATAATAAAGTCCACCGGAATTGTGAACTTATCCACAACTACCAAAACATCTTCAATAATACCCATTGGAGTGATAATTGATCTATCCGCCAATTGAAGAGTTATAGCCACTGGTTTAATCTTTTCTCCCATTCCAACACTTATGGCTATAGAGTAAGGCATCAAATTGATTCCAGCCCCTAAGTCACACAATGCCTTGGAGAACAATCTTGATCCAATTTTGCATGGTATTGTACAACTCCCTGGATCCTTAAGCTTAGGAGGCAAATTTTTCTTGAAACATTGTCCAACTTCATTCACTTGGATCACCTCTTCACATTGCAAAATTTGTTCTTTGTTTGAAATTAAATCCTTCAAAAATTTTGCATATGTTGGCACTGTTTTCACCAAATCCAACAAAGGAATTTCCACATTAAACTTCTTCATCATTTCAGTAAATTGACTGAATAAGATTTTCTTCTTTGAAGATTGTATCCTTTGAGGAAAAGGTGGAGGTGGGACAAAATCTGGAAAATTAAATGGACTTTGAGAATTTTTCTTCCTCCCTTTGGCAACATTTTCTTCCTTCTTTTCAGCTTGCACTTGGACTTCTTCTTTCTCAACTTGATTATCAACAACATCTTGTTCAACACTTGGAGGATTTTCTTCATTGATAGTTAGAGATTTAAGCTCTTTACCACTTCTTAGTGTAATGGCATGACATTGCTCTTTTCCTTTTGGATTAGGAAAAGTGTCACTTGGTAAAGTTCCCATAGGTCTAGAATGAACTTCATTAGCAAGTTGACCTATTTGTGTCTCCATGTTTTTGAGAAGTGCCTTGTGTTCTCTAAACATTCCATCATAGATTTCCATCCTCTTCTCCACATTGGCATATTGTTGTTGGCATTCTCCAAACAATTTCTCCATCTTGGCTCCCAAAACAGAAATTACATCATCATTTGTAGATTGTGCATTGCTACCTTGTGCATTTTGTTGAGTCCCAAAACCAGGAGGATACATTGGTCTTTGAACATTGTATTGTGGACGATTTGCTCCCCCTTGGTACCATTGATTACCACCGGTTGGCCTCCATTGATTTGCATTAGGATTCCGGTTGTAATTTACATATTGCACAGGTTCATTTGTGATTTGTGGACATTCATCCATGTGGTGAGCTCCTTGACAAAGTCCACAAGATGGTGTAATTTTATTTGACAAAGGCAAAGCTGCTTGAATGGTAGAAAGTTGGCTTTGAATTGCTGAAATTTGTGCCTCCAAATTGGATGATTTATCCAATTCCAACATCCCAATTTGCCTTCTCCCATGACTGCTTCTTGCATTGGGTAGCATCAATTCATTACTCACTATTAGCTCAAAAATTTCCTCAACTTCCTCCGGTGATTTGTTACGCAAATTCCCTCCGGCAGTAAGATTTACCATGTTCATAGTTTCAAAGTTGAGTCCATTGCAAAAAAAATTCAACTCTCTCCCCGGTTCCAATCCACTGTTTGGGCATTTGTTGAAGAGTTCCCGAAATCGATCCCACGCCTCCGTGAAATTACATGAACTCCATCCTAATTTTGTCCATTCTTGAAGGTGGAAAATATTTAGTAATGAATCTTCTTGCCACTTCATCAAAAGTCTCAATTCTTGCACCATTTATCGAATCATACCACCTCTCGGCCGCTCCTTGAAGTGAGAGAGGAAATAGCATCCTCTTAAGCACATCATGTGGGATATGTGGTAAATTGCCCGTGTTACACACTTTAAGGAATGTCCTTAAATGTGCGTGTGGATCCTCCGAAGGCAAACCATGGAAAATCTGTCCATTTTGAATCAAGTTTATGAAGGCGGGTGGAATTTGAAAATGCTCTCCCGTGTTGATAAATGGTGAATCCAAATTGTCCATCCTTGGCTCATAATGGTCTCCATATCTGCGCCTTGGAACAATCGGTTGTGCAGGATTTTGTATTCCTCCAGCTGGAGGAATAACAACACGTGGTTGATTATCTTGTCCTTCCATAGCTCCAAATTCTAGCCTTTTATTTACACGCAATGTCCTTGCTAATTCCGGATCGTATTGGTATTCCGCTGGACCAACCGACCTTGTTCTGCGCATACAAAATAAAAGAAAAACAGTATCAAATATTCACAATAAAAATTCACTAAAAATCAAAATCAAAAACAGCTTTCAATATTTACACAACAAAAATATTTCAACAAAAGTAAATTCCCCGGCAACGGCGCCAAAATTTGACGCGAGGTAAATTTACATAAAATATTGCCGTGGTTGTATTTACTCTCGACTCAAATTAAATTCACTACACAACCCCTTTTTAGGTAGTAGTATAGCGAGTTCGAACCCACAGGGAAGTTAATTTATTGAAATGTGGTAAAATGAAGTGTAAATTCTTTAGGTTTTGATTAACTAAAAACTGTCCAAATTCCAACATAAAAATATCAATAAAATTAAATAAATAACAACACTTGGTTTTCAAAACTACAAATGATCAAACGTATTCCTGGGATGATTTCGAGGGTTATAAAAATATTTCATGTATTTGTTCTATTTATGGAAATATGAAATTAAGGATAAACAACTTTTCTCATACCTTCCTTGTGGCTATTAAGGTAAGGTTTGATTTAATTATTTATCTATTTAAGTATTAATCAATTTCTTAAATCCACCTTGTGGCTATTAAGGTAAGATTTAATTCATTAATTAACCTAAAATCTTGTGCATCATCCAACTTTCCAAACACTCAAGTTCAATTATTCCTTTTGGCTATCAAGGCAACAATCAAGCTAGACACACTTATGTTAAATCATTTTACTTTAATTCTCCCTTGTGGCTATTAAGGTGAGAGTTAAATTAACTTGACCTAACAAATTCACAACTTTCCTCACAAGATTTCAAACAATCCACTCTAACCTCCTTGTGGCTATTAAGGTAAATTAGAGCAAATTATCCTTAAATAATTTTCTGCACTTTTCAAAGTATTCATCACACATGATTGATCAAGTCAAGTATGACTAATTAAGCTCACAACAAAACTCAACTCACAACAATCCATAAAATAGAACTAACATGAATTTAAGTACATAAACCCTCTACATCATCCCAGGAATACAAAATAATTTAGCCAAGCATAATCATCTCAAACATCATCATATATAAGATTAAGAACAATATTGGTATCATTAATACAAAGGAAAGAAAACACCTTGGAGAATCACTCCTTGGAAGAATCCTTGTCTTTGAATATATGAAATCCAACTCCAATGATGTATCAAAGATTTGCTATTACAATCCTTACAATATCAAATGATCAAAAGAGATGAAAACCATGAATTGTACAAAGTAAAATGTGAAGTCTTCCCTTGAAGCTCTCTTTCTTCTCTTCTTCACACTTCTCTTAGCTATGGAATGCAATGGCATATGGATAGAATGCTCCCCTCTAGCTTTTTTGGTCTTCTAATACGTCCAAAATGAGCTCCATCAACTGTGCTACCGACAATTCATCAACCAATGATAATTTTTGGTCAATTGTTTAAGTTGACAAAAATGGCAAAAACTAATATATATTATTATGCCTCGGCGTCGCGACGCATAGGGTCGCGCGTCGCGACGCCCACTCGCGTCGCGACGCTGAAGTTATGGGCGTCGCGACACGGAGAATTTATTTCTCTGCCATGTTTTGATGCTCTGTGCGTCGCGACGCAGAGGATTGCGTTCCTGGGCGTCGCGACGCAGAGGAGTTTTCCCCTTTTTAGCGATTTTCTTCTCATTTTTCTCCATTCTTTGTCGGTTTAGCTTTTTTCTTGACTTCTTTCCTCCAATGTACAA
The DNA here is from genome assembly GCA_016586305.1 of Ophiorrhiza pumila. NCBI lineage: Eukaryota > Viridiplantae > Streptophyta > Magnoliopsida > Gentianales > Rubiaceae > Ophiorrhiza > Ophiorrhiza pumila. The sequence goes on from BLIW01000007.1 coordinate 1,785,904, forward strand.
TATGGTCGTCAAACCTACAATTTAAACATTAAAACAAATCAAACGGAACAAAAACGATCAAAGAGTTAAGCGTAATTGTTATATAAAAGGTGAATAAATTCACCTTATCACTCATGAAAATTTGTCATTTTTGAAAAAAATTGAGTAAGCTTATTTTTCGATTAATCACTAGATTGCATGTTCCTTATTGATATTGGTTAAAAGATGGGTCATTTTTTACCAAAAAAGCGTGTGCTATAACTCACGAAAATTTGTCATTTTTGAAAAAATTTGAGTAACCCTTTTTTTTGGATTAATCATTAGATTGCATGTTCCTTATTGATATTGGGGAAAAAATTAGTCATTTTTTACCAAAAAACGTGTGGTATAACTCATGAAAATTTGTCATTTTTGAAAAAAATTTGAGTAACTATATTTTTGGACTCATCAGTAAATTTGATGTTCCTTATTGATATTGGTGAAAAAAAGGGTCATTTTTACCAAAAAATGTGTGCTATAACTCATGAAAATTGGTCATTTTTGAAAAAAAATTGAGTAACCCTTTTTTACGATTAATCATTAGATTGCATGTTTCTTATTGATATTGGTGAAAAATGGGTCATTTTTTTACCAAAAACGTGTGCTATATCTCATGAAAATTTGTCATTTTATGCCATAAAATGTGTGCTATAACTCACGAAAATTTTTCATTTTTTAAAAAACTTGAGTAACTCTTTTTTTTGGATTAATCACTGGATTGCATGTTCCTTATTGATATTGGAGAAAAAATGGGTCACTTTTACCAAAAAAACATGTGCAATAACTCATGAAAATTTGTCATTTTTGAAAAAAATTGAGTAAGCTTGTTTTTCGATTAATCACTAGATTGCATGTTCCTTATTGATATTAGTTAAAAAATGGGTCATTTTTTACCAAAAAACGTGTGCTATAACTCACAAAAATTTGTCATATTTGAAAAAATTTGAGTAACCCTTTTTTTGGATTAATCACTAGATTGCATGTTCCTTATTGATATTGGGGAAAAAATTAGTCATTTTTTACCAAAAAACGTGTGCTATAACTCATGAAAATTTGTCATTTTTCAAAAAAATTTGAGTAACTATGTTTTTGGACTCATCAGTAAATTTCATGTTCCTTATTGATGTTGGTGAAAAAAAAGGGTCATTTTTACCAAAAAATGTGTGCTATAACTCATGAAAATTGGTCATTTTTGAAAAAATTTGAGTAAGTCATTTTTTGTATTAATCACTAGGTTGATTGTTCCCAATTGATATTGGAGAAAAAATGGGTCATTTTTTTTACAAAAAAACATGTGCTATAACTCACGAAAATTTGTCATTGTTGAAAATATTTGAGTAATCCTTTTTTTGGATTAATCACTATATTGCATGTTCCTTATTGATATTGGTGAAAAAATGGGTCATTTTTTACAAAAAAACGTTTGATATGACTCACGAAAATTTGTCATTTTAAAAAAAATTAGTAACTCTTTTTTTTATTAATCACTAGATTTCATATTCCTTATTGAAATGGGTGAAAAATAAGGTCATTTTTGGAACCAAAAAACGTGTGTAATAACTCACGACAATTTGTCATTTTTGGAAAAATTTGAGTAAACCTTTTTTTCAATTAATCACTAGATTGCATGTTCCTTATTGATATTCGTAAAAAAATGGGTAATTTTTTGCCAAAACTGTGTGCTATAACTCACGAAAATTTGTCACTTTTGAAAAAACTTGAGTAACTCTTTTTTTTTGGATTAATCTCTAGATTGCATGTTCCCTAATGATATTGGAGAAAAAATGGGCCATTTTTACCAAAAAACGTGTGCTATAACTCATGAAAATTGGTCATTGTTGAAAAAAAATTGAGTAACCCTTTTTTTCGATTAATCACTTGATTGCATGTTTCTTATTGATATTGGTGAAAAAATGGGTCATTTTCTTACCAAAAACGTGTGCTATATCTCATGAAAATTTGTCATTTTTTAAAAAATTTGAATAACTCTTTTTTTAGACTATTCACTAAATTGCAGGTTCTTTATTGATATTGGTGAAAAAATGGATCATTTTTTACAAAACAACGTATGCTATAACTCACGAAAATGTGTCATTTTTGAAAAATTTTGAGTAACTTTTTTTTTGGATTAATCATTGGATTGTATGTTCCTTATTGATATCGGAGAAAAAATTGGTAGTTTTTTTACCAAAAAACGTGTACTATAATTCATTAAAATTTATCATTTTTGAAAAAAATTAAGTAACCCTTTTTTTCGATTAATCACTTGATTGCATGTTCCTTATTGATATTTGTGAAAAAATGGGTCATTTTTTGTCAAAAAACGTGTGCTATAACTCATGAAAATTTTTCATTTTTTAAAAAACTTGAGTAACTCTTTTTTTTGGTTTAATCACTGGATTGCATGTTCCCTATTGATATTGGAGAAAAAATGGGTCACTTTTACCCAAAAAACGTGTGCTATAACTCATGAAAATTTGTCATTTTTGAAAAAAATTGAATAACCTTGTTTTTCGATTAATCACTAGATTGCATTTTCCTTAATGATATTGGTTAAATAATGGGTCATTTTTTACCAAAAAACGTATGCTATAACTCACGAAAATTTGTCATTTTTGAAAAAATTTTAGTAACCCTTTTTTTGGATTAATCACTAGATTGCATATTCCTTATTGATATTCCTGAAAAAATTGGTCATTTTTTACCAAAAAACGTGTGCTATAACTCATGAAAATTTGTCATTTTTCAAAAAAATTTGAGTAACTATGTTTTTGGACTCATCAGTAAATTTCATGTTCCTTATCGATATTGGTGAAAAAAGGGTCATTTTTACCAAAACATGTGTATTATAACTCACGAAAATTTGTATTTGTTGAAAATATTTGAGTAACCCTTTTTTTGGATTAATCACTAGATTGCATGTTCCTTATTGATATTGGTGAAAAAATGGGTCATTTTTTACAAAAAAACGTTTGATATAAGTCAAGAAAATTTGTCATTTTAAAAAAAATTAGAAACTCTTTTTTTATTAATCACTAGATTTCACGTTCCTTATTGAAATGGGTGAAAAATTTGGTCATTTTTGGAACAAAAAACGTGTGCAATAAGTCACGACAATTTGTCATTTTTGAAAAAATTTGAGTAACTCTTTTTTTTATTAATCACTAAATTGCATGTTCCCTATTGATATTGGAGAAAAAATGGGTCGTTTTTTTACCAAAAAACGTTTGCTATAACTCATTAAAATTTATCATTTTTGAAAAAAATTAAGTAACCCTTATTTCCGATTAATCACTTGATTGCATGTTCCTTATTGATATTTGTGAAAAAATAGGTCATTTTTTGCCAAAAAACGTGTGCTATAACTCCCGAAATTTTTTCATTTTTTAAAAAACTTGAGTAACTCTTTTTTTTTGGATTAATCACTGGATTGCATGGTCCCTATTGATATTGGAGAAAAAATGGGTCACTTTTACCCAAAAAACGTGTGTTATAGCTCATGAAAATTTGTCATTTTTGAAAAAAATTGAGTATCCTTGTTTTTTGATTAATCACTAGATTGCATGTTCCCTATTGATATTGGAGAAAAAATGGGTCGGTCATCACCAAAAAACGTGTGCTATAACTCATTAGAAATTTACATTTAAAAAAAAATTAAGTAACCCTCTTTTTCGATTAATCACTCGATTGCATGTTCCTTATTGATATTGGTGAAAAAATGGGTCATTTTTACCAAAAAAACGTGTGCTATAACTCACGAAAATTTGTCATTTTTAAAAAAATTAAGTAACCCTTTTTTTCGATTAATCACTCGATTGCATGTTCCTTATTGATATTGGTGAAAAAAATGGGTCATTTTTACCAAAAAACGTGTGATATAACTCACGAAAATTTGTCATTTTTAAAAAATTTGAGTAACACTTAAATTTTGGATTTGTCATTAGATTGCATGTTACTTATTAAAATGGGTAAAAAATTGAGTCATTTTTTACCAAAAAACATGTGTTATAACTCACGAAAATTTGTCATTTTTGAAGAAATTTGAGTAACTCCTTTTTTTGATGAATCACTAAATTGCATGTTCCCTACTGATGTTGGAGAAAAAATGGGTCATTTTTTACAAAAAAAAAACATGTGCTATGACTCACAAAAATTTGTCATTTTTGAAAAAATTTGAGTAACCCCTTTTTTTTATTAATCACTAGATTGAATGTTCTTTATTGATATTGGTGAAAAAATTGGTCATTTTTTACCAAAAAACGTGCGCTATAACTCATGAAAATTTGTCATTTTTGAAAAAATATTTGAGTAACTAGGTTTTTGGGCTAATCAGTAAATTTCATGTTCCTTATTGATATTGGTGAAAAAAGGGTCATTTTTACCAAAAAATGTGTGCTATAACTCACGAAAATTTGTCATTTTTGAAAAAATTTGAGTAAGTCTTTTTTTGGATTAATCACTAGGTTGATTGTTCCCAATTGATATTGAAGAAAAAATGGGTCATTTTTTTACAAAAAAACATGTGCTATAACTCACAAAAAGTTGTCATTGTTGAAAATATTTGAGTAACCCTTTTTTTGGATTAATAACTAGATTGCATGTTCCTTATTAATATTGGTGAAAAAATGTTTCATTTTTTACAAAAAAACGTTGGATATAACTCACGAAAATTTGTCATTTTAAAAAAAATTAGTAACTCTTTTTTTATTAATCACTAGATTTCATGTTCCTTATTGACATGGGTGAAAAATCAGGTCATTTTTGGACCAAAAAACGTGTGCAATAACTCACGACAATTTGTCATTTTTGAAAAAATTTGAGTAAACATTTTTTTCATTTAATCACTAGATTGTATGTTCCTTATTGATATTCGTAAAAAAATGGGTAATTTTTTGCCAAAAATGTGTGCTATAACTCACGAAAATTTGTCACTTTTGAAAAAACTTGAGTAACTCTTTCTTTTGGATTAATCTCTAGATTGCATGTTCCCTAATGATATTGGAGAAAAAATGGGTCATTTTTACCAAAAAACGTGTGCTATAACTCACGAAAATTGATCATTTTTGAAAAAAATTGAGTAAACCCTTTTTTTCGATTAATCACTAGATTGCATGTTTCTTATTGATATTGGTGAAAAAATGGGTCATTTTTTTTACCAAAAACGTGTGGTATATCTCATGAAAATTTGTCATTTTTTAAAAAATTTGAATAACTCTTTTTTTAGACTATTCACTAAATTGCATGTTCTTTATTGATATTGGTGAAAAATGGGTCATTTTTTACAAAACAACGTATACTATAACTCACGAAAATTTATCATTTTTGAAAAATTTTGAATCACTTTTTTTTTGGATTAATCACTGGATTGTATTTTCCTTGTTGATATTGGAGAAAAAATTGGTAGTTTTTTTTACCAAAAATCGTGTGCTATAACTCATTAAAATTTATCATTTTTGGAAAAAATTAAGTAACCCTTATTTTCGATTAATCACTTGATTGAATGTTCCTTATTGATATTTGTGAAAAAATGGGTCATTTTTTACCAAAAAACGTGTGCTATAACTTACGAAAATTTTTTATTTTTTAAAAAACTTGAGTAACTCTTTTTTTTTTGATTAATCATTGGATTGCATGTTCCCTATTGATATTGGAGAAAAAATGGGTTACTTTTACCAAGAAAATGTGTGCTATAACTCACAAAAATTTGTCATGTTTGAAAAAAATTGAGTAACCTTGGTTTTCGATTAATCACTAGATTGCATGTTCCTTATTGATATTTGATGAGTTGGTTTTATACCAACTACATTGTGTTAAATCTCTTGGTTTTTAGCTTGTAAATGGTGCTATTGTGTGGTTTTTCATGTGGTTTAATGTGTAAATGTGGTTTGATAGTTGATAATGTGTAAATGGTGCAAAAAGTGTAAAATGATGGTAAAAGGGGTGAAATGTGCTAAGGGTAAAAATGAAGAAACTTAAAGTGCATAATTGGCCATTTTAGGGGATGGACGAGAGAATATTCTAGATTGGAGAGTAGAGAACCATCTTTTGAATTTTAGCGGGAATTCTCATCTTTCCATCATTCTCTCTCTAGATCTATTTTCTCTCACTAAACATTTCTTCTCGGATCTCATTTTCCAATCACGATTGTGAATCAGAGATTCATATTGAACTCAACCGAAGCAACATTGAACTTCCTTCTACATTTTCAATCGGTGAATTTTCTCAATTTGATGGAATTCAATTGCTTTATGCTGGAATTTAATGCTTACGAGCTGAATATGGAGTTTTCTGGCTAATCGTGTGATATCTTAGGGTTCTAAACGGATGAATACATGATTTAGAAGATTCGATGCTATGTATTCAACATAATTGATAAAGATTGAAATTGCACTTGAATTAATTACTTGAAATCTGTTTAATTTCATGTCTCTGCACTGATTTTGAATGGATTAACCTTCGATTGTGATCGTCATGTCAAGTTGAGGATTGATTCACCAATGTTAGTGAAGATGCATGAGGTGAGAACCAAAGTGTGATTGTCTAAGTCTTTACACTTGCTTTCTACAATTATTTCATTTCTGAGAATCAGGCCCGCCATGGGAAGTTTTGATGAATTGAAACATTAGGAAAAGTGTTAAAGAAGCTCTCTGTGTTAACAATGAAGACATGTGAAGCTTAGGTCAGGCCTCGCCATGGGATTTCCTAGGTTTTGCATGTTAGAATAGTTAGCTTGGAGAGTTGAAACGTTGCGGAGATAATTTCACCATTTTCAGGCCTCGCCATGGGAGAGGATGGTGTCAAGAGGTGCAGGGAGTGGTGTGGTTGCCATGCTAACCATAACTTGAACTTCTAGGCAACTAAAGTCTCCTTGAGATTTGCTTTGCTTGCGAGTTTATTGCATAGCATAGATTTACTAGATCTGTGTTCATCCGATACAAGAATCCTAAGATATCTGTTTATACTTGTTCGTAGTTTTCCTATTCCTACTTACGCTACTACATTAGTGTTTAGGGTAAAATTGAGCTGATACGACTCTAAGCTACCAATATTGGTTAAAAAATGGGTCATTTTTTAACAAAAAATGTGTGCTATAACTCACGAAAATTTGTCATTTTTTAAAAAATTTGAATAACTCTTTTTTTAGACTATTCACTAAATTGCATGTTCCTTATTGATATTGGTGAAAAAATGGGTCATTTTTTACAAAAAAACGTATGCTATAACTCACGAAAATTTGTCATTTTCAAAAAATTTTGAGTAACTCTTTTTTTTAGATTAATCACTAGATTGCATGTTCCCTATTGATATTGGAGAAAAAATGGGTCGTTTTTTACCAAAAAACGTGTGCTATAACTCATTAAAATTTGTCATTTTTAAAAAAAATTAAGTAACCCTTTTTTTCAATTAATCACTCGATTGCATGTTCCTTATTGATATTGGTGAAGAAATGGGTCATTTTTACCAAAAAACATGTGCTATAACTCACAAAAATTTTTCATTTTTTAAAAAATTTGAGTAACACTTAAATTTTGGATGTGTCGCTAGATTCCATGTTACTTATTGAAATGGGTAAAAAAATGAGTCATTTTTTACCAAAAAACGTGTGCTATAACTCACGAAAATTTGTCTTTTTTGAAAAAATTTGAGTAACTCCTTTTTTTGTTAATCACTAGATTGCATGTTCCTTATTGATATTGGAGAAAAAATGGGTCATTTTTTACCAAAAACGTGAGTATAACTCATGAAAATTTGTCATTTTACGGCAAATTGCTATCACTCTGGCGAGACTGTCCTAAGAGATTTGCTTGAGTTTTAAGCTCTGCTGAGTGATGATTGATTAGTGGCGGAAGCTGTAACATTGAATGGTTAGACTTGGTTGAAGCTTCAGAAATGTGTCATGGGATTTTTGTTGATGGATTTTGGTTGCTGGACTGTTTGTGTAGCAAACTGAATCTAGCTAAATACTTGGTAAAATGTACATTTGTCAATGATTCAGAATATTCATGTTTCTACGTTTGGTGCGTTATTCGGCATGCCATGGCATCTCAACATAGACTTGCTGTGGAACCTTTGGAGGTCTATGTGATAAACGGTAGAAAAGAGTTCCCATTCCACTTGCTTGGTAAAATATATTTGGTATCCTTTTTTGGTTGCATATTTTCTAATTGCTGAGCTAGAGTTGGTCTGTGCCTCCCGAATTGGTGAAATGTGTGACAACTTTTAAGGTGAACTACCAACCAAAATGCTGTTGATTCATTCATGTACTTGGTGAACTATGCAGATCTGCCAACTTGATGGAATATCCTGCAGAGGCAAAACAGGCTCAATGTGGAACTTCTGATGTGTGGACTCTTGTTGTCCACTTGCTGTTGTAATTCTATCATGTACTTGTATGATTTTTGTTTATCGATTAGCCCGTGTGCTTGATGTCTATTCCTTTGGTGCTGTGTGATCAACATTGGTGATTCATGGGACACTTTCATAAGCTTCCAGCTTTCTGTCCTCCATGGTAGTATTAGTCACTAAAGCTGGTAGTTTTCTCATATACTTCTCAGAATGAATTATAGCATCGATACTTTGGTAATCACTAAAGTCGCAGTTATATAATTCCCTCCTTTAGATCATAGGAAGTTGCATGTAATGGAGTAGTACTCCAAATTTTTGGTTCACATGCTTGTAACGGTGTGGTAGGGTATATCCGGCACCGTATTTTGTTCATGATGGTATAAAGTATCTTTTAAAAAAAAACGTGTGCTATAACTCACGAAAATTTATCATTTTTTAAAAATTTTGAGTCACTTTTTTTTTGGATTAATCACTGGATTGTATTTTCCTTGTTGATATTGGAGAAAAAATTGGTAGTTTTTTTACCAAAAATCGTGTGCTATACTCATTAAAATTTATCATTTTTTGAAAAAAATTAAGTAACCCTTATTTTTGATTAATCACTTGATTGAATGTTCCTTATTGATATTTATGAAAAAATGGGTCATTTTTTGCCAAAAAACGAGTGCTATTACTTACGAAAAGTTTTCATTTTTTAAAAAACTTGAGTAACTCTTTTTTTTGGATTAATCATTGGATTGCATGTTCCCTATTGATATTGGAGAAAAAATGGGTCACTTTTACCAAGAAAATGTGTGCTATAACTCACAAAAATTTGTCATTTTTCAAAAAAAATTGAGTAACCTTGGTTTTCGATTAATCACTAGATTGCATGTTCCTTATTGATATTGGTTAAAAAATGGGTCATTTTTTACCAAAAAACGTGAGCTATAACTCACGAAAATTTGTCATTTTTTAAAAAATTTGAATAACTCTTTTTTTAAAGTATTCACTAAATTGCATGTTCCTTATTGATATTGGTGAAAAAATGGGTCATTTTTTTACAAAAAAAACGTATGCTATAACTCACGAAAATTTTTCATTTTCAAAAAATTTTGAGTAACTCTTTTTTTTTAGATTAATCACTAGATTGCATGTTCCCTATTGATATTGGAGAAAAAATGGGTCGTTTTTTACCAAAAAACGTGTGCTATAACTCATTAAAATTTGTCATTTTTAAAAAAAATTAAGTAACCCTTTTTTTTGATTAATCACTCGATTGCATGTTCCTATTGATATTGGTGAAGAAATGGGTCATTTTTACTAAAAAACATGTGCTATAACACACAAAAATTTGTCATTTTTTAAAAAATTTGAGTAACACTTAAATTTTGGATGTGTCGCTAGATTACACATTACTTATTGAAATAGGTAAAAAATTGAGCCATTTTTTACCAAAAAACGTGTGCTATAACTCATGAAAATTTGTCATTTTTTAAAAAATTTGAGTAATTCTTTTTTTTTGGATTAATCACAAGATTGCATGTTCCCTATTGATATTGGAGAAAAAATGGGTCATTTTTTACCATAAAACGTGTGCTATAAGTCATGAAAATTTGTCATTTTTGAAAATATTTGAGTAACTCTATTTTTGGACTAATCACTACATTTCATCTTCCTTATTGATATTGGTGAAAAAAATGGGTAATTTTTTACCAAAAAATATGTGCTATAACTCACGAAAATTTGTCATTTTTGAAAAAAATTGAGCAACTCTTTATTTGGATTAATCACTAGATTGAATGTTCCTAATTGATATTGGAGAAAAATGGGTCATTTTTTACAAAAAAAAGCATTTGCTATAACTCACGAAAATTTGTCATTTTTGAAAAAATTGGAGTAACCCCTTTTTTTATTAATCACTAGAGTAACTATGGGTAATTTTTTTTACCTAAAAACGTGTGCTATAAATCACGAAAATTTGTCATTTTTTAAACAATTGGAGTACCTCTTATTTTTGGATGTGTCGCTAGATTGCATGTTACTTATTGAAATGTGTAAAAAATTGAGTCATTTTTTAACAAAAAACTTGTGCTATAACTCATAAAAATTTGTCATTTTTGAAAAAACTTGAGTAACTCTTTCTTTTTGGATTAATCACTAGATTGCATGTTCCCTATTGATATTGGAGAAAAATGGACCATTTTTACTAAAAAACGTGTGCTATAAGTCAGAAAAATTGGTCATTTTTCAAAAAAAAATTGAGTAACCCTTTTTTTTCTATTAATCACTAGATTGCATATTTATTATTGATATTAGTGAAAAAATGGGTCATTTTTTACCAAAAACGTGTGCTATATCTCATGAAAATTTGTCATTTTTTAAAAAATTTGAATAACTCTTTTTTTAGACTATTCACTAAATTGCATGTTGTTTATTGATATTGGTGTAAAAATGGGTCATTAGATTGCATGATCCCTATTGAGTAACTCTTTTTTTTTTGGATTAATCACTAGATTGCATGTTTCCTATTGATATTGGATAAAAAATAGGTCGTTTTTTACCAAAAAACGTGTGTTATAACTCGTTAAAATTTTTCAGTTTTAAAAAAAATTAAGTAATCCTTTTTTCGATTAATCACTCGATTGTATGTTCCTTATTGATATTGATGAAAAAATTGGTCATTTTTTACCAAAAAACGTGTGCTATAACTTACGAAAATTTGTCATTTTTTAAAAAATTGGAGTAACTTTTATTTTTGGATGTGTCCCTAGATTGCATGTTATTTATTGAAAACGTGTGCTATAACTCAAGAAAATTTGTCATTTTTGAAAACAAATGAGTAACTTTTTTTTTGGATTAATCATTAGATTGCATGTTCCCTCTTGATATTGGAGAAAAAATGGGTCATTTTTTTACCAAAAAACGTATGCTGTAACTCATGAAAGTTTGTAATTTTTGAGAAAATTTAAGTAACTCTTTTTTTGGACTTATCACTAAATTTCATGTTCCATATTGATATTGGTGAAAAAAAATGGGTCATTTTTTACAAAACAATGTGTGCTATTACTCACGAAAATTTGTCATTTTTAAAAAAATTTGAGTTAACACTTTTTTTGGATTAATCACTAGACCAAATGTTCCCAATTGATATTGGAGAAAAATGGGTCATTTTTAAAAAAAAAAAAACTTTTGCTATAACTCACGAATATTTGTCATTTTTTAAAAAATTTGAGGAACCATTTTTTTATTAATCACTAGATTCCATGTTGCTTATTGATATTGGTGAAAAAATGGGTCATTCTTTACAAAAAAAAAACTATAACTCACGAAAATTAGTCATTTTTTAAAAAATTTGAGTAACTCTTTTTTTTTGGATTAATCACTAGATTGCATGTTCCCTATTGATATTGGAGAAAAAATTGGTCATTTTTTTACCAACAAACGTGTGCTTCTCATGAAAATTTGTCATTTTTGAAAATATTTGAGTAACCCAGTTTTTGGACTAATCACTAAATTTCATGTTCCTAATTGGATTTTGTGAAAAAATGGGTAATTTTTTACCAAACAATGTGTGCTATAACTCACGAAAATTTGTCATTTTTGAAAAAAATTGAGCAACTCTTTATTTGGATTAATCACTAGATTGAACGTTCCTAATTGATATTGAAGAAAAAATAGGTCATTTTTTACAAAAAAAAAACATGTGCTATAACTCACAAAAATTTGTCTTTTTTGAAAAAATTTGAGTAACCCCTTTTTTTATTAATCACTAGATTGCATATTTCTTATTCATATTGGTGACAAAATTGGTCATTTTTTACAAAAAAACGTTTGCTATAACTCATGAAAATTTGTCATTTTTAAACGTGTGCTTTAACTCATGAAAATTTGTCATTTTTGAAAAAAATTGAGTAACTCTTTCTTTTTGGATTAATCACTAGATTGCATGTTCCCTATTGATATTGTAGAAAAATGGGCCATTTTCACAAAAAACGTGTGCTATAAGTTATAAAAATTGGTCATTTTTTAAAAAAATTGAGTAACCCTTTTTTTTATTAATCACTAGATTGCATGTTTATTATTGATATTGGTGAAAAAATGGGTCATTTTTTTTCAAAAACGTGTGCTATATCTCATGAAAATTTGTCATTTTTTAAAAAATTTGAATAACTCTTTTTTTAGACTATTCACTAAATTGCATGTTCTTTATTGATATTGGTGAAAAATGGGTCATTAGATTGCATGATCCCTATTGAGTAACTCTTTTTTTTTTAGATTAATCACTAGATTGCATATTCCCTATTGATATTGGATAAAAAATGGGTCGTTTTTTACCAAAAAACGTGTGTTATAACTCGTTAAAATTTGTCAGTTTTTAAAAAAATTAAGTAATCATTTTTTTCGATTAATCACTCGATTGCATGTTCCTTATTGATATTGATGAAAAAATTGGTCATTTTTTACCAAAAAATGTGTGATATAATTTACGAAAATTTGCCATTTTTTTAAAAAATTGGAGTAACTCTTATTTTTGGATGTGTCCCTAGATTGCATGTTACTTATTGAAAACGTGTGCTATAACTCAAGAAAATTTTTCATTTTTGAAAAAAATTGAGTAACTTTTTTTTTATTAATTACTAGATTGCCTGTTCCCTATTGATATTGGAGAAAAAATGGGTCATTTTTTTACCAAAAAACGTATGCTATAACTCATGAAAATTTTTCATTTTTGAAAAAATTTGAGTAACTCTTTTTTTGGACTAATCACTAAATTTCATGTTCCATATTGATATTGGTGAAAAAAATGGGTCATTTTTTACAAAACAATGTGTGCTATTACTCACAAAAATTTGTCATTTTTTAAAAAATTTGAGTTAACACTTTTTTTGGATTAATCACTAGACCAAATGTTCCCAATTGATATTGGAGAAAAATGGGTCATTTTTTACAAAAAACCATTTGCTATAACTCACGAAAATTTGTCATTTTTTAAAAATTTTGAGGAACCATTTTTTTTATTAATCACTAGATTGCATGTTGCTTATTGATATTGGTGAAAAAATGGGTCATTCATTACAAAAAAAACCTTTGCTATAACTCGCGAAAATTTGTCATTTAAAAAAAATTAGTAACTCATTTTTTTGATTAATCACTAGATTTCATGTTCCTCATTGAAATTGGTGAAAAATCGGGTTATTTTTGGAAAAAAAAAGTGTGCTATAACTCACAAAAATTTGTTATTTTTGGAAAAATTTAAGTAACTCTTAATTTTGGATGTGTCACTAGATTACATGTTACTTATTGAAATGGGTAAAAAATGATTTTTACCAAAAAAACGTGTGTTATACTCACAAAAATTTGTCATTTTTTAAAAAATTTGAGTAACTCTTTTTTTGGATTAATCACTAGATTGCAGGTTTCCTATTGATTTTGGAGAAAAAAATGGGTCATTTTTTACCAAAAAACTTGTGCTATAACTCACGAAAATTTGTCATTTTACAAAAAAAAATAGTAACTCTTTTTTTTATTAATCGCTAGATTTCATGTTCCTTATTGAAATGGGTGAAAAATTGGGTCATTTTTGGAAAAATAATTATGTGCTATAACTCACGAAAATTTGTCATTTTTGAAAAATTTTGAGTAACTCTTTTTTTTTTATTAATCACTAGATTGCATGTTCCCTATTGATATTGGACAAAAAATGGGTCGTTTATTACCAAAAAATGTGTGCTATAACTCATTAGAAATTTTCATTTTTAAAAAAAATTAAGTAACCCTTTTTTCGATTAATCACTCGATTGCATGTTCCTTATTGATATTGGTGAAAAAATGGGTCATTTTTACCAACAAACGTGTGCTATAACTCACGAAAATTTGTCATTTTTTTAAAAAAATATGTAACCCTTTTTTTCGATTAATCACTCGATTGCATGTTCCTTATTGATATTGTTGAAAAAAAATGGGTCATTTTTACCAAAAAAACGTGTGATATAACTCACGAGAATTTGTCATTTTTTAAAAAATTTGAGTAACACTTAAATTTTGGATTTGTCACTAGATTGCATGTTACTTATTAAAATGAGTAAAAAATTGAGTCATTTTTTACCAAAAAACGTGTGCTATAACTCACAAAAATTTATCTTTTTTGAAAAAATTTGAGTAACTCCTTTTTTTGTTAATCACTAGATTGCATGTTCCCTATTGATATTGGAGAAAAAATGGGTCATTTTTTACCATAAAACGTGTGCTATAAGTCATGAAAATTTGTCATTTTTTAAAATATTTGAGTAACTCTATTTATGGACTAATCACTAAATTTCATGTTCCTTATTGATATTGGTGAAAAAATGGGTAATTTTTTACCAAAAAATGTGTGCTATAACTCACGAAAATTTGTCATTTTTCAAAAAAATTGAGCAACTCTTTATTTGGATTAATCACTAGATTGAATGTTCCTAATTGATATTGGAGAAAAAATAGGTCATTTTTTACAAAAAAAAAAACATGTGCTATAACTTAAGAAAATTTGACATTTTTTAAAAAATTGGAGTAACCCCATTTTTTATTAATCACTATATTGCATGTTCCTTATTGATATTCGTGACAAAATTGGTCATTTTTTACAAAAAAACTTATGCTATAACTCACGAAAACTTGTCATTTTCGAAAAATTTTGAGTAACTCGTTTTTTTTATTAATCACTAGATTGCATGTTCCCTATTGATATTGGAGAAAAAATGGGTCGTTTATTTCCAAAAACGTGTGCTATAACTCAATAGAAATTTTCATTTTTAAAAAAAAATTAAGTAACCCTTTTTTCAATTAATCACTCGATTGCATGTTCCTTATTGATATTGGTGAAAAAATGGGTCATTTTTACCAAAAAACGTGTGCTATAACTCACGAAAATTTGTCATTTTTAAAAAAACTTAAGTAACCCTTTTTTTCGATTAATCACTCGATTGCATGTTCCTTATTGATATTGTTGAAAAAAAGGGTCATTTTTACCAAAAAAACGTGTGATATAACTCACGAGAATTTGTCATTTTTTAAAAAATTTGAGTAACACTTAAATTTTGGATTTGTCACAAGATTGCATGTTACTTATAAAAATGAGTAAAAAATTGAGTCATTTTTTGCCAAAAAACGTGTGCTATAACTCACGAAAATTTGTCTTTTTTGAAAAAATTTGAGTAACTCCTTTTTTTTGTTAATCACTAGATTGCATGTTTCCTATTGATATTGGAGAAAAAATGGGTCATTTTTTACCAAAAAACGTGAGCTATAACTCAAGAAAATTTGTCATTTTTGAAAAAATTTCAGTAACTCTATTTTTGGACTAATCACTAAATTTCATGTTCCGTTTTGATATTGGTGAAAAAAATGGGTAATTTTTTTCCAAAAAATGTGTGCTATAACTCACGAAAATTTGTCATTTTTGAAAAAAATTGAGCAACTCTTTATTTGGATTAATCCATAGATTGAATGTTCCCAATTGATATTGGAGAAAAAAAGGGTCATTTTTTACAAAAAAAAACATGTGCTATAACTCACGAAAATTTGTCATTTTTGAAAAAATTTGAGTAACCCCTTTTTTTATTAATCACTAGATTGCATGTTCTTTATTGATATTGGTGACAAAATGGGTCATTTTTTTACAAAAAAACGTTTGCTATAACTCACGAAAATTTGTCATTTTTAAACGTGTGCTTTAATTCATGAAAATATGTCATTTTTGAAAAAACTTGAGTAACTCTTTCTTTTTCGATTAATCACTAGATTGCATGACCCCTATAGATATTGGAGAAAAATGGGTTATTTTTACCAAAAAACGTGTGCTATAACTCTTGAAAATTGGTCATTTTTGAAAAAAAATTGAGTAACCCTTTTTTTCAATTAATCACTAGATTGCATGGTTCTTATTGATATTGGTGAAAAAATTGGTCATTTTTTTATTACCAAAAACGTGTGGTATATCTCATGAAAATTTGTCGTTTTTTAAAAAATTTGAATCACTCTTTTTTTAGACTATACACTAAATTGCATGTTCTTTATTGATATTGGTGAAAAATGGGTCATTTTTTACAAAACAACGTATGCTATAACTCACGAAAATTTATCATTTTTGAAAAATTTTGAGTAACTTTTTTTTGGATTAATCACTGGATTGTATTTTCCTTATTGATATTGCAGAAAAAATTGGTAGTTTTTTTTACCAAAAAACGCGTGCTATAACTCATTAAAATTTATCATTTTTGGAAAAAATTAAGTAACCCTTTTTTCGATTAATCACTTGATTGCATGTTCCTTATGGATATTTGTGAAAAAATGGGTCATTTTTTGCCAAAAAAACGTGTGCTATAACTCACGAAAATTTTTCATTTTTTAAAAAACTTGAGTAACTCTTTTTTTTTGGATTAATCACTGGATTGCATGTTCCCTATTGATATTGGAGAAAAAATAGGTCACTTTTACCAAGAAAATGTGTGCTATAACAAATGAAAATTTGTCATTTTTGAAAAAAATTGAGTAACCTTGTTTTTCGATTAATCACTAGATTGCATGTTCCTTATTGATATTGGTTAAAAAATGGGTCATTTTTTACCAAAAAACGTGTGCTATAACTCAGGAAAATTTGTCATTTTTGAAAAAAATTGAATAACTCTTTTTTTAGACTATTCACTAAATTGCATGTTCCTTATTGATATTGGTGAAAAAATAGGTCATTTTTTACAAAAAAAATGTTTGCTATAACTCACGAAATTTTTCATTTTCAAAAAATTTTGTGTAACTCTTTTTTTAGATTAATCACTAGATTGCATGTTCCCTATTGATATTTGCGAAAAAATGGGTCATTTTTTACCAAAAAACGTGTGCTATAACTCATTAAAATTTGTCATTTTAAAAAAACTTAAGTAACCCTTTTTTTCGATTAATCACTCGATTGCATGTTCCTTATTGATATTGGTGAAGAAATGGGTCATTTTTATCAAAAAAACTTGTGCTATAACTCACGAAAATTTGTCATTTTTTAAAAAATTTGAGTAACACTTAAATTTTGGATGTGTCGCTAGATTACACATTACTTATTGAAATAGGTAAAAAATTGAGCCATTTTTTACCAAAAAACGTGTGCTATAACTCATGAAAATTTGTCATTTTTTAAAAAATTTGAGTAATTCTTTTTTTTTTGGATTAATCACAAGATTGCATGTTCCCTATTGATATTGGAGAAAAAATGGGTCATTTTTTACCATAAAACGTGTGCTATAAGTCATGAAAATTTGTCATTTTTGAAAATATTTGAGTAACTCTATTTTTGGACTAATCACTACATTTCATCTTCCTTATTGATATTGGTGAAAAAAATGGGTAATTTTTTACCAAAAAATATGTGCTATAACTCACGAAAATTTGTCATTTTTGAAAAAAATTGAGCAACTCTTTATTTGGATTAATCACTAGATTGAATGTTCCTAATTGATATTGGAGAAAAATGGGTCATTTTTTACAAAAAAAAAGCATTTGCTATAACTCACGAAAATTTGTCATTTTTGAAAAAATTGGAGTAACCCCTTTTTTTATTAATCACTAGAGTAACTATGGGTAATTTTTTTTACCTAAAAACGTGTGCTATAAATCACGAAAATTTGTCATTTTTTAAAAAATTGGAGTACCTCTTATTTTTGGATGTGTCGCTAGATTGCATGTTACTTATTGAAATGTGTAAAAAATTGAGTCATTTTTTAACAAAAAACTTGTGCTATAACTCATGAAAATTTGTCATTTTTGAAAAAACTTGAGTAACTCTTTCTTTTTGGATTAATCACTAGATTGCATGTTCCCTATTGATATTGGAGAAAAATGGACCATTTTTACTAAAAAACGTGTGCTATAAGTCAGAAAAATTGGTCATTTTTCAAAAAAAAATTGAGTAACCCTTTTTTTTCTATTAATCACTAGATTGCATATTTATTATTGATATTAGTGAAAAAATGGGTCATTTTTTACCAAAAACGTGTGCTATATCTCATGAAAATTTGTCATTTTTTAAAAAATTTGAATAACTCTTTTTTTAGACTATTCACTAAATTGCATGTTGTTTATTGATATTGGTGTAAAAATGGGTCATTAGATTGCATGATCCCTATTGAGTAACTCTTTTTTTTTTTGGATTAATCACTAGATTGCATGTTTCCTATTGATATTGGATAAAAAATAGGTAGTTTTTTACCAAAAAACGTGTGTTATAACTCGTTAAAATTTTTCAGTTTTAAAAAAAATTAAGTAATCCTTTTTTCGATTAATCACTCGATTGTATGTTCCTTATTGATATTGATGAAAAAATTGGTCATTTTTTACCAAAAAACGTGTGCTATAACTTACGAAAATTTGTCATTTTTTAAAAAATTGGAGTAACTTTTATTTTTGGATGTGTCCCTAGATTGCATGTTATTTATTGAAAACGTGTGCTATAACTCAAGAAAATTTGTCATTTTTGAAAACAAATGAGTAACTTTTTTTTTGGATTAATCATTAGATTGCATGTTCCCTCTTGATATTGGAGAAAAAATGGGTCATTTTTTTACCAAAAAACGTATGCTGTAACTCATGAAAATTTGTCATTTTCGAAAAAATTTGAGTAACTCTTTTTTTGGACTTATCACTAAATTTCATGTTCCATATTGATATTGGTGAAAAAAATGGGTCATTTTTTACAAAACAATGTGTGCTATTACTCACGAAAATTTGTCATTTTTTAAAAATTTTGAGTTAACACTTTTTTTGGATTAATCACTAGACCAAATGTTCCCAATTGATATTGGAGAAAAATGGGTCATTTTTTAAAAAAAAAACTTTTGCTATAACTCACGAAAATTTGTTATTTTTTAAAAAATTTGAGGAACCATTTTTTTTATTAATCACTAGATTGCATGTTGCTTATTGATATTGGTGAAAAAATGGGTCATTCTTTACAAAAAAAAAAAACCTTTGCTATAACTCACGAAAATTTGTCATTTAAAAAAAATTAGTAACTGATTTTTTTGATTAATCACTAGATTTCATGTTCCTCATTGAAATTGGTGAAAAATCGGGACATTTTTGAAAAAAAAAACATGTGCTATTACTCACAAAAATTTTTCATTTTTGAAAAAATTTAAGCAACTCTTATTTTTGGATGTGTTACTAGATTACATGTTACTTATTGAAATGGGTAAAAAATGATTTTTACCAAAAAAACGTGTGTTATACTCACAAAAATTTGTCATTTTTTAAAAAATTTGAGTAACTCTTTTTTTTGGATTAATCACTAGATTGCAGGTTCCCTATTTATTTTGGAGAAAAAAATGGGTCATTTTTTACCAAAAAACTTGTGCTATATAACTCACGAAAATTTGTCATTTTACAAAAAAAAATTAGTAACTCTTTTTTTATTAATCACTAGATTTCATGTTCCTTATTAAAATGGGTGAAAAATCGGGTCATTTTTGGAAAAAAAAAACGTGTGCTATAACTCACGAAAATTTGTCA
This sequence comes from Ophiorrhiza pumila, assembly GCA_016586305.1. Lineage (NCBI taxonomy): Eukaryota > Viridiplantae > Streptophyta > Magnoliopsida > Gentianales > Rubiaceae > Ophiorrhiza > Ophiorrhiza pumila. The sequence continues at coordinate 1,805,782 of BLIW01000007.1, forward strand.
TTTTTGAAAAAATTTGAGTAACCCTTTTTTCGATTAATCACTAGATTACATGTTCCTTATTGATATTCGTGAAAAAATGGGTCATTTTTTGCCAAAAAACGTGTGTTGTAACTTATTAAAATTTGTCATTTTTAATAAAAATAAAGTAATCCTTTTTTTCGATTAATCACTCGATTGCATGTTCCTTATTGATATTGATGAAAAATGGGTAATTTTTTCACAAAAAATATGTGCTATAACTCACGAAAATTTGTCATTCTTTAAAAAATTTGAGTAACTCTTATTTTTGGATTTGTCACTAGATTGCATGTTATTTATTGAATTGGGTAAAAAATTGAGTCATTTTTTACCAAGAAACGTGTGCTATAACTCACGAAAATTTGTCATTTTTGAAAAATTTTGAGTAACTCCTTTTTTTGATGAATCACTAGATTGCATGTTCCCTATTGATGTTGGAGAAAAAATGGGTCATTTTTTACAAAAAAAAACATGTGCTATAACTCACGAAAATTTGACATTTTTGAAAAAAATTGAGTAACCCCTTTTTTTTATTAATCACTAGATTGCATGTTCCTTATTGATATTGGTGAAAAAATTGGTCATTTTTCACCAAAAAACGTGTACTATAACTCATGAAAATTTGTCATTTTTGAAAAAAAAATTGAGTAACTATATTTTTGGACTAATCAGTAAATTTCATGTTCTTTATTGATATTGGTGAAAAAAATGGATCATTTTTACCAAAAAAATGTATGCTATAACTCACGAAAACTAGTCATTTTCGAAAAAAATTAGTAAGTCTTTTTTTGGATTAATCACTAGGTTGAATGTTCCCAATTGATGATGGAGAAAAAATGGGTCATTTTTTTACAAAAAAACATGTGCTATAACTCACGAAAATTTGTCATTTTTGAAAAAATTTGAGTAACCCTTTTTTTGGATTAATCACTAGATTGCATGTTCCTTATTGATATTGGTGAAAAATGGGTTATTTTTTACAAAACAACGTGTGATATAACTCACGAAAATTTGTCATTTTAAAAAAATTAGTAACTCTTTTTTTTTATTAATCTCTAGATTTCATGTTCCATATTGAAATGTGTGAAAAATCGGGTCATTTTTGGGAAAACAACGTGTGCTATAACTCACGAAATTTTTTCATTTTTGAAAAAATTTGAGTAACTCTTTTTTTTTTTGGATTAATCACTAGATTGCATGTTCCCTAATGATATTGGAGAAAAAATGGGTCATTTTTACCAAAAAAACGTGTGCTATAAGTCATGAAAATTTGTCATTTTTGAAAAAATTTAAGTAACCATTTTTTTCGATTAATCACTAGATTGCATGTTCCTTATTGATATTGGTGAAAAAATGGGTGAAACGTGTGCTATATCTCATGAAAATTTGTTATTTTTGAAAAAATTTGAATAACTCTTTTTTTAGACTATTCACTAAATTGCATGTTCCTTATTAATATTGGTGAACGTAGACTATAACTCACGAAAATTTGTCATTTTTGAAAAATTTTGGGTAACTTTTTTTTTGGATTATCACTAGATTGCATGTTCCCTATTGATATTGGAGAAAAAATGGGTCATTTTTTTATCAAAAAACGTGTGATATAACTCACGAAAATTTGTCATTTTTTAAAAAAATTAAGTAACTCTTATTTTTGGATGTGTCCCTAGATTGCATGTTTTTTATTGAAATGGGTAAAAAATTGAGTCATTTTTTACCAAAAAATGTGTGCTATAACTCATGAAAATTTGTCATTTTTGAAAAAATTTTGTAACTCCTTTTTTTGGTTAATCACTAGATTGCATGTTCCTTATTGATATTGGTGAAAAAATGGGTCATTTTTTACAAAAAAACGTTTGATATAACTCACGAAAATTTGTCATTTTAAAAAAAAATTAGTAACTCTTTTTTTTTATTAATCACTAGATTTCATGTTCCTTATTGAAATGGGTGAAAAATCAGGTCATTTTTGGAACAAAAAAACGTGTGCAATAACTCATGACAATTTGTCATTTTTGAAAAAATTAAGTAACCCTTTTTTCGATTAATCACTCGATTGCATGCTCCTTATTTATATTGATGAAAAAAATGGGTCAATTTTTTACCAAAAAACGCGTGCTATAACTTACAAAAATTTGTCATTTTTTAATAAATTGGAGTAACTCTTATTTTTGGATATGTCACTAGATTGCATGTTACTTATTGAAATGGGTAAAAAATTGAGTCATTTTTTTCCAAAAAACGTATGCTATACTCACGAAAATTTGTCATTTTTAAAAAAATTTGAGTAACACTTTTTTTTGGATTAATCACTAGATTGCAGGTTCCCTATTGATATTGGAGAACAAAATGGGTTATTTTTTACCAAATTACGTGTGCTATAACTCATGAAAATTTGTCATTTTTGAAAAATTTGAGTAATTTTTTTTGAACTAATCACTAAATTGCATGTTCCTTATTGATATTGGTGAAAACAATGGGACATTTTTTACCAAACAATGTGTGTTATAACTCACGAAAAGTTGTCGTTTTTCAAAAAATTTGAATAACTCTTTTTTTGGATTAATCACTAGATTGAATGTTCCCAACTGATAATGGTGAAAAAATGGGTCATTTTTTACAAAAAAAAACGTATGCTATAACTCACGAAAATTTGTCATTTTTGCAAAATTTTGAGTAACTCTTTTTTTTTGGATTACTCACTAGATTGCATGTTCCCTATTGATATTGGAGAAAAAGTGGGTCGTTTTTTACCAAAAAACGTGTGTTATAACTTATTAAAATTTGTCATTTTTGAAAAAAATTAAGAAACCCTTTTTTCGATTAATCACTAGACTGCATGTTCCTTATTGATATTGATGAAAAAATGAGTCATTTTTTTACCAAAAACGTGTGCTATATCTCATGAAAATTTATCATTTTTTAAAAATTTTGAATAACTCTTTTTTTTGGATTATTCACTAAATTGCATGTTCCTTATTGATATTGGTGAAAAAATGGGTCATTTTTTACAAAACAACGTATGCTATAACTAACGAAAATTTGTCATTTTTGAAAAGTTTTGAGTAACTCTTTTTTTTGGATTAATCAATAGATTGCATCTTCCCTATTGATATTGGAGAAAAAATTGGTCATTTTTTACCAATAAACGTGTGTTATAACTCATTAAAATTTGTCATTTTTGAAAAAAATTAAGTAACCCTTTTTTTGATTAATCACTCGATTGCATGTTCCTTATTGATATTGATGAAAAAGTGGGTCATTTTTTACCAAAAAACATGTGCTATAACTCACGAAAATTTGACATTTTTTAAAAAATTAGAGTAACTCTTTTTTTTGTATGTGTCACTAGATTGCATGTTACTTATTGAAATGGGTAAAAAATTGAGTCATTGCGTGTTCCTTATTGATATTAGTGAAAAATGGGTCATTTTTTTGCCAAAAAACGTGTGCTATAAAACACGAAAATTTGTCATTTTTTAAAAATTTGAATAACTCTTTTTCTTGGATTAATCACAAGATTGAATGTTCCCTATTGATATTGGAGAAAAAAGGGGTCATTTTTTACTAAAAAATGTGTGCTATAACTCATGAAAATTTGTCATTTCTGAAAAAAAATTGAGTAACCCTTTTTTTCGATTAATCACTAGATTGCATGTTCCTTATTGATATTGGTGAAAAAATGGGTCATTTTTACCAAAAACGTGTGCTGTATCTCATGAAAATTTGTTATTTTTTAAAAAATTTGAATAACTCTTTTTTTTTTGGACTATTCACTAAATTGCATGTTCCTTATTGATATTGGTGAAAAAATGCGTCATTTTTTACAAAACAACGTATGCTATAACTCACGAAAATTTGTCATTTTTGAAAAGTTTTGAGTAACTCTTTTTTTTGGATTAATCCCTAGATTGCATGTTCCCTATTGATATTGGAGAAAAAATTGGTCGTTTTTTACCAAAAAACGTGTGCTATAACTCACGAAAATTGATCATTTTTGAAAAAAATTGAGTAAACCCTTTTTTTCGATTAATCACTAGATTGCATGTTTCTTATTGATATTGGTGAAAAAATGGGTCATTTTTTTTACCAAAAACGTGTGGTATATCTCATGAAAATTTGTCATTTTTTAAAAAATTTGAATAACTCTTTTTTTAGACTATTCACTAAATTGCATGTTCTTTATTGATATTGGTGAAAAATGGGTCATTTTTTACAAAACAACGTATACTATAACTCACGAAAATTTATCATTTTTGAAAAATTTTGAATCACTTTTTTTTTGGATTAATCACTGGATTGTATTTTCCTTGTTGATATTGGAGAAAAAATTGGTAGTTTTTTTTACCAAAAATCGTGTGCTATAACTCATTAAAATTTATCATTTTTGGAAAAAATTAAGTAACCCTTATTTTCGATTAATCACTTGATTGAATGTTCCTTATTGATATTTGTGAAAAAATGGGTCATTTTTTACCAAAAAACGTGTGCTATAACTTACGAAAATTTTTTATTTTTTAAAAAACTTGAGTAACTCTTTTTTTTTTATTAATCATTGGATTGCATGTTCCCTATTGATATTGGAGAAAAAATGGGTTACTTTTACCAAGAAAATGTGTGCTATAACTCACAAAAATTTGTCATGTTTGAAAAAAATTGAGTAACCTTGGTTTTCGATTAATCACTAGATTGCATGTTCCTTATTGATATTTGATGAGTTGGTTTTATACCAACTACATTGTGTTAAATCTCTTGGTTTTTAGCTTGTAAATGGTGCTATTGTGTGGTTTTTCATGTGGTTTAATGTGTAAATGTGGTTTGATAGTTGATAATGTGTAAATGGTGCAAAAAGTGTAAAATGATGGTAAAAGGGGTGAAATGTGCTAAGGGTAAAAATGAAGAAACTTAAAGTGCATAATTGGCCATTTTAGGGGATGGACGAGAGAATATTCTAGATTGGAGAGTAGAGAACCATCTTTTGAATTTTAGCGGGAATTCTCATCTTTCCATCATTCTCTCTCTAGATCTATTTTCTCTCACTAAACATTTCTTCTCGGATCTCATTTTCCAATCACGATTGTGAATCAGAGATTCATATTGAACTCAACCGAAGCAACATTGAACTTCCTTCTACATTTTCAATCGGTGAATTTTCTCAATTTGATGGAATTCAATTGCTTTATGCTGGAATTTAATGCTTACGAGCTGAATATGGAGTTTTCTGGCTAATCGTGTGATATCTTAGGGTTCTAAACGGATGAATACATGATTTAGAAGATTCGATGCTATGTATTCAACATAATTGATAAAGATTGAAATTGCACTTGAATTAATTACTTGAAATCTGTTTAATTTCATGTCTCTGCACTGATTTTGAATGGATTAACCTTCGATTGTGATCGTCATGTCAAGTTGAGGATTGATTCACCAATGTTAGTGAAGATGCATGAGGTGAGAACCAAAGTGTGATTGTCTAAGTCTTTACACTTGCTTTCTACAATTATTTCATTTCTGAGAATCAGGCCCGCCATGGGAAGTTTTGATGAATTGAAACATTAGGAAAAGTGTTAAAGAAGCTCTCTGTGTTAACAATGAAGACATGTGAAGCTTAGGTCAGGCCTCGCCATGGGATTTCCTAGGTTTTGCATGTTAGAATAGTTAGCTTGGAGAGTTGAAACGTTGCGGAGATAATTTCACCATTTTCAGGCCTCGCCATGGGAGAGGATGGTGTCAAGAGGTGCAGGGAGTGGTGTGGTTGCCATGCTAACCATAACTTGAACTTCTAGGCAACTAAAGTCTCCTTGAGATTTGCTTTGCTTGCGAGTTGATTGCATAGCATAGATTTACTAGATCTGTGTTCATCCGATACAAGAATCCTAAGATATCTGTTTATACTTGTTCGTAGTTTTCCTATTCCTACTTACGCTACTACATTAGTGTTTAGGGTAAAATTGAGCTGATACGACTCTAAGCTACCAATATTGGTTAAAAATGGGTCATTTTTTAACAAAAAATGTGTGCTATAACTCACGAAAATTTGTCATTTTTTAAAAAATTTGAATAACTCTTTTTTTAGACTATTCACTAAATTGCATGTTCCTTATTGATATTGGTGAAAAAATGGGTCATTTTTTACAAAAAAACGTATGCTATAACTCACGAAAATTTGTCATTTTCAAAAAATTTTGAGTAACTCTTTTTTTTAGATTAATCACTAGATTGCATGTTCCCTATTGATATTGGAGAAAAAATGGGTCGTTTTTTACCAAAAAACGTGTGCTATAACTCATTAAAATTTGTCATTTTTAAAAAAAATTAAGTAACCCTTTTTTTCAATTAATCACTCGATTGCATGTTCCTTATTGATATTGGTGAAGAAATGGGTCATTTTTACCAAAAAACATGTGCTATAACTCACAAAAATTTTTCATTTTTTAAAAAATTTGAGTAACACTTAAATTTTGGATGTGTCGCTAGATTCCATGTTACTTATTGAAATGGGTAAAAAAATGAGTCATTTTTTACCAAAAAACGTGTGCTATAACTCACGAAAATTTGTCTTTTTTGAAAAAATTTGAGTAACTCCTTTTTTTGTTAATCACTAGATTGCATGTTCCTTATTGATATTGGAGAAAAAATGGGTCATTTTTTACCAAAAAACGTGAGCTATAACTCATGAAAATTTGTCATTTTACGGCAAATTGCTATCACTCTGGCGAGACTGTCCTAAGAGATTTGCTTGAGTTTTAAGCTCTGCTGAGTGATGATTGATTAGTGGCGGAAGCTGTAACATTGAATGGTTAGACTTGGTTGAAGCTTCAGAAATGTGTCATGGGATTTTTGTTGATGGATTTTGGTTGCTGGACTGTTTGTGTAGCAAACTGAATCTAGCTTAAATACTTTGGTAAAATGTACATTTGTCAATGATTCAGAATATTCATGTTTCTACGTTTGGTGCGTTATGTCGGCATGCCATGGCATCTCAACATAGACTTGCTGTGGAACCTTTGGAGGTCTATGTGATAAACGGTAGAAAAGAGTTCCCATTCCACTTGCTTGGTAAAATATATTTGGTATCCTTTTTTGGTTGCATATTTTCTAATTGCTGAGCTAGAGTTGGTCTGTGCCTCCCGAATTGGTGAAATGTGTGACAACTTTTAAGGTGAACTACCAACCAAAATGCTGTTGATTCATTCATGTACTTGGTGAACTATGCAGATCTGCCAACTTGATGGAATATCCTGCAGAGGCAAAACAGGCTCAATGTGGAACTTCTGATGTGTGGACTCTTGTTGTCCACTTGCTGTTGTAATTCTATCATGTACTTGTATGATTTTTGTTTATCGATTAGCCCGTGTGCTTGATGTCTATTCCTTTGGTGCTGTGTGATCAACATTGGTGATTCATGGGACACTTTCATAAGCTTCCAGCTTTCTGTCCTCCATGGTAGTATTAGTCACTAAAGCTGGTAGTTTTCTCATATACTTCTCAGAAGGAATTATAGCATCGATACTTTGGTAATCACTAAAGTCGCAGTTATATAATTCCCTCCTTTAGATCATAGGAAGTTGCATGTAATGGAGTAGTACTCCAAATTTTTGGTTCACATGCTTGTAACGGTGTGGTAGGGTATATCCGGCACCGTATTTTGTTCATGATGGTATAAAGTATCTTTTAAAAAAAACGTGTGCTATAACTCACGAAAATTTATCATTTTTTAAAAATTTTGAGTCACTTTTTTTTTGGATTAATCACTGGATTGTATTTTCCTTGTTGATATTGGAGAAAAAATTGGTAGTTTTTTTACCAAAAATCGTGTGCTATAACTCATTAAAATTTATCATTTTTGAAAAAAATTAAGTAACCCTTATTTTTGATTAATCACTTGATTGAATGTTCCTTATTGATATTTATGAAAAAATGGGTCATTTTTTGCCAAAAAACGAGTGCTATTACTTACGAAAAGTTTTCATTTTTTAAAAAACTTGAGTAACTCTTTTTTTTGGATTAATCATTGGATTGCATGTTCCCTATTGATATTGGAGAAAAAATGGGTCACTTTTACCAAGAAAATGTGTGCTATAACTCACAAAAATTTGTCATTTTTCAAAAAAAATTGAGTAACCTTGGTTTTCGATTAATCACTAGATTGCATGTTCCTTATTGATATTGGTTAAAAAATGGGTCATTTTTTACCAAAAAACGTGAGCTATAACTCACGAAAATTTGTCATTTTTTAAAAAATTTGAATAACTCTTTTTTTAAAGTATTCACTAAATTGCATGTTCCTTATTGATATTGGTGAAAAAATGGGTCATTTTTTTACAAAAAAAACGTATGCTATAACTCACGAAAATTTTTCATTTTCAAAAAATTTTGAGTAACTCTTTTTTTTAGATTAATCACTAGATTGCATGTTCCCTATTGATATTGGAGAAAAAATGGGTCGTTTTTTACCAAAAAACGTGTGCTATAACTCATTAAAATTTGTCATTTTTAAAAAAAATTAAGTAACCCTTTTTTTTGATTAATCACTCGATTGCATGTTCCTATTGATATTGGTGAAGAAATGGGTCATTTTTACTAAAAAACATGTGCTATAACACACAAAAATTTGTCATTTTTTAAAAAATTTGAGTAACACTTAAATTTTGGATGTGTCGCTAGATTACATGTTACTTATTGAAATGGGTAAAAAAATGAGTCATTTTTTACCAAAAAACGTGTGCTATAACTCACGAAAATTTGTCTTTTTTTAAAAAATTTGAGTAACTACTTTTTTTTTTAATCACTAGATTGCATGTTCCCTATTGATATTGGAGAAAAAATGGGTCATTTTTTACCAAAAAACGTGAGCTATAACTCATGAAAATTTGTCATTTTTGAAAAAATTTGAGTAACTCTATTTTTGGACTAATCACTAAATTTCATGTTTCGTTTTGATATTGGTGAAAAAAATGGGTAATTTTTTTCCAAAAAATGTGTGCTATAACTCACGAAAATTTGTCATTTTTGAAAAAAATTGAGCAACTCTTTATTTGGATGAATCCATAGATTGAATGTTCCCAATTGATTTTGGAGAAAAAAAGGGTCATTTTTTACAAAAAAAAACATGTGCTATATCTCACGAAAATTTGTCATTTTTGAAAAAATTTGAGTAACCCCTTTTTTTATTAATCACTAGATTGCATGTTCTTTATTGATATTGGTGACAAAATGGGTCATTTTTTTACAAAAAAACGGTTGCTATAACTCACGAAAATTTGTCATTTTTAAATGTGTGCTTTAACTCATGAAAATATGTCATTTTTTAAAAAACTTGAGTAGCTCTTTCTTTTTGGATTAATCACTAGATTGCATGTTCCCTATTGATATTGGAGAAAAATGGGCCATTTTTACCAAAAAAACGTGTGCTATAAGTCATAAAAATTGGTCATTTTTGAAAAAAAAATTGAGTAACCCTTTTTTTTCGATTAATCACTAGATTGCATGTTTATTATTGATATTAGTGAAAAAATGGGTCATTTTTTACCAAAAACGTGTGCTATATCTCATGAAAATTTGTCATTTTTTAAAAAATTTGAATAACTCTTTTTTTAGACTATTCACTAAATTGCATGTTCTTTATTGATATTGGTGAAAAAATGGGTCATTAGATTGCATGATCCCTATTGAGTGAATGTTCCTAATTGATATTGGAGAAAAAATGGGTCATTTTTTACAAAAAAAAAAACATGTGCTATAACTTAAGAAAATTTGACATTTTTTAAAAAATTGGAGTAACCCCATTTTTTATTAATCACTAGATTGCATGTTCCTTATTGATATTGGTGACAAAATTGGTCATTTTTTACAAAAAAACTTATGCTATAACTCACGAAAACTTGTCATTTTCGAAAAATTTTGAGTAACTCGTTTTTTTTATTAATCACTAGATTGCATGTTCCCTATTGATATTGGAGAAAAAATGGGTCGTTTATTTCCAAAAACGTGTGCTATAACTCAATAGAAATTTTCATTTTTAAAAAAAAATTAAGTAACCCTTTTTTCAATTAATCACTCGATTGCATGTTCCTTATTGATATTGGTGAAAAAATGGGTCATTTTTACCAAAAAACGTGTGCTATAACTCACGAAAATTTGTCATTTTTAAAAAAACTTAAGTAACCCTTTTTTTCGATTAATCACTCGATTGCATGTTCCTTATTGATATTGTTGAAAAAAAGGGTCATTTTTACCAAAAAAACGTGTGATATAACTCACGAGAATTTGTCATTTTTTAAAAAATTTGAGTAACACTTAAATTTTGGATTTGTCACAAGATTGCATGTTACTTATAAAAATGAGTAAAAAATTGAGTCATTTTTTGCCAAAAAACGTGTGCTATAACTCACGAAAATTTGTCTTTTTTGAAAAAATTTGAGTAACTCCTTTTTTTTGTTAATCACTAGATTGCATGTTTCCTATTGATATTGGAGAAAAAATGGGTCATTTTTTACCAAAAAACGTGAGCTATAACTCATGAAAATTTGTCATTTTTGAAAAAATTTCAGTAACTCTATTTTTGGACTAATCACTAAATTTCATGTTCCGTTTTGATATTGGTGAAAAAAATGGGTAATTTTTTTCCAAAAAATGTGTGCTATAACTCACGAAAATTTGTCATTTTTGAAAAAAATTGAGCAACTCTTTATTTGGATTAATCCATAGATTGAATGTTCCCAATTGATATTGGAGAAAAAAAGGGTCATTTTTTACAAAAAAAAACATGTGCTATAACTCACGAAAATTTGTCATTTTTGAAAAAATTTGAGTAACCCCTTTTTTTATTAATCACTAGATTGCATGTTCTTTATTGATATTGGTGACAAAATGGGTCATTTTTTTACAAAAAAACGTTTGCTATAACTCACGAAAATTTGTCATTTTTAAACGTGTGCTTTAATTCATGAAAATATGTCATTTTTTAAAAAACTTGAGTAACTCTTTCTTTTTCGATTAATCACTAGATTGCATGACCCCTATAGATATTGGAGAAAAATGGGTTATTTTTACCAAAAAAAGTGTGCTATAACTCTTGAAAATTGGTCATTTTTGAAAAAAAATTGAGTAACCCTTTTTTTCAATTAATCACTAGATTGCATGGTTCTTATTGATATTGGTGAAAAAATTGGTCATTTTTTTATTACCAAAAACGTGTGGTATATCTCATGAAAATTTGTCGTTTTTTAAAAAATTTGAATCACTCTTTTTTTAGACTATACACTAAATTGCATGTTCTTTATTGATATTGGTGAAAAATGGGTCATTTTTTACAAAACAACGTATGCTATAACTCACGAAAATTTATCATTTTTGAAAAATTTTGAGTAACTTTTTTTTGGATTAATCACTGGATTGTATTTTCCTTATTGATATTGCAGAAAAAATTGGTAGGTTTTTTTACCAAAAAACGCGTGCTATAACTCATTAAAATTTATCATTTTTGGAAAAAATTAAGTAACCCTTTTTTCGATTAATCACTTGATTGCATGTTCCTTATGGATATTTGTGAAAAAATGGGTCATTTTTTGCCAAAAAAACGTGTGCTATAACTCACGAAAATTTTTCATTTTTTAAAAAACTTGAGTAACTCTATTTTTTTGGATTAATCACTGGATTGCATGTTCCCTATTGATATTGGAGAAAAAATAGGTCACTTTTACCAAGAAAATGTGTGCTATAACAAATGAAAATTTGTCATTTTTGAAAAAAATTGAGTAACCTTGTTTTTCGATTAATCACTAGATTGCATGTTCCTTATTGATATTGGTTAAAAAATGGGTCATTTTTTACCAAAAAACGTGTGCTATAACTCAGGAAAATTTGTCATTTTTGAAAAAAATTGAATAACTCTTTTTTTAGACTATTCACTAAATTGCATGTTCCTTATTGATATTGGTGAAAAAATAGGTCATTTTTTACAAAAAAAATGTTTGCTATAACTCACGAAATTTTTCATTTTCAAAAAATTTTGTGTAACTCTTTTTTTAGATTAATCACTAGATTGCATGTTCCCTATTGATATTTGCGAAAAAATGGGTCATTTTTTACCAAAAAACGTGTGCTATAACTCATTAAAATTTGTCATTTTAAAAAAACTTAAGTAACCCTTTTTTTCGATTAATCACTCGATTGCATGTTCCTTATTGATATTGGTGAAGAAATGGGTCATTTTTATCAAAAAAACTTGTGCTATAACTCACGAAAATTTGTCATTTTTTAAAAAATTTGAGTAACACTTAAATTTTGGATGTGTCGCTAGATTACACATTACTTATTGAAATAGGTAAAAAATTGAGCCATTTTTTACCAAAAAACGTGTGCTATAACTCATGAAAATTTGTCATTTTTTAAAAAATTTGAGTAATTCTTTTTTTTTTGGATTAATCACAAGATTGCATGTTCCCTATTGATATTGGAGAAAAAATGGGTCATTTTTTACCATAAAACGTGTGCTATAAGTCATGAAAATTTGTCATTTTTGAAAATATTTGAGTAACTCTATTTTTGGACTAATCACTACATTTCATCTTCCTTATTGATATTGGTGAAAAAAATGGGTAATTTTTTACCAAAAAATATGTGCTATAACTCACGAAAATTTGTCATTTTTGAAAAAAATTGAGCAACTCTTTATTTGGATTAATCACTAGATTGAATGTTCCTAATTGATATTGGAGAAAAATGGGTCATTTTTTACAAAAAAAAGCATTTGCTATAACTCACGAAAATTTGTCATTTTTGAAAAAATTGGAGTAACCCCTTTTTTTATTAATCACTAGAGTAACTATGGGTAATTTTTTTTACCTAAAAACGTGTGCTATAAATCACGAAAATTTGTCATTTTTTAAAAAATTGGAGTACCTCTTATTTTTGGATGTGTCGCTAGATTGCATGTTACTTATTGAAATGTGTAAAAAATTGAGTCATTTTTTAACAAAAAACTTGTGCTATAACTCATGAAAATTTGTCATTTTTGAAAAAACTTGAGTAACTCTTTCTTTTTGGATTAATCACTAGATTGCATGTTCCCTATTGATATTGGAGAAAAATGGACCATTTTTACTAAAAAACGTGTGCTATAAGTCAGAAAAATTGGTCATTTTTCAAAAAAAAATTGAGTAACCCTTTTTTTTCTATTAATCACTAGATTGCATATTTATTATTGATATTAGTGAAAAAATGGGTCATTTTTTACCAAAAACGTGTGCTATATCTCATGAAAATTTGTCATTTTTTAAAAAATTTGAATAACTCTTTTTTTAGACTATTCACTAAATTGCATGTTGTTTATTGATATTGGTGTAAAAATGGGTCATTAGATTGCATGATCCCTATTGAGTAACTCTTTTTTTTTTGGATTAATCACTAGATTGCATGTTTCCTATTGATATTGGATAAAAAATAGGTCGTTTTTTACCAAAAAACGTGTGTTATAACTCGTTAAAATTTTTCAGTTTTAAAAAAAATTAAGTAATCCTTTTTTCAATTAATCACTCGATTGTATGTTCCTTATTGATATTGATGAAAAAATTGGTCATTTTTTACCAAAAAACGTGTGCTATAACTTACGAAAATTTGTCATTTTTTAAAAAATTGGAGTAACTTTTATTTTTGGATGTGTCCCTAGATTGCATGTTATTTATTGAAAACGTGTGCTATAACTCAAGAAAATTTGTCATTTTTGAAAACAAATGAGTAACTTTTTTTTTGGATTAATCATTAGATTGCATGTTCCCTCTTGATATTGGAGAAAAAATGGGTCATTTTTTTACCAAAAAACGTATGCTGTAACTCATGAAAATTTGTCATTTTCGAAAAAATTTGAGTAACTCTTTTTTTGGACTTATCACTAAATTTCATGTTCCATATTGATATTGGTGAAAAAAATGGGTCATTTTTTACAAAACAATGTGTGCTATTACTCACGAAAATTTGTCATTTTTTAAAAATTTTGAGTTAACACTTTTTTTGGATTAATCACTAGACCAAATGTTCCCAATTGATATTGGAGAAAAATGGGTCATTTTTTAAAAAAAAAAACTTTTGCTATAACTCACGAAAATTTGTTATTTTTTAAAAAATTTGAGGAACCATTTTTTTTATTAATCACTAGATTGCATGTTGCTTATTGATATTGGTGAAAAAATGGGTCATTCTTTACAAAAAAAAAAACCTTTGCTATAACTCACGAAAATTTGTCATTTAAAAAAAATTAGTAACTGATTTTTTTGATTAATCACTAGATTTCATGTTCCTCATTGAAATTGGTGAAAAATCGGGACATTTTTGAAAAAAAAAACATGTGCTATTACTCACAAAAATTTTTCATTTTTGAAAAAATTTAAGCAACTCTTATTTTTGGATGTGTTACTAGATTACATGTTACTTATTGAAATGGGTAAAAAATGATTTTTACCAAAAAAACGTGTGTTATACTCACAAAAATTTGTCATTTTTTAAAAAATTTGAGTAACTCTTTTTTTTGGATTAATCACTAGATTGCAGGTTCCCTATTTATTTTGGAGAAAAAAATGGGTCATTTTTTACCAAAAAACTTGTGCTATATAACTCACGAAAATTTGTCATTTTACAAAAAAAAATTAGTAACTCTTTTTTTATTAATCACTAGATTTCATGTTCCTTATTAAAATGGGTGAAAAATCGGGTCATTTTTGGAAAAAAAAAACGTGTGCTATAACTCACGAAAATTTGTCATTTTTGAAAAAATTTGAGTAACCCTTTTTTCGATTAATCACTAGATTACATGTTCCTTATTGATATTCGTGAAAAAATGGGTCATTTTTTGCCAAAAAACGTGTGTTGTAACTTATTAAAATTTGTCATTTTTAATAAAAATAAAGTAATCCTTTTTTTCGATTAATCACTCGATTGCATGTTCCTTATTGATATTGATGAAAAATGGGTAATTTTTTCACAAAAAATATGTGCTATAACTCACGAAAATTTGTCATTCTTTAAAAAATTTGAGTAACTCTTATTTTTGGATTTGTCACTAGATTGCATGTTATTTATTGAATTGGGTAAAAAATTGAGTCATTTTTTACCAAGAAACGTGTGCTATAACTCACGAAAATTTGTCATTTTTGAAAAATTTTGAGTAACTCCTTTTTTTGATGAATCACTAGATTGCATGTTCCCTATTGATGTTGGAGAAAAAATGGGTCATTTTTTACAAAAAAAAAACATGTGCTATAACTCACGAAAATTTGACATTTTTGAAAAAAATTGAGTAACCCCTTTTTTTTATTAATCACTAGATTGCATGTTCCTTATTGATATTGGTGAAAAAATTGGTCATTTTTCACCAAAAAACGTGTACTATAACTCATGAAAATTTGTCATTTTTGAAAAAAAAATTGAGTAACTATGTTTTTGGACTAATCAGTAAATTTCATGTTCTTTATTGATATTGGTGAAAAAAATGGATCATTTTTACCAAAAAAATGTATGCTATAACTCACGAAAACTAGTCATTTTCGAAAAAAATTAGTAAGTCTTTTTTTGGATTAATCACTAGGTTGAATGTTCCCAATTGATGATGGAGAAAAAATGGGTCATTTTTTTACAAAAAAACATGTGCTATAACTCACGAAAATTTGTCATTTTTGAAAAAATTTGAGTAACCCTTTTTTTGGATTAATCACTAGATTGCATGTTCCTTATTGATATTGGTGAAAAATGGGTTATTTTTTACAAAACAACGTGTGATATAACTCACGAAAATTTGTCATTTTAAAAAAATTAGTAACTCTTTTTTTTTATTAATCTCTAGATTTCATGTTCCATATTGAAATGTGTGAAAAATCGGGTCATTTTTGGGAAAACAACGTGTGCTATAACTCACGAAAATTTTTTCATTTTTGAAAAAATTTGAGTAACTCTTTTTTTTTTTGGATTAATCACTAGATTGCATGTTCCCTAATGATATTGGAGAAAAAATGGGTCATTTTTACCAAAAAAACGTGTGCTATAAGTCATGAAAATTTGTCATTTTTGAAAAAATTTAAGTAACCATTTTTTTCGATTAATCACTAGATTGCATGTTCCTTATTGATATTGGTGAAAAAATGGGTTTTTTTTTACCAGAAACGTGTGCTATATCTCATGAAAATTTGTTATTTTTGAAAAAATTTGAATAACTCTTTTTTTAGACTATTCACTAAATTGCATGTTCCTTATTAATATTGGTGAACGTAGACTATAACTCACGAAAATTTGTCATTTTTGAAAAATTTTGGGTAACTTTTTTTTTGGATTATCACTAGATTGCATGTTCCCTATTGATATTGGAGAAAAAATGGGTCATTTTTTTATCAAAAAACGTGTGATATAACTCACGAAAATTTGTCATTTTTTAAAAAAATTAAGTAACTCTTATTTTTGGATGTGTCCCTAGATTGCATGTTTTTTATTGAAATGGGTAAAAAATTGAGTCATTTTTTACCAAAAAATGTGTGCTATAACTCATGAAAATTTGTCATTTTTGAAAAAATTTTGTAACTCCTTTTTTTGGTTAATCACTAGATTGCATGTTCCTTATTGATATTGGTGAAAAAATGGGTCATTTTTTACAAAAAAACGTTTGATATAACTCACGAAAATTTGTCATTTTAAAAAAAAATTAGTAAATCTTTTTTTTTATTAATCACTAGATTTCATGTTCCTTATTGAAATGGGTGAAAAATCAGGTCATTTTTGGAACAAAAAAACGTGTGCAATAACTCATGACAATTTGTCATTTTTGAAAAAATTAAGTAACCCTTTTTTCGATTAATCACTCGATTGCATGCTCCTTATTTATATTGATGAAAAAAATGGGTCAATTTTTTACCAAAAAACGCGTGCTATAACTTACAAAAATTTGTCATTTTTTAATAAATTGGAGTAACTCTTATTTTTGGATATGTCACTAGATTGCATGTTACTTATTGAAATGGGTAAAAAATTGAGTCATTTTTTTCCAAAAAACGTATGTTATACTCACGAAAATTTGTCATTTTTAAAAAAATTTGAGTAACACTTTTTTTTGGATTAATCACTAGATTGCAGGTTCCCTATTGATATTGGAGAACAAAATGGGTTATTTTTTACCAAATTACGTGTGCTATAACTCATGAAAATTTGTCATTTTTGAAAAATTTGAGTAATTTTTTTTGAACTAATCACTAAATTGCATGTTCCTTATTGATATTGGTGAAAACAATGGGACATTTTTTACCAAACAATGTGTGTTATAACTCACGAAAAGTTGTCGTTTTTCAAAAAATTTGAATAACTCTTTTTTTGGATTAATCACTAGATTGAATGTTCCCAACTGATAATGGTGAAAAAATGGGTCATTTTTTACAAAAAAAAACGTATGCTATAACTCACGAAAATTTGTCATTTTTGCAAAATTTTGAGTAACTCTTTTTTTTTTGGATTACTCACTAGATTGCATGTTCCCTATTGATATTGGAGAAAAAGTGGGTCGTTTTTTACCAAAAAACGTGTGTTATAACTTATTAAAATTTGTCATTTTTGAAAAAAATTAAGAAACCCTTTTTTCGATTAATCACTAGACTGCATGTTCCTTATTGATATTGATGAAAAAATGAGTCATTTTTTTACCAAAAACGTGTGCTATATCTCATGAAAATTTATCATTTTTTAAAAATTTTGAATAACTCTTTTTTTTGGATTATTCACTAAATTGCATGTTCCTTATTGATATTGGTGAAAAAATGGGTCATTTTTTACAAAACAACGTATGCTATAACTAACGAAAATTTGTCATTTTTGAAAAGTTTTGAGTAACTCTTTTTTTTGGATTAATCAATAGATTGCATCTTCCCTATTGATATTGGAGAAAAAATTGGTCATTTTTTACCAATAAACGTGTGTTATAACTCATTAAAATTTGTCATTTTTGAAAAAAATTAAGTAACCCTTTTTTTGATTAATCACTCGATTGCATGTTCCTTATTGATATTGATGAAAAAGTGGGTCATTTTTTACCAAAAAACATGTGCTATAACTCACGAAAATTTGACATTTTTTAAAAAATTAGAGTAACTCTTTTTTTTGGATGTGTCACTAGATTGCATGTTACTTATTGAAATGGGTAAAAAATTGAGTCATTGCGTGTTCCTTATTGATATTAGTGAAAAATGGGTCATTTTTTTGCCAAAAAACGTGTGCTATAAAACACGAAAATTTGTCATTTTTTAAAAATTTGAATAACTCTTTTTCTTGGATTAATCACAAGATTGAATGTTCCCTATTGATATTGGAGAAAAAAGGGGTCATTTTTTACTAAAAAATGTGTGCTATAGCTCATGAAAATTTGTCATTTCTGAAAAAAAATTGAGTAACCCTTTTTTTCGATTAATCACTAGATTGTATGTTCCTTATTGATATTGGTGAAAAAATGGGTCATTTTTACCAAAAACGTGTGCTGTATCTCATGAAAATTTGTTATTTTTTAAAAAATTTGAATAACTCTTTTTTTTTTGGACTATTCACTAAATTGCATGTTCCTTATTGATATTGGTGAAAAAATGCGTCATTTTTTACAAAACAACGTATGCTATAACTCACGAAAATTTGTCATTTTTGAAAAGTTTTGAGTAACTCTTTTTTTTGGATTAATCCCTAGATTGCATGTTCCCTATTGATATTGGAGAAAAAATTGGTCGTTTTTTACCAAAAAACGTGTGTTATAACTCATTAAAATTTGTCATTTTTTAAAAAAAAATAAGTAACCCTTTTTTTCGATTAATCACTCGATTGCATGTTCCTTATTGATATTGATGAAAAAAATGGGTCATTTTTTACCAAAAAACGTGTGCTATAACTCACGAAAATTTCTCATTTTTTAAAAAATTGGAGTAACTCTTATTTTTGGATGTGTCACTAGATTGCATGTTACTTATTGAAATGGGTAAAAATTGAGTCATTTTTTACCAAAAAACGTGTGCTATAACTCACGAAAATTGTCATTTTCGAAAAAATTTGAGTAACTCTTTTTTTGGATTAATCACTCGATTGCATGTTCTCTATTGATATTGGTGAAAAAATGGGTCAATTTTTACCAAAAAACATGTGCTATAACTCATGAAAATTAGTCATTTTTGAAAAATTTTGAGTAACTCTTTTTTTGGACTAATCACTAAATTTCGTGTTCCTTATTGATATTGGTGAAAAAATGGGTCATTTTTTACCAAAAAATGTGTGGCATAACTCACGAAAATTTGTCATTTTTCAAAAAATTTGAGTAACTCTTTTTTGGATTAATCACTAGATTGAATGTTCCCAACTGATATTGGAGAAAAAATGGGTCAGTTTTTACAATAATATGTGTGCTATTACTCACGAAAATTTGTCATTTTTAAATAAATTTGAGCAACTCTTTTTTTGGATTAATCACTAGATTTCATGTTCCATATTGAAATGGGTAAAAAATCTAATAATTTTAGGAAAACAAATGTGTGCTATAACTCACGAAAATTTGTCATTTTTGAAAAAATTTGAGTAACCCTTTTTTTCGATTAATTACTAGATTACATGTTCCTTATTGATATTGGTGAAAAATTTTGTAATTGGTTACCAAAAAACGTGTGCTATAACTCACGAAAATTTGTCATTTTTTAAAAATTTTGAGTAACTCTTATTTTTGGATTTATCACTAGATTGTATGTTACTTATTGGAATGGGTGAAAAATCGAGTCATTTTTTACTAAAAAACGTGTGCTTTAACTCACAAGATTGCATGTTACTTATTGATATTCGTGAAAAATGTGTCATTTTCTGCCAAAAACATGTGCTATAACTCACGAAAATTTGTCATTTTTTAAAAATTTTGAGTAACTCTTTTTTTTATTAATCACTAGGCTCTGCTTGGATAAGCTATTTTTGGATTATATTGATAAGTTGGTTTTATACCAACTTAAATATATTAAATCACTTAGCTTTTTGACTTGTTTTCATACAATTTTGCTATGTTTGGTGCCAACTTGTATAATTATGTGGTGTAAAGGTGAGAGTAAAATTGGCAAGAATGTGGTACGATTGGTACAAATGTGTGATTTTAAGTGTGGAATCAAGGAAAGGATTTATTGAGTTGAAATGTACTATTCGAGAATTCCTTTATATGCTTGATCTAAGGGTTTGGGCAGATTGGATTGTGTAATTTGTTTTGTGTATAATTCTTTCAATTCTAATCCGAATGGTGAGATTTTGGTAGCTATGGAAAGCTCTTTGTGAGTACTTCAATTGTCATGTTTTAACTTTCTTCATATTCTGTAAGCATTCCATGAGAAACGAAGGCTTTTTTGCTAGGCTTGGATTAGGATTTGTTAGGGTTTTTATCTTTCTGCCACAGGTTGGTAAATTGACAATATCTAGAGCTATAGATCTCCAATGGTGTTGATTCTGGAACCAATAGAAACCCAAGAGATAGACCTAGCACTTCTATGTTCATCACTAGGTCCAAATCATAGGTTAAGGCACAGTTATTTGGCATGGAAGTGGAGTCTTGTGCTGAAATGGACACTTAGCTATGCACTCATTTTGCATTGGCACTCACATTTGCACTCACATTCACCACACAGAAGCACTCAACTCTCGCATCATCACTCTAGCACTCACCGCACTACACTTGCACACTAGTACTATACTCACCACACTTCACTCTAGCACACTACGCAACACTCTCACTACATCACTCGCCGCACAACAACACTCGCACACATGCACACTGCTCTCACTTCACTCAGGCGCACACAAGCACTTAACATGTATGCACTCAAGCACTCACCACGCATGCACTCTCGCACACTAGCACGAACACTCATTGCGGCGAGGTCACCTCGCCGCAACACCCTCACGCACACACATTGCGGCGAGGTCACCTCGCCGCAATACTCTTGCGCACATCACTCACACTTCGCCGCATGATCATGCGGTGAAGTTTCACTCCCACGCACACATATCATGCGGCGAGCTCACCTCTCCGCATGCACCATTCACCCCATTCACGCTTCACTCCTCATCACATCTCATTTTCATCCAGTTTGCACACATTACTTTTAGCCACACTTAGTTTACAACATTGTGCACAAACACCTCAATCTTCTTTGCATTTTCATTTCTCATTCTTGCAACATTAACTCACACTTTTGCATACGGACTTTAACACCCATACTAACTCTCACTTCACAGCATTGCATTTGCAAGTGTACAATATCTTCACATTCACTCACAACTCACAAACACTTCACATTCACTTCACTTCTCATCTACACAACACTTTACATTTGCACAACACAAACTATCACACATTTTCACTCACGGCGAGACCTTGCCGCGAGGTCTCGCCGGCAAACATATTGCACGGCGAGGTCTCGCCGCGAGACCTCGCCAGCAAAAGCATTGTGCGGCGAGACCTCGCCACGAGGTCTCGCCATACACATGCACAACATGGCGAGACCTCGCCACGAGGTCTCACCAGCATGATGGTTTGGAAGTTTGATTTTTGAGGCTAAGTGTTGGACTTCTGATTTGCAGGTTTCTCCAGGCAGCTGAAGGCGTGGAGTTCCGTGTCACGAAGGCGCGAGTTCTGGAAGGCTGGATTGCTTGGAAGTTTGCTGAGCCGACGAAGGCGTGAAGAGCCCAGGCTTGAAGGCACTAGGTTGTTCTGATTCGTGTACCTGGGTTTGTGGGAAGTGAAGGCGCGCTTGCTGCTGGCTTGAAGGCGCGCTGTGGACGACGAGGGCGATGAAGGCGTGACCCGTGGAAGCTGAAGGCGCTGGTTTGCTGAGGAAGTTCTTCAACTTCGAATTTTCACTTTCTGGGCTAATTTTAGTCATCTTCTTTTGGGGACACTTTTGTAATATTTTAGATATTTCACGATTACGTATAAGTTACATTTTCTTAGCTCTATATATAGGAGATGTAGCTAATATGTAAGGGGGGGATTCTAGATAGTGAACAGACTTTTGAACTAGAGAGAGAAATTTTCTTTCTCTAACTTTCTCTCTCTAGAAATTGAACTCCAATTGAGATTCCGATCAAACTTCTGGACCGATCATTGTAATTCATTTCACAATTAAGGAAGCTTTGAGCAATTCTCTCACGACTTAGAGCTCTTTGATCCATTTTAATTGGTAAATTCTTTCCATTTTAATGAAATGAATTGCTTGATGTTGTGTATTGACGATCGTGAGTTGCAAATGGAGTTCTGTAGCTAGATTGGCAATGTTCTAGGGTTCTAACCAGATAAATGCATAATTAGACTATGCAATGCTATGCAATTGACACAATTTCTTAAGAATGAAATCATATGTGGTTTTAAAGCTTGAATTTTGTTAAGTTTCATGAATTCGCACTTTTATTGAATGAATTGAACTTTGATTGTGGTCGTCATGCTGAGTTGAGGTGAGATTTATCAATATATGTGAGAATTGCATGAGATGAGGACTAAATGTATGATTGTTGAGTCTTCCACTTGCTCTGCCTGATCATGATCTGAGATGCGGTCGCCATGCCGGTGGAGGATCATTTGAGGTGTTAGGAATAAGTGAGAAGAAACTCTCTAAAGTAAGCAAACACTCTAGGTCCTAAGTCAGGCCTCGCCATGGGATACCTTAGGAATTGCATGCTAGATTTGCTAACTTTGGAGTGTTGAGACATTGCGGGTTGAATCCATTTTGCTTATGCCTCGACATGGAAAAAGTGAAATGTTAAGGAGTATAGAAAACACTGTGGTCGTCATGCTAAGTGTTTGCTAGTCTCCTAGGCAATTGTGATCTCCTCATTGGGTTACTTGTGTGTCAAGAGCATTGCAATCGTGGTCTAGTGTGCATTCAACTGGTAGAAAAACTCTAGAATGTCCACTCTTTTCCTGTTTTTACACTTTATTTGCTGCACTTGATACTTTACTAGTTAGTGTTGTGTTTTAGTTCTCTTGGTGACATTCCGTGAGCAAACATTGAATTCAAAGAATTCCAACCCTTCCCTGTGGATACGATCCCTCTCACCATATCTACATTAGTGAGTAGTGTTAAATTGTGCAAGTACGCGACACGCTTGTCATATATCATGAAATTCTTTTTCTTGGGATTTGTTATGAGAAAAGAATATTTTGAGAGTGTTTGAAATGAATGATTTTTTTTGTTGGGATTTGTATAGAAGATTTTTTTATTAATAAAAGTTTGAAATTTAAATTTGAATTAGTATTTTAGTAGTTTATTTTGGTGGGAATTGTGTTAGGAAGAATTGTTTATTATTAAAATTTAAAATTCAAATTCAAATTCAATATTTTATTTATAAAAATTACTGTAGCAAAAATAATTACTGTAGCATTGTTTTGTATTTTAAAAATTTTGATGAAAAAGTTAAACAAAACAAACACACCATTTTGCAATTGTGAAATAAATCACAAAAATATGTATGTCCAAAGACCCTAAATTGCATGTTTTTTATTAATAGTCATGAAAAAAAGGTCATTTTTTACCAAAAACGTATGCTATAACTCACGAAAATTTATTATATTCGAAAAAATTTGAGAAACTCTTTTTTTGGATTAATCACTAGATTTCAGGTTCCTTATTGAATTGGGTGAAAAATTGGGTCATTTTTTGCCATAAAACGTATGTTATAACTCATGAAAATTTGTCATTTTTGAAAAAAATTTAAGTAGCCCTTTTATTCGATTAATAATTAGATTGCATGTTCCTTATTGATATTCGTAAAAAATGGGTCATTTTTCGTCAAAAAACGTGTGCTGTAACTCACAAAAATTTGTTATTTTTTAAAAACTTTGAGTAACTCTTTTTTTTATTAATCACTAGATTGCATGTTTTTTATCGATATTCGTGAAAAACGGGTCATTTTTTAACAAAAAACATGTGCTATAACTAACGAAAGTTTATCATTTTCAAAAAAATTTGAGTAACTATTTCTTTTTCAATTAATCACTAGATTTCATGTTCCTTATTGAAATGGGTGAAAAATCGGGTGATTTTCTGCAAAAAAAAACGTGTGCTATAACTCACGAAAATTTTTCATTTTTGAAAAAATTTGAGTAACTCATATTTTTGGATTTACCACTAGAGTGTATGTTACTTTTTGAAATGGGTGAAAAATCGGTTCATTTTTTACTAAAAAACGTGTGCTACAACTCACGAAAAATTGTCATTTTTGAAAAAATTTGAGTAACCCTTTTTTCGATTAATCACTAGATTGCATGTTTTTTATTGATATTTGTGAAAAAACAGGTCATTTTTTGCCAAGAAACGTGTGCTATAACTCACGAAAGTTTGTCATTTTTGAAAAATTTTGAATAACTCTTTTTTTATGAATCACTAGATTGCATATTTCTTATTGATATTCGTGAAAAAATGGGTCATTTTTTACCAAAAAAGGTGTGCTATAACTCACGTCATTTCTAAAAAAAATTAAGTAACTCTAATTTTTTTTATTAATAACTAGATTGCATGTTAGTTATTTAAATGGGTTAAAAAATGGGTCATTTTTTACCAAAAAACGTGTGGTATAACTTGCGAAATTTGTCATTTTGTAAACAATTTGAGTAACTCTTATTTTTGGATTAATCACTAGATTGCATGTTCTTTATTGATATTGGTGAAAAAATGGGTCATTTTTTACCAAAAAATGTGTGCTTTAACTCACAAAAATTTTTCATTTTTAAAAAAAATTGAGTAACTCTTTTTTTTGGATTAATCACTAGATTGCATGTTACTTGTTGAAATGGGTGAAAATTGGGTCATTTTTTACCAAAAAATGTGTGCTATAACTCACGAAATTTTTCATTTTTGAAAAATTTGAGTAACTCTTTTTCTGGATCAATCACTAGATTGCATGTTCCCTGCTGGTATTAGTGAAAAAACGGGTCATTTTTTACCAAAAAATGTGTCCTATAACTCATGAAAAATTGTCATTTTTGAAAAAATTTGAGTAACTCTTTTTTTTTATTAATCACTAGATTGCATGTTCCTTATTGATATTGGTGAAAAAATGGGTCATTTTTTACCAAAAAATAGGTGTTATAAATCACGAAAAGTTGTCATTTTTTAAAAAATTTGAGTAACTCTTTTTTTTGGATTAATCACAAGATTTTATATTCGTTATTGAAATGGGTGAAAAATTGGGTCATTTTTTGCCAAAAAAACATGTTCTATAACTAACGAAAATATATTATTTTTTAAAAAATTGAGTCACACTTTTTTTCGATTAATCACTAAATTACATGTTGCTTATTGATATTAGTAAAAAATGGGTCATTTTTTACAAAAAAAAAGTGTGCTATAACTCACTAGAATTTGTCAATTTTTTAAAAATTTCAGTAACTTTTTTTTTGGATTAATCACTAGATTGCATGTTCCTTAATGATATTGGCAAAAAACCGGGTCATTTGTTACCAAAAAACAAGTGCTATAACTCACGAAATTTTGTCATTTTTTAAAAAATTTGAGTAACTCTTTTTTTGGATTAATCACTATATTGCATGTTCCTTGTTGATATTGGTGAAAAAATGGGTCATTTTTTACCAAAGAACGTGTGCTATAACTCACGAAAATTTGTCATTTTTTAAAAAATTTGAGTAACTCTTTTTTTTGATTAATCACTAGATTGCATGTTTCTTATTGATATTAGTGAAAAAATGGGTCATTTTTTTACCAAAAAAACGTGTGCAATAACTCACGAAAATATTTCATTTTTTAAAAAACTTGAGTAACTTTTTTTTCGATTAATCACTAGATTCAATGTTTCTTATTGATATTGGCAAAAAATGGGCCAATTTTTGCCAAAAAATGTGAGCTATAACTTATGAAAATTTGTCATTTTAGAACAAATTTGAGTAACTCTTTTTTCTGGATTAATCACTAGATTGCATGTTTCTTATTGATATTCATGAAAAAGTCATTTTTTTACCGAAAAAACGTGTGCTATAACTCAAGAAAATTTGTCATTTCTGAAAAAATTTGAGTAACTCTTATTTTTTGGATTAGTGACTAGATTGCATGTTCATTATTAATATTGGTGAAAAATGGTTATTTTTTACTAAAAAACGTGTGCTATAACTCACGAAAATTTGTCAATTTTTAAAAATTTGAGTAACTCTTTTTTTGGTTTATCATTAGATTGCAAGTTCTTTATTGATATTTGTGAAAAAATGGGTCATTGTTTACCAAAAAAAGTGTGCTACAACTCACGAAAATTTGTCATTTCTACAAAAATTTTAGTAACCCTTTTTTTGGATTAATCTCTAGATTGCATGTTCCTTATTGATATTGGCGAAAAAATGGGTCATTTTTTAATAAAAAACATGTGCTATACTCACGAAAATTTGTCAATTTTTAAAAAATTTGAGTAAGTCTTTTTTTTTATTAATCACTCGATTTCATGTTCCTTATTGAAATGGGTGAAAAATCGGGTCATCTTTTGCCAAAAATGTGTGCTATAACTCACGAAAATATCATTTTTGACAAAATTTGAGTAATCCTTTTTTTCAATTAATAACTAGATTGATTGTTCCTTATTGATATTGGTGAAAAAATGGGTCATTTTTTATCAAAATACGTATGCTATAACTCACGAAAATTGTCATTTCTGAAAAAATTTGAGTAACTCTTATTTTCTGGATTAATGACTAGATTGCATGTTCCTTATTGATATTTGTGAAAAAAATGGGTCATTTGTTACTAAAAATCCTGTGCTATAACTCAATAGAATTTGTCAATTTTTAAAAATTTGAGTAACTCTTTTTTTGTATTTATTGCTAGATTGCATGTTCCTTATTGATATTTGTGAAAAAATGGGTCATTGTTAACCAAAAAATGTGTGCTACCACTCACGAAAATTTGTCATTTCTGAAAAAATTTGAGTAACTCTTTTTTTGTATTAATCACTAGATTGCATGTTAATTATTAAAATGGGTGAAAATCAGGTCATTTTTTACCAAAAAACATGTGCTATAACTCACGAAATTTTTTCAATTTTTAAAAAATTTAGTAACTTTTTTTTTGGATTAATCACAAGATTGCATGTTCCTTATTGAAATTCTTGAAAAATGGGTCATTTTTTACCAAAAAAACGTGTGCTATTACTCACGAAAATTTGTCATTTTTGAAAAAAAAATTGAGTAACTCTTTTTTTGGATTAATCACTAAATTGCATGTTCCTTATTGATATTGTTGAAAAAATTGGTCATTTTCTTACCAAAAAACGTGTGCTATAACTCATGAGAATTTGTCAATTTTTGAAAAATTGGAGTAACTCTTTTTTATTATTATTATTAATCACTAGATTGCATGTTCCTTATTGATATTGGTGAAAAAATGGGTCATTTTTTACCAAAAAACATGTGCTATAACTCATGAATATTTGTTATTTTTGAAAAAATTTGAGTAACTCTTTTTTTTGAATTAATCACTAGATTACTTATTTCTTATTGATATTCGTGAAAAAAATGGGTCATTTTTTACCAAAAAAATGTGTGCTATAACTCACGAAACTTTTTCAATTTTTAAAAAATTCAGTAACTCTTTTTTTAGATTAATCACTAGATTGCATGTTCCTTATTGAAATTCTTGAAAAAATGGGTCATTTTTTAGCAAAAAATGTTTGCTATTACTCACGAAAATTTGTCATTCTTGAAAAAATTTGAGTAAATCTTATTTTTTTTTTATTAATCACTAGATTGCATGTTACTTATGGAAATGGGTGAAAAATCGGGTCATTTTTTTAGCAAAAAACGTGTGCTATAACTCACAAAATTTTGTCATTTTTGAAAAAAAATTGAGTAACTCTTTTTTTGGATTAATTACTATATGGCATGTTCCTTATTGATATTGGTGATAAAATGGGTTATTTTTTACTAAAAAACGTGCGCTATAACTCATGAAAATTTGTCATTATTTAAAAATTTTGAGTAACTCTTTTTTTGGATTAATCACTCGATTTCAAGTTCCTTATTGAAATGGGTGACAAATCGGGTCATTTTTTGTCAAAAAACGTGTGCTATAACTCACGAAAATTTGTCATTTTTGAAAAATTTTGAGTAACTCTTTTTTTGGATTAATCACTATATTGCATATTCCCTATTGATATTGGAGAAAAAATGGGTCATTTTTTACCAAAAAATGTGTGTTATAACTCATGAAAATTTGTCATTTTTTAAAAATTTTGAGTAACCCTTTTTTCGATTAATCACTAGATTGCATGTTCCTTATTGATATTGGTTAAAAAATGGGTAATTGTTTACCAAAAAACGTGTGCTATAACTCACGAAAATTTGTCATTTTTTAAAAATTTTGAGTAACTCTTATTTTTGGATTTATCACTAGATTGCATGTTACTTATTGAAATGGGTGAAAAATCGAGTCATTTTTTACTAAAAAAACGTGTGCTATAACTCACGAAGATTGTCATTTTTGAAAAAATTTAAGTAACTTATGAAAAATAGAGGTTTGTTGAAAATTTTTATTTTTATTTTTTTGACAATTTTCACTAGAATGCATGTTCACAATCAGTGATGGATGCAAAGGACGGTACAAAAAAATTCAAAATCAACGCGTTTTTGAATTTATTTTTTTTTTTGGCTAAAATACCTGTGTTATAACCCATGAAAAAATGAAAATTTAGTAAAAAATCTGAATTTTTTTTATATCGTTCGGAAGGATGTTCACAATTGAGGTGGGTTAAAAAACAGTAAAGAAAAAGCCAAAATGAACACATATTTTGACTTTGACATTTTTAACTAAAATACGTGTGTTATAAATCATAAAAAATTGAGGGTTTGGTGAAAACTTTAATTCACTTGATTTGTCTTTTCTAGAATTCAAGTCCACATACTTCCTAAATCCTACGTTCTTGTCTGTTACAAAAATCCCATTACTCTTGCAAACTTTCTTTCGGAGAACACAAGATGGATGAGATTGAGCACAAGAATGTAAGTGTGAATGGCCTCAACATACACATAGCAGAGCTAGGTAAAGGCCCTTTGGTTCTCTTCATTCATGGCTTCCCTGAACTTTGGTATTCATGGCGCCACCAGATCCTCTTCATGGCTGCTCATGGTTACCGAGCAGTGGCTCCTGACCTCCGTGGCTATGGCGATTCCACCGGGGCACCCATTGAGGATAGCTCCAAATTCAGCGTTCTTCATATAGTTGGAGACATCATAGCGCTTCTCCAAGCTATTGCACCTGATGAGGAAAAAGTGTGTTGTGGGTCATGACAGGGGTGCTCTGGTTGCTTGGCATTTGTTTTTGTTTAGGCCTGATAAAGTTAAGGCCTTGGTCAATTTGAGCGTAGCTTTTCCACCCAGGAATCCGTTAGTAAATACAATTGATAGATTGAGGAGTGCTTATGGAGATGATTACTACGTTTGCAGATTCCAGGCACCAGGTGAAATAGAGGCTGAAATTTCTGAGATGAGTGTCAAGCATTTTATGAAGAAGATACTTACATACCGCACTCCAGGTCCACTGTTTTTGCCAAAGGGTAAAGGCTTTGGCCATTCGCCAAATACTCCAGTTGTTTTGCCATCTTGGTTGACAGAAGAAGATGTGGATTATTATGTCACTAAATTCGAGCAGACAGGCTTCACTGGAGCAGTAAACTACTATCGTGCTTTCAATCTAACCTGGGAACTTACTGCACCGTGGACTGGGGCTCAAGTAAAAGTGCCAACCAAATTTGTTGTTGGGAATTTAGATTTGACCTACCATATGCCAAGAATTCAAGACTATATACACAAGGGCGGCTTTAAGAGAGATGTGCCACTGTTGGAGGAAGTTGTTGTAATCAAAGATGCAGCTCACTTCATCAACCAAGAAAGGCCTGATGAGATTAACAGACACATCTATGACTTCATTCAGAAGTACTGAGCTTCTGTTTTAGTGCTTCTTGGACTCCATCCTGAATAATGGTCATCTAATTAGAAAATGGCATCCACCCTTCCTGAACTTGTACATCTATTTAAGCATTGTAGCTCTATTTTCAGGATCTTTCTATTCCTTTCCTGCTACATTTCAGTGATGATAAAGTATGGCACTCTGTAAGACAACTACCAGCGATAAATAAGAGCCGGGCTTGTGTTGGGTTGAAAAAAAAAAAAAAAAGAGACAATATTCAATTGAATGCGTATTCACAATTGGGGTGGGTGCAAAAAATAATACAAAAGAAATTAAAATCAACTCGTTTTTGAATTTTGTCTTTTTTGCTGAAATACGTGTCTTATAACCAATGAAAAATAAAAATTGGTTAAAAAAATTTAAGTTTCATTTTTTTTACACCGTTTATTAGGATGTATGTTAACAATTGAGGTAAGTATAAAAATCGGGAGAGAAAAAGTCAAAATCAACAATTTTTTTTATTTTGCTATTGTTGACCAAAATATGTGTGTTATTATCCATGAAAAATAGAAGTTTTGTGAAAATTTAATTTTAACTGTTTTTTGGCAATATTAACTAGAATGCATATGTACAATTGGAGTGGCTGTAAAAAACAGTACAAATAAATCAAAATCAATGACATTTTTGGATTTTGCCTTTTTGACTAAAATATGTGTCATAACACATAAAAATAAAAATTAAGTTAAAAAAAATTAAATTTCACTTTTTTTACTTGTTATTTTTTTACCTAAATTGAGATTTGGTTAAAATTTTAAATCGCGGGCGGCCATGACTGACATCAAACATTAGTCCTCATATTGCTTACTACAAAGCACGAAGATCTTAGTGACGCTTACATTTACATTTGGAAAATCACTAGAGTACCTGCAACATAGTGAAGTTTGAAAGAGCACCTGCATCTACACAAATTTTCTAGCAGAGATGGTTGCTCAACTTTTTGTCTCTGTCTTTAACCATAATTAATTTTTATGTTTCTTAACCTTAAAAAAACAAAGATCAGATATGTAGGTATGCTGCAGCTGCAACACAATCTTATTCTATGTTGAAAGATATTATAAAGACAGAAAAATCTAGGGTACGTAGTTTTATGTGTTAGTGGTACTCCGACAGGGCGTGGTTCTTTGGAGGCTAACAAGAGAGAAGTAGGCTCCATTGGGACCTTTAGCCAGCAATGAAGAATGTGTCCCTATCTCTACTACTTTACCTTTGTCCAAAACCGCAATCGTATCGCAGCTCTGGATTGTACTTAGTCTGTGTGCCACAACCACACTTGTCCTTCTCACCATCACTCTCTCAAGCGCATCCTGTACAACTTTTTCCGATTGACTATCTAGTGCACTTGTTGCTTCGTCCAATAACAATATTGCTGGGTTTTTCAGTATGGCGCGAGCTATGGCAATGCGCTGCTTTTGTCCTCCAGAGAGTTGCAATCCCTTATCCCCGCACCATGTTTCATATCCATCTTTCAATCCCGACACAAAATCATGAGCATTGGCTGCTTTGGCAGCCTCAATAATCTCCGACTCATCAATGTTTTCTGCTGCACCATACGTAATATTCTGGCGTATGGTCCCAGAAAATAATGCGGGCTCCTGGCTTACGACTGCAATGTGCTTTCTTAGTGCTCTCAGCTGATAAGATTTCACATCTCGATTGTCGATCTTCACTACCCCTCTTAGCGGATCGTAGAACCTCTCAATCAAGCTGATTATGGTTGATTTTCCTGAGCCGCTTTGCCCAACCAATGCCGTCGATTTTCCTGCCTCAATTTTGAGTGAAAATCCGTTAAAGATCATGACATCGGGCCTGGAGGGGTATGCAAAATAAACGTCAAGTAACTCAACATTGCCTGTTATCTTATTGGGTTTGTGTCCCTCTGGATCTTGAGGATCAATCGAGGAGTCCCGATCCAGAACATCAAAAACCGAACCCACAGCATTGGAACCTTTGGCTAGATCATTTGTCATTGTTCCTGCATCTGCGATGACACGACCAGTGCTCACCAAAATCATGAAGGTTTGGAAAAGGGCTTTTGCTCCGAGAGAACCAGCAGCAACGAGCTTTCCCCCATACCAAAAGGCAAGAGCCCAAGTTAATGTCATGAGACTATTGGACATGCCCAGCCCAATACCAGTAAACCATGACTGGCGAATACTTTCTCGTCTTGGTCCTTCTTGTGCTTTTTCAAGCATTTGGAGAATTCGAACTTGGGAGCTAAAGGCGGTGACAGTTCTTAGATTTGAGACAGCTTCAGCTGCAATCTTACTACTTTCTTCTTGAGCTTTGATGGCTTTATTCGACATGGTTTTTAGGAGTACGCTCCTTGAGTAAAAGCCGATGATGATAACGGGTTGAACGGCAATCATGACCAATGCTAGCCTCCATGAAATGATCAGGCCCATAGTGCAGGCAATGATCACTGCCGAAATAGTTTGGATGAGGAGTGCCATTCGATCACCCACTAACGACCTCACCTGTATATATTTTTTTTTTCAACCAAACATAAGAGTGAGAGATTAGATTTTAACAATAATTATTATAAGTTCCCAGTATATGTGGGATCTTTTTCTGCTTGTCTAGCTTATTATATCCAGGGGAAGAATTTCTAATGCTTACCACATTGGCATCTTTCGCCAGTCTAGAGCATATAGCACCGGTTGCATTTTCATCCTGATCAAACCATCCGATTTCAAATGTGAGGATCTTTGAGAGCATCCTTTCTCTAATCCTCTTTGTCAAGTGCTCCCCCATGGCTGCAAAGTTATAATGCTGACATAGGTTTATCAAGACTGAGAACACGGCCAACCCCACAAAACACAAGGCATATATTTCTGTCTTTTTCTTGATCTCTCGGTGATCTGGCAAGAAATATACGGATATCATCGACCCCATTTCGTATGCATACAATGGTTGGATTGCGCCAAACAGTATAGCACCTGTACACCCTGCTAGTGCTTGCCTCCATTCAGGCAAATTCATGGCAAGTAGTCTCCTAAATGAGGGAACTGGAAATGATTGATCGCCCAAATTTGTTCCACCCTCTGCTTTATGGCTTGGATCAGCTGAGTAAGCTGAACTAGACCTGCTAAAAATTGATAGTCTTCGACTACTTGTGCTGTGCCTACCACTGTTTGGAATAGACGTTGAAGCTAATGCAGCATTAGTATCATTAATGCTATTAATACTGTTTGCAACTTGGTTGCTTGTTTCGGTTTGTTGTAGGCGGACGAGTGATGTGTATAAACCATTATCATCTTGAATAAGTTCACTGTGCGAGCCTGTCTCCATGACCTGGCCATTTTTTACCACGGCAATGAGGTTAGCGTTTCGGATGGTAGAGAGACGGTGGGCTATGATGATTGTAGAACGCCCAACAGCTGCCGTGTCGAGAGCTTCTTGAACAACTCTCTCCGATTCTGCGTCGAGTGCACTTGTGGCCTCATCAAGGAGGAGAATTTTGGGTCCTTTAATTATTGCTCTTGCTATGCCTATTCTCTGCTTTTGTCCTCCGGACATCTGAACCCCCCTCTCGCCCACCTGGATTAAATTAACATGCATGGTTATCCTTAATTGATAATAATGCATAATATTTTAAGAGTTTTACCTTAAAAAAAGATATATGAAAAAAATAAAAATAAAAAACTACTTAACTGGATAATATAAGCTTACGGCTGAGACAGGTCAACTCAACTAATTATTACTCCCACTCTTATTCATAATATAGGCCGTTTTAGGGAATAGTATAATTTATAAAATATAAATCGTTTTAGCTGTAGAAATAATTTACTTCCAAGTTTACACATATTAAAATATCATCAATTGTAGTTTCAATTCACGATGAAGTTTTCACCTTCCAAACTCACCATTGGAGACTGTATTTACCCAAGAAAAATTTAAATGATAACCACATCAAGAATAAACAATGTCAACCACAAATTTATTATGGATAAATAAATAAAAATTGAATTTCGTGTAAACTTGCATAGAATCAATAAAAAATTAATAAGACTACACTTGTTTCAATAAATTTATTATAGTTAATGAATGGTAATTAAGGATATTTTATGTTGGAGAAAATTTCTTGATAATTCAACAATGACTAACTATTACAATTGTGGAATAATGTCTAACTATTACAAAGAAGATAACTCTTCAAATCATGCAACAATGCATTTTCCTTTAGACTTTTATTTGCCCCTTATTGTGCAAAGTTTCTAGCAAATAAATCATAAGATGAAGTAAAGAAAAAATTGTTTGCACTAACAATAATTCTCCCCTTAAGACAATAGTGTGTTTGCAAAAGTTGAGTTTTTCCTTAAGAAAAAATTCTGCAGCCTTTTTTCCTCAAGAACAATCCTTTATATCAGACTTCATCAATTGGCTTGAATCCTTAGAGTAGTTGTTAGTTATAGTCAGATAGAATCTATACACTTGTTGTGTCTTTGTACAGACACAATCCAACCAACATAACTACTTTAAAACACACAAAATAACCATTTATGTGTAAATCTGAATAACTTCCCAAAAACCAACCAATTGAGTTTATCTCAATTTCCAAGTTTTTCCCCAACGTCGCGACGTTCAATAAAGCGTAAAACAAATTTCCCAAAATTCTGCTCAACATCGCGACGTTAGATTTTCAACGTCGCGACGTTCAAATTCTAAAAATTAGAATTTTTATTCCAGAGAGTTACGACGTTCATGAACGTCGAGACATTAGAAAAGATTCTCAACGTCGCGACATTGGGGAAATTTTAATTTAAATAATTTTCAGATTCTTGATTGTTCCAATAATACTTTCAACTATTGAAAATATCCAATATTTTAGTCATTTAAAACCTTTCTTAATAACCATAAAAAGTTGTTAAACTAATTATATTATGAATCAAAGTGAGTATTTACTTGAAAAGAGAGAAAAAAAAAATGGCAGTCACGAGAATTGATTGAGATACGCCCATGTTCCGACAAACCATGTCCATTTTCAATTATTAATGTTTCCAATTAAAGAAAGTTACACGACCGGAATGAGCTATATGCCTATTTGGTGAAGCTAAGAAGACATGTACAGCATATCTTATTGCGCTTATGCTTTTAAAGTTTGTTTGTAAATGAAGACCACACATTTATTTACAATTATAAAATCAAACTAGTAAAGTTGTTTTCAGAAACTTTCACTACAACGGCACCTAACAAGACAAAACGGAATTTGACCAAATCGAAAACAATCCTCTCCCAACAAGAACAAGTTATACACTTGGGCATACTGCTTTTCAAAGAAAAAAAAAATGCATCATATTCAGTGGGAATGTGGGATAAGGTGCTCTGATTAGGTCTCTGTTTCGAAGTTCAACGCTACAAGTGATTAATTTATTGAAAAATCGAAAAACAACAAAGATTGAGAGAAGTTATGATGGTGCTAGTGGACAAGCAAGACGAACCTGGGTATCATAACCCTGAGGCAACTGACATATGAAGTTATGAGCATTAGAAGCTTTTGCAGCCTCAATAACCTCCTCAAGAGATGCGTCCTCCTTGCCAAAAAGTATATTTTCTTTAATGGTTGTTGCAAAAAGGGGCAGGCTCCTGACCTTACTAGCCCCATCTGTAACCTTAACCACTTGAGCTGCCAACTTATCAATGGTCACCCATCAAGAAGGATTTCACCTCCAAAGTGGGTATCATAAAATCTTTGCAGCAAAGCAATAACTGTCGATTTTCCAGACCCACTTCCTCCTACCAGTGCAACCGTCCTTCCTGCTGGGACTATAAGGTTAAAATCTTTGAATATTATGCTTTCAGGTCTTGATGGGTACGCGAACTCAACGTGCTTAAATTCAACTTCTCCCGATACATTTGGTAAAATTTCCCCTTCCGTGTTATCCGAATCAATCTTGGGGACTCTTTTTATCATTTCCATGATGCGTTCGCCTGCTGCACTGCCTTCCGAGAAGTATTTTACGCTGGATAAACCAGAACCCAATGATCTGTTCAAAACGAAAACGAAAACTAGACTTCAGTTATCAATTGAACCCGTAACATTCTGAGTAGTAATTCATTTACATTTACACGCAATTTTCTTGAAGTGAAACAAAAAGACATATCCAAAGAGAAGGTGAAATAATTACTTACAATCCTCCGATGGCAATGGCAACACCAACTGCAAAAACAGTCCCGCCTTGAGCACCATGGTACATCACCAGTCTGCTGCCGTAATAGGACATGAAAGACCATATTGCAAAAACTATACCATTACTACCAATGGCCAAACCTTTTGCTAAACCTTGTCGCAGTCCTAATTTAAGTGTTCCCTGAAGAGCCGCAGAGTACTCTGCGGTAGTTTTAGTCTCCCCGACAAAGGAGTAAACTGTTCGGATGGAAGAAATGGCTTGCTCTGCGATTGTACCGGCCTTGTTATATTCTTCCCTGATCTTTCTTGCAATTCCCATAAGAGCTCTGCCATACATCAAACCTGGAATGACCAGAAATATCACGAACGGGAATCCCACTATAGCTAGCCTCCAGAGCATAAAGAAAGCTGCAACATAGGCCCCAACAAAAGATGATAGATTCATCAAGAACACTGGTACCTGTTTGTAATTTAGACATCACCAATTCTAATTAGCATCTGAAATATCAGAATATCTTATTAGGGAAAAAATGACTGGGGGATTCGTGAAAAAGAAACGATGAAACCAACCTTTTCACTGATAACATCCTGAATTACAAGACTATCACTGGAAACGCTTGCAATAACCTCAGCCGTGCTTGTAACATGTAAGTCGAAGTAGCCCACTTCTTGCCTAAGCACTGCCTTCAAATATGTTGCCCTCAATGCAGACGCTTGCCTCTCTGCTGTTATCGTCCAACAATAACCCTCTGGACAAAGGGAAGACTGAATCAAACAAGAGAGAGACAAGGAAAAAAGTTGTAAAATTTAACAATATTTATACAGATACTTACCAAGAAAGCAAGCAATCCATTGACAGAAAAGCGATGAAACAGAGAACCAGTGCCTTCTGATTTCCAAGAAATTCAGCAGGTAAGAGTTTAGTCCAATCCCATGATAAAAACGGCGAAATGCTACGTGAAATCATAAAGGATGCACGGCGCAGGAGGTGAAAAAGAGAGACTGACCTTGTTAATGGCATGAGTGAAATTTTGAGATATTGAAGTAGTGACGCTTCCAATATTGTTCATGAGTTTGCTAGTCACGATCAGCATCGTCGGGAATAAGATTCCGTCGCCAACAGCTCCTACGAAGCCGATTGTCATCAACAATATGTCAACTCCATCCGCGTGCATGAAAATCGAGCGGATCGATCCCCCCTTCTTCGTCATCCTTGCATCTTTCATTGTCCCGTCTGATCTTCCTTTTATTTATCAGGTCAATAACAGAATTATTTAGCAGTTCTGGCGGGTTCTTGTTTGTTTCTCTATTCTGCGGGAGTGCTGTCCTGAAACTCTACTAGCGACTATATATTGTTCTGTTGGGGGGTTGGGGGATCAAGAAGTTTCGGTTGCATGCGATATATATATAGATGGATACAGAGTCATAAATATTAAATAGCAGTTGGCAGCACAGGTAATTTTGTTTCCCATAAAAGTTTATGTTTATGACATCAATGTTCCCATTTGACTCCAAGTTGGCAAAAAATGAATGAAGTGTTAAGGTTAAAGTTTTTTGTTATAAAGCTCTGAATTACTTCTAGTCCTTGAGTGGGAAAAGCTTGCAGCAGTTGCTGTAACATTGAGTAATTAAGAGCGAATGATGAATGTCTTATCTTTACTTCCGTCATGCTAATTAAGATGAAGTTAGCCTGGCCAATTTCGGTCCTTTTTATTCATCAAGGATGTAATTATTAATGTATAATATTATTAACTAAGAGTTAGATTTTTGGGCTTATATTTGTTAATATTATTATTGGGCCTTATACTTGGTTTTGTTATTTTTTTTATTAAAATGAGTTTACTTTTTTTAAAGTTTTGGGCTGATTTATTAGGGTAGGTTTTTTATGTCCAGGACTATATTTTGGGCCCTGTTGAGCTTGTGTATTTTCTTTAACTGTATAGACTGTTTTTTTAAATATTATCTTAAGAGAAATGATAGGGGGAGTGAAATTCTGGAGTGAAAAATTGGAGTGACTGACGTGGCAGTGATAAAAAGACAAACTTATCTCTTACCCATTAGGGTTCACTCATCATTTGGTTAGGGTATTAGTTTGTATTTTTATCACTGCCATGTCAGTCACTCCAATTTTTCACTCCAGAATTTCACTCCCCCTATCATTGCTCTTATCTTAAATAAGTGGGTTAAATATGAATTAGGGCATTACAATTTTTAGTAAAAATCATTAAAAATATTTTGGCAGCTGCTTTAGGATAGTACGCGAGCAATAATTTTCAATTTGTGGAGAGCTAAAATTTGTTATGCACCAGAGCATGTCATCACCAAATCAAAGTGGCGGTGGTTTGTATTTAAGAGCTTGTTTATAAATGGTAATGGACTGCTTTTTTTCTTTTTAATTTGGTGTTGTTTCAGAATGAGTTTTATTGCAGAATTAATGAAATGAAAACTACGATTTCCTTAGCTATTTATTGTTTGTGTAATTATCAGGATCAAGTTCATAATTCGTCAATCCAATCCTTTCTTGTTCGTATATGCATGTTTGTGATTTCAGGCATCAAAACTAACATAAATCTTTGAATGGTTAGTTACATTGGCACAATTAGTAAACAATGTTGTATCCATTACACAACCAGAAAGAAAGGTCCCGTGCCACCTTCCTTCTCAGAATCAAGAGAATCTGGAAATCAATATTGGTTTTTGTTCTTGAAAAACACAACACACACACACAGTTTTTGTTTGTTGATCTCTTCTTATGGGATTTTTTACGTGATCATTTTCCATACTATATATATCTCACAAATGTTAGAAAGAAACAACATCCTATTAATTACATTACGTGATTGTAGCATTTCCCCTTTGTAATAGGAAATCATTAAATACATTAATTGATGACGCAGTGGCAGTTAGGCCATATTTAATTATTAATTAATTAAAATGTTTTTTTCATGTCAAGAATCTTCATCATTAATGACCATATATATTATATATATAGCTCCATTACTCAATCCTCATCATTTAAGAAGTGAAGTTGATCATATCAAAAAATGGATCAAGCCATATTAATCAAAAGCCATTTTATCCTTTTAATCTCATTGATTTACAGTTTCTATATGATTCAAGCTTTTGAAACATTATCATCTCATCCTGAAATTAAGAATGATAAATCAGGATACGTAGTTGCTGTGGCCAATGGACTTCCTAACAATACTAATCTATTGAAGGTTCATTGTGCCTCCAAAACCACTGTTTTCTTGGTTTGAGTATCTATTTTTCACCTTCATTTGGCTAGTCACGAAAAAATCATAAAAACAAAGTCCCCCAAAACGGCAGAAATAAATTAAAGCATTGACAGCGGGAATTCCAGAGGTATTTTTTCTTGGTCTAAGCAGCAAGAGAGACCAAAAATTAACACACACCCTCTCTCTTTCCTCTCCCCCGCTCCAAGCCCCTCTGTTTGTCCTTCTTTGTTGAAAACCAAGACCGGCATGCAACAAAACTTAAAGCAAAGAAGGCTATAAAAAACGCGGATGCCAAACCCTTGAAAAAATCGATTTCTTTTCATTAGGATACTACACACATCACCAGCAATACCGCTATTAATTCATTCTTCAACCAATTATATAGATGGCCAAACCAGACTGAAATCTATATTCTATTTATTAGATGGCTTCGAATTTTGCCTAGGTTCAAGTATTTGAAAGCAAAAGCAATAAAGTCAATTATTCAAAAAGGCAAAGCAGTGTATCATCTTTTATGGACTTGGCACCAACAAAGCAAAGGGGAAAAAAAAAGAAGCTTTTTTTAAAAAATTCTTGGTCGAGATCTATTCTGGATTCCACCGAAATACGAAGCAGTGACATGCAGCAAACGGGACAACCAAAATAAGCTTAACAAAGCCAGATTAGAAACTCTCCAAAAAAAAGAGCTCCTTTTTTGTGCATCCAAAAGGAATTTTAACCCAAAAACACCCACAACTTCAGCAACGATTACTGGCAGCAGCCGACATATGAACAAAGCCGGAGCGTTATAAAAATGAATTAAGGAAAACCCGATTAGAAACCCTCCCCAAAAAAGAACACTTTTTTTGTTCATCCAAAGGGAAATCTAATCCAACAACAGGCACAACTTCAGTAAGCCTTACTAACAACAACCGATATATCAACGGAGGCAAAACGTCCTAAAAATCGAACAGACAACCCAGTAAAAAATAAAAAAGGCAACGGGAAAGAAAAAAGAAGGACAAGCCAAACAAAAGGCTGAAGGCCGGGACAAAGGCAAAAGCAGAGGCAAATAAATAGGGAAAAACAGTAAAAAACAAAGGGCAGAAAAAGTACAAGAAACTAAAGCGGCGAGAAGGACGGGAAGGAAAAGACGACAAAAGCAAGGAGATCGACAGAAAGCTAAAGCGGCGAGAAGGACGGGAAGGAAAAGACGACAATAGCAAGGAGAGCGACAGAAAGCGAGCGAAAGAAATGGAAAGCGAATATTTATCCCAAAGAAAACCCTAAGATGGAGCCGTTAAAAAACACGTAATAAGCACACAAAGTGCATGAAAAGAATGCCACGATGCATAGCGGGCCCACCAACCCACAGACTCCTGAAAAACTTGACCGATGGCAACTTGCCCTTGACCGCACCATAAGGCAACAAAAGTCATGCATTCCCGCTTTATACTAGTAAGATAGTCCACCAATGAATGACCATGAAAGCTGTGGGAAGTCGAAGCTAGCTAGCTCCACCCTGAGCTGCCACGATCTCAATCGCAAACATTATTTTGTTGCCATTTTATAGATGAGGAAGATTTGGATGCTGTCACGGCGGAGCATGCAGAATCAAGTCGCAGCAATGGCTGCCACATGCCACCCATGCAGATTATGATTATTTTGCCCATAGAGATTTATCCCCAATATTAATTAATAATATTTTTATTTAGAGCTTTTAAATTTCAAATTTTACGAAAAGAGGTTTAAGATGCTCTTACTTCAAACTTATTTGGAGATTTTGTTTCAAAGAATTCATACTTTTTTAGGAGTAAATTAATTTGAGAGTTGTATCAAGTTAAAATGGCGTTGGACCAAAATGAAGAGAAAATAATCACAAGGAGGAGTTATGTTAGGGCATATTGTGTGAAAATGCCACTCAATTACGTAATCATAATGGTACTCCATTTTGACTTGGCGTTATTTTATCATATTCCATAACCTTTAATTTTCAAGCACGTTAATTTGATGTTTGTAAGAGAAGCTTAATTTATGACTAAACTTATGTTTTCTCTGAACCTAAACCTAGCTATATTTTCGAGAGATTAGTCATTAAGATATAAACTACGTTGCAAAATTGTAAAAAGATTGATAATTAAAAAAATAATCTCCGGTGCGCTTACCACATTACAAACTGCAGGGGATGAAAATGCAATTTATCCATAATTATATTTTTTGGCTGATATTTGCTATCCAAATTTACGAGTTTCACTATTTTTTATTATTAACTGTGTGCTTGTGCCAAAAAAAAGAAGTTTCCCTGATAACTGTAAGCTTATAATTAATTCAATGCTCATTCTCCTGTGAGATCGTCTCCTATATGAGACTTGTGTATGAATTTTCATTTTAGCATATAAGTTAATTAGTGCATTAAAGTATAAATAATTAGTATATAAAGTGTAAAAAATTAGCGTATTAGCACATAAGTATCAAATATTAGTGATATACGTATAAAAAATTAGTGTATTATGTATAAAGTATAATTCACGTATCACATTTCATATATGAGATGGTTTCATAATAGTTTTTACTAATTCAATTAAAAGAATTTAATTGATTATATCATTTCATTTCATAGGATGTTTGACAATGTATTTTTCGAGTACATGGTACACGATACTCTTGTCTCGATTTTTAGTGCATCTAACTTTAAAATCTTTTTCATGCATTAACTTTTTTTTCTTATTGAAAAAGAAGAAAGTACATGTGTTAATGGAATTTTATCAAACTCGATATCTTTTTCCCCATCTTTTCAAAGAACAAACTTTATAGGCTAGTAGAAAACTTTTAATTTTCCTGTTAGAAAATAACCACTTAGAGCTTTCCAGGGAATTTTTTATTTTTTTAACTTGGTATTTATCTTTCTGAATGGGCATTCTAATTCTTTGATTCGTCACACAAACACCAGTATCGATATGATATTCATCGTCTATTTTTGTCAACTTTTTTCTCCAATTAGGAACTAGTCCACCCTCTCCGTGATTTTTTTTTTTTAGGAGTACGTACTCCATTACATTATATATTAAATGTCAAAGATGAATTAAGAAAATTCTATTCTAAACAACTAGAGTATAACTTTCTATTTTCCCATCATCAATCCAATACATCTGATATGAATTCTAGAAGTTGCACTTTGTACCTACCATTCAACTTTCAGATGAAATCCCGCATATCGGGTCTGCCTTATGAGCATTTTACTTCCACTCCACCAGGCAGCCCCGAGTCAACAATCTATCAAGCAAAGCAATCCAACTAGCATATCCAACAAAGCAACTGGCCAAGCCTCTTCATCAAAGTTTAAGCCAAACCACAATGTCAAGCACATGCTCAGAAGATGCAATCACCGTTTCACCCAGGCAACACATAAAATCAAGCAGATTCCTCAGGTGACTATTCCAAGGAAAACCACTCAGAATAGCCAAATTAAATGAAGTAATTGACAAATAGCATTTCATAAATCGTGGCCACATTCCCAACATAGCAGCCAAACGAATCATCCACTTCATCAAGCATGATCAGCAATTACATGAGAATACTTTAAGCACATGAACAAATACGATACAAGTGCATCCAACCAAAGCACATTGCACCAAATATGTGCACAGAAATCAGTTTTTATCACTGTTCCACCAGGAAACAAACGAGTCTATTCAGCAAAATCAGACAGGCTGAATCCAGTCAAAATGAACAATAAATCCTTAAAAACAACTGAATAGCATCAAGTATAACCAGCAAGACCACGGGACAAGTGTAACCAGCAGAGCACATTGCACCAAAAAAGTGTACACAATTCAGGCATCAGGTACCTAATATTCTCAACATGTGGCATTGTGGCAAGCATATATAAAGCAAAAGAAAAAGAAAAATGTCATGAGTTCAATTCCTGCTTCCAACGAAAATCCCCTCCTATAAATAGGCAAATGGGATGGAGGAATATTTGTAGAACTTCAAGTACCCCAGGGGATAAACGCAAGTAGAGAAAGGCTTATGGTACTTACGCGCAGGAGTAAGGTCGTGTGGGGTCGGTATTCGCTGGAGGAGCATCCTGTAACACTTTGGAGGAGGGAGTGGTGGCCGGTACTATGAGAGTAGTATCCATCTGCGTGCGGAAGTTGGGATCTGAGTCATAAAAAAAAAGCAAAAGAAAAAGAAGTGAAGTGTAATTATTATTGTCTTATTGATGATCGATGCACCAACATTAATTACGTTTATAACCAAATATATGGTTAACTTCTCATATTTACTTAATATAAACGAATGTTATTTGTGTTACAAAATAAATGTCCTCTCATCATAATGAACAATTTCTTTATTTGTTCCATATGTGAATTATATTGACTGGGATGGACTATATTTTAAGAAGATTGGTAAATTAGGTAACTTGTGGCACTACACAAATTACATTGTTAACTTTTCTTCTTATTGAACTTTTCTGAGTCAGCAAATTATATATGTTGGTAAAATGTGGCTTATCAGAGAGAAAAAACCTTTGATGGGTTATGTTGCATTTGGCCATTATTTGAGCATCATGAAATAAATCATGGAACAGGGAAAAGTTATTGCCGCTGCGCTTTTAAAAACATTGTGCTTAAGATTCTCTCATCTCATGTGGGTATTCCACTTTTTGAATAATGCTACTTGCATGACAGTAACGTCCATCAGTCCATG
Source organism: Ophiorrhiza pumila (assembly GCA_016586305.1). NCBI lineage: Eukaryota > Viridiplantae > Streptophyta > Magnoliopsida > Gentianales > Rubiaceae > Ophiorrhiza > Ophiorrhiza pumila. The sequence continues at coordinate 1,849,842 of BLIW01000007.1, forward strand.
ACATTAGCGCCCACTTTGCTCTGTTTATGTTTGAGGGTCCTCACTCCTCACTTCTTCGGTTCTTCACCGATAGGTTTTCCATCAACCATATACAAAGTTTTAGGTTTTGTATGTATTTATCTATTATTTTTGTCTGATGTAATTTCCAATTTCTTAAACTAAAATTCAAATTTACTAACTAATTATTATCTTTAAAAAAACTTTAGCTAAAATATCTACATATTTTAAACCATCTAATTACATTCGTTTCCATGCTATAGGCAACTTACTAATTTCCAACTTAATTTCATCACAACTTTCACTGATTTACTTCCCGGTTGGAACGCTTGTCAATTTAAGCAAAAGAGATTCATATACTTGAAGGGAGTTAATCACAATTTTAATGCAAAAAATTAAAATTACAATTTTAACGATCATTTCATATATAAAATGCGTCTCACATGTGAAACCGTTTCACAAAAAAAAATTCTAAGCAAAATTATTCAAATTACTGAGTGAGGGACGAAGAAAAAGTTTAACAAGATGGGTTGGTTACAACAAGAGATACGCTAACTCGCCAAGGGAGGCAATACAAACTATCCTTTGAGAGACTTAGCAACAAAATTCATGTCAATTATTCTCCGGGACTCCATCTAAGTTTCAAGAGTAGTCGTATCTTTTACGAAGAATTTAGCAAAATGGTTTCTGATCTCCGTGTTGCGATGATGTGAATCCCTTTCTGCAACTTGTGAGGATAAAATTCTTCGTGGTGTATAGGGAAAAAAAAAGGAGAACAAGAAGGGGCATTGATTTCTGAATTTCCCAATTGGCAGCAACATGAATAGTGGACGCATCTTCTCTTAGTTACACAAAACCGCTGTTGAGTCCTTCAAGGTTCCTACTTCCTCGTGGTAGATTGTTTTCCAACGTTTACTCAACAGTTGAAGCAAACAAAGCATTAAAAAATAAATAAATTTACAATTAGTAGGCATGTCATTATCCCTTTTTATTGTAGGTCTTGCAATAGAAAAAAACGCAACAGTTATTGCCATATGAACATAAAGGTTTGTTGACAATAAACCTGTGTAACAAAAAATAGAATAAAATATAATAACTTCACTCGAAATAGTATGCATTGATCTTATGTAATTTCAATAGTAACATTTAACTCTTTAAAATTTTAATTTAAAATAAATTAGTTTGATACGTTAATTTACGTTCAATAATTGAAAAAGGTACGATTTCTATCTAAAACTAGTTTTTATGAAACATTCCAACTGAATCTATTAGTTGATTCATTAAATTATCTGATGATAACTATTCAAGTAAAGCGTGGGATTAAAAAATTATTGAGACTAAATAAATATTATAATTAAAATTACAAAAAGTGAATATGCAATACAAGTCAATAATAGTATTTTATTATATTTTATGCTAAAGAATAATTAATACTTTATGAAACATTCCAACTGAATCTATTAGTTGATTCATTAAATTATTTGATGATAACTATTCAAGTAAAGCGTGGGATTAAAAAATTATTGAGACTAAATAAATATTATAATTAAAATTACAAAAATTGAATATGCAATACAAGTCAATAATAGTATTTTATTATATTTTATGCTAAAGAATAATTAATACGTATAGAGGAAATTTAGAGAGAGGTTGGATATTATCCGGAGAATGGAGATCATCATCGTGGTATACTTGACTAGTAAATCAAGGAACTCATCCCATCAGTGCCTTAATGCTAGTCAGTTACCATCCTTGATATAGGTTCTTCTCCTGTGCTCCTGTTAAAAGGTTATGAACCTTCCACTCGTGGATGCTTTCCTAACTATTCTTTTACTGCTTTTTCTTTTCTTTTTGTTTGATCGTCTTTCCTAACTTTTCTTTTCCTGATTTTTCTTTTCTTTTTGTTGGATCGTCTTACTAGTAAAGTAATTGGACGTTAGTCCAGCTCTAAAAGTTAGCTTTTTCAGGGCAGGTAATGGCTAATAGAATCACCATAGGCAATGGGAACAGCCGTAACCACTGCTAGTACACTCGCCCACCTACTAGATCTCCTTGGGTCGAAGTCCTCAAAACGGTGAATGGGCGGAGAGAGGATCAAAATCTCCTCCGGGCGATACAAAGTCAACCTCTTCCGTAGAAGCAGGTAGTAACCTAACCTTTAAGAATTTGTTCTTACGAGAAGAAAATAAGTTGAAACCAGTAGTGGGGATTGTCGGGGTCTCAGGGTGAAAATTAAACCCAGGTGAGAATTGCAGACGGAAGGGACAAATAAACGAGGTGGAATTGATATATATGTGTGCACGGACATGGATGGCAACTGGAAAGTGATAATAGAGAAGGAAAAAGTCGTGCTTTCTTTTGGTAAGCAACTAGCTAGTTCGCTTTGTCGTCATTTGGTCTAGTCACTAGTGGAATGGGAGCAAATAAACGTATATATGTGTGCACGGACCTGGATGGCAACTGGGAAGTGATAATAGAGAAGAAAAAAATCGTGCTTTCTTTTGGTAAGCAACTAGCTAGTTCGCTTTGTTTTGGTCTAGTCACTAGTGGAATGGGAGCAAATAAACGTATATATGTGCGCACGGACCTGGATGGCAACTGGGAAGTGATAATAGAGAAGAAAAAAATCGTGCTTTCTTTTGGTAAGCAACTAGCTAGTTCGCTTTGTTTTGGTCTAGTCACTAGTGGAATGGGAGCAAATAAACGTATATATGTGCGCACGGACCTGGATGGCAACTGGGAAGTGATAATAGAGAAGAAAAAAATCGTGCTTTCTTTTGGTAAGCAACTAGCTAGTTCGCTTTGTCGTCATTTGGTCTAGTCACTAGTGGAATGGGAGCGGGAGCAGTACTTAATGTTTGGTTTGAGTATCAAATATGTCATGAAATGTGATAGGAGTAGAGTTGGACACCTGAATTTGATGTGTAACTTGATCATCTTGTGCTAAGAGTGCGTTTTTCTGCAGGCTGATGCCAAAGTCAGTGTCACTGCAAGTGCAAGGATAAAAATTGTTGCACAAGAATGGCGTGCGACTTGAACGATCATCCCTCCCTTACATGTACCGTCCATTTTGCCCGACATTACTGACATCACTGGGCCGTAATTTTTGTAGCTTTATTTGATCATCTTTACTTGCATGGAGAATTATATTGGTTAAGAGAATAAGAGTGATAAATTTTCTTAGCAGAACCATAGAAGTTTTCTTGTTCGTTAATTTTAGTTTTAACGCCCTTTTCTTCTTCTTGATTTGTAGCTAAGCATCCCTACATAACCTCCAAAGCTAAAACTAGGATTATCAAACTCATAACTCATGTCAACATTTACTGGTGTCAAATTGTCAATACGATCCAGCACTCATTTTGCCACGGACAAACTGAAAGAAGAATAACTCAAATCAGTAAGGCTCCGTTTCTGCAAAATCAAAATGGATTTCAGTGAAGTTTATTACTCCATTTTTTATTGGAAAATTTGACCATGTATTTTTGTCTGTTGGGGGAGATTGATTTTAGTTGAAGTTGACGGGCACGAAAGTTGGGGAATGGAGAGGGACTAGACTTGCATTCCAATTTCCAATTGCTGGTATACTATAATCATAAGCAGCAAAGCATGATTGAACTCCTATTGATGTGTCCAAATGAGCAAGATCCAACAAGTGCGGCCTCAACAACGCTCAACAAATTGCCAACAATCTCCTTTGCCTCCTTTCAAAAACCTGTCCAAGGTCCTCTTGATCAAATTACATTTCTTGCTTTTTATACCCAAAACCTTTATCTACTCCCTCAACTATAAAATTGAGCAATTTAGCCCACAACTTTCAAGATTGTTCCGAATCATTCCTAATTTCTATGACCTATCTATAGACTCTTTTGTTTTTGAAATACCGTAATTTTGTATTCGATTTAATAATAGTCTTTACATCAACTAACTAGTAGGGAATCCAAACGCATTGATTGAACAAGCTCTGCTAGAAAATAGTTTTTTTAGCCCACAACTTTCAAGATTGTTCCGAGTCATTCCTAATTTCTATGACCTATCTATAGACTCTTTTGTTTGTGAAATACCGTAATTTTGTATTCGATTTAATAATAGATTTTACATCAGCTAACTAGTAGGGAATTCAAACGCATTGATTGAACAAGCTCTGCTAGAAAATAGTTTTTTCACTCTAATTGACACAATTGTATTACAAGCAAACTTTACTAATTATAAACTTGTCATGTTCTACTTTTTATGTATTCTAGAAAACGAACATTCATCAAAGCAATATTGTAGCAAATAGATAATTTACGCATATAATTGTCCATTTTGAAAATAACAATACAAAAATACTATATATAGAAACGAATACAGGATTGTCACAAGCTGCAAAAGAACTCACCGTTATTATATAGTGAGATCGATAGGGGTCTTCTTCTTGGATAAATTATTACCATATGATACAAATTTTAGAATTTAAGAATTAAATTGTATAAATAAAAAGTTACAGAATTCTTATTCAACCTTTTCCTCCGAGTATTTTAATGATTAACGTGGCAATTCCCATCTTCATGACTTCATTTCTTCAAGGAGTTAAAATACAAAGAAAGTTGGAAGGGCATAATTTTAATTTAACACAAACAAGCTGAGTGTGAAAAAAAAAAAACTTAATTAGGACATTCAACTTATAGCATTATGTTAATTCAGCAGTAAAAAAGGGAATATGTTGGATTGAACTTCTTAAATACTAGGGCAATTGCAATGTATGACTGGAAGGACATAATAAAGAGGTATATTAGATTCGATTCTCTATTTGAAATTATATGTATTATTCTGTTAAATGTTATTATTTACTAAAATCAATGACTAATAGTATATATATATTAAAAAAAAACAAATAAAGGATTAATAAAATATGAAAAGTTAAGTGCTTCAACGTAATCTCTTTTTATAATTATTAAAAGGTTACTAAAGTCTTTAACTAATTATATAACACAATAGAGTTATTTCAACGTCCTTACTAATAAATATTTTAAAGTTGCATCCCATTTTGTAATAAGAGCTTGAGACGCGCCCTTAACACAAATTCTCCATTTTCAATTATTAGATCCTACAACTTGGTTTAATTATAATTTTAATAAAATAACGTCATTTTGATTATTTAACAGGATAAGACAATATAAAATGTACAAGGGTGAAATAGGTATTAAACAATCACTTTTGTCCAATTCAAATTCACATATACGTCCCATCTGAACATAATTGACATAAAAAGAATCTCGTGGGCTTATTTCTAAATTTTTTTTGTTAAAATTTTTTTGAGTAGCCTATTAAGGGTTCGCTTCGGCCTAGTCCAGAGAGCCAGCCCACAAACACGAAAGATTACAACATTACAAAAAGGAACGGCTTCAAGTCAAGCCACTTAGCGCTTTAAAAAAATTAGAAAAAACTGTACCACAGCCATGGCGGGAAATCATGCAGAGAAGCAACTCCTCTCTCTAATTCGCGACTTCGCTTCAGAAAAATCTCATGGAGGTAAGCTTTTTTTCAGTTCTCCTGATTGTGAGGCATTCAATAGAAAAATGTCTCGAAACTGATATAGTATTTAATTGAATTTGAGTTTATCCTGGGTACACTGACGTGCATCGTATTATGTAGAGAGGCAAATCGCGAATCTGAAGAAGCGAATTGAAGAACTAAGATCAGAGCTTACTGAAGCGAATGCAGAGCTCGAAGATGCCAAAGTTTCGAAAGAATCAACGGAACAAGATCTTAAAGGCTACGAAGTTGAATTAAATATGAACGAGGCTTCCATCCAAACTCTGGAGGTGCATTTTTTTTCTTCATTTTACTTGTTAATGAGGATTAGTGAAGCATAATGTTCACGAGAAGAGTGTTTAGGTTATTCATGATTACAACGCGATATGATATATTTTTCAATTAAATTTGTGTGATAGATTTTGTTGAAATTTATTCTAGACAAGGATTGTCACTGTTCAAGGTGAGATATCTGCGCTCGGATCTGAATTAGAGGGTCTAAAGGTATGCACGAGATCTTCGTCCAAACTTTGAGTATTTATAGGTCTCTACACATAAATGATCACGCCTGTTTGTTCATCTGATTTTTGTGAATGCGATTGTTTGATTGGCTATCTGCAAAGAGCGAAGGAGCAGCTAAAAGGTAAATCTTATTCCTTTGCTATTCCAATTTTAGTTTTGCCTTTTATGTTCGGAGTAATATAATTAACTTTTTTTCCCCTCTTTTTTATGTCATTGTTTCAACAGAGACGATTTCATTAAGAAAATGCTGGAGCTTAATGCCGCTATAAGGTAATTTTCTCAGGTAGCAACTATTGAGCATATATCAGCTGAATTCTCATTCATCCTTGATTATGCTGGAGTCTTAATCTGTGTGCACACTTACCTGTAGTTTGCTAGTATTTGATAATCCTATGTAGCATTTTTGAACATCTTCAGCATTTCAGCAAAAATCTGAACTAAGTTGCAAATGTCAAAGCGTGATTATCGGTTTTTACCCCTTTTAAATTGAATTGAATGTTCTTACTTGACACAAATTGTTTTTCGTTTTTCTAATGCTTCTATTTATGTCATAGTTCATGAAGTCATTCGAAATATATATGCACACACACATTGCTTTCCGTTGCTAAGTACTAACTGGAAATATGCATTGATACATGTCAAGAAATAAAAAAAATTACAAATCAACACTTTAGTGTTTTATTCTCTACTTGGACATGTTATGTTTTCATAGTGCTTTCAATCTTAAAGGATCACAGAATATTTCCAGTTGAGTCATGGAGACAAAATTTACTTTTCAACTTGAAATCTTCTTTAACTTACACACATCCACAATGACAGAAACCTTTGAGAACAGTTCACTAAATAAAGCAGTTGAGAACTGGTGTTCAGTTCCAATTGTTTTCCAAGTTCCCTTATCCTAATTTACATTCCTGATCACTCGTTCCCTTGGAAGGATATGCATTTTAGAGAAGAAGAAGAACAACAGCAACAACTAAGCCTTTATCTAATATTTAATATTTCTAAAGTTGTACAATTTTGTGATTACAAGAACTTGATTTCTTGCCAATAGTAAAACTTTTTGTGCTACGTTGCTATTTTACTGAGAAGATCTTGATTTTACTACTCAAATGAATCCTAACACTTCCAATTTCTACAAATAGCACCTTGAGAGTTCAAATATCTGGCATGTCCTGTATGATTGTGCAAAGAAAACTTGATTGCACCCATCATTTTAGCTGTCTCTGACCCTACTTAGTCTTCCACCTTATGTGCACTGACCCTGCTATTTAAATTAAGCTATGCCAGTTGATAAATTTTCCAAGGTCTCTGTTATGTTTGATGCAGAAAATTTCAAGAATCAGTAGCCTCTCTTTCAAATAAGGCAGATTATGATGGAGCAATATCAGGAAATGGTCTGGGTTTGAGCATTACTTTTGTTATTGAATGTCAACTGAGATCTCTCTCAAACACTCAACAGACACATAATTCATGTGCACAAGTGTAGTTTGATTAGGTAGAAGTGATATCTCTATTTTGGTTGCTTTCTAGTTAACATGAGCAGAAATCTTAAACCTTTTCAGGAGTCTGTAAAATCACAAACACTGACAAAACAGAAGTTGCCAGAAGGGATCTTGAGAGTAAACTTGCTCAAATAATCTCACAAACAAATTTGGTGGAACAAGAATATCAAACTGAACAGAATGTTTATAAGCTAGTAAGTCCATTTCTGCTCTTACGAGCAACATGACAAACCATTTCTATCGTCTGGTTTTAACAATCTATCCAATGAAAAATGCTGCCAATATTCTAATTCCTCTGCTATGCCAACTTGTCTTTGAGCTTTCTGTGGCCTTTGCAGGTTCAGGAGGAGTTAAGTGATCTTGAAGGGAAAGCATCTCTAGTAGAGAGAATTATGAAAGGAAATACGGAGTTGAGAGAGTTGACTAGATATCCTTTCATAAAATTTCCCTACATGCTTAGGCTTCATTGTATTGCATTTAGTGAGCACTTAAAAAACTTATCTGCTAAAGAATGGAGGAAAAGTTTAGGATTATTTGAATCTAACAATCTTCATTCTTTATTTGGAAATATTTGGTAAATAGAAGTCTGTAATCCTAATATCGATCTCCAAAAGAATGCATTGAAGAATAATAATTTCCTCAGAAGTCTGATAAAGAACTATTTCTTAGCCAGGAAGTAGTTCAAGTAGACAACCATGCAGGTTTATGGATGACATGGAATTTCCCTTGCTGTACAGACATCTTTTATGGTTTTATACATGGTTAATGTGTCTTTGACTCGAAACAAGCAGACTTCTGGCTTGGAAAGCACTTGTGCTTCCTTGAGTGATGAGCTACAGAGGAAGTTTCTCTGTCCCAGTTGTCATCGAGACAATTCAGAGGATTTGGATGGCCTTCTCCAGACAAGTGAGAGAACTTAGTATCTTGTAAGTAGTTTGATATCCACAGATTTATATGTCACAATTGGTCAATTGAAATAGAAAATTTATGTTTCTACTAATGTCATAAATTTACTTATTGAAGTGGCTGGTTCTATGAGTTGAAGCTAAAATTGCCTTTTCTTGTGGAGAATTCCAATATTAATCTTGTACAAATAATAGATTATCGTTGAGTGCTTTCTTTTCCCTAATGGATTGGTTGAAGACAATGGAAGAAATGGCATACTGTTTTCTTACTTGACGGTGTATAACTGTTCTTTAACGTGTATTTTTTTGGCTGGACTGTATCAGATGTATATTGTAACTAGACTTGCTTTGCAATGTCAATACGGAGTGCTTTTCTTTTGCTTCCTTTCCTTCCTTCAATCGGGAGTTGGTGCATCGAGCATGAATCAATACAAAATATCATTGAGCTGCATCATCTCTCATCTATTTGATCTACTGGTTTGTCTGTTAGTTGGGGATGATTCTGCATCCTTTCCAGTCAAGGATTTCAATGCTGTTGTAGCTTTGTCATCTGCTTTTTCCTGCCCCTGCATAGTGAAAATTGCCGCCTTAGTTTATATTCTCATCTGGTTTAACGTTTTGTGCACTGTGGGTTTATACCTAGTTGGAAGAGATGCAGGGTCATAATAGAACTCACAATTTTGCTTTGAGTTTCTGCAGGTACAAGTGCTGGCATAACAAGCCTGGGATTGGCACACTTAACAACCTCTATCTGGGTAGAGAAAAGAGCAGAGACAGGACGATGATCTGAGAATTTGCTTTCACTGCGGAAATAGGAAAGCTGTTTAACTCCTTTACCATGCCATAAAATTCTGTCACACCTGTCATTACGAATTTGTGTCACATCTCCGCAAATCATTTCTACTGAGATTTGAAGAAGAAATTCTAAATCAATGAGCGATCTTCCCTAGAGTTTCTATTAAAAGAAAAAAGAAACGAGATGCCCCAATGGATGCTTGAGATTGCGTAGAGAACAGTGATAAAATTTATCAGTTTACCGTGGACGAGGAAATGATCTATGATTTGCAGATGTAAATAAAAAAATAACTGGTTTACTAGAATGCTTTGAAGTCGTATGACAGAGCCTGATTTGGGTCAAGAAAAAGCATTAGAGAAATTGATTACATACCATGCTGGAGTTCGTTGCTTCTCTCCTGATTTGTATGGAACTCCGCCTGAATACCTATTAGAATTAGTTGAAGAATATTTGTAGGTAGGAGGAAATTCTAAGCTTCCCTCTCTCCATCCTTGGAATACTCCACCATTCTCCAGTTCCTTCTGCAACTGATCAAACCTTTGCAACTTTCTCCAATCTTGCTTCATTATCAATTCCCTGGCTAGATAGTCTTCCAAGTATAGTCTGTAATTGAGATCTCCAAACCAGAATATCCGGCTGTTCTACATCATAAAATGCACACATATTGTTAATCAGGGACAAAATTCTTTGTTTGATTGCTTTCCTGAAAGCAAGGTTTTGGTCTAAATTTGGGCATGGATGCAGTTTCTTTTTTTTTTTTCTCCCATAATTTTAGAATACATGTTTTGTCAAATAACAATAAACTATTTTACAGTTAAAAGATTGATGCATGTGAGGGGGTGTGTGTTATAAAATTAAAAAAAAAAAAAAAGATTCATCCAAATAGGATTGCTGGAAAGACAACTTACTCATGTCCTAAGATTGTGAGAGGAACAGGATTATTGCCATCTCTTGCGAGCCTGGGAAAGGATGTTCGACGGAAAATTTCTGACGCTTGGTAATTCCTCTTCCCTTCATCACCTTTTTTCTCACCTGAAGCCAAGTGAGCAGCAATGAAGCAAAAACTCGTTCCTCCAATTGACATACTAACCGAAACCGAACCTTTGTTTCCCAAACGACCCATTATACCACAAGCCACTGAACAAACTTTCGCCTCTGATATGCTATATACCTTCAGCAACTCTCTTCTTATCCACACACATATAAATACTCCAACCATCTTCTTGCTTGCTACTAATTTGAACCTAGTGTACCTGCATGACTGTCCAGTTTGGGTTGTAGGCTGACTTCTTCTCGTATGAGTAGAACTTTGGCTTCTGCAGGAAAGTTCTCTTTCAGAATCTGGAACATCTGAATATTGATAATCATCACTGTTGATTGGATTTAACATAGGTGTTAACCAAGGGCATCCGTATTTTTCATTTAGAGTTTTTCCTATAAGCTGGTTCCAGTTTGTAGCTTCGGTTGCATTTTCTCCTGCTATGACAGTTTGAGGCTTTAAAGGCACAATTTCCTGTAATCTGCAGGAGATAAAATCTTGGTCATTTAATAAATGACGAATAACAAGCAACAATGTTTTGATGTCAACTATATCTACATACGTACCCAATAACATATATGTCTGCTGTGTCTTTAAGGTTCAGCCATTCGTCCAAATCTACAGCTAAGCTTCCTACAGGAGATCGTCCTGCCACATTCCAAGTGCCCACAAAGACTCTGTATATCAAAGACTGATCAACAAAGGTATCGACTGTAATAGTTTCCTTGTAATTGTTTGCCAAAACCTCACCTTAGTTCATGGGTTGAAATGCACGGATCCATCTCAATTGACCAGCTACCAGAGTTACTATCTTCTTCGGGCTCATCTATGGGAATCAATAAGGGGCATCATCAGGATGAAGAAAGGTAACATATACTCGGCATTAAATATGAAAGAGGAGGATATTCTAATCAAACCTTGGATTTCTTGTCTTAAATCAAAAAGATCAGCTTTCTTTTTCTTCTTGGAGAACCACCAGCGAAACCTTTTTTTTGTGGGATTTTGGTTCTTGCTATCCATAGCTCAGATAAAAGAGCCACTCCCTACCATTTCGACAGACTGATAGGTAGCTGCAGGTAATTCTTGTTCTTGCAATCTTTTGCGTATTTTATGAATGAATGCTATGGAACCTTAGTAGCATTGCTCAAAGACAACCATATGTTATTCTTCCGTGAGGATCTATTGTATTAATCGCCCACTCAGAAAATAGAATAGTTTTTAAGTGAAAGGGACAACTAGAAGAAGCAAGTTATGGTTCAAGCGATAATCACGAGAGATCATAAAAGGTCAAATTGTCAAAGGTCGTTTACATTTCATGGGGTAATTCAGTAGTGACTAGTTTGAGCTGGGAAAAAATTGGACAACTCAGAGAACCTGGCAGGTTTCTTTTATCTCATCTGCTTGGTAATTTCTCAATATTGCTTGGGGTGCTAAATTGCCAATCACAAAAGTTTTGGTGGAATGAACTTGTCATTGCATGCCATTCTTTTCATTTCAAGTTTCTTGTTAAGGAGACATTGCTGAGTCAAACCGTCTTACACGCAGAGGGTGATTTGCATCAGAAAAATCAGACAAGGACAAGAAGAATTTTCGTCTCAGAGAATTGATTAAGCATGCGAATTGCGATTGCTCCAAAAAGGTAAACTACGCTAAGTGAAATTTTTAAATATGGCTTGCAATTTTTTATGCGGCAGAATATTTTAGTGTTAATTTTTCCTCAGAAACTGCATATAACTCATATGCTTGATTCGTGAACCATGACTAAGTATCATGGTGCAACTGAATCTGGAATAATCGTGATTTTGAATCATGAACAGCGGGTAACCAACCAAGCCTGGAGAAAATGATATTAGCTTGAAACAACTTTCTTGAATATAAGCCGGACATTCTGAAATTTAACAAACGTAGTTAAATTTATTAAGAGAATTCGAAATACTTGGTTATCTCAATTGATCATCTTTTGTATGTTAAAATAAGCGAAATAAATTTGTAATTTTCTCATCTTTTGACGTAAGGTTGCCATTACGGCAAATGATGCACATACAACCCAAATACCAAATAAAAAGATGCAGATGCATTCTAGAGAAAAGAAGAAAGGTTGGTGGATAAGCTAAGAAGCCAATTATTAGAATCATGGTTGTTTAGTTGCAGTTACTTTTATTGTTTTTGCCAATTCTTATATTGATGAAAATTTGAAACTGAGCCCAAATGATTGGAGCATCTTCTTGTTGTTCTATTGTAGCAAGTCTTATATTGATGTCCAAGTGGAACCACACAAAAACCATTTTACAGTTATGAGTTTTGACTTTTAGCCACGATGTCAAGGGCATCAGCCAGCTGGGATTGCTAATGAATGAATTTCTTTCATTACTTAGAGTTGAAAGTTTCCATAATAAACACCCTATGGCTATGAGGCAATGCCTGCCACTTATGTCACATACAGATGTTGCTGCAGAATTGTAAAATTCAGGGAAAAATAAGGGACCTCAGTATGGTCCATCAAGCTGAAAACACTTCATTAAATGATGACTTGATTATTGGGAGCAACACAGTGGGACGTATTTATGCCTATACATGTCATAGGTTGGCGACATTCCAAGGAGTAGATGAGATTTCAGTTTTTGCAGAAACCTTTCAACCTCACTCATAATGAATATCTCCTTCTCGCATGATTGATAAAAACTTGGGACTAAAATACTCTCCTACCCTTTCCATCTAAAGTTTAAAACCGGCACTCCCTCAAAAGAAAAAATTAACCTGTGCCAGGCTGCAACAAGATTTTTCTTTCTTTTTTAAATTCTTTGTCGTCTGTTTTTTATCTTCCATGGAATGCAAGTTGGGGGGAGGGAATATTTTTTTGCCGTTCAATCGAAATGCCGGGAAGCCGGGAAGGGAATCTACACCAAGTCTTTGGCTTGAGGCTTGGGAGTTGGGGTGCCCCGGGGGCCAAATTAAATAGGTCCTTATGCTTGTTTTATTCAGCGTTCTCACGTCGTAGAAAGGTGTCTTTAACCATGTTTGGAAGGAAAGAATTTAGTTGCCGGCAATGAAATGGTCGTTTAACAATTTAAATACACTTCGACATTAAAAATTGCATACATAATATAGTGGATTTCACGAAGTGCTTTTCGGTTAGATTAACCATTTTTTTCCGTTTCTTTTTTGGCCCTATATAACAATGACTTTGCTATTCATTTCCTTGTTTGTTTTTTTTGGGAGGGAAGAGGAAATAAAAACCCAATATGTATTTTCAAATAAATAATAATAATAATATTTTTGAATTAAAAAATTGTTAGTCTACTCGAAGAGTTTTTTTTTGAATTTTTGTGTGAAAGAATTCTTAATTAGTTAAATTCAAATTTCGAATAATAATATTTTTTTTTTAAAGATGATCAAGGACGAGTCAATCATTACTAAAACGTTGCAAACCACTTGGTTGAGTTTAGAGATCAAGAGTTTGAACCCCTTAATAGCATTTTCTTTACTTTTGTTCAAATACCATATCTCTAATATACATGCTTACTTGTAGTGGTTGAGCGGTTCTAGTTACAATCCCTTTTGTTTGAATACCCTATTTCTAATATACACGCTTGCTGGCAGTGGTTGTAGTCAACGCCAGATGCAACCCAACCGCCAGATGCCATCAGAGGACCTGGACGAAATGTCATATGCTAACACAGGATCTAAACAAGATCCACGAGCGACAAGATTCCAAGTACAAACCATAAAATCGAAGTGATAGATTATGACTTAATGTAATAGTTACTTCAAATAAAACTCATAAAAAAAATACTAAACCGCTGCAGCGACCGTCCAACCTGCGTGAGATACAATGTTTTTTTTTTTTTTGCTCAAAAGATACAATGTTTATTAAAAGATAAAAATGATAGGGTGAAAATGCCATTTTCTCAAATTTTAGAAAAATGGCAAGGGCCCAAGCTTGATTTCATTTTGGTATGGATTACGGGGGGAATTCATATCAAACGTACGTGGTCCAAAACCCTAATCAATGGGTCAGAGCCCAGATAAGGCCGTTAGTTTGTTTTGGGTTTAACTGACTAATTGAAACATTTGACAAATTTGACCAAGATTATTCTGGTTTCACTCTATCTTCACTATTATAAATTCATGTCACATATTTAATACTTATCCCTTAATATTCGTTAATCACTTGGTAGAGTTTTAATTAAGTATATATATGTTGTATATTTATAAAGTTAAACATGAATTAAAATAAGGAATAAAACGAAAGATCTAAGTTTAAATTGAAAAGTAAAACTTGACCTGTTTTAACATAGACGAAAGTACAAGACTTACAATTGGTTGATTGAAATATTATTGGAATAGGTTAGGACTTAGGAATTCCTCGTACTATCAGCTGAGAGTGCGTTCTTGTTATTATTATTATAAATTTTGTTGGTGTTAAAGTTAGAGAATAAATTGTTATTATAGGTTATACAGATTTGGAAAAACACAATGTTTTTGAGGCAATAACATGAGATTTGTGCAAAAACCGTAAAGAAATATATATAATGTCCTACTATATAATTCTACTAAATCCCAAAATTTTTTTGCTAATTGAACGGTCAACATGAGAAAAGGGCATCTCAGCCTAAGCTCCCAAAACAATCTACGGATTGAGAGTCATGATACCAACGGTCCTAACCAAATGATTTGAATTTGACGAATTAACTGGAACTCATTTTCTTCCAACGGAATTTATCTTCAGAAACGCTTTGCAATTCCGGGGTGTGAAGAATGAAGTCGGCATCTTTTACCCTTTGCATCAGACACCAAATGCTGCCTAAACATAGCAATAAATGCCTCCACTCTCTCGTTTAATTCCTCCTTGGAAAGCTCATGAGCACTGTCATTTGGAATTTCCTCCACTTTCTGACTTTCTCTTTTGCTTCTGCTCTTGAGTAGTTTCGAACGGGAACCGTGGCAGCTGCCATCTCCATCACCATGATGATCATCTGCTCTAATACTACACTGTTTTCTCCCCTTCATAGCTTCATCCTCGATCAACTCTACACTTCGATGGCATTCCTGACCAGTACTGAGTTCTAATTCGTTGGTTGAGATTGAAGGAGAAGATGGAGAAGTAAAGAGAATAGCCAAGAGTACGAGGTTGAGGGCAAGGAAGACCACCGACCTCCATTGCTCTACAAAAGAAACTAAAACGGCCCGTTCCAAACATGCCATGAATGCAGCTGTTCCCGCCGCAAACCACATTGCTTGTAGTTGACCTTGTTTCTTCATCTTTTCCATACTCTTCTCTGTGCAATAAACAATGAGGAGCAAGTACAAGTGTTTGGAGATGGAGAATTTTGTAAATGCTTGGCAAGAAATAAGCCTTTCTTATACGATGAGAAAGAGTGATCCGAGTGATGTTGGTTTGGTTATCTCTGTTGTTGTTTAGTGGGGGCAGAATGTCACTCCAGCTTTGCAATGATCAGAGACGTGACAACTGAGTCTGCTTAGCGAGAGACAAAAAAACATTCTCTCTGCAGTCTGCACATAAAAGTATCGGGGCATTACTTTTATTATTCCTCCAACATACTAGGATTTTTCTTTTTCCTAAATGCTTCAACTCATGATTGAAAACTTTCTTCTTTTTCCTTTTGAGAGCTTAGCACTTGGAATTGTTAGGACGAACTTCATTTTGGCCAAGAACATGTATGATTTTCTGTTGTTGGATTAGGGGTGCAGTGTGCACCGTCAGTCCATTAGCATTGTCACGCTGAGTGCCAAGTTCCTCCTCAATCCTGTATATAGCACTGTCCGATGCTGGTGCTAATTGTAGAATAGTAAAAGAGAGAGAGAGAGAAAATGTGGTTGGAGTGATTTTTACATAATTAAAAAAAATAAAAAGAAAGAAAATGTACAACTTGCATTAAACTCAAATTCATGCAGTAAGCAACAGTTAGTTTGGAGTTTATTATGAAATTGAGGAAGAAAAAGAGCCCTCAAATTGCCATTAACAATATATTCTAACCTAACCTAAGAGTGAGCCAACAGTGAGCAGTGAGCAGTGAGTAGTGATGGGATTTTAGGATGTCTATATGTTTTGCCGGTTCATGACGCATGACTACTCATTACATCTCTGGCTTGGTGGACTTGACCGGTCGGTAGCAAACTAGTCGTAGCACGCCTATGTTTGATATTTACCTCCAAAAAAACAAATCAGACCCCACCTAATCCATTGCATTTTGAATACGATACATTCATATGGCCCCAGCTCAAAATTGATTAAATTATTGGGACAAGTGCATTTTCAGCCCACTACTTTTTCCAGATGACCAGCCCACCAAATGCGGTATAATTTTAGGGCCTGGACATATATACGTGTGAAACTGAACCAACTCAAGCCCAAACCCAATAGCAACAACGGACACTTCATAGGGTACAGAAGCCGATGCCATCCAACAAACCCCAGGCCCCAATGAGTAAATCAGCATATGAAAAAATAAACCAAATATTAGGGCTCTAATTATCTGTTTTATAGCTTAATTACATGAGCATAGATAAACGGATACAAAATGAAGAACAAGTGAAAAGAGGGTGATCAAATTCTTTTTACATTTTACATCACAGCCTTCCAACCTCAGTAAAATTCAAAGAATCAATCATTCTTTCATGACTCGGGCTGCAATTGCATTTATAAGAACTGAGAATGTATAACACCACCTCAAACTAATCCAATTTTATAAAGGAAGTTTAAAAAACCTCAGATGCCTTGTGATAAACTTAAAGCCATTCAGATTCTTATACAAATAAATTAATGAACTATAGATTAAAGCCAAAAACCATAGCTTCTCTATGTTGAAATGAATGGCATCAACTCGTGAAATATACTTCACAAATCATGAAAAAAACAGATGTATTCTCGTGCTGTTTGCTACTCCAATAAGCCCTTGCAAGTATAAGATAAAAGCATCTTCAAGAGCTCTCACTTGATTTCTATTTAGTGTCTTGCTAAATCTCTCAATCAACCAGATGCACTCCATGGCAGCTGACCCACTACTACCATCTCTTAGAAGACAAAGAAATAAGCTGCATAGATGGAGGAAAGCGAACTTAAAAAGAGGATTTGGCGCAACTATGAATTTAAGTTACTTGCTCCCCCTGATAAGCACATAACAAAAGAAACTACTTAAAGCCGTCTTTCTAAAGATGAATATCACTTCTTAAGTTCAATTCCCAGCAACATTGTCAAACTCAATCAATTAAACCTTAAAGAAGAAACTTGATAGTGCGCCATTAAATGTTCCATAAGTCGTTCCATTTTGAATGATCTTTTAAAATATCTTCAACATGTATTGGTGTCAAACTAAATTTTATGCAATTTAAACATTTTTCCTCATACGTAATCCTATATATAACAAAGAAATGATGATCAAGAAAATCAAGGCCAACCTGATGAGCAACCTGTACCAAGCCTCTCCTGTCATTGGATGATTCTTTCACTACACAATTAGTTTGTGGTATGAACCCAATGTTGCTTTGCTCTCCAAAACTTCTCTTCATAGACCTTTCTCCAGAAGAGTAGTTCTCACCATGGTTGATCAACACCCCTTTGCGCTTCCTGCTAAATGTGCATGTAAGGGACTTGTTGCTGTCGAGTTGACCATCTGCCTTGTTGGTCAATCTAGACATTCTGGTATTTTTCACGTCAGAAGGAACCAATAATACGTTCTCCAACTCTGTCAAAGACGGTTTTACCAACATTGGCACTTCTATCAACTTGGAAGCATTTTCTGCAACCCTTAGAACACCAGAATCTTCACTTGCTTTCATGCATTCGCTAATATTTGCTGATGCTACTTGAACATTACCACCTTCAAATTCCACTTCATTTTTTCCTTCTAACTGATAATCATCAGATTTTGCACTGGGATGGATTCCTTTATTCTTTTGACAAGGTACTTCATTTTGACAAGGATAAGTTTCCTCTGGTCTGAATGAGGTAGCAAAGCCATCCCAATGCTTAATTTTTCTTTTTCTGACACTTCTGCGGACAATGGAAATGGTTTGATACTTTGCACGAACAAGGTCGTCTTTACAATGGGAGGGATGGAAAGCAACTTTTCTTTCCATTTCAGAGCCATTTTCAGATTCATTTCTGGTGTGAATTTTGGAGGGTCTATCACCGGATTTCTCCACATTCTTGCTAGAGAGTGGATAAGTTTTACACCGGGCAATAGCTGAGAGTGTTCGTTGAGACTTCACATGTTGACCAGAAAGGTATCTGCATCCTCTGACTCTGGCTTTGCCGTATCGAGTTCTCCTTCTACGCAACCTTTGAACCTTCAGAGACCAGTCCTTTGGGGCATTATCATTGGGGAATGGAGCTTCTTTAACAACATCCTCAACTAAACCCAATTTATCAGTCATGGAAGGTAAACTACAGTTTGCTCCTAGCTGTTCATTCTTTTGAACAATTGACGTGATTTCAACCAGGGATTTCGAATCATCAGCCTGGGTCATTTTCTCATCCACCAGGCTTTTTTCAGTTGCACGAATTCTTTGGATGTATCCATTCCTGTACAGTTCAGGCACTTTGTTTTTGCAATATATAGAGTCAAAAACAGGGTTGTCCACAAGGCAATTATCAAATTCAGAATTTGACTTTGAAGTTTCTTTCACTGGTCCCGGACAAGGATGAATTACAAAGTGATGATCCCAACATGAAGTATGGAATTCAGAAGCTACAGATTTGGATTCTGACTCAGAGAAGCATGGTTGACAAGTAGGCACGTCAACACCTTCTTTTTCTCTCAAAGAATGCATGGGCTTACTTTTTGCATCATCCAACTGTTCCTGAACCTTGCTTAGTTTTGCTCGGAGGTCTAATATCAGCCCTTCTGTTTCATCCAGCTGTAACTCAAGCTCCTGAATCTTCCTTTGTTGATTCATAGATGCAATCTCTGCTTCTGTGTTCTGCAAAAAGCAAGCCAATTACTGGTCTATCGACTTTATGCATGCTGCAGACAAAATAATTGAAGCAGCCAACTGAAGACAGTAGTCATAACAGTTCCAAGGTTAGATGACATGAACTAGGAACACTTATACAGCAGCAGTACAAATTTCAACATGAGAGAACCAAAACATGTTTCCAGCTTCATGAATCTCACAATTTCAGCGATCAAACGAACTTGATAGGTAGAACAAAAACAGGAAAAATATCAAGATGTCTCGCATTCTCTGTAAAACATACAAAGTCCAAGCAGTAGAAGGGTAAAGGATACCTATTCTTCGGCAAGTCAATGAAAAGACAATTCATTATTGTCGTTTGAAAAGGAAAAAAAAAAGGAAACTTTAATGATTACTGTTCTCAATCCAACATCAGAAGATAGGAATTCACAGAAATTCCGGATTTATGAAACTCATGATTATTATAAGGAGAATAGCCAAGACCTGATCATTTTTAATTTTTTAATAAAAGACATGATCAAAAGCAATACTATTAGAACAAATTTGTAAATAAAATTATGAGACATAACTAATACTGTTTTAACTTCTAAATATAGCTCAAGTCGAGCAGAACTCAAACACAGCAATTAATCTTTTTAACTAAAATCACAATTTCCAATATCTCAACAACACAAGACGTTCTGGAGCTTGCAATCTCTTGCACAAAATGCCTGCTTCAACTGTCACATAAAATCGATTAAAGCATATCGTAACGCCGCAGCGAAGATAGTAAAAAAAGTTGCAATTGCGAGCAATATAACGGATTGAAAAAAAAAAAACTTGACGTATTCAACGAGTAAAATTTAAAATTCTCTTGAACATTTCGAAAGGTACCTTAGCTTCCATCATCTGTTTCAAGCGAATAAGCATTCGAATTGCATCCTCTTTTGTGTTAAACAGATCGTGCTCATACGTTTTGGCCTTTCGCTCCGCCGCCATTACCCGAGCCGCCGCCTCCTTAGCCGTATTCAGTATCATCTCCGCGTAAGCCTTCTTCAAAGCCACAATTCTCTACATTGGAAGTAACATTGGAATAAATGAATACAAAAAAATTCAAAGATAGAAAAATAAAAATGAGCGACGATGATGATACAATAAATTACAACCTCCGTTTCATCAATGGCGGTTGAAACAGACTGAGGCATTGGAATTGAATCGGATTTTAATTTTGATTTTGGCTTTCGTTTCTTCATCGTACACTTTTCATCAGTCTCCTAATGTGGTTTGGAGTCTGTTAAAAATTTGTGCTATGACTAAATTGTCCTCCTGCGGTTACAGAGTGCCGGATTAGCCTGATATAGGGAGACGACGTCGTAACAGGCGGATTTTGTATTTCACGGTGTCGTTTTATTCAATTACGGTGGTTTTGGTGCTTGATGATGGATGGCGCGCGCAACGAAGAGTGGGTCTACCCTCGGGTGGGAAATTTTCGGAGAAATGAGAAGCAGTTCGAAAGCGCGGTTACACCAATGATTTGGAAATTTTTAAATTTTGAAACAACGAGTACAAACTAGCTGGGCTGGGCTTCGAGATTGGACCGTCATGATGAAGTGCTTAAATGAATGAATCTACGACAATTCGATGGTTTTGATGAAAATCCATGGACATGTTATCTGGCCCAGAAATAGAAGGTTGAGGGTTGAGGGTTGAGGGTTGAGGGATGTAGTTATGACCGTTTCATATTATAAGATTTGATGCGTGAATTAAATTTTATACGTTAATATGTTAATATTTGATACTTTATATACTAATTTTTTATATTTTATACGTTAAAGTAAAATTCAAATGCAAGTCTCATACATAAAACGATATCACAGAAAAATGACCCTTGTTAATATAGAAAAGAATCTAACAACATGGTAATCTTGCTCAAGAGAAAAAAAAAATGAATGAAACAAACTTAAGCTAGCCTTTATTCGCATCTATTATAGTCAACAAACACAAATTTACATTGTTTTTTCTGGTCACTGGCAACTAATATAATAAAACAATCCTCCCAAAATAAGCTTTGACCATTCCAATTTCCAAATCAAATTGTTGAACCATCCCATACGGCCAGAACGTTTCTTGAAGTTGGGCCCAAAACCAAATTAAATTAATCCTACGAAAGAGACATCTCAAACATTATATGCAGGTTTAAAAAAGGACAGGACAGTCTACAGCCATTAAAGATAAGTTTTACTTCACCCATAGAAGTAGGCCCAAATTCAGCAAACCGTTAATGGAGTATCATTATTCTTACACACATAAACAAACCAATACCGTTAAAAGAAAATATTTAAAAATCGCATACTCAATGCAATCAAATTTCCATGCTACTTTTTTTTTTGGATTTGTCGCAAATATAATAATGTTTATCTACTTGATAAAATTTTACGGAAGTTGACATACAAATTTTTATTGTGATTGGTTATGCGGATCAATCAGACTTGTAGTTAGCTAGACTAGGTCTGAACGAGATATTTTTGAATTATATCATGATTTTTTTTTTTTTTGGATTTGTTATTAGAAAAGTATATATTATAAGTGTTTGGAATGAATGATTTTGTTTTGTTGGGATTTGTATGGAATATTTTTTTATTAATAAAAGTTTGAAATTTAAATTTAAATTAATATTTTATTAATTTATTTTAATATAAATTATATAAGAAAAAATTATTTATTATTTATTATTAAAATTTAAATTTAAATTTAATATTTTATTTATAAAAAACACTGTACCAAAAATAATTATTGTAACATTGTTTTTGTTTTTAAAAATTTTGATGAAAAAATTAAACAAAACAAACAAATTATTTTAAAATTATGAAATAAATCATAAAATTCATACATTTCAAATAGGGCCTTATTTACCTATGTAATTACGAGTATTCGCCGCTTTTGAAAAAAAAATTGCAATGGAAATTGCCAGAGAAATTTCAAATTAAATAGTCATTAGTGCGACATACATCCATTGATCCAAAATTCCAAGTTGCCATTGTTGTTGTCTTCTCATGGTGGTGGACCACCGAGCATCAAAGTACGTCCAGTCAACTCCCTTCATCAATTCAACCATTACCATTTCCCTCCCAGTCAAACCGCAAACGTACTGTAATTATCATTTTTAGACTTCATTATTATTCCATTATCAATATCGTAAAAAGTCCCAGAGCAGTACAGGTTTTTTTGTTTTTCCACCCATTCTTATTTTATTTTATTTTTATTTTTCCATTTAGACATTTCCAAGTCAATGACACTCCTCTTTCCAACAACTCCCAGCTCACTTTCCCTTTGAACATTCAAAACCCTAAATTACTTGCTCCCATCTTGATCTTCTTGATCTTTTGCTGCAATGGCTGAGTTCTCTCCTAAGCCAATCACCTCTTTTGGGTTTCTTTATTTAGTGATATTTAGTATTCTGGGCAATTTTTTAACTCCGGTTGTTTCTGAAGATGATGTCAAGTGTTTACAGGGTGTGAAGGACTCGCTGAAAGACCCAGATGGGAAGCTCAGTTTATGGAACTTCTCCAACTCTTCTGTGGGTTTTATCTGCAACTTTGTCGGAGTTTCTTGCTGGAACGACCGAGAGAATCGGCTCATTAGCCTCCAGTTACGGGATATGAGCCTCGCCGGTGTAGTTCCAGATGCTCTGCAGTATTGTCAAAGCTTGCAAACGCTTGATCTTTCCGGTAATGGCTTATCCGGTCCGATCCCATCTCAAATTTGTGATTGGTTGCCTTATTTAACGTCTCTAGATTTATCTAACAATGATTTGACGGGTACGATCCCAGAAGATATTGTCAAATGTTCCTACTTGAATACTCTTGTGCTTGATGACAACAAGTTCTCGGGTAACATTCCGTATCAGTTAGCTAGTTTGAGTAGGCTCAAGAAATTTTCTGTTGCCAACAATGATTTATCCGGCAGGGTTCCGTCGTTCACGGCTGTTGATGTGGTGCTTAATTTTGACGGAAACGGCGGGCTCTGTGGTGGGACGTTAAGGAAATGTGGTGGGTTGAGTAAGAAAAATTTGGCTATTATTATTGCCGCCGGCGTGTTTGGAGCTGCTGCATCTATGTTGTTGGGTTTCGGGGCGTGGTGGTGGTATTTTACCAAGTCAGGTCCCAGGGGAAGGAAGAGAGGGCATGGGATTGGAAGGGATGATTCTCATAGTTGGGCTGAGAGGTTGAGGGCTCACAAGCTTACTCAAGTGATGTTGTTCCAAAAACCGCTTGTGAAAGTTAAGTTGGCAGATTTATTGGCTGCGACCAATAATTTCAGTGCTGAGAATGTCATTAATTCAACTAGGACGGGTACAACTTATAAGGCTGTTTTGAGGGACGGATCTGCACTCGCGATCAAGAGGCTTAGTACTTGTAAGATGGGCGAGAAGCATTTCCGGATGGAGATGAACAGGTTAGGGCAGCTTCGGCATCCGAATTTGGTGCCACTCTTAGGGTTTTGTGCTGTGGAAGAGGAGAAGCTTTTAGTCTACAAGCACCTGTCAAATGGGACTTTGTATGCCTTGTTGAGTGGAAATGCAACTGCATTGGATTGGCTAACTAGGTTCAGGATTGGTTTGGGAGCTGCTAGGGGGATTGCTTGGCTTCACCACGGTTGTCACCCTCCAATATTACATCAAAATATTAGCTCTAATGTTATTCTTTTAGACGAAGATTTTGATGCTAGGATAATGGATTTTGGCTTGGCTAGGCTCATGGCTTCATCAGATTCAAATGAAAGTAGTTTTGTGAATGGAGATTTAGGTGAGTTTGGGTATGTTGCTCCAGAGTACTCCAGCACAATGGTTGCATCACTAAAAGGGGATGCTTATGGTTTCGGAGTGGTACTTATGGAACTGGCGACTGGGCAAAAACCTCTTGAAGTTGGTTGTGCTGAAGAAGGATTTAAGGGTAACTTAGTAGACTGGGTGAATCAACTTTCTGCTTCAGGCCGGATCAAAGATGCTATTGATAAAAACTTGCGTGGGAAAGGCCATGATGAAGAAATTGTGCAGTTTTTAAGAGTTGCTTGTAACTGTGTGATCCCTCGGCCAAAGGACAGGTGGTCAATGTATCAGGTCTATGAGTCACTGAAGAGTATGGCTGAGAAACAGGGATTCTCGGAACAGTATGACGAATTTCCCCTACTTTTTGGTAAAAATGATGCAGATTAGTTTCATTTACTCTCCAAAGTAAGTATGAGAAGCAAAGGAAAAATGGCACGACGCATTGCAAAAACTAATTTTTGCAGTCTAGAGTACATTCCTTTGTGCTTTTGATGCAAATTGAGCGGTATCCGTTTCTACTGCCATTCTACATATGTTTAACATTGTCAAATATCGCTGTATAATAGATAAACTGCTTCAAATGTACTCAAACATCTCTTTGTTCAAAATTTGTTGTATGGTAAACTAGTTGGAGTGGTTCGTGATTATTGTGATATCCTCATTTACCTTTATCCTTGAATTTCATATTGTAGATTATGAGTTGAACTTCTACATAGTTTCATAAAAGTGAACCTAATTTCTGGTTTTAAGTCTTTTAGTAACTAATAGTTATCATTTAGCTGTTGCTCGACTCTTTAATCTTTATTACATGGTAGTGTATGAAGTATCCTTTCTTGCTACAAAGAAGCATGTTTCAAGGATTCTCATTTCCATTCAGATTGCAGCTTCTACTTCATCCACTCTGCTACAAAAACAGGATGATGGTTGTTATTCAATCTGAATTAATAACGGTGCTTGGATTATCTTGTTTGGTGATATTGTCATGCCACCAATCTTTTTTTTTCTTGATGAGTTTTCTTATGCACAGGATTAGAAACCAAGAGTTGAATAGAAAAATTTTCAATCCCTTTCAGCTGTGAAAGCAATCCTGACATTCATGAACTGCGCATCATGAAGATAATTTACTTACTTTTAGATGCCATCCGCTTAATAATGGTTGGGACTTGAGGCAGGGAGACAATGGCGGGGGCAGTAGAGTTTATTTCCTCGTGAGAATCAGAGGAAATTATATGCCCTCTAATCTATCACCGTCAAACCATGCGATTTTAAATGCAACTGTCAGTCGAAGGGGAGCCCAAAATCTTAAATATGTTGAAAAACTACAAGAAAAGCCAGATAACAATTTGCTTTTGGGAGCGCTGGAGTCCGTATCCAGTTTTTCATGGCAATGCTCACGAGGAAAGTGCACGATAAAAGTGGGTTTTTGCTCTTTAGGGGAGTGAGTAGGAGCACAAAACGAAGCCATAAACCTTGGGTCAATTGAGTACTTTTTCAAATGAAAGAAGATCAAACTTAACAGCAAACATGCCAATGAAACTTGAAAAGAAAAAACTCCATTCATTCATTCATTTTGTATTTGAAACAGAACTTGATAAGCAATTAATCTCATTAGTTTAGGTGGATATATAGCTTAATAGGATTTGCCAAGAATAGGAATTCAATTCCAAAGTTATATACAAATACAAAAATGTTTGCCTTCCCTTGGTCAAATGTTGTCTTGATTTGATGTCCTTGATTCCGGGATACACTGATATTAACGCTAATAGATGAACTTTTTCATTTGTTGAAACTGCCGGAGGAAGGATTCTACCTCTCATGCAAGTGCAAGTGCACGAGCGTGATGCAACAAAAAGGCGTTCCAAATTGAGTCTCAGTTACTTTAGACCGGTCTTTACTTCTTGAAACAATCAAAATCAAAACCGAAAAAGAAGCAAAGAAAGCAAAAGGAAAAAAAAGGAGGAGGACAGTGCTTCTTTGTTTCCACTGTTGAGATATGTAGTAATATAATGTTGTCGATTGCTTCAGTTTTTAACTACTGCCATTCATTACTTTAGCCGTGTGGACAAATTCCAGAGTATTTATCAAAAATTAACAATGTTTTTCACCTAGACAAAACCATGATATTGCATAATTAATCAAGATTTTGGAGGAAAAGATCACTTTTTTTAAAACCCTTTAACCCGTGCAATGTGCAAATGCTTTATCTGGAAAACACAATTCACTTGAGGAAAGAAAGCGAATTTCTATAAAATAAAATAAAAAAAAAGCAAAAGACAATTGCCCTTTAATCCATGATACATGCGTACACAAACACATTGTCCTAAGATTCGCTACATTTCATTAAACTATATGCCTCATTTGTCATACAATACAACATTTCTGCATGTAATCTGAATAACTCAAAGGTTAGTAGAGGCCATAAAATACTAGTAAGATGCCTTCAGAAATGCAGGGCTGTCCTAAAACTTTAATTACATTCAGAAAGCCTAACCACAAAGTGACTAAGATAAGAAAAGAAAATCATTTTCCTTTATTGGTTACGCAGAGGGCTGGAGGGGTGCTGAATAATCTTTAGCTTTTTTCAACACTCAAGCTCGTGTGGGTGGTACTCTACAATTTCCTGTTCTCCTGAAGAAACAGAAAAATAATAAAGGATTATGTACGCCTATACGCTAGATATGAACTGACAGAAACAAACCTACAATAGTTATCGTGTAGAAGTTCAAATCCAATGACTCCATGAAGATCTAACCCAACAGGCCAAGACAAAATAGTATCAAACGTTTTATCATGCAACAAGATTTTCACACTTGTACGAGGCTTATAATTTCGTCATATATCAGCCAAAATGATCAAGGATTGACAGAATGCTATAAGAAAAGTACAAAAGTGCATCAACGTTCTACTTGCATGAACTTCGAGTATGCATTTGGAGATTGATACCTGTTGTGTATGGGATCAGGTCCATTAGGCACTCTTCTCTTACTAACAGAATTGAAGTTGGGAGTTCCAGGAAGATAATGCCTTGTATTCGCTATTAGACTAAAAATGTTGAGATTTCTGGCGGATGAAATTCTTCTTGATGCGGAATTTCCAGAGTCATGGTTGGCTAAAATGCCAATGAACAAGAACCATACAAGACTAGCAAACAGAACAGCAACAAGTGAAGCCCGTAAACTCCTGCCCCTGCAATCGCCACCCATTACTCTTTTTTCAGCCTTAACTACTACAACTCGAAATATACCGTACGCTGCTGCTGGATAGTTTGTGGTTGCAAGAAAATACAAATGGAGACGAACTAAGAGAAATCATGTTGGGATTTCGATATATAATCTGCCATCGGGACATCCAAGAACCAGAAAGGAAATCTAATCGGATGATTTGGGTGGAGGAGCAGCAGAGCAAGGAAAGTCTGTAAATAAAACATTTACGACACAGTTAAGTTAAAATGCAACGAAACGAGAACTTTTTCTCCTTCATGACAAAGTTTCTGGGTGCATGCCAACATAGATATAGCTGAATCTCTCTTAGATAAAGAGTGGTTAGTTATATGAATATGCAGCTAGTAGAAAAGGAAGTAGAACAAATACGAGTTTGGTAAATCTCAAATTGCTTTACAATGGTGATTGGTTGGTCCACCCAGAATTCTTTACTTTGGTGTACACATTTTCATGTAGCAATCAAATGGGACCTCACTACTCACTCACTACCTCCCTCCTATTCTTTGCATACTCCTAAATTTTAAACGTAAAAGGAAAAGGGGTAAAAAACAAAAAAAGACACATAGAATCTCGTGCCACATTTCAGCAATTGATGTGAATAATAATAGAGTTCATCAGTTTGCGATCCATACGAATCAACACAACTCACCACTGTTTTTACTAGTAAGTAAATATGATCGATTAGCTGCAGCACTGTTTTTACTAGTAAGTAAATATGATCGATTAGCTGCAGCACTGTTTTTACTAGTAAGTAAATATGATCGATTAGCTGCACCAAATCAAACGAAATACGGAAGTTTAAAAAGACGACAGTGCCATGGAAATAGAAAGCTTCATGCTCTGTTGATATAATTGGAACAAAGTTTTTTCAAGTTTATATTACTTTGCAATATCTGGAATTTGCTTGTCTGCTAGTGCTTTCAAGATTTCTTCGCAGAGACGTCAACTTTATTTGTTATCATCCAGGAATGCGATAAAGAAGAGAGTTTCTCCAATGTAACTCAAGGTATCAGAACGGTGGTCCAATGCCCATTTCATGCAAAACCCACCTCAAACTTTGAGGTACTATACTACCTTGGGAGTATAGCATACCAAATTAGGTCTCCGATTCTGGTGGATTTTGTGTCTAGAGCTCCTGCATTGAGTCGTTACTTTCAGAATGCAGTTCATAAGAGAGAATAACTTCGTGCGAGAGGGAAGTTAACTAAATCATGGTACAATGTCACACCAATGCAATCTCGTATATACCAATACAGAGTATTTTTACATTTTACAGACGCTGCAGTAGATAAGCAGACAATTGCCAATATCCCGTGGCAGATAAAACAAGTATACAATTAGCAGAAATCACAGAATGTGTGATGGTCAATAGTCGGACAACTAGAAAAGAAACCGTCTAGAAGCTAAACACATCTCTCTACTAGTCATTAGGTGGATTTGAGTTCGTTCCACTTCCAGTCATTCAATAGTCAGGGATACCCACCCTCTGCAATTACACGCGCCCAAAGATGATCACAATCAGAAAAAGTCCAAACTTTGACTTCATACAGAAATGCAGTTCGCATAAAGATTACATTACCATGGATGAACCGGAACGGTGGTCGGATTAGTTGACAGTAGAAGATAGTACTCCAACCAAAGATTAGCATATGAATCTGTCCTTAGTGGGAAACATTTTAATCCCCATGGACCGCATACTTCGATTTTTATGCCACACCCATAATTCAGCTGTCGACTATTTTTTATTTTTTTGAGCCCATTTTGGTCCATATATAGCTAGATGTGTCCGACCAAACCGCCGATCAGTTATCTGCAATTTAGGGTCAGTAAGAATGATCCATTAGAGTTACATGTATATTGCACTTAACACAAGAAACAGTCCTTGTAATAGTATTACCTACTAATCAAAACATCTGTCTTAAAACCAAAGCAATTCAAATTTGGAATACAGAGTCAAAGGTCTTACTTCAATTTTAGCCTAGACATGTTACAGTATTTCGACATGTTTGGCCTATCAACAAAAAACAGACAAGATAAATAGCTTACTCTCTAATGGCCTAAGTTTTTATATGATGCGATAGCTCATCATGAATCGAGTAGAAAACAATTGAAGATGTTAAGAATTGCAGTAAATCTAATACCACTTTGTTAGGAATAATCCCAATTAATATGCAGAACTAAATAAATAACCTGATAACAAAATATGAAACAATAATAGAAAGAATGAGCACAAGGATTAATGTGGTTTGGTTAATTGACCTATTTTAGTTTCGAGTTCTGTCCAGAAACTTCACTGAATATCTTTTTAGGAATCACTCACTGAGAAGAGACATTCTAGTTAATCGATGTGGGATAGAAAACCTTTATACAAGAACGAAAGCTCATCCACGTACCTTCACGAGGCAGCCACATGAATCGAGCATGTCAGTGTTCAAGGGGTATTCCACCACCTAAAAGACAAAAAGTTCTCAAAGATACTAACAACCCAAGTAAAAGAAAGGGTAAAAATGTGCTTTTCATCTACAAACTAGCTTACTATAAAGGTATCCTTTCCAATCACAGATGAACTCAAAATTTGGTTCATCAGAACACCATAATCTACTGCCATGTATGGGGGTGTCACACTTATATAATCAAATGGCCCTCGTATACCTGTCACAAAAATCTAGAAGCTAAAGATTTTTCAAGGAAACAACATTTTAATATAAAACAAACGAGGAAAATGATTTTAACTAAGCTAAACTGTAATCAAGGGACTCTCTCTCTCTCACTCACACACACACACACACACACACACACACACAGAGCATACCGGCAAACTGATCTGCTCTTTCTAGGAAATCCTCAACCCGGACAGGGTGTATAGTGGCTAAATCAAGAAAGCCGGTCCACTCTAAGTTTGGCTGTAGAACATCTGAGACAACCCAAGGATCCATCTCAACAAAATGTGCCTAGAAATTACAAATTAACCAAAAGACAAAAAAGGGAAGAATGAATAGCAAATAACAAACAGTAATATCTTGTGAAATATAAACAGTGCTATCGTCTCCAATGCTAACCTCTGAGCAACCTCGACTAATAGCTTCGATACCAACAGATCCTGTACCACAATACAAGTCCAACCAACGACCAGGCCGTAAAGCTGCAGGACAGCCACCTGCAGCCTGAAGAACGATGAACAATTATTTAGCACATTATTTTGCGTGAAGAAAATTCTCAATCAACCCATAATAGACAGATCTGAAAGATACATGTTTTCCAAAGGTTGAATTGATATTGAACATTCACCTGCAAAATGGAAAATGCAGCAGCCTTAACGACTTCCATCATCGGCCGTACATCCATGCCTTTGGGTGAGAGTAATTTCTTCCTTCGAGCTTTTCCTGCAAGCACCTAACGACCAACAAAGTTTGCATAAGAAATTTTGTATCATGCTTAAGCACCTAATTTCACGGAGATGAATATGGCGAACAATGATCCTTCCAGGAAGGGAAAGACAAGAAAAAAGGATACTGTATACATAATTGTGCATGCTTAAACTGAAAAGCCAACATTTTGTTTGTCCTTTGATATCAATCATTTTTTAAGTGATGTGCAGTACAACATTCGAAGGGACATCGGAAGTCCTTATCAGGCAAAGAGGAGAAGATATAAGGAAAGAAATCAATAAAGTAAGAAACTTATGGCTACCAAGTGTTACCAACAATCTAAAAGCATAAAATCTTTACTTGACATTTTTGTGAAGCAGAAGTGACCAAAGCTGCAACAGAAGTTAGAATTTTCAACTCATTGTAGAAATCTAAAATTTTTTGTTACCATGGTGCGCACAATAACTTTATCGAATATAGTTTTGTAGAATATCAAAATCATGCAATTAGCAAGAACATAAATGTTAAGCGAACAAAAGAATTAAAAAAAGGCCCAACTAAGGAAGCACAGAATGTAAATACCTGAAGCAATTTATGAGTCTCCCGCGGAGGCTTGGGTTCCTCAATAATGGCTTGCCTTCCCTTTCCTCCTCCTATCTTTGCTAGCCCTTTTCTCCTCTTTGCCTATGAAATCAACAAGCAACCCCATTTCAAAATGAACAAGTGCTCGCTAAAACAGTACTCCGTACGAACATATGACAAGTATAAAAGAACGTAAAACAGTGAAACGTTTGGACCTTTGGAGATGGTTCGGATAAGAATTCGTCTGGGTCGAGACCGTACTGTTCAAGAAACTCTCTTTCCTTTTCAATTTCGAGCCCACTTCTAGATTCTGATGCAAAAGGTTGGAAAAACCTCTCAAGATTGGATTTTAGAATGAAACGACAACGAAAAAACTTCAAAAAGTTACTTACTCTTACTGTTGTTGAAGGCGGCTAAACAGCATCGGCGGCATCTGTTGGCGGTGGAGGGAAATTTAATGGAGAAAAGATTAAAACCAGGTGAATGAATGCTCGTGTTGAGCCGGAGAGGAGTGGAGACCGGAGGTGTGCGGTGGTGAAAACATGAGCCCGCCATGACAGAAGCTCGAAGTAGCTCCACAGTAAAAGAGTAGTACTGGATATTACTGTATTATAGTCCACTGGATTGTTTCAGCTTTTCGGTGTTCAGTCCATCTAGAAAGACAGAAAATATAAGATTTAATTTTTTGGATTGTTTACTTTAGGCCCAATTACATACTATATCCCTCCATTTCTTTTGGTTTGGGCCTCGCCTACTCCCAATTTGATTTGTAGAATTCATAACCTTTTGAGACGGAAGTGGGAATGTCGTTTAAATTATTTTTGGCGTCAGGGTAATTCATGGGTTGATGCTCTTACAAAGTTAAGACTGATTTACAATTGAGAATCACTTCATTCTTAATCCTTCTGATGTCGTCGAACCTTTACTTAGTCACAGATAGAGTAAGAGCAATTCAATATAGATATTTTATTAGTTCATTAGCAAAATATGCGATAACCTTCTTTTGATCGGAAAAAAAAAAAGAAAAAGGAATTTGGTGAGCAGATTTAAATCGTAAATGCTCCCGAATTTGGTTTCTGGAGAAAGAAATGCGATGGCTTCAGCAATAGCTTTATATTCACTCGTTATAAAAACAGCAATTTTATTATTTACGATGACACAGAGAAAATAATAAAAGGAAAAACAAACAAGTTTTCCGCGTCCGCCATTAAAATAAATAAAAAAAAACAAGACGTGGACACTGCACTAATACAACTGTACATACGTACAAAAATTTGGTCGGGTCGGGGACAACCTTCAACTGCAACATCATGGAAACAACTCAAACGATTCTCTGGCTCCACGCAATCCCGTTTTTCACACGCGGGTGCAGGCTCTTGTAATGATAATTATTTTTTTTTATCATTTTTGTGTATTATTATCAGTATTACTTTATAAAATTTTAATTTTATATAAAAATACACGCATTATATTTATAACAAATAATCCATTATGCATCAAATGATGAAAAACTCAATACATGAAATCTAACGTGACAAACTAATCCATTACTAATTACGGTTCAATCATCATTTGATTATAATATAATTTATTTTTTTATAACTGTCACGTCATACACTTTGAATTTTAACTTCCCTATGATTGCTCTATCAAATCATACAAGAAGATTCAAAACCTCGCCAATATTGTTAGACCTTAACGAGGTATACTCTCTTGGATTTTCAACTATTAGACACGTGGCTATTTAAAAGTGCCTGAAGACTATGAATTTGTAGCATTGACGTGCCACGGGCACGGAGGAAGGTGCGTACGCCAAGTGCGCAAACTAACAAGAAGTCCACTATATCGCCGTTGACTGGCGAATGACGATGATTTATAGTATTATTCAAAGACAAGAACTGGCATCTGGATTACAAATAAGTTGTCCACTCCTTTTGTAAAAAATATATAAAAAGTTGTGGTGCTTTGCGGGGTTTGGTATTCCTCCTACATTGCTATGGAATCTGCGGATTACTCTTTTCAACCATTGTTCTTATTTATTTACTGGTGCTAGTGCTAGTGCTACTGCTAGTGTTTTCTTCTTCTGAAGATCTTCGGGGAGGATTAGGAGAGAGATTTGCGGTAATGGGAGCTTGTGGATCGAAACCCAGTGGGTGTGTTGGGGTGGGAGGTGGCGGAAGATTGAATTTTGGGAAAAAGGGCAGAATTCGGAGGCACAGGAGAAGAACAAATACTCAATCTTTTTCAAACAAGCTCAGCAAGGTTGAACCTTCTCATTCAACCGATATTTCTTACCGCAATCCCACTTACCAAGGTGCCTGCCTAAATTTATAATTTATCTTCCTACGCAGTCAGTCCTTTTTCTTTTTAAGAAAAATATTTAGCTATGCAGGATGCAGATATTGTCTCTATAGCTAAGATTTCATCCTTTGGTTGTACCACATTGTATGAAATTAAAATCGTTGTAGTAGACGTTACTTCTTTTGGTTCGGATTGGCGGCTGGAACAAGAAGAGGCTATACTTAGATTTGTATATTTCTCTACTTTCCTGATTTTGTGAAGATTAAGTTATGCTGTGCGGGACAATTATATGCTGCAAAACAAGTACTTAAATGCATTTCAGTGTAGCTGTAGTTAAATCTGTTGATCATGGAAGAGGGATAATGTTGTAGATTGTGGAAAAGAGATGCAACAGTTATATAATTGGTTTATGATGTTTATTTTCTGTTTAGGAAATTTTGGACTGTACCCTTCCTAAAAAAGAACTCGAGGATTACTTTGAGCATTGGACTTTCTTTTCTCTTTTTTAAATTTTTAAATAAAATTTTGGGCACTTTACAGGAAATGCAGAAGCTTGGTATGATCCAGAGGCAGCGAGTGATTCTGAGTGTGATGATGATTTTTATAGTGTTCAAGATGGTAACAAGTTGAGCCTTTAAGTAAATGTCTTATATGTATCATCTTGATGGTTTGCTTTCTAAATTTTCATGCATTAAGTTGGCTGGATTTCTAACTTCTGTCGTGTATACCTTCAACGTAATGCAGATATGTCAACCGTCATTACTCCAAGATATAGTGATGAAAGACATCTTAATGTCACTCCTCTCAATGATGCTGCAAGAAAATCAACCGAACCATCATCTGACAACTTGGAAGCAAACTCACCCAAAGATGTTTCTGCAAATGAAAGATCTTCAATAAGTTCCCAACTGCAAGCTGATGATAACCAAAACAAGGTGAAGGATCGAGCTCATGTAGGTCAAGCCTCTTCCGATTGCATGGATGAAAGTGCTGGAAAGGTTTCAGTGGGAAGAATATTGCACAATTGCGGAAGTCAAACTAATAATTGCTTGCCTTGCCTTGTTGTTCTACCTCCCGAGATGAGAAGATGAAATCGCTGGGCCAGCGTTCGGCGACGTTTAAAAGAAGAGCGTCCTTTAAACTTTCTTTTAAACGCAGAGAAGGACAAGCTAGTTCTACTATATGTATGTATGGCAGACACTTCTTGATAACTCAGAAGTTGGCATTTTATGTGCATATTTCAGTTCTGATGTTTTTAAAACAATTCCTGCATGTTCAGTTGGTTTGAAGTCATCATTTTCAAGTTAGTAAGTCTGTTTTCCATGTTCTTTCCTCAGTGTCACCAAGGGCTATTGTTCAAAGACCCATAGCAGGTTCTCAAATTTCTTGTTGCCCAGCTGAGAGAAGAATGTCTGAATGCTGGTCACACATTGCCCCAGATACTTTTAAAGTTCGTGGAAAGAATTTTGTGAGGTGAGAGAGCATCATTCTTTAATTTTGACAGTTGATCTTACACTAGATATAACTTATGACATCATGCTAACTTTGCATGGAGGGGTCTAGCAACTTTTTGGATCCGTTAAAAAATTCAACTCCTTTTTTCATAGTACAGAGTTGTCATCTTATGTTTCTGCATGACCTTTTTTGTTTCACAGGGATAAAAAGAAAGAATATGCTCCAAAAGATGCTGCATTTTATCCATTTGGCATGGATGTATTCTTATCTCCACGGAAAATTGATCATATTGCCCGTTTTGTTCAACTCCCTTCCATTGATTCATCTGGAGGAATTTCGCCTATTCTTGTCGTAAATCTCCAGGTATGTGTCTACCCTTGACATTTTCTGTTGATACTTAGAGTGAATTTCTGAAAATGGGAAAACTAGAATATGGAATTGCATATAATGATCTTATTCTTCTTCCAAGTATTTTTTGAAGTATTATTCTCTGTCATCACAATCTTGTTTTTGCTTTTCTTTTTTCATTTTTGGTTGAAGAAAATGGATCTTTGATTAGGTCTAAGCTTTTCTGGCTGAAATATCGTCTCAATTTGACATTCCTCCTTTTCATGTAACTTCCTTAGGTCCCACTCTATCCTGCAGCAATTTTTCAAAATGAATATAATGGAGAGGGGGTTAGTTTTGTTTTCTACTTTAAGCTTTCTGAGGATCATTTGAAGGAACTTCCGACTCAATTTCAACAAAATATCAAGGTAAGGTGGATGGAATTTAGCCTATTGCAACTCAAGCTTACCTTTTATTCTTGAAATTGGGAACATTTTGCGGTTCCAATATTCATCCTTGTGGCTAGATACTCATTGTTTTTTCATGCATCAATTGTCACACGTTGTTTCATAACAAGAATCTAATTTTCATTTTTCTGCCCTTTCTGATACAGAGGATGGTTGACGGTGAGATAGAGAAAATCAAAAGCTTCCCTCTAGATACAAATGCACCTTTCAGGGAGAGATTAAAGATTCTGGGCCGAGTGATGAACGTAGAAGATCTCAATTTGAATGCAGCTGAGAAGAAGCTTATGAACACTTACAATGAAAAGCCTGTTCTTTCACGTCCTCAACATGAATTTTACTTAGTAAGTTTGCCTAAAAAACCGCAAAAAATTTTAGCTTCAGTGTTTCATTTTCCATACTGTTGCAGGAGGTCTCCATTTTAAGTTGTTAATAAATTATTTATTCAAAGAGCTTCACTTAACTGTTTAGCTCCAACCTGATGATGTTTTTGTGGTACTCCTTATTACGTATTTAACTGAAATGAAAGGTTATGCAAATTCTTGCAGGGAGAGAACTACTTCGAGATTGATTTGGACATACACAGATTCAGCTATATCGCTAGAAAGGGTTTTGAAGCATTTCAAGACAGAATGAAGAACTGTGTTTTTGATTTTGGTCTAACAATTCAGGTAAGCGTCTAAATCCTTCACAAGTCAGGCTTTACCTTTACCTCTTGAGGTCCATTTCTTACAATTTAGATGTTGAATAATACGATGCAGGGAAACAAGGCTGAAGATTTACCGGAGTGTATGCTGTGTTGTATAAGATTGAATGAAATAGATTATCATAATTATAACCAACTGGGCACTTGAATTAACAGAACCCACTGGCTGGAGTGTATGTTGTGTTGTATAAGATTGAATGAAATGGATTATCGTAATTATAACCAACTGGGCACTTGAATTAGCAGAACCCGCTGAGCTGCAATGTGCGAAGAACTGTACCTTTTACCAGCTTAATACCCTCAAATTTTTATCCTGATTCATGCTAATTTTTAAATTGTACAGCACTGAATTTTTTTTTTTTTTCAATTTGAGTGTACAGATATGTTGAATCGAATTACAAAAGTTGTTTGTGTCTTTTGGTTTCATACATGACACTGAATTCGATTATCTTGCATATTGAATACCCGCATGCACCAAATTATGCTTGATCGTATGAATCATGAAAAAGAATCAATGTAAACAATAATAATTCAACATTCAACGAACCAACAATAATTCAACCCGATATTTGTAAACAGAAACATTAACCTATCCTTCTCCAAATGTTCCAAAGAACTAAGATTGAATGCCGAGGCATCCTAGGTTGGATAAAACAAAGAGAAGAAGAGATTGGATGCTGACAAAACCAAGAATGGTAATGTGGGAACAAATTACGGAAATGAATTTCCCATTGGCTACGATGTTGGAGAACCCGCACATCGCCGGAACATAGCACCAAGAGAACACTTTTGAACTTTATTATTTCGTGATTCAGAATGCCCTCCTCTGCCAATGGCATAATTTACCTCCGATTCGGATGCAGTTGTCGTTGAGGCATTAGGAGAAGGATTTGAATGATCATCAATTTCGTCGTTGGTGATTCCATTTTCTTGAAATTTTTCATGATCGACCCCATCAGCCTCCTCCTGTCCACAACTGAACTTTATCTCACGTCCGGGAACCCTGTTGTCCCAAATCCGACCAGAAGATCCCTGTCGCCGAAATGAATACGATGATCTCTGTAGTGTACTCATGGGTTCACCATTGGAATTTGCCTATTTCCTATATTTCTCTTTATTCATATCCATATTCTATTTCTTCTGGTATCTTTTTTTCCTTTTTTGGCATCTTTTATTCAACTATTCTAACGGTATGTTCCATTTCTTCTGGTTTCTTTTTTCCCTGTTTTTTTGCATCTTTTTTTTCAACTAATTTAACGGGTTATAGTCTTTTATATTGTCTTTTTTTTTTTTTCATTTTGCGGTTGGCAGTTTATTTTGGTTCGTTTATTTGTCACCTGGAACTTACAAGTCTAGAAGTTTTGCCATGTTTGGCTGGCTCTATTTAATTCTTGTGGGCAGTGGTTTACGCATGCTTTGGGAATGGAATGGATTTAGTCATCACGCAGATCAAGCTTCTGCTCAATTTCTTTACGAGTTTTAGTCTTTTAGAACGCAGTTTATTCGTGTGCCAACACGTGTCAAATTCTACTCTTTTTTTTTTTTTTCCAATTATCTAGTCCACAGTGAAAATTTCATTAAATTTTGTTACACTTAAGTAGAGTTTAAAATCACAGTGAAAATATATAACTAATGATGTGAATCAATTAGTGATAGATACGTGTAGGTAATTGATCCCATTATCTGATATATGTTTATCACCAATTAGTTTATATAGCTTTATGTTTTTACTGAAATTTTTCACTCTGTATATCGTGAATATGTTTCCAGCATTAGGGCATATGTGATGTGACACTAGGAAAACAATTTCCCCTGCAGGGGCAAAAGACTTGGTTCTGGTTGCAAATTCAGGCAATTTATTTCATCTGTTTTCACTGCTCTGACATAAAAGTATACATCAACATATAAAATTGGTTTAGAATCTCCAAACTCTAAAAATTATGATAAGTCGATCTTTGGTTCACATAACCCACAACTTCTTGATTATTTGCAAGCCAACAATATTTATTTTAGTAACAGCAATTAATTGTAGTTCAAATTAGTCAGTAATCGCAGTAAGCATCCAAAAGTTCAGGAAATTCCAGCTGCATCTGGCTGTCACGAGCCAAAATGGACTCCACAAATGAATCAGCAGCTGATGAAGAAGCTTCCATGGGGTACATTGGTTGAACTTCAGATTTTTGCTCATAACAAGACATGGCAGCCTTTTTATTTCGACTGTCAATCAAATCATTTTGAGCTTTGCGGGTAAAACTGTGAACTAGAGCAGGCTGGAATTTGCAATCATCTTCTTTTTGTTCTACATCTGAGGACAGAAAATGGTCGATGGATTCGTTCCAAGTAGGAGGAGGAGGAGAGGTTGGTGTCAAATGCATGAGAGATTGAGAACCAAAATGCATGATCCCACTTGAAGATGATGCAGATGAAGTTGAAGATGAGATTTCATTTAGAAAATGTGTTTGAACAAATTCTTGATTGTTGCATTGGAACTGAGATGCTGTCTCATTTAAGAACTTGCCACCAAGTGGCTGATCATCATATCGCTCCATTATTTGGAGGTTGCCAATGTTGGCATTTGAAACTTCATTATTGAGTAAAATGGGATCTGATTTCAGCATTGGCTCAGTGCCCACAACTGCAGTTTGGTTTCTGATGTTTGGGAGGCCACTCAGTTTTCCAAACTCGGTAAAAATCTGAGAGAAGGGCTTATGAGTTACAGGATCTATGCCCATGTTGAAGAGTTTTTTCTTCAGCTTAGTATTCCAGTAGTTCTTCACGTCATTGTCTGTTCTCCCTGGTAGTTGCTGTGCTATGAGAGACCACCTACAGCACAGAAGCATTGTAATTTTATTTTTTTTAGATTTGCAATCTCTGCTTCCTCTGATGTTGCCTCCGAAATCAGCAGAGAAAACCAACAAATTTTCCACGATAAACAGTTGAATACCTCATGGAAGAAGTATGGTCATTTCCACCAAAAAAAAGGAAAGAAAAGAAAACTGAACTATGCATAATCAATGAGAAAAATACAAGTCACACATTTTTAATTTAGGAAGCAGCTAAAATGGTGCAGTTATTCTATTAATGGATAATGAAACTTGCCTGCTACCTATGGTTCTGTGAAGTTCAAGAATGCATTCTTCCTCTTCAGGCGTGAAATTGTCATGCTTAAGATCAGGCCGCAGATAATTCGTCCATCTCAGCCTACAGCTCTTCCCACATCTATTGAGTCCTTCAAAACTCACCCAAACACGGTAAATACAGAGATAATTCATGTATAGACACAGATAATGAGTTGGTTTCAATGATTTACCAGCTTTCTGTGGAACCAATGTCCAGTTGCCAATTCCATGACGGGATACGTATGCAAGAATCTTGGCATCTTCCTCAGCTGTCCAAGGGCCTCTCTTGACATTTGCTTTATCACAGCAAGGAGGTCTTCCCATCAGAAGATCATGGAAAGGTTTCGGTTGTGTGTGTGTGTTTGTTTTAGAGGGGAAGATGGATGGAATGGATGATTGATGTAATGGTGATGCAATTACACAGCTTCACAAAGTACGTTTCCAGACGATCATTTAACAATTAAGAGGGCATGAAATGCATGTAAACTTGGCTCCCATTTAACAACTTCTGCATGATTTTCACAAACAAAAAACATTTTGACGTGACATGAAAAACAATGCCCACCTCCCTCTCTGCCTGCACACCACACCCCCCTTGGCTCCATGACCACTATTATGTTGGGGTTCAATAGTTTGCCATTTCACTAAACTGATATGGATTTCACTTGGGTCTTGGTAACAGAATAATTTTCTGTTCTAATCCAGACATCACTAACGCATTTTTGTTTTGCAATAACTTAAAACATCTGCGTCTGTCACGTTCATTCTTCTTAATAAGCCAGCGGAATTAAACTAGAATAAAATACAAACACCAAAATGAACAAGGAAAGTTTGGGGGAAAAAACTCAAAAAGGGAATTAGAAAGTCAAATGGACTGCAAACTCAATTCGTCCAAAAACAAATACATCAGCCAAATTTATAGGTTTATAAGTTCACTTCTCGATCTATCATCTATGTCGACAACCTGTACAGTCTGAGTGCATTGAAATTGGTATGTAATATCCCACAATGTTAAGAAATGTCCCCCAACAATACTTGTCCACCAGGAATTCAGATGGTCCAAGGAAAACTAAAATAATCAAAACCAAAAGGAGGCTTCAACTAAACATATTTGAACATGCTGGACCAATATTGGTCCCATCCCCAGTGTCATCAATTGATAAAGTGAGAAATAGTTTTCTATACGGCTATGAGAAATATCTATAACAGTTAAGCCAAAAAGTTTGATGTACTCATTTTGTCCAATGACTCCGATGCATATACCAAGGACAAAAACAATCCCTCCCTTCTATAACAGTCAAACTGACGTCTAGGTAGAGCACAAGGAGTCTGAATGTTATATACAACAAAGTATAAAATTGATAGATTCCAACCACAATTCAGGATGATAATTCCTACTATGAGCACACTTTGCAGCTCTTCCTACAATAACCTAGAACTTCCTCTGACCCCACCATGTATACAGGATTCTTTTTACATTCACCAGACTTCGCCCACTGGGGGCAATTTGGATCCTTATCAACACAATCATCACCAGTGACAGGCAACTCGAAAGACCTCACGTGAATCCACTTTGTAGCAGACCACTTCTCACCTTGGATTACAGGACAGCTACCGTGCAAGCTTAAAGGGTCGGTCGTAGCATCGGGATGTAGACTGAAAAACAGCAGTGCATCACCTTTCATGGGTTTTACTGCAAAAGAAGTCATCTGAGACTTTTAGAAGTAGAAGATAAAATATAAACAAGGACCTTCATACCACCGAAGTACCAGTCAGACTACAAAATCTGAGTTCCAAATTAATATGCATACACACATACCGGCCTAAAAAAAATGCATAAAGACACCTACATGATATGCATTCAAGTCTTCTCCAATTCCTTCCAAAACGCTTCATACACGCACTCAAGTAAATGACTAATACAAAATTTTACATATCTAAAAATGTAAATACTCGAATATGCAGACATGAGAATACATTTTCTAATTGATAGACACATTTGAAGAGGCACGCATAAGTCTACATAAATAAGACTATCTCCCCTAAAGCAATACAATTTCAAGTTATTTCAGGAAGAAGACCAATACATCATAAAACCATAAACTAAATGAAGAAGTGAAACAAGTCTATCAGATGCTTGCTAAATTTCACAATTAAGCTTACCAGCATAGCCATTTTTAGCACAATCAGACCAATCATCACCCTTTGCTTGAGTGTCTTTTTCCTGAAAGTTTAAGGAGAGCAGGAGACAGAGTAAAGAAATTTGAAAAGTACACATAAGAATGAAGAAGAATAAGAAAAGAAAAAAGGGGGGAAAAAAGAAGATCCACATTTTAACTACCTCTGAACTAGGGAAAACTGTTTCTCCGCCCTCATCAACCTCTGACAAATACATAAGCACAGTAGCTACTCTATGACCGCCCAATTTCTGATTTTCCTTGTCATGAAAATAATCAAAATGCGGCTCATACTTTTGTCCATGCTCGTAATGTAGTATTTGCATAGCTTCTCCATTCTCTGGATGCCAAATTCAGCAAAGCAATGAAAATTCTAGTTTCTTAACTTAATGAAGAAGACTGTCCATAATCAATTACTCCAAATTAGTAAATTACCTGCAGGAAGAAAGGTCCATGCAGCAATCCTGGCCTCGATATCTGCAACAATTTCATCCTAATTTGGATATGAAGAGAAAGATTCATTTTGATAGCCAAACTAGTTAAGCTTTAGTAATTACTGTGCACCATACTAACCAGGATAAACTGGCAATTTACAAAACATGTAAAAAGAGATGCAAGTAAAGCGAATCTATATGAGTTCAGAATGTTTCTAAAGATTAAATAATCAACCAAATTTCAGAAAAAGAAAACTTATAGCCTAGCTACCATCACAAAAAAGTACCAGAAGGGTTTTCAGGATGTAAATATGGAAATTTATTTTTGAAAAACTACCTAAAAATATTACTAAACCTTATCTGGAAAGTAAAAATTGTAGAGTTACAAAAAAAAATGCAAGATGGCTAAGAGCTAATGATACAGCCATATTATAAAAACACAATACCCAAGTTGAAAGCTCTAATCCACAGATGAATTGAATAAAATGGGTGGTTCAAGGGCATCCTCCTTTATCATTAGTGCGAAAACCTTACACAAGCCAGATCCAGGACCAGTGTTCATAATGGCCCCAATAATAAGATTCAAGACAATATAGAAATGTCTTTAGTGCTCCAAGCAAGCACAATAATACATCAACAGCAAGACAAGTTTGCTAAAATTAAATATAATGGCAACCTAAAACTAAAAACTTGTAACCCTCCCCTGCTGCACAGATTTCAAAAACCTTTTGCCAACACCCCTTCCCACTTCTTTACCTCTCACACAAATTGCAAGGACAAAGCATGATGGTTGACGTAACTGATTTCAAATGGTACACACTGATTTAAGACATCAATGTATTTCAGTTATCTACTATTGACTACGTTTTAAGACAAACAAGGTAGCCCAACAACACTTTCAAATGCCAAGAAGACATTTCTAAAGACACATGTAACATAAAGTTCTCTTCTTCCCACCTCACCTTTCAGATGCAAGTAGTTCGACATTTACTACATAAGTAGGAAGGATTCGTAATATAGCATACCAGAAAGCTGAACCAAACTAATAATGCTACTCATTTTGACCATCTACTTCTAAACACAAACTAAGTCGAATGGAATGAGTTCAACTATGAATTACAGACATTAGTCAATCAAATAAAGAATAAGCCAAAAAAATGAGAATTGCTGACCTGACGTTTCTTAAGGAACATGCCAGAACTCGTCCGCACTTCGCTCTCTATGCTCTTACCAGAATCATTGTCAGCCACCATGGATTTCTCCATCTTATCTTTAGCCTACTCGCCCACAATAAACCAAACATAGATCAAGTCAGAGGAGTTCTTTTTATAATTTTCCCTCGAAAACAATTTTTCAAATAGAGAAACTGAACATCATGATCAAAATTTCACGTAGATGTAAGGCACAAATAACAGAATTCCCACACCTATTTTACACCATGAATTTGAAAAAACTCTCTCACTGTCCCACATTTTACTAAGAAATCGATGTCAGCAAACCCTAGACATACACTCCAATGAAATAGACAATCAAAAGTATTTCCAAATTAAAAGAAAGGCCATAAAGGCTAACCAGAGTGACGAGATGATCACACTCCTCATTTGTTAAGAATCCCCTATATATAAAAGCCCTGCAAAATTTGACAACCATCACATAAATATCCCATCAAATTTCAAATCTTTTTTTGCACATCCTAACAAAAAGAGAGGAAGAGGAAGAGAACAAAACACCTTGGTCGCCAAGAGATTTGGGCAACACGCGATGGATCGACGGTAGCCGATGGCGCACCCGTCTTCAATTTGAGGACCGACCCATTTCTGATAAATATTATTACATAAAAGAAATGAAAGCAAAGAAAATCAGGCACTTCATTTCATCTGCATTATTGAATGATAACAGAGAAACCAAAAAAAAAAAAAAAAAAAAGATTACGTTTT
Organism: Ophiorrhiza pumila; assembly: GCA_016586305.1. Lineage (NCBI taxonomy): Eukaryota > Viridiplantae > Streptophyta > Magnoliopsida > Gentianales > Rubiaceae > Ophiorrhiza > Ophiorrhiza pumila. The sequence goes on from BLIW01000007.1 coordinate 1,893,952, forward strand.
TTTTCCTCCACTACGCCATCCGGATGATTGGGCAGCCGAGATAGACAGATCAGAGAGAATCAACGACAAACACAACGATAACAACACAAAACCTCGATATTCCATTAAAAAAAAAAAACGGGTTTCTACCAAAATCTTGAATGGAAAAAAATGAGAATTCAGACACACAAGATGTGTGTCAGCCGAATTATGTTAATTTCGTAATAGAAGTCGATTCAAAATTGAAGCAGCAAGGCAACTGGGCTTGGAAATAAATTTAGTCTTGTTTGGAATTGGACCTCTTCTCTTCTCCACACACACACACACACACACTCTCTCTCTCTCTCTCTCACAATGCATTACAGTTACCTTACTCTTGTGACTTGTATCAGGACGACTTTTCAGTGGTTTTGGAAATTCAATGGGAATGCCCACCGTATTAATTTATCGTTTGGATTTTATAGTGCGAAAGCGTTTTTTTCACTGGCAGAGAGGAAAACTCCTTAATATCTAAAATCTAAAGTGAAACTGTACGTATTTTTGATATGTCAGGTTACTAACACTACAACTCCGTGTTTTCAGTCCAAGCTGGGTACCCGGGCCAATCTTCAGTCATTGGTCACCAAGTCACACACCTCCCCACCCGAAGTGTTGACGATGCTCCTCCGAGGAATACTCCGAGGAATTCCGACCCCACACGGCCTCACTCCTAAGCACAAGCCACCATAATTTTTCTTCCATAGCAGTCCCCGAAGGAACTTAGAGCATTTCACAAATACTCCTTCTTCACCCATTTAAATGGGTGAAGATTGGTCCAGGTGGGATTCCAACCAGGGTGGAATCCCACCTGTGATACCAGTGAGCCAAGCTCAACCGGTAAACTGTACGTATTTTAGTTGTTCTGGAAGGTTCTTTGTTATATGCCCAAACAAAAACATCAACGGAAGATACGTGGTGGGAGCCAAATAAAATGAAAAACAGAAAAATAATAAAATAAAAGGGAAAAGTGAAAATCGAAACTATATGGAAAAAAATAAACAAACAAATAAATAAACGGAATATTGGGTATCTATTATTGCTCCATTTCATATTATTCATTGAATAATTTCTTTGTCTCTGCTGCGACTTTTCTGTTTTGAGATTACGATAGCTGAAAGTAAGAAAAACAATTTATAGTAAGTAATAGTTTGAGGCCAATTTTCTACTCTACTGTATGTTATAGGACCACGCTTTCAATACCCTATTTAATTGTGCTGACCACTCATCTTGTAAAAACATTAATTATCATTCTCATAAAACTTACCTAATCTAATTTGACCAACTCCTAAATATCTCATATAGTCTCGAGATTTACCAAATGAATTTCACTTTAACGTATAAAATTTTAAAAAACATCACGTGAAAAAATTTCACAAGAGTTTTTAAGTAAAATTATTGGCTAAAATAAATTTTGCGAAGGTTGTTGCGTGTGTCTTTGCTAATCATGGTATCAATTCACACATGTTTTTTTTTTCTTGAAAAAGAAAGCTATTATCTTATAATTCTTATTCATCTTATAGAGAGACAATAAAAGCATCGTTTTAGCCGTGGGCCGCGGGCCTTAACATGATGCCGACCCTTTTGGATGAACGGAGAGTTTTGAATGACTGTGAGGCTGTACAGTACAGCCCGAGTAAAAAGACTCCAAGTTTACCACTTGCGTGCAAATCTCCAATTTTTAAGTACATCCCACGTATTTTTTATGCATCCATATAAAATTAACAAACTCAGAAAAACTCTTATCAGACTATTTCATATAATACGTGGTACGTGAATTATAATTTATATTTTAATAAACTAATTTTTTATACGTTATATATTAATATTTTATATTTTATACACTAATTTTTTATACTTTAAATTGAAATTCTTACGTATTCATGGGACGCAATGTCCAATTTACAAAACTTTTATACTCTTATAATCTTATTCAAGGGACGCAATGTACTATTTCTAAGGTGATCTTGCCCCCATTTCTCATGACTCATATGCACAGAATATTGGAGGAGAAACATAGGAGTTGGGACTAATGATTAGAGACTTTTTTCTGTGGTTTTGTACAATTTGCATTTTCTAGCCGCCCATGATCATTTTAGCTGCAAGTTTAGACCGTCCCATCATTTCCAGCCAAAGCCCTGTACTTATCCTTCCTAGTGAAGCTGGTACATTCGTATGAAAGAGTTGAGGCAATCATCCTTTGTATATAGTTGGCAACATCATGGCTTGACTTTCCGGCACCACAAGTCAGCTGTTGGGGTAATTTGTTCAGAAATGTTACTTCATAAACAGGGTTAGGATTCATGAAAAAGTAGAAGGGGTCCAATCCTTTCCAGCCTCTAGCAGTGCTCCCATGAAACATGCTCATTCTGTTGTTCATAGCCACGGGGACTAGCTCATCTGTTAATTCAGCAAACAATGCTGAAAATCTTAGTAAAAACGGTTCCCTGCAAGTTGTCCCTTCGGGGCATATTGCCAAGTCGCCATCTTGTAAGAGATTCTTGATCATTTTAGCATCCTTGACGCGATCGCGGTTTAGCCTTACTGTTTTGATGGGGGAAATGATCTCTGAGAGGCGCGAAAGCGAGTATGTGACAGCTGGGATTGGACGACCGAGAGCGGTGGAAAGAAAGATTGGATCAAGAAGAGTTCGATGCGAGCAAATAAATAGGACACCAGTTTGACCCAAGGATTTTTGTGCTGCTGGAGGTGGGGTTCCTTTGATAATGACTCGGACTCCAAGCGCCCTGAAAGCGTAATAGACTAGTGGCATTGGCAGGAGAGCCCCGGCAGCAATGCGCAAGCAGGCCAAGGGGAAACCCACCGGAATCCAGAGAATGGTCAGAAGTGCCAACAATGGACTTGGTTTCTGGACAAGCCTCCCATCGTGGAAAATTAATGGTTTTGGCAACTTGTCATGGCTCACTGGCTGGACTTGAGGCTTTGCTGGAACAATGTAGCTTTCCTGCATAAATGTCAAGATTGACGGTCTTAGTAATTCAGAATCTTACGTACATAAGGGATTATGAAATTGATATAGTAGGACTTATCAGGGGGTTTTCTCTGTTTAATTTAGTAAAAAGTGTAGTAATTGAAAAAACCTTGCAAAGATTCATGAATGGGAAATCAGTCTTCCGATCACCAATTCCAATTTCGGGAGTTGATGTAGCATCAAACACCTTTTGTAGTGCGTCGGCCTTGTTTTTGCCGACAAGAACGCCAGGGCCATCTACTAATCCTGTAGCTCTACCCTTGTAGGTTGATATCTCTGTTCCCAGAACCACATCTGCACCTAAATAATCCACGAGAAAGGCCTCCACCATAATCCTAGGATTTGCTGTTAGTACGCATCTTTTCCCACAAGATGAAAAGACCCGCCATGATTCTGGATGTAAGTCGCTGGAATAAAACTTGGGTAAGACAGCACGTGCCACGGACTCTATTGCTGAGACCTTCATCCCAGCGAATGTCACGAATATCAGTACACGAATTCCTGCTGATTCTGAGATGAAATAGTACAAGAATCCTGCTATAGGAGAGGCCAGAAGTAAAAAGAGAAGCCGAATAATCCCACCAGCTTCAAACGCAACAAGTGCAAAATACGGGAATGAGCTACTTCCTATGAGCAATGTTCCATCCATATCAGCCACTACAGTATGGTTTTCGCGTCCAGTAGATTCACAATGTTCTATAGTTGGGAATTGAGTAGGAGTATGTGTATCTGTGTTGGCCATTGCTATTTGCCAAGGACTAGCGATAATGCTGCTTTGATGGACCTAATTAGTTGGAGTTTGTGTTATATATAGAGGGACTACAGGCAAGAAGAGGGTATATTTTGATTTCATAAAACTAGATGGGACAAACTTAGCGCTTATGAGAACAATGGAGAAGACAACAATTACAATGTTTTGTTTGGAATGTGTTGGAGTCACCAAGAGGGTTGATTTGTTTTCTTTGAATATTTTGATTCATGTCGTTTAGTTTTCCAGCTACAAGAAGATCACAGATTAGTTGCAAGTGGCGACTTCGCATGTTCTTGGAGTCTGCCTTTAGCATCTCTTCCTACAGACAAAGAGATCATAACTGTTTTCCTTGCTGTGGTCCGTTGGGATGCAATTTACCCAGTCCTGTTCAAATTAATTGCCAGGTTTTGCAATTAGCATATGAAAAATTATACAACTCCATCCAGCTTCCAATTAAGTCCAAGATCTCTGGTGTCTATTATGTGGCTCAATTGTTGTATTGCCATTAGTCATTAGAGGCATAGTCAAGATCGCTGGTGTTTGTCCGGTTGTTGATGATTCAACAGTTTGACTTTAATATTTCTGATTATCGTGCTTTACTATGCCCGTTCGAACATCCCACGATTGTTCATTTGTGAAAGAAGTTGATCATCGATAATGGGAATAGCAGAGATATTAGGAGTTGTTATTTCTAATTAAAGGGGTAATGTAGATTCTGTAATTCCAAATCTGAGAAACGAATGAGAATGAAAGACCCTTTGGTTTGAACGTGAGAAGATTGTGGGGCGATCAAAAACAAGCACACTTTCAGTTTCAGGCGTCATATACAATGATGTAGATTCAAGAATTTGATTTCTTTCTGGTATTGAAAGGAAGGGAACGCACTTTCCATTCATATAATAAAACCTGCAAAAAGGGACGGGACATTTGTTGCTTGTAGCGCGGTGATAATATCCATTTGATTTTAACTTAGAAAATCCGCAGAGAAATTGACTCAAGCTCATAGAACATTCTCTTACAAGTGAATTGGTGGAATCTAAAATGTCATTAATGAAAGATTCAACTTGCAACATGAAGTAGGTTGGACAAAATACTACTCTTTTTTACTCTCTCTCGTGTTAGGAAACTAAAACTTAGTATTACAAGGGGCAATAAATTAAATCTTCTGTATAACTTTTGTGTAAACTTTCTCTATCAGTTTATAATGTGTATTTAACAGTTATCCTTAGGGTTCACTTGTCATATTTAACATTTATCCTTAGTATTCAACTTGATAGTGTTTTAGTATTATCTAAAATTATATTTGTCATATTTATTTATATAGAGTTTTAGTATTATATAGAGCAATACAGAAATTGATAAACTAAAGCCATTTTCCATGGCATTGATAGATTAGTTTTCTTATTCTAATTTTAGTCTCTTTCGCCATAACTTTTGTTTGTTTCTCTACCTCTTGGATGTTTTATAACTTTATTCATTCATCTTCCTTGTATATCTTTTTGTGGGCTTAAGGGTCAATGAAAGGAATATCTTATTCTTCATCTTTGCAGCTTTCTTGGTTGTCTTAATGCAATACAAACCCCACAAGGCTCTAGAAAATAGCTCTGATTCCGGGATATCCTCTTATTGTAGGTTGCAAAATGAACAGTCAACAGAATTAACTTATCTTCTATTAACAAAAGGGTATTCGAGGTTAAAGTTTGAGCGGAAAAACAGCATCAAGAACGCTGGACTTTGATGAACAAGTTCATAACGATGATTTAAACCTAAAATGGAATGATTATTAAGTTAATCTTTTGGAATGTCACGATATTATATTGGGTACAGTACTATTTATCAAAGTTTGAATCGAGACTGGAATACAGCTCAAAGAAATGACAGTAGTAGCAGCTGGGAATTGACAATAGCAAATCACGCGGATGCCTAAAGGCTAAAGCAGAGAAAGCTAGAAAGGAAGCATTCTCTGAAGAAAAGCCTGCTTCCTCAAGAATAAAATGTCACCAACAACATTTTTGAGCAGCAGAATCGCTTAAATTTTGATTCAGAAAAGTCACAAATATAAACTGTTATTAACAAATGCTAATGGGATTATCGTTCAACTTTGTCGCGACAGCTTTTTCATGGTGTGTGATTGTATCAAATGTTCTTTTCCTTTTCTTTTTTTTGTATACTGGGATAGTTAAACAAACTCTCTTGATTCCAGACATGCACTAAATACGGAATAAAAGCTCTGAGAGCCTGCGAGGCGATTGACTATAATCTTCAGGATTCAGGACAGGGCCACAGAGAAAAAGATTCCTTTGCTACCAATTCTTAAAAAGTTGATTCTGTGGCTCTATGTTGTTGAGAGACCAAAAAAAAAAGTGGCAAGAGATTCGGAAGACCTCCATGCTCCTCAGTGTCCTCGCCCATCCTAGAAAACAGAAGTTGCTGCTTGTTTTTTTTTTTTGTTGTTGTTGATATAGTGATCGTTTTTAAAAACAGTAGCCAAGTGAAACGAACAAGAAAACTTTTTTCATTAACGATGCCTGAAGTAGAACAATGATACTCAGACGCAAGAAAAAAACAAAAAAACTGGTAAAGAACAAAGAAAGTTACATTGATAATATAGATACAAATTAGTAAGAAAAAATGTTCTGCTTTTTCCAGGCTTAGTTAAGCTGATTAAAAAAACTCAAAATCTAGGTAAGGACCTGATGACCTATCTGAGTCGGAATTTCCTTTGTCATTTGAAGAAGCCATGGATGATTTCAGTGTTTGATTGGAAAATGCCAAATCTACAGGTTTAGGAATTTCTGGAGGTTGGTTACTGCGGATGAGAGCCCAGTTCACACCCTGAAAGAATGGATGTTGTTTTATCTCCGTGGCTCCTCTTTTATATCCTAATCTTTTTTGAGGGTCCTTCACAAGCAAACCACGGATCAAATCTTTTGCAGCAAAACTAGCAGTGGAACTCTCAGGAAACTTTAAGGGCTGGCCAACAACATTAAATAATGTTTCCCTGTTCCCATTGCCCTTAAAAGGAGTCTTCCCATGAAGCAATTCGTACAAAAAAATACCAAATGTCCACCAATCAACGGCGCTCCCATGACCATCTCCTCTAATTATTTCAGGGGCTAAGTATTCGTGTGTCCCAACGAATGACATGGATCGTGCTGCGGTCGGCTCTGCAATGAGCACCGGAAGTGAACCTGAAGTAATCAAACTCAAAGCCGTGCATTCTCCTCTCATTTTTAATGTTTTGGAGTTGAATAGACGAGGCCTCAAACAAGAAGGTTGGAAACAAGAAGGCTCTACACAAACTGGTAATTTGCATGCTGGATCAATGCATGATGGCTGGACACAGTAGGATGAAATCGTACAAGATGGCTCATTGCTGGAAGTTACCAGGGTTGGACTGACGCAGCATCTTAATGATAAATCAAAATCTGACAGCATTATATGACCATCTTCCCTAACCATCACATTTTCAGGCTTCAAATCCCTATACACCACTCCCATCATGTGCAAATACTCCAAGGCCAGGAGCACTTCTGAAGCATAAAACCTGCCAACCAAAAAGCAAAAAATTTTAATGGAATATCTAGAATTTACATGCGACGCATTGAAAAACAGGAAACCTTCTTAACCCACAGTTAACTTGAATTATCAAGCATGTCTTAGTCAACCTAAAAATGTCTTGAAATGGTTAATAAAGCCAGAAGTAAGCAAAAATTGATATGATCTTATGCATTGCTGATCCATAATCCCTGTTGTAAAACTTCTCAGCAACATTTTGATGCGATCTTGTCAAGACAAAATAGTGCTACTCATGTACTTATTTAGTTAAAAACTTACGAAGGTGATAAATGGAATGGAACAGTAAAATTCAAGCAAAAAAAGGAGATACGCGGCCTTCAAGTAAACTGAAGAGAAAGCAGAGATGAACAGAAGACAATCAATAATAATTAAAGGTTCAACTTTCAGAATCAATCCGCTACTGAGATATAGCTCATTAATTGGTGGCTGCAAGTATATAATAATACTTTATAATACTCGCAACTAAGCATTGAGCATCCCTTTTTTTTGTAAAACAACAGTAATAGCTAATTGTAGAGCATACAAAAAATAAAAAAGTAATGAAGATCTAATTAGTTTTGCCATAGCTTTGCAACGAATGGCCGACATCGTTGCATGCTTTGTAAAGCATAACACATTAATTTGAACGTAACGTTGCAAAGAAGAGCTAACCTTGCTGCTTGTTCTGTAAAATGCCTGCCCGGTTGGCGCTGCCTAAGGAGATGCAGATCCCCGCCACTGCAAAATTCCATGAGCAAGCAAGAAAATTTTTCTGTTTCAAAATGCGAATAAAGGGTTGGTAGAAATGGATGATCTAATAAGCCCAAAATTTCCCTCTCAGTCTGAGCTCTCACCAATTTCTTCCTCCCAGCTAACATCCCTTTATCCATTACTTTCATGGCAAACATACATTTCATCGTCCCTCTTAACTCTGCCAAGTAAACGCTCCCAATATCCCCAAACCCCAACTTCTTCAACAGCCTGAAATGCCCCAAACTCAACCGACCATCCTTTGCCAAAACACATTGTATTGCATCCCACCGGATATCGTTACCTTTATGAGGTTTCGACGGGCAATAGCTTCTAAAACTATCCTCATTTACGTCTACACTGTCACAGTAACTAGTGGAACTCAAGCTACTCTTCTCACTTTCGACGCATTCCTCACCTTTATTCATTTCAACATCTACACAATCCACTTCTTTATCTCCAAGTTCGTAGTCGCTCAATTTACTTCCCAAGCTAGTTGTACCAGACCCCGTGATAGTACTACCACTGAGCTCCATACTGGTACTACTATTGATACTGAGTTCTTGAAAACTGAACTTCACAGCATTGGCATTACTATCTATGCTGCCAATATTGATTAGTTTGCTCATGATTGTAGGGATAAAAGATTTACGTTTGAGGAAATGCTGGTGAGAGCAATATCAAATATGTTGGTTTAAAGCAGAGCAAAGGGAGGGAAAATGGGAATATGGGTCAAATGGAGTTTTGGCGACGCCGAGGTGGTCAAAGACAGGCGGGGCGAGAGAGACTCGGGCGCCAAGTGAGGGCGAAGAGAATAAGGGTGAGCATAGGGAGTTAAAAAGGGTGGGCTTATTAACCGTTCAAATTTGAAATGATGCGTGGGTTTTGGTGAGATAACCAATGAGAGAATTGGGTTGCGGTTTGGGTCATCGAATAGGCTTTGCTCTGCGCTCAGAAATCTAACAGCTTGCAGACAAAAAACACTGGAGGCCCATATAATAAGGCGAGAGAGTGGGAGTTCCTAGGAACACAAAAAGCCTTTTAAATGGAGTATTATTATGCACAACCATACACTTTTATTGCCACCACACCAATCCCACGCATATCAATGATATCTTTTTTTTCTTAATTTCTTATTTAAGGATTTAATTACGAAAAGAGAATAATTATAGAATTTCAGCAAACCCCCTCTATTGATTATTAAAATTTAATGACCGTGATTGAATAAATAAAGGGTTTAAATTGATGCACTTCTTTAGTTTGAACGGTGAAATTACATTTTTTTTTACTTTGAAATTGAAATTTTGTATAACTTTAAAAGCCCAAAATAAAATTAGTTAACCCTACTTTACATATCATTCATTTTTTGTTTTATCCTCTTATTCATTTTATAAATATATCTTACGTATGTATCATAAATAAAATAGACATTGAAACATAAAATATTCATTACTTGTATTGGAAAACATGAAAATATAACATACACCTAAATTCCATTCAACTTTTACAGCCGTCTGTTTTGACAATCCAGAAACAATAATTATACTCTCTGAATCTTAATACATAATTCAAAAACATACAACAAAGAACTCTGTCACTACCAAAAAAAAAAAGTAGAAACATCTATGAACAAAATAAAATGGAGCATTTCAATGTTTCTACTTTGCTTTCTTTTTTTATTCGTGCGATTTCTGAATCATAACGCAAGAGTGACGGTAACATCATGCTTGAAGTCTTAAACTTGAGGGCTCTATTCAATTTTGGAGTGCCACCTCATTGTGCACTGTGGTCTTCTTTCACTAGAAAACATAAGGATCATCTGTCTGAAAAAGGATAGTACGTTAGCAACCCTTTACTTCACCTTAAAGACAGTAAATTTTTCAAACGTGGAGTATAATCCAAGAAGAACGGACATCCGGGCTAGCTCTATTATAAGTACAAACCTCAAAGTAATTAAATGTACTCCTTCTCCTTGTAGGAATAATCAGCATGAAGCTGTCCAACACATTTCTTGTTTGCTTTATCGTCTTGGTATGGCACCACATATCATCTGGTAATAATTCGTTTACTAAATTCTCTGTTTGTCTCGTGAATTTGTCTATAGTTCGAAATTAGGCAGTCATTTGGGCTGCAATACAAACATATAATCTATCTGTTATTTAATAATTGTCGTTTTAGCTCTTATTTTTTATTGTCAAATAAGTGCCATTTTACAAATTTCAGTGCAAAAAATCTAAAAACTTTCAATTTTACTCTTAGTATTATTTATCTATGTAATGTTATTTAAAAGAAGAGAGAGAAAATTATGAGTCCATATCCTATGTCCAATAGTTATCCAGTCCTATTCTGTCTAAAGTTTAAAACTACGTAGTTTCATTAAAAGTAGGGATTAAATGCATAAATATCATTAAAATTACTTTAAAATTATTAGACCCTAACCAAGAGATTAGTGAACCTAGTTTTAATTAGGACACAATAAGACAGACAAAATCTTGGACAGAAGATCTCGTGTCGAAAATTATGATTATAAATATGGATAAATAAGAGAATTTATCAATTTTCTTAATTAATATATACATATCTATAATGACACTTATTAGAAAACAGAGTGAGTATCTAGTTACTTGAAAATTTGGAAGTTCCAATAGGATATGTCACGATTTCAATGAAAAATATAAAATGAAAGAGCTGTGTCAAGTGTGAGTTTAACTGTCTAAATTTATGCATTTGGAACTATATATATGTTGTGACAATTTACATCAAAATACATACCAAGTTATATCTTTCTTTCTCTTTTTTTTTTTTTTTCTTGTTTGTCTTAAATTTCCTAATGCAGTTGTTGGGCTATCTATGAATCAATATTAATAAAGAAGTGAGTGAGGAATTTGTCATACTCCTTTTAAATCCTGGTTACACGGGCTGAAACTGAATGTACTCCACAGATAATGCAGTGGTTCAAGCATGCACATTTTACGTGAGCAACAAATGTTCCTTTCCAATATGGCCCGCCACTGCCCCTAATCAGGGCCATCCAGTGCTAGCAAATGGTGGCTTCTATCTTGCATCAGGGAAAACCCGGAGATTTCAGGCACCTGGAGATTGGAGCGGCCGAATATGGGCAAGAACAGGCTGTAATTTCGACTCCTCCAATCACATACCAGCCTGCGAAACAGGCGACTGTGACGGCCGCCTGGAATGCGGTGGAACAATAGGGCTTCCTCCGGCCACTCTAGTAGAATTTACACTGCAGGTTGACAAGAGCAAGCCCAGTTTTTATGATGTAAGTTTGGTCGATGGTTACAACCTTCCAGTTTCAGTGTCAACAAAACCTTCAGTGCCAAAATGCTCGATTGGAGGATGCTTGAAGGACATAAAGAGCTTGTGCCCTAAAGAACTTGAGGTCCTGAACAACAAAGGCCAAGTGGTGGCATGTAAAAGTGCATGCTTGGCTTTCAATCTGGACAATTTCTGTTGCAGAAATGAATACGGGAGCCCAGACAAGTGCAAGCCTAGCATCTACTCTAAATTGTTTAAGAATGCTTGTCCATCATATTATAGTTACGCATTTGATGTGCCTACTTCGTTGGTTAATTGTGCTTCCGACGAGTATGTGATCACTTTCTGCCCTGACAAATGGGGCGGCCCTCATCCTATGTCCGCATAGAAACTTACTACTAATAAAATTGCCAAATACCTAATTAAATTTTAATATGATATACCAGCCGCCATATATATTTTGTATCACTTTTTGTGTGACACTTTCTATAAGATTTTGAAGTGTACAATAACTCATCCCTTAAAATTAACTAATCATTGAATAAGATTTTAATTTTTTCTAAAACATGTGTCAATAAACAGAGTTATACACCAAATGATACAGAAAATTCAAAACCTATACAAGTTTCACAAGCATTCATTTATTTATTTCAGTTTTTCTGTTCTTGTTTGTTTTAAAAAAAAAGAAAAAGAAAAAGAAAAAAGGACGCTTATGCAGAATGGCCCAAGCCCATTTAATTAATTAAAACTTGTAAAGTGAAAATACTAATGGGTCTGCGATGTTTAATGTTCCACCTGGTATTTATAGCCCAAGCTCAATATCAAGTGGCAACCCAATAGCCAACCAACAGCATTAGGGTTATGAGGATAAAAGCTGCGGCGGGATTTAGGGTTTTAGATTAACATTCACTCCCAACCCAAGTATTGAGATATTTTTCATCTTTATAAAACTGGTAGAGATTCTGTGCTGCCAGTTAAGGTTCAGTGCTAAATTTCTGAAAAATCTCTTTTTCTCTAGTTTAACTCCGTGGACATGTTTGCATTAGTCAAATCATATATTGGCAGAATTTCAATCTTATCGAATCGAAATCAAGTGATGAGGAAAAAAAACTGCAACAATATGAAGCTTAAAGCTTAAATTCCATGATTCCTTGTATTTAAGTCTCTGATGATTTCGAAAGAGAGTCTCTTCCACTTATAGTTTTCTTTTGTTTTTTTGTTGAAAAGTTTTGGGGAAGGGGAGATGATGATACCCTATTTGGTCCGTGTTTCTGAATCCAAGTGTGATTGATAAACACAAGCACTCTCTGATACCCTCTTCCTTTTTCTTTTTTTCTTTTTTTGACAAAAATTAGTAATGTTAGTATGGGAAATTGGTGATAGATAGAGTGGCTCTGTGATTATGAAGCCCTAATTATGTGGCTGTATACGCTATTCTGATATCACAAATATGAGTGGATAATCCTTCTTGTGTATGAGAGCTACTAGGGTTTTCGTTTTTGCTATTTTTGTATAATGATTTTGGTTTTCCTTTTAGTTTTTTAAGCATACAAGTATTTTGTGGTTTACTGCGATGATGAATCATGAAACAAATTCACATGTCAGACTTCAGAGATTCCGATCCATGAGAATAAAATTTCATTTTTCCTGAGCAGACCATGATTTTTCGTATTTCATGTAATTGTAAAAACTTTTTATCTATTCATCTGTTTAAACAATTACTGATACTTTTTTTATTTTTTTTCCATTTGTTTGGCCATAAGTGAAGGAAGAGTCGATGAATTTGTCTAAACTTCATATAATTACTATTGAAAATGAAGAAAAGAATAAAGAAGAGGACAATAATTGCTAGTAGAATAGAAGCATTTGAGGGCAGAATAATGTGATTTGTAGTTGCGACATGCGAAATTCCATCATGAGGCAGAAGAATTGTGTGTGCTAAGTTTGTTGGTTCTAATAGGGAATGTAAAGTGAAAAAAATAGCATTTTTGTTTTTAAAGTTTAATTCATTATTCAGTTTGGTCTCATAAAATAAATTTAACTACACACCAATTACTTGCTCCAAGAAAATCAACCAAAGTCTCTATTACTGAAAGCTATTTTGAAGTGTTTTGGTTTTTTCTTATTAAAAAGCAAGCGTAGGTACATTGGATCCTCTCACTCAGTAAAATGGAGTGCCAACGTCTCGAGGTTTCAATGATTCCATCGATTAAAATTGTCATGTTTCTTGAACAATATCTCAAATAAGCTGAGATGCAAAACCCAAAGACCAAAACAAACAAATAAATAAAACTAATTACTCAGGATGCCGTTATAATCAAACAAAGATAAGAAATGTCCGTCTCTAATTGCCACAAAAAATTTTGAGAAAAACATTTACGGCACATGAACTCGTACCGCATACAAAAAAAGAATGGCTAATCAAAAAGCAGAAGAATTCTTGGATTATGAGTGTATACATCAAATATTGAGGCAGAACAGATGCAAAAATCATCGCTTACTCTCGCCCTCGCCTGCATCCAATGAAATGTTCACCTAACCATAACATAGGTGAAGCACTATGATGGAAATCCCCTTTACCACCTTCCTTCTCTTATGAATTATGATCATTTCTCTTGCAGAAAGTGCTCCATCAGCACCAAGGCAATGTACAACTCTAGCAAACATGGGAAACAGCAAACTTCTAAGATAGTATGGAGAGAGGAGAACGTTGGCCATAGGCAAATACCCAACCAGATCCATGGGACATAAGTACTCTGTGATTTGTTTCAACTCAATATCGGTCGTCGCCGTTGATCTTGAAGCCTAGAAGCTCTACACAGTCATATCCCTACCTGACTAACAGCTAGCCTTTTATGGTTGCAATTTCCTCAGTTGCTATAACAGTTTAATGCAAACGACTGACTTCTAAAACAGGATCTGGCTATATACACTGCCTTGGTCGGAAATTATCATTTGATAAAAGAAAGCTGATGAGAACTTCCAGTCTCTTTGCACCAGAAGTTGGCCTGAGCACTGTTGTATTACCAGTATCTGAGCATGGATCACTACCGTTCTTCCTACTTCCGACGCACCATCCACCCGGGACGAGTCTTCCTTGATCACGGAACAACAGTTCTGAGTCAATCTTGTCAAGCACAGGATCATCTTGATGGAATTTTCTTGCAAATGGAGCATTACTATCAACCATCCGTTGTATGTCATCATCACGGAGGTAATGTGGATGCTGCTTCGGAGGGTTATCCCACGAAATGAAATGGAGATCACTATTCACAGTCGTGTTCATGAATTCCTGGGCATTGCAGATAACGGTATGGAAATAACCCTCTGGAGAGGAAATGAAATTCGCATAGTACATCAGGACCGTTCGTGGTAAGTTGTCCCATCCCCATATGCAGAAATCGATAAAAGGACGAGAAAGTGCCATCCAGGCAGATCCTGTAATAAAAGACAGAGTTAAAAATGTAACATACTAGAAAAAGCCAATACACAGGCTCATGGGATGAGTGATAGAAGTATCCTATTGATACTCTTACTTAGAACTCGTATATTCCAATCTAGCAAAATTTGGCACAAGGATTTTCCTCTAAGGTTTGTCTTTTTTCCTCTTCGGGATTGCCTCAAATTTTTTAATATTTATCTATCAAAATACCAAACATATGAAGTACATAATATTACACAACCTTGGTGCTCATGAGACATATGATGTGCCTGTCATTTTGGATGTCTTCATTTAATAGGATAACAAAAAGAGTGATAATATCCATGAGATGTAAGATGCCAAATGTCATTATACAATCAGCAATAAGTAGAACAATGCTGATGTGCCGTAACTACATGTATCATACAACTGTCCAGTGAAAATTGACCTGCTGCAGACAACAAATTTGCTAGAAGCCATATCAGAAAAGGAGGTTCATCTAACATGCTAACTTTCAGATTCCATTTTCCTAAAATCCAACAAATTGAATGACCACTTACTATTTTCTTTACCTCCCAACTAGTTATCCATTCTCTAATATAAAGAAACATGACAAGAACAACAAGAAATCTACGAACCTCTTGGGAAATGCAGTGATATGAAGGACCACCACACTAAAAAGAAATAGAAAAGGTTAAACGTGTTGAAATTTAAAGACGGAGTACCCTGGATTGTTGATAATTGATCTAAATCATGAAACACTTTTCATGTCCGTAATACATATCTTAAGCCAGAGAGACCCATGTACCCCTCCCCTCCCTCCTCCTTTGCTTCCCTCCCCAAACACCTAAAGGAAAGGAAAATAAAACTGATTAACTAATTCAGTTTTGTCAAGAAGTGTTTCCAACTGTGGTAAGAATTCATCCCTGAGGCAGTCAAGCCTGCTGAACAGTATTACACAAGTTAAACTAGAAATGAACGCAACACAGCAAATAACTAAACAGGAAAACCTGAGAATATTACTCAAAACCTTTGTTGGACAGACAGCTTTGGTCCTAGCCTAACATTGGTTCTTGGTTTTAATCATGAGATCCAAACACAAAGAAACAGCACAAAATGAAAAACCAAAATTAAAGCCACCAAATTTCAAGTGTTTGCATCAGGATTTAGGTGTGTTCCGTTAGCCCAATATAAGTAAATCAATGTACATTCTCAACGATGAAATGTTCCAAACAAATCAACAATAAGACTGTTAAGAAATAAAATTCGTAGCCTAGTTATGGAGATCACAAGACCAAAAGTAAACTTCCTACATATTAGCATACAAATGCAAAGAACAGAGTTAGACCCAAAAAAGAAATCTTTAACGTGGCAATCAAGCAATAAACGATGCCAAAACACACCTGTAAAGAGCTTAAAGGCTGTCGGCACACTTCTTCTTTGTGTAATCCAGAAAACGTCAGATTTTTGGGTCATATACAAACCAGGATCAATTATTATAGGCTTTGCTCTCTGATACCTGCATAATTAAGATCACAAAATCAATTCTTGCAGAATCAATAGAGGAAAAAAAAAGCTCACACTTAAAAAAAAAAAAAAAAGATGTTCAAAACAATTACTCACTCTTTCCACCCAATGTTACTGGTATGATCAATGAAATTAAGATCCCGCGGCAAGTATGAAAATGTGTGAAGTAGATCTATTAAATAAAATCAAAACGAATAATCAATACAAACCCAAAAGGGACAAAATTTAAAGGGATTAAAAATGGAAAAAAGTACCATCTTGAGTTACGAGGGGATAATCCGAGGCGCTAAGATTTATAAACCAATCCCAATCACCGCCTTCCTTCAACAAAATTGAGGCGGCATGAAGGGTGTTAGCCACCATGGTGGGCCCACGGTAGGTGACCAAATTAGCCTTGCTAATCATCCTGACATTCCTGAATTTGGCAAAGATGCGGTGACCCCTAACGAAGTTCTGCAAATCGAGACGCTCCTCCGGCGAGGACTCGGCATCGAGGTGGACGACGTACTGATTGTTGGGATGATAAAGAGCCTGAAGAGTACGCTTGAGCATGTTGCCATCACCAGAGGAGCCGGAAATGAGGTAAGCAAAACGAGGCGGTGGAGGGATGGAGGAAATGGGAATTGGGTGGAGCTTGGATTCGACGAAAATGGAGGCGGCGGAGGAGGTGTAGTATCGGTATAAAGGGAGGAGAGGGGTGCCGTCCGGCGAGGTTAAGGTGGTTAAAAAGAGAAGAAAAAGAGAGAGTATTGAGCCAATAGCCAGCGGAAAGATCCATTTTCGTTCCATTGTTTGTGGATGCCTAAGATTGACATAGTAGTTCTTCAGTTTCTTCATTTTTACCAAAAAAAAATTGTTTTGATTTTTTTTCAAAAAAAAAAAAAAAAGTTTTACTTGAAATGGTTTTTGAGAAATTAAAAAGAATGGGGAGGAGGAACTTTAAGAATTATGCAGGCAAAATTGAGTTTTTGGTTATTAGTTTTGGAGTACGCTTTCACTCTTGGAGTTGAGTATGAGTTTTTTGGGCTCAATATGTTTGTGCAATAATGCGTGTTGTTTGAACGAAGTTGAAGTTGCTAGTAGTTTTTATTATTTTTCAGATTCGAAGCAGTGGGGTTGGACTTTGGAGTGTAGATGAGGAAACTTTTTATGCTTTTGTTTTCACACAGTAATTCTGTGACATTATTTAGACGCTAAATGAACCCGTGACATTGAGTTCATTTCAAATCGCAACAGTCAAATGACACAATCGATATTTGTTTTGCAACAATTTATCCCTTCAAATTCTTCAATTACCAAATAAAGTCTTAAATTTGTTTTCAATCTTAAATAAGAAAAGTATTGCTATAATTATGGCCATCCGATTTTCTATCCAACATTTTGTCTGTGTTATTCTGTCTTAATTAAAATTACTGTCATAGAGTTCACTAATCTCTTTTTTATACTCTAATATTTGTAAAGTAATTTTAGTGATATTTATGCATTTAATCCCTACTTTAAATGAAATTATGGCATTTTGAACGTTAGATATAATAAGATATGATAAATACTGAAGAAAAAAAAATCAGGTCTACGAGAGTAGTTGGAGGCATATATTTAGCAAGAATTGCCATTTTAGTCCTTAAAGTTGGGTTCATAATAATTGTTTCATTACAAATCATCATATACTATTATAGTCCTATGCTATTACAAATCATCGTATACTATTACAAATGAACCTATTTATGTCCCAATTTGGGAATCATCTTTCATTTGAGATCTCTTGCACGCACCTAGCGCTGACTTGGGACCGCTGCAGGTGCGTTGAAATACTGGAGCAAGCCTTCGAATATTGAGGAGAAGAACTGCTCTCGAGGGGATTCGAAGTTTTTCTTTTAAAAATCAATAAGAAATCATTTGTAAATTCACTTAAAATTTTCTATTTAATTTCCATTCTTTACACCCTAATCCTATTAAATGATTAGTAAATTTGAAAGGATACGCGTTAAAAACATATAACATGTATTTATAAAATGAAACAAACGATGAAATAAGAAATATAACAAAATATCAATTGAATTATAAATCAATTTGTAATATATTTTGTGTGAAGCATACAATATGTTAAATCTTATGAATTCTTTTGCTCGACGTACACTTATATGAGAAGAACAAAACATTAAAAACAAGGGAGTCAGGGGAAAATTGAAAGAACCAAAATTTTGACGAAATAATGTAAATTGAAACAACCAAAATAACGAGGAAATAATATGTAATTTTTTTTTCCAGTCTATTAAGTTAATGATTCAGTTAATAGTTTTTATGGCAAATCTTTAATGTGTTGGATATTAGTGGGAAAAAACTTAATGATACATAATCAAAATTTCAATTGTACAAATTTTACTAACTCCAAATGGAGCAACCATTTTAAATTTAACAAGTAATAAAGTGTGAGAGAACTATTAGAGTTGCTATGAATATTGATGAAGCCTGAAAATGAGCCTTACAGAAATCTAGTGCTTCTAGGATCCTTGACCGGCTCAGCTCCCAAGCCCACCGAGAGAAGATATATTCGCGAGGTCCAGAAAACACCCACCTCGAAATAGCTGGACCTGGAAAACAACACGAACCGTTAGTGAAAGCCCCCAGGTGGTCCTGGGGAGTTCCACTCCGACGCTCAAGTTAGAAAAGAGCCTTACTGATAAATTAAGGTAACTTTTGAGTATTTCGAGACCAACCCCGATTACTGTGCATTCGAGAGTTATTTATAGAAGGAATAGTACCTAGATGATGTCACCTGTAACACCTTCTTGCTGGCTAAGACTTCATATATAAATCTTAACCGTTGAATTGAAACATCCAATTTCACTCCTCATCAAATATTAATGAGGATTAATTGCCAATTAATGATGTTTTATTTAACATTTGGAAGTGAGATCAGGGGTTGGATCATGAATGTTAATTACTATGGCAGTTGATGTATTGATCACCAACCAAAGTTGGGATAATTTGCGTGATTGCTCAGCTTCATGCACATTACCCCAAAAAATAAAACTAACAACGAAAGAAAAGCCAAGCCAACCTTATGATTTTTAAATTGTTGCTGCATTATTTCTTAAACGATTGAAACTTCAAACGCTGTTGAATTCAAAGATGTATCTAAATGAAGAAGTTCCTCTCTTATGTTTAAAAGATATCGGATTCTTTGTCTAAAATTATTATTTTTTATTTTATTTAGTGTTCAAACCAGACTAAAAATATAAATATCACTAAAATTATTTTATAATTATTAGACCTTAACAAAAAAATGAATGATAAGATAAGATAATATTGAATAGAAGTTCTCATCTCTGCTAAAAACTTAGAGGAAAAGGGGAGACATTTTTTTCAAGAAATTCGTTGTGTAGAGCTGCATTCATTTCTAATTTCGGCATCCTTGTAAGTCATAAAATATTTTTCCAATAAAAAAACAAATACCAGGTGGGAAAAGTTTCTTCTTAAATTCAAGACATGAACTTGTTGTCGGCAAAATAGAAATGGAAGTGTTTTGAACAGTAGAAATAATTTTGTTGAGTTGGATTCCCAGTCGCACTCAGCAATCAACTAACTGCATATTCTCTCGTGTACACCAACATATTACCAAACCAATAACATAAAATAAAATAAATTGGGCCTTCCATTGAAATGTTTATTGAGATGGAAATGATGTTATCATTTGGTTTGATTTAGTTGCCTACCGAAAAGACTACAGCCCAATAACACAATTCATCAAACTTGTCTAGTTATACTGTTATAATAATATTCGCAAAAACTTTTTTGAAATTGTAGAAATTTGAAATATGAATTATGTTTTATATGTTAAAACATAAATTTTAATTCGTTATATATTAAGGTTCAATATTTATATATTTATATATTTATATACTAATTTTTTTATATTTCATACACTGAAATAATAACCCAATAATATTAAATCACGGATCTCCAATCCATGGAGCTCTCTTTCCTAAACCTACATATTTAATGCTTATATATGGTAATGTGTTTTCCTAAATTTGTCCTTTTCACCTATGCAACCAAGAGCACATACATAAAAGCTTGACCGACATTGTTACACTAAATTCACTAACATTTTGACAATTGTGAATTTTATTTTAACAATATTTAACCTTTTAGTTACGATAATTTTAGTAAAATTAATCGTATTGAACATTAGATAAAATAAAACATATATATAATCAGTCACATTTTGACAATTGTGAATTTTATTTTAACAATATTTAAACTTTTAGTTACAATAATTTTAGTAAAATTAGTCGTATTAACATTAGATAAAATAAGACATATATATAATCAATATGTAAGAAACATCGATATTTTTCTTGGGAAAAAATAAAAAAAAAAAGAAAGAAAGAAAATCATTTTGAGTCATAATTATAAATATACAAAAAAAAAAAAAAAAACAGCTCCAAAAGGATAAAACTTAAAAGGGCGTAAGAACTAATCTACCGCCTCAAATTTGCTGAATGAGCTGATGTTGGTCTTGTGCTATTTCCATGCACGTAAATCATTCGATTCCGGTTCCATCATCCTCGTTCCCACGCAATCATTGCAACTTCATCGTTCCTGTATCACTGTTAAAGAATCGTAGGAAATTCCGAAACCATTTTAAACTCCTCGCACTCTCTTTAGCTTCTTCCTCCACGAAAGATGTCTGGCGTAAGAAACAGCCAATATCTTTACCCCGGGAAATGACGCCGTCTTCCTCGCCTCACCAAGTTTACCGCCGAAAGCAAAACGATGTCGCCTACCTTGACCGCAGTGTCAACATGGACGAGCTTTTATCGTCAATTTGCCAGACCACCAACGAGCAAGAACTCTACGCTCTAATGTCACCTTACAAAGACCGCTCCCTGTCAATACGGTTCATGGTTACGCTGCTGTCGCGCGAGACTGATTGGCAACGTTCCCTTGCATTGCTCGATTGGATCAACGAGGAGGCCCTTTACACTCCCTCAGTGTTTGCCTACAACGTCGTCTTGCGCAACGTGCTGCGTGCTAAGCGGTGGCAGTTGGGGTACGGACTGTTCGATGAAATGCGCCACAGAGCTCTCTCTCCCGATAGGTACACTTATTCCACTCTTATTACCCAATTTGGGAAAGAGGGTCTTTTCGATGATGCCTTATCTTGGCTTCAGAAGATGGAAAATGATCGGGTGTCGGGTGACCTAGTTTTGTATAGTAATTTGATTGAATTATCACGTAAATTATGCGATTATTCCAAAGCTATTTCTATTTTTTCAAGATTGAAGAGGTCAGGAATAACGCCTGATCTTGTCGCCTATAATTCGATGATTAACGTGTTTGGAAAAGCTAAGCTTTTTCGAGAAGCAAGATTGTTAATTAAAGAGATGAGGTCCATTGGGATCGTTCCCGACACAGTAAGTTATTCTACACTTTTGAGTATGTATGTTGAAAACCACAAGTTTGTGGAAGCAATAGCTGTGTTCTCTGAGATGAATGAGGTCAAGTGCCCACTTGACCTTACAACTTGCAACATTATGATTGATGTGTACGGGCAGCTTGACATGGCCAAGGAAGCAGATAGGCTGTTCTGGAGTATGAGGAAGATGGGGATCGAGCAGAATGTCATTAGCTACAATACACTCTTGAAGGTTTATGGTGAGGCTGAGCTGTTTGGTGAAGCTATACATTTGTTTAGGCTGATGCAGAGGAAGAATATCGAGCAGAATGTTGTCACATATAACACCATGATTAAGATATATGGGAAGACCTTGGAGCATGAAAAAGCAAATAATCTTATTCAAGATATGAAGAAGAGAGGAATTGAGCCTAATGCCATCACTTATTCCACAATAATATCCATATGGGGCAAGGTAGGTAAATTGGATCGAGCTGCCATGTTGTTTCAGAAGCTGCGAAGTTCTGGGATTGAGATTGATCAGGTTCTTTACCAGACTATGATTGTCGCATATGAGCGGGCTGGCTTGGTTGCTCATGCCAAACGCTTGCTACATGAGTTGAAATGCCCTGATAATATTCCTAGGGGAACAGCTATCACTATTCTCGCTCGAGCTGGTAGAATAGAAGAGGCAACATGGGTTTTTCGACAGGCCTTTGATGCTGGAGAAATCAAAGATATAGCAGTCTTTGATTGTATGATACATTTATTCTCTAGAAACAGAAAACATGCGAATTTAATCGAGGTGTTTGAGAAGATGAGAGTAGCAGGATACTTTCCGGATTCTAATGTGATATCTTTAGTCCTGAATGCTTACGGAAAGTTACAGGAGTTTGAGAAGGCAGAATCCCTGTATAAGGAAATGCAGGAAGAAGGGTGTGCTTTCTCGGACGAAGTTCACTTTCAGATGCTGAGTCTTTTTGGCGGAAGAAAGGATTTTGAAATGGTTGAATCATTATTTCAACAACTGGACTCTAATATGAATATTAACAAGAAAGAGTTGCATCTAGTTGTTTCTGCCATATATGAGAGAGCGGGGAGATTAAATGAAGCGTCACGAATCATGAAGCGATTAAATGAGAGAAGAGGTATCCTGAGGTCTTAATCCTCATTCCAATTTTCAGGTCATACTTGTTCTTCCATAAAGTAAGAACTCAACATGTTGTAAACTACTACATCTTTTTAACCTATTTATTCCACCTGTAGATATAGTTTCTGAAATCCTTCTTTAGTTATTTAAGCAACGAATTGATAGTCTTTTGTTTTTGAAATTTGTATTTCGTTTATTTCATTACAGAGAGCCGCCATTGCTCTCCCCATGCAACCATTGCATCGAAAACTCTAATGCAGGAATTTGCAGTATGCCCATCTCTGAAAAATGATGAAGGTACATCCATCTTGAGCCAGTACAAATATTAACAGCTCTTATTGACTAAAGAAACTCAAAACTTTTGGCGTTTTTTGTCAGCTTGCCTGCCTACAAAGCTCAAAAAGTGCTAAAACTGTGGGAGATGAACTTTTAAAAGAATCTCAGGAAGGATAATAATACAAGAGAAGACTGAATAAAAAAATCTACTTCCCCTTTAATTTCTAGTTAGTTGACGCTGGTGAGGCTAAAGCATGCCGCGGCGTTTCTTAGCTCACTCATGGACATTTGCTCTACCGACTCTGGAAAATCCCGAAATGATGATCCGGAGCTGCAGAGGAATGGAAATTTTGAGAATGAGTGTTGACAAGTAAAAGTAGCGTGCATGAAACATTTTTCTGGGAGAAATTTGTGGAACGTGTATATACCTGGATTCAGTGGCTTCTTTCGTTTCAACGTATGATTGTCTGTCATCCACCATTGCATTGAACCCTATATCTCCGAAATCCTGAAAGACTTTTATTTCTGGATTGATCCCAAATGCCTGATCTGAATTGGCAACAATTTGAACTTGATTCCCTACCGAATTGTTATATCTCATTAAATCATAATAAGCATCTACTGGTGCGTAAACTGAGTCCAAAGCCAGCAAAGGTCTGGCCAAATGATCACCGGATTCAGCATGATGAACACCATCATCACCATTTTCATAATTCTCATTTGCCAACAAGCAATCCATGACAAAAGGCACTTCAAATTCATGACTACTGCCAGCAGAATTATGTTGAAAACCAAGCGGAGCATCAATAGGCGGAGTAGCAGTACCGTTATTGATGCCCAAATGTAGCTGTGAATGGGGAGAATAATCCGAAGCAGAACCCGTTTGCTGATTGTTAAGAAGATGTTCACGATAGACAGCAAGCTGTGAATATACACAGTGAAGTTCTTGAATGGCTATCTTCAATTGCTGACGAAGTTGGCAGATGATCCCTGCACAACCGTAAACAGGGTATCTTTCGCGCATATCTGACTCGTATTTAATAGACTTCATGGCTTCTTCCTTTTGTTCAGGAGTGTTCAATTGCTTGAGTATCTTCATAATGTTGGATACACCAAAAAGCCGGTGTGCATTTTGAAATGCCTTGGATTGATTGGCCGGAAAATATGGAGCAAGAACACACTCCGACGAGCACTTCCTCCTCTGGTATTTGCATGCAGCACAGGCTGGGCTTGTACCGCCTTTTACTGTCATTTTTTTGTGCGTTAACACTCTCTGTAAGGAGAGTTAATCAGAGGGTTTTCAAGAAATATCATGAGGAGAAGTGTGAAAAGAGAGAGTGTAAAGAAGAAGAAAATAGTAATGGTGAAAAGAGGTGCTATGGTGGGGAAAGGGGAATTGGGTATGTTAATATTTTCACCATTATGAAATGCAAGTGCAAGTGCAAGACACGTGTGAAACTGTGGGTTAATAAGACTCAGTAAATGGTTTGAAATCCGCTTATGAGGGAAGATCTGTTTCGAGTAGTAATAATATTGGAATTTGTGATTTTTTGTTGCCTTTGGTAAATTTTTTTTACCCATTTGTTTGTTTAGATAACTTTGAGAATGGGAGGTTAAATTTTGGTTTTTGAAAGAGAGTAAAAATTTACTTTGAAATAAAAAAAAAAAATAAAGTTGAGAGGAGAACATGGGGGATGTAATTGGATTGGTAGTGGAGTGGTTAATCAAGTAAATGGGGAAATTAGGCAGTTAGGATTGAGGCATTAATGAAGATGGACAGAATCCTAACTTAAAAATTTTATGTGTGCTCTCTTCAGATGCCCATCCCCAGTAATACTTGACCATTTCAGACGCTATTCGCAAGACATTTTTCTTTCTCCATCACTTCTTTTAGTTCTTGGTGAGATGCATTTCTTCTATTAACGAAACACTAAAAGAATTTTTTTTCTTTTTGGAAAAAAAAGTTACATTCATGACGTAGGAATTCATAACTTCTGTAAACTTTACTTACAAGCAAACTTTTTATTTCAAATATGTATTCTTTTTGAACGGTTTGGTTGAAATGTGAATCTTTTGGAACGTTGGTTATTGTTACTGGCCGATAAAGTTTGATTTTCATAGGACTTCTTGTGAAGATTAGGAAAAAATTATAATAAAAAATTATATTTCTGTGTCACCAACAAACGCGGTTGTGGAAATAATAGTTAATCTTATTTTGTATCCATTTTATTTACATTGCAATTTAATTGGATGTGCGTAAATGTTTTTTTTTTTTTTTTTTTTGAACTATAAAAAACATAAGTGTCTTTCATGGGCCCTGGGACTACCTTGCCTAGCCCAACTAGTCCCCCCCGGTACGGCCCCTATAATAGCTTCCTTATTGGCCATTGCTCTTCTTTTGGGTGAGATCCATCTAACGGATTCGGATGTAATTTACATTTGTTTATAGTTGCAAAACGTTCTCCCCATTTTAAAAACAAATAAAAACGCAAAAACTCTATACGTTCGTTATATTTTATACACTAATATGTTAATTTTTTATACGTTATATGTTAATATTTTATATTTGATATGACAATTTTTTTATATTTTATAAGTTAAAGTGAAATTCATGCGCAATGTCTCAGAGGATAAGGATCCAATAAAAAAACTCATTTATCATCTACTATTTATTTTGAGTTCTCTAGACCTTCAAATGGTGTTATTTTAACAGGACAAAGAATAGTATTTGACCTAAAAAAGATACCTAAATCAAGCTTGTCGTTAGTATATAATGTGTGTGGATTGGAATAACTTTTAAGATCCAACTCCATAATATCCATCAAAACAATGCTACTCATGGGCTTGGAGAAAACGATATCGACATCCGCCTTATAATTTTTTCCTACATAATAAATCAGCTAAATTTCCTCCGCAATTGAAACATATATATTAAAAAAAAAAAAGTGTGTTTTGTAAGGATAAATTTTGAGTTTTGAGTTTAAAATTTCATTTACCAAGGAGCATTTTACAAATCGGAAAAAAATAAATAAATTAAAGAAGTCTAATTTCAAGGTTTGTTGTCTGTCACGAGGTGGCTTCCAAAATTAAGAGGCCAACAGTTAGACCAGTCACCAGAGTCCCGGTCCTTCGCGAATCGCGACTGTCGCCATTTGTGGGTGATGATAAATGTACTTAAATCCATTGCCTGCCTTGCGAAGCGTGCATCTCTGCACCCAAACGCAACTCGCCCGTTCTTGAATGCTCTTATCTGATCGGAATCAAATATATCATTACAAACTTATAACATTTTAGTTCTTTTTTTTGTTATCCCTTTTTGACGAAGATTATTCTTATCAATTCAGGTACAAAGACATGCATTGCATTCATTTTTAATATTATAATTACTTAGCATTATTATCATCGATCATAGACTCAACAAATATTTATGATTTTCAATTTGCAGGTATAAAGCATAAACTGAATAGAGGTGTTCAATGGAGCTTTTGGAAGGGGCGAAAATTATTCGTCTTCGAACCCACAATGATAAGTATCTAATAGCAGGCACTGATGACGAATCCGTGCGCCTTGATCGTGATGGTTCATCAAAGCAGGCACGATGGATGGTTGAGTTTCTTGATGGGAAAAACTTTGTTCGGCTCAAGAGTTGTTGCGGGAAATATCTCACTGCTGCAAACGAGCCATTAATTCCCAAGGCAAAGGGACACAAGGTTCTTCAAACTTTGCCACAAAGATTGAATTCTTCGATCGAATGGGAGATTGAAAGAGATGGAGATGAGTTGAGGTTCAAGACACATTATGGCCAATATTTGCGGCCCTATGGAGGTCTACCCCCATTTAGAAACAGGGTCGGTCATGATGTTCCGTGTAGATTTAATACGGATGACAAAATAGTTTGGGATTTTGACATTTTGGAGACGGTTGACTCCACCAAACCACAGGAGGGGAACTAAATCCAGTTTCTTGCTCAGTGATGAAGAAGTCCTGAAATTTGCAATGGCGCAAATCAAACCATTCAAAGAGACCCGCCGTATACGTTAAAATGATGAGGTTGATTGGGATAATGCATTCCCATTCCAACATTCACTGTATATTCTATTCCAGTAGGTTTGGGTGAAATTTCATAAATGTCATATTCGATAACTAGGAGCAAATAAAATATAGTTTGGACGACTCTTAATTCCCATTGGAATGTGTAAGGAACCACAATGTCTATACATTTCTGTTGTTCTACTATTCTGCTTCTCTTCTCAGCGTACAGCATTCGCAACTTGACTTGTGAATGTTTAATCTTTTTAAATTGTTGAGACCTTAACTATTAACTCCAAAATTCGGTCTCCTCCTCCTCCAAGTAGTATTCAAAGCATAATCTTTTATTACATTTCTTGTTTTAATTTATAAATACGAGTAACGAGTATTTAACACTTTTTCCCTATGATTCACTGTGTCACTTGATAGGGTTTTAATAAAATGTTCATAACGTGTTGAAATATGAATTGAAGCAATAAATGATTCACAGCCTTTGTGGCATGCATCTTGACAATTGATTGTAGATGAGAAATGTAGTTGTGGCTCCCTTTGTCTTTATAAGTTTATGATGTTAGTTGGACATGCAGTAGATGAAATTTTAATATTGTGGATCATCAATTGCTTTAACGGTAGTAAAACTTTAAAGTTGACCTAAATATGCAAAATAACAACTGATAATTGCTTCAATTTGGCTGCAACTAGTGTGAACTTCTACTATAACAACAGATAATGGGCATGTGAACTTCTGCAACTAGTGGATGAAATTTTAATATTGTGGATCATCAATTGCTTTAACGGTAAAACTTTAAAGTTGACCTAAATATGCAAAACAACAACTGATAATTGCTTCAATTTGGCTGCAACTAGTGTGAACTTCTACTATAACATGAATCACGTTCTACTATCTATACAAAGTTACAAACTAGTGCATGTGAACTTCTGCAGCCAAAAAAACCAAAGGAAAAGAGAAAGAAAATTAATGTAGCATCAAGTTTGGTAGTGAATTCCATTAAAATCAACAATATGCCAAGCAAAGTCAGAGCAATGATTCCGTTCCTTTCCAGGATTCTGGCGGCTTAGATAATCGTGATAAGAAGAGCGTGAGAGAAACAGGATTGACTTAGTTTTATATGATGAGAAGCGAAATACAAGAACATCCACCAACGCCAAATTCTAAATTAGCATCTGTAGCTGGAAAGCCTGGAATAGAGCTATGAAGTTTGTCATGTCCTGAGAAAGTTTTTTTTAGTTAAAAACTGCAATTCATGTCAAGAGGAATCATTCAAACCGAACAATTTCAATAGTTTTTCCAAATTCCAACCCGTCAGCTGATAAATCTAGTCTTCCCAGCCAAGCCGTGTCAGAAAATCAAATACATTTTCCAGGCATCCCGCATCCGTACCACATTATTTCGTCCAACTTGCAAATTCAACATAAACAATTAATAGCCAGGTCAACTTCCATAAGATATTGGCATCCTGGAAACTTCTTAGTCAACTAATTATAATCGTTAAAGTATTACACCATACCTTTTTTAAAGTTTTAAATCCAACCTGGAAATTTGCTAAACTGGAAAATCTAACGACTAATTGTAGTAGCAAAGTAAACATCACTTTTCCAAAAATTGGATTCCAATGGAGTTTTTCAACAAAGCCAGAGCCGTGAGACTTAAAAGTCATATTGACAAATATCTCGTTGCCGATGATGATGAGCAAACTGTCCGGCAGAACCGTAATGGCTCCTCCAGGAAGGCTCGATGGACGGTCGAATTCGTGGAAGAAAATCCTCACCTCATTCGATTAAAGAGCTGCTTCGGCAGATACCTCACAGCTTCTGATGAGCCTTTTCTTCTTACTGGTAAAAAAGTACTGCAAACCATTCCGGAATTTAGTAAAGATCCTTCAATAGAATGGGAGCCCATTAAAGAAGGGTACAAAATAAAGCTAAGAACAAAAGGGGGGAAATTCTTGAGGGCCAATGGTGCAACACCACCATGGAGGAACTCCATAACGCATGATGTTCCCCATAGAACTGCAACACAAGATTGGGTTTTGTGGGAAGTGGATATGGTGGATATCTCTGTTACGGAGTTTGAGTCTGTACAGAGTTGTGGATCGCCTTTATCTAGCTTTTCTTCACTTCCAGATGATTTTTCTGATTCAGACATTCGATCAGTACTATCCAGTCCCTCGCCTACTAGTACCGCATCGATCTCCTCTCGCCAGAAAAGTTGGCTGTCAATTTCATCCAACAGTCCATCTCGAATCACAAGCAGTACAAGACAGGTATGAGCCATTAACTTAACAATTAATCCGATTTTCAAATCATTGTTTGGAGTAGCGGTACTCAAAGTAATTTTTATGCTTCCAAAAATGTTGCGCAAAATTCATCATCACTAAAAGTTCTATTGCTATTCTATTTTTGACGGATCCAAGGACTAATTGATAATAATGTCAAAGTAGGATGGAATGGAGTTTTTTGACAAGGCTAAAACGGTTAGACTTCAGAGCCATCTTGGGAAGTATTTAATGGCTGATGATGATGAAGAAACAGTCAGGCAAAGCAAGAATGGATCTTCACGCGGGGCACGTTGGACAGTTGAATGTGTGGAAGGAAAAAGCAATGTTATTCGACTCAGGAGCTGCCATGGTCTGTACCTTACAGCCACGGAAGAGGCATTTCTTCTAGGTGCCACTGGGAAAAAAATTCTTCAAACTCTTCCAGCTAAAATGATGGATGCCCGTGTTGAATGGGAGCCTGTAAAGGAAGGATTTCATGTGAAACTGAGAACTAGAGAAGGGAAATTCTTGAGGGCAAACTGGGGTCCCCCGCCATGGAGAAATTCCATAACTCATGATATTCCTCATAGAACTGCCACCCAAGATTGGATTTTGTGGGGTGTGGACATTGTGGATATTACACTAACGGATACAGAGGATGCGTCAAGTTGTTTATCCCAGGCATCAAGCTTTTGTTCCCTTCAATATGACTATTCACCTTCACCTGAAACGGGATCACCAATTGCTTTCAGCTCCAGGAGGAACAGTAGCGCCGATATTAAGCTTGAAGATAGCGGAAATGGCTACGTTAAACAGGTACGATAATACTCTCTTTTGGCTTCGCATTCGTCTCGTGAATTGATATGATCAGAGATTCAGAGTTGTTCCTCCATTTTTTTTCCAATGCCATTAGTAGTATTTTTAATGCTTGGCCTTCCATACTAGTGTACTACACGAGTCAACAAGTCAATACTCCTTCTCCTTCCTGTTGGTGGAAAGAAAATTACGTAATTTTGAAAAAAAAAAACAAAGGATTAGTTCAATACTTCAATTCAATCGTGCCATATATGTGAATTGGAATAATTAGGGTATAATAATTGAGGTGATATATTTTGAGATAAGATATTATTGTTTATTCAATATTATTCTATCTTCAATGTTTAAAATGACATCTTTTTAATAAAATTAAAGATTAAAAATATAAATATTAATAAAATTACTTTACAATTATTAAACCATAACTAATAATATTATATGACGTACCTCATCCAAGTTTTAAAACTTGTGATGGTGATCAACTTTGCAAACCCTATTTTGTTCGTTTAATCATAAATTAAAATGGTAATGATAGGGGGAGTGAAAAATTAGAGTGAAAACTCAAAGTGACTGACGTGTCAGTTATAAAAATGACAAACTAATACCCTAACCAAATGATGAGTGAACCCTATTGGGTAATAGATTAGTTTGTTTTTTTATACATGCCACGTCAGTCACTTTGAGTTTTCACTCTAATTTTTCACTCCTTCTATCATTACTCAAATTCAAATTTGCTTTTTCACGAAAGACATCTTATTTAAATAGATTCAATACTTAGAATTTTCTTCTCAACTTACGTCTTTCCTTACTAAGAATAATGTATAGATATATTTACGAAAATAAAAAATATATTTTCTATATTGAAAAAATAACTTTACATTTATTTAACAAAACTCTATTTGTTGTTCGAGGGAGACCTAAACTTATACATACTTTATTGGTTTAAACCATACATATTTTACTAGTAATAAATAATTAACCTTCCTTACTCTAAATTTTTGTTTAATATTCTAAACGTCACTTTTCAAAGTATTTTCAATACAGTCGAAATGGCATCCTCAGTGATATTCTGTTTGGGCTAAAGTTTCGAGGTCTTCGAGTAAATTATTGATACTCAATCCTTTTGGGCCATTATTTTCAATGTACAAGTTATTAACAAATGAGCCGCGAGCATTTAGAAAAGGTCATGGGAAGCCGCAACTACGAGATCTTCGCGCGAAACCTCCTGGATGCATGATTCGTGTGACCGAGTAACCCGCGTAATCCCCATCCAGATTTAGCCAAAACCTACCACTGCCAAGTCTGCCATCATTGTTGAAAACCATGATTGAGATTTGAGCGCCCCTCAGGCTCAGGCTTATCCCCACCATAGTCTTAAATAATCATAGGATCCATCCAGCTGAGATTTCAACATCCAAGTCAAGTTGAATCAGGATTCATTTACAACGTTTTTACCAGTGCATTGTGGTCCAAATGGGAAAATTATTAACAAACACTTAGGACACGGTTCATTAAGTGCTTGTAATATTCTATTCTAATACTATATCTTCAATCGACTTACTTTTTAGGCAATTTTTTTTTGTTGTTTCCTTAAATACATACCACCTCACATATTTAATAAGTATCGTTTTACTTTTTTAAAAGATTTTAATTTTACTTTTCATCCTATTTATTTATGTAATGTTATTTAAAAGAAAAGAAATAACTTCATAGTTATAAATATAAGTAAATAATAAAATTTATCTATTTTTTAATTAATTTTAAAATAACATTTACTATATAATAGAGAGGAGTAATTTATAACAATTAATATTGCATTTACTCGTAAACAAACAAATTTTTTTTGGGGCTAAACTAAAAAGTGAAAAACAAAAGAAGCATTAGTCGCATACTAGTTTATCCTAAATTGAAGCGTTGGACCGCGCAAGCTACCGACTGAAACTTTTAAAAACCAAATTATGATAAAAAGTCAAAGCCAACCCACAACGACCTCTTAAATGTAAATCTAACCCTTGAACCACAACTGAAGCTCCAAAAAGTCCAAAAATTTGATCAGCACTAAATTCATCTGTCAGATTCATTCATTTGTTATCACTATACACGTCCAACGCCCACATCTCTGTCTAGATTATTTAAGGCTGTATAAGTACTAGTTTCTTTGATCCACAGCTCAGGTGATAATTATTCATTTTTCATTTCATTTTCCTGATTGCAGAGTACTCCTGGAATGGATTTCTTCAAGAAAGCTAAATCCGTTAGGCTTAAGAGCCATCATCATAAGTACTTGTTAGCCGATTCCGATGAGGAAACTGTGTGCCAAGATCGTTCTGGGACATCCAAGCATTCAAAATGGACAGTGGAGTTTGTGGAGGGAGTTGACAACGTCGTGCGTTTGAAAAGCTGTTATGGCAAGTATCTAACAGCTGCAGACGAACATTACCTTTTAGGGGTGACGGGCCAAAAAGTTATTCAATGTTTGCCAAGAAAATTGGATTCAAAGGTTGAATGGGAACCCGTCAGGGAAGGATTTCAAGTGAGGCTCAAGACGAGATATGGGAATTATTTACGTGCAAATGGAGGGTTACCGCCTTGGCGAAATTCAATCACCCACGATATTCCTCACAGACATCAAGATTGGATTTTGTGGGAAGTTGATACTGTTGAGATACGGCCGGAGTCACCCAAAAAAGTCACGCGATCTGAATCATTAGATGAAGATTTAAGCTCTTCTTCGTTTCATCTTCGAACCCCTTCTCAACTGGTACTAGTCTATCTTTTTCTTCACTTTCTTGTATGTTTTGCCGGTATGAAAAAAAAGAAACTGTTTCGTTTTGTATTTTCTAAATTAAACCAGAGTTGTTTTGTTCATTAATTTGCAGCCTGGCGATTCATTTGGCGGTTCAGCGGTAAAATATGAAGGCCGAATGATACATTATCATGTTGCGGACGATGATGGAAATGTCAATGATGCAATTGAAGGGCACTCATTTAACTTCAAAGGGCACAATGTGGAAGAATTGACTCGAAAGTTGGAGGAAGAAACAGATCTTGAAAATATTACTGTTTGTTCAAAAAACAAAATCAACGGGAAGCTTTACCCGCTCCGGTTAGGCCTTCCTCCCAACAATGCAGCTATGCAGGTTGTTGTGGTTCCTTCAACTTCCAAAGGTTAGTCTCTAATTCAAGTTCCAAACTTGTTTTGTTCTGGGATTAATTGCAAATGTTTATATTTAACTGTGTTATAGTTTATTGCCAATTGAAAATTTATAGTATGTTATCAAATTAAGCATTTGAGAGAAAAGGGAAATGTCTTAGTTCATTGGAGATATGCTGATCCTCTTCTGCTCTGCAAATAATAGTTGCAAGAATTCTCATCCCAGAAAACGTTGGCTCACATCCAATATCTTAAAAGACAAATCCTACCACATCGTAGATATCGTCTTTCGATTTCCTTAATTGAATCAGTAAGGTCGATAGCAAAATACTAGGAATATAAAAGTTCACCAAGGCAGAAGCAAAATTTAGTCTAACATCAGCTATATTGTTCGTATACGTACCATGTTTTAATTTACCAGTATTTGGTGATAGGACATTCCTGTGTACTGATGTGTGCTTTTGTGTCCCGTGTTAGCTTTGCTCGCTTGACAATGGCACAACATGTTCCAACTTCCAAGCGACTGCAGGTTCAAGATTCTGAGATAGTGATGATGATGCCGACCAACCCCCAGCAAGCATAGTCTTACAAAAAGATTGAACATGCAACACTCCGTTTAGCTCTAAATTTTCAAGATTTTGAGTGTGTTGTACTCCTTTTGTGGATTGGTAGTTGTATCTCTCACTTGAAAATTTTTGAACCCTGAGTTTCGCATTTGAAGAACAACAATGAACAAACTAGCCTTTCTAAATTGACTTTCTTGTCCAACAATGATGCATCATGTTTAATGAGCTCGTACCCGTAAATTGCAAAACATTCACTCCCTGAGGAATTTGATCGTGATAACAAGAACAAAAACTCTTCTGCTTGGAAATTAATGAGGCATCATCCCATGTAATGGGGTGATTGATTAACATTTTTTAAGCATTTTCAACAAATATTAGCTGCACCTTTAACGAGTTAAGTGACCTTCATTTAGAAGGTATTTATGTTTTTTAATTTATCCGTGATTGCAGACGGAATGACCTAAAAACTTGTATGTGGGTACCCAAATTTACCCTTGAAAAGTTGATTTCCGTCTATACTCACGGATGAATTAGACGAAATGACCTAAAGTCACATGTTTAAGAAGTTCGATGACCTTTTTTGGCCAATTTAAAATTTTAATGATCAATAGACGGATTTAGAAAAATTTTAATGACCTTTGGGTCAGTTTGCTCTTTCTTTTATTAATAGTGGGATGGATCAGCCATTTTAATTCCTTTGGATTTTATGTATCACGTGGTGGTGTATTATTGTTTATAAATGTGATATTGTATTCTTTCAAATAAAACTAAAATTCTATCGAGATTTGAAACAAAAATTCTATCGAGTGATTAGTGAACATAAAGTTACAACTAAATTGTTTACGTATTAAAATCTTATAAAATGATATAAAAAGTTATACATAATATCTATGCTACATTTTAATATGCAATGTACTAGTATTAAATAAATGACACTACCGAAACTTTTGAAATAGTAGATTTCTGTCCCAGCAAAATTGTTTGCACTCGCATTCGAATGAACTTAATACTCATAAACGTGCAGCGCTACTTCAGAAGTATTCACACCAGCACAGAACGCAGCATCCAAGCATGGAAATGGTGCATGTCTATGGCTCAACGGTGCACTACAATGCACCAACTTAAAACGATTCACGGCATCTTCATCACCCACGGTCTTCACCAAAACAACTATGCCGTCAGCCAGCTCCTCAACGTTTGCGCGCTTTCCGACCCAGGCGATCTTTCTTACGCCTCCCTCCTCTTCAGCCAACTCCCCAGTCCCAATTGTTATATTTACAACACTCTCATTAAAGCCTATTCTACTTCTCCTCAACCCCACTTGGCCCTTGAGTACTTCAATCTCATGTTACGCAGTCAACAACCTCCAGATGGCTATACGTTTCCCTTCGTTCTAATCGCTTGCTCTAACGGATTCTTAACTTTGGAGGGGAAGAAACTCCATAGTTGGCTTATTAAAAATGGCATCTCATTCGCGAATGCACATGTACAGACTGCGTTGATTCGATTTTATTTAGAATCTAACTTGTTGGATGATGCGTGCAAGGTGTTTGATGAGATCACTGAGATCGATGTTGTTCAGTGTAATGTGCTTATTAGTGGTTATGTAAAAAAGGGTATGGCAGTGGATGCCTTAGATGTATTTCGGGGTATGTTGTTGCGTGGAGTTGAGCCTGACGAGTTCTGTCTGACCACGGGGCTCACTGCTTGTGCAAAATTAGGGGCTCTGGAACAAGGGAAATGGATTCATGAGTATGTTAGGAAGAGGAATTTGATGGGTTCTGATGCTTTCTTTGGAACTCAACTTGTTGATATGTATGCCAAGTGTGGGTGCATTGACATTGCCGTGGAAGTTTTCCAAGGCATTCCCAAAAGAAATAAGTTTTCCTGGGCAGCAATGATTGGAGGTTTTGCGGCACATGGATACGCCAATGAAGCTATCGAATGTTTGGAGAGGATGCAGGTGGAAGATGGGATTAAGCCTGATGGGATTGTCATTCTTGGAGTTTTAGCAGCTTGTAACCACGCAGGACTAATCAAAGAAGGTCAATCTTTACTGAATAACATGGAAACTCTATACGGTATTCAACCTGAGCATGAACATTATAGTTGTGTAATAGACTTGTTATGCAGGGCAGGTCAGTTACACGATGCACTTGAGCTCATTAGAATCATGCCTATGAAGCCAATGGCTTCTGTTTGGGGTGCCTTACTAAGTGGATGTCGGATGCATAATAATGTCATTCTTGCAGAGCTTGCTGTTAAAGAGCTTTTAGAGACTGAAGATGGAAATGAAGCAGAAGAAAATAGTGCTTTTGTTCAGTTGTCAAGCATATATTTGGCTGCTCGGAAATGTGAGGATGCACGCAGAATTAGAAGGATGATTGGTGACCGAGGGCTGAAGAAAACACCGGGATGCAGTGCAATAGAGATTGATGGACAGGTTAATGAGTTCGTTGCAGGAGATGTATCACATTGCTGTCTGGCTGAAATATATGCTATACTCGATTTGGTGCGTATTGATTTATTAATTGATCCATTGTGGCAAGAGAAATACTTAATCGACTAGCAATTGGGAGCTCAAACCTGGATACATTGAGTTTTACGGACAATTGTTTTCAATATTTACTTTCCAAGCTCTTTATACAATCTTTGAGGTTTGGTGGAGGAACTTCTGAATTTCTTGAGAAGCGGTTTTAGATGTCAAATATCTTTCCGTATGCAAGAGGGTGGTTCAGGATTCTTTCTCAGAGCTGTAGATGCTTTTTGGGTATTTAGTTGAACATACAAGGTAACTACCCTTAAATTATTTGTTTTTAAAATCTTTGTTTGTCTCCTTTTACATTGGTTGAATTTGTGATCTAGCAGCCTAGTTTGGGTAGTGTTTGATGAAGCATTCTACAACTTATTTTAGAAAGCACATCCTTCACTCCTGCTCCCCAACAAAACCCCTCATACAACTACCATGTCCAGCATGCAAGAACAGGAAGCAAATTCACTTGCACCATCTCATTTCTCTTTGTAGCACCAGGACTCCATTCCTTTATGATTCGACTACTACATACAGGAGCACTAAAAGACTATTAGATAAAAGATACATAAATACTAAAAGCACCATAAGCATATGTTCCCAGCTCTTATCCATGTATAACATGCTGGCAGTTTGACATCTTTTCAAAGACGCAGATTGATATTTTAAAAAATACTGTCAGCTGAAAAATACTTTAAAAGCTAAATAAAACATAAGTTACTAAAGAAATTTGTCTTCCTGACAGACGAGAGCAACAGTAAATGTGACTTGCTTATTTTCCTGACTTTCTCTGTTACTTATTTCTCTTGTCAATAATCAGGTTCCCTGGAGTGCAGGGACAAGACCAGAGACGGGCCACTTCATTTACTGTCATGGAAAATAAGGAATATGGTTATCCTCATCTGCTTGATTTTAATTTCCGTCTCCCAATCCTGTCAAACTGGAGTCCTTCCTTCCGCTTCCCACTTCCTTTTCCTTTCTTCTTGCTGCTTCCAGCTGCACTTTCACTTTCTGGACAAGTCTTGCTACAAGCTCCTTCTGAATCCACGTCAGCAAGACCATTCTCTAATGCTCTAACCAAGTTCTCAAAGTAACTTCTTGTCACAGAGGTCAGACCCGTTAACTTTGTACGGAAATCATTGAAACTGTCAGAAGGTTCTTCAGCTTTGAGATAATTCTCCAATTCTTTCTCTGCACATTGATGAAGCCTTTCCAAACCGTCCTCAGCCTGACCTTGTGAGAACTCAAAAAACTGCCTTTTGGCTTCCTCATTCTCAGGTAGGTAATATCCATATGCATAAGTCCATTTTAGCACTCGCCTGCATTCTACTATCTGAAGCCAAGCATCAGTAATGAACTTCAACTGTGTCTCAGGTTGGCACTGGATATCACTAAGTCTCGCAAGATGCACAGTTTGCATTTGGTGTAAATCTGATAAAGCCTTTTGCCTTGATGCTTGATTAGCAGCCCATCGCTCGTAATAATGTGTATATCTCTCCAAAGATTTCCTTGCCATTTCCCTCCTCCTCTCAGTTTCATCAACAACTCCTTCTTTCTTCGTTACCTGGTAACCATTACAAGCATAAGTACCACCACCTGTCCTCCTACCATGTTCTGCCCATGAACCTAGGCACAGCCAGCAAAATTCATATCTGCAAGGCGCACTGCAAGTCATGTGCATACAACCGTGGTTCTTCTCGATTGGTCGCTTGCATTTTGGACAAGGCTTGGTATATGCCAAAATCCAATTAGTGTTCTCGGACTCTGCATTGTTTTTCAAAATCCACTTGGCCACAGTATCACAATCCACCGGGCGATGAGCATCCTCGGTACAATTCCAACAAAAACCATATAAGCAGTTGCAAGTAACATCATAGTTTCCACTCCCAACCACAAATTCAACAGCATAATCACACTCTGGGCCAGGACACCACTTAGTTTTCCTATTGTCCTCGACATAAGATCTAACGAGGTATCTACGGTACTTATCTTTAAGTTCAAGAGATACCAGATCATCTATCATACCTTGCTCTACAGCTGCATTGCAAGAAAGTTCAGGACACCTGAGCATCAAGCACCCTGGACCGTCATTGATGGCCGTAGTTATGTAACCTCCCCAACACTCCTTGCAAAAGGGATGTCCACATGCAGCCGCTCTAATCCTATCAGCAGGATAACGGTCGAAGCAAATCCCACACGTTACATCCTCATCGACTGAAAGTTGAACAATTGGCTTCTCCAATAAGCCAATGGCCTTGCGGACTCTGTCTTCATTGGTGAACCACTCTTCATGGACAGTGCTAACGCTCCAATTATAACAGCGTAACAGTATGCTGGATGCTTCTCTTGACACAGAGAGAACGGTGGAAACTTTACTGATGTCATCCTCTTGACGACATCGTATGTCTTCCTCCGTCAGTAAAATACAATTCTTCTGTTTATTAAAGCTGACGGATAGATGGTCAGAATCATTTCCAACGAATTCATAATCGTCCCCCAAATCAGAATCTAATCCGTATCCTCCCTCACTCATGGGGGTGTCGCTGTCACCACCGGCGTAGAAATCATCATCGGCCCCTGACTCAACACTGATCACGTCGTGATCGTCCTCGGAGCTCATTATTCACCGGATTGGGGGATTTTATGAACCGTAATTTATGCTGAGAAATCAAAGAAGACGGAAAGAAATGATCAATGGAAAACCCCTAGTAAAACCCTAGTATCTTAATTAAGGGTCTGAAGGGGCAAATTGAAGGCGAAGGTGAAGGTGACGGTGAAGGTGAGTGATCATCGCTAATTAGGTCGAAGGATAAACGAGATCGTCGTCAATTAAAAGAAAAAGTATTTGCAAGCTTTCTAAGCAAATACACGTAGACTAAAGAGAGGTTGCGTTCGCACTCACAGAGTCACACTCAATCTCTAGAGGGCAAACGTAACGTAGTGGGTTATCTTTGTGACGAAGCTGTTACTTTTTTTTTTTATATATATATGGGGCAAAAATATTCGTACCCGTTAATATAATCGTCCAAATTGAAATTTTGATCTATATGGGGCTCGTTTGGTTCGCAGGGAATCTGGGTTGGGAAAGTAATCTTTTTCCTAATTTTCAGATTCCTGTGTTTGTTTCAAACTGGGAAAGTAATCATTTTCCTAATTATTAAATTTCTGTGTTTGTTTCGTACAGGGAAAGTAAAAAGAATCCTAAACCAAGGAAAATAACTGCAAGATTCCAGGATTATGAATCCTCTTTAAAAGTTGGTATTCTGATTCCTCTCTTGAGGATTTTGACTATGTGGCTCTTTCTTTATGTTTATTATTTATATTTTGAGTTTCATATGTTTCTTATTCTAAATTCTAATTCATTTGGTCAAATATTTTTTTTTTAGTTTGATATTTTTTTATTGAATTTACTACTTAACTGAAATTAAAATTTTAGTAGTTTTTAAATGTCTTTATATTGACTTTAAAAAGATAATTCAATGTAAAATGAGTTAAATAGATGGATGGTATGTTATTTTTTATTATTAAAATTATTAACATTATGGGAGTTTTATATATTTTTTAAAAAAACTCAAAATTGTATTTATGTTGCTTTAGACTTTTTCTTTCATATTTTTACTTAATTAATTTTTATACATTTTATATTTTCAGTACTTATTGTTTAATAAATTTTAGCTATTTTTATTAATATTAATTTGTAAATTTATTTTTCATTTATTTAATCAACTATTCTTTTTTTTAATAATATTAATAAAGGAAATTTTTATTTTAACACTTTTTTATAAGTTGTAGTTAATAGCTTAATTATTTAATTAAATTAAGAATGATAATTTTTACAATGATGAAAGTATAAAACATAATATTAAAACATTTATTATAAGGTAAAAATATATAATTAAGTTTTATGATATGATTTAAAATAAAACTATATAAATAGTTATGTATAAGTATAACATATAAATGGAATTCAAATAACATTATTTGGTTCAATAATTTAAATCAAATAATAAAATAAGAATCATACTAAATTTTTTAAGAATCTATCCAAACACAGGGTAAGTATTCAGATTCCTCACAATTAAATTCCTAAGAATCAGATGATCAGGAAAAATATTCATTTTCCTCAAAATTAAAATCCTAAGAATCACATTCCTATTAAACATTACTTTCCTGCCAACCAAACGAGCCCATGATTCTAAATTTCTAATACAATTGGGTGGAATAATAATTGATGGGAATAATACTTGGGCAAGTATGAGAGAATGGGGTCACACTTCCGTATATCAGTATGTGTATTACTTAATAAAAAATTAATACGTGTTTAATCACTTATATAAAGTGATACGGAGAGTGAGTAATACCTAAAAGTTAATAAATTTTCTATATTATTTTTGTGTATCACTTATTATATTACAATCACTTATACTTTAAAATTCACTAATTATTTAATTGAGTTTTAATTGTATTTAAAAAAACAAGTGAGACATTTGTGATACATTTAATGATACAAAAGATCCAGAGCCTCTATAAAATGATTTTTGCCTGTCTTATTCTGTCCTCATTAAAACTACTAATCTGTTGGTTAGGGTCTAATAATTTTAATGATATTTATGCATTTGGTCCCTACTTTTAATGAAACTCGTTAGACATAATAGGACTGGATAAATATTAAACAGAGGATCTGGACTCCTATAAAAGTGGTATAGCATTTAATAATACAAAAGATCTACAGCCTCTATAATAGGAGACCATATCCTCTGTCCAATATTTATCGTGTCTTATTCTGTCTAACGTTCAAAACGACGTAGTTTCATTAAAACTATGGACTAAATGCATAAATATCATTAAAATTACTTTACAATTAGTAGACCCTAACCAAGAGAGACATAGTTTTAATGAGGACAGTATAAGACAGACAAAGTATTGGACAGAAGATCCCATGTCCTATAATAGTGGTATATCAGCCCTAAGGCCATGAATGGTAAACAATTAATTTATTTATTTAAAAAAAAAAGATAAAGTGATAAAATGAAATATCTTTTGTTTGATAGGATCTTTGGTAACAAATTAAACTAAATATATAATATTTTTTTAAAGAAAAACTTATTATAGAAAGTATGGCTTAATACGAAATTAAGAAATTTTTATAATTGTTAACCAAAATTTATCATAACAAAATAAATTGACAAATTTAGATTAAGAGTGAAAATAAAATAATACAAAAAATATTCAATATTAATGTCGGGTCTCATGTGTATTTGTTTTTGTTCAAAAGCGATAATTTTATTATCAACAAAAATGTACAGTATAGCTAACTGACTATTATTTACATATAACTCAATCAAAGAGTTATAAATAACCCAAACAAGTGTATGGAGAAATAACCCAATACAAAAATTGGTAAATGATTAATATTGCAAAACACCAATTTGAGAAGCTCATAATTAAATCATTTATGCAGTTTTAAATTCATCTAAAACTGGAGAAAATTTAACCTCCCTAATAGAGAATCAAAAATGCCCAAATGACCATAAAAATTATGCATCTTTTCTATTTTCCTTCCTCTGTGGCCTTTACCACCACCACTGCCACCACTGCCACCACCAGTGCTGACATCTCTGCCACCACCACTACCACCACTACCACTATCACTACAACCACTACCACCACTGCCATCTTCTTTACCATCACCTGCCGGTCCTGCCGCCACCTCTATCATCACTACCACCACTTAACCACCACTGACATCTTCTTCACCACCATCTACCTTTTTTCTTTCTCACCCATCTTACTATTTTTGCTTTTTCCAAAGTTGGATCTACTCTCACAAAAGAGATAAAATTCTCTAAGAAATAGAAAAACACTCCCAAAATGGGAGACTACAGCTCCCATGAGGGAGACGGAAGTGTAAGCTCCAAAGGAGTAGATTTTCCAAAAATTTCAGATCTAAGCTCTCATCTAGAGAGAGAGATCCCAAACTTTTTCAAAAAGTTACTTGGTCTCATGTGTATTTATAAACTGGTTTAATATTCGTCTACTATTTGCTAGATTTCATAGGTTGGGTAACATACTTTTTTCCTTATAAGTTTTTTTTTTTTTTTTCACAAAAGCCACAATAAATAACAATAAGATAAATATGATCGGATAATTCAACATCAGCCAACCATATAAAACCTGCAGTTCCGTTTAGCTGAGCAAAACATGGCAATTTCGATAGTGCAACATCACATGATAATTTGAGATGAACCACCCAACGCCAAATAATATGATCTGAAAATTTGAACTTGAGGTAAATATATAAAAATGCATACTGGACTACAGGGAACTGGAGAGTCATTTGTGAAACATAGTTTACACACAACCATAAGTTGATTACAAACCAAACACAACAAACAAAAATCTATACGTAATTAAATCGTCGGCAGCAAAATGATCAAAAGGAATGCAACCATCCATTGCGCCAAAAAGCAAAATATATCACATCCATTATCACCCCAGGCACTGATCATGAAGAATCCTTCAGGTGTACTGGGCTGCTGCTGGTTTTTTAGGCCTACAGAACCGGACCTCAGTTTCACCAAAAAATCCTTCCCATAATAAAGCTTGAAATGTAGCAGTAGGAGCATCATGATCATCATCATCGACTAT
Organism: Ophiorrhiza pumila; assembly: GCA_016586305.1. Lineage (NCBI taxonomy): Eukaryota > Viridiplantae > Streptophyta > Magnoliopsida > Gentianales > Rubiaceae > Ophiorrhiza > Ophiorrhiza pumila. Next base: position 1,937,091 of record BLIW01000007.1, read on the forward strand.
GGGAGCAGAGGCTTGAAAAGTAACATAGAAATTAAATCCGCAACCCCACATTTGTTCATTTGCCTTGTTGATATGCACCAACATGTAATTTGTCCCATTCTTCTTGTTGTATTCCTGGATTGCAAGGTTTAATAGTTGCTCAATGTTGATATAAGGATGACTTTTTGTAACTGATTTTAAATCAACTCGATGGATAAGAGGAAAACCCTCGCAATAAGGACGGTAACCTTTATTAAATTCATCTTCGTCGTCAAAGCCCTTGAATTCTTTGTCCTCAGTCCACAGATCAGGCCCGGACCACCGATACCGATCAGGGTCAATTGAATGAGATAGGGATCGTTTTTTATCTGAATCATCGTTGAAATTGGGCATCAATTTGAATTTGGTTATCATTAATTCAACCGGTTCCTCCACCGTGGCCTTCTCCTCTTGCTCTTTCCCAATGGAAGTTCCACCATAAGAGCCACCACTATAAAGTGGGTGATATGCATCAACAGTTTCCATGGACGCCAAACGCTAATTTTGCAATACTTATATCGCTATTCTCTTCCCTGCCTTTATACCAAACCCTAATTTCTCTGATACCCGTACCAATGCCTCTCTCCTTTTTTCCCTATAAGTTTTTTTTTTTTAATTTTTTTTTTAATTTTTACTTAAAAGAAAAAAGCGCATCTTTGTACTTAAAAGAAAAACATTCGATTTAAAAAATTATTTTATTGAATTTAATTGTTATATTATTAAAATAATATTAATATTATTTAATAGACCAAAAATAAACAAATAAGTTTATAGATTTGTGTTTTTATTTTAATTAACTTTGAATAATTTTTCGAAACAATAGATACTAAGAAATTGTATAAAAATTAGAATTTAATTGACATTATTTTATTCATTTATTTGACAAAAATTATCCTAACAAATTAATTAATTTGAAGTTAAAAAATAAATAAATATTAATATAAACGGCAGAATAATATTTTCAAATGAATTATTAATTATTATTATTATAGTTAGAGTTAAGGCTAACAATAAAAGTATAAAACCCATAAAATGCTTACAAGCATGAGAAATGTTTGCCCTCTTGGCAGGATTCCGTTTGCTCAAAGCTAAATCGCAGTCGCAGGAAGTAGGGGAGAAGAAGAAGTGCTAAAGAATCATGAACTTCGCTTTCCCGCGGTTTGTTCATACCCATTCAAGTCTTCTATGTCGATATTTGTTCAATACCCATAAACATAGTTCTCTCCTTTTCATACCCAACAAAAGAAGAAGATTTTGTACAATTACGCTCTCCTCAGAGGTTGGAGTTGACACTTACACTCTGCCTGTGTACTCTATCTAGTCGCTTCCATTTGTCAAATTTTAATGAATTTGAATTATTGTTCCCGCTTAAAGATTTTATTTTAATTTATTCTTTCCCTTTAAATTCTGGCGAGTAGTCGAGTGTTGAAGAGCTAATGGTCGTGGTTGGGGGTGGAGCTGCTGGAATTTACGGGGCAATCAGGGCTAAAACTCTGGCACCCAATCTTAAAGTAGTTGTCATCGAAAAGGGGAAACCATTGTCAAAGGTTTGAGCTTTACCGTGATTTATTTATTTGTGTTTATATAATTGCAGTAGTGAGTTTTAAAATTAGAGTAATGCTTGGCAGGTTAAGATTTCTGGGGGTGGTCGCTGCAATGTAACTAACGGGCATTGTGCGGACAATTTGGTGAGTGTTTAATAAGGTTAATTAACTACCGCTCTTGTGATTGTGTGGTTTGAATTTTTGGGTTTCTTAGCGGAGTCCTTAAAGAAGGCTTGCCTAGTAATGGTCAGTCAGTTTGTTCATTCTCTCGAGACGAGACTACTTAATGATTTTGTCTTTAGACCTTTTGTTGCTTATTTAATGGTACTATGTTGCTGATTTGGTCAAATTCTGGATCTTGCATGCGAGGTAGTGCGAGCAGGTCTTGATGTGATCTTTGAAGAAAACCTTATTTCGAGTTAGTTGAATTTAGTACTAGCTATTCATTGTCGATCCCAAGAGTCCGTAAATGCGGTTAGAGTTTCTATTGTCTGACGAGCATTCCCTTATATGTTTCTGATTGACGTGATAATTCATTGGTTAGGTTAAGTTTGTTTTCTTTAGACTGTCGATACTAACATTGTGGTTAGAGTTTCTAATGTCTGGTGAGTATTCCCTTGTTTGTTTCTGATTGACGTGATAATTCATTGGTTATGTTAAGTTTGTTAACTTTAGACTATCGATACTGACATAGTGCATAGGACCATAGATTTTGGCAGAGCAATACCCCAGGGGACACAAGGAACTGCGAGGCTCATTCTTCCATATGCACAGCCCCATGGATACTATGACATGGTTCTTTGATCATGGGGTAAAGCTGAAGGTCATAACACTTACTTTCCTTTTATGTTTTGCATCTCTTCATTGATGTATATTAAGTTTTCTTTTCTGCCTTAGACAGAAGACGATGGAAGAGTTTTTCCTGTCAGTAACACTTCATCTTCTGTAATTGATTGCCTTATGTCCGAAGCCAAGAATAGAGGAGGTTGGTCAACTTACTTGTGCAAGTTCTTGATCTTATGAATATTAATCCATATTTATAGATTGGTTTGGGGAGAAACTGATTGGCTTTTTAATTGATAGATTAATATTTTTGTATATTAATACACTTAATATTAGTTAATAAAATTGTGCATATATTGCATCCTTGAAGGAGATTTAGTCATTTGGAATTGAGAATACACCTCCTATTGCTTATATTTGTCTTATCTATTGGAGTCACATTTTGCTCTTAAATGTTCATTTTATATCTGCGAACTGTTCATGCTGATATATGAATTTTTGAATCAGTGGTATTGCAGATAGGAAAGGTAGTTACAAGTGCTTCAAGTTCTGCTGGTGGGAAATTCACTGTCAAGGTGGAAAGATGTACAGCAGATTATGTGGAATATTTGGAAGCTGATTATCTACTGATCACCAGTGGAAGTAGTCGTCAGGTCCATTTTTGTTGCTAGTTCATTGGCACTTTTTCACAGCGAGTCCAAATTTTTGTATTGACAAGTACCTGTTATGGTTCAGGGTTATAGTCTTGCTGCTCAGCTTGGTCATTCTATTGTGGAACCTGTACCAAGCTTATTCACTTTCAAAACTGATGATAGGCAGTTAACAGAGTTGTCCGGGGTGATCATTCCTCTCATGCTTCAATTATTTTTCTTCTTGTTTTCTCCTGTTATTAAAACTTGTGGCATATTTTACCAGTAAATGGACTAAAGGTTCCTTTTTTATTTAGTATTTGTACTGAAAACAAGCTGAAAATGCTTAAGTATTTTCCTCAAATGCTGTATTTATTCTCTTTCTAAAATAATGAATAACAATTGAAGGTGGAAAAAAAAATACTACTGTGAGTGTTGCATGAGGGTTTGACAAGTGATATTGGAGGAATAGTCATTAATAAACATCATATAACTTTACTTGAACTGGTGTAAGCACTCGGCGAACTTACTAAGAAAACCTTTTCTCATCTTCTACTAATTGCAAATAATGTTATTTTTATTTGTCCCCAATTGAAGTTATATTTTCCCAAATGATTCATGCTCAGGTTGCATTTCCCAAGGTAAAAGCGAAGTTGAAGTTAGAAACCATCAAGAATAGCATACCGCAGCTTACACAGGCAAGCTTTATTCCTCGACATTATTTTTGAAATTGAATATGTAAGTAAGGCGTCAATATTATCGATTTTTGTAGGTTGGACCAATGCTAGTTACTCATTGGGGGCTTAGTGGGCCAGTGATTCTAAGGTTATCTGCATGGGGAGCTCGTGATCTTTGCAGTTCAGATTATAAAGGTGTTGGAATACATTAATTCCCATTCTGGTTTCCATACCTCTAATCAACTTAGTATTGCATTTATTTCAGGGACACTTCTAGTGGATTTTGCTCCCGATCTTCATAGTGAAGATGTAAAATCAGTTCTCAATCAACACAAGCATCTGTTTGCAGTAAGAATCTTGTCTGACATTGACTCTTAATACATAGCCCACACTGCTCTTTCTTTTATCGTGCTTTCATTTTAATGACTGATGTGAACTTGTTTCTTTTGATAATGAATTGTTGTTATATTTATCCAGTTCTGACTGCTATCACGCTAGATGTTATAATCAAAAGAACCTAAATTTACATTCTGACTAATTTACTCTTAATACATAGCCCACACTGCTCTTTCTTTTATCACGCTAGACGTTATTAAACTTTTGCTTATGCAGTTATAATCGAAATAAAGTTTTCACCATTGATATGTTGATTTTATCATGCTTCTCTTTTCTCTTTTCAGAAGCAAAAGTTGCTGAATTCCTGCCCTTCCAAATTCCAGTTATCAAAGAGATTCTGGAAATATATAATTGACCGTGAGGTTGAGTTTTTGACTTGTTGAAGATAATGTTTTGGGTTTGCGGTGCTAGCGTATATTTCACAATTGTCACAGTGTTCTGTTCTCCTATTTCAAATAATACAGGATATAAATGCAGATATCCTCTGGGGGTCAATTTCTTGCAGCTCACTAATATCAATTGCTTCTCTTTTAAAACATTGTTCTTTTAAAGTGACAGGCAAGGTGCTATTCTGCCTGCCCTTTACCACTCAAAAGTTAGTTTGTGCTTTAGATATTTGTAAATGTGGAAGGTAGAATTATTTCTGTTTATGCATGGTGTAGGGCCAATTTAAGGACGAATTTGTCACCGCTGGAGGAGTTCCCTTGTCTGAGGTGCTCTCTCTACCCCCGGACCCCTCGTTTTGTTTTCATGTTTGTGGGACTTCTCCTATTCGTTATTATATGTTCAGTGTAATGCTCTGGGTATGTCCTTTATGGTTGAAATTCGCTTGTTGCTCATTTTGTCATGCCTTCATGCAAGATTTACATGAACACGATGGAAAGCAGGATTCAGTCACAGCTGTACTTTGCTGGGGAGGTACATTACACTCTCTATTTGATGACTGTAGAATTTTACTCTTTTTTGGAAGTTTTTTCAGAGAACTAGGCTGTCTATTCGGTTTTGAATGCGTGGGAGCTTTCTGCAGGTGCTAAATGTTGACGGCATAACTGGTGGTTTTAATTTCCAGGTACTGGAATCCTATCTTTGGAGACGTACAATCTTTCTGTACCTCTCTGAACGTTATCCAACTTAATGACTGTAGGATATGACTTTTCACAAAATATAATGATTTGCAATTGAGAAGTTTTGATCGCCAAAAATTCATTTATAATGGATGCATTGTTGTCTACTTGAACCAAACAACACCATGATGTTTTGTCATCGAGAATTTCAAATTTAGAGTTTCCAATTTTTTATTGTGGAAAAGACACCGATTCTGGCTGAACTGCATTAGTTTCCTTCACTGCGTTCTGATTTTGACTTTCCTCGTTTTTCCCAGAATGCCTGGTCTGGTGGATATATAGCAGGAACAAGCATTGGTATCTTGGCTAATGGCAGTAGCCAATTACACAAAAAGGAGACACTGAAGAGAAGCATTTGAAGCAGCATACTCAATGTTCAATAGCAGATGGTAACAATGTTCGTGCTTTAGGATTCTGCTAAACAGTATGGCTCTATTTCTAGCTTCTTGGGATCAAGAAAGTTAACATGGTGGATTACTGTTCTTGATGGTGCTGCGAGATAATTTGATCAGTTGTCTTTGGCCCGCTTAAGCTTCATTCAATATGGTTGCCAGCTTTGGTGAAGATAACTACTCCTCGGAGATATATTCAGTGTAGTAATATGGTATCAAATGGAGCGAATGCAGGATGATTGCCGTTGCCGAACCTCTCGTCAAACTGCTGGAGAAAACCTCTTTTGCTCACTCTGCAATTGACCACCAATCTAATGTCTCTACATAAAAAGCAAGAAGATTGACATGACATGACATGATGCACCAGTGCTTCCATGAGGTAGCATTTTACGCGATCAGTCTGCATGAAGTTTCTTTGAATTCTCAAAGTTTCCTGGAGGCATGAGAACCTTTTTGACAAAATTTATCAATAGATTTTTTCATCTTAGGCTTCGTTTAGAACAAGAAAATGGATGACTTCCCCAAATTTTCTAAATTTGGAAAGTCTTCTACTGGTGAAAGAGTTGCTATTACTGTTCTTCAGTCTAGTCTACACGTTGATACCATAATCGAACGACATATAGTGGTAATAAAAAAGAACAGGCATAAGTCGGCACTATGATTAATAGAAAATATTAAAGAAAGGGAGCAGCTAAATTTGACATTGACCCATTGTGACTTTTGATTTGATGAAATGAAGAATATTCTTAGTCACTGATCACTATTAGAATTTATTTAGATACAAGAAATACTCCACAATCTGCTATTAGCAACCAAATGAGACTGGGAAATTGTACGTTTAACTTTACTCGCAATTTTCTCTCTTCTCGAAAATGAAATGCCATTTCTTTATATTATAAGCGTCATCTGTAACATCTTTTAATAGACAAACTAATCATGGAATTTATGAACATCAACAGCCAACACTTGAATTATAGATGAAGAAAAAGAAGTTACCATAAACGTACTGGAAATCCAGAAGTAACTATCATATTAGTTTATGAATATTCGAAGGTACCTAAAGTATTTTTTATTAAATTGTGAGGTTTACTCTGGACCAAATATAAGCAATTTTATAAGTATTGTTGGGATTAAAAGATTGGCATTTGCGAAAGTGGAAAATAAAAGCCATGTAAGAGAGACGGGATCTTTTGTGCAAAATTTTGTCAGTATTATTTTACCATAATTAAAATTACGTCGTAAAATTCACTAATCTTTTAATTAATATTTAATAATTATAAAATAATTTTAATAATATTTAATAATATTTATATACCTAATACTTTTTTTCATATAACTATATAAATATTAAGTAGAGGATAAACATCTCATCTTTCATGTCATCACAACAACGTCAAGAGAAAGAAAGTTGACGGTGATTAAGAAACGGGACCCACCCTTCCCAAAAGACTAAAAGTTAAGGCTGTTTTTCAGCCATAAACAGCCAAACTTGAAAACTCCTTTCCACGTAAATCCCAACGATTGTGTATATTCAAGAATCCAAAATCTCATCTCCAAAACTAATAACTCTCTTATAGATACTATTTAATACTACCATCACCTTACTATTTTAATACGATATAAAAAATACTCATTATTATTATTATACTATATTGTTAAATATACTTAGATATGCGATATTGCCATGGCGGTTTATGGTTCATTTTGATTTTGATTTTTTCTTGGCAACGACGAGTTTCAGCTTTTTTTTTTTTTTCCCTTCCTTTCCATTGCTGCACGGACTCGTGAGTCGCGACTTCATTTATAAAAAGTACGCAGTATGCACTACTGTCTTAGAGGCTGGAAAGTGGGAAACGTCGACGTCTTGTTTTCGCTAATCTTCCGTAAAGGCTTGCGCATTCGATTACCGTTTTCGATGCTTGCTAATTAGCCTTTTTTCGGAGGATTTACATTATTTTGTTTTTTCCTCTTTTAACCTTTGTTCGTCTCTATATTTCTGTTTGCGTATGTATAGGCAGGTGTTTTTCGATTTCGTTTGCTATTCTTAAACAGTGAAGTGAAAGGAAAACAAGCGGAGGAGAGAGAGAGAGAGAGAGAGAGCGCCATTCAGAATATTGAGTAAAAATATTACAAAAACAAAACTAGCGCTATAGAGAGAAGAGAGATGGAGGAGGAGGATGGAGATTTTGGAAAGAAGATTTTGATTGGTGTGTGTGTCATGGAAAAGAAGGTGAAATGCGGCTCCGAGGTTCTGTCAGTCTGTACTTTTTTTTTTTGGCTTAATTTCCATATTTTTTTAACCATCACAATCGTCAATCGTACCACGATATATCATGCATTTTTATTTAAATATTTTATTATCCAACGACGGTAATGAGGTATAAACAATTTATTAATTAATTCACATTTTTCTTTGTATCTATTTCAGGTATTTTCAGCGCCGATGCTTCAAATTTTGGATAGGCTACAGGCATTTGGAGAATTTGAGGTATTTGTTGTTCATGAGAGTTTATTTTAATGAATTAAAACCTAGTTGCATGGAATCCGAAGCTGATTGAAGAATACCTAAAAATGCACTGCATTTTTTTATTTTTTATTTCATTTCTCTTGTTATATCTTCTTTGAATGAAGAAGATTCTGAAAGCACTGTCATTGTAACTTTCTAGGTTGTCCATTTTGGCGATAAAGTTATTCTGGAGGAACCTATAGAGAGGTAAGCGTAAATCCACTAGTTTTGGCTAATTATACTGTTCTTTTGCTGTGTAACATCACTCATAAGAATTGTTTTCCATTACGCTTGAGCTTTGGCTTGCTCTTTATTATATCGTTGATAAAATGAATATTTCAACTGGAATAGTGTCTAGTTCTGCATGTGCTAAAGATCTTTTGGTGGAAAATGTTTGTTCTGATTTGTATACTTTCTACTTCACTTTGAGTTCCTCTTTAAGCTAATTTTCTAAGTTTCTGAATAATTGCAGTTGGCCAATATGTGATTGCTTAATTGCCTTCTACTCCAGTGGGTACCCCCTGGAAAAAGCTGAAGCATATGCGGCGTTGAGAAAGTATGTATTCTAGTTCTCTGAAATGTTTTGGGAAAAATAAGGGAATTCTATGATTTTGGAATTTATATTATGATGTTGGGTGGAGTTTGTTGTTTCCCAACTCTTAATTTTTTAAAGTTTGTTTAAGTCGATGTGAAACACAATGTGTCGTGAGCTTCAACCAAGTGACAAAATACTACGTCCCCCTTTTTAGCCAGATTTGCATATTTCCATTAATATAGGACAGGAAGTTTGGTTGTTTAAATGCATTGCAATAGAATAGTGATTATAGTTTTCTCCACTGATCTTGGTAGTTGTCGCTGGATATTCCTTATGGTAATCTTTTTCAATATCATTCCCCAGTTGTCTAAAAAAACCAGGAAATTACTCCTGTTTCTATATATTACTCATTCCGAGGTACAAGTGTCTAATACAAACATGTGTCTATCATGGGCATATGCAACTTTAGTAGGTTTCCTTATGCATATTGGAGAATTTGCCAATTACTTTCGTGTTGTTAACACGTGTTGGACATGTCATGTAAAGAAAATGAAGGTACCTGCAAACTTTGTATTTACTCTTGTCATAGATGTGGTATAACATTTCTCTTTTTCGCATAGCATCTGTTTCGGTGGGCGGTCTGCTTATTCCTGATTTACTGAGCTTTGTTATAGCAGCATTATTCTTGCCACTATTTTCTTCTTTCAAACTGTAAGTGTCTTTTAGGGATGCTATGATTGTTCAACATTATTATCTCAACACCGATGGTGGAGAAGAAAAAGGATTGCCCTGCTCTCCAATCTTTTATTTTTTAGCACAATTGCTCTCCATGAAATTTGTTTGCATCTTTCCCATATTAATTGAAATTTATATTTCCTGTTTTTATTGTGTCTTAATTTCTGGTGTAGTTCATTGTTGTCCAGAGATGAAACCTTTTCTTTTGTGATTATTGCTTCTTCTTCAATTAACTTTTTTCAGAAAGAAATGTCTCGAGAGACTGCAAAATTGCTTTTCAGTTATTCAAAGGTAAGAAATGATTGCAGATGACACTTTTTGTTGTCTTTTCAGGCCTTTCCTCGTAAATGAATTGGAAGCACAACACCTTCTTCATGATAGAAGGAAAGTTTATGAGGTATTCACATCTTTCTTAGAGATCATGCTATAGGAATGAAAAGGACTTGCAAGTTGTCTATTCCTGATTGGATAAGAGGTCTTGGAGCCAAAAGATTACATGATTTTTAATTTTTACAGCTGCAAAAATACTTTGTTGTGTGGTTTAACAATGGGGATTTCAATTTAGAATATATTTGCTTGTTTTAGATGGGAAGCCAACAATCAGGTTTATTTCTTGGTTATTGGGTTCAATAATTGGAAGCTAGTATAAAGCAACATTTTACCATGCATGCTTGGAGATTTGTATATGTCAAGGTTTTGCTTATCTTGTTATCCTGTCTGTTTGTCATTATTCTAACTCTTTGTCATTATTCTAACTCCCAACTTACGATGAAGTTGTTTCGTGTCCTGGAAGAATAGATGAAAAACCCTTTTGAAGCTTATTAATGATCATATGAGATGTGCATCTTTATTATAAGGGTTAAAGAGCGTTCTTCAACTTGATTTTCAAAACTTGCTTAGTTTGTCTGATCTTTATCTTTTCTGACACATTTGAGAACTTTGCTGTCTCAAGTCTATATAACAGTTTCTTGCTAGTACAGTTAATTCAGAAGTTCTTTCAACTGGAGTCTTGTCTTGCTAATTATCTCTTTCATTTGCTTATGAAATTTTTTTGGGTGAGGAACAATTTCAGTGTCTTGAGAGGTTTGGAATTCCTGTTCCGAGATATGCCCTTGTTAATAGAGAAAGGTCATATCAAGAGGTGGATTATTTTGTTGAGGAAGATGATTTTGTTGAAGTTCATGGTAATCGTTTTTGGAAGCCATTCGTGGAGAAGCCTGTTGATGGTAAGATGCTCATGGTTTTAAAATTTTATGTCTGCTATTGCTGTTCACGTATTTAAATATAAATGAAAATGGGTGTGTAGATAGAATACGATGGCGAAATATCATCTATACCACAAAGTGGGATAAAGGCTTGGTGGTGGTTGTTATTGTATTGTTGTTTCTCATCATTGATATTTGAGCCATCATAATCTGTTCAGTAATTTCAGTTCTTCAACTTGCAAGGCTTCTTACCATTATCCCAAAAGTTTCTCTATATAATGGCCAAGAGATGAACATGATGAGATTTTACCGACTTTTTATTTTTTTTCTTTTACATGTTTCCGATTGAGTCGAGAACAAAATATGGACAATTAAAAGTATGCCTAGACAGTTTTTTAGAACTTGTGTTTTTCTCCCAAAAGCCAAAGGCTATAACTCATGAAAACTGAAATTTTTTCAACTTTTATTTTTTTTAATTTTTTTTTCATAATCTATTAATTCACTTACTTCCCATTGATTTGAAAATAAAAAATGGATCGTTAAATGCAGCATGCCTACATAGTTTTTCTTTAGAAATTACCATTTTCTAATGAAAACTGAAGGCTATAACCAACGGAACTGTGATTACCCATTGGTGCTTGCATATTGTTTATATCATACTTTAACAGTCAGCAGTACTTAAACTAAGCAGATTCTAATGTACTGCGTTTCAACGTATAATTCTTGGGCCAAAGGTAGTGGGAAATCCCATCATATTTTGTTTACTGTTAGTATTTTTTGGGTAAGAGTGGTAGAATTACCTCGTAATCTCGCACAATTGCATGCACGTAGAGTCTCATTTTCATTTTTTTTCCTGCAGGTGATGACCATAGTATAATGATTTATTACCCAAGTTCTGCCGGTGGAGGAATGAAGGAGTTGTTCCGGAAGGTAATAAAACTGAGCAGATTCTAATGTAAGCTCGTGTGGAAATATTTTGAGTAAAATCATAAAAATATTAAAATCAATTATGCCTTTTTGCTTAGTTTATTTTCATGATATACCAAGTTCGCCGATTTGGTTGTTGGATAAACATTATAGATTCTTGACAATGACTTTTTGAAATGTGTATTAAAACCTACGCTCATCGGGACTTGGCTAGGGGTATATTTTCTCTGCAAATATTCCTTCCTATGCAATACTGAATGCAGTTTGAATCATTTTTTGTTCTTCATTTCAAAATATCTGTTGATGATTAAAGTTGATACCAAGTGTCTAATGGTTGGCTGTCAGGCTGCATTTTGGTCTTGTCTTGGATGCATTTTATTCAAAGGGAAGTTTATATACATTGCATGAATGTATGAAGAGAAGGGTGTTTGTTAATGACTTGAGAGAATCTAGGGTTATTTGTTTTTTCCTCTGCAAATCTCTATGTATGAGGTTGACCCCACATAATGGGATAAATGTTTAGTTATTGTTGTTGTAAAGGATTATGTATGAGTGAATTGCTATGAGAGTTCCGGTTGTAGATGTATTTATTTTTGTGCCAGCTTTCAGGAACTAAGATTCTTAACCCAGTAGCAAGCTTTAATTCAATTCTATCTTCCTTGAATACTAAACATTGTAATATCAAATACTATGAAATGAAATATATGTCGAAAGGCTTAGTTGTTGTTGTTGTTTCATCTGATTGTACTGTTTGCTGGCATCTTTGCTGATTCTCCTAAGATTTGTAGTTGTTTATGCCAGTGGAATAATACCAGCTGGAAGATCAGCACATTTATTGTCGACAATTGACTGATAACAATCTGATCATTTTGGTTGATGTGTCATTTTTTTTCTCTCAGGTTGGCAATCGCTCAAGTGAGTTTCATCCGGAGGTTAGAAGAGTGCGGCGAGAAGGGTCGTACATATACGAAGAATTCATGCCTACTGGAGGAACAGATGTGAAGGTTGTTTTGTATGGATTATTTGTTATTATGTTGATGATCTTTTGTTGGTGATTACAGAGTATAAATCATGTAGAATTTTGATTGACCTTCGGAACTGACACGAAGCCCTTTTCTGGATCAGTAATGAACTTTTGTTTAGATTAGTGCCATACTGCACAACCTGAGGAGATGCACACATAAGCACTTGAAAATAACAGTGAGGGTTAGAAAATGTTATAAGAAAGCTTCCTTAACCTCAAAAACCATGTTAGCAGGTTTCCCGTTACTATGGTAGAATGTTCTCATATATTTGTTGGTTAGCCTGTTTTATTGCTACATGGATCTTCCTATTTCACATTTTAGATTGTGAAGTGTCAATGAGCTTCATTTTCTGTGGCGTAGGTGTACACTGTGGGCCCTGAGTATGCTCACGCTGAGGCAAGAAAGTCTCCTGTTGTTGATGGTGTTGTTATGAGAAATCCTGACGGGAAAGAAGTAAGTAGTCTACGTGTATAAAAACGAAAGATCCTATTATGATGTATTCTTGGTGATGCATGTGTTTCAGTTCCATTAAGAGGAGAATATGGTAATTGTAAAACTGTCCTCTCTGTCATGTATGATGAGGTTTTGGATAAAAATTGGAAAACAATAACAATCTTGGAAGCAGGTAAACCTTTTATGCTAGGCAGGAAAAACAGAGCAACGACATTGCATGAGATCAGGCATTATGTCAGGCAGTTAACCATGCATCCTTCTGTTACATCTAGGCTTTTGAACTTATACCTCCTAACTTTTATGTCTAAACAACCAAAGGGATAACTGGAAAAAGATCTTGGACATCTCGTCTGTCTCATTTTTACTTAGTTCCTGATATCAGCAAAAGACACCAATGATTGGGTGATATTGCCATTTCTGTCTTGTATTGTAGCTCATACAATGCAAACTCATACTGTAGTGAAGTTGTTGTTTTCTCTTGTTATGTACTAAATATGTCCTGGGATACTGACCTTGTGCCCATAAAACTGAAGATTGATATTCTGCATGATTTCTGTTAGCATCTTACTAAGGTGACAATGTGCTTGTCCGCTGCCTATGGCCATTTAACGGTGCATTCATAAACTGTTGCCTTGAGATAATTGTGTTGCAGGTCAGATATCCTGTTTTGCTTACTCCTACTGAGAAACAAATGTCAAGAGATGTTTGCATCGCATTCAGGCAAGCAGTAAGTGAGTTTAACCCTAAACGAGGATTGTTTGTTGGTTTAACTCCCTAGATGGAGATGTCATCATTCCAGCAGTGGCCATTCCCTCCCATCCATTCCCTTCAGACCCAGGAAACTTAGAAGAAAAGTGATTTGTGTTAATAATTGAAGGATGCATGCGCCTCTTAGGAACTACTCCTGTCATGAGTGATAACAGTTGGGAAGACCTTTTGAGGGAATCTGGATTAGGATGGTTAAATAGATGGTGAGGGAAAACCAGAAAACTTGATCGTTTCCGACTGGACTGTTCCCCTCTGTGATTTGCAGCAGTCATCCACAAAGTACCATCAATAATTTCTGTCAACTTTTTCATTTTCTCTGTAGTGAATTTCTCATCTTTCCATTCCCGTAGCCGTAACTTGGAAGCTGCTTCCTTTAGTGTGATGTCCACAGATTGCTTAATGTACATTCAGAAATTTTCTGGATCCAGTGTCTGTGGGATGTCATGCTAATTTAAGTAAACTTTTTCTGGCTGACTGCAGCGGGATTTTTTCTTTTTTATGATGCGTAAAGTTGGGGTGGTTACGCATGCACTGAAGTGACATAAATTATGTTCTGTTGATACATGTGTTCTATTTTAGTGCTGTCTTACTTTCTGCATCATTTTCAGGTTTGTGGCTTCGATCTCTTGCGCTGTGAAGGGCGCTCTTATGTTTGTGATGTGAATGGATGGAGCTTTGTCAAAAATTCTCACAAGTACAACTTTCAAATTTGCTGAATAATTTTTTTTTTCTTTTTCTTTGTTAGATGGAAATTACTCGAGGGTGATTTTACTGCTGGCTTTCCAATTTCTTATTGTTTTTCAATTGGAAATGTATTGTTTATTCTAAATGATAGGACAAAAGACAGTTTCCATGCATTTTCAATTTATAGCTTGCTTTGCTTGTTAGATTTGAAATTTTGCCGTTTAGACTGGGTATATACATTTTGATGAACACCCTGTACTCTAGACATGTTTGATGCTCAAACATCTTAGTAAATTGTTGTGCCATTAACTACTACAAAATATCTTAAGTCTTTAACTTTCTGTCATTTATACATATATCTTTTTTCTCTTTCTGATAATTTATTTTCTTTTTGAATGTTCTGATTTTGATATTGTCTGATTTTATTTCTTTTGATTGTGTTCCTTTTTCTGTTTACTAATATTTTACCAGTTTTTGTTGTCAACCGTAAATGAATATTTTTTCAATGAAAATGTATGACTACTAAACTTTGTCTCTTTCAGTTACTAGTTCTATGGTTGCAAATGAAAACATAACAAATTTCACTTTCAAGCTTTTGCATTGTGTGCTTTAATGTAAGCATCCACTTATCTGCAAAGGTGAAAGATGTGCAGTAGGACTTGCACTTTTTGCTTTGTACAAAAGATTTCAAGAACAGAAGATCATTTGTCCTGGGCCTAAACACAGTCCTGATTTCATGATGGTTCCTGTATTTAGTTTTCTATTCTTCTTTGGTCATGAAACTGCTAATAATACAGGTACTATGATGATGCTGCTTGTGTATTGAGGAAGATGTTTCTGGATGCAAAAGCCCCACATCTTTCGACAACAATTCCACCCACTTTACCTTGGAAAGTGAATGAACCAATTCAACTTTCTGAGGGATTAACACGCCAAGGAAGCGGTATCATTGGCAAATTTGGGCAATCTGAAGAGCTGCGATGTGTTATTGCTGTGATTCGCCAGTCAGAATACCACCTTTTACTTTTTCACTTTGTTAGCAACATCTTTTCCTCTTCTACTACAACAATTGTTTGTTATTTGGACAGTGGTGATAGAACTCCAAAACAGAAGGTGAAATTGAAGGTTACTGAGGAAAAGCTGTTGAATTTGATGTTAAAGTACAATGGTGGAAGACCTAGATCAGAGGTTTTTCTTGCTCCTAAGAATTTTCTCTGGTTTTCTTTTATCCTCTTTTCTTCCTAACACATCAACAACATTTTGTTGAAGCAAAACTTGACTGTTTTCCTGCCTTTACATCTCTTCCACAGACAAAGCTGAAAAGTGCTGTCCAATTGCAAGATCTTTTAGATGCAACGCGGATTTTAGTTCCCCGTACTAGGTATGTGCAGTGTATATTTCTATAGCAGTTTGGCTGATTTAAGCAGACTCCTAGCAATTAACAATCCCTGTTCATCAAGATTATTTTGACTTTCTAAATTGTTAGTAAACACATTCTTCATTTCCGTTTGAAGTTGATTATTTGAGAGCGTGTTCAACTATAGAGTTTTAAAGTATTTTTGATACGACATAATTAACACGATTTAAATTTCTTTGCACGTGTAATTACACATTACAGATATTTTCATATATTACACATATTTACACCTACTACACTTTTTCACTCACTATACATATTTTCACATACTCTACACATTTTACATGCTACATATATTTATACATACAACAAATATTTTTGCGCACTACACATTTTCACACACTATACATATATACACACACCATATATTTATCATACCGTATTATTTATCGTACACTACATATTTTCATATATCATATTTTTAGATGTGAAAATCTGTTGTATAATTCTGGAAATTCTGATATTTCAATATTAATTTGTGACAGATTACGTGATATATCGCATGAATCATAATAAAAAATGTTCTATATGCACCTCTAGAAAAATATTTAGCCATGTAAATTTGTGTATTTTGCCATGTCAATAGGTGAGATATCTTTATATCTGTTTTTGACATTACATGAGTTGTTGGAGTTGTTTTTGGTTGTCTGAATAGATTTTCTTCTTTTTTGGTCACTTTCTCCAATAAATGCTGGCTTTAAAACCAGTGGCTTTGCCTGTTTTCATGGCTAAAATAATGATTTTGCTTTTATTAGACCTGGTCGGGAAAGTGACAGTGAAGCAGAAGACCTTGAGCATGCTGAAAAGCTTCGTCAAGTGAAAGCAGTTCTTGAGGAGGTTCGTTTAATAGTTTCCTAATTTCATGTTGAAAATATTTGAGTTTTTTTTTTTAAGTAGAATTTGAGTTGTTATTTGGTATTTTTTGTGTCACTTTTGGCTAGTACTTTGTTGACAAAGAGAAAACTGAAAGTTTTGGTGCTAGTTCTTTGGCTTCATTAATGCTATTAACATCTTTTTATCATTTAATGGGAATTGGGAACTTGATAGAGACTCCCAACTCTTGATTTATATATTCTACAGCAAATTACAACATGTAAATTCACTCATAAAATGATTAGCATGCAGACTAACTTGTATACTATGCATGCATGCTACAACAGTCTATGGCAAAGTCAATACACTATGTATCATGAATTGCAGGATTTATACTGACTAAGGGTCGGTTTGATAAGATTAAAACTGTCTGAAATATGAAAGTAATGAGTTGTTGATTTCCTTAATTATCTCAATTTGATAATTTAACTGGTTTTAACATCTGAAAATGTAGTATGTGAAAATGTGAATAGTGAATGAATGTGTAATGTATGAAAAAATGTGTCTAGTATTTATGAATGCAGTATGTGAAAATGTAGTGTGTATTTATGTGTGTCATATAAAAAATATGTAGAGCATAAAAATGTTCGGTGTGAAAATGTGTATAGTATGTGTAAATATGCATAATGTCTGAAAATATTGTAATGTGTTGGTCTAGTGTGTGAAAATGTGTGCAATATGTGAAAATATGTGTAGTGTGTGAAGATGTGTGTAGTGTGTGAAAATGTGTGTAATTGTGTGAAAAGAAAAAAATTTGGTGTTTTTAAGGTGTGAGGATTTTATTGGATAAAACTGCATTTGAAGAGGTGGCCATTTGCTTTGATTGTTAAACGGTTGATTTTGTGCTAAAGTAGCTTTTCTCTAATTTTCTTTTCATAAACTGATATGGAAATTCATGTAATGGAGTAGTGCTCCAAATTTATGGCCTTCAACTGTGTAACGGTGTGTTCGGGCATATCCGGCACCGTCTTTTCTCCAACTTTTATATATTTTATTGTTTTGTTAAAAAAAAAAAAAAAAAAAGAAAAAAAAAAAGAAAAAAAGAAAAAAGAAAAAAAAGAGAAGTGATTCAAACCTTGTTATTTATGCCATTCTACAACAACAACAACAACAACAACAACAACTAAGCCTTTATCTCACTAAGTGGAGTTGACTATATGAATCACACTTTGACACCATGCCCGGTCGAGTACACGATTTTAAATGTGATCCATATCATAAGATGTGACAACTTTTACGCCAGCTGCCAGCTTGTTGTAACCTTTCTCATTTTTCTGGGTTTAGGACTGGCTACTAATAGTCAGACAGGCTCAATAAGTTCTCTATTTTTCAGGGAGGACATTTCTCTGGAATTTATCGGAAGGTTCAACTGAAACCACTGAGGTGGGTTAAAGTTGCAAAAGACAACGGTGAAGGAGAAGAAGAGCGCCCTGTTGAAGCCCTGATGGTTCTTAAATATGGAGGTGTTCTTACTCATGCTGGCAGAAAGCAGGTGACAAAAGTGGATATTTTCTTGATGGGTGCTACTGTAATTTGCTACTTATTTTTGCTTTTCGAAGGGATAATGAAATTCTCCATTGACACCATCATCTGGAAGATAAACTTTGCCGTTTTGTATTGATTGTATTTGCTATTGTTTTCTCAATTTCATATTCCAAGTTTTCTGGCAGGCTGAAGAATTGGGAAGATATTTCCGGAACAATATATATCCAGGTTGATATCATTTACTGCTGTTCCTAAACTTGCATGCAGTAGTGGTTTTTACGATTGCAGTTTTATTTATACGTCAAGGAACTTCTTGTACGCTGAACATCAATTAAAGGTTTTGTTGTCTAATTATTTTGTTATTTGTCTCAGGTGAAGGTACTGGCCTGCTTCGTCTCCACAGTACATATCGCCATGACTTGAAGATATACAGCTCAGATGAGGGGCGTGTACAGGTTAAACCTGATATAAATTTGTCTTTTGATACTGAATTCCATGCTCTCTTCAGCTGCTTAATTTTATTTTGCGTGACTGTTGAATTTCCGTTCCTTGTACATCATTTGTCTTCATTGTAGAGAGGAACTAAAACCTTCATGCCTGATTTCTTGTGCTTGAATGTATCAGAGTAGGAGTTGTTAAAATTCAATCTTGTACATTAAGTTTCCTGTCCATCCTCCTTGTGTGGTTACTCGTGGTTTCCTTTTGTTCCTGTAACTGAAATTGATTGCTTACCTTATGCTCTGAGGTGTTGGAATGTTGGCAGATGTCAGCTGCTGCCTTTGCAAAAGGTCTCCTTGATTTGGAAGGACAGTTAACACCAATTCTGGTTTGTAACCTTGATATCTGAAGGTTGTTATTTAGGTTTATATGTACAAATGCCTATAACTTTTCCCCCTTTTTGTGGTTTCAAGGTTTCGCTGGTTAGCAAGGACTCTTCCATGTTAGATGGGCTTGACAATGCCAGTATTGAGATGGAAGAAGCCAAGGTTTCTCTCTCTTTTTTTTTTAACATTTTGTCCTGTATGCCCCTTGAAGGAAAGATTAAACTAGGGTAGAAATCAAGATATTTTTTCCTTCCCTGATAAAGTTAGCAGTTAATGAGATGATGTGATAATTCTAAGCGATTATGAAGGACTCTGGATTTCTGTTTTTGAGGAACGTAATTCAGGACCAAAGTCACCTGCGTCATTCTACCGTATTCTACTTTTGGAGTTGTATGATCAGATGGGTCAGAGAGTGCAACCTTTCAAGGAGATGCTGCCTTTGGACAGTTGTGTGCTGTTAATAATTAATGATTTTATTGAAACAGTAAAAATTTGCACAAGAATTGTCATTGAAGTCACCGCAGATATAGAGTGGTTAGCTTTCTGATAAATTTTTTTAACTGACAAAACTTTTAGGTGTCTAGAAGGGGAAGTTAGATGTGCATACAGCATAATAGCATTTATAATGATCCTTGCTTTTGCTTCATCGTTTGTCTATGGAAGCAGAAGGAAATACCTGAAATTCATTGATTTTTTGTAGCTAGCTATCTCCCTATACTCCACTTTCGAATGTAGATGTCATATTTTATAGCATCCCTTATTCTGTAGTTGGAAATTTATGGAAGTTGATGTTGTGACTTAGTATGATATTTGGTGTAAAGAACATTTGCTTCCTGGTTTAATCAGCTTTACATTTTCATGTTTGGCTTCCATTTTCTCTCATTGCTTTTCTTTTATATGTTGTTGTGGTTCCCCAATACTCAGGCTAGGTTACATGAGATAATTACTTCTGGAGTAAAGACAGTTCAAGATAATGGATCACCAGAGAGAACTTGGATGGTTGATGGGGCTGGACTTCCTTCAGATGCATCTGAACTTCTTCCTGAATTGGTACAAATCTTACATTTGTTCATATTTAATTTTGGGGCTTTCTGTCTCCATTTGCTGCTATTTAACTTATTTCCTTTTGATCAGGTAAAGCTGACAAAAAAGGTCACTGAACAAGTGAGGCTACTTGCAAAAGATGAGGATGAAAAACTTGAAGAGTCAAGTTCATATGAAGTCATCCCTCCATATGATCAAGCTAAGGCACTTGGTAAGACAAACATAGATGTTGGTCGGATTGCTGCAGGGTTACCCTGTGGTAGTGAAGGATTTCTTCTCATGTATGCTCGCTGGAGAAAGCTCGAGAGGGACTTGTATAATGAGCGGAAAGAGTAAGTTTTTTACTAAAAGAGTTAGAATTTTATAAGTCGGCTGCCTCTGATACGGTATGCAAATTTTGTTGATACTTGTTTGTAGGTTTGATTATGCAATTCGTTAATCTATTTGACTTGGTTTGATTGATGTATCATGGATATGCAGTTTTACTAACTATGTGGTTTTGGTTGCAGTCGGTTTGATATAACTCAAATTCCAGATGTTTATGACTCAAGCAAGTAAGTAATTGAATTAATCTGGAGGGAGGTTTTGCAGTTGATTTCATGTCTGTGTGAAGTTATCTAATGTTCTTTCGCGATGAGAATATGACTGAGTAACTAGCATCCATGTATTTGTCCATATCTTGTTCACTTTATGGGCCGTCTGATGTGTCATCACTTATATGCTGTCAGAGTAGAAACAAAAGTTGGGACACAAATATTATAGACAGAAAGAATGGATTCCATTTACCCTTCAATGTCAAACCTTATTATACGAAAGAAAGGAGCGAAATATATCTCTCTCACTTTCAACCTGATATATACTTGTTGGTGGTTTCTACGTGCATATGCTTATTTTGGTTTCTATTAACCAGGAATTGCCCAAATATGCTTCATGTGAATTGATAGACCAACCATGCATATGAGAGAAACAAACAGAATGTGAAAGCCTTCTCTGAAATGGCATGGGTTTTAAAGGCAAGACCCAGTTTGATCCCAAACCCTCCCACTTTTCTCCTTGGTTATTTCATTATTACAATAAAAAGGAAGATGTTTACCATGGGCATATAGATGAATTGAGCACAACGGTCATATCATTTATGGCGTGAAGGTTTACTAATTGATTGTTTCCTTTCTGCTTGTGACGAACCCATACTATTGTAGGTCTTCATTGATTTTTTCAATACAATTGCATCATTCTTTCAGAGGGAACTGAGAGTTTAATTTCTTTGTTTGTTGTCTCTTTCTGCTCTTTTGAGATTTATTCTTCTTTTGAAAGGTACGACCTCTTGCACAATGCACATCTGAATCTTGAAGGGTTAGATGAACTCTTCAGAGTTGCTCAGGTTTGAAATTTGACTTTCTTGGGTATATTACTAAGATTTCTCAACTCTTCTCCCTCTATCTTTCCATGTATACTAGACATCTCTTGAATGTGGTATTTTGTCTTTAAATGAAAGAAAAAGATGCAACTGGGGTAGGGTATATAATATATTCAGTAGTGAACATCTGTATTATCCTCCAATTTTTCAGAATTCTAAAGTTGATATTGCTATTTTGTTTCAAAGGACAATTTCAGTACATGTTTCTTGGGGAATTTCCCAAGTACCAAGTTTATGTTGAAGATGGAGAAACTTTTATCTGCTAGAACTAGATTGAACAACACAATCTCACAGAAAGAATTATACTGTATATGTAGGATACATATATGGGCATAGCATATATGCATGTGTGTGGACTCATGAAATGAAAAAAAAAGGATATGTGATGTCATTCCATGCTTTGGTCTATGTAACTTCTATCCATTTTGTGTTTCAGTTACTTGCAGACGGTGTTATTCCTAACGAATATGGAATCAATCCAAAGCAGAAGCTAAAGATTGGATCAAAAGTAATTTCTTTATTTATCTTGCTCTTATTTGTATTCGTATTTTTCTTCCTCTATCATTAGAGTGTCCTCAATTGGTTCTTAGATTGCCCGTCGGCTATTGGGAAAGATTTTAATTGATCTGAGGAATACTCGTGAAGAAGCAATCAGTGTAGCTGAATTGAAGAGAAGTCAGGATCATCAGTCAACTGTCAGTGTAACAGGAAAGGACGATGCAGATTTTCAGTTGAAATCCAGTTTCAGGAATGAAGATACAAAGAAAAACAGTCTTACTGGTGAAAAATCAATAAATCAGGAAGATGAAGATGACAAAGAGACCAAATACCGCTTAGATCCAAAGTAAATACTCAAATCTTTTCGCTTTGCTGAAAGGACAAGTTGCACTTCATTAAAACTAATGAAATATAGTCAGTTTACTATAAAAAAAATAACCAATTGATAAGACTTCAAAGGAGCATAAGTTTGCCGCTAAGATAAAAATAATCAGAAGCCTGTACCATCCTTTTCTTTCCCAGACTGCTGACTCACTAATTGGGTACTTGCTACCTGTTTTTCTTTTATGCCATAGTAAGCTTTCCTATGAGATGTGGGATACTAGTTAATGATTTCATGTTTTTGACTTATTTTTTAGGTATGCTAATGTGAGAACGCCTGAACGCCATGTTAGGACGCGTCTTTACTTCACATCGGTGAGTCAACAATAAGTACATTTGCTTTGACATTTATTGTGTGTTTGTCCAAACGCTACATGATCAGGTGCCACATTGATATATATATATATATTTTTCCATTGACAGTTAAATGAAATAACTTTCTTAGAAATGGCAACCAAACAGTATCATATGTAGGTCTTCCTTGGGAAAGGGCTCGAGAGTCTATTTCATTTGTTGATTTGGGTCAGAGAGATACATGAACTTATATTTGTAGAATATTTTTTGGACACCATATGTCTTTGAATCTAGGAGCGTATCTAATTTGTTTTCATAGAGATGGCTAAAGGAACCATTTTTTTGATTTCCCGTGATTGTAAATTGTTTCCTTTCCAATGGAAATAAATACTTATTGACGATCTCCAGTGCCTTATTGGATAGGCAAGGGAGTTTTCATCTGTTCTAATTCCAATTATGAGTAATTTGTTAGGCATTAGAAATAATTCTTCACCTCTTATATTAAGTTCTTTCAAACTTGTAATTTGCAGGAATCCCATATCCATTCATTGATGAATGTTCTTCGTTATTGCAACTTGGATGAATCTCTTCAAGGAGAGGATAGTCTTATTTGTGATAATGCTTTGGAGCGCCTATTTAGGACCAAGGAGCTTGACTATATGAGTTATATTGTGCTGAGGATGTTTGAGAATACTGAGGTCAGTACTTCTTGTCGTCATTCTGGTGGAAATTGAGGACTACATAAATAAGCAGTCACAACAACAACTGAGTTTGATTCACCTTTAATTTTTTGGAAAGAAAATATCCCATCCCCCGAAAATCATATGAAACGTCTTAAGGTATTGAAAACTTATTAAGTCCATATAGGATACAACTAAGCTCACGCCTACACCCTATGCCTTTTTTTTTCTCTGGTGTTTAGCATTTGGTAGCAGTTATACATGTTATTGATATGTGACATACATGTTATTTATGTTCACTAATGAATTTATAGAAACAAACTTAGTCCAGTCTTATGAGTGTTGCAAACAATTGTCAGGTATCTTTAGAAGACCCGAAAAGGTATCGCATCGAGTTGACTTTTAGTCGTGGTGCTGATTTATCCCCCTTGGAGGTAATTCATCTTCCATTGAAAATATTGAATTTCTGAAGTAGTAATAGCTAGAATAAAATGTTATAAGGTTGTAACTACATCCGGCAGGCCCAATGGGGATCCCTTTTCCTTCTGCACTTTTTTTTTTCCTTTTTAATTAAAGAAAGTTTGTCAAAAGAATTACTCTTGCTGCTTAGTAATTGCATTGTGATTCAGTATGGCGTGTGCGAGTCAGAGAATTTCATAGATTAAGATTGATCTGACATTGTGCCGCCTTGAATGATATTTTTGAATTGGCAGAAGAACGATTCTGAGGCAGCCTCATTACGGCAGGAGCACACTTTGCCAATAATGGGCCCTGAGAGGCTTCAAGAAGTAGGATCATACTTGACATTGGAGAAGATGGAAAAGATGATTCGCTCTTTCGCCATGCCAGCAGAAGATTTTCCCCCACCGTCAACTCCCCAGGGATTTTCAGGCTACTTCTCGAAAAGTGCTGCAGTTTTGGAGCGTCTTGTGAATCTATGGCCTTTCAACAAGCATGGTAATGCCAATGGAAAGTGATTAATTGCTTCCCAAGTGATTAAAGTCGAATTTTGGAATACTGATCCAAAGTGAGCTTCGAGGTTTGTCCTCGAGAAGAATTTTGTAACGACGGTAATTACAGCCTTTTTTTTTTTTTTTTTTTTTTTGAGGGTAATTACAGCTTGATGGATAAAAAGGCGCACATAGGTGGGGCCTTTAGTGTCTGGCCCGGTTTGATGCTTATGTTCTGGCAGTATTTCAAAGACATGTAAATTGATACATTACAAAATAATAATAATAATTATAATCAAAATAATAATAATAAAAATAAAAGACATGTCAATTGACACATTACAAAAAAAGAGAGTAGAATTTTAAAATTTTTTATATAGGCTATTACTTTGAGTTTTTAGGATGAAATTACAAATATTCAAAAAGCTATGTACACTGTCTAACAATTTGATTTTTATTTCTGACTGAATGAATAATATGTGAACTAATAGGTTATAAAAAAAAAAAGATAATATTTTAAACTATCACAATGTGTTATAGCATTAGGGTATTGAGAAAATATTGTAAAATTATAGTTAAAATTTTTTAAAATATAAATTTCAGAAAATTTAGTGAGTTATAATTTTAGGCTTTTGAAAGAAAAATTACGATTTTTTTATACATATTTCTACCGTCTTTTAATTAACTCAATAAAAGATATCGAAACTGGAAGATTAAAAAAAATAATAATAAAAAAATGTATGTTATAGTTTTGTAGTTTTAGATAAAAAAATTATGATTATTCTTTCAAAATATACACATGTTTAACTATCAATCTTTTATTTTTGATTGGATGATAAAAATATAAATACCTAAAACAAAAGGCAAGTAAACTTTTTAAAAAAATATATTTGAGGGCTTTAAATCTTTGTGTATCATTTAGTGTATTATTCTATATAAATGTGACACATCACACATGTACATTTTTTATAATACAAAAATTATATCAAGTGGTTAGTGAATCCTAATGGATAAATGTTAAATATAAGTGTGTTAAAATTTTATACAATAATACATGAAGTGATACAAGATTTATTATCATATTTGAGTTCTCATAGGGTAGTGGGGCGATGGATCTTCTTTATTACTTCTCATAGGGTAGTGAGGCGATGGATCTTCTTTATTACTTCGTGTATCAATAGATTTTGAGACGTGTATAATTACTTCGTTTTTATGATTTACTCATCACTAGATAGTGTTTTAATATTATTTAAGAATACACGCGTCATATCTATAAGAATGTTTAGATAGGGGTGGGCTATACTGCTGTCTTGTTTAGTTATTCTTAGTAAAGTTTAGCGGTGAAGACCCTTTTACACGTGGATGCAACTTTTTGGAGTAAAACAAATAAAGGGATAAAATGGATATCCACGGTGGACTTAGAATCGTACAGTTAATTCCCCTTGCAGGGCTGCAGCTGCGGGAGTAGTGTTGTAGTGATGAATGTTGTTGGTGTGCCAGACTGCCCAGTGCCAAATTCATCTTTTGGATTTGGTGGAAATGTGCATTTGGTGCAATCCTTTCGTTTAGCGCCAGCAATTCTACAGCTTTTCATATTGACTAATTTTGTTAACACATTAGAAGAATACGATATGAAGAAATACATGAATTTATGCCACTACTATTTTGTTAACTATCCTCTACTAATATTTACTCTGTTGACTGTTTTTCCTTAGAGTAAAAGTTGATCTAATTTTTGGTATTTATTTTTATTTTGGGGTTGAAGATGGGAATAGACGTTTGATTTCCTTCCTTCAAAGAAACAAATAAAATAAAATACAATAACACTATTTACTCAGTAGCAGCCTTGGGATTGGGTAGAATAGAACAGTTGTTGGTCTTAAAAACAACGCATCACCCAAGATAGATGTATTATGTATATACTTAGTCCCCGATTCTGTTTGGGAATTTCATTAAAGAAAAACATAAACATTTTGCCTCTTCACCATTAAAACCAAAACCAATCAAATATTATTGTAAAATAAAAAAGAAAAAAGCACAGAGAGTTGTACCTGGCAAGTACAACGGTTAGTGAGTGCGCAGTGACCGCTGCAGCGCTGCTCTTCCTCCGTTTCCACTTTCCATCCATAAATATCAACACTCAATCAAACTCCTTCCTTCATATTCTGTTTTAACTTTTTATTGCACTCTATACAAACAGAGAACAAAAGGGTAAACACAAAGTCCCAACCTCCCTTTCTTAGGCTCCTTCTTCTTCCTCACGTCATCTCTGATCTCTCTGTGTTTTTTTTGTTATATTTTTTGCTGATTTAACTGATATTTCTTTGGCAAACGTTGTTTTTTGTTTGTTACAATGTTTTGCATGTGATGTGAAGAGATAAACGAAGAGAAGCAGGGTGAAGATGGCGTCCAGGGACGAAGACATGGAGATGGAGGCACTCAAGCAAGAGAATGTGAACTTGGTCTGTGTTTATATATCCTGTTCCTTGACAATCTTTTTTCATTTCCTTTTCTTTTTCCTTTTTGTGGTTTGAAGAACGCATGCAAGGAAGAAAATATGAAACGCGTTGGTAGTGAAGAAATGACAGTGGGAATGTGGATTTGAGTTTTTAAATGAATCTTTTACTTATTGGTTATTTATTATGCAAAAACTAATTTATCAAAAAAAAAAAAAAAAAAAAAACAGGAGCATATGCCATTGGAAGAGGTTTTTGTGCATTTGGGTTGCACAAAGGAGGGACTGTTGTCTGCCGATGCTCAGAGAAGACTTGAAATTTTTGGTCCCAATAGACTTGAGGAGAAGAAGGTTTGTGTGTTCATCTCTTTCCGTATGTTCTGCGTTTGTTTTGGTGCTGATCTTGAGATTTTTGGTGTAATGGGAGGGTTACTGTAGGAAAGCAAAATTCTGAAGTTTTTGGGATTTATGTGGAACCCGCTCTCATGGGTCATGGAAGCTGCAGCAATAATGGCCATTGCTCTTGCCAATGGAGGAGTAAACCTCTGTTTCCCTTGCTGCTTTTTCTTCTTCTTCCTTTTGTTTTTTGTTTTTTTAATTTGTTATATTACTGAACAATCTCAAAAATTCTCATCCATGGTTAATTTATTTGTTTATTTATTTCTTAAAAAAATGGGTGTTGTATTTTGTTGTTCCTCCCATAATTTTTAGCCGTTGTCTTCACTTTAATGTTTATCGGAGAATTTCAATCAAACATACACATATAATGGAGTTTGTTCAAGGATTTTTGTTTTCAAAAATGGAAATTATTCTTTATATGCACATCGTCCATACTCTATACATGTGTGTAGTCGTATCTGTTTTCTTGAATTGTATTTTCTAGCATCTTCCGTATTTTTCCCATCAATCAGTTTTTTCCCTGGTACTTTAAAATTGTAATCGGCCCTATTCATATGTTTGTTTTCCTCTAAATAATTTGTTAAAGGAAAAAGGGAAAAAAAACAAAAGAAGAAAAGGAAGATAGGCAGAAAATATGTGCATGTTGTTATTACCTGAAGTTGTCTGCGCTTATCTCCGGGCTTAAATTTTGCTGTGTGTACATAATTTTTACTAAAATCTCATTGCTGTTCCTGTTTCATTATATTTAGTCTTTATAATTTCACTTTCCCTCATTCCAGGGAAAACCTCCTGATTGGCAAGATTTTATTGGGATTGTTACTCTGCTTATCATCAATTCAACGATAAGCTTCATTGAAGAGGACAATGCTGGCAATGCTGCTGCAGCTTTGATGGCCCGTCTTTCTCCCAAAGCCAAGGTATATAGAATTGTCAATTATCCTATACTTCATCACTAATAAGTGGGCTTCAGTTTTCGGGTTTCAATCCCACCATCTTAAACTGATTTTTCATGTCATATCTCTCGTAATTGATTGAAAATGAAAATTCGAAAAGGTCCTTCGAGATGGCTGTTGGAGTGAGGTAGATGCATCAGTTCTTGTACCTGGTGACATCATAAGCATAAAGCTTGGGGACATTATTGCAGCAGATGCTCGTTTGCTTGATGGCGATGCGTTGAAAATAGACCAGGTGCCCCAGTGGATGTCATTCTCGAAATACTGTTTAGTTCTAGGTATTTTTTTTAATCTTTGTTCGAACAGTTGAGCACTTGTTTGATCAACCCCATGGTCTCTGCAGTCTGCCCTGACAGGGGAATCCCTTCCTGTGTCGAAAGCTCCTGGGGAAGCTGTTTATTCTGGCTCTACATGCAAACAAGGGGAGATTGAAGCAATTGTGTTTGCAACTGGAGTCCATACCTTCTTTGGCAAGGCTGCTCACCTTGTTGACTCCACAAATCAACTGGGACATTTTCAGAAGGTATAACTTTATTTTTTTCATTTTACTAAACAAAAAGGGTTCTTGAAGTAACCAAGTGACAAGCAATTGTATTTCTTGCAGTTATGAGGATTGGTAATTTTATCAGCGTGAAGTCAATCTCTGTTGTTGATAGTTAATAACCAGTGTATGTGCGGTTTAAAGCCATTCTTAGAGACCTTGCTTATTCATCTCAAAAACTGCTATTGTTTCTCTGAACAGGTTTTAACTGCCATTGGAAATTTTTGTATATGCACTATTGCTTTGGGAATGATCATTGAAATTATCGTGATGTTCCCCATCCAACATCTGCCATATCGATCTGGGATTGACAACTTGCTGGTACTTCTCATTGGAGGAATTCCAATTGCGATGCCAACTGTTTTATCTGTTACAATGGCAATTGGGTCCCACCGTTTATCTCAGCAGGTTACTGTCATGAAATTTTGTTCATGTCATTATAGGTTATTCAGGATTATCAACATGACCATAGTTATTGTTATTATCCAGGGAGCCATCACAAAAAGAATGACTGCTATAGAAGAAATGGCAGGCATGGCTGTTCTTTGTAGTGATAAAACAGGAACTTTGACTCTCAACAAGCTTACTGTGGACAAGAATATTGTTGAGGTTGGTAGAATAAAAAGAAAAATTAGTTAATTTTGGTGATTTTTTTAATCTAATTAGTTGTTTGCGCGTGCCATGATGCATACTTATAGGTCTTTGCTAAAGGAGTAGATGTAGATACAGTAGTATTAATGGCTGCCAGAGCTGCTAGACTGGAAAATCAAGATGCCATTGATGCTGCTATTGTAGGGATGTTGGCAGATCCCAAAGAGGTACTTGATTGAATTGTGAATTTTTGGTTGCAATCAGATTTTGATAAAGAAGATGATATTTCTTCTGATCTCTGATATTCAAGATAAAGTGCTATCTGGTTGTGAGGAGTGACTTCTACCTAATTGGTCTTGCTATCCTCTGAAAACTAACCTCCTCCTCTATACCTTCCCCACCAAACCCCCTCTTTTTATGTGCATAAAAGGCAAGGGCTGATATCGAAGAGGTTCACTTCCTCCCATTCAATCCTACTGATAAGCGCACTGCTTTAACATATATCGATAATCAAGGCAAGATGCTTCGAGTCAGCAAAGGTGCTCCTGAACAGGTATATTTTATCAGCCAATTTGTAATTCAGTTTCCGTAACAGGCTCATTGAATGTGCTTGTATATGTATTGATATGCTTTTCAGATTCTGAATCTCGCACATAACAAGTCAGAGATACAGCACAAAGTTCATGCAGTAACTGATAAGTTTGCTGAGAGAGGGTTGCGTTCTCTTGCAGTAGCATACCAGGTGATGCGTCTTGATCCTTGATAGTTGCTTGTAGTACCTCTAGTGTATGCTCTAACATGTTCTCTTATACATTTCTGGTAATAACTTGGTTGTCTTATTGTCTAGCAGGAAGTCCCTGAAGGAAGGAAAGAAAGTTTGGGAGGTTCATGGTACTTCATCGGCCTCATGCCTCTTTTTGATCCACCCAGGCATGATAGTGCTGAGACAATAAAAAGGGCGTTAAGTCTTGGGGTAAATGTGAAAATGATCACTGGTAAGTTTATCTTGAACTGACTTTATATTGTATGGTTGCTTTTATTGGACCATAAAATCTCATATTGTCTCTTTCTATCTTCTTAAACTCTTTCAGGTGATCAACTAGCAATAGCAAAGGAAACAGGACGTCGCCTGGGAATGGGGACAAACATGTATCCTTCTTCTGCTTTATTAGGACAGAAAAAGGATGAATCAATTGTTGCTTTGCCCATTGATGAGTTGATTGAAAATGCTGATGGCTTTGCTGGTGTTTTCCCAGGTAATATTTTGTTTCAAATTTTTGCTTATACTAAGAAAGCTGGTTAATTAAAGTTCTAACCAATGTAGAAATTTCTTATATTGAGACCACAGAATATTCTGTGAAGTCTAGAATTTGTATTTCCATCTCTCATAGTGAAGGTGACTGAACACGATGGCGAAGGAGCTAGTGTTTTTGGGCTTCACAAGCTCTTTGTAATCTTCTTATGTTTTCTTATGGGTTTTTGGCCTACCTAGTTTTTTTTGCTTTTTTACTTTTAAGTTCTGCAATTCTTTACTGTATATGACACTTAGTTGTTTTTTGAACAATTGCTTTCAAGTAAATTTGCTTACCAAGTTTTACGTCAACTTTTGGTGCAGAGCACAAATATGAAATTGTCAAACGCTTGCAAGCAAGAAAGCATATATGTGGAATGACAGGTGATGGAGTGAATGATGCCCCTGCACTCAAGAAAGCAGATATTGGAATAGCGGTTGCTGATGCAACGGATGCTGCTCGTGATGCTTCTGACATTGTTCTAACAGAACCTGGTTTAAGTGTTATAATAAGTGCTGTCCTAACAAGTCGAGCAATCTTTCAGAGGATGAAGAATTACACAGTAAGTTCCCAATGCCCGTTACTGTTGATCTTTGCCTATTAAGTGCAAATTTTTCTCAACTGTCAGCTGATCAAGCACATTAGTATTTAAGTGCCTGATGAAATATTTACCAACTGATCGTTGTCATTAGTTAGATAATGTGATTTAGGTCTTTCAACTTCTCTCTATACATTGAAAACAAAGTTTAATGAAAATTCCCACTGCTGCCTGAACATTTCATTTGCCCCTTCATTTGGTGACGTTCATGTCCTTCCTGATTCCTTAACCTCCGAAAGATATTTTCGTATGCTTGGAGATAAATAATAATATGTCTATTGTTCAGCCCAAACTTTATTTTCGTTTTGAAGCAAAGTATTTATATTGTTTCATTTGCAGATCTATGCAGTTTCCATCACAATCCGTATTGTGGTAAGTAGTGTATTGGTTGTTGATGGTATTACGAAGTAAGCTCTCACTTTTTGATTTGTATGTTTATGCATTTTTGACCAAGTGAAGAAAGCTTGATTTTCAAATGATTAATTTGAGAGATGCTCCATGATGTTAAACATGAACAAACTATATTTTGATTGACAGCTCGGCTTCATGTTACTTGCACTCATTTGGCAGTTTGACTTTCCCCCGTTCATGGTTCTGATCATTGCCATTCTAAATGATGGTATATATACTTAATTCTGCTTTGTCGTGTTTTCTTCGCTACCTGACTTGTTTATCCATATGGTTCTTTCACTTCCATTTTCAATCAGAATGATTTTTGTGGTGAACAACTAAGTGAGTTTCACAGAGAGCTCTTACACCACATTGTACCATGCTAGGTACCATTATGACAATATCAAAGGACAGGGTCAAACCATCTCCTCTACCAGACTGTTGGAAGCTGGGTGAGATTTTTGCAACTGGAATCGCCCTTGGTAGTTACTTGGCAGTGCTGACTGTTATGTTCTTCTGGGCAGCATATGAGACAAATTTCTTCCCGGTACAAGAATTTAGCTTGTTTGTCGACTGGCACATTGGTTTGGTTGGTTGGTTATCAATCAATTATTTGATAGACACCAAAAACTTTCGTGCAGTTCACTTTCTTGCTGGTTGTCTTAAGAAATTATTTTGTCCAATTAAGTGATTTTGCTTAAATAATTTCCAGCACATATTTGGTGTTTCAACTCTGCAAAAAGGTGCACGTGATGACTTCAAGAAGCTTGCATCTGCAGTTTACCTGCAAGTGAGTACCATAAGTCAAGCCCTCATATTTGTGACACGAGCCAGGAGTTGGTCTTTCATTGAGCGTCCAGGGTTTCTGCTAGTGGTGGCTTTTCTTGCTGCTCAATTAGTAAGAAATTCTGGCCACATTCCGGTTTTTCTCGTCCTGTGACGGTAGAGTAGACCTACCTAATTCTTTTCTGCATGAGCAGGTTGCTACACTGATTGCTGTTTATGCAAACTGGGGTTTTGCTGCGATTGAAGGGATTGGATGGGGATGGGCTGGGGTAATCTGGCTGTATAATCTTATATTTTTCATCCCACTTGATTTTATCAAATTCTTCATCCAATACACCTTGAGTGGGAAGGCTTGGGATCATCTCATTGAGCGAAAGGTATGAAAAGGCTTGGGATCATCTCAAGGTCATTGAGTAATGTACTTAGCTAGCATTTCTGCTGAATGATTTGTATGGTATTATCTATTATATCCAGGTTGCCTTCATGAGGAAAAAGGATTTTGGGAAGGAAGAAAGGGAACTTAAATGGGCACAAGCGCAGAGGACCCTCCATGGGCTGCATCCTCCTGAGACTCACTTTGGCGATCGCATTCGTGCTGCTGATCTTAATCAGATAGCTGAAGATGCAAGGCGACGAGCTGAAATGGCCAGGTACTAAGAGACTATGAGCAACAAATGTTGAAATGTTTTTGAACTGTCAATCTTTCTGCAATTTTGATCAGTTTCCTATGTGTCCCTAATTTTGAAGGACAATTCATACGCAGAGGCCTACCTCTTAGAACATGCTGCTTGTTAGCAGAGCTGATGAAGATTTAATTTAATTAAGCGATTCTTTCTTTCTTTCTTAATTGTTGCAGGTTGAGAGAGTGGCACACATTGAGAGGCCATGTTGAATCAGTTGTGAAATTGAAGAATCTTGGCATAGATAAGATACAGCGGGCATACACTCTTTGATATAAGCCGGTACCCTTTCAACTTCTATTTCGTATATACATACATACTCAACACCAGGTTAGGTTATTGACATGGGAGTTTGAGAGTATTGATGATGTCTTCCTCTGCAGCTTTTAATTATTACTAGGTTAATTACCGTGGAACTAGTAGTAGTAGAGGGCTTCTTTTTGTCATTTCCAGCTAGCGTTCTTAGGGATGGGATTTGAAAATTTGAAGCAATGTTTGGAGAGAGCTTTTTAACTCATTTTTTTATTTCATTCCAAAGTAACGTACTTGTTTATATTCAATTTGCAAAACAAAAATTTTCAATTTGTGCGACCTCAAAATAAATTGTGGGCATTTTAGTTTTTTCAACATATTTTAAATTTTAAAATTTTTATTTCTTTGAGATGACCGGTGGCAGATAAAGGTTGACTGTTTTCGGTTAACCGCTGTTATTCGTCGCCAGCCATCGCCACTGACTAGCCAGATTGAAATAGTCCAAAATAGCCAGTTTTTGAGTCTTGCCGGTTTCAGCTAAAAAATGTCGGTTATAACCCACAAAAAATGATGATTTTTCAAAAAAATTACCAATAATTATGGGCGAAAAAATGAACTGAAATAGTCTAAAATCGCCAGTTTTTGAGTCTTGCCGTTTTGAGCCAAAAAACGTGTATTATAGCCCACGAAAAATAATGATTTTTCAAAAAATTTACATTTATATTTTTTTAACACCGTTCACTAGATAGCACATTACAAGTTAACGTGGGGGAAAATATGAATTGAAATAGTCCAAAATAGCCAGTTTTTGAATATTGCCGGTTTCAGCTAAAAAAATGTGGGTTATAGTCCACGAAAAATGATAATTTTTCAAAAAATTTACATTTCTATTTTTTTTAACATCGTTCACTAAATAGCACATTATCAGTGTAGGTGGGCGCAAAAAACGAATTGAAATAGTCCAAAATAGCCAGTTTTAAAATCTTGTCATTTTCAACTAAAAAACGTGTGTTATAGCCCACGAAAAATGTTGATTCTTCAAAAAATTTACATTTCTATTTTTTTAACACCGTTCACTAGATAGCACATTACAAGTAAAGGTGGGGGAAAATATGAATTGAAATAGTCCAAAATAGCCAGTTTTTGAGTCTAAAAGGAGGGTTATAGCCAACAGGAAATGATGATTTTTCAAAAAAATTATATTTCTATTTTTTTAACACTGTTCACTAGATAGCGCATTACCAATAATTGTGGGCGAAAAAATGAACAGAAATAGTCCAAAATCGCCAGTTTTTTAGTCTTGCCATTTTCAGCCAAAAAACGTGTGTTATAACCCACGAAAAATGATGATTTTTTTTTTAAAAAATACATTTATAATTTTTTAACATCGTTCACTAGATAACACATTACTAGTGAAGGTGGGCGCAAAAAATAAATTGAAATAGTCCAAAATAACCAATTTTTAAATCTTGCTGTTTTCACCTAAAAAAACGTGTTATAGCCCACGAAAAATGATGATTTTTCAAAAAATTTACATTTCTATTTTTTTAGATAACACATTACCAATAAAGGTGGGTTAAAAAAAGGATTTGAAATATTCCAAAATCGCAAATTTTTGAGTCTTTTCATTTTCATCCAAAAACAAGTGTGATATAACCTACGAAAAACGATTATTTTTCAAAAAATTTATATTTCTATTTTTTAACACGGTTTACTAGATATCACATTACCAAGAAATGTGGGGGAAAATATGAATTGAAATAGTCCAAAATAGCCAGTTTTTGAGTATTGCCGGTTTCAGCTAAAAAAATGTGGGTTATAGTCCACGAAAAATGATGATTTTTAAAAAAATTTACATTTCTATTTTTTTAACATCGTTCACTAGATAACACATTACTAGTGAAGGTGGGCGCAAAAAACGAATTGAAATAGTCCAAAATAGCCAGTTTTTAAATCTTGCTGTTTTCAGCTAAAAAAACGTATGTTATAGCCCACAAAAAATGACGATTTTTCAAAAAATTTACATTTCTATTTTTTTAACACCGCTAACTAGATAACACATTACCAAAAAAGGTGGGTTAAAAAAATGAATTGAAATAGTCTAAAACCGCAAATTTTTGAGTCTTTTCGTTTTCAACCAAAAAAACGTGTGCTATAACCTACGAAAAATGACGATTTTTCAAAAAATTTACATTTCTATTTTTTAACACGGTTCACTAGATAGCACATTACCAAGAAATGTGGACGAAAAAATGACTTGAAATAGTCCAAAATCGGCCAGTGTTTGAGTCTTGCTGTTTTAAGCCAAAAAACATGTGTTATAGCCCACGAAAAATGATGATTTTTTAAAAAATTTACATTTCTATTTTTTAACACCGTTCACTAGATAGCACATTACAAGGAAAGATGGGGGAAAATATGAATTAAAATAGTAAAAAATAGCCAGTTTTTTAGTCTAAAAGGAGGGTTATAGCCAACAGGAAATGATGATTTTTCAAAAAAATTATATTTATATTTTTTTAACACTGTTCACTAGATAGCGCATTACCAATAATTGTGGGCGAAAAAATGAACAGAAATAGTCCAAAATCGCCAGTTTTTTAGTCTTTCCATTTTGAGCCAAAAAACGTGTGTTATAACCCACGAAAAATAATGATTTTTTTTAAAAAAATACATTTATAATTTTTTAACATCGTTCACTAGATAACACATTACTAGTGAAGGTGGGAGCAAAACATAAATTGAAATAGTCCAAAATAACCAATTTTTAAATCTTGCTGTTTTGACCTAAAAAAACGTGTTATAGCCCACGAAAAATGATGATTTTTCAAAAAATTTACATTTCTATTATTTTAGATAACACATTACCAATAAAGGTGGGTTAAAAAAAACATTTGAAATATTCCAAAATCGCAAATTTTTGAGTCTTTTCATTTTCATCCAAAAACACGTGTGATATAACCTACGAAAAACGATGATTTTTCAAAAAGTTTATATTTTTATTTTTTAACACGGTTTACTAGATATCACATTACCAAGAAATGTGGGAGAAAAAATGACTTGAAATAGTCCAAAATCGCCAGTTTTTGAGTCTTGCTGTTTTGAGCTAAAAAACGTGCGTTATAGCCCACGAAAAATGATGATTTTTCAAAAAATTTACATTTCTATTTTTTTAACATCGTTCACTAAATAGCACATTATCAGTGAAGGTGGGCGCAAAAAACGAATTGAAATAGTCCAAAATAGCCAGTTTTAAAATCTTGTCATTTTCAACGAAAAAACGTGTGTTGTAGCCCACGAAAAATGTTGATTCTTCAAAAAATTTACATTTCTATTTTTTTAATACCGTTCACTAGATAGCACATTACAAGTAAAGGTGGGGGAAAATACGAATTGAAATAGTCCAAAATAGCCAGTTTTTGAGTCTTGCCGGTTCAGCTAAAAAATGTGGGTTATAGTCCACGAAAAATGATGATTTTTAAAAAAATTATATTTTTATTTTTTTAACACTGATCACTAAATAGCGCATTGCCAATAATTGTGGGCGAAAAAATGAACTGAAATAGTCCAAAATCGCTAGTTTTTTAGTCTTGCCGTTTTGAGCCAAAAAATGTGTGTTATAACCCACGAAAAATGGTGATTTTTAAAAAAAAATACATTTACACTTTTTTAACATCGTTCACTAGATAACACATTACTAGTGAAGGTGGGCGCAAAAAACGAATTGAAATAGTCCAAAATAGCCAGTTTTTAAATCTTGCTGTTTTCAGCTAAAAAAACGTATGTTATAGTCCACAAAAAATGATGATTTTTCAAAAAATTTACATTTCTATTTTTTTAACACCGCTAACTAGATAACACATTACCAAAAAAGGTGGGTTAAAAAAATGAATTGAAATAGTCTAAAATCGCAAATTTTTGAGTCTTTTCGTTTTCAACCAAAAAAACGTGTGCTATAACCTACGAAAAATGACGATTTTTCAAAAAATTTACATTTCTATTTTTTAACACGGTTCACTAGATAGCACATTACCAAGAAATGTGGACGAAAAAATGACTTGAAATAGTCCAAAATCGGCCAGTGTTTGAGTCTTGCTGTTTTAAGCCAAAAAACATGTGTTATAGCCCACGAAAAATGATGATTTTTTAAAAAATTTACATTTCTATTTTTTAATACCGTTCACTAGATAGCACATTACAAGGAAAGGTGGGGGAAAATATGAATTAAAATAGTAAAAAATAGCCAGTTTTTTAGTCTAAAAGGAGGGTTATAGCCAACAGGAAATGATGATTTTTCAAAAAAATTATATTTATATTTTTTTAACACTGTTCACTAGATAGCGCATTACCAATAATTGTGGGCGAAAAAATGAACAGAAATAGTCCAAAATCGCCAGTTTTTTAGTCTTGCCATTTTCAGCCAAAAAACGTGTGTTATAACCCACGAAAAATGATGATTTTTTTTAAAAAAAATACATTTATAATTTTTTAACATCGTTCACTAGATAACACATTACTAGTGAAGGTGGGCACAAAAAATAAATTGAA
Organism: Ophiorrhiza pumila; assembly: GCA_016586305.1. Classification (NCBI taxonomy): domain Eukaryota; kingdom Viridiplantae; phylum Streptophyta; class Magnoliopsida; order Gentianales; family Rubiaceae; genus Ophiorrhiza; species Ophiorrhiza pumila. The sequence continues at coordinate 1,974,840 of BLIW01000007.1, forward strand.
ATAGTCCAAAATAACCAATTTTTAAATCTTGCTGTTTTGACCTAAAAAAACGTGTTATAGCCCACGAAAAATGATGATTTTTCAAAAAATTTACATTTCTATTTTTTTAGATAACACATTACCAATAAAGGTGGGTTAAAAAAAGGATTTGAAATATTCCAAAATCGCAAATTTTTGAGTCTTTTCATTTTCATCCAAAAACAAGTGTGATATAACCTACGAAAAACGATTATTTTTCAAAAAATTTATATTTCTATTTTTTAACACGGTTTACTAGATATCACATTACCAAGAAATGTGGGGGAAAATATGAATTGAAATAGTCCAAAATAGCCAGTTTTTGAGTATTGCCGGTTTCAGCTAAAAAAATGTGGGTTATAGTCCACGAAAAATGATGATTTTTAAAAAAATTTACATTTCTATTTTTTTAACATCGTTCACTAAATAGCACATTATCAGTGAAGGTGGGCGCAAAAAACGAATTGAAATAGTCCAAAATAGCCAGTTTTAAAATCTTGTCATTTTCAACGAAAAAACGTGTGTTGTAGCCCACGAAAAATGTTGATTCTTCAAAAAATTTACATTTCTATTTTTTTAATACCGTTCACTAGATAGCACATTACAAGTAAAGGTGGGGGAAAATACGAATTGAAATAGTGCAAAATAACCAGTTTTTGAGTCTTGCCGGTTCAGCTAAAAAATGTGGGTTATAGTCCACGAAAAATGATGATTTTTCAAAAAATTATATTTTTATTTTTTTAACACTGATCACTAAATAGCGCATTGCCAATAATTGTGGGCGAAAAAATGAACTGAAATAGTCCAAAATCGCTAGTTTTTTAGTCTTGCCGTTTTGAGCCAAAAAATGTGTGTTATAACCCACGAAAAATGGTGATTTTAAAAAAAAAATACATTTACACTTTTTTAACATCGTTCACTAGATAACACATTACTAGTGAAGGTGGGCGCAAAAAACGAATTGAAATAATCCAAAATAGCCAGTTTTTAAATCTTGCTGTTTTCAGCTAAAAAAACGTATGTTATAGCCCACAAAAAATGACGATTTTTCAAAAAATTTACATTTCTATTTTTTTAACACCGCTAACTAGATAACACATTACCAAAAAAGGTGGGTTAAAAAAATGAATTGAAATAGTCTAAAACCGCAAATTTTTGAGTCTTTTCGTTTTCAACCAAAAAAACGTGTGCTATAACCTACGAAAAATGACGATTTTTCAAAAAATTTACATTTCTATTTTTTAACACGGTTCACTAGATAGCACATTACCAAGAAATGTGGACGAAAAAATGACTTGAAATAGTCCAAAATCGGCCAGTGTTTGAGTCTTGCTGTTTTAAGCCAAAAAACATGTGTTATAGCCCACGAAAAATGATGATTTTTTAAAAAATTTACATTTCTATTTTTTAACACCGTTCACTAGATAGCACATTACAAGGAAAGATGGGGGAAAATATGAATTAAAATAGTAAAAAATAGCCAGTTTTTTAGTCTAAAAGGAGGGTTATAGCCAACAGGAAATGATGATTTTTCAAAAAAATTATATTTATATTTTTTTAACACTGTTCACTAGATAGCGCATTACCAATAATTGTGGGCGAAAAAATGAACAGAAATAGTCCAAAATCGCCAGTTTTTTAGTCTTTCCATTTTGAGCCAAAAAACGTGTGTTATAACCCACGAAAAATAATGATTTTTTTTTAAAAAAATACATTTATAATTTTTTAACATCGTTCACTAGATAACACATTACTAGTGAAGGTGGGAGCAAAACATAAATTGAAATAGTCCAAAATAACCAATTTTTAAATCTTGCTGTTTTGACCTAAAAAAACGTGTTATAGCCCACGAAAAATGATGATTTTTCAAAAAATTTACATTTCTATTATTTTAGATAACACATTACCAATAAAGGTGGGTTAAAAAAAACATTTGAAATATTCCAAAATCGCAAATTTTTGAGTCTTTTCATTTTCATCCAAAAACACGTGTGATATAACCTACGAAAAACGATGATTTTTCAAAAAGTTTATATTTTTATTTTTTAACACGGTTTACTAGATATCACATTACCAAGAAATGTGGGAGAAAAAATGACTTGAAATAGTCCAAAATCGCCAGTTTTTGAGTCTTGCTGTTTTGAGCTAAAAAACGTGCGTTATAGCCCACGAAAAATGATGATTTTTCAAAAAATTTACATTTCTATTTTTTTAACATCGTTCACTAAATAGCACATTATCAGTGAAGGTGGGCGCAAAAAACGAATTGAAATAGTCCAAAATAGCCAGTTTTAAAATCTTGTCATTTTCAACGAAAAAACGTGTGTTGTAGCCCACGAAAAATGTTGATTCTTCAAAAAATTTACATTTCTATTTTTTTAATACCGTTCACTAGATAGCACATTACAAGTAAAGGTGGGGGAAAATACGAATTGAAATAGTCCAAAATAGCCAGTTTTTGAGTCTTGCCGGTTCAGCTAAAAAATGTGGGTTATAGTCCACGAAAAATGATGATTTTTAAAAAAATTATATTTTTATTTTTTTAACACTGATCACTAAATAGCGCATTGCCAATAATTGTGGGCGAAAAAATGAACTGAAATAGTCCAAAATCGCTAGTTTTTTAGTCTTGCCGTTTTGAGCCAAAAAATGTGTGTTATAACCCACGAAAAATGGTGATTTTTAAAAAAAAATACATTTACACTTTTTAACATCGTTCACTAGATAACACATTACTAGTGAAGGTGGGCGCAAAAAACGAATTGAAATAGTCCAAAATAGCCAGTTTTTAAATCTTGCTGTTTTCAGCTAAAAAAACGTATGTTATAGTCCACAAAAAATGATGATTTTTCAAAAAATTTACATTTCTATTTTTTTAACACCGCTAACTAGATAACACATTACCAAAAAAGGTGGGTTAAAAAAATGAATTGAAATAGTCTAAAATCGCAAATTTTTGAGTCTTTTCGTTTTCAACCAAAAAAACGTGTGCTATAACCTACGAAAAATGACGATTTTTCAAAAAATTTACATTTCTATTTTTTAACACGGTTCACTAGATAGCACATTACCAAGAAATGTGGACGAAAAAATGACTTGAAATAGTCCAAAATCGGCCAGTGTTTGAGTCTTGCTGTTTTAAGCCAAAAAACATGTGTTATAGCCCACGAAAAATGATGATTTTTTAAAAAATTTACATTTCTATTTTTTAATACCGTTCACTAGATAGCACATTACAAGGAAAGGTGGGGGAAAATATGAATTAAAATAGTAAAAAATAGCCAGTTTTTTAGTCTAAAAGGAGGGTTATAGCCAACAGGAAATGATGATTTTTCAAAAAAATTATATTTATATTTTTTTAACACTGTTCACTAGATAGCGCATTACCAATAATTGTGGGCGAAAAAATGAACAGAAATAGTCCAAAATCGCCAGTTTTTTAGTCTTGCCATTTTCAGCCAAAAAACGTGTGTTATAACCCACGAAAAATGATGATTTTTTTTAAAAAAAATACATTTATAATTTTTTAACATCGTTCACTAGATAACACATTACTAGTGAAGGTGGGCACAAAAAATAAATTGAAATAGTCCAAAATAACCAATTTTTAAATCTTGCTGTTTTGACCTAAAAAAACGTGTTATAGCCCACGAAAAATGATGATTTTTCAAAAAATTTACATTTCTATTTTTTTAGATAACACATTACCAATAAAGGTGGGTTAAAAAAAGGATTTGAAATATTCCAAAATCGCAAATTTTTGAGTCTTTTCATTTTCATCCAAAAACAAGTGTGATATAACCTACGAAAAACGATTATTTTTCAAAAAATTTATATTTCTATTTTTTAACACGGTTTACTAGATATCACATTACCAAGAAATGTGGGGGAAAATATGAATTGAAATAGTCCAAAATAGCCAGTTTTTGAGTATTGCCGGTTTCAGCTAAAAAAATGTGGGTTATAGTCCACGAAAAATGATGATTTTTAAAAAAATTTACATTTCTATTTTTTTAACATCGTTCACTAAATAGCACATTATCAGTGAAGGTGGGCGCAAAAAACGAATTGAAATAGTCCAAAATAGCCAGTTTTAAAATCTTGTCATTTTCAACGAAAAAACGTGTGTTGTAGCCCACGAAAAATGTTGATTCTTCAAAAAATTTACATTTCTATTTTTTTAATACCGTTCACTAGATAGCACATTACAAGTAAAGGTGGGGGAAAATACGAATTGAAATAGTGCAAAATAACCAGTTTTTGAGTCTTGCCGGTTCAGCTAAAAAATGTGGGTTATAGTCCACGAAAAATGATGATTTTTCAAAAAATTATATTTTTATTTTTTTAACACTGATCACTAAATAGCGCATTGCCAATAATTGTGGGCGAAAAAATGAACTGAAATAGTCCAAAATCGCTAGTTTTTTAGTCTTGCCGTTTTGAGCCAAAAAATGTGTGTTATAACCCACGAAAAATGGTGATTTTAAAAAAAAAATACATTTACACTTTTTTAACATCGTTCACTAGATAACACATTACTAGTGAAGGTGGGCGCAAAAAACGAATTGAAATAATCCAAAATAGCCAGTTTTTAAATCTTGCTGTTTTCAGCTAAAAAAACGTATGTTATAGCCCACAAAAAATGACGATTTTTCAAAAAATTTACATTTCTATTTTTTTAACACCGCTAACTAGATAACACATTACCAAAAAAGGTGGGTTAAAAAAATGAATTGAAATAGTCTAAAACCGCAAATTTTTGAGTCTTTTCGTTTTCAACCAAAAAAACGTGTGCTATAACCTACGAAAAATGACGATTTTTCAAAAAATTTACATTTCTATTTTTTAACACGGTTCACTAGATAGCACATTACCAAGAAATGTGGACGAAAAAATGACTTGAAATAGTCCAAAATCGGCCAGTGTTTGAGTCTTGCTGTTTTAAGCCAAAAAACATGTGTTATAGCCCACGAAAAATGATGATTTTTTAAAAAATTTACATTTCTATTTTTTAACACCGTTCACTAGATAGCACATTACAAGGAAAGATGGGGGAAAATATGAATTAAAATAGTAAAAAATAGCCAGTTTTTTAGTCTAAAAGGAGGGTTATAGCCAACAGGAAATGATGATTTTTCAAAAAAATTATATTTATATTTTTTTAACACTGTTCACTAGATAGCGCATTACCAATAATTGTGGGCGAAAAAATGAACAGAAATAGTCCAAAATCGCCAGTTTTTTAGTCTTTCCATTTTGAGCCAAAAAACGTGTGTTATAACCCACGAAAAATAATGATTTTTTTTTAAAAAAATACATTTATAATTTTTTAACATCGTTCACTAGATAACACATTACTAGTGAAGGTGGGAGCAAAACATAAATTGAAATAGTCCAAAATAACCAATTTTTAAATCTTGCTGTTTTCACCTAAAAAAACGTGTTATAGCCCACGAAAAATGATGATTTTTCAAAAAATTTACATTTCTATTTTTTTAGATAACACATTACCAATAAAGGTGGGTTAAAAAAAACATTTGAAATATTCCAAAATCGCAAATTTTTGAGTCTTTTCATTTTCATCCAAAAACACGTGTGATATAACCTACGAAAAACGATGATTTTTCAAAAAGTTTATATTTTTATTTTTTAACACGGTTTACTAGATATCACATTACCAAGAAATGTGGGAGAAAAAATGACTTGAAATAGTCCAAAATCGCCAGTTTTTGAGTCTTGCTGTTTTGAGCTAAAAAACGTGCGTTATAGCCCACGAAAAATGATGATTTTTCAAAAAATTTACATTTCTATTTTTTAACATCGTTCACTAAATAGCACATTATCAGTGAAGGTGGGCGCAAAAAACGAATTGAAATAGTCCAAAATAGCCAGTTTTAAAATCTTGTCATTTTCAACGAAAAAACGTGTGTTGTAGCCCACGAAAAATGTTGATTCTTCAAAAAATTTACATTTCTATTTTTTTAATACCGTTCACTAGATAGCACATTACAAGTAAAGGTGGGGGAAAATACGAATTGAAATAGTGCAAAATAACCAGTTTTTGAGTCTTGCCGGTTCAGCTAAAAAATGTGGGTTATAGTCCACGAAAAATGATGATTTTTCAAAAAATTATATTTTTATTTTTTTAACACTGATCACTAAATAACGCATTACCAATAATTGTGGGCGAAAAAATGAACTGAAATAGTCCAAAATCGCTAGTTTTTTAGTCTTGCCGTTTTGAGCCAAAAAATGTGTGTTATAACCCACGAAAAATGGTGCTTTTTCAAAAAAAATACATTTACACTTTTTTAACATCGTTCACTAGATAACACATTACTAGTGAAGGTGGGCGCAAAAAACGAATTGAAATAGTCCAAAATAGCCAGTTTTTAAATCTTGCTGTTTTCAGCTAAAAAAACGTATGTTATAGCCCACAAAAAATGACGATTTTTCAAAAAATTTACATTTCTATTTTTTTAACACCGCTAACTAGATAACACATTACCAAAAAAGGTGGGTTAAAAAATGAATTGAAATAGTCTAAAATCGCAAATTTTTGAGTCTTTTCGTTTTCAACCAAAAAACGTGTGCTATAACCTACGAAAAATGTTGATTTTTCAAAAAATTTATTTTCTATTTTTTAACACGGTTCACTAGATAGCACATTACCAAGAAATGTGGACGAAAAAATGACTTGAAATAGTCCAAAATCGGCCAGTGTTTGAGTCTTGCTGTTTTAAGCCAAAAACCATGTTTTATAGCCCACGAAAAATGATGATTTTTTAAAAAATTTACATTTCTATTTTTTAACACCGTTCACTATATACCACATTACAAGTAAAGATGGGGGAAAATATGAATTAAAATAGTAAAAAATAGCCAGTTTATTAGTCTAAAAGGAGGGTTATAGCCAACAGGAAATGATGATTTTTCAAAAAAATTATATTTTTATTTTTTTAACACTGTTCACTAGATAGCGCATTATCAATAATTGTGGGCGAAAAAATGAATAGAAATAGTCCAAAATCGCCAGTTTTTTAGTCTTGCCATTTTGAGCCAAAAAACGTGTGTTATAACCCACGAAAAATGATGATTTTTTTTTAAAAATACATTTATAATTTTTTAACATCGGTCACTAGATAACACATTACTAGTGAAGGTGGGCGCAAAAAATAAATTGAAATAGTCCAAAATAACCAATTTTTAAATCTTGCTGTTTTCACCTAAAAAAACGTATTATAGCCCACGAAAAATGATGATTTTTCAAAAAATTTACATTTCTATTTTTTTAGATAACACATTACCAATAAAGGTGGGTTAAAAAAAGATTTGAAATATTCCAAAATCGCAAATTTTTGAGTCTTTTCATTTTCATCCAAAAACACGTGTGATATAACCTACGAAAAACGATGATTTTTCAAAAACTTTATATTTCTATTTTTTAACACGGTTTACTAGATATCACATTACCAAGAAATGTGGGAGAAAAAATGACTTGAAATAGTCCAAAATCGCCAGTTTTTGAGTCTTGCTGTTTTGAGCTAAAAAACGTGCGTTATAGCCCACGAAAAATGATGATTTTTCAAAAAATTTACATTTCTATTTTTTTAACATCGTTCACTAAATAGCACATTATCAGTGAAGGTGGGCGCAAAAAACGAATTGAAATAGTCCAAAATAGCCAGTTTTAAAATCTTGTCATTTTCAACTAAAAAACGTGTGTTATAGCCCACGAAAAATGTTGATTCTTTAAAAAATTTACATTTCTATTTTTTTAACACCGTTCACTAGATAGCACATTACAAGTAAAGGTGGGGGAAAATATGAATTGAAATAGTCCAAATGATAAGTTGGTTTTATACCAACTAATATGTGTTAAATCACTTGGCTTTTGTTGTGTGTTTTATGTACATATGTGAGGTTTTATGCATTTATATGTTTGCAATATGAAAATGATCAAATGGTGCAAAGAAGAGCAAAAATGGTGGTAATTGAAGTGGAAAATGTAGGATGAAAATGGAGGAACCGAAAATGCATATTTGGCCAAATTAGGGTTTTGGCAGCTTTGAGTGTGAATTTGTTTTGAGCATAACGTCTTCAATACTAATCCAAATGATGAGTTCTTGGATGTACTGGAAAGATATGTGAGTGTACTTCAATTCTTATGTTTTAACTTTCTTTTAATTCTGTGTGTAAATATGAGAATTGAAAGCATCTTGATGATTGCTACTTCATAATTTAGTTATTGAATTCATATTGCCACAGTTTGGTAGATTGTTAATAACTTGAGCTACAGTCACCCAATTAAGGTGATTCTTGATCCATTGGAAAGCTATGACATAGATCTAGAACTCTTATGTTTACCATCGAGCTCAATTCAGATGTTAAGACACACGAATGTCGCTTGGAAGTTGCTTGTTGTTCTGAAATGGTGTCATCACACACTAGGCATTCACAAAACTCTCGCAAGCAATTTCACAAACACCTCACGAGCACTCTACTACTGCACAGCACTAGCACTCACCTCACGCCACACTCTCGCACACTCTCGCACACACCTCACCTGCGGCGAGGTGATCTCGTCGCAACACTCATGCGCACACAAGCACGCACACGATGTGCGGCGAGGTCACCTCGCCGCACAGCACTCTCGCACAACAACAGCACATTCGCACAGCCACTCTCGCACACATGCACAGCCTCACTGCACACTTGCACTACACTTATGCGGCGAGGTCACCTCGCCGCAATGCACTCGCACACACTCACTACACACACGCACACGTCTGCACATTTGCACTCAAATAATGCAATTATCTCACTTCACTTATGCACACACGTATAGCATACATTCAATTCACAAATCATTTCACTCATGCATTTCATTCATTTGTTTCAGCTAGCATTTACATCCTTTATGTTTCGGTTTTTGTTTTTATCCTTGCATTTTATAAGTTCTTCTACTCATTCATTCATGATACATCTTTGCTGCTTGTGTTCTGCATTTTTAAATCAACAACAGTCACAACACCAATTTCACTCAAGCCTCACAACTCATCTACATTCTTCCATTCACTTCAAGGAAATATTTACAACTTTCATCTTCACTTCATAGCTTCACAACACTTCTCACAATTCACTTCACTTTCACACTCACTTCACTTATTACCACACAACACTCCACATGACACACAAACACTCAAACTCACACACTCACGCACAAGGCGGCGAGACCTCGCCGCGAGGTCTCGCCAGCCAAATATTTTCACGGCGAGGTCTCGCCGCGAGACCTCGCCAGCAAAATGCACACACGGCGAGACCTCGTCGGGAGGTCTCGCCACACACACGCATTTCATGGCGAGACCTCGTCACGAGGTCTCGCCATGCAATCTCACCATGAAGTTTCCAGTTTTGTGCACTAAAATGATTGGGTTGTAACTCCTTCGTCTGAGCTCCGAATTGGGTGATTTCGATGGCTATGGAAAGCTTAGACAAAGGGTCACAACTTTCATGCTTTAAGTTTTCTCTAATTCACAGGGCATCATGATCAAATCTTGGTGGGAAGTTGCTGCCATGAAATGTGTTGTTTTTGAGTTTTCAGAAATTTGGCTAAGTATTGAAGCTCTGAATTTCAGATTTTACCTGGCGGTTGAAGGCGTGAAGCTGCGGAGCAGGAAGGCGTGATCTACTAAAGGCTGGATTGTGTGAAGATTTGCTGAGTTGACGAAGGCGTGGAATTCCCAGGATTAAAGGCGTGGTTCGACTCTGATTTCTTCACCTGGGATCCTGGGAAGTGAAGGCGTGCTCTGGACAAGCTGAAGGCGCGGAATGACTGCTGAGGATGATAAAGGCGTGACTGAAGGAACGCTGAAGGCGCTACATTGTTGAACTTTTTTCCAAACTTTGAATTTTCATTTCTTGGGCTGATTTTAGTCATTTCTTTGAAAGACACTTATGTAATACTTTGTACATTTTATGTTGCGTATTAGTTATGTTTTCCCAACTCTATATATAGGGAAGGTAGCTAGCATGAAAAAGAAGATGGGGGGAGACGGAGAGAGAGGATTCTAGATTTTAGAACTATCATTTGAATTTTAGCGGGAGCTTTCCTCCCTCTAATTTTCTCTCTCTAGATCTACTTTCTCTCACTAAACATTTCTTCTCCGATCTACATTCTGATTGTGAATTTGGACTGGATTTATCTTTCTTATTCTCAATTGACAAAGGAATCGACAATTCTCTTGATTCAATCGGTAAATTCTTTCAATTAAGTGAGAATGAGCTTATCAATGTTGGAATTTGTTGATTTTGAAATGAGAAAGATGTTTTCTGGCTAAATCTATGATATCTTAGGATTCTTAATGGATGAATACGTGTTTTAGTAGATTGTATGCTATGCAATTGATCTAATTCTTGGATATTGAAATCACATTTGAATTGAGCATAAACATATGTTGAATTTCATAATTCTTAGCTAATCTTGAATAGATCAAACTTCAATTGTGGTCGACATGCTAAATTGAGGAGTGATTAATCAAAGTTAGCGAAGTTGCATGAATTGAGAACTAAATTGTGATTGTTTAAGCCTTTGCACTTGTTTTCTGTAATCAAATCAATTTTGAGACTCAGGCCTCTCCATAGGAAGTGTTAATGAATTGAAACATTAGGAAAAGTGTTAAAGAAGCTTTCTGTGTTAACAACAATGATATGTGAACCCTAGGATGGGCCTCGCCATGGGAGTTCTTAGGACTTTGCATGTTAGAATAGTTAGCTGGGAGAGTTGAGACTTTGCGGAGCTTATTCCACTATTCTCGGGCCTCGCCATGGGAGAGGATGGTGATTTGGGGGTACAAGCAGTGGTGTGGTTGCCATGCTAACCACAGCTTGGACTTCTAGGCAATTTAGGTCTCCATTGCATTTAATTGTTTACTGATTGCATATAATAGATTTACTAAGCCTGTGTTCATCCAATACAAGAATCCTGAGATATATGTTTCCTCCTTGCTTGTTGCTATATTTTGCATCTTTGTTTTTGTTCTTTTGTGTTGAATTTTCCTCTTTCCAGTACTTAGATTCTGTTACAAGACTTTTAGAACAATTTGTTCAATATTCTTGACCTACGCCTTTCCTGTGGATTACGATCCCTACTTACGCTACTACATTAGTGTTTAGGGTAAAATTGACGAGGTGCGACAACTCGACATCACCAAAATAGCCAGTTTTTGAGTCTTGCCAGTTTCAGCTAAAAAAATGTGGGTTATAGGCCACGAAAAATGATGATTTTTCAAAAAAATTATATTTTTATTTTTTTAACACTGATCACTAAATAGCGCATTACCAATAATTGTGGGCAAAAAAATGAACTGAAATAGTCCAAAATCGCTAGTTTTTTAGTCTTGCCGTTTTGAGCCAAAAAACGTGTGTTACCACGAAAAATGGTGATTTTTCAAAAAAAATACATTTATACTTTTTTAACATCGTTCACTAGATAACACATTACTAGTGAAGGTGGGAGCAAAAAACGAATTGAAATAGTCCAAAATAGCCAGTTTTTAAATTTTGCTGTTTTCAGCTAAAAAAACGTATGTTATACCCCACAAAAAAATGATGATTTTTAAAAAAATTTACATTTCTATTTTTTTAACACCGGTAACTAGATAACACATACCAAAAAAGGTGGGTTAAAAAAATGAATTGAAATAGTCTAAAATCGCAAATTTTTGAGTTTTTTCGTTTTCAACCAAAAAAACGTGTACTATAACCTACGAAAAATGACGATTTTTCAAAAAATTTATTTTCTATTTTTTAACACGGTTTACTAGATAGCACATTACCAAGAAATGTGGGCGAAAAAATGACTTGAAATAGTCCAAAATCGGCCAGTGTTTAAGTCTTGCTGTTTTAAGCCAAAAACATGTGTTATAGCCCACGAAAAATGATGATTTTTTAAAAAATTTACATTTCTATTTTTTAACACCGTTCATTAGATAGCACATTACAAGTAAAGATGGGGAAAAATATGAATTAAAATAGTCAAAAATAGCCAGTTTTTTAGTCTAAAAGGAGGGTTATAGCAAACAGGAAATGATGATTTTTCAAAAAAATTATATTTCTATTTTTTTAACACTGTTCACTAGATAGCGCATTACCGATAATTGTGGACGAAAAAATGAACAGAAATAGTCCAAAATCGCCAGTTTTTTAGTCTTGCCATTTTGAGCCAAAAAACGTGTGTTATAACTCACGAAAAATGATGATTTTTTTTTAAAAAAATATATTTTTAATTTTTTAACATCGTTCACTAGATAACACATTACTAGTGAAGGTGGGCGCAAAAAATAAATTGAAATAGTCCAAAATAACCAATTTTTAAATCTTGCTGTTTTCACCTAAAAAAACGTGTTATAGCCCACGAAAAATGATGATTTTTCGAAAAATTTACATTTCTATTTTTTTAGATAACACATTACCAATAAATGTGGGTTAAAAAAAAATTTGAAATAGTCCAAAATCGCAAATTTTTGAGTCTTTTCATTTTCATCCAAAAACACGTGTGATATAACCTACGAAAAACGATGATTTTTCAAAAAATTTATATTTCTATTTTTTAACACGGTTTACTAGATGTCACATTACCAAGAAATGTGGGAGAAAAAATGACTTGAAATAGTCCAAAATCGCCAGTTTTTGAGTCTTGCTGTCTTGAGCTAAAAAACGTGCGTTATAGCCAACGAAAAATGATGATTTTTCAAAAAATTTACATTTCTATTTTTTTAACATCGTTCACTAAATAGCACATTATCAATGAAGGTGGGCGCAAAAAACGAATTGAAATAGTCCAAAATAGCCAGTTTTAAAATCTTGTCATTTTCAACTAAAAAACGTGTGTTATAGCCCACGAAAAATGTTGATTCTTCAAAAAAATTACATTTCTATTTTTTTAACACCGTTCACTAGATAGCACATTACAAGTAAAGGTGGGGGAAAATATGAATTGAAATAGTCCAAAATAGCAAGTTTTTGAGTCTTGCCAGTTTCAGCTAAAAAATGTGGGTTATAGTCCACGAAAAATGATGATTTTTCAAAAAAATTATATTTTTAATTTTTTAACACTGATCACTAAATAGTGCATTACCAATAATTGGGGGCGAAAAAATGAACTGAAATAGTCCAAAATCGCTAGTTTTTTAGTCTTGCCGTTTTGAGCCAAAAAACGTGTGTTATAACCAACGAAAAATGGTGATTTTTCAAAAAGAATTCATTTATACTTTTTTAACATCGTTCACCAGATAACACATTACTAGTGAAGGTGGGAGCAAAAAACGAATTGAAATAGTCCAAAATAGCCAGTTTTTAAATCTTGCAGTATTCAGCTAAAAAAACGTATGTTATAGCCCACAAAAAATGATGATTTTTAAAAAAATTTATATTTCTATTTTTTTAACACCGCTAACTAGATAACACATTACCAAAAAAGGTGGGTTAAAAAAATGAATTGAAATAGTCTAAAATCGCAAATTTTTGAGTCTTTTCGTTTTCAACCAAAAAAACGTGTGCTATAACTTACGAAAAATGATGATTTTTCAAAAAATTTATTTTCTATTTTTTAACACGGTTCACTAGATAGCACATTACCAAGAAATATGGGCGAAAAAATGACTTGAAATAGTTCAAAATCCGCCAGTGTTTGAGTCTTGCTGTTTTAAGCCAAAAACATGTGTTATAGCCCACGAAAAATGATGATTTTTTTAAAAATTTACATATCTATTTTTTAACACCGTTCACTAGATAGCACATTACAAGTAAAGATGGGGGAAAATATGAATTAAAATAGTCAAAAATAGCCAGTTTTTTAGTCTAAAAGGAGGGTTATAGCAAACAGGAAATGATGATTTTTCAAAAAAATTATATTTCTATTTTTTAACACTGTTCACTAGATAGCGCATTACCAATAATTGTGGGAGAAAAAATGAACAGAAATAGTCCAAAATCGCCAGTTTTTTAGTCTTGCCATTTTCAGCCAGAAAACGTGTGTTATAACTCACGAAAAATGATGATTTTTTTTTAAAAAAAATACATTTATAATTTTTTAACATCGTTCACTAGATAACACATTACTAGTGAAGGTGGGCGCAAAAAATAAATTGAAATAGTCCAAAATAACCAATTTTTAAATCTTGCTGTTTTCACCTAAAAAACGTGTTATAGCCCACGAAAAATGATGATTTTTCAAAAAAATTACATTTCTATTTTTTTAGATAACACATTACCAATAAAGGTGGGTTAAAAAAAAGATTTGAAATAGTCCAAAATCACAAATTTTTGAGTCTTTTCATTTTCATCCAAAAACACGTGTGATATAACATACGAAAAACGATGATTTTTCAAAAAATTTATATTTCTATTTTTTAACACGGTTTACTAGATATCACATTACCAAGAAATGTGGGAGAAAAAATGACTTGAAATAGTCCAAAATCGCCAGTTTTTGAGTCTTGCTGTTTTGAGCTAAAAAACGTGCGTTATAGCCCACGAAAAATGATGATTTTTCAAAAAATTTACATTTCTATTTTTTTAACATCGTTCACTAAATAGCACATTATCAGTGAAGGTGGGCGCAAAAAACGAATTGAAATAGTCCAAAATAGCCAGTTTTTGAGTCTTGCTGTTTTCAGCTAAAAAAACGTATGTTATAGCCACAAAAAATGACGAGTTTTCAAAAATTTTACATTTCTATTTTTTTAACACTGCTAACTAGATAACACATTTCCAATAAAGGTGGGTTAAAAAAATGAATTGAAATAGTCTAAAATCGCAAATTTTTGAGTCTTCGTTTTCAACAAAAAAACGTGTGCTATAACCTACGAAAAATGACGATTTTTCAAAAAATTTATTTTCTATTTTTTAACACGGTTCACTAGATAGCACATTACCAAGAAATGTGGTCGAAAAAATGACTTGAAATAGTCCAAAATCGGCCAGTGTTTGAGTCTTGCTGTTTTAAGCCAAAAAACATTTGTTATAGCCCACGAAAAATGATGATTTTTTAAAAAATTTACAATTCTATTTTTTAACACCGTTCACTAGATAGCACTTTACAACTAAAGATGGGGGAAAATATGAATTAAAATAGTCAAAAATAGCCAGTTTTTTAGTCTAAAAGGAGGGTTATAGCCAACAGGAAATGATGATTTTTCAAAAAAATTATATTTCTATTTTTTTAACACTGTTCACTAGATAGCGCATTACCAATAATTGTGGGCTAAAAAATGAACAGAAATAGTCCAAAATCGCCAGTTTTTTAGTCTTGCCATTTTCAGCCAAAAAACGTGTGTTATAACCCAAATGATGATTTTTTTTAAAAAAAATACATTTATAATTTTTTAACATCGTTAACTAGATAACACATTACTAGTGAATGTGGGAGCAAAAAATAAATTGAAATAGTCCAAAATAACCAATTTTTAAATCTTGCTGTTTTCACCTAAAAAATCGTGTTATAGATCACGAAAAATGATGATTTTTCAAAAAATTTACATTTCTATTTTTTTAGATAACACATTACCAATAAAGGTGGGTTAAAAAAAAGATTTGAAATAGTCCAAAATCGCAAATTTTTGAGTCTTTTCATTTTCATCCAAAAACACGTGTGATATAACCTACGAAAAACGATGATTTTTCAAAAAATTTATATTTCTATTTTTTAACACGGTTTACTAGATATCACATTACCAAGAAATGTGGGAGAAAAAATGACTTGAAATAGTCCAAAATCGCCAGTTTTTGAGTCTTGCTGTTTTGAGCTAAAAACGTGCGTTATAGCCCACGAAAAATGATGATTTTTTAAAAAATTTACATTTCTATTTTTTTAACATCGTTCACTAAATAGCACATTATCAGTGAAGGTGGGCGCAGAAAACGAATTGAAATAGTCCAAAATAGCCAGTTTTAAAATCTTGTCATTTTCAACTAAAAAAAGTGTGATAGCCTACGAAAAATGTTAATTCTTCAAAAAATTTACATTTCTATTTTTTTAACACCGTTCACTAGATAGCACATTACAAGTAAAGGTGGGGGAAAATATGAATTGAAATAGTCCAAAATAGCCAGTTTTTGAGTCTTGCCGGTTTCAGCTAAAAAATGTGGGTTATAGTCCACGAAAAATGATGATTTTTCAAAAAAATTATATTTTTATTTTTTTAACACTGATCACTAAATAGCGCATTACCAATAATTGTGGGCGAAAAAATGAACTGAAATAGTCCAAAATCGCTAGTTTTTTAGTCTTGCCGTTTTGAGCCAAAAAACGTGTGTTATAACCCACGAAAAATGGTGATTTTTCAAAAAAAATACATTTATACTTTTTTAACATCGTTCACTAGATAACACATTACTAGTGAAGGTGGGAGCAAAAAACGAATTGAAATAGTCCAAAATAGCAAGTTTTTAAATCTTGCTGTTTTCAGCTAAAAAAACGTATGTTAGAGCCCACAAAAAATGACGATTTTTAAAAAAATTTACATTTCTATTTTTTTAACGCCGCTAACTAGATAACACATTACCAAAAAAGGTGGGTTAAAAAATGAATTGAAATAGTCTAAAATCGCAAATTTTTGAATCTTTTCGTTTTCAACCAAAAAAACGTGTGATATAACCTACGAAAAATGACGATTTTTCAGAAAATTTATTTTCTATTTTTTAACACGGTTCACTAGATAGCACATTACCAAGAAATGTGGACGAAAAAATGACTTGAAATAATCCAAAATCGGCCAGTGTTTGAGTCTTGCTGTTTTAAGCCAAAAAACATGTGTTAAGCCCACGAAAAATGATGATTTTTTAAAAATTTTACATTTCTATTTTTTAACACCGTTCACTAGATAGCATATTACAAGTAAAGATGGGGGGAAACATGAATTAAAATAGTCAAAAATAGCCAGTTTTTTAGTAAAAAAGGAGGGTTATTGCCAACAAGAAATGATGATTTTTCAAAAAAATTATATTTCTATTTTTTTAACACTGTTCACTAGATAGCGCATTACCAATAATTTTGGGCGAAAAAATGAACAGAAATAGTCCAAAATCGCCAGTTTTTTAGTCTTGCCATTTTGAGCCAAAAAACGTGTGTTATAACCTACGAAAAATGATGATTTTTTTTAAAAAAAAATACATTTATAATTTTTTAACATCGTTCACTAGATAACACATTACTAGTGAAGGTGGGCGCAAAAAATAAATTGAAATAGTCCAAAATAACCTATTTTTAAATCTTGCTGTTTTCACCTAAAAAAACGTGTTATAGCCCAC
This sequence comes from Ophiorrhiza pumila, assembly GCA_016586305.1. Taxonomy (NCBI): domain Eukaryota; kingdom Viridiplantae; phylum Streptophyta; class Magnoliopsida; order Gentianales; family Rubiaceae; genus Ophiorrhiza; species Ophiorrhiza pumila. The sequence continues at coordinate 1,992,168 of BLIW01000007.1, forward strand.
GAAAAATGATGATTTTTCAAAAAATTTATGATGAGTTGGTTTTATACTAACTATATTGTGTAAAATCTCTTGGCTTTTAGCTTGTAAATGATGCTATTGTGTAGTGATTCATGTGGTTTAATGTGGAAATGTGTTTGATAGTTGATAACATGCAAATGGTGCAAAAAGTGTAAAATGATGGTAAATGGAGTGAAATGTGCTAAGGGTAAAAATGAAGGAACTTAAAGTGCATAATTTGCCAAATTAGGGCGTTGGGCAAATTTGAGTGTGCAGCTTGTCTTAACCATAATTCTTTCAATATTAATCTACATGATGAGATCTTGGATGTTTTGGAAAGCTCTTTGAGTTATCTTCAGTTCTTGTGTTTTAACTTTCTTCTAATTCTGTGTGTAAATATGAGAAACGAGGGCATCTTGATGACTGCTACTTCAGGATTTAGTTATGGAATTCATATTACCACAGTTTGGTAAATTGAGCATATCTCGAGTTATAAACCTCTGATTTCGGTGAGTCTTGAACTGGTGGAAAGCTAAGAGATGGACCTAGAACTTTTATGTTTACCATCAAGTCCAATTTAGGGGTTAAGGCATATGAATTTGGCGTAGAGGTTGGGTCTTATGCTGAAAATTAACACTTAGCCACATTGAAGGATCACACTCACAACACCCTCACAAGCACTCACACAAACACCTCACGAGCACTCACTTCACACTACACTCTCGCACAGCCTCATCGCACACTCGAGCATCCACCTCGCACTACACTCACAGCACACCCACACTACTCACTGCACACACGATGTGCGGCGAGGCCACCTCGCCGCACAAGCACACACGCACATCACTCGCACACACACACACTCTCCTCGCACACTCTCGCACACACCTCACATGCGGCGAGGTCACCTCGCCGCAACACTCATGCACACACTTCATGCGACGAGCTCAGCTCGTCGCATACACTTACGCACACATTCCATGCGGCGAGGTCACCTCGCCACATGAATGTTTCATACACAACAACACATCCACTCTTGCACAACACTTTCTTCACATCATTCTTCAACAAGTAAACATTGCACTTCACATTTGTTTTGAAAATTTCACAATACTCACCCACAGCACTTCTCACTCATTTCATAACATTGACATGTTATGATTTCACCATTTCATATTCTTTCAATTCCTTTCATTGGTTTTCAGTTTACATCTTTTTCATTTAGTATGAATCCACACCATTTCATAGCATCCATTTTATCACACAAATCTAACAACATTGTTCATTCATGTTTTTCAGATTTTATTTTTCATTCTTCACTCTTCATCATTTCATTACACATCTCACAACACTTCATCACATCTCATCTCACTTCACTCATTCATCTCAGCTTTCAACTACTCACTCAAACTCACAACACACTCGCACATAGCTGGCGAGACCTTGCCACGAGGTCTCGTCAGCCAACCATTTATACGGCGAGGTCTCATAGCGAGACCTCGCCAGCAAAAAATTTATATGGCGAGACCTCGTGGCACACACACTTCACGGCGAGACCTCGCGCCAGCATAATTGTTTCGGGGGTGCGTTTTTGGGTGAGCTGAAAAATGGCTAAGTGTTGGAAGGTTTGTTCCATGAAGTTTTTCAACTTTGTTGCACTGCATTGATTTGGTCGTAACTTTTTCGTCTTAGTTTCAAATTGGGTGATTCAAATGGCTATAGAGAGCTAAGACAAAGGGTTACAACTTTTGTGTTTTAAGTTTTTCCAAATTCATAATGTATCAGGGCCAAAATTTGGTTGGAAGATGCTACGTAGCATAAGGGTTTCTAGTTTTGTTCTTGTTTTCAGAAATTTGGCTAAGTGTTGAAGTTTTGATTTTTTCTGAATTTCCAGGCAGCTGAAGGCGTGTTCGGTGGCAAGTAGGCGTGAATCTTTAGAGGTTGTTCTGCTTGGAAGCTCGCTGAGTTGCTGAAGGCGTGATTGGATTTGGCTTGAAGGCGTGGTTCGACTCTGATTTCTTCACCTGGAATTCTGAGCAGTGAAAGCGCTACAGCTAAAGCCTGAAGGCATGTTGCTTGTGGCTGAGGCTGACGAAGGAGCTGGAAATGAACACCAAAGGCGCTGGAATGCTGAACATTTTCTTCAAACTTGGAATTTTCACAATTTAGGCTGATTTTTAGTCATTTCTTTTAAGGGCATTCCTGTAACATCTTAGATATCTTACGGTTGCGTATTAGTTACATTTTCATAGTTCTATATATAGGAAATGTAGCTAATGTGTAGAGGGATTTTTTTCCAAATTTGAGAACTATCTTTTGAATTTGTTCCCGGGAAATATTTTTCTCTCTCTAGATCCACTTCCTCTCTCTAAACATTTCTTCTCCGATCTCATTTCTGATCAAAATTTTGTACTGGAGATTTCATATTGAGCTCAAACGCAGCAAGAATTGACTTTCCTCTACTCTTTAATCGGTGAAATTTCTCAATAAGATGGAATACAATTGCTTAATGATTGAATTTGATGTTTATGAGCTAGATATGGAATTTTCTGGCTAATTGTGCGATATCTTAGGATTCTAAACGGATGAATACATGATTTAGTATATTCGATGCTATGCAATTGATATAATTGATAAAGATTGAAATCACATTTGAATTATTCATAGAAATCTGTTAAATTTCATATTTCTACATTGATTGTGGATGGATCAAGCTTCAATTGTGGTCGTCATGCTAAGTTGGAGAGTGATTCACCAAAGTTAGTGAAGTTGCATGAGTTGAGAACTACAGTGTGATTGTTTTAGTCTTTGCACTTGCTTTCTGTGTTCATTTCAATTCTGAAACTCAGGCCTCGCCATAGGAAGTGTTGAAGAATTGAAACAATAGGAAAAGTGTTAAAGAAGCTCTCTGTGTTAACAACAAAGACATTTGAACCCTAGGTTGGGCCTCGCCATGGGAGTGCTTAGGATTTTGCATGTTAGAGTAGTTAGATGGGAGAGTTGAGACTTTGCGGAGCTTATTCCACCATTCTCAGGCCTCGCCAAGCTAACCACAACTTGAACTTCTAGGCAATTTAGGTCTCCATGAGATAGTTTGCTTGTTGATTGCATAGCATAAATTGGCTAAGTCTGCGTTCATCCGATATAAGAATCCTGAGATATCTGTTCATCCTTATTTGTTTGCTGTTGCTGCCTTTTGTACCTCTGTTCTTATTCCTTTTGTGTTGAAACTTCATTCTTCATTGTGACTGGTTCTGTGACTAAACTTTTAGAACAATTGTTTCATTATTCTTGACCCAAGCCTCCCTGTGGATACGATACCTATCTCACTGCTACTACAGATTGTAAAAAATAGGATAAATTGACGAGCCACGACATCTCGACATCAATTTACATTTCTATTTTTTTAGATAACACATTACCAATAAAGGTGGGTTAAAAAAAGATTTGAAATAGTCCAAAATCGCAAATTTTTGAGTCTTTTCATTTTCATCCAAAAACACGTGTGATATAACCTACGAAAAACGATGATTTTTCAAAAAAATTATATTTCTATTTTTAACAGGGTTTACTAGATATCACATTACCAAAAAATGTGGGAGAAAAAATGATTTCAAATAGTCCAAAATCGCTAGTTATTGAGTCTTGCTATTTTGAGCTAAAAAACGTGCGTTATAGCCCACGAAAATGATGATTTTTCAAAAAATTTACATTTCTATTTTTTTAACATCGTTCACTAAATAGCACATTATCAGTGAAGGTGGGCGCAAAAAACGAATTGAAATAGTCCAAAATAGTCAGTTTTAAAATCTTGTCATTTTCAACTAAAAAATGTGTGTAGCCCACGAAAAATGTTGATTCTTCAAAAAATTTACATTTCAATATTTTTAACACCGTTCACCAGATAGCACATTACAAGTAAAGGTAGGGGAAAATATGAATTGAAATAGTCCAAAATAGCCAGTTTTTGAGTCTTGCCGATTTCAGCTAAAAAATGTGGGTTATAGTCCACGAAAAATGATGATTTTTTAAAATAATTATATTTTTATTTTTTTAACACTGATCACTAAATAGCGCATTACCAATAATTGTGGGCAAAAAAATGAACTGAAATAGTCCAAAATCGCTAGTTTTTTAGTCTTGCTATTTTGAGCCAAAAACGTGTGTTATAACCCACGAAAAATGGTGATTTTTCAAAAAAAAATACATTTATACTTTTTTAACATCGTTCACTAGATAACACATTACTAGTGAAGGTTGGCGCAAAAAACGAATTGAAATAGTCCAAAATAGCCAGTTTTTAAATCTTGCTATTTTCAGCTAAAAAAACGTATGTTATAGCCCACAAAAAATGATGATTTTTCAAAAAATTTACATTTCTATTTTTTTAACACCGCTAACTAGATAACACATTGCCAATAAAGGTGGGTTAAAAAAATGAATTGAAATAGTCTAAAATCGCAAATTTTTGAGTCTTTTCGTTTTCAACCAAAAAAACGTGTGCTATAACCTACGAAAAATGACGATTTTTCAAAAAAATTATTTTCTATTTTTTAACACGGTTCACTAGATAGCACATTATCAAGAAATGTGGACGAAAAAATGACTTGAAATAGTCCAAAATTGGCCAGTGTTTGAGTCTTGCTGTTTTAAGCCAAAAAACATGTGTTATAGCCCACGAAAAATGATGATTTTTTAAGAAATTTACATTTCTATTTTTGAACAATGTTCACTAGATAACACATTACAAGTAAAGATGGGGGAAATATGAATTAAAATAGTCAAAAATAGCCAGTTTTTTAGTCTAAAAGGAGGGTTATAGCCAACAAGAAATGATGATTTTTCAAAAATAATTATATTTTTTTTAACACTGTTCACTAGATAGCGCATTACCAATAATTGTGGGCGAAAAAATGAACAGAAATAATCCAAAATCGCAAGTTTTTTAGTCTTTCCATTTTGAGCCAAAAAACGTGTGTTATAACCCACGAAAAATGATGTTTTTTTTAAAAAAATACATTTATAATTTTTTAACATCGTTCACTAGATAACACATTACTAGTGAAGGTGGGCGAAAAAATAAATTGAAATAGTCCAAAATAACCAATTTTTAAATCTTGCTGTTTTCACCTAAAAAAAACGTGTTATATCCCACGAAAAATGATGATTTTTCAAAAAATTTATATTTCTATTTTTTTAGATAACACATTACCAATAAAGGTGAGTTAAAAAAAAGATTTGAAATAGTCCAAAATCGCAAATTTTTGAGTCTTTTCATTTTCATCCAAAAACACGTGTGATCTAACCTACGAAAAACGATGATTTTTCAAAAAATTTATATTTCTATTTTTAACACAGTTTACTAGATATCACATTACCAAGAAATGTGGGAGAAAAAATGACTTGAAATAGTCCAAAATCGCCAGTTTTTGAGTCTTGCTGTTTTGAGCTAAAAAACTAGCGTTATAGCCCACGAAAAATGATGATTTTTCAAAAAATTTACATTTCTATTTTTTTAACATCGTTCACTAAATAGCACATTATCAGTGAAGGTGGGCGCAAAAAACGGATTGAAATAGTCCAAAATAGCCAGTTTTAAAATCTTGTCATTTTCAACTAAAAAACGTATGTTATAGCCCACGAAAAATGTTGATTTTTCAAAAAATTTACATTTCTATATTTTTAACACCGTTCACTAGATAGCACATTACAAGTAAAGGTAGGGGAAAATATGAATTGAAATAGTCCAAAATAGCCAGTTTTTGAGTCTTGCCGATTTCAGCTAAAAAATGTGGGTTATAGTCCACGAAAAAATATGGTTTTTCAAAATAATTATATTTTTATTTTTTTAACACTGATCACTAAATAGCGCATTACCAGTAATTGTGGGCGAAAAAATGAACTGAAATAGTCCAAAATCGCTAGTTTTTTAGTCTTGCAATTTTGAGCCAAAAAATGTGTGTTATAACCCACGAAAAATGGTGATTTTTCAAAAAAAATACATTTACACTTTTTTAACATCGTTCACTAGATAACACATTACTAGTGAATGTGGGCGCAAAAAACGAATTGAAATAGTCCAAAATAGCCAGTTTTTAAATCTTGCTGTTTTCAGCTAAAAAACGTATGTTATAGCCCACAAAAAATGACGATTTTTCAAAAAATTTACATTTCTATTTTTTTAACACCGCTAACTAGATAACACATTACCAAAAAAGGTGGGTTAAAAAATGAATTGAAATAGTCTAAAATCGCAAATTTTTGAGTCTTTTCGTTTTCAACCAAAAAACGTGTGCTATAACCTACGAAAAATGACGATTTTTCAAAAAATTTATTTTCTATTTTTTAACACGGTTCACTAGATAGCACATTACCAAGAAATGTGGACGAAAAAATGACTTGAAATAGTCCAAAATCGGCCAGTGTTTGAGTCTTGCTGTTTTAAGCCAAAAACCATGTGTTATAGCCTACGAAAAATGATGATTTTTTAAAAAATTTACATTTCTATTTTTTAACACCGTTCACTAGATACCACATTACAAGTAAAGATGGGGGAAAATATGAATTAAAATAGTAAAAAATAGCCAGTTTATTAGTCTAAAAGGAGGGTTATAACCAACAGGAATGATGATTTTTCAAAAAAATTATATTTTTATTTTTTTAACACTGTTCACTAGATAGCGCATTACCAATAATTGTGGGCGAAAAAATGAATAGAAATAGTCCAAAATCGCCAGTTTTTTAGTCTTCCCATTTTGAGCCAAAAAACGTGTGTTATAACCCACGAAAAATGATGATTTTTTTTTAAAAAATACATTTATAATTTTTTAACATCGGTCACTAGATAACACATTACTAGTGAAGGTGGGCGCAAAAAATAAATTGAAATAGTCCAAAATAACCAATTTTTAAATCTTGCTGTTTTCACCTAAAAAAACGTATTATAGCCCACGAAAAATGATGATTTTTCAAAAAATTTACATTTCTATTTTTTTAGATAACACATTACCAATAAAGGTGGGTTAAAAAAAGATTTGAAATATTCCAAAATCGCAAATTTTTGAGTCTTTTCATTTTCATCCAAAAACACGTGTGATATAACCTACGAAAAACGATGATTTTTCAAAAAATTTATATTTCTATTTTTAACACAGTTTACTAGATATCACATTATCAAGAAATGTGGGAGAAAAAATGACTTGAAATAGTCCAAAATCGCCAGTTTTTGAGTCTTGCTGTGTTGAGCTAAAAAACGTGCGTTATAGCCCACGAAAAATGATGATTTTTCAAAAAATTTATATTTCTATTTTTATAACATCGTTCACTAAATAGCACATTATCAGTGAAGATGGGCGCAAAAAACGAATTGAAATAGTCCAAAATAGCCTGTTTTAAAATCTTGTCATTTTCAACTAAAAAACGTGTGAGCCCATGAAAAATATTGATTCTTCAAAAAATTTACATTTCTATTTTTTTAACACCGTTCACTAGATAGCACATTACAAGTAAAGGTGGCGGAAAATATGAATTGAAATAGTCCAAAATAGCCAGTTTTTGAGTCTTGCCGGTTTCAGCTAAAAAATGCGGGTTATAGTCCACGAAAAATGATGATTTTTCAAAAAAATTATATTTTTATTTTTTTAACACTGATCACTAAATAGCGCATGACCAATAATTGTGGGCGAAAAAATGAACTGAAATAGTCCAAAATCGCAAGTTTTTTAGTCTTGCCGTTTTGAGCCAAAAAACGTGTATTATAACCCACGAAAAATGATGATTTTTTTTTAAAAAAATACATTTATAATTTTTTAACATCGTTCACTAGATAACACATTACTAGTGAAGGTGGGCGCAAAAAATAAATTGAAATAGTCCAAAATAACCAATTTTTAAATCTTGCAGTTTTCACCTAAAAAAACGTATTATATCTGATGCGAGGTAAATTTACATAAAATATTGCCGTGGTTGTATTTACTCTCGACTCAAATTAAATTCACTACACAACCCCTTTTTAGGTAGTAGTATAGCGAGTTCGAACCCACAGGGAAGTTAATTTATTGAAATGTGGTAAAATGAAGTGTAAATTCTTTAGGTTTTGATTAACTAAAAACTGTCCAAATTCCAACATAAAAATATCAATAAAATTAAATAAATAAAAACACTTGGTTTTCAAAACTACAAATGATCAAACGTATTCCTGGGATGATTTCGAGGGTTATAAAAATATTTCATGTATTTGTTCTATTTATGGAAATATGAAATTAAGGATAAACAACTTTTCTCATACCTTCCTTGTGGCTATTAAGGTAAGGTTTGATTTAATTATTTATCTATTTAAGTATTAATCAATTTCTTAAATCCTCCTTGTGGCTATTAAGGTAAGATTTAATTCATTAATTAACCTAAAATCTTGTGCATCATCCAACTTTCCAAACACTCAAGTTCAATTATTCCTTTTGGCTATCAAGGCAACAATCAAGCTAGGCACACTTATGTTAAATCATTTTACTTTAATTCTCCCTTGTGGCTATTAAGGTGAGAGTTAAATTAACTTGACCTAACAAATTCACAACTTTCCTCGCAAGATTTCAAACAATCCACTCTAACCTCCTTGTGGCTATTAAGGTAAATTAGAGCAAATTATTCTTAAATAATTTGCTGCACTTTTATTAGTATTCATCACACATGATTGATCAAGTCAAGTATGACTAATTAAGCTCACAACAAAACTCAACTCACAACAATCCATAAAATAGAACTAACATGAATTTAAGTACATAAACCCTCTACATCATCCCAGGAATACAAAATAATTTAGCCAAGCATAATCATCTCAAACATCATCATATATAAGATTAAGAACAATATTGGTATCATTAATACAAAGGAAAGAAAACACCTTGGAGAATCACTCCTTGGAAGAATCCTTGTCTTTGAATATATGAAATCCAACTCCAATGATGTATCAAAGATTTGCTATTACAATCCTTACAATATCAAATTATCAAAAGAGATGAAAACCATGAATTGTACAAAGTAAATTGTGAAGTCTTCCCTTGAAGCTCTCTTTCTTCTCTTCTTCACACTTTTCTTAGCTATGGAATGGAATGGCATATGGATTCATTGCTCCCCTCTAGCTTTTTGGTCTTCTAATACGTCCAAAATGAGCTCCATCAACTGTGCTACCGACAATTCATCAACCAATGATAATTTTTGGTCAATTGTTTAAGTTGACAAAAATGGAAAAAATAATATATATTATTATGCCTCAGCGTCGCGACGCATAGGGTCGCGCGTCGCGACGCCCACGCGAGTCGCGACGCCTAAGCTCTTGGGCGTCGCGACACGGAGAATTTATTTCTCTGCCATGTTTTGATGCTCTGTGCGTCGCGACGCAGAGGATTGCGTTCCTGGGCGTCGCGACGCCGAGGAGTTTTCCCCTTTTTAGCGATTTCTTCTCATTTTTCTCCATTCTTTGTCGGTTTAGCTTTTTCCTTGACTTCTTTCCTCCAATGTACAATATGGTCGTCAAACCTACAATTTAAACATTAAAACAAATCAAACGGAACAAAAACGATCAAAGAGTTAAGCGTAATTGTTATATAAAAGGTGAATAAATTCACCTTATCAATTTCCCCCACACTTAACCTTTGTTCGTCCCCGAACAAACCAAATTAAAACAACAATCCAACATAATTCATATAACTTCACATAAAACTTAACAATCAACAACAAAATGTATCCAACTTTTTCAACTTGTTCTAAAAATAAGTGTCACAAAATCGCCTCATAATCGAAAGCATTTTAATGTCAAGTACTCATAATATGCATCTCCAAAAAATTATCAAAACATGTTAATGTACTAATTTAAACACGTTGAGTCAATCATGTGTGTGTGTGCGGTAGGTTCCATCTAAGTTCATAACTTATCCACAACTATGCCATAAATTAGGGCTCCAACAACTCAGTTTTAGTTTCAACTTTTCCTCACTATTCAAAATTAAATTCAATATTAGCTCATTTACATGAGGATTCACTCGGCGAACCTTAAGGCTCATAGATAATCACTCGTTCCCCCAGACTGTCACTTTTTATTAGGATATCTCATTGGAAGTCCCGTGACATCCACCTGGGGTACTGTCTCACCTTAGGGTTTTAGACCCATTCCCACTCATGCAAGTTCTCTATTAACTTTTCGTTTAAGAGCAGTCTCGCAGAGGAGTGGCAATATATATAGCCTGCATATATACAACAAGCTTAAAATATCAAAACATTAATTCATTAAAGATCACCATCTTAAGCGAGTTATATAAATTGAAACTAAACCAAATGTTAGAAACACACTAATCTATTTTATAGCCACAAACTTGTCATTCCCTTAAATAGTCCCCCTAAGTGCATAGAAATGATTGACTCAAAATGCTAAACTTTCCATTAACCATTTGACTCATTTCGAATAGCATAATATTTTCCTATCCCACATTAAATTTTCCAATAAAATCAAATCATCGGCATCATAACACTTATCATATTAAGAAGAAAATTTAAGAAGTTGGATACCACACATAAAACCCTAATGTTATTATGCAAAGAATGCTACTTCTTAGCATTTTTATTTCCAAAACTCACAACAATTTAAATTAAATTCTTCCAACACAAAACCAAATTCCATTAACTCTAAATACCATAAAAAAAAATCAACAAAAATTCCAAACACAATAAAAACACTTTCCATAAAAAGTCAAACCAATCATACCACACCAAACAGAAGATTTAACTAAATTCAAAATCCAAACAATCAAACAACCACAAGTAGCTAAAAATCCACAAACCAGAAATATTCAACCAAAATATTAAAAACCCAAAATAAACAAAATAACCAAAATGTAGCAAAATATAGCATATAGCATCCACGAGATACTCGCACGTCCCCCACACTTGGCATACACATTGTCCTCGATGTGTTCATATGTAGACTCCATCTAGTCACGTGGGGCATCGTCAGAAGGAGGTGGCTGAGAATCGGTGTTCTCGCCGCGCGATATCTGCCACTGTCTAGTCATCTGGCCCACAACGTCGGAGATGTGCGTCATCTGACTAGAAAGGTTGGCAAAAACCATCTCTATCTGATCAAAGCGAGAATCAAAATGTGCCTCGATGGCATCTAAGCGTGAATGAACACCTGCGAAAGTATTGAGGCGTCTAGGTGGTGGTGGGGATGGTGGAGGCTGCTGCTCCTGCTGCTCCTGCTCCTCATTATCGGTCTCGCCTTCTTCCTCTTGCTGCTGCTCCTGCTCAAGCTGTTGTCGCGCATTCGGACCTTGCTGCTCATACACACTGCTTTTATAACCATTATACATAGCAGTGGTAATTACCTCTCGAACCCCACAGAGTTCGTCAGTGGGTAGAGCCTGAACTCCTGCAGCATAACAAATGGCAGTGATCATCGAGGGATAGTACAGACCTGTCTGCTTAAATCGACGCGTCTTCTTTATCTCAATATCCATGATTTCGCCCACGTCGATAGAAAAACCTTTCTGTATGGCATAGTTCAAGATCGCCTTATCCAAGTTCATCGATGATTGGTGCCTGCTTGGGATAAGTTTGCCAATTATGAAATAATGCCAACCCTTCGTGACCTTCGTCATGTACTGCAGCTTGAGCTTGACAATTTCTAGGACTTCCGCAGCTTGGACCCATGGCATCCCAGTAATAGTGGAGTAGACTTGTGGAATACTGATGTGACCACGAACAAGATTACGATATCCACTATCGATTTCATCATGCAATCCATAGTATTCGTTGAACTTTGTTCGTCCAACTGCCACATCCTTGCCACGGATCTGCAAAACACCATCTCTAGCATATATATAGTTGGCGTAAAACTCTCTCACCAACGTAGCATTACCACCCTGCGGTTGAGCGCACAACTGTTGCCAACGCGTTCTTGTAATTTGTGTAGAGATAGGCGCAGTAGTTATTTGAAGACCGCGCTCCTCCACCATTGGCTTTGACGCCAAATGCTCCTCATGATGCTTTTGAGCTTCCGCATTCATGAAACGGAAGCTATCGAATGCAGCTGGCGGTGGTGGTGGTAGAGGATTTGCTCCACCTCTACCCGATCGTGTCCTTTTTGATGCCATTTCTATAAAAAGAATAAAAACCAATTATAAATACAAAAACAAATGTTTAAAGTACAAATTACACCATAACATACACATTCCCCCACACTTATTCTACATTCAAACCTTAAAATGAGGAATGTGTAAACCCAAATACAAACAAATAAACACCAATTAAAATCAATTCCACAAAGTGTTAATGCATGTTTATGTGCATCCAAAGATAAAAATTTATCAAACACTTTGAACTTAAAACAAAATTCTTCCAAAAGTTCAACAAAATTCCATCAAGAATCGGTTTTGGTTCCAAAAGCTTGATAATTACACATTTTAACAAACATATAACATGCATTGTGCAAATTATGCACAAAAAGGTGTAAAAATACACTCAAAACTCATTGAAGCATTTCACCAAACACATGGTATGCATAATGACGTATTCATGTCCAAGACAAAGTTACTATCGATTTCACCAACCAAAAACCAAATCAATATGATCATAACAATCTTTATAGCAAATAAAAATCATCACACGATCAAATTAAATCAAAATCTAGGCATGAAATTCCATTTTGTTCAAATTCGTCCAAAAATTTAGATAATGAATTTCAACAATCCTAAATTTCAATACAATCATTAAAAGCATCATCACAATATGTTGACAATAACAATGTAGTATTAGCAACACAATCAAACACAAGCTTGTAACGAAATTCAAAAAGAAAATCCGAAAATTACCTCTTGAAGAACATAAATTGAAATTCGAAAATACTTGTGTATTGTGTTGTTATGAGACCGTGTACACCTTCCAAATCACTCCAAGAACAAATTGCAAACACCAAATTTCAACGAATTCAACACGAAATTCGTATTTTGGAATTTGGTGTTCTTGGAAAAATTATGAAAATTTGGAGAATTTTGGATTTTGATTCGGTCAATTGTTATGTTTTTGGTGTTTAAACGATCCTTGGACAATTTAGAACACTTCTATGGAATGATTTTCACAAAAAATTTTAAAGAAAAGAAAAAGGGTTGAGAGGATTTTGGGTATAGGGTTTAAAAATTTTGAAAAACGCTTAGGTTCAAGCGTTTATTCGAAATTCTTCACCAGTGTCGCGACGCATATCATGGGCGTCGCGACGCTGGAGAGCTATAAAATGGCCAGAGAATTCGTACCCACGTGTCGCGACGTTGAAGTTATGGGCGTCGCGACGCGTGTGATATATACCTGGGCGTCGCGACGCCAATCATTAGCGTCGCGACGCTGATGAGCCAAAAAGTTGGCAGAGAATTTACATCCCTGTGTCGCGACGTTGAAGTTATGCGCGTCGCGACGCAGGGAAATTTGTCTCTCCTTTGCCATTTTTCTTCATCCTCACGTCTTTTCCCTTCTCCAACCTACACATATAAACACTTTTATCAAAAACAACATCAAGTTAATGGAATTTTCACACAAATTATTCAAGAAAACAAAACCATATGAAATATAAACTTAAAAATTTAAAAAAATTGGGTTGCCTCCCAAGAAGCGCTTTAGTTTTCGTCGAAAGCTCGACGCCTATTTTTCTTCATTTTTCTCTTGGTGCCTCCTCAAGAGACACTTCTTCAATGGCTTGAAGAACTTTTTCGTCTTGTGATAGATAAATCTTCAATCTTTGACCATTGACAATAAAAGTATTGCCATTCTTCTCATTCACAAGCTCTACCGTACCATATGGAAAAACTTCTCTCACTTTGAAAGGACCATGCCATCTTGATTTAAGCTTTCCCGGAAATAATCTCAGCTTTGAATTGTACACAAGCACAAGCTGCCCTGGTTGGAATTCCTTGAATAATATCCTCTTATCATGCCATTTCTTTGTCCTCTCCTTATAAAGAGCTGCACTCTGATAAGCATTGAACCGGAATTCATCCAATTCATTTAATTCAAATAACCGTTGTGCAGCTGCCTTTCCATAATCCATTTTCAATTCTTTAAGAGCCCAAAAAGTTTTGTACTCCAGCTCGACCGGTAAATGGCAGGCTTTACCGAAAACCATTCGGTAAGGAGATGTACCAATAGGAGTTTTGAAAGCGGTACGATACGCCCATAGAGAATCATCTAACTTTGTCGCCCAATCTTTCCTAGAAGGTTTCACAACCTTCTCCAGGATTCTCTTAATCTCCCTATTAGATATCTCAACCTGACCACTTGTTTGTGGATGATAAGGTGTCGCCACCTTATGTCGGACTCCATATTTGTTCAATAAGGCTTGAAAAGCCTTATTACAAAAATGCTTGCCTCCATCACTAATGATAGCTCGTGGTGTTCCATATCGAGTGAAAATATGCTTTTTGATAAAACTCACCACTCTTTTGGCATCACTAGTCGGTACCGCAATTGCCTCAACCCATTTGGAAACATAATCCACAGCTACGAGGATATATGAGTTCCCATTCGACTTTGGAAATGGTCCCATGAAGTCTATGCCCCAAACGTCAAAAATTTCTACTTCCATGATGTTGTTTAAGGGCATCTCATTTCTCCACGAAATATTCCCTGTTCTTTGGCATTCATTACAGTACTTAATCCACTCATGAGTGTCATGAAATAGCCTTGGCCAATAATAGCCTGACTGTAACACTTTGTATGCTGTTCTTCTTCCACCAAAATGTCCCCCGTAATCAGATTCGTGGCATGACCTTAAAATTTCCTTTTGATGTTCCTCAGGAACACACCTTCTAATCATCTGGTCACTACACACTTTGAAAAGATAAGGCTCATCCCAAATATAATACTTGGCATCATGTATGAGTCTTTTCTTTTGTTGGGCAGACAAATGAGATGGAAGCCTTTGTGATACGACATAGTTTGCTATATCAGCATACCACGGGACTTGACTGGCTTCTCCTACAAGAAATAATTGTTCATCTGGATAGAGTTCTTTGATTAAAGTATGAATATCCTCTTCCAAATGCTCATGTCTTTCCAAACGGGAAAGGTGATCGGCAACATGATTTTCCGCTCCCTTTTTATCCCGAATTTCTAGGTCAAATTCTTGGAGTAATAAAACCCATCGAATTAGCCTTGGTTTTGCATCCTTTTTCGCCATCAAGTATCTTATTGCTGCATGATCGGTATAAATTATCACCTTGGCTCCCAGCAAATAAGATCTAAACCTGTCCACAGCAAAGACAACCGCCAACATTTCTTTCTCAGTAGTAGTGTAATTACACTGAGCAGAGTCTAACAACCGACTGGCATAATGAATGGTATGAAAAACTTTGTCCTTCCTTTGACCAAGGACTGCTCCAATAGCATAGTCGCTTGCATCGCACATGATCTCAAAAGGGAAACCCCAATTAGGAGGTTGAATGATCGGTGCTGACACCAATTGATTTTTAAGGAAGTCAAAAGCTTCCTTACAATCATTGTCAAAAATGAATACTGTATCCTTTTCCAATAAATGGCACAATGGTTTCGTGATTTTTGAAAAATCACGAATAAATCGCCTATAGAATCCAGCATGTCCTAAAAAGCTTCGAACTCCCCTAACATTGGTAGGATAAGGAAGTTTCGAAATAACCTCCAATTTCGCTTTGTCAACTTCCATGCCATTAGCTGAAATTTTATGCCCAAGCACGATTCCTTCTTGTACCATAAATTGGCATTTCTCCCAATTGAGTACCAAGTTTGATTCTATACATCTTTGGAGAACTTTTGCAAGATTTGCCAAACACTGTTCAAAAGAATGGCCAAATACCGAAAAATCATCCATGAAAACCTCAATTATGTTTTCCACCATATCGTGGAAAATGGCCATCATGCATCGTTGAAATGTAGCCGGTGCATTACATAAGCCAAATGGCATCCTTTTAAATGCAAAAGTTCCAAACGGGCAAGTGAATGTAGTCTTGTCTTGGTCCCTTGGATCAATTGTGATTTGATTATACCCGGAATACCCATCCAAAAAACAATAGAAGAGATAGCCAGAAATCCTGTCAAGAACTTGATCAAGAAAAGGAAGAGGGAAATGATCTTTCCTTGTTGCCTTGTTGAGCTTCCTATAATCCATGCATACTCTCCAAGCATTTGTAACTCTAGTTGCCAACAATTCATCATTTTCAGTTTTGACAACCGTTACACCTCCCTTCTTCGGAACACATTGAACAGGACTAACCCATTCACTGTCAGAAATTGCATAGATCATACCAAAGTCCAACAACTTGATTACTTCCTTCTTGACCACCTCCATCATAGCCGGGTTTAACCGACGTTGCCTATCACGAACAGGATTTGCCCCATCTTCAAGGAGAATTTTGTGCATACAAATCGAAGGGCTAATTCCTTTGATATCCGCGATTGTCCAACCAATTGCACCTTGATATAATTTCAGAACTTTAATTAACTCCTCTTCTTGCCAATTTTCCAATGAAGATGATATCACCACAGGCAAAGTATTATTATCTCCAAGAAATGCATATTTGAGTTGTGGTGGAAGAGATTTTAGTTCCAGCTTTGGTGGTTCCTCAATTGATGGTTTCATTTTGTTCTCCCTGCAATCTAAAACCTCAATAGGCCTCACCTCAGTGGGCACTTCACAAGGATCATCCATTAGTTCATCAAAAGAAGAATCAAGAAAAACCATTTCAACCAAATTTTGTAATTCCCATGCAATATTTTCATCAATTTTCAACAATTCAGAATTTAAAACATGCATTGAGGAATCATGAATATCAACACTACATAATTTCATGGCATTATTTTCAGCAATTACATTTTCAACAACATCCACGAAAAAACAAGTATTAACATCCCTTGGATGCTTCATGGCATAATTAACGTTAAATGTTACCTCTTCGCCATTAACACGAAAGGTAATAGTCTTGCTCCTTACACCAATCAATGCATCTCCGGTGGCTAAAAATGGTCTCCCAAAAATAAGAGGAACTTCTTCATCTTCCTCCATGTCAAGAATAATAAAGTCCACCGGAATTGTGAACTTATCCACAACTACCAAAACATCTTCAATAATACCCATTGGAGTGATAATTGATCTATCCGCCAATTGAAGAGTTATAGCCACTGGTTTAATCTTTTCTCCCATTCCAACACTTATGGCTATAGAGTAAGGCATCAAATTGATTCCAGCCCCTAAGTCACACAATGCCTTGGAGAACAATCTTGATCCAATTTTGCATGGTATTGTACAACTCCCTGGATCCTTAAGCTTAGGAGGCAAATTTTTCTTGAAACATTGTCCAACTTCATTCACTTGGATCACCTCTTCACATTGCAAAATTTGTTCTTTGTTTGAAATTAAATCCTTCAAAAATTTTGCATACGTTGGCACTGTTTTCACCAAATCCAACAAAGGAATTTCCACATTAAACTTCTTCATCATTTCAGTAAATTGACTGAATAAGATTTTCTTCTTTGAAGATTGTATCCTTTGAGGAAAAGGTGGAGGTGGGACAAAATCTGGAAAATTAAATGGACTTTGAGAATTTTTCTTGCTCCCTTTGGCAACATTTTCTTCCTTCTTTTCAGCTTGCACTTGGACTTCTTCTTTCTCAACTTGATTATCAACAACATCTTGTTCAACACTTGGAGGATTTTCTTCATTGATAGTTGGAGATTTAAGCTCTTTACTACTTCTTAGTGTAATGGCATGACATTGCTCTTTTCCTTTTGGATTAGGAAAAGTGTCACTTGGTAAAGTTCCCATAGGTCTAGAATGAACTTCATTAGCAAGTTGACCTATTTGTGTCTCCATGTTTTTGAGAAGTGCCTTGTGTTCTCTAAACATTCCATCATAGATTTCCATCCTCTTCTCCACATTGGCATATTGTTGTTGGCATTCTCCAAACAATTTCTCCATCTTGGCTCCCAAAACAGAAATTACATCATCATTTGTAGATTGTGCATTGCTACCTTGTGCATTTTGTTGAGTCCCAAAACCAGGAGGATACATTGGTCTTTGAACATTGTATTGTGGACGATTTGATGCGAGGTAAAATATTGAGTCCCAAAATTTGATGCGAGGTAAATTTACATAAAATATTGCCGTGGTTGTATTTACTCTCGACTCAAATTAAATTCACTACACAACCCCTTTTTAGGTAGTAGTATAGCGAGTTCGAACCCACAGGGAAGTTAATTTATTGAAATGTGGTAAAATGAAGTGTAAATTCTTTAGGTTTTGATTAACTAAAAACTGTCCAAATTCCAACATAAAAATATCAATAAAATTAAATAAATAAAAACACTTGGTTTTCAAAACTACAAATGATCAAACGTATTCCTGGGATGATTTCGAGGGTTATAAAAATATTTCATGTATTTGTTCTATTTATGGAAATATGAAATTAAGGATAAACAACTTTTCTCATACCTTCCTTGTGGCTATTAAGGTAAGGTTTGATTTAATTATTTATCTATTTAAGTATTAATCAATTTCTTAAATCCTCCTTGTGGCTATTAAGGTAAGATTTAATTCATTAATTAACCTAAAATCTTGTGCATCATCCAACTTTCCAAACACTCAAGTTCAATTATTCCTTTTGGCTATCAAGGCAACAATCAAGCTAGGCACACTTATGTTAAATCATTTTACTTTAATTCTCCCTTGTGGCTATTAAGGTGAGAGTTAAATTAACTTGACCTAACAAATTCACAACTTTCCTCGCAAGATTTCAAACAATCCACTCTAACCTCCTTGTGGCTATTAAGGTAAATTAGAGCAAATTATTCTTAAATAATTTGCTGCACTTTTATTAGTATTCATCACACATGATTGATCAAGTCAAGTATGACTAATTAAGCTCACAACAAAACTCAACTCACAACAATCCATAAAATAGAACTAACATGAATTTAAGTACATAAACCCTCTACATCATCCCAGGAATACAAAATAATTTAGCCAAGCATAATCATCTCAAACATCATCATATATAAGATTAAGAACAATATTGGTATCATTAATACAAAGGAAAGAAAACACCTTGGAGAATCACTCCTTGGAAGAATCCTTGTCTTTGAATATATGAAATCCAACTCCAATGATGTATCAAAGATTTGCTATTACAATCCTTACAATATCAAATTATCAAAAGAGATGAAAACCATGAATTGTACAAAGTAAATTGTGAAGTCTTCCCTTGAAGCTCTCTTTCTTCTCTTCTTCACACTTTTCTTAGCTATGGAATGGAATGGCATATGGATTCATTGCTCCCCTCTAGCTTTTTGGTCTTCTAATACGTCCAAAATGAGCTCCATCAACTGTGCTACCGACAATTCATCAACCAATGATAATTTTTGGTCAATTGTTTAAGTTGACAAAAATGGAAAAAATAATATATATTATTATGCCTCAGCGTCGCGACGCATAGGGTCGCGCGTCGCGACGCCCACGCGAGTCGCGACGCCTAAGCTCTTGGGCGTCGCGACACGGAGAATTTATTTCTCTGCCATGTTTTGATGCTCTGTGCGTCGCGACGCAGAGGATTGCGTTCCTGGGCGTCGCGACGCCGAGGAGTTTTCCCCTTTTTAGCGATTTCTTCTCATTTTTCTCCATTCTTTGTCGGTTTAGCTTTTTCCTTGACTTCTTTCCTCCAATGTACAATATGGTCGTCAAACCTACAATTTAAACATTAAAACAAATCAAACGGAACAAAAACGATCAAAGAGTTAAGCGTAATTGTTATATAAAAGGTGAATAAATTCACCTTATCAATATCCCACGAAAAATGATGATTTTTCAAAAAATTTACATTTCTATTTTTTTAGATAACACATTACCAATAAAGGTGGGTTAAAAAAAAGATTTGAAATAGTCCAAAATCGCAAATTTTTGAGTCTTTTCATTTTCATCCAAAAACACGTGTGATATAACCTACGAAAAACGATGATTTTTCAAAAAAAATAAATTTCTATTTTTTAACACAGTTTACTAGATATCACATTACCAAGAAATGTGGGAGAAAAAATGACTTGAAATAGTCCAAAATCTCCAGTTTTTGAGTCTTGCTGTTTTGAGCTAAAAAACTAGCGTTATAGCCCACGAAAAATGATGATTTTTCAAAAAATTTACATTTCTATTTTTTTAACATCGTTCACTAAATAGCACATTATCAGTGAAGGTGGGCGCAAAAAACGGATTGAAATAGTCCAAAATAACCAGTTTTAAAATCTTGTCATTTTCAACTAAAAAACGTATGTTATAGCCCACGAAAATGTTGATTCTTCAAAAAATTTACATTTCTATATTTTTAACACCGTTCACTAGATAGCACATTACAAGTAAAGGTAGGGGAAAATATGAATTGAAATAGTCCAAAATAACCAGTTTTTGAGTCTTGCCGATTTCAGCTAAAAAATGTGGGTTATAGTCCACGAAAAAATATGGTTTTTCAAAATAATTATATTTTTATTTTTTTAACACTGATCACTAAATAGCGCATTACCAGTAATTGTGGGCGAAAAAATGAACTGAAATAGTCCAAAATCGCTAGTTTTTTAGTCTTGCAATTTTGAGCCAAAAACGTGTGTTATAACCCACGAAAAATGGTGATTTTTCAAAAAAAAAATAAATTTATACTTTCTTAACATCGTTCACTAAATAACACATTACTAGTGAAGGTGGGCGCAAAAAACGAATTGAAATAGTTCAAAATAGCCAGTTTTTAAATCTTGCTATTTTCAGCTAAAAAAACGTATGTTATAGCCCACAAAAAATGATGATTTTTCAAAAACTTTACATTTCTATTTTTTTAACACTGCTAACTAGATAACACATTGCCAATAAAGGTGGGTTAAAAAAATGAATTGAAATAGTCTAAAATCGCAAATTTTTGAGTCTTTTCGTTTTCAACCAAAAAAACGTGTGCTTATAATCTACGAAAAATGACGATTTTTCAAAAAATTTATTTTCTATTTTTTAACACGGTTCACTAGTTAGCACATTACCAAGAAATGTGGATGAGAAAATGACTTGAAATAGTCCAAAATCGGCCAGTGTTTGAGTCTTGCTGTTTTAAGCCAAAAAACATGTGTTATAGCCCACGAAAAATGATGATTTTTTAAAAAATTTACATTTCTGTTTTTTAACACCGTTCACTAGATAGCACATTACAAGTAAAGATGGGGAAAATATGAATTAAAATAGTAAAAAATAGCCAGTTTTTTAGTCTAAAAGGAGGGTTATAGCCAACAAGAAATGATGATTTTTCAAAAAATTTATATTTCTATATTTTTAACACTGTTCACTAGATAGCGCATTACCAATAATTGTGGGCGAAAAAATGAACAGAAATAGTCCAAAATCGCCATTTTTTTAGTCTTGCCATTTTGAGCCAAAAAACGTGTATTATAACCCACGAAAAATGATGATTTTTTTTTAAAAAAATACATTTATAATTTTTTAACATCGTTCACTAGATAACACATTACTAGTGAAGGTGGGCGCAAAAAATAAATTGAAATAGTCCAAAATAACCAATTTTTAAATCTTGCAGTTTTCACCTAAAAAAACGTATTATATCCCACGAAAAATGATGATTTTTCAAAAAATTTACATTTCTATTTTTTTAGATAACACATTACCAATAAAGGTGGGTTAAAAAAAAGATTTGAAATAGTCCAAAATCGCAAATTTTTGAGTCTTTTCATTTTCATCCAAAAACACGTGTGATATAACCTACGAAAAACGATGATTTTTCAAAAAAAATAAATTTCTATTTTTTAACACAGTTTACTAGATATCACATTACCAAGAAATGTGGGAGAAAAAATGACTTGAAATAGTCCAAAATCTCCAGTTTTTGAGTCTTGCTGTTTTGAGCTAAAAAACTAGCGTTATAGCCCACGAAAAATGATGATTTTTCAAAAAATTTACATTTCTATTTTTTTAACATCGTTCACTAAATAGCACATTATCAGTGAAGGTGGGCGCAAAAAACGGATTGAAATAGTCCAAAATAGCCAGTTTTAAAATCTTGTCATTTTCAACTAAAAAACGTATGTTATAGCCCACGAAAATGTTGATTCTTCAAAAAATTTACATTTCTATATTTTTAACACCGTTCACTAGATAGCACATTACAAGTAAAGGTAGGGGAAAATATGAATTGAAATAGTCCAAAATAACCAGTTTTTGAGTCTTGCCGATTTCAACTAAAAAATGTGGGTTATAGTCCACGAAAAAATATGGTTTTTCAAAATAATTATATTTTTATTTTTTTAACACTGATCACTAAATAGCGCATTACCAGTAATTGTGGGCGAAAAAATGAACTAAAATAGTCCAAAATCGCTAGTTTTTTAGTCTTGCAATTTTGAGCCAAAAACGTGTGTTATAACCCACGAAAAATGGTGATTTTTCAAAAAAAAAATAAATTTATACTTTCTTAACATCGTTCACTAAATAACACATTACTAGTGAAGGTGGGCGCAAAAAACGAATTGAAATAGTCCAAAATAGCCAGTTTTTAAATCTTGCTATTTTCAGCTAAAAAAACGTATGTTATAGCCCACAAAAAATGATGATTTTTCAAAAACTTTACATTTCTATTTTTTTAACACTGCTAACTAGATAACACATTGCCAATAAAGGTGGGTTAAAAAAATGAATTGAAATAGTCTAAAATCGCAAATTTTTGAGTCTTTTCGTTTTCAACCAAAAAAACGTGTGCTTATAACCTACGAAAAATGACGATTTTTCAAAAAATTTATTTTCTATTTTTTAACACGGTTCACTAGATAGCACATTACCAAGAAATGTGGATGAGAAAATGACTTGAAATAGTCCAAAATCGGCCAGTGTTTGAGTCTTGCTGTTTTAAGCCAAAAAACATGTGTTATAGCCCACGAAAAATGATGATTTTTTAAAAAATTTACATTTCTGTTTTTTAACACCGTTCACTAGATAGCACATTACAAGTAAAGATGGGGAAAATATGAATTAAAATAGTAAAAAATAGCCAGTTTTTTAGTCTAAAAGGAGGGTTATAGCCAACAAGAAATGATGATTTTTCAAAAAATTTATATTTCTATATTTTTAACACTGTTCACTAGATAGCGCATTACCAATAATTGTGGGCGAAAAAATTAACCGAAATAGTCCAAAATCGCCATTTTTTTAGTCTTGCCATTTTGAGCCAAAAAACGTGTATTATAACCCACGAAAAATGATGATTTTTTTTTAAAAAAATACATTTATAATTTTTTAACATCGTTCACTAGATAACACATTACTAGTGAAGGTGGGCGCAAAAAATAAATTGAAATAGTCCAAAATAACCAATTTTTAAATCTTGCAGTTTTCACCTAAAAAAACGTATTATATCCCACGAAAAATGATGATTTTTCAAAAAATTTACATTTCTATTTTTTTAGATAACACATTACCAATAAAGGTGGGTTAAAAAAAAGATTTGAAATAGTCCAAAATCGCAAATTTTTGAGTCTTTTCATTTTCATCCAAAAACACGTGTGATATAACCTACGAAAAACGATGATTTTTCAAAAAAAATAAATTTCTATTTTTTAACACAGTTTACTAGATATCACATTACCAAGAAATGTGGGAGAAAAAATGACTTGAAATAGTCCAAAATCTCCAGTTTTTGAGTCTTGCTGTTTTGAGCTAAAAAACTAGCGTTATAGCCCACGAAAAATGATGATTTTTCAAAAAATTTACATTTCTATTTTTTTAACATCGTTCACTAAATAGCACATTATCAGTGAAGGTGGGCGCAAAAAACGGATTGAAATAGTCCAAAATAGCCAGTTTTAAAATCTTGTCATTTTCAACTAAAAAAAGTATGTTATAGCCCACGAAAAATGTTGATTCTTCAAAAAATTTACATTTCTATATTTTTAACACCGTTCACTAGATAGCACATTACAAGTAAAGGTAGGGGAAAATATGAATTGAAATAGTCCAAAATAGCCAGTTTTTGAGTCTTGCCGATTTCAGCTAAAAAATGTGGGTTATAGTCCACGAAAAAATATGGTTTTTCAAAATAATTATATTTTTATTTTTTTAACACTGATCACTAAATAGCGCATTACCAGTAATTGTGGGCGAAAAAATGAACTGAAATAGTCCAAAATCACTAGTTTTTTAGTCTTGCAATTTTGAGCCAAAAACGTGTGTTATAACCCACGAAAAATGGTGATTTTTCAAAAAAAAATAAATTTATACTTTCTTAACATCGTTCACTAGATAACACATTACTAGTGAAGGTGGGCGCAAAAAACGAATTGAAATAGTCCAAAATAGCCAGTTTTTAAATCTTGCTATTTGCAGCTAAAAAAACGTATGTTATAGCCCACAAAAAATGATGATTTTTCAAAAACTTTACATTTCTATTTTTTTAACACTGCTAACTAGATAACACATTGCCAATAAAGGTGGGTTAAAAAAATGAATTGAAATAGTCTAAAATCGCAAATTTTTGAGTCTTTTCGTTTTCAACCAAAAAAACGTGTGCTATAACCTACGAAAAATGACGATTTTTCAAAAAATTTATTTTCTATTTTTTAACACGGTTCACTAGATAGCACATTACCAAGAAATGTGGATGAGAAAATGACTTGAAATAGTCCAAAATCGGCCAGTGTTTGAGTCTTGCTGTTTTAAGCCAAAAAACATGTGTTATAGCCCACGAAAAATGATGATTTTTTAAAAAATTTACATTTCTGTTTTTTAACACCGTTCACTAGATAGCACATTACAAGTAAAGATGGGGAAAATATGAATTAAAATAGTAAAAAATAGCCAGTTTTTTAGTCTAAAAGGAGGGTTATAGCCAACAAGAAATGATGATTTTTCAAAAAATTTATATTTCTATTTTTTTAACACTGTTCACTAGATAGCGCATTACCAATAATTGTGGGCGAAAAAATGAACAGAAATAGTCCAAAATCGCCAGTTTTTTAGTCTTGCCATTTTGAGCCAAAAAACGTGTGTTATAACCCACGAAAAATGATGATTTTTTTTAAAAAAATACATTTATAATTTTTTAACATCGTTCACTAGATAACACATTACTATTGAAGGTGGGCGAAAAAATAAATTGAAATAGTCCAAAATAACCAATTTTCAAATCTTGCTGTTTTCACCTAAAAAAACGTGTTATAGCCCACGAAAAATGATGATTTTTCAAAAAATTTACATTTCTATTTTTTTAGATAACACATTACCAATAAAGGTGAGTTAAAAAAAAGATTTGAAATAGTCCAAAATCATAAATTTTTTAGTCTTTTCATTTTCATCCAAAAACACGTGTGATATAACCTACGAAAAACGATGATTTTTCAAAAAATTTATATTTCTATTTTTAACACAGTTTACTAGATATCACATTACCAAGAAATGTGGGAGAAAAAATGACTTGAAATAGTCCAAAATCGCCAGTTTTTGAGTCTTGCTGTTTTGAGCTAAAAAAACGTGCGTTATAGCCCACGAAAAATGATGATTTTTCAAAAAATTTATATTTCTATTTTTTTAACATCGTTCACTAAATAGCACATTATCAGTGAAGGTGGGCGCAAAAAACGAATTGAAATAGTCCAAAATAGCCAGTTTTAAAATCTTGTCACTTTCAACTAAAAAACGTGTGAGCCCATGAAAAATATTGATTCTTCAAAAAATTTACATTTCTATTTTTTTAACACCGTTCACTAGATAGCATATTACAAGTAAAGGTGGCGGAAAATATGAATTGAAATAGTCCAAAATAGCCAGTTTTTGAGTCTTGCCGGTTTCAGCTAAAAAATGTGGGTTATAGTCCACGAAAAATGATGATTTTTCAAAAAAATTATATTTTTATTTTTTTAACACTGATCACTAAATAGCGCATTACCAATAATTGTGGGCGAAAAAATGAACTGAAATAGTCCATAATCGCTAGTTTTTAATCTTGCCGTTTTGAGCCAAAAAACGTGTGTTATAATCCACGAAAAACAGTGATTTTTCAAAAAAAATACATTTATACTTTTTTAACATCGTTCACTAGATAACACATTACTAGTGAAGGTGGGTACAAAAAACGTATTGAAATAGTTCAAAATAGCCAGTTTTTAAATCTTGCTGTTTTCAGCTAAAAAAACGTATGTAGCCCACAAAAAATGATGATCTTTCAAAAAATTTACATTTCTATTTTTTTAACACCGCTAACTAGATAACACATTACCAATAAAGGTGGGTTAAAAAACTGAATTGAAATAGTCTAAAATCGCAAATTTTTGAGTCTTTTCGTTTTCAACCAGAAAAACGTGTGCTATAACCTACGAAAAATGACAGTTTTTCAAAAAATTTATTTTCTATTTTTTAACACGGTTCATTAGATAGCATTACCAAGAAATGTGGGCGAAAAAATGACTTGAAGTAGTCCAAAATCGGCCAGTGTTTGAGTCTTGCTGTTTTAAGCCAAAAAACATGTGTTATAGCCCACGAAAAATGATGATTTTTTAAGAAATTTACATTTCTATTTTTGAACAACGTTCACTAGATAGCACATTACAAGTAAAGATGGGGGAAAATATGAATTAAAATAGTCAAAAATAGCCAGTTTTTTAGTCTAAAAGGAGGGTTATAGCCAACAAGAAATGATGATTTTTCAAAAATAATTATATTTTTTTTAACACTGTTCACTAGATAGCGCATTACCAATAATTGTGGGCGAAAAAATGAACAGAAATAGTCCAAAATCGCAAGTTTTTTAGTCTTGCCATTTTGAGCCAAAAAACGTGTATTATAACCCACGAAAAATGATCATTTTTTTAAAAAAAAATACATTTATAATTTTTTAACATCGTTCACTAGATAACACATTACTAGTGAAGGTGGGCGCAAAAAATAAATTGAAATAGTCCAAAATAACCAAGTTTTAAATCTTGCAATTTTCACCTAAAAAAACGTATTATAGCCCACGAAAAATGATGATTTTTCAAAAAATTTACATTTCTATTTTTTTAGATAACACATTACCAATAAAGGTGGGTTAAAAAAAAGATTTGAAATAGTCCAAAATCGCAAATTTTTGAGTCTTTTCATTTTCATCCAAAAACACGTGTGATATAACCTACGAAAAACGATGATTTTTCAAAAAAAATAAATTTCTATTTTTTATCACGGTTTACTAGATATCACATTACCAAGAAATGTGGGAGAAAAAATGACTTGAAATAGTCCAAAATCTCCAGTTTTTTAGTCTTGCTGTTTTGAGCTAAAAAACGTGCGTTATAGCCCACGAAAAATGATGATTTTTCAAAAAATTTACATTTCTATTTTTTTAACATCGTTCACTAAATAGCACATTATCAGTGAAGGTGGGTGCAAAAAACGAATTGAAATAGTCCAAAATAGCCAGTTTTAAAATCTTGTCATTTTCAACTAAAAAACGTGTGTTATAGCCCACGAAAAAAGTTGATTCTTCAAAAAATTTACATTTCTATTTTTTTAACACCGTTCACTAGATAGCACATTACAAGTAAAGGTGGGGAAAAATATGAATTAAAGTAGTCAAAAATAGCCAGTTTTTGAGTCTATAAGGAGGGTTATAGCCAACAAGAAATGATGATTTTTCAAAAAAATTATATTTCTATTTTTCTAACACCGTTCACTATATAGGTCATTACCAATAATTGTGGGCGAAAAAATGAATTGAAATATTCCAAAATCTCCAGTTTTTTAGTCTTGCCGTTTTGAGCCAAAAAACGTGTGTTATAATCCACAAAAAATGATGATTTTTCAAAAAAATACATTTATACCTTTTTAACATCATTCACTAGATAACACATTACTAGTGAAGGTGGGCGCCAAAAACGAATTGAAATAGTCCAAAATAGCCAGTTTTTAAATCTTGCCGTTTTCAGCTAAAAAAACGTGTGTTATAGCCCACGAAAATTGATGATTTTATAAAAAAATTATATTCTTAATTTTTTAACACCGTTCACTAGATAGCGCATTAGCAGTAAATGTGGGCGAAAAAATGAATTGAAATAGTCTAAAATCGCCAGTTTTTGAGTCTTGCCGTTTTGAGCCAAAAAACGTGTGTTATAGCCCACGAAAAATAATGATTTTTCAAAAAAATTACATTTATATTTTTTTAACACCGTTCACTAGATAGCACATTACAAGTAAATGTGAAGGAAAATATGAATTGAAATAGTCCAAAATAGCCAGTTTTTGAGTCTTGCCGATTTCAGCTAAAAAATGTGGGTTACAGCCCAAGGAAAATGATGATTTTTCAAAGAAATTATATTTCTATTTTTTTAACACCGATCACTAGATAGCGCATTACAAATAATTGTAGGCGAAAAAATGAATTGAAATAGTCCAAAATCTCTAGTTTTTTAGTCTTGCCGTTTTGAGCCAAAAAAACGTGTGTTATAACCCACGAAAAATGGTGATTTTTCAAGAAAAATACAATTATACTTTTTTAACATCGTTCACTACACATTACTAGTGAAGATGGGCGCAAAAAATGAATTGAAATAGTCCAAAATAGCCAGTTTTTAATTCTTGCCGTTTTCAGCTAAAAAAGCGTGTGTTATAGCCCACGAAAATGATGATTTTTCAAAAAAATTACATTTCTATTTTTTTTACACCGCTCACTAGATAACACATTACCAATAAAGGTGGGTTAAAAAAATGAATTGAAATAGTCCAAAATCGTAAATTTTTGAGTCTTTTCGTTTTCAACCAAAAAAACTTGTGTTAACCTACGAAAAATGACGATTTTTCAAAAAATTTATATTTCTATTTTTTAACACGGTTCACTAGATAGTACATTACCAAGAAATGTGGGCAAAAAAATGTCTTGAAATTGTCCAAAATCGCCAATTTTTGAGTCTTGCAGTTTTAAGCCAAAAAACATGTGTTATAGCCCACGAAAAATGATAATTTTTCAAAAAATTTACATTTCTATTTTTTTAACACCGTTCAATAGATAGCACATTACAAGTAAAGGTGGGGGAAAATATGAATTGAAATATTCCAAAATAGCCAGTTTTTTAGTCTTGCCGGTTTCAGCCAAAAAACATGTGTTACAGCCCACGAAAAATGTTGATTTTTCAAAAAAAATAAATTTATATTTTTTAACATCGTTCACTAGATAACACATTACTAGTGAAGGTGGGCGTAAAAAACGAATTGAAATAGTCCAAAATAGCCAATTTTTAAATCTTGCCGTTTTAGATAAAAAAACGTGTTATAGCCCACGAAAAATGATGATTTTTCAAAAATTTTACATTTCTAATTTTTTAACACCGCTCACTAGATAACACATTACCAATAAAGGTGGGTTAAAAAAAGATTTGAAATAGTCCAAAATCGCAAATTTTTGAGTCTCGTTTTCAGCCAAAAAAACGTGTGCTATAACCTAAGAAAGACGATGATTTTTCAAAAAAATTATATTTCTATGTTTTAACACGGTTCACTAGATAGCACATTACCAAGAAATGTGGCGAAAAAATGACTTGAAATAGTCCAAAATCGCCAATTTTTGAGTCTTGCTGTTTTGAGGCAAAAAACGTGTGTTATAGTCCACGAAAAATGATGATTTTTCAAAAAATTTACATTTCTATTTTTTAACGTCGTTCACTAAATAGCACATTATCAATGAAGGTGGGCGCAAAAAACGAATTGTAATAGTCCAAAATAGCCAGTTTTAAAATCTTGCCATTTTCAGCTAAAAAAAACGTGTGTTATAGCCCACGAAAAATGATGATTTTTCAAAAAATTTACATTTCTATTTTTTAACACCGTTCACTAGATAACACATTACAAGTAAAAATGGGGGGAAATATGAATTGAAATAGTGCAAAATAGCAAGTTTTTGAGTCTAAAATGAGGGTTATAACCAACAAAAAATGATAGTTTTTTAAAAAAATTATATTTCTATTTTTTTAACATCGTTCAGTAGATAACGCATAACCAATAATTGTGGGCGAAAAAATGAACTGAAATAGTCCAAAATCGCTAGTTTTTTAGTCTGTCCGTTTTGAGCCAAAAAACGTGTGTTATAACCCACGAAAAATGTAGATTTTCAAAAAAAATACATTTATAATTTTTTAACATTATTCACTAGATATCACATTACCAGTGAAGGTGGGCACAAAAAA
The DNA here is from genome assembly GCA_016586305.1 of Ophiorrhiza pumila. Classification (NCBI taxonomy): domain Eukaryota; kingdom Viridiplantae; phylum Streptophyta; class Magnoliopsida; order Gentianales; family Rubiaceae; genus Ophiorrhiza; species Ophiorrhiza pumila. The sequence goes on from BLIW01000007.1 coordinate 2,022,402, forward strand.
TAAATTGAAATAGTCCAAAATTTCCTGTTTTTAAATCTTGCCGTTTTCAACTAAAAAAACGTGTGTTATTGCCCACGAAAAATGATGATTTTTCAAAAAATTTATATTTCTATTTTTATAACATCGCTAACTAGATAACACATTACCAATAAAGGTGGGTTAAAAAAATGAATTGAAATAGTCCAAAATCGCAAATTTTTTAGTCTTTTCGTTTTCAGCGAAAAAAAGTGTGCTATAACCTACGAAAAATGACGATTTTTCAAAAACTTTATATTTCTATTTTTTTAACACCATTTACTAGATAGCACATTACTAAGATATGTGGGAGTAAAAATGACTCGAAATAGTCCAAAATCGACCGTTTTTTAGTCCTGCTGTTTTGAGCTAAAAAACGTGTGTTATAACCCACGAAAAATAATGATTTTTCAAAAAATTTACATTTCTATTTTTTTAACACCGTTTACAAGATAGAACATTATTAGTGAAGGTGGGCGCAAAAAATGAATAGCAGAGATGGTTGCTCAAATTTTTGTCTCTGTCTTTAACCATAATTAATTTTTATGTTTCTTAACCTTAAAAAAACAAAGATCAGATATGTACGTATGCTGGAGCTGCAACACAATCTTATTCTGCATGCTGAAAGATATTATAAAGACAGAAAAATCTAGGGTACGTAGTTTTATGTGTTAGTGGTACTCCGACAGGGCGTGGTTCTTTGGAGGCTAACAAGAGAGAAGTAGGCTCCATTGGGACCTTTAGCCAGCAATGAAGAATGTGTCCCTATCTCTACTACTTTACCTTTGTCCAAAACCGCAATCGTATCGCAGCTCTGGATTGTACTTAGTCTGTGTGCCACAACCACACTTGTCCTTCTCACCATCACTCTCTCAAGCGCATCCTGTACAACTTTTTCCGATTGACTATCTAGTGCACTTGTTGCTTCGTCCAATAACAATATTGCTGGGTTTTTCAGCATGGCGCGAGCTATGGCAATGCGCTGCTTTTGTCCTCCAGAGAGTTGCAATCCCTTATCCCCGCACCATGTTTCATATCCATCTTTCAATCCCGACACAAAATCATGAGCATTGGCTGCTTTGGCAGCCTCAATAATCTCCGACTCATCAATGTCTTCTGCTGCACCATACGTAATATTCTGGCGTATGGTCCCAGAAAATAATGCGGGCTCCTGGCTTACGACTGCAATGTGCTTTCTTAGTGCTCTCAGCTGATAAGATTTCACATCTCGATTGTCGATCTTCACTACCCCTCTTAGCGGATCGTAGAACCTCTCAATCAAGCTGATTATGGTTGATTTTCCTGAGCCGCTTTGCCCAACCACTGCCGTCGATTTTCCTGCCTCAATTTTGAGTGAAAATCCTTTAAAGATCATGACATCGGGCCTGGAGGGGTATGCAAAATCAACGTCACGTAACTCAACATTGCCTGTTATCTTATTGGGTTTGTGTCCCTCTGGATCTTCAGGATCAATCGAGGAGTACCGATCCAGAACAGCAAAAACCGAACCCACAGCATTGGAACCTTTGGCTAGATCATTTGTCATTGTTCCTGCATCTGCAATGACACGACCAGTGCTCACCAAAATCATGAAGGTTTGGAAAAGGGCTTTTGCTCCGAGAGAACCAGCAGCAACGAGCTTTCCCCCATACCAAAAGCCAAGAGCCCAAGTTAATGTCATGAGACTATTGGACATGCCCAGCCCAATACCAGTAAACCATGACTGGCGAATACTTTCTCGTCTTGGTCCTTCTTGTGCTTTTTCAAGCATTTGGAGAATTCGAACTTGGGAGCTAAAGGCGGTGACAGTTCTAAGATTTGAGACAGCTTCAGCTGCAATCTTACTACTTTCCTCTTGAGCTTTGATGGCTTTATTCGACATGGTTTTTAGGAGTACGCGCCTTGAGTAAAAGCCGATGATGATAACGGGTTGAACGGCAATCATGACCAATGCTAGCCTCCATGAAATTATCAGGCCCATAGTGCAGGCAATGATCACTGCCGAAATAGTTTGGATGAGGAGTGCCATTCGATCACCCACTAATGACCTCACCTGTATATTTTTTTTGTTCAACCAAACATAAGAGTGAGAGATTAGATTTTAACAATAATTATTACAAGTTCCCCATTATATGTGGGATCTTTCTGCTTGTCTAGTTTATTATATCCAGGGGAAGAATTTCTAATGCTTACCACATTGGCATCTTTCGCCAGTCTAGAGCAAATAGCACCGGTTGCATTTTCATCCTGATCAAACCATCCGATTTCAAATGTGAGGATCTTTGAGAGCATCCTTTTCTCTAATCCTCTTTGTCAAGTGCTCCCCCATGGCTGCAAAGTTATAATGCTGACATAGGTTTATCAAGACTGAGAACACGGCCAACCCCACAAAACACAAGGCATATATCTCCGTCTTCTTCTTTATCTCTCTGTGATCCGGCAAGAAATATACGGATATCATCGACCCCATTGCGTATGCATACAATGGTTGGATTGCACCAAACAGTATAGCACTTGTACACCCTGCTAGCGCTTGCCTCCATTCAGGCAAATTCATGGCAAGTAATCTTCTAAATGAGGGAACTGGAAATGAAATATCGCCCAAATTTGTTCCACCCTCTGCTTTATGGCTTGGATCAGCTGAGTTAGCTGAACTAGACCTGCTAAAAATTGATAGTCTTCGACTACTTGTGCTGTGCCTACCACTGTTTAGAATAGACGTTGAAGCTAATGCAGCATTAGTATCATTAATGCTATTAATACTGTTTGCAACTTGGTTGCTTGTTTCGGTTTGTTGTAGGCGGACGAGTGATGTGTATAAACCATTATCATCTTGAATAAGTTCACTGTGCGAGCCTGTCTCCATGACCTGGCCATTTTTTACCACGGCAATGAGGTTAGCGTTTCGGATGGTAGAGAGACGGTGGGCTATGATGATTGTAGAACGCCCAACAGCTGCCGTGTCGAGAGCTTCTTGAACAACTCTCTCCGATTCTGCGTCGAGTGCACTTGTGGCCTCATCAAGGAGGAGAATTTTGGGTGCTTTAATTATTGCTCTTGCTATGCCTATTCTCTGCTTTTGTCCTCCGGACATCTGAACCCCCCTCTCGCCCACCTGGATTAAATTAACATGCATGGTTATGCTTAATTGATAATAATGCATAATATTTTAAGAGTTTTACCTTAAAAAAAAAAGATATATGAAAAAAATAAAAAACTACTTAACTGGATAATATGAGCTTACGGCTGAGACAGACAGGTCAACTCAACTAATTATTATTTACTTGAAAAAAGAGAAAAAAAAATGGCAGTCACGAGAATTGATTGAGATACGCCCATGTTCCGACAAATCATGCCCATTTTCAATTATTAATGTTTCCAATTAAAGAAAGTTACACGACTGGAATGAGCTATATGCCTATTTGGTGAAGGTAAGAAGACATGTACAGCATATCTTATTGCGCTTATTATGCTTTTAAAGTTTGTTTGTAAATGAAGACCACACATTTATTTACAATTATAAAATCAAACTAGTAAAGTTGTTTTCAGCAACTTTCACTACAACGGCACCTAACAAGACAAAAACGGAATTTGACCAAATCGAAAACAATCCTCTCCCAACAAGAACAAGTTATACACTTGGGCATACTGTTTTTCAAAAAAAAAAAAAAATGCATCATATTCAGTGGGAATGTGGGATATGGTGCTCTGCTTAGGTATCTGTTTCGAAGTTCAACGCTACAAGTGATTAATTTATTGAAAAATCGAAAAACAACAAAAATTGAGAGAAGTTATGGTGGTGCTAGTGGACAAGCAAGACGAACCTGGGTATCATAACCCTGAGGCAACTGACATATGAAGTTATGAGCATTAGAAGCTTTTGCAGCCTCAATAACCTCCTCAAGAGATGCGTCCTCCTTGCCAAAAAGTATATTTTCTTAATGGTTTTTGCAAAAAGGGCAGGCTCCTGACTTACTAGCCCCATCTGTCGACCTTAAACCACTTGAGCTGGCAACTTTCAATGGTCACCCCATCAAGAAGGATTTCACCTCCAAGTGGGTTCATAGAGAATTTTGGAGCAAAGCAATAACTGTCGATTTTCCAGACCACTTCCTCCTACCAGTGCAACCGTCCTTCCTGCTGGGACTGTAAGGTTAAAATCTTTGAATATTATGCTTTCAGGTCTTGATGGGTACGCGAACTCAACGTGCTTAAATTCAACTTCTCCCGATACATTTGGTAAAATTTCCCCTTCCGTGTTATCCGAATCAATCTTGGGGACTCTTTTTATCATTTCCATGATGCGTTCGCCTGCTGCACTGGCTTCCGAGAAGTATTTTACGCTGGATAAACCAGAACCCAATGATCTGTTCAAAACGAAAACGAAAACTAGACTTCAGTTATCAATTGAACCCGTAACATTCTGAGTAGTAATTCATTTACATTTACACGCAATTTTCTTGAAGTGAAACAAAAAGACATATCCAAAGAGAAGGTGAAATAATTACTTACAATCCTCCCATGGCAATGGCAGCACCAACTGCAAAAACAGTCCCGCCTTGAGCACCATGGTACATCACCAGTCTGCTGCCGTAATAGGACATGAAAGACCATATTGCAAAAACTATACCATTACTACCAATGGCCAAACCTTTTGCTAAACCTTGTCGCAGTCCTAATTTAAGTGTTCCCTGAAGAGCCGCAGAGTACTCTGCGATAGTTTTAGTCTCCCCGACAAAGGAGTAAACTGTTCGGATGGAAGAAATGGCTTGCTCTGCGATTGTACCGGCCTTGTTATATTCTTCCCTGATCTTTCTTGCAATTCCCATAAGAGCTCTGCCATACATCAAACCTGGAATGACCAGAAATATCACGAACGGGAATCCCACTATAGCTAGCCTCCAGAGCAAAAAGAAAGCTGCAACATAGGCCCCAACAAAAGATGATAGATTCATCAAGAACACTGGTACCTGTTTGTAATTTAGACATCACCAATTCTAATTAGCATCTGAAATATCAGAATATCTTATTAGGGAAAAAATGACTGGGGGATTCGTGAAAAAGAAACGATGAAACCAACCTTTTCACTGATAACATCCTGAATTACAAGACTATCACTGGAAACGCTTGCAATAACCTCAGCCGTGCTTGTAACATGTAAGTCGAAGTAGCCCACTTCTTGCCTAAGCACTGCCTTCAAATATGTTGCCCTCAATGCAGACGCTTGCCTCTCTGCTGTTATCGTCCAACAATAACCCTCTGGACAAAGGGAAGACTGAATCAAACAAGAGAGAGACAAGGAAAAAAGTTGTAAAATTTAACAATATTTATACAGATACTTACCAAGAAAGCAAGCAATCCATTGACAGCAAGCCATGTAACAGAGAACCAGTGCATTCTGAATTCCAAGAAATTCAGCAGGTAAGAGTTTAGTCCAATCCCATGATAAAAACGGCGAAATGCTACGTGAAATCATAAAGGATGCACGGCGCAGGAGGTGAAAAAGAGAGACTGACCTTGTTAATGGCATGAGTGAAATTTTGAGATATTGAAGTAGTGACGCTTCCAATATTGTTCATGAGTTTGCTAGTCACGATCAGCACCGTCGGCAATAACATTCCGTCGCCAACAGCTCCTACGAAGCCGATTGTCATCAGCAATATGTCAACTCCATCCGCGCGCATGAAAATCGAGCGGATCGATCCCCACTTCTTCGTCATCCTTGCATCTTTCATTGTCCCGTCTGATCTTCCTTTTATTTATCAGGTCAATAACAGAATTATTTAGCAGTTCTGGCGGGTTCTTGTTTGTTTCTCTATTCTGCGGGAGTGCTGTCCTGAAACTCTACTAGCGACTATATATTGTTCTGTTGGGGGGTTGGGGGATCAAGAAGTTTCGGTTGCATGCGGTATATATAAATGGATACAGAGTCATAAATATTAAATAGCAGTTGGCAGCACAGGTAATTTTGTTTCCCATAAAAGTTTATGTTTATGACATCAATGTTCCCATTTGACTCCAAATTGGCAAAAAATGAATGAAGTGTTAAGGTTAAAAGTTTTTTGTTATAAAGCTCTGAATTACTTCTAGTCCTTGAGTGGGCAAAGCTTGCAGCAGTTGCTGTAACATTGAGTAATTAAGAGCTAATGATGAATGTCTTATCTTTACTTCCGTCATGCTAATTAAGATGAAGTTAGCCTGGCCAATTTCGGTCCTTTTTATTCATCAAGGATGTAATTATTAATGTATAATATTATTAATATGCGCTAAGGAAGTGGCGGTTGACTTTTACACAATCAAACTAGGTTGTCGTCACTAATGACGACCATAGCTGGGGTGAGTGATTGTGTGTTGTTCTTCACTTCTTTGTTCCAGGGTGAAGTACTTGTTAGTTTTGTTATAATCAAGTTAATTATTTTGTCTATTTATTTTCCTTGTTTTCTGGAAATAATCAATTGAGCTCACCTTGTCTATCCTAGAAAATTTTGTATAAGAGAATCAGAATGGCAGAATGCCAACCAAATGCATGTATAATTTCTGGATTCAGATGCTCAAAAGATAAACTAAGACAAATCTGGAATTGAATTGACCCCAATTTCCGAGCAGACTTGCACTGAAACAAGAACTGCTGTATTTAATCATATCAAAATCCCAGGATGTGCTTCGAAACCATGAGTAGTAATGCCAACTTCGAAAATCTAAGACTAACACACAATCGGCCTCGCATTCTTTAATTTTAACTTTCTTTGACAAGAAAATTAATCATCAAAGTCAGTGCATTCGCGGCTTCAAAATTTCAAGCCATATTTACATTGTTACTATATACAGGCACAGGAGAAGAAATGAATCATTCAAAATAAACGAAAAGGATTTCTTTTTAAGTTTATGAAACAATTAATATTTGTTCTTTGAAACGAATGAATTTTAAGAGCCTCCTCAGCTTCTATAGAATTCAAAGGCGCTGCCAATTCTAACGAACCATCCCTGATACTCTTGAAGAAGTAAAAAGAATTTTTAAGTAAATAATAATAATAATAAAACTTGGAAGATCCTGCCATTCGCCATTACATACCAATCAAATATCGTCCCAACTAAAGGAAGATCGATAATCTAAGATTTTTTAATTGAATATGCAATCACAAAACAATCTTCATTAATCAACCGTGACATTAATTGTTACGTAGGTTGTTGGAGTTGTCAACGAGTTAACTCCACCTAATCACATCCGATACTCTTTATTATTATTATTTATTTATTTTTAAATCCGCCACCCTGTAGGCTGACCCAAATAAAATCTCGCCTCCCAAAAGGAATCATTTTACAATATTATTTTACAGTTCATCGAATAAAAATTAAAAGCACATGAATCTTAGACCAAAATTTAAAACTCATTTATAGTTAGTTTGAGTATTAATTAATTAAACGTAAAACCAAAATCAGATCGTAACATTTTTGTTTTTTGCGTTCACTTGGATTCTAAAAGCCTAGAACCAACCCTCCAAAAAAAAAAAAAAAATGCTGTTGTCCACCAATGAATGACCATGAAAGCTGTGGGAAGTCGAAGCTAGCTAGCTCCACCCTGAGCTGCCACGATCTCAATCGCAAACATTATTTTGTTGCCATTTTATAGATGAGGAAGATTTGGATGCTGTCACGGCGGAGCATGCAGAATCAAGTCGCAGCAATGGCTGCCACATGCCACCCATGCAGATTATGATTATTTTGCCCATAGAGATTTATCCCCAATATTAATTAATAATATTTTTATTTAGAGCTTTTAAATTTCAAATTTTACGAAAAGAGGTTTAAGATGCTCTTACTTCAAACTTATTTGGAGATTTTGTTTCAAAGAATTCATACTTTTTTAGGAGTAAATTAATTTGAGAGTTGTATCAAGTTAAAATGGCGTTGGACCAAAATGAAGAGAAAATAATCACAAGGAGGAGTTATGTTAGGGCATATTGTGTGAAAATGCCACTCAATTACGTAATCATAATGGTACTCCATTTTGACTTGGCGTTATTTTATCATATTCCATAACCTTTAATTTTCAAGCACGTTAATTTGATGTTTGTAAGAGAAGCTTAATTTATGACTAAACATTATGTTTTCTGAACCTAAACCTAGCTATATTTCGAGAGATTAGGTCATTAAGATATAACTACGTTGACAAAATTGTAAAAAGATTGATAATTAAAAAAATAATCTCCGTGCGCTTACCAATTACAAAACTGCAGGGGATGAAAATGCAATTTATCCATAATTATATTTTTGGCTGATATTTGCTATCCAAATTTACGAGTTTCACTATTTTTTATTAATTAACTGTGTGCTTGTGCCAAAAAAAAAGAAGTTTCCCTGATAACTGTAAGCTTATAATTAATTCAATGCTCATTCTCCTGTGAGATCGTCTCATATATGAGACTTGTGTATGAATTTCATTTTAGCATATAAGTTAATTAGTGCATTAAATATAAATAATTAGTATATAAAGTGTAAAAAATTAGCGTATTAGCACATAAAGTATCAAATATTAGTGTATAACGTATAAAAAATTAGTGTATTAATGTATAAAGTATAATTCACGTATCACATCTCATATATGAGATGGTTTCATAATAGTTTTTACTAATTCAATTAAAGAATTTAATTGCATTTGATAGGATGTTTGACAATGTATTTTTCGAGTACATGGTACACGATACTCTTGTCTCGATTTTTAGGTGCATCTAACTTTAAAATCTTTTTTCATGCCATTTAAACTTTTTTTTTTCTTTATTGAAAAAGAAGAAAGTACATGTGTTAATGGAATTTTTATCAAACTCGGATATCTTTTTCCCCATCTTTTCAAAGAACAAACTTTATAGGCTAGTAGAAAACTTTAATTTTCCTGTTAGAAAATAACACTTAGAGCTATTCAAGGATTTTTTTTTTTTTTTAACTTGGTATTTATCTTTCTGAATGTCATTCTAATTCTTTGATTTCGTACACACAAAAACAGTATCGATATGAATATTCATCGTCTATTTTTGTCAACTTTTTTCTCCAATTAGGAACTAGTCCACCCTCTCCGTGATTTTTTTTTTTAGGAGTACTACTCCATTACATTATATAATTAAATGTCAAAGATGGAATTAAGAAAATTTCTACTCTAAAACAACTAGAGTATAACTTTCTATTTTCCCATCATCAATCCAATACATCTTATATGAATTCTAGAAGTTGCACTTTATACTACCATTCAATTTCAGATGGAAATCCAGCAATATCGGGTCTACCTTATGAGCATTTTCCTTCCACTCCACCAAGGCAGCCCCGAGTCAACAATCTATCAAGCAAAGCAATCCAACTAGCATATCCAACAAAGCAAGTGGCCAAGCCTCTTCATCAAAGTTTAAGCCAAACCATAATGTCAAGCACATGCTCAGAAGATGCAATCACCGTTTCACCAAGGCTAACATATAAAATCAAGCAGATTCCTCAGGTGACTATTCCAAGGAAAACCACTCAGAATAGCCAAATTAAATGAAGTAATTGACAAATAGCATTTCATAAATCGTGGACACATTCCCAACATAGCAGCCAAACGAATCATCCACTTCATCAAGCATGATCAGCAATTACATGAGAATACTTTAAGCACATGAACAAATACGATACAAGTGCATCCAACCAAAGCACATTGCACCAAATATGTGCACAGAAATCAGTTTTTATCACTGTTCCACCAGGAAGCAAACGAGTCTATTCAGCAAAATCAGACAGGCTGAATCCAGTCAAAATGAACAATAAATCCTTAAAAACAACTGAATAGCATCAAGTATAACCAGCAAGACCACGGTACAAGCGCAACCAGCAGAGCACATTGCACCAAAAAAAGTGTACACAATTCAGGCATCAGGTACCTAATATTCTCAACATGTGGCATTGTGGCAAGCATATATAAAGCAAAAGAAAAAGAAAAATGTCATGAGTTCAATTCATGCTTCCAACGAAAATCCGCTCCTATAAATAGACAAATGGGATGGAGGAATATTTGTAGAACTTCAAGTACCCCGGGGCATAAACACAAGTAGAGAAAGGCTTATGGTACTTACGCGTAGGAGTAAGGCCGTGTGGGGCCGGTATTCGCTGGAGGAGCATCCTCTAACACTTTGGAGGAGGGAGTGCTGGCCGGTACTATGAGAGTAGTATCCATCTGCGTGCGGAAGTTGGGATCTGAGTCATAAAAAAAAGCAAAAGAAAAAGAAGTGAAGTGTAATTAATTATTATTGTCTTATTGATGATCGATGCACCAACATTAATTACGTTTATAACCAAATATATGGTTAACTTCTCATATTTACTTAATATAAACGAATGTTATTTGTTTTACAAAATAAATGTCCTCTCATCATAATGAACAATTTCTTTATTTGTTCCATATGTGAATTATATTGACTGGGATGGACTATATTTTAAGAAGATTGGTAAATTAGGTAACTTGTGGCACTACACAAATTACATTGTTAACTTTTCTTCTTATTGAACTTTTCTGAGTCAGCAAATTATATATGTTGGTAAAATGTGGCTTATCAGAGAGAAAAAACCTTTGATGGGTTATGTTGCATTTGGCCATTATTTGAGCATGGGAAAAGTTAGCCTCCAAAGTCCAAACTCATTATGTAATCCAGTTGTAATTGCCGCTGCGCTCTTAAAAACATTGTGCTTAAGATTCTCTCATCTCATGTGGGTATTCCACTTTTTGAATAATGCTACTTGCATGACAGTAACGTCCATCAGTCCATGACATTAGCGCCCACTTTGCTCTGTTTATGTTTGAGGGTCCTCACTCCTCACTTCTTCGGTTCTTCACCGATAGGTTTTGCATCAACCATATACAAAGTTTTAGGTTTTGTATGTATTTATCTATTATTTTTGTCTGATGTAATTTCCAATTTCTTAAACTAAAATTCAAATTTACTAACTAATTATTATCTTTAAAAAAACTTTAGCTAAAATATCTACATATTTTAAACCATCTAATTACATTCGTTTCCATGCTATAGGCAAATTACCAATTTCCAACTTAATTTCATCACAACTTTCACTGATTTACTTCCCGGTTGGAATGCTTGTCAATTTAAGCAAAAGAGATTCATATACTAGAAGGGAGTTAATCACAATTTTAACGCAAAAAATTAAAATTACAATTTTAACGATCATTTCATATATAAAATGAGTCTCACAAGTGAAACCGTTTCACAAAAAAAAATTTCTAAGCAAAATTATTCAAATTACTGAGTGAGGGACGAAGAAAAAGTTTAACAAGATGGGTGGTTACAACAAGAGATACGCTAACTCGCCAAGGGAGGCAATACAAACTATCCTTTGAGAGACTTAGCAACAAAATTCATGTCAATTATTCTCCGGGACTCCATCTAAGTTTCAAGAGTAGTCGTATCTTTTACGAAGAATTTAGCAAAATGGTTTCTGATCTCCGTGTTGCGATGATGTGAATCCCTTTCTGCAACTTGTGAGGATAAAATTCTTCGTGGTGTATAGGGAAAAAAAAAGGAGAACAAGAAGGGGCATTGATTTCTGAATTTCCCAATTGGCAGCAACATGAATAGTGGACGCATCTTCTCTTAGTTACACAAAACCGCTGTTGAGTCCTTCAAGGTTCCTACTTCCTCGTGGTAGATTGTTTTCCAACGTTTACTCAACAGTTGAAGCAAACAAAGCATTAAAAAATAAATAAATTTACAATTAGTAGGCATGTCATTATCCCTTTTTATTGTAGGTCTTGCAATAGAAAAAAACGCAACAGTTATTGCCATATGAACGTAAAGGTTTGTTGACAATAAACTTGTGTAACAAAAAATAGAATAAAATATAATAACTTCACTCGAAATAGTATGCATTGATCTTATGTAATTTCAATAGTAACATTTAACTCTTTAAAATTTTAATTTAAAATAAATTAGTTTGATACGTTAATTTACGTTCAATAATTGAAAAAGGTACGATTTCTATCTAAAACTAGTTTTTATGAAACATTCCAACTGAATCTATTAGTTGATTCATTAAATTATCTGATGATAACTATTCAAGTAAAGCGTGGGATTAAAAAATTATTGAGACTAAATAAATATTATAATTAAAATTACAAAAAGTGAATATGCAATACAAGTCAATAATAGTATTTTATTATATTTTATTCTAAAGAATAATTAATACGTATAGAGGAAATTTAGAGAGACTTTGGATATTATCCGTGCGGGAGAATGGAGATCATCATTGTCTATCCCACGGAGCACCATGAAGGGACCGCTGAAGCACTTTAACTGGACTAGATAACCACACGAGTTGAATCATGGATGGGAATCATGATAACAGTTCCCCCCACCAAGAAAAGGCGCGGAGTTCCGGCATCCCCGGCTTCTTCTACAATCTCTACCGCACGCTAGGTTTGTGCATGCATGGTGTCTGCAAACATTTTTACACCAACTTATATCCTGCATGTAAATAATTATACGACTGAGTTGTAATAGAAATACATTCAAAACCTTGTCAGTTACACATATGTGTTGATAAGCACAAAATAGTTCTATTAATTGTTTATGATTGTATGTGCTTTGTGAAGGAAAATTGTGCTTAATTGATATTAATTTGTGCAGATTTGAAAGTTTCCGTCCAAGAGCTTGGCATGGAAGTAAAAGTTGATTTGGAGAGAATTCTAGAAGATTAGAGACTTGGAGATAAAGATGGAGGAATTTGGCAACTAAAGGATTTTTGGCAATTACCAAGTGGGTTTGGAAGTAAACTAGGAAGTAAATTTTCGTAGCCGCGTGTGGCTTTATAGAATTTGGAAATAATGAAGATTTGATCTTTTAGTTGATTTAGGAAGTTATTGTTCTTCCCTATATAAGGGAGAAGTTTAATTAGGGTTAAGCGTCTTCTTCTTCGTAGCAGACTTGTGCAAGTTTTTAAGCTGTCCAGATTTTAATAGTTCGTCGTTCGGTCGAACGACGGACTTCCTGGTTTGAATTTTCAGTTTAATTTAATTTTTCCATTTGATTATTATTCTTGTTTTATTTTAATTATGAATTGTGAGTAGTCTTTTATCTGGCGGTAGATAATGAAGCACTAATCATGCGTAAATTGTGAGACCTAATTGTTCTTAATAACTTTCTCTTATTTGATTCCAAGAGTTTTTCTGAGCCTAAAGTTCATTACCTAATTTAATTAAAGCTTGATCACCTTTAATATAATTAGGTAGAGCCAATTAATCACTAGTTAAATAACTGGATTTAAATAGTAAGATTAATTAGTGGCGAAACTAATGTCTCGGTAGATGGAAATAATTGGTTAACAAGTTGTTGCATGCTGATTCATGATATGATTTGTTAGAGTTAGGTTCTTCATTACTTAATACTTTTATAACATTAAATCTGGTGTTCGGCTGATTCCGGCCGGGTTATGTTATGAATAGGGAATTAATTGATTAAGTCGATACTTTTCAATTAACGAATAATTAAGGAAGAATTGGATTATGTCAGAGCAGATACTCGGTAATCTATAACTAACTGATTAAATAGAGATTGTTATCTTTGAGTCGATGAACAATTAAGAATTGATTAGTGTGTATTTATTGATAGCCGAATCTTTCCCTTTAACTAATTAGTTTCTTAAATTTATTATTTTGTTATTCATTGAATTCGTAATTTCATCCTTTTAATTAATTGCTTAAATTCATTAATTTAATTGTTGTGACTATTTGCAATTTAACGAAATTAGAGAATATAGTTGTTCTTCGTGGGAACGACCTTACTCACGCTATACTTAATTCATCTTTAGAGAGTAAATAAATTAATTTGGTATAAAACGACACACCAAGTGTAAATAATTGGCTTAATTTGCTTCAATTCGCTGAAACTATAAATGCGATCAAATTAATAAAATTGTTTGCAAGTGTGGTTATAATGATCATGATGATTATCTACTGAACAGTGAACTCTGGTATGATTTGTATAAGTGGGAAGGATGCTTTTCCTTTGTGCTTGCATAGTCATTCCAACTAGAGGAGACATATCTATGTTTGCACAGGACTGAAGATTCATTCCTTTTTCTTCATCGCTTCAAAATAAATCTCATCATCATATGCATGGCTGGTTTAACCATCTAAATATCCCTCATGGAGCCTAATTCCAAGCACTCCTATAAATATAGTAAGTATAAGTGACCATTAATTCCACTACTAACTTTATGCATTTGCTATTTTGCTCTAGTCCCTATGCCAGTATTTTGGTTAACTTAATTACCAGAGGATCAATTTACCACGGAAAAACCAGTAGTGGGGATTGTCGGGGTCTCAGGGTGAAAATTAAACCCAGGTGAGAATTGCAGACGGAAGGGACAAATAAACGTGGTGGAATTGATATATATGTGTGCACGGACCTGGATGGCAACTGGAAAGTGATAATAGAGAAGGAAAAAATCGTGCTTTCTTTTGGTAAGCAACTAGCTAGTTCGCTTTGTCGTCATTTGGTCTAGTCACTAGTGGAATGGGAGCGGGAGCAGTACTTAATGTTTGGTTTGAGTATCAAATATGTCATGAAATGTGATAGGAGTAGAGTTGGACACCTGAATTTGATGTGTAACTTGATCAGCTTGTGCTAAGAGTGCGATCATCCCTCCCTTACATGTACCGTCCATTTTGAATGAAGAAGATTTTTGCCTCTTCACCATTAAAACCAAAACCAATCAAATATTATTGTAAAATAAAAAAGAAAAAAGCACAGAGAGTTGTACCTGGCAAGTACAACGGTTAGTGAGTGCGCAGTGACCGCTGCGAAAAACGTGTGTTATAGTCCAAAATCGCAAATTTTTGAGTCTTTTCATTTTCATCCAAAAAAATGTGGGATATAACCTACGAAAAACGATGATTTTTCAAAAAATTTATATTTCTATTTTTTAATACGGTTCACTAGATATCACATTACCAAGAAATGTGGGAGAAAAAATGACTTGAAATAGTCCAAAATCGCCAGTTTTTGAGTCTTGCTGTTTTGAGCCAAAAAACGTTCGTTATAGCCCACGAAAAATGATGATTTTTCAAAAAATTTACATTTCTATTTTTTTAACATCGTTCACTAAATAGCACATTATCAGTGAAGGTGGGCGCAAAAAACGAATTGAAATAGTCCAAAATAGCCAGTTTTAAAATCTTGTCATTTTCAACTAAAAACGTGTGTTATAGCCCACGAAAAATGTTGATTCTTCAAAAAATTTACATTTATATTTTTTTAACACCGTTCACTAGATAGCACATTACAAGTAAAGGTGGGGGAAAATATGAATTAAAATAGTCAAAAATAGCCAGTTTTTGAGTCTAAAAGGAGGGTTATAGCCAACAAGAAATGATGATTTTTCAAAAAAATTATATTTCTATTTTTCTAACACCGTTCACTAGATAGCGCATTACCAATAATTGTGGGCGAAAAAATGAACTGAAATAGTCCAAAATCTCCAGTTTTTTAGTTTTGCCGTTTTGAGCCAAAAAACGTGTGTTATAACCCACAAAAAATGATGATTTTTCAAAAAAATACATTTATACCTTTTTAACATCGTTCACTAGATAACACATTACTAGTGAAGGTGGGCGCAAAACACGAATTGAAATAGTCCAAAATAGCCAGTTTTTAAATCTTGCCGTTTTCAGCTAAAAAAACGTGTGTTATAGCCCACGAAAAATGATGATTTTATAAAAAATTTATATTCTTAATTTTTTAACACCGTTCACTAGATAGCGCATTACCAGTAAATGTGGGCGAAAAAATGAACTGAAATAGTCTAAAATCGCCAGTTTTTGAGTGTTGCCGTTTTGAGCCAAAAAACGTGAAGCCCACGAAAAATAATGATTTTACAAAAAATTTACATTTATATTTTTTTAACACCGTTCACTAGACAGCACATTACAAGTAAATGTAAAGGAAAATATGAATTGAAATAGTCCAAAATAGCCAGTTTTTGAGTCTTGCCGGTTTCAGCTAAAAAATGTGGGTTATAGCCCACGGAAAATGATGATTTTTCAAAGAAATTATATTTCTATTATTTTAACACCGATCACTAGATAGCGCATTACCAATAATTGTAGGCGAAAAAATGAATTGAAATAGTTCAAAATCTCTAGTTTTTTAGTCTTGCCGTTTTGAGCCAAAAACCGTGTGTTATAACCCACGAAAAATGGTGATTTTTCAAAAAAATACATTTATATTTTTTTAACATCGTTCACTACACATTACTAGTGAAGGTGGGCGCAAAAAATGAATTGAAATAGTCCAAAATAGCCAGTTTTTAATTCTTGCCGTTTTCAGCTAAAAAAACGTGTGTTATAGCCCACGAAAAATCATGATTTTTAAAAAAATTTACATTTCTATTTTTTTTTACACCGCTCACTAGATAACACATTACCAATAAAGGTGGGTTAAAAAATGAATTGAAATAGTCCAAAATCGCAAATTTTTGAGTCTTTTCGTTTTCAACCAAAAAAACGTGTGCTATAACCTACGAAAAATGACGATTTTTCAAAAAATTTATATTTCTATTTTTTAACACGGTTCACTAGATAGTACATTACCAAGAAATGTGGGCAAAAAAATGAATTGAAATAGTCCAAAATTGCCAGTTTTTGAATCTTGCAGTTTTAAGCCAAAAAACATGTGTTATAGCCCACGAAAAATGATGATTTTTCAAAAAATTTACATTTCTATTTTTTTAACACCATTCAATATATAGCACATTACAAGTAAAGGTGGGGGAAAATATGAATTGAAATATTCCAAAATAGCCAGTTTTTGAGTCTTTCGGGTTTCAGCCAAAAAACATGTGTTATAGGCCACGAAAAATGTTGATTTTTCAAAAAAAATAAATTTATATTTTTTAACATCGTTCACTAGATAACACATTACTAGAGAAGGTGGCCGTAAAAAACGAATTGAAATAGTCCAAAATAGCCAATTTTTAAATCTTGCCATTTTCAGATAAAAAAACGTGTTATAGCCCACGAAAAATGATGATTTTTCAAAAATTTTACATTTCTAATTTTTTAACACCACTCACTAGATAACACATTACCAATAAAGATGGGTTAAAAAATGATTTGAAATAGTCCAAAATCGCAAATTTTTGAGTCTTTTCGTTTTCAGCCAAAAAAACGTGTGCTATGACCTACGAAAAACAATGATTTTTCAAAAAAATTATATTTCTATTTTTTAACACGGTTCACTAGATAGCACATTACCAAGAAATGTGGGCGAAAAAATGATTTGAAATAGTCCAAAATCGCCGATTTTTGAGTCTTGCTGTTTTGAGCCAAAAAACGTGTGTTATAGTCCACGAAAAATGATGATTTTTCAAAAAATTTACATTTCTATTTTTAACGTCGTTCACTAAATAGCACATTATCAATGAAGGTGGGCGCAAAAAACGAATTGTAATAGTCCAAAATAGCCAGTTTTAAAATCTTTCCATTTTCAGCTAAAAAAAACGTGTGTATAGCCCACGAAAAATGATGATTTTTCAAAAAATTTACACTTCTATTTTTTAACACCGTTCACTAGATAGCACATTAAAAGTAAAAATGGGGGGAAATATGAATTGAAATACTGCAAAATAGCAAGTTTTTGAGTCTAAAATGAGGGTTATAGCCAACAAGAAATGATGATTTTTCAAAAAAAATTATATTTGTATTTTTCTAACACCTTTCACTAGATAGCGCATAACCAATAATTGTGGGCGAAAAAATGAACTGAAATAGTCCAAAATCGCTAGTTTTTAAGTCTTGCCGTTTTGAGCCAAAAAACGTGTATTATAACCCACGAAAAATGTTGATTTTTCAAAAAAAATACATTAATAATTTTTTAACATTATTCACTAGATATCACATTACCAGTGAAGGTGGGCGCAAAAAATGAATTGAAATAGTCCAAAATTTCCTATTTTTAAATCTTGCCGTTTTCAGCTAAAAAAACGCGTGTTATAGCCCACGAAAAAGTATGATTTTATAAAAAATTTATATTCTTAATTTTTTAACACCGTTCACTAGATAGCGCATTACAACTAAATGTGGGCGAAAAAATGAACTGAAATAGTCTAAAATCGCCAGTTTTTGAGTCTTGCTGTTTTGAGCCAAAAAACGTGTGTTATAGCCCACGAAAAATAATGATTTTACAAAAAATTTACATTTATATTTTTTTAACACCGTTCACTAGATAGCACATTACAAGTAAATGTGAAGGAAAATATGAATTGAAATAGTCCAAAATAGCCAGTTTTTGAGTCTTGCCGGTTTCAGCTAAAAAATGTGGGTTATAGCCCACAGAAAATGATGATTTTTCAAAGAAATTATATTTCTATTTTTTTAACACCGATCACTAGATAGCGCATTACCAATAATTATAGGCGAAAAAATGAATTGAAATAGTCCGGAAAACGATGATTTTTCAAAAAAATTATATTTCTATTTCTTAACACGGTTCACTGGATAACACATTACCAATAAAGGAGGGTTAAAAAATGACTTGAAATAGTCCAAAATCGCCAATTTTTGAGTCTTTTCGTTTTCAGCCAAAAAAACGTGTGCTATGACCTACGAAAAACAATGATTTTTCAAAAAAATTATATTTCTATTTTTTAACACGGTTCACTAGATAGCACATTACCAAGAAATGTGGGCGAAAAAATGATTTGAAATAGTCCAAAATCGCCAATTTTTGAGTCTTGCTGTTTTGAGCCAAAAAACGTGTGTTATAGTCCACGAAAAATGATGATTTTTCTAAAAATTTACATTTCTATTTTTTAACGTCGTTCACTAAATAGCACATTATCAATGAAGGTGGGCGCAAAAAACGAATTGTAATAGCCCAAAATAGCCAGTTTTAATATCTTTCCATTTTCAGCTAAAAAAAAACGTGTGTTATAGCTCACGAAAAATGATGATTTTTCAAAAAATTTACATTTCTAATTTTTAACACCGTTCACTAGATAGCATATTACAAGTAAAGATGGGGGGAAATATGAATTGAAATAGTGCAAAATAGCAAGTTTTTGAGTCTAAAATGAAGATTATAGCCAACAAAAAATGATAGTTTTGAAAAAAAATTATATTTCTATTTTTTTAACACCGTTTAGTAGATAGCGCATAACCAATAATTGTGGGCGAAAAATGAACTGAAACAGTCCAAAATCGCTAGTTTTTAAGTCTTGCCGTTTTGAGCCTAAAAACGTGTATTATAACCCACGAAAAATGTTGATTTTTCAAAAAAAATACATTAATAATTTTTTAACATTATTCACTAGATATCACATTACCAGTGAAGGTGGGCGCAAAAAATGAATTGAAATAGTCCAAAATTTCCTGTTTTTAAATCTTGCCGTTTTCAGCTAAAAAAACGCGTGTTATTGCCCACGAAAAATGATGATTTTTCAAAAAAATTATTTTTATATTTTTATAACATCGCTCACTAGATAACACATTACCAATAAAGGTGGGTAAAAAAATGAATTGAAATAGTCCAAAATCGCAAATTTTTTAGTCTTTTCGTTTTCAGCGAAAAAAAGTGTGTTATAACTTACGAAAAATGACGATTTTTCAGAAACTTTATATTTCTATTTTTTAACACCGTTTACTAGATAGCACATTACTAAGATATGTGGGAGTAAAACTGACTCGAAATAGTCCAAAATTGCCTGTTTTTTAGTCCTGCTGTTTTGAGCTAAAAAACGTTTGTTATAGCCCAAGAAAAATGATGATTTTTAAAAAAATTTACATTTCTATTTTTTTAAAACCATTCACAATATAGCACATTATTAGTGACGGTGGGCACAAAAAATGAATTGAAATAGTCCAAAATAGCCAGTTTTAAAATCTTGCAACTTTCAGCTCAAAAAACGTGTGTTTATAAGCCCACGAAAAATGATGATTTTTCAAAAAATTTACAATTCTATTTTTTTAACACCACTCACTATATAACGCTTTACCAATATAGGTAGTTTAAAAAAATGAATTGAAATAGTCTAAAATCGCAAATTTTTTAGTCTTTTCGTTTTCAGCGAAAAAAAGTGTGCTATAACCTACGAAAAATAACGATTTTTTCAAAAACTTTATATTTCTATTTTTTAACACCATTTACAAGATAGCACATTACTAAGATATGTGGGAGTAAAAATGACTCGAAATAGTCCAAAATCGCCCGTTTTTTAGTCCTGCTGTTTTGAGCTAAAAAATGTGTGTTATAACCCACGAAAAATGATGATTTTTCAAAAAATTTACATTTCTATTTTTTTAACACCGTTCACAAGATAAACATTATTAGTGAAGGTGGGAGCAAAAAATGAATTGAAATAGTCCAAAATAGCCAGTTTTAAAATCTTGCCACTTTCAGCTAAAAAAACGTGTGTTATAACCCACGAAAAATGATGATTTTTCAAAATATTTACAATTCTATTTTTTTAACACCGCTCACTAGATAACGCTTTACCAATATAGGTAGGTTAAAAAAATGAATTGAAATAGTCCAAAATCGCAAATTTTTAGTCTTTTCGTTTTCAGCCAAAAAATGGTGTGCTATAACCTACGAAAAACGATGATTTTTCAAAAAAATTATTTTTCTACTTTTTAACACGGTTCACTAGATAGCACATAACCAAGAAATGTTGGCGAAAAAATGACTTGAAATAGTCCAAAATCGCCAATTTTTGAGTCTTGCAGTTTTGAGTCAAAAAACGTGTGTGATAGTCCACGAAAAATGATGATGTTTCTAAAAATTTACATTTCTATTTTTTAACGTTGTTCACTAAATAGCACATTATCAATGAAGGTGGGCGCAAAAAACGAATTGTAATAGTCCAAAATAGCCAGTTTTAAAATCTTGCCATTTTCAGTTAAAAAAAACGTGTGTTATAGCCCCGAAAAATGATTTTTTTCAATAAATTTATATTTCTATTTTTTAACACCGTTCACTAGATAGCACATTAAAAGTAAAAATGGGGGGAAATATGAATTGAAATAGTGCAAAATAGCAAGTTTTTGAGTCAAAAATGAGGGTTATAGCCAACAAAAAATGATAGTTTTTAAAAAAAATTATATTTGTATTTTTTTAACACCGTTCAGTAGATAGTGCATAACCAATAATTGTGGGCGAAAAAATGAACTGAAATAGTCCAAAATCGCTAGTTTTTAAGTCTTGCCGTTTTGAGCCAAAAAAACGTGTATTATAACCCACGAAAAATGTTGATTTTTCAAAAAAAATACATTTATAATTTTTTAACATTATTCACTAGATATCATAATACCAGTGAAGGTGGGCGCAAAAAATGAATTGAAATAGTCCAAAATTTTCTATTTTTAAATCTTGCCGTCTTCAGCTAAAAAAACGCGTGTTATTGCCAACGAAAAATGATGATTTTTCAAAAAAATTATATTTCTATTTTTATAACATCGCTAACTAGATAACACATTACCTATAAAGGTGGGTTAAAAAAATAAATTGAAATAGTCCAAAATCGCAAATTTTTTAGTCTTTTCGTTTTCAGCGAAAAAAAGTGTGCTATAACCTACGAAAAATGACGATTTTTTCAAAAACTTTATGTTTCTATTTTTTAATACCATTTACTAGATAGCACATTACTAAGATATGTGGGAGTAAAAATGACTCGAAATAGTCCAAAATCGCCCGTTTTTTAATCCTGCTGTTTTGAGCTAAAAAACAAGTGTTATAGCCCACGAAAAATGATGATTTTTTAAAAAATTTACATTTCTATTTTTTTAACACCGTTCACAAGATAAACATTATTAGTGAAGGTGTGCGCAAAAAATGAATAGAAATAGTCCAAAATAGCCAGTTTTAAAATCTTGCCACTTTCAGCTAAAAATACGTGTGTTATAGCCCACGAAAAATGATGATTTTTCAAAAAATTTACAATTCTATTTTTTTAACACCGCTCACTAGATAACGCTTTACCAATATAGGTAGGTTAAAAAAATGAATTGAAATAGTCCAAAATCGCAAATTTTTTAGTCTTTTCGTTTTCAGCTAAAAAAAAGTGTGCTATAACCTACGAAAAACGATGATTTTTCAAAAAAATTATATTTCTATTTTTTAACACGGTTCACTAGACTGCACATTACCAAGAAATGTGGGCGAAAAAATGACTTGAAATAGTCCAAAATCGCCAATTTTTGAGTCTTGCAGTTTTGAGTCAAAAAACGTGTGTGATAGTCCACGAAAAATGATGATTTTTCTAAAAATTTACATTTCTATTTTTTAACGTCGTTCACTAAATAGCACATTATCAATGAAGTTGGGCGCAAAAAAACGAATTGTAATAGTCCAAAATAGCCAATTTTAAAATCTTGCCATTTTCAGCTAAAACAAAACGTGTGTTTTAGCTCACGAAAAATGATGATTTTTCAAAAACTTTACATTTCTAATTTTTAACACCGTTCACTAGCGCACATTACAAGTAAAGATGGGGGGGAAATATGAATTGAAATAGTGCAAAATAGCAAGTTTTTGAGTCTAAAATGAAGATTATAGCCAACAAAAAATGATAGTTTTGAAAAAAAATTATATTTCTATTTTTTTAACACCGTTTAGTAGATAGCGCATAACCAATAATTGTGGGCGAAAAATGAACTGAAACAGTCCAAAATAGCTAGTTTTTAAGTCTTGCCGTTTTGAGCCAAAAAACGTGTATTATAACCCACAAAAAATGTTGATTTTTCAAAAAAAATACATTAATAATTTTTTAACATTATTCACTAGATATCACATTACCAGTGAAGGTGGGCGCAAAAAATGAATTGAAATAGTCCAAAATTTCCTGTTTTTAAATCTTGCCGTTTTCAGCTAAAAAAACGCGTGTTATAGCCCACGAAAATGATGATTTTTCAAAAAATTTATATTTATATTTTTATAACATCTCACTAGATAACACATTACCAATAAAGGTGGGTTAAAAAAATGAATTGAAATAGTCCAACATCGCAAATTTTTTAGTCTTTTCGTTTTCAGCGAAAAAAAGTGTGCTATAACTTTCGAAAAATGACGATTTTTCAGAAACTTTATATTTCTATTTTTTAACACCGTTTACTAGATAGCACATTACTAAGATATGTGGGAGTAAAACTGACTCGAAATAGTCCAAAATCGCCCGTTTTTTAGTCCTGCTGTTTTGAGCTAAAAAACGTGTGTTATAGCCCAAGAAAAATGATGATTTTTAAAAAAGTTTACATTTCTATTTTTTTAAAACCATTCACAATATAGCACATTATTAGTGATGGTGGGCACAAAAAATGAATTGAAATAGTCCAAAATAGCCAGTTTTAAAATCTTGCAACTTTCAGCTCAAAAAACGTGTGTTATAGCCCACGAAAAATGATGATTTTTTAAAAAATTTACAATTCTATTTTTTTAACACCACTCACTAGATAACGCTTTACCAATATAGGTAGTTTAAAAAAATGAATTGAAATATTCCAAAATCGCAAATTTTTTAGTCTTTTCGTTTTCAGCCAAAAAAATGTGTGCAATAACCTACGAAAAACGATGATTTTTCAAAAAAATTATATTTCTAGTTTTTAAAACAATTCACTAGATAGCACATTACCAAGAAATGTGGGCGAAAAAATGACTTGAAATAGTCCAAAATCGCCAGTGTTTGAGTCTTGCTGTTTTGAGCCAAAAAACGTGTGTTATAGCCTATGAAAAATGATGAATTTTCAAAAAATTTACATTTCTATTTTTTTAACTTCGTTCACTAAATAGCACATTATCAGTGATTGTGGGTGCAAAAAACGAATTGAAATAGTCCAAAATAGCCAGTTTTAAAATCTTGCCATTTTCAGCTTAAAAAAGTGTGTTATAGTCCACAAAAAATAATGATTTTTCAAAAAATTTACATTTTTATTTTTTTAATACCGTTCACTGGATAGCACATTACAAGTAAAGATGCGGGAAAATATGAATTGAAATAGTCCAAAATAGCAAGTTTTTGAGTCTAAAATGAGGGTTATAGCAAACAAAAAATGATAGTTTTTAAAAAAATTATATTTCTATTTTTTTAACACCGTTCAGTAGATAGCGCATAACCAATAATTGTGGGAGAAAAAATGAACTGAAATAGTCCAAAATCGCCATTTTTTAGTCTTGACGTTTTGAGTCCAAAAACGTGTGTTATAACCCACGAAAAATGTTGATTTTCAAAAAAAAATACATTTATAATTTTTTAACATCGTTCACTAGATATCACAGTACCAGTGAAGCTGGACGCAAAAAATGAATTGAAATAGTCCAAAATATCATGTTTTTAAATCTTGCCGTTTTCAGCTAAAAAAACGTGTGTTTATAGTCCACGAAAAATGCTGATTTTTCAAAAAATTTACATTTCTATTTTTATAACATCGCTCACTAGATAACATATTACCAATAATGGTTGGTTAAAAAATGAATTGAAATAGTCCAAAATTGCAAATGTTTTAGTCTTTTCGTTTTCTGCGAAAAAAAGTGTGCTATAACCTACAAAAAATGATGATTTTTCAAAAACTTTATATTTCTATTTTTTTAACACCGTTCACTAGATAGCACATTACCAAGATATGTGGGAGAAAAAAAGACTCGAAATAGTCCAAAACCCCAAGTTTTTCAGTCTTGTTGTTTTAAGCCAAAAAACGTGTGTTATAAAATCTTTCATTAGATAGCTCATTAATTTACATTTCTATTTTTTTAACACAGTTCACTAGATAGCACATTATCAGTGTAGGTGGGAGCAAAAAATGAATTGAAATAGTCAAAAATAGCTAGTTTTAAAATCTTGCCATTTTCAGCTAAAAAAACATGTGTTATAGCCTACGAAAAATTATGATTTTTCAAAAATTACATTTCTATTTTTTTAACACCACTCACTGTATAACATTTTACCAATATAGGTAGGTTAAAAAAATAAATTGAAATAGTCCAAAATAGCAAATTTTTGAGTCTTTTCGTTTTCAGCTAAAAAAAATGTGTGCTATAACCTACGAAAAATGATGATTTTTCAAAAAATTTATATTTATATTTTTTAACACAGTTCATTAGATAGCACATTACCAAGAAATGTGGGCGAAAAAATGACTTGAAATAGTCCAAAACCGCCAGTATTTGAGTCTTACTGTTTTGAGCCAAAAAACGTGTGTTATAGTCCACGAAAAATGATGATTTTTAAAAAAATTTACATTTCTATTTTTTAACGTTGTTCACTAAATAGCATATTATCAATGAAGGTGGGCGCAAAAAACGAATTGTAATAGTCCAAAATAGCCAGTTTTAAAATTTTGCCATTTTCAGCTAAAAAAAACGTGTGTTACAGCCCACGAAAAATGATGATTTTTCAAAAAATTTACATTTCTATTTTTTAACACCGTTCACTAGTTAGCACATTACAAGTAAAGATGGGGGAAAATACGAATTAAAATAGTCCAAAATAGCAAGTTTTTGAGTCTAAAATGAGGGTTATAGCAAACAAAAAATGATAGTTTTTAAAAAAATTATATTTCTATTTTTTTAACACCGTTCAGTAGATAGCGCATAACCAATAATTGTGGGACAAAAAATGAACTGAAATAGTCCAAAATCGCCATTTTTTTAGTCTTGACGTTTTGAGTCCAAAAACGTGTGTTATAACCCACAAAAAATGTTGATTTTTCAAAAAAAAAAACATTTAAAATTTTTTAACATCGTTCACTAGATATCACAGTACCAGTGAAGCTGGGCGCAAAAAATGAATTGAAATAGTCCAAAATATCATGTTTTTAAATCTTGCCGTTTTCAGCTAAAAAAATGTGTGTTTATAGCCCACGAAAAATGATGATTTTTCAAAAAATTTACATTTCTATTAACATCGCTCACTACATAACACATTACCAATAAAGGTGGGTTAAAAAAATGAATTGAAATAGTCCAAAATCGCAAATGTTTTAGTCTTTTCGTTTTTAGCGAAAAAAAGTATGCTATAACCTACGAAAAATGATGATTTTTCAAAATCTTTATATTTCTATTTTTTAACACCGTTCACTAGATAGCACATTAACAAGATAAGTGGGAGAAAAAATGACTCGAAATAGTCCAAAATCGAAAGTTTTTCAGTCTTGCTGTTTTGAGCCAAAAAACGTTTGTTATAAAATCTTTCATTAGATAGCACATTAATTTCCATTTCTATTTTTTTAACACCGCTCACTAGATAGCAAATTATTAGTTAAGGTGGGAACAAAAAATCAATTCAAATAGTCCAAAATAGCCAATTTTATAATCTTGCCATTTCAGTAAAAACGTGTGTTATAGCCCACGAAAAATGATAATTTTTCAAAAAATTTACATTTCTATTTTTTACCAACGCTCACTAGATAACACTTTACCAATATAGATAGGTTAAAAAAATGAATTGAAATAGTCCAAAATCGCAAATTTTTGAGTCTTTTTGTTTTCAGACAAAAAAATGTGTGCTATAACCTACGAAAAATAATTATTTTTCAAAATATTTATATCTATATTTTTTAACACAGTTCACTAGATAGCATATTGCTAAGAAATGTCGGCGAAAAAATGACTTGAAATAATCCAAAATCGCCAGTATTTGAGTCTTGCTGTTTTGAGCCAAAAAACGTGTGTTATAACCCACGAAAATGATGATTTTTCAAAAAATTTACATTTCCATTTTTTTAACATCGTTCACTAAATAGCACATTATCAGCGAAGGTGGGCGAAAAAACGAATCGAAATAGTCCAAAATAACCAGTTTTAAAATCTTGCCATTTTCAGCTAAAAAAACGTGTGTTATAGCCCACGAAAAATGATGATTTTTCAAAAAATTTACATTTCTATTTTTTTAACACCGTTCACTAGATAGCACATTACAAGTAAAGGTGGGGGAAAAATGAATTGAAATAGTCCAAAATAGCAAGTTTTTGAGTCTAAAATGAGGGTTATAGCCAACAAAAAATGATAGTTTTTAAAAAAATATATATTTCTATTTTTTTAATACCGTTCACTAGATAGCGCATTACCAATAATTGTGGGCGAAAAAATGAACTGAAATAGTCCAAAATCTCCAGTTTTATAGTCTTGTAGTTTTGAGCCATAAAACGTATGTTATCCACGAAAAATGTTGATTTTATTAAAAAATACATTTAAAATTTTTATCATCGTTCACTAGATAAAACAGTACCAGTGAAGGTGGGCGCAAAAAATGAATTGAAATAGTCCAAAATATTCTGTTTTTAAATCTTGCAGTTTTCAGCTAAAAAAACGTGTGTTTATAGCCCACAAAAAATGATGATTTTTCAAAAAATTTACATTTCTATTTTTATAAAATCGCTTACTAGATAACTCATTACCAATAAAGGTGGGTTAAAAAAAATGAATTGAAATAGTTCAAAATCGCAAATTTTTTAGTCTTTTCGTTTTCAGCAAAAAAACGTGTGCTATAACCTACGAAAAATGATGATTTTTCAAAAAATTTATATTTCTATTTTTTAACACCGTTTACTAGATAGCAGATTACCGATATATGTGGGATAAAAAATGACTCCAAATAGTTCAAAATCGCCAGTTTTTTAATCTTGATGTTTTGAGCCAGAAAACGTGTGTTATAGCCCACGAAAAATGATGATTTTTCAAAAAAATTATATTTCTATTTTTTTTTTACACCGCTCACTAGATAGCACATTATTAGCGAAGGTGGGCGTAAAAAATGAATTGAAATAGCCCAAAATAGCCAGTTTTAAAATATTGCCAGTTTCAGCTAAAAAAACGTGTGTTATAACCCACGAAAAATGATGATTTTTCAAAAAATAGCACATTACAAGTAAATGTGGGTGAAAATATAAATTGAAATAGTCCAAAATAACAAGTTTTTTAGTCTAAAATGAGGGTTATAGCCAACAAAAAATGATAGTTTTTTAAAAAAATTATATTTCTATTTTTTTAACACCGTTCAGTAGATAGGGCATAACCAATAATTGTGGATGAAAAAATGAACTGAAATAGTCCAAAATCGCCAGTTTTTTAGTCTTGCCGTTTTGAGCCATAAAACGTGTGTTATAACCCACGAAAAATGTTGATTTTTCAAAAAAAATACATTTATAATTTTTTAACATCGTTCACTAGATATCACATTACCAGTGAAGATGGGCGCAAAAAATGAATTGAAATAGTCCAAAATATCATGTTTTTAAATCTTGTCGTTTTCAGCTAAAAAAACGTGTGTTTATAGTCCACGAAAAATGATGATTTTTTCAAAAATTTACATTTCTATTTTTATAACATCGCTCACTAGATAACACATTACCAACAAAGGTAGGTTAAAAAAATGAATTGAAATAGTCCAAAATCGCAAATGTTTTAGTATTTTCGTTTTTAGCCAAAAAAAAATGTGCTATAACCTACGAAAAATGATGATTTTTCAAAAACTTTATATTTCTATTTTTTAACACTGTTCACTAGATAGCACATTAACAAGATAAGTGGGAGAAAAAATGACTCGAAATAGTCCAAAATCGCAAGTTTTTCAGTCTTGCTGTTTTGAGCCAAAAAACGTGTGTTATAAAATCTTTCATTAGATAGCACATTAATTTCCATTTCTATTTTTTTAACACCGCTCACTAGATATCAAATTATTAGTTAAGGTGGGCGCAAAAAATCAATTGAAATAGTCCAAAATAGCCAGTTTTAAAATCTTGCCATTTTCAGCTAAAAAAACGTGTGTTATAGCCCACGAAAAATGATAATTTTTCAACAAATTTACATTTCTATTTTTTTAACACCGCTCACTAAATAACACTTTACCAATATAGGTAGGTTAAAAAAATGATTTGAAATAGTCCAAAATCGTAAATTTTTGAGTCCTTTTGTTTTCAGACAAAAAAATGTGTTCTATAACCTACGGAAAATGATGATTTTTCAAAAAATTTATATCTATATTTTTTAACACAGTTCACTAGATAGCATATTGCTAAGTAATGTCGGCGAAAAAATGACTTGAAATAATCCAAAATCGCCAGTATTTGAGTCTTGCTGTTTTGAGCCAAAAAACGTGTGTTATAACCCACGAAAAATGATGATTTTTCAAAAAATTTACATTTCCATTTTTTTAACATCGTTCACTAAATAGCACATTATCAGCGAAGGTGGACGAAAAAACGAATTGAAATAGTCCAAAATAGCCAGTTTTAAAATCTTGCCATTTCAGCTAAAAAAACGTGTGTTATAGCCCACGAAAAATGATGATTTTTCAAAAAATTTACATTTCTATTTTTTTAACACCGTTCACTAGATAGTACATTACAAGTAATTAAAGGTGGGGGAAAAATGAATTGAAATAGTCCAAAATAGCAAGTTTTTGAGTTTAAAATGAGGGTTATAGCCAACAAAAAATGATAGTTTTTTTAAAAAATATATTTCTATTTTTTTAACACCGTTCACTAGATAGCGCATTACCAATAATTATGGGCGAAAAAATGAACTGAAATAGTCCAAAATCGCCAGTTTTTTAGTCTTACCGTTTTGAGCCATAAAACGTATGTTATAATCCACAAAAAATGTTGATTTTTTTTTAAAAAAAAATACATTAAAAATTTGTAACATCGTTCACTAGATAACACATTACCAGTGAAGGTGGGCGCAAAAAATGAATTGAAATAGTCCAAAATATCCTGTTTTTAAATTTTGCCATTTTCAGCTAAAAAAACTTGTGTTTATAGCCCACGAAAAATGATGATTTTTCAAAAAATTTACATTTCTATTTTTATAAATTCGCTCACTAGATAACACATTACCAAAAAAGGTGGGTTAAAAAATGAATTGAAATAGTTCAAAATAGCAAATGTTTTAGCCTTTTCGTGTTTAGCGAAAAAAAGTGTGCTATAACCTACAAAAAATGATGATTTTTCAAAAACTTTATATTTCTATTTTTTAACACCGTTCAATAGATAGCACAATAACAAGATAAGTGGGAGAAAAAATGACTCGAAATAGTCCAAAATCGCAAGTTTTTCAGTCTTGCTATTTTGAGCCAAAAAACGTGTGTTATAAAATCT
This sequence comes from Ophiorrhiza pumila, assembly GCA_016586305.1. Taxonomy (NCBI): domain Eukaryota; kingdom Viridiplantae; phylum Streptophyta; class Magnoliopsida; order Gentianales; family Rubiaceae; genus Ophiorrhiza; species Ophiorrhiza pumila. Next base: position 2,052,529 of record BLIW01000007.1, read on the forward strand.
TTCATTAGATAGCACATAAATTTCCATTTCTATTTTTTTAACACAGCTCACTAAATATCACATTATCAGTGAAGGTGGGCGCAAAAAACGAATTGAAATAGTCCAAAATAGACAGTTTTAAAGCTTTGGCTCTACCAGCCAGCAAAAATTTTTGAGAACTGGTTCTTTCTCTCTCTAACTCAAACTCTCACCCTTCTCTCTAAAATTCAACACCTAATCAAACAAAAAGCCGTTTAAATCCGCAATCGGACACAGCTTTGGCTGTTGTTCGGGAAGAGGATTAGACCCTTCAGCCTCCTGCTGAAGGGTCCGAACAAATCTATAATCTTATCAACAAACAATGGCTGAGGAATCCAACTTCAGACCAGGCATGAGCCAAGCTAATATTCAGCAAACAATAACAAATAACTCTACAATGGTAGCAACAGAGATCCTTCAGTCCATAAGCTTAGATCAGTTGGGAAACCTCAAATACAAACGGGGCCAATATCTAGGAGAACCAGCAATTCATCTCACTCCACAAGATAAGAGTAGGCTGGTAGAACCATACAAATTTTCCTTAACTGGAAAATTTTACAAAGGAAGACCTAATATTGAAAAAGTTCAAAAGTTCTTCACCGATAGATTCAAAGATGTTCAGATTGGTTTGCTGAAGTCACAGGAAATCCTCATTAAATGCTCCTCGGATGATGTTTTTACTAAGATCTGGGCTAAAGGCACATGGTTGATTGAGGACCGTCGTCTCAGAGTGGTAAAGTGGTCACCGGAGAAACCAAATTATCTGGAAATTCCGGTATGGATGTCCTTGCCTCACCTGCCATGCTACATGTTCGAAAAAGAGTTCCTTTTCTCCATAGCAAGGGCTGCAGGAGAACCTATTATGCTGGATGCGGCTACTATAACAGGCACAAGACCGAATTTGGCGAGAGTTTGTGTTCAAATAGATCTCCTCAAGAACCTACTGTTGGAATGAATGTCCTAAAGTCAATCATTTGATGATTGTTTAACATTTTATTATCATGAATATTCTATTAATTAAAGGCATTTTATTATTGTCACAATTATTTATAATTGTTATATGAATTATTATAATAATAATGTCCCTAGAATATAATGTATATTCTTAAATTTCCTTAGTCGAGTATTATTAATAGGGACATTAATAATACGGTAAGACTAATGTGTGATTGATAAATATGTGATATTAAGCACAATACATAAGTGCATAAATTAGAGAATTCATGTACTGGACCGACCCGCTATGAAATCATTGCATGGATCATGTTATGATAGTCATAAATGATTTCGTAGTGATGATGGTGTTGACTGTTCCTTAGACCTGAGGTCACCATGGTGCCCAACATAAAGAATTGTATATTTTGACTCCATCAAACGTTGCCCTTAACAAGGGGATTATAAAGATGGTGATTGGATATATAATAATTTATGTGGTGGGTTGTGAGTGATCAAGATGGGATTTGTTCTTCCTATAACATGGGAATGATATCTATGACCACTTGATTGAATTAAGCTAATAAGTGCATGGCCATGCCCAAATGATTTGTCATTTGTTTTGATTAGCTAATTCAGGAATCAAGAAATAAAGATTTAAACTATACGAGAATGACATGTCCATGTCTCGTGTTTAATCTAGATATCGAGAACAAAAGGAATTTACAACATGGTAACATCAGTCACAGTTTAGGTTGCTTTGAAGCATATAATTCTTCGTAATTTGGGTAGCAATGATGTGTTGCTAGACACCGCTCATGGTTTATAATTATGAAATATGATTTTATAATTATTGCTAACATTACGGGAACCTACAGGGTCGCACACTTAGAATAGTAAGTAATTCAGAACATTTAAATTCATTAGATGAATTTTATTTGAGCAATTAATAAACTTTCCTAGTTAGACTAGGATTAAGTTTTGATTTTGTCATAGTTAATTAATAAATATATATATATATATATATGGTATATATTTTAATTAATTTCCTAGTTAGACTAGGATTTGATTATTAATTGATTTCCTATTTAATTATTTAATTAATTGAGGAAATAAATTAAATAAAAGGTATATCAGAATACTATTAAGAATATTCTGTTTGGCTAAGGTTTGTGAAACCCTAAGCCTATAAATATCAACTTAACTGTCTGCCTCTAATAGGAGAAACATACGTTTCATTCCAGAGAGGTCTGAGAGACAGTTTTTTATTAGAGAATCAAAACCCTACTATATTGCTCAAAGATTAATTCAAGTGTTGAATTAATCAACTAATTAACAAGAATAAAGAGCTAGCACCCAAGTTCTTGTGAGTTCTATCCGGGTTCGTGAGACGAATTCGGAGATTACGCTGTTCGTGTGGATACTGTAGAGACACGATCTAATTGTTCGTGTTTTTGTTGATGCTTCAACAGTACGAAAGGCGCACCAAAACGATATGTTCTAAACATATAATAGATTGTTGTTTTAAACTGATCTTGGCTTAGGGAATTAAATTTTTAAATTTCCGCTGCTTATGCCTGTTTAATTCCCAACAGTGGTATCAGAGCCATATGTTTAAAACACTGTCTATTATGATTGAAAGTATGTAAATAAATTATTTATATATAAGATATAATTATTTGTTGTTTGATAAGATCAAATTTACATACTTCCTGAATACATGATTAAATAATTGCACCATTTTATGTAAACTGATCATTTTATGTAAATTGTTTATATAATGATTTTATGTAAACTGTTTGATGATTATTTGCACGATTAAATAATCGCATGATGAATCATATCATATTTAATTTGATGAGATCAAATTGTATAGAATTAATAAGATTAATTCATAATATAATTTGATAAGATAAAAAATTATAACCCACGAAACGTGTGTTATAACCCACGAAAAATGATGATTTTTCAAAAATATTATATTTATACTTTTTTAACATCATTCACTAGATAACACATTACCAGTGAAGGTGGGCGCAAAAAAGGAATTGAAATAGTCCAAAATAGCCAATTTTTAAATCTTACCATTTTCAGCTTTAAAAACATATGCTATAGCCCACGAAAAATGATGAGTTTTCAAAAAAATTATATTTCTATTTTTTTAACACCGTTAACTAGATAGCGCATTACCAATAAATGTGGGCGAAAAAATAAACTGAAATAGTCAAAAATAGCCAACTTTTGAGTCTTGCCGTTTTGAGCCAAAAAACGTGTGTTCCGCGAAAAATGTTAATTTTCAAAAAAAAATACATTTCTATTTTTTTATCACCGATCACTAAATAGCACATTACAAGTAAAGATGGGGGAAATATGAATTGAAATTGTCCAAAATAGCCAGTTTTTTAGTCCTGCCAGTTTCAGCCAGTGTTATTAAACCCGAACCGGACCAGCCGGTTGGACCGGGAACCGGCCAGGTGTCCAATCCGAGTTATGTTAAAAACCGCCAATTAAATAACCGGTCAAAACCCGGGCTCAACCGGAAAAACCAGGAACCGGTTAAAACCCGATTTTTTTTTACATTTAAATTTAATCAATAGTAGTTAATGCTTTTCCATTAATATACCCCAATTGTCATTAATAATTCCAATTTACCATATTTTAATATATTCAAATTTGATTACATTCAATTATCATAAATACTTTAATTTACTATATTCAAGATTTTTAATTATCATTAATGATTCCAATTTACCATATTTCAATATTTTAAAATTCGAATACATTCAATTATCATAAATACTTTAATTTACTATATTCAAGATTTTTAATATCTTTCAATTATCGTAAATGCTTCAAATTTACCATATTTTAAAATTTTTAATAAATTCTAATAGTCATAAATACTTCAAATTTACCATATTTTAAGATTTTTAATAAATTCTAATAGTCATAAATACTTCCAATTTACCATATTACAATATTTTGAATGAATATGGAAATTATGTTTTTCATCAATATTTTCAATTAATCACATTCATACAATTTAAATAAATATGAATTTCAATTTTATCATATAAATTTTATTGTTTTTTGTTTAATAATTATTTTATAGAACACAAAATTAAATTTTGTCATTAATTCTTTTAATTCACAAGTTTAAGTTTTGAAATAAATAAATTGTGTATTGAAAACTACATTTACTAACTTATTTTAATATGATTGATTTGATATTAAATTAATTAATACTTTATTATATCTCGTGTATTTTAATAAAATTTTATTATATTATAAACAAAATAATTATTAGCATTATTAAACAATACTATCTATGATTTTTTAATGGATTAAAAACTAAGAATTCAATTGAATATTATTTTTTTATAATTTGGTCATTTTATTTTAACATAAAATGTGAGATATGTTAATATTTAATTATTATATTTATATTAAATATATTTATAACGCCATCCGATTTTTGACACCGGTCCGACCAATTGTCCCCTAACCCAGTAGCTCTATCAGTTCGTACTCCGATTCGAGTTTTAAAACACTGGTTTCAGCTAAAAAATGTGGGTTATAGAAAACGAAAAATGATGATTTTTCAAAAAAATTAAATTTTTATTTTTTTTAACACCGTTCACTATATAGCACATTTCCAATAAAAAAAGGGTGAAAATATATAAATGAAAACAGCCCAAAATCCCCAATTTTTGAGTCTTGCCATTTTCATCCAAAAAAAGTGTGTTATAACCTTCGAACGATGATGATTTTTCAAAAAAAATACATTTATACTTTTTTAACATCGTTCACTAGATAACACATTAACAGTGAAGGTGTGCGCAAAAAAGTAATTGAAATAGTCCAAAATAACCACTTTTTAAACCTTATCGTTTTCAACTAAAAAAACGTGTGTTATAACACATGAAAAATGACGATTTTTCAAAAAATTTACATTTTTATTTTTTTACCATCAGTCACTATATAGCACATTACTAATAAATGTGGGCGAAAAAATGAAATGAAAATAGTCCAAAATCGCCAGTTTTTGAGTCTTGTCTTTTTCAACCCAAAAAACGTGTGTTATAGCCCACGAAAAATGACGATTTTTAAAAAAATTTATATATATTTTTTTAACACCATTCACTAGATAGCACATTACAAGTGAAGGTGGACACTTAAAAGGAATTGAAATAGTCCAAAATAGCTAATTTTGAAATTTTGTCGTTTTCAGCTAAAACAACGTATGTTATAGCCCACGAAAAATAGGTTAAAAATGAATTGAAATAACACATTACCAATAAAAGTAGGTTAAAAAATGAATTGAAATAGTCTTAAATCGCAAATTTTTTAGTTTTTCCATTTTCATACAAAAAACATGTGATATAGCCCACGAAAAATGATGATTTTTCAAAAAAAAAATATATTTCTATTTTTTTAACACCGTTCACTAGATAGCACAATACCAATAAATGTAAACGAAAAAAAGAATTGAAATAGTCCAAAATCGCCAATTTTTGAGTATTGTCATTTTGAGCCAAAAAAACGTGTCTTATAGCCCGCGAAAAATGATGATTTTTAAAAAATTTATATTTCTATTTTTTTAACACCGATCCCTAGATAGCACATTACAAGTAAAGGTGGGGGAAAAATAGGAATTGAAATAGTCCAAAATAGCCAATTTTTTAGTCTTGCCAATTTCAGCTAAAAAAATGTGGGTTATAGTCCCCCGAAAAATAATGATTTTTCAAAAAAAATTAATTTCTATTTTTTTAACACCGTTCACTATATATCACATTCCAATAAAAAGGGTGAAAATTTTTAAATGAAAACAGTCCAAAAGCGCAAGTTTTTGAGTCTTGCCATTTTCATTCCAAAAAACGTGTGTTAACCCACAAAAAATGATGATTTTTTAAAAATATTACATTTATACTTTTTTTAACATTATTCACTAGATAACACATTAACATTGAAGGTGGGTGCATAAAAGGAATTGAAATAGTAAAAAATAGCCAATTTTTAAATCTTGCTGGTTTCAACTAAAAAAACATGCCACGAAAAATGATTATTTTTCAAAAAAATTACTTGTCTATTTTTTTTACACTGCTCACTAGATATCATATTACAAGCAAAGGCTGGGAAAAATATGAATTCAAATAGTAAAAAATAGCCAGTTTTGAGTCTTGCCGGTTTCAGCTAAAAAATGTGGGTTATAACCCACGAAAAATGATAATTTTTCAAAAAAATTACATTTCTATTTTTTTAATACTAGTCACTATATAGCACATTACCAATAATTGTGGGTGAAAAAATGGACTAAAAATAGTCCAAAATTGCCAACTTTTTAGTCTTGTCGTTTTCAATCCAAAAAACGTGTGTTATATCCCACGAAAAATGATGATTCATAAAAAAATTTACATTTCTATTTTTTAACACCGTTCACTAGATAGCACATTACAAGTGAAGGTGGGCGCAAAAAAGGAATTGAAATAGTCAAAAATAGCCAATTTTGAAATCTTGCCGTTTTCAGCTAAAAGTATTAAGAGTTGGTATTTTCCCAATGTGGGATATTGGCCAACTTTCCTAAAACGAAAACCCTAATGCTAGTTTAGGAAACTTCCTAATTGTAATGAAACACTAGGAACTTAACTACTTTCCTAAACTAAGAAGACAAACACGTTTTTGCCTCTTAAGATTACTTTCCTAAAAACTCCTAAAAAGTAGGAGATTACTTTCCTAATTATCATGCAAGATAATTGGATCAAGTAATTACTTAGCCCATAATTAAAAACACAAAGACTTAAGCCCATAAGTAAATGTTTAATGGACTTAATTATTACAACTCAAAAATAAATCCTAAGACTTAACAAATGGAAACAAAACTAAAAAAAACGGAATTCCCGCCAGTCCAGCAAGCAGCGTCATCTTCACGTGCCAATTTCACCATGATGCTCTTCGAATTGTGGCATAAGTCCTCAACAATGTAATTTCCATGGTGGCAACACCTTAAATGTCGTGAAGCAACAAACCTCCATGGAACATTTAGGAACTGTGATTTCGACTTTATTCCAGGCCTCCAACTATATGATTCATCACAAATTAATGGAATGAATATCACGAACCACTTGCTTATTGACCACCCAAATAATAGGCTTTCTGGGTTCGTATCAAAAATTTTCAATGAAAACAGTCCAAAATCGCAAGTTTTTTAGCCTTGCCATTTTCATCCCAAAAAACGTGTAATATAACCTACGAAAAATTATGATTTTTCAAAAACATTACATTTATAATTTTTTAACATCGTTCACTAGATAACATATTACCAGTAAAGGTGGGCGCAAAACAGGAATTGAAATAGTCCAAAATAACCAATTTTTAAATCTTGCAGTTTTCAACTAAAAAATGTGTGTTATAGATTACGAAAAATGATAATTTTTAAAAAATATTTACATTTCTATTTTTTTTAACACCATTCATTATATAGCATATTACCAATAAAAAAGGTAAAAAAATTAAAATGAAAACAGTCCAAAATCGCCAGTTTTTTAGTCTTGCCATTTTCATCCCAAAAAGCGTGTGTTATTTCTTTTTTAACATCGTTCACTAGATAACACATTATAAGATCATGTTGGTTTTCAAAAAAAATAAAAAAAACCAAAAAACATGTGTTGTAACCCATGAAAAATGATGATTTTTCAAAAAAATTATATTTCTATTTTTCTAACACTGTTCACTGGATAGTGCATTACCAATAAATGTGGGCGAAAAAATGAAAAGAAATTGTCCAAAATCGCTAGTTTTTGAGTATTGCCGTTTTGAGCAAAAAAATGTGTGTTATATCCCACGAAAAATGATGATTTTTCAGAAAAGATACATTACTTTTTTTAACACCGCTCACTAGATAACACATTACCAACAAAGGTGGGTGAAAAAAATGAATTGAAATAGTCCAAAATCGCAAATTTTTAACTATTTCCTTTTTGAGCAAAAGAAACGTGGGTTATAGCCCATGAAAAATGATGATTTTTCAAAAAATTTACATTTCTATTTTTTTTACTTTGTTCACTATATAATACATTACCAATAAAAGTAGGTGGAAAAAATAAAATGAAAAAAGTCCAAAATCGCCAGTTTTGGAGTCTTACCTTTTTCAGCCCAAAAAACTTGTATTATAGCCCACAAAAAATGATGATTTTTCAAAAAAAATTACATTTATACTTTTTTAACATCGTTCACAAGATACCACATTGCCAGTGAAGATGGGCGCAAAAAAGGAATTGGAATAGTCCAAAATAGCCAGTTTTTAAATCTTATCATTTTCAACTAAAAAACGTGTGTTATAGCCCACGAAAAATGATGATTTTTCAAAAAATTTACATTTATATTTTTTTAACACCGCTCACAAGATAACACATTACCAATAAAGGTGGGTGAAAAAATGAATATAAATAGTCCAAAATCGCAACTTTTTGAGTGTTTTTGTTTTCAGCCAAATAAACGTGGGTTATAACCCATGAAAAATCATCATTTGTCAAAAAAATTACATTTCTATTTTTTAACACCGTTCACTATATAGCTCATTAACAATAAAAGTGGGTGGAAAATGAAATAAAAAAAGTAAAAAATCGCAAGTTTTTTAGTCTTACCATTTTCAGCCCAAAAAACGTGTGTTATATAACTCACGAAAAATAATGATTTTTCAAAAAAAAAATTGCATTTATACTTTTTTAACATCTTTCACAATATACCACATTACCAGTGAAGATGGGCGCAAAAAAGGAATTAGAATAGTCCAAAATAACAAGTTTTTAAATCTTGCCGTTTTCAACTAAAAAAACGTGTGTTATAGCCCACGAAAAATGATGATTTTTAAAAAAATTTAAATTTCTGTTTTTTTAACACCGCTCACAAAATAACACATTACCAATAAAAATGGGTGAAAAAATGAATTAAATAGTCCAAAATCGCAACTTTTTGAGTATTTCCGTTTTTAGCCAAATAAACGTGGGTTCACGAAAAATGATGATTTTTTAAAAAATTTACATTTCTATTTTTTAACACCGTTCACAATATAGTTCATTAACAATAAAAGTGCATGAAAAAATTAAATGAAAGCGTCAAAAATCGCAAGTTTTTTAGCCTTACCATTTTCAGCCCAAAAAACGTGTGTTATAGACCACGAAAAATGATGATTTTTCAAAAAAATTACATTTATACTTTTTTAACATCGTTCACAAGATACCACATTACCAGTGAAGATGGGTGCAAAAAAAGGAATTGAAATAGTCCAAAATAGCAAGTTTTAAAATCTTGTCGTTTTCAACTAAAAAAACGTGTGTTATAGCACACGAAAAATGATTATTTTTCAAAAAAATTTATATTTGTATTTTTTTAACACCGCTCACAAGATAACACATTACCAGTAAGAGTGGGTGAAAAAATGAATTGAAATAGTCCAAAATCGCAACTTTTTGAGTATTTCCGTTTTCAGCCAAATGAATGTGGTTATAACCCACGAAAAATGATGATTTTTTAAAAAATTACATTTCTATTTTTTAACACCGTTCACTATATAGCTCATTAACAATAAAAGTGGGTGAAAAATGAAATGAAAAAAGTCAAAAATCGCAAGTTTTTTTAGTCTTACCATTTTCAACCCAAAAAACGTGTTTACCCACGAAAAATGATGATTTTTTAAAAAATTACATTTATACTTTTTTAACATTGTTCACTAGATAACACATTACCAGTGAAGATGGGCGCAAAAAAGGAATTGAAATAGTCAAAAATAGCCAGTTTTTAAATCCTGCCGTTTTCAACTAAAAAAATGTGTCTTATAACCCACGAAAAATGATGATTTTTCAAAAAATTTACATTTCTATTTTTTTTTAACACCGCTCACTAGATAACACATTACCAATAAAGGTGGGTGAAAAAAATGAATTGAAATAGTCCCAAATCGCAAATTTTCGAGTGTTTCCATTTTCAGCCAAAAACACGTGTTCTATAGCCTACGAAAAATGAAGATTTTAAAAAAAATTATATTTCTATTTTTTAATACCGTTCACTAGATAGTGCATTAACAAAAAATGTGGGCGAAAAAATGAAGTGAAATAGTCTAAATCGCCAGTGTTTGATTCTTGCCGTTTTGAGCCAAAAAACTTGTGTTATAGCCCACGAAAAATGATGATTTTTCAAAAAAAATACATTTCTAATTTTTTAACACCGCTCACTATATATCATATTACAAGTAAATTTTGGGGTAAAATATGAATTCAAATAGTCTAAAATAGCCAATTTTGAGTCTTGCCGGTTTCAGCTAAAAATGTGGGTTATAGCCCACGAAAAATAATGATTTTTCAAAAAATCTACATTTCTATTTTTTTACCATCAGTCACAATATAGCACATTACCCTAAATCTGGGCGAAAAAGTGAAAAGAAAATAGTCCAAAATCGCAAGTTTTTGAGTCTTGTCGTTCTCAGCCCAAAAAACATGTGTTATAAACTACCGAAAATGATGATTTTTAAAAAACAAATTATATTTCTATTATTTTTTGACACCATTCACTAGATAGCACATTACAAGTGAAGGTGGGCACAAAAAAAGGAATTGAAATAGTCCAAAATAGCCAGGTTTTTAATCTTACCGTTTTCAGCTAAAAAAGCCTGTCAAGAAAAATGATGATTTTTCAAAAAATTTAAATTTCTATTTTTTTAACACCGCTCACTATATATCACATTACCAATAAAGATGGCTGAAAAAAATAATTGAAATAGTCCAAAATCGCAAATTTTTGAGTATTTCCATTTTCATCCAAAAAAACGTGTGCTATAGCCTGCAAAAAAATGATGATTTCTCAAAAAAATTATATTTCTATTTTTTTTAACACAGTTCACTAGATAGCGCATTACCAATAAATGTGGGCAAAAAAATGAACTGAAATAGTCCAAAATCGCATGTTTTTGTGTCTTGCCGTTTTGAGCCAAAAAATGTGTGTTATAGCCCACGAAAAATGATGATTTTTCCAAAAAATTACATTTCTATTTTTTTAACAACGCTCACTACATATCATATTACAAGTAAAGGTTGTGGGAAAATATGAATTCAAATATTCCAAAATAGCCAGTTTTAAGTCCTGCTAGTTTCAGCTAAAAAATATGGGTTATAGTCCACGAAAAATGATGATTTTTTAAAAAATTTACATTTCTATTTTTTTAACACTAATCACTATATAACACATTACCAATAAATGTGGGAGAAAAAATGAAATGAAAATAGTTCAAAATCGCAAGTTTTTGAGTTTTGTCGTTTTCAGCCCAAAAAATGTATGTTATAGCGCACGAAAATGACGATTTTTAAAAAATTTACATTTCTATTTTTTTAACATTGTTCACTAGATAGAACACTACAAGTGAATGTGGGCGCAAAAAAGGAATTGAAATAGTCCAAAATAGCCAATATTGAAATCTTGCCATTTTCAGCTAAAAAAACGTGTGTTATAACCAACGAAAAATGATGATTTTTTTAAAAATTTACACTTCTTTTTTTTAACACCGCTCACTAGAAAACACATTACCAATAAAAGTGGGTGAAAAAATGAATTTAAATAGTCCAAAATCGCAAATTTTTTAGTCGTTCCGTTTTCAGCTAAAAAACGTGTGCCATAGCCCACGAAAAATGGTGATTTTTCAAAAAAATTACATTTATACTTTTTTAACATCGTTCACTAGCTAGCGCATTATCAGTGAAGGTGGGCGCAAAAAATGAGTTGAAATAGTCCAAAATAGCCAGTTTTTAAATATTGCCGTTTTCAACTAAAAAAATGTGTGTAGCCTACGAAAAATCATGATTTTTAAAAAAATTTACATTTTTATTTTTTTAACACCGCTCACTAGATATCACATTACCAATAAATATTGATTAAAAAAATCAATTGAAATAGTCTTAAGTCGCAAATTTTTGAGCTTTTCCGTTTTCAGCCAAAAAAAACGTGTAGCCCACGAAAAATGATAATTTTTCAAAAAATTTATATTTCTATTTTTTTAATACCGTTCACTAGATAGCGCATTACCAATAAATGTGGACGAAAAAATGAACTGAAATAGTCCAAAATAGCCAGTTTTTGAGTCTTGCCGTTTTGAGCCCAAAAACGTGTAACTCACGAAAAATGATGATTTTTCAAAAAATTTACCTTTCTATTTTTTTAACACCGTTCACTAGATAGAACATTACAATTAAAGGTGGAGGAAAAATATGAATTGAAATAATACAAAATAGCCAGTTTTTTAGTCTTGCCGGTTTCAGCTAAAAAATGTGGGTTATAGTCCACGAAAAATGATGATTTTTCAAAAAATTTACATTTCTATTTTTTTAATACTGTTCACTATTTAGCACATTACCAATAAAAGTGGGTGGAAAAAATGAAATGAAAATAGTCCAAAATTTTCAGTTTTTTAGTCTTTCCATTTTCAGCCTAAAAAACATGTGTTATAACTTACGAAAAATGATGATTTTTCAAAAAAAATTACATTTATACTTTTTTAACATCGTTCACTAGATAACACATTACCAGTGAAGGTGGGCGCAAAAAAGGAATTGAAATAGTCCAAAATAGCCAATTTTTAAATCTTGCTGTTTTATGCTAAAAAATGTATATTATAGCCCACGAAAAATAATGATTTTTCAAAAAAAAATTACATTTCTATTTTTTTAACACCGTTCACTAGATAAAGCATTACCAATAAAGGTGGGTAAAAAAATGAATTGAAATAGTCCAAAATCACAATATTTTTAGTCTTTCAATTTTCAGACAAAAAAACGTGTACTATAGCCCACGAAAAATGATGATTTTGGACTATTGTAATGTGCTATTTAGTGAAAGGTGTTAAAAAATATAAATGTAAAATTTTTGAAAAATCATCATTTTTTCATAGGCTATCTAGTGAACGGTGTTAAAAAAATGAACTGAAATAGTCCAAAATCGCCAATTTTTTAGTATTGCCGTTTTGAGCCAAAAAAACATGTGTTATAGCCCACGAAAACTGATGATTTTTCAAAAAATTTACATTTCTATTTTTTTTAACGTTCACTAGATAGTACATTACATTTAAAGGTGGGGAAAATATGAATTGAAATAGTCCAAAATAGTCAGTTTTTAAATCTTGCCGGTTTCAGCTAAAAATGTGGGTTATAGCCTTTGAAAAATGATGATTTTTCAAAAAAAATTACATTTCTATTTTTTTTACTACCGTTCACTGTATAGCACATTACCAATAAAAGTGGGTGGAAAAAATAAAATGAAAAAAGTCCAAAATCGCCACTTTTTAGTCTTGCCATTTTCAGCTAAAAAAATGTGTGTTATAGCCCACGAAAAATGATGATTTTTTAAAAAATTTACATTTCTAATTTTTAAAACCGTTCACTAGATAGAATGTTTCCAAAAAATGTGGGTGCAAAAAATTAATTGACATAGTAAAAAATAGTCAGTTTTTTAGTCTAGCCGTTTTGAGCAAAAAAACATGTGTTATAACCCACGAAAAATGATGATTTTTTAAAAAAATTACATTTCTATTTTATTTAACACCTTTCACTAGATAACACATTACAGGTAAAGGTGGGTGAAAAAAATGAATTGAAATAGTCCAAAATCGCCAGTTTTTTAGTCTTACCATTTTCAGCCAAAAAATGTTACAGCCTACAAAAAATGATGATTTTTCAAAAAATTTACATTTCTATTTTTTTTAATACAGTTTACTAGATAGCACATTACTAGTATAAGTGGGTAAAAAAATGAAATGAAAACAGTACAAAAAATTGCCACTTTTTGAGTCTTATCATTTTCAGCCAAAAAAACGTGTTACAGCTCACGAAAAATTATGGTTTTTTAAAAAATTTACATTTCTCTTTTTTAAAACCATTACTATATAGCACATTACTAGAGGTTTGTGCAAAAAAATGAAATGAAAACAGTCGAAAATTGCCAATTTTTCATTAATATACCCCACGAAAAATAATAATTTTTTAAAAAATTTATATTTCTATTTTTTAAATACCGTTCACTAGATAGCAAATTACCAATAAAAGTGGGTGCAAAAATGAAATGAAAATAGTCCAAATTCGCCAATTTTTTAGTCTTGACGCTTTAAGCGAAAAAAAGTTGGTTTATAACCCACAAAAAAATGATAATTTTTTAAAAAAATTACATTTATATTTTTTAATACCGTTCACTAGATAGCACATTACCAATAAAGGTGGTTGCAAAAAATGAAATGAAAACAGTCCAAAAGCGTCAATTTTTTAGTCTTGTCGTTTTAAGTCAAAAAAACGTGGGTTATAGCCCACGAAAAATAGTGATTTTTAAAAAAATTTACATTTATCTTTTTTTTAACACCAATCACTTGATAGAACATTACTAATAAAGGTGGGTAAAAAAAATAAAATGAAAACATTCCAAAATCGCTAATTTTTTGTCTTGCCGTTTTCGACTAAAAAAAGTAGGTTACAAACCACGAAAAATGAGGATTTTTAAAAAAATTTACATTTTTATTTTTTAACATCGTTCACTAGATAGCACATAACTAATAAAGGTGGATACAAAAAATGAAATGAAAACAATATAAAATCGCCATTTTTTTATTCTTGCCGTTTTAAGACAACAATCGTGAGTTATAGCCCACGAAAAATAATTATTTTTCAAAAAATTTACATTTTTATTTTTTTTAACACCGTTCACTAAATAGCACATTACTAATGGTGTGGATATATTCGCCTTTTTTTAACCTTATTTTCTATTAATAAAATTGAGAGTGACACCCCAAATTTGGAATGATTAGCCAAATAAAAAAAAACTATATTCACCAGACAGTTTTAAATTGCACGAAACTTTGTATGTTCTTTTACTCTACGGCCAGTTATGTTACATGGGGCAAATGCTTTTCATCATTGAGTAGAATGTAAGAACCAAGATGTGGGTAATCATCTCATAGTTTTATCTCTTTCTTTCAAAAAAAACAAAAAATAATAATAATAATAATAATATTCACTATAATGAATGTTCACAATTGAGGTCGGTATAACAAACCGTACAAACAAATATCAAAATCAATGCGTTTTTAAATTTTGCATTTTTTACTAAAATACGTGTACTACATCCCATGAAAAATGAAAATTTAGTAAAAAATCTAAATTTCATATATTTTGACATCATTTACAATTATGCATGTTCACAGTTGATATGGGTGAAAAAATAATAGAAAAAACTAAAATCAATAGGTATTTTTACTTTGTTATTTTTTACCAAAATATGTGTGTAACCAATGAAAAATAGTGATTTTGTAAAAATTTTGAAGTCTATTTGGATTAACCTTTTTAGCTCATTTCTCATCTCATTATGAAACATGTTTGTTTGTATTCAATTCTCAAAACAAAAATTTTCAACTTCTTTAACAACAAAATGATGACATTCTTTTCAACATCTTTTAATATTTTAAATTTTTTTATTTGTTTGATTTGTCCAATGGCAGTAAAAGATTGATTGTCGCCCGGTCGTATTCCTACCATTTGATTGGAATTCGATCTGTGATGACCGCAACAATCAATGACAGTTGCCTGATAGTAGGATTGTCGTATTCCTACCATTTGATTGGAATTCAATCTGTGATGACCACAACAATCAATGACAGTTGCCTAATAGCAGGATCGCCACTGTAAACCCAAAGAATTTAATTAAAAAAACTTTTTATTTTAAACTTTATTTAATATAATAATTCTTCTACTCAAAATCCAATATAAATTAAACTTATAAATTCACACACTCAATCCTCATAACCAAAATATTCATTTTGTAAAAGAGTCCAGATTCTTTGTCCAATATTTATCCAATCTCATTCTGTCTAACGTTTAAAACTACGTAGTTTCATTAAAAATAGGGACTAAATGCATAAATATTATTAAAATTACTTTAAAATTATTAGACCCTAACCAAGAGATTAGTGAACCCTGCTACTTAATTTTAATTAGCACAGAATAAGATAGACAAAATAAGATCCGGTGTGTTTGTAAAATGCCTCTTGAAACCTTGTTTTACCCGATTCTCACGACAAAACACTAACACATATCCTGAAACTTTATTTCATCTAATTTTCAAAACAAGAAACATATCCAGCCTTCCCAACATAGCCTTACCTTTCCCTTGCCGTCAATTTAGGAAGCAATGTTTCCTGAAGTAGTGATAGAGTAGTGCCCTCACTATTGCTCGGTAAAATCTTGGGATGCTCTCTCAGTATTTGCAAAATTTCTTCACTATGCTACCTGAATGCGAAACTGAATTAATCAGCCCTTCACCCCAACCATAATAAAATTGAATCACTCGAGCACGAGAAGCAATAATACACAAACAAAATACATCGTTAAAAGGTCTCCAAACATTAGCCAAACAACTGATTACCCACAATATTGATCAAATACAAACTTAAACAATTCTTACATCTGTCCATTTTCCAATGGAAGCAGTAGTTATTTCTTTGGATACCAATAACATTTTGAATGAAATTATGTACTACAGCCACAACTAGTACTAGTACTAAAAGCAAGCAATGCCGGTAATCAGGCAGCAAATTTAGGGGCTTCTCTGTGCTTGACAATCTTCTTCTGCAACTCATCTTTCTTAGCTCCGATCACCCTATCCACTTCGTTCCCTTGCTTCAGCAACAAGAATGTCGGCATAGCCTGTACCCTATACTCCTGCGCCACATCCTACAACGATGCGAAAAAAACATCAAACACAGGCGATTTACATGATTTATATATATATTCATATATAACTTTACGATACTAGTAGTAGATAATAAAATACTCTACTCACAGAGAGCTCATCGACATCGATCTTGACGAAATCGACGTCGGTGTATCTGCCGGCCATTTCCTTGACGGCGGGCTCCATAAACTTGCAGGGTCCACACCACGATGCCGCAAAATCCACCACCATCTACTCATCATTTTTCAGATCCACAAGATTGGGTGAAATTAAAATACTAGTTAGTGGGGGAAACTAATTTTGAAGCAATAAGAGGAACTCGGGAACTAACCAATTTGTTCAATTGCTTGGAGTTGTTGAAGTGGAGCTGCCATCTGTTGGATGAATGGAAAGCAGTGACGCGTGATGGCTCTGAGGATTCATCTGCGGCGGCGGCTGCCTCTCCGCCGGCGAAAAAGGATGACAAATATGATCCCATTAGACGACGTTTATACGTTTATTATTCTCTGCTTGGAATTCGGTGTTATCCAGTCCCACGCAAAAAGGATCCTCTTTCTTGTTTTGATTCTACGCGAGATCAACGAGGACTCTTTAAATACTCTACAAGGTAAGACGACGCGGCCCGAAGCCCATATTCAGGCCCAGTCCAATACGTTTGATAAAACAATGCCAGTGCCTCTTCTGTTCATTCATTCATTTGGTGGAAGCCTGGAGGCTGGAAGGATATTGTGATTCACCGTATTTGCAGTTCGCACCTTCATTAATTTTTTAAAATATTAAGGAATTAGTCTTACATTACATACATTAAAATAGGATTTCACTTTCTTCAATTTCAAATACACTTCTTATTCAGTCAACCGTCTTGGAAATTGGAACACGTTGTACACGGATATGTAAATTATGCGCGCACACACACACACACTGATTCGAGGGAAGATACCGGATAGTAGAAGTCCAGTACAAGGCGTTTTAATTTAAAGTTGAAATTTGCATTTACAAGTCTGATTAATCTTTAAGGCTCAAGTTGTTTTTTTTCATACTTTATCGAAAATGATTGCCACATAGCCACCGGAGACCCTGAACTCAGAGTGACTACTATGAGTGGTAGTATTGGTATCGCAGCAGTTGCCATCGCATTTCCCACCGTAGTCATGGATTATGTACGCATAAAATATGATGGCGCTGCCAGTTAATGCAATGGCGTACAGGGGCATAGCCAGAGCGAAGCTGAAATGCACTGCCAGTTGATAGGTGAATCCAAAAATGATAGCCGTAAATAAGCACCAAATTGCCACACCCAGAAAGTTCTTTCGGGTTGATTTTTGGTGTTTGGGCAGTTGATGGTACGCGGAGAAACAATATTCGAGCAAGAAGAAACTCGAGTATATGAAGAAGATGAAAGCCAGAAACCAATAATTGCCAGAGGAATAAGCCCGGAAAATTGCCCCAATGCTGTTAGACGCCAACAGTAAGTAGCTCATTGAGGGCAATAATCCAGTGACTCTGCGTGGATTTGCTCGGTATTCATAGGTGGTCATCGTGATAGGATTGTCTCTGCCTTTGAAATTTGTAATTGAAGTGCGAGTGCGGATGAATTGATGAGTTGCTCAGTCTATATATATACTGCTATCCTCAGAAATTCAAAGGAAATTGCCATCTTGTGACTTGACTCGAGAGTCCTTTTGGTAGACAGTAGACTAAATTTCCTTGAATCTTCCAAGAGACTATGCTTACGAAGCGAATAAGATAGGTACGATCAAGAAGTTACCCAGGACGTGACAAACATTTTCCAAGACATTACGGGTACGATTCGCTTTTACTGCTGGTTACTAGGAATCCACAATCATGAAATAACAAATTAGATCGTTAAAATATTTTATGTATTGGCCAATGGATATAATTCTGCTTCTAACAATCAAGAATCTACCCCGTACTTATAGTTAGTTAAATCACCCAAGATATTTGGTTTCGATTCAATCGAATTTGTGAAAAATTTTCACCGTCGTATCAAAGGATGAGCCATTTCGCACAAGGAAGAAAAAGAAGGCCGGGAAAATGTTTCCTCTTAGAATCAATAATTCGCAGCCAACAAGTACAACAGCATAATTCCAAAATGTAATAAGAACCCCATAAGAGTAACAGGTGTCAAGGAAAATTGCCCTGGAGCTGCAATACATTTCCAGTGAAATTCTATATATTAATCCAGTTTAAACAAATGGATGAAATAATGTTATGCCTTACAAACTACAACAGAACGAAAACGCATCAAAATTTTTAAGCCTCGGGAGCTCAAAAGGATTTCTTTCTTAACAAGGAAGTGAACCCCCAATGACTAACACAACGTGGGACATTTAAGGATACAATTTATCTCCTGCCATTGCTTCTCATGAGACCTTTCTAGATAAGTTCTTCAACCCACAACCCACACATTTAAGGATGACGGTTTCCGTAGATGGATCTGGCTTGATTACAAATTTTATGCCCAAAAAGTCTCGGATATGCTTAAGTGCTTCAATTCCATAAGGTGAAAGCTTCCCAACACGTACCTTTGAAACATCTTGCGGACACAATGCACAAAGAAGAAACAGCAGCCCCTGCAGAACAACCATAATAAACTGCTGTCAGATATGATACAGCCTCCAACTAATTACTAGGGGGCGCACAAATGTTAGAAAATTGATTTCGTGGTTAAATGTGTAGTACAAGTTATGAGGAGATGTTGAAAGTTTATCAAACAAAAAGCATAAAAGGCTACTTCAGAATAGCTCTAAAGTCAAGGACAGGAGCTTTCTTCAAGCTTTTCTCAAGGACAGATTTTCAATAACATGGCAAAGACAATACAAGAGATAAGAAACCAACTTAACATGGATCTGTATCCACAGGTAATATGTCAATTGTTTAAAAGTTTTTTTTTTTTTTCTAAGGCTGCTATAATGGTATCTCCAAAAGAAAAACAGCCAAAAATGTGATAAAATGATCAGATCATAGAAAGCAACCTGGTGAGTTGAATCTACCACCCCTCCTTGTTCGATCTCCCCAAGCAGAACACCAGCAATTTGCTCGCCAATATCTCCTGGAGGGATCAAATCTCTCTCTTTCTCATCTTCAATCTCATCCTCTTCCTCCCCTCGAGCATAACAAACTGCAGTATCAGCTGAGATGCAGCAACCAGAAGTTGTTTCTGCAACAAGTGAAATCCCATAACCAGGTGATCTGCATTTGTAGCCAGATACAAGGAATTCAATCAGTCAACAAACATACTAATTAAATTATAATTATTCCTATTGGATCTGCCAAATTGGTCTATTTAAGAAAATAAGATCTGTTTTATGAGAAAATGAGAACATACTTTCCAGCCAGTGGACCAGCTCTATGATCAGTAAATATGTGAACATCTGGAAGCAAACGGTTGAAGATCCCACGAGCAGCATGTATCATTGTGTTCTCAAATTGAACAGACACTCTGGTCGAGAAAGTAACTCCTCTAATCCTTTTCGCCATTCCCTCGTCAATCCATGTGACTGCCTTTACAGAGCAACAGGGAAAAGAAAAGAAATTATTTAAACTGGGAATTAAGATAGATAATGGGAACAGGAAGAAAAAAATCAAGAATTTAACGAGCCTATCATGAAAAAACTCACTTGTAAACTATCCTGGACAATGGGCACGGACAAAAGTACTTCTCCACCACCTCCAGGTGCAACACCCCGGCTCTCAATTTTTAGATCCAATCCTTCTGAATTAACTCCGAAACGCTTTAATATAGGTAAAGTGACTGATTTGAATGTATCAACAGATGGATCCTTAGAATCATTTGTGATTCCTGAATCATTAACGTGTTAGTCAAGGTAATGATTCAAGGTGCAAAAATGCGTTTCTATTTAAAGCAATCAAAATAACCATGGAAAACTTGATGACAAGCCAGGTCTGAATGCATGACTTCATTAACACTGATACAGATACATTACTAGCTGGAAAACTAGTGATGCAAAATGAGTAAGTTTCACTGGCAATTGGCATAGGGTACAAAGGGGTCCACCTAAGTATTCAAGGGTTCTCGTTAGTCAAAACCCAAATTTGATTCCTGCTTCGTGGATTAGAATTCGTTTTGTTCATTGTGATCTGTCACATTACGACAATATTCTCCATACTTTTTTGAAAACAAACAAGGGAATTACTTGAACTTGCAGTAAATTTCTGCAATTAATGATCATTTGGGAATATGAACCAATTGCCAAAAAGCGCATCCAGACCTTAACTACAGTTTGGCATTCCTTCCCCAAATACACTAGTTCAATTGAATCAAGAATTGCAGACATGCAAGAAAATAAACATATTTGTCATCATTCGTGATATTTGACCAAGTATACAGCAAATTACAAAGCAGGGGAAAAAAAAGTGAAAAGGTGGTACCTCTGAGCCTTATGTTGAGGGGTCTCTTCCCAAACAAACCAAGCACAATCAATGGCTCCAAGAAATATCCAATGGATCGGCTAAGCCCGCAGTCGTGAATTAAATGCTTCCCACCCATCACAATCCCCGGCTTGTACTTCAATTTGGTACCTAAAAAGTAAATTTGCCAGTCCCATATTAATGTTATTAAGCTAAAACCCTAAACCCTAGGCCGCACAACAAAATAAGTTAGCAAAGAAAACAGTAATAGTATATGAAAAATCTGAATAATACCGGTTTCGTTGATTTCGACGACGCAGTCATCGCAAATTTTCTCGAGGAGGCGGAGGAATGAGACCTCGTGAGGGCGGAGGCCAGGCCAAGTGGCGTCAGCACGAATGTCTTCGATGAGAATAGGAGTTGACGAGAGTGTTGACAAGAGCAGCCGCAGCCGCAGGTTCTGGCTGCCCTTGAGTTTCATGAATGATATCTTCCCCATAATTTTGGGGAACCCTTGCGCCGAGTCGGCTCCTCACCACCGTGGTTGGTGAGGGTTTTCAATTCGGAAACCTCCTCGTTATACGCCGGCAGTGACTTACAGTGGCATCCCGTCTGCTTGTATAGTTTGTAATTCCGGATGACCAAACAAAAAGTACCAAGCACAATAATAAAACCCTTCAAAACCCACCCACAAATTTGGACGGTCTGCGCTTCATGTATAGCAGCCCAATGTTTTGGATTGCCAATTGATGTCCATGGACCTACAAAATTTTAGGCAACTCTGGGACTAAAAATTTTAGTTTTATATCTAAGGATGATCGAGAAATATTTAGATTTATGAGTGAGTTGGAAAATTTTTTGTAATTCAAATTCAAAATAAAATTTACTTTTGGTGGATTATGTTATCGTAAAAAATTACTTTTGGTGGATTATGTTATCGTAAAAAATTATGATTTTTTTTATAAAACAGTCTTTTCATGGTCTAAAAGCATCATTTTTTTGTCTCCGAAATATATAAACTATAAAATTTTGGCAAAAATTAAATATTCTACCATTTCCATTTTTATTTTTTTTTGCTATAACGGGGTTTGGATTTTTTTGTACCATTTAGTGTATCACGTCTCGTAAATGTGATACGTGTACTTTTAAATAATATTAAAACCCTATCAAGTGGTTAGTAAACCTTAGGGATAAATACTAAATACACGTGTCAAATCTTATAGAGTATTAAGGACACGATACACAAAAGTAATACAGAAAATCCATTGCCGCTATAACGTTGAGCTTTTGAAAAAGAAAATTGATTTGTAAAATAAACTACTCTCCTGATATTAAGGGAGCATTTCTCAACTCGATCGGTGGATTATAGCATTGGATTTTCAACAAATTTCTAAAAAAATAACATTTTCATACTCTTATGAGATTGTTTGTTTCCATGTTAATGAGAAACATGTACTATCCTAGATTGCCGCAGGAACCTGAAAAAATAAAAACGGAAAAAAAAATTGTGAATTATAGACTATGATTTTTGGTCAAAAATCACAAAGTAAAGTTTTTTTTGTCAAAAAAAAAAAAAAAGAGTTCTTATTCATTATTTTGTGAGCGAAAACAGAAGACAAATATTAAAGTGTGGAAATGACTATTAAATATTAAGTTGAAATAACATAACAAAAGCAATGCAGAGATTTGATTTGATTTGATTTTGTTGGTTACCTTTGTAATCCGTACACGACGCATTAAAATTTGTTCAGCTAAGATTTGTGAAAACGAATAATGCATATGATCGGGCGTGGTTGGAAATAATAATATGTTGCCGAGATTGGATAAGACTTAAGAGAGAGGCATTGTCCTGGAAACTCGAAAAGATTCAGTACATGGCAAAGCTTCTTTTGCCCGCTTTCTCCCAATAGTTATAGTGAGTATTAGTAGTAGTAGTCATCATTTGGTACGCAATTCAGCTTATCCTTTGCCGCGGAACTAAATTCGTCACAAATTCCCCCAATTTAAGGCCTCATTTCCTCAGCACGCACTCTGTCTGATTCCTTAGCAGCCCATTTTGTTCATTTGGAAATCGAAATTTGTAAGTTTATTTTTCTTTGTTGCTTCTTTTTTTCTACCATTTAGTTGAATAATTTTGTATCGCTGTGAAATGTTCGATTCTCGCTTATTTTTTGGTGGGTTTAGTTTTTAGTGTATGTTATGAGAAGTAGATTTTTTTTGCTTTGGATTTCTGTTGTTTGGTGAGAGGAATGAATTTCTTCTCTTGAAATGATTGTAAATGAACTTGTTCTTTTCCCATCCGTTTACTTCGCTTTGGATCCATCTTTGCTTTGGTTGTAACTTTTTATTGGTATTTTGGATAATTTCCCGGGCTTTTTCTCTGTGTGTTCTGTGTCGTTTATGTTTTTGAGGTTTCCTACAAATTTTGGGGATGGAAAAAAAGGTTGAGCTAAGATAAGATTCATTGATCTTGTCATTCTCTTATTTTGTTTTTTATGTAATTGCAAATAAAATGCTTAATTCCTAATGCGAGCCTTGTTGTGATCATAGATCTGAACAATGGGTCAATCTCTGGGTTGCATCCAAGTGGATCAGTCTTCTGTTGCTGTGAAAGAACACTTTGGTAAGTTTAGTGAAGTGCTTGAGCCCGGATGTCACTGCTTACCTTGGTGTTTTGGTTACAAGTTGGCTGGGGAGCTATCTTTACGCATCTTGCAGCTTGATGTTCGTTGTGAAACTAAAACTAAGGTCTGAGATTTCTTCATTTCTTCCCTGTTACTTACAAGCTTCCTTGATGTGGTAGCATTCGCAGTAAAACCCCATCTTGGGGTGAAAAACAAAGCCTCATTCTCTGTTACATTTCTGTTGCTCAACTCTATAATTCTTGCTGTTTCAGGACAATGTCTTTGTGACTGTGGTTGCATCCATTCAGTACCGTGCTTTGGCAGAAAAGGCTGCTGATGCCTTCTACAAGCTCTCAAACACCAAGGCACAGATCCAATCCTACGTTTTTGATGGTATGTTTGCAGAGTTTAGGTGAACTACGGGGGGTACTTGTGCTCTATTTAAATCTTTAATGTTTGATATGTGTCGTTCCAATATACAAACAAAATAAGCTCTTATATGGTTTATAAGGTATATATTTTGTCCAATAGTTTGTCTTGTTTCTCTATTGGACTTTGGAATTGCTCCTTGTGCGTTCTACCAGCATTTCTGTTTTCCTGGTTTTGACTAATGGGTTTTTGTTGCCATTCATCTGTTTAGTCATCAGGGCTAGCGTACCAAAGTTGCATTTGGATTCTGTCTTTGAACAGAAGAATGAACTAGCCAAAGCTGTCGAGAACGAGCTTGAAAAGGTAAAGTATTTCTTGGTTCGTGAAAACATCATCATTTTGACTTTTGATATGGTAGCTGAGTTTATCCTGCTTATTGTGCCATTTTTCCCCATTACAGGCCATGGCTACTTATGGGTACGAAATAGTCCAGACCCTCATTGTGGACATTGAACCAGATGTTCACGTGAAGAGAGCCATGAATGAGATTAATGCAGGTAAAACGTTGAGTTCGTGGTTTCTAGGTTGGACCTGTATATATTCAGGGCAGCTAGATGTGCTCTACATTATATTCTTGTTATAGTATCTTAAAAAGAACACACTATTTTTTCTTCTTCAGCGAGTTTTTATAGTTTTCTCATTTATTCGGATCAGAAATAAGCGCACCTTTGTGCTCTCACTGTACATATTTCATTGCTATTTTACACTTGTTTATTGTGGTGTTTGGGGATGAACTTGCCAGCTGCTAGAATGAGGGTTGCTGCAAATGAAAAGGCTGAAGCAGAGAAGATATTGCAGATCAAGAAAGCTGAGGGAGAAGCAGAGTCAAAATATCTCTCTGGGCTTGGTATTGCTAGGCAGCGCCAAGCTATTGTTGATGGGCTGCGGGACTCTGTGCTTGCCTTTTCGGAAAACGTACCTGGAACTTCTGCTAAGGATGTCATGGATATGGTCCTGGTAACACAGTATTTCGACACTATGAAGGAGATAGGAGCATCTTCTAAGTCCTCTGCTGTGTTCATCCCACATGGACCTGGTGTTGTGAGAGATATTGCCACCCAAATCAGAGATGGTCTTCTTCAGGCTCAAAATGTGTAGCATCAGCATCAGCCTGATGATTTCCAAAGACTAAAGATATGGTTAAGTAACTAGAGGGAGGTTGTTTACGTATTACAGGTAGTCAGACTCTTGTTTCTCAGAGAGATCTCTACAGGAATCCAGTGTTTCATACTATTGTAGTGAAAAATCTGTTACGTATGGTCGTATGACTTGACGTAAGTTGCTGATATAGCCTAATTGATTGGAGTGGTTGTGCATAGTTTGTCTAGTTAACTAGTTTAAGCTTATTACTCCCTTTGATCACTTGATGATATATATGGTTGAGAAGGGTAATTTTCACTGCAATTGCCAATTAAGGATCTTTTTCTTATTAGATATGGTTAACTGGAACGAACAACCATAGATTGTCACTCATCCAGCAACTCAAGTGATTTGTGCTACTTCTCTCCTTGCCGTGAAAATTACTGTCTTCACCATTTTTCTGCCTGCGGGTGATGGACTTTGTTGTTTCTTATTCTGCATGGTTGAGAATCCAGAGACCTGGACGTGGCTTCTAGTGTTCTTGCAAACTGTTGGGTCATCTTTAACCCACAAAAAAATTGTAATTTTGTGAAATTTTATTTTTCTATTTTTTGTCATAATCTATTAGCTAATGTGTTTTCTATTGAGGCAAAAAAACAGTTAAAAGCGTGTGTATATAATTTATTAGAAAATCACAATCGTTTTCTTCCGATTGAAAAGGAATTAATTTTTGTTGGTAATAATCTACAAAATTACATTTTTTTTTTTATTGAACCCCGAATAAAACATGATCGGTTAAAATTTTTGTATTATAGTGTTGTTTTCGTATCATACCATTTTTTTAAAAAAATATATAATTCTGGTTGTGGAAAATGATATTGGGTATTTGCAGAGAAGGTAAATTTCCTGGAAACTTCATCAGCCGATATTCCATCTATGCAATCATTGTCATCTTGGGGTGCCTTGTGAACTACACTTTCGCATCATAGACTAATTACCTATTATTATAATTATATATTATTACTAAGGCCAGTTGTATTATCGCAAACGTTAACGATTGTTTGAAATTTAGTTAGTATTAAGGATTTTTTTTTTTTTGTCTAATATGCCAAATTATTGTTAAAGTTCCTAGAAATAATCAAATCTTATTTAACCAAAACCCAAAAGAAGAACATTTTTTGTTTTATCCATTACACTATAAACGCACGGAGTGGTTGGTTGATTTGGAAAACGTTAAATGTGATTTTGATGGGTGCATGGACCACTTGGATCTTTTTGTTATATTTTCTATTTTAAGCTCACTTATCCTTATATTACTAATTATCAATATTTATGTGTATTTAATATTTATTTTTTAAAATATAAATAGTTTTAATTTCTAAATTGGAAACAAAAAAAAAAAAAAAAAGAACAAAAGAGCAGAAATTGAAACGAAATTGAACAAAAGATTCGAGGTTGTGTCCGGTACATATACATTCCGCGTTAATACTAAAAAAAAAAGAGGTTTATGCCAAAGTCCAACGTCAACGTTTAATTCTATCCAAAGGCCGCGTATTGAATTGGATCGGATTAATTTCCAATTTTCCACACTGACAGTGCCAGCCATTATAAATCATTTGTTCCTCTCCTCTTCAACATTTGCTTAGAGTCGCCTCACACACAACACCCACTGCTCCTCGCCAGTTTCAGGTATGTTTCTCTCTCGAAATTATCGAAATTTATTTTTAATTTTTTAAAAACTTCTCTGAATTGCAGTAGATTTCATGGCTATATGTCTTCGAATGTTAAGGCAATATTGAAATGTTTTAAAATTGGTGGATCCTTTGCTGCCATAAAATAGCCAGAATTGCTCTCTGTTTGCTGTTTCAATCACGCCGTAGCAAATTTTATTCATTTTATTTCTGTTATGTATGCAATTCCACCTCTATTTCACGTGAAATTCAGAAAATTTTGAAGATTGAGCTGCTGGTGATGAATTTAGAATCATATCCGCTGAGTTTTTTTTTTTTTATGTCATTTAAGAATCTATTATGTTAAGATTTTATCTCTATCGTTTTTTGCTTGCTGCTGTTCTATATTTCATGTGAATTCTTTTGACCTATCCTCTTGAATGGAGAAAAAATGTTTAATGAGTTTTTCTCACTTGGCTCAACTTTTTACCTGTTTAGAATCCAAATGGGGAATCTTTTATGCTGTGTTCAAGTTGATCAATCTACAGTTGCTATCAAAGAGAGATTTGGAAAGTTTGATGACGTGCTTGAACCTGGGTGCCATTTCCTCCCATGGTGCTTAGGCAGTCAGATTGCTGGCCAACTATCTCTTAGGTTGCAGCAACTGGATGTTCGTTGTGAGACCAAAACAAAGGTTTGTTCAGTCTTAACCCCACCGTGCTGCTTCTGTTTGCACACCACATGGCTACCACCTTCCACCCACAAACACGCTCACCCACAGACTGATCGAGAGATTCTGCAGCTAACACCATTTTCTTCTCTACTCTTCCAATAGGAGGGCGTAGATGCACGTCTCTACTCTCACCTACTAATTAGCATCTCATATAGCATTTACTCCCGTCCTAAGGGATTTCTTTGGGTTGTCATTTTCTTTTGCTGATTGATTGATGTTTTAGACGGGATTAGTTGGAGAACATTTGGTTGTGATCTACATAAGCACTATTTTCTCTTTTAATGTTTGTCATGCAGGACAATGTATTTGTTAATGTTGTGGCATCAATCCAATACCGTGCTCTGGCTGATAAAGCCAATGATGCTTTCTACAAACTCAGCAATACCAGGTCCCAAATCCAAGCCTATGTGTTTGATGGTAGGAGTCTGGAATGCCTGATAGCAGCAACAATAAATTATTTTCTTCACATTCCTTTAAATATTACGTGACTGCAGTTATGTTGTGATTTAAACATTCTATTTCCAAAATTGTACAGTCATCAGGGCAAGTGTTCCAAAGCTAAATCTAGATGACGCTTTTGAGCAGAAAAATGATATTGCAAAAGCAGTGGAAGATGAACTTGAAAAGGTAATTATCTGCTTAGAGAGCTACTTCTTTTAGTTCCATCTCAACACTATGGTTTTCATATTGATTCATTGTTTGATTTCTAAAAAATATTGCACAGGCAATGTCTGCTTATGGTTATGAGATTGTTCAAACGCTTATTGTTGACATTGAACCGGACGAGCATGTAAAACGTGCTATGAACGAAATTAACGCAGGTAAGCCATCTATTTTCTCCTTTAGTCCGACACGTCATGGGATTTTACCTGAATAGTTTATATTGGATTGTTCTAAGGAAGGATTTTTCTTTAGATGTCAGGTCATCTGTCTGTTTTGTTCTTTTAAAATATAGTATTACAATACAAAGGTAGCCCAATCAGTTATTTGCATTGAAGCATAATCTATATGGCATTGGCCCAATAGGAAATCTCCATTATGTTCCTATGATTGAAAGTTTTCATTTATGTTGGCATCTCTACATAATTTCTCCCATTAGATAACTAGAATTTCCATGTTGAAGGATCTTTGACTAACTCTAGTGTGTGAGATGGTAATCATAACTCAAACAAATTCAGTCTAGTTTTATTGCTGACAGTTAAATTTTGGCAGCTGCAAGAATGAGGCTTGCGGCTAATGAGAAAGCCGAAGCTGAGAAAATTATCCAGATCAAACGAGCTGAAGGTGAAGCTGAGTCCAAGTACTTGGCCGGATTAGGTATTGCCAGACAGCGCCAAGCGATTGTGGATGGTCTAAGAGACAGTGTCCTTGGGTTCTCAGTTAATGTTCCCGGTACTACTGCCAAGGATGTTTTGGACATGGTCCTCATCACACAGTATTTTGATACTATGAAGGAAATTGGTGCTACATCCAAATCATCTGCGGTATTTATTCCACACGGACCTGGTGTCGTTCGTGATGTTGCTGAGCAGATTCGAGATGGATTACTCCAAGCCTCAGCTCATCAGCAACCAAACTTGCTATAAATGAATCCTTCGTTTAACAAGCTGTGCAAGACTTGGTTTGGTTTGAGTTATAGCCGCCGTTTAATTTGTCTTTGAATTTTGTATATAACTATGCTTAATATGGAGCTGTGCTGGACATCAGACAGAAGCAAACATCTTAAACTCATATAACTGGTGTACGGAAACATATGTGGGGTTCTGCTGTGTAATTTGTGTATCTAGAAACATATTGCTGTGTTTGTGAGTATCATGGGCTCGAGCGCATTTCTTTTTTTACATTTTCTTCAAAATGTTATATTCGCTAACTTCAAAACCCTAAATTGTGTGAAAGGTAAAGAATTTTCATTGTCAACAGGTGGAGAAATCGAGCTCAGGAGAAATAGATGAAAGCGGCACCTTGTGGGTAGCAAGTTTACCAACAAAAAATTGTGTGCAAAACATGTGAATGACCGGCTGCAATAACAACAGTTAAGAAACGGGTAAAAGAATGGTAGCAAGTTATTTAACACTGAAAGCTTACTAAAACCCAAGTGGTTCTAACTCCAAAGACATAAAACCCAAGGGGTTCAAACTCGAAAAGCTTCGCATCATTCAGGATGTATCTAATTCGCTAAAACTCCTTCTCAATACGTATTGACTTCAGATGGCGACAATACTTCTACAACACCAGATTATGTTTCATAGATCAAGACTTTTGGTTGAAAATATTAAAGGCGAAAAGGAATAATTAAAAGACATTTGAGAAAAAGTTTCAATGAATCAGAACCTCGCCATCCTACTTACCTCTTTGCTTGTAATAGAAAGCTATTTCAAATATGATTATGAAAATACCATATATTTGAGGAGAACTCCAAACCTGTATAAACACTTTAAAACCTGTAACTTTGTAAAATAAGCTATTAAATTTAATCAGAACGGCTGAAATTGAAATAAACCTGGGTAACTTGGTAAAATAAGCCGTTAAACTTTTGATCAAAACTCCTAAAAAGGAAATAACAGGTAATCATAAACACTTAGACCAGAGAAATGAAATATAAGGACTAGGTGTATTGGTTCAAGCAACCATCTAAAATTATTTCTACAGTCCAAATTCCACCAAAAATAGACCGCCAAAAGGACAAGTCTTGACCATGCTCCATAAAATGTCTAATCTTTTCAACCTAACTTATTGCTCCCAAACCATAAGAAGCTGAGCAGCAGATCAATCAAGGCTTGAGGGCGAGGGCAAGCCCAAACTTGGCACTCTTATCGATTGACTTGGTATCTACCTCAGTAGATATGGTGAAGAGGGACTTGGGACGCCACTCATGCTGGATCAGAGCACTGGCCTTGCCCAAATTGTTCAACCGCGCCTTAACTGTTGTAAGGGGATCCAATGCATGCTGGGTTCCAACAGTGATGGTATTTTCATTTGTGGAGAAGCTGTGTGTCACCTCCGCACCAACGGCAGTATTAGTCAGGGGGCTCACTATATGGTAGTATGATGCACTCAGAGAATCACCCTTGTCATTCCTGAAGAATGAATACTTGCTTGTTAATTCCATGCATGCACAAAAACAAAAAGGCCCGAGAAAGAGAGTTGAAGCCAAGGACCAATTACATTCAATTGTGAAATTGTGTTGACTGAAGAATGAAGATAGTGAAAAATACCCGTGCAAGCCATCAATTCATGCAACCCCAAATAGAACCACACCACAAATAAATCTGTACATGCACAAGCCTACAATTCAAGCGATCCCAAATAGTACCACCCCATATATAAATATCCAAATAGAACCACACCACAAATAAATCTGTACATGCACAAGCCTACAATTCAAGTGATCCCAAATAGTACCACCCCATATATAAATATACAAGTTAGAGATGAAAATAAAATGACCTATTATTCTAACAACTCACAGGGTCAATGCAGCAATAAGGTCAGGATTGGTAAAGCTCAATCCAGAATTGTACTTAGTGAAGGCCCCTGTTTTGCTGTCAAAGGACACATCAGTTCCCAGTGCAAGAACATTGGTTCCAATCACACCCGAGAAATTGACAATGGGGTTTGCTGTCAACCCTACACTTGTGCTTATGCCAGCATAGTCATGCAAGTATTGAACTTCTACCTGCAATTTTCCATACAGAATTAGCACATAGCCATTCACTAGTACTTTGAAAAAATAACAGTAACAGCACAAACAGAATTAGCACATAGCCATTCACTGAAACTTTAAAAAGATAACAGCACATTCAATAGATGCATCTGCACAACATCCTAAAAAGTCTCTACATTTTGACTTCTTTTAGACAAAATGATAAATATTTCAGGTAAAGAAGATGCTATGTACCATTAAGATATCACATATGGAAATATTGGCATAGAAATACACTACCAAATTCAAGAAGAAAATTCGATGTCCTTACCTTTCCTGACCGCTGATCAGGAACTTTGAAGCTGAAGATCGTCTTCAGACCAGGTGTAGGCTCATCTACTGTGATGGTCGTGAAGAGCTGTTGGAAAGCAACAATAAGTTAATAAGTTAGATTCTTAAAGACAAATTAAGAGATCTATCATACGTAAGATAATGATGACCATCAGGTTCTCAAAACTGCAATTCATAGCCTAAAACAAGGGTAACATATCTTTCTCAATAACATTAGCAACTAATCTCACAAGGAACAAATAGTGTCAACTGACAAACGAAAATGGGCAAGGGTGTAAAAGAATATGCAGCCAAATGATTTGCTACAACATTTATGGCTCATCTAAAAGAGGCCAACCATGGAATAGATAACAAGCAAATGGGAGTATCTTACAAGAAGCAAATATCGCACCCGGTAGGACTCAAGTGACTTAATAAGGATTTCAAATCATTCAATATACAAGCAAGGGATAGCCGAAATCAGTATGGCGATAATAAAGATAATAAAGACAAGCAAGTATGAGATAGAGGGGCAATGGGAGTTAATGAAATTCGTTAAATGCAAATTACATTGGAGTCCGTGTCCACTTTGATATCCGTGGTGACATTCTTGTTCTTCACCTGAGTATTCAGGTCAGCTAGGAAAATATCGCCCTTTTTTGTTCCTGATGATGTGATAGCCTAAAAAAGCCAAACAGAGACACCATTATATAGCAGAAGCACCAACATTGTGAAAACATTATTTAAAATATCTGACTACAAAAAACAACACCAACAACAGGATTCTACGAACTCAATTACATTTTTTACAAGCAAATTATGCTTCAAACATACTCTCAATAAAATATTATTATATAACCAACCACAAGTCCTATCTTCAACCAAAAACAAATGTTGCAAAAAGAAACACCATTACATAGCAGCAGAAGCACCAAAATTGTGAAAACATTATTTAAAATATCTGATTACAAAAAACAACACTAACAACAGGATTCCACAAACTCAATTACATTTTTTACTAGCAAATTATGCTTCAATATACTCTCAATCAAATATTATTATATAACCAGCCACAAGTCCTATCTTCAACCAAAAACAAATGTTGCAAAAGTAAAACAGAATCAAATAAATTCAGAAATCAAATCATTTCAGAAACCATGGATTATTCCTCCAAAAATCAGATCCATTCACACAAAAATTAAATAGAAAACTTACAACTCCCGTAGGTGAGTAGGTAGTGATGGTGAACTTGTGGTCGGTCTGGAAATCTTTGTAGAGAAGATCTATTTCGACGCCAAAAAAAAATATTAGAAAACAAGTAACAATTATCTGTATAGAGAAAAATCACACAACAACATAAAATAAAAATACTGTATATATTGTATCAATATATAGATAAGATAGATATTTATGCAACGAAGCAAACACATCTGCATAAATTATGAAAGAAAATAAAGAGAAAAAACGACATCTGCATAAATTATGAAAGAAAATAAAGAGAAGAAACGACCTCGGGCCTTCTTGCCGATGTCAGTGTAGAGACCGGGACCTTTGACCATGATTTCAGACTAAAAATAAAAGATCGAAAGAAGAGTTTGGAAATTTCTAGAGGAAGACGAGAAACGAAATGAAAGCTTACAGTGTGAGAGAAAGAGGGAGTAGTAATTGAAGAGGCAAATATATCTAAAATGCAAAGCCCTAATTTTTTTGAACGGTGTGCTTCTACTAAAATCAGAACCGTTGGATTGATTCGAAATGAGTTTCGGTTGTTTCTAGACCGTAAATTGGAAGCTTGGAGAGGGGGATACACTCTTCGTGAGGGGTAGTATTGGTAAGTTAAAATACACGTGGCTTGTCTTTGGAGTTAAAAGCTGTCCAAATTCATTTTTATTTTATTTTGTTTTTCATTTCTTTATTTCTTTAGTAGTAAGGGATTAGATTAAGCTTTAATTTCTTTCTTTTGCTGTAAGACACAACATAGCATTGTTGAGGTTTATTCTTCATCAAGAAATGTCTATCGCTCGAATAATCAATATACGAACTTAACTTTATAAAAGTTTGACACGTATATTTAATATTATAGACTTTTATTTATATTTAAAAATACACTTATCATATTATTAAAGTCGCCCCAACCCCGAGGTTAATCTAATTTTATCGGCACCGTTTTACCCTCGACTGAACGAGAGGTAGCAAAGGCGTGAAATTCAAAACAAAGCGTTCCGGCGCGCTTCTGTGGATACATACATGATATGGCTTGCTGGCTTGCCTGCCCACAGAACATACGACCATTGCCTGTAATTTGTAACTAACTGTGTCCTTTAGACTCTAGACTAGAAGAATAACACTCCCGAAATCGCAAAGGGGATCCAACTATACATCCATTCGTAGGAAAAAACAAGACTACAGGATTTTTCATGTGAAAATATTGCCAAAAAAAAAAAAAAATTACCATTATCATTTTCACAAATTTCTAGACCAAAAAAAAAAATTTGCACAATGGCCGCCAGCAAGAGGTACCAATTTTAGTATAGGAGTAGTAAGTTAATTAATATTTTGTTATTGCAAATTAAGAAAATGGAATGGCAAGCAATTAATGTAGTTCCTCATTTTGCTAGTTTTGATGCGATCACTCTGCTCAATTTCTGCATATATCGATCATATATATGATAGTATACAAAGGGATTTTTTTTCATCTCATCCCGATTCAACTGCACTATATATTGTTGAATGTTGAAGGTAAATTCAGCTAGACAAAGATATTAATTTTACTAATATATGTACATTACTTTTTCCAGTAATCTCTGAAATTGGTCGCTCTTTAGAAGGAATCAGCATTAATGTTCAGCAGCCGAGAGAGGCCGAGACTTGCATCGTCTAGCTAGCTTGTTAATTAATTTCGTAATCAGGCAAATACCCTTTTACTCTCCCTAATGTTAGTTTGGCAGCTTCTCTCTAATTTCCTGTTTTTCATACAATAATTTATGCTTAGATGGTCTGCTATGATGCAGATTTCAATTTCCCACAGTTAGCTAGGAGCAGCTCCTTGAATTCATCACAACGACAATAGGTAGTAATAAGCCAATGCAATCGGAGTGGCTATTAGCAAGCCCAATAATATCCTATAACAATAAAATGAAATGAAATGAAATTATCATATCTTTTAAAATTTGTAAACAATTACGCATATATATTAATTCAGGTATATATATAAAAGTTAATTTAGTTGGTTAATTACCCTGTGCTTAGGATGTCAGGATGTATGTTATACTCCTTGGCAAACACAAATGGAACAATTCCTTGCGGAAGTGCGGCCTGTAATTGCAGAATATATATGTACATAGTTTATAGCTTTTGCAATTGCCATTCAGAAAATTAATAAAACTCACACACACACACGCACCTGCACAATGGCTACTTTAAGCAATGTTCCTCGCAATCCTATAGCAATAGAGCACCCTGCCATGACTACTGGACCTACCACAAACTTCATTGCAATGGCTAATAATGCCTTTCGAGTCCCACATGCTAGTATACTGGCCTGTGAAGCCATGAAAAGACCTAAGGCAGTTTGCATTCATAATTTGCGTTAAACAAGAATTAATTAACAATCACACAATTAAGTGAAGGTTTGTTGTAAGTTTACCTAAGCTGAACATTGCCATTCCCAGTCCTCCATCTGACAGTATAGATATCGATTTATCAACAATCTTTGGAAGCTGTACTCCCAACCTGCAATGCATGCATGCAGCCCCTCTAGTTCTTTACTTCTTTATCATGCATGGGTAGCTAGGCTAGATAAATATCAGTAATGACCCCAGCGGTGTGTTGAAGAACTCAAAATCAATTTGACAATAATTGGAGTGACCCATATACGTTATATATTAGTTCAAGAGCTTTTACTTAACCGGATATTATTATTTGACACTGTAATCTTACTTTATTAATCTTACCTAAAGTGTATACTTGCCCAGATAAGACCTGCGATAGTTCCATGAGTATTTGGATTGGTGATGAGCTTCCTTCCAACCGTCAGAAGAATGAGTGCGATTTTTTGGGTCCTGCTTTTAGCTTCATCATGCGGTTCCTCCTTCTGTGCTGCCTCTTCTAGTTCTAGGGCCTCGAGCTCTTGTTAAGACAGACAAAATCATGAAATTTTAAGTTGCATAGAGAAAAACTAAAAGAGAATTTTGCAGCAATTTCTTTTATTACAAAATTTCATTCACAATTTTAGTTTGTAATTTGGGATAAGATTATGAAAATTTCTTAATCTATCGCGGGTTAGACAGTTGCAAAATGCAAATAGGGAAAACTATAATTGTGGGGTCCAGCTATGGTCCTCTTTTTGACTTACAACATGAGTTTTATTCTAATATAATAAAATAAGTATTTTATATTATGAATAAATTAATATTAAAAAAGTGATGATAATACTCCCTGTGATCCATTAATTTACGTCGCACATTTTGTTTTATTTTGTGAAATAAGTGAAGTTTACCTTTTATTTACAAGTTTATTCTTACTTATACATTTTATTGTAATACACTAACGTTGTTATCATTCATTAGAAGTTTTTTAAGTCAATTTACCTTTTTTTTTTTATAAAGGTGAAATATTCTTAAACACACTTTAAAAAAAAAAAATCAGAGGGATTACTTAATAGAAGTAGAAATACAATCTAATGTATCCTAACTCAATTTATTATTACACTATTTATTTGTGGATTGCTTAATTTGAGAAGCTAATTAAGACGGAGTGCATTTGTTGGAAAAGCACAGTTTTCATTGTCTGCGTTTATTCTTTCGGCATACCTCTAACTGCCGATGATGGTTGTGTCACGTAAACTTCTCTTGTGGCATTGATCTCGAACAAAAGCAGCAAAAGGTTGTACCAAATCAAGCTTTGTAGTACTATTATCTGAGTAAGGACTCCTGCTGCTTCAACTCCGTACATGGCTTTCAATAGTGGGATTCCCAGGATTAAGGTGTTGGGAAGTGTTGATAACGAGAGACCTGTAATGACCCAACTCAGGCTTCCTCTAGAGCTTATTTTGGTGATAAGGGTCAAAACAAAGGCGGCCAGAAATTTTTGAAAGAAATCGGCACAAATGATCTTCAGATTCATTTTGTAGATGTTGTTGGTTGAGATCACTTGAAAGGACAGAAGTGGGATTGAAAATCTCGCCACAAACTTGTTGATGCCCAAGCATTGATCCAATGTAAAGAACTTCCACCATTTTACAGATGCATATGCCAAGATCATAGCCATGTATAATGGAAATATGGCTTCCACGACATGATAGACGTCAGTTAGAGACACCATGGCTGCCCTTTCCATATATGTAATGATGATGGTGATAATGTGGCTCTCTTAGCTTATAGCACTATCCTTGGTTTCTTTGCAGGGTAACCAAATCTGCATCTTTCTTGAGAAGCTCTCTCTCATCAATTACTTTGAGTTCAATATATATACTATATAGTACTGTAACTGAAATGCAATATATATTTCACAGTTTATATAATTGAATATCAACCATACCATTACCATACTAATAATGCATTGAAATTCCTGTTGTAATTCAACTAGTGTTAGGATATTTTTGTCATCTCAAGTCCAAAAGTAGGTTCCATCAGTTTGCTTCATGTGGATGTGGTTATCTTTTTAGTCTCTTAATTGGTTCTTTAGGCACAAAGTGGGATGATCTATCAACCTAAACATATATAGTGTTTAGTAGCCTTTAAATATGCATCCAATAAAGATAAGAGATTCATCTTCTTTGCCATTAATTGATTGCTTAACCGATAGTTTTGCTCATATTTTCCCAGTATAAATTTTGTAATTTAGCTCTTCTGCTGATATTTTTCTTGCATAATTTGATGAGTTAAATTTATGCGTTACACGTTTGGAAAATATCAAAGAAATTAATAATGCGTATACACAATTGATTGAAATAATTAATATTGGAGGAGTATTTGTTAAATATTGTAGCATTGGGGTTTTTTTTTTTATCTCAATTATGGATGCATGGTTTGCAATATTTTTAATTTGAATAATTGCCTTTTATCAAGTTTGTTTAGATTTCTTGAAGAAGATCAGGGTGGAGGAATAAAGAAGTGAATTGCAAGGGAAGTAACCTGAGGGCATACTAAATAACAGGGAAGAAGGAAGAATTTTTCCTAAATATGGTCAAAAGTATGAGAATAAGTGTTGGTGGGAATTTGCTTTTGAAATGCAAAATTTTGCCAGAACAAGTCCTGATTTCTCTTTCTCCAAGTTATCTTTTTATTTCGCACCTTTGTAGCCTTTTTAATTGGAGCTTCAAATCCGTTGGATGTTTAATGAATGTCAAATTCACAATATTAAGCCGTTTGTGTTTCTCAAGATCCATCATTAATTAATTATTGCAAGAATTAAACATATATATAAATAAACTCCTTTTTTCCAATCCCCTCGTTTGCCTGATTTTCTTTTTCTTTCCCACGTGTTTATCGTTTAAAAGTAAAAGCAACGTCCAAATACTTATTATTATCCGATTTATATATCCCTGGAGAAATAATTTTTAGGAGTCAAAAGCTAATGGCCAATTTTAATTTAATTGTTGAGAGTGATTAATAGTGGAAATTAATGTACCAAATTAAGGAGAAAAAGGATTTAGAAATGGAGTTCCTGTTGGCCACGAATCTTGCGTATGACTATGTATCACATGCTATAACAAATAACCATCAAGTTATCAGTTCAATTTAGTATATACTTTCTCCTAATACAGAGAATCCATTACCGTTTAGTATATACAGGTAATTGATGATAAGGTAATAATTAAGATTGATAATACAAGGATTCTCAAATTAAGGTATGATCGACGGGTTTGGAATTAATATTTTACTGCTATATATTTCTTCTGTTCTTTAATAAGTGTAATTTTAACTCTCATTTTTTTGTTCTCAAATAAGTGTCATTTTACAAATTTCAATGCAAAAAGTCTAAAAGCTTTCAATTTTAGCCTCCATTCTATTTATTTATGTAATGTTATTTAAAAGAAGAGATATAAAATTATGATTATAAATATGAATAAATAGGATAATTTAGATAAGAGGGTGAGTACTTATCAAAATTGTGATTATTCGCTTGTCTTTTATTTTGGCATATTTAGAAATTAATGACTGTTTCTCACCGCCACTTCCGGGTCACTGGTGATAACGAAATTTGAGATTAAAATTCGCAGTAGTTAAAGTGCTAGTACAACAGACCACTAATATTTGTGCGGATGTGAGTGCGGGACAAAATACATCGTCAACCATAAGGAGGAGTGGTTCTCCCCTCATTTCGCACACATAATTAACCTTTTGCCTTCCAAGATGCAGTATTTAAACAAAACCTTAAACGAGTTTATAAAGGCACCTCGAAGTTTGTAGCTGTTTTGCAAACACATTCACACTTGGTTCGAGCGGTGCCAAGAGGGTCTGAACCCCAGGGAAGAAAGGGTTCGACCCAGAAAAATTAAAAACAGAAAAAATTTGAAAAAAAAAATAAAAATAAAAAATTCATCGACCGTTCCAAGATGGAGGGACAAATTTCCAAAATGTTTCTCGTGCTTTTGTTTACAGTTTCAATAATGGCACCCACCAGAATCACGGGCCAGAGTCCCACAAGTGACGATGATGCAGTGTACTGGCAACAGCGAGCAGAGGAAGCTTGGGACAACACGTTGAAGGCTTATGACCCAAATCCAGAAAGTATCACCAAAGCCTTTAATACGCATGCAAACAAGTGAGTTTCAAAATGTTTTTAAGTATATATTTCATGCATGCATGCGTTTATGCGTTTATATTAATTATTAATTGTGTGGTTGGGTTGCACTTGCAGTGCTTTAAATGATTTCTTGAGCGATAAGGCGGCGGCGAACAGCACGAGGAGGGACCTCAGAGGTAAAGCACATGGAGGAGAATGCATGGTTACCAACCCAATCGACAGATGCTGGAGATGCAACCAGAATTGGGCCGATAACAGAAAGAGGCTCGCAGATTGCGCCCTTGGTTTTGGCCACAACACTATTGGTGGAAAGAATGGTGAATTCTACGTTGTCACAGACCCTTCGGACGACAGTCTCTTGGATCCAAAACCCGGAACCCTTCGCCACGCTGTGATCCAAAAGGAGCCACTTTGGATCATATTTCAACGAAACATGCTAATTAAACTACAACAGGAGTTGATCATGCAAGGTGACAAGACCATTGATGGTCGCGGTGCCGAGGTTCATATTGCTTATGGCGCTGGAATCACCGTCCAGTTTATTAAAAACGTGATCATCCACGGTCTTCACATCCACGATATCCAAACGGGTGGTGGTGGAATGATTAGGGACTCAGTGGATCATTTCGGGATCAGGACAAAGAGCGACGGAGATGGGATTTCCATCTTTGGATCCAGCAACGTTTGGGTTGATCACGTATCCATGTGGAAGTGTTCCGACGGTTTAATCGATGCCGTTGAAGGTTCCACCGCAATCACCATTTCAAACAGCCATTTCACTGATCACAATGAGGTCATGTTGTTTGGTGCCAGCGACAGTCAATCAAAGGATGCCGCGATGCAAATCACAGTTGCCTTTAACCATTTTGGCAAGAGATTGGTACAGAGAATGCCCAGATGCCGATGGGGATACATCCATGTGGTCAATAACGATTACACTCACTGGGAAATGTATGCCATTGGTGGTAGCCAACATCCCATCATTATCAGCCAGGGCAACCGTTTCATTGCTCCTCCTAACATCTTCGCCAAGGAGGTACGTAATCACCTAATTAAACTAAACAAATATTCTAATGAATATATATATATATATATGTGTGTGTGTGTGTGTGTGTGTTAATTAATCGTGTTTGTAATTTGAATTGAATGAATAGGTGACGAAGAGGGATTATGCTCCTGAATCGGTATGGAACCAATGGACATGGAGATCAGAAGGAGATCTTTACATGAACGGAGCATTTTTTGTTCAATCGGGAGATCCGAATTTTGACAATAAGCATCCTCAATTGTACGACGGCATTTCACCGGCGGATAGTTCACAGGTGACTTGGATAACGAGGTTTGCAGGTTCACTTAAATGCATAGTCGGAAGCCAATGTTAGAAATTAATGTTTTTGGTTGGAGTGGTCAAGACAGCAGCACGCTCGCTCATAAACTCACGAGAAACTTAAGAATAATGAGCATTTTTTTTTATTTTTTATTTTACGTAATTTTACTTTTTCCATTTGTTGGGCTTGATCGGATAATGCAAATTAATGCTAAATATTTAGCATTTTTTTGTCATTAATTTGGACATGTAATGTAAGAAGATAGGGCATTCGATTTTTCCTTTTCATTTTTATTTTTTTGGTTTAATTGGCAGAGAGAATGCCCTTTTATTTTTGTAGATGTGAATATTCTTGTATGCAAAAACATAAAAAATATATAAATAAAGGAAGTTGTATTTTCTTGTTTTATTTCTCTGGTTAAAAAATATAATAATATTTTAGACCTTCTGAAAAGCATGCATTTTAAATTACTACTCTTGGACCACATTAATTACAAAAGCAATGAATTGGGAGATGCCGATATAATTTCTGATTGGCTAAGAAATGTAATAAATATCATTTGATTAATTGTAATGAGTAAACCAAGTGATTTTTTTCCCCTCTTAAATCTTTTCTCCTTATTCTTTCTAAATCTCATATTTCATTAGTTTCATAATAAACTTGCTTGGTAGTAGTTACTAGGGGCTTTTACCAAAATAGGGTAATTTTTATAAAAAATTACATGAATATTGTTGATTTCAAAATCTTTCCAAGAATAGAGAAAGTGAGGATGCCAACCTCGACTCCCAAAATTGGTATTTCAAAATTGACCAAATAGGTTTGTCTTATTTATAGATTAACCCCAGAACTTTTAAATAAGGTTCATATAAAAACTATATTTCATTAAAGAATATAATTTCGCAGTGATCCCTTCGAGGCTAAGTATAACCTAGTTGGGAATTAAATTAAACAAGAGGGCGTCAACTCAAGTCCAAGAATATGTACCAAAAAGAAAAGACTCTATCTGGTTAATGGTGTTTTAGCGGTATGTTTTACAAATTTGTTTTATTCATTTTTTCTATTAAAAATTTCAAAATAAAAAACAATATTTTTGCAATAATTATTTTGCTTCAATATTTTTTATAAAAAAAATTTAAATTTTAAATTCAAAATTTTTAATAATTAATAATTCTTTTAACATAATTGTCAACTAAAATAAAATCATAAAATAATAATTTAAACTTAAAATATTTTTTAATAAAGAATTCTTCAATTTAAATTCTAACAAAATAAAAAACCTCCTCCAAACGAGTACTAAATAATTAACACTAACGGAGTTGCTATGTTTAACACGAGCAACTAATCCAATCGATCACACGTTGAGGTCGTACGTACAGTAGATTTTCTATCTATCTGGAATTAATTTGAGCAGATTGTTGAAATTTGTCAAAATGATCACACTAAATAAAACAATTAATGTAACGTATAGATAAATTAACAACTGGGACGAGATTAAGAACTACTTCAGACCTTTCTTCTAGTGATTGTCATGCGATTTGTAAAATTTTAATGCTAAATGATTTGGTTTCAAACTCCATTAATGAATTAAGAAGAACAAAAAATGTAAACAAGAGACTATCATATCCACACTGCTAAATGGTATAAAATCGGAATTTAATGGGTAACGTACAAACTGTTATTACCTGAATAAACTATTTATTTTCTCCCGTATTTTAAAAGCTAATTCTATTTGAAATTAATGATCCAAAAATCAAATGTTCTCTCTCTATTGGTCCAATTTAAAATCCATAAAAATTAAATGAGAAACTAAAAGAAAATGGTGGCTTATTCTCCTGTGTGACTGAAACTTGCAAATGAATTTCACTTTAGTATATAAAACATAAAAAATTAGTGTATTATCAAATATTAAATATAAAAAAAATTAACGTATACAACTATGTATGACGGTATCACAATAGTTTTTGCAAAAAAAATGTTTATTAATTGATATATATACTAGTAAATTCACAAGAATTCCATTTATTATTACGTGCGACATCAAAATGAAGAGTGATCATTTGATGGAAATAATCACTTAATTTGATAAAACTCTTAAAAAAAAAAAGAAGAAGTTGAGGCGTCCCAAGAAGTTCGTAAGAGGAGGGAGCATTCTCCGCAAAATCTCTCGTTTGGAATGTATGTATGGTGGCCGCATCACAAGGATTAAACTGAGAGGTAAAGAATTGTTGACTGATGAATGAAACTACTAGTAGTGATAATTAGCATTGGCACGCCATGTTTTACGCTCCTCACTTTAAGAGTTTTCTTGTAATATTTAAGGACGTACCCTGTTTGTAACTTAGAACAGAATAGTAGTGGTGGTGAGTTTGAATTTTCTGGCTGGTCTACGTCTACCCTGCTCTGATCACCCAGAGCACAAAGGGTTTCGAACTTAGACCATTGCCATACTCATCAAACCTCACCAAAATGGAGGCACCAAAACCCAATTGGTTTTTTCTCTTCTTGTTTGTTTTGGTTTCAATCATCCCCACCCTCACTGCCAATGTTGCCGAATGGGATGAATATTGGACTAAGAAGCGTGATGATGCATTAAAACGGAACCAAAGTTTTTCCAATGAAACTATTGAATACTCTCTTCTAGACAACAAGTGGGTAGATTTCATTTATTTTTACCATTCTTTCTTACTATTCAGTTTTTTTTAATGTTTTTATATACGTGTATCTTGAATGCACAGGGCATCACAGGCGCTTAACAGTGGCCAATTCGTCAACGAGACGAGCAGGAGGGAGCTAAGGGGGAAGGGACAAAAGGGCCCATGCGTGGCCAGTAACGCTATTGACCGCTGCTGGAGATGCGACCCCAACTGGGCTAAAAAACGACAGAGGCTCGCAGATTGTGCCCAAGGTTTCGGGCGCTTTGCCAAGGGTGGCAAAGGTGGTAAATACTACGTTGTCACTGATCCCTCGGATAACGATTGGCAAAATCCAAGACCTGGGACTCTCCGCCATGCAGTCATCCAGAAAGAACCGCTGTGGATTATTTTTGCCACCAATATGGACATTAAGCTTTCAAAGGAGTTGATCATGCAGAGTGACAAGACGATTGATGGGCGTGGTGTAAGTGTGCATATCGCTTATGGCTCCGGTATCACCATCCAATTTGTGCACAATATTATCATTACTAATATTCATATCCACAACATCTTTACAAACTCGGGTGGCATGATCAGAGATTCAGTGGACCATATTGGCTTAAGGACTGCTAATGAAGGGGATGGAATTAGCATCTTTGGATCTAGGGATATTTGGCTTGATCATCTATCCATGTCTAAATGCTCCGATGGCCTTATCGACGCAGTCCAAGCATCAACAGGGATCACTATTTCAAATTGCCACTTCACCGATCACGACAAGGTAAAATCAATATATGTTACAAAAACTAAACTAAACTAATTAGAGAGTAGATCAATATTGGAATTAACAAGTGATTGAAAAAAATGAAAACTTGCAGGTGTTGCTGTTTGGTGCCAGCGACATGACACAAGTGGATAAGGATATGAAGGTGACAGTTGCATTTAACCATTTTGGTAAGAGATTGGTGCAAAGAATGCCAAGATGCCGATCAGGGTTCTTCCACTTGGTCAACAATGACTACACCCACTGGGAAATGTATGCAATTGGTGGAAGCCATGATGCAACAATTATAAGCCAGGGTAACCGATTCATTGCTCCGCC
The DNA here is from genome assembly GCA_016586305.1 of Ophiorrhiza pumila. NCBI lineage: Eukaryota > Viridiplantae > Streptophyta > Magnoliopsida > Gentianales > Rubiaceae > Ophiorrhiza > Ophiorrhiza pumila. The sequence continues at coordinate 2,096,946 of BLIW01000007.1, forward strand.
TGCTTTCCCCTTTTCAAACGAGGTACGTGCATGTCATGTAACTCACGTATGGTCAAGGCTATTACGATATAACACACTTCTATTTTCGATTTTCTTTTTTATCTATGCTCTGCTCCCAAATCTTTTGAAAATAAAAAAAGTAGAGGGATTAATCGAGTTGGGCTGGTGGTACAGGTTACTCATAGGGATGCCCCCTTTAATGTGTGGAAAACTTGGACGTGGGTATCGGATGGAGATATGTTCTTGAATGGAGCTAGATTTGTACCATCTGGAAATCCAAATGGAGCCAAGATATTCGCCGCTCTTGAATTGATCAAACCAGCTCCTGCAACACAAGTTTCTGTCTTGACACGATACGCAGGCTTTCTTGCTTGCGTGGTTGGAAAGCCTTGTTAAATATGGCATGGAAATCTTCAATCTGGATTTCAATTTCATGAAGCCGCCGCTGTGTTTTTTCACGATGAAAGAGTGTGTCATCTGCGGCTGCTATGATGGTGTGGGCATCCATTTTGACAAATCGAAACATCAATCATAGTGGAAGTGGAAAAATTGTCTTAAAATGTAACAAAAAAAAAAGTGCAAAGATTACGCACAGAGTTACACAAATGAATTAAACGATACGTAATTCACAGCGATTGATGTGGTGCCATGTAAGCAAATGATTGTAGCATAAACCATGTTTTGTCAATTTTGATGACGGGCCTGTTCATGAGATGAGAGGTGTAAAGATATCAGTAGTGCATTGTTGTTTTCTCGTTTGTATTTACTGTTTTTGCAATGTAAAGGAAAGAAATTGATCTTGATTGAAGTAACATTGGAAATTTGGAAGGGATAGCCCCTAAACCGATGTTATCATTGCGCAGAACCCCTCCGTTGAGAAAACACAGTTTGTTTTTGTCTACAGCTGCATTAGCACATCCGACGTCTTATATGGCTACTTTTGTCTTTGATTTCGCAAAAAATGCCTAATTCAAAACACCGTAGTTACAAAAAAAAAAAAAAAAAAAAAAAAAAAAAAAAAAAAAAAAACACCCTAGTTTAATTTTTGATTGGATTATTTCTCCATTGGAGCATATAATTGTTTTTATGACTTTAACGTTGGTATTCAAAGCTGCTGAAATTTTCCCTATAATATTCCGAAAAGTAACAAACCACACGACTGTAAAGTGTAAAGAAGTAAAGTGCTTATATCAACTGCAGATCTTGTCCTACAACTTTAGGTAGTAAACTCATAGGAACATGCAAAAGGCCGAGTGAACAGATACCAGCCAAATCTCTCACAAATCACAATCTACAGCAAAGAAAAAGATAATGAATGGTCAAAAATCATAGTCCTATTGGATTGGAAAACGATGCCCAGGGAAGGGAAGGGAAGGCAAAGTTCCTTCTACCCACTAATAAGGAAAGAGAGGATATTCACCTGGATCACTGATACTAACTTGACTATATTCCCGAAATATAAGGAATCTAGAGTATCCTTTTACTTATTTCACCAGCATGGACTTCCACATAACTAACATTGAAACCACAATGTCAAAAGCTCATATTAGAAAGCTGGTGAAATGAATACTTTAACGGCTATACATCGGGCAAAAGACAAAGGTCTAGACCTCCGTACTTAACAGAAGTTGACATTTATATAGATTACTACGCAAATGTGGAAAACAACATCTCCTACACTTCACGATCTAGCATTTTGATGTATCATACGTAGGGACTTGAAGCATAGATCTATGCACTGTCAGATTCATTGCCTGAATCAACGATTGTAATTTGTGGGTTCTTGTAGCCACTGATCTCATCATTGTAACGTTTCTTGTCTGCACGAGCCTTGGCTTCATAAGGTGCTTTTTCCTCAGCTTTAAATCAAACAGAAAAGAATTAGCACAAACACGTGTATCACAATATCACTACTGGGCTACTATCTCAAATGGACACACCTGACATCTTATTCCATCTATCTCCAAGAACCTTCCCCACATCAGTGAAAGATATCCCGGGATTACTTTTCTTCACATTCTGCAGAAAGAAAACAGGATCAGCAACCAAATTTCCATCATACACGTGCAGAAAAGGGAAGTATACTAAGTCTAAACCAAAAAAGAGAAATGCCACACAGACACCAATAGAGCACATAAGCTCAAACAAACATCAAGTACATCCACAAGGTTGGTACATAATCAAAGAACGATTTGGGCTAAAAGGAATTTAAATCAATATGCAAAGATCGATATCTACAATCAAGCAAAGAGAAGCCCAAAGTGCCAATCAAATATTTATATGGTAAAGCACTGTGCCCATGAAAAGAGGACATTGCTCAAGTTCCAATATCCAACTAAAAACACCAAGAGGAACAAGTCAAAGAGCAACATGGATCTACATCCTACACCAGTCAGCACAAACCAAGAAACACCAAAGTGCACTCACTGCAGCACACATAGAATTCACTTAAAAAAATGAACACATGGTCATCAGTTTGATGCATGAAATCCATCAAACAGTTGAACATATTGCCAAACAACAGTCCAGCAGGAAGGTACAATATTAAACTAATCATCCAACATACTGACCTCTCTTTCAGTCTGTGAGAAGTACATAAAAGCACTCATTGCTCTCTTTGGAGCATTGGGATCCTTTTTCTTCTTTTGTTTCTTCTTCTTATTATCATCATCACCATCTTTGGTTTTTTTCCTACTCACAGATGACTTTGAAGCAGAGGGCTCCTTTTTGAGTTTCTTTTTTGCAGGTACCTAGTGACATGATTCACAGATGTGAGCTTTATCGGGTAATGATGAATTCAATATCCCCACCTGTAAAACCTTCCAAAAATTACATACAAAAAATACAGAAGGCAGTGAAAAGGAATTATCACCTCCTCATCCCCACTATCACTGCCATCAGATCCTCCTTCACCAGAATCATCAGTAGGGGAGCCTTCATCATCTTTGTCAAGAACAAAATCCTCATCCTACAAAAGGAAATCGACAGGAGATCGAACATTAATCACTGTTCATTAATCTATCATCCAGGAAGCTCCACGTAAAAACTGCTAATCCTTTTCTACACTTTCATTTGATACTATTTAACACAAAAAATATTATATATGCCGCCCATGGTTTCTGAAGTTGCTAACTGCCACTTCTCTTGAGACTTCTACCTACTACACACTATAAAATTGAAAACGCAAAGACAAAGGTAACCAACAAACTTCAAAAGTAAGGACTGGGAATAACAAGTTGAAAAATTAGTAATATTAAGGGGTTAAATGAAGATTTCTCTACAGAGAGGACAATCAGCTACATAAAAAAAAGCTCTTACTTGGAATGAAAAATGTACAGATGTAAGACATGAAAGCCCAAAAGATTGATGCAATGCAAAATTTAGACCTTGAAGTTCTGTCGAGAGAGTGGCAACATTATGCATTAAATCCAACATACCTCTTCATCACTTTCATCTCCACCAGTTTCATTCTTTATACGCTCAAGATGTGGGTCAACAGCATCATCATCATCATCCTGCAAAACAGCTGCAACACCATCTGTTTTCTGAATATCTCCAAGGTTCATGATCTTCAGCCCCTTTGAACTATAACAATAAATCAATAATTTCAGAAAGTGTACTATTGTCAGCGTCTAAAAAGTAAAATTTTCAGAAGACTTGTACTAACCTGATGAAGTCAAAAAGATTATGGTACTCATTTCTTTGAATGTTCCGGAAAAGATGCTCTTGCTCAGTCTTAAGTCTGATGAGAAGATCAAAGTAATGCATGTTCGAACCTCCAGCAGCATGCCTCTGAAACTCCAAATAATCGATCTACAAAGAGAATAAATAGGTCAAACTTGTTGCCTAAACAATGAAAACTTCCGCATTCTAACCAATTAAAAGAACTACAAAACCCTTCTGCATAATGCAAAGATGTAATGCTGTACCTCTTCGTGAAGAATAAGGGTGGGTGGCTTGGGTAAAAAGAAAAAGCTCTTTTCAAGAGGATAAAGAACTCCATCTTCAGCTTTCAATGATGACTTCACAGCATAACCATCCTGACAGCTGCGGAACTTCCCAGGTCTAGTGACTTTAGCACCAGACAAGCCACGAAGAATCATTGTGAAGACCTCATGAATTAGCCCCTGAAGCTCAAAGAGAAATATAAACAACTCTGCCTAAACTATGCCTGAGTAAAATTTATGTTTAAACAAAGCGCAGGGTAATAAAGAGAATAAGTCATAAGAAAAGAGTGGTAGCCACAGTTTAATTACCTTATATGTTGGTTCTAGCTTATCCTTATACTTGGTAGTGAGAAGATCCTCACTCATAGACAGGGTGTTGTCAACGACATAATCTGTTTCAAACTACATCCCAACCACAATACAGATAACATAAGTAAATGAAACTTTTGTGTAAAACAAAGACATGGATGAGTTTTAGCAGCGATAATACCTGTAAAACAATATGTGGATACAAAGTTTGGCCCTTACGAATGGGTGGGTCAAGTGTGACAACCACAAAGGTAAATGGTTGATTGGACTGCATAACAAAATCAAAACCATGTTAATACCAAATAGGAATTCATAGAAGGGTTGGAGAACCATGCATTTTCTTTCAGAAGCACAATTAAAAGAAACTGCAGGCATAGACAAGTAAATGAACCAATAAACCACGTGACAACAGGTTATCATGCGCGTTTAGAAGAGTCTGCAAATGAATGTAGGAAAAGAACAAGCAAAAGATGCCAAACCTTGGGCAGCAAAAAAAGACGAACAACGCTGCTGTATTGAATTTTAAAATCATTTGCTTGCCCTTGGAGGCGCAAAAATGAAAGATGAAGTTCAACATTGTATCGACCCCTGAAAAATGGAAGGCTCTGAATTATTCCAAATCAAAGACCAACAAACATGAATAGAAAAATCAACAATGCCAAAATACCTTGGTGTAAGAATAGCAATCCCCTCAAATGTAACGACAGAGTCTTCACCTCCTGCTCCAACATCAGCCATTGACATGATTTTGTCACGAAAGACCTAATGGAAGTTCCAAGTACAATTCTTAAAAGTTGATAAAGGGGCACTAACAATTGTCCCAGTCAAGCAGAAAAAAGAACAGAGAAGAATTTATTACCTGAGCAGGAGGACGATTTTCATCACCAACAAATTGGGTGTTTGAGTTAGGTATGTGGAAACTGATTTCCATCAATGAATCTTTCTACACATTTTCAAGAAAGAATAGCAAACCCAGCAGGATACAGAATTAGCAATCTTTTCAACTTCACCACATAAGCAAAGAAGTCACAAATTGCAACTGCAATCATACCTCATTTGCCCCAGTAGTATCATCAACATGAAACTCCAACATGACATCATTTTTCCCTTGAAGCTGCGTTTGGGCAACATCGGCTAAAGAGACTTCAAATGCTTGCTTAGAACCAACGAGAAACGTAAGCATATTCCCTGGAAAGAAAGATCCAATAACACATTAAAGAAGTCAAGTCAGTAAGGTTGCTATCAGGCTAATTAGCATTATAGGTAAACAGAATGTCTCCATGATATGGTAAAAAATAAAACAAACAGTAAAAATAATACTCAATACATTGTACAACATGGAAATGAATGGACCATGAAAAAATAAGCATCTAGTCCATATAGTGGAAAGGGATGGAAAAAGAGAATGAGATTCATGAGAAAGAGCAACATTGAACCCATTCTAATATGCTATCCCCAACATGGCAGAAATTTCAAAAAAGAAACTATAAAACCATGGGATAACTCTCAAGGAGGAAAATGCAACAAGAACATGGAACAACAAACGAGAAACACCCAAAGCAAGCACACAAACCATCTAGATCAACTTCACCCCAATTCTTCCCACTAACAGAAAGCTGTTTCTCTTCTGGTGTTATTCCACAAGCGGTCTGGAAAAAAGTAGTCAGGCTAGTAACATCCTGCAAAGCAAGTATATGCAACAGAATATAAGAGGACAAACAATAAAGAACTAACACAAGATTTGTATAGAAAAATCATGCTTTCTTCTATTTGCACTAAGCACTTGTAACATATAGTAGACTAAGCTCTTCTCCGATAATGGAATACAAAGAGAGAGGATATAATAGAAAATAGTCATGTTCCATACAACCGACTAAATTGAGCACTGTATTCTTGAAAGACCCTTTACAATTCATGATTTTGCTGTTACCTGATCACGGAAACCAGTGAATTTGTAGAAGAGACCGTCTTTAATACGAACTCCAAGCTGATTAGTTCGAGGGACTTTCATCCAGGTAAGGCCAACCACATCAGACTTGTCCACTTCCACAGCCTTACCACCACCTTGTTTCTTCCATAGGATGCCCCCATTATGAACCCTCAGTTGCCCCGGATTCTGCATTTTACAACCAGCAAAATTATAATAAGATGGGGAAAGCGGCTAGGTCACGGCATATTTAGGTAAAGAAGATGGAGCAATACTTAGCTCGAATCCAAGGTTTTAGGTAAAATAATAAGCGAACAAACTAGTCAATCTTCTTTTCAATAAAAAAAAATCAATTGCCAAATTTTAAAGTTTTGATGATTTCTTTCCAGAAATTTGATGTTAAAATTCCACAAAAAGGAAAGACAATAAGAGGATTAAAGGCATGTAACTCTTGAAAACCCTAGAGATGTACACAGAATAAACACTGGAAATGAAAATTTCCCGATGGCGAATGAAAATATTAGCCCAATCCAGAACAAACACCACAAAAATGGGGAAAATCAGGTTCGAGGTCGCAAACTCACCGCCGACCTTGTTAGGGTTTCAAAAAGCGGTGAACAAAGCTAAAACGACAATCGAAAATTTCAGTCCGAATACAAAAGCATCGGGGTTTGAAACACTCAAAAAAGAATCTGAAACAAAAAGAGAAAATGGAAAAGATGAAAAAACAAACAAAAAGAGAGAAAGAACTCACAGTGCCTCCGCGACCTCCGAGAGAAATATTGTTGAACAAGTGGCCATCAGCCATAACTTAGTGTGTGTGTGTGTGTTTGAGAAAAATGAAAAAATAAAAATGGAGCGAAACGTAGAGGTGGGCGGGTTTATATAAGTCGGGAAACGGCAGTGGCGCCAGAATATCTACGTTCTTAAGATGGGCCGGGCTGCAGGCTGTCTAATCTATAACCCAGGGCAAGGTGAGCATGTGATTGACACGTGACTCGTTCTTAGGCTCTCGGCCTTTGGCGGTTATTATTATTATTTATATATATATATATATTTTTTTTTTCTTGCCTCTTAAAGAAGGCTAAGGCGAAGTGAAGGAGCGTCATGTGAGGTGGTGGGCTGCAGAGATGTACCTCTTCCAAGAATTTTTCCAGCTTTGTAGAGCAATGCAGATCCAACTGCAAGCGCAGCATGTGGCTTTGGCTAATAGGCCTTTAATAATTCGAGGTCTACCCGTATTGTATTCTCGGAAGATGCCAATGCAGTTGCGGATCCAGAAATCATAGTTTGGAGAGGTAAAATTAAGTAGTAAAAGTTATATTTTAATTTTGGAGGTGCAAAATTATAATTTTCTTAAGGATTTAATTGAATTTTCTAAAAAATTTTTAGGATCCTAATATAATTTTTCAAATCTCGAGGGCGGCCGCACCCCCTGCATCCGCCTCTGAACCCATGCCATGACTCGTATTGTATTTCTCCTCCCTTTTGTTCTTATGTATGCTCGGTGTAGCGGTTCCAGTCAGCTCCACACTAATAACCCAAATTTCACTATGGATAAGATTTAGAACTTATAGAATTTATGTAATAATTACTTCAAATAAAAATGAGATGCATGAATCATGATGCATAGTTTTAGCTTATAGAAAATCAGTATTTGTGCCAACTTTAATGTCACAAGAAATTGTTATTAAATTTCAAACTATTGACCCAATTACATAAGGAGTAAATGCTTCAATTTCTCAAAGCATCAACGTTACATATTGTTTTTTCTTTAACTCAAAAGTAAACAAGTTTGTATTACCACCGTTTGTTCCACGGGAAATACAAGAAGGAGATGGCAAAAGAGAGAAGACCAGTTTTGCAGCATTAAAAAAAATAAAAAAAATCTTCCACATATATAATAATACTAAAAAATGCAATAAGATTCAACACATGTCCAGTTATTTAAACTTAGAAATTGAATATAAAGCTTAATTGAAAGAATATAATATAAGTACAAATTGATTCCATAGGTAATATCGTCTTAAATTTGGAAGTGATTGGAGGAGACAAAAACAAATCAACCCAATTCCCTCCCCAGTTTAACACTTAATCATCCAACCACCAACAACATCAGACAGAATGGGATTGACTGGCTGTGAAATCCAAGAATTATATTGATGCTTGCTTTGCTTGTAAAATCATGCATGGCTCGATCTTTCACCATGCAAAATGGCACTCAAGAACTGCAGTGGCAAACTTGTGAAAGGGTGCAAATTTTGAATGCTACTGTACGTACTTGGTTAAACAAGTTTAGTAAATATTGTATGGGAGCATTTTAGCAGGTCCAAGCACTTCATAATGCAAACAGCAGATCCAAAATTCAAATTCCTCGGGCTGGCAAAGAGTAGGATGCATGACAAGACATTTTTGTCTTTAGTTGTCCTGAAAATTTTTGCCTTCATTGTTCTTATCGCCTTTGTTTTGTCTTTGTCAACAGCTATTTGTAAGACATAATAAGACACGATTATGTATATATGCATGAGATTGCATTCTCGAATGGGTAGAAAAGCAGAAGCAGCATAAGAACAAGTCTATAAGAAAAAAAAAAAAAAAGAGTTTACAAGAAAGAGCAAGAAATTAATATTGGAACAATGTCGACCGTGCATAAGAATGAAGGAAATCCCAGAAGACGAGGCGGCATGTGCATGGTGGATGGTGAAGCTCCTGAAGGGAGGTCTGTCAAGCGTCGAAGAAGAGATCAAGTTGCTGCAGCTGCTACTGTTGCCTGTCATGAAGTACAAGTACAACAGTTACAGCAAGAACAGATGGAGCAAGTTGATCTATCGGCCTCCTCCTCTCCAACTGCCGTGAAAAGGAGTTCGAGGTTTCGAGGCGTGAGCAGGCATAGATGGACAGGCCGATTTGAAGCACACTTGTGGGACAAACTTTCTTGGAACACAACCCAGAAGAAAAAAGGAAAACAAGGTACATACTTGATGCTTATACAAATTTTTACTATTACTTTTTAGCTCTCATTAATGGTGATATTTAACATTCAAACTTTTCTCAATTTAATTCTGCCAACCGCAATTCTGGAACGCCACAGTTTATCTAGGTGAGTTGTTCGACTTTCTGTATGAATTTGGAGTTGGAAGCCTACTCCTTTTGTTCCAACATTTTTTCAAAATCAGATTTTAGAATTAACTTTTTTTCGAAAATTATAGGGGCTTATGATGAAGAAGAAGCCGCAGCAAGAGCGTATGATTTAGCTGCGATCAAGTATTGGGGAACATCGACTTTCACTAATTTTCCGGTACAATCCCGAAAAGTTTTATGTAATAGTAGTATAATACCAGACTGGTATAGATACAAAACAGCGCCTTCACATTAACGCTGCCAACATTTTCTGCAGATAACTGATTACGACAAAGAAATTGAAATAATGCAGACAGTAACAAAAGAAGAGTACCTAGCCTCACTGAGAAGGTACATCAATCTCTCATTTTACCTCACAGAATTCGTTGATTTTGTTATCCATCTATGGATGACCGGGCGCCTTTTTTTTTTTTTTTCGGCTGCAGAAAGAGTAGTGGCTTTTCAAGAGGAGTATCCAAGTACAGGGGTGTTGCAAGGTACATTTTGCAGGACATGAAAATGAATCAATTACTCAGAAACTGTAGTGTTAAAAACTAAAACTTCTCGTTGTCGCACAGGCACCATCACAACGGAAGATGGGAAGCAAGAATTGGCAGAGTTTTCGGGAACAAGTACCTCTATCTAGGAACTTACAGTAAGTTACAGCCACCAAAACAACTCTGGTCAATAATATAATCAAATTTCTGGATCTTCATATGGTTCTGAAGTAAAATAGGTATGAAACAGTAACTGTATCTCAAACTCGAGCACAGGTACCCAAGAAGAAGCAGCAAGAGCATATGACATTGCTGCAATCGAATACAGAGGGATCAATGCTGTGACCAATTTCGACTTGAGCACTTATATCAGATGGTTGAAGCCAGAAGTAAACAATCCAGCTTCTGTTCAAGAATCAAAGCCAAGTGAAGATCCACAGACTCTTCCATCCCCCAATTGCTATGCAGGAAAGAACTCCCAATCCTTTTTCTTCCAATCATCCTTCAGCACAGGGGACTTCAATAAGGAAAAGGTAAGTGAAAGAAACTTACCTGTCGTTTCACGCAACAAGTCTTCCGCACCAACAGCACTCAGCCTTCTACTCCGCTCTTCAATTTTCCAAGAACTGGTTGAGAAAAACTCTACTGTAACAGAAGAAGAAAACTATGCAGCCAGCGGTAGAAACCTGTCCCAAGAGGTTAATGGTGAGTATTTGGCTGGGATGTTCGATGATGGAAATGGAAATGCCCCATTTTCCCTCTCCTCTGATGGTTATGAGATTGAATTGAGAGAACAATTCCACTTCAACTATGACTCTCTGGAGAATCAACTACAAGCCACACTATGATCAGGACCCCTAAAACTAGTTGATCAAACAATTAATTTGCTTGCTCCATAAAATAAGAACTCATCGAAAGGGATAGAAAGAAATAAAGAAACGGTAAGTTGTACAGATGTACCTTTCTTTATACATTACAAAGCTAATGTTAAGCCTGTCAAAAAGACACCTACATCGCCAGCAGTTACAGGCTTCTGCTTTAACCAAAGTGGCTTCCATACATGTTGTATGGAACTTAATATTATTATCTGATAGGTATGAGTTACAATAGTAAATGTGGTTAACACTGGGCCAGAATATTAATTACTACTGCACTACATGAGGCACAGAGTGGATCTTGTAACTTGCTAATGCCAACACCTCTTTCTTAGTGAGAGAGAAAAGGGAAACACTGATAGTAAGAGAAAAGGTATGGCATTTCAGAAGTAGTACGTTATTAGTAACCTCAATAAAAAGTTAACAAATGCCACCTCCAGTTAAGTTCAATATACAAGAATTACGAGTATGATCATCCCTTCCCAATACAGTAAAGGTCCATTTACAGTGGTGTATCTCCATTAAGAACTCACCTAATCCTGGTCTTGAATCATGCAAGCATATGAACAACTAATCTACATACTTATCAAGACGGAAACCACTATTTCAGTAAGTACGTATGCAAAGACACCATATGATTCCCTAATCACTATGGAGATTTACAATGTGCTCGCAAAAACGTAGAGAAGGATTACACTCAAATGTATACAGGATCCCAACCTAATGCATACATGTAGAGATACCTAAGCAAAATAATTTGATATCAGATGAAGATAAATCTCTAAAATTCCGAAGTGTCATACAGAAATATTAAGCAACAAAATAAAAGGGAAAGAATCGTCATTTTACTGAAAATGATTAAGTTCAAGTTCACAGCATGCACAAACGCTGCCCCCTCCCCTCCTCTTCCCCAACACACAAAAAAAAAAAAAAAAAAAAAAAAAAAAAAAAAAATCTGAAAAAGTCAAATGCTGTGCTCTATAGCAATTAACAAACATTCAACTTCCAGTTTACTTACTGTACCGATTAATCATAAAAAAATTGCAGGCAAACTAAATCATGTTCTGTTATATGCAAAAAGTGGAACACTGAATCATAATAAACATACAAACTTCAACTGACTAGGTAGAAGAAATTAAGACAGACTCGTCAGCACAAACCTAATGGCAAGATACAGTCTGGGTCACACCTTCATACCATACAACACAAAATGAAGATTTAACTATGGCGAACAGGAAATTGAAACCAAACCAAGCAAAAAGGTAACAGGGCCCATCACCGAAGCAACTCTATTTAAAAAACTTAACAGTGTACAGTTTAATTCTCTTACAGAAATACAGGCATCGTATCAGTTCAAAAGGACAAAAATCCAATGATTTGAAAATCTCAAAACTGTTTTCTCTTATTCTTAAACAGCACTTCTCTTCTTGCATAAACATAAATGAGAGTAAAGAAGACTCCAGCCGACATAGAAACAGACGTCCATGGAAATGGTGGGTCCTTGAAACAAGTAAGTGAAGCTTCCAAATCTTGAGATGCATGATAAACAAGTGAGTGGATGGCATATAAATCGTGATCGGAGGACCTCAAGTAGTATAAAGCCATCTCAAAATCAAAATGTGATAAAGCAGAAATTGCTTTGTCCAGCTTGTACTTGAATAGATTCCACCTTTGAATGAACTCAGTCTGCTGATTCTTCCTTAGAAGCTTTCCCTCCCCACCATGTGCAGAAATGGATTCCAGAACATCCACAGCACTAGCAATACTGTAATTAAATGCCGTCAAAAGCACATTTCTTCTAGCTGCATCCTTCTGTACAAAAGACAATGAAGAAACCTCGGAGAAGGGTCCAAATGGTGTATGTCCAACACTCCATGTATAATCCACCAGTGTACTATTATGCCTAGGACTCCATACCAAATGTGTGGGAGAAACACCCCACATACTCTGGAGAATGGAACCCAACAGTGGTCTCTCAAGCTCTCGAGTTTGTGTAAACACATGACGCCCATTGCAGCTGTAATCACTCACCGTCTGTGTATTCTTCGTCCTGACCGCAATAACCATATCCTTAAAGGCAATAGACTGGTGATATCGATCAAGTAACAAAATCGAGCTGACATCCAAATCAAAAACGTACACAGGAAGCACTCTACTAACAAAATCTTCCTCAGGAAAACCTGCCAACCTTCTAAACTCTTCAGTTGATTCAGAAATCGTCTGATGTAATCGCTTGGAGTCCAAGTACTCACTAACAATCAAAGTATAATTATCAAACAAGTACCTAGAAGTATATGAAGTAGTGGCCCTCCAAATGGCAAAAGAACAAATCGAGCACTCCGATATCTTCACCTCATAATTCTTAAAACTCAATCTCTGACCACTCAACAGCAACCCTTTGTCATTGATCTCGTCTGTAAAAGTTTTCTCTATCGATTTCCAATCTAACCCGTGAGTATCGGGAGAAGAACCATGTATAAGTATAAACTGAACTGTCAAAGAGTTCTCCAAGGGCACAGGGATTCTCAACGAGGGCACAAAAAGTACCTGATAAGCGCTCCAAACCAGCGATGCCAAGTCTGCTAGCAACGCCTTCTGAGACTTAGGCCGGCCGTGCATTGCCGCCATCGGGTGAAACTCACCTCTGGGCAAGACCCCATCTCCGGACAAAGCCGGACCATAGTCCACAGGGCCGGCACCCAAATCGATCCACAAGTAGCGATCTTTCCCTGTCCAGATAGAGCCCATACACTTGGTGACGCCAGGGGAGGGATCCCCGGGGGTGTAGCTATAGGCATAGGTCTTGGATTGAGAGCCCAAATGGAGAATGTAAAGATAAATTCCATCGACAGGCTTGTCCTTGTCGAAGTCTTGTTGTATGATTTGATCGATTAGGGAGTAAGGTACGGAAGTCAAAGGGTTTCGGAGGGAGGCCGTGGCACTGGAGAGGTGGGTTTTGAGAGCTTCGGAGAGGTGATTGGAGAGAGAGGAGGGGGAGAGAGAGACGTCGAGGTGGAGAGAATGAGAGAGGGAGAGTTGGTGGGAGGCGGAGGCGGAGGAGGAGGAGAAGGGTGTGATGACGTGGAAGTAATCGGAGGAGATGGCGGAGGTAAGAAAAGAGGAAAGGAGGGGTATGGAGGAGGAGGTGAAGGTGGGTCCCACTAGCTTGACGGTAATAGGGACGGAAACTTGGAGGGAAAGCAGGGAAGTAGGGGTAGGCGGGTTGAGATTGGAGGGAAGTGAGAGGGATCTCTTGAGTGAGTAGGGAAGTAAGAGAAAGGAGTCATTGGCGCCCTGTGTGTCAGACCGGTATTGCTGGCTTAGAAACGAATCTAAACCCAAGTAAGCAGCGGAGGTAGTAGTGGTGGTTGTGACGGTTAAACAGAGGAAGTGGAGGAGGAGTAGGAGGAGAATATCGGTGGTGGGACGCATCTCCGGGTGATTAGGGTTTGGGCAGGTGCGAAATGCAATTCAGAGTTTTAAAACTTTGTCCAAAGAGGACGACTCTCGACTTCGAAGGTTGCACTGTTGAAGCGCATATCTTACATTTCATATGAGCGTCTGATAATTGTTTTTTTTTTTTTTTTTTTTTTGGTGTGTGGGAGGAAAACAAAGTAAAAGATGGAATATTATTTTATTACGTAAGATAGGATTAATAGATAATAGCCAATTAAATAAGAGTAAGTGAATTTCATGTACACGTACGTAGTAGCACTGTAGCAGTATTTTTTTTGGTCCATAAATTTATATGAATAATAATAAAAAAGAGTAATGATTCGCTGTGAAATTATAATATAAAATAAAATAATGAATAATTTGTCAATGTGAAATGAAATAGTGTAGTATATATATGAAAAGATAAAATTGAATTTGACGTGTAACTTTTAAGTATCAATTTGTAAAAAAATTGATATTTGTTCTTTTAATTAGTTATTTCATTTTTGAAATTTAATTAATACCCTAATGATAAGTGAACAAGGATAAGTGATTATCCGTGTAATTTTTATAAAGTGATACATAAATATATGCAAATCGTACAAGAAATTCAAAACGTAAAATAAATAATAATTTTATTTTTTTATATATGTAACATGATTTCTTATATCATTTCAGTATACAACTTCACTATAACTTCACTATGTATCATTTTTCAATAACAAATTACATATCGAAGTAACTTAGAAAAACTGGAAATCCAATTCCATAACAAACTCTTAACTAGTTTGGCTTCGCAAGGAAGAAGTTTAACATTTTTAAGCAATTAATAGGCTTTAGTACAGTTAAAAATTCAAATCTTTCGCATCAGTATTGAGTAGACAGAATTTCCAGCAAAGAAAAAAAATCTCATTCTGATCCTGACCCTAAAATTATGTTCCTACAATTATATATAAATTGAGCTAAATCATCAAATGCTTATAAGGAGATTAAGAAGATTTCAAGTAATAACATGACAAGAAGAAGAGGGTAACAAATAGTATCTCATTTCAGCTTCATAATAGGACTAACGCTTGAAATTTCCGGTCTTAGTATTGTCAAATAAAGTGGAGAAAGTATGAGGGACGATAAAACTTCAACAAAAAAAAAAACTTATTATTGTCCCATTAACTACATGAATTACATCATTTTGTTATGAATTTATGATACACAAATTAAATTTAACATGTATCAGTATTAGCACTTGGTTCTGTCAAAGTCAAAGTATCATCCCAATACCCAATTAGGAAAATCTACAACTCAAATTAGCAACACATTAACATATATTCACCAATGAAGGTACACCAATATCAATTTTAAAGCCAGCTCCTTCAATATTGCTAAGCATTAGTCACTATTATTAGAGCACATAAAATCCATGCCTTGAATATGTAGTTCAAGTCTTCAAGCTCGTGCCGAATATATTATATATCTCCTAAAATCACTTTTCAATAGAATAATTGTACCCAAGGCATTAATAAACCATTTGAAACCCCCATCATCATCCCCTGTATTTTCTAAATATTTCCAGAAAAACAAAGATGAATAAGAACTTAAATTCATAATTCACACAAGCCAATCAGCCCACTTTATTTCAGGTCGGTTTCCCATACAGCCATACTATAAAATGAAAAATAACAAACAAAATAAAATAAAAAAAAAAGATGAAGAAAGAATTCAGTTTAATTTTCTCATTACAATGATTGTAACGACACTGTAATTTACTCGTATTGCTACGGTGTAATCAAAAAGTATCGGCGAAGGTTTTCTCAGAGCTCAGAGTAGAGTGAGCAGAGGCACCAGAACAATTTTGAGAAACGATAAAAAAAACTCCCCAATCAAAACCAGAAATATCTCACTAAAACATCCTCGTTGATTACAAAACATTAGTAGAACTAGTTTATAAAATCAAAAATTAAAGTAAATAGAACATTTTACTAGGCATAAAAAATCCTAGCCACAACAACTCCTTGATTTTCTGCAACTTTCATGATTGTCTCAGCGGATTATGGTTTGATGATGACAGAAAAATCTTTCTTGTACTCATAGTTAAGAACGATTACCGCTTTGATTTCTTTGGAATTGGTGACCAGTGTTTTGGTTAAAGGAATTTGCCAGGCGAACCCTTTTTATCTGCTTAGTTTAAATTATTTCGAACCACATAGTTGGGTTAAAGAGTAAAGACATGTTCGCCATTTTATATATTTTTATACATTAAATATATTCTACCTACTTCAACTCCCTTAAGAAATTTGTCAAATTAAAGAAAGAGGAATAATACACTGATTCACCAATTTTAATCTACAAAAAGAGACTTACACTTGCAAAATGTGGTGTGAACACTTGCAAAACTTATTTTATATGCAAATATATACATACACACACAAAAGAAGAGAATAACCATGTAAGCAAAATTAAGCCTCCCTAAACATCAGTTATAAACAAGAGAAAATAATTTAAAATATGTGTAGTGTATGAAAATTTGTATAATATATGTAATATATGAAAATATTTATAGTATATATATAATATGTATATAAAGGGTGTAGTATATGAAATATGCGTAGTATATGTAAAATATATATAGTGCATAAAAATGTGTACATAATGTATAAATGTGTATAAGATGTAAAAATGTGTAGGGTATAATATGAGAATATGTATAATATGTGTAGAATATTTGTAATGTATGTAAATATATATAATATGTAAAAATATATGGTATATTTAAATGACGCACGAGTAGTTTTACGTTATGTATCAACTTTGGCCCCTGAATTTATGTACAAATGATTCTTTGTTATTCTATTACATGAGCTCTAAATTTAGATATAAATGATAATTTGTTGGTAAATAAACGATTATAATGGCTAAAAAGATCATTTTCATTTCATCTTTCAACAAACTTTATAGAACCATACAACTGTAATAAATATTTAAAAGAGAAGAACAGTGACGCCAAGGCACACACATGCATAGGGTTGAAAAATAATGGATAAAACACACAATCATAATACAAGAAATCTGGGTTTACAAACTATACATTCCTTTGGCTTGGTAACACCAGTACGTACTCACTTTAGAGGAAAACATGTGAAATATGCATTCCAATCAAACAAATGTTATTTTGTTGAGTCCCTTTCACAAAACGGAATAAAGAAAGTCATAAGGCACCACCCATTCCGCAATTCTCAAACATTGAGATCTCATCTCCGCCAACCAGGCTGAAGCACCCTCTCTGAATTGCAAGCCAAAAACAAAAGAAGAGATTAGCAGGGAAAATGGTGGGGGGATATGATTCTGATTTCTCAATTAGAAAATATGCCTCAAAGATGAATTAATATAACCTTTCTGTCCAGAATTGGCCCAAGAGTTTTACCAGTCACTTCAGCTAGACCTATCATACTCATCTATCACTAAAATTTTGAATGATGCCCACAACTCAGTGTTTCAAGGAATATAAAAATTGATGTTCTTACCATCTCTAGAAGCTGACAGTGATTTCTTGCTTTTGCTTCCTCCTTTCTCATTTGCTTCTGTTGGCTTTTGCAACCTAGGTGACAAAGAGCTCAATTTGCCATTGGTTGAGGATGGCAGAGAATGACGCCGCGCATAAACATTTTCATCTCCGTCTTCACTTAACTTAACAGACCCCTGTGCTCTGAGTTTAGCTTTAGCGGATTCAGTCGCTGCCATATAACTTGGCAAGCTTGGTGTGTTCTGTGACACATTCTCAGGATATTCCTGCTTCGTGGGGAAAGATTTCTTCCGCCGGGTTTTCTGGTTTTCCTTACCAGTTTGGTCTTCCTTCATGCTTAATTCCTCCTCTACTGGTGCATTGATCTCAACTTTCACATCATTTTCAAGGGAATGCTGCTCCACAGCAGGAGAAGCAACATGGGCAGCTTCATCCACCATCAAGGGCACTGAAGGAGCTTCTGTTTCATCCACTTTGTCAACTATAGCAGCCAGATCACTCAGTTTCTCAGAAGGTTTAGCAATCACTGATTCAGAAGCATCAGAAGTTGTAACACTTGGAGCTTTTCTCGCATTTTGCTGAGGCTTCTCAAATTCTGCTTCTGATTTTTCAGAAACAATAGTTGATGCAGAAACTTTCCTCAAGTTACGCTTCACTTTCTCCAACTCATTTTGTGGCTGTTCTTGTTGTGCTTCAGCTTGAAGATTAACAGGTTTCCGTGCATTACGCCTAGGTTTCTCAGCTTCCAGGGAACTTAACATATTATAGTCACCATTAGCTACGGTAGCAACCTTCCTGAAAGTTCTCCTTGATTTTCCTGGCTCTGCCTCAATGGTTTGTCTGTTTGCCTGCTTTACTTGGGACTTACCATCAGGAATCTTTTTGGGTCGTGCAAGTGGTTGCCAAAAGCGAAGCAGTGACCACCTTTCAAGCCAATTCCATGCCGCATTTGGTTCAGCCACGTCATACTGAAGGCTAAGAGGCATAGCAGTCGGCAACGAGGCAAGAAGCTAAACAGAAAATAAAACCATCAGATAATGAGATCTCTAAGCAGAGGCACGACCAAGATAGGAATTATCTCCATCTTCAAATAAATAAATAAAAAAGAAAGAAAAGAATAGAAGGAGATGCAGAGAGAGATATTTGAATGTTTTTGGAGATTTATGCAAAATAGTATCAAAAACAGGCAATGGAAGGGATCAAGTAGACCTTACTTTGCCTTGCTTCAAGAAGGGCCATACCTGAAGATGGCAAACACTAAAACATGCATTCCTATCAGAATATGCACCCATTACGTTAAGCAGACAAGGAAAATCAATAATAAATGCTTCCATGTTGGCGATAGGAATCTACAAGCACTGGTTATCGAATTTCCATATCACAGACAGCCACTTAAACAAGGATACGACTATATCATACTTTTCCAAGAGAAATCATTCCAATATTTATTATAAGCAAATATAGTTCCTGTTATGCATTACTTTCTCAACCCTCTTCTCGACAATCAAAACTCAGCACACTCATATTCTATAATTTTTACATAAAGGACACATTCTCTGTGGCAAAACGAAGATGTAAATCTGACATAAAAATTCAATATAGTCAAATTAGTAAGGTGACAGGTAAAAAAATGTTCTCTACCTTTTTGGTAAATGCATTTGCTGCAAGCTTTTCTGATCTGGAAGCTGTATTAAATTCAAGCAAGTTCACGGGGGAAGAGACCTGCTGGAGCAAATAAGATTTACAAATAAGCGACAAAATACAATCAAACCTTATATCTTCTATTTAAAATAGTAAAGAGACCAGTAAACAAACAAGGAAAGAATAGAAAATTAGTTAGGAAATGAAGCTAGTTTAACATGTTGGAGTATTCAAACTTTTACGGATGATATACACCTCAAAATAATAGAGGCAAAAACATGCATGATAACTACAAAATCGTGTCTGTGGCTAAAGTTACCAGAAGGATCTTGCTACAGAAACTCAAAGCATGCTATTGACATGTTTGCAACAACTGAAGTCAGCTAATGTTAGGTGCACTAGGTGACTAGGGCAAAACAAAAGTCCTAATTGAAGGACCAATAAGGCATATTACACCAGCTGGACCTTGTCCCTAAAAAATTGTACGGAAAACATCCATCTGTATGAATTAACCTTCATACGAAAAAAAAAAAAGAAATTGCAATTAAGAGTAACCCAGCTATGCAGTTGGGAGCAGCCTCACTCCAAATTTCATTCGTTGTAAACAAAGATAATCAAGCCAAACAACACAATAAATGTTTTCCCCAATTTCAGGAGAGAGAGCTACAGTGGGTATACTACACATGGAGTTACCAGAATTTCATTCAGCCTGCAATTTTTGTGCAGTTCAAGCTCAGGGTTTAAAAGCCCGACCTTTCGCCCACGGACTAGTGCCTGAAACTTTACAATTGACTGCATACAACGCAAAGTAGCTACAGCTTGTCGTCTGACCAAGTGCCCACGAATAAGAGCTTGCAGCCTTATGATGCCCTTGAGAGCACGGAAAGCCCGACGAGCCTTCAATTACATGGTAAATAAGTACATGAAGAAATCATATTCAGGTAACAAGAAAACAAAATCTCAAAGTAAATCGTACAATGATTTCAAGCAACACAGCGCTACAACAAAGAGATAACAAAGTAAAAGAAGTGGAGCACTGTTCTTTCAATACTTATTTATAAAGCTAGACCATAATATGATTGCCAGCCAAAACGTTAAAAAAAGAGAAAATAGATTACTTTTGAAGTCCCAATGTTGAATTATACTTCTGCTAACAGCATGAGCCATTGAATGCACTGAGGTTGAAGTGAACACACATAACAAACACTCAGGAGTAACATATGGGACACTCTTTCCGCAGTCAATGAATTCCGAAGGAAGTTTCCTAACAAACTCATGGTTCAAAAAAGGAAGAGAATTGCAAATTCTACTTGCTGTTAAAGAAAAATAAGACCTGCTTCACTTGTTCCAAATAGCAATCATCCATAATATTTAAGCACGAGAAGGAATCAATTATTACCAAGTAGCCTCTAAAAGCAGCTTGTGCTTTTGTGGCAGCTTGCTCAAGGTTCTCCCTCTCTGCATTATCAGTAGGATTCAAACCTGTGGCATCAAGCAAATCCACACCTAGCTCTGCAGGGTCTACTTCACATTGTAAACCCACCGGCAAACACTTTTCTGGCTCCCCCTTATCGCCAAATTTATCAGTGGTCTGATATGATGCATCTGCGATCACTGGTGTGCTGACATCAAAATTTCCTGCTGCTGGCTCGGTAGTAGCCTTCTTCTCAATTCCAGCACCCTTCAGAAAGGATCACATGTCAAAAGCAACATGACTAATGGCAGCCATACTTGTATGAAATTTGTATTGAATAGGAAAAATGAGCTCTAGTAACAAAGACAAATAAATAATTAAAGCAAGTCAGAGAAGATTATATGGAAGTATTCATCCCCAATTACAAGAGCAGAAACATATAGACACGCCATAGACAATCTATGGAAAATAGTATAATCCATGTTATCAAAAGATGGACAAGATTTCAAAATACACCATGACCAAGGAGGACCAATTCCGGAGGCTTATATAGGCTTTCAGGATTTTAAGAAGCGGGAAGGATACATGAGCATTATATACAAAAGAAGCAAACAACAAAAGTTTACAGAAACTGAAGAGAAGCTCTCTTACTTTCGACAGGTTGGACTTGGAAGATTTCTTCCCAAAGAGCACAGTCTTGATCCATTTTCCAGGAGATTTCCCCATCACTGTCCGGTTAATATCAGGAAAAAAAAATTGAACTTCAATTCAGCCCCTGCAAACTCACCACCATTAACAAAGCTAATAAATAAAAGACAAAAAAAAAAAAAAATCCCATAATCAGCAATCATCTCATAACTAATTAGCATTATATCGGGAAAAACTGCAGGAAACCAACCAATGCTAGTTCCAAAAAGTTTAAGAGCTATCAGCACCGACAATCACCTCATTTGCATGTTATTAGTTGAACAAGAAGAAAGGCAAGTAGAAAACCATAATTGGGTCACATATCGACCTAAAGCCTAAAACTTATCAAGTCACAAAATAATTTTTGAACAAAAAATAACTCGATCAGAGAATGAATTCCCCGGAAAAAAGTAACAGTACTAAGCTAGAACCCTTTGAAATCCAGAAAAGAAATCGACCTAAATTCAACAAGATCTGCACTAAATTTAAGAAGAAATGCACAATCAAGAAAATCCAAACACCAAAAATGAAGACTGTTTTACGGCCAATGCAGCTCAGATCTGAGAAGCAAGCACCTGTGGAATGAGAGGGCCGTTTTACTGATTGGAAGATCCCAAAATTAGCATTCCTGAAATAAATATTAAAAATGTGAAGAATTCAGACGATGAAAGAACTGAAACACTCTTTTACTTACTATATTTCAACTTCACTAGCAGCATTACTATTTAGTTACATTTTGGTATGGTATCAGTACAGTAACAACAAAGGAAGAAGATTCCAAATGAAAGATTGATTGAGATGGAAGTAAAATCAAAAACTTCAGAAGACCCAAACCAGAAAAAAAAAAGAAAAAAAAAGAAAAATCTGCTCTGTGAGGACCATACCATGAATAGTAGCTCGGTCTGTACTCATGAGAAATGGACCCCCTCCACCGCTTTCACTTTCAAGTTTCAAGCTTCACCTCTCTCTCTCTCTCTCTCTCTCTCTCTCTCTCTCACACACACACAAAACACACAGTTGATGAGATGAAGTGCGTATATACTAATTAATACACACTTCGAATAGCTGTCTGCCTCTGTCTATACATTGTCGTTGTACAATGTACGCTTGTATTAAAATTTGAACCAAATTCAAAACGAGGTTTTTTTTTTTTTTTTTTTTAAAAAAAGAATTATTTCAGTTTGACCCTCCAAATTATAAAATTGCTTAATTTTGAGTTCACCGAGTTTTGATTTTATTTGAATTCTACCCGAATTTCACGAATGTAAAGCCTCAGAATTTTTTATTTTTAAAATCACCAAAAATTTAATAATACTAGAGGAAGAATAATAATATGAAAGTGAGTGTTTTTTTACTTTGATGCTTCCAATTTATGATCATACTACAAATGATTGGCGAGCTCAAATAGAAGTTAAAAAAATTAAGAGTAATAAAGAGCTCAATTTGATGGAGTACATTCCTATCATTTTCAGTGTCAAATTAAAATTAACAATTGAAAAAAGGTTTTTCCCAAAAATAAAAGAGTTGCAGAATGTTGTACTGAGCAAGGCCAGGAGTAGATGTAGATAACGATAAGGCTTGCAGAAAAGGCCAACAGAAGCACACGAACCAAAAAGGGTAAAGATGTAATTAGCTTTTCCTTTCGAGGAAAAACAACTTTCTTTTTCTTTGGCAATTGGGAGATTTATCTTATGTAGTTATAAATGTTGGTACGCAATAGTTATTAATAGCCATCCTACATATTATGGCATCAAAATGAAGGCCACATTTTCAAATAATTTTTTTTTTAAAGGAAAATTTGTACTTGTTTTGATCATCGAATTAGTAGTAGAATCAATGTGTGTTTATTTAACGTGTATTTATTTCTGAAAAAAACAAAAAGTGAACATTGGAAAATTTCCTAGAAAATTGTGATTTGGTGGCGTAGTAATAAAATATTAAAATGTAGGTGAGGGAAGGAAAGCTTGAATTTGCATCATGGAATAATAATGTTAGTATAAGGGGATGTATTGTATTTGAATTGCAGTATTTGGAAGGAAGGGTATAATGTGGTAGACAAGAGACAGGCTGGACCGCTGGAGGAGTTGGCGGTTGCTCCTTGTCAATACTCTTTGCTCACTTGGCCTTTCTTCGATCCACGTACTTTTAGTATCTTAATTTTAGGGGGGTGGGGGTGGGGGTTGGGGTGGCGTTGATTAGGTGTACCAGCCGAGCCAGCCTTCTTTTGTTGTTCAACAAGTACGCGGCCACAAAGGACCCACGCCATGGAGGAAGCCCAAGCCTAACCCCGTCGCCCACATTCTCAAATTATACAATTATTTTGTGCACAAATCATTATTCAATATTACTACCCGGAAAAAACAAAAACAAAATATTTGACGTTATTCTAATGGAATTCTCAACAAGTAATGAATATGATATCTTTGTAAATAAGATTACAAAACCATACTTATACAACACAAAATAAAAGTGATTAGTGCAATAATATAGAACGGGTGCATGGCTTAAGGTTTTAAAAAAAATTGTACCACCCGAAAGATCTCTATACCATATATCAGCCAAAAATAGTCAAAAACCTTCCATTCCCGAGTTCCAACATCTAGGAGCATAATCCAAAGTAAAAACAAATCTGACTGCTTTGTTTTAGTATCAACTTAAGCAAAAAAAAAAAAATAAAAAACAGGAATTCACGAAAACTTCTACCAGAGCTTAATCTCCAACACAGCTGCTGCTTTTCGTTGTTAGCATCTCCTTTTAAGTTTTAAGTTTTAACTGTGTGTCCGTTGGAGGGGATTTTCTTCGTCTTTATGTGATGGAACTGGAATATGTCAATGTAGATGTGATAAATGCATCAAAAGCCAAAACACATAAACAATTAAGAATTGACAAAGATAGAAGAAAGAGCCTCCGACAATAGACAACTGCCGAAATTAGTACTACAATTAGCCAGGGACTGGTTGCATTACTGTTTTGATTCATCAACTAACTTGCATTTCCTACTTTGGATTCTTTTAACATCCTATCCTAGCTTCTGCTTCTCATCATATGATGACCGGCTAGTTGTTCTAAATTTACCCAAAAAGTTCACTGCATACCCCCACTCAAACTTCATATCGAGTTCATACAGCTTCTTTTTTGTATTTATCAGATCTGAAGATTGGTCTTGGTCCACAAAATGCTAAATAAAAAATAACCATGGAACACAAGGCAAATCATTTCCTTGGTCTTGCCTATGTAGCCAAAGGTATTATGAACCAGCAATATCACACAAGCTTGACACTGAGAAGTGAAAGGACACTGATCTTATTCATCCAACAAATTTTCTTTTATAAGTCATAACATGGGGAAAACAAGCTTGTACTATATCACACCCAACAAATACAGGAAAGAACAATATGTACACAGACTTGCACACAACTAGCAATCATTTAAGACAATTGACATCTGGAGTCCCTACAAGCCAATACATCACATAAATTTGTGAATGGTTTGACTGCATCAATTATTAATGCAGTGACAACATTTTCTAAAGAAATATCAAGCTTAGCTCAGTGTTTGACAGTCTCCTACAATAACACCCTCGTGAGGAAGTATTTAGTCGGCTGTCCAGCTCTGTTCCACTATTTCTCGCACCTTCCTGTTGTATTCACGCTTATTCTCACTAAACAACCGTGCCGCTTCAGAGTTGGCAGGCGAGTTGGGATTTGGATCACAGAGCAGTGACTGCAATTTTAAGAAATGCACATGTTCATTGACAAATTTATCAAGATAAATGCATTTCTTTTGAAACACCAGCATGCCATGCAATTCAATGTGACGTGAAAATTCAACAGCATGACCAGGAAACCACCAATGCTACACATTAACACATAGCAGCAAATAAACTTTTATATTGCCATGCTTAAACCCAAAGGGAGAGAAGGAAAGTCAATTGCGAAACACCTAAAATAAGAAAGAAAGGCACTAACAAATACATACAAGTCACTCATGATATTGCCACTTAGATAGTCAAATGAGGAACAACAACAACTAAGCCTTTATCCCATTATGTGGAGTCGGCTACATGGATCATATTTTGCTATCGTATTCTATCATTACACATGTTTTCATTTATATTTAAGTATATCATATGTTTTTTTATGGTTCCTTTCCAATTCTTTTTAGATCTCCCCCTTCTGCTTTAATTTGAGTTAAACTTTTCTCTATTTTCAAGATAGCCAAACAAAGAAAAATTTACTAAATTTAAACACTCAACACCACACATTCGCATGTATAAACATGCTCCATAAAGTTGGAAGGAAAATAACCTATATAAAAAACAGAGGAAATTTTTTTCAAGTTTCTTCCTCTGTTCTTGATAATTATCCTTCTGTATTGGTTAATGATGTGCAGCACTCTTACCAAAGGTGAAAATCAAAGATGACAAGTAAAGGAAATTACCACCGCAACAACTTTCACATAAACCACTAATCACACCATTATTCTAACATCAACTGTTGAAGACTTCATTAACAAATGTTGCCATGAGATATAATCTTGCATATATATATTGGGGAAATAAAGTCAGGTTTCTAGCAAAAACCACTCATACCTGAATGGATGTAAGTATGGCAGCTACATCATAAATTGGACTCCACTGATTTTGTAGAATATCCAAGCAAATACTTCCATCAGCATAAACTGGTCAACAACAAAAATTGACACATAAGTGTAGCTTTTCAACACCCTTGTCCAGATATTATCTTGGTGCTAATACAAATATAGCATAAGACCAGTATTCTACAACTTTCATGATGTCTGAGGAGTGCAAATAATGTATATTATTTACTTACTGTTTGGGTGGAACATTCTTGAACTAAACCTCACTGTTGGAGGCTTATTTGGGTAATCCTCAGTAAATTGAAGTGTCAACCGAAACGTACCTGTAACAAAACAAGAAAGTCGAGTCAAATATACAACCAAAACAAGATGAAGATGTCAGTATGAACTCAAAATCAGGTACCAACAAGGGAAACTAAAGATCTAAGTCTTATCAAATAATGTTGTCCTCAACATGTTAAAATTAGTAAATGGTCAATCACTACAAGTGAATGGTATGCTAATGGTACACTTGGGAATGGAAAAATAAACATTTGCTACAGCCAACATTGAAAATCTAAAATGATGATGATAGGTCAGTTCTGAACATGCCAGCTATCGAATGGAAAAACATTCATCTGTTAGCCAAGAAAACATAAACCCCAACCCAGAGGTCTAAAGAGTCAGCACAATAGAATTTATAAGACTAAAGGAGATATGGTCATATGGAAGCCATCTTATAAATGAAGTCCTATTAATGCAAGCCAGAAAAAACTCCAAACTTGAATTGCAAAATTCTTTAGAACACACAAAATTAACACCAATTATGCATGCATCAATCCACACTTCATCAATGAGAAGGAGGAAATGCGAAAAACACAAGGCAGAATGCACTGACTAAAAGCATTCCTGGAAAAGAGAATCCAAAAATGAATGAAGAAAAAACAAGCAAGATAGCTGCGTGGCATTTGCAAATCTATGTAAACTGTGATAAACATAACCTTTACAGGTAAAAATAACTTACCACCATCCCAGGGAGTGTCATCGGGGCTGCATATCAAAACAAACAAGTTAGTGAATCACACTTAACCCTTATACCATCAATCCAAAGTTAACTAAAAGGTATAATCAAAGTGAAAACAATAATACCCAAATATAACAGCGTTCCAGAGCATAATATTGTTATCATAAGGAGCACCGCTGATGCCGGCAGGAGGATCATGCTGTAACCGTTTGAAATCCCTCATCAGTCTCTTCCTCGCCGGCGTCGACATCCTCCTATACACCTCCTAACAAATCAACAAAAAATTGAAAATTAAAACCGATAAAAAGTTTTAGCCACCAAAATCTGTAAACAAATCCAAAGAGAAAATTAATTACACACAGAAAAGTAATTTTTCGTACTAAGTCCAAACATCCTGATTAAACCCAAGAAGTTGAAAACCGAAACCCTAGATCCATGAACAACAGTCAAATCTCCAGTAAAATAAAATTTTATAAAACTCATCGATCTCTATCCAAAACTCCGGATTGTACATATAAACAAAGGTAAATTTAAAAAGTAAAGTAGACATGAGTAAGTCGATTAACACGTTCACGTGTATGAATGCTTACATACACATATATGAGAGAGAAATATATGATAATTACCGAATTGAGAAGATAAACGGAGTAAAGAACAATTGAGCGGAGGATGGATGATCGTCTGCTTCGGGCTTAGTTCCCTCTGGCAGTGTGGAAAGCGTCGGCCCTTATACGCAAGAATATGAGTTTTCGGGTTGGCGTCATATATAAGCTTGGTGAAATGGTGAGCCATGGTACAAGCGTGTTTACGTATTATAGTCTGTGTATACTAAATATTTGTATTTTTTTTTTTTATTACTGACGACTCATGTCATAATGTCATATTTACAAACCCGATCTTTTGAAATTCGGATTCTGGCTGCCAAATTTCGCGTAGGATCATTTTTTTTTTTTTGAGTAATTATTATTTGACATCTTTTTTGTTTTCTAATCTGTAAATTTTAAAATTGCTTATTTTGCATCTCCATTTAATCTTCTTTACATATACGTATAATTAACTCGTAAAAAATAGTCAATTTATCTGAATGAGTGAATCATCATGTGCCCAAAAAAATAATCAATTTATTATAATGTGAAGAAGTAACTAAATGACAAAATTTGTGTGGTTTTTTGGTATATAAATGACAAGTATGCATAAATTAAAATGTGAGTGATTAAATAAATCTTTCAACAAAATAAAAATGACATAAAGGTTATAAAAGGCCAGTAGTTTAATTTACACTCCATCATATCTTCTATCTAATATTTTTTTATCTTGTCATGTCGAACGCATCAAAAACCAAGTGATTTTATTAAAACCATGACTAAAATAATGTTGTAGGGTTCACTCGAATATGGGGTAAATTTTAATAATTGTGAATTTGATTTTGATAATATTTATCCTTTTAGTTGTAATTTTAATGAAATGAGCATTACATATAATAAAACATAGTAATTATAAAAAAAATAATCGGATATGAATTTACACACCTTGTTTGAGTGAACCATAGTTTTAATCTAAAACATGATCATAAAGTATAATTTTAGACAGAGGATCCCATTTACTTATTTGGAGGTTTTAATGACATAAAAAGAGCTTTGAATATTTTGTTTCATTCCCTCTTTTATTCTCTAATTCATTTTATAGATAACCGCTATGTGTGTTTAATTAAAACTTTATAAAGTGATTAGTGAATCCGTAAGAGATAACTGTTAGTTTGTTAAAAATACGTGTATCTATAATATGAACCACATAATATAATAGAAGTTCCATTGGGCATAAAAAGTGTGAAGGTGAGGGTAGGTTAGTGAAATTTAAACTGAATTATAATTCAACCCACAATTTTTTTAATACCAGTAATTAAGGCAAAATATACTTAAATTCGATAGATTTAATAGCAATATTTACCCCCTTGAATTTTTAATTTAAGAGTAACTAGTCTAATAAGTTGGCAGCAATTAATTAAATGATTAAACAAAATTGAATATTTAGTTTAAATACAATACAATGAAATGACAAGAGTAATTTTAAAATAAAAAAATACGTAAAAACTCTTGTG
The DNA here is from genome assembly GCA_016586305.1 of Ophiorrhiza pumila. Lineage (NCBI taxonomy): Eukaryota > Viridiplantae > Streptophyta > Magnoliopsida > Gentianales > Rubiaceae > Ophiorrhiza > Ophiorrhiza pumila. The sequence continues at coordinate 2,126,015 of BLIW01000007.1, forward strand.
AAACTGTCTTATATATGAGATATGATACGTGAATTATATTTTATACGTTAATACGCTAATTTTTTATACGTTATACGCTAATATTTGATACTTTATATGTTAATTTTTGTATACTTTATACACTATCTTTAATACTTTTTATGCTAATTTTTGATACTTTATACGCTAAAGTGAAATTCATTCGCAACTCTCGTATATCAGACAGTCTTACAAGAGAATGACTAAAAACTTATTAATTAGTATCGTATATGTGACCGTCTCGGATTGATTAGATGTTGCAAGTATTGGGCAATTCTAAAGGTTAAAATTATATTTTTATTGTTTTTCTATAATTTGAAAAGGTAAAGAAATGAATTGATGTAATTAAAACTTAAAGGGATTGGTGTGGTATGGAACAATAATATGGGGGTTTAATCTGTAATGTTTTATACCCTGCCAATTACACTGAAGGACAAGACTTTCAAGTGGCACTGGCCGTCTCAGCTTCACCCGCCCCCAACCCACGTCCGCATGCGCAGGCCATCGCACCCCAGACAAAAAATAAAAGAACTTTCACACCCATAGTCTCATACCTTAACAGATCAAAAGCTTCATCTGTGTCCTAATCTTTGCGCAACTTTTCTGATTATTATCGGTTGTATCCATAATCCATGCTTCAATGACGCATCTCCAAAACCCTAACTTAAACCCACCCGCTTCTTTACAGTGAATAAGCACTGAAAATGGGGTCTTTCAACAGAGTCTCAAAAACACTTAGATTTAAGTACGCTAAATTCTTTCATTTTGTATTCAGGGGCACAGCAAGCATATACCCAGTAGCCAATAGTAACAATATTAGATTAATTTCACCATATTGCCACCTGGGTTGGACTAAAAATGCTTCCTTTTGCTCAAATTCTTCTCGCCATTATCCCAAAAATAGCCCAGATGTTGACTTAAACCAGTACCCTTCGGATAAAATTCGTAATTTTTCCATTATTGCGCACGTTGATCATGGAAAGTCCACTTTAGCTGACAGGCTTTTGGAGCTCACTGGCACCATCACCAAAGGCCATGGTCAACCCCAGTATCTTGATAAGTTGCAGGTACTCTTTATCTATTTGCTGAATCGTTTTGGAGATTATTGTTATTTGCTAAATTCTCAACTTTGATACTTATTTTTCTGTTCATTGATGCATTGTCAAGGTGAGGTTACATTACGAACTGTTGTTGACAGCAGTATATTCAACTGATTTTATTATTGGGATGGAGAATAAAGGAAAGATATGCGCAGTCATGTATGTAGTTAGAAAAATACAATGATATTCTGAGACTGTCTTACTGGAAAACGATACAAGTTAATATAGTATGAGTGAGGTTTTATTAACATAATCTTTGAGACGATTGCTAGTTATGGAATTCTCGATGGTATGGTAAAGTCGTCTGCTTGAGATACTTGATACGAAGTTCATACTTTGATTTGATTCATATTATTATACCAGTATATTTGATTTCCTACTTTGCTTCCACATTTCTGACCTTTTCTTTTTCATAATTCTGATTCATGGTTCGGCCTTTTATGTGATAATATGTAACTTAGGTAGAGAGAGAACGAGGAATAACTGTTAAAGCACAGACGGCAACTATGTTCCACAAGCATAACTTCCTTGGCACGGATACGAACTTCTTACTGAATCTTATTGACACGCCTGGTCATGTGGATTTCAGCTATGAAGTTTCGAGATCTTTGGCAGCTTGCCAGGGTGCCCTTTTAGTGGTTGATGCGGCACAAGGGGTGCAAGCTCAAACTGTTGCAAACTTTTATTTAGCTTTTGAATCGAACTTGACAATAGTCCCTGTTATAAACAAAATTGATCAGCCAACTGCTGATCCAGATAGAGTCAAAGCGCAATTGAAATCGATGTTTGATCTTGATCCAAGTGATGCACTATTAACATCTGCAAAAACAGGACAAGGTTTGGAGAAGGTTCTTCCTGCAGTCATAGAGCGGATACCTCCTCCTCCCGGAAAAAGCAATTCTCCTTTACGTATGCTTCTGTTAGATTCTTATTATGATGAATACAGAGGAGTGATTTGCCATGTAGCAGTTGTTGATGGTTCTATCAGTAAGGGTGATAAGATTTCAGCTGCTGCAACTGGTCGATCCTACGAAATTTTGGATGTTGGTATAATGCATCCTGAACTCACCCCAACTGGAATCCTTTTAACTGGACAAGTTGGATATGTAGTCAGTGGCATGCGATCAACAAAAGAAGCTCGCGTTGGAGATACTCTTTATCGTTGTAGAAGCACTGTAGAACCCCTTCCTGGTACTTTATGATTTTCGTTATTATAAGAGTCTTATATTTGGAACCTACGAATATTAAAATTAAGTGATCGTATTCTGGCTCATGCTCATATTATGGATTCTAACTATTGTTTACCGTTTCTGTAAACGTAGTGTACCTTTTAATGATAATGTTGATGGATTCAAAGTTACACAGAAGGGAATTGTTGAACAATCTCATTATTATGGAGACGCCAACACATTCTGAAATTTGACCTACCATCATTAAGGATTAAAGTTACTTGTCAGTAGGTGAAAGATGAGTACTCTTGCAGTGTTGAGTTTTATGTACAAATGCCTCTAGACAGCTCTAGTCATTGTCTTAGGACAAGAAATTTGTGTTTCGCTTGTCCTTCTGAGCATTTTGTGTTTGCTATTTGAATCTTTTGAAGCTGGCTCTATATATATAGCAAAACCGCCTCCTAACTTCAGTATGTCTGTGTGCTTTCTGATATATTTGAAGGTTTCAAGCCAGCAAAACATATGGTATTTTCTGGCCTATATCCTGCTGATGGATCTGATTTTGATGCTCTTAATCATGCCATAGAGAGACTGACATGCAATGATGCCAGTGTTTCTGTTACGAAAGAAACTAGCTCAGCACTTGGCATGGGCTTTAGGTGGTGTACCTTCCTTCATGTATGCAAATTTGAAACTTCTTTTGTTTTTCTACCTGTCCTCTCATTGATTTTGTTATTTCTGCCTATAGGTGTGGTTTCTTGGGCTTACTTCACATGGATGTTTTTCATCAGAGGCTTGAACAGGTATTACTTTACCACTTTCATAATCTTCAGGAAATAAAAGTAACAGTAAATTCATGTTTGTTTGTACATTGCTGGCCAAAGATTTCATTTAGCCCTGTTGTTCTCTCCAAGTTCCAACTGTTTGTTTTGAAGCTTCCACAATTTAGCTTTTTTGAAAGCACTGATCCTTGAACGTATAGATTAGTTTTGCTTATTTCATTCCAAAATTGTAAAGGGAACAACTTTTGTCTGAAAGTTTGAAAGTGAGTCTACTTAAGTTGATCAATAGATTCGCCCAATTGGTTGATTAAATTTGGAAGAACAGCAGGAGCACTTATTTCTGCTTAAAAGACATGTGTTTGAGTTTTGAAGCATGATTGCTAGATTTTTTTTGGAACTCTGTTAAACAAAAGCTTTCTCTATGATTAAACAACTCACAATAACTTATTCCATGTCGTGTTTTATTATGCATGATAGGAACATGAAGCCCATGTCATTTCAACTGTTCCTACGGTACCTTATATCTTTGAGTACTCAGATGGAAGGTATGTGGAACATGTATTAAGAATATGTTGTGCACGCTTTATCCTCTGAGCTGTTTTGCATTATCTTTCAGCAAGTTAATAATCCAGAATCCTGCTTCATTGCCTTCGGATCCCAAGCATCGTTTGATAGCTTGCATGGAACCTACTGTGCTAGCTACCATTATTATCCCTAGTGAGTAAGCTCTCATACTTGACACGTGACCCAATTATTTGTATGTAGAGTTCAATCATTGTTCTTGTCCTTTTTTTTGCATGCCAGATGAAACATTGTTAGGCGTTGTCATTTACTTGAATCTCCCTTCCACTTGAAGGTATGTGGGGGCTGTGATAACTCTTTGCTCTGAGCGGCGAGGGGAGCAGTTGGAGTACTCATTTATCGATAGGTAAAGTTACACCTTTTCATAATATACCTATCACTCACCCGCTTTCTATGATATCCTTTCTTGTTTTCATTGGTTTGAACAGTCTCCATATTTGCTTGGAAAGAATGTGGATGTTAAACACAGTCATATCGAGAGTGCTTTAGCTTTCTTTTCTTCTGCTTAATAGTAGTTAATCATGACTCATCCCTATTTACTCTTTACAGTCAACGTGCTTTTATGAAGTATCGTTTACCTTTAAGAGAAATAGTCGTCGACTTTTACAACGAACTGAAGAGTATAACATCTGGGTATGCATCATTTGATTATGAGGATGCAGAGTAAGTGTTATTCCTTGCCATCCATCCCCTCGCTTGCTCTCTCTTACACATCGCACACGCTGCCAACAGTTGAAAGCACACGTGAATGCACAGACACTCTAAATGAGATATGAAGAGCATGGAAGTTCTTGTATTGATCTTCAGTTCACATTTAATTTTCTCAAAATGGGTTTTATTAACAGATACCAGGCCTCAGATTTGGTTAAACTTGATATTCTCCTAAATGGACAACCAGTTGATGCTATGGCAACTATCGTCCATAAATCGAAGGCACCACGTGTTGGTCGTGAACTTGTGGAGAAGCTGAAGCAATTCATCGACAGGTAATCTCGTTAAAGAAAATTCTTTAGTTTCCTCTGATTTTGGTGTTGGAACTCTCCCAGTTTTTAACCTTGACATCTCTCAATAGGCAAATGTTTGAGATAACGATACAAGCAGCTATTGGATCAAAGGTCATTGCCAGGGAGACGTAAGTTGTTTGATTGTTGATTTATGAAATCCTTTTTAGTTTCCAGTTATTTGAGGAATTGCTTCCCAATCTTGTGGGCATGGATTTCTTTGTTCAACTTTACTTTGGTTTTTAGGCTTTCGGCTATGAGGAAAAACGTTCTTGCCAAGTGTTACGGTGGTGATGTTACTAGAAAGAGGAAATTGTTAGAGAAACAAAAAGAAGGGAAGAAGCGAATGAAGCGTGTGGGCTCTGTTGATATTCCCCAGGAGGCTTTTCACGAGCTATTGAAGGTTGCATGAAGAAAAGAGAGAGAGCCCATCTTTCATATCATGGATCATTGATGCGACAACCTCGATTTTTTTTTGGTAAATTGTGGTCCATACCATTTTGTATGGTTTTTCAGGGCGTCATGTTTGATAGCGTCGTTTCCTGGATCTCTTTATTGGTTGCCCTCTATGTATGTCGGACATGTCCAAAAGATCAGTTTAAATATTCTTTGATCTGCTCTGTTCTTGGATAGTTTCTCTAAAATTCCCTATATTATTAAGAGTTCCGATTTTCTATATCATTTTGTGTATAAATGTGAATAAATGTGTTAATTATCTAAAGTTTAAAAATTAATCTAAAATTCCAAACAAATTGTTAGTGAATCTTAAAGAATAAATGATTGATTGTACGCATATTAATATCTTATAAATTGATACCTAATTTTTTTTTACTCTATTCGAGTGGTGCTTTTCAAAATCTTTTAAGGAGATGAGAAAAGCACGGCCGCCTTGGCACTTCGAATCAATTATTTTTTTAATCAGAACTGGATAATTTGCTACTTAATTAGATAGGAAAATCCTAAAATAAACTTAGGACAAATTAACAGCAGTAAACAATATGCAGTTTTGAGCCACAGCGGTTGGGTATATATATATATGCTAAATTTTTCAATAAGGTGATTAATTACTCCAAAACCATCCCATTGATTCGATCTCCATTCTCAGACGTGGTCGCGGAAGCAACAGCAACAGCAGCAGCAGCATTTGAGATGGAAAATGCAGGTTGAGGTTGTTGTTCCGTCAAGCTCACATGACTTTGTGGTGTTGAAGAAGATGCTGATGATTGGTTCAGAAAACTTGATGCACAACCCTTCCCATTAGCCCCGAGTGGCTTGGAAGAGGTGATCACCTTAGTTTTGTCATCCCACTTTAACTTGTTGCCCAAGCTTTCAAAATTATTTTTGTTAGCTTGGATTGAATTTGCACTTGCACTTGCACCTCCTCCTCCACCAACCATCGTTGTAATTGCAGCTGCTATCACCGACCTAAAACTAGGATCTGAGGTGATCGCTTTAGTTAAGGTTTCTGTCAAAGCCGCCTGTTGTGAGGGTGCTTGGTAATTCTTCTGTATGTATGGCTGGTAAAGATGTTCTTGGGATGTTCTTCCATGTTGTAAAGAAGAGCTCATTGCCTGGTTAATCTTGCCATAGGGTATTAATGCATTTGCACCATAATTGAGGTTACCATTACCCCAAACTGATGATAGTACGCTTGGTTGTGACGGTGCAAAGCTCAAACTTGTTGAAGTTAGTCTTGGGGTTGATTGAAAGCTTGTGGAGGAGAACATATTGAATTGATTTGATGAAGCGGATAGATTATTGGTGAGGTCCAAAGTGATAGTGGGAAATGGTGGTGAAGAAGAGTTGGGCAAGTAATATGATTGACTTTTTGAGGTATCCGCGGACAGGTTAGCGTTTAGGCCATGTAGGGGGCTATTTAAATCATTGGAGGCGGCTGCTGATGATCCAAGGCCCGGTCGAGAACTTGAAGAGCCGGATAAAAGCATGGAAGCCGCGGCGGACGTGGTTGAGGCCATGGCTGTGGCTGAAACTGGAAGCGGATGGTTATGCGTTCCTTCGTAGGTGGTAATCAATATGGACATGTCTTCAGCACATCTTTGCACCTGAGAGGGGATCAGAAACACCAAAATAAATAAATAAATTAGTGTAAAACAATTAAACAACTAATCAACATGGTGTGGTACTGTGGTATAGTATAGAATTAATGGAAGGAAGAAGGGCACAGTTACAGTTCTCCAAAATAATTCTGGCCATAATTTTTTTTTTTTAAATACTCACACACCCTCACATGCATCTTCCAAGATTAGAGATGCATACCCCAAGTTTTGAACTTTGGACTTGAAAGTTGGAGTTCATAAATAATTCTTGCCGTACCCCAAGTTTTGAACTCTGAACTTGAAAGTTGGAGTTCATAAATAATTCTTGCCGTAATTTTTTTTTTAAACACTCATGCACCCTTACATGCATCTTCCAAATCTAGAGATGCATACCTCAAGTTTCGAACTCTAGACTTGAATGTCGTAGTTCCTAAATAATTCCAGCCATAATTTTTTATTTTTTTTAAAACACTCACACACCCTCATATACATCCCTAAGTTTCGAACTCTTAATTTAGAGTTTGGAATACTAGCTCCCTAACCATAGTTGAAAGCTCTCATATGCCTTTTGCACAGACGATGATTAAGATTTGTTGCATACAATTAAGGTTATATTAGTTCATAATGAATCATCAAATCAATCATACATTTGCATGCTGAGAAACAAATAATTACCTGTTTCCTAACCGGGCATGAAGGAGCAACAGTGCAACGATAATATGCCCGAGGACAAGGGTTGCCCTTTGCAATCTTTTGTCCGTATTTCCTCCATTGGCATCCGTCATTCATCTGTGGTCGGGAGACCAAAATTAATTTCAGAAAGACATGACAAAAATGATTAATCTCCAATGGAATGTAGAAATGATATGTTCTTACAGTTGGGGTATCGCATCTTGCTCTAACAGAAACCCTAGCTCTCTTAACACTGGCTTGAGAAAGATCATCATCTCCACTCCTGATCGCTGGCTTCAAAACTTTACTCGGTGGCCAAGTTTCTCTTGAATCCTCCTCTTTTGGTTCTAATGCGCTAGTATTTTCAGGGCTTGGATTCATCTGGAGCTCCCTAGGATCAGCTTTAACCTCTTCCAAAGAATTGAAGTCTAGACCGAGCTTAAGATCACCTTCGGCCTTCTTCCAATGATATCGTTGGTCTTCTTTTGTCTTGATCATGAGGCTGCTGCTGCTAGCATTATCGTACTGTTTCTTTGGCTCACTCGGACTTCTTCCAAGGCAAAGAGATACAGCAAGTTCAGGTTCTTCAAGTACGATATCTTCATTTCCTGAGGGTGCATCATTGTCGTCATTCGTACACTTGTTAGCTTCTTCAGGTTCTGTCTGACAAATGTCAACAAAGCGCATTTGGAGGGACTGGTAGTCCTGCTCAATTTTCTCCAAAAGCATCTTTAGTCTGGCATTCTCTTCTCTAACTTCACTCATTTCTGCTCTTGCTGACTCCACTTCATCTTCCTATACATTATTAGTAACCAACTACTCCCTATTAAATTTATTTTGCTTCCAAACTTGGGAAAAAAAAAATTGATGTATAATTCCTTTTTCTCTGATTTAAAATATAGCATCGAAAGATTTTTTTTTCTTTCGGTATGTATGTAAATAATCTCTAATTGCAATAATTAGCACTCATGGACTCACATTTGAAGACGTAAAAATACATGCTTTCACACATCTATATATATGTAAACTTTAAAGGGCTTGATTATCAAGATTGGTATTTCCAATTGTTAATTGTTATTTTACTATCTTAGGGACAAACAAAATATTACTGTACAAGTCAATCAAACATCTTTGATAAACTTAATTTCTTCAAAAATATAATTTTCTGAATTTTTGTTGCAATTAAACTTTCTTAGTCAAATGAAATGGCAAAGCACAAGTAATTAATTGGATCCGGTTTCAGGCACTAATATGTGAGTTATATAGTCGTATGTATGTGAATTTCCTCTGTTCAAGCCATTGATATTATTGATCAAGATCCGGATGAACTGCGATAACCCTCAACCAGGGAAATCTTCAGCTTAACATGTATATATTCAGCTAATGATAATAAAAAATAAAGGGATCCATCATCCATGCCTATATAGGAGCACTCATCATCAACATATAAAACTCGCGCATGCAGGTGCAACTAGCTCTGAAATGTTTGACAGATGCATGGATGTTTACCTTGAAAGCTGCTTTACTGCATTCATCATGATCATGTGGCCCGACAGAATCGCTACTGATTTTATCTTCTACCATTGCTGTACCTCGATCCAGAAAGATGGATGGAGATATTCAGTCTTTCCCCACTCTCTATAGTTTACGCTAGCAAGCTGCAGAACTTCTCTGAATAAGTACTCCTCTTTTATCTTTGTATCTAGCTTGTACATCTCTTCTTCTTCTAAAATAGACTGCTGGGATTAATTCAAACCATTGTCCTGTATTTTATATCAATGAAATCCAAGTATTTCATCATCCTCACACACACACACACACACACACTAAAAATTGTCAACTGCCCGTATAGTTCATGGAGGTTTTTAATGTGCAGATCGCAACTGATAATATAAAAATAATGAAGCATAGTGTGTTAAAAAAAATGAATTAAAAGGAAGAATTCAACGTCAACGTTAATGACAGATAAGATATTCATTACATCAAAGTTGGAACGCAAAGTTCGGTAGTCAGAAAATATACTAAATAACACATTATGTGTGTCAAGTAAAAAAAAAAAAAAAAAAAAAACTAACTCTGCAACTAGTCAAGGTATCAAGGAAGTAAAGAACTTTTCAGAGTCTTGTGCTGGTTAATAGTATTAATTATAGTAAAAAAATCTAAATACTTAGAAATGATACCACTAGTTGTTCATTTCTTAAGTTCCAGTCAAAATAATAATAACAATATTATTATTCTCATTAACCTCTCGGAATTAATATATATAGATGGTGGTTTGCTCACTCTAGCTGTACAATATTGAAAAATATATTGTTATTTCGTGAGATTTTCCTATGACGACTTACAATTAATTTACAAATCAATACTTTCTATTTTTCCTTTCTTTGTATTATATGCAAGACATTTTCTGCTTGAATAGGGTTTCTCTTCCCTAATTCATGATTTGAATAGTTTTCAATACCAAGAAATTAAACCCTCTCAAGGAAATGCTCATTAAATCTTCAAATTATATATATTTATCCAACCCCTCGTAACAATTTTTAGCCAAAAAAAAAAAAAAAAAAAGAGTTTCTTTTTGAAAGTAGTGTAAGTTATTTTAGGGTCTTTTAATTTGACCTCGAGATTTCTTGGGATATGAGAACCATTTCTTGTGTGTCAAATGTTGTTTTGCTGAATCTTCTCCCTTTCATAGAGGGATTAGTGTAAAGAAGGAAGTAATGGCGTCCATGATGGGGTTTGAACTTGCAGAAATTATCTACGGGTCAATGTTAGAAAGAGTGTTAGTAATACGTTTGGTTAGGAAAATAAAAATCCACATTATTATTGTATTAAATTGATGACTATAGCAAGTATAACAACCCTTCCTTCTTTCTTTCTTTCTTTCTTTTTTTTTGGTAGGAAGAAAATAGTAGTCTTGATAGCCTATCTAGTTTTGTTTCTTTGTCTAGAGAAGTCTCTTTTCTTTCTTTTTTTTTTTAAATTTTTTTTTTTTAATTTTGAGGACACTTTGTAATAGTCAACTATTGCAGTAAAATTGTTTACTGGAAGCTGTGATTCTCAGCAGCAGACTTTGAATAATAAGTAAAATGAAGAGAATAGAGATGGATGGATGAATTGCAATTAATGTACATATATATATGAATTAATGTTGCATATACTTTCCTGCTATTATCTTATTTATATATATAGAGTTGATATGTTAATTAATGTGGCGGACGTAATGAAAAGGATCAGTTTGACTTGTCATCTACTTGATTGATATTTAATTTATTATAATTAGATAATTAAAACTTTAATCAAGATATATATAATTATATACGGTCTTGGATTGACCAAAGCCCTGCTATAATATGGTCAAGTTGTAGATCAAATCGTCAACTGATCCATTAAAAGGGGGTCATTTTGCTTGGGTTATAATTATTTATAAATTGTTATTCTAAGATAATTGAGAGGAAAATAGTTTATGAGTTATAAAATGTTTTTCAGTCATAAATTATAATGAGAAATAATAGGGGGTGAAATTCTGGAGTGAAAAATTGGAGTGGCTGTGATAAAAAGACAAACTTATCCCTTACCCATTAGGGTTCACTCATCATTTGGTTAGGGTATTAGTTTGTATTTTTATCACTGCCACGTCAGTCACTCCAATTTTTCACTCCAGAATTCCACTCTCCCTATCATTGCTCAATTATAATTGTATAAAATGGGAGGGTTAACGTGGTGGATCAAGGAAAGAACGAGCATTCCAAACTTCTCTGTTAGATGTGTCGCCAAATTGGTGACAACATATATATAAATTGTAAAACGGCTCACTCTTGACTCTCATCAGAGCAAACAACACATAGCTATAGACACAAGAAATAATCATGCATTAAGATAAATGCAGTGTTCTTGTTGTTAAGAATAAAATATTAAACTAATTATTATTTCGTACATTAGTTTATTTGCAGATCATCATGTGAATTGTGAATTGTGAATTGACGCACACCCAAAACTAATTTACCATTTGGTTAGGCAAACAACTACAAATTAAATATAATCCCAACTTGTTCCGTGACTTCCGTCTTCGATTCGTGGGTTGTTAACTCACAAACTAATTTACTAAACCCTACGCTACTACTCAATTAATGATGATATATAATGGTGACATATTTTAATTTTCTTTTTTGTTTGATAACAATTTAATCTGCTCTAATTTCTAAATATGGTGAATTTGTTTTTGCATATTAATTTGGCAGGAACATTCACAATTAATTGGTCTTAACAATCGGGCTGATCAGTTGCTTGCTATTTATACTGGACAAACTCATCATAATTGGTCTAACATTCTTGTTTTGCCATAGCTTTAAGGATTGGAATTGACTTTTTGTAATATGCCAAACTTTTGTGAAGTAGTACTTGTGATTTTGCTACTTATGTGGGTAATTAGTTAAGGATAATGATTTTACCCTAAATCCATTAATTGCTTCTCATTTACTGCTTAGTACTTACTACTGCTCTTGTATAATTTAATAGATAGATCATCCCTCATGTGGTTAATATATATATATATATATAGTTAATTATATTTACCATCCATCCTCGAGGTTTGGTAAAAGTACCAAACGAAATCTGTGGTTTCAGAAAATTACGATCACCCACTGCTGTTAAAGTTGAATAAAAAAATTGATGAAAATACCAAAATGCCATAACTTATTTTGTTAAAAAAATAATAAAAATATATAAGTAAATATGAAATGACAATAAATAGTTTTTTCACTTTTTAATTCTTTGTTATAAATTATAAATTTCATATTCTTTATTACAAATGGGTTCACCAAATTAATCAAATTTTAATCAAAAATTCTTTTTCTATATAAATTTTAAATTTTGGAAGAAAAAGAATTATTTTCGGAGAATAAAATAGTTAGTTTGATTAATTAAGAAAGAAGATTTTTCTTTTTGAATTTTTTTGTGTAAAAAAAAATCTTTGATTTTATTTTAATATTTAACGTATGTATTTAGTTAACTAAAATAATATACTTATTATAGATAAAATTTTAAGGACATATTAGGCAACACACAAACATTTTATTAGGGAATGGTTGATTTGTTATAAGTTTGCTCAGGTAGGGGGCGGTCGTAATTTTCTAAAGCCATAGAGTTCGTTTGGTACTTTCATCCAAACGAACTCTCAGGAGTGGTAAGTGTAATTAACCCATAAATTAAAATGCTTCTAGAACCGAAGTGCTAACGAGCGAGAATATTATGATTTTGTGTTGGCCAATAAACTTCATAAATCTTGTATCTTTTTTTCCTTTTTTTTTAAAAAAATAAAATAAAATGGTGTGCCTCGGCTTTTGTAGTTAGTACATTACGTAACACTTTTTATGAAATATGGGCTAGCAACACGGTCCATGATCACTCCTTCGTTTTGGTCACTTCACCTCCGCATGAAAAAGCAGAAAAATAGTCACAGAGGAAACAAAACAACGTTCAAACAAGATATCCATTCAATTCGCACCCCCTCAATATTTCTTTTTCTACGAATCAGTGTCTCTTTGCTTTGCACACACTACACATTTCAATTACTTTTTACTCATTTTACAATTGTTATTGTGCATCAAATTTCTTTGATCCCAGACATTTTCTTGATTCTGCAAGCACCACTCCAATCCCAGATCGTGACAATGAAGTTATACATCAAAGGAATTAGTGTAATGCACGTACCTCACATGGAGGATTTTGCTAAATGTAATCTCGATTTGCATGATTGCATCTGAACAGAGAAATGGTTAAAAGACGAAACATGGACTAAATAAATCATCTGCAAGAAAACGTTTCCCAAAAAAATGCCTGTTTCTTGATTTATCTTTTAAGTTGTGCAAATCAACTCACTCACTGGTCTTAAATTCCATAAACCATAACCAGTGTGTCTATAATTGATCCAATATTGAATGATAGAGACAACATTCAGAACAGAGAATCCTTCTTTAACATGGAAATTATCAACTGCCAATCTACTTTAGGATACAATTGAAGACTCCCTTCAATTTTTTTTCTTTAGTTCTATCTGAGTATGTACATGAAAGGTTTGCCAGAAAGAACGGTCCTCTCAAAAAAGAAGGATTACAGAAGTGAAAGGGAAAAATGATTGAAACAAACAAAAGTTGTTATGTCGCAATGTATCCAGCAAAGTTACTATGTAGATATGTATCGACTGTTTACTCCTGAGTCCTGATTAAAAGCTTGCTATTCATGAATTTACTTCTCCACAATCTTTGGTCCGTTATACACTGCACCCACTACAGTTACATCCTCAGGCCTCTCCCTCTCTTCAAGCCATGCATAGGCATCCCTCTCTTCCTCAGCCACCGCTAAGCCGTTAACTGTACTAACGAAGAATGACCATTAAAGCGTGAGAGTGTTTGCACTTGAAAGCATGAGACATGCCTCAACAGTCCACTGAGTGAATTTGCAAGATTATAGAAACTATTTCCCTAGAATTTGACATTCATCATAACACCAAATTTTTCTAATATCCTAAGCCAAAGCCCTGACATGCAGACTTCTGAAAATGTGCAAGTACACTGAAATCGACATTTCACAACTAAACGATTTTTACATCAGCAGCACAATCTTTCAGCAGAATTCATGTACGCAGCAAGCAGCAGGAGATTTGGGAAACACTATATTAGCTGCCTAAAGTTCTACAACACTATATTACATACACTTAGGAGGAGTCAAAACACTATCTAAAGATTATATGACAGCAAAGTCATTAGCAAGCAATAGTCATTTTTGACACAATGCAGCAGCTCATACCTGAGAATTTGGCTAATGGAGAGTCCACATAATACTGGCAATGGCGACCCTCTGGATCACAGTATGGTGGGCCAAGCACATCTAGTACTGCACATGAAGTCCTTGCAGTCAAGCAGTGCATGTTTCCACCATCAGCCGGGTAGAGAATGGAAGTGTTGCATGGAGCAGTAAACTCGGAATTAACCTTTACTTTTGCCAGCCGTATGCCTCCAGGATGGACTGCACAACCACATGAATCATGAGCCATCAACTAAAGCTTCTGTATTCTGAGTTGGAATGAGAAAAACTGGACCTGGCTAGTATGCACAGATGCTTAGGAGATTAAGTAATATGCTTTGCCTAAAAACCATCTGGCAGGGACCATAAGCTCAATATAGTGATAGGCTGACAACATTAACTTTACCATGGCATGGCTAGAAAGTTGCTCCACAAACCATTTTCAAATTTCCCTTAAGCAACTGGAAAACTTTGAATGTTTTCAAAATCATCCACAGGAGAACACAACACAAAAGAGAAACAAAAATGAGGAAGGGCAATGCTTTTTTATGCATTTATCTCATATTCAAAGAAGTGGCTCCAAATCATCGTATTAAAAAAAATGATGAAAAAGAGAATAAAAGGAATTGACAAAGCAACATCCAGCTTCATAGAAGACTTACCATCTAAAGGATCAGCATGCAGATGGCCATCTTTTACCCAGTCATATGACTTGATGTGCATGGTTCCAAAAAGAAGCTTGTTAAAAACCGTCATTTCAGGATGATTATGTAGTGGGATGACACCAGTTGGTGGTATACAGAAAATTCCAATCTGCAAAGCTCAAGGGATCAGTTTGCCAAGTTGCAATTCAAGAGGTAGGAGGTAAACTAGTTCAAATAATCTTATACAGTAAGAAGTGTCAAAAGCATTCCTAACTACATACCGAGAATTTATCACATTCATAAATATGTAGATAGGTGATTTTGGGAAGTTTTTCAGCTGTTGATGTCTTGAAAAATGGCATGTTTGGCCTCAGGCCTACATCTATTTCAGTCATACTATCTGCATGGTATCACAAACAAGGTTGTTAGGCATATAAGAGAGCAAACTGATGCAAGGTTTTAGTGAAATCATTTTTGGCTGCTAATAGCCATGATTGCCAGTAAATTCAATCCCACACTATCACATTCAAGCTAAAGGCCTCCCAAAAGATTCACCTTCCAGAAAAAAAAATTGAAATTGAAAATTCTAGTCCAAAAACTTCATTCAAGGTCACAAACACGAAGACCAAACTTTGGCAAATGCATACAAAGTCAAATATCTGCAAGCTATCCTATTATAAATGTTAGTATCATCACTTTTCACGAGGAAAATTAATGAGCAAATCAGAAAATCAAAATGTCATCATCATCTTGGGAGGAAACTCGGAAATGATTGTACAACTATTGAAAAATAGGACATTCTTTTTACGCCTGCTAAATAAAAATCGTACAACAACAACAACAACAGCAACTGGGGTTCGCCATTGGATCATATTTGGCCATCACATCCCATCAAAACTAAAAAGAAATAGTACATTACGCTAGAAAAGCTTGTTCCTGCTGAACCTATCAAAATATTCGGTCCCAAGCAACTACAAATTTATGACTCCAAAAAGAGAAAGAGACAACAAAAATCTAACGTTTAATTTTATTGCCAAATATAGCAGCTACTGCAAGGATAAGAATCAGACCAACATGTCAAGATTTAGTGCCCAAAAATAAAAGTTTAATGAACAAGTAAGTACCTAAAACCGCTTTAAGCCGTCCAACTTTATCCGGAGGAGGTACGATACCAGGGCCACAATCGGCAAAAACTTCCCTGCAAGTTTCATAGAGCTTTTGAACCACAGTCAATTTCTTTTGCCTTCGCCTGTTCTTCTTTGACTCGCTGTATATTTTACCTTTTGGTTTACTAACATTTTGCTCGATCCCCATTTGTATAAAAATTATCCCTTAACCTTCAAGTTTCCAAACAAAAAAAGTATTTCACTTCTGGGATAAAGGTGATCAAGTCAAGATTGGCTTTGTTGGGAAATTGAAAACTGTGATCTTGGCACCAAAGAGAAGAAGCAAAGAAGAATAAGCAGAAAAGGGAAGATACACATAGAGAGAAACGGATAAAAAAAAAGGATCTTTGTTGGATTTCGGGATATTTTTGTAGGCTAAAGATGTAGTTGTACACTTGTACTTGTATTAAATCCTTCTACTGTTAATAGTAGTAAACATCCATGAAGAAACTTTTGTTTTGAGGCGTAAAAGAAGAAGAAAAAAAGGACAGATATGTGAAGACTGCAACTGTATGGTTTTGGAATGTTGCAATGCGGTTGTTGGTTTTGGAACTTGGAGGATGATCCTGACGATGATGATGATGATGATGATGATGGATAGGAAGGGAGGGGGGATGTTGGTAGTGAATAGGGGGGGATTTAAATGGTGGGAGAATGGTAAGAAATTGAGATGTTGGTGGTGTTGGTGATGATAGTAAGATTTTCACACAGTCACACATTAGAGAGTTGGTTTCAAGGAAAATGGAAGGGAAAACCATGGGCTATTAAACTGGCATTCCAGTGGGCTGTTCAAACAGCGGAATTCTATTGTTTTATACTTTTTCCTTTACCATTTCCCACTTTCCCCTCCGAATATTTTATTTAAGATTTTGTCACCTTAATTAATAGGCAGAGTCCTATTTATCATGTTTTATACCGTTTATAATTTAAAATGATGTAGTTTTTTCATATTGTACATAGTTTAGAATGATATAATTTTATTAAAATTATAAATAAAATGCATAAATAGCACTAAAATTATTTTATAATTATTTAGATCCTAACCAAGAGATTTGTAAACCCTACAATGTAATTGTAATTAAGACAAAATAAAATGAACAAAATATTGAACCCATCAATTAATTATTCTACAACCCCGTTTTGATTTTTTATTTGCTGTTTTGCCCTTGAGAATTTCTTACACCTGTTTTAGATGAAACTTTACTCTCTTTTTTAATTTTATAAATAAATATACATACTTAAAAATCTTTATTGCTGCTAACTACAACGTCAATATCATCAGATTCTTTGTTGTTTACAAAATTAATAACTAATAAGAAGATCATGCATAAGAAATTTAATAATAATAATAATAATAATATTACAAGAAGATCGAGATTACGTCCATAAGCGGATGGTGGTGATGTGGAACATTTCTTTGCTTTATAGGAAATTCTTGAAATACGTATCCAACGCCAGCTCGTGATATTTATAGTGGATGCTGTTCCAAACAAGGAGAATTCAGTTCATATAATTACTTAGCAAATATATTATTATAAGCTTTCGTAATCTCACGTTTAACAAACCATAACCATGGCGTATTATAATCCATTCAAATAATTGCAATTATACATTGTCTCTCCATATCTTATTTTTTCTCTTTTAATCATATGATTCTGGAGAAAAAAAAAAATCATATGATTCTGGAGAAAAAAAATCTTTCCTGACTATCTTACGATACACACACCATTCCATCGATATAACGAGGAAGACGAAAATTATGAACCAACCAAAGAAAAAAGTGCAAACCTGGCTATCACCACATGCCAGAAAAAAAAAAAATTACTATAAGGTCTATAACAGAAGTATATTAAAAACATCATACAAATAAAAATTTTAGCTAGGCTATTGGTACAAGATTTCTCTGGTCATTGTAATTGTAATAGATCAAGCACACTCTTGCATCTTATTTGAATTTGAACCCGTGCATGATGACTTCACGTAATTTTATCAAGAAAAACAAATCAAACTTCTTAATATACAGAAGAAAATGAAGCAGAGCAACTTCTCTGAAACAATGGTAAAAACGATTTCTACTAGAAGATGAAAACAACACTATCGTGCACTCTCGACTTCTGGTTCTGAGCTACACATTCAGATATCCACATCAAGTTTCTGATCTCCTGCTCCCTCAGCCTCATGTACGCAAAGAATACACCATAGTGGAACTGCAATTTCATACAGAAAACTCAGTTCAATTATTTAATGAAAGAATTTCAGACAGGAGCACTGACATGTCAACTGAAGTTATCAAAACGACCGCAACTAACTCAATCACAATTGACTATGTCAAACACTTGGCTATTACATTTCAAAGAATCATACTCGATTTATGTTGTGCTCTTTGACGAGACTAACCTGTTGCTCAAAAGCTAAGCAAAGTCGTTTCACCTCCTCTTCATAGAATGACTTGTCAAGCATCTGGCTCTCCCCATAAGATAACTTTGCAAAAATAGATTGATAAGGGGGGTACTTTTCCATGACACCACGAACCTACAAATGCAGGTCAGAAAGAAGTAAGCACCATTAGTAGACAACTAAACAAAAGTAGGGCCAGGGGTGGGAAAGAAAAACACAAATTATAGCACTCTAAGATTCATTGAAAAACTTGAGTAACAACCAAACATAGATTTCATAGAAAAATATCCCAATCAGGACAATTCAGAAACGAGAATTTGCAAGTAGCTCAGCAGATAGTATGAAATAAGACTTTTTTTTTAATTAAATGTTGGAAAATACTAAGTAAAGAAAGTGTTGGAAAGTACCTGATCTATGTCCTCAGAGATAGCAAGTTCCTCATGGCCATAAGGGTAACTATTTTGGTAAAAGCACCAATGAGATTGGGGAAAAAAAGCAGATAAGATCAAAAATAACAGTCATTGAGCTTCTACACAATCAAACAACTTACAGCAAGCCAAAATTAGAATATAACTTTCTGCGATCTTCTCGTGTAAGCTCAGTGCCAATGCTGCATATGAGAAACAACATAAGACAGGAAGGCAAAGTGTTTACTCCTTTTTTTTCTTTTCTCGAAACAAGCAAGCCAACTGTTATACGATAGTGTAATCAAGAGTAAGCCTCAGTAGTATTGCATTATAGAATTCTGGGCATAAAACCCACCTATTGATGGTTATATTGACTGCTCTGCGGTCAGCCTCAAAAGCAAGAAGGTCTGACATAATCTCTGCAGTTGCACCTCCAAGTTTCTGTTTAACATTTTCCACATTAGACATGTATATTTGAATACGACACGAGTTCTTCAAAACATAAAAAAAGTAACTTTGAAGAATCTGATGAGCCTGAACCTGGCAAAATTTATAGAAGTCCTCAAGGTACGCCTTATAAAGGGTATTCCTCATTATCTCAATATTCATGTCATCTAAGTCCTGCATATAACAATAATCATATAAGACGTGATCAAGTAGGAAAGAATGGAACATGAAAGCATTGGCAGACCTTTTAGGCATAATCCCACTATATTCACAAATGTAGATCACAAAAATTTATCCATAATGAAAACTATCAGCCTCAATGTCATGTTTTTTTCAAAGAAATGAAAGCTTATTCATTATCACCACTGAAGAAAAAGGAAAAAAAACACTAACCCCTGTTTATTTATCATTTACTAACACTCTTACAACATGTATTCATAGTCCCAAGAGAGTGACCCAACTATAATATCCTCTCATAATTAAGCTGTTAACATAAAAGGAGCACAAAGGCAGCAAACAAGCTTGTAGAGGCCATAGGATAAATTAATGTTTCATAAGTCTGTATGCCAATGCTTTTAAATAAACTCAGCTTGAGAACTGCATCATTACTACCTCTAGCCCAAAACTATTTATTACATATAGAAAGTTGTATAGAAAAGAAGCAAACAAAGCTAGGCATTCTACCTCAGAAGTTATACACTCAGAGAAGTATGGGGCCAGAGGTGTGTCAACAAGCACCAGTCTATATAGCTCCCTCATATTCTGCGCGACTGCCAGTGTAGCAATACTATGTAAACAAAAGAGTGAATGTTAATTTAATAACTTTTTTAAAGAAAGTATGAAAGATGTATTAAGACACTTTACCTATCAAACATTCCCAAAGGATGACATTTCTCCAACAATTCCTGAACATCTCTCTCGTGCAAGGTTCCAGTCACTATTAGGACAACATTGTCTATCATGTGGCCATATCTGAAGAATAAACATGCATTATTTTTTGCTGCATTACAGCCGAAAGCACTGGCATGAGAATATGTAAAGATTACATTCCATGATATGCCACAGTGAGTTGGGTGAAAATAACGACGGTTCCAATCTTCATCAGACATACTGGCAAATTGTTGGAAAATAATTTGTTTCCACAAATATTAAGGCATCATCTGGACAGAACAAAGATTGTAAGAAAACAACATGCTTGCAATGAGTTAAGCATTCCATTGCCAACCATTGAAATATCCGAGGAGTGGGAGCATTATCATCTTGCATATCAAGTTTGTCTGGCCTTGATATTAAGTTCCATATGCAATGCCCAACTGACAGTCGGAATTGCATATTTGACCATTCATATACATAATATAATAATTAGAAATGTGGACTCTGACTACGGTTAATACCAACCAAATTCATGATGAAGAACACCAAAAAGAAAGTTACAACTTAGTCAATCACCTCAAAAAGATACAGCTAGATAACCAAACATCAAAGAAGATATTATTGCACATGTTAGCAGAAATTATGGTCTCCATCAATTATGTCCAAGACCTGAGCTTAAATACATTAAGTTAACAAGGTAGTTACCAAGAAACCACTGAAACAGAAAATGCGAAAACTGAATCAAAAAAGCAGAAGAAAATAGAGTAAAATACACAATTCAAACCCATCAGTTTTGAAGTGTTCTACAACATATAATTATAAGCTGTCACCTCCTAGATGTGTTAGTTTAAGTACTTCACATAAGCTAAAATACTTATCACAGTTAGCTAGGTGCAGCCACTGTAATTTTTTAAAACAATGACTATTATTTGGACGACTCTACTCCACAATGGAACCAAACATAGGAAAGCAAATCGCTATGGTTGAATCAGTTGCAGATAACAACAAAATAATTGAATTGCAAAGAATATCAGAAAATCTCCATACGTGATGTACTCTAAAAATGTTGACAATGGCTCTGTGGCTTGACTTAACATGTGCTTATACTCATCAACCAATTTAAGAGTGCACTTCTCCACAATTGTAGTCGTATGCAAAGGTGATGGTTCTGCAAATAAAAGAACTAAAGTTGTAAGGAAGCCCATACAGCTGACTAAAGTATAAAAAATAATGATATGCAGAGCTCCACAACCGTGGCAAAAACAACTCGTTAAACTGCCACAAATATGTACAAGGGTCAAGTTTGTTTACATACAATAACATAGTTTGTTTACTTACCATAACATAGTCAAATAATGAGGAAAACATACCAAGAAAAGGGGCCAAGCTGATCCATCCAACATCAAGTAAAACGCATGGTGCACACACATTATCAGTACCACAACCACAGTGATCTATTCATAAAGCCGATATCACAATAACTGGCACCCCATAATCAATAATAACGAATATATAGAACCATATTGACACAGAGCAACAAACTATAGCTTATCAAATGTATTTCCAGCTGATTAACTTAATTCAGTTCAAAATAGCCAGTACAATTCAGCTCAATTTCATTTCTCGAATATGAAAATGACATGTAATTAACGGGCTAAGAAAATGTCTCATCCACATTTCCATATTTCCACGAGTATATCAGATCCCCCAACACAAAAGAAAATTATGATCAAACTCATTCAAAAACATGGAAAGGGTAGGGATGTGAATATCTATAGTGCTCGTCATCATCAATAAAAAAAAATTGGATTAATTGAATCGAATTGAGGCCCGGACCAACCATTTTGCAGATAAGGCCCGTACTCGGTGGCGGAGAGGTGCATCTTGATGTCATCTAGGGTTTCGCATTGGCACAGATTATTGTAATCGGAGGCAGTGAGCAATCCCGATCTGTGACCCCGAACGATCGCCTCCAAATACCCACTGTGGATGTTGAAGGTTAAAGCTTCGAAACCGTACATTTTTGGGTATCCCTTCAAAGATTCTTCAGCAAAACAGATCTGGGGTAAATTCGAGAAGAAAGCCCAACCCCTTCTGGAAAACCCTTACAATTACTACGAGGTAGATGTTTGAGGTAATGTCCAAGCCAAGGGGATTTTAAAAAACCGGGGATTAATTATGAAGGCCACTTCCGGCATTTTATTGTTCTTACGGGGTTCGGTTTTTAATTGGTAAGAAACCGGGGATTACGTGGGAAAAAAAATTTATGGGGACCTAGCGGTGTGGAATTACAATACTTAATCCATATAATAACTATTTAATTGATCATTTATTTTAAAATAATAATAATAATAATAGTTGGTAAATTGCTGACAGAAAAACTAATTTGAAGACTAGGCTTCCATTTCAAAATTTATCATACCTCAATCACACATTGGTAAATTGAATTACAAAAGTTGGTAGAAATAAATAAAGAGTTTTAAAGAGATGACAAATTCTGAAGTTGGAGAATAGTAGTTATTCCATTAAGTTAATCTATAGAGTATAAAGATGAAAGTAATTGAACAATCAGATATTCATAAAGGTTAGATTCTATGTTTTTGTTATACACTTTTACCAACTAAGTTGAAATTTAGTACATTGTAAAAAATAAAATAAATATGAAGGAGGTAAATTGCTAAAATTAAGAGTTCGATGGGTGTTTTACCATCAAATTATATTTTAATCATGTTTTTTGCAATTAACTCTTAAAAGGGTATCACATTCCAATAATTAAAAAAATATAAAAAATCATGGTTCAATTAATTATATCATAGCATGCATTGGTCCAATAAATCAATAATGTGCAAAAAAAGTGGTGGGTATCACATCCTTGTATGTGGATAAAACAAAAATTACTAACGAAATAATAATAAATGTAATTTACATAGTTAAGTTAATAGTTAAAGGTAAACTATCAATACTCGTGTAAAATTATATATGCAAATTGCAAGTATACTATTATTACTTTGTTATTGTGGTGAGGTTTGTTGTAATTTCAATTTTACAAAATAACTGCATGAACTATGTCATTCTAAAATATTAAAATAAAAAACTATCCACTAAAATAAATAAAATCAAGATTTACACATTATACAGTATGGTGCAATATGATTTCGTTTGAATAGCCCAGTTTTCAATTTTGTTGAACACCCTATTTATGTCTGCTCACTTTTCAATTTTATACAACGATTAATCATCTTCATCTTCTTCCACTTTAAAATTTAGTGGGATCCCATACTTGAAATTCATATTTCTAAACTTTAATAAGATTTTATTCTCGAAAATAGAACCATATTAAACTTTAATCAAATCCAGGAATGTGTGTAGAAGGACTTTTATTGCAAGAAAGTAATGAATAGTTAATAACTAACAAGTTATAATAGATTAGTTAATTATCAATATCAACTACTACAATAATAGCATGGCTCTTTATTTAATGCACAAACCACTTAAAAGTGGAACAACATAATTTCTAAATTGTGATCCGATTCAACCAATTCCATAACTGGATTAGCATCAATTTGGGCAGACCTAACTACCTCCATCTCTTCAACTTCAATGTTATTTTTAATTTTATTTTTCAAGATGGAATTTAGAAAATTGGATGTGCTCAAAGAATTTGGTAGTTACACTGAGTTGGTGACGAAGAGATCTGTCTGAGTTAATCCTTTGAGTGCACAATCTTACTCGTCTCATAATGTTATTGCATGAAAGTAGTAGTGTTATTGCATGAAAGAAGTATTGAACATTGTTACATCAGAAAATAATATGGCATTTACCCGCCAAGATGTCAAGAGTGTACATTTTAAAATATGAAGCAAGGGAAATTAAGAACCTCAACGAGTCTCTCTGCAGAAAGCGAAGAGATAGGTTCCCGCAGTGACCGGAGGTCTGTAACCATGCCCTACATATATGCATCCATTGCTTACTGAAACGCCCCCGTAGACGGTAGCTCCAGTCTCATATGACCACAGTATTTTTCCAGTTCTAGCATCCATCGCATACACTGGGCCGGTTGAATATGTTGAACCCCCAAAAAGAACACCATTGGCAACAGTGACAGGACTAGTCGTGGCATTCTTGGGATCAGCAGTTGACCACAGAATTTTACCATTTTGAGCGTCCATCGCTACCCAGCCGCCACTTTTTGTGACTTTCTTTGACGGCAAAAGAGTAAAGTTCAAACTCTCGCTATTGGCAATGTTAGTATAGACCCTTTTTGAATCGGTTGCTGCACCCCAAGTACCTCCTCCACTAGTTCCTCCAGGGCCAGCTTCCTACATTATTCAACAATTCAACAGCTTTGATTATTTCATACCAAGATCAACAAAATATTTCTTTACATAAATGGTTATAGATGAAGTTGAACTCTGCGACCAAACTTACGGTAAACCAGATGATTTTCCCAGTATCGCGATCCAGAGCCCACGCAAATCCACTTTTTTGGACAGCTGCAACAATATCTCGTTTAGTTCCATTGATGTAGACACTCAACATCATAGGTGCCTCGCCAAAATCAGCATCTGGGTTCGGCCCAGTTGGGCAATTTGGTGTTGATAAATTAGCACAAGCCATGAACCACACATCATAGCCTCCAAGCTGCCTAAACCACTTGATTTTTCCAGAATTCATGTCCAGTGCCACTATAGAATCCGAATGGTTATCAGGCTCGATACACTCGTCAGGATTCTTGGGTGGTGTAGTCTGATTGTTTAATCTTTCTTGACATCGTTGGATACGTTGAGGAGCTGAGTATAGATTCCCCGTCGCAACATAAACGAAATTTCTTGGAGCATCGATGGATGGGCTGCTTCCCCATATGGCTGCTCCAGCATAATCCTCCCGCTTCCCACGGTTGTCTGGCAACATGTAAGTCTTCCATAGAATCTTGCCTGTTCGAGCGTCTAACTTGATGAAGCTACCACGAAAGGTGCAGCATTTCTCAATTGGAGCCAATTCCTCATATGAAGATACTCCAACATAAAAATTTCTGAAAATGGAAAACTAATTTATTACCGCCTGTTTAGTATAACAAGTTCTTCTATATCCTTCTGGGCAAAAATTTTGGGTAAAAAAGAATTCCCAAAAGAAGCAAATTAATATTACTCTTAGGCGACCTGTACAATAACAATAACACGTTATTATTCTGTCAATAACCTACAAGAATGGCTCTTCTATATCATTTTTTATATAATTTCCTTTATTAATTATTTTATAAAATTTTGATATTTCTACAATAACTTATTCTTCAAGTTCACTAAT
Source organism: Ophiorrhiza pumila (assembly GCA_016586305.1). Classification (NCBI taxonomy): domain Eukaryota; kingdom Viridiplantae; phylum Streptophyta; class Magnoliopsida; order Gentianales; family Rubiaceae; genus Ophiorrhiza; species Ophiorrhiza pumila. The sequence continues at coordinate 2,151,435 of BLIW01000007.1, forward strand.
TACTTAATATAATTTTAATATTATTTGAAAAACAGTGTGGTAATTATAGAAAATGATACACCCCTAATCTACTGCATATGAAATAGTCGTAGTCAAATGGTCAAAATCATGACCAGTTAGCCCAATTAATGTTAAATGTTTTTTGTTTAATTGAAATAATCCCTCTTAAAAATTTACAAACCTATGCACACTTGTAATAGTTTAGAAGACATGTGTAATGTTTTGAGCACTTTGTAATAAAAATTACTTTAAAAAAACACCTATGCATATGTCAACCATCAAATTATAGGCATTAATGAAAGTTCTACTTTATCTTTGTTGCTAAATTTTGTTTATTTATTTATTGGTTAGTAAAAGTTTACAATTATGACTTGACTTCCCTAATAATAATACATCATTATCATTCTGGATCTAACTGGCATAATTTATAAAGTTCTCCAAGTTATCTACTTCAATAACTATCTAAGAAAGATTATGTATCGAAAAACAGTGCATAGAAGACAAGGATCTACATCGCTTTTACCCGTTATAATAAGTGCCGGACAAGGTAATGAGAGCGTAGGGATTGCTGTCGACCTTCGTTGACCATATGAGGCTGCCGGTGGCTCGTTTAACAGAAAAAACATAAGCAGGTCCGGTCAATCCCAAAATCAACATATCATTATCATAGCCCGCGATGGTAGGAGTTGATCTGGCTATGGTGGCGTTTATGCCTAGCGCTTGACCTCCAGTAATACCTGTTAGCTGTTTTACATTTTTCTTCCACACTAGAGAACCATCGTGGGCTTTTACTGCGTAGAGATATCCATTCCAGCTTGTGAAATAAAGAATTCCATCGTATATTGCCGGTGTTGAGGTTACGTACCCCCCTGCATTGAACTTCCATTTTAGGCGTAGCCCAGATGCAGTTGAAGGACTAATTTTGGTTTCTCCGGATGCATATCTACGGTTGTATATGTCGCCACCATGGTTTAGCCAATTCCTTGATTGGCTGTGGTTATAGAAATCCTAAAACAAGAAATTAATGGCAAGTACTCAGTGCCATCATATATTATCTTGTAATAATAATAATAATAAAAAGTAACATTGCACCTTTTGAGTGCTTGTGGCTGCAGCTGCACTAATGTGGATAAGACTGAAAACGCACAAGAGAAACAGAATGGTATAACCGGGAGCTTGATACGATGCCATTCCACTCCACCGGTGATGCATCCCTGTCCAGGTTCCAGCCTCGAGGCTGCACTTCTAAGTTTCAGTAATCAGAGCTCTGAGTTTTGCTTGTTTCTTTTTTCTGATTAAAATTTTGTCCTCTGACTTCTTCTGCGGGCGGATTTTAAATTTTAATTTAATGTACAGTTGCATTTTTCCTAGTAATGGCGGAGGGTTCTCTAAAATGAAGTGGCATTCTTATTATTATTACCTAACTAATTGACAATTTTGGAAAAAGTAGAGTGGGATTCTTATTATTATTATTACATAGCAAATTAATAAATGACAAAATCCCTATTCTATTAACTGTTGAGCTGTACAATTTTATGTTGGGTGACTGTTGAAGTAAATTACATTTACTTCCCTTTGTCCAACCTACCAAACTACAAACGAATATTGAGATTTGATAAAACTGCAAAAAGAAATTTTGACTTGCCAAATTACAATTAAACTAATGAAAAAACAAAGCTGAAAAAAATATGAAAAAAAATATTTAAATAATCTAACATATATTAAATAAAAAATTAAATATTTTGTATATCAAGAGGGAAAAAATCGATATGTTTTTAAAATTTAAATTAGATAGAATTAATATTTTAAAGATATTTTGATTTAATCAATTTTATGTCTAATTCACAATACAATGAGATTATAAATTGGTTAAGAGATAATTGTTATATGATTGATTGGTCAAAGGATTTTTATAACAGTTTCATCAAACCTCAAGATTTGTTTGATAGTTTGGACAAACCATGAGGGATAAATGTAATTTATCTTTCTATGTAAAAGGGAAGCTGATTTATGGAGGTTACAAGAATGAGCCCAAGTATGGAAGTTACAAGAATATATTTAGTCAACACCTTACTCTTATTACCAAATACCAACAAACAACAACTTCAAACCATAATGACCATCAAAAAAATATATGAAGGAGGTAAATTGCTAAAATTAAGAGTTCGATGGGTGTTTTACAATCAAACTGTAATTTAATCATGTTTTTTGCAATTAATTCTTAAAAAGGTTGCCACGTTACAATAATAAAAAAAAAAATTGGTTCAGTTATTTATATAGTAGCATGCATTGGTCCAATAAATCAATAATTGTTGATAAAACAATAATTACTAACGAAATAATAATAAATGTAAGGTACATAGTTAAGTTAATAGTTAAAGGTAATTTATCAATACTTTGTAAAATTATATATGCATTTATACTATTATTGTAAGGTACATAGTAAAGTTAATAGTTAAAGATAAATTATCAATACTCGAGTAAAATTATATATGCAAATTGCAATTATACTATTATTACGTTATTATCGTGGTGAGGTTTGTTGTAGTTTTTTTTTTTTTTTTTACAAAATAACCGCATGAACTATGCCATTCAAATATATTAAAACCAAAACTATCAACAAAATTAAATAAAATCAAGATTTACACATTATATAGTGTGGTACAATGTGATTTCGTTTGTATAGCCGAGTTTTCAATTTTATTGAACACCTTACTTATGTGTGCTCAGTTTTCAATTTTAAACAACGGTTAATCATCTTCAGCTTCTTCCACTTTAAAGTTTAGTGGGATCCCATTCTTGAAATTCATATTTCTAAACTTTAATAAGATTTTATTGCATGAAATTAATGAATAGTTAATAATTAACAACTCATAATAGATGGTTAATTATTAATATCAAGTACTATAATGATAGTCATTAGAGTTAGCATCCTAACTTCAAAGTCAAAGTTTAAAGTTGTATTTTTTTTAGAGGTGCATGTAAAGGTGTGTGTTAAAAAAAATAAAAAATAGAACCATAATGATAGCATGGCTCTTTATTTAATACACAAACACTTAAAAGTGGAACAACATAATTTCTAAATTGTGATCCGATTCAACCAATTCCATACCTGGATTAGCATCAATTTGGGCAGACCAAACTCCCTCATAGTTTTTGTATGAAAGAAAGGTATGAGAATTATAATTTGTCTCATAGTTATTGTATGAAAGAAGTATTGAATCTTGTTACATCATAAAATAATATGGCATTTACACGCCAAGATGCCAAGACTTAAAGAGTGTACATTTTAAAATATGAAGCAGAGGAAATTAAGAACCTCAACGAGTCTCTGTGCAGAAAGCGAAGAGAAAGGTTCCCGCAGTAAAGGCCGGAGCTCTGTAACCATGCCCTACATATATGCATCCATTGCTTACTGAAACGCCCCCGTAGACGGTAGCTCCAGTCTCATATGACCACAGTATTTTTCCAGTTCTAGCATCCATCGCATACACTGGTCCGGTTGAATATATTGAACCCCCAAAAAGAACACCATTGGCAACAGTGACAGGATTAGTCGGGGCATTCTTGGGATCAGCAGTTGACCATAGAATTTTGCCATTTTGAGCGTCCATCGCTACCCAGCCTCCACCTTTTGTGACTTTCTTTGACGGCAGAAGAGTAAAGTTCAAACGGTCGGTATTGGCAATGTTAGTATAGACCCTTTTTGAATCGGTTGCTGCACCCCAAGTACCTCCTCCACCAATTCCTCCAGGGCCAGCTTCCTACATTATTCAACAATTCAACAGCTTAGATTATTTCATTTGACATACCAAAATCAAACAAAATATTCCTTAAACATAAATGGTTACAGATGAAGTTGAACTCTGTCACCAAACTTACGGTGAACCAGATGATTTTCCCAGTATCGCGATCCAGAGCCCACGCAAATCCACTTTTTTGGACAGCTGCAACAATATCTCGTTTAGTTCCATTGATGTAGACACTCAACATCATAGGTGCCTCGCCAAAATCAGCATCTGGGTTCGGCCCAGTTGGGCAATTTGGTGTTGATAAATTAGCACAAGCCATGAACCACACATCATAGCCTCCAAGCTGCCTAAACCACTTGATTTTTCCAGAATTCATGTCCAGTGCCATTATAGAATCCGAATGGTTATCAGGCTCGATACACTGGTCAGGATTCTTGGGTGGTGTAGTCTGATTGTTTAATCTTTCTTGACATTGTTGGATACGTTGAGGAGTTGAGTATAGATTCCCCGTCGCAATATAAACGAAATTTCTTGGAGCATCGATGGATGGGCTGCTTTCCCCATATGGGCTGCTCCAGCATTATTCTTCCGCTTCCCACGGTTGCTCTGGCAACATGTAAGTTTTCCATAGAATCTTGCCTGTTAGAGCGTCTAACTTGATGAAGCTACCACGAAAGGTGCAGCATTTCTCAATTGGAGCGATTTCCTCCAATGAAGATACTCCAACATAAAAATTTCTGAAAATGGAAGGCTAATTTATTACTGCCTGTTTAGGATAACAAGTTCTTCTATATCCTTCTGGGCAAAAATTTTAGGCAAAAAAGAATTCCCAAAAGAAGCAAATTAATATTACTCTTACGCTACCTATACAAAAACATTATTATCTACAGCATATGAAATAGTCACAGTCAAATGGTCAAAGTCAAAACCAGTTGGCCCAATTAATGTTAACGTTTTTTGTTTAATTGAAATAATCGCTGTTGTGGTTTCAGAAAATTTACAAACCTCTGCATATTTGTAATAGTTTAAAAGACATTTGTAATGTTTTGAGCACTTTCTAATAAAATTACTTAACAAAAAAATTCTATGCATATGACAACCATCAAATTATAGGGCATTAATGAAAGTTCTACTTTTTCTTTGTTGCTAATTTTGTTTATTTATTTATTGGTTAGTAAAAGTTTACAATTATGACTTGACTTCCCTAATAATAATACATCATTCTCATGCTGGATCTAACTGGCATAATTTATAAAGTTCTCCAAGTTATGTACTTCAAGAACCATCTAAGAAAGATTATGTATCGAAAAACAGTACATAGAAGACAAGGATCGACATCGCTTTTACCCGTTATAATAAGTGCCGGACATGGTAATGAGAGCGTAGGGATGGCTGTCGACCTTGGTTGACCATATGAGGCCGCCGGTGGCTCGTTTAACAGAAAAAACATAAGCAGGTCCGGTCAATCCCACAATCAACATATCATTATCATAGCCCGCTGATGGTAGAGTTGATCTGGCTATGGTGGCGTTATATGCCTAGCGCTTGACCTCCAGTAATACCTGATTAGCTGTTTTTACATTTTTATTTCCACAACTAGAGAACCATCATGGGCGTTTACTGCGTAGAGATATCCATTCCAGCTTGTGAAGTAAAGAATTCCATCGTATATTGCCGGTGTGCAGGTTACTAACCCCCCTGCATTGAACTTCCATTTTAGGCGCAGCCCAGATGCAGTTGAAGGACTAATTTTGGTCTCTCCGGATGCATATCTACGGTTGTATATGTCGCCACCATGGTTTAGCCAATTCCTTGACTGGCCGTGGTCATAGTAATCCTAAAACAAGAAATTAATGGCAAGTACTCAGTGCGATCATATATTATCTTGTCTTGTTTGTGTGGATGAGATTTACCTATGTAATAATAATAAATAAATAAAAAAAGTAACATTGCACCTTTGGAGTGCTTGTGGCTGCACTCATGTGGATAAAAGCTTGACTGAAAACGCACAAGAGAAGCAGAATGGTATAACCGGGAGCTTGATACGATGCCATTCCACTCCACCAGTTGATGCATCCCTGTCCAGGTTCCAGCCTCGATGCTGCACTTATAAGTTTCAGAAATCAGAGCTCTGACTTTTCCTTGTTTCTTTTTCTGATTAAAATTTTGTCCTCTGACTTCTTCAGCGATTTATAAATTTTAATTTAATGTATAGTTGCATTTTTCCTAGTAATGGCGGAGGTTCTCTAAAATGAAGTGGCATTCTTATTATTATTATTACCTAACCAATTTACAATTTGGAAAAGTAAAGTGGGATTCTTATTATTATTACATAGCAAATTAATAAATGACAAAATCCCTATTATGTTAGATCCAATCTTGTAGAATTCGCTATACAATTCAGCCCTACACAACTCGTAGTAGCTTGCTGGGATAAAATTGGGTAATCAATCGCCTATAAAACATAAAAGATGCCCGAAATAATCTCATTAAGCTGAGTTATGGAAGTTACAAGGCGAAAGCCGAGGTATGGATGTTACAAGAATAAATTACTCACCACAATGATTGTAAAAAGACAAATATAAATTAGATAGTATACCATCAAACTAATGAACTATAACATAAAAAACAAGAACACAGACGCAAGGCAGGAGGGGTTGCACGCTGCTGCTGCTGCTGCTGCTGCTGCTGAGAGCTACAAGAGCACAAATTCAATAGCCGAAGGTATTAATCCCTCGAGCTGCTGCTTGGCATAACTTCTGGCGAATTTTTCTTTCTTAATGAGACCAAAGTTGAACAACCTGCCCCCCGCCTGATCACGAGGGTCAACTATAATTTTCTCAAGAGCAATGGCATTTTCTAACAAGTACTTGACAAGCTCAACTTCAGTTGCACGACCATAATATCCATACAACTCAACAACTTTAAGATGTTGGAGAGGAAGACTCAGTCCTTGGATAAATTTTCTTTGTGATCTAACAATATGGTCAACCCATCTCAACTGAAAATCAGAATGCGTAAACAATAACTTAAAAACATGTGTTGATAAATAAGAAAATACTCTATAATAGTTAAAGAATCTAAAATGGGCACAAACAGGCAACGAAATAGTATACAAGAGAACAATCTTAAAACAGTTTTGCATTTGAAATCTTAGTGGAGTGGAAAAAGGCTGAAAGGCATGGCATAAGCTGAGAAGACACAACTGAGAGTTTGTTGGTTGAAACTATAGAACCTATAGCAAGATAATAAGAGAAGACTTCACATTTAGCTAAAATGTATCTAATATTAACTTACCTTCAGCACAAACTTCTCCAACATGGGTGATGCCCTTATCAAAGAAGTAAGAAACATTACGCTTTCATCCTCTATTCCATCAACAACTAAGATTAATCGCTTCAGTTTACTAAGCTGAGGGACAACTTGAAGAAGTTTTGATTTCCTCTGAAACAGTAAAACAACAAACAAAAGTAAGGCATCAGTTGATACTTGGTATCAATATTAATATATAAGTCCCACTAACAAGTTGAGACTTGCCTGTTCAACTGCCAAACTTGAGACACTTATCGTAAGAACTTCCAGTTCAGACAGGCAGCAGGAAAGCCGAGACAGAATGTGTTTAATCAGAGCTCCAGAAATCCATACATCCACCAGCATAGGAACATTCCTAAGCACCAAATTACGTGCATGAGTAATTTTAAGTGAGACTAGGTTTGTATTGCACACGATGATGGATTTTAAGGGGAAACAGTAGCGTATCTCCAGATATTGCAGTGCAAGAGATGGACCAGAAACTTCGACACTTTCCAAATCTCGTGAGCCATCCACTATAAGACGTTCAAGAAAAGGGCAATTATGCAAGAAAAAATTGAGAACTTGACCAGTTACATTTACACTTCTTAAAGTTAATGCCCTGAGGGACTTAAAGTCAACTAATGAACTAGGAATGCCATTGTCACAGTAACCAGAAGGAGATTCCTCAGAAGATTTCCCACCACTCAGGCCAAGGAGTCCAAGAGGAAAAGCATAAGCGGTTGACCTAAGACCTGCAAACTCACCTTTTTCTGACAAGTCTAATTCTAACCTTTGCACCCTCCTTGCAAATGCATAATGAAGCCATTTGTCAATCTCATTCCGTGAAGATTTATCCAAATCAAAGTAAATCCTGAATTCATCCAATGTGAAGGCTTTGTGAGATTGCAACACCTTGTTAACCCATTTGACATATTTTCGTCTTTTTTTGAGTAATCTCTTATGCTCTATGTTCTGGTTCCGTTTCTTGAACATTCCGGTCACTAACAATTTCCGTAATACTTTCGTAGCATCAAAATCGAGTCGATCAGCAAACATCCAAAGATCCTTCCAACATTTTGACAGAATACTTGTTCTAGCAGCTTCTTTAAGCGTTAAAAAAGATAGGACATAAATAAGAATTTCTCTTGGTAGGTGACTAATCCGATCTTCAAGAGACCGCTCTCCCTTTGCACACTATCAGCGAGAGGAATAGAAAATAATTACCAACAATTAAACACACTAGTTCAGTAAATATTTCTGGCCAAATCATCAAAGGGGAGCAAAACAACAAAAACTTTTTTCAAGTTAAGTTAAATAAACTGACTACTCACCTTCCTCGGTTGAAAATCAGAGGCAAGAATCAGCCTTTCACCCATCAAGATTAAAACATTTCACAACTTTACCCGTTCTGCTTGTCAAGCTTCTTTCCAAACTAACAAAAAAAAAAAAAACAACAACAAAGAATTCTAGAAATTAACAAGTAAATGAAGAACACCCAAAAGCTTGTCCTTGATAGAGGACTTCAATATGAACAAAAACATACCCTCAACTGATAACTGCTCGAATGGAAACTAATCTTAATAAAAGTTTTAGAGCTAAGTCCAGAGTTTTTCCACTAAATAAGAATCCACCCAACCGTTTTAAACAACTACTTCAATTGCGACAAAGTATGGGCACCACAGGTAAATAGACACCAAAAGAAAAGAAGGGAAAACTAGAAAAATCATACACCAAGCTCAATTTAAAGTCTAAACATGAAATAAAATAGCATAACACAACTATAAAAATTCAATCTTTGCACGAATTCTGACTATGCCAAACAAAAAGAAAACCGATTTTTTTTTATTTATATAAAATAAAAAATCGAACCTTGATAATTGCGAAATTCGCAAGCATGTAGAGAGACACAATCCTGAAAAGTGCAGCTACACCTTGAAAACAAAATAGGAAATAAACACAAAATTCTACCGGTGATGGCGAGTAAGCGCGAGGAGGAGGGGGAGGGGGACTGGTGAAGGGAATCAAAAGGGATGATAAAGACTAGAAGGGAAAGGACGGTGTGCTCTATTAGATGTGCATGCTTGTTATTTATATATATATAAGAGAATATCCTACTCCAAGGTTACTTTTCTTAATTAGGACTTAGGACTTTCACGGATTAGTGTTTATTTATAATTTATTCTCAGTTTATATTATGTTTTCCGTCTTATTTCACATATTTATTAAATTTACTTGTTTGTTGTCCATTTTTTACTATCAATTTTTTTGAAAAAAACAAAATAAAATATTTTGTTCTAATTTAATTTTAACATTTTTAATAGTAAATAGTTATTTCTAACTAAATTTCTGACCAAAATAAACTTTAAAAATTTATTAATAACAAAAAAATTCCATTACAAATTTTAACAAAACAAACTCATAAACTCAATTATTCGAACATTCCCAAAATAATTTTTTTCTGATAACAAATATTGAGAAAAAAAAAACATAAAAAGAACCGAAAATACCATTTTTTTTCCAAGGAAATAATTTAAGAAAAAATTTACCCTTAATCTTAATCCTCATCTGATATTGTTCTTACCATCACTTTACTTTATTTTATTTTCTTTTTTTTTTCATTTTTCTTGACATACATAATATTTTAACGTCTTTCATTATTATTTTAACTAGTAGTTAGATAAACTATTGCCAACAAAATTATTAAATTCGAATATTTAAACTGTAATAGTGTTTTATGATTGTTAAATTTAAGGTAAACTAACTTAAACACCACTAAATTATTTGGATCATATGTTTTTGGTCACTAAATTATTTTTTGTTTCAATTTAATCACTCATTCATGAAAAGTGATATACTAATAACTATTCCATTAAGTTCAACCATTATTTTCGAATTTTTTTGTTAAATTTAATTTTTTATTTTTTAAAGGTAATATTGTAAAAAAATAGGTAAATTGATAGAATTTAAACTGTAAGATAGTTGGTGTTCATTTAACAAAGTTATACATAAACTCTACCGTGAAAAACATAGTATTTAAATTAATAGAATTGCCAATAATATATCATTTTTAATAGGTCAAATAAGAAAAATCGTGATCAAAAGTATTTGATCCAAATAGTTTAGTGAAACTTAAAATAATTTACCTTTAAATTTATTAAAGTAAAACATGTGGTTAATCTAAATTATTTAAAATATTTAAAAAATTTCAATAAATTAATAATAAAACTTTTTATTTTACCATTATAATATATGTAGATATTTAATTTTTGTATTAAAGTCATTAAATAAAAAATATATATTTATTCAAAAATAATATTTATAATGTATTCACATTAGAAACCTAACAAACAAATTAGATATTTAATTTTTGTATTAAAGTCATTAAATAAAAAATATATATTTATTCAAAAATAATATTTATAATGTATTCACATTAGAAACCTAACAAACAAATTATTTTTTGATTGATTTAAAAATTTAATATTCATTATAAATATTAAGATGAAGAATGATTGAAATAAGTATAAATGTGGTACATTGTACAACCTTGAACAACCAGCTGTAGATAGGGGTACCAATCAGATTTCACAGTGGCTTTTGGCACGGATTGCCGTATTATGACATCAATCGCAACCGTCGATCTGGATTGATCACCTCCACTAATCAGATGTCAGTATTACCTTCACACGGATCGCCAACATGTCACTAATGGCTTGCACCAATTAAATTTCGGTGCACGGATAGCCAGCGTGTCTGAAATGGAAACCGTCGCTTTATTCTAAACTAAATCGTAACCGTTGATATATGTAAAAAGCTAGATCTAACACCCATCCCCATCAAATCCCCTCCTACTCCCCTGTAACTAGCATCCCCACCCGTCCTTCTCCCAGTACTAGTAGTAATTTTGAATTTCCAAAGCAGTGCAGTTTGATATATGTAAAAAGCGGCTGAAATTGATCATCAATTAAATGAAATTTTGGGTTTTGATGCGTTAATTGAATGTTCTTTTTTCCCGTTCATTCTGTTGTATATATTTTTCTGCTATTTCTGGTTTCTCCTTGTGTATTATCTGCGATTACGAACAAATAGAATGGCTATTTAATGCTCATCATCCCTTCCTGCTTCGTAAAATTTTGAAACCCAGTATCAGCCCCCGAATTTGGCCTCCGAATTTTGGTTCATAAAATTCTAAATGTTTGAGTCACTAGTTTGGGGGCAAATGATCAGGTTTTTAAATCCGAGCTTGAATTGCACAAAAATTGCAGGCTGCATGAAATTCTAGTAATTGGGGATAACATTTATTGTGTTGTTTGGCTTGATTATCTCTGTTTTGTTTACTTGGAATGAAATTTGGAGTAAGGCTTCCCCCAAATACATAGCTGGGTAAGGTTACTCTAAATTGAAATTTGTTTTTATGAAGGTTAATTTCACACAGATGGTTGTGTTCTGTGCTGGTGTAATATGCTTTGGGTGTTCTTCAACTAGTATTTTTGTTTGCCCTAGTCAAATTAGCTGAATTCAGTTGTTGCAAACATTTCAGTAACATGCATTGAGAATTTCTGTATCAAGATCATTCTGGTAACATTTGCCACAGACACGATTTTGTAGTTTGTTATCGTGCATGTTTTTGCCTTTATTATTGCTGAGGTGCATATCTTCTGTAAAAGTTTGAATACTCCTACATGTTAAACTAGCTTCATTTCCTAACTAATTTTCAATTCTTTCCTTGTTTGTAAGGTTTGATTGTATTTTGTCTCTTATCTGTAAATCAATCTTATTTACTCCAGCAGGTCTCTTCCCTTGTGAACTTGCTTGAATTTAATACAGCTTCCAGGTCAGAAAAGCTTGCAGCAAATGCATTTACCAAAAAGTTAGATAACATTTTTTTACCTGTCACCTTGCTAATTTGACTATGTTGAATTTTTATGTCAGATTTACGTCTTGGTTTTGCCACATACAATATGTCGTTTATGTAAAAAATTATAGAATATGAGTGTGCTGAGCTTTGATTGTCGATAAGAGGGTTGAGAAAGTAATGCATAACAGGAACTATATTTGCTTATAATAAAAATTGGAATGATTTCTCTTGGAAAAGTATGATATAGTAGTATCCTTGTTGAAGTGGCTGTCTGTGATATGGAAATTCAATAACCAGTACTTGTAGATTCCTACGGCCAACTTGGAAGTATTTTATGATTGTAATTCCTTGTCTGCATATTCTGATAGGAATTCATGTTTTGGTGTTTGCCATCTTGACGTATGGCCCTTCTTGTAGCAAGGCAAAGTGAGGTCTACTTGATCCCATTGATTGCCTGTTTTTGATACTGTTTTGCATAAATCTCCAAAAACATCCAAATATCTCTCTTTGCATCTCCTTCTGTTTTTGATACCGTTTTTAATTCCTATCTTGGTTGTGCCTCTGCTTAGAGATCTCATTATCTGAAGGTTTCATTTGCTGTTTAGCTTCTTGCCTCGCTGCCGACTGCTATGCCTCTTAGCCTTCAGTATGACTTGGGTGAACCAAATGCGGCAAGGAATTGGCTTGAAAGGTGGTCACGGCTTCGCTTTTGGGAACCACTTGCGCGACCCAAAAAAATTCCTGATGCTAAGTCCCAAGTAAAGCAGGCAAACAGACAAACCATTGAGGCAGAGCCAGGAAAATCGAGGAGAACTTTCAGGAAGGTTGCTACTTTAGCTAATGGTGACAATAATATGTTAAGTTCCCTGAAAGCTGAAAAACCCAGGCGTAATGCACGGAAACCTGCTAATCATCAAGCTGAAGCACAACAAGAACAGCCACAAAATGAGTTGGAGAAAGTGAAGCGTAAATTGAGGAAAGTTTCTGCATCAACTATTGTTGTTTCTTAAAAATCAGAAGCAGAATTTGAGAAGCCTCAGCAAAATGCGAGAAAAGCTCCAAGTGTTACCACTTCTGATGCTTCTGAATCAGTGATTGCTAAACCTTGTGAGAAACTGAGTGATCTGGCTGCTATAGTTGACAAAGTGGATGAAACAGAAGCTCCTTCAGTGCCCTTGATGCTTAATTCCTCCTCTACTGATGCATTGATCTCAACTTTCAGGTCATTTTCAAGGGAATGCTGCTCAACATCAGGAGAAGCAACATGGGCATCTTCATCCACCATTTTCCCTGCTAATCCCCCCTTTTGTTTTTGGCTTGCAATTCAGAGAGGGTGCTTCAGCCTGGTTGGGGGGAGATGAGATTTCAATGTTTGGGAATTGTGGACTGGGTGGTGCCGTATGACTGTCTTTATACCCGCTTTGTGAAAGGGACTCAACAAAACAACATTTGTTTGATTGGAATGCATATTTCACATGTTTTCCTCTAGAGTGAGTACTGAGATTTCTTGTATTATGATTGTGTGTTTTATCCATTATTGTTATGTCACTGTTCTTCTCTTTTAAATATTTATTACAGTTTTATGGTTCTATAAAGTTTGTTGAAAGATGAAATGAAAATTTATCTTTTTAGCCATTACAATCGTTTATTTACCAACAAATTATCATTTATATCTAGAATTAGAGGTCATGTAATAGAATAACAAAGAATCATTTGCACCTGAATTCAGGGGCCAAAGTTGATGATGAGTGTCAACTGTAATTTTCCCAAGAGCCAGGGCATTTTCTAATAAGTAATTGACAAGTTCAGCTTGTATTGCACCACCGTAGTATCCACATAACTCAAACAACTTTAAGTATGCTGGAGAGGCAGACTCGGTCCTTGTATAAATTTTCTTTGTTTTCTGGCCATATCGTCTTCCCATTCCAACTGAAAAACAGAATGTGTCAACAATAACTTGAAAACATGCAGGTGATAAATTAGAAAAATACTTTACAACAGTTGGAGAATCTTAAATGGGCTCAAACAAGCAACAAATAATAAAAGCCATGGTCGCATGCTATGCAAGAAAACAATCTTAAAATTGGAAGACCAAAGTGGTAGTCCTCATTGCTTTTCAGTTTTTACATTTGAAATCTTGGTGAAAAAAAAAACTCAAAAAGCTGAAAGGCATGGCATAAGCTGAGAAGACAGAATTGAGACTTTATTGATTGCAACTCTAGAACCTAAACCGAGATAATAAGAGAGGACTTGAAACACACTAGCTGACGTTCAAGGAAAGGGCAATTATGCAAGAAAAAAATTGAGAAATTCCCAAGTCACATTCACAGTACACACTTGTTAAACTTAATGCCCTGAGCCTGAGGGACTTAAAGTCAAGTAATGCCATTGTCACAGTAATCAGAAGGAGATTCCTGAGAAGATTTCCCACCACCACTCTGCACTCAGGCCAAGGAGTCCAAGAGGAAAAGCATAAGCTGATGATCGATGAACAACCCGAAAACACACCATCTTCTGACAAGTCTAACTCTAGCCTTTGCACCCTCTTGGCAAATGCATAATGTAGCCATTTATCTCTATGATTGATTATAAGATTATTTGTCAAAAACAAAGTAAGCCCAGTGTCCAACTGCAAAGGCTTTGTTAGATTGCAGCTCCTTGTTGATCACCTATTTGTCTTTCCCTTTCCCTTTCCCTTTTGTGTAATCTTTCATACTTTGGGTTGTCGCTAAAATTTTCTCTTTAACACTTTAGAAGCATCAAAATCCAGTCCAACAACAAACATCCTAAGATCAATGCAACATTTTTACAGAATATTCCAAGTTCCCACTATTAACTGCCTGCCTAGTTTGCAGTCCTAAAAGGGAAATGAAATCATCTTTGTTTGGCCTGATTTCTGATTTATTATTAGATTCACTAAACTAAATACAAAGTATACAAATTATGATGTTTTTGTTGCTTCCTACTGCTACTTCATACATTTCATTTCCCAATTAATCAAATAAAATAGATATCAAAATCAATTATATATCTAAAAATCAAACCATAGTTACATATTATCAAAATCAATACAATTTTTCTATTATCCATATCACAGGGCCCTTGCAAACCTACATGCTATGGACAGCCACGACTATATCTCATTAAGTACACACCAAAATCCGCATCCACCGTAATTGGGTAATTGGGTTTGGCAAAACTAAAAATAAAAATTGAAGACCCATCCACCGTAACTTCCAAGCCGCTTATAAGCTTGTGACCCAATTCATTTGTTACGCAATAATAACTTCTTATTAATTCCATGTAAAGCAGTTGAAGCCTGGGCCTTTCCCGATGTTAACTTAATAATTCATGCAAAGGTCGTTATTTCAAAATTTTAATTGCAAAATTAAAGCTACTGTTCTTCAATACCAAATTATGTCCATGGTGTAGCACTTTGGATATCCTTTTTCATTTCATGTTGCAATTATTATTTCAATTTATAAATATGCGTTTTCATCATATATTCGATCAAAATTCTATCAAATAATTAATAAATTTTAAAAAAATATATAAGTATTAAATTCGTTATATATTTTTTAAGGGTGAAACAGATATTACCATAAGGCATTGCAAAACAAAAGATCCTCTTGGGTCGATAGTCACCCCATTTCCCAAGCTTCAAATGTGAATTAGTGTTATGAGATGAGATGAGTTTAAAAGTTATAAAAAGATACAAAAAGGGATTTTATTCATTTTGTAATTAGTGTTGATTTGGATTTAGCAGGTAAAAGTATATGAAGTAAGCGGGCAGAGCAGCTGTTTTAAAATTAATGAATGTTGGAGTAATAGTATTTGATTCCTATGCCGATAAGATAATGCCATTTAATAAGACACACACTTATTTTGACTCTTTGTGCAAAATTAAAGGTTTTCCAACTCATTATCTTCTTGTGGAATAGTATGAGACAATTGGACAACTCACATAACATAATCCCCCGAATATTATAACTTTTCTAAAACACTTTCTCATTTTCCTCTTTAGTCTTAACTCAGAGAATATTTAAAAAGATGACCCCAATCCAATTAGATTCAAAATACAAGTCCAATATGATACTTTTCCTTCATTCATCTGCACGTTCTTGAATGGCCATCTCTAACCATAACTCTATTTTACAGTACACTTTTACTCTATTTTACAGTAACTACAGTAAATTTACTCTAACCATAACTCTATTTCTTACTCTAAAAGAATATTCTATACATATTCCTTTCTACTTTTCATTTTATATTCATTTTTATTACTTTTTATACTACTTTATTATTTAACAAAACAACTTCCAATCTTTCTTCTTTTTTTTACATATTAATCCAAGATATTGTAAATGTTATTACCCCTGTTGACGATAATGATGTTCTTGAGCAAGACTAATATGAATGATTTGGACTAAAAAATAAAAAAAATAAAAATCCAAGACATTGGCTTTTAGGAAATAATAATATTATGAAAATAACAATTAACAAGTGTCATGAAAATTTCTAATTTCTTAATATTAATAAGGACACACTTTTTATTGAAATGCAAAAAGAAAAACATTACATTAGATAATTTAAGTCACACATTAAAAATACAAATCAATATTACAAATCATTCAATACTCCGAATTAGAATGTTGCTCCCACATATGCAATAATATTTTTAAATCAATATTCAATACTTCTATATTTAAGTTATTTTAATAATATTTTTCAATTAATTAAGTGTCATTAACTTGCTACAAGGTTAATTATTGTTAATTAAAAATAATTTAAATTTAATGTGTATTAAGTTAATAATAGTTTTTATTTAATTTAGTAATATAATTAATTGTTCATAACTAATTAATTATAATTTTAAAATGAACTAAAATATCAAACTAACTTAAAATGAAAAAAAAAATACCTAAATTACAAAAAAGACCAAATTGCAATTTATGTAATTATTAAAAAAAGCATAAAAAAAATAGAGCATTTAGGGCAGCACTGTAGCTGCGCTCCATTTGGCGCAAGAAATGGCGCAGCGTTGGAGCTGCGCCAAACACTATTCACCCAATGATGCGCTATTATAGCGCAGCATCGGAGATGCTCTTACTTGAAACAGACACTGCGTGCATTATAAAAGCAGCTATATCTATATGTACAACATATAGACCGACCCTGAAAGCTAGCTCAAATCCCATTCAAGTTCAAGCCCGTCTTGAATCCAAAAACAAAATGTCAAACTTTTGCTTTTTGTTATGTCTGATTATCACGGTGGCTTCTGGTGTTGCTGTGGATGGCTATGAAAGTAAGGTTAGGATTTATGAGCTAAAGAGAGGAGATTTTTCCATCAAGCTCACCAACTTCGGCGCTCGTATCATATCAGTTCTTGTCCCTGACAACAACGGTACGTTTCTTTTACCTTTTTCTTATATATATATTCATTAAACCCAATGAACATTAGTTTTTATGTTTCTTTTCCCAATTTGTTCAGGAAAGCCGGCGGATATTGTTCTCGGGTACGACTCCATTAAGGATTATTTGGTGAGTTACTCTCTTAAACAGAACCTTTTGTATGATCTTCTTCTTTTTTCCATGTTTCTTGGAAATCTGTTCTACGATGAGCCGTTTTTTTCTTAGTTAAACAAAGGAGGATGAAGGTGTCACTTTGTGTGTGTGTGTGCGCGCGCGGCCTGTGGGTGTGGGGATGATGAATTGATGATCTGCATTCCATTTCCATCTTATCATCTTCTTTATCTGTTCCTCTGTCTAAAAAGTCAGAAAAATCGACTTTTTTTCTACTTCATGTAGTAGTGCTAGTAACTTTTATAAAACGTCTTCGCGTTCTTGAATGACCCAAAACTTTACAATGTGAGTCGTAACAGCCATGGTCCCTGATTTAATTTACATAGTTTTATAGCTTCCATATATGGTTAAATTTTCTGGAAAAATCAAATCCTTGTGATTGTTCTTAAAAATCAAGGGGAAAAGCTTCTTCAATTCGCATCATTCTGTTTATTTTTTGTCTACTTTTCTCCTTTTGATTAAACGCCTCTCTGAGTATATTTTGTAATCGTTATTCCTTCCATCATCATTTTCTTGCTCTATTATTATCTGGCTGGTCCACCGTTGTCCTCCTCTCTATTACGCGGCATGGACCATCCAGATAATAGGTGGGACTGATCTGATCAGACAAAATTTGTCTGCTTCAGCCATAATCTTCAAAATTAATTGCTTGACATATATATGCATTTCTCTATATCAAAGTTGTGCCATAGATTAAAATTTAGATCAGTCAAGCCAAGTGAAATTTATTTTTCTGCATCAAAGTCGTAACCTGTCAACTATAAATTATATCCCTTTCCATAATAGAAGTGAAGTGTGTATGCGTGGATGCACACCATCGTGTTCTCTATAATGATGCCAGCATAATATACCCATTTTCATTTTTGTTTCCTTTCTTTGGGTATCGATCCAAGAATTATGTTCTAAAACACCATGAATTGTGCCACAGAATGATACAAAATACTTTGGAGCTATAGTCGGACGAGTTGCTAACCGGATTGGCGGTGCTCAGTTCACTCTAAATGGCATCCATTACAAGCTTGATGCCAATGAGAAACAAAACATGCTTCATGGTATTTTGCCGACTTCTTTACTCAATATTCCTAATCAAACAGTTGCTGCCAATAACTATATTTTTAATGAATTATAATTAAATTATTGAAATTATTGTTGTGTGTAAAAATAAAGGTGGAAAAAAAGGGTTTAGCCAACTTGCTTGGAAGGTGGAAGAGTACGTGAAAGACGAGTCAAATCCTTTCATTGTCTTGAGCTATTACAGTCATGATGGTGAAGAAGGATTCCCTGGAAATCTCCTTGTGAGAGTGACCTATGCTTTGCTGGAGCCTTACAAACTAAGCGTAATAATGGAGGCAGATGCTTTGAACAGGGCAACTCCTGTGAATCTTGCACAACATAGTTACTGGAATCTTGGTGGGCATAACAGTGGTGATGTTCTCTCCGATGAGGTTCAAATATTTGCCTCACACTTCACCCCGGTGAACAATCAGCTCATCCCCACGGGACAAATCTTGCCTGTTAAAGGCACCCCTTACGATTTCCTCAAACCCCACAAGGTGGGAAGCCGGATCAATGAACTTCCAGGTGGTTATGACATCAATTATGCCCTGGATGATCGCAAGGAGGATGAGCAGGATATGACTTTGGCAGCAATAGTTTATAGTAAGAAAACTGGAATTGGGATGAAGATATCAACCACTGCTCCCGGCGTCCAATTTTACACTGCTAATTACGTTAATAACACTACAGGAAAAGGCGGAAACATCTATCAACCTCATTCTGCATATTGTTTTGAGACTCAAGGATTCCCTGATGCAGTGAATCATCCAAATTTTCCTTCTACCATTATTAATTCTGGAGAAGTTTACACTCATTACATGCTATATGAGTTCCACATCGAAAAATAATTAGAGAAGAAAATCTTTGATTGAGACTAAATCGATCATATGCATGTATAATGTACCCAAACAAGAAACAACGATTGGAGCTGCATTGATTGTTGTTCCACTGTTTCCAATTAATTTCAAACATCTTGTTGGTGTTACAGTTATATGCTCCAGTATTTTCTGTTAATCACTATTTATAAATGCGATACATGTACTTTTAGTAAACTATGTGCGATTCAAAATCTTATAGAGAGATACATGATACGTAAGATCCATTGCTGTATTTTCTTAACCATCTTTTGAAGTGCAAAAACATCACAACTTTGATTCACATTTGACAAACATGCCTATATATGCACTGTTAAAAGGCCGAATATTGTGTGCAGTTCCATTTCATATCCTGCTGCGTGAGCCCTGGATTTAATTGAACCGATACTGGAACACTCCAGTCCACCACTGACGCCAAAAGGCGCAAATAATGGCATCATCGTGGTACCACGCCTTTTACAGGAATGAAATAAATTACAACAGAAAGCGCACACATCACGCATGGCTCTTCTATGTACTTCAGCTTCTTACCTTCAAGCGGCCAGTACAGGTTCACTCCTCACTCTGTGGACCTCTGTAAATGCTTTAATATAACTTGAAAGGCCTTCAATTTGTTGAGGCATACGCTAAATTTGCCAACTGATTGCGTTTTTAAACTCATCAAATCATCTGCAGGCAACTGGGATCGTTGCAGATTCGTTGATTATGGATTGAAAAGGGGAAATCTTTGTGTAGCGACTGCAATGTGTGCTAGTTCCAGTAGTAATGGTAGCAACGCATTTGAACTTTGTTCCAAATGGGGCAAGAAATTGGTGTGGATATGGACTGAGAACAACCAAGTCATGACCAACGCCGTAGAGAGAGGTTGGAACACTTTCGTTTTCCCCTCAAATCGTCGAGACCTTGCCGATGAATGGTCAAGTAAGCCGGATTCTCTCCTCTTTCTCTAGGGTCGTGTGAGAAATTCCTAATCTTTCTTGCAAAAGTTTCGATTTTTCTTTTATTTTGATTCACTTGGTAATGCTCTCAAGTTATGGTATGTGTGCAGAAATTGCGTTGATATGTCCTCTCTTCATTGAAGCTGGAGAAGTTTTTGACAGCGAGCACAAAAGAATTGCCATATCTTTTGATATTTCCTCTCCCCAGCAATTAGAGAAGCTGCAAACTGTGGATGATCTGTCTGAGATTGTTATTGTTAATCTTCTTGATTGGCAGGTATGCTGGTTAGTTTTTCTGCTTCCAACTCATATTCCCAATTATTACCATGAGTAAAATAATTTTCTTCAAGTGGCGACATTGTTGGAAACACAAACACCACTGTTTCAGAACCATATTTCTTTCTGTGGTGTGTACTACTGAATCGTACTTGCTTGGGTTCAACATTCCATTTGACACTTGCCATGTATCTAAAGCAATCAACTTAGATCTTTATTCATTTAATCTGACTCAATCTTGTTTCAAGGTAATACCTGCGGAAAATATTGTTGCAGCATTTCAAGGCTCTCGGAGGACAGTGTTGGCAATCTCAAAAACACCCTCTGAAGCTCAGGTTTTTCTCGAGGTATTTCCTTAAATTTGGGAATTTCATGTGCAAAACGATTTGTCCTGATGAAATGCTGGAGTAAGGACCACAGGTTCCATGTTTATGCAGTTATTTTAATCTAGCGAGAATTTTGAGAGCCTTTTACCTTCAAATGCAGTTTTTTCTATTTTTCTTGAATTCACAAAGGCCCTTCTTACATTATTAGTACTGCTACTTGATAGGCCTTGGAGCATGGCCTGGGTGGTGTTATCTTAAAAGTTGAGGATGCTAACGCCATACTGGAGTTGAAGGTAATAGCTACAGCTGGTGTTGTTTATTATGTAACATTGGTCCTTAACCTTATAATGGCGCTTATTATCAGGACTACTTCGACAGAAGAAATGTTGGGAATGGGTGACCGCGTTTGTGTGGATCTCTGTAGCCTCATGAGACCTGGTGAAGGTCTTCTGGTTTGTTCTCACTGCTGTCTTCTGTTTCTCTCAACAACTGAATATTCTTATGTGGCCATTATTCTTACTGCAGAATTTTCTTGTCTAAGGTTGGCTCATTTGCTAGAGGGCTCTTCCTTCTGCACTCAGAATGCCGAGAGTCAAATTACATTTCTAGCAGGCCATTTCGAGTTAATGCTGTAAGTTTTGAGCTTCAAATTGTTAAGAGTTTTTGTATAGCTGAGAGAGAGGGAGGTAGGGAGGTAGGGAGGTAAGGAGTTCAAATTGTTGTACTTGATTGGTCTAGCAAATTTGTTGGTCAAATACAATGGTCCAAGTTCATGTCTGATTCAATCTCTGTAGGAAACAACTTGAGAAGCTCAGTTTGAAGTTCATCACTACCCTCTGTTTAAGTAATGCTTGGAGTTCTTTTTTTTTTTTAATGATTAACAAAGCTGGTAAGTTCACTGCATATATACACTGTTTCTGTTGCTTTAATACTTCAGGGCCCGGTACATGCATATGTTGCTATTCCGGGAGGCAAGACTAGCTACCTCTCAGAGCTTAAAGCAGGAAAAGAGGTAATTGTGGTCGATCAAAGGGGTATGCAACGTACTGTTATTGTTGGGCGTGTAAAGATAGAGACTAGGCCATTAATCCTTGTTGAGTCGAAGGTTTGTACTCACTATCCTTTTCTTGTAAAGTCGCTTTATGTTGATTGGATCCTTGGTATATTTATTGTGATTGCACATATACTCAACTTGATTTTGACTAATAAACTAGCTATACTGGCACAGAGAGATTCTGACAACCAAACTTATAGCATTCTTTTACAAAATGCCGAAACGGTTGCATTAGTCTCCCCTGTTGGAGGTAAAATCTTCCATTTTCTTTTCCATGTACTGAGTTATCTATTTGCCTATCTTTTTTTCCGCCTTTCAAATCCGTATATTTTTGTGATCAATATCTACAGGAGATGGATATCGAGACACAGCAATTCCTGTGACATCGCTTAAAGTTGGAGATGAGGTTCTGCTGAGAGTACACGGAGGTGCTCGGCACACTGGGATAGAAATACAAGAATTCATTGTGGAAAAGTAAGTATCTTGATGGGATGCTACTTACCAGATGCTTGCGATCTGGTTGAGATTACTACTGTACTATAATTATTTCAGTCCTAAATCACATTGTACTACTCTGGCTGTAGAAAATGGATCCACACCACGATTCTCTATGAAGTCCTTACCAAGCTACTACTGTGAAAACCATGGGAACGATATCCCAATCTTTTTTTTTAATCTTCTTGTTTACTACAGACAATGAAAGTTGTCGAAGGCCTTAGCTGCCAATAGGGATTTCCTCGTAACTATTATTGGGAAGCGCTTTGTGGCGTGAACTTTGCAAGTGCACAATTCATGCCAGTCTGCTGGAGAAAGAGTACTGTGTGGCATCAAGTCTACCACTTCAAAAATACGCCTTCAATAAGTGGAAGTAGACTACCATTTACCACCATTGCAAAGTAATAATGTCCATCATTCTTGCAAACAAGAAACGAGGTAGCATATCGTCAAATCAAATTATCATTGTTATTAGTGGTCGAGAAATAAAATCACATAAGACGTACTGCGGTTTCTTAATGAATCATGAAACAAAGTCGTCGAAGAGCAATTCCAAGACTTAATTAAGCCACAAAGTTATTGAATGGCATTTGGAAGACTTTCATTGGTAACACAATTGAACTTTACAAGGATTTGACATCTCCTGTAGATCAGACACTTCTTTGATCTCCGACAAATCTTTCAAACATAATGTAAAGCAAAAAGATAAGGTTCACAGAAAAAAAAAAAAAGGAAAACATGAGAGACAATGGCGTTTCTTCATATGTTTGTGAACAGCAGCAAGTTAGTTGTAAATATGTTTACGTCGCACATCAGTACATAAGCTCTTCAAAATCTATTTCCACACTTTGGTCTTTTTCCACATAATTCGAAAGGATACGCAAAACAAGATGCATTATTGTTACTAAATCAGTAAAAGGGTGAGGTAGGGGCAAGGGTAGAAATTGACAAAAACTGAGGGATTTTGTACAAGAGCAACAATATAACTATTAGAAGAAAAAGTCAATGAGCCGAATTCGTAGTGGTTGTGCTTGTCTTTTTGAAGTCTATCTTGTCAACCTTCACCTCTCCATCAATAAGTTCGTACACATAAACCACCACGCGAAGGCCATCGACATCCATGAGGACAAAACTTGGATTGACATCGTAAGTAATGCTGCTATAGGCACCAGTAGCAGATCCAGGGTTTATCACAACGCCAGCTTCATGTTTATAGGCCTTGAACTGGTGGGTGTGCCCGGTGACAAGAATGTCCACATCTAGTTGTCTCTGAAGCATGGCAAGAGAATCAAGGTCTCCCCAAGGAACCACCTTTGAAGATGAACAAACCAGAATTTTAGTAAAGATGTTAAAAAAGACACGGGATAAAAGTAGAGCCTATTTGATGAACGGAAACTAGTTGACAATTGGAAGTGATTAGGTATCAGCAATTGCAACAGTTAAAACTAATAATGTATCTAAATTTGTGTTTGTGTTTTAGACTTTATTTGCTATTTATCACCCTGGAATCTATTTGAATCTCAATATCACAGAAATGGCTTCTAGACAGGTCAGTTCAGAAAGAGATGTGCTGTCGCACATTCAACTGTCTTATATCCATTATGGCCATAATGCCGAAAGTGACAGTAGAGTAAAAGCCAACCTATTAGTTAACCACAAATGCACACTAGATTGTGAAAAATATTCCCCTTTCCTCAGTGGTGAGGGAAGGAGAATAATGTCAGGCAGTTGCTGAACAGTCCCATGCTTTAAAATATCAAAACCAAAAATATATAATCAGAAGGATTGTTCCAACTTATTTGTCAAACTATGGTAGAGGAAATGAAGGAGAAATTGGAATGAAAGAGAGACTGCAACTTTCGAAAGAATCCTTAGAAGAAAAAGAAAAAAGAACTACCATTTCCAGAAGACCACATAGAGCCCCAAAACGAAATGTTCACAATGTTTACGGGAAAAGTATGCTGAATCCCAAAATCATTTCAAACAATATGACATGGTCAAAGAATGAAATCTAACCTGGTGACCATGGCATAAACCAAGCTTAAATTGTCCAATTGTAAGTGTTTTTGTCTCCGGATATCGCGAATCTTCATCATATTCTCCTCGAGTAATGTGCAAGCTGGGACATAGGTTCTTCAAGTAGTCATGAACTTCCTGCTTAAGAGAGAACATAATCATCAAGAGATGAAGATTACTAGTAAATCTATAACCTTTGAGCTTTCAAATTCTTTACTTTACAAGTCACAGAATGAAATGAGAAATCAGGTCATCAGGGTACTGTCATAGCTTATCACAAGCTCATATTTATCTAAGCTAAGTGTCACTTTAGTTCTATAAATCAGTTAGCGGCCAAAAATGCCAATCTGACATACAATTTTCATGACCCATAACACACCCAATGCATTTTTTCTCAAATTCCAAACCTCAGAAACAAGTGGTGGTCGTAAACATGGGACAAAAAGAAAAGGGCAATTCCAAAAGGCAAAAGAGAAGAAGGGTAATACTATACTTTTATGCAGAGATTGCCGGTGCAAATGATGTGCTGAATCTTGCCAGGAACAAGCATGGACTTGAACTTGGCTGGAATATCAGGTGCTCTGTATGGGATATGAAGATCCCCAATTGCCAACACCAGCACCATCTTTATCTAAAATTTCCTAAACGGCTCCCCTTAATCACCACTGCTTGCTCTATTCTAAACAACCACAGAATCAGTAGTATCCAATTAGATAGATTAAATACCAACAGAAAGAACCCCAATTCTTAACACAAGTAATAATAAAACCATGCAGAATCATTCATGATCTTACCCAAGAACACAAACAATCCGAAACTAACTAAATTGCTCCATAGTTAATCAAATAAAGGGAGCTATCCTCGTTCAAGTTCACAGAGTCAAATTTTGGAAATATTATTATTTATTAATAAAAAAAAAAAAGGAAGGATGAATTTCGGGACATCACCCGGAGCAGAACAAGTGTGTGTACTTGACAAGGAGAATTGTAGTTGAGTAGAAATCGATAACGACGATGGCATCCGCACGGAGTGAAGCTGCACAGCTCAAAATGATTTGCTTTTGGGGAACAAGGAAGAGAATAGACCGTCGTTCCCGTCTGTATGCTTTGTTGCTTGCGCTTTAGACGGTAAAACCCAAGCGATCGATATTATAAACAAAATTAGTTCTCGCCCTCTGGGGTTACTCATAATTCATAAATAATCAGGTGGAATGTTTGAAAGAAACTTTGTTTGGAGGGGTCAAAATGAAATTTAAGACAATATAGTACTATTCCCATCCTCTCAAAATGAAATTTAAGACAATATGGTATTAGTACCCATACTCTCAAAACTCGTTGATTTCAATAATTATAAAGTGATTTTAGTGATATTTATAATTTTAACTTTTAGTTGATTTCAATAATTATAAAGTGATTTTAGTGATATTTATAATTTTAACTTTTAGTTTTAATAAAATTACGTCGTTTTGAACGTTAAACAAAATAAAACAGAATAATATTGAACAGAAAATCTGATCTCTTTTCTAAATTGTATAATTAATTAGTTAAAAGTTTAGCTTATCAACATTTTAAGACAAATAGGAGTTGCAACACATAATGAAATAGAAAATTCGGAGTGTTAACCTGCTTTTTTTTTTGTAATTTAAGATAAATCAATTTAATCGGTTAGTTTAAATCATATAATTGAAATAGAATATAAATTCAATTTTCAAACTTTTTCCTTTTGAAATTGTATAATTGAATTTTATTTTAAAGAAATATTAAAATGATTTCTTTATTGAATTCGAAAACTAGTTTCCTTTATAGGCTCTCGATAAGGTGTAGTTCTGAACTGAACAGGCCCAATCTATCCTCAAAATTGACACAATATTTACACACAAACAAACATAAAAAGAATCAACAATTGACAAGAGAGCAAAACCAATGAAAAATGCATTGAGGATCTTTACTTTCAGAAACGTGCAAACAAAATTGCTTAAGATTTATAATAAATAGATCACAATCTTGATCACGTGCATGCTCATTTTGCTATACACCAGAGAAGGAAACTCTTGACTCTTCCCCTTTCAATTCATATTTCCACCAAAACTAAGACATAAACAAGAAGCCCCTCCAGAAAGAAAGAAACTCAGCTTCAACTTGTAAAGTTCGCGGAAAACTTTCAAATTTACAAAATGATTTTCCCCTTGTCAAAAGGACAAAATGTAGCCATGATAAAGAAAGGTTGGGGAGAGGGAGAATAAACATTACATCAACTTTCTCATATTTGAAAACTAAGGTTTTGGCGATCGATGGAAACTGTTCTGCCGATATGGAGAGGCCTGTTGTTGACCATTTGGTATGGAAATGCTTAGCTTCGGTTGCCCATTTCTCTCTGGCAATGCCACCTGTACTTTAACACCATTTCTAATAGCTAAGTTACTACTTGAACGCTCAGACTGCAGGGCTAGGTAGTAGGACGAGGAACAGGCCATGTCCTTCAGGTCAGGCAGAGGCTTCAAGACTTCTATAACTTCACTCATCAGGGGTCGGGCTTTAGCATCTCGGCTGAGGCAATGAGCAGCCAACTGAACTGCCTTCTGGGCACCTCTAATCGAGAATCGCCCTTCGAGGTGGGGATCTATTAGCCGATAAAACCTGCGCCTTTCCCTCAGATAAGGTCTCGCCCATTCCACCAAATTATGTTCCCCATTCGGTCTGCTTTTATCCATAGACCTTCGCCCTGTAAGCATCTCGAGTAAAACCACTCCAAAGCTATAAACATCACTTTTTGATGTAAGATGTCCTGGCAACCCAAAAAAGGAAAAAGGATTGTCTCAGTGGATGTTATATGTATTTCATTTAATGAGGATAAAGTCAGAAAACGATATACAAATGCATAAATGCAAGTATACAACTGTGGGAAGGAATATAAAACTGAAGATGCAATTTGTTATGCAACCTGTCATTACATATTCAGGGGCAGCATAGCCATAAGTTCCCATGACACGTGTAGATACGTGTGTCTTATCTCCCTCAGGGCCATCTTTGGCAAGTCCAAAATCGGAAAGCTTTGCATTGTAGTCCTTAATTCACAGTTTCAAAAGACACTTATCGTAAGAATTTAGTCTAAGAACAAAATTTCCTTCTTTTCAAGAGTTTGAAACATTTACCGCGTCTAACAGGATGTTTGAAGTTTTAAAATCTCGATATATCACAGGCCTTTCAGCTTCTTCATGAAGAAAAGCTAGACCTTTTGCAGCACCTAGAGCAATTTTGAGTCTGATAGACCACGGAAGAGGAAGAGACCCTACAGGACATTGCATTCAAGGTCATTAGTTTAAAGAAGAATCCAACAAGGGAGGAAATGTTCAGTAAAACTTTTTCTATCATTCAGAACAATCATAGTTCTGTTAGGAAAAGAAGAAAAAAGATCAGCATTTAAATCGATATTTCCATCTGTAGGAATAAGTTGACACAATAAGCAGAAGTAAACTTAAGGAAGCGGAAATATTTTTCCCAAGGGCAAAAATATTTTCATACATCACGTAGATTTTCCTTGTAGCCTTATGATGTTGCACATTGACAAGACATATTGTACATACTGGTTACTACAGCGCATTGTGTATGCAATGTTTTCCTTATAAACTTAGTGATCACAGAACATCATTTATAGGAACAGCTAGCTAAAAGAATCAATCAGCATACAATGCAAAGATAGTTAAAGAAAGAGCATAATACATACTTCTAAACAAGTGATTCTCCAAACTTCCCCGAGGCATGAACTCATACACAAGCAACCTTTGATCACCCTCAATGCAATACCCGATTAATTTAACCAGATTAGGATGGAGGAGATCACCTAGATAATTTACTTCAGCCTGACAAATGAGGATCAACGGTATGTGAAGAAGTGACGAATAAGTACACTGTTAATCCAGGAGACTATAAAATAGCTAGTATCATACCAACCACTCCTTGTGACCCTGAAGTCCATCGTGATTCAAGGTCTTTACTGCAACTGTGATCCCTGAACCAGGTTTTACCAGCGCTGGGCCATTTTCATTAATCCAACCTTTATAAACACAACCAAAGCCACCCTCACCGAGCAGATTATCTGGTCGAAAACTTTTAGTTGCAGACTTCAGCTCATTAAAGGTAAACTTCCGAAGCTGAGAAGCAATTTTCAATTCCTCAATTACTTGAGGAGTAGATGGAATACTATCTGCATTGCTAGTGCTAGAAGATGATATGATTGGAGCAACTGGTTGGTCTCTACTCGTGTCATTAGATGATTTGCTTTCTGCTGTTATAAACAGGAAAAAAAATTAATAAGCATGAAAAGTTCCCATATTAAGTAGGAGTTATCTTTGTTATAGATGCATAAAGGAAAAAGTTCCCACAACATTGAGCATAAAGTGAGATGTTATCATGAGATGATTGGATTAATGCAAATCCACTATAAAATAAAATAAAAAGTAATTGGCAGCAATATAGCAGGAACGATTATCAATTCACAAAGAAATCATGATATAATCGAGAAAGCAATATGATATACCTAATTGTGTGCTGGAACCACTGACAGAGCTATCAACCTTGGACCTTGGCGACATGCAGCTCCCAAAAAACTTCAACTTTATCCAACACCCAGTCTCCACAGCATCATCTTCCTCATCTTTCTTTGCCTTGTCGTTGGATTTCCTAAATCCCAAACCGCCCACATTGATACTTTCAGGAGCCAGCCCCATTGTTTCAATCAATCTACAGTTGTAATTCCAAAGGTGATAAACAGTATATTCAAACTAAACCGTCAATGAATCAAATATTCCCTTCTCACTCCGCTATAGTTGTAAAGATGCTTTCCTTCCCCAATTTTTGTTCTTTATTGGGTTTTGTGAACGAAAATGAATGATCCCAAACTCATTAAATGTGAAAAAGACAAATTTAAACCAAACCCATCTAAAAACAATAAATTTCAAGATTCACCAATGAGAAAAAGGAAAGTACGTATAAACAACCAGACGAAATACTTCACAGAAATTCAAGAAAATTTCAGAAGGAATTTGAACAAAGTCCATTAAGAAAAATCAAAACTTTCATTGAAAAACGCAAAGATAAGCTTGAATGCGGTAGATTAAAATTGGCTCAGTACCACAAGAGACCCAAAATGAAAAACAAAAAATTGAAGCAAGAAGAGAGTGAATGAATCAGAGTAGGCGGGGCTTAAATCTCATAAACAACATGCAAAGATAACGATCCCACCTACACAGAATCAATCTACAGCGAGTTCTGACTCCACATTCTCCATCGGAATGTTGGTGGGAAGCATATCTAAGCACTGAAAGCCCTAACAGAAGAGCCCAAATGATTCAGGAATCTTAAAATGCAGACCTAATTCTCTGAGCTACTCTCATTGTAACAAAATAGCAGTGGTAGCAACAAACAAACACAGAACGCATTGCCTTCCTGTCAATTGGCAATGCGCACACAACCCAAAAATAAAAACAATGCGTGTTGTGATACGAGCCTAACAATCTACAATAATCTGGAGTATATATCTTTTTATCTTTAAGACAAAATATAGTATTAGTACTTTAAAAGGAAAATGAATTTTAAAAGGAAAGAAACCAATGGAGGGGTTGCTTTCGATTCCAAGCTCAATTAGCTAAAGAACAAAATAAAGAGGGAGCAGAGAGAGTGTGAGTGTGTGAGTGTGTGCAGAGTGCAGATAGTGTGTGCGTGTGAGAGAGAAGAGTGAGAAACGTGCGTTTTGCGTGAAAAGTAGCGAAGGAAGGATAGAAAGGAAAGGAAGGGGTTTCCAAACTTTGGATAAAATGGGGACAGAGATTACATTTCAGGGATTTTGATGAGTAATTAATTATTCGAATGTCGTTTCTCATTGGCTGATTTTGTGGATTTCTCGTAATTGGGAATTTGGGATACCAAAGATTCTACTATTTACCAGTATTAGTATTTTCTTTAAATAAAATGAACCTATTTGAAGGATTTTTATTCTGGTTTTTTAATCACTTAACTTATAAGACAATTCTATTCTATTATAACAATTATGTGAATTACGCGTGGGATCTTGTACGTCTGCTATTTT
Organism: Ophiorrhiza pumila; assembly: GCA_016586305.1. Classification (NCBI taxonomy): domain Eukaryota; kingdom Viridiplantae; phylum Streptophyta; class Magnoliopsida; order Gentianales; family Rubiaceae; genus Ophiorrhiza; species Ophiorrhiza pumila. Next base: position 2,182,042 of record BLIW01000007.1, read on the forward strand.
TTGGCGTTGAGTGAATTGTAACAAACGAGTTTATATGCTAGAGGCAAAGCATTCGAACAAATGAGAGTAAAAATATTGTCAGAAGATTCGAACTCCAATTCTGTTTTTTGTTCTTAAACTAAACTACACTAAAATGTTGCATTTTGGATTCTCAAATATAATTGCTCATTAGCTAAAATAAATTGATTAAATGAACGTTTTATTTAAAATGTAAAGTTGGGGTGGCATTGTTGTCCGAAGCTATAGTTCTCCTAATCAAAAGATCCATATGAAACCCATGCAAGTTTTTTTGTTTGTTTGTGTTTTTTTGTTTCTTCCGAGTGTCCTTAGGCTTATTGTAGTATATGAATTCATTCGGACAAATTGCAGTGTTATGTTTAATTAATTCGTCCCCTTTAGAGTACTAAACAACGTATTCAATTCAAGTTCCCGTCATCGTCTAACTGACTACAACTTTTTATGGCAAGTTGGATCCGTCCAATCCTCCCCTAATATTTTCTGTAAATCATTTTGGACATGCATACTAAATAATAACTGACGACTAATTAAATGACACCGTTCTACGTAAAATATTTTCTTCTGCTTATGAGATGACATTTATGTTCTTATTGTACTGACTACCTTACGCGAGTTTTACTATACATAATTTTGAATTTTTTTCGAATCAAATTAAAATATATGATCTATTAATTATTTGATAAAATTTTAATTAAATATACATTGTGTGTATCAATAAAAGAAAATAAAATAAATAATTAAAAGGAAGATATGAAGTAACGAAATATCCAAACTCATTTTTTTTTTCCAAAATTAATCTTAAAAAAATAAAAAAAAAACTACATATAGTAAAAAATAAACGACTACACATGCATGCATATGGGTACGGAATTCATCAAAATAAGAAGCCAGGTTTAGGTTTTTGTCATTTGAATTTAGTTTCATTAATCATAATTTTAAAATTCTTATATAATACTTTCCAGTCTTATCAACCCTATTTTCAATGGAACTAACCAAGCCACGCGTTCGTTCTCCGTGAAATCCGCCATGCTTAAAGGTTCATGTTTTTGTCATTTTAATTTGTAGTTTCATCATTATTTGATACACCAATTCCAGTCGCATTAGGCAGCCTTCAAGTTCAAGGCTCAAGTAACACTTGGCCGACATGCTATTGCAAGTGACAAGATGAGTCAAAAACTTTGGTACGCACAGTGGGAAAATGGCATGGCTGATGGCCCCCAACCCTGGACCTGTACTTGATATAGGGCCCAACCTTCGAGCTGTACTTTGACATAGGACCCAAACTATATGGCCCGTAAAAAGTAGTTTTCATTCTTCCATGATCTTGAAACGTCTATGCTTTTGAAGGGCTTTGGATTCCAAATTCTGTATCCCAATTTTTATCGTATTTGAATGTTAAAGAGGTTGAGTTGAGCCAGAGGATTTTATGTTGATTTTGCTTTTATAAAACGATTTCGGTCTTAGGACAAAAACATTATCTGGGCTGGGTGATTTTAAACAAACTATTTTTTCTTTGAAGAATTATATTATTTATTTGACTCTGAACCAAAGTGTATTTTTCCAAAATCCCTTATTTTAGAAGTAAAAATTCCTTACATTGAAGATTTCAGCAATTTGTGTGAATCTTTTCAAACCAAAACAACTGTAAAATGATCAACCATGAATTATCACTTGTAGCATATATATAGCCTTAGTTTTCAACGGTAATGAATTTTCTGTATTACTTTTGTGTATCATTTATTGTATCAAACTATAAGATTTTAACACGTGAACAATGACTTATCCCTCGAGTTTACTAATTACACTATAAGATTTTAACACGTGTACAATAACTTATTCATTATTACTTGGTTTAAGAATTTAATTTTATCTAAAAAAAACGTATTACATCTATAAAGAGTGATATACTAAATACATAGATTAAAATTCTTTTTCAACAAGGTTTTATGTATTTTTGAGTCTTGGTAATAGCATATATAGCCCTAGCTAGTATTGCTGACATATGCGTAGATTCCCATATTTAGAAAGCGACCCATTCGATCTCAAAGCAAAACGATACACACTCCCATGATCCCATCCCTTTCCATTTATTGTTGTTTTTTATCTTCCTATCTCTTTGGTTTCTTCCTTGAAGTTGAGGGCAATACACTTTGTGATTCGATTTAAAATGGTTTAGTACAAAACCTTTGTTATTCTTCTGTCCACATCAACAATGTCTCCAACACCTTCAACGTCATAAGAACATTCCTCTCTCTCTAATGGAATTAATTTCATACTCAAATTTTTCACCACTACAGACTACAAAGTGATGACTTGGTGGTGATGGTGGTTTAATAGAGATACAATTTCAAAACTAATAAATATTAGCAGCAGATAATTTCATTGTTTATTATACCTCAAAAATCACCATGGCCCCCAAACCCAATGCCAGAGCATGAGAAGACCCACTCACTACTCACTACCCATTGTGATGTTGCATGTAACATGGATCTTTTATCGTTTTTATTATTATTATAATCTTTTTGCCAATTAAGTGGCCCAACCTTGTAATATGTTAATGTCTCACACTACTAAGTCTTATTAAAAAACGTTTCTTTCCAGTTTCCGCCCTACTTTGTAAAATTTTGTTATTCGAATACCAAAGTATGTATGAATCGATGTGTATGATAAAAAGTTTGATGGAACTTTCTGATATATATAAATCGACTTTATCTATTGATTAATCATTGAATATTAAAAGGTAATAATTCATACAATTTCTCAATGTTTACTATCCAGGGTTTACATGTATCCGTATTTTTGCTAACGATGGAATACGAAAAAAAAAAAAAAAAATGAACGCGATTATTTAATTAACGAAAATTCGACTGCTCTGGCCATGGCCAAAAACTGGGCTGTTCCTCAACGCTGTTAAACATGTTGCATAACCCTCCGTCTGCGGTGGTGGGCTGATCAATTCTTGGACATTGAAGATCTGCTCTCACCGAGCCCTGGTGGAGGTGCGTTACGCTAATTGGCTGTTCCATTCTTGCAGTGAAAACATGCTTATTGCTTGGATTCGGATTTGATTTTAGTCCACTTTCTATTGATGTTGTCCCTGTAATACCAAGGTTGACATCAACGCTGCTTTCGCTTCCATTGCTCCAGGAAGCCTCATTTTCTTTGTTCAGATTAATAATTGGTCCTAGTCCATTTGATTCCCTAGATTGTAGAGCCATTAACTGCACGATTTTATAGGAAATAATTAAGATGATGAATAATCATTCTCAAAATGATAGAACCCAAAAGAAATTTAATGGGCCATATACAATACCTCAGAATGAAATTGCTTGTTCTGAGCCCTGAGGACTTCGTTGTCGGCCTTGAGCAAATCAAGTTGTCTCTTCAAGACTTCAAAATCTTTTTCCATTTGCTTAGTCTTCCACCTTGCCCTCCTATTCTGGAACCATATGGCAACTTGCCTTGGTTGCAAACCTATAGCTTTGGCCAGCTGCATTTTCCTCTCCGGCTCGAGCTTGTTGCCCAACTCAAAGCTCTTCTCAAGTGCCTTCACTTGCTCAAAGCTCAGCCTCTTCTTCTTCTCCCCAAGCGGTCCACTGTCCTCAGAGATATCATCATCCATGTGCACTTCCTGATCAGAAACGTCGACTCCAGAAAACGACATGGATCTCCTAACCATCATGCCATTAGAAAGTACACCTGCAATATATATAATACCGCCACGCCACAGTAATTTTATCAGCAAAAAACATGTATACATATATATATCTCAAACACCAGTACGTAGAAGCGAAAGACAGAGAAAAAAAATTAACCATGGAAATCCTGGGCAGCACGTGGGGCGGATGGAGTGGTGGAAGGAAGGCGGCTATCGTCATGGGTTTGAAACAAGGATTCAACAGGGAAATAGGCGGCCATGTCACCCGGAATCATGATGGACGCAAGAATCGATCCGTTTATAAGTTGAACATGTACAGTTTGTGGTAGAGAGAAATGGTGATAATCAGTGAGAAGGAAGATGAAGATGAAGATGGGATGGGTGGCAAGAGTGGAAGGCCAGCGATAATATGTAGGAGACAGAAAGAAAGAGAGATGTGAGGTGGTGCTTATGACTTGAAAAAAAGATTCTATTTTACCTGCAATGTGGCACATGTATTTCTTATTTCTTTAACTTTCTGCAAACTTCATTATTATGAGAGGATTATTGCATTTTCTATAGCGCTACCTCATACATATATTAATGCACCTACATGTATATATATATATATATGTGTGTGTGTATATATATATATATATACTCACCCAACCAACCTTATATATATATACACACATAGGACAGAAGGTTGAGAATAGGACTATACCAAATTAATACCAATAAATATTAATGTGTTACTGCTTCTTACTTTTTGAGTAAGTAATTATAATTGTTGCAATTTTGGTATTATCATTCATTAGTCTCCTTCTAATTTTTTATGTGTTTAGTGCTTACCAAAAAAGAAGATTTTTTCGCTCATAATGATTAAATAAGATGGGATCTTCTGTCTATGATTATCATGTTTTATCTTGTCCAAAATTAAAACTACCGTTCACTTATATTTTGGTTAGGGTATAATAATGATAAAATAATTTTACTTTTTAATCCTTATTTTTAGTGAAACTATGTCGTTTTGAATATTACACAGAATAAGGCTGGATAATTTTAGAAAGATGATATAATCTCTGATTAAATGTACTCTGTGTGCAAATATAAAATACGCTTAACTTCCCCCACCCCAACCCCCTCCTAAACAACTTTTTTTTTTCCTAAACAAAAAATTATCAAAATGAAGACTATTTATTTTAATTTTAAGTAATAATTAAAATTTGGAGAACTATGTAAAATTGTTTGATCCAATTGCGCAATCGAACAGGTATTCATTAGGGTTTTATAAGTTGTAAGCCTGTCAGACAGATAATCGATTAAGTAATTTTGGCAAGCGTTCAAGTGCACGAAACGTGATTGTATGTCTAACTAATGAACACATATTTTATTTTATTATTTGTGTTTGTGTTTATGGCTAAGTTTACGAATCATGTTATGTTTAATGTGATGAAATTGTAGTCATTTTGTTTTTCTGGTTGCATTTATGTGAATTTTGAGTTAGATTTTCAGATTTTTCTAATGAGATTCGTGTGATAATGAATAATATAGAAGCCCGAACAATAATTCGTTAGGGTTTTGTTAAATATATCTTAGAAAATGAATACAGGTTTGGTATTTTTTTTTTTTGCTCGTACTTGACTGTACACCCTTCTTAATTTGGTTGAATGGAAAGTTACTTAGAGGTGAGTATCTTCTACTTAAATGCAAATTCTTTTTGGCATATTTTTCATTTTTGTCCGGCGAGCATTTGCGTTTGCCACCTTCTCAACTTTTTCAAAAAAATATTGCAATCCTTTTAATTCACATATATAATCTAAAAACCCAGGTAAAATAAGCATATTGTCTATTTGTTTAGTTATGATGATGATCGTCATTAGTATGCTATTTTGCCTGGGATATTTTTATTTCAAACATTATCCTCTTTTCTCGAGTATTAATTTGTTACATGCTAATAATATGATTAATAATCAAAATTTAATTTGCTGGAGTTAGCAAATCGTGTACGAATTAATGCCGTGTTCTCTATGAATCTGGAGATTGAAGTGGGTTGGTTATAAAGCCAAAGAAGAAAAAAATTCGTGGCCATCCTTATTCTTTTACTTGGGCACTAGGGTCCCAGGCTATGACGCTCTAACTGAACAGTTTTGGCCTAATAAAGCAACCCTGCCTGGATTTCTCTGCACATCTAATCCATGATCCATCCATAGCTTTCTTTTGCTTCGCTTTCGCATTCCAAATTCCAGGTCACCTGGACTGCGAGAAAAATATTGTTTGCCAGAAAATTGGTATACGTCTGAAATCTACCGATAGAGATACATCGATCTTATATATATATATATATATATAGAAAATGAAATGGAATGGATATTCTCTTTAAAGTTGGGAGGTGTGAATTAATGAGAGGAATAATTTGTATATATTAAATATAAGAGTGATAATAAACATATTGAAAGCACAGAGTGAACTATGTGGACCAATTATTTATAAACATATGTGATAAATTAATCAAATTAATAAATACATATTTATCACCGATTGATCAATGTTATTAATATGCATATCATTATATATTGAAATTAAGGTTGTTGTAAGTTTGCTATATATACCGACTGAGATTGGGATATAGTATGTTGGTACTCAAATTCAATGTTCATGGTTTTTATGTATAGAGCTGAATTGTGTTGAGTTTAATATTAAATTGCTCACATCACATGGTCATGGAGTCACTCTCTCTTGAATCTTTAGAGGAGGAGTGAGACGAAAGTCGAAAACCCTCTGGATTTTGGAATCCGGGGTAGTGGCGAGTGGCGATCGAGAGGCGACATGTTAATTTCTTGCCCTGCTTCTTCTCACATGTTGGCCTGCAGCCATGTGCCTGCCGCACTTTCTTTCCCAATCTCTCTCCACAGCCACAGTGCCATGCCAACATGACTTTTTTTTCTTTGTTTTTTTTTGTTCTGTGATCGATGCTCCTGTATATTTTACCTTATAATTAAGAAACTTGCGGTTAAAGTAAGCGCGGTATGTAAGAGTTTTTTTTTTGAAACAAAGTATGATTTAGTATTAACATACGATCTTAAGATGAAGAAAATAAAATTGACGGAGAGCATATATGCACAAAGTTTGATTCCCTTCTAGGCTTCTAGCTAGCGATTAGAGTAATTAATGTTTTTTTTTTTAATCTTAAATTAAAATGAAATTTGATAATGCATGATTGCTTTGGATCTTCCTGGCGTTGTCGTTTCTCCTTCCTACTTGCACCATTATATATATACTCACCCTAGGCTAGCTTGTCCAGTGCTTAATCATGCATATATATGTATTATGTATGCATATTCTGCTCCTAAAGTCGTGCATGTAAGGGTGATTAAATACTTTTGTAGTTGCAGGACAATACATATATTCTCAAAGTGACCCAATAATTAATGGATAAGATGAATCCTTAAAGCGACAGATGTGCGTAACATGGCACTTTGATCGATGCAAACTAGATTATATATGATTATGCAAAATTAATACTAAAAACACTTAAAAACATGTGACCATATCGAATCCAGATCTTTAGAGGATAATCAACCATCTAACACGTCCACACCGCTACTAATTTCCTTCCCTTTTCTTTTTCTTTTTTAATTTTTAACTTTACGATGAAAAAAAGAGCTGAGAATTTTCACAGGGCTGAAGATTCCTATATAAGGTTTCTTTAAACAAAGTTAAGCTATAATTATAAATGTTAAAGATATCGCTAGCTAGCGACTGCGGACAATATATAGCCAATTCATGGGTGGAATACTTTTGGGATTCTTTTACGAGATTATCCTGTCTTAAATTAAAATTACTTCCCAAAGTCATATCTTAGTTAGAGTCTAATAATTATAAAGTTATTTTAGTTATATCTATATTTTTAATCTCTAAATTTAGTGAAACTGCATCGTTTTGAACTTTATACAGGATAAGACAAAATAAATAATATTTGACACAGGATGTGATCTCTTAAATCTTGCCTTATTGGGTTGGGAAATTTAAGAGATTATAAAACTTTTAGTAGCATTGATTCAGCAATTTGTTCTTAGAAAATTCATAATAACCATATATTTTAGGCAATCCACAGCCAGCTTACGGTTTTCTTTTGTTCCTCTCCTCTCTTATAAAGCCATATAAATCATCATAAAAAATATATAGCTGCAAAAGCCAACTCCTGATCATACATACATATACACACCAATTTCCTAAATTTCCCTAAAAAGTTTGCACAAAGCCAATCCCGTTACTTGTACGACAGCGAGGATCTTCTGTTTATGTATATAAAGGATGACATCACTTTCTTCTTTTATGTTTCAACTGAAGGTGCAATGAAAAGAATAAATGATTCATAGTGCTAGCTCATTTGTATATATAGCATAAAACATAGTTAATTTTCTGAAACTTGAAAACCCATGCATGATGCATGCCCTCAAGGAAATTCAGTATAACGTGGAATTACTTTTTTTTTTTTTTAATTTTATTTTAAACACAAACTCTCACGTGCATACTCAAATATCAAATTGTATAGTTAGAGTTCAAGATACTAACTCATTGGATTAATCCTAGTGGAATTACTTGTTTAACAGAAAACATGTCAACTTAATCATTGCCTCCACTTGTCAGTTTCTTGATTGCATGTAGTTTTAACAGAAAACATTTCATTTGCAGCAGGAAGCCATATATAGGAATGATTGGTCTGTATTCTTGGATTAATAGAGGTAGAATTAATGTGCGGCTAATCTTACCTTCATTCGCTCTCTCGGCCATGTCCAACCTGCCCTTAGTTTTAAAAGTGTCTATCTTTGCCATCATATATACAACTCCCATATCTGCAAATCAGATTATGTGACACTTGACTATCCAAAAACAAAAAAAAAATGCATAATCTCCATAATTACCAATTTTATGATCTCAGCAACTTGTCTCTCAATTTTGATCCAATCGTGTATCCTTATGAATTATATCCGTGATTGCTAAAACTGGAAAGGATGTGAATACAAAGTCCACTGAGAGATTTGATTTACAATGTGACTCATGTTGCTTCGTAGCTCTTATGGGTTGATTGTTCATTTAAGGCAGGCCGCAGGGTCTTTCTCGTGCAATGACTAATCCTAAATCACCGTAGGCCCAAATAAAACCTCTTGCCTACTTTTGTGGACTCGTAGATTAGTAAAGTCAAGAAGCCCCGAAAAAATAAAATAAAATATATTGTGCTTACTTAACAAATAACAACCAATAACAAAAAGTTGTCTTTGTCTTAATAATATTTTTAAGATGTCGAGCGAAAGCTTGATATTAAATGTCCAGAGGCTTTTTTTTTTTTTTTAAATTACTTTTTCGAACTTTCAAAGCCAAGTCTAATGACGCATAAAGCGTTGTTTAAAGGAAATATGAACGGCCTGTACTGTCGCGCGGAGCCGATGAATATTTAAATAATTGTTTTATTTTTCGGTAGAAGGAAAACAAAGTAAAGATTGGATTATTATTATTTTTTTTCTATAATAGTTGACCGTTTTATATAAATAAAAAAGGAGAGAGTAATAATAGTAAATGAGAAAACCCAAAACTTGCGGACTATTGTAAGCCAATAATGAAGCAAGATTAAGTGGAATCCATGAACATGGAGGATTGAGCAGACAGACATTCCACCCAAGAAAAACCACTCACTCAACCCGGGCCAATCTCCTTCTTATTTTGACCCTAAAGATCAGGTCCAAATTAGTAAGAGTAGTAGACAACAGTATCTCATGCCTATGTTTTCGTAACACTTCCATTATAATGATTTCACGTAATTTTCTATATATCTATCTCCTGAACACAGCTGGAAAAACATTTGTTCCAATATTCAATTCGCACCTTTTAAATATACATTTTCCCAGGAGGCCTGTTTTTAAGATGTTGGATTAGTACAATATTGCACGTCTTCAAGTTTGATTTATTAAGAATCTGAGCGGGAACGTATGTTAGTTGAATAGCACTACTAAAACTCGAAAGTAATTAGTTGAATATATATAGTGCCCACGGCCACGGTTGGTGGTGCCTGAAATTTATTCCACCTATATATTCACGATGATGGACGTTCAACTCAACTTCTTTCCTTTCCTTTGGCTTTGGGAAGCAAATTAAGCTGGTTAAGTATAAAGAGTCAAAGAGATTCCCGAGAATGAACGATGGACTAATTACATAAGTTTAACAATAGTTAGCATGGTAACTAGTTTTTGATTAAAACAACGTGAAAAGGGGAAAAAAAACACACACACACACACTATGTTTTTGGTTTCTTAAACATCAACCTACATTTATGGGAAACGTTGAAGAAATACAATTCCGGCCTTCCTGGAAGAGAAAATCTCTGTTACTCCATACTCACTCTGATTCAATTTAAATTTTAAGTGACGATTTAGACGTTTTGTTTTGTTTTGTTTCAATATAAGTGTCGTTTAAGCAAAATATACCATTTACTTATAATTCTATCATTCTTTTTATTAGATGAAGGAGATATATAACTTTTAGTGATTTACACATATTCCAACCAAAAAGTTGTTACTTATTATTAATGTTAACAATATTAATTTGGAAATGTTTAGTCATTTTATGATATTTCTTAATAAATATGCAAATCTCCCAAATGTCACTTATAAGAACAAGGGAGTATATAATAGTATTTAGATTAATTAAAGTTAATTAATTGTACATGCGCCTTTGAGTTTTTATGGTCACGTGAATTATTTCTGATTATTTTGAGAAAATATATACTCCTTCTTATCGTATTTAAGTGTTTGTTTGAGCTAAAATTTTGTGTTTTCACAAATAAATGCCGTTTTATACTTATCAATACAGAAAGACTTAAAAGTTTCAATTTTATCTTTCAATCATAATGGCATTATCCCTAATATTAATTGATGCAATTAATTTTAATAAAAAAATAGAGTTAAATACGATAATATAATTATTTTCTTAAATAGTGTGGAGTCAAAACATTTAAAAATGACGAGAGAGAGTAAATTAGATAAGTGAGGCATTTGAGGAAAAGGGCATTAATTGTGAAAAAACAAAAGAATAACATAAATAAGAACATCTACCGTACGTGCCTAAAAAGTAGCTAGGCCCTCTTGATCATGAGTACTCTTGGAGGAGGAGGAGGAGGAGGAGAATAAGGAAGGTGGGTGGTTTTATTAGCCTTAAATCTTCATCGTCTTGTGGGTTTGTGAGTGGTGAAAGGGGAGATGATTAGATGATAGAAATATAGTGTCCACGTGCCGTCACTTGGATAGGGATAGGTTAATTAAGCTTGAAATTATTAAGGGAAGCAATTAAGCAAAGCATTGCATTGCATTAGAGCCGTAGGTAAACTTTTCATAAGCACAGATGCAAAATGGCAGTGGACGCTGCACCAGCATTGCATTGCATTAGAGCAGCTAGCTCCATCCTTGAAGGATTGCTGGTGCTAGCACTCAATGCATGCAAGTGCAACACCATATTTGAGATTTATTGCCAATCCCATCATCAATTAATTGCCAGGTTTTGAATTTAATGCATTAATGTCGTTGTTGCATGCCAATGCCAATGCCAATGCGATATCTATACCATCCACGCTGGGAGGATGGATGGAGTGAAACTTTAGACGGACGGACTTGCACTTGCATGTTCAACAAATTAATGCTTTAATCACCTTATCTACCTTCTTCTTCCTCTTCGTTTATTTTTCATCCATCTCTGCATGCATTCATTCAACTCTATTCAAAGAGAATACTTTAATTAGAGACACTTGTTTATAAATTATAGTGGCTATGGGAAATTAAAGAAAAAATACCTACCCAACCCTTTTTGTTGTCTCTTTTCTTTCATTTGTTATTATTATTATCTACTTCTTTTATCATAATTTGTGAAAGAAAGTAAAATATCCCATCGTTATCTATTTCTTTTATCATAATTTGTGAAAGAAAGTAAAATAAAACTCCAGATGAAATTAAGTTGTACGTACCAACGTAATCGAAATTTTAGATCATCTCAAGTACTATATATATGCATGCCTTACTATATATAGTAGGAAACGTTTTTTTCAGCTTAATTAATGGATTAGCATGCATACTCGATATTGCATTGAATTTGTTGAGATTCGCGTGCTTGGAACAAAATTATCCATTTTCTAAATGCCATAATCTATATATCCGAACCTTCAAGAACTTCAAACCAGCCAAACTCAAAAGTAATGAAATTCAATTGTCAAAAAAAGAAGACAATAATTTTTTATAAAAGCAAGCACCATTAATATTGATGCAAGATCCGATACATATGATATGTTATCTTTCAAACAGATTTTTTTTTTTTTTTTAATTTTAAAAAAAGAGAGAGATGGGATGCGATCAAAGAATCTGGCCCGCAAGAAATTAACAGAAATAAAGGTTAATGTATTAGCCTCAATTTTAATATTTTCCAACACGGTCCATTGTATTAAAGATGTGAATTCTCAACAAATAACTGAATATTTTAATTTTGGTTATAGAGTCCTAGATTTTCATAATTGAATCTTTTTATATCGGGACCATCTCGTTTTCTCCCTTTACTATAGTCAATTAATGGAGAGAGTTGAGACGTTAAAAGCCAGGCTGATATATAAGAATTTAATTCAACTTACTAATTAAAGAGTATTTATTGGCGAGTTAATTCAGAAGTTTGGGCATTTTAGTGTATGCTTAAATGAAGTGCTTGTCGTAAACGTCTCCGAGGCATAAACCAAATCAATTAACTTTATGCGATTAATTAGAAAGATATTTCACAAAAACAATTCGGACAAAATTTGTATTTTTAAAAGCACCGGTTTGATGTTTGTATTTAAGGTGAGTTTTCATCCAATTATTATGTGCGAAAAATCTACCAATTATTATTGGCTACCATACGGTGGGCCTGCCTGCTTGCTACCAACTCATACTTGATCCACTTCTCTTTATTTTATTTTATTTTCAAACTTTGCTTATAAGGGATCGAGTTAATTAGCTAATTGGTTCGTTTGTTCGAAAAGGACAATACTGGTTTTAATCTTAAAATGAACTATTGACTTAGTTAACTTACGAAATAATGTAAAAGAAAGTGAGAAAGAGAAACTTATGCGATGAAAAATCATTAATAAAGTGTAACTAGTGAATGGTCGATGGTTGATTAAGTTTATGAGTACATCACCGACTTTATACCTTCTATATCAAAATCAAAATAACCAATTAGGTTTGCGAATATTATTAATGTTGCATAAGCATTTTCCAATTTCTAGTTTGTATTAACAATTCTTATTTTTTGTGACAATTACTTTTTCACCGGGTTAATTCATTAAAAAAAAAGAAAGGAAGTTCCTTTGTGGAAAGAAATTGAAACAATAAGGACAAATAAAAAAATTACCTTAGAGCTAAACTTCAATGACCCAATCTTCACAGGATGAATTGTTTGATTTACTAACATGAGAAAAGTAATTATAATTGATTGACTATCAATTCACTTGGAATCTTTTTGTTTCATTTTCTATTTCAATAGCTTTTCAATTTATAAATACACGTTATTTATATTTTATTGAATCTTTATTAAGTGATTAGTAAATATTAAAAGATAGACTTATATTTATGAATTAAAATAGGGATAAAAAATCTAGAATGTAATAAAATATCCACCACATTAATAATCTTGAAGGAAAATAGAGGAGATGAATGTGAAATTAATGTAATTAGTAGTAGTAAGATATTTTTAGCAAGATTTATTCATATATTCTCCAAAAGTTGTAAATTCCGGACACTCAAATCAGGCCACGCTAGCCCTGCCCTGGGCCTGCACGTGACAAGTAAATCGCGGGATGTGCCCTAACTGGCAGCCTGCAAGGATATCCAACGGGACCCGAGCTCCAGGCGCGCCCCCAGGAATATTTCACCCAGGTAACGCACCCACACGGAGTCGAACCCGCATGGAATTCAATTTATCCCCACCTTATCTCCTTGACACTTACTAGCTAGTATATGCCCTGGAGTCGATTTATTTATATCTTCATTCATGTGGATTGTGGAGTCAAATTAAAACAATCCAATTATAATTAAATAGGTTGAATCGAGAATAGAGAAAGAGGGCCAAATGGGTGGTGGTGGGGCGAGCCGCGAGTCGGGGAGTGGAGTTGGAGCCTTGGAGGCTAGAGGCGGGGTACTCGTATCGTAGAGGATTGAAGAGTGAAAGAAAGAGTGAGTCAAGCAATAATTCCCGCATTCATCGATCCTTCCTTTTCTTCCCACTCCCATTTGCAATCTTTTCACATGATACATAATAAAGAAGAGTAATACTAAATCTATATTCTAAGTGAAGACATATATATTGCGACATTCCATCTCTAAAGCCAAAAGGAACAAGTTTTGTTTATTTCTCCACAAACCTATACTTATACACCATTCCTTTCAATTCATGATCATCTCATTCCCCAATGCTCCTCCTTCTATTGACTTCCAATTCCTCTTCTTTCCTTCTCTCTCCCCAGAATTCTTCCAATTGGAAGTCTCTGTTCTTCAATCCAAAATTTTGTTAACAATTTTATGTATTTCCATAGCGTTATATTTGTAGTTTTGCTGTGTGATCGGATTGGATTGGATTGATTGGGTCGAGCTAGAGAACCTTCCTTCCATCCTCTCATCGATCCCAGCGTGTCATTTTTCATTAAAAGTCTAATGCTTTTTTCTTTCTTAATCTCTACGATGAATTAACACGCCATCATTCGGCATCCCAGTCCGCGTTTAATAATTCCTCGCAGTTTCCCCAAACTTAATCTTTGGAATCTCTACCCAATCCCCTACCAAATTCTCTGCCCATCCCAGCTCATTCTTGAGGAGAATGTTCTTTTGATGCATTCAGCAATCCCTCCCCCATTAAAGTTAGCATCTTTTTCATTCAAACCTTTTCTTCTTTATTAAGTTCAATACTTATTGAAATCGATTTAAGTAATAATGGGGTGCGCCACATCAAAGCAAAAAGTATGTCACAAATGCCAGGAGCCTTATTCTCCGGTGCGGCGGAGCTATTCAATGCACGCGTACCACCCTCCTCAAAAGGATGGCGATAACTATCACCTGGTGGCTCTCACCTCCTCCACATTGGGCTCTCTAAAGATTGATTTGTTGGATCATCACAATCGTCATCGTCCCATCAAAGAAGGAAAAGGAGGTGGAGAATCCGCTCCTCCATTAGACAACAGAAGAGGTGATAATGACCCTGCAAAACAAAGCAAGGAAGATTTTGCGATGGGGGTTGTTGAGGCCAGGAATTGGTCCAAGATGATCGATGACAAAATCCCAAAAATTGTTCCCAGAACCCCAGTCAGAACTCCTCCAGGTGAGCCTGAAACTATCAATGCTTGGGAGTTAATGGAAGGGCTTGAAGATACTAGTCCTCTTAAGCCGCCTCCATTTCATCACATTCGCAGCTTTTCTTTTCACGTGGGGTCCAATCAATTCCGCTCTTTTGGTGTTGATGATCAGCCTACCCCTAGAGTTCAAGAAAATTCGGAATCAACAACATTAAACAAACCATTGTGGTTGGACTTGGCCGATAGTGACTCCAATTCTAACTCCACATCTATAGCTTCCGATCCTGAAGTTATTTCCACGTTTAGAAAAGCTCTAGAAGAGCTCCCGCCGGCTAACCCTTTTCATCTCAAGCCGTTGCTCACTGAAAAAGAGCAGGCTTTGGACGGCAAAGGTCGCGCCTTGGAAGTAACGGATCAGGGTCATCATGTTATTAATGAACAAGTAAAAGGGTCATCACCGCGTGGCAATGACAGGTTAATTGTGTACTTTACGAGCCTAAGAGGGGTGAGGAAAACATACGAGGATTGCTGTGCTGTTAGAGTTATTTTAAAAGGATTAGGCGTTAAGGTTGATGAGAGGGATTTATCAATGCATTCGGGATTCAAAGAGGAATTGAAAGAACTACTGGGTGAGGGGTGGTTTAGTGGAGGTGCATTGCCAAAGGTGTTTCTTGGAAGGAAATTCTTAGGCGGGGCAGAGGATATAAAGAGAATGAATGAGGACGGGCAGCTTGAGAAGGTTGTTGAAGGCTGTGAAATAGTAGACGATGGCGGTGGAGATGGAGGTGGAGGCGGAGGAAACTGTGGACCTTGTGAGGCATGCGGGGATGTAAGATTTGTACCTTGTGAAACGTGTTGCGGGAGTTGTAAGATTTATTACGAAGGTGATTATGATGAAGAATATGAGGATGGTGAATATGGATTCCAAAGATGTCCTGATTGCAATGAAAACGGTCTAATACGGTGCCCAATTTGTTGTGATTAAGTTTGATCAATGCGTACGTACGTCTTGGCTTGTTAAATTTTTCTTCCTGATTTGCTTGTTGTACAGCGAGGAGATTTGAGACTCGGAAGAGGTGAATTATTTAGTAAAGTTAAAAGTGATTTCTAGATAGGTGTGTGTGTTCCCCAAATACCCAAATCCAGTTTGTATTCGGAAGAATCACCGGAGCTGCACTTTCCAACCCCACGACATGTGTGGCTGTGGCCTGTGGGTGTGTGTGATGATTGCTAGGTGAAATGAGGTAGGCTTTTTGCTCTTTTTTTTTTTTTTTTTTCCAATTTTTCAATTTTCCTTTACAGGAGAAGTAAAGTATACACTCACTTTAAGCTGGAAATGATGAATTTTGACAAATGTATGTATGCTCTTTTATTTCAATCCATGAATGTCATCCAAAATTGTTTTGTGCATGTTACGCAATGCCTGAAGAGTGCATGCAAATTCTAACAAAGTCCAGTCCTGCTATCATAATGTCTTTATTTATGAGGATTACACGCATTGTGCATCGTTTTGTTATTTCCTATTTTTTTGATAAATTATGGTCAACTTAAAGTTTCCTCTCCAGACTCCAGAAGGTTGGCAAATTAATTTAAGGGCAGAACTTAATTGATCTTTCAATATTGGCAGTGATATTTTATCCTCAAACTATAGGGTTGGCACATGACGGGATTATCAATCTTGCTCAAAGGCTTGGCTCACTTCTTCCTAATTCTAGAATTATGAAGCTAAAGTCATTTCTTAGGCAAATAAACTTAGAAGCTCAAAACAGGGCATTTTGATGGCAACTTAATGCTCTTCCCACTAAGGTCTCACCAGCATACAATCGAAAGTGCAACAGAACAAATAGCGGAGCACGAAATTTCCTTGTTGTTGATGACAGGAACACTATTTTATTCACAAACTGTGGTGGTTGTTTGACTGTTTCTTTCTTGCTTATTTGAATGGAACAAAATGGACACGGACTCAACCAACACAAAAAAGTAGTACACCGTTTCCACAATATTCACTTGCAGACGAACTCAACATTTGACTGCTTAAATTGTTCTTGAACCAAATCACGTTCATACAGAAACGTCAAGGGTCCTGTTTCCTCTACTTACCTACACCCTCATTCAACGAAGAAAGTTGCCACCTGAATGATCTTAAAAGTTGTTTGGGTTTGGAGGTGAAGGGTTATAATTCTCCTAACAACATTTCAACTCCCCAATATTTGAAGTCTTTCTTACCTTCAGTGTTCCAAAACTCTTGAAACGGTTCCGAACGGGGCACCAAACACATACAAAAGGTCCCGAATTTAAAATTAGAGAAAGCTCATTATAATATAATAGGATCATTTGTAATAGTATAGAATTTTAAAAAAAAAACGAACAAAGTATGTGGGCACCCCTCAACACATGACCACTAATTTTGGACTTGTAATATGAATAATCCTCTGAATTCACAATAATTAATGTGCATGGCATAATGTTGAGGTAGAGAAATTCAGCTAATGAAGTTTGGCCCGATGCAGAGGTATAATATTTGACATGGATTGACAGAGGATCTTACATTATTCGACTCCATCAAAAACTAAATACCAACGGATAAGAGTATGAGTGCCCGACATTCGGGTCCTAAATCTTAAATCTTAGCACTTGTATGCTTCCATCGTTACCCCAAATTTCTACAACTTATCACTCTCACTGTCATGCTTATATACAAGTAATTGAATCTACCCGCATCTAAATTCTCATACTATGGAAACAACAAACAGTGGGATACTACAACGACATTGTGCCAGAAATTTGGACCCCCATTAGTTTAGCCTACCAAATTAGGACATGTCGTTTTGTTCATAAATAAAATAAATATCTATATACATGGATGTCATATGTGTTTATGTATTGGTATGCTTTCAATGGATTAAAATATTCTTTGCTCCCAACAGGGAAAAAAAAAAAAAAAAAAAGGTTCAAATCTAATAAATGACTGTGAAATCAAATTGTAAACAAGGTTATATGTCAGTGTCGGTCGCAACACCCCAAATGAACGCCAACAACAACCAGCGAACCAAAACTCATTCCTGTTCCGGGCCTATGCACGTGGAAGTATTGTTTGGAATTTGCACATCAATTCATATTGAACGTAACTTTTCATCTTTTTTTTTTTTTAATTTTTTTTCCCAGTAGAAGCTTGAGTTTTTAGAATGCAGAATATGGAAATAAATAGATCCGTAATTTTGGTACATAAATCTAAAGAAAGTACCATCCATTCCAGTTGATAATTGTATAAGGATTTGTTAAAAGTAACAAGAGGTCGGCGACGCAGTTGGATGACCCAATTAATTAAAACCTACGCACAAGTGTAAAATTAATAATAGCCCCTGGCAAGTTTTTTTTTTATTTATTTGTTATTTCAAAGGTGTCGACGGAAAGGCGCCGGCATCAAGTTGGCGGCTACTTTCCTTCTGGATATAAAAAAATCAACAACTATTTTATCTGCCCTGGTTGACAGTTGAGACTAACACTAACCTGCTCCATAAAATGCCCAATTATCCGGATTTTGTGTTTTTATGTTTCAGAGGATAAATTACGAATGGCGCATTCTTTTTAAATCGTATCGTTTGTTTCTTTAGCAAGACTGCCACCGTCTTAATTTTGATTGATTCAAACTTGACAATATCATTAGTCTAAACCGACTCATATACCAATAATATCTATCAACGACTACTTGTAGAGTCTTAAATATGTTGTACTTGTAGAAAATGAATGAAACAAAGATTCAATTGCAAATTCAGAATTTCAATTTTTATTTATATACTACTACTCCCTCTCATTAATATAAGTGACGTCCCGAAATTTCACACTTATTAAGAAAAACTTAAAAATGATTAAAATATATATCCCTATTTAATATTAATCGATGAGTAAAATTGAAATTTGTGTAAAATAATAAAAGTTTTAATTCTCACATCATATAATAATAATAAGAATAAAATTTTACAAATTAGATTCAAACACAGTTATATTAAAACGTCATTTATATTTGATTAGAGGGAGTACTATTTAGTCAACTTGAATTATAAGTCTTGCCATTATGTTTACTTGCATTTAATTAAGAAAAGATAAAAGTTCTCATTTGCTGATTACATTTTGCTTTCAACTAAAAGTGAAGTGAATTTGAGTTGTTTGTTTTCAACTACGACATTTAATGAGCTTTAAGCTGAAAATTAATGGCAAACTTGAAACAAACAACTTTAAACAAATTCTATCAAATACAGTAAATGCAGGGAGAGAGAGAGTTGTTATCCCAGACCCAGAATGTTCTTTCACCCACTCTAATGAATAAATAAACCAGTCCTTGTTCTTCATTAATTAACGATGGATCACCACAGATCAACGGGTCCCAAATGCTATATTTCTTGGAGGCGCATCGTGCGTCATGAAACAAATGTAGGCCGATTGTGTCGCCTGGCCTGAAAGGCTGAAAATCGTTCAATAAGAAGCATTTTTTAACACAAGATTTTTCGAGGGAAAATTTCTCATGACCATGATTTTTCTGAGTGATTGCAAGCATTATTGTTAAAAGCCTGTCATGTGAATTTGCTTCTACACCAACAGCAATAACCAACTATAGATAGGATTACAGTTAAATATACACAACAATTCCCACATCCAAGATTTCATTTCTCCAAACCTTTGTTACCCAAATCAGCAGCAGCTTTGGACGCACGGTATAGAATGCCTGAAACCCAATGTGCTCCCTTGGCAAAGTAACTGCTATTGACCACTGCATTTGCAGTCGCTGCAACTGTTCTTCCAGTAAATGATGCAACTGTAATGGTGATATCAGAGACATGGTACTTCTTATCCACAGATTTGGCAGCCTCCACGCTTGAATTAATTCTATCGGTGAGGCCAATTCTGTTGCTAATCTCCACCATCTTGGCTGCTGCAGTAGACGAGACTTGATACGACTCGTCTAAAGCCTTGGCTTTAATCAGTGCATCTTTACTCAACACATAACCCTTGTTTATCAAGGATGTAACCGCTTGTTGTGCCACAGTGACAGCTTCTCCAGGAGTAGATACAAATTCATGCAACTGAGTTTCCTGCCATCAAGAATGATTAAGAACTTAGCAAACCATGCAGCCACAAAATATGTACAGGCCTTTCTATTTAAACCAGTTATAAAAGGAGTTAGAAGCAGAGATATTTTAACACATGAAAAGGTCATCAAAGTTTATTGCAGATTATTATAGGAGAAGGCCAACTTCAACTATCTCAAAAGAAATAGCATATACTTGAACTAATTCTATCCTCTCCACCTTTGACAAATAGTTATCCCCAGGAACAGATTCATCCACATATGCTTCCAAACGAGATATTGACACACGTTGGCTTCCAATAGTAGCTCCCTGAAACACAAATGTTTTAGACCAGTACACTGAGTTGGATGTAAATAGTAATGCAGCCACAATGAAAAGGAGTATTAAAGACATGAATCAAATCATTCAACAATACTGGGGGTGAAATCAGGGGGAGGTTAAGTAAAATATAAATGCACATTGTAAAGAAAAGCACCATCAGGTACTAAAGTTGTCACTCCCTGATGACAATTGAACTTAAATGTGCATTCTTTCTTGGCATAAGTTGGTCTTCTACTATTTTCAGATCAGCAACTTACAAAACATAAGAAAATACTGCCCCTGCCACAAGTCAGAATCTTCTGAAAATTACTTAACTTTGTACTTACTGATGGATATCTAAATATGCATGCATGTGTACATGTATGTACATTCACACCCCATACATTTATAAACCCTCCCTGATTGGAGTCATGAGAGCACAAAAAAGGACAGTTTGTGAAATGCCAAAACGAGGATTGAATTTCCTCAGAAGCCCTAGTAGCCACCAATAATTCACTAAAGTTATTAGCAGAGTCTTACACTGAGCAAGACAGCAGTTTCTACTGCATAAGCATCTTTAAAGGTAACATATGCAGTACATATGTGATCTCCACAGCTGCATTGAGAACCAAATAAGCCGATTAAGAGGGATGACAGAAACACTTGATTACCAAAATATGCCCAAATCAAAGAGAGTCAGTACGAGAGGAAACAAGGAACAACTAACAGAGAGAAGTAGGTTTGCTACATCCTTATCACCTAGATTAAACAAGTAAATGCATTGAAAATTTCATTCAAGACTCTACTTTGTTGCCTATAGAAGAGTGCTTTAATTGATGGTTGAGTTGGCAAACTAAGTCCTCTAACCACGTTGCAATTTACGAAATAATGGTGCTGAAACAAAACTTTTTAAGTTTCCCATTAAATTAATGCCTCAAAAAGGACTGTTTCTTGATGTTCATGACTCATGAGGTTCAAGAACACTTTAGGAGTTACAGTCGATTGCGGCAACCAAATAAGACTGATAAAAAACTCAGTGGATAACTATAATACTTGTAACCCAATTTAAGGGTCTTTCTATAAATAAGTGAAAGTTAAGGGGTTATTTTGCAAATTGTAAAACATTGGTCTTAAAACCATTTATTGTCAAGACTTTGGTCTTCATCTTTTTCCTCACATTTTCTTTCCCTTTCCTATTGATCATACTTCCCTCTTCTTCTTCATCTAACTAGGGCAAGAAGGAGGAGTGGATTAAGGTGGTGAAGGAAGCAATTCTCACTTCATCTACACTCTAATTAAGGTAAGGATCTAATCTAGTTCAATTATCCAAGCTAACTACCTTATGAAGTGTTCTTGAATAGGGAGAGTTTGAAATTGTGTTGAAATGAAATATGGGTTTTGATTTCCATAAGTTGAGAACACTTAATTAAGGATTTTAGCATTAATATGATTAAGAATAGAACATGAGTAGATGGAGTTAACTAAATTGAGATGATACCTTGGTAAAGAAAGTTATGAGAATTGTAAGAAATGAGGTACTCTTAGACTAAGAACGGTGTTAAGGGCTTTTAAAGACTCTATTTGATGGTTCTTTGGTATATGTATATGTTTTATAGGAAAGTGAGTTGAAGAAATGGTGAGAATTGTGGATTAAGT
The DNA here is from genome assembly GCA_016586305.1 of Ophiorrhiza pumila. Lineage (NCBI taxonomy): Eukaryota > Viridiplantae > Streptophyta > Magnoliopsida > Gentianales > Rubiaceae > Ophiorrhiza > Ophiorrhiza pumila. The sequence continues at coordinate 2,204,096 of BLIW01000007.1, forward strand.
GCTATATTGGAAATCGGAATTGAGGTAAGTGGTGTTGATATCCTTTTATGTTTTATAAGTATTTGAATATGCTTGTTTTTGAAAGATTGGTTATATTCTTATATCAAAATGGTTTGAGCATGAATAAGATTGTGAAATTAACGAATATGAAAATGTATGCAATGGCCTTTTTGTGAATGTAACGTGTTTTGTGAAGGATTGAAATGATTTTGAAATGTTTTAAGCTCTTGAATGTTTAATGATCGATTGGTAGGAACATGTTCCACCCATTGTAATGGCCCTTTTCCTAGTGGGTTATAGTAACTAGGAAACATATGGCCCTTTCTAGCGGGTTATAGTAGCTTGAAATATATGGCCCTCCCTAACGGGTTACAGTAGCTAGGATATGGCCTACCTAACGGGTTATAAAAGTTAGGACTGGATCCAATTATTGTACCAAAAGTGACTTGAACGATTATTGAGCTAAATAACAATGAATATGCAATGTATTGTGAATATTTGACAAATATTGATGCCATTGCTATGTATGTATATGTGTGTGTGATTTTGATGTAAAGTACTTTCAAATGATGATTTTATGGGATAAATAATGTTTTGAGAAAGTATACTATATATATATGATGTGCTCAAACCGATAGAAGGATATCTAAATCACTTACTGGGCATAGTGTATGCTCACGCCACATGTATTATCGTTTTTGCAGATTTTATGGAAGATGGAAAGCATTGATAGCTATTTTGTGGATTTTGTGTTGATATAAAGATTTAGTGGATAATGCCACTTTGTATAGATAATAGAAGCTATCTTTGTACATTGTAGTTATGTATGGAAAAATAGGGATTTGTGTAGATGTTTTGGAATTAAATGATGTTAGAACATTCGACTTTGATATGTTATGTATAAATAGAGAATGGTTTGAAAGGAAAGTGTAAAGTTATAAGAAGATGTTGATATACAAGGTTATAAGTTGATTTTGATGCTCATGTTGATGAATTGAAAGGGAATGTATAGTTATGTTAGTAAGTGGGATCTTTAATGAGAAGATGTATGTATAAAGCTTGTGGATGAGTTATGTGTTATGTTATAATGAAATTAGGTCCAACGTGATCTTGTGGAAATTGTGATCTTGAGAATGTATATATGTCGATTATTAGGTTTCGAAATGAAGGCATATATGTGTATATATTGTTGTTGGAAAGGAAAATTCTTGATGAGAGGGGCTTCGCACGTTTGGAGACGGATTTCAAGCGTGTGGCCGTGCCACGTCGGATTTGGGGCGTGACAATAACTATCACAAGAAATTAGTTTATCATCAAAACTAAATCCTTAAAAAACCTGAATGGAGTACAGAAAATGTCACCTGAGTATTTCCAAGTGCTCAATTGTACCACAGCAAGAGAAAAATTCATAAACTTGCTTCTCCGTCACATAGGGAGAAAGGCCTGTAACTTCTGCAATATAACTAACTAAAAGCATTGCTTCAGATCCTTACTTCAGTGCGTGTGACCTTCACAACAACCTAGTTAGTTGAGTGTTGAAACAAAAACAGCAGACTATCTAAAGCTGATAATAACAACTAATAACCATTGAAATCAATACAGCAAGAAATTATAAAGTTCAACACTTTTGCACTTAAAATAACAAGAAATTCACTTTTTATTGGACTGAGAGACCCAGAATACAGAATCTAGTTGTGTATTATTATATAAAAATCCCATAATTCTCATCAATGTATATCGATAATTAACTGCCAAACAAGGGATGCTTTTCCAGGTACATGAGAATTAATAAAAATTAGTATATCCACAACATGAGTTGGTAACTGAAATGGAATTATGCAAGTCAAAAAAAGTATTCATCTTTATATCAAACAATGAAAGAATACAAGAATCAACGTGCAAGACAGACAACTAAAGTACTTCCTGCGGTAACATTTTATTCATCATCGTCAACATATCCAAAGTTATTAACATTCTAAAAATATTTGTAAAGCGGAAGATTATTACCCAATTGTGATCAGAATTCACAAGTCGAAAAGATCATCGCCACAAACTCACGCTGTCATATTCACTTGCCTTATCTCTCTCGCTATTCGCTCCTCCGGAAAAACAAAACATAAAAACTTAAAAATAAATAAATAAATAAATAAATTGTCGGTGACCTTTGGTCTTGACCCATGAGCGTATCCTACTACCATTCCTCCCTAGAGAGGCCCATTATCAACTTAATATTGCTGAACCGAATTATCTTAATTTTTTCGAAGTAGACTAAAACCGAACAATTGGGCTACATACCTAGAAAGCCCACTTTGGTGGAACTAAATTTTAGATCTTTCATGAGAAGAACTTTTCACTGCAACAACCAACAATCATGTCCATTTACAGTATTAGTACACAAACTTTTCCTATGCCCGTGAGTAGGGGCGGTTAAACGATAGTAGCTCGGTTAACTAGTCAATACTGAGTTTCGAAGTCGAGCTCAAATTATATAGGTTCGAGCTACTTTAATAGTAGTAATTTTTAAAAAAAAAATTATACTTTTATTTATATTTAGCCCTTAATATTTAATAAATTTTAATTTAAGCAACTTATATTTATATTTTGAACCTTAATTTTATAGTAAATTATCATCTCACCATATTAATTTTGAAAAATTACAAATAAATCATATAATTTTTTTTTATAAAAAATAAGAATAAAATTAAAAAAATCGAGCTTGATACTCGATATTTGAAACTTATCTCGATATCGTGTTCAAGTACCACCCTTAATGAACTTGAATAGCTCAATTATAGTGTATTCGAAGTCAATTAGATTCGATTATACACCCATTCAGGACAGCAGACATATAGTGTGTATAGGCACGTTCATATAACCATAATTATATTAACATTATCTTCCCACAAAATTACTAAAAAACAGTGTGATTTCACGTTATGGTATCTAATTATAGTAAAAGTTTAAAATGGCGTGAAGTAGGAGTAGTACACTGTAGTGGTCCATTTTGAAGTTTCCTTCCTCTTCCTTGCGTCACTTTCTGGGTTGGAAGTTGGAACTTAATTAGAAGAGTGAAGAATCATTTTCAATATTGGCCGAAACCAAAATGACCTACTTATTCAATATCTGTCGTCCCCTAAGGTAACCCATTATATATTCCAATTTGCATCATCGATTGTTTGTCTCAATTTAAACTAAAAAAAAATTCTAAAATTTCTCCGTCATTAACAGAACGGTTTTTGTTTGAAAAGGACTTGAGATTCCGTCTCTGACATGGAGTAATCAAAATTAATTAAGGCATTGTCACTTTCTCATCCTGCTGGGGCGCAGCAAAACTTATTAATTACTAATGTCTACGGACTACGGACTCCACGCCTTTTCATTGCCAAACACCTTTCACTATTACCTGTTCAATCAAATTAAGTGCAAACCCTCACTCATTACGCCCCAGATTTAATTGATAATGATTGATATTAATTTAAACAAGCACTAATTAATATTCACAAAAAATAATAATAAAATTGCTGAACAAGTCCCCCAAACTGATTTTCTATTTGTATACAACTTGTAGGAAATGGCAACGGCTCATTCATTCAATATTTTAAGTCCAAGAAAAGTTATAGTGGTATAAATGAAGGAAAAACCTTTTGCACAACAATTCTGAATTCACACAAGCAGTTTTTGACGAAGATCCAAACGTAAAGAATTTTTTCACACCAATAGGCTATAGGCTATAGAGATGATTAAGTCTGAGAGATTAACCAATGCATGCGTACGTACGTACAATATTCTTATAAGATTGACAGAAACCAATTAGCCAGTGATCATTATTTTGAGAAAAATCATCGTCAGAACGTGAGAATTTAGAGTTAATTTAGTAAAGTATGATTGATGCAGCCAAGGAAATCATGCAAATGTCAATATTCTTTTTTTTTTCCATTAGTAATAATTTTTTAATCTAGAAAATAATTTATCAATCTATTTAGGTGCTAACCCAACTGAGTCATTGAAGGTTGAAAAAAGATAATTCACCTCACAAATCAAAACAATGCATATAACGACTTCCAGATTTTTTCAAATAGAATTTGATCCCATGATCTATTTCACCCAAACATTTAAGGGTTGAGGTAAATATTCAATCCATGAAGTATTTGAGCATTCAGATAGCATAGCATAGGAGTAGTACAAAGTTTCAGAACAACGTTAAAGAAAATTTAAAATCTCGAGGAACAGCATAATCAAGTCTCGCGTACATCAATCGTTGACAAAATGCAGTACGAGTATAATTAAATAAATATGATTGTGGCCACTCGGCATTAATTAATTATCAAGTACAAAATCCCATGTCTGTTGGTCCAAAGATGAAATTAAACTGTATTTTGCCGAAATTGGAGCCAAACCTACATTTTACCGTGAGAGCAACGTAACTTAATTATAATAATTTAATAAATATTCAACTCACGATTTAAAGGAGAAAAAAAAAGAATTTCAAATTTAATATTCATGCACTGGACTCCCAAAGACATCTGATTCTTGACTTTGCCCTCTAACAAAATCCCAGAATTGCAGCAGGAGTTATTTTTTGCTTTCTTGTCTCCTTAATTTGTTTGTCTCTATCCTCAGGTTGACTCAGTTACTGAGTCAACCAGAGCTGGTGGCTTAAAATATTCCAGAAAATATCAATTTTTAAGTACAATGGGCATTATATATATATGAAAAATAGAAGTGATCAGTACGTGCAAAGGGTTGCCATGTACAAGTACAAGTACGACAACCCTTTTTATTTAACAGAGCTTAGAATATTACATGAAGAGAAATGATCCGATTTCCGACGTCTAATACTATATATATATATATATAATTACTACTCATATTTTCAGCTCTAGCTCTTGATCAGGAGGAACTAGGAAGGAAGCTGCAAATGCGAAATGCCAAATGCCAAATGCGAAATGCAGGGCTGGCTGTGACCAGAGCTGGCTAGTTGAATTATTGTACGTACTTGACTAGATGATGCATGATCTTTAAGCTAATAAGCTCCTAATAATGGCAGCCTCTGGGCTTTCAGCATCAATGGTGGATAGAAGTTGAGAAAGACGATCACTAAGGTCATCCATCTCTCTGTGCAAGCTGCGAATGTAATTGCAAGTGTCCTGCAGAACCTTAGACGCTGTTGCCTACATACACACTCCAAAGATTAATGGTATGAAGCGTACTCCCAATTAGAATATGATTAAAGTTGTTCATAATCCCCAAAACGTAAATTTTACGTTCCACACTTCTCGGTCAAAATTATATAAAACATCCATCACCAAATTAGAGTTGTACTTTAATAAACGCCGCATTTACGTGAACTGTAATTGTACTACCACCACGTACTATACAAGCAAAAAGAAAACGAGAAATTGAGAGCATACAAACAGAAACTATATACGCTGCTCCTCCTCCTTCCTGCACCTTAAAATTTATTATGACCAAGAATAATAGAAGAGGCACACATGCCCTAAAACATGGATCAAGATTCGAGCACTAAAAAGTGTGCACTTCAGTCATGCATACGGACAACTCACATTAACACGTTGTTTTATGAAGGGCACATTTTTTCGTGGTGAAGAAAAAACAAATCAAGGAAGAAGATGGAATAGGAGATGCAAGAAGTTGATCGAGTACGTACCTTGTTTGAACGCCTATTACGAATCTCAGGAAGAAGTTGTTGTAATTTTGAGACAAGCTCAATAATCTGATCATCAGTGATCCTAGTAGACCCTGATGTTTGCCTCGACCTTCTGCTAGACATTCTTCCTGGTTTTAATTATATATAGTAGCCCTTCCTCCTGCAGCTGCTTGTTCTTTTTATATTATATTATGGGGGATTGAAAATGAACTAGTATAACTTAAGTAGCTAAGTTGGAGAGAAAAAGTTCAGGTAGATATTATGGAAACTAAGAGTAGTATAATTTGTAGTTTGTAGGAATGGGAAATGAATAGAGATGTAAAGAAGAGGGATGGCAAGAGCAGCGTTAGATATAGGGGAGGGAGTAGGGTGGTGGGCAAAAAATGAAAAAAGAAAAGAAAATGAGAAGTAAATTATATTAGAGAAAGTGTTGAAGTAATGGGGCAAAGGACCACAAAGGAGAAGAAGGAGGGCGAATAGAGAAGGGAGAAATGAATGAGAAGTGAAAGAGAGAGCACAAAAACAATAAGAAAGACAGCGATGTTGGATGTGAAGAAGACAATTGCATTGGAGAAAGCAGTGGAGTAGGCTTCTATTTTTAAGATGAGCGAAAGAGAAGGAGAGAGAGAGAGAGAGAGAGTGACTGATATAAGTCTTAGTATAATTTTGTGTGTGTTCCCAACCTGGGGATTGATTTCAACCCAATGTCTCTCTCAAGTTGGCTTTTCCGTTTTAATAGTTAAAACAAATTATGTTTTTGTTTGCTGTACTAACAAAGAGTGGACCTTCATTGTGTATGTCTCAATATACAAGACCATGTGATCATTCTCTGCTCATTACGTCTCCCTCTTTTTAGTTTTTAGTTTTTAATTATCACTCCCTCTTCATTCCATGCAAATTTTATTTTCTCATTTACCTTCCTTATTTCGATATGGGATATTCTGTGTAAAATTATTATGTATTATCATGTCCAAAATTAAAATTATATTATAGCGTTAACTCATATCTTAGTTAATGTCTAATAATTATAAAGTGATTTTCATATTCATGCTTTTAATTACTAGTTTAAATGAAACTACATCGTTTTAAAAATTATACAGAATAAGACAATATAATGTTGGATAGAGTATTCGATGTTACTTACTTCCACACCATTCCACATTTACTAGCACGCCCACTTCACTTTTTTTTTTTCCCTTTACCGCAATTTGATCCGTCGGGGACGTAATTTGCTTATTTCGTGCATGCCCAGATGGGCGCCCGGCTGCTGCTGGTAATTAATCTTTCAACTCATTGCATGCATTATAACTTTGTTGACTAGCTATTGGTTCGGTTGTTTGAATATATATTATGATGCACGAATCACTTTCGATTTTTTCCTAAATATCTTTGAAATACCATAAGTTAATCATACCCCCAAAACAATCACTCGAAATAAAGTTCAGACAACATGTTAGAAACATATGCATTAGAATTAAAAGTGTTAATTATATTTACTATCCTTGATATCTGTTTAAATTACTAATCGAACCTTTTAATTTTGTGGAAAATTCTATAAAATCCCTTAATTGAATGTATGTTTATTTTCGGGAAGGAAAGTAATGAAAACCACCAAATTATCATCCTATAATTTGTCATTAAATTTTACTAAATTACAAGTCATTGTCATTTAAAAAAAAAATAGAATTATTACAATTATCAACTCAACTATATAGAAGAAATTAGGTTGTAAAGTTTTGTATAGCAAAACTCAAATAGTGATAATAAGGTGGGTGGGCATGCATTAATTGCATCCGGAGTTTAGAAAATCAAATCCTACTTTTGACCGTGTAAAGACTTTCAATAATAATAAATAAATCATGAATGTAGAAATGTGATTATGCATAAAAAGAGTCAAAGAGAGGAGGAAGAGGTGGAAAATGGACATTTGATCAATGTAAATAACCCCAAGAAATAATTTTGTTACAAGGTTGATGGCATAGGCAAATTTTATTAGTTGAAATATGAGTAATTTAGAAATTGACATACGAGATATATTATGTAGCAATTATCATTGAAATGGAATTAGTAATTACGAGAAATAACAACTAAAAAAAAAAAGACCGATTAGTAGTAAGTGATGGAGGACACCATATCTTTTGTTCAAAATTTTGTTTGTCTTATTCTATATTAATTAAAATTACGTCGTAGGGTTCACTAATTTCTTGGTTAGGGTCTAATAATTGTAAAGTAATTTTAGTGATATTTATGCATTTAGTTCCTACTTTTAATGAAACTACATCGTTTTAAACGTTAAACATGATAAATATTGGACAGAGGATCTAGTCTCGTGATGGATGAGCCAAGTAAAAAAAAAAAAGAGTGGACAGAAAAAAACATAAGGGTATTAAAAGAATTAAAAGCGAGGGTGACTGGTAAACATGCAAATCTGATTAAATTAAGAATGGAAGATTGTGTTTGATAGTTAATTGACAGGGATGTTTGAGCAGCCACACCCATAGTAGACAAATGCATGCCACCTCCTCAGTCCTCCCTCTCCAAAAACTTATTTCTTCTTTGTGAGGGAAGGAAAATGATCACATGACATGCACATGACTAAATATTGATAACACGTGATTGGGGGAAGAGAGAGAGAGGGTATGAAGAGTGAGAAAGAGCAAGAGAACTTATTTAGAGAAGAGAAAGTAGAGAGAGAGAGAGAGAACGGGTGTTCTTCTTCGTTCTTGTATTCTACTTACTAATAAAAAGGTTTGAATTAATTGTGTGTTCCTCCTTGTTAGGAACATAAGCACGAGTGTGTTGGCAGTCGCCTTTGTCACATGCCTTTCCCACCTCCATCTGCGACATGACACGTGTCTCAGTACATTAGTATTATTATTTAGGAAAGATATTTGTATTACAGGCAAACCAATTTAATAACCCCATGCTCCTGTCCGCCCCTACTCACATGTCCAACTCTGCTCCTGTGGGTCCTTGTTTACCTCTTTCTTCAACTAATAATCTTCCCCTCTCTTCTATTTTTATTTTTAATTACCGCAACAAACAATTAATATCTTTGTTTTTAGAGACGAATTCGTGTTTTTCAGGTCTTCTGGAGGTTGCGCATTCAAGCCGCGTCCTAACTCTTTGATGCCGCCATGCATTATTGCACTCATTGGCCGCGTTAATTAAATTTAATCTTGTTTTTTCCGTAATTCTTAATGCATGTGGAAAGAAATTAGAGACAGTTTTTTCTCCCGTGATTCAACAAATGAATGAAATGGGATTTTCTAGAACTAGTCAGAGGCCAATAATTCTACTTCTACTGTTCTACTACCAAGTGGCAGATTCAGAAATAATTGTTTGAAAGGGTAAAATTACATTATAAAAATAATATTTTAATTGTGAGGTGCGAAATTCTAATTTTCTTAAAAATTTAATTGATTTTTTAAATTTTTTTAAAATAACCTAATATAATTTTTCAAATTTCGGAGTGGCCACACCGCTACTTCTGCACCTGCCCGGGAGGGATCTCCAATTTACTCAATATTTCTTTGAAAATTTGTTGGTTATTCTTTCTAATTTCGTATTTTAATTCATAAATATATGTTTAAGTGCATTTAATACTTATATTTTAAAACTTATTAATTACTTGATATGATTTTAATTAAATATGTTTATTTTCATAAATTAAAACAAAAAATGCGAAAAATATCTGAACTGGTTTTTGTTTTACAATGTGAATTAGAGCCGACATTGTATTACTTGGGACCCACTTGATACAGACCTTGGGCCCCAATAGCAGCCCGTATTCTATTACTTTAAAAGATCTTCTACACAGATTGCGTTACACTTTTAATTGGGCCATAACACATGTGGTCTGCACAATGCAACACAATTGCTAGTCTTTTGTCCATTTCCACTTGGGTCAATTGTTGGTGGCCCAAAAGAAGTTTTCAATTGTAATTGTTTGCCACACACTTCCTGTAATGATCCATCCTCTTCTTTTTTGGTAAATTGGAGGTTGAATCCACTAACATATCAATACATTTATGTATTGAGCAATACCTATTACCTCACCACATAATAAAAGTGTCACCTTATGTGGATCAAGAAGTAAAGTTAACTCTGAAGTTATATTTAAGCTATTCTTAGCCGACATATCCGCAAAAGAATTTCCTTTCCTCCAAAAGTGATTGATTGTGCAATCTCAATCTCTTCTAAAAAAATATCTTATTTGAACAATTAAATTAAATTTGGAGAATTCTGGTGGAAATTGTTGATCATATTCAAACTGATTTGTAAGTCTGTTTCTACCTCTAACTTTTTATGTCGAAATCTCACGCCATTTTAAGCCCTTGCCATATTGCACAGCAGTTAAGTTGTCGCTTTTGTCCCATATTCATACAAAAGCCAAATAAGTATTCTCTTGATCCATCCTCTTCTCTTCCTAAATGATTCAGATGATGACACTTAAGTGCCATGTCAAACAATTATCCCGGACTCATCCCATAGACTGGGTCGTGTTACGCTTGGGCCTTTCCTATGATTGAATAATTAGGTTTCAAAATTTTGGGAAATTCAGGCCCAGATATCCTTTAGGGTCTGTTTGACCACTAAGCCCAATTCAATCAGATCTCGAAGTGCTCAGTTCTCCCTTCAAGTTCAAGTTACGTTTCGATATGCTTGAAAAAAGAGTTCCTTTAATGTAAGGCCATAATTGAAAATTCAGTTTTGAACTTTTCACAATTTCAGAGCAAAAAAAAGAAAGAAAAAAGATATAGTGAAACAAATATAGAACAAAATTGTTGAAGACATAATTTTCAAAAGCAAAACGCAGAGGTCCACAACAAGTTGATTATTAATTATTATTGGTGTAATAAAAATGGGTGCATTTTTTATACATATAAAATTGTGCATTGCGGATGCCAAACTAGTCTAAACCGAACGGCAGCATTTCAATTTTCATCCGACAAGTTTCCGTTGATGACCAATTGCTCCTCTCAAGACGCCTGATTAACCTGGAGAGTACAGCAGCATAAAGAAGCAATTGTATGTATCATGTATGGAATATGGGCCATCGAAAGAACTTTTTATTACCCAAAAAAAAAAAAAAAAGCTCTGCGAAACAAAACAAAAGAAGACGGTCGATAATATTAGGCTGGAGCATGCAGAATTGCAGACTTTTCCCACGACCTACAGTCAAAGTTAGAAGACTGACGAGCACACACACACACACAGTGGTATTAGTACCTCTCCCATCAGAACTGCGGGGTGGATTTTTAATTTGAGGGAAGAAAAAGGCACGAGTGTCGTATTAATGGTGGGAGCAGATACAAGAATCCTTGATAAAAATGTAACAAGAGTAAAAAACAGAGGGAGGGGCCGTTTCTCTCTGCAAAAAAACTGCATGCATAAATTTTTCCACATAGTCCAAATGTGTTCCTGTTACCTATTTTTCCGCTACTGCAATGCAATCAATTGAAACCTACTGTCCTTATCCATCATTTTTTCTCACATTATGTCCCAAGCATGGAACATGGTAACTTTGACAGTCATTCAAGCTGGCCCCGCGGTTATTTTTCTAATCTTTATCTTTACCGCAGTGAAAAAATAGAAAAGCAAACATTGTCCTGCCACCGTTCCAAATTCGGATGAGCAAGAATCACTTTCCAGTTTCCACCCATATTGCTAAGATTCCTGTTACATTTGATCCAATAATGTGAACATGTTTGGCCGCAAGAATTTCCCTACTATTCTATTGGAGACGTGATCTTATGTTTAATACTATTCTATATTAGTATGTTTAAAATTAAAATTTAATGTAATACGTTTTATTAATTTTTTAATTATAGTCTACTAATTGTAAAATAATTTTAGTAATATTTATATTTTTAATTTTAATTTTAGTTAAATTACATTTATGGTTTTGAACTTAAAATAAGATAATTTTAGACAATTGTATAAAAAAAACTAGTAATAATAATAAATAATTTAACATGAGAGAGCAAGGCCTGATGCGTGTGATTCCCAGGACCCAGATCATTATCGGTTGACAAGATACCAGCCATCATCATAAATTCATAATGCTTGTTTTGTCTTTTATGTTTTATCATAGCGCTGCTGGTAGCCTGTTACTCTTAAATTACTGGCGCAATGGGGATTAGCATATTATTATTATTATTATTTTAAGCTGATCCTAAACAAACTGCCTTTGATGCTGGCCACTGGCCTCTAGGCTGTTGTAGGACCATTTTAAACACTCTCAAGCTATTTCCTTAGTTCTCGGCCAAGTTTCCCATTCCCATTTGCCATTTGGGATTGGGCCCATCGAAAACCACCATGTGAGTTTTCAGCAGTTTCAGTTGCTTCGGTCCTACTACTCTCCTGCTTACCCTTTTTATTGCTGCTTTCACCGGTAAAATATCTATGAACTGTAAAACAGGTGTAAAGGGCCAGCCAGCCATTCTTGTTGGGGAGGGGAGGATTTATAAGTTTTTCTTTTTAAAATCAAAGTACAGCTACACCAATGAGGCCATACTCTTAACAGTAATAAGCGATGGGTCTAATCAGCAAAAAAAACTTTATTAGCTACACATTCAATTCAATGTACACTGAGTATTGGCAGAAGCATTATGCTATCTTCACAAGTGGAAAACAGCCACCTCTCTACTTTTACTTGAAACATAGGGGGAGTGAAATTCTGGAGTGAAAAATTAGAGTGAATGAAGTGCCAGTGATAAAAATACAAACTAATACCCTAACCAAATGATGATTAAACCCTAATGGGTAACGGATAAATTTGTATTTTTATCACTGCCACGTCAGTCACTCCAATTTTTCAGCCCAGAATTTCACTCCCCTATCATTTATCTTAATAATAACACATCCAATGCCTACTTTATTTCAATTATTATAACCATCTTTTGATGAAATCAATGTGTCCCCAACAAATTCATAATCTAATCTTTTCACTCTCCAATTGTTTGTGTCGGCCTCAAACAAAAAAGTATGATGGCCCTTCTGAGAAGAAGTTCTTAGCAAGAAGCATACTCGAATCCAGTAGTGTAAAAGTTTAAAAAAAAGATGGAACAAGTTGTTGCTCGTGCTGGAAAGGAAATATTCCAAATCAATAAACACAGGCATGTGGGATGCAATTGTGGAAAAGATATTACTAATATTTTTAATAAGCGCTTCTCCATTGGCAATGTAGTGGTACTTCTTGGCTTTCACATCCCCCTTATCTACAACTATCACCCTCCAAAACCAAAACAAAGTAAACAAATGGTTAATAGAACAAGAACAGGATTACGATCAACACTAACCCATGTTGCTGAGCAGGAAAAACCCAAAAATAAAATAAAATTACTAGTATCAGTTTTTATATATGATTGTGCTGTAGTTGCAAGAGCCTAGAATATGCTCCATCAGGCCGGCTGATTAGTTCACCGTGGCTTCCTTGCTCTACAATGCGTCCATCTTGCACAACTCCAATGCAATCCACCCCTCGTATTGTGGATAACCGGTGCGCCACTAGTACAGTGGTTCGACCTCTCATTAGCCTTTCAAGTGCTTCTTGCAAAACACATTCTGACTCGGCATCAAGAGCACTTGTGGCTTCATCAAGTAACAGTATAGCCGGATCCTTTAGAACAGCCCGTGCAATAGCAATTCTTTGTTTTTGTCCTCCGGAGAGTTGAACTCCTCTTTCTCCTACAGGGGTTTTATAACCTTCGGGCAATCCGCTGACAAACGTGTGCATATTAGCAGCACGAGCAGCTTCAATTACTTCTGATTCAGTTGCGCCATCTTTCCCATAAGCAATGTTATCAAAAATGCTTGCTGCAAAGAGAGCTGGTTCTTGCTGTACCAACCCAATCTTAAGCCTTAATGATTGCAAGTTCAACCTTCTAATGTCTTTCCCATCAATCATGACCTTTCCAGCTGTAGGATCGTAAAACCGCTCGATCAGAGCTATGACAGAACTCTTTCCTGAGCCACTGGCCCCAACGAGTGCTTGGCTTTGGCCAGCACGAATCCTGAGGTTTAGGTCCTTGAACACATTGACGTCAGGTCTTGAAGGATATGCGAAGTCAACATGGCGTAGTTCAATTTCCCCACGGATTGATTCAACTGGTTCAGCCTCAGGATCATCAGGGTCTATCCTCGTTGAGCGATCAAGAATTGCAAATACAGAGCCAACAGCTTCTCCACCCCTTATTATCTCTGGGGCTAGACTAACCGTTTCAGCAACTGAATTTGCTGTAATGACTAATACCACAAACACCTTGATAACCTTTGAGAAGGTGGAAGCACCTTTGCTAACCAGGTGGGATCCATACCAGAGGATCAGTGCTTCCGATGAGAAAAGTGCAAGCTGAGATAGACCAAATAAAAGACCCGAGATTTGACTACGGCGAAGACTACGAAGTAATGGGACACGAAGTTCTTGAGAGAACAAGGAGAGCATCTTCTCTTGCGCATTAAATGCTGCAACAGTTCGAATGTTGCTTACTCCTTCCCCAGCGATCATACTAGTCTTAGCGTGAGCCTTTGCTGTGTCTCCAGCAAATCCTTTAAGGGAGAGTTGCTGCTTAGTGAAAAAACACCAAAATTATTATCTTCCTTCAGCAATAGTATTGTCGTTCGGAAAAATACAATGGGACACTTTTTACTTTTTAAGTTTTTTACAATTTTCTTCCATGTATGCAATTGATTGCTAATCTTTGTCCTGATTTTCATTTGCTTTATAGTCCCTCATTATTCTAACTAGACTAAATTTATCATAGCATGCTGTACTTCTTGTTTTCTATGACAGCAAAGGAACCTTGATTCAAAAGCAAAGGGAAAAAGACGATATGGGTCCGAAATTCAGTCGAGCAGAGATGTAGGAAAAACCAAAATGCAGAGACACCCTGGAGATAGAGGTACCGCATCTTTACTGTTTCAGTAACATGCGCAAAAATTGGTAAACATAAAGCTCCATTGCTGACTTCCAAGAAGTATACAGTACCAAAAATAATTGAGCCTAAAGAAAACTAGACGACAGAAACGCAAAAAAAAAAGGGTACTTTTATCTGTTTTTCTCCATATTGGTTACACAGCTTAAGGAGCCCAGAGACCAAAGACCATCACCTGGCATCACTGACACTCTCTGAAGGTAAAACACAAATCACTTGAAAGAAGTTTTTTCGAAAATAAAATAATAAACCTGAAAAATAAAACATATTCCAGCCTTGTGAAAAGCCAGAAATGTTCACGGGACAAGACTACATTGAGTATGTGTTGCCTATCGTCATAAAAAGTAGAGAAGGATTAATATGCGAGGGAATCAATCTTATGATAAGGCCATGTACTCATCCTATCCCAATCAGGCTTGTTCTTTTTTCCATTATCCTAACAGTGGGAGGAAAAAATAACCCTCGAGAATCAAATCAAATAAGACGACAAAAAAACTTCTGGGTCATTGGAAATGGTGGGTGAATATAGTAGAATCTATATATTGTTATTCTGGAGACTGGACCCAGCCTGGGAAATCATACGATGGTAGTGTTTTTTTTATTTGTTTTAGGAGTTTCCAAGAGGCTATGCACCGAAATTGGAGAAAGCACGTGCATCGCCGCAGCAAGCTGCCACGCTGTTTTTTACCCACTCAATCCCTTTAATGCTAAGAAAACAGTGGATTGACTGGATTCTCCAGATCCACAAACAACTATTGCTATCCGACAAAACCATGAAATTGTTTATTTTTTATTGATGATATTCCCGAGTCCCTCATGGCCATGACAACATGCCCCAAGCCCAAAGTATGAGGAATCAATTTATTGCCAACTATACAACTTTCTTTGCATTACATGTAAGTATCGTTTATGTAATATTGATGTTCTAGACACTCCATATTTAGGACTCGGTCAAAATCGCGCAGAAAGTTGAAAAGACCAATAAATGCCAAATTTCCACTATTAATGAGAGATTTACCTGGGCAAAGTTAGCCAAGACTAGTAGCGGGAAGGTGCCCAGGATAAGCAGCGAGACCCTCCATTCCACTATGAAAGCAACTATAAACGAAGTGAGAAGTGATGTCATATTTTGCAAGATCACAGAAATCCTTTCAGCAATGGCAGATTTTACATCTGCTGCATCGGTGGCTAAGCGAGCTGCCAATAGATTTGAATTATGTTCCTCTTCATCGAACCATCCAACTTCATTCCTCAAAATTGCTGACATTTTTTTTAGTGGAAATTAATTAGTCAAAAGATACAAGTGCGGCATACAAAATGACTTAAAAAACTTACTAAGAAAAGAGAACCATGGCCCTTACCTGCAAGCATCATCCTCCTCACTCTTGTGGTGAGGTTCTCCCCCATAATGCTGAAGAAGTAATGCTGTATCAAATATGCAACAACAGCATAAAGACCAGCTCCGATGTAAATGAAAACATACTCCTTTGTCTTTCTTTCCATGCTAGTAGGATTTTTGTAGTAGAAAACCTCAATCATATTTCCCATCACAATGGCAAAAGTTGGTCCAATGAATCCTGAGAGAATGGATCCTACAGCTCCCATGACTGAATAAGGCCACTCGGGAGCATTTAATTTCAGAAGCCTGCAGAAGTAACCGTGCGGTGCTGGATTTTTCCTATCTGTTTCAGCAGTTGATACCATCTCAATGCGACCATCAGCACCAGTGCTGTACTGATAGCTCAAATTCCTCAAACTGCCAGAGCGGAGGCTTAGTGATTTTGTTGATAATGAGTGACTTAACCGGGATGAGCGTGATCGACGGGTCGACGGATTCGAAAAATCTCTGTTGCCCACCATTTCCTGAAACCTAATTAATGAAGCATATGCCCCGGCTTTGGCAACAAGTTCTTCATGTGTTCCGGTTTCTACAACCTGCCCTTGTTGTATAACTGCAATAGAATCAACATTTCTGATGGTGGAGAGGCGATGAGCAACCACCACAGTTGTCCTTCCCACCATGAGACGGTCTAAAGCTTCCTGAACAATGCTCTCTGAACCTGCATCAAGGGCACTAGTCGCTTCATCAAGCAGGAGGATCTTGGGGTTCTTCAACATAGCTCTTGCAATTGCTACTCTCTGCTTTTGACCACCAGAAAGTTGGACGCCACGCTCTCCCACCTAGATCGTTAAATTAATTCATCAAAGATGAAAGAAACTATGACAAATGGAAATAAGACAAGATCTATTTAAATCTACTGAAAATGAGATAATTTCGTATACATTCCATGTGTTTATTAGGTCATAAATATTGTGATCATTAATAGTCCAGAAAAATAGAAAAGCTTATCATTATCTACCTGAGTGTTGTATCCATTAGGTAGCAAGGTAATAAAGCTATGAGCATTTGCTGCAGTGGCAGCAGCTTCCACTTCAGTCATAGTTGCTTCAGGCTTTCCATAGAGAATGTTTTCAAGTATGGTGGTGGCAAAAAGTGCAGGTTCTTGGTTGACCAGACCAATTTGATCCCTCAGCCATCTCAATTGCAACGTTTTTATGTTCACATTGTCCAGCAAAATTTCTCCTGCCCGAATAGCAATTGAAAATGAGTACACAGATTTTTTTTTTTTTTTTTTTGCTTGCTCTTTTTGATGGCAAAAGATAAGTCAAAACCATCGCATCACACAAATTAGAATTACCCTGATTGGGATCATAGAACCTTTCTATCAAGGAGACAACAGTGCTCTTTCCTGAACCGCTACCGCCAACAACAGCCACTGTCTTTCCGGCAGGGAAGAAAATGGAGAAATCTCTGAAGATAATGACATCAGGTCTTGAGGGATAGCTAAAGATTACATTTTTGAATTCTATGTTCCCATTGACATCAGTCAAAGTCTTTCCATCTGAAGAGTCTTGCGCTATTGTTGGTTTTTGTTTGATTATCTCCATTAGTTTGAATCCAGCTGCTTTACCTTTGCTGAATGCCCCAAGGTTGGAAAATGACTGACCCAAACTCCTGTAATGATATAATCATTTGAATACCTGTCATTCACCAAGCTCGTTCTAATAGGCAAAAAAAAATAAGACATTATAGTTAAAACTCTTACATGCCACCAACAATAGCAGAAAAGATAGCAGTAAATGCCTTTCCACCATCAGTCTGTCCATTCCTAACAAAAACTCCAGCATACCAAAAAACAAGGGCCCAGGACATGCATGCTATGCCATAGGTGCATCCCAATCCCAAGCCTTTGGCCATCCCAGCCTTGTATCCAAGCTTCAATGTATTTTGAATTGCATCTGAATATGAATTGAGAGCCTTACTCTCTCCAACATATGAATAAACCGTCCGAACTTGTGCAATTGCCTACAGAAACGGTTAAACCTTTTAGAATGCAAGAATATACTTGCCCGAAGCTAAGTAGCTAATTGTAATCCATGTCAATTATAAGGAAACCGAGTTCAAATCAATTAACAATTAAAAAAGAAAAGGGTCATAAATTCTTCAGGTAAAATGATGTAGAAGCTTGTCATTGTGAGTGTTCCAGAAACCAGAGTACTGTTTCAATGTCTGATAAAATGATCTAAGGTTAAAAATAAATAGCAAATTAAAAAAAGCTAAGTACATCTAATCATTACACATAAAGATATAAAAGGGGAGGCCAAATGCCAACTAAGGGAAAGCTAGTATAAAAAACAGGTCAAGAAACTTTATTATGACAGCAGCACATGCAAAGATAATTATTCCTCCTTATTGCTGTTTTAACACTCGTAAAGGCTTAAATAAAGATAACATGAGGGACCAACACAACAACACGAGCGCATCAAGTGGAGAAGAACACATCAAATATTTATTAAGAGTGGCAGATAATTAAATCAAATTAAATACAGGCTCACCTGCTCAGCTATTATACCAGCATTGGCATAAGATTCACGACTCTTGGATGTTAGACCTGTGAGCGTGTATGCATACAAACCCCCAGCAAATGCAATTCCCGGAATCACTGCAACACTCAGCAGTGCTAGCCTCCATGCTGACACGAAACCAACCACCAAACCAGCCAAAAATGTTGACAGATAGTGTATAAAATTTCCCATCTGAAAATCCCAATTGGAAATTCACACACACACACACACACAAGAAAAAAAGAGTTAAATTATGTCATTATCTCCTTAAGCAGAATCATTATTATTAGTGTGAGTACTTAGAACTATAGCAATCCATGATTGCACGTAAGCAAAAAGAAAAGCACAAGACATGGGTGGAAAAATCATTTATAGGCATGCATGCTGGAAAATCATTGTTTGGAAACTGGAGGTCAGGATGATGATGATGATGGCGATGGCGCAGGTTAGACAGAGAGGAGAGCTGCTAACGTGCGCCACGAAAAGGGTGAGGATGAATTTAGTATGGGAGGGTCCCGCGTCCGCATTCATTCATTGAGAAAACAACAACCGTAGCATTCAGTATTTTTTTCCATCTTTATTAATGCTACTCTCTACTCACAAGTCCACAAGTGCAATACTCTACTTAGATTACACCGTTACGGTTCAGACACTACAGAGAGAGACACAGGAGAAGAAATAAATGAAATGATTAAAAACTCTCAGTACACATTAGTTTGAGGGAAAAGAAAAGAAACGAACCTTCTCACTGATGGCATCTTGGACGAGTAGAGTATCTGTAGATACACTGAAAACAATATCCCCAGTTCTAGCATCTGTATCAAAGAATCCAACGTCCTGTTTCAGTACAGCCTCCAAATACTTCCTCCTCAGTGCTGCAGCTTGCCTCTCTCCACTGTGCATCCAACATCCAATCTCTGTTCAATTATTGTTTCAAACCAAAAACAATTAATTATCTTCATCATCCATTCAAACCAAAATTCACTTTTTAACGTTCGATTCCAAATTGTTTGTTTGATACTTTAAAGTATGTTAGTTTCTTTTTTCTAATGTTTATCTTGATGGGTGTTGAACCGTAAAAAACAAAATTGAAAAATATTCATGTATCAATACAACGGCGACAGAGATGGGTGATAGTTGGATAATTTAAAAAAGAGTAATATTAAGGAAATTGACTAGTGAAGAGGAAAAAGACAGGGGACCGTCCACGGTCCACGTGCAACCCAACTCCTCACTCACCAAATTGAACAGGCTCTTCTCACTATTCTACACTTTGTACTAAGTACTATTTCTAATTATTGAATAAATAAATCCAACACCCCTCTGCTACTCCACTACTTACTCCTTCATCGTGCTGCTAAACAACAAAAAAAAAAAAATCCCACGTTACGTATCGCTGTACATGAATGGCTAGTGTTCAAAAGAGACTTTGTTTCGCTGTAAAAACAAAGGGAGGGGAAGATGTAAAACGCGAAATTAATTTACGAAGCTTACCAGCGTATGATGAAAAACACACGATCAGTCCAAGGTAGATGAAGTACAATGCGTACTGCATTTTGAAAACAAGACAGACAGATCTGATGTTAATTTCAAAACAAAACATAATACGTTTATATAAATATATTAAAGATGTGTGAGAGGGAGATCGAGTGAATTCGAGATTCACGGACCTTTGCAACTTCGTGGGTCATTTTATGTAAATCAGTTTGGTTTTTGCCGAAACCATTGACCATTTCACCGAACAAGAGGAAGAAAACTGGCATGGACGACCCGTGTACAATGGCTCCAAGGCTTCCGGTGATCATCAAAAGATAATCGTATTTGTCAGCAAAAGAAAACAGCTGATAGAATGGTAGACTTTGCTCTTTCTTCTTCTCTGCCTCCGGCATTGTTTTTCCTTCACTCGTTTCCGCCATTGCCCAAAAAAGAACACAACCAACTGCGCCCACTACTCACCACCTAAAAAGAAAGTACTAGGATAAAGAAGAAAGGC
Source organism: Ophiorrhiza pumila (assembly GCA_016586305.1). Lineage (NCBI taxonomy): Eukaryota > Viridiplantae > Streptophyta > Magnoliopsida > Gentianales > Rubiaceae > Ophiorrhiza > Ophiorrhiza pumila. Next base: position 2,224,602 of record BLIW01000007.1, read on the forward strand.
CTTCAGCTTTATTATTACATGAACCAGTACTTGTACAACTAAAAGAGCCGTGGTGTTAGCTGGCGATCATCATTCAACATAGTGGGGCAGGTTTGTTATTTCCAATTCCACCATGTTGCAAGAACAAGTACTGCTACAATGGATGGATGGATGACTCGGAGAGATCTGAATGAAGAAGAGAGGGAAAGCAAGTAGTAAGGGAGTAGTGGGTTTGTTTGTATGTATTTGTTTATGGGAATTGTTTTTACTTTTATCTTTAACGGGAAGTGTGTTGAAGAACTGACAAGGTGTCGGTCAGTGTTTATGGGTTCAAGAAGGAGGACTGAGTTAGTGTGCGAGTGTGCGGGTCTTACTCTTCGTAAGTGTTAAGCAGCAACACCAACCGAGGGAGAGAGAAATTAAGCTTTGGTTTGCCGGAAAGAGAAAGGCAGTAGTAGGGGGTGGGCATCACACTATGACCGGTGGTCAAGGGAGTTAATAGTATTGGGCTCCTGGATTGGGAGATGGGGAAAATGAGTTGGAATAGACCATGGAGATGAGTGGTATGGTTTGGGTTACTTATAGGGATGGGCGTTAACCCTTGGGTTGGTAAAATACGTCTTGTCCAGGTTAAATGGAATCTGGCTATTTTTTACTCATCTCTGTCATCTGCTGCTTTCTGTACTATGCTGCTAATATCTGTCCATATTACTATACACTACTGGAATACTCAGTAGTAATTTGTAATTATTTATATATGTTTACTGTTGTTGGAATTCAAGAAACATTAACCTTATCCAATATATATTTAATTTATATAGATTAATGATATACATAGTAAAAATATAAAGAATGACTTTAATCAATCAATGATAAATATTTATTATTTAATGGACTAATTACATACTTATGTTTATGTGTTTTCACCGCTGTCTATCATTACACATGTAAAAAATTGCCCAGATACTAAACATTAACTTAGGGTCTGTTTGATAATTCGACTTAAAATCAAACAGTTGGGCAAAAAAATTCAAGTCTTAAAAGGGCGACGATAGAGGGCATTTTCGTCCACCTTCTCGACAACTTTAGATTTTTTGCTAAAGTCCGCATTTTTCACTGAATGTGACATTTGCACCTAATGTTAGCCAAACATAGTGTTATTTGGGAAAGAATCGAGTTTTTACTCAAAAACAACATTTTTAAGTTGAAAGCACCCTTTTTTACCACAAAAATGGAAAACACAAAAAAAAAAAGTGCCTATAAATGCAATCTTAATCCTATTTTTTGCAAAACTCGGTTTTCGACATAAAACCAAGCAGTTGGGCCAAAAAAAACTCAATTCGCAAAATGGCAACGTCTGAGAGCATTTTCGTCTATCTTTTGGACAACCGTAGCTTTTTGTCGAAATCCGCGTTTTTCTGCCGAATGTGACATTTGCACCTAATGGTAGCCTAATAAGGTGTTAGTTGGGTGAAATCGCGTTTTTGCTCAAAAACGATATTTTTAAGCTTAGAGCACTTTTTTTTACCAAAAACTAGAAAATGCAAAAAAAAAAAAACCGTGCCTATAAGTGCAATCTTAGTAATATTTTTTGCAAAACCTTGTTTTCGACTTAAAACCAAACAGTTAGGTCAACAAAACTCAAGTTGCAACCCAAATAACCTAACATTAGCCTTTGGCCATCCCAGCCTTGTATCCAACCGTATATATTTTTACCAAAATTCGGGTTTTTCGGCAGAATGTGACATTTGCACCCTATTGTTAGCCTAATGTTAGGTTATTTGGGTGAAAATCGCATTTTTGGTTGAAAACAACATTTTAAGAAAGCAATTTTTTTACCAAAACCTATAAAATGTTCAAAAAACGTGTCTATAATTGCGATCTTGATCCTGTTTTTCACAAAACCCTATTTTCGACTTAAAATCAAACAGTTGGGCCATAAAACCCAAGTCGCAAAATGGCGCCGACGGAGGGCATCGTCCACCTTTTGGACAACAATAGTTTTTTTGCCGAAATCTGCGTTTTTCGGTTGAATGTGACATTCGCACCTAATGTTAGACAAATATGATGTTATTTAGGTGAAAATCGTATTTTTGATCGAAAACAACAATTTTAAGTTGAAAGCACTTTTTTGACCAAAAATTGGTTGCCTATAAGTGCGATCTAAATCCTGTTTTTTTGCAAAACCTTGTTTTCGACTTGGAACCAAATAGTTGGGCCAAAAAAACTCAAAGTCGCAACATGGCACCATGAGACAACCTCTTGATTCTCTCTTTGACTGTTTTGTTGATTTTCTTCTTGATTATCTGACTGATTGAATATCCTTATTAATTGCTATTATAACAAACAAAATCATATTTTCTTGCACTGCCATATCCATCGGCAACCTCAATATTTGAATTTATAAATAATTTTTTTATTAATTCTTTAAAAGAATATAGCTTTACTTTAAAAAAAATTAAATAGAACTATAGATCCACCATGGATTTTCATGGCTTAGGTTGCTTCCCTCCTTCTCACTTCTTAGTTACGGTCCTGCTATGCTCCTACCTGCTCTTCTTCACAGCACAGTAGCACACTAGATATTTGTATGCAACAACTACCTATACTTCTTCATTAAATTTGTAATTTAATTTAAGTCACAAAGTCAATATCTTTACGTCTGTATTCACTGCCATCTCCCATTACCCGTGAAATTCTAAGAGTAAAAGTTATTTTTAGTAGATTTAATTTCGTGCTACTAATTTTGGAAATGATGAATCTGAAAATGTCCAAATTACCATCAAAAACCAAAAATTAATGCAAAAATGTTCGTCTAATTCATGATTTACTTCAACTGGCGGAATAACATTTATTAAAGGTACCCGGAACTCAAGCGTTTCTCTTTTCTGTTTTTTTTTTTTTATTTTTTTTTTTTATAATTTGACGAATCACGCACTGTATGAGTGGAATTTCAGCCAATACGACAATTGCATAATGGGCCCTTTTAAAGTTCATTGATCATATTGTGTTACCGTATAAATATTTGACTTAATGAAGAATCTTTTGGTTTTATTGATTTGTTTGTGTCCGCCACCGTTACTACTACTTAACTGCTAACGGAATTGTTTAATCATGCATACATGGGATTCCTCAATTTGGATGGTCATTCTTTTCATTTTTATTTTGAAAAAAAATTATTTTCATCTCTCAAATTAAATTTTTTTATATAAAAATAATTCTTAGTTATTTTTCATTCATTTAAGGTGGAACTTGTTTTTTCATATAATAATAAACAATATTATTTAAAATGTTAAATAAAGTTACACAATAAACGATATTATTTGTTATATTGATAAAAAGTGGGTTGTAAACTCTTTATATGGTAAAATCTAAATTAGATGACAAAAACGAAAATCTTTAAAAATTACGGACAAATTAAGACACGTCAAGAAACCAAATTATCTACCCAGGCGAAATTTTTGGTAGAAGGATATGTCATTTCATTTTATGTGGCCATTTATTTTGCACAATCAGTCTTATATGCACTTAAAATGCCTAATCTCTCTAAAATTATAATTCCAAATATTAATTTGAGAAATTTCAAGTTTTTGAAGGCTAACTCAATTCTAAAGTATGCAAAATAACCAAAATTATATGAATAACCGTAAACCCTATGAGATTCCATCCTCTAGGTTGCTGTTTTTAAAGAAAGTGTTAAACTCAGTCAAATATGAGTTTTCATTCCTACTTAAAAAGTCCTTAATTATAAAAGCTCAAAAAAAGTCAAATATTAGATTTATAGTTAAAGCCTAAAGGCGAACCCTTAAACCGAACCGTTACTAACTCATTTTAACTATATTTGGTCATTTAAAACCATTATAGTCTTGTTATAAACTCACAAAAGCTCGTAAAATCGGTTCTCATATAATACATAATTCATATTGTTGACCTTAAAATTATAATTCTAAGTTTCTACTACTTTTATTGCATGTTGAAATTGCAATTAACTTGGCCATTGTTAAAAAATAATGGTTCATTAGTGATTCATTAAAAGTCTGTTAATTTGGTTATTGCCTGACAAGTGAAACCCTTATTTGGAAAACAATGATGAATCATAAAAAACTTGGCATTTTGTTATGGTCCTCCTAACTTCTGTTCCTTATATTGTACACATACATTTTCTCATAAAAACTTCACATATCAACGTTATGAAGATTGAGGACGCTATTTTGAAGCATCCAATAATCCATCTATTATGGAGTCTCTACATTGATTTGGGAACCTCCATCATCTCACAGTGATAACCCCACATCTTGATTGAACTCGTTTCTTTTTCCAAGTATAAAACGATCAAGGAGGCTTGTTTTCTTTTGAGTTTTGAGACGCACAATTTGGGCCACCGGCCACTATACTCAAATTATACTCAAATTGCAGATCGATCTAGCTAACGAACGTGATGAAGTTACGAATGTTTGCCATGTTTATGGCAGGTGAAGTGGCAAATCAAGGAAGCATTTCTGGGTTACTCCCCCCCTTCCCTTCCAATATATATCCACTGAAACTTTGTAACATCTTTTCATTGCGAGAGGGACGTGTGAGCTAAATAAACATGTGCCTCCAAATCCCTTTTGTTTAGTGTGGGTTACATCCACCTCTCTTCCTTCACTGCCTTGTGCTTCCAATCATTTAATTCTCTCCTTTTATCATTTGCCTATTTTTAAAATCCTATGCTTTCATTTCATGTCTTCAATGACACATTGACTAGAGTTGATTATACATTTTAGTATGGAAAACAATTTTTATAAATACTAACTACAATGACCCAACAAAAAACAGAATAAATAATTTCTATTTCTACTTCCAAGTATGCGACACAAGCAAGCATGCTTCTGAAAATTAATATAAATGGCTAAACCATTTGCACATTTTACGCAATAATTCATATTATTGAGTTATTGTTTTCCTTTTTTTGGTTCTGTGTATATAAGAAGATAAAAATGCTTTTATTGCCATTATTAATTTCATTTTCATGCAAAAACACTTCCTTTGTGTTCCATTCCTTTCTGCAACTGGAACCCTACCCCTAGCCCACCAAAACTTTAATTCATAAAGACGAGAAAAATGTCTCCAGGAATGACCATCGTGCTCCCGTCGTGGGTATGCGTGGAATCTATCTACACCTTGCTTTTCCCTGATCAGTGTTTGATATAATACGTGCTTTCATGAGACCTTCCAGCTGCAGGCTTCTCTTCAACTTTTCCCAACTTTGATTACCAAAATCATATATGCTAATATGCATATACATTACTATATAAGCTTAGGCCTTAGAATGGTCCAACCAGCTTAACAATAGAGGCTGCCATGCATGCATCTAGCTAGCTATATACCTTCAATCTCCTCGGAAAGAATGTCACCCTAGAACTCAAAAGAGAGTTTGTAGTAAATCTCGCGATTCTCCCTTAGATCTCATGTCAGGGAATCAAAGTTTTTTAGTAGGAATACTACGTACGTATAGATTTACATTTCTGGCAGTAGTTTACATTTCATTAACCGATATACGAACGATTAAACTATCAAATCAGGTACTCTTAACTGATGCGGCAATTTTTAATTTTTTTAATAGACGCCCACCTTTGTATGCATTCTCTAGGAATCTATATCTACAAATCGGACGTTCGGAATGCTAAATCTCTAACTATTAAATTAGTCCCAATGATTATGTGACAACATTTTAATTAGCCCCCAATTGATAATTGATATAGTAGGATGCTTCCAAGTGGTGAAGGTCTGATCAAATGCAGCAAAAATATGATGCATGGGGTTTGCTAGAAAATTATTCGAGACTAAAAATTAACCTCTTCTAGTTTGGAATCGGCAAAATTTTTAGACTTGAACGTCATGAGGTAGTTTGGTCAAGAAAGGTTACAATAAAACAAGGCCTATATTGTTTTGGAGCAAAGAGATTTATTTATAAAATGAAGTGGCTTTAGTTGTGTTGTAGCCACTTTTGGAGACATCAGATTCATTTTCCCGAATAATTTAGGAATAGTTTAAGTTTGGATTAACAGCGAGCACTCGAAGGCTACTATATAGGCATGTGACATGCCCCTGAAAATTACGCTACATCTTTGTGCAAACTTGCCTTCCTTTTTCCATTAGTTTCTGGCTTTCTGCATCGCTTTTCCATCATTCAATTGAAGATAAAGTTCCCTAAATCAACCAACCACTATTTTTTCCATTCCCTAATTTTATTGGATATTCGTTTTATTATGACAATCAAAGAGATTGTTTGACAACAAGGAAATGGACCGTGGTTCCTTTTTTTTTTTTTTTTTTTTTAAATTTTATCGCATAAAAAGGAAAAAAAAAAAAACATCAAATCGGGGCATTAGTCATTAGTGCAGCAGTGTGGCTGAGGGGAACAACAACAAGAATGGCAATATTATTATTAAAAATAGGGAAAAGGAGTGTGGAAAACTAAAAGAGAGCAATAAAAGGCAAAAAAGCTTAACCGGGAGAGCTGGGATGATGCATGAAAAAGCTAATATATATTGGACCACAAGCAAACGAGGAGAGCAAAGGAGTCATGATGGACCATATTTGACCGCTGATACTCATCCCTCAAACTATAACCAAATATTTATTTTTGTTTCATAAAATAATAATACTAATATATAGAGTCATCTTATTGGTGCATTTGGTTTTTGCCAGCTTTGCTACCTAATTACACTGCATGGATACGTGTATTACCCCCCCTCCAACACACACACACACACACACACAAAAAATCATAAAACTAAAGCAATATAAACTTGTATTTGTAGTATCTCCCACTTATTAATTAATACTAACAATAAAACCGTAGAATAGAATAAAGAGGTTCAAAAACATAAACAGAAATAGGATAGAATATTAGTATCCTATAACCGTTCCTAAAAAGCAAATGAGATGATTGTGGGCTTGGTGATTGTCATACATTGTGAATTTGAGGGAGATAGAAATGGGCCATCCCCGAAAGCAGAAAATTTGTAGCCCTTAAAATGAGGCGCCAGCTGGTCCAAGTTTTGTTGCCACTTCCTTAATCCCTCCACTCTAGTAACATTCTTCAAAACTTTTCCATATGCTTCTTTTAGTTTTAGGACCATTTAAAGTTTAATTGCAATTTATTAAGAATCAGCAACATCTGCACCTTTCCACAAATTAAAGCACTGGGCAACTTATTATTATCCTCTTTGCAAAAAAAGTGAGTGTATATACAAAAGCAGCCAAGCACAATGATATTACAACAATTATAGTTTTGAAACAAGGATGCCATCGTAAATATATTCTCTCAACTAGAATAAAAATAATTTATTGGGCATGACAACGATTTTTGATCTTTTGTATCATTTGGTGTATCACTATGTGTAACACATATATTTATAAATAAAATTAACAACGTATCAAGTGATTGGTGAACTTAAAAAATAAATGATTATACAAATATCAAAATTTTATATAAAAATACAAAGATACATTACGATCCACAGCTCAATTAACTCTCCCTCTCTCTTTTTGTGATTTGGGTTGCATTTCTATTTTGACATGTCACTCGGAGCAAGAGCAATATGTCTTGTTATTTGCAAAACGAAAGCTTTTTGAGTATTAGTAATCGTTTTGGCTATTCTCGTTTGTAAGCCTTTCCTTTTTCCAAAAAAAAACTATCAAATGTTAAATCTAATAACCTTTTTTTTTTGAAGCATTATTAGACTTGAACTAATTAGCAAAATTAATAAATTATGTTTAACTGAGATAGATAAGTCGAATATAATGGGCTACGAAATTGTCTCTCCAACCCAAGTTATGTGCCTATTTCAATTGTTACAATTTGTTACAATTTGGAATGTTGGGCCAGTGGAGGAAGCTTAATTCTTAAATAGGAAGCTAGAAACCCATCCTTGATTCCTTTCATTGTTGTGGGTGTGGGACTTAAGAATTAAGCTTTGTGAATGAGCACAACAGGAGAGTAGTCCTACAGATGAAGAGTGGATCCATAGCGAAGTTTATGATCTAGAAGTAAACTTAGTCGTGAATGGATTTCCAGGCCCAAATCCACATGTAATAAAATATCAAAAATAAATCAGTAATAATAAAAGGATGAAAATCGTGAAAAACAGAGCGGCAACGGTCACACAGACAGATGCCTCGTTGCCAAAAAAAAACGAAGCCAAGCTGGAAAATGAATTCAAAATTCAAAATGATTTTGGTACCATTCAAAAAATGCCCTAAGACCCTAAGACGAGTATTATATAAACCAACCTTTCATCAACAAAGCCACCATCCATTTTCTTCTTCTTCTTCAGATCTAAAATTCCGCTCTTTCAATCCCAGAGACGTCTTTGTATACGCCTCTGGTATTCCTTCTTCCTTTCCTTTTCTTTCTTTTAACCATTTTCTTTCAAACTTTCTAACTTCTCAATCAGCAAACCGAAAATGAGAGAGTGCATTTCGATCCACATTGGTCAGGCCGGTATCCAGGTCGGAAATGCCTGTTGGGAACTTTACTGCCTCGAACATGGCATCCAGGTATGAACGACTCTTTTTTGTTAGATTAGATCTCTCGTTTTTTTTTTCTATATTATTTTAAATCAAAATTATGTGTGGCTGTAGCCTGATGGCCAAATGCCGAGCGACCACACCGTCGGCGGCGGGGATGATGCCTTCAACACATTCTTCAGCGAGACCGGTGCCGGCAAACACGTTCCTCGTGCCGTGTTCGTCGATCTGGAACCCACTGTCATCGATGAAGTGAGGACTGGAACCTACCGCCAACTGTTCCACCCTGAACAACTCATCAGCGGCAAGGAAGACGCCGCCAATAACTTCGCTCGAGGCCACTATACCAGTAATAACCAACCCCATCCATCATCTTCTTCTGTTTTTTATATGATTATGTTTATTTTTGAAATGCCTATGAATTAATCTTTAACTGCAGTTATAATTATTATTTTTTTAATGTTGAATATGGATCTTAATTATAAACGTAATAATTATAATGATGTTAGTTGGGAAGGAGATCGTGGATCTGTGTTTGGATAGGATCAGGAAGCTTGCCGATAACTGCACTGGTCTTCAGGGATTCCTGGTTTTCCACGCCGTGGGTGGTGGTACCGGATCTGGGTTGGGATCTCTCTTGCTTGAGAGGCTTTCCGTTGATTACGGAAAGAAATCCAAGCTCGGGTTCACCATTTACCCATCTCCTCAGGTCTCAACCGCTGTGGTTGAGCCTTATAACTCTGTTCTCTCCACTCACTCCCTTTTGGAGCACACCGACGTCGCCGTTCTCCTCGACAATGAGGCCATTTATGACATCTGCCGCAAGTCTCTCGACATTGAAAGGCCCACCTACACCAACCTTAATCGCCTCATTTCTCAGGTACTATATATTTATAACGTCCCCACTCTTTCTGATTTTGTTGTGATGAAAATGTTGTGTTGCTAAATTCTGTTCTGCATTCCTTTCATGTGGGTCACAGGTTATCTCTTCATTGACCGCTTCATTGCGTTTTGATGGGGCACTCAATGTTGACGTTAATGAATTCCAAACAAACTTGGTCCCTTACCCCAGAATTCACTTTATGCTTTCCTCGTATGCCCCAGTCATTTCAGCCGAGAAGGCCTACCATGAGCAACTCTCTGTTGCCGAGATCACCAACACTGCTTTTGAGCCATCGTCTATGATGGTCAAATGTGATCCTCGCCACGGCAAGTACATGGCCTGCTGTTTGATGTATAGGGGTGATGTGGTGCCTAAGGATGTGAACGCTGCAGTGGCCACCATCAAGACTAAGAGGACCATTCAGTTTGTGGACTGGTGCCCAACTGGGTTCAAGTGTGGTATTAACTACCAGCCTCCTACTGTGGTTCCTGGTGGGGATTTGGCCAAGGTTCAGAGGGCTGTTTGCATGATTTCAAACTCTACCAGTGTGGCTGAAGTCTTCTCCAGGATTGATCATAAGTTTGATCTCATGTATGCCAAGCGTGCTTTCGTGCATTGGTACGTGGGTGAGGGTATGGAGGAAGGAGAGTTTTCTGAGGCTAGGGAGGATTTGGCTGCTTTGGAAAAGGACTACGAGGAAGTTGGAGCTGAGTCTGGTGAAGGAGACGATGAGGACAATGATGAGTATTAATGAGGTTGATTGATCTGATGGATTGTGATTCTCTTGTGTCTTTTGGTTTTTGTTTTGTGAATCCAATGTTCTCATTGGCATGAACACAATTTGGGTGTTGGCTTGTTTGTTGTTTTAATTTTCGCTTTCGCAAAAACTTCTATAATGTTTGACTGGTTTGTTTCGCACTCTCTTCGTTCTTTTAATGGTGATATGTTACTACAGTTTGATATTCTAGTATTGCTTGATATGTTGTTATGCCTAGTTCTTTACATCTTGAAATTTCAAAGTTAATTTTAGGCTATATTTGCGTTTAGTTCGATTCAACAGTTATAACAAAGCCCTAGACCTTTGGTGTTTGTTCAAGATAGCAAAGCATTGTTTGATATGTTATGCCTAGTTCTTGACATCTTCAAAGTTTCATAGTTAATTTCGATCTAACAGTTTTAACAAATCCCTAGTGAATTAGGCCTTTGGTGTTTGATGAAGATAGTAGCAAAGCATGTTTCGTTCTCGATAATTGATGGTTTGCTTCCAATGTCTATAACTGAAACAGTAACAAAACTAGCAAATTCTTTAAATAATTAACAGATCTTGAAGAGTTGGAAACTGGAAAGACATATCATACCTAACGAAGGGGATGTTATGATTTTGAGTAGCAAAACTTAGGGGAATCGATTGCACTTTGCTAACTGTGAGCAAAAGAAACGATAGTGTAGTAGTACCAAAAGGCAATAGGTCGGTCTCAGTTGGTGAATGGAAATGTGTAGTTGGGAAGTAATCAAGTGTGGTAGCCTTGCTTTGTACTCACTCAATGTTAACGCACGCACTTGGAAAAGCAACCGGACAATGCATCACCACCACCTTAAGGCTTAAGCGTTTACGCTATGATTATGAAATGTGAAGATAAAAGGAGCATTCCTTTAATTTCATCTTGACTAACTTAAATTCTGAGCATTTTTTTTTACCATCTTTAACATTATTAGTGACCTGTGGAAACGGATAAGAGAAAATCGTTTCGCAAGGTTCATTGTGGTTTGCACATTAGCCTTAATGTTACAAATAGAGTCCTTAATTGAATACCTTTTAATAGTTGGTATTGGTGGGTCAGAGTAATTATGTAATAAATGTCGTTTTAAAAAATAAGTACACTAATTACAAAAAGAGATAAATTATCTTACTTACTCATATTTATAACTAAAACTTTCTCGAATCTCTTAACTAAAACTTTCTCGAATCTCTTAAATAATATTACATAGATGAATGAGACAAAGGGTAAAATTAAAATATTTTAGACTTCTTATATTGATATTTATAAAATGACACTTATTTGAAAACAAAAAATATAAGTTAAAACAACACTTATTAAATAAAACTGAGACAGTAAATAGCAGTTTTAGACAAGATTATTTTGATCACCTCTACATGCTACATTTATTAAATAAACAATGACGCCAACTAATGTCCACTCTTCTCCACTCTCCAATTGATGCACAAATACTCATCTCTGATCCATCCCAACTACACATCAATAATTGATTGATTTTTTTAACCTTTGGAAGAACATGTAAATAATTAACTATAACTACAAAATTGATGAGTGCGTAGTCAATCACATGGCCGGGGAAATTAAGAAGAGAACATAGAAATCATGTTGAATTAAGTGAAGTTACAAAATACCCGATAGGTGAATGTGAATCACAACTAAACTAGTAATAATTAATATACAAACGAGAGAAAGAAGACAAACTTTGATTGATACTTGATAGATAGATACATGCATGATTCGTTGTTGGCACTTGGCAGTCGTCTTTCCACTGAGAGGCGAAGCCGGCAAAATTGGCTTCCACATCAACACACGCTTTATTATACTAGTTATGTTCATTAATCGGCAACAAAATAAATTTAGAACCTCGGCTAAGTGGGCATCCTCAGAATCATCTGCCTATGCCACTCACTCAGTATAAGTGTACAGCCCTCCTCCAATGTTCTTTTTAGTGCACTAACTACTGCTGCAGTGATCCCATGATCTCCTGATCAATTGTGTCCAACTCTCCGCCACCACCAACAATCACCATCGACTGCATTGCAGCTTCTTCCACACTCATATCTTAGTAGATATTTGTTGTCACTGCTTAATTTAGGCATCTACTTAACCGCGTCAATATGAGGACTAGAATGATACTGAATTAATTGTATCTAAGTATCTTAGTTTATATTCAGTACAGATGATTCTGGACTGGCCATTAATTGGATCTATCACGTGTTAGGTGTTCCAATTTGATCTGGTTCTTTTGCTTGGGCCAAACACCTTTTTTTTTCTAACTTACACTGTTCTTTGGGCCAAAACCAGGACTTACTTACATCCACTTCACCCCTATAGTATATATAAATCAATCAAAAGAAAGCAGCATTTGGATATTCATTAAAAAATAAAAGTCCCAAAATCGTCACGCTCACACGTTGCTCTTCATTGGTCCTTCTACACGTACACGTGCAGAACACATGCATACTTTGATGATTGATCACTATTCCACGTAGAGTATATATACACACAAAAAAATGTCACTAAAACGGTCGTCGACATCAAATTTATGAGATCTGTCATTTTGGGCAAAAGTCGTGTACTATCATTCACAAAAAGTAGTCATTTTAAAAATTTTTAACTTTCCCCTTTTTTTACACAATTCATTAGATAACAAATCGCTATTTGATATGAGTGCAAAAAATGGTACGAAAACGGCCACCGATGACAAAGTTATGAGATTTGTCGTTTTGGATAAAAGTCGTGTGTAACCTACAAAAAATGGTTATTTTTAGAAAATTCTAACATTCACCGATTTTTACACCATTCACTAGATAACACATCGTCAATTTTTATGAGTGCAAAAAAAGTACGAAAACCGCCATTGATGGCAAGTTTATGAGACTTGCCGTTTTGGGCAAAAGTCGTGTGCTATAATCCACAAAAAATGGTCATTTTTTAAAATTTCTAACTTTCTTTTTTTTACACTATTCATTAGATAGCAAATCGCTATTTGATATGAGTGCAAAAAATGGCCACCGAAGGCAAGTTTATGAGATTTGTCATTTTAGGAAAAAGTAGTATATCACAAAAATGGTCATTTTCAAAATTTCTAACTTTCCTTTTTTTTACACCATTTATTAGATAACATATCGCCATTTGATATGAGTGCAAAAAAAGGCATGAAAACGGTCACCCACATCAAGTTTTTGAGATTTTCCGTTTTGGGCAAAAGTCGTGTGCTATAACCTACAAAAAATGGTTTTTTTTTTTAAATTTCTAACTTTTCCCCTTTTTACACCATTCATTAGATAGCAAATCACTATTTGATATGAGTGTAAAAAATGGCACGAAAATAACCACCAACAACAAGTTTTTGAGATTTGCCATTTTTGGCAAAAGTCGTGTACTACAATCCACAAAAAATGGTAATTTTTCAAAATTTCTGACTTTCTCTTTTTTTACACCATTCATTAGATAGCAAATCACTATTTGACATGAATGCAAAAAATGGCACGAAAACGGCCACCCACATCAAGTTTTTGAGATTTGCCGTTTTGGGAAAAAGTTGTGTTGTATAACCCACAAAAAATGGCCATTTTTCAAAATTTCTAACTTTTTCTTTGTTTTTCACGATTCATTAGATAGTAAATCGCTATTTGATATGAGTGTAAAAAATGGCGTGAAAACGGCCACACACACCAAGTTTATGAAATTTGCCGTTTTGGGCAAAATTTATGTACTATAACCTACAAAAAATGGCCATTTTTCAAAATTTCTAACTTTTTCTTTGTTTTTCACGATTCATTAGATAGTAAATCGCTATTTGATATGAGTGTAAAAAATGGCGTGAAAACGGCCACACACACCAAGTTTATGAAATTTGTTATTTTGGGCAAAATTTATGTACTATAACCCACAAAAAATGGTCATTTTAAAAAATTTCTAACTTTTCATTTTTTACACTATTTATTAGATAACACATCACCATTTGATATGACTGTAAAAAAGGTACGAAAACGGCCACTGATGGCAAGTATATGAGACTTGCCCTTTTGGGCAAAAGTCGTGTAATATAACCCACAATAAATAGTCATTTTTAAAAATTTCTAACTTTACCTTTTTTTCACCATTTATTAGATAGCACATTGCCATTTGATATAAGTGCAAAAAGTGGCGCGAAAACGGCCACTAACGACAAGTTCATGAGACTTGCCGTTTTGGGCAAAAGTCGTGTGCTATATAACCCACAAAATGATCATTTTTTAAAATTTTTTACTTTTCTTTTTTTTACAATATTCATTAGATAGCAAATCACCATTTATTAAGAGTGTAGAAAACGACACAAAAATGGCCACCGACAACAAGTTTTTGAGATTTGCCATTTTTGGCAAAAGTTGTGTACTATAATCCACAAAAAATTGTCTTTTTAAAAAATTTCTAACTTTCCTTTTTTTTACACAATTTATTAGATAGCAAATCGCTATTTGATATGAGTGCAAAAATGGCACCAAAACGGCAATTGACGGTAAGTTTTTTTTCACCCACTTATATGGGTAATGTGATATATAGTTAACGGTGTTAAAAAATAGAAAAATAATTTTTTTGAAAAATCATAATTTTTTGTAGGCTATAACCCACTTTTTTTTTGTTCTAATTAAATCCGCATAATTAAACAAAAAGTTTAGTTCACATAGTACAAATACATAGTCATGACAATAAGACAACAACTCCGATATGGCAAAACAAACGTTAGATAATTTCACCCCTTCTCCAGGTGTTGTTGGTCTCAAAAGCGAGAAATCCAAGATTTAGCTTTAGCCTTTACAAATCGTTCCGCTTCAAAACCGACAGTGAAGGAAGCGGCACCCTCAAGGATCACTCGGCCGGGATTCTCATGAAACAGTACGCAAAGCTGCTTGAACGTTGTAATCTGAAAAATGCTTTTAACCTTAAGCGGCGGCATTGCAGGTTACGGTAGCAAAAGAGGGCTTTGAAATTGGGACTTTTGCTTGATAGAGAGGAATACGATAATAGTGGACGGCTACCTCACCTTGCTATAACCCCCGTTTTTTCGGTTGAAAATGGCAAGGTTCGAAAATAAACTATTTTGGACTGTTTTAATGTTGCTTTTTGCAACCACATATATGTGTA
Source organism: Ophiorrhiza pumila (assembly GCA_016586305.1). NCBI lineage: Eukaryota > Viridiplantae > Streptophyta > Magnoliopsida > Gentianales > Rubiaceae > Ophiorrhiza > Ophiorrhiza pumila. The sequence continues at coordinate 2,239,890 of BLIW01000007.1, forward strand.
ATGTGTTATCTAGTGAACGGTGTTAAAAAAATAGAAATATAATTTTTTTTAAAAATTCATAATTTTTCGTGGGATATAATCCACGTTTTTTCGGTTGAAAACGGCAAGATTAAAAAACAAGCTATTTGGGACTATTTTGATGTCGTTTTTGCACCCACCTAATATGGGTAATGTGCTATCTAGTGAACGGTGTCAAAAAATAGAAATATAAATTTTTTGAGAAATCATAATTTTTTGTAGGCTATATAACACACGTTTTTTCGGTTGACAATGGCAAGATTCTAAAACAAGTTATTTTGGAATGTTTTGATGTTGTTTTTTGCTCCCACTTGTATGGGTAATGTTCTATCTAGTGAACAGTGTTAAAAAAATAGAAATACATATATATATATATATATATATTTTAAAAATCATATTATTTTGTAGGCTATACCCTACGTTTTTTCGGTTGAAAAGGACAAGATTCAAAAACAATTTATTGGACTGTTTTGATGTCGGTTTTTGCACCCACATATATTGGTAATGTGCTATCTAGTGAATGGTGTTAAAAAAATAGAAATGTAAATTTTTTGAAAAATTATAACTTTTTGTGGGCTATAACCCACGTCTTTTCGGTTGAAAAAGACAAGATTCAAAAAATTGCTATTTTGGGCTGTTTTCGTGTAATTGTTTGCACGCACCTATATGGGTAATGTTCTATCTAATGAACGGTGTTAAAAAAAATAAAAAAATAGTTTTTTTTGAAAAATCATAATTTTTCGTAGGTTATAACCCATATGTTTTCGGTTGAAAACAACAAGATTAAAAAAAAGCTATTTTGGACTATTTTGATGTTGTTTTTTTCACCCCACCTATATGGGTAATGTGCTATTTAATGAACGGTGTTAAAAAATAGAAATATAATTTTTTGAAAAATCATAATTTTTTGTAGGCTATAACTCACTTTTTTTCGGTTGTAAATGTCAAGATTCAAAAACATGTTATTGTGGATTGTTTTGATGTTATTTTTTGCACCCTCCTATATGGGTAATGTGTTATTTAGTGAATGGTGTTAAAAAAATAGAAATATAAATTTTTTGTAGGTTATAACCTGCGTTTTTTCCATTGAAAATGACAAGATTAAAAAACAAGCTATTTTGGACTGTTTTGATGTTATTTTTTGCACACACCTATGAGTAATTTGCTATCTAGTAAACGATGTTAGATAAATAGAACTGCAAATTTTTTTGAAAATCGTAATTTTTCGTGGGTTATAACTTACGTTTTTTTGGTTGAAAACGGTAGATTCAAAAACATGTTATTGTGGATTATTTTTGTGTTGTTTTTTTCACCCACCTACGTGGGTAATGTGTTATCAAGTGAACGACGTTAAAAAATAGAAATTTAAATTTTTTAAAAATTCATAATTTTTCGTGGGCTATAACCCACATTTTTTCAGTGAAAACGACAATATTCAAAAAAAGCTATTTGGACTATTTTGATGTCGTTTTTTTCAATCACCTATGTGGGTAATGTGCTAAATAACGATTGCTAACAAATAGAAATATTAATTTTTTTAAAATCATAATTTTTTTGTAGGCTATAACCCACGTTAAGCAATTTTGGACTATTTTGATGTTGTTTTTTGCACCCACCTATATGGGTAATGTGTATCTAGTGAACGATTTTGAAAAATAGAAATATAGTTTTTGAAAAATTATAATTTTTCGTGAGTTATAACCTACATTTTTTCTGTTGAAAACGACGAGATTCAATAACAAGCTATTTTAGACTGTTTTGATGTTTTTTGCACCCACTATATGGGTAATTTTCCATCTAGTGAACGGTCTTAGAAAAATATAAATGTAATTTTTTGAAAAATCATAATTTTTTGTGGGTTATAACATACGTTTTTTCTGTTGAAAATGACAAGATTAAAAAACAAGCTATTTCAGACTATTTTGATGTCGTTTTTTGCACCCACCTATATGGGTAATGTACTATCTAGTGAACGGTTTTAAAAAATAGAAATATAAATTTTGAAAAATCATAATTTTTCGTGAGTTATAACTTACTTTTTTTCGGTTGAAAAAGGCGAGATTCATTAGTAAGCTATTTTGGACTGTTTTGATGTTTTTTGCACCCACCTATATGGGTAATGTTCTGTCTAGTGAACAGTGTTAAAAAATTAGAAATGTATTTTTTTTTGAAAAATCATATTTTTTGGTAGGCTATAACCCACGTTTTTTAGGTTAAAAACAATAAGATTCAAAAACAATATATTTGGATTGTTTTGATGTCGTTTTTTGCACCTGCCTATATGAGTAATGAGCTATCTAGTGAATGGTGTTAAAAAAATAAAAATGTAATTTTTTTTGAAAAATCATAATTTTTCGTGGGCTATAACCAATGTCTTTTTTTTGGATAAATATATATCTATATATATTGGACAAAATGCGATGTTAAAAAAAATAGAAATGTAAATTTTTGGAAAAATAATCATTTGTCTTGGCCTATAACACACGTTTTTTTAGCTCAAAACTGTAATACTCAAAACTGACAATTTTGGAATATTTCCGTTCTTTTTTTCGTCTATATTTGTCGGTAATGTGCTATCTAGTGAACAGTGTTAAAAAATAGAAAATTTAATTTTTTGAAAAATCATCATTTTTCGTGGGTTACACACGTTTTTTTTTGCTGAAAATGGCAAGATTAAAAATTTTTCGATTTTGGGCTATTTCAATTCAATTTTTTAACCCATCTTTACTGGTAATGTGTTGTCTAGTCAGCAACGTTAAAAAAATAGAAATATAAATTTTTGAAAAAATCATCATTTTTCATGGGTTATAACACACATTTTTTTGGCTGGAAATGGCAATATTAAAAAATTTGCGATTTTGGGCTATTTCAATTCATTTTTTTCACCCACCTTTACTGGTAATGTGTTATCTAGTCAGCGGTCTTAATAAAATAAAAATGTAAATTTTTGAAAAAATTATCATTTTTCGTGGGTAACACACATTTTTTTGGCTAAAAATGGCAAGATTAAAAAACTGCCTATTTTGGACTATTTCAGTTCTTTTTTCGCCCACAGTTACTGGTAATGTGCTATGTAGTTAACGGTGTTTATTAAATAGAAATTTAAATTTTTTAAAAATCATCATTTTTCGTGGGTTTTAACATACGTTTTTTGGCTGAAAAGGGCAAGATTAGAAAATTTGCGATTTTGGGCTATTTTAATTCAATTTTTTCACCCACCTTTACTGGTAATGTGTTATCTAGTCAGCGGCGTTAAAAAAATAGAAATGTAAAATTTTGAAAAAATCATCATTTTTCGTAAGCTATAACACACGTTTTTTTGGCTCAAAATGGCAAGACTCAAAAACTGGCAAGACTCAAAAACTGGCAATTTTGGACTCTTTCAGCTCATTTTTTTGCCCACATTTATTGATAATGTGCTATCTGGTGAATGGTGTTAAAAAATATAAATATAATATTCTTTGAAAAATCATCATTTTTCATGGGTAAAAACACACGTTTTTCTGGCTAAAGATGGCAAGATTAAAAAATTTGCGATTTTTGACTATTTCAATTCATTTTTTTCACTCATCTTTATTAGTAATGTATTATCTAGTAAGCGAAATTAAAAAAATAAAAATGTAATTTTTTGAAAAAATTATCATTTTTTGTGGGCTATAACACACGTTTTTTGGCTCAAAACGGCAAGACTCAAAAACTGGCGATTTTGGACTATTTTAGTTCATTTTTTCGTCCACATTTATTAGTAATATGCTATCAAGTGAACGGTGTTAAAAAATAGAAATTTAAATTTTTTGAAAAATTATCATTTTTCGTGGGTTATGACACACGTTTTTTTGGCTGAAAATGGCAAGATTGAAAAATTTGTGATTTTGGGTTATTTTAATTCAATTTTTTCACCAACCTTTACTGGAAATATGTTATCTAGTCAGCGGTGTTTAGAAATAAAAATTTAAATTTTTTATAATGTCGTTATTTTTCGTGGGCTATTACACACTTTTTTTTGGCTCAAAACGGCAAGACTCAAAAACTAACTATTTTGGACTATTTCAGTTCATTTTTTCGCCCACATTTATTGGTAATGTGCTACCTAGTGAACTGTGTTAAAAAAAAATAAAAATGTAATTTTTTTGAAAAATCAACATTTTTCGTAGGTTATAACACATGTTTTTTGGCTGAAAATTGAAAATTTAAAAAATTTGCAATTTTGGGCTACTTTAATTCATTTTTTACCCACCTTTAGTGGTAATGTGTTATCTAGTCAGCGGCTTTAAAAAAATAGAATTGTAAATTTTTTGAAAAATCATCATTTTTCGTTGGTTATAACACACGTTTTTTGGCGAAAAATGGAAAGATTGAAAAATTTGCGATTTTGGGCTATTTCAATTCATTTTTTTCACCCACCTTTACTGGTAATGTGTTATCTTGTAAGCGGTGTTAAGAAATAAAAATTTAATATATTTTTAAAGTTATCATTTTTCAAGGGCTATTGCACACGATTTTTGGCTCAAAACGGCAAGACTTAAAAACTGGCGATTTTGGACTTTTTCAGTTCAGTTTTTCGCCCACATTTATTGTAATATGCTATCTAGTGAAAGTTGTTAAAAAAATAGAAATGTAAGTTTTTGAAAAATCATCATTTTTCCTGGGTTGTAACACACGTTTTTTTTTTGCTTGGCTAATCATCCCATTTGCGGGGGGGTGCCGCTCCCTATTTTATTGATTAAAGAGATAATGTTACAAAAGTTAATGGCGGATATAACCACACCATTAGTACAAGTGAAAAGCTGGAAATAAGGAGGACTCCTCCCTTACAATAGCTAAGGAAAAAAACGGGTTGTAACACACGTTTTTTGCTAAAAATAGAAAGATTAAAAAATTTGCGATTTTGGGCTATTTCTATTCATTTTTTTCACCCACCTTTAGTGGTAATGTGTTATCTAGTCAGCGGCATTAAAAAATAGAAATGTAAATTTTTGAAAAAATCATTATTTTTTATGGGCTATAACACACGTTTTTTGGCTCAAAATGGCAAGACTCAAAAACTGCCGATTTTGGACTATTTCAGTTCATTTTTTCGCCCATATTTATTGGTAATGTGCTATCTAGCGAACAGTGTTTGTAAAATATAAATTTGAACTTTTGGAAAAATTATCATTTTTCGTGGGTTATAACACACGTTTTTTTGGCGAAAAATGGCAAAATTAAAAAATTTGCGATTTTGGGTTATTTCAATTTATTTTTTTCACCCACATTTACTGGTAATGTGTTATCTTGAAAGCGGCGTTAAAAAAATAGAAATGTAAATTTTTGGAAAAATCATCATTTCTCGTGGGCTAAAACATACGTTTTTTTTCTCAAAACGGCAAGACTCAAAAACTGGCGATTTTGGACTATTTCAATTCATTTTTTCGTCAACATTTATTGATAATGTGCTATATAGTGAACGGTGTTATAAAATTAGAAATGTAAATTTTTGAAAAAATCAACATTTTTCGTGGGCCATAACATACATTTTTTTGGCTCAAAACGTCAAGACTCAAAAACTGGCGATTTTGGACTATTTCAGTTCATTTTTTCGCCCACATTTTTTGATAATGTGCTATCTGGTGAACAGTTTTAATAAATATAAATATAATTTTTTTGAAAAGTCATCATTTTTCGTGGGTAAAAACACACGTTTTTCTGGCTAAAAATGGTAAGATTAAAAAATTTGCGATTTTGGTCTATTTCAATTCATTTTTTTCACCAACTTTACTGGTAATTTGTTATCTAGTAAGCGGAGTTAAAAAAAATAAAAATTTAAATTTTTTAAAAAATCATCAGTTTTTGTGAGCTATAACACACGTTATTTTTGGCTTAAAACGGCAAGACTCAAAAATTGGTGATTTTGGACTATTTCAGTTCATTTTTTCGTCAACATTTATTGGTAATGTTCTATCTAGTGAACGATGTTATAATATCAGAAATGTAATATTTTGGAAAAATCATTATTTTTCGTGGGCTACACACATTTTTTTGGCTCAAAAGGGCAAGACTTAAACACTGGCGATTTTTGACTATTTCAGTTCATTTTTTCGCCCATATTTATTAGTAATGTGCTATCTAGTGAACGGTGTTAAAAAAATAAAAATTTAAATTTTTTAAAAAATTATAATTTTTCGTGGGTTATAACATACGTTTTTTTGGCGAAAAATGGTAAGATTAAAAAATTTGCGATTTTGGGCTATTTTAATTCATTTTTTTCACTCACCTTCACTGGTAATGTGTTATCTAGTAAGCGGCGTTAAAAAAATAAAAATGTAAATTGTTGGAAAAATCATCATTTTTCGTGGGCTATAACACACGTTTTTTGGCTCAAAACGGCAAGACTCAAAAACTGCCGATTTTGGACTATTTCAGTTCATTTTTTCGTCCACAGTTATTGGTAATGTGCTATCTAGTGAACGGTGTTTATAAAATAGAAATTTAAATTTTTTGAAAAATCATCATTTTCCATGGGTTATAACACACGTTTTTTTGGCGGAAAATGGCAAGATTGAAAAATTTTCGATTTTGGGCTATTTCAATTCATTTTTTCACCCACATTTACTGGTAATGTGTTATCCATTCCGCGGTGTTAAAAAGATAGAAATGTAAATTTTTGAAAAAATCATCATTTTTCGTGGGTTATAACACACGTTTCTTTTAAAACAGAAAGAGCTTTATACCATCATGAACAAAATACGGTGCCAGATATACCCTACCACACCGTTACAAGCATGGGAACAAAAAATTTAGAGTACTACTCCATTACATGAACCTTCCATAATCTAAAAGGTAGAAATTATAGGACCGATGCTTTAGTAAATACCAAAGTATCGATGTTTTAATTCCCATTGAAGAGTATATGAGAAAAACGACCAACTATTGTGACTAATACTACCATGAAGGACAGCAAGCTGGAAGCTTATGAAAATGTGCCATGAGAAGCTATAAAATATCGATCAATTTTTGCTTAGCTCCAAGAATTAGACCAACAGCTATAAAGGTCAAAGGACTTCGTATGGAGGTCGGACACCACGGAGTCATCACTGTGAGCTTAGCTCGACCTCACCAAATAAATGAACAACTCAACAATTGAATTGGCAAGAGCAAGATGTCTCACCAAACACAGGAATCACAAATGTTGATCACACAGTACCAAAGGATTCACATTCATTCCAGGATCAAACATAGTAATCAAGCACACGAGCTGAAAAATCAACCAATTACAACAACAAGTGGACAGTGGATTCACCTCCAATGTTGATTTCAACTAGCATATGAATAAAACCAATTCATACTCAACAATTGGAAGATATAGATCTCAGTTCTGTCAATTTGAAGTTCAGCATCAATAACTGTTGATTTCAACTAGCATATGGCTGGTCGTCTTGGCGAACTTCCGTTGGTCTGAGACAGCCGGATTTTGGGTTTTGAAAAAGCTGAACAATCTGTAGATATGGGTTTTGAAAAAGCTGAGTAATGAGAGAGCTTTAGTGGTAAAGAGTGTGGATAAGTGAGTAATAGTGGATAGACCGGCTCTGGATGTGTTGAAGATCTGAAGTTAGAGAGAAGTTATTGCACACATTTTATTGGCAAAAATAGCAAGTTTAAAGAAATGGTTAAAACACACGTTTTTTGACTCAAAACGGCAAGACTCAAAAACTGGCGATTTTGGACTATTTCAGTTCATTTTTTCGCCCATATTTATTAGTAATGTGCTATCTAGTGAACGGTGTTAAAAAAATAGAAATGTAATTTTTTTAAAAAATCATCATTTTTCGCGGGTTACAACACACGTTTTTTTAGCTGAAAATGGAAAGATTAAAAAATTTGCGATTTTAAGCTATTTCAATGCATTTTTTTCACCCACCTTTAGTGATAATGTGTTATCTAGTCAGCAGAGTTAAAAAATAAAAATGTAAATTTTTGGAAAAATCATCATTTTTTGTGTGTTATAACACACGTTTTTTACCTCAAAATGGCAAGACTCAAAAACTTGCGATTTTAGACTATTTCAATTCATTTTTTCGTACATATTTATTAGTAATGTGCTATCTAGAAAACGGTGTTAAAAAAATAGAAATTTAATTTTTTTGAAAAATCATCATTTTTCGTGGTTTCTAACACACGTTTTTAGGCGGAAAGTGGCTAGATTAAAAAATTTGTGATTTTGGACTATTTCAATTCATTTTTTTCACCCAACTTTACTGGTCATGTGTTATCTAGTTAGCGATGTTAAGAAATAAAAATTTAAATTTTTTACAAAGTCGTCATTTTTCGTGGGCTGTTACACACTTTTTTTGGCTCAAAACGGAAAGACGCAAAAACAGGCGATTTTTGACTATCTCAGTTCATTTTTTCGCCCACATTTATTGGTAATGTGCTATCTAGTGAACTGTGTTAAAAAAATTGAGATGTAATTTTTTTAAAAATCATCATTTTTCGTGGTTTATAACACACGTCTTTTTGGTTGAAAATGGAAATATCAAAAAATTTGTGATTTGGGGCTATTTCAATTCATTTTTTTCACTAACTTTTGGTGGTAATGTGTTATCTAGTCAGCAGAATTAAAAAAATAGAAATGTAAATTTTTGAAAAAATTATCATTTTTCGTGGGCACACGTTTTTTTGCATAAAATGGCAAGACTCAAAAACTGCCGATTTTGGACTATTTCAGTTCATTTTTTGCCCACATTTATTGGTAATTTTCTATCTAGTGAACGGTGTTTATAAAATAAAAATTTAAATTTTTTGAAAATTCATCATTTATCGTGGGTTATAACACACGTTTTTTGGCTGAAAATGGCAAGATTAAAAAATTTGCTATTTTGGGCTATTTCAATTCATTTTTTTCACCCATCTATACTGATAATGTGTGATCTAGTCAGCGTCGTTAAAAAAATAGAAATGTAACTTTTTTAAAAAATCATCATTTTTCGTGGGTTATAACACACGTTTTTTGGCTCAAAACGGTAAGACTCAAAATCTGACTATTTTAAACTATTTGAGTTCATTTTTTCGCCCACATTTGTTAGTAATGTGCTATCTAGTGAACGGTATGAAAAAAATAGAAGTGTAATTTTTTTTAAAAATCATCATTTTTCGCGGGTTACAACACACGTTTTTTGGCTGAAAATGGAAAGATTAAAAAATTTGCGATTTTGGGCTATTTCAATGCATTTTTTTCACCCACATTTAGTGGTAATGTGTTATCTAGTCAGCAACGTTAAAAAAATAGAAATGTAAATTTTTGAAAAAATCATCATTTTTTGTGTGTTATAGCACACGTTTTTTGCCTCAAAATGGCAAGACTCAAAAACTTGCGATTTTAAACTATTTCAGTTTATTTTTTCATACCTATTTATTGGTAACGTGCTATCTAGTGAACAGTGTTTAAAAAATAGAAATTTATTTTTTTTTAAAAAATCATTATTTTTCGTGGCTTCTAACACACGTTTTTTAGGCGGAAAAAGGCAAGATTAAAAAATTTGCGATTTTGGGCTATTTCATTTCATTTTTTTCACCCACCTTTACTGGTAATGTGTTATCTAGTTAGAGTTATTAAGAAATAAAAATTTAAATTCTTTATAAAGTCGTCATTTTTCGTGGGCTGTCACACGTTTTTTAGCTTAAAACGGAAAGACTCAAAAACAGGCGATTTTAGACTATTTCAGTTCATTTTTTCGCGCACATTTATTGGTCATGTGCTATCTAGTGAACTGTGTTAAAAAATTGAAATTTAATTTTTTTAAAAATAATCATTTTCGTGGTTTATAACACACGTTTTTTTGGCTGAAAATGGAAATATTAAAAAATTTGCGATTTTGGGCTATTTCAATTCATTTTTTTCACTCACTTTTAGTGGTAATGTGTTATCTTGTCAGCAGCATTAAAAAAATAGAAATGTAAATTTTTGAAAAAATCATCATTTTTCGCAGGCTATAACACACGTTTTTTTGCACAAAATGGCAAGACTCAAAAACTGCCGATTTTGGACTATTTGAGTTCATTTTTTGCCCATATTTATTGGTAATTTGCTATCTAGTGAACGGTGTTTATAATATAAAAATTTAAATTTTTTGAAAATTCATCATTTTTCGTGGGTTATAACACACGTTTCTTCGGCTGAAAATGGCAAGATTAAAAAATTTGCTATTTTGGGCTATTTCAATTCATTTTTTTCACCCACCTATATTGATAATGTGTGATCTAGTCAGCGGCGTAAAAAAAATAGAAATGTAACTTTTTTGAAAAATCATCATTTTTCGTGGGCTATAACACACGTTTTTTGGCTCAAAACGGCAAGACTCAAAAACTGACTATTTTGGACTATTTGAGTTCATTTTTTCGCCCACATTTGTTAGTAATGTGCTATCTAGTGAACGGTGTGAAAAAAATAAAAGTGTAATTCTTTTGAAAAATCATCATTTTTCGCGGGTTACAACACACGTTTTTTTTGCTAAAAATGGCAAGATTAAAAAATTTGCTATTTTGGGCTATTTCAATTCATTTATTTCACCCACCTTTACTGGTAATGTGTTATCTAGTTAGAGTTATTAAGAAATAAAAATTTAAATTCATTATAAAGTCGTCATTTTTGTGTGCTGTTACACACGTTTTTTAGCTCAAAACGGAAAGACTCAAAAACAGAAGATTTTGGACTATTTCAGTTCATTTTTTGCGCACATTTATTGGTAATGTGCTATCTAGTGAACTGTGTTAAAAAAATGAAATGTAATTTTTTTAAAAATCATAATTTTTCGTGGTTTATAACACACGTTTTTTGGGTGACAATGGAAAGATTAAAAAATTTGCGATTTTGGGCTATTTCAATGCATTTTTTTCACCCACATTTAGTGGTAATGTGTTATCCAGTCAGCAGCGTTAAAAAAATAAAAATTTAAATTTTTGAAAAAATCATCATTTTTTGTGTGTTATAGCACACGTTTTTTGCCTCAAAACGGCAAGACTCAAAAACTTGCGATTTTAGACTATTTCAGTTCATTTTTTTGCCCACATTTATTGGTAATTTGCTATCTAGTGAACCGTGTTTATAAAATAAAAATTTAAATTTTTTGAAAATTCATCATTTTTTGTTGGTTATAACACACGTTTTTTTGGCTGAAAATGGCAAGATTAAAAAATTTGCTATTTTGGGCTATTTCAATTGATTTTTTTCTCCCACCTATATTGATAATGTGTGATCTAGTCAGCGGCGTTAAAAAAAATAGAAATGTAACTTTTTTGAAAAATAATCATTTTTCGGGGGCTATAACACATGTTTTTTGGCTCAAAACGGCAAGACTCAAAAACTGACTATGTTGGACTATTTGAGTTCATTTTTTCGCCCATATTTTTTGGTAGTGTGCTATCTAGTGAACTGTGTTAAAAAAATTGAAATGTAATTTTTTAAAAAAGCATCATTTTTCGTGGGTTATAACACACGTTTTTTTGGTTTTTTTTTTTAAGTTGAAAATCAGTTTTAAATAAAACATCCAAGGCACAATGTTTACATATCGACACGTCACAGCGACCCACTTTAATTAAACATGAAGTATAAGCTTATTTGATGCAGGTTTTCTAGGTAACGTTGTCAACCAGGAAACACATGCACCTCTCCACTAGTAATACCTATTGAAGAAAATTCTCTATGTAATAAGTACCGCGATAATCAGAAAAGTGCAATTGTATAATTGATTGCATGAAAAGTAACAGGAATGCTGATAATGACAAGATGTGGATTGAAGAAACAAATTTGCAATTTTAAAATTCAAGAACGCTTTAAGATGCCTGAAGATCAATTGTCCCACTCTGCTTTATCACGAGTTTTAAGATGCTTTAAGATCATCTAATCCAACACTAGCCAAGAACTTGTGGTTTTCTTCAAGAAATGGTGAAAAGGTAGTGCAAAATTTTTCCATATCAGCATTAGCATCACCAGTGCCACCTATTACATCCATAAATTTCTTCCTCTCGGGAGCAAGTTTCATAGCAATCGTAAAACTGGAACTTGCAAGCCACCCATGCCACTTTTTCAATGTTTTGGTATAGGAATCAGTGCAAGCTTGCGATATGGTCCAGTCTGGGTGATCCACCAAGTTACGGAACAATTCCACCAAGAAATCCATTGCCCTTGTCAACCAAAGAAGACCATTAGTGCAACTGGACGAGCCTTTTGCTGATTTAGCTTCAATCTCTAATTTTACAAAACTATACAAGTGATTGAATTGAGCTGGATCTTACAAATACTTGGTTTCTAACCTCATAATGTTACCACCAATATCAGATTTAACAAGTGCCATGGCTGCTCCAAATTTGTCTATGACAGGTAAAACGAGTTTGCAAACCTCCAAGAAAGGCTTGGTAAGCATTTCTCCTTGTTCAGACTTGACATGCTTCATTCCTTCTAAAGCTGGTGAGAACACCGTCCCTTCCATTTTCACCTCTTCAACTCCACAAAATTTAGTGCGTGCGGAAGTGAAGATGAACCTGAGGGGCGTTCAATATTGAGGAGGATATTTTAGAGTAGACAGTAAAGTAGGCTAAGTAGCGTAACTATCCTTGAGAAGATGACGGAAGCTTCTTTGTTCTCTGCGCTAAACGCAAAATACCAAAACGAGTATCTGATTCTTCTTGCTTTCTGGTCAAAACGTTGATGTTAGATTTTCTTTGTTTTCTTTTTCTTTTTCTTTTTTTACACGTTTTTTTGGCTGAAAATGTCAATATTAAAAAATTTGCTATTTTGGGCTATTTCAAGTCATTTTTTTCACCCACCTATACTGATAATGTGTGATCTAGTCAGCGGCGTTAAAAAAATAGAAATGTAACTTTTTTGAAAAATCATTATTTTTCGTGGGCTATAACACACGTTTTTTTGGCTCAAAACGGCAAGACTCAAAAACTGACTATTTTGGACTATTTGATTTCATTTTTTCGCTCACATTTTTTGGTAATTTGCTTTCTAGTGAACGGTGTTTATAAAATAAAAATTTAAATTTTTTGAAAATTCATCATTCTTCGTGGGTTATTACACACGTTTTTTTGACTGAAAATGGCAAGATTAAAAAATTTGCCAATTTTGGGCTATTTCATTTCATTTTTTTCACCCACCTATACTGATAATGTGTGATCTAGTCAGCGGCGTTAAAAAAATAGAAATGTAACTTTTTCGAAAAATTATTATTTTTCGTGGGCTATAACACATGTTTTTTGGCTAAAAACGGCAAGACTCAAAAACTGACTATTTTGGACTATTTGAGTTCATTTTTTCGCCCACATTTTTTGGTAATTTGCTATCTAGTGAACGGTGTTTATAAAATAAAAATTTAAATTTTTTGAAAATTCATCATTTTTCGTGGGTTATTACACACGTTTTTTTGGGTGAAAATGGCAAGATTAAAAAATTTGCTATTTTGGGCTATTTCAATTGATTTTTTTCACCGACCTATACTGATAATGTGTGATCTAGTCAGCGGCGTTAAAAAAATAGAAATGTAACTTTTTTGAAAAATCATTATTTTTCGTGGGCTATAACACACGTTTTTTGTCTCAAAACGGAAAGACTCAAAAACTGACTATTTTGGACTATTTGAGTTCATTTTTTCGCCCACATTTGTTAGTAATGTGCTATCTAGTGAACGGTATGAAAAAATAGAAGTGTAATTTTTTTGAAAAATCATCATTTTTCGTGGGTTACAACACACGTTTTTTGGTTGAAAATGGAAAGATTAAAAAATTTGCGCTTTTGGGCTATTTCAATGCATTTTTTTCACCAACATTTAGTGGTAATGTGTTATCCAGTCAGCAGCGTTAAAAAAATAGAAATTTAAATTTTTGGAAAATTCATCATTTTTTGTGTTTTATAGCACACGATTTTTGGCTGAAATTGGAAAGATTAAAAAAATTGCGATTTTGGGCTATTTCAATGCATTTTTTTCATCGACATTTAGTGGTAATGTGTTATCCAGTCAGCAGCGTTAAAAAAATAGAATTTTAAATTTTTGAAAAAATCATCATTTTTTGTGTGTTATAGCATACGTTTTTTGCCTCAAAACGGCAAGACTCAAAAACTTGCGAATTTAGACTATTTCAGTTCATTTTTTCGCCCACATTTATTGGTAATTTGCTATCTAGTGAACGGTGTTTATAAAATAAAAATTTAAATTTTTTGAAAATTAATCATTTTTCGTGGGTTATAACAAACGTTTTTTTGGGCTAAAAATGGCAAGAATAAAATTTTTTCTATTTTGGGCAATTTCAATTCATTTTTTTCACACATCTATAGTGATAATGTGTGATCTAGTCAACGGCGTTCAAAAAAATAGAAACGTAGCTTTTTTGAAAAATCATTATTTTTTGTGTGTTATAGCACACGATTTTTGGCTGAAAATGGAAAGATTAAAAAAATTGCGATTTTGGGCTATTTCAATGCATTTTTTTCATCGACATTTAGTGGTAATGTGTTATCCAGTCAGCAGCGTTAAAAAAATAGAATTTTAAATTTTTGGAAAAATCATCATTTTTTGTGTGTTATAGCATACGTTTTTTGCCTCAAAACGGCAAGACTCAAAAACTTGCGATTTTAGACTATTTCAGTTCATTTTTTCGCCCACATTTATTGGTAATTTGCTATCTAGTGAACGGTGTTTATAAAATAAAAATTTAAATTTTTTGAAAATTAATCATTTTTAGTGGGTTATAACAAACGTTTTTTTGGGCTAAAAATGGCAAGAATAAAAAATTTTCTATTTTGGGCTATTTCAATTCATTTTTTTCATCCATCTATAGTGATAATGTGTGATCTAGTCAGCGGCGTTCAAAAAAATAGAAACGTAGCTTTTTTGAAAAATCATTATTTTTTGTGGGTTATAACACACGTTTTTTGGCTCAAAACTGCGAGACTCAAAAACTGACTATTTTGGACTATTTGAGTTCATTTTTTCGCCCACGTTTGTTAGTAATGTGCTATCTAGTGAACGGTGTGAAAAAAATAGAATTGCAATTTTTTTGAAAAATCATCATTTTTAGCGGGTTACAACACACGTTTTTCGGCTGAAAATGGAAAGATTAAAAAATTTGCGATTTTGGGCTATTTCAATGCATTTTCTTCACCAACATTTAGTGGTAATGTGTTATCCAGTCAGCAGCGTTAAAAAAATAGAAATTTAAATTTTTGGAAAATTCATCAATTTTTGTGTGTTATATCACACGTTTTTTGGCTGAAAATGGAAAGATTAAAAAATTTGCGATTTTGGGCTATTTCAATGCATATTTTTCACCTACATTTAGTGGTAATGTGTTATCTAATCAGCAGCGTTAAAAAAATAGAAATGTAAATTTTTGGAAAAATCATCATTTTTTGTGAGTTATACCACACGTTTTTTGCCTCAAAACGGCAGGACTCAAAAACTTACGATTTAAGACTATTTCAGTTCATTTTTTCGTACATATTTATTGGTAACGTGCTGTTTAGTGAACGGTGTTAAAAATAAAAATTTATTTTTTTTGAAAAATTATCACGTTTTGTGGATTATAACACACGTTTTTTTGGCTGAAAATGGCAAGATTAAAAATTTGCTATTTTGGGCTATTTCAATTCATTTTTTTCACCTACCTATACTGATAATGTGTGATCTAGTCAGTGGCGTTAAAAAAATAGAAATGTAACTTTTTTGAAAATCATTATTTTTCGTGGGCTATAACACACGTTTTTTGGCTCAAAACGGCGAGACTCAAAAACTGACTATTTTGGACTATTTGAGTTCATTTTTTCGCCCACATTTTTTGGAAATTTGCCATCTAATGAATGGTGTTTATAAAATAAAAATTTAATTTTTTTGAAAATTAATCATTTTTCGTGGGTTATAACACACGTTTTTTTGGCTGAAAATGGCAAGATTAAAAATTTGCTATTTTGGGCTATTTCAATTCATTTTTTTCACCTACCTATACTGATAATGTGTGATCTAGTCAGTGGCGTTAAAAAAATAGAAATGTAACTTTTTTGAAAAATCATTATTTTTCGTGGGCTATAATACATATTTTTTGACTCAAAACGGCAAGACTCAAAAACTGACTATTTTGGACTATTTGAGTTCATTTTTTCGCCCACATTTTTTGGTAATTTGCTATCTAGTGAACGGTGTTTATAAAATAAAAATATAAATTTTTTGAAAATTCATCATTTTTCGTAGGTTATAACACACGTTTTTTTGGTTGAAAATGCCAAGATTTAAAAATTTGTCATTTTAGGCTATTTCAATTCATTTTTTTCACCCACCTATACTAATAGTGTGTGATCTAGTCAGCGGCGTTAAAAAAAAAGAAATGTAAATTTTTTGAAAAATCATTATTTTTCGTGGGCTATAACACATGTTTTTTTGGCTCAAAACGGCAAGACTCAAAAACTGACTATTTTGGACTATTTGAGTTCATTTTTTCGCCCTCGTTTTTTGGTAATTTGCTATCTAGTGAACAATGTTTATAAATTAAAATTTTAAATTTTTTGAAAATTCATCATTTTACTTGGGTTATAACACACGATTTTTTGGTTGAAAATTGCAAGATTAGAAAATTTGCTATTTTGGGCTATTTCAATTCATTTTTTTCACCCAGCTATACTGATAATGTGTGATCTTGTCAGCGGCGTTAAAAAAATAGAAAAGTAACTTTTTTGAAAAATCATTATCTTTGTGGGTTATAACAGACGTTTTTTGGCTCAAAACTGCAAGACTCAAAAACTGACTAGTTTGGACTATTTGAGCTCATTTTTTCGTCCACGTTTGTTAGTAATGTGCTATCTAGTGAATGGTGTGAAAAAAATAAAAGTGTAATTTTTTTGAAAAATCATCATTTTTTGCGGGTTACAACACACGTTTTTTTGGCCGAAAATGGAAAGATTACAAAATTTCCTATTTTGGGCTATTTCAATTCATTTTTTTCACCCATCTATATTGATAATGTGTGATCTAGTCAGCGGCGTTAAAAAAAATAGAAATGTAAATTTTTTGAAAAATCATTATTTTTAGTGGGTTGTAACACACGTTTTTTGGCTAAAAACTGCAAGACTCAAAAACTGACTATTTTGGACTATTTGAGTTCATTTTTTCGCCCACATTTGTTAGTAATGTGTTATCTTGTGAACGGTGTGAAAAAAATAAAAGTGTAATTTTTTTGAAAAATCATCATTTTTGGCGGGTTACAACACACGTTTTTTTGGCTGAAAATGGAAAGATTAAAAAATTTGCGATTTTGGTCTATTTCAATGCATTTTTTTCACCCACATTTAGTGGTAATGTGTTATTTAGTCAGCAGCGTTAAAAAAATAGAAGTGTAAATTTTTGGAAAAATCATCATTTTTTGTGAGTTATACCAAACGTTTTTTGCGTCAAAACGGCAGGACTCAAAAACTTACGATTTAAGACTATTTCAGTTCATTTTTTCGT
Source organism: Ophiorrhiza pumila (assembly GCA_016586305.1). Lineage (NCBI taxonomy): Eukaryota > Viridiplantae > Streptophyta > Magnoliopsida > Gentianales > Rubiaceae > Ophiorrhiza > Ophiorrhiza pumila. Next base: position 2,257,379 of record BLIW01000007.1, read on the forward strand.
ACATATTTATTGGTAACGTCCTATTTAGTGAACGGTGTTAAAAATAAAAATTTATTTTTTTGTAAAAATCGTCATTTTTTTTGGGTTATAACACACGTTTTTTTGGCTGAAAATGGCAAGATTAAAAAATTTGCTATTTTGGGCTATTTCAATTCATTTTTTTCACCCACTTATACTAATAATGTGTGATCTAGTCAGCGGCGTTAAAAAAACAGAAATGTAACTTTTTCGAAAAATCATCATTTTTCGTGGGTTATAACACACGTTTTTTGGCTCAAAACGTCAAGACTCAAAAACTGACTATTTTGGACTATTTGAGTTCATTTTTTCGCCCACATTTTTTGGTAATTTGTTATCTAGTGAACGGTGTTTATAAAATAAAAATTTAAATTTTTTGAAAATGAATCTTTTTTCGTGGGTTATAACAGACATTTTTTTGGCTGAAAATGGCAAGATTAAAAAATTTGCCATTTTAGGCTATTTCAATTCATTTTTTTCACCCACCTATACTGATAATGTGTGATCTAGTTAGCGGCGTTAAAAAAATATAAATGTAAATTTATTGAAAAATTATTATTTTTCGTGGGCTATAACACACGTTTTTTTGCTCAAAACGGCAAGACTCAAAAACTGACTATTTTGGACTATTTGAATTAATTTTTTCGCCCACATTTTTTGGACATTTGCCATCTAGTGAACAGTGTTTATAAAATAAAAATTTAAACTTTTTGAAAATTAATTATTTTTCGTGGGTTATAACACACGTTTTTTTGGTTGAAAATGACAAGATTAAAAAATTTGCTATTTTGTGCTATTTCAATTCATTTTTTTCACCCACCTATACTAATAATGTGTGATCTAGTCAGCGGCGTTAAAAAAATAGAAATGTAACTTTTTTGAAAAATCATCATTTTTCGTTGGTTATAACACACGTTTTTTGGATCAAAACGGCAAGACTCAAAAACTGACTATTTTGGACTATTTTAGTTCATTTTTTCACCCACATTTTTTGGTAATTTGCTATCTAGTGAACGGTGTTTATAAAATAAAAATTTAATTTTTTTAAAAATTCAACATTTTTCGTGGGTTATAACACACGTTTTCTTGGCTGAAAATGGCAAGATTAAAAAATTTGCTATTTTGGGCTATTTCAAATCATTTTTTCACCCACCTATACTGATAATGTGTGATAAAGTCAGCAGCGTTAAAAAAATAGAAACGTAACTTTTTTGAAAAACCATCATTTTTCGTGGGTTATAACTAGGGGTGGTAAACGAGCGAGCTACTCGCGAGCTACTCGCGAGTAGCTCGGTCAACTACTCGACTCGAACTCGGTCAAACCGAGTTCGAGTCGAGCTCGGAATACATATACTCGAGTAGCTCGCGAGCTACTCGAGTATATGTATATTTTTTTTATTTTTAATATTTATATTTATGTTTTAGTCCCTTTAGTTTAATAAATTATAATTTAATCTATTTATAATTATGTTTTAGTCCTTAATTTATAATAAATTATAATTTGACCTCATTAAATTTAAAAAAATTACAAATACATCCTATAATTTTTATAAAAAAAAAAATACTCGAGCTCGATCGAGCAACTCGCGAGCTCGATTACCATTTGTCTAGCTCGAGTCGAGCTCGATTATTGAAGCTCGATCGAGCTCGAGCTCGAGTACCCATTTTTTCAAAATCGAGCTACTCGATTAGGATTGTAATCGAGCTCGACCCGACTCGATTACACCCCTAGTTATAACACACGTTTTTTGTGGCAAAAAATGGCAAGAACAAAAAATTAGCTATTTTGGCCTATTTCAATTCATTTTTTTCACACATCTATACTGATAATGTGTGATCTAGTCAGCGGCGTTAAAAAAATAGAAATGTAACTTTTTTGAAAAATCATTATTTTTTGTGGGTTATAACACACGTTTTTTGGCTCAAAACTGCAAGACTCAAAAACTGACTATATTGGACTATTTGAGTTCATTTTTTCGCCCACATTTGCTAGTAATGTGCTATCTAGTGAACGGTTTGAAAAAAATAGAAGTGTAATTTTTTTGAAAAATCATCATTTTTCGCGGGTTACAACACACGTTTTTTGGCTGAAAATGGAAAGATTAAAAAATTTGCGATTTTGGGCTATTTCAATGCATTTTTTTCACCAACATTTAGTGGTAATGTGTTATCCAGTCAGCAGCGTTAAAAAAATTGAAATTTAAATTTTTGGAAAATTTATCATTTTTTGTGTGTTATAACACACGTTTTTTGGATGAAAATGGAAAGATTAAAAAATTTGCGATTTTGGTCTATTTCAATGCATTTTTTTCACCCACATTTAGTGGTAATGTGTTATCTAGTCAGCAGCGTTAAAAAATAGAAATGTATATTTTTGGAAAAATCATCATTTTTTGTGAGTTATACCACACGTTTTTTGCCTCAAAACGGCAGTACTCAAAAACTTAGGATTTAAGACTATTTCAATTCATTTTTTCGTACATATTTATTGGTAACGTGCTATTTAGTGAATGGTATTAAAAATAAAAATTTATTTTTTTGAAAAATCATAATTTTTCGTGGGTTATAACACACGTTTTTTTGGCTGAAAATGGCAAGATTAAAAAATTTGCTATTTTGGGCTATTTCAATTCATTTTTTTCACCCACCTATACTGATAATGTGTGATCAAGTCATCGGCGTTAAAAAAATAGAAATGTAACTTTTTTGAAAAATCATTATTTTTCGTGGGCTATAACACACGTTTTTTGGCTCAAAACGGCGAGACTCAAAAACTGACTATTTTGGACTATTTGAGTTCATTTTTTCGCCCACATTTTTTGAAAATTTGCCATCTAGTGAACGGTGTTTATAAAATAAAAATTTAAATTTTTTGAAAATGAATCATTTTTCGTGGGTTATAACACACGTTTTTTTGGCTGAAAATGGCAAGATTAAAAAATTTGCTATTTTGGGCTATTTCAATTCATTTTTTTCCCCCACCTATACTAATAATGTGTGATCTAGTCAGCGGCGTTAAAAAAATAGAAATGTAACTTTTTTGAAAAATCATCATTTTTCATGGGTTATAACACACATTTTTTGGCTCAAAACGGCAAGACTAAAAAACTGACTATTTTGGACTATTTGAGTTCATTTTTTTGCCCTCGTTTTTTGGTAATTTGCTATCTAGTGAACGGTGTTTATAAATTAAAATTTTAAATTTTTTGAAAATTCATCATTTTTCGTGGGTTATAACAGACGTTTTTTTGACTGAAAGTTGCAAGATTAAAAAATTCGCTATTTTTGGCTATTTCAATTCATTTTTTTCACCCATCTATACTGATAATGTGTGATCTAGTTAGCGGCGTTAAAAAAATAGCAATGTAACTTTTTTGAAAAATCATTAGTTTTGTGGGTTATAACAGACGTTTTTTGGCTCAAAACTGCAAGACTCAAAAACTGACTATTTTGGACTATTTGAGTTCATTTTTTCGCCCACGTTTGTTAGTAATGTGTTATCTAGTGAACGGTGTGAAAAAAATAAAAGTGTAATTTTTTTGAAAAATCATCATTTTTCGCGGGTCACAACACACGTTTTTTTGGTTTTATATCAACTTATATGTGTTAATTTACTTGGATTTTGCTTTGATTTTCATGTGATTGTGTGGTGATTTATGTGTATGTGCATATTTGAGATGAGCTAGCTGATAATGAAGAAATGGTGCAAAACGTATGAAAATGATGGTAAATGCAAAGTAAAGTGTAGAGGTTGAGAATTGAGAAATCAAAAATGCATATATGGCCATTCTAGGGTTTGGGCAGCTTGGTTTTGCAAATTCATTTGAGCATAACTTCTTAAATACTAATCCAAATGATGAGTTCTTGGATGTTCTGGAAAGCTATTTGAGTGTACTTTATTTCTTATGTTTTAACTTTCTTCTAATTGTGTGTGTACATATGAGAAACGGGGGCATCTTGATGATTGCTACTTCATAATTTAGTTATTGAATTCATATTGCCACAGTTTGGTAGATTGTTAATAACTTGAGCTACAGTCATCCAATTAAGGTGATTCTTAATCCATTGGAAAGCTATGACATAGACCTAGAACTCTTATGTTTACCATCAAGTCCAATTCAAGAGTTATGTCACACGAATTTGGTGTAGAAGTTGGGTTCTAAGCTGAAATGAACACTTAGCTATTCTAAAGCATCAAACTCACAAAACGCCTCACAAGCACTCACACAAACACCTCACGGGCACTCACTTCACACTACACTCTCGCACAGCTGCACACTCACTCTCGCAACTCTCGCACACACCTCACATGCGGCGAGGTGATCTCGCCGCAACACTCACTGCACACACAATGTGCAGTGAGGCCACCTCGCTGCACATGCACCTCGCACACACTCATGCGGCGAAGTTACTTCGCCGCATGCACTCTAGCACATCCTCACAGCACACAAGCACAGCACTCCTGCACACACTCTTGCATCAATGCACACTACTCTCTCGCACTCACTGCACACTACACGCACAGCACTCTCGCATTCACCGCACACCACTATCACTACACTCATGCACACCACCTCGCACATCACTCGCACCTACTGCACAAGTTCTTCGCACACACTCATGCGGCGAGATCACCTCGCCGCATGGTTGCCTCGCACTCACGGCACTCACACACGCACACATTCATGCGGCGAGATCACCTCGCCGTATGCACTTAAGCACACACATAAACTAAAGCATTCAATCATTTGCATACACTCACACTGCACAACATTATGCACGCTACTCTCACTACACATCTCACCACACATGCACACTCATGCACATTTTACTTCATACTACATTTCACATTTCACTTTCATTTCACAACACCACACTTGGTCTCACTACATAACTTATTTTCACAAACATCTCAATCTTTAGAAATTTTATTCACATCCAGCTTGTGCACAACACTATACTTACATTTGGTTTACAACAATTCATACATTTCAGTCCTGAAAGTTTAAATTCATTACACTTCACAATTCATCTCATTTACACATTCATAATATCACTCTTATCTTACACTTTCATTCCACGAATATATCACACAACATTTCACATTTTTTGTTTAATCACTCAAACCTCACCAAAGACTCTCACACTCACACACTAAGTGGCGAGACCTCGCCACGAGGTCTCGCCCACAAAAACTACACACGGCGAGGTCTCGCCGCGAGACCTCGCCGGCAAAATCATCACATGGCGAGACCTCGCGGCGAGGTCTCGCCACACACACACACTACACGGCGAGGTCTCGCCACGAGACCTCGCCAGCATGGTGCTCTTGGAGTGGATTTTGTTTGGCAGTCTTGAAGGAATGGAAAAGTGATGGGAGTTTTGTTTCATGAGTTTCAGTTTTGTGGCACTGTTTTGAGTTGATCATAACTCTCTCATCTTAGCTCCAAATTGGGTGATCCATATGGCTATGGAAAGCTAAGATAACGAGTTACAATTTTCATGTTTTAAGCTTTCATTGATTCATAGCTTTTCATGGTTAAATTTTGGTGTGAAGTTGCTGCCATGAAATGTTTTGTGTTTGAGTTTTCAGAAAAATGGCTAAGTGTTGAAGCTTTGATTTTCTGAATTCTCAGGCAGCTGAAGGCGTGAAGTACGTTGGCAAGAAGACGTGATTTCCTGAAGGCTGTTTTGCTTGGAAGCTAGCGAGGATGCTGAAGGCGTGACTGGAAGAGGCCTGAAGGCGTGATTTGACTCTGATTTCTTCACTTGGAAGTCAGAGGCAGCGAAGTCGTGATTCTGTTAAGCCTGAAGGCGCGCGGCTCGTGGCTGAGTTACAGAAGGCGCGATTTGCACAAGCCAGAAGGCGCTGGAATGCTGAACTTTTCTCCAAACTTTGAATTTTCACATTTTAGGCTGATTTTTGATTTTCTCTATTCAAGGGCACTTTTGTAATACTTTAGATATTTTACGGTAGCGTATTAGTTACGTTTCCCCAACTCTATATATAGGGAAGGTAGCTAACATGTAGAGGAGATTGGAGATTTGAAGGGAGAGAGATTATTCGAGATTTTAGAACTATCGTTTTGAATTTTGAGCGGGAGCTTTTCTCCCTCTCATTTTCTCTCTCTAGATCTACTTTCTCTCACTAAACATTTCTTCTCCGATCTCAACTACAATTGTGAATTTGGACTGGATTCATCTTGCTTATTCTCAATTGACAAAGGAATTGACAATTCTCTTGATTCAATCGGTAAATTCTTCCAATTAAATGAGAATGAGCTTTTCAATGTTGGAATTTGTTGATTTTGAAATGAGAAAGATGTTTTCTGGCTAAATCTATGATATCTTAGGATTCTAGATAGATGAATACTTGATTTAGTAGATTATATGCTATGCAATCGATCTGATTGTTGAATCTTGAAATCACAATGGAATTATGCATAAACATATGTTGAATTTCATAATTCTTAGCTATTTTTGAATAGATCAAGCTTCAATTGTGGTCGACATGCTAAATTGAGGAGTGATTAATCAAAGTTAGCGAAGATGCATGAATTTAGAACTAAATTGTGATTGTTTAAGCCTTTGCACTTGTTTTCTGTAATCAAATCAATTCTGAGACTCAGGCCTCGCCATAGGAAGTGTTAATGAATTGAAACATTAGGAAAAGTGTTAAATAGGCTTTCTGTGTTAACAACAATGATATGTGAACCCTGGGATGGGCCTCGCCATGGGAGTTCTTAGGACTTTGCATGTTAGAGTAGTTAGCTGGGAGAGTTGAAACTTTGTGGAGCTTATTCCACCATTCTCGGGCCTCGCCATGAGAGAGGATGGTGATTTGGGGGGTACAAGCAGTGGTGTGGTCGCCATGCTAACCACAGCTTGGACTTCTAGGCAATTTAGGTCTCCATTGCAATTAATTGTTTACTGATTGCATAGCATAGATTTACTAAGCCTGTGTTCATCCAATACAAGAATCTTGAGATATCTGTTTCATCCTTGTTTGTTGCTATATTTTGCATCTTTGTTTTCGTTCGTTTGAGTTGAATTTTCCTCTTTCCAGTACTTAGATTCTGTGACAGGACTTTTAGAACAATTTACTAAATTTTCTTGACCTACGCCTTCCCTGTGGATTACGATCCCTACTTACGCTACTACATTAGTGTTTAGGGTAAAATTGAAGAGCTACGATAACTCGATATCATCTAGTCAGCGGCGTTAAAAAAATAGAAATGTAACTTTTTTGAAAAATCATTATTTTTCGTGGGTTATAACACACGTTTTTTTGGCTGAAAATGGCAAGATTTAAAATTTTGCTATTTTGGGCTATTTCAATTCATTTTTTTCACCCACCTATACTGATAGTGTGTGATCTAGTCAGCGGCGTTAAAAAAATAGAAATGTAACTTTTTTGAAAAATCATCATTTTTCGTGAGCTATAACACACGTTTTTTGCCTTAAAATGGCAAGACTCAAAAACTGACTATTTTGGACTATTTGAGTTCATTTTTTCGCCCACATTTGTTAGTAATGTGCTATCTAGTGAATGGTATGAAAAAAATAGAAGTGTAATTTTTTTGAAAAATCATCATTTTTCGCAGGTTACAACATACGTTTTTTGGCTGAAAATGGAAAGATTAAAAAATTTGCGATTTTAGGCTATTTCAATGCATTTTTTTCACCCACATTTAGTGGTAATATGTTATCCAGTCAGCAGCGTTAAAAAATAGAAACATTTATTGGTAATGTGATATCTAGTGAACGGTGTTAAAAAAATTGAAATGTAAATTTTTTTAAAAATAATCATTTTTCGTAGGCTATAACACAAGTTTTTTGGCTCAAAACGGCAAGACTCAGAAATTGACAATTTTGGACTATTTCAGTTCATTTTTTCTCCCACATTTATTAGTAATGTGCTATCTAGTGAACGGTGTTAAAAAAATAGAAATGTAAATTTTTTGAAAAATCATAATATTTTGTGGGCTATAACCCATGATTTTTCGATTGAAAATGGCAAGATTTTAAAACATGATATTTTTGGCTATTTTTGTGTGGTTTTTTGCTCCCACTTATATGGGTAATGTTCTATCTAGTGAACGGTGTTAAAAACATAGGAATATAAAATTTTCAAAAAGTCATAATTTTTCGTGGGCTATAATCCACATGTTTTCGGTTGAACATGTTAAGATTCAAAAACACGCTTTTGTAAACTAATTTCGTGTTATTTTTTTAACTTACCTATATGGTTTATGTACTATCTAGTGAACGGTGTTAAAAAATATAAATGGCAATTTTAAAAAAAATCATAACTTTCGTGGGCTATAACCCATGTTTTTTCGGTTGAAAACGTTAAGATTCAAAAACATGCTATTGTGGACTTTTTCATGTCGTTTTTTGCACCCACCTATATGGGTAAGGTTATATCTAGTAAATGGTGTTAAAAAAATAGAAATGTAAGTTTTTTGAAAAATATAAATTTTTCGTGGGCTATACGACAAGTTTAAAAACATGCTACTTTGGACTGTTTTTTTGTCATTTTTTGAACCCACTTATATGTGTAATGTGCTATATGGTAAACGATGTTAAAAAAATAGAAATATAATTTTTTGTTGGATATGACCCACGGTTTTTTTGTTGAAAATGGCAAGATTCAAAAACACGATATTGTGGACTGTTTTCATGTCGTTTTTTGAACCCACCTATATGAATAATGTTCTATCTGGTGAACGGATCTAAAAAAATAGAAATATAAATTTTTCGAAAAATCATAATTTTTCATGGGCTATAACCCACGTTTTTGGGTTGAAACGACAAGACTCAAAAACATGCTATTATGGACCATTTCTGTGTATTTTTTTGCACACACCATTATAGGTAATGTGATATCTAGTGAATGTTGTTAAAAAATTTAAATTTAAATTTTTTAAAAAATCATATTTTTTTCATGGCTATAACCCCCAATTTTTTAGGTTGAAAACGACAAGATTCAAAAACATGTTATTGTGGACTGTTTAATGTCATTTTTACGCCCACTTATATAGTTAATGTTTTATCTAGTGAACGGTGTTAAAAAATATAAATGTAAATTTTTTGAAAAATCATAATTTTTCGTGTGCTATAACCCACATTTTTTCGGTTAAAAATGACAAGATTCAAAAACATGCAATTTTGGACTATTTTTATGTCGTTATTTGAATCTACCTGTATGGGTAATGTGCTATCTAGTAAATGGTATTAAAAAAAGAAATATAAATTTTTTGAAAAATCATAATTTTTTGTGGGCTATATAATCCACAGTTTTTTTGTTTAAAACATCAAGATTAAAAAACATGCTATTGTGGACTGTTTTCATATCGTTTTTTGCACTGATAAGTCGGGTTTATACCGACTTATATGTCACAATTCCTTGAGCTTTTATATGGATTTATAGTGTAAATCTTACTTGATGCATGACTTACGTGCGGAAATGTTCATTAACTAATATTTGAAGAGATTGTGAAAGAGTGTGAAAATGTTGTACAAATGATGTGATTATTGCATGTATTGGAAGCGAGTACACACTTTGACACAACTGCCTTACAACCCTCAACACGCACACATTTCACACACCAAGCACACACATAGCGCACAGCCGCGCGTGCCTCACTCACACCGCACACACAGGCGGGCGCCTGGCGCGCCCGCCCAGCACACACACGGCTCATGCGCACAACGCACGCACCCGCACACACTCACGCCCCACGGGCAGGCATCACTCACGCACGGCGTGCGCGTCCGCACACACTCGCGCTCACACAGCGCGCGAGCTCAACTTTGCACAAGCCCCGCGTGCACAAATACGCTAGGGCATCATGCGCGCGCCTCGCACACACTTGCACTTAGCTCTACCAGTGCATCACTTACTCACACTTGCACATTTTCACTCCACTACACCTACACACTCACACACACCTGCACTCATTCTCACTCACATATCACTTACTACATTCGAACACTTGCACACTCTTGCAGTCATCACCTGCACTTCCTCACACAAACATTGGCACCAGCTACACCCACGACACTTGACACACTTACAGGCACAACATTCTTAATACTTCCAAGTGTTTGACAAAAATGCATCCTTAGCACTTAAAAAATCTTCGGTGATGACCTGGAATACATGACCTCATTTTCACTTACTGAATTTTGTAGGACACGCGTCACCGATTTAAATGAACAAGGAGCACGCGATGGTCAAGATACAGCCACGACAGCACACAAAGTGGAATTCAATGTATAAAACCAAAAAAACTCAACAATAAAGAAAAAAGAGAGCTGGCGCACAACACAGCACACACACGATCGAGAGATTAGGGTTCTTAGAGTTAGGCTAGTTTTAAGATTTTCTCTCTCCTTTCTCTCCTTTCTCTCTCTAACATCGTACTGTCTAGAGGGTTCAACTTGTACAGATCTTAACTTGTTGAGACATTTTGAATTGTAATATATCTGTGTTTTATGTGTTCTTAATTTATTGAGTGTTTGATTTCAATGGGCTTGCATGATAACGTTCAAATCTAGAGTTAATCTGCGGTACCCACTGAGATTGCTCTGGATCTACCGAAGAAAAATTGAACTTAACATGAAATGAATCTGAGAACCTTTCTTGCATGAGTCTTAATAACTAATTTCTTTGTGGTTCCATTTGTGCGGTACTCACTGACAATTGAAACCAAATCTTTAGACAAGACTTAGGATTATTCTTGTAGAATAATTTGAATGCAAGAATTGGTTAGCTGCCCTACCAAGGGAGATAGTCAAGAATTAAACTAGAATTAATGTACGGAGTAGGGATCTGGGTTCTTAATTTGTGCCAACAACTTACCCCACCCGGGAAAGTTTGAGGAGTCCGTGAATTGAGATTGAGAGAACCACCTGGTTGATCAACCTTATGAAACTAGCAGAAGTTCCCTCATACATACACACTTGTTAGTGATATTAGGAAGAGATCTGTACCGGTTGTTACCCCTCAAGGCAATACCTCATTTTCTACTTTGAACACTAACATTTTACATTCATTCTCATTCTGCATTCATTCTTACTAGACTTGTTTTCTTTCTTGCATTTCATGCATCAAAAGCTAAGCGAACAAACAAACTCTTAACAACCAACCCTTCTCTGTAGAACGAATCCTCTTGCCACTACTACATTAGTATATAGGAGAAAATTGGGAAGTATAGACAGCTTCCACCATGCACCCACATATATGGGTATTGTGTTATCTAGTAAACGGTGTTAAAAAAATAGAAATATAAGTTTTTTGAAAAATCGTAAGTTTTTGTGGGCTATAACCCACGATTTTTTGGTTGAAAACAACAAGATTCAAAAACATGCTATTATCGACTGTTTTCATGTCATTTTTTACACCCACATATATGGTTAATGTGTTATCTAGTGATTAGTGTTAAAAAATAGTAATATAAATTTTTTGAAAAATCATAATATTTTGTGGGCTATAACCCACGTTTTTTCGATTGAAAACATTAAGATTCAAAATAATGCTATTTTGGACTATTTTCATGTCGTTTTTTACACCCACCCATTGGGTAATGTACTATCTAGCGAACGGTGTTAAAAAATAGAAATGTAAATTTTTTTAAAAATAATAATTTTTCATAGGCTATAACCTACATTTTTTTTAACATGAACTATAAGTGACTACTGCTCGTCCAGCAATACAAAATGGATGTCACAATTCCATGCCTTGGCCGGATTCTTCAATTGTTTTCATGGAAAGAGTAAGAACTTCACAAACGCAGTAAATACAAAATACAAAATGGATGTCACAATTCCGTGTCTTGGCCGAATTCTTCAATTGTTTTCGTGGCAAGAGTAAGAACATCAACAAACGTACTAAATGATGCACGCAGAAATCTTGCCTCTACGACCTTAAAATGCACTGAAAGCTTTCCATCAGCAACTGACATTTCTCGTTGCACCTTGTCCGGCTGTAACTCCTTATCAACAGCCAATGCCGAGTAGACAATCAGGGCTTTTCTCTCATACTCATTATCTACTTCCAAGTCACAGCTGAATTCCCATTTTGTTTTGGCATCCATAGTGTTGTCCGTCGTCGCTCTACAAACTTTGAGTTTGAGAAGAAGCTCAAATCAATCCTCTTTACCTTCTCCTCTTTCCTTTTTGGATAGGCTATAACCTACATTTTTTCGTTTGAAAACGACAAGATTCAAAAACATGCTATTTTTTACTATTTTTATTTCGTTTTTTGAACCCACCTATATGGTTAACGTGCTATCTAGTGAACGGTGTTAAAAAATATAAAATATAAATTTTTTGAAAAATCATAATTTTTTGTGGGCTATAACCACGTTTTTTTTGTTAAAACGGCAAGATTCAAAACATGCTATTGTGTACTATTTTCGTGTGGTTTTTTGCACCCCACCTATATGGGTAATGTGCTATCTAGTGAACGGTGTTGAAAAATAGAAATGTAAATTTTTTTAAAAATCATAATTTTTCGTGGGCTATAATCCACGTTTTTTCTGTAGAAAATGGCAAGATTTAAAAACATAATATTGTGGACTATTTTCATGTCGTTTTTTGCACCCACATGTATGGGTAATGTTCTATCTAGTGAACGGTGTTAAAAAAAATAAAAATATAATTTTTTTTAAATTCATAATTTTTCATGGGCTACAACCCACATTTTTTTGGTTGAAAACGACAAGATTCAAAAATATGCTATTTTGGACTACTTTTATGTCGTTTTTTGAATCCACCTATATTGGTAATGTGCTATCTAGTGAACGGTGTTAAAAAATATAAATATAAATTTTTCAAAAAATAATAATTTTTCGTGGGCTATAACCCACGGTTTTTCGGTTAAAAATGGCAAGATATTAAAACATGCTATTTTGGACTATTTTCGTGTAGTTTTTTGCACCCACCTATATGGGTAATGTACTATCTAGTGAACGGTGTTGAAAACTAGAAATGTAAAGTTTTTTAAAAATCATAATTTTTCATGGGCTATAATCCACGTTTTTTTTTACTATCTTTAATAGTTTTTTTTTTTTTTAAAGATGAAAGATCTCTCTCAATATTTGTAAGGAAAATAAAAAAAATCTACTTGAAAGGATTTCCAGTAGGTAGGCTCTATTTTCCTCTAAGCTGGAGTCCCTAATCTACTATCTTTAATAGTTAAGTGGCTAACTATGGCAAGATTTAAAAACATGCTATTGTGAACTAGTTTTATGTTCTTTTTTGCACCCATCTATATGGGTAATGTTCTATCTAGTGAGCGGTGTTAAAAAAATATAAATATAAATTTTTAGAAAATTCATAATTTTTCAACCCACATTTTTTCGGTTGAAAACGAAAAGATTCAAAAACATGCTATTTTGGAATGTTTTTATGTCGTTTTTTGAACCCATCTATATGGGTAATGTGCTATCTAATGAACGGTGTTAAAAAATAAAAATATAATTTTTTAAAAAAATCATAAGTTTTCGTGGGCTAAACCCACGATTTTTTGGATAAAAATGTCAAGATATTAAAACATGCTATTTTGGAATGCTTTCGTGTAGTTTTTTGCACCCACCTATATGGGAAATCTGCATCTAGTGAACGGTGTTGAAAAATAGAAAAGTAAATTTTAAAAAAAATCAGAATTTTTCGTGGGCTTATAATCCACAATTTTTTGGTAGAAAATGGCAAGATTTAAAAACAAGCTATTTTTTAATGTTTTCATGTCGTTTTTTGCACCCACCTATATGGGTAATGTTTTATCTAGTGAATGGTGTTAAAATAAAAAAATATAAACTTTTCAGAAAATCGTAATTTTTTGTGGGCTATAACCTACGTTTTTTCGTTTGAAAATGTTAAGATTCAAAAACACGCTATTGGGGACTAATTTTGTGTTATTTTTTAACCTACCTATGTGGGTAATGTGCTATCTAGTGAACGTTGTTGAAAAATAGAAATGTAAATTTTTTAAAAAATCATAATTTTTTGTGGGCTATAATCCACATTTTTTGTTAAAAAAATGGCAAGATTTAAAAACATACTATTGTGGACTGTTTTCATGTCGTTTTTTGCACCCACCTGTATGGGTAATGCTCTATCTAGTGAACGGTGTTAAAAAAAATAAAAATATAATTTTTTTTAAATTCATAATTTTTCAAGGGCTACAACCCACATTTTTTCGGTTGAAAACGACAAAATTCAAAAACATGCTATTTCGGACTATTTTTATGTCGTTTTTTGAATCCACCTATATTGGTAATGTGCTATCTAGTGAATGGTGTTAAAAAATAGAAATATAAATTTTTAAAAAATAATAATTTTTCGTGGGCTATAACCCACGGTTTTTTGGTTGAAAATGGCAAGATATTAAAACATGCTATTTTGGACTGTTTTCGTGTAGTTTTTTGCACTCACTTATATGGATAATGTGCTATCTAGTGAACGGTGTTGAAAACTAGAAATGTAATTTTTTTTAAAAATCATAATTTTTCGTGGGCTATAATCCACATTTTTTTTAATGTCTTTAATAGTTAAGTGACTAACTATGGCAAGATTTAAAACATGCTATTGTGAACTGTTTTCATGTTCTTTTTTGCACCCATATATATGGGTAATGTTCTATCTAGTGAACGGTGTTAAAAAATATAAATATAAATATTTTGAAAATTCATAATTTTTCTAGGGCTATAACCCACATTTTTTCGATTGAAAACGACAAGATTCAAAAACATGCTATTTTGGACTGTTTTTATGTCGTTTTTTGAACCCACCTATATTGGTAATGTGCTATCTAGTGAACGGTGTTAAAAAAATAAAAATATAAATTTTTCAAAAAAATAAGTTTTCGTGGGGTGTAACCCACGATTTTTTGGTTTAAAATGTCAAGATATTAAAACATGCTATTTTGGATTGTTTTCGTATAGTTTTTTGCACCCACCTATATGGGTAATGTGCTATGTAGTGAACGGTGTTGAAAAATAGAAATGTAAATTTTTTAAAAAATCATAATTTTTCGTGGGCATATAATCCACGTTTTTTCGGTAGAAAATGGCAAAATTTAAAAACATGCTGTTTTTTACTGTTTTCATGTCGTTTTTTGAACCCACCTATATGGGTAATGTTCTATCTAGTGAACGGTGTTAAAAAATAGAAATATAAATATTTTGAAAATTCATAATTATTCGAGGGCTATAACCCACATTTTTTCGGTTGAAAAAAATAAGATTCAAAAACATGCTTTTTTGGACTATTTTTATGTCGTTTTTTGAACCCACTTATATTGGTAATATGCTATCTAGTGAATGATTTTAAAAAATAAAAATAAAAATTTTTTAAAAAATCATAATTTTTCGTGAGCTATAACCCACGGTTTTTCGGTTGAAAATGGCAAGATATTAAAACATGCTTTTTTGGACCGTTTTCGTATAGTTTTTTGTACCCACCTATACGAGTAATGTGCTATCTAGTGAACGGTCTTAAAAAATAGAAATGTAAATTTTTAAAAAAATCATAATTTTTCGTGAACTATAATCCACGTTTTTTACGGTAGAAAATGGCAAGATTTAAAAACATGCTATTGTGGACTGTTTTTATGTAGTTTTTTACACCCACCTATATAGGTAATGTTCTATCTAGTGAATGGTGTTAAATTAAAAAAATGTAAATTTTTCAAAAAATCGTAATTTTTCGTGGGCTATAACCTACGTTTTTTCGGTTGAAAACGTTAAGATTCAAAAACACGCTATTGTGGACTAATTTCGTGTTATTGTTTTAACCTACCTATATGGTTAATGTGCTATCTAGTGAACGGTGTTAAAAAAAATAAAAAATGTCAATTTTTTAAAAAATCATAATTTTTCATGGGTAATAAGCCACGTTTTTTCGGTTGAAAACGTTAAGATTCAAAAACATGTTATTGTAGACTTCTTTCAGGTTGTTTTTTGCACCGACCTCTATGGGTAAGACTCTATCTAGTGAATGGTTTTAAAAAAATAGAAATGTAACTTTTTTGAAAAATCATAATTTTCCATGGGCTATAACTCACATTTTTTCGGATGAAAATGACAAAATTCAAAAACTTGCTATTTTGTACTGCTTTTATGTTGTTTTTTTAACCCACCTATATGGGTAATGTGCTATCTAGAGAACGGTGTTACAAAAATAGAAATATAAATTTTTCGAAAAATCATAATTTTTCGTGGGCTATAACCCACGATTTTTCGGTTAAAAATGGCAAGATATTAAAACATGCTATTTTGGACTGTTTTCGTGTAGTTTTTTGTACCCACCTATATGGGTAATGTGTTATCTAGTGAACGGTGTTAAAAAATAGAATGTAAAATTTTTGAAAATTCATAATTTTTCGTGAACTACAATCCACGTTTTTTTGGTAGAAATTGGCAAGATTTAAAAACATGCTATTGTAGATTGTTTTCATATCGTTTTTTGCACCCACCTTTATGGGTAATATTCTATCTAGTGAACGGTGTTAAAATATAAAAATAAAAATTTTTCAAAAAATCGTAATTTTTCGTGGGTTATAACCCACTTTTTTTGGTTGAAACCATTAAGATTCAAAAACACGCTATTGTGGACTAATTTCGTGTTTTTTTTAACCTACCGATATGGTTATTGTGCTATCTAGTAAACGGTGTTAAAAAAATAGAAATGTCAATTTTTTTAAAAATCATAATTTTTCGTGGGTTATAACCCACCTTTTTTTGGTTGAAAACGTTAAGATTCAAAAACATGCTATAGTGAACTGCTTTCATGTCATTTTTTGCACCGACCTCTATGGGTAAGACTCTATCTAGTTAATGGTGTTAAAAAATAAAAATATAACTTTTTTGAAAAATCATAATTTTTCATGGGCTATATAACCCACATTTTTTCGGTTGAAAACGACAAAATTCAAAAACATGCTATTTTGTATTGCTTTTATGTCTTTTTTTTTAACCTACCTATATGGTTAATTTGATATCTAGTGAATGGTGTTAAAAAAATAGAAATGTCAATTTTTTTAAAAATCATAATTTTTCGTGGGCTATAACGTGGTTGAAAAAGTTAAGATTGAAAAACATGCTATTGTGGACTGCTTTCATGTCATTTTTTGCACCCACCTATATGTGTAAGACTCTATCTAGTGAATGGTATTAAAAAAATAGAAATGTAATCTTTTTGAAAAATCATAATTTTTCGTGGGCTATAACCCACATTTTTTCCGTTGAAAATGACAAAATTCAAAAACATGCTATTTTGGATTACTTTTATGTCGTTTTTTGAACCCACCTATATGGGTAATGTGCTATCTAGTGAACAGTGTTAAAAAATAGAAAGATAATTTTTTTGAAAAATCATAATTTTTTGTGGGCTATAGCTCACGGTTTTTTGGTTGAAAACGACAAGATTCAAAAACATGCTATTGTGGACTGTTTTCATGTCGTTTTTTGCACCCAACTATAAGGTAATGTACTATCTAGTGAATAGTGTTAAAAAATAGAAATATAAAATTTTTGAAAAATCATAATTTTTCGTGGGTTAGAACCCACGTTTTTTCGGTTGAAAACAGAAAGATTTAAAAACATTCTATTTTTGTGTCATTTCTTGCACCCACCTATATGGGTAATATGTTATCTTGTGAACGGTGTTAAAATAATAGAAATTTAAATTTTTTGAAAAATCATAATTTTTCATGGGCTATAACCCTTGTTTTTTTGGTTGAAAATGGCAAGATTCAAAAACAAGCTATTTTGGACTGTTTTGATGTCGTTTTTTGCACCCACCTATATGGGTAATGTGTTATATAGTGAATGGTGTTAAAAAATAAAAATATAATTTTTTTGAAAAATCATTATTTTTCGTTGACTATAACCCACTTCTTTTCGGTTTAAAAAGGCAAGATTCAAAAACTTGCTATTGTAGACTTTTTTTGTGTCATTTTTTGCACCCACCTGTATGGGTAATGTTCTATCTATTGAACGGTGTCAAAAAATAAAATTATAATTTTTTGAAAATCATAATTTTTTGTAGGCTATAACCCACATTTTTTCGGTTGAAAATGGCAAGATTCAAAAACAAGCTATTTAGGACTGTTTTGATGTCATTTTTTGCACCCACCTATATAGGGAATGTGTTATCTAGTGAATGGTGTTAAAAATAGAAATTGAAATATTTTGAAAAATAATAAATTTTTGTGGGTTATAACCCATGTTTTTTCGGTTTAAAACGGCAAGATCCAAAAACATGCTATTGTGGACTGTTTTAATGTCATTTTTTGCACCCACCTATATGGGTAATATATTATCTTCTGAACAGTGTTAAATAAATAGAAATATAAATTTTTTGAAAAAACACAATTTTTCGTGAAATATATCCCTGGTTTTTTTAGTTGAAAATGGCAAGATTCAAAAAAAACTATTTTGGACTATTTTGATGTTGTTTTTTGCACCCACCTATATGGGTAATGTGCTATCTAGTGAATGGTGTTAAAAAAATATAAATGTAAAATTTTTTTAAAATCATAATTTTTTGTTCGCTATAACCCACAGTTTTTCGGTTGAAAATGGAAAGATTCAAAAACAAGCTATTTTGGACTGTTTTGATGTCGTTTTTGGAACTTACCTAAAAGGTTAATGTGCTATTTAGTGAACGGTGTTAAAAAGTATAAATGTAAATTTTTTTAAAAATCATAATTTTTTGTAAGTTATAACCCAAGTTTTTTCGATTGAAAATGGAAAGATTCAAAAACAAGCTATTTTGGACTATTTTCGTGTCTTTTTTGCACTCACCTATATGGGTAATGTGCTATCTAGTGAACGGTGTTAAAAATAGAAATGTAAATTTTTTGAAAAATTATAAATTTTCATGTGTTATTACCAACGTTTTTTCAGTTTAAAACATGGCACGAAAAATCATAATATGAGTGCAAAAAATTACACGAAAATGGCCATCCACATCAAGCTTTTGAGATTTACCGTTTTGGGAAAAAGTCGTGTGCTATAACCCAAAAAAATGGTCATTTTTATAAAATTCTAACATTCCCCATTTTTTACATCATTCACTAAATAACACATCATTAATTTGCGGCAAGAAAATAGCTACTAACGGCAAGTTTATGAGACTTGTCGTTTTGGGAAAAAAGTCACGTGCTATAACCCACAAACAATGATCATTTTTCAAAATTTTTAACTTTTACTTTTTTTTCAATATTCATTAGATGGCAAATCGCCATTTGATATGAGTGCAAAAAAGGCACGAAAATGACCACTGGTGAAAAGTTTATGAGATTTGCCATTTTCGGCAAAAGTCGTGTGCTATAACCAAAAAAAATGGTCTTTTTCAAAATTTCTAACTTTCCCTTTTTTACACCATTCATTAGATAGCAAATCACTATTTGAAATGAGTGCAAAAAATGGCACAAAAGTGGCCACCGACGGCAAGTTTATGAGATTTGTTGTTTATAACATACAAAAAATGGTCATTTTTCAAAATTTCTAACTTTCCCTTTTTTTTACACCATTCATTAGATAGCACATCGTCATTTTATATGAGTTCAAAAAACGGCACAAAAACGGCCACCCACATCCAGTTTTTGAAATCTACTCTTTTGGACAAAAGTCGTGTACTATAACCCACAAAAAATTGTCATTTTTTAAAATTTCCAACTTTTTCTTTTTTTTACAATATTCATTAGACAGCGAATCATCATTTAATATGGTGCAGAAAACAGCACAAAAAAGGGCCACCGACAGGAAGTTTTTAAGATTTTCCATTTTTGGCAAAAGTCGTGTACTATAATCCACAAAAAATGGTCTTTTTAAAAATTTATAACTTTCTTTTTTTTACACCATTTATTAGATAGCAAATCGTCATTTGATATGAGTGCAAAAAATGGCACGAAAACGGCCACCGACGGCAAGTTTATAAGATTTGTCATTTTTGGTAAAATTCGTGTACTATAATTCACAAAAAATAGTCATTTTTAAAAATTTCTAACTTTCCCTTTTTTCACCGTTTATTAGATAGCAAATCGCTATTTGATATGCATGCAAAAAATGGCACGAAAATGGCCACTGACGGCAAGTTTTTTAGATTTGCCGTTTTGGGCAAATGTAGTGTGCTATAACCCAAAAAAATTGGTCATTTTTCAAAAATTCTAACATTCCCCATTTTTTACACCATTTACTAGATAACACATCGTCAATTTATATGAGTACAAAAAAGGCAAGAAAACCGCCATTAACGGCAAGTTTATGAGACTTGCCGTTTTGGGAAAAAGTCGTGTGCTATAACCCACAAAAAGTTGTCATTTTTCAAAATTTCTAACTTTTCCTTTTTTACAATATTCATTAGATAGAAAATCTCCAATTGATGTGTTCAGAAAACGGCACGAACACGGCCACCGACAGCAAGTTTTTGAGATTTGCCATTTTGGCAAAAATCGTGTACTATAATCCACAAAAAATGGTCTTTTTTCAAAATTTATAACTTTCCCTTTTTTTGCACCATTTATTAGATAGCAAATTGTCATTTGATATGAGTGCAAAAAATGGCCACGAAAACGGCCATCGACGACAGAGATTTGTCGTTTTGGGCAAAAGTTGTGTACTACAACCCACAAAACTTAGTCATTTTTCAAAAATTCTAACTTTACCTTTTCCCTTTTCTTACACAATTTATTAGATAGCACATTGTCATTTGATATGAGTGCAAAAAACAGCACGAAAATGACTACCCACATCAAGTTTTTGAAATTTGCCGTTTTGGGCAAAAGTCGTGTGCACAAAAAATTGTCATTTTCAAAATTTCTAACTTTTTCTCTTTTTTCACAATATTCATTAGATAACAAACCGTCATTTTATATGAGTGCAAAAAATAGTACGAAAACGGTCACCTATAGCAAGTTTTTGAGATTTGTCATTTTTGGTAAAAGTCTTATACTATAATCCACAAAAAAATAGTTTTTTTCAAAATTTCTAACTTTTCCTTTTTTTTTACACCATTCATTAGATAGCGTGTTGTCATTTGATATGGGTGAAAAAAACGACATGAAAACGACCACCGGTGGAAAGTTTTTAAGATTTGCCGATTTGGAAAAAAATATTATGCTATAACAAATGACAAATATTTCCAACTTTTTTTTATTACTGTTCACTAGATAGCACATCACTAAACTAGATTGGAGCAAAATACGACATGAAAACGGAAATGAAAAGTTTTGAGACTTGCCATTTTGGGAAAAAAAAAAGTACGCTATAACCCACAACAAATAGTCATTTTTCAAAATTTCTAACTTTTCCTCTTTTTACGTCAAATAGTCTTCAAAATTTCTAACTTTTCATCTTTTTACGTCATTCATTAAATAGCACATTGCCATTTGATTTGGGTGCAAAAATCGGTACAAAAACGATCATCGACGGCTAGTTTTCTAGATTTGTCGTTTTAGGCAAAAGCCGTGTGCATTAACCCACAAAAATGGTCATTTTTCAAAAAAACTTTTTATTTTTTTACAACATTCATTAGATAGTACGGCTAGTTTTTGAGATTTGCCGTTTAGAGAAAATGTGCTATAGGACCCAAAAATTGCAACTTCATGATCATCAATCCGCCTAACATGTAGGGCCTAAATAACAGAGATTACTGGCAGAATAGTACAGTTATCGAATGGATAGGGCAAAATCCACTCCAGCTATAATGACCATTTTTGTGCCAAAATTCCAAAGAACCAGTCTCACATGATAAGCTAACATTTTAATGGCAACAAAGCACAAACATCAAAACTATTTTAAGTGGCTCACTCCTCATCCTCATCCTCACCATCACCACCAGCTGCCTTCTTTGCAGCTGCCTTCTGGTTCTTTCGCTTCACTCTTCCAGGACGCCCACCACCAAATGGACTTGTAATTGAGAAGTCAATGTGTTTCTGGGAGTCAACTCTCACCATGAATGAGGGGACATTAACCACCTGCCTCCCAACCCTGAGAGAAAAGGAAATCATTATCCCAGAATTTAACAGCTACTTCACATGATACAACTCTAAGCTTTTATTCCATTTGTATGGAAAAGGGGATCACTTATAAACAGTTTTGTTCCCCTAATTCACTTATAACCAAATGTTCAAAATTCACAAAAAGAAGTGCTTTCTCTAATTGAACCCTTGACCTTCTACTCGCAACACCTTCACCTAGATGCACCTAGGCCACCTTTGTTAGTAGAGAGAACCTCTGAGTTGGGAATAACTCGCTCTAGTCTCTAATGAAGAAATTCCCAGCATATGATGATACACCATAAACCAATATATTTAGTCAACTAGTTATTACTGAAAATGTCTCAATTCGAAAGCAGTGCTGAAGGATAATAAGTAACACAATGACATGAAGGCATTTTCCTGATACCTCACAATTCAAATAACTAGTGCATTCTTGATAGTCAATACAAAAGCATTACCAACATAATCATCAGAAAAAATACACTTAAAAGTTTAAAGTAATTTCAACTTAACTCCATTTTACTAATATTATGTCGCAACAATCCTTAACAGCTTTAAGAATCAAATATCAGCAAACAAAAAATCCTAACCAAACACTATTAGATAAATCCCAGATACAGCACAAAATTAGATGCAGATATACAGTAAATATTTATCCAATTTATAGTAGTAACGATGAGCTGTATAAGTACCTGATATGCCTCTGTCTAATGAGCACACGGGCATGGTGAATTGACTTGGCCATGCCTGTCTTGAAGACAAGTGTTTGCAGGCGGCGTTCAAGAAAGTTCTCCACAGTCAGAGCCAAAACATAATCAAGTTTGTTCTGGCTCTCATCCAAAAGTCCATACCTGTTCATCCGGCGCAGAAGGGCTTCACCCTCAAAGATACGGCGAGGATCTTTCTCGTCAAGAGTAAGAAGCATTCTAGCAGCATTACGAATACGGCTCAAGGCATACTGCACCCTCCAGAGCTCTCTCTTGCATCTGAGTCCATATTCTCCAACAAGCTTCAGCTCAGCATCCAATCGCTCCTTCTCGTATGGACGACGAGGCTTCTTGAAAGTTTTGCCATCTGATTAAAAAGACAATATCCCACAAGTCAAATCTCAAAGGTCAATTCAATTCAGGTGAATATAAAAACAAGCCGAAGCCATCCATGATTGCTTCCAAAAAAAAATATTACTAAATCATATCACTTAGAAATAATGAAGCTGGCGGGCCGTCAATAAGATGAAACAAAACCATAGTCAAATGCATATGGAGATCAGTAGAAAGTCGCATGAAATCAAACTTTCACAACTCCATTCTCTCATCAGCTAAACATCATCGGCGGTAACATGTCAGAAGCACAAATTTTCCTCCAAAATTCAAGATTCGCGTACAAGTTTTAGTAACTTCCTACCCTAATTAATCGTTTTTTCGATTTTTCTCATAAGGGTAGATTCCGAGATAAGGTTTGAAACAGCGTCACAGCTAAATTTAAAATCAAAATAATTGTTCAAAGGTTTACACACGAAATATCGCTAAAACAGAAGCTGGTAACCAAGATGCTGATCTATAAAAATCAAGCCAAGAGAAGTAAAAAAGAAACATCATTGCGGCCATCTAAGAAAGAGACATGATCACTAAGAGAAGCACTAGATAAGCTACATTTTCTGCAAGCAGCAAATGAATCACACCAAGCATATATGGATCATATATACAAAGATTAAAGAAACAACAAAAAGAAAGGGTACAAACAGAGTGATGAGGGTATAAAGTGCAAGCGAGATCATACAATTGCGGTAGAAACTGACGTGAACCATGGCTGCGGCTGCTGCTTGCCGTCAGTAAAGCCGATGAAGACCAACCAGAAACCCTTAAAAAATGGGCAATTCCTTGTTATATATGAGTAATACTCCCGAGCCTTAAACCCTAGTAACTTTACAGAATTTTTTAAAAATCATTCTAGTGGGCTATTGTTGGGCTGGATTGGAAGTTAATTTCTTCTTATTGGGGCCAAGCCCAAACGGTTCCATGATTCTCTACGACCTCGTTAAATAGTTTGCGTCAATAATCCCGCGTCATACGTCGTCGTTTTTCCCTCCTTTGTTTTTCCCCTACTAGCAGTCCAAAATTCTCAATCACAGTTAAGGCACCCTATGGATCTTCGTTTTTATTTTGTATTTCAATCTCTAGGATGAACGACACGCTACACGTATATGTAATACTTATATTTTAATGTTTACTAATCAATCAATAGAATTTTAATTAAAAAGACGTGTATATATAAAATAAAAGAAACGATGAAATAAGGAATAAAACAAAATATTTGAAATGCATAATGTGGCACACAT
Organism: Ophiorrhiza pumila; assembly: GCA_016586305.1. Taxonomy (NCBI): domain Eukaryota; kingdom Viridiplantae; phylum Streptophyta; class Magnoliopsida; order Gentianales; family Rubiaceae; genus Ophiorrhiza; species Ophiorrhiza pumila. The sequence goes on from BLIW01000007.1 coordinate 2,281,750, forward strand.
GCTAATGTAGTTTCACCCACACATGAGTTAGAATAATAATTGATTAAAACATAGTAGTTTCACTCACACATTATTAGAGTAATAATTGTTGATTTGATTTGGATGATATTCATAGTTGGTAGAGTTTTAAGATCGAATTAGAGAATCCAACTCACAAACTAGAATGGTGCATTACACTGCCTTGAATTTTTACGAATAGGCAATGGGATTGATTTCAAGTCTTATCCAACCCAGACTTAAAATTTGTTTTGGTGACCAAGTTGGCAAACCCAAAATTAGTTAATAAATTAGTAAGAATAATAATTGGGGAAGTGAAAAATTATAGTGAAAATTAAAAGTAACTGATGTATGTATAAAAAAACAAACTAATACATTACCCATTAAGATTCAATCATTATTTGGTTAGGTTATTATTTTATACTTTTATAACTGCCACGTCGTTCACTTTGGGTTTTGATTCTAATTTTTCCCTCCCCTGCTCAATTAATAAATTAAGGCTTAAAGGGACTAGGAAATAATCTTTTGAAAATTCATAATTCTCTCAAAAAAAAATTCAAAATGATAATGCACTATGTTTTAATTTTTTTTAGATTTTCGTTAATATAGTTATCACCCAATTTACTAATGTACATTAGTTAATAATAGGGAAAAAGAAAATAAAATAAAATAAAACTATTTCTACATAAAATGATAAAATTTTCAGAGGAAGTCAAATAACAGTGAGAGCAAAATGTTAACCTAAGCAAAAGACAGAAACCCCGCCGTGAAGCCGACCACCTTAGGCCTCCTTGGAAGCAGAGGAACTCAAGTTTCAGGGATCGCCATAATAATATCTCATCTGTTTTTCGCATCCTCAAAGGCAAAAACATGTCGTCTTCCAAATGGAGAGCGATTCAACACCGCCACCGTTATACTTATAGCTCTGTTGTATTCCCTCCAAGCTTTATTGAAGCATTAAACCACACGCCTTCTCTGCCATTTTTTTCCGAACTCAGACACCTGTCCTCCCTCAACTCCATTTATTCCCAGGTCGAACACGCCAAGAACGTAGCTTCAGCTTTCACTAACTTGCTGTCAAATCCAAACTCCGACGCCACTACATGCTCTCTTGCTGCAGAGTTTTATTTGGATATTCTTTTCCTCGACGACTCGTTGCCTTTGCACAGACCTTTAGCTGCTTCTGGCCTTTGCAAAGTCAAGAACTTTCAGGGTCCCGTCAAGAATTGTTTTCGGCAGCTGTGTTACGAGTATGGGGATGGAAATGGGAAAGGGAAGGGGAAGAGGTTCTGTCTTTCGCGGGCGGCGTTGACGATCATGAGCACCCCCAAGTTGGATTTTTTGGTTGAGGTTGTGGAGGAATGCGCAGTTTTGGTGGGTTTGGATGTGGTTTCGGGCTTGAATGCTGTGATTTCAGAGTGGTCTAGGCCTTCACCTCTCGTCATGGACCAGTGTCAGGAAGCTATTTCTTGTATGTACTACTTGCTTCAGCGTTTTCCACAAAAGTTTTCAGACGTGATCAGCAGTCAAGGGGGCTTTGGCGTTCATCAAGATGTGGGTGACTTTTTAGGGATAGTTTTGATTGCCGTTTTGAGCATTTTGAAGTCTCAAGCTTTTCCTAGGGACTGTTTTGTGGCAGCTGGAGTGACTTTCTTTGCGGCTCTTCAGGTAAGTCTCAGTGCTGAAGAGCTTGGATTGTTCATCATGGAAGGAGTTTTTAGTCAGACCTCCATTATTAGTTGTAAGATCAATTTACAGGATGTAATTAGAAAAATTCCATACAAAGGGGATTTGGTTTGTGAGATTTCTAATTTTACTGCACTAAGTAGACTTTGTTTGATTAGGGGTATTCTTACCGCAGTTTCAAGAACAGTTCTTAGCACCAATTTTGTGGTTTCAAGGTTTAGTTTAGAAGGTGATGGTGTTTCTGGAGACAATACTGGTCAGCTAAGGACAATAATGTACAATGGAATTTTGCCTCAACTGTGTTACTACTCTGAGAACCCAATAGATAGTCATTTTAATTTTCATGCATTAACTGTTATGCAAATCTGCTTGCAGCAGATTAAAACATTATTACAAAGTAATGGCTGTAACATTGCAGAATCTTGTGATGCGATTTCGGAGCAAATGGGCCGTAGGATTCTAAGAATTGTGTGGAATAACTTGGAAGATCCTTTAAGTCAAACAGTCAAACAAGTTCATTTGATTTTTGATCTCTTCTTAGACATTCAGGCTAGCCTTCATTGGCCGGAAGGTGGCGAGAAAATGAAGTTGTTTCTGAGGGATATTGCGCACGATCTTCTTCGTCTAGGACCACGCTGCAAGGGGAGGTATATTCCTCTAGCTTCCCTGACAAAGAGGTTGGGAGCCAAAACCATACTAGATATGAGTCCTAAATTGCTATTTGAGACGACGAATGCTTATATTGATGATGATGTTTGCGGTGCTGCCACAACATTTCTTAAGTGTTTTCTTCAGTGCTTGCGTGATGAAAATTGGAGTAGTGATGGTATTGATGATGGGTATGCTAAATACAGAGGTGATTGCTTGCCTCCGTTCTTGTATGGGCTTGCTTCTGGAGTTACAAAACTGCGGTCAAACTTGAATACTTACGCTCTGCCTATATTACTTGAACTGGATGTAGATGGTTTATTTCCAATGCTTGCTTCTATTGGTGTTGGACTGAACAGTGAGGACACCGAGTTGGTTTATCCTCAGATCCATTTTACAGATTTGTCTCTAGGACTGGAACAGCAAGTGGCTGTTTTGGTTTCTTTGCTCAAGGTTTCTCGTTTGATTGGTTTGGTAGAAGGCGACATTGATTGGTACAGGAATTTTCCTGAATCTTTTGAGGTTGCAGTGTTGAATACAGGAAATAGTGCTGTTTATTCTTTTGTTTCCGTCAAGGGAATTAGAGTTAAAATCCCAGCCGAATGGCTAGCTTTGGCGCTAACGCATAGTGATGAGTCACTTCGCATTGATGCTGCTGATTTTGTCTTCTTAAACCCAAAGACATCAAGCCTTCCATCCTCTTTGGAGCTTGCCCTCATAAAAACAGCTGTTCCATTGAATATGAGGTCTTGTTCTACTGCTTTTCAGATGAAATGGACCAACGTGTTCAGGAAGTTCTTCTCTCGTGTTCGAACTGCCTTGGAGAGACAATATAAACAGGGAACCTGGTGTCCTGGTGAACTTATACCTAACAATGGAGTTGGGTCCAAAAATGGAACCAGAGAAATAGTAACAGAAATGGCAGAGGATCTCTTCAATCTAATGAAGTGGTTGAGTTGCTTTTTGTTTTTCTCGTGCTATCCTTCTGCTCCTTATGAGAGGAAGATAATGGCCATGGAGCTCATATTGGCGATGTTAAATGTTTGGTCTGTCATACCTCCTTCAAAAGAGAATCCCAACACCCTTTCTTCTCTCTATCCATACTGTAAGGGCCTTACTTCATCTAATTCAAGTTTACTGCTGGTTGGATCAATTATTGATAGTTGGGACCGGTTGAGAGAGAATTCTTTCCGTATCCTACTGCATTTTCCTACCCCACTTCCTGGCTTCTGTAGCCCACGTGATGTCCAAGAAGCAATTTTATGGGCAAAGAAACTAGTCTGCAGTCCACGTGTGAGAGAAAGTGATGCTGGAGCTCTGACTTTACGTCTTATATTTAGGAAGTATGTTGTAGAGCTTAGTTGGATTGTTAAAATAGACCTTAACTTTGCCACTTGTCGTGCTCAGTCCGAGTTGCCAAATGGTAATAGTCATGTGCATACACATTGTTCACCTGTAGTAGCATACATAAGATCTTTGGTTGATTGGCTGCTTGTTGCTGTGGAGGATGGTGAGAAGGATCTTTCGGAAGCATGCAAGAAAAGCTTTGTTCATGGTGTATTACTTACTCTTAGATATACATTTGAGGAAGTGGATTGGAATTCCAAAGCCGTTCTTTGCTGTATTGCTGATATGAAAGTTGTGCTGGAGAAGCTGTTGGAGTTGGTTATGCGAATAACCACCCTGGCCCTTTGGGTAGTCTCAGCAGACGCATGGCATTTGCCTGAAGACATGGAGGACATGGTGGATGATGATGTTTTTCCACTGAAGATTCCGACTGAGGAGGTTTTGTCTTCATCTGGTGTGGAAAATGTGAAACTTGTGCAGGAAGCCAGGTCATCAGAACAGATTGTTATGGTTGGTTGCTGGCTTGCAATGAAAGAGGTATTTTGCTTATTCTGGAAATCTATCAAACACTGTCAGTGGCACTGTCCTCATTGTTGTTGCTAATACCTCATGCTTCTTTTTATAAATGCTTACTAACACACCTCGTACATTCATCCAGACTTCAAATAGAAGTTCTGATGCATTCTCAACAAACAAAACAAACGAAGAAGTAAAATTTGGAATTTATATAATGAAATAATTAGATGCATAATTCATTGATGACTCCAACAAAGCTTCTTTATGGGCGAAACCTTATCTATTTGTTTACCTATTCCAGGTAAGTCTTCTTCTGGGAACAATAATACGAAAAATTCCTTTGCCGACTCTGGATGTATCAACATCAGGGGGGCCTGATGTCAATAATGACGATGTATCTGTGTCTGATGGGGTGTTTGATTTGAAACAACTGGAGACAATTGGAAGCCACTTCTTGGAAGTCCTCCTCAAAATGAAGCATAATGGTGCAATTGACAAAACAAGGGCTGGATTTACTGCTTTATGCAACCGTTTACTTTGTTCAAATGATCATAGGTATTTCCATTGAGCTTCCCCAATAGTTGATGTCAGTCAATTTTTCATGCTTAATTATTTCAAACAGTCATTCTTAATTGCTAACTGCCAAGTGCTAAAATCCATATGATTTGTCGGTCTACTTGAGAATGTTTTCATTTCTGTGGCCAACAGAAGGAACTGTGAAAAGGAAACAGAAAGCTAAAGCATGACTTCTGTGTTTTTAGTTGAAGAGTTCTCTTGGATTGACTCCATCAATTGTGGTAGTCTATATCATGCTTTATTATTATCTCATTCTTGTGGAAATTAGTTGCCAATGCATCTGATATGCTCATTAGCAGAAGGTCAATGCATGTTTCTAAGATAATGAACGTGTAAAGGATGAGTGATTTTATTATGTTATTATGGTTTATTACATTCTGAAAATTGGCTTCTTATATTGGCTTCATATGGGTTACTTGCATAATTTCTGCGATCTTTCTATATTGTTGCTACTTGAATCAAGGGTGATACACATTGCATAATGTTTTAGTGGTTTGATTTTATTTGCATCTCCATGTACATGTCTAGAGTACATTATCTCTTCCTGTTCACAAGAACATTAGTAATGGCCACCAAATGGGTGTTTCTTTTGGCTAGAGGATTGAATGTTGAGTCTATTACTTTTACCTATAACTATCATCTGTATGAACCTCATCATCTCGTAGCCATTCTAATTTGGCTGGTTTATTTCAGAAGTTTTACTCTTTCTTCAACTAAAGATATGAATTTGAAGCTGTTTGTGAATGCCATTCTAGTGAAAGTTTTGTGTATAGAGGTATCCTTTTGTAATAGCACCATAGGTTATGCCTGTATGCTTAATATAAGTTATCTTAAGTGGAAATATATACTTTCCAAATTGAAGATATACAGGGATCTTTTGCATAATATTACTTCTGTTGTCACAGACTTTGCAAATTAACTGAATTATGGATGGAACAACTAATGGAAAGAACAGTGGCAAAGGGACAAACTGTAGATGACCTACTACGGAGAAGTGCTGGTATTCCTGCTGCATTTACCGCTTTATTCCTCGCAGAGCCTGAGGGTTCCCCAAAGAGACTTCTGCCAAGGGCTCTGCGATGGCTGTTAGACGTAGCAAATGAGGTTTTAGTGGAACAAATTAAACCAAACAGCTGCATTAATGACTCAGCTAATGTCCTTCGGACAATGTCAAGTGAAGTCAGTGAAAAAGAAAAAATTTCCAAGACCCGGGATGAGGGTGTTGTTCCGACCGTGCATGCATTCAATGTCCTTAGAGCTGCTTTTAATGATACCAATCTTGCAACCGATACATCAGGCTTTTCAGCTGAGGCCTTGATTGTTTCTGTGCGTTCTTTCTCTTCACCATACTGGGAGGTGCGGAATAGTGCCTGTCTTGCATATACTGCCCTAGTTCGGCGGATGATTGGATTCCTGAATGTACACAAAAGAGAATCAGCAAGGCGTGCTCTAACCGGGCTTGAATTTTTTCACAGGCATGGTTCATAATAAAATTTCTCTAGTTTCAAGTCTCCTGTTTATACATTTTTTGCCCTTTGTTGGCATCATTAATCACTAGCTTTTTGTGATAGGCACCCTTCGCTGCATTCTTTCTTATTTCATGAACTGAAAGTTGCAACAGAGTCACTTTTGGATGAGTCTTCTGGACATCTAGGATCCAACTTGGCAAAAGTTGTGCACCCAAGCTTGTGTCCGATTCTGATTCTCTTGTCGCGGCTAAAACCATCAGCAATCACAAGTGAAACTGGGGACACCCTGGATCCTTTCTTATTTATGCCATTTATCAGAAAATGCTCTGTCCAAAGCAATTTCCGCATTCGTGTTCTTGCTTCAAAATCTCTGACAGGCCTGGTATCAAATGAGAAATTGCCTACTGTGCTGCTTAATATGGCCTCCCAGTTACCATATGCAAATACTAATGATATTTATTCTTATTCATCCAACATATTTAGCACACAGAATGGTTCTTCCCACACTTTGAATTCTGTTCATGGGATACTGCTGCAGTTGAACTCTCTTGTAGATAACAATTGTAGACACCTAGCTGATTCCTCTAAAAAAGATAAAATTCTCAATGACTTGATTCAAATTCTTTCAATGCGCTCATGGATTGGGAAGACTCAAGTATGCCCTTGCCCTGTCGTCAATTGCTGCTTTCTAAATGTACTGGATAGCATGCTAAGTATTGCAAGAACATGTCCAATGAGCAAAAGTATTGCTTCCATTTGGAAACTCTTGTGGGAGTTATCTTCAGAATTCCTAGATTTATCAGTTTCTCAGAGGACATCATATTATGATCCAACTAGAGCGGAACTTCACAAACAAGCTGCCAAATCATATTTCAATTGCATTTATCAAACATCTAAAGAAGTAGCTGAAGAGTATCTTTTGATGTCACAGGCATGTCCTTCACCTGCTTCAACTTTGTTAATAATTTCAGATTTGGATAATACTCTCTCCAGATTTCAAGAAAGGCTTATAAGCTGCATTGCTAATGCATCATATGAAGTTCGACTTGCCACATTGAAGTGGCTACTTTTGTTTCTGAAAGCAACAAGATCAAAGATCGAAGGCAGTAATGCATCTTGCTGTGAAATCAAGACGCATTTCTTGAACAATATTGATCTCTGGGGAATACTTATGGAACTTTTAGCAGGTGAGAAAAATCACAAATGTACCTATTACATACTTAAAATTTTGTACCATTGGAACCTTTTGGAATGTGAGGAAGAAGGCCAACAGGGTCTTAGCTTGAGAATGGTTGGTGAATGGGATAGTAATTTACTTTGCTGGTTTTGGGACAAGTTAGTTTCCCTATACAAAGTGACAAGACATCCAAAGAATCGAGAAATGCTTATTTGCTGCATGGGAATATGTGTGAAGCAATTTGCTAACTTATTATTGAAGTTTCTTTGTTGTGACATGAAAACGGAAGAGAGAAATGTATCCAGCCAATCTGATCAGGATAGAAGATTGACCGATTTCTACAGTAGCATCAGTTATTTTGCTGACCTTGTTCAACTACACAGTGATGCATCAGAGCCTGTAAATATGAGGAAGGCGGCCGCAGAATCAATAGTTGCATCTGGTTTACTTGATCAGGCTAACATAATTGGTTCTCTAGTCTTCAATAACAGAGTTCCTGGGGAGAATCCATGTTTACATTTCGAAATAGAAGAGGCTGTGAACATGTATGCTCATAGGATTCTGATTCTATGGTTTACATGTATAAAACTTTTGGAGGACGAGGATGATGGACTTAGAAGGAAGCTTTCACTTGATGTTCAGAAGTGTATCACATCCAGAACATGTCAAAATGTTTGTCATGCTGGAGTGGTTCCCAGCCAAGTTGAGAAGGTTATCGAAATGAGCTTTGAGCATCTGTCGTCAATCTTTGGTCACTGGATTGACTACTTTGACTGTCTCTGCCGTTGGATATTGAATGCTGCAAATTCTGTTGTTGGGGTTGTATCGAATGGAGACCTTGTGAGACGTGTTTTTGACAAGGAGATTGACAACCACCATGAAGAAAAGCTTATGGTTTGTCAGATCTGTTGCTCCCATTTGGAGAAGCTTCCAATTTCAAAATCTTGTGCAGTCAACTTGTGTGACAAGCTAAATTTCAGGGATTTTTTACATGAATGGAGGATTAGATTTTGTGACACTTTGATATCATTTGCAAATGTCTATATTGGCCAACAGGAAGGAATTGATTGGATTGGTGGCATTGGTAACCACAAGGATGCTTTTCTACCCTTGTACTCAAGTCTACTTGCATTCTTTGCCTTGTCAAATTGCATCTTTCGTGGAAAGGTAGAGAATAAGCAGGCCATGCTAAATGAAGTCTTTGAACTTGGGAAGACTCTGCATCCATTTCTTAGAAACCCAATGATCTCCAACCTGTATTTGTTAGTGATCAATTCTCACGAGAAATTGGTTGGTGAAAGTCCTAGCCCGTTGACCCAAAATTTGAAAGAAGAAAATTCTTCTGCATGGCATGAGTTTAATCCCTATTTTCTACTTTGCTGAATTGTAAACTCTGTATCCTAGCTGCTTGATCTCTATACAAAGTGAGGACGGCCTTGTTTTTGGCAGGTTCGTGCACCACCTTGTGCTTGCCATTCGTATTGTTTCCCCTTATTATTTCAATTTGATATAGTTAGCTACTTTTTCATATCTTGGGTCGATAGCATCTGCACACAGCCTCAAATGACACCTGAAAGGAACACTACCGTTTGCTTCAATTAACGAAGGGATGTATGAATGACAAAAATATGGCATAGTTGCATTTTCTCAACTGCAAAGAAGTAGAAAACCAGAACCATAATACATCATAAAGAAAACAATTGAAGAAATTAGAATAACTGGAGCTATGACTAGAATTATATTTATATTTCTCTAAGTAGCCGAGAGATTTCACCAGTAGCAAAATAGAGCTACTCGGTTAAGAAAAGGTTCTTAAAAGTTTTTCTCTAAATTAACTAAAAAGCACGTCTTGCATTGCAAATCCGCAAAAGCCCAACCTAGAGAAAAGGTATAAACCACTATGTAGATGGTTCAAGTTTCTTCCTCATCGTCATCTTCCTCCTCCTCGTCTCCTTTTCCCTAACACAGAAGAGGCACCAGAAATGAAAACATTAAGTAGGAAAGGAAAGCAAACACAAATAGAATATGTTTTAAAAAGATTTCAAACAAAAGCCCAGATAAATTATGCCAGCAATATTCTCCATCATAAATTCTGCTGAAAAAATCCAGACATAATCATGGTAGAGTGAAGGTGAAAATGCAGAAGCACAGGCTCAAAGTTTTGAGCATCCATCAGCTCTAGATGATCAAAAACTAATAAGCAGAAGCAAAAATGGAGGAAACCCAAAAAAAAAAGGTCTTCGTTTTCTACCTCTTCATCATCCTCTTCTCCATCAGAATCTTCTTCATCAGCTTCCTACAAAATTAAAATTGCAATTCTATCAGACTATCACCATGGAGAAATATGCAGAATAAGCGAAGAAAAGAAATTTTACATTGTTAAAATATTTGAGAGGGTTGGGCCATAAATCCTCCTTAATTATCTCTGCCACCTGCGGTTTCAACATCGAATATAGATGAAATGAGATTAGGGAAAAAGCTAATCTTTTACTTGTTTTTCTAACCTTTCTCAGCATCTACAAGACTACAACTATAAATATCTCAGTAAAGCGAAAATTGAAAATAACTACTTCAAAAATGTAACTAAACGTACCAAACAAATAGTAGTATATTAACCATTATAAAGTAGGTAATAACGTTCTCTATAACTTAATGGACAAATTCAATAATAAATGAATGTGAACACATTCCAAATATTCAAGTAAAAATTTGAAAAAATAATTTACCTCGTCATTAAGCCCCTCTACGTCAACAATATCCTTCTGTTGTGTTTCAGAAAACCAACTAAAGAAGCTGCATTAATAAAACTGACTCAGAAAAGACGAAGAAATAACTGACTAAAGCAAAGTGCAGATCAGAGATCCAGTGTATGAGAAGAAAAGCAGGATTATTCTAGGTTAAATAAAAGCTTTCAATTAACATATTGCACAAAGTGACCATTAAAGGAAATTACCCAGGATACATGAAACTGTAACCTCGTGTTCAATATCAAAAGCCATAATGTCTTTCCAATATATAGAAGGAACAGCTTGGTTGTTCCATATCTCCATACTGACCCTTTTAATAATAGTTAAGAGAAAAGTATTTCCAAGCATATATGTCATGTCCAAAAGTAGACTTGTCTGATAAAGACCCTTAACAAAAGATCTCAAGGAAGAGCGGAATTAACTGTAAATACCTGTCATCAGAGGGTGGTCGTTTGTTTCCTTTCTTCTCATGATTACCTCCATTTGCAGCACCCTTCACATTGGCCATGTAATATTTCTACAAGTTATTTACTGAAAAAGGCTCTAAACTGCACAAGAAGGCTTATGAGCGCAAGTCATTACCATGCCTTCCTTCCATTTGATAGCTGTACCAGTTATCTTTGTGGTTCCCTCGTCTAAGAAAGTAAAGGTCTTTGTCAGCTTTGTATCTTCAAAATATGGGTTTGCCTTGAAGTTCTGAAAATCAAAAGCCAGAGTGCCAAATAAGAATGCAATTCATGGATAAATAAGCCAGATCTGAGTATTTTTCTGAAGGGGGATGTTTCAGAGAAAAAGTAGAAACACACAAATGTAATTGAGTAACCCGATTTCACGTCCTTAAAGTCCTCCACATCAAGAGAATCCAAATACTTGAAGATCTGCATAAGAAATAAATGTAAAATTAAATAATCGCTGGACCAAATTGAATAAGGATGCTGAATCATAGAGAACACAATCCTCCTATAAACAGAACTAGAGAGGAACCATTGCCAATCAGGCCAAATCAAAGGGCAAATACAAAAGGGAAGTTCTTTGACCCCCAACTAAAATCTCCAATCATCTAATTTTTTAAGTATGTGGCAAACCTTCTGATCTTCATCATTCAACAGGTCACCAAGTGCAGGATGACTCAGGAACTGCATAGAAAAGAACACAAGAAACACCCAAAATCAAACATTTACCAAGTATTTGTTTTTATTAAAATCATAAGAAAATGGCTTGAATACTCACAGCAGTCAGCCAAAAGTCAGGAATTGTCTTTATAATCTCACTTCTTTTGACATAAACTGGCCTCCTTAGTTCATTATACTTCTGTTCAATTTCCAATACTTTGTCACTGGCTTCTTCATTTACCTGCACAAAAGCAATACTGCCTATCAAGCCCATATCTGCCAGGTAAACAACCGCAGCGCGTAAGATCTTTAAGAAAAAATCATATCTGAAGGTAAGTTAGTTATCAGCATTCCTTTTCACTTTCTAAACTTTATTTGTTTTATCTAATCACCTTAATCCCTAGCCATGTACCATAACTGAACCAATATCTACTGTTCTAGCAGAAGCCCGTGTACAACATATCACTAATAAATCAACCGGATAGGTTCATCAACAAATCCATCACTTTTTTTTTTTGCTCAAACATCAACAAATCCATCATAATGCCAATATAAATGCATCTAATTATGGCCATTGAACAAAGTCAAATATGACAACCACCTATGTAATAGTACATAAAATGATGATAGGAGATTTGATGGACAAAGCAAGAAGATGCAATCCAAACATAATAGTGTCAGAGCGACATGTGTGTGTATGAGTGTCCATGCATTTGAAAGGGACCCGAAAACCTTTTTCAGCTCACTTTGGACATCCTAAACTCTCCAAATGCTCACAGAAAATTTGGCAAGACTGGGACCTTCCTTACTTCTATCTTCATGAATCCACAAATTCTTTCCTTATTTGCAGGCATACTTGTGGTTGAGATGGTGAAGCAAATAAAGATTGTTGAGTGAAAGAGACTGCGAATTTTGCTACAAACAAAAATAACTTGCAGTTTTAGGATATAAAACATGTGGCAGAAAGTCTGGGTCGATGAGAGATGCAAAGACCAAAAAAACACGGTAAAGATAGTTAAGTTTGATTAAGAGGAGTGTGAAATAAAGGGGAAAGAATAAATAAACGGAAAGCAAATGCATCCTAGTCCTGCCGGGAACCCTTCCAAATTTTAGCAAACAGGAAGACAACATAATCAATTTGGGATGTGGAAAATGACATCAAACATCTAATATCAAGCTTTATCTACGCTACAGCACATGGCACACAATGGCAAATAAAACGAAGGAGTGGTGGTTCACTTGACAAACAATTTTGCAGCAAAAGCCATAATGCATGCAATTGACTTCTCAATGCACGAGGATAACGTGGAAAAACAAGCATTAACAATTATCTGTCTCTATATTCATGGATTCGATAATAACAGCAAGTAGTTTCCTTTTTCGCTTATGGCAGATTCTTTGCATGCAAAACTATCCCTTAACACGGACTGTTTCTTCGCATTGTCATTCTTCCACTGAAAACACTATGAGATTTGAATGGTAAAGACGCTTCACCATTTGTACAGGCAATTACTGATTTTGAGTTTGAAATGTTACGCAATCAAGGAAATAAATACCCAGAAAAATTCTGTCATTCCTTTCCAGGAAGAGAAGTGCATAAACAATTTTTGGAATTAACAGTCACTTACATTTCAACTTCAGGAAACTACAACCATAAAATCCAGGAGCATTAAAAATAAAAGTGCACACATCCCATAAAGAAATATACATTCAAAACCCCATAATACATACGCGTGAAACCTCCATAGCCTCCCATATATTAGTAACATAATAAATGGTAGCAGCAATTCCAGGATCAGAATGCCGTTTATGAACCTACTATTAGTTCCTTCAAGATAATCATTTCATGCTTTTTATGAAATAGTGAAAAAATTGAATCCAGACATTTAAATATATTTTATGAAAGAAGGGGGAACCTTTTCAAGTTCATCTTGAACTTCTTGAAGCTTCTCGATTGAGAGAACAAGTTCGCTGTCAATGTGATCGGAGTCCTCCTCCACCCTGGATTTCTTCCCGCGCTCGGCCACCATTTTGTTCTGTTGGTTTAGTACGAAAAGGGAACCGCAGAAGGGCAGTTGGGTTGATCTTTAAACCCTAACAATTTCGTTTGGATTGGTGAAATGATGTTAGAGAAGTGAGCGATTGTGTGAAGCGACAGAGTAGGGAAGTGAAAGCTTTTTTCTTTTTGAGGGCCCAGACAAAAATTTAAAATTCTTGTGTGGGCAAATATATAAAATTTGTTTGTTTACTATCTCCAAGGTTATTTTTTTTTATTTATCCAACTCAAATCAACATTCTCTTTTAAAAGATTTGCGTTGGGAATCATGGGACTCCGATTAAATAATTCTCCGTCTTTAAGAATTCGTATAGAATTATTTTGGAAATATTAGTAATAATTATCATTTTTTACAAAACAAAATAGTAGAACATCGATCTATTACTTAAAACAAGTTTTGGATTATAAAAATTCATCCCAATTTTCATTCTAATTTCGATTCCAACCCAAAAACCAAACGTTTGGATACACATGAATGGTATAACTAATTTTCTTTGCCCAAGTTTAGACATATTAATTATCTTCTTCACAGAAAGGTTGCATATGGGCATTTAAATTCTATTATACTTTTTATAGTTTATTGGAGATGGGATCTCTATCCAATATTATCATGTCTTATCATGTTTAATATTATCACATCTTATGATATATAACATTAAAACTACGGTTCACTTATATTTTGATTAGAATCTACTAATTGTAAAATGATTTTAGTGATATTTATAATTTTAATCCATAACTTTATAACATTAAAACTAATGTTTACTTATATTTTGGTTAGAATTTAATAATTATAAAATGATTTTAGTGATACTTATACTTTTAATCCCTAATTTTATAACATTAAAACTATGGTTCACTTATATTTTTTTGAGTTAGAGTCTAATAATTGTAAAATAATTTTAGTGATATTTATACTTTTAATTTTCAATTTTAATGAAAGTACGTCGTTTTAAAGATTGAATATAATAAAACATGATAATGTTTACAGAGGATCCAATATCAGTTTATTGGATAAATGGTGATCACACATTGATTGATGGTATATCTCACTCTTGTGTTTTTCATATATTATATTGTAAAACGTTTTCATTGCAAATTATTTCATTTTTTATTATATGTCCAAGACAAATTAAACAAATCAAAGAAAATATTGCTATAGTTAGTAGGTAGAGAAGGAGAGTCAATATAGTAATAGCAATCTCAAACATATTGTTTATTTAGGCAAACAAAGCCCACATTAAACATGGGCTCAACTCAACGTAAAGTAGAAACATGGCACGACACTCGAACTCTTACAGAACCATAGAACTAAACTACACAAATAAGTATATCTGTGACCCATGGCTATGCTAGGCAGCCCAAGCATCCTTCCCATTATTCATGATCCAGCTATATCGGTCCATCTCAAGGAATGCTGCAAAACAAAACAAACAAAAGAATACATGCATTAACTCATGATCTCGATGATTTGGGTTACTTAATCATGCCGTTAGGGGGGAGAAATCCAGAAAACAAAAATGGAAAAAGAAGTAATACGTACTTGTTGCAGTTGGTGGTAGGAGAGATAGGGATGTTCATGGGGACGCCGCATCGTGCAGGAAGATTAGAGGCAGCGTCTAGCTTGAGGTTGGGGATGCCGGAAGCGGCAGTCTTGATACAATTGCATGCAGCACGCCTATCCTGTTGGGTAGAAGCCATCTTTCTGACATTACTCACTCCAGCACAACATTGCCGTGATGGAGTGCCTCCGTTGATGAGGTAATTTGTACATGGACGAAGAGCACCAGCAACTTGGCCACAGTCGAGTGCTTGAGTTTGCCTCGCCACCAACAGCAACATCAACAGGGCAACCACGGAAACTCCTTTCATGTTTTTTTTCAGAGTGGAATGTGCAACTATGTTACTATGGAGGGTATAATATATAGAGCTTGGTAGGGATATATTTTGAGAGTGCTCTTTGCTACTGATGGCTGCATCTATTTATACTGGTGGTTAATGTATGTGGATATATATGGAGATTGTTTCCAAATTCTCTATGAATTTACAAAAGGTTGCAGTGTCACATGACTCGGCGCGGTTATGACATGAGAAAAGTGGTTGAGCTTTGGCCTCATACTTTAAATGTAATCTTGTAACGCATTGTCGGACAAGGAAGAAGGAGAAGAAGAAGGAGAGATGTTTTTCTTTCGTTGTTGCTTAGCTTGAATGACATCTGTAACTTATCCACCCCCCTTTCTTTATTTCTGGGTTTATCTTTTTTTTTCCTATTACTATTAGACAAGAATTGATGAGCGCAAAAGGGTGTTTGGAGACGGTGGACGTACGTTGGTAGTCAGGACAGGAGTAAGAAAGAAGTGACAAATCAACACCGATACTGATAATCCTTGTAATTGAAGCTTTTGAGTACTGCAGTCGATGTTTTATTTAGCAAATCAATAGTGCGTGACTCTGTGTGTGTGTGTGTGTGTGTACTGTAAGTAGCATTTTTGAAAAATCTCGATTCAAATCTTAATAAGCTGCTTAATGGCAGCGATGGACAATCAGTACTGTTATTTGAAGCATACGAACCTTTAATTTTGTGGCTTGGCTAGAATAGCAATGCAACATGATCTTCATATGGATTATCATAATTCGAATGTATTCTGAGTGTAATGATTTGTAAAGGTTTTTCGAATAGAGCGTATTATTAATTGTGCTCCAACTCTAGGGCCTTTTTCTTTTAAACTTTAAAGCACCAAAATTAACATTTTTTTTTTTTGGTTTTTTTGGAAAATTTTGTTTGCTCCAGGGTGATATCTATAGAGTATAGACAACTGTAAGAGGGCGGTAGTCAACATCTCTCTTGCATACGCATATAACATATTTATTTTCTTTTTAGGGGATAAGCTTATTACATATATATCATGGAGGAGCAACGTAACGCATATTGGCATGTGACGAGGATATATATTTTGGTGAGTTGCATGGGAAGGCCATGTGCTGTTCCTACTTTGAACAAAATCCAGATTGCATCACAATTACGACCTCTTCGTCACTAACCTAAATTATCTAAATAATAAGCAAGCCAACATTCATAAATGTGTACTTATCCTCCGTATTCCCATTCCCATTCCAATTTTCAATGTAGAATATTAATTCGCTACTTAAAACGTTCAAAATATTTACTAGTAAGCTCACAATAGCTATCTTAAAAGGTTCGGTCCTTTTGTTGGACAATTTAGATTTTGGACATACACAATTAGAGTGGGTAAACGATCGATAAGCTCGGTTAACTATTTAACTTGAGCTCGGTCAAGTAGCTCGAGTTCGTAATTCGAGCTCAATTTACAAAGGCTCGAATAGCTCGCGAGCTACTTGATTAGTTTTTTATTAATATTTATATTTATGTTTTAGTCCATAATATTTAATAAATTATATTTTATACAACTTATATTTATGTTTTAGCTTGTAATTTAATAGTAAATTATAATTTTACCATACCAAATTTCAAAAAATTAAAAATAGATCCTATAATTTTAAAAAAATTAAAAAATAAAAAATAAAATAAAAATAGATACTCGATCGAGCCCAAGTTGAATTTGAATAACACCCTCAAATAACTCAAATAGCTCGATTAATGGTATAACAGTTACACTGTAACTCGACTCGATTACACCATATTTAACACAGTTAACTAATTAAGGCCCTAGTAAGGAAACCATGGGCTAGGTGTACTAGGAATTCCTCCATCATCTAAGTCGAAGGTAACAATGTTGGGCCGAATTCAACAAGAACATGGTGGCTTAGAGCGCTTGGATCCACGGGCCTGAAATTGGAAGCCTAGCTTCGTGCATTATCGTTCCCGGGTCAAGATGGTAGAAACAACTGAAAAAATAAAATCTCCCGCACTGTGATTGAGTGAGGGAGAACGGCCTATCTTCAGACTTCAGCTGCCAGTCCGTCCCTGCAACACTGGTTTTCTGAAAAACAGTTCATCTTTTGCTCAAAATTGTCGGAAGAAATAAGAAAAAAATGCAACTAATAACGCTTACTATAAGAAATCCATGTAAACCAGCAGCAACTCCTTCAAGAACCTCGTTTTTGGGCCGTCGGCAGCTCTGCTTCGATGGCATTACATCCTTCTGCTGCTCCGAGCAAGGGCCGGCCTTGGACGACACCGTGAGGAGATCTCTTCTCTCTACTCACTTTCCAAGTTCAACTCCTCTGTAAGCACAACCCACATTATCATTTGGCCTGCCGGGCTTCTAGTTAGTTTACTCTGATTTCTTCTTTCTTCTATTACTTTTGTAGGGCTGTTCAAACTCAAGTGCGTTGCGAAGATTTTGGGGGGCTTCTACAAAAAAGCTTCGCTTTTACGACTCGTCGGACATTGATTGCTAGTGTGGTTGCATTCTTGGCTTATCATCCTTCAAGGTACATGTCAGGTTCGCACATTTTTAGCTTTCTTGCCTTCGATCACTACCTCCATCATTTGTCACTGTTCCGCTCTTTCCAGGGTACCTGAATATTAATAAGCTCCATTTTTCTTGCTGAAAATCAATTTTTCTTCCATTTTCGTTTTTTGTTTCCTGATTTGCAGCAAACGAGTGGCTTATGCAAAAGCATTGTTTGCTGAGTTGAGTAAAAAACACAATCTTGTTGGGTAATACTTGCATTTTAGAAAAAAAATAAAAAATAAAGAAGGGAATCTACGCCGTAAGGATTATTCTCTGTTTTGGGCTTTTTGTCTCTTAAGAGATTTCTTTGTATTTTGACTCCTGTTCTTGATTTGGATTTGCCATGAAGCATATGGATTGGGGGATCCGTCTGTGACAGTTGAACAAGTAACACCTCCTGTTTTTCCTTCTGGGCCACTTTTTCCTTCTGAGGTCCGTTCTCATTCCTATTAAATATTTCCACATCTCATATATATATATATATATATATATATATAATTTTTTAGAAACACTATTCTGTATATTGGATTTTGTCATGGCAGGTGAAACTGATATATGTGTGCTTGCCAGGAAAGGATCGTGCAACTTTTTGAGAAAAATACTTATGCTGTTGTCAACATATTTGATGTAACACTCCGCCCCCTACTTAATGTTACTGGTGTGGTTGAGGTAGTTCTCTTGACTGTGTGAAATTTTAACTTCTTATTACTAACTTTCTATCTGGTGCAATAGAAAAATGTTTCTGCAACTTTTCATCAATCCGGATGATGTCCTTCATATTTAATGCATAGGTGGCTTAAACTTTGTTCATTTGTTCCCTTTCTAATAGACCAAATATATGGGAGTGATAATGATTATTTTTACATGGCAGGTTCCCGAAGGAAATGGTTCTGGAGTTGTTTGGGATGGACAAGGGCACATTGTTACAAATTATCATGGTAAGAGCCATAATGTCTGTGTCTTTGTTGAGTTGTTGAGAG
The DNA here is from genome assembly GCA_016586305.1 of Ophiorrhiza pumila. Taxonomy (NCBI): domain Eukaryota; kingdom Viridiplantae; phylum Streptophyta; class Magnoliopsida; order Gentianales; family Rubiaceae; genus Ophiorrhiza; species Ophiorrhiza pumila. Next base: position 2,300,500 of record BLIW01000007.1, read on the forward strand.
TGTGTGTTGTGCATGGCCTCCCACTTAATGCTTAGCTATGTTGCCAATTATAATGATTTGCTTATTTATTGGCAGTGATTGGTAATTCCCTTTCAAGAAATCCAAGCAGAGGGCAAGTTGTTGCACGAGTTAACATTCTTACATCAGAAGGGTGAGACTGTGAGAGATGAATTTATCTGCACCTTTTTATGTTGAGTGGATTGCCTTATAATTTGATATGCTTCTTTGCATACGATCGCATCATCCTTTTTCTTGATTGTTTGTCTTTTCATTTCCGGAAGAGTGCAAAAGAATTTTGAGGGCAGGTTAATTGGTGCAGATCGTGCAAAGGATCTTGCTATTTTAAAGGTGAGTTCACTCCTGAAAATATATTTTTCAACCTTCAGTTGATAATCTTTGTATCCCAACATTTGTTGTTTGTGTGCTTCCCGTTCTTAGTTCTCCTTGGGGTCTCACTAACGCTCCTTGCATGTTACACTTCCTTTATCTCGTAAAAAGCTGGCTTCTCATTCTGTTTGGTAGCATTCTTACATAACAATGTCCTACTTATCTTGTCAAAGTTCTTGGATGGTAGCATAGGCAGCTTTCATTACATAAAATGATGTTTCCATGGTGCTGCCTGTGGGAGTCGTTTGCTGTCATTTAATATTGATTGCCAATCAAAATGTTTTCTTGTCCATTGGTAGTGCGTATAACTAATTTGTGTCTCATTATCATATGTGGTGCATTACAAACTCTAAACATTTCCTGAGGCTTTTATGGATTGATCTTAACCTGTAAATAAGAATAAATAGTCTGGTAAAATGTGACTTGTGTAGTCTTTTGATCATTAATAAAATTAATTCCTGACTTGCATCTATTAATTACGTTGCTTTAACTATCAATTTCTTTTAACTCTTTACTTTATGACATTGTTAGGTGGAAGCATCAGAAGATTTGTTGAGGCCAATCAAGGTGGGGCCTTCATCTTCTTTAAGAGTTGGCCAGCAGTGTTTAGCAATTGGAAATCCATTTGGTTTTGATCACACACTCACTGTTGGGGTCATTAGCGGACTAAATCGAGACATATTTAGTCAAACTGGAGTTACTATTGGTGGAGGAATCCAAACAGATGCTGCCATCAATCCTGGAAACAGGTGATAATGGAATCATTAGATTTCTCATACCAAGTACTTGTTCATTCCCGTTGAGTGTTGAAGTTTTCTTCATTGTTGCAGTGGAGGTCCTTTGTTGGATTCAAAAGGAAATTTAATTGGTATTAACACGGCAATATTTACTCAGACAGGTATATTTTCCTTTAACATATATTTTTGTATGAACCTAAGGGGAAGGCATGTCATTATTGCCTTCACTGTTGACTGGGGTAAAAACTAAAAAGACCTAGTCTATCCTTGCAATTCAAGTTTAGTTGTGTAGTTTTGAACTGAAGCTCGAGCCTAAAGCATCTGAGATGTCTTTAATCTTGTTATCAACGTGACAGGGACTTCTGCTGGTGTTGGGTTTGCAATTCCATCCTCTACTGTTTCAAAGATAGTACCTCAGCTTATCCAATATGGCAAAGTAGGATTTTTTGTATTCTTCTATCTGCCTTTAGATTGTTCTTACTTTTCTATTTATGACTGGTATCTCTGTTCTATTTGACCTTGGAAATCCTCTACTCATGGAGCTATCCTAAATATTTTTCAGAAGGAATGAAGGGAAGAGGAAGAAAAGAGAGCTTTAAGTTACTTTCTTTAATTCTTTTTTTCCAGTTTTCTTGTGCGTATGACATGGGATCCAAATCCCGCAATCTAGAAAAGTTAGTTCTCTTATAATTTTCTTGAACTCCTTTTTCAAAGCAAAGCAGGGGAAGTTATTAACTACCTCCTTCGTTTTTTCTCTTTCTGTGGCTTCAAAAATTAAGGAAATTTTGAATGGTACTCAGAATAATTTGGGCATTCAACAGAAGAGGGGAAGAAAAACCGATGAAATTAAAGCTACCTGCTATCATCATGCTTCTGTCTCATGCATGTCAGGTTGTTCGAGCTGGTTTAAACATTGAAATTGCTCCAGACCTTGTTGCAAATCAACTCAATGTTAGAAATGGAGCTCTGGTTTTGCAGGTACAACTTTACTGCTGACAATTTAATCATGATGTTTGCCCTTGTAAGACTATAAGCTCTTTTTACTGAACTTCTGCAGAACATTTAGAAGTAAATTTATTTACTTTTCATATTGTAGGTCCCCAATAACAGTCTTGCAGCCAAGGCAGGCGTTGTTCCTACATCGAGGGGCTTTGCTGGAAATATTATACTTGGAGATATAATCGTGGCAGTGGACAAAAAACCTGTGAGCCATTTTTCCACTCTTGCTCCCTCTATGAGCATTGTTGTCAATGCTACTCAATGAAATGAAAATCCGTATAAAGTGAAGCTAGAATTGAGCATGCGAAGGCACTATTTTTTAAAATGAGTCAGTGAATGCTCTTTGACATTGCACGTTTTTGATGAAATACGATTCGAATTTCATGGAATGGTGTCTCTATATACTTGAGCATGAAATAATTGCTCTACCCAAGATGATGTGGGGCTATCATCAAAAGTCCACTCGGATGTCACTCTGTACATGGCAGTTACGTGAGAGTATTTTGAAGCAAGATCTCAAAATGAATTTGTAGCTCCGAGGTCCAAAGATCCATTATTTTGTATTTGGTGTGGTGCTTTATTCTCTCTCAAAGTTTGGTCTTCCTTTGCATCTCTACTGTTAAACAAGAAATTTTTATGGTCCCTATATCTGTCTCAATCAATATTCTGGGTATACTTCAAGACTATAAGTGTCGGGTTTTGTTGGATTTACTGAATTATTGATGAGATCTTGAATTATGTACTTTGACAGTAAATGGCAGATGACAAACTAAAGGCGTGCTGAAATCTCCTAATTTTTTCTTCTGAGTTCATCCTTGTGAGGCTCTTTAACATGTAGTTATATTTTTCATTGCAGGTTAGGAGTAAATCTGAGTTATATAGAGTGCTGGACGATTATAATATCGGAGATGAAGTTCTCTTGCAAATAAAGAGAGGCAGCGAAACTTTGGAACTGCCTCTAGTTCTAGAGCAGATGGTCTGATGCAAAATGGCGCTCCATATATTTTGTTTTCCTTGTCTTGGCTGTAACATGGAGATTCATGATAGATATAGCTCTCATTTCACCCGATTTATTTAGCTTTCAAATCCTCCATCCATCCATCCAATGGAGCAGCCTAGCAGATAGAATAGAATAAAGGGGAGAAAATGATTTTGCATGTTCATTTGTGCAGGAAAAGGAATTTGGACAATGTTTGTATACACTTGTATTTAGAGCAAAGCCAAATTTGGTTGTCAAAGTTACAGACAGCGAAAGGCTGCTGCTGTTTTAGCTGTTTTATAAGTTCACTTGACTTTTGTACAATTAACCAAATTTATGGAGTGTGTTCATTAACTTGTGCGAAAGGTATTTGGCTGCCATTAAAATCTAGGACTTAAACTTTCAGGTATGAAATTGAATATTTTAATTCAACTAAGCAATTAATGGATAAAAATCTAAAAAAAAAAAAAAAAAAAAAATGATCTCGACACGATTTAAAAACATATCAAGTTATTTTATTATTTGATATGAATATAAGGACAAGAATAGGGCATTGATTTGTAGGAGAATACAAATCGTTTAAGATAATATTTGGAAATCAAACATCCAGCTAATAACTAACTACCTTGGCTTGTCAAATTTTAGGGGTTGATTAATTTGCCAGACTTATTCGGCACTAAATTCAGTAAATCCATATGAGCGTTAGGTCGGTCTATATATAGTGTAGATTATAGTAGAATATAAAATATCGCTAATGAAAAAAAAAATCAAACTGCTAATATAAAATAATCATTTCAGATGGGACTAATCCTGTTTGATAGAAAGGACCAACAAGTGCTTCTAGAAGTGTTTGATAATATCTCAATGTGGACTAATCCTGTTTGTTCAGATTATAGACCATTGTCAATATGAAAACTAAGAAAAACTATCACCATTGTTGTGCTTCTAAAGCTTTTGATAGTTCTGCGCAAAAAATAATGTTTACTATTTATTAGTCTTCAATAATTTCTTTCATGACAAGTTATGAAGATGGCGCTTGCGCATACCGGTGATTGAAAATTTTCAAGAAATACTGGGATGAGCGCATCCTGTGCATAAATGCGTGGGTCATCCGAGAGTGCCTGGCGTAGCAAACTGTAGTTGCTCTGCATTGGCTTAAGTCTTGCCAGGGAAATGTTCGCGATCATAGAGGTCTAAAACAGAACAATCAGTCGGTTTATGCATACTTCAGGGATGAAAAAGATTGGGCTTCTTGGATTATTAGGCGGTCCTTTTTAAAATTTACCGTTTCATTTTTTTTTTTTTTAGTTTATTTATCAACAAAATCTGCTGTATAAATTAATGTATAATCAACTCAGAAAGTTCCACAAGGGAATAAAAAATAATTAGACAGCGGGCTTAATTTGCAATATGTAGATGAATTCGAATGTGAATAGGAATCGCGGTATCGGGATGCTGTTGAGGTTAACGTCAGAATTCTTAGCGCAATTGTTTTATTATGGTGTACGTATTTTGGTCTGATCTATTTTGGCTTCTGGGTTGAATCTTTTAGCATCAGTCTGGTTTTAGATTTATTGGCGTAAGAGATGACAAATTAACAAATAAAACATTCAAGATATGTTGATGTCGGTGTGTCATTTTTAATGCTACAACAGACTATAACAACGTCAATACACGCAAATGTTAAGATCACTTAGTTTATCAACGAAAACCGCAAAAGGAAGATGGAAACTCAAGCTTTTCACATCGTATATATATTTAGTCCTACTTCAGTTTTCTAATTTGATGCATTAGGCCATCATCAAATTTGAACAAATTAAGGGTTTGATCCAACTGCATGCATGCACTGGGTACATCATGTTTAGACTAATAATAATAATTCACGTACTAGCGTAACAACAAGCGTGAACCTGAGCCATTGAGCTGGTTTAGTGGTTAGATAGTTAACATTTCAACCTTTAAATTTAATGTTCGATTTCTGGACAATGCATGTGAGGGCGTATGTGTGCCCGTGTGAGTGTTAAAAAATAAATAAACAAGCATGAACCCAGAACATTAATTGTTAGCATAACACATATATAAGTTCATGTAAAACATAAATTTGATGGGATCAAATCTTTTATTAGCTCTTATATTATATTGCATGACCAGTAATCATATTCCATGCACAATGAATCGTCATTTATTTATACTTATTAGACTAGTGATCTCTATTAAAGTCATTTTGTCTCCAAGATTCCATCATTCTTCTGCTAATGATATTTGCATTTATATTAAATGGTTCTTAATCCTAATAACTGCTTCAAACTGCAAGCCAAAATGATAATCAGGGTAGAAAATCAGTCCACCAATATATAATTAATACTACTATATATTAGACAATTAATGAAAAGACTAAAAGCATTCGAGTCGTGTATTTTAATATCTAATCTATCACCATTTTAGTTGTCAAACTCAGCTTATTGATGAGCTCTTGAATTGTCTTTTTGCTCATTTGCTCTCTGTTGCATTCCTTAATCACTAAACAAAGAGTCTGAAACTTCATTCAAACGGATACAGACATGGATATATATATATATATATATATATATATAACTATATTTCGATCGCTAGCAAGTTGGAAACAAAACTCCCATCTTCTTCAGGGGTCACATTCTTCATCTGTCTTTTTCTACTAAAATAATGTATGTATAATAATATCAATTAATTATCACATGTTGCATTCATGCATGCGTTTTTAGTATTTTGTTTTTGAAGTGGGAACAAAAACTTGGAGCAGCTTAAATTTGGTTGCAATGAGAACAAATGCAATGAAACTTCGTGTCCCTTTTGCAATACTCAGCATTCATTTGTAGGGCTTAATTTCTTATAGAGCAACCCGTCTGAAAGAAGTATATATAATGAACTTACAGAACAATTTCATCCTTACCACAACATCATTCTAGTGCCATGAATCATGTTAAAATGACTAATTAAGCTTTATTTTATTAAGAAAACCCTAACAAATTCAAATAAATATAATGAAATGAAATATTAAGAAATAGTAAAAAACAGTAATCCGTCCATGGGTGATGCAAAGTACAGTAGTAATGGCTCTAATCTTTATCCCGATAATATATAAGAAAAGCAGCGTAAGAAAAAGAAAGGCTTCTAGGATACCCACAGCAACCCTCATATATAGCTTATTATTAATTTTAGATTTTGAACCAGGCCAACATCATTGATGTGCTATCTTGATCTTTTTTTTTATTATTATTAAATTTTGATCTCTCATTGGAAAATGGATGGGGGACCAGTAAACGGGACCCAATTCGGTTTCCAGTCTATTTTCTTGAACTAGTTATTCTAGGAGTTATGTAATCCTCGATCTAAAATTTGTTTAATATTTAAAATGATATAGTTTAATTAAAATTATAAATATGCTCTAACTAAAGAATAAGTAAACCCTACGAAATAGTTTAATTTTAAATATGATAAGACAAAAATAATTTTATGCAGAAGATCCCAACGCGATTGTATCACATATCGATAACTGTATCACATATCGATAACTGTATATTGCTCAAAATATAATTGCCACCCAGTTAATTGGAACTTTGATTCATATTATGAGCGAAAAATTAATCAGAAGCTTTTCTGGACAAATTAAATGCCATCCATCTTATTATACATCCAGATTAACTGTCCTCTATGCCTGCATAACATTTGCAATCAATCTTCAGATTAGAATGCATCTTAATTCTTACCCCAGGTGTTGCAGGTGTTCAGGGGGAACACTATCATGGTGAATTGCATAGTATTAATTTTCAGATGGTCACCATTACAAAAGTCTTGAGTCATCATATATATATATACAATTATAAGTAATGTAAATGATGATGCTCATTGATCATTAATTTGCATGTCTCGTTTCAAACAAACCAACTAATTATAATGTGGAAATTAATTGTTACATAGAGAGAGGTTGTCGGAGTGCATGCATTACTACATCAAGACACAAATATAGGACAAGCCGTTCAAAGACACAAAACTATCCATCCATCTATACTTTTTTTTTTAAGATGAAGGAATAAACATCCTGCAAGTAATGGATCCAATATATGATCATTGTTGTATATTGTTGGAGTAAAAAAGAATTCCAAACTTCTTCAAATCACGACAAATATTTAACACACTCTAATACTAATATGTGTGAGAGAAGAAAAATAATTATACCATAAAATTTTAGCACAATCACATTATTATTGGTGGATTTACTACCATTTAATTTATCCACAAATTTTTTTCGTGAGTAATGATAGGTATAGTTAAAAAATAGAGTGAAAATATAAAATAAATAACGTTTACCAATTGGTGATAGATAGCGTGGGTAATTAGTCTTATTAAGTAATATATGTTTATGTGCACGTCATTCACTTTGTTTTTTCAGTCTATTTTTTTCATTATGTATCTCTTTTTTCATATATGTTGTATACACTCACACACGCAAATAACATAAACAAATAAATCTTATTATGAATCTGACTAGCAAATTTATACACTAGTAAAAGTATAATTTATAATTAATTAAGTTTAGTTTAATATAGTGCTCTATATAATTGTGTAGATGCATGATTAGTAATATTTGAGGTATCATGCACAAAGGGAAACATTTTACTAGTAGACGATTAACAAAAAACAATTCAAACAAAGATTATATTACAGCTTAAAAAAATGTTATTAGAAGATAGCTTTGTCATTTTGCTTTGATTGCTAAAAAACTATCAAGCAGAAGCAGCCAATGGAAGAGCAGGAAGTGTGTGAAAAGAAACTCATCTCCAAACACAATTCATCTTGCAGTCTTTTTGAGATGATAAATTTGGATTTAAACAGAGCCTCCTGTGGGTTCAAAAAGGGGTGGGGTGCGAGCCTTCTTCTTTACAAGTCCAACATCTTGATCTTTACTTGGGTTCCTAAGTCGAAATTCTTGAAAGACAGCGAGAGAGATCGCCTCTCTCAACTATAGTCAACTCCATTTTCAAAGCCACCACCCCTCCTCCTCTATAGTCTATACCGAAGCTTCTCAGGGAGCATACCATGGCTTCGAACAAAGTGACTCACTGCACCATGCAGCACAACTAATATTTTTTTTCCATCCATATATATATAGGATTCACCTGGATTAATTTCCATTATCTTTAAGAGAACTTCTTGTTTATTACCAAACGGCATGTATTTCTAGGAAAATACTTCACCTTGTATTCAGCACAAAGGAGGTTTAGTTTTTCCTTACCCGAAAGTTCACAAGAAGTTGAAAACCGAACAAGTATGGATGACAAGGGTATTGATGATGTTATGTTACCGGGTTTTCGATTTCATCCCACAGATGAGGAGCTCGTCGGATTCTACCTCAAGAGAAAGATTCAGCAGAGATCGCTTCCGATTGAACTCATTAAACAAGTTGATATTTACAAATACGATCCATGGGATCTTCCAAGTAAGATGATCTCTCCCAGCCACCTTAATTATTTCCTTGAAACAACATATACACCGTTCTCCTTGTTTCCATCAACTTGAATTCGTTAATCCATGTGAAACTAACTTCTTCTTCGTCCTATTCATGTTCTTCAATTCCTGATTTAGTTTGATAATCTTTTTTGTCCCATTTATATTTTTTTATGTATCATAGATGCTTCAGTCATCAATAAGGTTCGATATTTACAAAATATAAATCAATATTCAGAGCACTAAACTCTTTTAAGTCACTGTTATTTACCAAACAAAATGTTATGCAAGAAATTAAAGTCTGCCCCAATTTTCCACCTCAAAGAAACATTTGAACAATCCGATCACCATATTCTCACGTACGTCAAACTTCAAAAGCTATCTTAATATGCACAGCAATGAAGTTATTTTATTTATACAACTAATTTTCCTGCCTTAAATTTAAACAGAACTGGCATCTAGTGGGGAGAAGGAATGGTACTTCTACTGCCCAAGAGATCGAAAATATAGGAATAGTGCCCGGCCTAACCGTGTCACTGGAGCTGGATTTTGGAAAGCAACTGGGACTGATAGGCCAATATACTCCTCAGATGGTACCAAATGCATTGGACTGAAAAAGTCCCTAGTTTTCTACAGGGGCAGGGCTGCCAAAGGAATAAAAACTGATTGGATGATGCATGAGTTTCGACTTCCTACCACCACTGAACCAGCACCACCCAAGAAGCTCTCAGACAAAAGCCTTTCTCTTCATGTGAGTTATCTTCAATTTACACACCAAGTTATTTTACAAATTAAACTCAAATTAGGGCACATGTAGCAATATTAATAACAACTTTCTTCTTCCTCTATGGATCTATAGGACTCATGGGCAATCTGCAGGATATTCAAGAAAACTAACTCGCTCGCTCAAAGAGCTCTTACTCACACCTGGATAGCCCCATTATCTGAAACATCCCCTGATATATTCCCACAAGTTTGTCAATATGCACAGTATAGCTCAGAGAATATATCTTGCACTACGGAAACTGGAACAACCATGCAGCAATGCAGTAACAATGACTTGCATTCCGCAACATTCTCTGCTCTAAACATTCCATCATGCAAACCCCTAAACGGGCTGTTTTTCAAACCAAATTTTTCGGCAAGTCCAAATGGGGAACTTCCCAACAACTTTATGTTTTCAACTCCAGAAATATCAGGACCAGCAAACAAGTGTACAATCGATGTCCCTTCGATGCTGTTCAACCTTTCCCCAACATTAATATTAGGGGATGTGAATAAGACCGCGGAAAGCATCGACTTTGAAGGTTCGCAACAGCATTTCAACAGCTTCTCTATCAGTTCATCACCGGAGATGCAAGAAGGGATGAGCATGGAAAACGATGAAGTAGGGGTGGGAAAAGATCAAAGGGATAGTGATCATGGTGATAATGAATGGGGAAACATCAACATGCGATCAATGGGATTCCCTTTCAGTTTACCGCCTAACCTGCCATGGGATTCTCCAAACTGTCCTAGTGAAATATCCACTACTTACTCAAACAAGTGTTATACCTAACTTTGTTGATATTCCGATCCAATTCCAAACTTGTTTGGAGTAAATCACAGCTGCCCAAACTTTTTACCCTTTTGCTCTCTTGTAATTTTATGTCTGTGTCCACTATCCACGCCTACTGTACAGCTATTTTCATTCCTCTATCTATTGCCGACTGTATACACAAGAAAATGGGCTTTTAGTCTTTTATTTTTTACATTTCGGGCTATCTATGGAGGATCCAATTTCGATATTCTGTTTATGAGTAGAGCCTCGTTTTGCTACACATGGGCTTTTGAGCGTCTTTAAGGCCCATTGTCTTACTTTTCAGAAGCGTAACAATTTTTTATATGATGGTAAAATTTGTTTATGTACAATCACAAGTACACAACTTTAGCGCTAGTCAAGATGGCCGAGTTGGTCTAAGGCGCCAGTTTCAGGTACTGGTCCGAAAGGGCATGGGTTCGAATCCCATTCTTGACAAGACAAACAAATGTTTTCAGTTTTTTAATAATAATAATGTCTATCCCAATCTCGACAATCTTTTGAACATTATAAATAGTAATGTCTTTCGGACCATGAGTTTGAATACCATTCTTGACAATCTTTTGACATTTTAAATAATACTGTCTTGTTTTTATTGTTTGATATGGGAACTGATACACACAATGATAGAGAGGATCCTTTGCCGGTAAAATCTGTAGGAGTGCTTTTGGAGATCATCGTTTTGCGTAGCGCTTCTGTCCCTATGAAACGTATCCGGAATTACTTTTGGAGATCCTCATTTTGCTAACTGGGTTAAGTGTATAATGTATATTCATAGAACTTTTGGAGATCCTCATCTTGCTAACTGGTTTATCTATACATCCCTATGAAACGTATCCAGACAATACCAAAGGTTCGCTATTCGAACGTCTGGGTTTGCATACGTTTCCAGTTAAAAACCATATTCTGTAAAGCACTCGAGCATTCTTCGAATAGACTAGACTTTGATATGAAAAATAAAGTTTGTAGAGAAACTGGCACCCACAATTTTCAAATATTTGTTCCATAGACGAATAAACTAGAAACACTTTGATCAAACGTTACTGATTTTTGCACATATCATCATCGTCATCATCCAAACCAAAATTTTTTGGAAACATATCATAACTTTGTTTCAAAAACAGAACTGCAGCTACTACATCAATTCATTCCATTTCAACTCTTTGAAGCTAGCTTTTCCTTTGCCTTCTGAATCTTCAGAACCTTTTTGACAATCTTTTGTTCTTCGACCAAGAAAGCACGGATAATCCTATCAGAAGAGGCTCCCATGTATTAGTTCGATTGAAAAACAACTGAATAAAGAAGCTAACTATTAAGAAGCAGCTGAGAAAATAACTACATAAGCATAGCACACCTCTCTCTGACAGCACTTCCAGATAATACACCACCATAAGCTCGATTTACCGTTCTACGGTTTCTGGACAATCTTGACCTTTTGTATTCAGCAGGTCTCAAATGAGGAATCTGCATTAGAACAGCAAAGCCTCTAACCAATCATCAAAACAGCCTTTCGAGATATCCAATGACATTGCTCAATAATAGATAAAAAACAAACTGCCAAAACTTTGTTGGGATGCAATGCATCCATATAACTAAATAAGAAATATCAAGATCACTAAATAGTATGAAAAGTAGTAGCAAGATAATCTAGTCATCTCTGCAGAGTGCGGTAGTTCTTCTCACTAAGGATTGTTTACAATCTTTAGAATAATCGAAGAAAAAAAGGCATGCTTTGCTATTTTCTTGTGAGACGGCATAAGGTGAATACTGTCCATTCATTTACAAACTCTCATACACTTGTACACTACTGATGAAAAGCTTCATGTTTTATAATCAAAGGTAAATTATACAGCAGCTATCATTTTTCATTTACAAACTCTCATACACTTATACACTACTGATGAAAAGCTTCATGTTTTATAATCAAAGGTAAATTATACAGCAGCTATCATTTTCCTATTCCTCCGAGGTTCTTCCTCACTAAGATGAAAAAAAAAAGGAATAGGCAGGAGGTTGCAAAAATGACTTAGAAGATAGAAAACTCAAATGGAATACAATGTTAGGTAATAGTCATATCACTTGGCAGTTCAATATATAAAAAACCAAGTCATATACACCACAATAGGCAAGCTATTCACCAAATAATACACAAGAAAAAATGCACTATAACACCTCAGGAAATATATGATAGGAAACACCATCCACGAACAATTTATTAAAATTCATTATGGTCCTCGGACTTCTCCAGGGCTACCAAAGAAGGATTAGTGACAATTTATTAAAATTCATTATGGTCCTCGGACTTCTCCACGGCTACCAAAGAAGGATTAGTGACAATTTATTAAAATTCATTATGGTCCTCAGACTTCTCCACGGCTACAAAAGAAGGATTAGTGAGTATTGAGTAGGCCATGAACCACAACCACACTAACACATTCCTTGTCTTTAACTTGGCAATAATGCTTTTGAATACAAAACGACTATTTGAAGATAACGACAGCATTAACTTGTCATATGACTAGTTAATCATAAGCAAGTTTTGTGCAAAATCCAGCTTTCGTTTCGAAAGAGTCAAGACATCTAAGAACTAAGTGAAAACAGAATAAGAAAACATTAACTTAGCAACACAGTGCAACAATGTAAGTATGTAACCCCAGACCAAGAACATAACAATCATGAATCACAAGCAGGACTAACGCATACCCCTTGGATTCTTTTCCCAGTCACTGGACATTTAGGACCGCTGGCTCTCTTCTTGGTGGTCTGATAAACAAGCTTTCCACCTAATTACCAATTCAAATAGAAATCACATCACCAACCAGGACCCATATAGTTTAATCAAAATATTATGCTTATACAGTAAAATACAATGGGATGCTCTGAATTATCGTAAATTCAACAGTTGAAGTCTTTAAACCATTACTACACAAAACCAAAAGGAAACCCAAATGTTATTCTTCTCAGGCAAATCCAAGTCCGTCATCAGTTTCGTAGCTAGACCACCAGAAAATTAAAACACCAACAAGGGATATAAGGACGGAAAAACAAATGGGCCAAAACAGAGTAAGAAACTAGATTGGAAAAAAACCCAAAAACAAAGAAATGACAGTGAAATTCCCAGAAAAAAAAGTAGCGGTAAGTGTGGTTACCGGGGGTCTTAACGACCCTGTGCTGATTGGATTTGGTGGCGTAACTATGCCGTTTCCTATACGTTAGCCTCTGAACCATTGTTTTACTTTAGTCACCGGCTTGATTAACGAGGGAAGCAAAAGGGAGTACAGAAATGCAAGATAAGATATAAAGGATTTTCTTCCGTTGGCATACCCTAGATCCAACGGTTCTACTCCACCCCAACTCTTCCTCAATTATTATTGGGCTAATTCCCCTCAACACCCCTAATGGATGACTTAACTATTGTTCTTTCTTCTTCTTTTTTTTTTTTTTTCAAAATCTGGACTTTTTATTTTATTAATAAAAACCGACACGAAAGCCCCAATTTTTTTTATTTTATTAGTGATATATTTCGTATTCTATCCAAAACTAAATTATTTTATGGGATAAGGCAATAAAGAAAGTGTCACATACAACAATAGTAGTTGATAAGACCTATCTAAACCATACTGAATTTTCATATCAAACATTTTTTCTATCTTATTTTGTCTTAATTAAAGTTAGGTTTTGTAGCTAAATCATATAATATAATAATTATAAAATAATTTTAATGATATTTATTCATTTAATCTATAAATTAAATGATATTTCATAGTTTTAAACTTTAAACAAAATAAGACGAGATAAATATTAGACATAAAATCTGGTCACTATCCAAACACTCAAGTTTTAATTCTCCCATGGCCACCTTATACAAACCACATTTGGTTTAAGGATATTTTTTCAATAGTTTACACACTTTGACCTTCCAAAATGGAAATGGTTCAGTTCTATTCCAATTTCCAATCACTAACAACCACCTCATTGCACTTTTCACAAAAGGGATTTTTTTTTTTTTTTTTTTTTATACCTGAAAGGTGCCATTGTTACCTAACCCGGGAGGCTTATTTTGGGCCGAGCAGTGAATTCCTGATGCTGCTTACAGAATAAATATTTTGTTGGCGATGTGATATCACTACTTCACTAGTTTGTTTTCCAAAGAAGTTCAATGAATGGTTTCCTAGTTGCTACAATTACACGTTAGTTGCTGTTTCAATATTGTTTGCTGCCTTCCTTCCATTGACGTGATGATTATTTCTGTAGACAGAGTCAATCACTTTGAGTTTGCATTTTGCAAAGTTGATTGGACGCGTCTTCTCATATTTCTTACCCTTCTTAGGCGTTTTCTCATCTTTCTTAGAGCATCTCCAATGGTGCGCTATTATAGCGCACCATTGCCTGCCTCCATTTTGGCGCAGCTCCAACGCTGCGCCATTTCTTGCGCTAAATTGGAGTGCAGTGCTGCGCTAAATGTAGCGCAGCACTGTAGCTGCTGTATTTTTTTTTTTGCTTTTTTTAATAATTGCATAAATTGCAATTTGGTCCTTTTTGTAATTTAGGTTTTTTTTTTTTTTCATTTTAAGTTAGTTTGATATTTTAGTTCATTTTAAAATTATAATTAATTAGTTATGAATAGGGGTGGTAAACGAGCGAGCTACTCGCGAGTAGCTCGGTCAACTACTCGACTCGAACTCGGTTTGACCGAGTTCGAGTCGAGCTCGGAATACATGTACTCGAGTAGCTCGCGAGCTACTCGAGTATATGTATATATTTTTTTTATTTTTAATATTTATATTTATATTTTAGTCCCTGTAGTTTAATAAATTATAATTTAATCTATTTATAATTATGTTTTAGTCCTTAATTTATAATAAATTATAATTTGACCTCATTAAATTTAAAAAAATTACAAATACATCCTATAATTTTTATAAAAAAATATAAAAATTAAAAAAAATTAAAAAAAATTAAAAAAAATTAAAAAAAAAATACCAGAGCTCGCGAGTAGCTCGCGAGCTCGATAACCCTTTGTCGAGCTCGAGTTCGAGCTCGATTATTAAAGCTCGATCGAGCTCGAGCTCGAGCTCGAGTACACATTTTTTCAAAATCGAGCTACTCGATTAGGGGTGTACTCGAGCTCGACTCGACTCGATTACACCCCTAGTTATGAACAATTAATTACATTACTAAATTAAATAAAAACTATTATTAACTTAATACGCATTAAATTTAAATTATTTTTAAATAACAATAATTAACCTTGTAACAAGTTAAATTACACTTAATTAATTGAAAAATATTATTAAAATAACTTAATGTGTTATTGAATGATTTGTAATATTGATTTGTGTTTTTAATGTGTGATTTAAATTATCTAATGTAATGTTTTTCTTTTTGCATTTCAATAAAAAGTGTGTCCTTATTAATATTAAGAAATTATCAATTTTTCATGACACTTGTTAATTGTTATTTTCGTAATATTATTATTTATTAAAAGCCAACGTCTTTGATTAATATGTAAAAAAAAAAAAGATTGGAGGTTGTTTTGTTAAATAATAAAGTAGTATAAAAAGTAATAAAAATGAATATAAAATGAAAAGTATAAAGGAATTTGTATAGAATATTCTTTTAGAGTAATAAATGAAGTTATGGTTGGAGTAAATTTACTGTATGTACTGTAAAATAGAGTAAAATTGTACTGTAAAATAGAGGGATGGTTGGAGATGTCATTACCCGTCTTAGGTGCCTAACGCTAAAATCAATTTTTGCATTACCAAATTTATTTCCTCCTGAAGACATAGAAAGTTGCATTCGACAAGAAAGCACGATTTGAGAATGTTGTTAACCTCTCCAAAAGGATGATTCTGTTCTGTTATTTCAACAAAACCAACAGCTCTCTCTAAAATGTAACCAAAACTAATGAATTCCGTTAAATCTTGAAACAAACGCAACACCTCAGCTATTCCTTGGAATTGATTAATGCAAGACTTGTTTACATTATAGCAGAGTTGAATATTGTGTGTGTTTTGGTGAAATGGATGGCCTTGCACACCACCACTAATGTCACCAACCAAGAACAAAAATTTAAGGTAAACTTTCCTTGCATTTATCTCATTCTCATCTACATTAACATTACCAGTGAGTAACAAAGGAACAATATATCATTGACAGGGGAACAGCAGAAATGAGGGTTCAACCTGAATTTTCCTATTCTCAAAACTAATCCTGCTTAATTTACTGTGACACCATACCAGTTGCTCCCTGCTTATTCTTGTCATATTCAGGACCCTACAAACTAACTTCATGTCTACTTGAGAGAAAAAGTAAAGAACTTGATCTACATCGTCTTCCCTGCACTTTTTAAATCTCCTCAATATGCAATTTCCACTTCTCACTATGTCTTTCAGCTTCCTCTCCTTCTGCATTTCAAAAGAAACCATATACAGTATTGACTTGGAGAAATCTTAAACAACAATTATTTGGAAAATTAGAAAGAGTAACAATATGCAGACAAAAACACAAAGTGAATGACTGTGACCAATTGATGATAAACATGTGTGGACAATTGGTCTCATTTAGTAATACATGTTTTATTATCAATTGGTCCAATTGCCCACATATGTTTATAATCAATTTGTCACCGCCATTCACTTTGTGTTATCATTACTCAATTAGAAATTACAACAGAAAAGATATCATCAGATTATTAGGCATATTGCAGGCACTCATGTAACTTAAACCTTCAAAAGTAATAATATAAATGAAAGTTTGGAACCTTGTGAAGAATTTTTTTGACCTCCATAAGGAGCTCCAAGTCGCCGGGGTTTTGAAGCTGTGTGGCTGTTCCTCTGTGTATCTGACTGCTACAATCTTTATCAGCTCGAATAAATCGCCAAAAGATTCTTATTGATTCTTCAATTATTTCCACTAGCATCTCACTTGAAATGACATATTCAACTCTCTCCCCTTTTCTTTCCTTTCTTCTGTCCTTTAAGTTGTCTTCTGCAAGATTAGTACGAAGAACGTGCATGTAAGAATGATACGCAATTACAAAAATCCTCTAATAATAAACAGAAAAAATTACGGAGATTCTGCAAATCCCACCCTTTATAACCGGAACTTGAACAAGGTTTCGGAATAGGCATCGTTGTTTGATGTAATATTGAACTCTTGGTCCCTGGAAATGTTCCTCTTCTATAAATCTTTGCATCAGCACTTGAAACTGTTGAAAATCTCCAGCAATTTCATTGTAACGATGCATGCCACGGGGATCAGAATCCCAGAGATCCAAGGCCTTTCCATATTGCCAATGTAGGAATTCCCACGAAAGACACGTCTGTCCAACATAGACCACTTCTAGATCACTCTGCAATTCTTGCATAAACTTTATCATTGGGTCACAGTCACTGCTTTTAGGTTTGAGTGGCCAAAAATTTTGTGAAAGTAAGGATTTGAGTGTTGGACCTGAAGGTTTTGGAGTTGAGATTGATTGAAGTGGATCTTTGAGCTGGAGAAAACCTGCACATCCAAACCAATGCAATGATTTTGAGAATTAAAAATTCTTTATTCCTCCAAATGTATTTTATCTTTCAAGATTCTGCAGTTAAAAACTAATATTACATGTTATGATTTCATTGAAAATGGGGGCAGGATGTCTCCCTGTCACTAAAACTTCATCCACTGGGCTCATTATGGTAGACAAACATATCCTTATTTTGCATTGTCATCATCACTAACGCTTTGTTTCGAGTGGATTAATTTAGAATTACAAAAAAAAAAAAGCACTTGGATAAAATAGAGTTTCAATTAAACACGAACATTCATAGATGAAGTTGGACTAAGCCTAACAATTCAATTCAATTATGTATACAATTTTCATTTGCTTATTAAATTGAGAAACAAAGAAAAGAAAAACACGGCACAAAAAAAATAACGTAAACATTAAAATGTATATTTAAAAGTTAAAATAAAATAAAAATCCTCTAACAAATATTCTCAGTCATCAGTCATCACTATAATGCTTTACAATTTCAACTTTTTTTGTGTTTTTGACGGAGCCCCACTAACCAGATTTTGTGGGTCACGGCTCCGATTATGAATTCATTTCCATAAATTGTGTTAAAAATTAATGTCCATAATTTACAAATTGGTCTAACCCAGTGATTTATGATGCTAATTATGGCCAATAATTACGGAAGGACCCACTCAAAGCAAAGAAAAATGAATGAATATCAAATCATCATCACCGCTGATGGCCATAGTTAATGAAAAAACACAGGAAAAGATGACTGACCTATTGCATACATCTTCTGGTAATTGAAAATATCAAATTTCCTCATCCTCTCTCTGTAACTTTTGTAGAACTTGTGAAGCTCGTCCATGCAATCTTCACGATGGAACTTTTCGTCAATCTTCCAGGGCTTCAAGTCTTCCATTATTTTTGGTGACTCGGACTCTTCTAATATAGTGGGTAGACCCGTGGCTCGGACCTTTCTAAGTTCCATCTTCAACTGTTCAATCAAATCCTGATGTTCCCACAACGTTTCCAGTTTGGTCGAATCCTCCAATTCCGATGACGTCAACTTTTCAGAATCATCACGGGAACCATTTCTTAATTTGCTAGCATCATCCTTGCCATCGAATTCGAATTCCAATTCGGTGGTCTCCCCGTTTGAATAATCTGCATCAAAATCTTCCTCAGATAGAAAATCTGACGTCATTGCATCATACGGATGACTCGTAAAATCAACGCGTTTCTTCCCCTCATCAACAACTAGTTCTTCTAGAATCAAAAGTTCGTCCATTATGCCGCTATCTTGTTCGTCTTGTTCACCGTCAGAACCGCCACTGCCCCAACATTCAACTTTGTCACCAAAATCTCCATCTGACAAGAACCCATCGCTGTACGAGTCATGAGTAATTGACTCCGAAGAGCAATCCGTGTCCATCGACTCTTTCTCACAATTAAACTGCAACTCCAACTCATGATGGCGCAAAAGGTTGTCTTCTTCCCCATTGGAATGGTCCTTTGCTTGTTGGTTGGAAGTTTCAACCGCTTGAATAAACTGAACATCGTCCATAATAGGAATATCTTTCCCTTTGGAAGAACCAGCGTGAATTGTACAAGAAACCGCGGAGTCAGAGTTGTCAATCTCTTTATTACATTTAATACTGCTGCTTTTGCTGAATTCTTCAAAAGTTGGGAATTTGAAACTGAAAGAGAACTCGGGTTCCTTTTCCTCGGAATCATCCTCGGAGTCCGTGACTACAACTTCATTTATTTTTGTTCCCGCCAATTCAGGCTCTGACTCAATCCGTTCAGGGTCTTCTTCGACTGTACATGTATTGATTTCTTTTGAAATGACCTCAGAATGATCAAAATTTCCCCTCAAAGAAACACCATTACCGTGCAACCTGTATCTGATAAAAAAAATCAAATTAATTAAAAGAGAAGGAAACAAACACTAGACTAAAGATAAGATTTACTTAGTAATAGGGTTTACCTGATTAGGACAGAGCTGATGAAACTAAACAGAGGATGGAAGATTTTTGAAACAGAGAATAAAAACGAACCCACTATGAACTGGGTGACAGAACCCATATTCTGAGACGGAAAAAGGACGGCGATTACAGAATGAAAGAGCCCGGCGGCCATGAGCTTTTCTTTAAATAATCAATCAGTAAATTCAGTTAGAAGTAAAGAAACAGAGAGAAGCGCGGTTCATGCAACACACTCATGTCACCTTTGAAAAATTCAAGAGCGGAAAAAATAGACTTTGTACCAATAAACAAAACAAAAAGAAGTGAAACCACCAGCACCTCCGGCCAAAAAAATTAACCATTAGCATTAAAATCCGAGTCAGAAGGAATAGAAATCCGACCTAATTGGAGAAGTTTAAGGGTGCGACTGTGGGTGGGGGTGATCTGTTGAGATTTTAAAGCAAATATTAAGGGGAAGACAGTTACCCCTCAGCGACTTGGCCAAAACAAAGATGTAGCCGAACCAAGGAAATACATGATGATACTTTATGTTTACGGATCACACGGGTGCAAAAATTTCTGTATGAGGAATGGAGTAGGGTTCGTACTTCGTAGGTAGGAGGTTTGTGTGCTTCTTGTTCTAATGCACTCTGCAAAGAAAAAAAAAAAAAAAAAAAAAAACGAGGGGACTATCGATATATACTAACTTTAATACAGGAGAAGGTATTCAAATGGAGTATTACTCTGCGCCTCACATGGAGAAAATGAAGGAGGATGTGTTTGGAGAAAACGAAGAATGGGTTTAATTGAAAGTTTACGTCTTTGCAGTTTACAGGATGTTGGAAAATGTTGGTTTTTAAGGTCAATTTGACATTATTTATTTTTAGATTTTTGGTGGGCACAAAGTCTCCCCACTTTCCTCTGTTTCCTTGTATTGATTCACATGTTGATCAGTTGATGTATTACTAGACTATCGCAAAAAAACCTACGCGTTTGTCAACTTCAAAATTGTGGGTGTGTTTTTATTTTTTATTATTTTGTCTAAATAAGAGCTAATTTATTAATTTCTTTATTTTTTTGCATTATTGTTTTTGGTTTTCTGTAACCTTACAAAAAGTTAAAAGACGCAAACTGTACAAAAAAAAAAAGAGACAAAGTTTCACATATCCTTTTTTTTTTTTTTGGCAAAACCCACTGTGGTTTGAATGAATGCTCATAACCGTAAAATATTAATTATTTTGCCAACAATCTTTGATTTCTTTTCTAAAAATTCCAATGGTTACCTACTAGTCTTTCACAGAAAATCTTAAACATATTTCTTTATATTGCAAGACTGTGCTTTATATAGCCTCGATTGATTTGCGTTATCAATTGCGTTTCATATATAAGACCGTTTCACAAGAGTTTTTCTCAAATTTAGATTAAGATTGCGAATGATACCAATGTAGTTTGGCCAAAAATGCATGCCTATCTCTAATATAGTTTGGCAAAAAAGGAATTACAAAATATAATGGTTGAACTTTAAGCCAACAAATTGAATACTACCTTTTATTTATTTATTTTTTCTTTTTCTTGTTTGGTTTTGTAATAGAGGAGCACTTCGTAATCACTCGAAGAAAAGTGAAGAAACCAAAGCACTTGATCACATTATTAGTCAAAGAGGATGGTCTTAGGATTTGATCATGTTAATGAACGAAACTTTAATGCTCATGTGACAAAAATACTTTGTTCTCTGATTCATCGTAACTTGAATTAATTCATCATGGATGGAAAATCAGCAAAAAAGTGAAAGCATTGAGAGGTTGGAGATCGAAATATATTCATAAGATCGAAATTGCTTCCTTGTAATGGAGTACTAGGATTAATTAATGCACTTATTATCGTACCTGATACCTATTAATTTGATGTTGATTCGGATAAAACTCCACCAACTCAATTAGCCTTAAACGGTAACAAATTTTACTGTTTTTTCAAAATTATTCTATCTTGTAACATCCAAGATAAGATAGTTTGTCACACTTTTGGAGTTATTTACATCAAGCGAATCGGTGAGACTAAAACACATAAATTAATCGACAGAGAACTTGCTCATTATTGGAGTCGCATCAAGATCAAGGTGTGGAACTGTAACACAAATATTGAAAGGGGTTAAGACAATATGAGTAATTAACCTTAATGCACACGCACATGCATCCTTATTATCTAACCCACCGACATTCCCTTTTCTTCAATAAAATTTCTTGCCAACTGCTAAGTAAGCGACATTCTCGTGCAATGGCAATGGCAGGAGACAATGATAGAAGCACGAGAGGCTGCGTCATCCAAACACAAGCAGCAGGCGAGATGCGTGAACGTACGTTTGGCCGTCACTTATTCGCTGTTCCTAAAATTGCCACGAATAAATTTTGTTTTCTTTGTCTTCTTTGAACCATGCCAAGCAGGGCTACAAATAGAGTTGTTATCGTTGTACACGCATTTCGACTAGTAATATATGACTATCGTAGATGCTGGTTCACACACTTGGAAGTTTTCTGAAGACTGAACAAAGGTCAAAGTCAAAGGCATCCGTGTTTTTTTCCAAATTTTCTCCCATTCTAGATTCTGATTAACACTCAATTTGATAATTGTTGGCATTTGATCCTTGATCGTGTTCGTTGCAGATGTGGCATGCCAACGAGGCCCAACAGAAATGAATGGAGATGGGTTGCCTAATGGGCTTAAGGCGTGGTTTGAGGGAGGTTGGGTATTGGGCCCAGACTTACAAGTATATTTTCTTCTTAATGCTCTTAATCAAATCAGACATCTGTTCACTGTTCAAATTAAACAGAGCCAGTAATTCATGCTCATACATTTCAATGGAAAGCAAAGCTGACGATACCGGTTTGAACGAAAACGTATACTCTTGGACTTCAGCCCAGCACAAAATACCAAGTTGTTTATACTTGGCCCAGTGTGTTCAGGTGAGGTTGACTGGAACGGAAGCCGGGATTCTCGTGGTGTGGATGGAGGTAAAACAAAAAGAATGATAGAACAACGTTTGATCCTCCAAAGTCCAACCTGTGCATATTCAAAGCTCAATTAACCAACAATGTTGCTGTAGAAAATATTTACTTCTTACTAAAGGTTCTGGAGTTGAACTAAAAAAATAAAAAGATGGAATGGTCGCCACATTCACAATTTCAACCAGCTGGATGTTCCTCCTCTATGTTTATGGTCCTCTCTAGACTCTAGCTACCAAGAACGGGGCAAATAAAGATTTATAACAACGTAAATAATTCCAGTTTCCGCAATCTCTCTCTTCTCATTATGAATTGTACGATCGATGAAGGGATTGATATTTTTCTTGCAAGAATTAAAGTCTAAATAGATGATCGCTTATCCCACAAAACTAAAAAAGATATAAAGATGATAATTAATCTTACATGAACATGTTGGTTGGATATATTACTTGTACATCCAACACACACTACAAAATATTCCTACATTACAAATATTGTTCTGAGAGTAAAACTGTGAGACAGTGAGAGGAGAGCAAGCAGCATATATATATATATATATATATGGATATCGAAATAAAATACTTGAAGATATATATATAGAGGGGTTTGAAGCACATGATGATGAACTATGGTGGTGTGCCTTGTTGAAAGCTCGTTCGTATATATCGATATGGACCACAACAACAGATATGTGTGTATCATATACAGTTTTCTCTACATATCTCTTTCATTTTCTTTTCGAATATATATATGGTTTTTGTTTTATGGTTTATTTTGCTTCTGCGGAGTGCAGTAGGGTTGAGCAAAACACAAAATTTTATCAGGATTCTTGCATGATTGTAAATTATGGGATATTATAGGAATATATTTTTCCTCTTTATATATATATATATATATATATGTACGAAGATTATTGTGAATGTGCATGATAGGAATTAGGATCATTCTCTCTTTATTATTTATTTAACTACGTACCCACAAGGATTATTTTTCCAAAGTTCTTAGTGGTCTTGAAATTTATTCTGCTGCAATGTGCAGAAGAGGAGCATTTTTTGGTGGTTGCCGTAATGCATGACCTATAATATCATAGGCATACGTGATCGTTCTGGTCGCCACGGACATGGAGATATAACAACATTAATTCTTTCAGCATATACATACACATACATATATATAGGCTAAAGTTGTGAAGAAAGAGATAGATTTACTTAGTGAACTAATTACACCAAAAGGATTGCTCCAGCTTTTGGATCATATTGCATTACATACAATTGATACAAGTTGAATATATCACATATAAAGTACAATAAATAAATTAAATTATCTAAAAAAAAAAAAAGAAGAAGCAAGTTATGATATTATGACCACTTAGCTGGCTGGAAAGATGGAGAAATTGTTGTCATTATTAGCTTACTTCCACTGGTCATCATAATAACTGAGGTCAATGACACTAATTAATAACCCTCAACAAGAAACGCAATAATAACAATGATAATGCGAGTGATTAAAACTAATTAAGATGATTGACAATTAATGGATTTTAGAGTTAGGCATGCGGCATACGGCCTTCCTGCGGGAGCAGTGGAAAACAGCTCAAGCCTCAAGGAATAGGTATATATGGGGGGCAGTGGCATACTGGCATGTTTGTAAATCCCATTTTCACGAGTCGTAAGCAATAAATCATAAATGCAGAATCGGTCAGACTGAAATATTTTGCTTACCCAAGGAGAGGAGAGGAAGCAGGAAAGGAGAGGAGTATATATTTCCGAGGAATTGTCCATTCATTCTCAAAAAGAGATCTTTGAATAGACATACTTTGTAGCTGAACACTCCACTTATTCATTTCTCAAGCCACAGTCTTTGCATATTAAGATGTTAACTCTGTTGGATCTAATTATCCAACTCATTTCGATTCCCATCATGGTTACTACAAATGGAAGCAATATTTTAGAGGATATTTTGTGCAAGATTTTGTTCGTATTGTTCTGTTTTAATTAAAATTAATTTGTAGGTTTTACTAATTTCTTGGTTATAATTTAATAATTTTAAAATAATTAACATTAGATAGAATAAGACAGTACAAGTATTCAACAGAGGATATTGATTCATTTTTGAAAGATCAAGATTCAAGCAGTCATTGGAATTAACCGGGAACCGAATCCCCACATTTTGTTGTTGCTACATGCATGGTTAATTTTGATAGTAGGATTACTTAAAAGATGCATTTCTTGTATTTATTTTTTTTTTCATTAGCCATATATTCTGACGTATTCCTATTATAAGAATCTATTTAGCGACTAACTCAATTGAGTTAATGGGGGAGCTTGAAGAAAAAAACACACGTAAAAATTGAAAGATGCATTTCTCGTAAAAATTGAAAGATGCATTTCTCGTAAAAATTGTACCTTTTTTTTTTTCACAGTGGAAACAGTAAAATGGAGCTTGGGCTGAGATCCAAAAGTGTCGATGGATGGGCATTATAAGAACTAAGTAAGCCTGATAATTGCTATATCTATTTGGTTTTGAAGGGTACGTAATGAATATTTTGCCATTACGCCGAAGGTAGCAATAAATATGCACATAAGATACGGTCCCCACATGAGGATTGTCATTTAATCGGTCCACATGCATGTGAGTTGTGCATGATGAAAATGAAAATTTAAGAGAAAGAAACGTAGTCGGCCATCTGATTGGCCGTTGACCCTATTGCAAGTCATTAGTCTCAGTGTCTCACTACCTGGCCTAACCAATGACCATGAATGGATTTTTCTAAAACACCGATCCTCCTCCTCCGCTACTCGACACAGCAGGATGTTTGTTTGTAATGAACGTCGGCTATTTAATCTCTCAATTCTTTAATAATTATCGTTTTAACAATATATGCAATAATTAGAAAAATAGATAAATTCTTTTATTTACTCTTAATTCTTTAATTCTTCTTTAGAAAAATGATAAAGTGCAATTAATGTCATTTGATTGCAAATAAATCGGATAAAGGATATAATTAGAATTTTGTAGATTTTTGTATTGAAATGTATGAAGTGATGCTTTCTCTATTCTCTAATAAGTATCGTTTTAAGGATAAATATATTAATTAAGAAAAATGATAAATTATCTTATTTATCCATATTTTTAAAACACAAACTTTTTCTCTCTTCTTTTACATAATATTATTTAAATAAATGGAATGAAGTATAAATTTAGAATTTTTAAACTTTTTATATTAATATTTATAAAATGACACTTATTTGAAAATAAAATATATAAATTAAAACGACAACTAATAAGATTACTTATTTGAAATGTAATTTGTGATACAATCATTTCATTATTACAATTTTCAAGTCCAGCCAGCATATTCCAGGCAACATCGATCTTCTACTACGTACTACGTTGTACCGAAAAAAAGAGCATCATCATTTTCATCTTTCTTGTTTTTTACAATGATATACAATCATGTTCAGCAACAAGCTAGTTTTACTAGGTACTTAATAGTTTACGTGTACCAAACTTTTATCATCATTATGATTCATGCGCAAGTCTAAACGATTCCGGGGAAAGATCGATCTACAGAAAGCGACTATAGAGTATAGACCAATTCAAACTTGCATAATTGCATGTAAGGAATTCAATTATAATACTCCTAACTGAATAGTATTTGTTATTTACAAAATGGGCAGGCGATTAACGATCGATGTTAGCTTATGAAACCATAAGATTAGGAAGTTTTTATTGCAGAGCCACAGAGGGATGAGCACATTGAATGCCACGCGGTTTTGGTGAGGCAGAGAAAGAGGCATAGACACAGCTGACTTTAAGCTATAGTGATAGAGGTAGCCCATGGGAGTGGAGTAAATGCTCTTGCTGTCACCCTTTTGACTCTTTGAATACCCCTTCCCTTTGGCTTTGCTTGTTCTAGGTCAGCGTTTCTTGCACTCTATCTCTATGGGTCGTCTTTCTATATATGTTGTGCGGATCAATGAACCTTAGCGTTAGACCATTGTCTCAGCATTTCCCAAGAAAAACACAAAGAAATAGCTACGAACTGCAGCTCACCATAATACAGCAGAGCCAAACAAATTAGGGTCGTACACTGGTATTTTAAGAATTGAAGAAAAACATAAGCGCAAGGATACAAAGAAATAGCTCTGATATGGGGAGGCCTCCTTGCTGTGATAAGGTGGGAGTGAAGAAAGGGCCCTGGACTCCCGAGGAGGACATAATGTTGGTTACATACGTTCAAGAACACGGTCCAGGGAATTGGAGGGCTGTTCCTACTAATACAGGTTCGTT
Source organism: Ophiorrhiza pumila (assembly GCA_016586305.1). Classification (NCBI taxonomy): domain Eukaryota; kingdom Viridiplantae; phylum Streptophyta; class Magnoliopsida; order Gentianales; family Rubiaceae; genus Ophiorrhiza; species Ophiorrhiza pumila. Next base: position 2,327,428 of record BLIW01000007.1, read on the forward strand.
TCATTTTGATCCCTTTCTCAAATACAGTTAGCTTTGTATGGGTAAATTAAATTAAAGGTTCAAGATTTGATTTTTTTTTTTTTTTGTTCTTCTGTGAATTCTATAGGATTGAGGAGATGCAGTAAAAGTTGCAGACTTAGATGGACAAATTATCTAAGGCCTGGGATAAAGAGGGGTAACTTCACCGATCAGGAGGAGAAAATGATCATCCAACTTCAAGCCCTTTTGGGCAATAAGTAAGCAAGCTATATATATATATATACTCTCTAACTTTTTATGCATTTGTGAAAAATAGTGGGAATTTTGTGTCTTCTTGTCTGGTGGACTAATCAAATTTAGTTTTGGTACAGATGGGCTGCCATAGCTTCTTACCTCCCTGATAGAACCGACAATGACATCAAGAACTTTTGGAATACCCATTTGAAGAAGAAGCTTAGAAAGCTTCAAATGGGTTCAGGCAGCTCTACTTCTAGAAATGGATTCTCATCTTCCCACTCTATTTCCAAAGGCCAGTGGGAAAGAAGGCTCCAAACTGATATCAACACAGCCAAACAGGCCTTACACGAGGCTTTGTCATTGGATGGATCTACATCTACCCCTGTGCCTGATTCCAGCAGTCCTGACTTGAAGGCGGGCAATGGATCGTCCACCTACGCATCGAGCTGTGAGAACATTGCAAAATTACTCAAGGGTTGGGTGAAAAATTCATCATCCATTAAATCTGAGCAATCAAAATCCTCAAGCACTCAGCACTCTTTCTACAATGCTGCTGCTACAACTACTACTACTACGGATTGTACATCCAGTGACGGGACTCCAAGTGCTGAGAGCAAAAGTGGCATTGATTTGTCTGAAGCATTTGAATCATTATTCGGGTTCGAGTCTTTTGAGTCTTCAAACTCGGATTTTTCTCAATCAACTTCTCCCGAGGCCAGTCTTTTGCAAGGTGAAAGTAAACCATACCACGGAGGGCAACTTCCAATCTCGATGATGGAAAATTGGTTGCTGGATGAAGGGGCCATTCAAGGAAAAGTTGATTTGACTAACTTCTCATTTGATGAAAATGAAGATTTATTTCAGTAGAATTAGTTCTCTTTAATTTTGGTTATCTGGAGAATTGATTTAAGTCCTACAAACTTATCTTGTTTGATCATTTCAGTTGTTAGGCCATTGACGTTGAAATTTTTTGTTGTTGAATTTTCAGTACTAATCTGGGCATACCGCATATGATATATTACAGACCGAGAGATCAAGTGAATGACATTCAGTGACTTTAACTCAACTGTGCAAATTGACTACTTTCAATTTTCGGCTAATTATATATGTTTAAGTTATACTTCCTCTTTTCATATTAAGTAACGTTTTAACTTTTGTTTTCCTTTTTATAATAAGTATCGTTTTAAATTAATTTAACAATTTTAGCCTTTAAAACATTTATTACTCTTAATATTGAAGAAAAATGAAAAGACATCTATTATTATTAAATAAGAAGAGAGAAAATGTCTTAATCATTTTTTACATGCGTTAATAAATGTGCGAATGCTTAAAAGGACACTTAATATGAAAAATGAGCAAAAAATGAAGGAGAAAATCAGCCACACGAACTATATATAATGCTAAAATAATAATTTCTTTTCTCTCACTGATGCTTCACAACTTAAAAGGCAGTTACTTAACGTGAATGATGATAGTTACACCAAACAGATGCTTAGATAGTTGGATCTTGGTGAAAAAATTTATCATTTACGAACTAATGTTTTTATTTTCCACAAAAAGCTTTTTTTTTTCCTTTGGAATTTGTTGGGAGTAAGAGAAACTCCTGAAAAGTAAAATTAAATGCGGCAGAAATTAGTTTGAGACGATACTCAAAATTGTATTTAACCAACTGGAAATGGATTGATCTTTCAGCTTAAAGAATAGAATCCGATCATCAACACAGCGAAACATAAAGGAGTTGTAGAAAATCTCTCAAAATTTTTTGTTTCATGCTTTGTTTCAATTTATAATTATATATATATATAATTAAATTCTATCAAAATGATTCATGAACTTTAAGAAATAAATAATGAATATAAGTTTTTTTATATTTATAAATTGTAACCAGGAATCTAATAGGGAGTAAAAAGTTGACTGACAAGTGAGAAGTACTACTATAATAATGAACTAATTTTACATTTTGGATTTGAGAGAGAGATTGAATTATTGTTTTGTTGATTTACTAGTGGTTGACAGGTTGTAGTAGTAAATTATTTGTCAGATAATTGTTGAAAAAATATATATGTATATGTGGGCAGCAATCACCTTGGAAAACTGCAGTTTAGCCTTAAATGCTATACATGTGAAGTGTTTGAATTATTGTGAAAGGAAAAAGCATTTTGATACTTGGATGCACAACAAAGCAATCTTTTCAATTTTTATAAAAGTGGGGATAAAAACCATACGATTTGCATGAATCTTGGCCAATTGTTTGTGGCTCATCTTCAGTCTTAATTCTTCTCCCAAAAATCGAATAAAATCTTTCTAAAATTAATAAAGGTGCGGTTCGTATTATATTCGACCTTTGAGATTTGTGGATGTTTTTCTCAACTTAAAAGTCTAAATCACTGTTTTTATAAAATAAAAATTACACGAGTCCATTTTTAGGGATACTTAAGTCCTTCTCTTATGTCTAATTCAATACTGATATTATCATAAAGATTTGATATATCTGCTTTAAAGAATAAGAAGACAGACACGTACATGTCAAGAGAAAGTGAAAGAATGAGTAAACACGCCAACTCTTGATTAGAGTCACAAATTTAAGGAAGGGAATAGGGATGTAGTTGATTCTTTGGTGTTGGATATTAGGGTTCGAACCATTATCTCGCCGATAGTGGTATCAGTCCATCTAATATATGAGCTCGCCTACAGTGGTATTAGTAAGCACTAAATGTTAGTAAAGATCCCGACAAAATAGTCCCAAGTACAGCCTCTACGAGATTTGTAACAGCGTAGAATTGTTTTAATAAATTAGGTTGGTAAAAAACAAAGGGATGTACACTAATTGACTATAACTAATTTTAAAAAAATAATTTTTTTTAAATTATATGATGTGTTGATTCACGGAAGATCACATGGACAGGACCCTACAAACAGCCCAACCATAAAGGGGCTGGAACTCCATGGCATAGAGAGCTTAGGCAATTACAACAGACAAGCAAAGAAGACAGCGGCATGTGCAAGTTTTGAAACCAAAGGCCTTGCTTGTTAGTTAACCACCATCAACCTTCTCCTCCTCCCTCCTCCTCCTGCTGTCATAAGTGTGAGGCATGTGCACCATTTACGTTTCCTACTGTTTAGTATTCATCAAACGCAATTCCATCGCAATCTCTGCCTTCCTTACATTTCTCATTCTGCTCTCTACTTCTTCTTTGACATTTCTTCTTTTTTTTTGGTCATTAAACCACTGTCTAGACATAAGTCATTTCCATTAACTTTTTCTTTTTAGTCTCTTTATAAATAAAGAGAACGTCTAATCTGAAATTAAATAGAAAGTTGTTGAGAATTCTATAACTTTGCATTCCTTGTGAAATAACTCTTGGTTGTATCATGAATTCATCCGCATAAAGGACCACCTTGAGCTTTTGGATTGAATCTTCTCCCAAAAGCGATTGGATTAAAGCCCACGAACGATGTTCTTGTTTCTTAGGCCTTTTAGTTTGCAATACCGTTTTTTAGTTTTTATCGGCATACCACCGGCCCTCAAACTACGTAGCCCATTATATCATTTATGAATCTCATCAAGTTCGGCCTAATTAAATCAGGTGCTAAATCCAAGCCTCCAAGGTGGACAGATAGATATAGTCTCTTGGGCTAGAGTCCTATTCGACATTTATCGCGTCGTAGATTTATCATTTATGGCCGAAAAAATGAACAAAAGACTTTTTTTTTTTTTTTTTTTATGGGGTAAATGAAAAGCCCAAATATGATATTTGGAGTGATCTTTATTTTCTGATGAGGTAAAACTTCTTGTGTTTTTAGTTAGATCCAATAGTTCTTACATTTTCTGTTTGGCTTTTTATTTCAATATACACGTCACTTGTATTATGCTTTAAGATTCGGTAATCACTTGATAGTGTTTTAGTTAAATATATGAATATTCATAGATTAAACATACAATGATATCGAAGAATGAAAAAGAATATACAAAGTGATATTTACGAAAATTAATCATTTAAATGTAAAAATCAAGATCTGATTCTCCTAAATTTCTCAATTTTTTGTGCACTAATTAACTCTTCGAATGTATATTTGATTTTATCAAAGAAAAAAAGGTACTATATATGAAATAATATGAGATTAATTTGAATTAGAATTGAGTCCTCAATAATTATGAGTTGCATAGGATTATGATGTGTGAAAGGTACTCAAGGTCCACATCGAGTGTATATATTTATAGAAATTAAGGAAGTGATAAAAATGATCCATACTGTGAATGCACGATATGGTGATTAAGAAAAGTGTACTAGTGAAGTAGCATCAATCAACACCAACTTTCCACAACTAAGTAAACATGTCCTTGTTTAGTTCCATATTTAAGACCATGATTATTGCCTTGTCACAGTGATTTGTTACGTCAAAAATTTTATCACTAAACCAAAAGAAGAAAAAGCTGTTTAGAAACTTAAGATGCTCTATTAATGGTCCCAAAAGGGTTGGGACGACGGTAAAATCTAAATATATTATTGAATGGGTTGGGTTGGAATTGAATGGTTGATCATTGATGGGGTTGGGTTGTTGAGAAGCAAAATTGACTGACCACCTGCTTTGCCTGTCTTAATCAACATTAGTCCACTAATATAAAGTGGTAATCAAACCAGTACTAATGCCTCCCACTGTTTATATACCTTTTGATTTGTGGGCCTTTTGCGTCAGTTTTTTTCTCCTCGGATGGACTATGTAGTTAAATTTCATTTCATTTGATAATTTTGATTTTTGATTAGCAGAATACGCCAGCATATACTCAAAAAAGGTGTAAATTCCGGACACCCGCTAGCCCTGCCCTGGGACTACAGGTAAATCGCGGGATGTGCCCTAACTGGCAGCCCACGCTAGACGGAGTCGAACCCGCGTGAAAGTCAATTTCTCCACACCTTATCTCTTTGCCACTTACCAGCTAGGCTATACCCGGGGCACGCCAGTATATACTCTGTTGCATTGCATGTATCACTATCTGTTACATGCTTTATAAATAAAAAGACATCACGTTTGTAATTAATTTTCTTTTAATAAATGGATACGTGCTACGTTATTAAAGCACTGAACAGACATTGATACAAGATCTGCAATTAATTAGAAGATCCGCTGAGTCATAATTGAGCTATGGAATTCATTCATGCACTAACCCAAACTGAAGCTTGCAAGCATAATTAAACTTCTGGTTATTCAATTGGCAATGTGGGCATGCATGGACTTCATGGAACACGAAGCCATGCAAACTAGTCTAGTAGTATTACAAAATTCAGTACAGCATAAAGGTTCTTTACGTTTCTTCCTTTAACTAGCAGAATTCACTTTAATTTTTTGCTTCTTAATGATTCAAGTTAGTTAACCATAAGGAGTTAGTTCCTCGACCTCCTAATCTAATGTTCGAAACTTGGGGATGATGATATGATCAGAGTGTGCATGTTAAAGAAATTTAACAAGAAATGATTGCAGGAAAGTATTTTGATTAACCCTCTTCTCAACCTTTACATGCATCTCAATGATGTTAGTTCTCTATATATAACCACTGTTACATTTTTTTTATATATATATGGATGAATAATAAATTAAGGTAAGAACAATACAACTTCATAAACAAAGTACCTACATCTGAAAATATATTATAATTTAAAACCATTAATTGTGTACATTAAGTCATCATGAAGATCTTTTAATTACTTTACCGGTTAAAGAATGGCGTGGCATATATTATTCCCTTCTAATTAAGCCTAGGAGATTTGTAACTGAATTTTGTAATAGTGAACCAACCAACAGGCCACAACTGTATGTTTCTTGATGAAGTTAATTGTCTGATTAATAGAGAATCTTTGGGTACATTAAGTCATCATAGATAGTATGAATCAAAACTCGTGAAATTAATTAACAGTTGTGAAAGCAAAGAATATATAAATTCTAGGGGACCGCTGCAATCAGGTAAATGGATCGATGGAGTGCACGTTTTGTTTTTGTTTTTCTTTTTTTTTTTTTTTGTCGTACCCCGCTAGGCCATAAACCCACCCACCCTCCCCAGCCAGCCCAACCAAAACAAAATAAACATAAAAAGAAGAAGTACCAATAACATAAAAAGAGAAATACTTTTTTTATTTAATTTTTTATTTTTGGTGGTGAATCCAAGAATATATTTTTCTTGTTGCTTATTCGATGAGGTGGGATTGGAAATCCAAACAGATCTATTGAGGCTTGAGCAGCCACTATATTTCATACATGATGATCATATATGTATATATACAATTGGAGCAAGCTCCACCGTCAATTAATGCATGAGTACTCTATGCCTAAAATGTGTTTGCTTGCTTTTGGTAGATTTAGGAGTTTGGCTGTGAAAAAAGAAAAACCAAAATGCTACCTTAACTCGTGGGTTGATCATCATGCTAGCTTTGAAAACGTATGTACCCAATTTCTAAAATTCATCCCTTCCACCAGAAAGATGCGTTTCAGAGGCAGTGTTTTTTAAGGGCCACAAGAATATTTGGTTAAAAGAGACTTAAATTACCTGTTCATTTTTTATTCTATAACAAACCAATCAGTAGGGTGCAAAAAAAACTTATAGTACTTAACGATTTTAGCGTTTTGCATTATGACTTCGCGAAATATTCAATGCATCACCGTATACAATACTTTTAATAATCTTTAACTTTTGGTAAGTTTCTTGGTAAAAATTAATATGATTATTAGCTCCACTAGTAACTTTTTAAGTCAATTATCATTAGAACAAAAGTCTCTAAATAAAAGATAAAGAGGTCAGTTTACTGTCTGTAGTATAAATATTGCCCACTAGGGTTAGGGTTTCATTTACAACTTCTCTCTGAGCTGAGCTGAGCTACTATTAGATTCAAGATTCATAAAGGTGGTTGTTCTTGTTCATCAAGAAAGAAAGAAAAAGGAAGAGATGAAGAAGCGCCAAGTGGTCTTAAAAAGAGATGATTCTTCTCGAAACTCTACAAATTCATCCTATACAATTAGGAATGTTAGATTTGGAGAGTGCCAGAAGAATCACGCTGCAGGTGTTGGAGGATATGCTGTGGATGGGTGCAGGGAGTTCATGGCTTCCGGTGAGGAGGGTTCAAATGCTGCACTCACTTGTGCTGCCTGTGGCTGTCACAGAAACTTCCACAGGAGGGAAATGGAAACAGAGGTAGTCTGCGAATGTTCTTCCCCTACTTCGCATCAAACTTGAGAGGACGTATGATTTAATAATATCTTTTCAAATAATTAAAAGTTTTTTGTTTGTTTTATGCTAGCTAGCTTGGCTGCACTGTGTGTATGTGTGCGCGCGTGTTGACCGAAGCTTAAGAAAAAAAAAAACCCATGAGTGCTTTCGTGTTGTGTTTCAATATGAGTTGCTAAGATTTGTCGTATTGGCGTCCATGATTTATTTACAAGAGTAAAATGGATGATAACCACGCATTATGGAGATATCCTTGTTTCAGAGAGATGACATGATAATATAAATGTCTTGTTGTATGTTTCTTCTGTTTGGCCTTGAAATTTCAGCCAGAATCGATCCCCATGATTTAAAATCTGGGGTTTCGTTAGTAATAATTTTGATTATAACAAATTTGGGTCTGTGATCATTCTTCCATGTAAATAAACGTTTTAATTTACTCCTTATGCGACAGTTTCTTGAGTTACTTAACCCACCGTTTAAACAAAATCAATCCCATTAAGCATTTGAAGTGAAACAACAAAGCCATGGAGCCCATTTCCACCACGAGATTTGTAAATATGACAAACTAATTACCACTTTTTCCTGGGTTTGGCATCTTTTTCTTGAATTATCGGCCATATTCTCAGATGGAAGCCACTGCATTAATCATAACTAGAGTTGGATCTTTCTGAAGTTAGCCAACGCCACATTGCCGTGGTATGGCTATTTGGCAAGTACACAATCATATTGGCAGTTAGGGTAAACCTGTTCCTGATAATGTGTTGGTGAGTAGTTTAAATTTTCAGGCCATAAAAGTGACTGATGAATGCTGTGCTGAGCTATCGATTTCTTTTATTATTTGATAAATTCTAAAACGCACAGTCAGATGTTTCTCTACTACTTGTATATATCCATGGATAAATGCAAATTTAATGAAACTTCCAATAACTCGTGGGTTGTTCTGCAAATGAATGTCGATCGGGTCTTACAAATATGTGCATCTGGATTATTGGATAGCGCCAAACGCAAAAATATAGGCATGAACAAACTAAGAAGAGCTTAAGAATAGCCACGTTCATGCTCTTCCAAAACCATGCTTGATATATGCCATGTGATGTGGAGGAACATAAAGTGCTCAAGTTAGGTAATTGGGTATGGAGGGAGCAAGAGATTTGGTATACGTTAAATTTAAATGATCAGGTGGATGTCAAATCTTCAATGTCGCCATTGCATGTTTAATTTGGAGCACTACTACTAGTCTACTACTACTCTCTATATCGGAGGGAGAGAATGACATTTCAGAGCAAAAACACGAAGCAATCACAGTGCTTGTGCATGGATCGATCAAATGCATAGAATTAATCAGAATAAACTTTTTGTTGTTTATCCGAATCCAAACATGAAACACCACCAGTGGATTTATACTTTCTGCTGCTGTTTATATCTACGTTGTGGAGAACCCGACTCCACTACCATCAGTTCAATCTTCATTCGGGAAGGAGATAAAAGGATTAATGTATTACTGGGATACGGTTATGGACTGATATAACTTCATTTCATGTGTTAGTCATTCACCTGCCAACATAATGTTATCTTTCTTCTCAGTTCTATAAAGGGATTATTGACATATAATAATACTGGTGCACATTAATTGCAATGCAAAGAATTTAACAAAAGAACATCTCGTCCAGACATGAATTTGATCTGTAAGAGCCTGAAAGGGGATCAGTGTTCCAACCGCTACAAGCACTGAAAATATTCTCGATTGCTGTTGGCAACAGGGAGTTTTGTCAAATTAAGGGAAATAGGAGATCAAAAGAAATGCTTGTCAAGAATTGGATCTCAATTTCCGGCACTGTCGTCGTTTTGGTTTAACAACGGTGGATGGAGAATCCTAACGAATTCCTTTTGCTCACATGCTTTGCTCCATACTTCACAGCGTCTCAATAGATAGATAAAACAAAGTTTCTATAAATACAACTTGACAAATGAAAGTTTTGCTATTTAATCTGAAATTGTGTTCCTACATTTTCGTTACAGTTGAAAGATGAATCTATCTCACTTGTATTAATTAATAGATTAGATGATAATAATTATAGTACAATAACTTGGATTTCAAAAGCTGGCCAGTGAAATTAGACAACTGGATTCTATCTAATATTATCCTGTTTTATTGTATTTAATGTTCAGTTTTACTAAAATTAAGGACTAAAATTATAAATATCACTAAAATCACTTTACAATTATTAGAATCTAATCAATAGTTAAGTGAACCTACGACAAAGTTTTAATATAAGACAGTATAATTTTGGAAAGAATATCACATATGGTGAAATTAATTTTTGTGGATATGATAAATGGTATTAATATTTTGATTTGTTAAACATGATCAACGAATGAGATAAATGGAAAAGCTAAATCCACCTCTTTATCAATAATCAACTTACCTTAGGATACAAACAAAGTCGATCCAAGTGTAATTTAAAGAATTATTTAAAAAGGATAATAACCAGGCCTAAGAGAAATTGTACTCGGTTTCACATTTCAATCGTAAATGCGGACTGTGGGTATCCCTAGGCCCAAACTCTCGACGCCTGTTTACTTTCTTAAAGGGTTTTCATTTTAGTTGCTTCCCTTCAAGCTTCATTGATCTCTTTAAACTATGTAATTTGCTTCCAGAGCCCATCTATTCTGGATTGCCCCAATCTAGAATTCTTTGCCAACTTAAACTAATATTCGAAGGCAATCCAGTTATCAATAATAATAGTACGAATTCCCATGGAAACGAGTTGATCAATACAGAAAGGGGGAAGTAAAAAGTAATATAATGGTCTTCAAAATCCTCATCAAACTTTGGAAATTGTATTTAGAAATTAGAACTGTCCTTCTCTGTTTCGCATGGATGTAAATTTATATAATACAGCTCAAAATAATGCAAGAAACGGAGATGCAAATTGATTTGGAAAAATTTTAGAGGTTGTGCACACAAAAAAAAAAATAAAAAATTGTTTTATAACACGTGAATCATGTTGGAGCTAATTATATAGTCCTTTAGGACAATATGGAGTGGAACAGTTTGATAATGATCACGTGAATGCTATACTATAAATGAAACCTTTTACCAAATTTTTGTATAAATGCTCTATGTTGTAGTGGCAAGTCGAATCTATCATTCCATCACAATCCCCACATGGAATGACACCACAACTTTAAAGTCCCATTCAATTGTACATAGGATATATCATATAGGTATAGTTGTCACCCAAACAAATAAATAAATAATAATAATAAGAGGAAAAATGTTAATTGTTTACAGGGTATTGTTGCCACAATAACAATAATAATAAAGGATATATGGATATTGTTGCCACCATATGACTTGCGCCTTACAATGATGTTACTCTACCGCTGAGTTAAAATGTTGATTCGATGAATTCCTGAATGGATCACTAGGTGAATAAAATGTTTATATATATATCTATTTTTATATGTATATATTATATACATTAAGTATATATACATAAATACATGCAGTACACTTATAGTAATTGATGGCTCATTCTCGAATAATAATAAAATATAAAATGAATTTACCTAGCAACTCTAGGGTAAAAACGTCAATAGTTTACGTTTATACAAGGTATTGGTGCCACATAAAAAATGATTGTTTTTAATGTATTAGAGCTGCAAAGAAATTAAGAAAAAAAAAAAAGAAAAAAGGTAAAAATTTGTAAACGCTAGAATTGTTTTTAACGTATTAGAGCAGAGGTAAGGTAAAAGATCGCTAGAGGAAGGGGTCGAACCTTCGACCTTACGGTTAACAGCCGTACGCTCTAACCGACTGAGCTACTCCAGCATATCATTGTTATCAATTACCGTTGTAAATATCTTTCACATTTTCTGAGCACTTGCCTCGTGTGTTCCAAAAGAACTCACACTACCATGATTATGTAAAGCTTCCAAATATATTTTTTGTTGTCCTTAACCAATCTAGAAGCAAGTTCAGTCTTAAAAATCTGTATAGCAATTTTTGAAAGCAAAGAAAAATAGGTTTTTCGTAATTCACATATTTAAGATTCGGAAGGAAAATTATTGGAAACCCAATGAAGTAAACAACTGAGTAAAAAAATCCTTGAATTCAGACCGTAATTAATACGACGTCGTTTGGATACATAGTATAAAAGGTCTCCAAACATGAAAGTCATATTGGCAGTTAATCATATCCGGCAGACAACACATGGCCAACTACGAGAATACATGTATCATCATCATCATTAGCTATTTTAGTTCCCTATTTTGGTTAGACAAACAAAACTTCTTTCATCGTTTTAACACATGCCGAGTTTTATTTTAATGTTTGATTGGAAATATTTCCATGTAATTTGCACTTCTTCATGTGCGATCGAAAAAAACGTTGAGAATTATTTGTTGTTGGAATTTGCATTAACCCGTTAATATTAATTTGTTAGGGCACTGTTAAAAGCATCCCAACTCCCAAGTGCATGCATTCTCCTATAAGTATGTTTTTAGAGAGTTGTAGCTTCCCAGATCCCATAATCTTGAATTGTTCGGTGTCAGTGGACCACTTTTGCTTGGATTAGGTCAATGTAAATAAATAATAACCATCTTCTCCTATTTTCACTCCCACGATATTTTGTAGTGAATTTAGTGAAATCGATGATAAGTACACTGACTGAAAATATCTAAAAAGTTTCTTAATTGAACAATTCTAATTCTGATAATGATATGGATTTTGATATTTTGTATCACTCTATTTATCATACTTTATAAATTTAGATAAAATTAAAAGAATATCTAATAATTAGTTAATTATAAAAATAAATAATTATGTACATATCAAAATTTTATAAAATAATACAAAAGTGATACAAAAGAACTATTAGTGCATTGCTCATTTGCGGTCTAAAAAATTCTTTTAAATTCTTATAGAGGGGATGACGAGTAGAGCACAGGGGCAGGATTCGGGTAGAATGGATCCAATGCATGTAATGGAACCAAACCCGTAGCTAGATAGAAAGAGGCGTAATAAAAGTGGGTACATTCTTTCTAAGACGAAAAGGAAATTGAATTAACGAGAGGGAGGTATGTGCCTAGTGTCTCACTCAAAGAGCAAAAGATGAACATATTGCAAAGGGGACCGCCTGGAGTGGAGGGGTGTAGTAATAAAGTGCAGTTCTTTTTAAGCAGTGATGGGGTACTGTGGTCCTCTTTAAAGTAAGCAACTTCCTCGCTTCCTGCTTTCCAATTTCCATCTTTGGATTTTTATTTCATTTCTTAGCATACCATACGACAACTACTACTACTACTACTTCTTTCCTTCCTCTTCTTATTTCTTTTGGGGATGATTCGTGATGTTACCACGCCCTGCCTAAGTTTAAATTCATATTCAAGTTTAGACCTTTTTCAAAATCCCAAAAGTTAAAAATGTAATAAGTTACACCTTTCCAAAATTTAAATTGAATAAAGATATGCAGAGTGAAAACACAAATTGAATCGAATGAACCAATTGGTGATAAACATGTACTCCTTCTTATTGTATTTAAGTGTAATTTTACATTTGTCAATGCAAAAAAAAAAATTGAAAGGTCCAATTTTATCCTTCAATCATAATTGTATTATCCCTAACGTTAATGGTTGTTATTTATTTTCCAATAAAAAAATAGGTTAAATCAGAAAATATATTTGTTTCCTTAATTAGTGTGCATGGAATCAATACGTCATTTAAAAAAGATTAGAGGGAGTATTAATTAATAGAACCAATTACTTTCACCAATTATTCCTCTTTATCCACGTTATTTCCTTAGCGTTTTCACTCCATCTATCATTCCCTTGGTGTTTTCACTGTATCTATCATTAATCATTTAAATTATAATTACCTGCCTTCCCGCTATAAGTATAACGAAAGACTCTTTAGTTGAAAGTTTTTTTACCAAATTGACTAATTTTGGAAGGACTAGGCCAAATACTTTCAATGTTTGTGACACAAATAATAATACAGTGGCATTAATCGGACCGTATTTTCATAATGTTGAGAGAATACTATTAGCATTAATAGAGACACTCAAAGAGAATCCAAACACGATTTTTATGGTTAGTATGATTAGGGCCATTTTCCTTTCATCCTTTAAACCTTTATGTCATTAAGTTTGGTCCGCCCAATTCTCAAATCGTTATCACTTTGTCACAACTCGCTTCCAAATTATGATTCTGTCCACCAAACACAACTTTTCTTTTCCTCTTAGAATTGCAGCCCATCAACATAAAAATGATCCAATGGCCAGCAGATTAATTCACTAATAACATAATGGAAGGAAACGTAACACCTGGAAGCTGGAGCCACCTACGCTATGGTGGAGCCTGCAGGTGCAGCTGTGGTGGGCTGATATTAAATATGGCATATATATTGAAGTGAAGTTCATTCTTTCGTAGCTGTTAATTAGGTAAAAAAAAAAATGAAAAAACAGATTATGATTATTATCTCCACCTGATATAGTTTTCATCAAGCTTTCCATGTGAAATCCATACGCTAAATGAATGCCTGAGAGGACTTGGGACCGCCAAGAAATTTTGATAGTGATAGATGTTCTCAGCCCGCAGAGGGGGTTGGGGAGTATAATCTCCCCAAATTTTATTAAAAAAAAAACAATTATTTTGATTTAACAAGAGAACCGATCAATGTTTATTAAGCAAGTTGTTGGAGAGTTGAGAAACTTGGGCAGAAGAAGGGAAGGTGGGGGGGGGGGGGGGGGGGGGTGTGTTTGCACTGCACGCCCCTCGAGAAAACAAGATTAATGACTTCACCAATGATCAAAACCCCAAACCACCCGCAGCGGTTGATAGATAGACAAGACAACATGCCATCGTCATCTACATAATACTAATAATAAAAAATATTTGCTTCCCTTAAAAGGAAAGAAATCAATAAATAATTGTCAAACAAAGGTTAGATTGTCTTTGTTAGCAAACATAATCTCAAACTAATCCATCGTGCTTTATTCTAAATCTAGTCCAACCAACATTCCAAAAATACTTAAACAAAATTGTCCATAACACATCATGCAAAAAAGGTTTACTTTAAGCAACATCCTAAACTTAGTGGAGTAGTAGTACTTAAGGTGAAGTTTAAGGTTTACTATATTTATAAATAGATTGTTAGAATTAACAATTATAAAGCGGATTCTGTCCACTATGCTTAGATTTGTCGGAACTGGGAACCGCCGATTTTCTAACCCATAAAATAAATCCTTTTTTATCCACACTTATTATCCACCAGAAAAACTGAATTCAGCATAGATATATATAAAGATAAGAAGAAACGAAAACGGAGCCCATATTAAAAGGCCTAAAGTATCTATCATTCATGGGAAAATGTATTAAATCAGTAAATAAAAACAGGGGGTGTAATTAATAATACAAACCCAGCCAGCCAGTATTAACAAAGTTCAATAGAATATAAGTAACAAGGAAAAATTAATAAACTGCCCCAGATTACAACAAACTACTTTCTGCTACTTAAAATAGAACAAGAGTCAACAAAACGCCTGTTCTATTCTCTGTTGCACTATCCTTAATCAAATCTCTCATTAGTCCATGCAAAGATAATAGCATTAAGAAAGGGCTGGTTATGGTAGTTCATTCTAACCATTATTGACAACCACCAAATTTACTGGTTTCACCTACTCCTCTCTTCCACAGATTTGCAAGAACAAAGAATATCCAAGATCAAAAAGTACCATGGTCATGGAAGTTATGAACATTAATGAATTGTTAGTGCATGAAAGGAAAACATATTACCATTTTGCAATCCAAAATTGCATCCTGATTAATTAATTAAACTAACTAATAAGAATGGGAAGAATGAGAAAAAGAAAACAAACTAATTTGCCATTGAACAATATCCCTCCACTTTTATCCTTGATGGATCACTAATCATTCATTGGCTAATTAAGAACAGAGATTTAAATAGGAAGAAAAAAAAAAAAAACTAATAAAGCAGTAACTAACAGTACCACTCTTTCTCTCTCTCTCTCACTATCTAAAAACTTATTCATCCCTCGTCCATCACCAAAAGATCAAGAAGAAGAGGACGATCCGTTAGCGGCCACAACAACACTATCACTATTGTGAATTTGATGACTTAAGTCGTTACTGTGGATCCCGTTTTTGGAGTCATTGTTGGTTTCATGATTATGGTGGTAGTGGATAGTAAATTCAATACCGTTACCGTTGTCCGTTGTTGCGTCAGCCGCGGGGATGGTGCTGGTGGGTGTGCCGTTCGTATTGTTAGCTTGATCCCTCTTGCCAAAGTTATTCTTGTTGTTGTGCATCCACACTTTAAGCACGCTTTTATCCACCCCTATTTCATTGCAGAACTCTCCAATCAACTCTTCATCCCTCTTCTGTATCTTCCACCCTACCTTCTCTGCAAACTCCAGCATTCTTTCCTTCTGACTTTGAGTGAATTTCGTCCTGAATCTCTTCCGGCCATTTGGGTTGGAGGCAATACCAGCTCCGGTGTTGGCTGTGGGAGTTATAGGTATGTTGCTCTCTGCCGGAGGGCCGGATAAGCCTGCACTGAGCGCTAGCAACATGTGGGGAGCTGAAGGGTAGTAGGAGGAGGAGATCGGAGGCGGAGATGGAGAACTGGGGCTGCTGTGGCCACCACTGCTACGTTGAGCTGGTGGGGCAGCTGGAGGAGGAGGATGGTGGCGGTGGTGAGGTTGGTACTCTAGAGCTGCGGTTGTGTTAGGGGGTGGAATTGGATCTTCCGGCTCCCGACGGTGGAAATTGCGGTGGCATCCACAGGCAGCGCATTTCAGAGATGTCGGGTCGGTTGGGTTGGCAGTGGGGGAGGGCATGAACTCCCCGCAGCCGTCGACGGCGTGGCCACCTAAACTAGCAGCGTGGTTCTTGAGACATTCCTTGTAAGTGACCACCGCAGGGTAGTGGTGGTGGTGGTTGCCGAAGCCATGGTGGTAGTGGTGCTGGAGAGGCTGGTGGCGCTTGAGAACACCGTTGGAGAAATTAGAAGTCTTGGCAGGTTGGATCCGAGTAGGAGTTTCATTTTCTGCTTCTGGGGTTTTGACAGTTGCAGTGATGGTCGTTGTATTGGTGGTTATGTCCATGGCTGAAACATGTAGAAGAAGTAGTAGTGGTAGCTGGAGTTTGTGCGTAAATTCTGATTTTGTTAATTTTTTTTTATAAATAATTTGTAGCTTGGTTGGTCTTATTTAAGAGTTGATGATTAAAGTTAGAGTTAGGGTTAGGGTTTTGAAGAAGAAAGGATAAAGTTTATCATCATCCATGAAGAAGAGGGAAAAAGGAGGGAGAAGGTGGGGAGCATAGCAATTAGCAAATAGTAGTAAGGAGTGGGTTTGTTTAGGAAGAGAAAGAGAAAAGCTTGAAGGTTTTAGTTATGGGTTGATGATGGAATTGATGATGATGATGATGCTGTTGTTGGATGAGTAGTGATGACTGTAGATAATAAAAATCTTGGTTTTGTGGTCGTCCTTCTTAACCACTTGTTTTTTTAACCCGAGTTCTATTTTCTAATCTCTGGTTAACTTTCTCATTTGCAACTAGCCTTACTACACTACACCTTCTGTGTGTCTGTGTGTGACTGTGTGTGACCGGTGCTATTGGTTTTAATCAATGCTCCTCTGCCATCATGTCATCTGTGTAATAAATACTCTTATCCCCTATTTCACCTTCTGTAATCGCTGATCTCAGTAAATGATCATTGCTTCTTTTCTTTCTCAACCCAAATTTTAAAAAAAAAATAAATTACTATTTGTATCTTTGTTAATTACTAATGAACTAAAATAAAGTATTTATTGAAGTTCATGCTCCTAATTGTTGACTTGTTTGGTTTAATTGTGAAGGTTAAACAAATTGTAATAATGTAGAGAGAGAAAAGATTAGTAGTGTGATACGCGACACTACTATTTTGCTTTCTTTAATAATGTTAAAAAGCTTATTAGTTTTTGTTTAAGGCTTCGCTTAACTTTGGTAAGTACAGGCACTTTTAGTTCATGCAATTATGGCTCTCAACTTTTGTCATGGAAGTATAACTCTCTTTAACTTTTTTTTTTTTTCATTTTAATGAAATATTTGGATGGGTTTGATATACCAATTAAGTGTGAATTATGTAATTAATTAGGAACTAACCACATCTCTAGATGGAATTTTATCATCCAAAACAAATACGGTAAACAATAAAGTATGCAACTAAATAATAAAAAAACTAGTGTTAACTCAATAATCTACAGTTAATCAACAATTAAGATATTTTAGAAATATAACAGTTTAAACATTATATTTATTTATAGAGTGAAAATCCCCTCTCCCCTTCCTCATAAAAAAAAAAATCTCAAAAACAATATCATCGAATGACCAAAATAGTGGAGGAAAATTAATTAGAGGTTAAAGTAACATATATGTGACACAAAGCAAGGCGTGGATGTTAATTTCAAGCATGCACTACGCACAAATTAACTAAGAAGCACACTGCGTTAGTTGTTGATGGTAGTATTAATTTGGTTTTAATTTTTGAAATTTCCATTTCATTGGTTTTTTATTCTTTTCCGGTGACTTTTTTTTCTGGTAAGAGGTAGACTGAAACAATTGCTGCAGGTCTGCTGCATTTACTGCACCCTCTTAGTTTGTCAAAGTTGGAAGCAAGTAAAAATTGCAGAACCCTTTAAACACTCAATCTCACTTTTGGAGCCATTGCTCTGCCTCTCCCTCTGTCCCCACTCCATGTTTTGGTACTATGATTTCACTCTGCCCAGCACGAATGACCTTCTCCTTCAATCTTCAAACAGAGAGAACATTGAAATCGGGTTTGGAAATTCTTCGTCATTTGTTATATCATTCTTAACAATCTTTATCATTTTGACATTTGACATTTTATAAATCAAAAAAATAAATTATACAAAAATGATACAAAATATTCATTGCCTCTACCATTCATTTCTAGCTTAAACTAACTTGTATATTAATATTCTCAAAAAACAGAGAGAGAAAAAATCCTAATTAAACGCTTCAAGTAAGATTTGAAAAAGTGCAGGGCAATATTATAATCTTTTCGCATGCAAGTCCAGCATTTGTCAAAGTCCGCACACACACAGTCGTTATTACCCGAATTTTAAAGGGCTGAAAGAATTTTGAGACGTTGAACGTTTTGTGACTTTGTCCGGTTACGAAATTAAGGATGAAGAAAAGAACGACGTCGTTATTAATAAACAGCTTAAAATATTGAAATTGCTGTAATGCATTAAGAAATCCACTTGTACCTTTGTGTACGTAATGTTTTTTGGAGTTTAGTGCATGAAAATTGAGTAGTTAGCCATTAAATAAACACACAATTAACGCTCGCAAAGCGTCGTGAAATCCAGCCACGTATATGATAGTGAGCACATGCGCTGACACGTGGGCCTTGTTACTTTTTCATCTTGCACCTGCCACGTACGTTTATCTTCGCTTATTTTAATGGTATTAATAGATTACAGTTGCTCTTTAGTGGAGTAGTCTTTAGCATGCACAAATAACAAGTACTGGCGTATTAAACCACCTTAACAAAGAAACTAATCCGCAAAGGAAATCTTTTAAAAAAGAAAAAGATAAAAAAATTTGTTAAACCGATTCATATAAGACGCATTTACATACATGAGATGATTAATTAATAATAGTTGATATCGCAATTCTATTTTTCTATCATTATAATTGCACGAGAGAAGTCAAATTACTTGTTGTTATTTCATATATCAACCTATTTCAAAATTGTTTGTTCTCAAAGAAAAATATAGTTTATTGCAGGATCAATTATATACAAGCTAACAACAAACCTCTAATTGCATCAACCATGAAGTTTTTGGAAAAAATGAAAATGGCACTGCTGACATAAAATAATTCAAGTTAAAAATTTATATTGCAAGTTTATTAAAAAGTACATTAATTAAACATAAGAACTTGAGAATAAAAATCTATTTTATGATCGCCTTTATTACGTAAATCTAATACACGTGTAACAATTCTAACGCCTATTAACAATTTTCATGGTAGTTACGTGTAATATTGTCAAATATAAGGATAATGGATCCTTAATTATCATTAAATGTCGAATTCTGGGAAAGAAAAAAAAAATAACTAAATTACTTCCATTTAGTTCTAAATTCTTATATTTGCTCCCGCTATAATCGAATATGTTCCGGGCCAATTTGAAGACGAAGAAGAATAAAAAGTTAAAATAAACAAAAATATATTAAAAGCGTAATATACATGGTTATGAAATTCCAGTTTGCAAATGCTTGTTTGCGAGTTAATAAACTTTAAACCAATTGACAAAAGCAATAAATAGAGTGGTCCAACAGTTCAATAAATAAAATGCCATTCCGACGAGGATGGGAATTAATGAATTTAAACGATATGTTAAAAATGAAACTTAATTCAAAATTTTAGTTATATTTACAAAGTTCAAATATATACCAATAGCGTGGTCTCTACCTTAGGGGTGTAAAACGAGCGAGCTGCTCACGAGGAGTTCGGTCAACTACTCGACTCGAGCTCGAGCTCGCGCTCAGATTTCAAAGTATCGAGTAGCTCGCGAGCTACTCGATTACATATATAATTTTTTAAAATTTTTTATATATTTTTTTAGTCCCTAACATTTAATAAATTATATTTTAAGCAACTTATATTTATATTTTATACATTAATTTTATACTAAATTATCATTTTACCTTACTAAATTTAAAAAATTACAATTATATATCCTACAATTTAAAAAAATTAAAAATTTTAAAAAAATAAAAAAATTGAGCTCGAGCTTGAGCTCGAGCTAAAAAAATGGCTACTCGATTGAGCTCGAGTACCACCATTAAAGAGATTGAGTAGCTCGATTATGGAGGTACTCGAGCTAGACTCGTCTTGTTTACATGCGTAGTCTACCTGTTGGAAAATTTTATCAATAAAACCACATTAATGACTCTAAAATTCAAAATCCCAAAATGAATTAATCTTTGAAAACTTTAAGTTAAAGCATTGTTAGGTACCAATTCAAATTCCTGATACTATATTGCCATGTCATAAAGCTCATCACTTAATTCAAAATTATTAGTTATGAGTTAAGTGCCACAATGATTTTATTAATTAATAATTTATATAAAAAAAATTTGATGCGAGAATATTGTTATTTCCCACATCATTAGTAATGAATAAGTTAAAAAAGGAATGTTTTGCTCAACCTTTTGACCCAAGCTATGTATATGCATTTGAATGGATTAATGCTGTTTCTAATATTGGAATCATTTATACTGTTAGGATTATGCTTTAGTTTAACAATGTTTTTGCCCTTGATAGCAATACTTAAATTAGTTATAAAAGGCATAATCGGTTGGCTGGATGCAGTTGGATCGTATTATTATTCATTTAGTCTAACGGTCTAACCCCATATTTAGCTAGAAGATAGAGTCAAAGTCATCCAATTTGATCCACTAATTCTAATTCCCCTCGGCCATCCTGACACATCCCTAATACGGAGGGTAAGGGTGAGATGTCATGAAATGTCTTAATTACCATAACATTAATTTCGTATTCTAACAACATATTTTCTTCCCTTTCACATGGTACTATTATATTTAATTACAATCTGGAGGAGGGTAAATCTTAGGACTCCTCACACACGACTATATTAATCTTAGCAATGATGGTTAGAGAGTTAACATTTCAACTAAGACTACAAAATTTATAGTTTGAAGGAAAATAATGTATTATAAGAGAGCAAATTAATTAATAAGGGTATCTAAACATTTGTTCTCCTATAGATTTGTTGATTTTTTTTTACTCTTTATTTAAAAAACAAAGCATTTATCAGCAATCAATCCCTCTAAATAAATATCATTCTTTAATACATTTTCCTCAAATATCTACAAGTTAGTTACATTCTCCATTAGCCTCTAAAATCGAGGTTAATGCCTCAGCCGCGAGTCACTAAATAGATAAAGAATAATGATGGATTTTATAGGTGAGCAAGGAAGGACAGCCACTTCAAGATTTTGATGTTTCACATTTCGAATCATTAGAGAAAATAATTTGTCCCTAAAATTCGTTGTTAGAATAAAAATGTTTGTAATCGTTGCCCTAAAGTATACTTACTCTGTTATTTAATAAGTGTTGTTTTAGCTTTTATTTTTTCATTTTTACAAATTTTAATGCAAAAATTATAAAAGCTTCCAATTTTACACTCCGTTCCATTTATCTATGTAAATATTATTTAAAATAAGAGATAGAAAGTTATGGTTATAAATATGGTTAAATAGGAGAATTTATCAATTTTTTTAATTAGTGTGCACATATCTAAAACTATAATTATTAGATAACATATATAATAATCATTACCGAACGTCCAACGCAAAAACGCAACATCCTTTTTAACTGACAAATGTAGTACTAATAAAAAAAAGCAGGCGTTACTTTCCCTCCCAGAAACAAAAAGAAGCAAAGCGGTGGAAGTGCACTGAAAACGGTGGTGAGTTTTGATTATTACAAGTACAAAATTGTGAAAACTGCGCGTTACTACGTAGCAGTGAAGTTCGTACGTCAAAGGGAACGGCTGAGAAGAATGAGTTCATCAATTTCATATTACAGAATACAGATGCGGCTAAAGGTTTAATCATCGATGTGTGTGTATTCCAACAATTCATTGAAACTCGCAATTACACATCTATTCTCACCTCTGTGCTAATTGCCGACTATAAATCTTTTCTAATCCCAAAGAACCAAAAAGCCTTTGCTATTATATTATAATATTATATCTATCTTTTTGCTTTTTGCGGCCGCACAGCTTAAATAAATAAATAAATAAATAGTCAGATTCATCAATTACACAAATGATAAAATTTGTCCACTATTTTGTATATTAGATTTGTGTATAAATTTAAAAAATTAGTATATAAGACTCCATCTGGATGAGATATTTTTGAATTATATCATGAATTTTTTTTTAATTTATTATGAGAAAAGAATATTTTGAAAATGTTTGGAATGAATGATTTTATTTTGTTGGGATTTGTATTGAAGATTTTTTTATTAATAAAAATTTAAAAATTAAATTTGAATAAGTATTTTATTAGTTTATTTTAGTGGTGTGTTAGAAATAATTTTTTATTATTAAAATTTAAAATTTAAATTTAAATTCAATATTTTATTTATAAAAACTACTGTAGCAAAAATAATTAATATAGCATTGTTTTGTGTTTTAAAAATTTTGATGAAAAAGTTGAACAAAACAAACACTTCATTTTGCAGTTGTAAAATAAATCACAAATTTTTCGCCATCCAAATAGACTCTACAATATTATAAATTAAAATATTAACATATAAAATATAATTCATATATCACATATTATTATATATAAAATAGTCTAACAAGAATTTTTGTTTAAAACAAAACAATATAATTTCCATTCAAAAGACATATCATATATAAAATAGTCTAACAATAATTTTTGTTTAAACAAAACAAATATCGTTTCCATTCAAAAGACTAGGGTTATGTTAAAACGACTTAAACTTCGTATAATATCCACAGGTTTTTCTTAAAAAATAATTAAAAATAAAGGAAGATCCGAGGGTGTACATGTAATGTAGAATGCTAAAGTCTAATGTTTGCATCCAAGACCAGAAAGTATGGATTTGCTAATTTAGGAAAGTGGGTCCACTAGTCTAACAAAAGTTGGACAACTTGCAAATGGGTTGCTTAAACAGGCCAAGCAAATTTGTTGGGGAGGAACAAATTGGAGAAATATCATTCGTGCCAACGCAGAGTCGATGCTTACGAGACGTTTTTTTACTGATGATGATGATGAAAATGATGATCCTAAGGCCCCGTGGTCACACGAAAAAGTCCATACCAAAACATACAAAATCTCTATCTTCTCCAATTAATTACGTAAAAATTAAACTCTTAATTGTGACCATTTTTTATGTTTCATTATCTGTTCAATATTATTTTATTTATCGTTCAAAATTATATAATTTTATTAAATTTAAAGAGTAAAAATATAAATATCACTAAAATTAAATAATTGAACTCTACAGCATAATTTTAATTTAAAATAAGATAATACAAAATAATTTTAAAGAAAATATCAGATCTCATATTTTACCAGAAAAAAAAAAACAAACTGTCCTATATCTCTTGGATTAGTCCTACGTACCTACGACAAAAGTTTAAAAAATTATTTTAAAAAGCCAATAATTGCACTTGCCATCCCCTCTCACTTTTCAAAATCAAATACTTTAAATATCAAATGCGTATTGATATTGATGTATCAGCAACAGAATAATGACTCCGTAAGCGTCAATAGAATTTTATTTTTTTTGTTTTTGTTTTTTCAACGAGAGCAGTTAATGAAATTTCAGAGAATAATCTTTTCCCTTGTCAATTTTAATTATTTTCATTTTCTTTTTCCCTTACATCCAAAGTTGAAGTGAATAAGCTCGTGGCAGAATCATGTATGTATTCACAGCTCCATCTGAAACGGTGGAAGAAGATGACAATCCAACAGATAAGGATGTAAAATGAAGGTTCAAATTTGTAATGCAAAATTTGCAAAGGAGTGTGTGGACCTGATGACAAGATTAATAATGGATATTGAGGATTTATAATGTTCATAATGAGATGTGGGCCATCGTAATAGTAATAAAACGAAGAAGAAGAATGAGTAGGGAAGCCCATAACTCTCCCATTTCTTGGTAACATGCTTGTACATTCAGCACATTATTGGTTGTTAATACGAACAATGAAGAGGAAGATAGATTTCTTTCACTCCCAATTTTTTTTTTGGATGCTTTACAGTTCATTACTTGAATGTCATCATTCAGTTTTTGAACCATCCATACTTCCATAGATGCTGGTTCGAAGAAGATTCTTTTAATGGACAAAATCATAAGATAAAAACTCGTATGAAACAGTTTTATTGACGAGACACAGTAATACAAATAAATAATGACTGTTGAAATCGTAATTATAATTTCGTATCATTTTTATGGTACATTAAAATTGTAATTAATTCCGTCTCATATTAAAAAATATATATATATGTGTTTGTGAAATAATAAGAGTACAAGTAGCTGAGCAACAAGAAACCAATTTAGGGATTATTCAAAATGTTTATGCTTTTCATTTGAAAACTAGATAAACAACAAAAAAAAATTGCAGTAACATGATTTTAACATAATTCGTATTGGTCCACCAATATTTGGTGCGAAGGCCTTCCATCGATAGAAGTTGAAAGCTCATCTGACAATTACAAAATAAATCATTTTATCATCTGATTAACCAACCATTTGCAATTGATCTCGGCGACAATATTCATTGTTCACACAGTGATAATTAATAATTAACGTGCGACGGTTATCAACTCCTAATCCCACTTATATTGTCACTGGGCTAACTTGATTGTTGCCTGGAATTTGTGCACTGCCAATGCACAAAACAATTATAGTTTGTTGTTGATTGCTTACCTCTACAACTTATTATGTTTAAACATTTCTTTTGGTTTTTCTGGATAAGACGTCTAATAATTGGATAATTCGACCATTCCTACTACATCTAGGGGTGTAATCGAGCCGAGTCGAGCTCGAGTACACCCCTAATCGAGCTACTCGAGTTCGTTAGGGGTGGTACTCGAACTCGAGCTCGAGCTCGATCGAGCACCCCTTTTTGAGCTCGAGCTCGACTTCGAGTACCGAGTATCGAGCTCGATTTTTTTATTATTTTTAATTTTTTTATTATTTTTTTAAATTATAGGATGTATTTGTAATTTTTCAAAATTAGTTTGGTAAAATAATAATTTACTATAAAATTAAGGACCAAAATATAAATATAAGTAGCTTAAATTATAATTTATTAAACATTAGGGACTAAAATATAAATATAAAAATAAAAAATAAAATAAATAAAACTACTCGAGTAGCTCGAGTCGAGCTCGAGCTCAACTCGAATTCGAAGTCGAGCTACTCGAACTCGACCGAGCTCGAGTCGAGTAGTTGACCGAGCTACTCGCGAGTAGATGGATCGTTTATCACCCCATCCTACATCTCTGTGTTTCTGGCTGCTTATTCAATTGCCCGCAAACTAAAAAATATACATCGGAAGCCGGAAGGGAATATGAGAAACTTCAGAATAGGTGGGCCGGTTCTTTTCAGTGTTGAAATCGCCAAAGCCCATAAACCGCATAGTTCATGATCAGGGAAACAACAACTAATCCATAGTGAAGTGATGTTTGTCGTTTAAAACCATTTGGATCGCCCTCGCTCGATTGTAGTACATTAGCCCACAGAGAATATCGTCACTGCTAACTGAGGAGTGGGGAGTCCAAATTAAACTAGAATCCTTGGATAAACAATCAAGTGTGCCATCCTTTCACTTGTTTACCACATGCCTCAATGGCCACTTAAAGAAGACTCTTTGAGGTTAGATATTAGGTTCGAACACCTCCAACATCACTTTCCCTTTCTTTCCTTTATTAGATTGTCATGTCTCAGCCGATAACAATTATTGTCTATCCAATTTTTATCATTTCTCTTTTCTAAGCCCTTTTCCTCTTCCTTTGTTTGAATTCCCTATCAGATAATAACTAATGCCTATCCAATTTTTATCATTTCTCTTTTCTAAGCGTGGAATGAAATTTTATTTTAATGGCTTGGCACGGATGGCCTTAGATTGGAGTCCTCAAACACACGAATACCCTCTCCTTTGGACGTGTTGTTCTACCAAAATCTCGAACAAAACAATTCAACAAAAAGATGCGGAAACAAACAACAAAAAGATATCAAAAACGGCAGAATTGATTAACTAATCAAACCCACACGTTATTACAAATTGATTCTAGTTCAACCTATGTAAATCAAGAGTTGAATAAAAATCAGTTTGGCATGTTCTTTAAATCAAGAACGGGTAAGTTCTCCTTAAGGTCCTAACTTAAAGATCACGGGTCTTATGAAAATTCAACTAAACTTAATTGAATGATCACGTTTCTTCACAACTTTTCACGGCTGCAAAAGGGTTTTTAGCAAGGCTAAAGTTTATCAAAATTCATCTTATTAAAAACATTGAAGGAGCCCTCCTTTTATAGGGAGTGAATTCGGCTCTTACAAAGATTGGAAAACAAGAAACCCTAATAGAAGCCAATTACAATTTGACTTCTTAACTAACCAATTACAATTTAGGAAATTTTCCAAATTGGAATTGGAAACTAACAACTAATAAACTAACTAACTTAGTTTCCTAAAAGGTAACAAGCAAAAACGTGTTTTGCTACCTCTTAATCAAAACGTGTAAAGCTTCTAAAATTTAGGAGATTACTTTCCTAAACTTTTACTTGCCATTATAATGTAAGATAATTAGGCCAAGTAATTTATTAATGAATTAATTAAAGCCCACAGTAAGTGTTTTGGATTTAATTAATTAACAACAAAATAAATCCTATAAATTATAAGAATGGCGTGATCCATTTCAAAGCCCAAGGACACGCCTTCTTCATTGGACTTCAATTCGGCTATACAATTTCTTCAAGGTGGATCATGAATTGTTATTGAAGAAACATGCCAAATAACTTCATGTGAATGAGATGTTGCAAGGTCTTCCTCAAGTCCTTCACAAGTTGACGCCATTAATGAATGCAAAGCTGCCTTCATCTTCGAACTCCTTGATCTTGTCATTGGACCATCAAGATTTGCCAATGGATCTTGTGAAGTTGGTTTCGGCAAGATGGACATGGGTTGATTTCCATCAAAGCTCAGACAATGTCTTCTTTTTTGATGAGTAATGTTCAAACAAGGTCACATGCTAGAAATGAACAACTTAGCTTGGATATCATTCCATAGTAGCTAGCTAGTCTGTAATGCGTTTCTTACATGATTATGCCCGTGTATATTATTGTCATTCTTCAATTATACTTTTACCCGTGTAATTCAAGAACTTTTGGGGCTTAATTAAACTTGCATTACAACACTGTATGCATGAATTATTTTTCCTCCTCTTTTTGCAATTAAGTGAGTAGGTTAACGTTTTCACTGGAATCATTATTAATGCTGATTCTCATAGATATGCTTCAAGCCTGCAAGAATCCTGTTCTGGCGGTGGTAGGTGCATGTGATGTTGTTAATGCTCTGCACATTTGCAGATGTCCATAGATTTGATGACCACATCAAGGTTTCTTTGTTTTCCTTATATATTGCATCTACCGTTAAAAGATCTTCACATATATATAAATTATGTCCCAGTTGGAGTAATAGCGCAATGTTTACTTTTCTAGAATGGCCATTCTTGAAGCTCTGTAGAATTTTATTGCTGTTTTGACAAATTTTTTTTTTTTGAAATTTAAAATTTTTATGGGAAAGATAATGAGATTGCAATGATACAACTTTAATACCACGGTTCGTAAAAGTGGATTGTCACGTTAACTGTGGAGAATTATTGCCTGTTCCCACCGCACATGCACTGTCGTCCTAACTTCTAACTATATATGCATGCATCAACCGCAGAAGAACTATTTTGATTAAACAACGCAACTAAATTCGTGTTTGGACGTGTAAAAGTCTAGATTTATTTTCCATCGATCATATAGTAAATTCGATAAAGTCGTGAAATACTGATCAGTACTGTATTCCAGCATTTGACTCGCTCGGTCCTGAAACAGCTCGGCGGTGCGCACTATTTTCTTTTTTGAGTCTTGTGTTTGGGAGTTTGAGTCTCAAACAAAAAAGCTTTCTAAGAAAAGGAAAAGGTAATAATTTCCAAAATCCCGCAGCAAATTGAAAACCCCTTATTGCCCTACTTTTATCCTCTTCCCTTTTACGCTTTACACTCATATTTTATTGCGATTCTTCTGACTTTTGGCAATTGTGCATGGCAGTGATCGTGCTTACTTTTTTTTCTTTCTGATTTTTCTGGGTTCCCCGAGGTATGTTGTATTGATGGAGAGTCCAAAATATCACATTCCAGTCGTTGTCCACGAAACAAATTAATACACTCACTTTTCCATCCAAACTCGTTCCACCATAGCAATTTCAGGAAAGCAATAGACTGAAGCAGGGAGAGGGTTCGGCCATACAACTCTTGTTGTTTTTTTCCAGAAAAAGACTGCCCTTGACATATGAAATAAAAGTTCAAAGCGATGAATGACTTTCTGAAGCTAGGTGAGGAGCCGGAATGACTAGTCCCCCACCACACCCACAGGCCACGGACATAAATAATTTAATTGGTTGTTTATTGAATCCAAATAGGATATTGGCAGCAGGCAAACGATTTGTTCGTTTGATAGTTTTTTACCCCCTAATATATATAGAAATTGATGCATGTACATATATAGGACAACGTTGTACATTGCCTAATATATATATGAATTTGTTTTGTTTGGAAATTAAAAAAAGAAGCAGTAGTTACAAGTTCCCATTCATGCATTCATTTTTCACGTCTTTCCTCTTTTAACTTTTTTTCCATTGCTTGTCTAATTAATGTTCCTTCTTCTAAATTTATCTTAGCGAGGGGCATGAAATTGGATGAGGTTTTAACAATCAAGAGCAATTGCAGACAAATAATAATATCCGTTAGTTTTATATGAAACAAATTTATATATAAAATAGAGTTAATCACGATTTTATAATAAAAATGGCAAAATATTATAATTATAATTTTAATAATCATTAATGGTATATTATATATATATATATATATATGACTTCTTATATATAAAATTATAAATCGATTTCAAGTGATACGCAACTTTTAAAGTGAAAGGATAATTCTACATGTCAAACACCACAATAACAACAATAAAACATTTATCTTCGTCTCAACTACCGATGAGGCAAAATCTTCCCAGCTATGTTCAAATGTGAGATGGTGTCTCTGGTGATCAAGTTTAAATTCGACCCTTCAAATGTATCAATTTGGCATTTCTTTTGATCTTGAAACACTCCACAGTGAATAGTGAAGTGGTTTTGGATGTATTTATTTTAATGTCTTTGACGGTCAAACTTTAAAATAATTGTTTGACCGTACGTGTGTCAATTTTTCAAAATTATGTTTACTTATTTTTATTTATTGATGAAGGAATATTGGATATCATTTTTTTTTTCAAGTAAGAAATTAGAAAAAAAAAGTATAATCGATACATAAAGAATTATTTTTCGTTTTCCTTTTCATTAAAGTATTCCAAGATGCATTATTATTTTTCCAATTATTTTCATATTAACAATGTAAATTTCAGAACTTGTATAATAACCAAAGTTCAGAACAGAAATTTACGTATAAGAGATTGGACAATATAAGTTTACAAATTGCCTATCATTTCAACAATTAAAAAATAGCATCTTATAATACATCATTAAGACATAATTAACAAAAAAAAAATAGTTAGGTCCCTTCTATCATCATTGATTAAAAGTGAATCAACATCAAACGATGAAACTAAATGAGCAAACTGGCACATTTTTTTGGGAGTTTGAAGGGTTAAATTGAAACTTTATCATTACGATCGGGTCAATCAAGACTTTGGATCACTTTTGAGGATCCGAATGAAATTAATCCCCAACTTAATATAGACCGGTGTGGATTTAATGCTAATGGGACCTACCCCTTTGAAATCTAGACCGACCCATATACGAGGTCCCACCATGCCATGAACCTCTCAATTTATAGCACACAGCCACAGCTTCAACCTCCTCACGATACCCACTGCAGTTGCAGGCTTGCAGCTTGTATAACGATAATCCCTCTATTTGATCTCTTCTTAAACCTGCGTAGCTTTCTCCTGCGGTTTTTGTAAGAAAAGAGGTGTTTTGATAATTTGATCTTCAAGGCTTGAAGCTGTACTATGGCGAAATTCCTTGCTCTGATGTTTTTGGCACTGCTATTTGCCATGAGTTTGCTGCAAGAAACTGCAGTGAGTGTACTCTTCCTCCCTCTTGCTCTTCACGAACAATGCGTGACAACCCATGTAGTTTGATGTTTTCTTAACATGTTTTGTGTTCCAAATGTTTGATGTGTAGGTGTTGGCATCCCAGGGAGGTCATCATCCTAACAGGGTCAGCTTATAATAAATTAAATTTTTGTTTTTTTCTACGTTCATGTCCTCTGAACATTGTCATTTAGTGTCTGTCATTTGAAGAGTATTATTTGCTCACATTTTGGTGCTTACCTTCCTCCTCTTTGATTTCAGAATCGCTATGGTTCTGGGAGTCTCAAAAGTTTTCGTAAGTCACTATAGTTGCATTTTGGCTTCCAATAATTTCTGAATTATGATCGTGTTCTTCCTCTCAATATGTCTCTGTCAAGAAGATTGAATATAACGGGAGGGATCCGTATTTATTTCCTTTTGATTTTAGTCAAAGTAGTTTAAACTTGGTCAAATTCTTCATGACGTTTTCACAGTCCTTGATTGCTTTGACTGATAGTCAAAAGTAGCATGAAAGTTTTGGATTGATTTTGATGTTTGTATCGTCATATATACATTGACAACGACAGAATGCCCATCGCAATGCACGAGGAGATGCAGCAAAACCCAGTACCACAAACCATGCATGTTCTTCTGCCAGAAGTGCTGCAAAAAGTGCCTGTGCGTGCCCCCTGGCTATTATGGAAACAAAGCTGTATGCCCTTGCTACAATAACTGGAAGACTAAGGAAGGAGGACCCAAGTGCCCTTAAGGCTCTTTCCTCGCTTTTGTCTACCAATACTGCACCACTACACTTCTACATATAGAGTTTGGACTGTGGAGGAGATCTACTTAATTACTACTATTATAGTATCCTTAACTCTTTAAATGACAGTCAGTTTAACACAGCATCGTCCAATGCTGCTGCCATGAACAAGTTATTATGTTTTAACTTCAATATGTGTCTGAATTAATCTAGAATACCGGCATTGCTGCTATTCTGTGGCAGTGTTGCCTCGGGTGTTTCTTAGGTTGTATGCCAAGAAGTACTAAATGAGATTTTTATCCAAATTGGAATTTGTCAAATGATGTTCAACCTTCAAGTACTACTCACTAAACCAACATTGCATCAATTTCTGTAGTCGTAATAACTCTTTAATGTCAATTGCATCGCTTGTACATTTATAACTCGAGCCCATAACGGATTCGGGTATGAAGATTAATATTTAATACGTGTAAAGAAACAATGTCCATTCGCGCTTGAAAGAACGTTACTTGTTTTGCCGTCTTCAATCTTACATTATTTCTTGAGATAAAAATCGATCTCGTCCCATAATTCAATAACCAATTATTACAAAAAAAAAAAAAAGGTTGGTGTCCATAGTGAAATATTGAAAAATTAAAATCAATCAACCCAGAGTCATTACCAACCGCATTAATGTCAGGATACCATGTTAGTATTCAGAAAAATAGTGAAAGACGGTGAAAGCTATATGAATGAGTCTCGGATTTTCTCAAGGAAATTGTTGTCCTTAAAAAGCTCAAGCTAAAGCAGCCATCTTTGCCATTGGAAGGTGCAGTCTAGGTAGAAAATTTATACCGCTTAGCCAGTGCACCTACTCCGTATATGCGTCATAAAATTAAACCAACCACTAGGGGTGTAAATGGTGTGGTTTGGTTTGAACGGTTTTATATAATATTTTTAACTGCACGATTTTAGATTTGAAAAAAATATAAGCCATAACCAATTATTAAAATATAAAATTATAGTTTACGGTGTTTATTTTTTCGGTATGGTGCGATGCAGCTTTGTTAATTCAGTATACTATAGTCAATTAACAAAAAAAGAATGCTGGTACCGTTATACATCGTTAGTATGCAAGTATGAATAAGAAATAATTGTGGTGATAAGAAGAATAAATGATGTTAACTTATTCAAATTTTGAAATTTATGGTATATTTATATATATATTTATTTTAGACAAAAAGTAAAAAATAATAATGTAATTTTTTTAAATATTTTTTACTTGTTTTATACAGTCACACACCCTCACACGCATTCCAAAAAATCGAACAATAGAAAGTCGGGATACTAAGTATAAGCAATTAAAATTTTCAATATTTTTTATGTTGAATGATTTTATATATAATTATTTTACTATTACAATATATACAGTGCGATTTTACTTTTTACAAAATAAAATCTCATTACACTATATATATGGGCTCGTTTGATTGGCAGAAAAGTAAAGTGTTTTGGGAATATGATTTCTTGGATTTTAATTATGAGAAAAATGAATCATAAACTTCTCTTTCCTACGTTTGGATAGATCACGGAATGTTAAGAGAAAAATTAATTAAAATTCATGTTTCAGTGTTTCATTTAAATTAATCAACCGAAAATGCAATGCATTTTTTATTCAATTATAAAAAAAGTATATATTTGTGATATATACATGGTTATATAACAAAATTATTGTCTAATTATTCTTTAAAAATTTTCATTTATGTATAATAAATAATTATTATCCAGCAAAATATAAAATGCTTGTAAAATTATAATGTCGAAAATAAGTATTATTAAATAATTTATGTGTTATAAAATTATAATGTCGAAAATAAGTATTATTAAATAATTTATGTGTTATAACAAACAAATAAATAAAAATAATTTAAATTGCTAAAAAATGTAAACTACATATTTAACGCTATATTGTCATTATTATATAAATCACATATAATTTTATAAATTTTTTAAAATTAATGTTGTCTATTTTTATTTCTTAAAAGTGATTTATTTCCCTAATAATTTTTTTAAAATTAATGGTGTTTGTTTATTTAAATTTTTTATATTTGAAGAGTGGGTTAGTTTTACAATGAAAGTTTGAGGAACAAATATGTAAAATTATAATTAGCAAGAACTAAGTTTATAGTAAAAATTATTATGTTATTTAATTAAAGTTTAATAAGGTTGAATTATTTATTTATATGGATTGTATCATAAGGGATAAGATTGTGTTAATAAATATTTAATGACAGATCACTCACTTCCCTAAAGTAAGTAATCAGAATACCAACTTGGAACAAGGATTAAGAATCCATAAATTTTATACTAACTTTCCTGAAGTGCAGGATTCTTTTTACTTTCCCAAAAGTTAAAAAATGAACCAAATATTGGAATTAAAAAATCAGAAAAAAGATTAATTTCCAACCCCAGATTCCTGCCAACCATACGAGACCATAGCCAACAGTTGAAAATAATAAAGCCACCGTTTACGCACCATATGGTATGAGCGGTGTGATCGGTTTTTGAATGTTATTGAACAGCCCTAGCTACAGTCTATAGGGCTGCAATTCATCAAAAACTTATTGGACAAAAATGATGACTTTCTTAAAAGAAGGTTTGCACTGTTGCACACCAAACATTTTTCCTTCCTAACCATAGCCAGGCACGAAGGCAAGTTTAAAGTTGGATTGAGTTAAACCTGGTCTCCAAAATAGCCCAATCATGTATAACCCATTATTTGTCTTCGTTGGTCTGTCTGTGTAGCCCAACAGTGAGCTTTTCGAAAGCCCAAGTACTAATCGATTCAGTTTCCCGCCCAAATATTTGGACTCCTCCATTCCCTGAACTGTGTACGCTCTTTTTAAAAGTTTTGAAACATCCCTTCCGACCATACTGTTTTTCGTTTTAATTTCATCGTTTTGCTTTGTTTGTAAAATGTCGGAGGATATAGAGATGGATTCGGCGTTGCCCGACAGTGAGTTAAAGACCACCGGCTCCGATTCAACTCGGGTTGGATCAAGAGCTCCAAGGCTCTTCATTAAAGAGATGGTGATGAGAAACTTCAAATCATACGCCGGCGAACAGCGCGTTGGCCCTTTTCACAAGGTTAGGGTTTTTCTTCCTCATACTACGATTCTTGCTCCTTTTTTTCCCGTCATATTCAAAAGAATTTAATTTCTGATGTACGCGTAACTGGGGATTCTGTGTGCTAGAGTTTCTCGGCGGTTGTCGGTCCCAATGGAAGTGGCAAGAGCAACGTAATTGATGCTATGCTTTTCGTATTTGGAAAGCGAGCCAAACAGGCGAGTTCGAAAGTTTTTTTTTTTCTCTGTGTGTAATTAGTTCAACCAACAAAGAATTCTTAAGGCTTTTATCCAACTTGTAAAACTATCATGGCCTAGCTAAGTTGGGGCTAAGGAACCGCAATGGTTATGAACTCAATGTGGATTACTTAGGTACAATTATAGAACAAATCCGCTTGTTTTTTAAGTCTATTCCTGATTATGATGTTGTTCAATAAATTTGCAGATGCGTCTTAATAAAGTGTCAGAGCTCATTCATAATTCTACCAATCATCAAAATTTGGACAGTGCGGGTGTTTCTGTCCACTTTCAGGAGATAATAGACTTGGTAATTGAATGAGTTTTTTCATCTTGCTGGATATGCATTTACCCTGCTGAGGTAGAATGTATTTAAGATTTGCTTATGGAAATTATTAAAATTTTCACTTGTAACATAGGATGATGGGACATATGAAGCTGTTTCTGGAAGTGATTTTGTTATTAGCCGGGTTGCGTTTCGAGACAACTCCTCCAAGTATTATATAAATGACCGAGGAAGTAACTTTACTGAAGTGACAAAGAAACTCAAAGGAAAAGGAGTGGACTTGGACAACAATCGTTTCTTGATTCTACAGGTTTGTATTTTCTTATTCAATATCTTCCTTGGGACAATCAGATAGCTTGGAGTCTGTTTGAAATGCCCTTTAAACTGAGGAATTAAATTTCTTCAGGGCGAGGTTGAACAGATTTCATTGATGAAGCCAAAGGCACAAGGGCCCCATGATGAAGGCTTCCTTGAGTATCTTGAAGACATAATTGGAACTAACAAATATGTTGAGAAGATTGAGGAATCATCTAAACAGTGAGTTTTTGTCATTGATGGATTGTTTTGAGTTATTTTGGGATCTAGAAGATTCTTGCTGTCTATTTGAAACAAATTTGCTCATAAATCTGACTTTTGAATGGGTTGTTTTCCTGCTAAAGTTTTTCTGAGTTGAGTGCACAAGATTTTGTTTGGTGTCTTTTCCTTTTAATTATTTTGTTCATCTTGTAGCCTGGAAGTCCTTAACGAGAAAAGGTCTAGTGTGGTTCAAATGGTAAAGTTAGCAGAAAAAGAAAGAGATAGCTTGGAGGTATAATAGTTATATTAAACATGCGGATTTACCATACCTCATTGTTTTGTTTAGTTAAATTGTGTTGCTTATCATATCAGGATGTGAAAAATGAAGCTGAAGCTTACATGCTCAAGGAATTATCTCTGCTGAAATGGAAAGAGAAAGCCACTATTCTAGCTTCTGCAGATAACACTAATAAGATTGAGGAAATGCAGAAAAATGTTGCCAACTTGGAAGAAAATCTGAATGCTGAACGGTAATGCCTTTCAGAAGATATGTGCTAGTGCTACTACATCCCTTCTACATTCCTTCTTCCACTCTCTGACAAGAGTATTGGTGCCATTTCTTAGGGTGAAAATTCAGGAAAACCACACAACACTCAAGGAACTTGAGGCTTCGCACATGAAATATATGAAAAAGCAAGAGGTTATAAGTTTTTTATCCTCCTTGTATTTGTAGAATTCGAACTCCTTCGTGTTAAGTAATTGCATCATTCATGATCCATTGAGAAGCTTTTTGACAATTTAAATTCATAAACATATTCTCTTGTTTGGTATAGTAATTACATTTCACGATGTTCATCATTGAAAAGCCTTCTCTAACTTGTTTTCTTTGATGATTCAGGAACTTGATACTGAACTCAGGTGTTGCAAAGACGAGTTCAAGGAATTTGAAAGGCAGGATGTGAAATATCGCGAAGATTTGAAGCACTTGAAACAAAAGATTAAAAAACTGGATGATAAACTTGAAAAGGTAGTCCAAGCATGGTAATATTGTTCTATAATCTATGATACATCTCATTTTTAACGTACACTAAATGTTTTTAGTAAATTCAGGACTCGACTAAAGTTACGGATATCACAAAGGATGCTGATGAGTCAACAAATCTGATTCCACAATTAGAGGCAGAGATACCAAAACTGCAGAAAATTTTGAAGGACGAGGAAAAAATCTTGGACGAAATTGTGGAAAAATCTAAAGGTAGGTTCTTCTTTTGCTAACGGTTTCGTATTGCTGCTATCTTTCTTCACTCTAAAATGTGCTTGACTTCACCTGTTTTCTTAAAATTTTAGTCATGTCTACTTTGCTTTTCATTTCATTTTCCATTTTTTTGTTCGATGAATCATCGTGCAGGCAGGCTGAAATTTTGTTCAATTCATATGCATTTGTTGTCGACATTGGAAAATGTTGCGTATATTATCATGTATCAAATATCAATAAATTACGTTGTTAAACAAAGTATAGTAGCAATCTGTTGAAAACAACTGGTGAGAAATGTTATGGGGAAATAATTTGAATTGTTTAGTTAAAGTACTCTGTATTTTGTGCATAAATCTCGTCTTTTGTGCTTTCTTAATCAGAATATTCTCTTGGATAATATTGACGTGTTTGATAAACAGTTGAAACTGAGATTTTCCATAATGAGCTTGCTGAAGTTCGCTCCGAACTACAACCCTGGGAAAAGCAATTGATTGAGCACAACGGAAAACTTGAACTTGCATGTACTGAAAGGAAACTTCTGATTGAAAAGGCAAGTTTTCTCCAAAGTGTTCTGCACTTCTGCTACTTGAAATCAAAGTAGATTTAAATAACCATATTTATCTGGGTTTTAGCTTTCCTTTTCTCTGAATGGCATGCCAATTTTCTTCCCGGTGAGTCCATCTGAATAAGTTCTACTTCATTCCTGGCAATTTACAGGAGTTAGAATGACGGAACATCTTTTTTGTATTTGTTCTACATTTAGAACTAAAGAGGCTTTCATTGTTTAGCTCCCAGGCAATTTTGCCTTGCTCATTTCAAATTTACTTTTTGTTCTCGGAATAGAAGCCTATTAGACTGATAAGACCAATTAATGAAAGATGATGCAGTTAAGTGCAAGAAAAACTGGATTTCCTGTTGATGATAGGGATTACAAGCAAGCGTGTTTGTTCTTCAGTGCAGCTGTGTTTCTGTTTAATCATTTGGCGCGCCATGAATATCTTGTTACCACTTGTGCTTTGATGATTTCAGCATGAGGCTGGTCGTGTTGCCTATGAGGATGCTCAAGAACAGGTTAGAGAATTACATAGGAGAATTGACGCAAAAACAGCAAGCATAAAAGATATGCAGAGTGACCTAGAGAAGAACAAGCTTGAGGCACTGGATTCTCGCAAAGTTGAACAAGTTTGTGTCTCTTGCATTTGATACTTTTGGTTACTTGATTTGTCATTACTTCCTTGAACGGGAATGCTGAGGCATTTGAACCTTGCAGAAATGTATTGAAGAGCAAGAAAGGTTAATTCTTCTCGAACAGGCTGCTAGACAAAAGGTTGCAGAGCTCTCGTCTATTATGAACTCCGAAAAGAGTCAAGGATCTGTTTTAAAAGCAATAATGCAAGCTAAGGAGTCAAAAGTAATACCAGGAATATATGGTCGAATGGGTGATTTGGGTGCAATTGATGGTAAGTAGACATTTCACATCTGTTTATGTTTCAGTGCCTCATCTTTTCATGTTCCATTGTAATCTCCTGTAAGAGAAATTCTGTGGTATACTTAAATTTGGGAACGTACCCTTTCAGATATCTGGTAAGCCCTCAAGAACCAAGGGGACCATGTGAAGCAACTTTTCATGAATAGAATTCTGAAATTCTCGATATTCTATTCTCCACTGTCAATAGCCCATAAATCTCTGGCATTTTTTTTTTAATTTTTTGGTCTGTATTTTTATCTGTTTGTTGGGAAAATGTACTTGCAGCAAAATATGATGTTGCAATATCAACCGCATGCGCTGGACTTGATTATATTGTTGTTGAGACAACTGCAACAGCACAAACTTGCGTGGAGCTACTTCGAACCAAAAACCTTGGAGTCGCAACTTTCATGATTTTGGTTAGCTTCTCATTTCAAACTAATTGATTGTAAAAGCTCCAGCTGTGTATTCTCAGCTAATGTGTGTTTATATCAATTCTTGTGATGTTCTACGCTGGTATAATGGTTGAGTAAATCCGCTTCTAGTTTTAATCATATTTTCCAAGGAGATCATATTTATTTTTCTGCCCCTCTTTTTCGAGCCCATGATCGTCACTCTGGCTGTCTGAGCAAATTGATTCTCATGTAGCTAGTGACAAAATTCTCAGAGATAGTCAACATGTGAATATTAATGTATCTGGTTGATTGAGACATTTTATTTGTTATCTGAAAATCAAATTCCTCTGGGTAATATGCAGCACTGGCATCGAGCAGTTATTGCTCTTTCCATTTTGATGAGTAAGAGGCTGTTTTAGTCATGAGGATTGGCTGAAGGATAAAATTTTCCGTCTGTAAGGCATTATCTGTTGTTTCTATGATTGTATTGCAGGAGAAACAAGTTCACTTTTTGCCTAGATTGAAGGAGAAAGTTAGTCCACCTGAGGGAGTTCCGCGTCTTTTTGATTTGGTTAAGGTTCAGGATGAAAAACTGAAGCTTGCCTTTTTTGCTGCATTGGGGAACACTGTTGTTGCTAAAGATATTGATCAGGTACCTGAGATATTTGCTTCTATAACTAGCCTGTAGAAATGGTGTTCTGTGAATGTTTCTTTGATTCTGTTTTAAGAGAAGTTTGTGAAGTTGTTTGAGCATAGTTACTCCAAACGTAATGTAGAAAATACAACCTAATTCAAATTCATATGAGGAAAAAAAAGTTTTATTCTAACTACATGTTAACTGTTGAACTATTATCTTACTCAACAACAATGTACACTACTCAGCAAATAGATGTTGTCTGAAACTGTTACTATTGTCACTCGCCTAGATTATGTTTTGATACTTCCATTAGAAAAAGGGAGAATGGACAAAGAAACATGCATTCATCTGTGATTTTGTAGGCAACCCGAATTGCATATGAAGGAAGCAAAGAGTTCAAGCGTGTTGTAACTCTTGATGGTGCTCTCTTTGAAAAATCTGGAACCATGAGTGGAGGGGGAACTAAGCCTCGTGGAGGCAAGATGGGAACATCTATTCGAGCTACCAGTGTCTCATTAGAAGCTATTGCAGACGCTGAAAAGGAGCTGTCTACTCATGTTGAAGATTTGAATAATTTACGCCAAAGAATTGCTGATGCTGTGAAGCACTACCTGGCTTCAGAGAAAGCAGTATCATATTTGGAGATTGAATTAGCCAAAAGCCAGAAGGAGGTAGCAGTTTATAATTTTATAATCATTCTTATGTTACATTAGGTTGTTTGTTAAAGCTAAATCAGTTGTATGTCAGGTTGAAAGTTTAAAGTCGCAACATAGTGATCTGGAAAAGCAACTCGAGTCTCTAAAGTTGGCATCCAAGCCCAAGAAAGATGAGGTTGGTCAACTCAAGCAGCTAGAGAAGACTATTTCTGCTGAAGAAAAGGAAATAGATAGGCTTACACAAGGTTCAAAAAAGCTAAAGGAGAAGGTGATGAGGTTTTATAATATTTACTGGTCAAGCATCTTTCCAATTTGTTCCTTTTGTTTTGCACGCAACAATTTACTTTATAAACTTTTACATAATTGAGTAGGCTACAGAGCTTCAGAGCAAAATAGAGAATGCAGGTGGTGACACATTGAGAAACCAAAAGTTAAAGGTTGACAAAATTCAGTCTGTAAGTACACGAAATGCGAAAACTTATGTCAGATAGAACAAATTGGCGTTCATGTTTGATGAAAGCTGCTTATTTTACAGGACATTAATAATAATAGTACAGAGATCAATCGCCGCAAAGTTCAAATGGAAACTGGTCAAAAAATGATGAAAAAACTGACAAAAGGGATTGAAGAATCAAAAAAGGAGAAAGAACGGCTTATTGCAGAGAAACAATCATTGCTTGCTACTTTCAAAGAGATTGAGCAGAAGGCATTTACTGTTCAGGAGAATTACAAGAAAATACAGGAGGTTAACTTTAAGTTAACAGTTTTTCGTTTCATTGAAGATGTTTGATTATTTTACTTTGCTCATTAATTCTTCCTTCATCAATTGTCACAAGTAGAAAGTTTTTTTTTTTCACTGAATCATAGCAATTTTCTTTGTTCTGGTATTGCAGCTAATTGATCAACACAAAGATGTGCTGGGAAATGCAAAAGCTGACTATGAAAAGTTGAAGAAAGCAGTTGATGAGTTGCGGGCATCAGAGGTTCGGTTATGCTGGCCTCTCTTTCTGCCTCAAAATTTCTAATTATTCTATTTTATTTCTAATGCGAGTACTAAGTAGTGGTGCAGGTTGATGCTGAATACAAGCTTCAAGACATGAAGAAGATTTACAAAGAGCTGGAAACAAAGGGGAAAGGATATAAGAAACGTCTGGATGATCTGCAAACATCATTCTCCAAGCACATGGAGCAGTGAGCCTTTCAATCTTTTAGAAAAGTTGTTTGCTTTTGTGTGTGTGTCCTCTCAAAATACATGAAAAGTATTTGCAGTAATTTTTCATTGTACATCATTAGTTAAACATTCTCTTTGTTTCTAACCAGAATTCAGATAGATTTGGTCGAACCTGAAAAGCTTCAAGCAGCACTGACAGATGAAACTCTTGGAGAAACGTCTGACCTTACTCGAGCTCTAGAGACAGTGGCCCTCCTTGAAGCTCAAATGAAAGAGATGAACCCAAATCTTGATTCGATCTCCGAGTATTAATCTCATTCCTATTATGAAGTGTTTATTGTTAGTGGTTGTTTTCGACTTCTATGCTAAGGATGTCCACTCCGACAGGTACCGGAGGAAAGCATCATTGTACAATGAACGTGTCGAAGAACTTAATCTAGTTACCCAAGAGCGTGATGAGATTAGGAAACAATATGATGAGTGGAGGAAGAAAAGGTACCGTTTTTTCTTCTTCTCATGTGCAAATATCCCGTTTGCATTGATTTATACAAATATGTGAATTATGACTAGTTACGTTTTTCAGGTTGGATGAGTTTATGGCAGGTTTCAACACAATATCATTGAAACTAAAAGAAATGTATCAGGTATGTTCAAGCAGTTCATCCAAATCCCATTTACTTTCTATGTGTCCCATTTGCAATTGTAACTTTTTTTTCCACAGATTAGTCCCGTAGTTTTTATAGTGAGGAATACAGGAAAACAGGACATTCTAAAATTTAGCGTATAATCAGCTCGGCAATTGGTGATGCTATTCATTGGTAGCTTTTGGACTACTTCTGATCACTCGGTTCTTGTAGAGCTTGTTATTTAGCTAAATTCTTGCTTCAGATTTTAACACATCAGTTAGAATTGTTTCTGATTTTGCTACAGATGATTACTCTTGGGGGTGATGCAGAACTTGAATTAGTTGATTCTTTGGATCCTTTCTCTGAAGGTGTTGTTTTCAGTGTAAGGCCGCCTAAGAAGAGCTGGAAGAACATTGCGAACTTGTCTGGAGGTGAAAAGGTATTTGGCTAAAAAATATCTTCTTTGTTTTCTGACCTTATAACTTTATTTTAAATGTAAGCATTTGGTATAATCACCTACTAATAGTTTTGATTCACTTTCATTTTAGACTCTAAGCTCCTTAGCTTTTGTCTTCGCACTTCACCACTACAAGCCGACTCCGTTATATGTGATGGATGAGATTGATGCTGCTTTGGGTATGTTACATGTATTTTCGGGATTCCTGCTTCAAATCCCTTTTCCCTTTTGTCATATTTATCTTTTCTTCATCTTTGGTCGAATTTATTGAACAGATTTTAAGAATGTCTCCCTTTTGTCATATTTATCTTTTCTTCATCTTTGGTCGAATTTATTAAAATCTTTTGGTCGAATTTATTGAACAGATTTTAAGAATGTCTCAATCGTGGGACATTATGTGAAAGACCGTACAAAGGATGCACAGTTCATAATTATCAGGTATATTTTAGTCATAAATGATCTCAACGTTATGTCTGACTGTTTGGATGAGCTGTTTCAAACTTCTGATTTATGCAATAATGCAGCCTTAGAAACAATATGTTCGAGTTGGCTGATCGACTTGTTGGCATCTACAAAACTGACAATTGCACCAAAAGTATCACTATTAACCCTGGAAGTTTTGTGGTGTGTGGAAAAGTTGCGTGAGTTTTTTGCTTAACTTACTGAGTTATTGTACGTCTTTTCTTTCAAGATATTAGGAGCTTCTTCATCGCAACTTTGTATTTATCATGTTATAGCTCATTTTGTTGTAATTTCCTCTAATCTGTAGGCATTAGATTTATTATTGAAAAAAACAAAGCAGATTTGTAAGGATCATCCTTGTCTTAAGGATGCACAAACTGAGGAACTTTGAATGCTACTTAGCTTCTTATTCATTTAGAATTCACCATCTACTAGATATGTTGCTTTAAGTGGCTTTTGTATGTTTTAAAGGTGTACTATACACAATTTGCTGTCCAAAGAAACAGCTTGCCTATGAACAAGATTATTTAGGTGTGATGAAGTCACAGTGTGTTGAGAGGATCTTTATTTGCATTCCCTATATCATTGCTCCTCATTCGTCGTAGTTGGGATGAAAGTGATTGTGATATTGCATAGGTTCGCTTGTCGGTCACTCGTATAAAATTCTAGGACCATGCTCCAAGCGGGTTCCAGATACTGCTCCAACTATGTATACCCATATTCCCTTGTGTTACATATACCTTACGGAGAAAACCAGGCGGCCTACATTTGAACTTGAGCCCATCCGTGCATTTGAACTTTGGACCGAAATAAGTCCATGTCCGTCTCTTTGGTTGATATTTAGATGATGCTGCTCACCACTCTCCATTTCCTGAATGTTCAATTATGTAAATAGTCAACCCTTAAAAAAGGGAAAACAGAATTGGGCTTCAAGGACCGGCAACAGGCTCTGGCGTGCACACTGCACTTGCATTGGATAGTATGTACGGATACGGGATATAGAATCTTCAACCTTTATTTATTGAATTATTAATGTAGGAAGGTTTTAATCAAACTATGTATATGAGAGAATATGCATGTAATATAATCATCCTCTAGGTTTTACTTACAAACCTTCAAAACATCTAACGGGCTTCAAATCTGTTCTAGCTCATGCTCAACCAAAACTTTCAGCTTGGACCAAATGTTTTAAAACAATATAAAAAAAATGACAGGGAAAAGTATTGGGCCGATACTATATTCTTAAAGATTGGCTCCATGATTTATGGGATGGATAACTATCCTCCACTGCTTAGATATGCACTGTTGACTTTGCTACCAAGTCTAAGACGACAAGGGACTAAAGGAGGATTATTATTATTTTTGGATGATTTATGGAATTTTATATAACAATTTATTAAGTTTACGCTTACAAAGTTACAAATATTTAATATACAGATAACATGTGGTAATTTGTTTTATTTTATGAGAAATTTGTACATAGAAAATTGCGTAATAGATCACTTGTGCCACTTTTTGTATGTCACTTTGTGAAAAGATACATATGTACAATCAGTCAATCACTTATCGGTTCACTCATTGTTTAGTTAAAACTTTAATTTAAATTTATAAATTAGATAGATAAATTTAAAAATTAAATAAGTAACTAAAAAAAGACAGGAGTCATCTTGCAGGAAATTACTTGCCTCGTTCCTGCAATAATTGCATGTGTGGAATGAAATATTCGTTTTACGCCCTCCACAATTCGAACAAGACCAAGATTTGTTTGCAGAATTGGCTCATAGCGATGGCCGCAAACAGACATAGCAGGCGTCAGACTTGGGCCACTGAAAACTCTCCCCTTTGATAACGCAACTTTAACTAATAAGCCTAAATAAACGGAGAAGAAGATGAAAGATTTTGTCGCATTGATATTAAGATGAATGAATGAACGGATGGATGTAAAATGCAAATGCAATTCAAGTAAGTAACACCACAAGTGGAGATCAATAGATGTGGAAAAGGATATAATAATATATGATGATTATGGTTTGCCTGCCAAGAATTGAATGAGATCCTTCTCAGACTCCAACGTGGCTTTCGTTTGTTTGTTTGTCCCATGAATACAATCGTTATAAACATGTAATTATCCCAGCAACTCGATTCTAAACCAAAACGAACTCCATTGATTACAATGGAAACAATAGAGAGAAATCACCCCGCCCCCCCACCCCCCTAACCGTTCTATAAGCCATGCATAAAGATTTGCTATGCCAACTTACGCTACTGAACAAACAATAACTTGTCGAGACGCGCACCGTTCCAAACTCACCCACTCCTATGAAATGCGTCTATGAATGACCGACTCATCAAAATTTTTAGTATTTTAGTTGAATTGAAACACCGCTTATCCTGCCGCCCCTTTGCCATAAAGGAGCTCTTTTAATTTGTCTATTCTCTCTCCCTCTTCTATCACATCCTCGCATGGATCAAGAATCAGAAAATGCCCACTATTCAGTAACCATTCCTCTTCTGGTTGGAGATGATGATACTACTATTACTATTACTAATCATCA
This sequence comes from Ophiorrhiza pumila, assembly GCA_016586305.1. NCBI lineage: Eukaryota > Viridiplantae > Streptophyta > Magnoliopsida > Gentianales > Rubiaceae > Ophiorrhiza > Ophiorrhiza pumila. Next base: position 2,372,394 of record BLIW01000007.1, read on the forward strand.
TCATCATCAGCCGCAAAAACTGGAGCCTAAGGTTTCAGCAGGCTCTACCTCATTTTGTAAAACTTGTTTCAATGGACTCAATGCCCTGTCAGGTTCTTCTTCTTCTTCATCTTCCTCTGCTCTATATATATTCACTCTTTTATTTAGTATTATTATTTTTTTCTGTTTTGATCTTAATTTTGTGACTCTTGATTAAAAGACTGCGCTTACATGCATGATAGGTGTATATCAATTGCTTTAGTGGTTAAGCCATTCATTTTAGTTTTGTTGCAGTTTGGTCGGTTTATTAGTCCAATTTTGCTACTAAATTAAGGTTAATTTTATTCTAAGTTTCATAGACTTTATCTTTTGATGCGTTTATCATGCATTCAAATTTTACAATTGCATTGGATTTGGCACTATTACTAACGCGGGACAGATACGTGGAAGAAACACAGTCTTCGAAAAGAACACAAAAGCCACAAATTCCGCAGAATTTGAAAGATATCAAAATATCAAAAGTCTGAATAATAAGAGTTCTCTACCAAAACTAAATACATACAAAGATATATATAGAATTAATAAACCCTAATTCTAATAAGTAAACAAAAGAAAGACATTTAATTAGGAAACAAACGGAAAAAGGTAATTAACAAAATAAAATAAGCCCAATAGAACTTGGGTCTAAAAAGGTTTTGTCAAGTCCCAATCTTGTCCCACATCAGTCCCCTTCACTTAAAAATAACTCGCCTCGAGTGATTTGAGTATATAGTCCTTCTTTCTTGAATCAAGACCTTCACCATCACGTGCTTTAACTGCTATTGAAATTGTTGTTGCAGTTTTAATCATGTACTTCACTTTCCTAGTCCCACGTAATACCAAACAAATCTTGTAATTTGCAAATAGAATCCCTGTTTGGTTTTCTTGATAAAAAAACTCCCATATATTGATATGTTCTTCTAATAAACAATTTCCAAAATAATTTTCAGAAAATAAGATCTCAACAATCTTTTCCATATCATTTAACCAAATCTCATTATATTTGGAAAAATCAATAATGTTAACCCTGCATATCAAACCTTTAACTATATTTATGGTATTTTCCTTTTCTTCTCCAATTTCTTCTTTCTCCTCAAAACTCATACTTGCTTCTCTTTCTTTAGGGAGAAAATCATCAATCATGTTTCCTTTCTTATTTACTTCTTCCTCATCAATTGCATCAAATAATTCAAAATTTTCAACCAAATTAGAATTTTCATCAATTGAATTATTTTCAACAAATATACCATGAATTTCTATAGTCTCCACACGAGACGAACGATCCTTGTTGGGAAAATCCCTACGAGTTTGTTGGGGTAATATCGGGTTGACTTGAGGTCTTGAAGCAAATCTCCTAGAACCATCTTCGCCACCTATATTGCCATGATTAACCCGCACTGTTTGAGATTCTGCTTCTAATCGTTCTAGATGAACAGTTAGGGCTCGAAGCTCTCTGATCACGTCAGAAAGAGTCACATCTTCACCACTTAGATTGGCCATCGCAAACAAGGAGAAACCTTGGTCTCTGATATCACCTAACGTGGGACAGATACGTGGAAGAAACACAGTCTTCGAAAAGAACACAAAAGCCACAAATTCCGCAGAATTTGAAAGATATCAAAATATCAAAAGTCTGAATAATAAGAGTTCTCTACCAAAACTAAATACATACAAAGGTGAAGGATCGAAATAATCAAATCACAATAATCAAATCACAAATCACGTGGAAGAGACTTTATTTATCACAACAAAATATATGTTTGGGAGGAGAGGATTACAATAATCGCAAAATCAACTGTATGACACAACCGTCACACAACAATAACATCCGTTAGTCCACGGAATTCCCAAAGCCGCCGTATGGCTTTTTCTCACAACCCTCTTTGAGGTTTTTCACTTCCAACGCCTCTCTTCACAAAGATCCCTAACACCCTCTATTTATAGTGTTAAAGGTTTCTTAATATCACACTTTCCTAATTACTACCAATAACTAATTAAGAAACAAATACTACTAGGAAACAACTTTAAACTTAAGAAACAAAACATATTAGGAAACTACTAATTAATAAAAGTTTAGTTTAATTTTCCAACAAATCCCCTTTTAAACTAAACTTTCCATATATGACCAATATCTTCAAGTTCACGTGCTTGAATTTCTTTTGAAATTTCTTTTGCGGTTTGGATCTTGTATTTGATCTTCTTCTTAATCTTCATCTTCGTATTCACATGTAATTTGAGACGAATTTTGTAGTTCTGGATCTTGAAGTCTTCAAACACGTTTTCTGTTTCTTTTCCTTTAGCACAAAACTTCCATATACCAACATTCTCTTCTATCAAAGAATGACCAATGTAATTTCCAAGAATCAAGAAATCATATTTCTCAATTTGAACAATATTTTTAATATCTTTTATATCAACAATGTCACTTTCACCAGTGATATTTTTATCACTTTCAACCATGGATATGGTTTCTTTTTCCTCTTCAAAATTAATGATTTCGTCTTTCTCTTCATAAGTGAAATCACCAACCTCTTTTTCTTCTTTATTCACAAGAACAACAAATTCATCCACATCTTCACAAATGTGAAGCTTCATTGTATCACTTTTTTTCTTGTATTTGCTCAATTCAACATTAATCCCTTCGACAAAATCACACAAATATTTTTCACCAATATTGTCAATTTCTTTTTTCTCCACATACTCATCAACATGAATTTCTTGTTCTTGCTCTACCGAACAAATAATATCTTCATCTTCTTCAATTGAATCAACACTTTTTTCATCCACCACTTCCATAACATGATCATAACCACAATCTCCTTTCTTGAGATTTTCAATTTCTAAAGTGGATTCAATACTTGAAGATGAAGAATCAGCAATTGATTGTTGAACTTATTCAATATTTTGTCTATTGTCTTCTTCCTCAATATAGAAAGACATGTGTGTTTGCCCAATTGATACCATTGGCTCTTTAGAAGACCAATTCGAAACTCTTTGTTCATCAAAGATGAAATCTCTGATCACAATCACCTTTTCTGTATTTTCTGTCTGACCATCCAATTTTTCATTAATTCTTTGTTCAAATCTAATTAATGAACCCTTCAATTCTTCAATTGTTAATGTTGCCAAATTCTTGGTCTCTATCATCAAGACTACAAAATACTCAAACTTCAAGGGTAGTGTATTGAGAACCTTTGCAATAAAAATTGCATCTTGCAATACATGACCATTTAACTTCATCTCATCTTTAATTGCCAAAAGACGAGAAAAATATGACTCGATGGATTCTGTCTTCTCCATTGTGCAAAGATTGAATCTTTTTTGTAACATCAACAAATTATTTTTCATAGTGCAAAGTTCAAACTTTTTTGTCAACACCAATAAATTTTTGTGTTGAAGTGTTTCTAACACCTCTATATATCTTTTCAAAAATATCCCAAGCCTTCTTCGCAGTTTTGGCCGTTGAGATTTTTCCAAATACTGACATATCAATTGCTTGATGAATTTGGGACAATGCCAGTTTTTCTTCTCTCCTTTTATCTGCAGCAACATCTTCAGGTAATTCCTTTTGAATGTATTGGATCAAATCAAAAGCTTCCAGATGGATTTCTATCTGATCTCTCCAAATATTATAATTTTGTTTTCCCGTCAGTTTGGGAACAACACAAATTATATTTTCTATCATGGTTAATCAATTATAACCTTGCTTTTATACCAATTTGAAGGATCGAAATTAACCAAATCACAATAATCAAATCACAAATCACGTGGAAGAGACTTTATTTATCACAACAAAATATATGTTTGGGAGGAGAGGATTACAATAATCGCAAAATCAACTGTATGACACAACCGTCACACAACAATAACATCCGTTAGTCCACGGAATTCCCAAAGCCGCCGTATGGCTTTTTCTCACAACCCTCTTTGAGGTTTTTCATTTCTAACTCCTCTCTTCACAAAGATCCCTAACACCCTCTATTTATAGTGTTAAAGGTTTCTTAATATCACACTTTCCTAATTACTACCAATAAATAATTAAGAAACAAATACTACTAAGATATTAGGAAACTACTAATTAATAAAAGTTTAGTTTAATTTTCCAACAAAAGGTATATATAGAATTAATAAACCCTAATTCTAATAAGGAAACAAAAGAAAGACATTTAATTAGGAAACAAACGGAAAAAGTTAATTAACAAAATAAAATAAGCCCAATAGAACTTGGGTCTAAAAGGGTTTTCTCAAATCCCAATCTTGTCCCACATCAATTACCACTTGCATGGCCTCGTTTTATCTGAATCATTTTCTGCTCCTTCTCTTTTTCTTCGTTTGAAGAAGTTGCAAGCATTCAAGAAACACGTAATAGGAGATTTATTTAGTTAAATAAGACGAAGAGTAGTCTTTTGCTTGGTTTTTCAGGAGTTGGGATACTCTCGGTACCATATGCATTGTCGACAGCAGGATGGTTCAGTTTGATACTTCTATTCGTTATTGCAAGCTCTGCCTTTTACACAGCCTTGCTTATTCAGAGATGTATGGATATGGATTCCAACATACGAAGCTACCCCGACATCGGTGAGCGCGCATTTGGGACAAAGGGAAGAGCACTTGTATCCATTTTAATGAATAGTGAACTCTATTTGGTGGCCACTGGTTTTCTGATTCTAGAAGGAGATAACTTGTGCAATTTGCTCCCGGACGTGTCATTTCAAATTGGTGGTTTTACTATAGGAGGAAGAGAGAGCTTTGTTCTCATGGTTGGCCTTGTTATATTGCCCACAGTTTGGTTGAACAATATGAGCATCCTTTCATTTATATCTGCGAGTGGTGTTGTGGCTTCTGTTGTTCTGCTTTGCTCAATCTTCTGGACTGGAGCATTTGATGGAATTGGATTTGATGAAAAGGGGACCTTTCTGAAATGGAATGGAATCCCTACGGCTGTAAGCCTGTACTCCTTCTGCTATTGCGCTCATCCAGTTTTTCCCACTTTGTACACTTCCATGCGAAACCGAAAAGAATTCTCCAAGGTAAAGAAACATTATGGGGATAACTTTCTGTTTGAGTCAATCAAAATTCTCTGCTCAGTTCTGAGCTTCAAATTTTATTGCAGGTCATGATTGTATGCTTCTTCCTCTGCACTGTTACCTATGCTTTAATGGCAGTCCTGGGATACCTCATGTTTGGATCAAAATTGATGTCTCAAATAACATTGAACCTTCCGATCAATAAGATTAGCTCAAGATTGGCAATATACACCACACTGGTAAATCCCATAGCAAAATACGCATTGATGGTAACACCAATAGTCAATGCTGCTGAGAGTAGAGTGCTCTCTAATTGCAATAAAAGGTCATTTAGCCTATTCATCCGAACCAGCCTCGTCCTCAGCACTGTCTTAGTTGCTTTGACCATACCCTTCTTTGGGTATCTCATGTCACTTGTGGGAGCATTTCTTAGTGCTACAGCCTCCATAATACTTCCGTGCTTGTGCTTCTTGAAGATTTCTGGGATTTATCGAAGTTTTGGTTTTGAGCAGCTGATCATAGCTGGAATCGTGTTAATAGGTATTTTTATCATGATAACTGGAAGCTACACATCTGTGGTGGAAATTGTAAGGCATTTGTAATTGTGATTACTCGGTTCACAACCTAATTAATGCTTTGAAAATCCTGGATAACTTAAAATAAGGTTGATTGGAATTGAGCTTATCTTGGAAAAGTGATGCATTCTGATTCGTTAAGGAGTATTCATTTGACCACGATTTTGCTGAAGATGTAGAGGAGACTGGCTACTGGAGACTGGAGAGAACTGCTGTATTAATTTCTCAACTAACATATCCATTACGAGTTGGAATTCGCCATTTCCTTTTCCTTGAGGAGATGACAAAAGTGCTTGTGTATATTGCATTTTGCAAGGGGATAAAATGAAAAAGTTAGGCAAGGATGTCAAACCTTCATCTTTTACTGAGGACAAGTGAATTATTATTATTGTATATTATTTGGTGGTCCTTTTGACGCTTCTTACTCACTAGCCAGGACCAACTGCAACTGACAGATGGTGCTACTTTCACAAGTTGACAACCTTAATAAACGAACAAGGATTGTATACAGTATCAAAAGTTCAGAAAAGTAGGGGAAAAACGTACGGCGTTTGCCTTATACTGAAAGAAGTCTATTATTTTATAGCTCAAAGTCAACAATTTTTGTATGCAAATTAATTCTTTCTATTAACAAGAAGATTTCCTCACAATGAACTTGAAAATCAGTTCCAGAAAAGAATCTAAAGATGGAACCACCAACCTCTATACAACTCTCCCCAGCCCTCTTCTTCAGTCCTTTACTCCTAATACTTCTGAAGCATTCTGCTTTTTCCCACATTCCAATTTCTGCATACTTGTTCGCTACCATTACAAGATTCCCACTCCTCCTTGGTTCTAGTTCAAGTAACCTCCGCCTCACCTTCTCCCCTAGCCCAGTATAGTCATTAACATCATGAATGTTGCAGGCACTAAGCAGTGTCCTCCATATAATAGCATCAGCTCTGACAGGCATGCTTAAAATGAAATCATAAGCTTCTTGAAGATGGCCAGCACGGCCCAAGATATCTACCATGGCACCAAAATGCACCATCATGGGTTTGATCCCATGGACATGTTCCATGTCGTGAAAGAACCGACGCCCCTCACTAACTAGTCCAGCATGGCTACAAGCGGAGAGGACTCCAAGAAAGGTAACGTAATTAGGATGCATCATACAGCTGTTCATTGTCTTGAAAAGTTCAAGGGCTTGAATAGCAAAGCCATGCTGCGCTAATCCTAGAATCATGGCACTCCAAGTCCACACATTCCGTTCGCTCATTCTATCAAAAACTAATCTAGCATCAGCTACAGTTCCACATTTGCCATACATGTCAACAAGGGCTGTGCCCAACTGGCAATTTAAAACCATAGTTCTCATGATCACTTGAGAATGGATCCATTTCCCCAAACTCAAGTTGCCAGTCTCTGCACAAGCTGAAAGCAAAATCACCATAGTAGTCCCATCCGCCTGAAACCCAGACCTCCTCATCATAAAGAAAATCTTAAACGACTCGCCAAACCACGAGGTTTCGACACAAGCTGAAAGAATTGAATTCCATGAGACTACTGTTCTAGAGCACATTTCATCAAACACTTTCTGTGCATCGACAATTTTCTTGCAACTCCCATAAAAATGAATCAATGTATTCTGGACGTACAAATTGGAAGCCAAACCGCGCTTCACGACATCCCCATGAATCTGTCTCCCATCATCGAGACATGCAATGGACGCACACGCCTTGAACACGAAAGGGAAGGTGTGTTCATTGGGTAAAGCCCCAGAACGCCGCATCGTAAAGAAAATCCGTAGAGCCTCTCTCTGTAGATTCCCATTAGACGTCGCACAAGCTCGAATAAGATGGTTCCAATAATGATTGGGCATCTATTTTCGCCTACTCTTCATTTTCGCTCCTCGCAGTCGCCAACCTACTAAAATAAGCCGCGGAATGTTTAAATATTGCTGAATTAAAAGGAAAGCGTGCCTTTTTGTAATACAGTTTTTCCGCTTTAGATTTATCTACCATATAGTGTTATTAATCTATGTATTGCTCTGTATAAATATGATAAATATACTTTTAGATAATATTAAAATTATATCAATTGATTAATGAATCAGAATAAATAATTATTAAATACACTCGTCAAAATTTTATAAAGTAATACTTATCCATTGTCAGTTGATTCCCCTTTGCCTGTATAGTTACTAAAGTTGGGGCCTTCGAACAAGCAATGATTTCCTGTATCACTCTTATAAACTATATTATAAAAAGGGTCAAATATACTAAATTCTCTTGTATTATTGTTTCGTTCCACAATCACCCCTTATAGTTTTAATTAAAATATTTAACCTCCTTAATTTTCCAATTTTAGAATAATTAGTCTAATATATTAATTGTACTTAAATAATTGAATGAAATTGAACACATGACTTTATTATAAGATAATAAAATGACAAGATTAACTTCAAAACAAAGAATTATTTAATAAAAGTAATCAATAACTGAAAATCTAAAATTCTGACAACAGACTAAGAAGGAATCCTTTTATGCTAAGAAAGAAATCATGACGAATATTGTAGGATATATCTTGGAAAATATATTTTATTGCTGGTTAGTTTCATATCAATTTATTATATTTTATTTTTTTTAAAGTTTAATTGGGTGTTTTAAATAATGAACAATTCTAATAGGAATACAAGTAGTGTGGTAGATATTGAACAATTCTAACAAGGTTAAAATTATATTTACATTGGCTCTATTTATTTTTTTCATAAATTAATTGATTGTGGTATGTATTAAAGAGTTTTAGTCGCATTAAAATTATCTTTGATTTTCTTTAATTTGAAAAGTTAAGAGAGTTAATTGTTGTAATTAAAACTATAAGAGATAAAAGGTAGAACATAGCAATAGTATAGGAGGGTTTAATATATTTTACCCTTATAAAAAACTAACAAGTGTACAATCATTTATTTCCTTATGTTTTACTAATAATTTGGTTAGAATTTTAGTTTAATTTTTAAAAATTAGATAACTAATTAAATAACACTATATGCATTTTATAAAGTGGTACATGAAAGTGATACGGCAGATTCAAAACCTTCGGAACCGAGATAGAATCCTCTGTACAAGAGTATCCTATCTTATCATGTTTTAAATTAAAATTAAGGTTTATTCATATCTTGATTATGATCTAATAATTATAAAATAATTTTAGTGATAGTTATATTTTTAATTTTAATAAAATTATATCAATTTAAATATTAAATTGAATAATATTGAACGTACAATGTAGTTGCTTCGGAACCAATATCAAGGCTCGTCTTTTTACTTATTACAACAAGCCCAACAGAAATACTCTCCTCGATTCTCGTTGCAAATCTGCGTGGGGTCTGGGCCCAAGCGACGGAGTGAACGCTGCCGGCCACAGCATCTTGACACTGACAAAGTTGTGGACATCCAAAGTCGGGGAATATATCACATAGAAACATTCACGCCTTCGATGTTGAAACGTTGAGCCAAGCGATGTTGATACGTGTATTAAAATGTAAACTGGAAATTCCCACTTTGTGTTTTTTGAATCGTTAAGTTTATCTTGGACAGAAGAAGAAATTAAGAATGCCTTCTTGATTGAGTCCTTAACCCGCTGACAACGATTGACGATTAATTATGTAGTTGGGCCATCTTAGAAAACATAATTCTATACTCAGTTATTACTAAAAACATGATTCTCTACTCAGTTATTACTAGGGTTATTAGACCCGAGTATCTCGGTCAACTAATCGACTCGAACTCTTATTAGGCAGGCTCGGGTAGCTCGCGAGCTAGAGTACATATATATAATTTTTTATTTTTTTTATATTTAAGTTTTAGTTTCTAAAATTATGTTATATTACAGTTTAACCTACTTATATTTATGTTTTAGTCCTTAATTTTATGGTAAATTATAATTAGACCACATAAAATTTTAAAAAAATTATAAATACGTACTAATTTTTTTAAATTTTTTATAAAAAAATAAAAAAATTATTAAAAAAATTAAAAAATTAAAAAAAATTAAAAAATAATAGAATAATCGAGCTCGATCTCAAAAAATCGGTACTCGATCGAACTCGAGTCGAGCTCGAATACCACCCTCAAAGAGCTCGAGTAGCTCGATTACGGGGTACTCGAAGTCGACTTGGCTCGATTACACCCCTAGTTATCACTGTCTTGCATAAATACATGTTTCAACTAATTAACTACCCTGCACATTTTATACTTTTTTAAATACATTCATTGAAACTTGAAAGTCATACAAAATGAATAAACTGCAGTTGGACTAAATTAAGATTAATACTCCCTCAGGGCTGCTAGTACCATATAGATGCCCATGAGAGCTACTGTGTGATACGCAGATGGTCCAAGAATGCCTTTGCTTGCTTGCTGCTGGTTAATTGTTGAATCAATCATCATCCCACAAGGGTTTCTCAAGTGGTTTTATCTGAGCTTCTATATCCATCCCTTTTTTCTCTGTTTGTGTCAGATTATCCTGTGGATCAAGTTGCTACTTGGGTGGTACTTCAGCCTAATCCTTTTACTCTCTAGATTGATCTTGCCCGTTTCAAGTTGTTGCATAACCATTTTCAGATTCCTCAAAAGTCGTGTCCTCTCTTTTGCATCTTCCACTCGAGATGCAGCTGCTAGTACCCAAGTTCAAGTTCTGGATGGAGGGGTGGTGGAGAATGAACTCGCTCATATCTCTAGCAACCAAAGTCAACTTGTTATTTACTATAATGCTTTCTATGTACAGACTTATAACAAGGTAGGTTCGATTCTTGAGGTGAAAGAGACACTCAAAGAAGCAGATGAGGTAGACATTGATGAAGATCCAACCTTGATTCAGCCTGATGATGGTTGCGATTGTAGCAGCAGGAGCTCTCTATCATCATCTGCGGAAGTGGAGGAGAATCAGGATGATGAAGACAGCATTTTTTCAGCTGATGATATAGATACATATCCACCCATGTCTTACCTCACTGACTCTAATTTATCCCCTATCGAATTGGACTTGTATAGTAATGAAAATCTACCGCCAATTTGTCTCCCCGATTTACCTGTTGATTCAGAGTTGATGGACAGAAGTTTAGAGGAAGAAGTAGACTCAGTTTACGTTAAGTACGAAGAAAGAATGAAATGGTTCGATATTCTGAATCACGACAGAGTACATGGAATTGGTGAGGCTCTAATTTAAAGTTCATTGTTGATCTTTTGATTCTTTTAACGGCATCCGCAATATTATTCATCGATGGCAAAATTTTGAAGACAGTGTAGAGTTTAATCTATAAGAGAATTTGCCTGCATTTCATTAAATATGTAGAATATCCTTAATTTAATAATGTTGTAATTTGTTGTAATTTGGTCAGATGCAATCACGAACAAGCATTTGGGGAGGCCGGGTATACTTGAGAGCATGGTGCCTGCTGATTTATCCATGGCCTCTGCATCATGGAGTGAAAAGGCTAGAGATAAGATTATAAGGAGCTTGAAAAGTGATCTAGAGTTGGTTTACGTAGCCCACTCATGCTTATCTTGGGATGCACTGCATCATCAATACCGCAAAGTAGAAGCTATTGCAAACTCTTCTGAGAATAGAGTCTTCCATAAGAATACTGCAGAGAGATTTCAAGAATTCCAAATTTTGTTGGAGAGGTTCATGGAAGATGAGCACTTCTTAGCAGATCAAAGGTATTCAAATTATGTCCGAAGAAGGTTTACTCTCAAGAAACTTCTCCAAGTGCCACAAGTATCTGCAGGTATGTCGCCCGTTTGGCAAGGGTAATCACTATCATTCAATCACGTTCATCCCGAATCAACAATACTCAATTTTGAGCTTAAAAGCATGCCACTTGCTCATTCTTTTATTGAATTCAATCTTGAGATGGTCGTTGAAAATAGTGGATAAGATTTCTATTTAAGAGCCTATAAAGAAAGAGTCAAAAAAAAAACATGTCATCCATTTGCGAGATAGTACGTAATGCTTTCATGGACTTAAAAAAAAGAAATAGACAGATTCAATATCCAAACCCCTTCAATCACCTTCGTTCTCATTTTGCTTATGCATAGACGACTAATTGACTAAATTAGTTTTCGACCTTTAATAATGAAATAAAACTGGCGGTTTTACAAGAATCTTGAGGTGTAGAAATTTTTTTACATGAACAAGTTGTACGCATGCGTGATGCGATTCACCTAAAGATACAAAATTTTGGTGTTTTCCAACAGCATAGTCTAAAAAAAATGATTAAAGTAGTCATTAACTTTATTTTATACAAGTCGTACCTGTGTCTTTTGTCACAGAAAAAGACGGGAGAACTGGAGAAGTTATGATTATGAATGTGAAGGCAACCCAAGTTCTGAAGATCATAGAAAATTGCATAAAGGTTTTCTGGTTATTTGTTAAAGCAGACACCAAGAAATCGAGTTGGAAGATCAAGAATGTTACATATACTTTCCCGCCTGTTGAAGACCCCAGAGACTTGGACTCGCTTTACGACTTGAGGATGACTCTTAGAAAGGTAACCCTTTTATAATTATGAATCCCGTACAGTATAAGCTGCTGAACGAGTGAATTCTTTGACACCTTTGTTAATTCTAAAATTTTTTCTGAATAGAAAGAGATATTGATGAAAAATTTGGAAGGCAAAAGGAAGTGTTGGTGGAAGAGACGATCAGTAAATCCTACTCGGGTCCAAATGGAATACGAAAAAGAGGATTTTCTGTTTACAATGATAGATTTGAAGCTGGTTAAAAATGTGCTGCAAATGTCCACTATTTCCACTTCTCAACTAATATGGTGCCAAAAAAAACTCAGTAATGTACAGATTGGAGAAGGCAAAATATATAGGACGACCCAAGAAACTTACATGTTCCCTTCATCTTCCTCGTAATACTGATACCTTCTTGTACAAATGGAGCTTTGTTTTTTAAGGTTCAGAAAAGAATCGTCCTGATGTGCACTATCAAAGTATCAATTAATGCACCATATTTTTGGCTTTGGCAAGCCTGCAGAGTTCACTGCAATGCTCCAGCCTCCAATCCAAGCTATATAACAAACAGTTTCCTGCCATATATAGAGGAAGTCTCTGTAAAACGGTTGCATATATACCGTGTAACACGTGAGCGTGAATAAAATTTATACGCAAATATATGATACTTTATACGTTAATGCGACAGACTTGTTTAACATTAATATATTTCAAGATGATACATTATACGCGAATAAATCATACGTTATATGCGAATAAGGAAGACATTAGTTAACATAAATACGTTATACGCCAATAAATCCTAAATTATATGCAAATAAGGAAAATTTGATTAATATATATATGTTATAGGCGAATAAATCCTCGCGAACAAGGAAGATATTAGTTAACATATATACACAGTATATTCGAATAAATCCTAATTTATAATAAGAAAGAGATTGGTTAATATATATATATATATATATTATACGTGAATAAATCTTAAATTATAATGACAACCAAGTGTAGATCAAATAGTTTACATGTTGATCCTCTTAAAAATTTAAGAAGAAGAAAAAAAAAATCTTAAATTATACGCAAATCATAAATATGCTTCGTTAATATTCATAAGCTAATATTTATACTAATGTTTATATCAATTCAAACAATTGATACTTAATATGAGATTTCATACGTGAAATTGCAAGTTGAGATGTGAGGGTGCATCATTAAACCGGTTCATATATACAACTGTCGCACATGAGTTTCTGCTGAGCTTAAATGTTATTGGGCCTAAAACATATTTCGAATCTCGAAACCATCTGATCCAACCTTAGCTAATAAAAGTTGCACAAATCCACCACCAGGAGTTCAGTCATGGATGAATTAGGCCGATGAAAACTTGATCTAATGGAACAGCATTAGTTACATAAAAAAAATTGCATTAGTTACAGAACAGATCACAGTATAAGATCACAGTATAAAGTTGGAATCACCAAACTCGAAAACGTTATACTTTTTCTTAACGTAGCTTTTCACGAATACATTAGTACTACTTTCCACGCCCATGATGACTACGTACGGATTGCTATCATTGGACAGTAGTCTGATAACGATTTTTCCATATTGAGTAAAAAGGGAACAAATAAAAATTGAATAGTGGCATAATGTTCACATGCTGTATTTTAATTAAAAGATATCTTTTCAGTAACTTCCAAAGCCCACGTTGTGATTTGAGTAGGCCCATTTGTTGCCATTACCACCCATTGAAGCTCACAGAAGAAATGTGCCGCATTTGGGGTTTCTTTGTGGTTTATAATCAGAAACAACCTAAACCTCAGAACACAGCAGGATTGATTCACTTTGATGATTCTCTTTCTCCGTCCCTCTAAGACTAATAAGTTAGTAGGCCCTATGCTATGCCTCATCAACATTCATGATTTCCTCACTCTTCATCTTCTTTCCATTTCTAAACTCATCTCACACACACACACACACACACACACACACACACACACACACACGCATGCAACTCGTAATTGAGACACAATTCACTCAACTTTAAGCGTCCATTTCTCTCAAGGAAGGGTCCTCATTCTTGTATACTTTCTTGAACTGGGTATGACACCGAGCCTCCCACCTTCCTGAAAAACTGAAGTCTCTAAATTTCTCACAGTCAAATCATCGAACACTGTAGCAGCCTCAATGGGGTCCTTTTCTTTCGTAATTGACACTGTTGTAGATAGTTTAGTTTTTTCCCAAAGTGGAAACCTTCGGCGGACTAAATTCCCTCTTTTAGCATATCATCCAAGAAAGTTTACGAGTGACTCCACATTCCCGAGTTATGGGGTTTTGGGTGAAGGCGTTGGGAGGCTGTCTTTATGTTGTGGCTGTAGAATCACGAGGAAGTTGATGATTAAGCGCGTTAATGCCTCAAGTAATGGCTCTGGGGAGGCTGAGAGTGGGGAGGATCCTTTGCAGGTCACAATAGAGAAGAGCAAGAAAATCCTGGCTATGCAGAAGGACTTGCTTAATCAGGTCTCTAGAATGAATCCTTCTCGTCGTACTTATGTCAAACAAGCATGTTATCTGATCATTGTGTTTATTATAATTATTATTGTCATTTTATTTTGTTTTTGTGGTTTTCTTTTGATTTTTCTACGAATTGAAAAATGACTATCCCTTACCGACTCTTTTCTGACTGCAAAGAGCTGTTATTGATTTACACAATTCAACTATTTTTTGACAGAAAGAAGTCAAGCAAATGCTGTACTTTTGACTGCCAATTATAAATATGTAACTTTTCATACATGTTTCTTGTTTAATATTTTAAGCATTATCACTCCCATGTATCACTGAATCTTTCTGCAATTGAATAATCCTGTATTGCATGTCAGACAACTGATTTGTTGAAAAAATGTTTCGGCTGTCATGCACATTCTGTTAATCTTTAGTGCTTCATGGTCTGCTTGGTTATGTAAGTTTTGAGATGCATTGCATTCGTTGGACTTTGTGATATGTTGCAGATAGCAGAAAGAAAAAACTTAGTTTCATCCATTAAAAGTAGCATTGTCAACCAGGATAGTGATGGCACCTTTTCAAGTCTTGGTATTGTATCATCCGAGGGAGATAAACAAGATAAGGTATTCAAGAACAGTACCTTATCGACTAAGAGTGTCCAGTCCGCTGAAAATGAGGTGGAAGAGAATCTGCCTACAGCTATCATAAATGATAAAGATGAAGATGTGAAGGCACCTGGAAATAACTTGCCTCCCACAGGAACTTCTTCAAGTGCAAGTTCTGCCAGTCAGTTCAAAGATGAAGCTTCTGCTCAGTTGGGAGCATCTACCGCACATAAACTGAGGATCAATTTATCAACAACCACCACTTCGAGGAGTTCCTCGGATCTGGATACCAACAGCCAGTTAAAATCTGATTCAACCAAAACAATCCAATCTGATATTCCATCCTTTCTCTCAAAGTCCAGTGAAACATTGCATCTGAAAGCTGAGAAGAAAGATGATTTTGAGGAATCAAGCTCACAGAAGGTGATTGTTGATAAGGAAGATTCTGTGAGGAAAGAAGAGAAACCCCCTCCATTAGCTGGAGTGGACGTGATGAACATAATTTTGGTAGCTATTGAGTGTGCCCCATGGTCTAAAACTGGTAATTTGGCAAACTAAGTTTCTGCATGGCAAATTATTAATCCGTTTTAGTTCATTGAGCTATTGAGCTTACTACTTTACCCATTTATCTTTCATCCACATTGTTTTTACTAGTTTGCACATCAGATACTGTATCTTATTTATTGGTCGATGAAGAGAACATGGTTGACTTTTCAAATATACTTCTTCTCTGTAAAAGGCTATCCAACAGGTTCATCTATTGAGCATGTTGTTCAACTTGATAAGACTGATAAAGTTATTCAAGCTCAGTCTTAGAAGAAAATAACTGGTCTTACCAATCATGTATGTTGCATTTTGAAATCTACCTTGTATCTCCAATGATAGATGTTTGCAGGGTATATGCAATTGTTTTTTGGGATGCAAGCCTGTACCATGTTTAATATCGTCTTTTCGCAAATAATGTTTTTGTGTAAACGTTCATATGCATATTCTATCTGAGGATACTACTATTGTGTGAAAAAATTCCTTAGGTGGACTTGCTGATGTTGCTGGAGCTTTACCTAAGGCTTTGGCTCGGCGTGGTCACAGAGTTATGGTAAAGTCTCATTGATTATTCCCCAATAACATGGTCAATAGTAGATTGGAGCTGATGTTAAATCTTTAACCATCTTCTTCTGATGCTGCATTAAGATCCTTATTTTGTAAAAGACTTGTATACTGTTGAAGCGGAAAGCATATTACATATCATTGTCAAAGTGAACTTTTATTCATATCTAAAACTAGGATGTTGTATTTCTATAAGCAGGCAATAGATGAAACCAACATGAGTTTTGGTAATGAAGTTGTAAGCCGGAGATGAACCGTTTCTTTCTGAAATTTACAGGTAGTTGCCCCTCGCTATGGTAACTATGCTGAAGCTCAAGATACAGGGATTCGGAGAATTTATAGGGTAAATGGTCAGGTAGTATCTGAAAGAAGTACTCTGATGTATCTTATCCATTTGTTGTCTATGACTTAATTTCTATTATTTGATTGCAAGCGTTTTACAAAGCCAACCCCACATAGTGGGATAAAGGCTTAGTTGTTGTTGTTGTAACTGTTTTACAATTACAGGATATGGAGGTGACTTATTTTCAAGCTTACATTGATGGTGTAGATTTTGTATTCGTTGAGACTTCTATATTTCGACACGTTGAAAGCAATATATATGGAGGCAATCACGCGGTAGGTGACTTTTTTCTTGAGAATTCAGCTTTGAGTCTTTATTCATTGTTACAAAAGGAGAATTCTTGTCTTATCGACAGATAGCATCTCTTCTGTAGAATGTGCCTTTTCTAACCAATCATCATTCTCCCAATCGTTTAGGGTTACAAATTCTTGCGTTTCTGAATGCTGTTGGTTTCATTCCAATCATACATTTTCCTATTCAGCCTATCGATTAATCAAAACCATTCAAGAATGTTTTCATTTCCAATTGGTATACTGATGTCATTCATGTTAATTGTTTTTGCTACTGGATGTTCCAGGATATTTTGAGGCGAATGGTTCTGTTTTGCAAAGCTGCTGTTGAGGTATGATTGGATGGGGCTTTAAAATGAGCATGATTTTGGGTGTTTTATTATGGCCTGACATCATAGGATTTCTTACTAGTCAATCTTCCACTGATGGTAAAAACAAAAGATGTCCAACCACAGTCAGATTAAGTAAAGACTGTGGTTCTGATCCTGAACTTTCATGGGAAGTCATTTATTAATCAATTATGAGATTTTAACAGTGAAACTTTCTAAGGATGTGACTTCTGTTATACTCAGAGTTGATAATATTTTCTGGAACAGCTTTTAGCAACTGCATAGTTCCTTGAAATAGCTGAAATTTTAAAAATGATACCTACCTAGATTGTCAGTCATTTTTATTTTTCCTGTATGGTCTTTTGTTCCTAATTTAAGGGTTGGGGTGTTTAACTGAGGTTCAATTAGCTTGATCTCCGCATTTTTGCAGAGATTTTTCCAGTCTATATATCTCTTCAATTTACATCCTTTTTTTAGATGTTATCTGTAAGTACTGTAATTTTTATTCAGGTCCCTTGGCATGTTCCTTGTGGTGGGATCTGCTATGGGGATGGAAATTTGGTTTTCATAGCAAATGATTGGCACACAGCATTACTGCCTGTATATCTTAAGGCATATTATCGCGACCAAGGATTGATGAAATATGCAAGATCTGTTCTGGTGATTCATAACATAGCTCACCAGGTTTGTTCCTAAGCATTATCATCCAACCCATGTTTACCATTGATAGTGATGTTATACCGGTATCTTTTCCTAATATGTTTTGTCTAATGATCAGCTGTGAAAGGTAGCTAACTGTGTACTTTAACAAGGTTTAGAGGTGTAGGATGCAACTTGCAGCTTGTATAGAATGTTTATATGGTGGGCCTTATCTTTATTATTCATTTTCTCGTGTTGGCATCCAGGGTCGTGGTCCCGTGGATGACTTCAATTACGTAGATCTTCCACCACACTACTTGGACCCTTTCAGGTTATACGATCCTGTAGGAGGTGAGCACTTCAATATTTTTGCAGCAGGTATAAAGATGGCTGATCGTGTTGTCACTGTAAGTCATGGATATGCCTGGGAGTTGAAAACTGCTGAAGGCGGTTGGGGCCTGCATGGGGTAATTAATGAGAATGACTGGAAACTTAGGGGTATTGTTAATGGGATTGATACAAAGGATTGGAACCCTGAGTTGGATGTTCACCTTCAGTCTGATGGTTACTGTAATTACTCCTTAGACACCCTGCAGGCGGGTAAACCGAAGTGCAAGGCTGCATTGCAAAAGGAGTTAGGTTTGCCAGTCCGTGATAATGTCCCATTGATTGGTTTTATTGGAAGGCTTGACCCCCAGAAAGGTGTTGATCTGATAGCCGATGCAGTTCCTTGGATGATGGACCAGGATGTACAGCTGGTCATGTTGGGCACAGGTAGACCAGAACTTGAACAGATGCTTAGGCATTTCGAAGGACAATACAAGGACAAAGTGAGGGGTTGGGTGGGTTTCTCTGTAAAGATGGCTCACAGGATAACCGCCGGTGTTGACATACTGCTTATGCCATCAAGATTTGAACCCTGTGGACTGAATCAGCTCTACGCAATGTGCTATGGTAGTGTACCAGTTGTTCATGGAGTGGGGGGTCTGAGAGATACTGTGCAACCTTTTAATCCTTTTAACGAGTCTGGGCTTGGATGGACGTTTGATAGGGCAGAGGCACATCTGCTAATTCATGCATTGGGGAACTGTTTACTGACTTACCGAGAGTACAAAAGAAGCTGGGAAGGGATTCAGAGACGGGGTATGATGCAAAACCTAAGTTGGGATAATGCTGCTCAAAACTACGAGGAAGTGCTTCTGTGGGCCAAGTATCAGTGGTGATGCATAGAACTCGGATACAGAGAGAGATAAGAAGTATTCCATCTGGTCTAATCTGATTAAAAGCCAGGAGGTAAGAATTCCAGAAAGCTAAAGGAGATCAAATGGTTAGTTCAAATCTTTATTTGCTGGACAAATCCCTTAGTGTTGAGATATCCATAGTCTAGAGTTTGAAGTTTGAGAATTAGGAGAGGTAACTTTAAAATGACAAATAATTACAGGATTGATACTGAAATGATCCATCCCGTAAATTCATAAGAGCAATTTTTTTACTGGTTTTGAGAAGGGAATCGGCTCAATTTGAGATTGGAATTGGAGTGACAAGATTTCAACTTTCAAGTGTGTGTCATATTATGGTGAAGCCGTAGCTTTTGAAAAACCTAGGAATGGCCTTTCGTCCTTTACACGTAAAATTTGAACTTGCGTCCGTCATAGTATTTTCTTCTCCTCTTTACTTTTCTTTTGACTTATTAGGACTCACACTTCACTCGCATTAATTCTACAACTGCAAGGCTTTCTCCGTTACGAAAATTGACAGCGTTATAACGTTTTTTGCTGATCAAATTTCTGAAAATTATCTCTCTTTTACTTTTAGAGAAAAAAAAAGGGCAATGGTTTTTAAATCTTCTTTTACAAAAGGTTTCTACCATTTTCTCATTTTTAGAAAGTACATTTCTTGACCTTTTATATATTTTTTAATTTCGTTTTTACTTTTAAATCAATGGAAAAAATGTTTAAATTTATAAATTAAGAGAAAATTTTAAAAAAATTTCATTTTCATGAATTATAACTTTCAGGAAATAATTACAATTTATAAAAATTAATGTACTTATACTTTTAAGAATCTACTTTCTATTTCAAACTCAAAAAGTCATCTAAAGTAATGAATTATAGTATATATTTATAAATTATTTATACATATCAAAATTAAAAAATTATCAAAGATGACGCTCCCCAACAGTTTACATTGTTTCGCAGAACTAGACATACACATAAAACACTCTTATGATATGTGTACGTGAAAAAATAATTAAAAATAAATAAAATTAAAGATACTATAATCCCAATGAGCTTGAGAAAATTGGGATACCCCTCCTCTCAATTATGAATCTGATTTAGGGCACAACAAAGCATGTGGACTCTCTCCAATAATTTACGTTGATGATACTCCCCTGTCCCTATTAAATTGCAAACATGGACGATTCGAAAAAAGTCCAGCAAAACCCTTGGACAAACATCCTTCAACAGCACACGACGTAGACTTGGAACAACCCCCCAATGGACTGTTTTGTTTGGATATTTCCATGCTATCATCTCCACCACTCTCACATTCACTACATATGTCACCAGAATTAATATTCCTTCTCTTTGAAACTCTTATATTATTCGAGTTTATTAAATACTCCTCCGACGATTCACCTTCTCTCTGCAGGTTGTCATACGACTTCCTCTTCAGTCTTGGTACGCTTTTCAAACCTACAGAATGAATACCAGCTGAAGACAATCAATGTGAATAAATAGTCATGTCACTAACATGCTATCATACCTGGAAGAGACTCCTCAAATGGTCGCACATCTAAATCACCGCAGCTGCAAAACGAGCTACGAGTATCATTCCTTGCTCTGCAATAGACAACACAAATCCATGCCATGTCAATTATCCATACGCCGCCTCATGCCATGTGCCATGCATACAAGTATAACAAAACAAAAGAGGGTAATAGGTAAATGTGGACTAAAAGTAAACTCAGTTTTGAAATAGGTGTTTAGAATAAAAATGCAACGTCATAGATTATGAAATTCAAACACTTGTGTTAACAACGCAATCAGTTGTCAATGAATCAACCTCTCCGAGTTGCACATCACACAACAGATTAGTTATGTAAATAAATCAATTCCAAGTTTTCTCTTACTTCACATTTATCAGATAAAGAGTTTTGCATATCATATTTAACGTCAACAATGTACAACATTCACAATGAGTAGCATGAATATTTCATCTAGTGCCATAACCTATATTCCATGAAACAACTAAACACTTAAATGCTGTACTATCGCAATCAAACAAAGCAAAACCAACAATGGAAGCTGAAAATAACATATTATCCAAGCTAAAAGAAAATCTTAAACAGAGAACCCACAACAAGGTCAGAAAACAAACCTATACATGTGCTCAACAAAATCATCAATCAATACCGGCCAAGCTCCTGCATGGGAGAAATGCAACTTAGTCCAATAAAGACAAGGTTGAAGATGGATGACTTAGGCTATCACTTACGTGAACACAACCACCTTTTCCTATACCCAATGCAGAAAGTACAAGTAATGTTACCTAATCACCTACAACTAACATGAAAACTGAGAAAATTTTCCAATTGGATAGCTGAGGACCAAAAGAAATATCGAGTCTAGGTTGGCAACTATGAATCAATAAATACCTTCAGGGTCATACCCTTCAAGATTGTCTTGTACACAGCGGCTGAAGGCTAAAACTTGTCTCCATGTGTCCTCAGATATATTATGTCGCTGATTTTTCTAGAATATAAAAACACAATTAGGTTGAGAAACGATACCTCAATAACTGGAACAATAAGGTTAACCAATTTGAGTTGCAGGCAATAGTTTTATTACCTCAATGAAGTTGCACCATTGATTGAGAAATTGGAACCTACCAGCCAAAACTAATCTCCAGGCCATGACAGCCCTGCTGACAGCTTCAAATTAGAAGACAAAGTGACATGAGATTAAGTTTGACTTCTTGAGCTCCAAGATAAAGTTAAAAAATATTGACATGCCATTAAAATTTTAAGCATGCTCCATCATACTGACTTACTGATGTTCTTCTGACCATTTTCTCTGCAAATGAAGAAAACAAAATCATAGAACCGCGAAAACTCAGAGAAGTCTGCCTGCAGAAAGGACAGACTTGAGAAAAGTCAATAGTGAATCCAAGCACAATAGCAAAACAAATATAAATATGCAGCAAGCACAATCGAAGACAAAAGCATGCAGCCCGTTCGAGATCATAAAAAGGCTTGTTTATGAGCAGCTAGATTTTGCTGTTGTCCAGAAAACAACTTTTTGTATAGGTCAAGAAAAACAATTTCATAGAACAATTAATTTAAAAAGAAAGAAATAAAGAACTTACAAATATCAATCATCCATTGAAGAGAGAGATTGTCTTACCAGTAAATCTAACCTCATCATAAGTTTGTATATCTCTTCCAAAACAGAAAATCTGAGTCACGCAGAAAGATATAGCATTGAGCTCCATTAAGTTCCAAAATTTTAGATATGTACTAATATGAGATGGTTTTCAAGTCATAGGTACATGAAACAAAACTACAAATAAAAGTTTACATTGAAAATATGAACAAGCTGTTGAATTACATAACTTTCTCCACCAATCTCATTTCCCCTATGACGTACATACCTCGTCTGTGGTCTTGACTCCACTGACTTTAAGAGCTGGATCAACGCCTCTCTTGAGAATCTACCATTCTGATACTCCTCGTTTGGTAAGCAACCTTTGCTCCCACAATCAAATGCCCCCGAGATTATGTCTGCAAGGGAAACTCCATCATATGAAATAGTCCATCTAGCTCCTTGGAAACAGTAAATAAGTAGTTATTCAAGATTTTTTTCCCCCTAGTGTTATGTAGGGAGTTGACACTCAAGAACTGCATGATTGCTAGAGCAGAACTTAACAGAAATTTCTGTTCTAAATATACAATCTGAAATACAAATACCCCTAAGTAAGACCACCATAGTAATTAGGACAGTCTTAGCAAACTAAACTCCAACAGGGGATGATGCATGCAAAGAAGAGCACTGAGCTTGACCTCCACTAGGGGTTTAAAAAGGATAAGTTTTTGTTAACAAAATAAAGGTATACAACTATGCATAATTTCTTGCTAATAACAAAATAAAAATTACATGCTTCATATGAAAGTTGCATGCT
The DNA here is from genome assembly GCA_016586305.1 of Ophiorrhiza pumila. Taxonomy (NCBI): domain Eukaryota; kingdom Viridiplantae; phylum Streptophyta; class Magnoliopsida; order Gentianales; family Rubiaceae; genus Ophiorrhiza; species Ophiorrhiza pumila. The sequence continues at coordinate 2,395,512 of BLIW01000007.1, forward strand.
CGATACTTTATTTGAAAATGTTGCAAAATTTAACCACCAAAGGTATCACCTTTCCAACCATTTTCCGACGTTTGGACAACAATTAGAAAATAATTTCTGAACCACATTTCTTATTTTGTTTTGTAACACCCATAACCCACTGTGAAAAATCCTGTTGCTAAATTAATCCAATGCAATGGCAGTAGACAACCGATAGCGTGACATTCTGCTTCTTAAAATCAAAATGTGCTTACCATAAGAAAATAATATTGAACAAACCATTCAGCCAAAATTTTCTCAAATGCCCTAACACTAACATAAAATAAATGTATATAACTACACAAGGGGAATATTAATCTTCAACCCGCTTTTAAAAAAAAAATAAAAATCCTGAATATGCCTGGTTCTCTGCCTTATCCCGGTACAAGACAGGACAGTCGAGTTAACATTTCCTTAAGTTCCCAGCCATCATCCAAACTAATTGTATTCCGTTCACTTTCCAATTCCCAACAAGCCAATATTGCAAGGAATTTGCATAATAATAATAACAACAACAACAACAATACTGTAACAAGAAAATCACCTCCAGCAAAATTTTCCACGACCATTTAAAGAAAAATACATCTAAGTATCAGTAAAGCTTCGATCTTTACCCAAACAACAGCAGTAAAAAACAATCAGGATTACTTACAAAAATCAAGAAAAATATATCTACTAGTATAATTCTATGCAATGAGGCAAATTACCACAATATCGTCTGTAAATTTCAAAGATGTCGAATCGACTGTGAACGAAGGAGGACTCCATGGTTCTAGAACGGGAGCTCAAACGGAGCTAGAAAGTTTTTTATTGATTTAAAGAGGAGCGTTTAGTTTCCGGGGTTCAGGTGAAATCGGAACCCTAGACCGAGCTCACTCAATTCAATCGTGAGTTGTGAGCTTGTGTTGTCTCCCCTGTTAATCTCTCGGTGTATTTGTGTTTATCGCATCGCTATCCCTGTTTCAGTCACAGGTGCGATATAATTCAATTTAGTTTATTTATAATAAGATCTAGTAATAGAGCAACTCTGTGTGCTCGTTTGGTTGCCAGGGAATCTGGGTTGGGAAATTAATTTTTTTCTTAATTTTGCATTGGGAAAGTAATTATTTTTCTAATTATTAAATTTTTGCGTTTGTTTCATCCTGAGAAAGTAAAAAGAATCCTGAACCAAAAAAAATAACTCCAAGATTCCAAGATTATGAATCCTCTTTTAAAAGTTGGTATTCTGATTCATCTCTTGAGGATTTTGACTATGTGGCTCTTTCTTTATATTTATTATTTATATTTTGAGTTTCATATGTTTCTTATGCTAAATTCTAATTCATTTAGTTAAATAATTTTATTTTTTTAGTTTGATATTTTTTTTATTAAATTTACTACTTAACTAAAATTAAAATTTTAGTAGTTTATAAATGTCTTTATATTGATTTTAAAAATGTAATTCAATGTAAAAAGAGTTAAATAGATGGATGGTATGTTATTTTTTTATTATTAAAATTATTAACATTATGGGGGTTTTATATATTTTTTTTAAAAAACTCAAAATTGTATTTATGTTGCTTTAGACTTTTTCTATCATATTTTTACTTAATTAATTTTCATGCATTTTATATTTTCAATACTTATTGTTTAATAAATTTTAGCTATTTTTATTAATATTAATTTGTCAATTATTTTTCATTTATTTAATAAACTATTCTTTTTTTAATAATATTAACAAAGAAAATTTTTATTTTAACACTTTTTTATAAGTTGTAGTTAATAGTTTAATTATTTAATTAAATTAAAAATGATCATTTTTACAATGATGAAAATATAAAATATAATATTAAAATATTTATTATAAGGTAAAAATACATAATTAAGTTTCATGATATGATTTAAAATAAAACTATAAAAATGGTTATGTATAAGTATAACATACAAATGGAATTCAAATAACATTATTTGGTTCAATAATTTAAATCAAATAATAAAATAAGAATCATACTAACTTTTATAAGAATATATCCAAACACAGGGTAAGTATTCAGATTCCTCACAATTAAATTCCTAGGAATCAGATGATCAGGAAAAATATTCATTTTCCTCAAAATTAAAATCCCAAGAATCACATTCCCATTAAACATTACTTTCCTGCCAACCAAACGAGCCCTATAAGAATTCTTTGGATATGTTGCGCCACTTGTGTATGTTGTGCCACTTGTGTGAGTAGCTATTTCTCGCCCGTCACGAATAGATGACACGCGTTATTTTTTAGTTAATTATTTAATTTTTAAAATTAAATTAAATTTTTAATCAAATGACGAGAGAAGTTTGTGATTATATAGAATAACACGTAAAATAATATACAAAAGTGGAATAGGAGATCCATTACCCTATCAGACACTATCAAATGAATGGTGTAAAAAAAGGGAAGTTATTTTTTTTGAAAAATTACCATTTTTGTGGGTTACAGCACACGTTTTTTTTACCGAAAATGGCAGATTTAAAAAACTTGCCTCTGGTCCGGTGGCCGTTTTCATATTGTTTTTTGCACTCATATAAAATTTTGATATGCTATCTAATTAATGGTGTAAAAAATGAAAGTTCAAAAATTTAAGAAAATGAACATTTTTGTGGGTTAAGCACACGTTATTTTGCCAAAAAATGGCAAATTTCAAAAACTTGCCTCTAATTGTCGTTTCCGTGTCGATTTTTGCACTCATATAAAATTGCGATGTGCTATCAAATGAATGGCGTAAAAAATAAGAAAGTTAAAAATTTTAACAATAATCATTTTTTGTGTTATAGCACACGTTTTTTGCCCAAAACGAAAAATTTAAAAAACTTGCCTCTGCTGGCCGTTTTCTTGTCATTTTTTGAACCAATATAATATTTCGATATACTATCTAATGAATGGTGTAAAAAAAGGAAATTTAAAATTTTTGAAAAAATGACCATTTTTGTGGGCTATAGCACACGATTTTTTTCCCCTAAAACGGCAAATTTCAAAAACTTGCCTTCAGTGGCCGTTTTCGAGTTTTTTTTTGCCCTTATATAAAATTTTGATATGCTATCTAATAAATGGTGTAAAAAAGGAAAGTTAAAGTTTTTGAAAAAATTACCATATTTATGGGTGATAGCACACGTGTTTTTGCCCAAAACGACAAATTTCAAAAACATGCCTCCAGTGGCCAATTTCGTGTCAGTTTTTGTACTCTTATAAAATTTAGATACGCTATCTACGGAATGGCGTAATAAAAACGAAATTTGAAAATTTTGAAAAAATGTTCATTTTTTGTGGGTTATATCACGCATTTTTTTGACTAAAACGACAAATTTCAAAAACTTGTCTCTTATGGCCGTTTTCGTGTCATTTTTTGCACTGATATAAAATTGCGATGTGCTATCAAATGAATGGTTTAAAAAAGGAAAGTTAATTTTTTTTGAAAAATTACCATTTTTTGTGGGTTAAAGCACACGTTTTTTTGTCGAAAATGGCAGATTTAAAAACCTTGCCTTCGGTGGCCGTTTTGATGTCGTTTTTTACACTCATATAAAATTTTGATATGCTATCTAATTAATGGTGTAAAAAAAATGACAGTTCAAAATTTTAAGATAATGAACATTTTTGTAGGGAGAAGTTGCTGAGCTCCGGCAGACCAAACCCGTTCTTCCACTGCGGAGCAGAAAGCTGGAACCAAAGCAATCTCTTAGACTCCTTTAAGGTTACTCCCGTTAAGATAATTGCATCCTTTATCCTTAGAACTCAGAATTATAGACTTGGAAAAGCTAAATTACATAAGTGAAAGAGTGTTGGATTTCTCAGCTGAAAGGCCCGAAAAAGTTTTCTGATATCTAGAGAGAGATCAGAGAAAAATTCTAGAGAGGATGTGTTATATAATTAATGGTGTAAAAAAAGTGAAAAATTTTATAGCACACGTTTTTTTGCCAAAAAACGGCAAATTTTAAAAACATGCCTTCAGTGGTCGTTTTCTTGTCTTTTTTGAACCAATATAATATTTCTATATGATATCTATCGAATGGTGTAAAAAAAGGAAAATTTAAAATTTTAAAAAAATGACCATTTTTGTGGGTTATAGCACACGATTTTTTTGCCTAAAATGACAAATTTCAAAAACTTGCATTCGGTGGCTGTTTTCGTGTCATTTTTGCCCTCCTATAAAGTTTTGAGATGCTATCTGATGAATGGTGTAAAAACAGGAAAGTTTAAAGTTTTTGAAAAAATTACCATTTTGTGGGCTATTGCACACATGTTTTTACCCAAAACGACAAATTTCAAAAGCTTGCCTCTGGTGGACGATTTCGTGTCATTTTTTGTACTCTTATAAAATTTTGATACGCAATCTACAGAATGGTGTGATGAAAAGGAAATTTGAAAATTTTGAAAAAATGACCATTTTTTATGGGTTATAGCACGCATTTTTTTTTGCCTAAAAAGGCAAATTTCAAAAATTTGCCTCTTGTGGCCGTTTTCCTGTCATTTTTTGCGTTCATATAAAATTGCGATGTGCTATTAAATGAATGGTGTAAAAAAAAGGAAAGTTAATTTTTTTTTGAAAAATTACCATTTTTTGTGGGTTATAGCACACGTTTTTTTGCCGAAAATGGCAGATTTAAAAAACTTGCCTCCGGTGGCCGTTTTCATGTCATCTTTTGCACTCATAAAAATTTTTGATATACTATCTAATTAATGGTGTAAAAAAATGAAAGTACAAAATTTTAAGAAAATGAACATTTTTGTGAGTTATAACACACGTTTTTTTACCAAAAAAGGCAAATTTCAAAAACTTGCCTCCAGTTATCGTTTCCGTGTCGATTTTTACTCTTATATAAGATTGCGATGTGCTATCAAATGAATAGTGTAAAAAATAAAAAAGTTAAAAATTTTAACAATTATCATTTTTTTGTGTGATATAGCACACGTTTTTTGCCCAAAACGACAAATATAAAAAACTTGCCTCCAGTGGCCGTTTTCTTGTCATTTTTTGAACCATATAAATTTGCGATGTGCTATCAAATGAATTGTGTAAAAAATAGAAAAGTTAAAAATTTTAACAATTATCATTTTTTGTGTGATATAGCACACATTTTTTTGTCCAAAATGACAAATTTAAAAAACTTACCACTAGTAGCCGTTTTCTTGTCGTTTTTTGAACCAATATAATATTTTGATTTGCTTTCTAAAGAATGGTGTAAAAAAAGGAAAATCAAAAATTTTGAAAAAATGAACATTTTTGTGGGTTATAGCATACCGATTTTTTTTGCCTAAAACGGCAAATTTCAAAAAAATGCATTCGGTAGCCGTTTTCGCGTCTATATTTGCCCTCATATAAAATTTTGACATGTTATATAATGAATAGTGTAAAAGAAAGGGAAGTTAAAATTTTTTTAAAAAATTATCATTTTTTGTGGGTTAAGCACACGTTTTTTTGCCGAAAATGACAGATTTAGAAAACTTGCCTCTTGTGGCTGTTTTCATGTCATTTTTTGCACTCATTTAAAATTTTTATATGTTATCTAATGATGGTGTAAAAAAAGGTAAGTTTGAAATTTTTGAAAAAATTATCATTTTGGTGGGTTATAGCACACGTGTTTTTGCCCAAAACGACAAGTTTCAAAAACTTGCCTATGGTGGCCGATTTCGTGTCGTTTTTTGAATTCTTTTAAAATTTTGATTCGCTATCTATGGAATGGTTCAATAAAAAGGAAATTTGAAATTTTTTAAAAAAGGGCGAAGTCCATTTTACCCCCCTGTGGTTAGGCATAATCCCCCTATCGCTACCTCGTAGTTTCATAATACCCACATAACCCCCTTCTGCTTTGGATTTAAGTGGAAAGCGGACAGAAACCGTTAAAACTGACGGAAATGAGTAATTTTACTATAATACACTTATCTTCTCCACTGTTAACTTGCAGATTTCTAAATCATAATTTCTCACCAATAATTCAAGATTTCTAAATCTTCAATCCGAATATATTTATCAAAATTTCAGTTTTCAATCAACGAAGCACTCAGTATAGCTTCAAAACTCAAAACTCAAACAGCCGGCTATGACCAAGAAATCAAGATTTCAGATTCCGCATTACGCTTCAATCAGAAGAGGAGCACACGACATCCGCGCAACAAATTCAAGCAAAAATAGGGAGTCCACTTTCAACATTTAGTGAGGGTACAACATTGAAAATCCTCATTCATAATCTGGAGTTTTAAAAATATGAACAATTTGAAATTTTAAGTCCCGTTAAGATAATTGCATCCTTTATCCTTAGAACTCAGAATTGTAGACTTGGAAAAGCTAAATTACATAAGTGAAAGAGTGTTGGATTTCTCAGCTGAAAGGCCCGAAAAAGTTTTCTGATATCTAGAGAGAGATTAGAGAAAAATTCTAGAGAGGATGTGTTATATAATTAATGGTGTAAAAAAAGTGAAAATTTTTATAGCACACGTTTTTTTGCCAAAAAACGGCAAATTTTAAAAACATGCCTTCAGTGGTCGTTTTCTTGTGGTTCAGTGGTCGTTTTGGGCAATACTCTCATATACTCAAACACACATACACATTCTACTTCACACTTTGTTGTTGTTCTTTATCCACAATTCACAAAGTCTTTCATAGCACTTGATGGAGTTGCATGTATCAGTTTTACAAACACTCACAACACTTCTCACAATTCACTCCACTTCACATTCACATTCACAACATCATTCTCATTTCACTCCATAATTTCACAATTCACTTCACTCACATCTACACTGCACATTATCACATTATCGCACTCAAGCTCACCAACATATTGCACATTCATTTCACTCACACTTATGCACACTACACTTCACATCTCATTTTTCGTTCTTCATCCAAAAGTCACAACTCTCACAACATGATTTCATTCTATCTCAGAATGTCATAACACTCTTTACAAACACTTCACAATTTATCCCTTTTCACACATTCACAACATCATTTTTCGTTTTGTACTTATAATTCATAATCGAGCTTACACTATTCATCATTCATACTCTTATTCACTCATAATATTCCTGCAAGATTCACGCTCCAATTCACTCACTTCACTCTACTTTCACACTCACTTCACTCATTACCTCACAACACTCCACATGACACACAAACACTCAAACTCACACACTCACGCACAAGGCGGCGAGACCTCGCCGCGAGGTCTAGCCAGCCAACACTTTATATGGCGAGGTCTCGCCGAGAGACCTCGCCAGCAAAATGAATACACGGCGAGACCTTGCCACGAGGTCTCGCCACACACACACACTTCACGGCGAGACCTCGCCACGAGGTCTCGCCATACAATTTTTCCATGAAATGTTCAACTTTGTGCACTAAAGTGATTGGGTCATAATTCTCTCGTCTTAGCTCCGAAATGGGTGTTTCAAACGGCTGTGGAAAGCTGAGATCAAGGGTTACAATATTGGTGTTTTAAGTTTTTCCAGATTCACAGTGAATCGGGGCCAAAATCTGGTTGGAAAATGCTGCATAACATAATGGTTTCAGGAGTTTGTTTTTGGTTTTGGAAATTTGGCTAAGTGTTGAAGTTCTGATTTTTTGAATTTCCAGGCAGCTGAAGGCGTGGTTTGCTTTGGCGGAAAGGCGTGGATTTGGAAACGCTGGATTCTTGAAGGTTCGCGGAGATGCTGAAGGCGTGATGATGAATAGCCTGAAGGCGCTGGGCTGGTCTGATTCGCGCACCTGGATTGCTGAGCGACGAAGGCGTGAAGAGCTAAAGCTGAAGGCGCGCTGCAAGTGGAAGGAGTGACAAAGGCGCATTTTCGTTGTACTAAAGGCGCTGGATTGCTGAAAGGTTTCTTCAAACTTGGAATTTTCATTTCTTAGGTTGATTTTTAGTCATTTCTTTGAAGGACACTTTTGTAATACTTTAGATATTTTACGGTTGCGTATTAGTTCCATTTTCATAGCTCTATATATAGGAGATGTAGCTAATATGTAGAGGGGAGGAACCCAGATTTTGGAACTATCTTTTGAATTAAAGCGGGAATTCTCATTTTCTCTCTCTAGATCTATTTTCACTCACTAAACATTTCTTCTCTGATCTCAATTCCGATTGTGAATTTGGACTGGATTTATCTTTCTTATTCTCAATTGACAAAGGAATCGACAATTCTCTCGATTAAATCGGTAAATTCTTCCAATTAAATGAGAATGAGCTTATCACTGTTGCAATTTGTTGATTTTGAGATGAGAAAGATGATTCCTGGCTAAGTATATGATATCTTAGGATTCTAGATGGATGAATACGTGAATTAGTAGATTATATGCTATGCAATTGATCTAATTGTTGAATGTTGAAATCACATTGGAATTAATCATAGAAATCTGTGGAATTTCATATTTCTTAGCTATTTTTGAATGGATCAAGCTTCAATTGTGTTCGACATGCTAAATTGAGGAGTGATTCACCAATGTTAGTGGAGAAATATGAAGTGAGAACTAAATTGTGATTGCTTTAGTCTTCACACTTGCTCTATTTGATCATTTCAATTCTGAGACTCAGGCTTTGCCATAGGAAGTTTTGAAGAATCGAAACAGTAGGAAAAGTGATGAAGAAGCTCTCGATGTTAACAACGAAGACATCTAAACCCTAGGTTGGGCCTCGCCATAGGAGTACTTAGGATTTCGGATGTTAGAGAAGTTAGCTGAGAGAGTTGAGACATTGCGGAGCTTATTCCACCATTCTCGGGCCTAGCCATGGGAGAGGATGGTGATAGGGGGTACAGGAGGTGGTGTGGTTGTCATGCTAACCACAGCTTGAACTTCTAGGCAATTTAAGTCTCCAATGCGTTTAATTACTTATTGATTACATAGCATAGATTTACTAAGCCTGTGTTCATCCAATACAAGAATCTTGAGATATCTGTTTCATCCTTGTTTGTTGCTACCTTTTGTACCTCTGTTCTCATTCTTTGTGTTGGAATCTTATTTGTTTTTGCCTAGTTTCTATGGCTGAACTCCTAGAACAATTGCTTCAATATTCTTGGCCCAAGCCTTCCCTGTGGATACGATCCCTACTTACGCTACTACATTAGTGTTTAGGGTAAAATTGACGAGGATCGACACTCGCTATCAATGTCCCTGCAATTCTTACCCATATGGCCAGTGGGAGCAGAATTCGGGGATTTTTTTGGTATTCAATGCTCTGCCAAAAGCCGTCTTCCTCTCCAATCCACAATTGTTTTAGGAGATTTTTCCTTAGGTCTACTTCAACAGCAATTCTGGCACATTTAGGTCTTGATAGAGCTATTGTCAGAGCATCTAGCATGATTGGGGTTCCTATGGCCCTAGCAATTGAAAACAGAAAGCTTTGATCAAAAAGATGGCAAGGTAGGTTGGGTAAGGCTAACCATATCGGAGCAGCCGTTAATTGGTTTTCCGGTCGGAATCCATCTATCCATTTAGTCACTCTAATTCGTGCATTTTGAATCTTCCAGGTCCCTCTTGCCCAGCAACGGCTGAAATCGGCTTCAGATGAGAATCCGATCAGGACATGGCGGCTGCTCAGCCTACCTAGGTGAACATCTCCTTGGATCCGAGCTACAGCAATCGATTTGTATATGTCTTCCAAATTGAGTTTTCCTTTGAAAATCTGCCCAACTAGTGACCATTTTAGCTTTTCTCCAAGCTTCCTTTCCTGATCTTTGGAGATGAAAATGGCAGGGTATCCTTCTTTTTCCCAGATTGTGTAAGCCACTTCCTCTATTTTCTCGTGACTGGATCTCATCGTCTAATAGATGTGCGGATCGGGCATGGTTTAACAAGGCCCTCTCAGCCTAGGCTGAAGGGCCTTTACCTTGTGTCCCTCTACTAGAGTTCTTGCTGTAGTCCTTTTGCCCTAAATTAGATTAGGTGTGTGGAGATAACCGATGAATTCTGTGATCTAATTTAGAGAGAAGGCGGAGCTCTACTTTTTAGAGAGAGAAAGCGCCCCTAGTGGTTAATATGAATTCTGTCATAGCACACGTTTCTTGGCTTAAATGGCAAATCTAAAAAAATTGTCGTCAGTGTGCATTTTTGTGCCCTTTTTTGCACTCATGTCAAACGGCAATATATAATCTAATTAATAGTGCAAAAAAGGGAAAGTTAAAATTTTTAAAAATGACTATTTTATTGTGGGTTATAGCACGCGTTTTTTTGAAAGAAATGGAAAATCTCAAAAACTTGCTATTGTGGGCCATTTTCGTGCCCCTTTTTGCATTCATATCAATTTCCGATGTACTATTTAATGAATGGTGTAAAAAAATGAGAATTTAGAAATTTATAAATATAACAATTTTTTGTGGTTATAGCACACTTTTTTTGGCAAAAATAGTAAATTTCAAAAACTTGCCATCATTCGCCATTTTCGTGCCATTTTTTGCACTCTTATCAAAGGGCAATGTGCTATCCAATGATTGGAGTAAAAAAAATAAAATGTTATAAATTTTAAAAAATAATAATTTTTGTACCTTATAGCATACGTTTTTTTAGCCAAAATAGAAAATCTCAAAACCTTGCTGTTGTGGGCCGTTTTCTTGCCTTTTTTGCACTCATATCAGATGGCGGAGTCTTATTTAATGAATGGTGCAAAAAAGAGAGTTAGAAATTTTTTAAAATGACCATTGTTGTAGGTTATAACACACATTTTTTTTGCCAAAATGGCAAATCTCTAAAACATGCCGTCAGTGGACGGTTTTTGCCTTTTTTTTGAACTCATATCTAATGTTGATATGCTATCGAAAGAATGGAGTAAATAAGCAAGGAAAGTTATATATTTTTAAAAATGACCGTTTTGTGGGTTATAGGGGTTTTTTTTGTCAAAATGAAAAATCTCAAAAATTTGTCGTCGGTGGTTATTTTTGTGCTATTTTTTGCACTCATATAAAATTGTGATGTGCTATTTAATGAATGGCATAAAAAAGATAAAGTTAAAAAATTAGAAAAATGAACATTTTATGGGTAATAGCAGACGTTTTTTTGGCAAAAATGGAAAATCTAAATAACTTGCAGTTAATAGTCGTTTTCGTGCCATTTTTTGCACTCATGTCAGATGGTGATGTGTTATTTTAATGAATGGTATAAAAAATGAAAAGTTAGAAATTTTGAAAAAAATAATTTTTGTAAGTTATAGCACACGATTTTTTGGCAAAAATGGTAAATCTCAAAAACTTGTTGTCGGTGACCGTTTTTTGGCCTTTTTTTGCACTCGTACCAAATGTCGATATGCTATCTAATGAATGGAGCAAAAAAACAAGGAAAGTCATATATTTTTAAAAATGACCATTTTTGTGGTTATAGCACACGTTTTTTTTTTGTCAAAATGAAAAATCTCAAAAACTTGCTATTGGTGGCTGTTTTTTTGCTACTTTTTGCACTCATATAAAATTGTGATGTGTTATTTAATGAATGGCGTAAAAAATGGAAAGTTAAAAAATTTTTAAAATGATCATTTTTATGGGTAATAGCACATTTTTTTTTTGGCATGTGGTATAACTCAATTTTTTCTCTCCTCCTCTCTAACTCCAGCCTCCAGCCGCCTATCACCAAGGCCAGAGCCGGTCAACCGGCTTGAGCACTCTATTTTGAGTTAACGTAGTCCTTTATCTACAGATTGCATTTAGATTAAGCTATTTCTTTTCACATCTCAGTCGAAGTCCACTGTTGAACATCTCATTTCAGCTCTCTTCAGCTCACCATCATCAGCACCATAGGCTCACTGGTCAGCCCTCCACCTCTCTCTCCGGCAGCCGAATTTAATAAGATCTGGTCATGGATCTGACCGCTCACAGTAGGAGTAAGCAGATAGAGTCAAGAGAGGCTCCTTCCGAGCCCTCTAACTCGTTGCCTTGGCTCTAGAACTGACAGCCACCCACCACCACCAAAAGGCTTTAGCCTGTCTCCTGCCTCCTTCTCACCCCATTAATTTTGGATCGGACTCATCTACTCCAAGCTGCCGCCCATGACTCTCAGTCCACTCATCGTATCTAGGGTACTTGCAGCTGCAACTTATGCAGAACGTGAAACAACCCAGCTGGTCCAAACTGAAGAGATCGTTGTGAGCAAGCGGATGAGCTGGTTTTGGCATCCCTTAGTGGTGGGCGGAATCTATCTCAAGGCTGATTTCAGCTTTAAAAAGGTAAAATCCGATGCTATTGAGAACAAAATCGGGACTTGCTCAAGCTCCCTTGAATTTGAAATTATTGGAACTCTGATTTAGTGATTTTAACTTGAAATTTTTGGAGCACTGATTTGGTGAGTTGAACTTGCAATTTTGGAGCACTGAGCTGGTAATTTGGAACAATTATTTGGTGACTTGATATTTTTGGTCTTCAGTGTGGTGATTTAGAACTCTCTTGAACGTCCATTGAATCTGGACAAAGTCGTATTTTTCATGAACTTCTCCATCTGTTGGATTACATGCTTTCAATTAATTCTTATTGTTGGGTGGATTGCCCTGTAATTGGTTTCTACTTGGGTTGAAGACTTAGAAATTTTATAGGAATTAGCTTTCCTGGATTTTGGTTGTTTGGATTTTGATGTGTTTAATGATTCAAACCGAATCCAGTTCATATAATCTGGTGGCTCTTGAAAGGTTAGCTGAAGTAGTTGTGAATATTCAGTACCGTTGATTAATGCTGTTGAATCTAAAAACTTTGATGCTGGAATCCATTTGATTGCCTCTCTGCTTGCATATACTTGGTGTCTCTCTTGTTTATGTGCTGTCCCGAATGCTGGATTGGAAGGCTAAATATGGGGTGCAAATTCAAAATTTTCTATGGGATTTAGTCTTCTGACTTCCGTGGTATGATAAGTGCTGAAACTGGATTCAGCACACATATTGATCATTGATTTGGATTGATGCACATGCTTTGAACTTTGTTTGGATAAAGTACTCTTGCACATGGATGGTGAGGCTACAAAGTTGCTATACAGATTGGTGATGATCTATGCCAACAAGGGAGCCTATTTGACTAATTGCCCCAGAATGGGAAATAAACTGTTCTTGGAGTGGGGATCAGTTAATTTGATTGCTGTATATTGAGGAAAATGTATGGATTTGATCTTCTACAACTTCACTTTCATTTACTAGACATCATAGATGCATAGGATTTTGATCGGATAATAGAAAATTTATACTCTAGTCGGTTCTAGAGTAGACAATTTTTATTTTCCATCTTTTTCATTTAATCACAAACTCATGTAATGGAGTAGTACTCCATATTTATCACTTTCTTTTTTCTGTTTATGTTCTTTTCTTTCTTCATTTTGTAACGATGCGTTTGGGTATACTCAGCATCGTATTTTGCCCTTTGATATATATAAGCATTTTTTTCCCCAAAAAAAAACACATGTTTTTTGGCCAAAATGGTAAATCTAAATAACTTGCCATAAGTGGCCATTTTCGTGCCATTTTTTGCACTCATATTAGATGGCGATGTGTTATTTAATGAATAGTGTAAAAAAAAAAGGAAATTTTAAAATTTTGAAAAATTACAATTTTGTAAGTTATAGCACACGTTTGTTTTGGACAAAATGGCAAATTTAAAAAACTTGCCGTCAGTGGCCCTTTTTTGCACTCATATCAAATGTCGATATGCTAATGGAGTAACAAAACGGGGAATGTTAGATATTTTAAAAATGATTGATTTTGTGGATAGCACATTTTTTTTGTCAAAATGAAAATTCTCAAAAACTTATTGTCGGTGGCTTTTTTTGTGCTATTTTTTGCACTCATACAAAATTGTGATGTGATATTTAATGAATGGTGTAAAAAAAAGTTAGAAATTTTGAAAAATAACCATTTTTTGAGGTTATAGCATGTTGGGTCAAAATGGTAAATCTCAAAAACTTGTCGTCGGTACGCATTTTTGTCTTTTTTTCCTTGTTTGCACTCATATCAAAAGTTTATATGATATCTAATGAATGGAGTAAAAAAAGCAAGGAAAGATAAATATTTTTAAAAATTACTATTTTTGTGGGTTAACACACATTTTTTTGACAAAATGGAAAATCTAAGAAACTTGCCATTGGTGGCTGTTTTGTGCTACTTTTTGCACTCATATAAAATTGTGATGTGCTATTTAATGAAAGGCGTAAGAAAGGGAAGTTAAAAATTTTGAAAAATGACTATTTTTGTGGGTGATAGCACACGGTTTTTCGGCCAAAATGGCAAATCTAAATAACTTGTCGTCAGTGGCCATTTCCGTGCCCTTTTTTGCACTTATATCAGATGGTAATGTGTTATTTGTGAATGGTGTAAAAAAAAGTTAAAAAATGACCATTTTTGTAAGTTATAGCACACGTTTTTTTGGTAAAAATGGCAAATCTCAAAAACTTCCCGTCGGTGGCCATTTTTTGCCTTTTTTGCACTCATATCAAATGTCGATATGCTATCTAATAAATGGAGTAAAAAAACAGGGAAAGTTAGATATTATTAAAAATTACCATTTTTGTGGTTATAGCACACATTTTTTTTGTCAAAATAGAAAATCTCAAAAACTTGTCATCGGTAGCTGTTTTTGTGTTATTTTTTTTTGCTCATATAAAATTGTGATGTGCTATGTAATGAATGGCATAAAAAGGAAAAGTTAAAAAAAATTAAAATGACCATTTTTTGGGTAATAGCACACGTTTTTCTTTCCAAAATGGCAAATCTAAATAACTTATCTTCGGTGGCCGTTTTCATGTTGTTTTTTGCACTCATATCAGATGGCGATGTGTTATTTAATGAAGGATGTAAAAAAAATTTTGAAATTTTAAAAAAATGACCTTTTGTGGATTATAGCACATATTTTTTTGCCAAAATAGCAAATCTCAAAAACTTGCCGTCGGTGGCCATTTTTTGCTATTTTTTCACTCATATCAAATGTCGATATTTTATCTAATGAATGGAGTAACAAAATAGTAAAAGTTAGATATTTTTAAAAATGACCGCTTTTGTGGATAGCACACTTTTTTTTGTCAAAATGGAAAATCTCAAAAACTTGCCATTAATCATGGTTTTGTGCTATTTTTTGCACTCATATAAAATTGTGATGTGCTATTTAATGAATGGCGTAAAAAACATGCGCTATTACTCACAAAAATGGTCATTTTTGTGTGCAATAATAGCACATGTATTTTGACCGAAAATAACAGTGTCAAAAAACATGCCAATTTTTTTCATTTTCGTGCTTTTTTTTGCACCCATCTCATTTGTGAATGTGCATTCTAATAAACAGTGTCAAAAAAAGTGAAACTTGTATTTATCACCAAAACACCATTTTTTGTGGGCTATATCACACATATTTTGGCTGAAAATGACAATATTAAAAAACGTGCCTATTTTGTGTCAAAAAAAGTGAAACTTATATTTATTACAAAACCTGCATTTTTTGTGGGTTATAACACACATAGTTTTGCTGAAAACAATAATATCCAAAAACGTGCCGATTTTGACCATTTTTGTTTTGTTCTTTTACATCCATCTCACTTTTGAACGTGCATTCGAGTGAATTGTGTCAAAGAAAATGAAAGTCATATTATCGTCAAACCTCCATTTTTTGTGGGCTATATCAAACGTATTTTGGTCGAAAATGACAATGTCCACCGATTTTAGTTGCTTCTGTATTGTTTATTTGTATTTAATACTTATCCCTTAGGATTGACTAACCATTTGATAGGTTTTAGTACTATCTAAAAGTACACAAGTCACATTTATAGGATGTGATATATAGAGTGATACATGGTCCAGAAGATCAAAGTCGTTTAAGAGTCTCTCATTGGATATATCAAATAATTTTTTTTTTCATTATTCCAAAAAAAATCATGCCTTAGATGATAATAATAGGTTGAAATTTTAAACATGTCCTTTATACTAACTTTCTATCTCATTATTTTACTCAAAACTATTTTTGCTAATTTCTTCATTAACAATTTGCTAAAAGGCTCTCAAAATAAATATATTCAAAAGTCTTATACCCAAAAATCAAAGTCAAAAGTAATAAAAATTATAAGCAAGAAGTGAAGTGCTAAAACCGCAACTAAAAACAAAAGAAAGCATAGACATTGTTGTAGAAACAATAAAAGTCGATTCACAATTTCCCTGCTTAGGAAAATAAATCTTCAAGAATCAATTTAAATATAGTTTGACCCTATAAATTGTAAACTACCATAGGAAAAATATAGTTTTGTAATCCTTTCCATAAATTTCTTAAATAATAGTAGTAAGAAATTAGTAGATACAGAAGTGGAGCCATTGACTCAACAACAATGAAGTTGTTGGAAGAAGTAGAGTGGAGCAGTAGTATCCTACTAATGTACAGTGCACACAGCGTCACAAGAAAGGTACAGCCTAATATTAGTTTCTAGATTCTTCCGCGTCCCCTTTTCCCATTTCCCAACGCCTTCCACCTCTTCATCCTCCTATATAATCACCGTCCTTGACACCTTTTTCAATTTTTATTTTTATTTTCCGAGCATCAACAATTAATAATGGATTCAACACGAACGGCGCAATCTTCACCACCGAGTCTTGAAGATCTCGCCAGAAGGACTGCAAGATTATTACTCCTCCCTTATATCGTCCACTATGTCTCTTCATCCCCGACGACTGAGCCATCGACGAGGGAAGTAGCCGTCATCGTCAACCGTCGAACGGGGTCCTTAACAATGTTGGACGGCGATGTTGATGTGGAAGCTCTCCTCCGGGAGGGCAAGGATGGTCGTGTGCCGGCATCGAAGGAATCAATAGATTCCTTACCGCTGGTGAAAGTGGCGGAAGAGGGTTTGGATTGTGCTATATGTTTATTGGAATTCGAGGTCGGTGAGGAGGCTAAACAAATGCCTTGTAAACATAGGTATCACGCCACTTGTATTAATAAGTGGTTGGGGATCCAAGGATCTTGCCCCACTTGTAGACTTAGGATGCCGGAGGGAGGGGGAGAGAAGAAGAAGGAGGGTGACGGTAATAATGGTCACGGAGAGGCAGGGGAATCAACGGAGGACGAGGATGAAGATAACAACAGCGATGACGAGGAGGAAGAGGATGGAGATGGTGAGGGGGAGGGGGAGGGAGAGAGGGGGGGAGAACAAGAGGAAGAGGAAGGTGGCTTGTATTTGGGAAGAATACCATCATTTGTGTTTCACATATATTTTTCTGGGCGGAGACAAACCAGGACGGATTCCGGTCCGGAGTCCGGCGAAGCTGATGAGTCCGAGGAAGATAATTAGGTTGATGGACATATTGACGGAAAGAGCACCTATTTTACTATTTACTTTTATTTTGTTACTTAGGATGATTAATGCGCAATGTACAGATATCAAATTGTTATATTTTTTTTTTAGGAATAATGTTTCTTGGTTGCAATTTTTTTAATTATATTTTGTATAAGTTTCTCTGGTCATTTTTCATATTTTATTTTTATTTTTAAAATGAGGCTATTAATTTCGGGCACGCCCGAAACTCATTTTAGCCAGCTAATTTTCTTAGCAACTTGGAACAACAATTAACGAAACCTCGTATACAATAAGAGTGCATGACATTACTGGATTCGTGACCTAAACACAATCAAATTGTAAGGGAACCCAATAAAACTTCTCCCTTCTTATTAACGTATTTGAAGCATTGATGAAGGGTGGAAGGTATCTGGCTATGAATTCAAGCTTGCTTCTTATTAACGTATTTGAAACATTGATGAAAGGTGAAAGGTACCAAGCAACGAGTTCAGGCAGAAAATTTAGGAGGGGTCACTATTAATCACGTAAGAAATGATATGTAGTCCGATGGCTCATTGTTTTAGATGCTTTGAAGGTTTACTATGTTTACAAACTTCTTGGCTTCTAATATACCTATTCTAATGGAAGAAGGCCATAGCTACGACTCGAAATTCCCTCTTACTTGGAGGAATGATAAAATTTGACAACCTTGTCTTGTATTGCTTCTACGGTATGCCTTCCTTGATTCAGTCCTAAAACTAGCACAGGTGATTGCATATATGATAAAAGAGTAGATCTAATTCTCACTAAAAATTTTCATTTTTGATATACATGTCATCCGATGGAACTCAACATAAAATAAACAGTTTCATCCATATTGTGGGTCACCTTAATGAAATGCATGATGCTATCATATATAAGGAATCACCTAGCCATCGGACTACATATGTAATATGATCGGACAAATTACATGCAAAACGGAGTATGTGAGGTAGGTTCTATCCTTCTACCCCCATTGATTACCATAGTTGATAGCGTAGGATTAGACTAAAATACATTGCTAATGTCAAAAAAAAAAAAAAGCTAAATATAGCCATTAACATGGATCATGCAAACATCAATTCCACATCAATTTCAAGAACCTCGTCGGATGAATTGGTGTCCACCTCTTTTTAATGGTCGTCTACTTTCTTTCCAATTAAGTAATTGGACTTAGGAAATCGTGCGCGTCGGCGCAGAAACCCGTTGGGCCTAAATCGGTTTATTCATCCATTGGAATTTTGGTTGAAATCATTGTATGATTTAGCAAAAGCACGAGTTCACATTACCATCTAACTAGTGGTAATTGGAATGCATTATGGCTTTTTCAACTCTTAATAATGTTTCGTGAACCCAAGTTGGTTAGATTTTTGAGGAATGCATAATGTTTTTTCAACTCTTGCTAATGTTTCTAGCTCAAACCAGTTTTGAATGATTTCCCCAGCCTCTCATCTTATGTACCTAGGGAGGATCACCATTGGGATGTGAATTTTAGTGAGACTCAGATTTTAAGTGTGCAATGACACAGTTTGAACCTTTTGAGGAACCGAGAGGACGAGAGTCTTAAAATTCAATCTTACAATAAAACAGGCATTCAACAATTCAATTCTGCTCGCAGTATGTCATTTTAGTCCATAAATCTATCTATACACCATTGAGCATGTCCACGGTTGAAAATCATGCCTGGGTTGGAGGCATTGTCAACAACCAAAACAGGCATTCACTCACATGACCGGCTGATTTAAAGAAGTAAACGCATTCGCATTTCAAAGTTGGCTCATACGGCCAGCCAACCTCTTTTTGGCTAGTTTTTTTCCCATTGTTAAACGTCCTTACTCCAAATGTCAAGCTCTCTTTCTTCTATGGAGGGGTTGGTGGCGAGATTGTTCGGCATTCAACAAAATCGTAGACAACTGCTTCACTACTGACAATTATCAAGACAAAAATGTTTTACCTTCACAACACAAGTGAACTCTCCAACGGCATCACTTCATCAGGGACACCTTCTCCGGAGAGCAATAATAGGTTTTGAGCAAAAAAAATTAAGCTACAGAAACCAGAGAGAATTTGATTCAAACATAAAGGGATCACGTAAACAAATAAGGCCAAATAATTTCATTTATGCAATAACCAGAAACAATTACAAGACAACAAGCCCCTTCCAGCCAAAAAAGGACGTGCAGTCCCCCTCCCAACATACACAGAAAAGTACATGTAGATGCACACAACATAATCAGGCTTCAGAACTATGGCAGATTATATGGAAGTTTTACACACAGCATGTATCCAAAACAAAAGCAAGATGCAATACTTGCAAATTGACTCTTGGAGGAGTGGTCATTAATACAAAACTCTACAAGCAGAGTGAAGAGTGAGAAATAGCAAGTAAATATCATATTCCATACAATAGGAAAGATGCGTTTTAAAACCAATAACTTTGAACTCAGGGAGTTGTAAACCCTTGACTGCTTTAATCTTAGATGCAGACTACTATCGGGATAGAAGGGTCTTGAAAGTTGGAGCTAATCCAGCGAACTACACTCTACCAAGCTACAAACGCATATATACCACTGTCCAATACATTTAAGTAGTGAGAGTCATTTGAACTGCAAGTAACAGAGTGCAAGAGAAGTTGTACTACTTGCCCCAGGCAGTTAAGATTCAAACAACCAGCTTGATGTGTGAAATTTTGAAGTGTCATTACTTTCCAGGTTTCTTCACCATCATACTCCTAATGATTGGGAAATTACTAACATAAGAATGATAAAAGCTCTCTTCCAAGCAAACAATAACTACAATTTTAAACTGTCTACATGAATCGCAATTGGCTTTCAAAGCATTAGCTTTTTCTTTAGGTGGTTGGGGCGAAAAAGTTTTCAATGCAGATGTCAATTCAGGTACCATTCATCCTCTCCCTATTCCAACTATGAGAAGAAGGAAAAACTAGTAATGTAGGGCATTACCAGACAAAGTGGCTGCTGCAATACATGCCAAGAATTGCTGTTGTCAGGAAACCAGAAACCACATAGCAGGAACTTATTCTATTTTTCAGTCACTCTCTTTTTTTGGGTGGCGTGGGGTTGGACTATATACAGCTTAAAATCACCTTCGGTCACCATACGTAAAACACACTAGTCTGCGAAATGTATGCTTTAGCATGAACATCTAAATAGAGGAGTTATGAGCTATACTTTACACAGGCTCTATCAGAAAAGAAGAAGGAAAAAGAGGTGATCAGACAGCATATACTTTTATTATAGAATGGTTGATAAAAGCCCGAAAATTTAATGGAATTTCATGAAGTATTAAAGCTATCAAGACTAATATACAGAAATTTAGAACAATAAATTTGTCATAGACAACAATTAATTGACAATCAATTGAGAAACGCAGTATGATTGACAACCTAAGTGTGGCACGAAAGAGATTGAGGACAAGCAAGACAATGTAAAATTGATTAACTAATTTACACAAGTAAATATTAAGTTAAAAAGGACTGCAATAAGACCGGAGACGGTATCAAATGGAACATTATCAACCATCATGGTGTGGAAAGGTTCATTTTAATATGGCAAGATCCAGGAGATGAAATATGAGAAATCACCGCCCATTCCTATTCGAGGATTGTTTGCCAGGAAAACATGTGAAGAATATCAAATTGCAGCCTTTACCCAAAATCCTTAGTTCAAAGTTATTCCTAGTAATAAAGTAGATGACAAACACAGATAAGCTATCTAATCTCATCTGCGGAAGAATAAACGTCACAAAAAGGTAAAGCAATATTAGGAATAATTCTTTCATCACTATAAGAAATTCTAGATATGATTCATGCGTATTATTCCAACAAGTTTTATTCTGTAATTTTGTAGTTCCGTGAAGATTACCCATAAAGGGCATCCTCGCATCACTATATGTATAGATTGAATATATTTTTCATAAATTAATGCATATTCCCATATCCAATCCTACTTCTTAACCTTTCGAGACTTTCTTGCTCCAGGAACTTCCATTCTGCCAACAGAACATCCACATCTAGCCCGGAAAACCAGAACAGCTCGGCCATTTGGTGGCGCCATCTTCTTGAGCTCTGCTTCCAATTCTCTATGATGATCGCGAGGCAACTGAAACAGTCCCTTCTTCACCCCTAATTTCTGTACACCGATTGAACTTTTCACACACTCCTCTGTCTCCAGTTGTATATCAAATTCAGCAGCCTTACGAAGGCCACGACAACCAGGCTTCCCGCATGTCCTACTCGTATAAATAGTGATCGCTAATAGTGCCATAAGAGCAAATAAAATGCTAAGGCCAAAACATCCATATACCATAGGAGCACGGAAAATCTCATCTTGGAAGACATATACAGCTTCCTCAAAAAATTCAGCACTACTATGCACTAAACTCTTTAGACACGGATACAATAAGACTCCACAAGCACCAATCACAGCAATCAAGATGATCACATCGATGACAGCAGAACGAGATTGTTCACATGCTGGGATGTTCAGATGATTCTTTTTCTTGTGTAGTTGATTGATTTGCTTCAGTTTCAAACAGGGGTCGGTTGAGTTAACAGATTTAGCCATGGCTATATGTTGGTCAACCGAAATTGTGCTATGGAAACAGACCATTTGGATTGAACCAAAGATTGAATCTGTATTGAAAAATCACCAATCCAAATCGATTTCTGGATCAGACCCACAATTCAACTATGAAAATCAGATGAACCCAAATGAAGAATTGGAATAAAGATTTGATCTTGAGTGCAACTAAAGATCTAAAATTGTCGGCGGCCAGTTGGATTTTTGGTGAATTTTTCCTTCATTAAACAAACTCCTATTTTGAGACAGGTAACATGTGAGTGAAATAAAGGTTGAGATTCCTAAGCTAACAAGGGTGGGATGTTGAGAATTTGGAAAATGGCCGGCTCTTTGGGGATGTTGGGGTAGCAGAGACGACAAGGAAGAGTCATTATGGAGTCATTAGTCATATACGCGCTGTTTTATGATGCTATACTATTTTCTATCTCAACTCAACATCCTGCGTGTAATCATTTTTCAGATGAATGGTTGCTGTTCCTGGGACTGGGAGTGGGAGGGTCATGCACGTTATGAATTTTATTTTTATTTTTTCTTTTTAACTTCTTAGATTTTTATTTTTTTATTTTGGTTTAGTTTGTGGGCTGCCATGGCATGGCATGGGCCATCTAATCAATCTCATTTTGTTCTTTATAGTATTTTTTCCTTTTTCCCGCATGATTTCTGAATGATTTGTTGACAGTTTATGAATCTCTGCACGTACTTTGAGCACAGATATTGGGCCTCCTTTAGGTCTATACTATTGGTCGAGTTTAATAACTATTCTAATATTGACGTATGTTTGTAGGCTAAACATTTTCTAGTTCGTGAGATGAGTTTCTCTCCTTATATCTTCTCGACTCAATTGCAACAATCTGAATATTGAAACAACAAAAAAGCTAAAAGGTTAAGGCAAACCTAAAACCACCATTCAATTGTAACTCACATGTACACTATGCTGATCTTTGTATTTTCAGATTCCACGACATAATTATTCAAAAAAAAATAAAAAAAATAAATGAAGTTTGACTTGTTTGGTAAGGATTAAAAGTCAATGAGGAAAACGTAAACCTTTTGTTTCGTGACGGGTCCACAAAACTGATTTTGACTTTGAGAGTGACTTGGTTAACTTGGTAGTCCCGCTTATCCCTCTTAAACTTAGACTTGGTGCAACAAACTATTATTGTCAAAAAAATCGTGTCATCCAAACTAATCAAAGCCACATTATGTATAGTTAGTAAACAAGTATTTTGGCCCTCGGGCATAGCTTAGCTGGTAAGTGACAAGGAGATAAGGTGTAGAGAAATTGCCTTCCATGCGAGTTCGATTCCGTGTGGGTGCGTTGCCTGGGTGAAATATTCCTGCGAACACGGACAGAAATAATTATAGTAAATTGGAAAAAAGCGCCTTGTAACTTAACCAGTTTTTATATTTTACTCTCCAATCATATTTTTTTAATATATGCATCCTTCTTCCGTCTCTTTTTTTTTTTTTTGGAAATTGTAAATTCATCGTTCACATTTTGCTAAAAATTTTAACTCAAAAGTGCATTTTAAGATCATATTTAATTTAAATTCTCATAACATAAGTACTTAATATTATATTATATTTAATTTCAATTGTAGTCAATCATAAAAATAATGAGACATGTAAAACAAAACTAAGTACTCTACATCAACAAATTTAAATTCAAAGTGAATGTACAATATTTTATCAATATAGTATGTTGGTTAATTAACAAAAATTCTAGTTATTTTTTTTTAGTAAAATTTTACCTACTCTCTTGAACTATTGTCCGATTTTACATCGATTGTTGTAGTATCAATCGTAACACTTAATTTCATTGATTTTTCAATTTAAAGTAATCCACTTATTTAGTTAGTTTTCATCAAATAATTGATTTGACTGGAATAACAAACAATGTGATTACATAAATTTTAGTTTTTAAATAAAAATCAATTTATCACTTTTTTTTAATTATTTGATGAAAATTAACAAAATAGAGTAATTTTTATCTCAAATTAAAAATCCAAAAAAATAATTTAACGTTACAATCGAAAATTAAAATCATAGGAGACAAGACAATAATTTAACGGAATTTATTCCAATTTAACTTTGTTTATTTTGTCCTTTTATTTTGTATTCATTAACTTTTATTTTCACTACTTTGTTTAATAGTCAAAAAGTTAAATCAATCTCAAAGAGTTATTATGCATCTACCGGCCCGAAGGCGAAAGCACGAAGCTTTGGTAAGAAACATGAATTTGATGAATCTCTACTCTCCGAAAAAATATTTAAAACCAAGCCTTACTCAAAATTGGCAGGCTGTATAAGATTGCCATATAATTTAAACGCACCATGAAAGTTAGCCCAAAAACTTAACTCATCCACTAAAGAGCCCAAATATTCCTGTCGATGGGTTCTTAGTTTGTACGGCAATGGAAAATCCAGCCAGGCTTAAATAGCAATGAAAACATTATAAGCGTGTTAGTGCGTTTTGTGATTTGCACTCTAAATTAACTTTTCAACAACATTTATAACCTCGCAAAAGCAAAAATATCACTTTATCAAATTTCTTTAAATCAACTCCACCAATTTATTTACACTAGTAAATTTAAATATAAGTAGCCAACAAAATGAATAAGCAAAAATATCACTTTGTCAAATTTCTTTAAATCAACTCCGCCAATTTATTTACAATAGTAAATCTAAATATAAGTAGCCAACAAAATGAATAATAAAAGTAGCTGCAATTTTTGTTTAGAAAGTAATTTTCATTACAAAGTGTTCAAAGCATTACAAATATTTCTTAAACTATTAAAAATATCCTATTTATACTGCAACTTTGGAACTATCTTGAATGTAGAATTTCTTGTTGATGTCATGCGCTGATTTGAAATCGGTGCAAGTGCGCAAATAATGAAAAGGAAAATGCTGTCGGGGATTTAAACCGTGGCTCTCCAACCCTAAAGATGCTGCAAAAGTGAAAATTCTACAGGTGTCATGATCTAGGAAGATGGATTGATGATGGGATAATATGAGGAGTTTAAAATGTACAAACACAACAAAGCCGCTTAAGGTGTGTGTGTAAGCACTAGATTCTTGTGGTCTTGCTGCGCCTACCTACACGTGTACCTTGATCATATGGGTAGAATTCTTAAAAAAAAAGTTCACTTTAACTTTTTCTACGTGGGGATTGGACTCCGGAATTTAAGAATACCTTACGTGGCATTATATTAACTGTTTGATCTCCTCAGTACCAGCACTTTAACTTGATTCCTAAAATAGGAACGCTTTTGATGGTTGCTTTTTTGGGAGTTTGGGTCCTTTCTTACGTGTCCTCCTAAAAAGCGGATGACTCCGATTGTTTTGATGATGTTATCTTTCCATTTTTTTGATGCTTTAGCGCTTGGTGATTTAAATTTGCCCGCCTCCTCCATCCACAAAGCTGAAAATACTCGGCAATTAATCGGGGATTCCAGCGCAACTACATTTGCCAGCCCTACATTTTTCAACTAATTAATTGGTCCTTACGTTAAATTATCTTGTCAATTTGAGCAGCTCTAACATTAGTAGTTTTGATATTTTGATTATTATTAGAAAAATAAGATTTTAAAAAAAAAAAACTTCTGAATTATCTTACTTTTGAACTGTTATTACTTTTTCTTATTTTAGTTTACGAGAACCATTTCTATTTTCATGCATTTTTCAATTCTATTGTGGTTACGAAATGATATTTTCTGTCCAATATTATTTTTATCATGTCCAATATTGAAAACCATATGGTTACACTAAAATTAGAGATTAAAAATATAAATGTGATCAGATACTCTGTCCAAAATTATCTCTATCACATTTTGTCCAATGTCCAAAACGACGTAGTTTAACTAAAAATAGGAACTAAAATCATAAATATCACTAAAATCAATTTACAATTATTATACCATAAGGAATTAGTGAACTTTACTACCTAATTTAATTTGACATGATAATATATAGATAATTTTGGATAGAAGATCCCAACTCAGGTTCACTCATACTTGAATTATAACATAATAATTGTAAATTTAATTTTAATGATAATTGTAAATTTAATTTTAATGATATTTATGCTTTTATTTTTTTATTTTAATAAAAAACCTTAATATTATATATGATAAGATAGAGTAATATTATATGGAATATTCAATCTCGGTATGGAGAAGGATATAAAACCAAATTAAAAATAGTATGATACCTTTATCATCATAAGATAGAGATCACATCATCAGTCAAATATTTATCTTGTCTTACTCTGTCTTATATTCAAAACGACCTAGTTTTATTAAAAGTATTGACTAAATGCATAAATATCACTAAAATTACTTTACAATTATTATATCATAACCAAGAAACTAGTGAACCCTACGACGTAATTTTAATTAGACAGACAAAAATTTTGAACAGAATATCCCGTGTCCATCAGATACTGCATGATTTTTTTTCAGCCTAGTAAGTATGAAGAATGGGTTACCAAAATAATTTAGACAAATTGGTGGATTTGCAAACACAAAAGAAGTAAAATGTGAGATTTCGATGAATGCTACTATTCTGCAAAGTGTTACATATCTTCAAAGTGAGCTGTTATTGCTAGAGCAGATATTAGCTGCCAGAGCAATTAATTTATGCCCTTCCCAATCTATTCTTACTTAGTCAACTTCTCATCATTATCTTCTACATTACCGTTATCATTATTTCTCTCGCCTTTTCCTCTTTCTTTTTCTTTCCACTAATTTCCCTCAATATTTTCATTAATTTCTCCACAAAATCAAGCAAAGGTGGATTTGTTTAAAGACAAAAATAACACTGGCTAGACTACAAAGTTTCTTGAGTAATTTTCTTGAAAAGGGTTTCAAGATTTCGGCTTTAGAAGTTAAAAAGAAAATACATCAATAATAACTATTAATCAAAGGCAAACGAAAAAATGCTAAACGTATTCTAAAACTAACAACATACATGGATTAGGGTAACCTTCAACAATATCATACAGGGAATCAATTATATCAACAGGGATTCCTATTCTAGCATTCATAGTCCAGCAACAACTCATCAAACTAAAGAATTACACATAACATGTATAAGCAAGTCTAGCAACTATGAAAAGGAAGTCACTTTCTCTTTCCTTTGCACCATATGCCTCTTTCAATCCATCACATAAAAAAAAGATTTTTTTTTTCTTTTTGCAAAATAAAAAACCAAACTTATTTTTGGTGTATCAGATTAATATTCTCCCCTACTTTCATGGAGTGGGTGGAGGAGAATCTCGCATTTGCTTAAGAATCAGAAAATTAAATAACTTTCGATAGAGGAAAAAGATCAGCGGAACATTCAACACATCCTAATTGAATATTCATAGGGTAGAAAACTTTTATTAGTTAAACAATAGCCCAGCGGATTACCAACATCTTTTCAAGAAAATAGAAAGAATAAAATATTTTTCAAGAAACAAAATATGTTAACATATTCATGTCAATTTCTCAAACGAATTCATCGATGGGATAGAAAGAGAAAATAAAAAATCGAAAGACAAAGCCAAAGCAAAGTCCAAACAAGAAAAACCAATTAAGTTCAATAATGGGCTTAAATATTCAAACCCCATTTTGCAAAAATAAGAAAAAAAAATTAAAAGAAAGAACATAGAAAACGAAAGAAAAGATTATTAGAGCCCTTTAAACAACTTAGCACAACAATACAAAACTTAGGATGATCATAAAAGAACAAGAATTCACTCACTCAAGTGTCAAGAAGCACATTAAATTAAATTTTCAACAATTAGTTTTGAATTTTCAATAAAATATCGAAATCAAAGAACTGTTAATAAACACTGAATTTAAGGAGCAGTAGCAATAATACATGGTACTTACTCTTTTATACTTTCTTTTTTACTTGTAAAGCCAAAATCTTGAGACCCTTTTCAATTGATTTTTGTGGAGAAATTAATAAAATTTGGAGAGAAATTAGTGGAAAGAAGAAGAAATGAAAGTTTATAAGAAAAGATGAGAAAAAAATGAGAGAGATAACCGATGACGGTAATGGAGAAGATAACAATAAGAAGTTGACTAAGTAAGGGTACATTGGGAAGAACATAAATTAATTGATCTGGCAGCTAATATCTGCTCTGGCAATAACATCACCCATCTTCAAAATGCGGTTCTGACTTGCGAGTGACAGTAAAAACTAAAAAGCATTATTAATGATAACCATTCACAATAGATTGAGGACAAAACTGTTCCCAGTGGACCAAAAGTTAGAGAACTTATTCCAATACAGCTTTAACGATGCAAGTTGAGGAGTTGGGCAACTCAATTTAAGCACGACGACTACGGCATCAGTCATCAGTGAACAGTGAACTCAACTCACGATTGCTAAAAGCCTAAAAGTAAAAGGAGGAATATTGTCCATTAAGCTTTCCTTTAAAAAAAAACAAAACCTTATAAATGTTTATTATTGCAGAATCCAGAGAGGGTGCAAATGCAAGTGGATTTAAATTTGAGCTGTTTAAATTAGACTTTGCTGAGTTGGCAAGTTTTCAAGTGGCATATACATTTTTTTTTTGCTTTGTGAGCAAAACTTGGAAGTTGGAACATTAACGTTTCCACTTTTAAGTTTTAACTTTAGCCAACTTGCATTTCCATCCACAAGAAATATAAATTATAAACCCATCCAAAAGGGGTAGGAAAAGTAAACAAATAGATTTGGAAAAACTTGAGACAAGAAAAAGTTTGGCGACTTTTTGAAAAGCGAGGATAAAAGATTGGTAAAGAAATATGTATGAGAGAAGCTGCCGAGGAATTGGGGAAAAAAAAAGAAAGAAAAACTGCTGACTCAGATCAAAGGGGTCGCCCACTTTTTAAAGAATCAAATCAAAAAGAAGAAAGAGAAAGAGAAGATCTCAACGCCACATATAAACTTGTGGTTCAGCTTCGCTTTTTCTTGCTGACGTGGCTTGCCTACCTGGGTTTAACTCTTTTTACACGTAGCCTCCACGACTCTGATCGATCAGTACCCCAACCACACAGCCCAACCCACAAAGCCCCCAAGCAGAGAATCCCATCCCAAGCGCCAACCATACTCAGCAAAATAGAGTGTGTGTGTGTGTGTGTCAGATCTCAATGAGTAAGTAAAATACCAAAATCTGCGGATTTAGTTTGTTAACTCTCGTGCCTGAAGTATTTTTATTATCCAAAACCACAAATGTCGGAAGTGAAGGATCCGGCGATAAAACTGTTTGGGAAGACTATTCAGTTGCCTGAGATTCCGGCGGCGGCATCCGAATGTGACGAAGATATTTCAGCTCAATCTAATGATGTTTCTGGTGATAATAGTTTGGTTCAAGATCGTCCGTGTTCTCCAAATTCTTTACCTGAAGAGAGCAACTTGGACAGAAGCGGAGCAGAGGAAGAATCTGAAAAGGTAGAAACTTGATTAATTTTTCCCCTTTCCGTGGAAGACCCATTACGTGGATTAATGAAAGAAATAATGGGTCGATCTTGTCTTTCAAATGTTTCGAGTTTATGGTTGACTTTATATGTCCTTTTTTGAGCTCTGGTCTAGCTTCAATATTTGCGATGTTTGGATAACATAGTTCATAGTTCATAGTTCATGTGGTGGTGTTTATTAATTACTTTTGGGTAGGTAGGCTTTTATTGAATTAAGAAAGTTGTTACTTCATCTTGCTCAGATTGCTAAGTGACATTTAAGCTGATGTATTTGACGGAAAAGTATTGATAGGATAAACTTGTTTAGCCAGAAAATGAAGTCGTTTCCTTAGTTCTGTAGGTTGCTTGATACTACTCGTGCTAAAGAAAAATGATTGCTTATTGATCGTACTTGCAGCAGTCAGTTGTAGTTTGCGGATTGTATTGCAGGGTTTGATGAATGTACCTGAAAGTGACTCTTAGATTTTGATCCTATTTCTTATTCGTGATATACTAATTGGAGCCTGGACCTTGAAACTGGAACTTAAAACACGTCTGAGCTTTAGTTTTATTCCTTGAAATTCCAACTCCAGGCCAAAATTTCTATCCGTTTCCAGTTGGAAATTTTATGGAAAAATCTAGTTGGGTATGGAAATTTTATGGAAAAATTTCTATCCGTTTCCAACGTTTCCATTGGAAAAGTTGTTGAATTTAAGGTGTTTATTCTCACAATAGAGATACAAGTTGAGTTCTACATAATTGTGAATTGGATCGAGGACTAAAGTCCAGGTTAAGCAGAAATTTCTGGAAATTATGTGATGCTTTCAGCATTTTTTTGGCAGTTTAACATGCAACACAGTGTAGCATAAGGTTTCCCGGGTTTCCTAGATTTAATTTCCTAGATTTAATTTCTTCCTGATTTTCTTTTCTGGTGTGTAAAAATCCTGTTATTGTTCTTTCTTCCTGTCAGAAACTGCTTTGATTTTTTATGTCAATTTTGTGCTGAGTAAGCTGCAGATTCGTAGCCATTGGTATTGATTTCATTTAATTTGTGAATTCTTGATAACATGCTGGAGATGTTTAAATCTTAATCACTTCATATAGGCATGGGATATGAAATGAGTTGTCAGGAAGATGTGACTGAGATGCTTCAGATTAGTGCAGCGAGTTTTGTACTTCAGATTTGCTTCATGTTGAGAAGATTGTCACTTTTTACCTTGGTTATGTACACAGACAAGTTTTAATGGCACAGTTTAGATCGAGCTTGACGAAATACAAATTCTTTATGTGGATCCATTATTGACACTGATCTTTGTTAACTTCAGGTCCTGTCAGGGAGAGCAGACAATAGTAAAGCAGAGGATGGAGCTCAATCCATTATGCCCGAGGAAGTAACAGATCCAACTGGGAGTTCACCAATAAAGGAGAATACAAAAGCACCGTCTGGGGATACTGCAGCTGATACTGCAACAGCATCAAAAGCTGAAGACGACCAAAATGAGAAAAGTAACTCACAAGATAAGACTCTGAAGAAGCCAGACAAGATACTTCCTTGTCCTCGCTGTAATAGCATGGATACCAAGTTTTGTTATTATAACAATTACAATGTGAACCAGCCTCGGCACTTTTGTAAGAATTGCCAGAGGTACTGGACTGCTGGTGGGACAATGAGAAACGTACCTGTTGGTGCTGGTCGACGGAAGAACAAAAATTCAGCCTCCCATTGCAGACAAATAACAGTCTCAGAAAATCTTCACAATTCCCAAGTAGATATTCCAAATGGAATTCATCACCCAACTATCAAACCCAACGGCACTGTACTCACATTTGGAGCAGATTCGCCTTTATGTGAGTCAATGGCTTCAGCTCTGAATATTGCAGAGAAATCAGTGCATGGCTGTCCCAGGAATGGGTTCCATAGGCCAGAGGAGCTTAGAATCCCAGTTCATTATGGAAGTGGAGGTAATGGAGATGACCACCAGAGTGTATCGTCAGTCACTACCTTAAGTTCCAAGGATGAGGCAGGAAAAGATGTTTTGCCTGACAAGCTGATACCAAATTGTCAGAGCATTCCTTCTCAGGTACCTTACTTTCCAGGGGCTCCTTGGCCTTACCAATGGAATCCAGTTCCATGGAGCTCTCCAATTGCTCCAGCTGCCTTTTGCCCTGCTGGCTTTCCTATGCCTTTCTACCCTGCTGCACCTTATTGGGGTTGTGCTGTTCCTGGAACTTGGAATATCCCTTGGCTTAACCCACCATTTACATCGCAAAACCTCAATTCCCCAACTTCAGGTCCTAATTCGCCAACTCTAGGGAAGCACTCAAGGGATGATAACATATTGAAACCTGTCAATAATAAGAATGAAGAACCCCAAAAAGAGAGTAATCCTGAGAAATGCTTATGGGTTCCGAAAACTTTGCGAATTGATGACCCAGGAGAAGCTGCAAGGAGTTCTATATGGGCAACCCTGGGGATAAAAAATGAAAAAGTTGATTCAGTTCGTGGAGGTGGTCTTTTCAAGGCCTTCCAGTCCAAGGGAGATGAAAAGACGCTTGTTTCAGAAACCTCTACTGTATTACAAGCCAATCCGGCAGCCATGTCCAGGTCATTAAGCTTCCACGAGACATCATAAGCCAAAAGTTTGGGAATTTGACAAACATCTTTGTGCTGTGTCAAAAGAAGACAGAATCTATTGGTTATCGAAGTTTTACAACATTTTGTTGCTGCTGGCTTATTTGTAAAAACCAGTTGTTGAAGCAGGCCAACATGGAGCGAAGATCAGAAGCAGACACTGTAGCTGTTAAAGATTAGATTGGATGGTACAAAACAAAAGTTGCAGTTTTTTGGACGAACAGATAATTAGGTGCTTTTTCTTTTTTTAATCTAGGATAATGGTTTGTTGAGTTTTAGTCTGTGTACATATTAATGTATGACTTAAGTACGATAATTAGAGTGAGTTTTATGTATTAAAATCGTATCTGCAATAATTTTGGAAATAAAATGAAGCAGGATCACTTGGCTTGTGTTAGAACATAATAATACAGAATGCATGCCACTCCTCAACCTCTAGTGTCAGCGAGCTAATCTTTTTCTTATTTCATCCACCATTATTGTCGTCTTGCCTTAATATGAACCTTTTGAGATCTATGTTGTTTATCCAGGCATCTTAAGAAGTAGCTTGTTTGACAATTTGGACCTTGTTTTGCTTTATGGCTCTGTTAACAGAACTTTGAGCTTCCTCCCACGATATGGGAGACATGAACCTATTAGCTGCAAAGCCTTGCTTACATAGTTGCATGCACAACATATACTTAAAACCTTTTCACATGACAGGCATTATGATCACAATGTAAGGAATTCTGCAGTTGGAAAACAAAACTATATGCATATAGTATTATTATAAATTAAAGGTTCTTCTCCTTCCTTGAGCATTGATCGATCTCTAGCGAAGCCATTGGGATGCAGAATATCAATAAGTCAACTCTTTTCATGATATGTTTAGTTTCTTTCTTGTTACTTTAATTCTCTTAATTAGTGTGATCCTACACGTTATCTTATACTCTAACATACACATTACCGAGTTGGGATCTTTTATACAAGATTAACTCTGTTTTATCATGTCCAAGATTAAACTTCGTAGTACAGTTCATTCATTCCTTGGTAGAATCTAATAATTGTAAAGTGATTTTAGTAATATTTAAGCTTTTAATCCCTAATTTTAGTTAAAACACGTCGTTTTGAACAATAGACAGGATAGGATAGAGATAATCTTTGACAAGGAATCAGATCTCCACATTACCTATACACTCTTAACAATTAGCTGTAAAATAAGTAGCCTTGATATCAAGGGCTTATAAATGGAGTATATATTAGCTCAAGATTTGATCCCTAGCTTAAACCAAATTAGTTAGGCTTGCTAAAGTCAATACACACAATTAATAATGCCAGGCTAACATTCAGTAGTATTAAAGATGCATACAACTTGACAACATGTATGTACAATTAAATACTGATCGAATAAAAAATCAACCCACCTGGAGATTTGCGTGCAGTGCACCCGTGTGTTCATCAACCCAGAACAGAACACACACACTCTCTCTCTAATCTAATCTGGTGCAGTCATTCATGTAGAGGAGCTTCAGTTTTATAATTCCCACTAGCTTCTTTTGCTACTTAATTTAATTTAGCTTTGTAAGCCACCGACCTGGCTTTTATTGGAGTATTTATTTATCAATCTTCTGCGTTCAACCATGCGCCAGTTAGTGGCAATGGTCCTTTCCTGCTCCCTAGTAAGAAGCATGAAAAGTTGGCTCAGGCTCGCTCCTTGGCATTATTTTTCTTACCATTGGAGATAGTAATTCAAGTAGGAACAAGAAAGACAATCACAAACCAAGTTAGCGTTAAGCTTGTGCTTGTGACCAACTTGACTACACCAAATTGGGTAATTTGTTGAGTAATATGTTATAGTAAATCCTAAAAGAATTAAAATGAAGATGTTTGGGTACGTTTTGGATGATCCCATCTCAAGAAAATCAGTCTCACATTGTATTTGTATAATTAATGCCCAGATGGGTCTCCAACAGTTGCACTCTAAAAAGAAGGAAAGCATTGAACAGAGTCCATAAAAGCGCAAAAGCCTTTTAAGTTTGTTGCCTGGGTTAAACCAATCAAACCTCATAGTCAGTAACAAACTTTCATCGGATCTGAAGCAAAGGTTAATGAATGTTTAGATAAATCCAATACGCTATTCCGTAATTCACAGTCTACAGTCTACACTAATCTAAATCTGTACTCCAGTGTACAGTGTATCCACCCTCGAATAAAATCCTAAACCCCAACGAAGCAGGGAGAATTCAGAATTGCAGCACAACAGTTCATTTTAAGAATCCCAAAAAGAATTTATTATGAGAACCTCTGTGCTACTTACTGTATCAGCCCTTCTGATTCTTTCATTTTCCAATGGTATTCAATTATTAATGTCAATTCTTACAACAATTATTTCATTTCGGAAGCTTTCATTTTTTTCTGCTATTCACAGGATCTGGCCGAAAAATTATGGGGGAAAATTTTAGCTACAAAGTTAGTACTGCTGTTTTGCCAGAGGTTTCGTTTTTTCCTTTTCTTTTTTTTTAATTTCCCTTTTTGGTAATGGTCTCGTTTTTCTCGAATCTGTAACGTAAAGTTCTTAGTGGCAGACAATATTACTCCATTCATTTTGTATTCTTCCTTTACAGGAAAAAGCAAGGGAGATGATCCAGTTGGACTATGTTGATGCTGGGCCCAACGTTAACGCCAAATCTGGCTATCTTCTCGCTCCGCCGCCGCCGCCGCCACTGCCACCACCATCATCACCATCGCCATCACCAGGGCCTAAGTCGAGTCCTTGACTATAATACAATTGTTGTGGATGTTGGAGAAAAGAGACGAAGAACAACTGCAGGTGTTGTGGTGTGTTCAACTTTGCACTCATCATTGTAGTCGTAATTTCTATAATTTCTGTTGATCTTGAAGTCAGTTTCAAATATTGGGCCATGATAATGGGTTCCAACTTTTTTTTGGGCCGTTTTTGTACTCACTACTGCATTCTATCAAGTCCAATAGGATTTTTTTTTGTTTTTAATAATATTTAGAGTTTCCATGTCAAAAACGTTGATGTAGTATAGGATTCAATGCCAGAATAGGACATGATTTCCATTCCTTACCAAATAAATACGTTTTGTCAAAAAAAATGGCTATAACTTTTGCCATACATATTCCATTTGCTTTGTTCTTTCTTCCCATATGATTTTGAATATTCTATATGGAGGCTAAACTACGTGAAATAACATCACTACTAGTGGTAAAAAAATTAATGAAACGCATTTCACATATAAAATCGTAATTCTAAATATTTTACTACTAATTATAAAAAAGATTCATATATAAAATAAAACGCATTTTACATATAAAATTGTAATTTTAATTTTCTATTATTTTTATTGCATTTTGAAACTATCATTAACTACTATCTCATATATAAACCGTCTCACAATAGTTTTTCTCACCTTTTATACCTCTCGGCACCATCATTGCAAAGTAGATTCATCAAGTTTGATTTGTATTTTACTTGTATTCATAGATATTCCTCTCATACAAGCTATTCATTTTGGAGACTTACGAACAAAACATTTTAGTTGTTCTACAATAATCGAGATTGTACATTACAGTACATAACAAAGAACTTTTAGCATGAAAAAATATTTATCTTCATTCAAGATTGTAACTCCCCGAAAACGGGGAAAAAAAAGATGTTATGTTGTAATTTTGTGGTCTAAGATTAAAAAAAAAACAATTGTAAGTTTAAATTAATACAAAGACAAGAATGATCGATCAGTAGAAATTGGCCTCCATAAACTTGACAAACTCATTAAAATCAATTTTGTCATCTCCATTCTCATCAACCGCCATGATCATCCTCCTGCAATTCTCCAGGTCTGATCCTTCCCTGAACCCCAGAGCGCACAAAAGTTTCTGCAACTCCCTCGCATCAACAAAACCATCCTTATTTTCGTCAAACACGTCAAAAGCCGCTCTTACTTCGTCCTCACTGGGTTCCTTCTCCTCAAACACATCATACAAATCATTGCAATCTAATATCTTTTCAAATCTCGCACCTTGTCCTTGTTCTTGTGGAGGGTGGCCTAGCATTCCTAGGCTTCTAAACACCACTTCCACATCTCCCAGGCATATACTTTCATCGTGCTTCTTCTTCTTCTTCTCCAACGACAACAGCTCAGAATCTTGGCTCTTCTTTTCATGTTGAAGTACTCCAGAACCCTTCGACAGTACACATGGTTGTTCTTCTTGGATGGAAGAACGCTTGGATCCAAGAAAAAAACAATAAATTTTGTTATCCCAGTCAAGAATTATGTACAAGGAGACTTGAATAAATCCCAGAATCAGAAAGGCAAGAGGGATTGTGTTATCTAAAGATATGTACTCAATAGGCAAGTGATTGAAGCCGGTGAGAGACATGTCTAATTATTAATGTAGCGAAGGCTTTTTTTCTCATGCAGATGGAAAACAGAGCAAGTCAGATGGTTTGTTTGAATGGTGTTGGAGGTGGAAGGAGGTTAAGGGATTTATATTGAGGAATTAAAGGGTACTTAATGATGCTGATTTTTTCAATAATAGTTAAAGGTTGAGAGCCAGTCAGCTAGGCTGGGAAGATGCTGGTGAGGTGCAGTTTTAGTGGATGCGTGGGAGAAGGTGGGAAGGAATTGACGTCCTAAGTTCCTAAGCTATAGAAATGGTCAGTATTTCCTCAAAGGAAATTTCTTTGCTGCTGCCGTTTGGGAGTGTTGAAATTGTGCTGCTCCTTTTTAACAATATTTTTCTTGTGAGATATGGTAGGGTAAGCTGGCTGGCTGGCTGGCCTGCCATTTTTTTGTTTAATAATTATATGGATGATAATGGAAGGAAATATGAAAATGCCTACCTTTTTTGCTTGGTTTTGGTTTGACTGAGGGTGATATGAGAAAATTCATATCAAGTTTCTTTGAAATTGTTTTTTTAAAGGAAATTAAAATCTTGGACACTTTCTGGCGGCCTTCTTTTGAATAGATCTGTGCAGTCCATGCGGTGTCTTTGTTTTAATGCCTCTTGACCGAATACATTTACACAAGCCAATATTCTCTTCTTCCGTGGAATTTGGAAATCACTGGGTAATTTTTCCATATATACTCAGCCTTTCTTTATAATTTGATTGAAACTCTCTGACCTCTTTCCTTACTTTTCTTCTCCTTGGCGTCGTGTTCAATAATCTAATCTAAAATTTCCGAGACTGGTCAGAAACATAACAAAAGCATTCATTCGGGCCGACTTTTAATCATTTTAAATCAAAGTATTTATATTTTCCAATAACTTTTATAAAGAAGAGATGGTGGTCTCACGAGGAAGCAAATTCTACAACTTTTCCCTGGAATTTCTTTGTTCCCACTTCTCACCCCATACCCTTTAGCCATTGGGTTGTGTAAAAAGGTAAAAGAGTAAAGTAAAAAACCAACTAATATTATGTAAACTTCCTAAAATGCCTGAATTTTTTCATTGGTTTTGATAAAATTTTCACAAAACCTCTATTTTTCATGGGTTATAACACACATATTTTGGTAAAAAATGACTAAGTCAAAAAATATTTTGATTTTGATTTCTTCTCTACTATTTTTTACACACAATTTAATTGTGAACATGCTTTCTACTGAACAGATTTTTCAAAAAATTTATATTTTTCATTGGTTATAACACACGTATCTCAGTCAAAAATGGAAAATTTTAAAAACACGTTGATTTTGACCTTTTTTGTCCTCACCCCGATTGTGAACATGTATTCTAGTGAATATTATAAAAAAAAGTGAAAATTAAAATTTTCACCAAACCTCCATTTTTATGGGTTATATAACACACGTATTTTGGTAAAAAATACCTAAGTCAAAAAAGTTTTGATTTTGATTTTTTTTCCTACAATTTTTTTATACACATTTCAATTATGAACATGCATTCTAATGAACAGTGTTAAAAAAAGTGAAATTTGGATTTTTCAAAAAAATTATATTTTCCATGGGTTGGGTTATAGCACACGCATTTGAGCTAAAAACGGAAAAATCTAAAACTGCGTTGATTTTGACCTTTTTGTATCGTTTTTTGTGCCCATCTCAATTGTGAATATGCATTCTAGTTAATAGGATAAAAAATTAAAAAATTAAAATTTTCACAAAACCTCCACTTTTCATGGGTTTTATAACACGCATATTTTGGTAAAAAATGGCTAAGTCAAAAAACGTCTTGATATCGGTTTTTTCCCTACTATTTTTTACACACATTTTAATTATTAACATGCATTCTAATAAATAATATCAAAAAAATTGAAATTTATTTTTTTAAAACAAAATTTCTATTTTTCATGGTTTATAACAGATGTAATTCAACGAAAAACAGAAAAATCTAAAAACTCATTAATTTTAACTTTTTTGTACTGTTTTTTGTACCCATCCCGATTGTGAATATGCATTATAGTGAATGTTGTAGGAAAAAATTAAAAATTAAAATTTTTATCAAACCTCTATTTTTCATGGGTTATAGTACGCGTATTTTGGTAAAAAATTAGAGCGAGATTCATTTTTGAAAACTTGGACCCGAATCGGGCTCTCCTTGTAATCAAGTGGGGCGGATACTATAAAATGAGAGATGGCAGTCAACAGATGGGCTTTATAGAAAATCCATGCAAATTCCAACCTGAGATGGGCCTGGTCTAAAAAATTGGGCTGCAGTTGAAATGAACAAGATTAAAGCTTGGACAATTTGCAAACGGCTGACTATTGGAGTATTTGTTTTATTTGAAAAAGCTAACCCACTTAAACAAGTCTTTGGTTAATTTAACCTCGAGTAGAAATCGGTGTCTAACCCCAAGGTAGTGGGGGCCCATTAGCATGTGAGCATAATAAGCTTATTGAAACCATGAACAGGCAAAACCTGCCGACATTTTCAAAACTTGCAAATTGCAATGAATTATAGTCAGCTGGATTTTCTGTATCTGTGTATTACTATAGAGTAAGGATAGATATAGTGAAATTTTAAAGTGAAATTTTAAAGTGAAATCTTATAGTGATTAGCAGGGTAGGTATAAAAAGACATAATTGGGTTTACTATACCCCTTTCTGTAGCACTTTGTAAAAAATTGACACGT
This sequence comes from Ophiorrhiza pumila, assembly GCA_016586305.1. Classification (NCBI taxonomy): domain Eukaryota; kingdom Viridiplantae; phylum Streptophyta; class Magnoliopsida; order Gentianales; family Rubiaceae; genus Ophiorrhiza; species Ophiorrhiza pumila. The sequence goes on from BLIW01000007.1 coordinate 2,434,547, forward strand.
ATTATTTTAGTTAGTTATCTCATTTTTAAAAATTAAACTAATACCCTAACCAAACGATAATTGAACCTAAGGAATAAGTGATTGTATACGTGTCAATTTTTTATAAGTTATTACATTATTTTGTCTTTTTATATATAAAGGATGATTTTGTCTTTTTACACATGCCACGTCAATCACTATAGAATTTCACTGTACAATTTCACTATCACTATCATTACTCTATTACTATGATACTCTGTATAAATGCGATACACATTTTTTAAGATAAACTGAACAAGTGATTTGAACCAAAGGGATAAGTGATATATACGTTACAAAATGTTACAAAATGTGTGACTTGGTGACCAATGATTGGAGACTGAGCTTGGGCTACTACTGTAAGTTTGTACCCATTGCGTGCACATCCCGCGCTTTACATCCTCAGTTGGCTATGGGACGGTTGGCTTGAGGTGCAGGATTAGTCTGACGTTACAAAATGTTATAGAGTATTACAAGGAGTGATCAGAATAATATAGAATATCATGGGCATTGTAAATAGTTTGCTTCCAAAATTTATTTTTGACTAAAATAAACTTTTATAACTTCCCTATATGCAGAGATAAATTGAATCTCTTTAAGTTTTAGTTTGACAAGCACTTAATTTGCATAGTATATCTGCTTTTAAACAAAAGATTACAGCTGCCTTTCTTTATTCATCACTTCCTCTCTCTCAATAAATCACACTAGAAAATAATTTCTTTTTTTTTTAACATAAAAAAAAAGGACCACATTTAAAAGCCCTTTCTTAAATAATCAACTCTTCTCAACCAAACTACTCCAATCTAATTTTTACAGCAATTGGATTTTACTCCATAATTGCAGTAGTACTGTTGCCACTAGTATTAGTCTCTGTATAAAAATTTATGGTGCATCAATGCATAATAGGCTATACGGGTTGCGAGCAGTTAGTAGAACTGGCGACCTGAAAATGTCTGCCCGAACGACCAACTTGCTGGAGCAGCATTGTAAGAGACTGAACTTCTACCATCACTGGTGGTAACCTTGAAAGATAGGCTTTGTCCGTTGAGGTATCCATTGCTCTGCCAATTTTGGCCCCAGTTTCTTGACATTGGTTGCCATGCAGTCCTTGATCCCTTTATGTACACAGAATGTACATCCCCAGCACCTCCAACATTGGTGACAAGAACAAGGTTGAAGTAGGAATGTCCATTTATGGTGAATCTAATTCCACCACTTCTCTTGCAGGGCACCCTACAAATTCCAACATCAATCAAAATGAAGTCTTAACAATACAGATTGTAAATTGAATCCATGGCTTTTAAACGAATAAAAGTTTGGAAATTAATTAACATTAAAATTACCTTCTATAAGCAACTGGAACAATCCCAGCTCTATATTGGGCAATGCGTAGGAAAGCCGGCTGGGAGAGATCGAAATGTTGGTTAGGAGGAGCACACCAGCCTCCCGGTGGACAGAAGTTGGTGGCCGTGACCACAATACTTCCTCGGATGCACGATTGCCGATCGTTGATACACATAATCTGATAGCACGATCCACAGCTTAGGCCATTGTTGAAAAGGGCTGTACTCAATGCTGTGGTTGCAGTACCATAGCCCTGGCTGTACAGGTTTCCATATCCGCAAGCCCCACCTACAAACAAAAGTTTCAATTACTCTGTGCTAAAACTAAACCTTTTGCCAGTTATTCATGCAAGCATTGCATCGTGTATATTGCAAAGTTGTAGTTTTTAACAAAGTTTTACGCACACATTGCAGATTTTTGAAACGAACGTACCCATTGTTCCAGAAGCATCACCCCCGCCGTAGAATGTGGCATGAGCATTAGCCCAACCACCGTAATAACCATGAACAGGTGACACCGCAGAGATTAACCCGAGAATGAATAGTCCCAAAAGAAGCATTTTTTTTCCTTGCCCGGGACCTGCAGGGTGGAAATGAGAGTCATTCATCAATAAAAACTCTACATATTAGCACAATGCACAATATAATTTTTACCATAATAATTCAAGAACTGTGACATGAAAAAGATGTTTAATTACAAGAATTAGAATAGAGCAGATGAGTTTGAGAGAGGATTTCGTCCAAAGCAGTACTAGTAGTAGTTGTGAGGAACTGAAGACTGCACCGAAACAGAGTCTTTGCTGGGAATAAATAGGAGTTTGGAAGAGTGTGACTTATTACAGGCCAACACACCAAAGCTGACAAACTGACAATAATTTCTGCACTTATTTTAGACCAAATTAGTTTTGTATAGTTAATAGTAATATATTTTTATTTCGTAGAAACAATGCCGTAATTTTGAGGTTGAAAGTGAAAATTTTCAATCTGCTGGCAACAGCCCAGTTTAATTTGGAGATGTCAACTTCTGAGATTTTTTTTTTTTTTTATTTTTATTTTTAAAACTTCTGAGATTTCTGTATATAATAAACTGTAGTGTGGGGGTACAACTGTGAAGGTACGACCGTAGAAAAGTGAGAGCTGGCTCTTCAACAATCCACACATATGTTTGTCAATGAACATTCATAAATAGATACAAAGTAACTTGAAAGCGATTTTGGAATCAAATTAACTTGCCATTGTCGGTCCACGTGAAATGCAAAAAATTCACCACATAAATGATTACCATATTCACCAAAGTTAACCATTCCGTCAATTATGTCAAATATTATTGTAATGATCAGATAATATTATCTCTGCTTTTTTTTTTCCCTTTTCTGGGGGCTTTTGAGGAGAAGGCAATGCAAAGACTTGAGTATGAAGTAAATTCTTGGAGGGCTGCGAATATATTTTCGGATATGCAAAACAAGAAAAAAAAATATAGCGAAGGCTATAATCATTGATTGTCAAAGCTGTTGTGGTAATATGATACGCTTTTGACAATATTAGCATTTGTCTAGAATAAGAAAGTATTGGTGATTGCCAGTTTGCCACCGAAATCTTGCATTACCAAGTCATCCATCTCCGTGATCAATGGAGGAGTTAATTCCTGGAGATTGCTAGACAAGACTCAATCTCATTCAGAGATTGGATGGCCCATCATATGTCTATATGTATAAGTAGAAATTCACATTTCAACCCACATTCTTAGTGCGATAGAAATTCACATGTCAAACAAATTATGCCCCAAGAATCGAGATTCGTTTACTGCACTGAAACTTCTAAAGCATAAAAAATGAGTGCTTGATTTGTGTAATGATCATCAGATTAATAGAGAAGGTATTACCATGGCAGTGAAAGTGTGGACCCTGTTAATGATTTGTCTAATCAAGCCATTCCTTATGACAAGCAAAAGCACTACTCTTGTGACACTATTTTACTATAGGGATCAAACTATTTACAAATAAGAAGAGTGCATAACACCACTTCTGTATTTTTTCCCATGCCATGGAATTTGATCCCACGTCTTACTCCCAATCAAGCTTTAAGCTTGTGGTGTGGCCAACTTGGTTACACCAAGTTTAAGTTTCAACTTGGCTACAGCCAAACCGGGGGTTCAAGTTTCAAGTTTCAAAACTAAAAGCATGAAATTAATGGGGTCGAAACCTTTTTCATGACCAGCGCGTTGCAGCCTGCAGCTCTCTATGATCTCTTTCACTTATATGAACAAATAGTACGGTTATGCATGCAAAGTTGAGTATGAGAATTAGTCCACCTGTTTGGTACTGGATATTTTTTTTTTGAAATGCATTTAATTATAATGATAGTAGTTCGATTTGAGGTTGCAGCAAATTGAGAGCGACCCAAGTAAATTGTCACATGATCACTACATAAACTTGTTTGTTGCTCAGCTTCAAATGCCGTAGACTAGCACACTGCACACCCCACACCAATATCGTTTTCATACTCGTTACATCATCGTTCACGGAATAACAACATTAATACTTGTTGGCTGTTGCTCTATGATTTATCAAATTATTAGTGTTCTTATACTGGAATTAATCCCGACCAATTGGCAGCAGCCTGCAGGGATGATGCCCCTTGTTCTAACCGTTGAGACAATATGCAAATGCAGGATAGCCCCAGGATGATTGTCTTGTTGTTTTTGATAAAGTAAAGGCAGCAAGCAAGCTACATTTACAATGCCAAAATCATATTCACATCGGCTTTTGTTTTATCAAACTTAAATTGACTTCTCGACTTGTCTTTCGGGTTTTGTTTTATCAAACTTAAATTTCCCAGTTCCCACTTTAGAAGTGACTGTCTTATGGGCAGGCGTGATAGACGGCAAACTTGGACCTCTTTAGATTCTTTGAAAATTCGGGATGTCTAATAATATGTTTAACAACTCTGCATGAATATATATGGGTTACGACTTGTGACCCTCACTTTGATGCTGGCGTAAACTCGGGTCCAGAAATGAGTAAACAAATTGAAACCAATATTTAATTGTTATCAGGACACCAACCAGCACCCAGAAACACACATTTGCTGGATTTTGAAGATAGTGGTTGTAGAGATAAATCAGCAGGCGTAGAGCAGGAATTTTTATTTTTGGGTGGCTGACATGGTGGCCCATTTCCAATTAACACCACCGGTAGACAAACCACCAGAAAAGAAAAGACATCTTAAGAGTTGCAGTATTTACTATTTAGATCAGAAGGGCACATGACAATTCATTCACAAGTAATGAGATACGAGGGAGGGAGGGAGAGAGGGAGGGGAAAATTAAAACAAAGTTCATCTAGCGTTTAACCTTGACGCGTTCCGAAAATTATGGAAACGATGAGCAGCAGAAGCTACATATGTTCAGAACCTATGCATCTTTGATATGGTGATTGATAATTTTTCAAGTTTAAAGTCACTTTGGAAGATGTTACATGTGCAACAGCGCCAAGGGTAACTAGAACTTGTCCTTGTTGATGTCATTTTGGACTCCATCAAGGGAATGGGAAGAAAGGAGTTGATTGATAATAGTCATGTCATGTCATGTCAGGCACTTGCTTCAGTATCCAATCATTGATGAAATTTTCTCCGTTTTTTCCATCTTTGCTTGTCTTCGTTGCTTGGTGTATGCAGATCCAACAACTTCATCGGCCTAGAAAAGCAATTTTTGTTCTTAATTTTAACTTTCGAGTATATATCCACCTCAACTGATACCTGGGCAAGACTTTTTTCAGCAACTGAAAACTGAAAAGTAGTCCCGAAACACCAAGCCTCTGCTGGTTCCATGAAATAAGCCTGCCCGGTATCTTGAAACTATTATTTGAATGAAAAAATTAACGTCCAAGCACCAAGGGCAACTAAGTTTCGAGGAATAACGTCTAACGACTTAATTTCAAAGAAGTGTTAGGAGGACATTTAAATATATTTAAGGCAACACATTTGCAGCTGGTGGAAAACAATAAATACCGCAAATTGCATTCCAGGCATTCAACAATGCTTGGATTTCCACCACAGGAAGCAAAACAAGGGAGGTGGCCGGGAAGCTCAAAAGCTTTCACAACCAACTTCTTTAGGGCACGGCTACTTTTTACTTGCTAATATTTCCAACCACCCGACTGTAAATACAGGCAAGAAATGGCAGACTCTTGTAATGGAGATAAAAGTCATTGTATGGCTGTAGCCTGTACTTCCTTGTATGGTTTCTACACCATGCAACATCTCTTCACATTCCAAGCCGCTAACATCCAGCAGCTCTGTGCTCATAATAAAAGCTCATTATACAGCACAAAATCTTATTACAACAAATAGATGAACATTCATTGAAAAAGTGAAGAAAACCAAAAAATAACCAAAAGAGAGCATGTTGCGTACTGGACATACTTATACAAACCCTGCAGTACTTTCAGAAAACAAAAGGCCAAACGACTATTTTTCAACAAGAAAATAGATACAACTTAGTGACTATAAAAATGAGGCACACCAGAAGGGGCAACACCTCCCGGCATCATATTAGGTTGATGCATTGGTGGAACATTCTGAGCACTTGGTCTTGTTTGAGTAAGGAGTGATGAAGTAGGAGTTACTGCTGTAGCATAAGCAGAAACAGGTGCTGGAGCATATGGTTGGCCGGGAAATGTGCTGGATACCGAAACAAAGGTTTGCCTGCCTTGTTGTACGTTTGGATCCCAAGAAGACACCAGTGCATTAGATGATTGAGCCTGTAAAGCACCTCCAGCTACAAACCCATTCCCAGGTCGCAGTGACGCAGCCTGAGGATTCTGCCAAATTGTTGCAGCACTAACTTGGCCAGAAGCTTGCTGCAAAGCATGTAATCCAGACTCCGGAACTGTATAATCTCGACTTTTGTCACTGTATGCCTAAATGATAACACAAGTAATGACTTAGATGTCAGGAAAGAATGTTCCTTACAAACCAAAAGCACAATGAAGCACAAAGAAGCATACACCAAAGAGGATGTCTCTTTCCTCTTCAACAAGGAACCCGTTGTTTTGTAATAAGGAAGCCTTTATATTAAATCATGCTGTTGGTTTTTCTCATGAGTACTAATTGAAAACACAGTGATACCTTCACATTGAGATCAGAATGACGAGAGTATGTAAGATGAAGCTTACAATAGCCACCATCATATATGCAGTGACCCTCTAAAGAATCTTTAGCTACAGATGCAGTTGTGACATCTGCAAAGTAAACAAATCACAGGTTAAACAGAGAAAAACATAAAAAAATATCAACCACTATGTTCTGGTCCAAAAAAAGTGAGAAAATCGAAAAAAAAGACCCTACAGAGCTATCCATGAATGCTAATTACACAGGTCACATGAGAAACGAGATGCACTATAAAAGCACCCAGATCACATATTACGAGAGAGAATTACAAAAAGGTATATGGTAACATAAATAGGCATCAGAAAGAACAAGAATCACATGTAAAACAAGCTAACAAGTAATCAAGAAGAAAGCCCAAAGAGTTCCTAGTGAAATCCCTGAAGTACATGTCAATGGAGAAGTGAATGTTCTTATTTAGCTGTGCCACTATACACCATCTGCCAACATCCTAATATTTATGCTTTTCCAAATGTCAAATGGAACAGTGGTTAATGTTAATAAGCATCATCTTTATTATTTTAATCATGAGAGAGTGCAATTGGTAAATGACCACTTTTCAGATCTAGGATCTTTAAATAATAGGCACTTATGCCTCAAATCTTTCAGGGGGTGCTTGGTATAAATTCCAAAATGGCAATCACAATGGCTTTGAAGGTCAATCGCAATGGAAATTATGATTGCATTGTTAGTGTATTAATGTAATTGATGATGTTTGGTTCAACCCCACTTTGACAATCAACTAAAATTCCAATTTCACCTTCAACATCTCTTACCATATCATATATTATCTCAAAATTTCTCTCATATATGCTTCGTGAATATGTAGTATGTATAAAATATGTATGTGAAAATATATGGTGTGTGAAAATATATGGTGTGTGAAAATGTGTGTACTATGTGTAAAATACGTGTAGTGAGTGAAAATGTGTGTGATATGTGTAAAATACGTGTAGTATGTAAAAATATGTAGTGTGTGAAAATGTGTACTGTGTAAAATACGTGGTGTGAAAATGTGTACTATGTGTAAAATATGTGGTGTAAAAATATGTATAGTGTGTGAAAATATGTACTGTGTAAAATACGTGTAGTGTGTGAAAATATGTACTGTGTAATATACGTGTAGTGTGTGAAAATGTGTGTACTATGTGTAAAATACATGTAGTGTGTGAAAATGTGTGTACTATGTGTAAAATACGTGTAGTGTGTGAAAATATGTGTAGTAAGTGTAAAATATGTGCAAAATACTGTAATGTATGAAAACGTGTGTAAAATACATGTAGTGTGTGAAAATATGTTCTGTGTAAAATAAGTGTAGTGAGTGAAAATATGTGTACTATGTGTAAAATACGTGGTGTGTGAAAAATATGTGTAAAATATGTATATGTCTGTACTATGTGTAAAATACTAGTGTGTGAAAATGTGTGTTACTAGTATGTGTAATATATGTATATGTGTACTGCGTAAAATACGTGTAGTGTGTGAAGATGTGTGTACTATGTGTAAAAATATGTGATGTGAAAATGTGTACTATGAGTAAAATACATGTGTAGTATGTGTAAAATAGGTATTTGTACCTTGTGTAAAATACGTGTAGTGTGTGAAAATGTGAATACTATGTGTAAAATACATGTAATGTGTGTATTATGTGTAAAATACGTGTAGTGAGTGAAAAATATATGTACTATATGTAAAATATGTAGTGTGTGAAAATGTGTATACTATGTGTAAAATATATGTAGTGTGTGAAAATGTGTGTAAGAAAGGGAATGATTAAGGAATTTGATTATAGGGGGAGGGGTAGTTAATCAAAACTCTGATTCAAGAATTTTCATTCCCATTGAGGTGAATTTTTTTCAACCTAGTACTGACAATGGTAATGATTAAGGGTTGATTCCCATTACCTTATTCTATTAGCCTCTACCAAGCACCCCTCAGTTTCAAGTTAATAACAAGTAAGGCAAATAAAGAGAGGAGTTGGATGTAGCAAGAAAAAATTGATACTTTGCTTAGCTTCAAGCAAACTGTAAGAAATTCCAAAATAGTTGAATATTCTAACACGCAATAAGAATGACTTCTTCAACTAGTTCAGCATAATGCAAATGTTCATGTTTGTAGAACAAAACACCTAGAAGTAAAGCTTTCAAGCAGTATACATAACATACCCGGATACTGAATTAACGCTTGAGTTCCACCATTTTTCTCGAAAATAGCAATCTTTTGCACAGTGCCAAAGGCAGAGAATACCTTCAACAAAGAAGCACTAGACATTATACTCCATGGACTCTTACAAAGACTTTTAGAGAGGAAAGCAAAGAATGACAACAACACATTACCGTGTGAAGGACATCAACAGTGACTCCATATTGCATATTCTCAATTGATGCAAGCAGTACATTACTCTCAGGCTCTTTTTTCCTCCCATCAGGTCCTACAACAGGCTGAGTTGGAGATAATGTTAATAATTTCCATATACACAAACCTAAAAGGTTGTCTAGCATCTAGATAAGTACCTGAACAAATCCCTCCATTGCAGTAGGGTTTACAGGAAGATAAGGATTGGTATAATCCCTGCTCAGGAAACCAACCAAATTCCGTGAAAATGGGAAAGAAGTAATTAGGATGGCCATAATATAATCATTAGCAACAATAGAGCTCAAATCTCCAGAAGAAAACACTGTCTATGTAAGTACATAGGGGAAAAAATACTGAGCACACAAGTGCAGACTTTCAGAAAAAGAAAAAGCATATTGAATCCACAAATGAAAAATTTCACAGCAGCAGTGTTTGATTAACCACAGCTTAAAGCTCTTTTCCCCCTTGTGTGAATACCACATAAATAGCAACAAAAAAGTAAAAGGAAAGAGCCTCCTAAGAAGGAAAAGATAGTTTGATGCCAGGAGGATTAGAGATTAATCATACTAACTTGCTAGAAAAACAAATAGGTAAGGTTACATAAAAGGAAAAATGGGACACAATTTTCATGAAAGTTGGATTCAAAGTTGACTCAGTCAAAACTTCTCTTTTGCTTGGGAGTTCTAGGATCAAGTTTCAATCAGATTAAAGCCTAGAGAGACCAATATATTATGCTTTAAAATGAACATTAGGATTAACCCGCCCATACGAAAAATTGCTGTAAGCCTTTAGCAAAAAGGTGTATCAGGGATGATTCATGGGATTTGATTATGTAAGCTAAAGAACCTCAGAGCCAATAAAAAAAACACTACTTTCCAGTCTTCAAGCTACGTGTGTTACTTTGGAATTGCAGTGTCCCTATTATTCACGTTTAGGAAAATCCAATCTCGCGGCTTTTTCTTTTGGCAAGTAAAAGTGTCAAGTTGATATCAAGCTATACCAAGCTCACAACATTCTTAGAGATTACAAACTACATACTTCAATAAAACTACAATTCAAAACCCATTACAGCCACAATCAACAGTAATCAGATTGAAAGTAACAAAACAACAAGGCTCCAGAAGTTCATCCTGTACGAAACAAATAACTAGCGTAGCAAAAAAAGAAATATTAGAGAGAAGAAGCTTGCTCCACTCAACACAAAAGCTAAAAGAGTTTCAATTATGGTGAAAAGAACGCAACACATAACAAAAATTAAGATTAAGAAAATTACTACGAGGCCATGAAACAATACATCTTTGTTTTAGCTTCCGTGCTTCACTAACACCCTAAATGACAAAAGCACACGTAAGAATTAGCAAGCTACGGTGAGTAGAATCCAGGGGAAAAGCCCACAAGGAAAAGATTAGCAAAACAAAGGCATGAAAAAGTAGAAAGAAGTTGCAGAGATATGAACAAAGTGGGTTCATGGATTCAATATTACCTGCTCCGATGAGATTGAAACTTTATATTTAGATCTGTATGCGCAGAGTATGAGATACGCAAGTGGCATAGATTAACATGTTGAGGAAGCAAGTACCTGAACAAACGTTCGTAATCAGACTCAATGAATGAAGCAATGACACTATAGTTTTAAGCTTAAGAAAAAATGCTAAGTAGTTCAGGTGTACACAAAGTAGACATCCCAAAACCCAAAAAATAGCATGCCTAGGAATACTTCTTCCATCCAATGCTTCCCTCGCTGACAATGCAGTTTCAGCATCACTGTATTGGATTAATGCCTGCTAGGAAGTATTGCAGATTGTCAATACTGCACAAAGAATCATGCAGCAGCAAAAAAACACAAAAAGATTCACACAAAATGATATAATAGAATAACATGGGAGACCAAACCTGAAAACCAGCAGCCTTTTCAAAAGTAGCAATCTTGTGTACAAAACCAAAAGCTGAGAACACCTGAGTGAATGTTTATCCAGATTTTAAGAAAGTTGCAAAAGATATCATAGGAAAAACCAAAAAGATAAAAAGTATGACTTTTGCACCATCTAGAAAATAGTTAGTATTTATTAATTCAAAGAAAAACGAGAATTACAGCAGATTGAAACAAAGTGCAGAATAAGACCTGTACACGCATTTGTGCAGATAGACCTTACAAAGGTCTATAACGCATATGACAATAAATCCAGTCTTTCTTCAACTTAAGTTTAAACAAGAGCATCTGTGATTCAACCGATCTCAGTCAATTGACAAAATTTCTACATAGAGAACTTAAATAGATGATATGAGCTTTTAACTACCTAACATAATGATTCAAAATTTCAATGGACCAATAAGTTACACTGTACACTAGGATAAAGAACCACAAAAATATGGACGAAAGAGAGGCCTCACGACCAGTAAGAAAATAGTTGCAAAGATATGAATCACAAACGGGCGTGGAAAAGATTTTGCAATGTGGCTATGGAGTAAAACACAGAGCAGAAAATTCATAAAGTTATCCAATGACATTAAGAAGACATATTCAACAATCAAACCCAAAAAAAGAGGGAAACTAAACGAGGATATCAGCCAATGAATAGATGGAACAAAGAAAAATAACTCTTAACTAGCTTCTCTTTTCCCTAAGGAAGACAGAGAAGAAATATCAGTGCCATGTTGCAGAAGAATCAACTGTTTCCTTCAGAAAGTCTCAGATTGTTCTAATCCAACATAATGCCAAACAAATAAGAAATTTCAAACATGGTTTCATAAAGCAAAAACACTTAATAGGTTTGTATTGTGAATTTTCGAATCTCCAAACAGGCAGGAAAACAAGTTACAGCAATGTAAGAAGCTCATATACAGCAATTACCAAGTGGATGACATCAATGCTGACATCACCAGCTTCAACACCCTCTATGGTCACCAGCAAAACATTGCCAAGAACATCTCCAGGACTCTTGTTATTAACAATTTCGTGTCTGTTTGAATACTGAATATAAACAGTCTTTCCACGTACTTGTGCAGACTCAGACGATGAAGCATGATATGTAACCATGTTAATCGCCTGATTAAGGTCCACCTGGAACACCATAGAGGAGCCATTTCAGTAAATGTATAACCAACCTCAAATAAGCAGAGTCATGCAATCGCACAAAGTTTCACCTTGTAACAGCATCCTATAAAACCAAACCACCTGTTTCAATTCATCACATAATTTATTCATGTAATATAATTCCGTTCAAAATAATCAAAACCACATACAAGCAATAAAGCAAGATTGAGCAACAAAACAAACTCATTCACGTGGGGCAAAACAAAATCTTTCAGGCCGGGCAACAAACTAAGCTCTGAGTTTAATATGATTAATCGAATCACCAGATTTTAATATGGCACGAGCAAAATGTGCCTAATTCATGTCAAACTTCATTCCTAAATCTGACATTGCTCAAAATTCATCTTCTCCCATCAATATCAAATGTATGTATACAGTCTAAGAGCAACTTCAGCAATATTAAAAACAGTAATTACATCTCAAAATATTACATAATGGCGTTTGGGGACCTCTTTTGTATGCTGCAGCGACAACAATAACCAACTCAAGCCCTCAGAAACGGAACAGGCTCACGGTAAAAAGCAGAAGAATTACTAAAAATGAATGAAACATTCAATTAGATAAAAGGAAAAGGAAAAAAAATTACAAAAAGAAACGTACAAATTCAACGAAGGCTTGATTACGGTTGGCACCAACGTTGCACTTGGTGTTGACGATTTTTCCAAAAGGTTGACAGAGCTCGACGAGCTCCTCTTCGGTGCACTCCCACGGCAGGTTTCGGAGGTGCAACACCTTCGACGGCATCTGCGTGTACCGGAACTGCGGCTGCGCTGACGTCGACATACGCTGATAATTATTAGGGTTTTTTCAAATTGAAAAGAGAGTCCGAAGAAAGAACCGAGAATCTGTGTATAATCTGGAGGGAGGGGTCAAGTTCTCCCCAAAGAAAGGACTGAGGCTTGCTGTGTTTACGAGTTACGACGACTTTTGATTCACGTTTTCTGCGTCAACAATGTATGGTTTCGTTCGATGAGGTCGGCCATGCCCTGCAAATTTTGCAAAATAATGTATTTCGATAGTCCTTTTGTTTGGGCCAACTTGCTATTATCTCATATTTTCTCATATCAAATTTTTATTGAATTTAAAATGACTTCCAAACTGTTTTAATTCTCTTGAACGGTTATAGTAGATATCATAATAATGATAATGGTTAGAGCTTGATATATTTTATACCATTTGATGTATCATTACGTATTTAACACTTTTTTTTTTATATAATATTAAAATTCTATTAAATAATTAATTAACTATAAGGATAAATTATTATATATATGTTAAATTTTATAAAATGTTACCGTATGTAATATGCAAAAGTAATAAAAAAAATTCATTGCCATTTGATAGTATTATTATTTTGGAATGATAATGGGTATTCTATCAAAATCACCAAATAAGGGAAATTCCCTACTTATTGAATATGGACCTATTTTTACCAAACTCATAAACATAAACCAAACATGTTAAAATAATATCATACCCATATAATAAAATCCAAACGCATCAACCAAGCAACCCTTGAAATTTTGGTTTAAGAATGCTTCTAAATGTATCATTACTTTATTATAATTATTTAATTATACTTACATATTGATAGAATAAGTAGTATTACTATTACTAGTACAACAGTATTAAAATCTTAAACTATAAGAGCAACAATACTTTATGAATCAAAATGTTTGACCATTACGTATAATTATGAATAAAAAATGAATGTAGGAGAAATGATAATGTTGAGATGGACATACGAGCATACTATATTATGTATAATAAGTAATTAATGTACCATAAAAATTGATAGTAATTATAATATATGAAAAAATTAAATAAACACGCCTAAAATAATTTGAAAGTTTGCATATGAGACCATTAAATATCCCAGTACGATTTATAAAAATTAAAGAAACATTTGCTTGAATTAAAAACGAAAAGGAAATATTCAAAGATAAACTAGAAAAATATTTAAAAAAATATTTGTTGTACTTCAATATAAACTAAAATATATGTATAGATATAATATAATATAATTACTCTCTTATTGAAAAAATATTAAACGCCACTTACTTATATTAATTTTTTCAATTTTCAAAACAAAACGCTTAGCCGAAACCAAAACGATCCTTAATCGTGTAAAATAGTAAGTTAATGTAATTATAGTTTATGGGAGAAAGTGCATATTGGCAATAAGTTAAGGGAGGCACTTTGCAATTAATCCATAAAATTATAAATAATATAAGGACGCAAATAAGCAAAGATAATTAAAGACGCGGGAGTCAAAAACCCTAATAACGATTTCCGAACGAAACACATCTCATACAAAGCTTCCACACCTAAAGAAGTGCCACCCCGAAATCCCACACTCAAAGATCAAATATCCATCGGGTAAAGTTTAATTAGCATGTCTTTTATGTCATACCCGATAATGGAATAATAGCAGAGTAAAAGAACAGCAAACATAGAATTGTTACACATCAAGATTAGTTTGTAATTGTTAGAATTGTTCTCAGATCTATATTTGTTAATGGGTCTGTATCTTTTTGCAGCTGCAAATAGCTATCGTTAATGCGTATTTCTTGGCCTCTAATCTTTTGTTTTGTTTATTGGTAAGATTCTTTGTGTGTTAAAAAAAAACCAGCTGTAAAATTATTGGGAGAGATTCAACCCAAGACTTCATCAAGAGTGAACATTTTCTCACTTTTTTTTTTCTTCGAGTCGGTAATCTGTTTTTAGCTGCAGCATGCTGCTAACAATTGGAGATTTTGAAGCGTTCTTCCGATAACTTGTTGATTTGAGCAAATTTATGATTCTTGTGGTTTTTTTTTTTTTTTTATAATTATTATTTATTTTATATTTGATTTAGTTGGAAAGACTGTTTTTTGGTCGGTCTACTCCAAAATAGGATCCTTTTGAGGTTTTGTGTTGTGGGCTTCTGCACATTGCATCTCATAATTTCCTTTTTAGTACTGTTTGATATACATCAGATGTTCAAGAAACAATTTTTGGTTCATTGTTTCAGAATGGCTGGCCAAAGGAATAGCTATGGGAAGCGTCCTCATGATTATTCTGATAATGGAGGAAATAAGAGAAGGAATTCTGGTCCTGATAAGGACCCTTTCTCTGTTGGGTCTGATGATACTGTCTACCGCTACTTGTGCCCGGCAAAAAAAATTGGAAGTATTATTGGGAGGGGTGGGGAGATTGTTAAGCAGCTGAGGGCCGACACTAGATCAAAGATAAGGATTGGTGAGACAGTGCCAGGATGTGAAGAAAGGGTTGTGACTGTATACAGTTCGAGTGAGGAAACAAATGATTTTGATGGTTCTGAGGATCGTGTTTGTCCAGCACAGGATGCTCTTTTCAAGGTACATGAAAAAATTGTGTTTGATGAAGCAGCCAGTGATGATGATCGGGAAGAAGCTGCACAAGTTATTGTCAAGCTTCTAGTTCCATCTGATCAAATTGGATGTATTATTGGGAAAGGTGGACAAATTGTACAAAACATTCGTAGTGAAACAGGGGCACAGATTCGGATATTGAAGGATGACCATTTGCCTGCCTGTGCATTGAGCTCTGATGAACTTGTGCAGGTAATTTGTTCACTCGCTTTTGAGTCATGGTCACTCTCTAAAGATTACTCTGTTTTCTCTTTCCATTGGCTCCCTACTCCTCTATGGGTTGTGGATCAGAGAAGGTTGGTAAAAGAAGTGTCTTATCCTGGGAAAGAGAAAACAACACCAAAATGCTTCAATTGAGTCATCTTTATTCTTTATTTTCTTCTTGCTCCATTATATATAAGGCCTTTGGTTAAGATATATCTGCTAGTTCCTGTTTGATTACCGAGGGCCTTGCTTTAGTGCTCTGTGTTTTTCATCAATAACCCTTGGGTAGTTAATACCCTTTTTTTGTGGTTTTCAGATAACTGGTGAAGCTCCAGTGGTTAGGAAAGCTCTCTATCAGATTGCATCACGCCTTCATGATAATCCATCTCGATCTCAGCACTTACTTTCATCAGCTGTTCCAAATGCCTACCCTTCTGGTGGTTCGCTTATGGGTGCTACTACTGGTGCTCCAGTAATGGGATTAACCCCATTGGTGGGACCATATGGGGGCTACAAAGCTGAAGGTGGAGAATGGCCACGTTCTTTTTATCCTGCCCCGAGAGATGATTCATCTTCCAAGGAGTTTTCTCTTCGCTTGGTGTGTCCTACTGCAAATATTGGTGGTGTGATTGGCAAGGGAGGTACAATAATTAATCAAATCAGACAAGAATCTGGGGCAGGTATAAAGGTTGACAGCTCAGCTGCTGAGGGAGATGATTGTGTGATATTAATTTCAGCAAAAGAGGTAGTATATTTCTCCCTTCTCTGATGTGGATGCTTAGGAATGTGGAGTTGAATACCTCCTTTCACTAATGTTTAAGGTCCTCTGTCATCTCCTATCAGTTTTTTGAGGACACATTCTCTCCAACAATCGATGCAGCTGTACGCTTGCAACCGAGGTGCAGTGAGAAGGTTGAAAGAGATTCTGGGCTTATTTCATACACAACACGATTACTTGTTCCAACGTCTCGAATTGGCTGCCTTATTGGAAAAGGAGGTTCAATAATTACCGAGATGAGGAAAATCACAAAAGCTAATATACGCATACTGACAAAGGAAAACCTTCCGAAAGTTGCAGCCGAGGACGATGAGATGGTGCAGGTAAAGAATTTAATTAAGGCACATGGATTTTCAGTTTCTGTTCTAATTTTTCTAAGATTTGTTCTCAGCAGTTATTCCCCTGTTGCCTTAGTGGGTAAATCCTAGGTTTTTTTCTTGCCCTTTTGTTGTGCTTGTGGATACCATCTCCAACAACTGTTGAGAATTGTAGTTTATTTTATTTTCTGACACCTGCGCAATTTACGTTTTGCCTTTCAGTTTCACTATCTAAGCTATTAACTTGTTCCAGATTTCTGGAGATCTTGATATTGCTAAGGATGCACTTGTGCAAGTTACCTCTCGGTTGAGGGCGAATCTCTTTGAAAGGGAGGGTGCTGTTTCTACCTTTGTGCCTGTTCTCCCTTATGTTCCCATGTCAACAGATGGTTCAGAGAGCTTAAGATATGAAAGTAGAGATGCTAAAAGGCATAGCCGTGGACATTCTTATTCTGGTGGCTATGGTAGTTCTAGTGATTTGCCACCTGTTGATGGATACGGAAATTATGCTGATATCCAAGTAAGTCACATTTCTTATATTGTTCTGCCTCCTCATCCAGATGAAGGGGACTTGCTCTTCAGTCTATTATTTGCGTAGGGTTTATTTTATTTTTGCTGCTAGAATATGAAGATCATTATGTCAAATCTTTTGTATATTTCTGCCAAGTTCTTTTTTGCTTCTCTTTCAAGGCTTTGAGTTTACTCTCCTTGCAGAGTGGCACTAGTGGAACTGGTTATGGATCTTACGGAGGGTATTCTTCTGGGCGCTCTAGTGGTTCTGGGTAAGGGCCTCTGCAATTCCTCATTATAATTTGTCCTATGTGTACTTTAGGTCTTTTCTATAGGATATTTGTTTTCTCTTTTTTTCTTCTTTCTTAAGAAGGCAGGCTTATTTAGAGGTTTACAAGATCGTATATTATGGTGCGGCTGTGTGGTACTGTGTGGTGGCCACATAATGGCACAGTGCAGAAGTCTCTATATTGATGATTTGGATTTTTTGCTTAGTTAATTATTGGCTTATATTGCCAGGTTATCCGGGCAGAATCATGTTTCTCGGAGAAAGAGTTATTACTAGTGTTTGATAGAGCCTGCAGGTAGAGCTGTATTTCCTTTTATTAGATTCTTATTCAATTTAATCAGAAATTGCTCTAAGTATCAATCAATTGTAGGATTATGTTGATGTCATGGACTATCCTATCACCTTTTATTTCTTTTTTCGAGTTGTAGCCTAACTCCCATTTGTAGAACTGATAATCTTCTTTTCCCTTTGTTTCCTCCCCTTCCTAACAAAACAGCTGAGATAACTGAAGCCTGAACTCTGAAGCCAGCCTCCTGCCTAAACCTGGAGACCAGATGAATCAAGGATTGGAAAACTCATGGCCCACCCTGATGCTTTTGTTTAGGAGGACCAATATTTGAAGATCTTACCTACTACTGAAATTGCCATGTCCCAACAAAATAGATTACCATGTTTAAAATTTTCTTTTCCCCAGAACCTGTGTAGCTAGCCAGCATGCCATTGTCCATTCTGACTTTCTCTGGCTGTTGTATAAGAGATGATATCATCTTTTAGTCCAGCTGTGTGTTTGGGATATTTAATGTTGGTTTTTGTCTCACTTTTAAATTGTCATTGTTTGACTTTATCCCAAGAATTTGATAACCTTGTCATATTGCTATTCCAAGTTTCTTTTGGCAGATTCTACTTTTATTTGTGGTTGCTTGGAAATGTTTATACTCTTGTAGTTTCGTTGTCTTGTGCAAGCACCCTGATGACTTGGACACTAAGTTGACACTATTATGCCTGCTTTAGTGATGATTATGTCACAATCTAATTATATGGAAATTAGATTGTTCTTCTGGGAAAGGTGGGCAAGTCTAGCTGTAAAATTGCACACGCTGAAATGAGATTATGAAGGCACATCGGCAGGGGTTTTGAATGCTGTTTTGGGTGTCGTAATTGAAGTTTTGTGTTATTGTTATTTGGTGGTAAGTTCCCGTATCACTAGTATTATGTCCGATTTTTAATTGCAACAATCCATTTAGTATTCAATCACTAAGTTTCTTTGCCACAATTTGCAGGTCAGAAGTAAAAATTACAGGTAATCTCTTGCCCCCTGCAGATCTTGCTTCTTTTACTTTGTGATGGTTCTTTGTGTCTCATTAGTGTTGATTCGTAAAGCATTAATTGTGGGAGAAGATATACACACAAAAATGAAACTTTTCAGCTAATGATTTTCTATGTAGTTTTGGTGGCCAGAGCAAAAGAACCACTACTAGAGACTTTAATATTAACAACCATCCTGAACTTGTTTTCGGATAAATTAAACCAAATCCTGTGCCTTTTGATTTCTTTTATAGCAGGCACTCACCAGAATTTTAGTTTTTCTAGTTAAAATGCATCAGGATTTTGTAGTTGGTTTTGCTTTTACTTGAACAATTTTTTTACATTATCTTTTCTATTGCATTCCCTTTTCCCTCCTCACTGCTTCCTCCACCCACACTGGTTCTTGCACTGCATCCACAGCTACTATTCCTCACATTCAACACCTTAAGTGTTGCGCCCACATCTCTTGACCCCTGGTGTCTCCTCTACCAAATTGCTCCCTACACTTAATGAAAAAGGCTTGGGAAAAGTGGGATGTTGCTTAGGCAATGAGAAGTGGAAGCTGGCAAGCAGGCGAGGGAAAAAAAATAAAAATAAAGGATATAAATTTTGAAGGGCACATCTTTGCATAAGCACATGAACGAATTGGGGTAAAAGTGACAAAAGCAAGGCTGCAAGTGGGGAGTGTACTGCATTTTCCCAGACTCAAGATGTTAGGGGAGTTTTCCTATTTGTTTTTTAGGTCCATACTGCAACTTTATATGCATTTGTGTATCATTTTCATGAATTCTCTTAACACTGTTGTCAACAAAAGGAAATATGCTGCGGGTTGCGATGTTCACCCAAAGCACACAAAACAGGTACATGTTAGAAGCAGCCGCTCTTCGACTCTTTCTATGTAATTTGTGGGCGGATGTTGTCGTGAGAATGGTGAAAATTTCTTGACAACTTTGCCATGTAAAGCTTGTAATTTATTTTTTCTTTAAAAGTTTTTGGCCGACTTTTGTTTAGTAATCTGTTCTTGAGTTAAAGAGCTTCTGCATCTTCTTGAGCAAATTTGGGATTTTGGATTTTCTTTTCTGTAAAATCTCCACCTTTGCAGCCAAAGTTGCTCATCGTTATTTCATTCGAGCCCTGTGGATATCCTCAGCAGTGCTCTGTGATACGGCCATAATTTGATGTGACCATATCTCCTGCCCAATGTGGAAAGGTGACATGGAGTTCAAAGACACCCATGGGGGAAAACTAACCAGTTGTAGTTGAGAGGATATAAGTTTTGTGGGTCAATGGGTTGGACCTTGGTAATAGGAATGCGAATGTTTGAGTATGTCTTCTTGATAGGTGGGGAGAGAGAATAGTAATAATCAGGATGGTGTTTGAACTTTGAAGATGGTTCTCCCCATCCGGAGTGAATGAATTAACGCCTTGTTTATTGTTTATTTTCCCCGGCTTTAGACTTCAGATGCATCTCAGCTCATTTCGTTTGTATCAAAGAACACATAAAATTTTCTTGACAAAGCGGTCCAGCACAATACTATCATCAGAATCAAGCGTTTGAAGACAAGGATCCTAAATTTACAAAAATCTGTTTAAACTTAAGCTAAACGGTAAGAACCTAATGAATCTGCAAGAAATTTGTGAAAAAACGCCAATCCTGCTCTGGTCATGCCCGTGTATGCTCCTCCTTTCTCATCATTTGGTAAAATATATAAAGCAAATTTCTTTCCAGTTTCCGTATGTCTTATGAACTTAACACGGATAAATTGAAATATATTCACGAGACAAGGATTCGAAAATATCAATCACGGGTATGTGTTGCCATAATTTGGTGATCCAACACAGAACACACACACACCTTTGAAATATCAATCACTGCTTTACTTTAACCAACCGACACAACGTCTTCATTTTTGCTCCCCTAAACTAAGTAAAGAACTTAAAGCGAAACTATAGAGAAAATGGGGCTCTCCAGACTAAATAAAGTAAGGACTACAAGAGAGTAACAGAGATTTTTTCAACTTAGCCAAAATTGCACTCTTTTGTTAAAAGAGTAGATCATAATTAATAATGATGAAACTGAATATGCATATTAGTGGCACAACCCCGCATTTACTATTTACCTCCGTAGCATTGGAGATGGTCTAAGCATATGTATTTTTTAAGTCTTAGATACAGCCAAATGAATTAACTCACCTTACCTAATTGAAGCCAAGAATCCACCAAGGTAGTCTAAATGTTGTCAGTGCTTTAACTATAAGGCAGTAATTCGGTAAGAAGATGATCAATGAACAATTTTGTACAGAGTCGATAGGGAAAGAACTTCACGGTTTATTTATGTTCCTGATGAAAGCAGTGGAAGGTCACATCCATCCTTCGTTATCTTCCCAAACTTCTCTTACCACATTGGACAATGCCCAACTCACCAAAACCTATCTGTGAGACTGTGTGACTGTGTGTAGAAGATAATCCCACCACAATAAATACGAGTCATAGGACTTGTACACTTACTAGGGTTGCCCAAGGCTAGTACTGATCTTAAAGAAGCTATAATAATGGTGGAGTAGATTAGATTGCCGTTTCACGAAATAGTCCATTTCTTTATAAAATACTCCAGTTAGCCACATCTGGTTTCAAGCCCTCATTCGTCCATGCTCTGCCTTTATGATATTTTTCTTGTCCAATCGGCTCCTGTTTTTTCTACTGCATGCATGGACTCGTTCCTTTTTGGCAATCATGCCCTGCTTGTTTCTTTGTTAAAATCAATACGGAAACCAACCGTTTTGCTTCATTTTGGGGTAGAGAATGTATAGTTTCTTCTTTGGGAAAGTTCTCCAATCATTTAGTGTCAGTTTTAAATCTGTGAGCTTTGTTGGGATTGGATGGACTGTTCTGTGTTCTCCTGGCGGAGATCTTCTTATGTTTAGGAAACTTTTTTTACTTAGCTGATGAAGTGGGCTCTTTTTCCTTTTCTTGGATGATTCCATTTCATCTAAGGTCTTGCATGAGGAAGCGAGGTCATGTTGGGTGCAGCCAAGGATGACTTGCCGGTTTGCTTGTTCTTCACACTATTTTAGTGCATGGAGACTAGTGCGTGACTTTTACAAGTTAACGGGCAAGTCGTTGTTGGCTATACCTCTCCCTCTTTTTCTCATGCTAGATTTTTGATGAGAAAATGAAGACTTACAAACCTCATGAATATCACTGAAAACTGAACATGCATTTCTAAGAGCTTTTGGATGATTCTGAAATCTTCCCTTTGTTTCTTGCTGGCCTTCTTCGTGGATCAATTATTTCCTGGCTATGGTTTGAACTTTGAACGCATGTTAGTTGTTAACGTGATATTGATTATTTCCTGGCTATCTAATTATATATTCTTGTCGATGCTTACAAGCTACAAAACTAAATAGTTAGTACACGGATTATATACTTCCATTTTTTTCTCTGTCAACCCCTTTATTAATGCAGGAATTTGGAGGTTTAGCTTCCGTTTGAAAGTTGGAGGCGACCATCCAGTTTCTTGAAAGAAAGGAAGCTTAATGGGGCAGCCAATGGGATGAACTTGGAACGAACGAATTTTAGTCACTCGTTTGACTCTTGTCTGAATAAACTTTACAACATAACTTAGTATTAATGTAATCTCGTTCAATGAATAAATAAGCATAGGAGATTAATTTTTTCTAAAAGAAAAAATGTACAGTTAAGAAGAGGCAGAACCACGCCTTAATTTCTCTTCTCTCTCCCTCTCGTTTTGTTTTGGATATTGGATTCATTTAAGAAGGATTATAATTTGCAAACTTCTGTTCCTTTTGAATCAAGCGAACCTCGTTAAAGAAGATATTAAGGGTGCAAAGGAGGAATTATCCCACGAAAAAATTTCGAGAATCGATTGCTCAAATTGTGCTAAACACAAAAAGGAGAAACGATTGCACGGAATTCTTGAAACCATGATCACTTTTACTTGCAAGAGGCTAAACATCCATCAGAATCTGCTATGCATTATTGATCTCTACGTAGCATTATTATCAAAACATAGTATTAAAGTACAAAAGAAAGAGAGAAAGACAACAAAAACACAGAAAATTAAAGCAGCTCGAAATTTTAAAACAAAAGAAGCCATCATCAGATGTGGATGAGACCTTCCTTAACAAGAAGACCAAAGACGAGAACAAAGAGGCCAACCGTGATACACTGTGTTTGAGAGATGAGCGTTTGCGAGTAGGCTGAAAGAGTGATGACTGCACCCACAATCCCAATTAGAAGATAACTCGTGTTGGGATTCATTTTCTTGCCCTTCAACTATTTTCTTGCCTTCCTTCTTCGTCTGTCCTTCAATCGTGCTGACTTCTGACTATTACGTCCTTCGATTTTTATTTTTTATGCAGAAGTCTGCCTGCCAACCAGTCTATCTTTCATTGGCTGCACAGAAAATGATCGAAAAGCCAAAAGTGAAAAGTCAACTCTTTGAGAAGATGAATCTCGGTTCTTTGCTTCGGCCTCTCGCCTACCCTTAGTGGCAAATCTTCCTTTTATTTATTTCCCTTAAACTATTGCTGTATCATTGCGAGTAACAGGGAAACTTTCCATTAGAAAATGGTTTTTTTATATCGATTTCATTGAAAGAATGCTTATAATTACAGCGTTAACCAACTAGTCTCATGTCCGACTGATCCGCTAAGAGCAATCCCAAAGGAAATTGGTATGATCAATCCTGTGAAGTCAGCAGTATTAAACTTGGGACGGATAAATGAAAAAGAACATGCAACAAATTTTAGTTTCAACAAAATGGTACCTTCAACTATAATTGAAACCTCACTAACATGAACTTGGAGGCGCAGGTATTGGAGGAGGGGGAACGTAGTTTCTATACTTAGCAATTGATCTCGGAGAATTATAACCAAATTGATAAGTGTAAAACATCTCTAAATAATACAAACAAAGGGTTAATTTTCATTCGGTTTAGAAAAAAAAAATGAAGTTGTCCAGCCCATGACATGCACAGATTGGATTCTGAAGGTTGCTCTCTGACTTGAATATATCCAATTACTTGATCCAGTAGCATAGGAAGTACAAGAAAAGGCCCAAAATGAAGACTAGAACAGTGGCATTTCAATGAGCCAAGCAAGGAAGAAAACTTCTCAGTGTTCCCGAAAGGCAAAATTGAACAATGAAAATATATGAGAAGACGAAGAATTGTATCCATCACATCCCTCGGTAATCGAATGCTTCAAACCCTCTTCAACATCCAACCCATTAGCCCTTACACCCACACAAAGCGGCAGGTTCACTCTCTTCTCACTCAAGCTTTTCTTGTCCTCTCCAGAAGTTACTCCTTTACGAGTTCTTTGCCTGAAACAAACGAAAGCAACAGAGATTTGCCTGAGCCACCAACTAACTTCCGTGGCATTGCAAAATCGGTCAAATCCAAGTGTTCACATCTTTGGGCTAACAACAGCAATAAAGGTGAGTCTTTTGTCAGTCTTTCTCTCAAAGATCACATTTTGAGGCTTTCTAATATATCCCCTGAATCTGTTCGGAGGTTTTGGCGGGTTTCTTTTTTGAGACCTCAAGATGTTCTTGATATATTACGGGGTTTTGAATTTCATGATGGGAAATACGATATTGATCTTAAAAATGTTGAATCTTTCTGGGGGCTTTTTCAGTGGGCTAATGAGCAGGGTAGGGATTTTCAGCATCTTCCGCAGTCTTGCAAGATCATGGCAAAAATGCTTGTGCGAGTCGGATTGTTTAGAGAAGCTGAACGCTTGCTGTCAAGGTTGTATGGTGAAGCAATTTTGTTGGATTGTCATGAAATTTTCAGCGATTTGATTGAAGGGTATGTGGCCGAGTGTGATTTAGAGAGGGCTACATTGAATTATGATCGAATGAGGAAGATAGGTTTGTCCCCATCATTTTCATGCTATAAGTCTCTTCTTGACTATTTAGTCCAAATGAATGAAGTCCAGTTGGCGTATGGGGTTTTTCTGGATATGTTTGAGATAGGGATGGCTAGGAATGCAGCAGAAAAGGGTATCTATGAAAATGTTGTACGGCTTCTGTGCATGAATGGAAAAGTTCAGGAAGCTAGAAACATTGTTAAGCAGAGTTCAACTTTGTGTATTAAACCCAATAATCTAGTCCTTGATGCTATTGTGAGTGGGTATTGTGAGAAAAAGGATTATGATGATATACCAAGTTTCCTTGTTGAAATTAAGGAAGTACCTGATGTTGCAGTTGGCAACAAGGTGATATGGTCGTTGAGCAGAAATTATGGTGCCGATCGAGCAAATGTGTTCATGCAAGAATTGGAGCTATTTGGATTTTGTCCCAACGAAATAACCTTTGGAATTCTTATTGGGCAGTCTTGTTCCGAAGAGAGTTTGAAAAATGGCTTCATTTTTCTCTCAGAGATGCTCTCAAGAAACCTCAAGCCTGACATTAATACTTGTCATGCTCTTATGAGCGGTCTCTTGAAGGAGGGCTTGTGGAAGCAATCGCTCGACATTCTTCTGGAGATGAAGGATTGGGGAATAGCGCCCAATTTATCCACTTTCAGGGTTCTGTTAGCAGGAGTACTCAAAGCTAGAAGATTTGGTGAAGTGAAAGCAATAGTTGGGATGATGGAAGATCAAGGTTTGATCCAGCATTCTTTGCCGCAAGATCACCTATCTACAGCACTAGCTCAGTTGGGGCTTGATTCGCTGTCTCTGAGGGTTAGAAGGGACAATGACATGCGATTTTCAAAGACGGAGTTTTATGATGACCTTGGAAATGGACTTTATTTGGAAACAGATCTGGATGGTTTTGAGAAAACCTTGGTCAAGGTTCTTGATGATACCATGGTTCCTGATTTCAATTCCCTTGTACTGAAGAATTGTACAAAAGGAGATATTACAACTGCACTACAGATGGTGGATGACATGGCTCAATGGGGACAAGTATTGTCTATGCGTGCCGCTTCAATGTTGTTGAACAAGCTTTCTGCATCCCAGATGAACATTAAGACGCTTAACAGTCTGTTGGAGAAAATGCCTAATTTGATATATCGACTTGACCAGGGAACTCTAAATAAGCTTGTTCAGAAGTACTCCAAAAGGGGATATACATGCAGGGCAAAAATGATCTTTGATAACATGGTGCAGATGAAGTTGGAAATTGAGAACACCACATATACCGCCCTTATGACAGGCTTATGCAGAAAAGGTAATTTGAGAAACTTCCACCATTGCTGGCAGCTTGCAAGGAAAGGCAACTGGCTGCCTGAGCTAAAGGATGGTAAAGCTCTTCTTGATTGTCTGTGCCGGCAAAAACTGCTGGATGAGGCACTGGAGCTGCTCGAAACCATTCTAACGGAAAGCTTCTGCAGACCATTGGATGCTTCTCATGCAGTCATTGAAACGCTGTGCCATGGAGGTTTCACTATTGTTGCTGATGTTTTAGCTAAAGAACTCTTGGAGCAAGGCCTTGTCCTGGATATCGTGGCTCACAACCATCTCCTTACCGGATTCTGCAAAGAGAAAAAGCTTGTTGAAGCTTTTGCACTGGTGGATGATTTGGTTGCCGAAAAGTTTGATCCTGCCTTGGGTGCATCTCTTCAATTAATTCCTCTGCTCTGTATGACTGGTAACTTCGACAAAGCAGTTTTGGTGAAAGATAGATGCTTAGAAAAACATCCTTCTGCTATGCTTTCTGTTCTCTGTGCTTTGATAGATGGACTTTGCCAGACAGGGATGGTTGGAGAAGCATTCAATTTTTTCCAGGAGATAACAAGGAGGCAACTAGCTGACACTGCAGTTTACAATATACTGGTTCTGGGGTGTTCTCGAGTTCATGACTCGAAGAAAGTAGGAGAGCTTCTCGGTGTCATGATAAAGAAAAATATAGCTGTATCAATCTCAAGTTACCGCAGTTTGGTGCAACAGGCTTGTGCATCAGGTAAGCTTTCTGTTGCATGGAGCTTGAAAGAGCTTATGGTTGGAGAAAGCAGCATTCCTAGTATCAATGCATATAACATCTTGATGTTTTACTTAGTGCAAGATACTGGAGCTATGGATACATTAGTGAATGAGATTCAGAAAAAAGGGTTGCAACTCGATGCAGTAACGTATAATTTGATTATAGAAGGTGCTACTCATTCTAAAGATATTTCGTGTTCTCTACAGTATCTAAAAACTATGATATCGGAAGGATTTAGACCTAGCAACCGTTGTTTGAGGAAGATAATGAGTATCCTTTTTTGTCTTGGAAAGGATGAAGAAGCTTTGGAACTGCATCATGAAATGGAATCAAGAGGTTGGATTAACGGTTCAGTCATTCAGATTAATATTGTCGATGCCCTTCTCAGAAATGGTAAAGTTCAAGAAGCAGTAAAGTTTTTGAACGGGATGATATCCAAAGGCCTTATCCCTGATAAAGTCGTCGACTATAATTATCTAATTAAGCGACTCTGTCAGTATGGAGAACTGGGAAAGGCAGTTGATCTTCTAAACATAATGATAAAGAAACGAAGCATTCTTGATTCGACCAGTTTTGACTATCTGATCCAGGGTTTCTGCATAAGTCACAGGCTGGATATAGCTCTGGATTACCACAGTGAGATGCTGTACAGAAACTTGACTCCAAACTGCGGGACTTGGGATACTCTTTTTTGCAGCTTGAATGAAGTTGGACGAGTTGCAGAGTCAGAAAGACTTCTTGAGTTAATGATTGAGAGGGGTGATGTACCAAGCAAGGAGATGTATTCTGCAGTGTTAAATAAGTATCGCTCTGAAAATAATCTCAGCAATGCTTCACAAGTCTTGAGAGCAATGCAACGGAATGGCTATGAACCGGATTTTGAAACGCACTGGTCCTTAATAAGCAATTTCAGCAACACCCTCAACAAAGAAGAAAACGCCAGTAATAGCAGCACAAGCGGGAGATTTCTATCAAGGCTTCTTTCTGGAATTGGATTTGCTAGCAAGGATTAATGGATTCTGTAAGAGAGAAAAAAGCAACATACTATTATTAATGGTCCGCTCTGTTGGGCTTTTATGTCTTAGGTTTTGTAATGAAAGAAAAACGAATTCGGTGGGTTTAAATTTAGATTTGTGCCAAACTACATGTTTCATAAAGAGAAATAATTAAAATGGGCTTTAGATTTGGGCCAATCTTTATGGATAAGTAGATCATATGATGTCAGCAAATACATTACAGTATAGCAAAGAGGCAAACTAGTTCCGACAATGACGGTGTCAGCTTATTTTTAATGGTCGTATTTTGATCTTATGTATCATTTGGTGTATATCACTTCCTATAAGTGTGCGTGTATTTTTAGATAATATATCAAGTAGTTGAATATACATGTAAAAATATTTTACAGTGATTGATTCAGGAAGTGATACGCAAAAGTGATACAAAATATCTAGTGATTGAGGAAGTAATACGCAAAAGTGATACAAAATATCTATTGTCCAATGATACTTTTACATAATACTAAAACTCTATCAAGTGATTAGTGAATTTTATAGAATGACACACAAAAGTGATATAGAAAACCATTGACATGTACTATTTTCCCATATCAATCATCAGTCTTTTATAAAATTGTACAGCAGAACCAAACCATTTTTAATTAGTTAAAGTCTCTAGAAAGAAAACATTATCCTTATTTTTGTCGTTCTTATGACAATTATCAATAGTTTTGATGAAAAGTTTGGGAGCTTATCATGAATGAAACCTTATCTGTCATGATTCGTGAAAAAGAAAACCGCGGGAGGGGAGAGAAGAGAAACAATGGATCAGGGATGGAAGTGGGGTTAGTTAATCCGAAACACGTATTCAAGCGTTTAATCTTGATGAGTCTTGTTATTTGTTAAGACGGGGTGGCCAGAACCCAGAATAGAAGTATATTCTGTCCAAAACAGAACAGAAACAACTTTCCATATGTGGGGGATCCCAAGTTTTCCAATTTAGGAGGAGAAATGGCAAGCAGGATAAGGGTAGGTCGGTGGAGTTGGAATCTTGGAGAAAAACATTCTTACTCCTTCTTCAATATTAATTAAAAATGGAGGTAGCAAGTACAGGGCAGGTGATACATTCCCACTTTAGTAAGTAAACAGTGCAATGGCCGCCATCGCCACTATCCATGATCCATCCATTCAATGATTAATTGAATCATAATGGGTCACTGTTCACTCATGTCGTTCCGTATAAATTCCATGTCCCTCCGCTCCTATCATACACCGCCATAAAAATTAATCATCATCGTTTTGTTAAGTACGTGCTACAAGTAAACACAAAAAAAAAAACACACACACACACACACTAACATTTCTTGTTCATCATTCAGAAAGAGAATGAAGGGCGGTGCTATTGAATTGGGTTCTGCTCAAGTAGTCAACAAGGATGGTCCTGTGAACAGAGGAGCCTCTGTTGTAGATTTCTTTCTTAGGATTGTTGCAATTATTGCAACCTTAGGGAGTGCCATTGCCATGGGAACTACCAATGAGACGCTTCCCTTTTTCACACAATTCATTCGGTTTAGGGCCAAATACAATGATCTCCCTATGTTTACGTAAGTACTATTAGCGTACTAGTACTATACTATATTTACAAATTCACTACTTTGTATTATCTTATTCAGTCATCCTCGCTAATTTATTCCTACACATGTACACCGTACACCAACCAAAAAGAAAGAACAAAAAATAAAATAAATGATTTAATTAACTTTTTTTATATATGTAACATGCAACGTACTGTATACGTGCAGGTTTTTCGTGGTTGCAAACTCCATAGTGAGTGCATATTTGATTCTTTCTCTGGCACTATCCATCTTCCACATCATGAGGAGCCGTGCACAAGGCAGTCGGATTGTCTTGATATTCTTTGACACGGTGAGTATGTTCTTCATGATAATTCCCTGAAATATCAGTGAATAATTTTTCTTTTTTTAATGGATAATTAGCGAGACTGAAAAAAAAATGAAATTTGGTTGAAGGGAATGCTGGCACTTCTGACCGCGGGAGCTTCAGCAGCAGCAGCAATAGTATATCTAGCACACAAAGGGAATACTAGGGCCAACTGGTTTGCCATTTGCCAGCAGTTCAATTCTTTCTGCCAACGAATTTCAGGATCCTTGATCGGCTCTTTTGGTGGCATACTTATTTTCGTTGTGTTAATCCTGCTCTCAGCTGTCACCCTTTCTCGTCGTTGACATGCGTTTTTGATCATCAATTCAAGGGTGCAACAACGAAGATGTTAATTTCTTCTTGCCGTATTGGTTTACCTTTACAAATGATGCATGCATTGATACATTTCATTTCTTTTCGTTACTATTGAACTTGTTTCGTTTGATTCGATTGTTTCTTTTATTTAATCTGCCTTTCTCTTGTGATTATGCATATTTGCTTTGGGTAAAATCCTGAAATACAAGTGTTCATTGTATTGTTTATTTTTCAATATTATTGATTGATTGAAGCTCAATAGAATTCCACTCTGGTCTACAATCTTCGGTCAGACCATTGAATTTGCCTTTAACAGCAAATCTCAACTACACGATCTGCTAAATTCTTTAGTACGTAAGGCTGCCATTTTAAATCATGATAGCTCCAATTTTGTCCACAACTCGAACAGTTTTTTTTTTTAACACGCACACACTCACATGCATATCCAGTTTGAATCGAATTATAAAGTTTGAGGTCCGAATGCTAACTCTTAACCACTATTCTAATCCCAATGTCTAAATCAAACAGTTAATTTTAAGGAACGTTTTCTTCCTTTTGAAAGTAACTAACTTGACTCAAGTTTACGCATCCAAGTTCAGATTCATATCCTTCATTTCCAGATTCTACTAATCTATATTTTCTTGAAGAAAGCATAAGCGTTAGAGCGAATGGGTAAAAATTTAAAATGGGAACTTTGCACTTTTGAAGCAATACACTTATTATGTTATTATCTTTGACTAAAATGTAACTTGAACCGGGAGTTCAAGAAAGATAATATTTCACCATTAAGAGACTAATGTCATGATCAATCATCAACAATAATAAATGGCAGTGGTCAACGTTGTTGCAACTTGAATTCGATCTGCAAATTAAAAATTGTTCATTGCTATGTTAGGAAAAATGCACAATGAATTGAAGCACTCGCAAAAAGATTTTCTAAGATATCTGGTCAAGTCTCACTACCGTATATTTAAGTTGTGTTACACTTTACATTCATAATGGATACCCACCAAATACCCAAAAGCTCAAAGTTATAAGCAGTGTTTTGAAAAGCGTAAGGTATAAATAATCAATTCTTTAAAAAAATCAGTCAAAAGTGGAGTTTGACTGAGAATCGGATTAAACCGGTCAATCTCAAATTTTTTTTACTTTCATTTAACAAAGATTTTTTTTCCTGTTGTAAATGTATAGTATTTTGTTAATTTAATTTATTTAATCTATGATTTAGTAGAGGACACGAGAATTTTTAAATTTTTTAAATATATCTATAAATTAAATTGTCATAATAACGTCATTTGAAGAGTGAGCATCGATTTGTTAGTAGGTTATTTGACTAATTGGGTTTGGTTATTTGGGTTTTGCATCTTCTAATTAATAAACAATCAATTGGTTGAAAATTCAAAATGGCTGAGTAACTACATTTGGTAGTTGCCCACAAGTTGACCCTTGAGCTTGGTCAAAAACAAAGTGGAGTTGTGCCTCCAAAGTCCCACCAACGCAATCTTCTCTGCATCATATAAATTCAGGATGCATATCAATTCTTCTGCAAAGCAACAATCGATCTCTACTTGTATTATTTAGTGATAATAACTAATTAAAAAAACCCTCGAATTTCCTTTGGGATCGAAGCATGTTTTCCAAAAAGAATAAGGTTGAAGCCGCTGATCCGCCTGAGGTTGATGAGGCTGGAGGAGCCCAAGATTCAACTCCAAAGGCGGCCGAGGTGAACAAAGGGATTTCAAAAATAGATTTGGTTATGAGAATAGTAGCAGCAATTGCTACCCTAGGGAGTGCTGTTGCCATGGCTACCGCTAATCAATCATTTCCCGTTTTCACACAGTTCATCAATTTCAAGGCTCAATTCAATAAGCTTCCCACATTTACGTGAGTACTACTACTGGATCATAACTAATTAATTTTACGTACTATGTATGCCTTTGCTGATAATTATGCATGCATGCGTTTTAGTTAGAATCAACGTTTTTATGGGTTTATTTGTATATATATATATATATATATATATATATATATGATGACATGAATCTTCTTGGAATAATTAAAATATTCATGGTTCGACTCGCAGGTTCTTTGTAGTGATCAATTGCATTGTGTGTGGCTACCTGGTTCTTTCTCTTGCGTTATCCATCTTCCACATTTTCAAGAGTGCTGCCAAAGTAACTAGGGTCATATTGATCGTCTTGGACACGGTAAATCCTTGAATTATATACAAACTTCAAATTAAGAAGAAAAAATTATGCATGCAAACGTAAAAAGTTGTAATAATAATTAATAATGAATTCCTGATTAATTAATGATTTAGTACTGTTAAAGCTCAACTATTGATTCTTATATATAATGTACGTGATGAAGGTAATGATGGCATGTTTGACGGCCGGAGCTTCTGCAGTGGCGGGTCTTGTGCAGTTGGCTCACGAGGGAAATGAAAATGCTGGGGCGAATTGGTTTGCCATCTGTCAGCAGTACAGCTCCTTCTGTGAGAGAGCCTCAGGATGTTTGGTTGGTTCATTCATGGCAGTCCTTGTGCTGGTGCTGTTGATTCTGTTGTCTGCTGTTGCTCTTTCTCGACAATAATTCATATCTTCTTATTATTCATCAGCAACTCCAGCCTACACCCAGTTCCTGAGCATACGTTCATTTTTAACATGCATAATCTTGCATCAACTTCTTAGTATGCGTTCATTTTTTATTCACCAAGATTTGAACCGTACGTGTTGTAATTCCATTATTTATGTTCCATATATCTTAAAATTCATAAAACAATCTGTCAGTCCACGGAAGATTTTGGACCAGATTTGAATCATGTTGTATTGCATTACGTGCATCTCCTGTAAACATAAGATTTTGTAGAAAATATGTTGAGATTTATGGGAAAAAAAAAAAAACAGAACTAGAATGAATTGATAATAACTCAAAATTTAATTGTTTAAACATTTGAGTTACAATTTAATTGTTAGACATCTTTAATGGGTTTCTTATTTCCTTAATTCCAACAATTAAATGAGTTGGTAAGAAGTACTAACTAAAAATACAATTGCTTAAATATTGCTTAAATCTTTCAAGGGGATGGAATTGTACCTATTTTTC
The DNA here is from genome assembly GCA_016586305.1 of Ophiorrhiza pumila. NCBI lineage: Eukaryota > Viridiplantae > Streptophyta > Magnoliopsida > Gentianales > Rubiaceae > Ophiorrhiza > Ophiorrhiza pumila. The sequence continues at coordinate 2,467,627 of BLIW01000007.1, forward strand.
GTATTTGGCTTGGTTTAACACTTCAAGCAACAAATTGTAATGCTCAGTTGACTTGATTGTATGTTTATGAGATGTTATAAAATTATCGCTTTTGAAGAATAAAAAACACTTTAACCGCTTAAAAATAAGATCCCATTTTCTGATTATTTAACATTTGCCATACTTGAAAATTGAGAGAATTATTACTTTACTTTTACATTCTGCAGCAACCATATATTAACGTATTATAAATCCAGATCAATACTAGATAATAAATAATTAAAGGCTTTCATGCAACTTAATTAGCCTCGTTTTAATTTAGATGGAGCTTTTTCAGATTAATTGCCTGTGAGGAGAGATGTCTTTGAGGAATATAACTAGGAAATTTAAAATACTAAGTATTAAGGATTATATATCTAAATGTTATTAACATGTTAATATATACGACAAAACTCACAAGCAAGAATGACACACACACACACACACATATATATTGATTAGAAAAAACGTGGCATCTCTTTAATTTAGCAACATGGATGAGATTGTCTTATGGGTTTTTGACCGATAAATGCTCTACTCGGGATTCATGACCAAGCTTTCCACCATGTACTTCATGCGCAAGGTTTGTTCGTTGATGCTCTGCAATACCAAACATAAATATCTCTTTCCATTTTTGGCAAGAAATTACTCCTTATCCTTCAACACTTCTGTTATAGACTGTGGTTCACGATTTAGGCCTCTTAAGTCTTTAAGTAAACATACATGATTCTTTGTACCTGTGGCCCTTTTGGCTCCCTGCCAACCCTAAATGGTAATTCTGTATTATTTTACATTAATAATTGATTGATTTATGTGCACTGAATCACAGCCTAACTGTCTTTTTTTCAATCCTTGGCCCAAACAAGAGAAAGCCTCACTTTTGAATTTTCCCATTTGGGTTTGAGACATTAGACTGAGGTTTGATTAAGTACAATGATCAGCCTCCATCCTTTTTCATATTTTTTTGGTGGGTTTTGACTAATGCTGGCAAATTGGCCAAGCCAAACCATTCTTACACGCACAAGAGAAGATGAAGTAAAAGGATTAAGAGGAAGAAAAATGAAAATGAGTTAAAAAGCCACTAGCTAGTGTGGTACTTTGAATTTGCTCTACCACTTTCATGTATCGCTAAATGTACTAACTAAATAATTAATGAATTTTAGAGAATAAATGATTATACAAGTGGTCAATTTTTTATAAAATGCAATGTACTAATTAAATAATTAATAAATTCTAAAGAATAAATAATTATACACGTGTCAGTTTTTATAAAACTGTACACCAGAAGAGTGATAAAAAACCCATTGCGCCTCGATTAATCATTCTTGATTGAAAGTTGAAACCTATCCATTAAAAACTTAATCCCTACTACAAGAAAATGGATACGGTTGGGAAAAATATGCATCCAACGTACACAAATTAATGGTTCAATAAAAGTAGAATCTTTTATGCTCAAGTTTTCATTGTTTACATTATTGCATCTTCACTCACTCAAACGAGAACAATTAATCTTTTTGAGCTAAAAATTGGAAGGAGTTTCATAATCAATAACCAAAATTTGCTAACCACTAACCAGTCAAAACAAATTAAGACGCACATCAATCATCATCGTACTTTTCCAAAATTGAGGGCCGCAATCTTTAGTTTGTCAGAAACGCGGCAAGCAATTGCAATTAGTCCGATAATATATACATAGTCATATGTTACTTGATTCATTATATATATCTGAATTGTTAGCCTAACTAAGACAATTTACTGTGCTAATAAGAAAAATAAACACACTGCCATTGCCAACACAAAAAATCGTTGCACGCAATTTGGACTTATAACGAACAAAGTTTTTTGGCACGTGCGCTTAGCATGTTCCCTATCTAAACTTCATGTTGGAAGTCATGAAACATTGTGTAAAGTAATTTGCCAGTTGGATTAATAATAGTTTTTTAATATTAATATCTTGCTTTCCCACTTAAATAAAGCTTAATAATAACGATGGACGTCCAATAAAAACTGCCCCATTTTAGTAGCATTTTGGATTACTTTACTTTTCAGTCGGCAGAGGCGGAACTGTCAATTTATGCTTTGTAATTTAAATTAATCTAATCCGTAAGATCCATAAGAGTTCCCCATCAATTTGAAATTCCTATAAGTAGCTAAAGGTAACACGCCTTTGACATAATCTGTTGGCCCAATTTTTTTAATTCTTTTGGCGGTTTCCTTTAAGACTTTCTTTCACTGATCAAACCATCAATTTTTTTTATTTTTTTTTAAAAAGAAAATATCAGAATACAAAGTAAAACCCTCTATTTTGTTACAAGAGTATTACTTCAAATCACTAGTAATTTAGGAACGAAAACGACGTGCGTAGAAATTAAAAAATATTTGGCACGGTCTCGAAAAATCTTCTACTTGGTTCTATGATACTGGACAAAGTCCTTATTTTTTGGATTGATTATTAATTAAGAATATAAAAACGTGAAATAGTAGAATCTAATAGTGAGATAAATTCGACAATTATTAGTTTTTGACAAAAGGACGGACATGTTTGTGATTGGTTTATGACTTTAGGCCAGTTGTCAAATTATTTGTAATGTGTTGAATTGTTAGAGTTATTCCAACCGAAGTCAATTTGTTTCTAATGTACATAGTCACAAGTTTGCAAATTTTATATTTCAATATTGTCCATTAACTATATTCATGACTAAATGTACAACTATTTAATTGAATTGTAACCCCATTTCATGTGGAATAAAAAAAAAAAGACCGATTGTGTACACTGTAATAAGGTGTAAATTAAGAGATAATGATGGTAATCATCCCAAAGATAATATCCTCTTTAAGTATTGAAATGATAGGGAATCTCATGCCATAGAATACGTTTGCACGATTGCACGTGACCACAAATTCTATTATTGATTATAATCTGCTCTGCTTTTAAAAAAAGATTCTTAATTTGCAGCCTAAACTTGATCTTACAACTATAAACAAGTGTTTCTACTACAGTAGAACAAGTTACAATTGATGAACTTTTTGACAGAAGGATTGAGATTAACTATGGGATTAGTGAGAATGGTGATGGTCGGTCAATAAGGATTGCGTTATCCACTCGGCCATCACCCGTTTAAACTTTAAACATAAAAGGGTTTAATTGCATAAGATCGAAGCGTTGTGTGCGACAATAGTTCCCCAATATTTGGATGCTTAAAAGTTGGTGTTTTCAAATAGAAAAATAAACAAATTAAAAAATTTGACTGATTTATTCATAATAGTGATGATGCACAATTTTTTATATTTTCTCCTATCTGATTAACGATAATATCGAGGTGTATTAATAAGGATAGAATTGAAACTTTCTTATTTTTTGTATTGAAATGTGAAAAATGATACTTATTTAAGAAAAAAAAAATAATAGTTAGAATACTTAAAAGAGAACATTATATTTTAAAAAAAGTATGTCAAAGGCACTCAATGTAGAACTCATATTTTATTTGATTTATATATTCTGCACGAGATTAGAGTATACCTATACAATTACACAACGTAACTCTAATACATACTATATAATTGTATTATTTAATTGGTAAAAGTGGGTGGAGACTGCAAATGGTTATCCGGCATTTTGAGGACTAAAGACTATGAAAAACGGAATACAGCTCAAATGTATTGCTGCCTGGGTTTTCAATGGTAATGAATCTGCCAAAGGCGGTCGCTCAAACTGAGGCACTCCATGATAAGGTTTACACCTCAGACTTGGGACTTGGGAGGGCTAAAGACTTAAAAAAAAAAAAAAGGGTGAAATCATCTAAGCCATTTTTATACTCTGTTTTAACTTGTAAGAAATTATTGGCATGCACATGACAGACTCCATATGATTGGCGAAAACAAGGATGGCGAGGAGTAATTAAGTAGTTTTGCGTTTGAATGCGAGGATTAAATTCATGGAGCAACATTATTGAACTCTTCCACCATGTAAACACGAAAGCGCGAATCAAATTAATGTTGACTCCTGAAAATGATGTAAATCCCGAATCATAATGTGTTTACAGGGTTTGTACTTTTAAGCTCTCTCCATCACTTATGAGTAGAATAAATAGCACAAAGCTCTAAAGATATGCAGCTGGATTTTGTTCAAAACGAGTGTAGTTGCAACCAACTTTATTACTAACTTGGCCATCTAAAAACGAATCACGAAGGCCAGATTTAGAGTTCACTGATAGTTATGTGCAGAATGAATGAAATGTTAGATTTTGATATGAATAGGATGCAAGAAAGAGTGAGTCAGTGGTGTGTTATCTAGCAATAAGACTTTAGTATGCAAGAAAGAGTGTTTGGTTTCCTTTTTGCACGAGAACAATGAGACAAGTATAGCCGAAGTAGTTATCTGGCAATAATATTGTTTCTAAGTAGATAACTTTTGGTTAAACAAATGGCCAACTAACTGTGCTGAGTTTTGTATCTTTAAATTTCATTCTTCACCTAATAACTGTGCGCATATGATTGCAACACACTTGAATTAATTAAACAAGATTACAGTAGTAATTATATGCAATGGCAGAGTATGAAGATTAAGTGTTTCAGGTCAAATGTTCACAAACAAGTTCAAAAAAAAGGACTCAAAGCCAGAAACTGCCTACCCCAAGGCCCCAAGTTGCCTTACAAACCACGCTTCTTTCTCCCATGAAAACCACTATTTAAGTTGCTGTGTTCCTCATTATGCCAACTTTCAGTCTTTCTCTGCAAACCTTCTTTCTCTATTCTATTCTCTCTCTCTCTGGGTGCATGCTTCTTCCAGTCTTTGGATAATTGTTTTTAATTAGTCTGATTTTGGTTTTGTCAAAACAAACACAAAGTCTACCGTTTTAAAGGTTGATTTTAGTCCTGCCCAGCTTTCTTTTCATTCCTTTATTCCTCCTTAATATTACAATTTCAAAGATTTTCATATCCAGTTTGAAACCATTTTGCATATAACTGAACAGAGATTTGACTTTTTTTTTTGTTATACTTACTTGGAATAAACAAAGTACAAAGAGGAGCTGCACAACGATGGAAAATGTCTCTGGGATAACTGAGGATAATGAAAAGATGGATTTGCCTCCGGGTTTTAGGTTTCATCCAACGGATGAAGAGCTTATAACTTACTATCTATCCCCGAAAGTTCTTGACAACAGTTTCAGCGCAATAGCAATTGGTGAGGTAGACTTAAATAAGGTTGAACCTTGGAATTTGCCATGTGAGTGTTCTTTCCATATGGTCATTCTTGGCTTCATTCATTGTAATTTCTGCATGCATAACTTATATATATATATATCGTGTTAATAAAGGGTTTTATATAATGTAGGGAGAGCGAAAATGGGTGAAAAGGAGTGGTACTTTTTCTGTGTCAGAGACCGAAAATATCCAACAGGATCGAGGACGAACAGAGCCACTGATGCTGGATATTGGAAGGCAACTGGGAAAGACAAGGCTATTTTCACGGCGAAAGCGCTGGTGGGGATGAAGAAAACTTTGGTTTTCTACAAAGGGAGAGCTCCCAGAGGAGAAAAGACCAACTGGGTTATGCATGAATACAGACTAGAGGGAAAAGATTCCATCCATGGAGTCTCTAAAACAGCAAAGGTACAGAACATCCTCTATTTTCCTCTGTTTCCCCTGTTACTTGCGATTTTTCTGATTCTCACTTTTTTTTTTTGTAACCCCAGAATGAATGGGTTACCTGTAGAATCTTCAAAAAGAGCTCGGGAGGGAAGAAAATACATATTTCAGAGCTATCAATATCAAGCAATTGCGCTGATGATTTAGGCTGTTCTGATTTGCCTCCTTTAATGGATTTGTCCTCCGATGAAGCTCAAACAAGGACCGCAGCCGCCGAGGCAACTCACATGACCTGCTTCTCCAACCCAATGGAGGTGGAGGACCAGAAGCCTCAGCATATTCCGATCAATAACTTAAACACTTCATCTTCTAAAACCTCTGTTTTCTCCCCAGCTTCTCTGGCTTTTCCCCATTCAAAATCAATTACCTCTCAAATCATGCCATACATGGAGAATCTTCAATATACAGATTCTATTTTAATGCAAGATCAGTCCATTCTGAAGCTTTTGCTCGAGGAGTATGGACCAAACTCCAGGCAGCGTGCCAAAACTGAACTCTCTCACTACACAGACATGTCGTCTTCTCCCATGTCCAACCATGGTAATGATTTGAGGCATTATGGCTACCAAGAGTTTCCAATCAATTCAGTAGGACAGGTGGACCTTGATTGCCTGTGGAATTATTGAACTTGATGATTTCAAGACTAAAACACAGCCATTTGGAGAAAATCAAAGAATTAGAATGTAAGGTTAGAATATTAATTTTGACAAAATTTGTTAGAACAAGTTTGTGTACAGGTGTTTCTGTGCGAGTATATTGTTATCTTTAGCGTCATTGTTTTGAAAGAACAGCAATGAGTTATCACCCAAACAAGAAAATATTGAATGAAGTTTTTTATATGTATATACTACGTACGTATTAATCTTGACTATGTAATGCACGATTGCCAAGTGAAGCTGTAATTTATTAATCATGAAAGAAAGAAAATCAGCCTGATCAAGTACGGAAACTTCAGGCAATACAACTGAGAATATCAATGTCAATCTTTTAATGAGGAACACTAAAATGGAGATTGAATCCTTTGTTATTGATTATACTATTTTATTCTCATACCACATAATTTTAATCTTATACATTATAAGAAATAATAATTTTGCACGTAAAAACATTAACGTTGCCATCCAGTAAGCATTTGAGATTTATGATATTATAATTGTTTGTTCCCAACAACTCGGGACTAGTAAATAAAGCCAGCAACTGGAGGATGTCCAAAGGACCCCATCTCTTTTGTTGGATTGCTCCAATGATCGAAACGTAGAGGAGATTAGGGGCCCCGATTCAAAAACTCCTCAGCTTCGCAATCTGACACGGAGAGATTAGGTCCGCATGGCGAACCCCATGGTCCCCATCAAGACATTTGTGATGTTTGGCTAGATTCAGCCGCATTTTCTTGCCACATCATCAACGTCCATGCTAAACCCTCATCATGGCATGCAACAAGCAAGGCTGCTAAACCATCTCTCGCGAGTAGCTCGGTCAACTACTCGATTCGAATTGATCGAGCTCGAGTCTATCTCGAGTTCATTTTAAAAAAGCTCGCAAACTACTTTAGGATACGGGATCTTCTGTCCAATATTTTGTCTGTTCCTAATTAAAACTTCGTCGTAGGGTTCACTAATCTCTTGGTTAGGGTCTACTAATTGTAAAGTAATTTTAATGATATTTATGCATTTAGTCCCTAATTTTAATGAAACTACGTCGTTTTGAACGTTAGACAGGATAAGACACGATAAATATTGGACATAGGATTTGGTCTCCTACCTCAGTTATATATATATTTTTATTTATATTTAGGTTTTAATTCTTGAAATTTTATGATATATTATAGTTTAACTTATTTTTATTTATGTTTTAGTCCTTAATTTTATTATAAATTATAATTTTACCATATAAAATTTTAAAAAATTACAATTACGTCCTAATTTTTCAAAAAAAAATAAAAAATATTAAAAATTTAAAAAATATTAAAAAAATAAAAAATATTAAAAAATTTGAGCTCAGTACTCGAAGTCGAGCTCGAGCTCAAAATTGGTGCTAGATCGAACTCGAACTCAACTAGTTCGATTAGAGATGTACTCGAGTTCGACTCGACTCGATTACACCCATTAGAGCATGTCTCTGTCGTCCTCTGTCTTTATATTCAGTTTGTCTCAGAACCTCTTATTATGAGCCATGAGCATGAGGTGATTCAAATTACAATGAGATAATGCCATGGGCCCTTCCATTCTCACATCCAAATTTGTTTACATGATATCATATTCAGACACAAATTTTCTTCTTTCGCTTTCACATTATAGTAATGCATCCAATTTCAACAATTATTCTGCAAGAAAGATCATTATTGGTAATGCCCATTTGCGTTAATTAGCAGAAGTTAAACATATATGAGGTAAAATTATTTGGAGTAATTTGCTTGTTTATATATATATATATATATATAGACACTTGTTAACTCAGTTTTTGCTGTCACTTAATACGTTTGAGAGATAACTCGGTTTAATCACTAATAATAATGTTGCATGTGTACCACTCTGTTTCACTATAACCAATAATAATTTTGCACATGTACCCAGTATTATATTATGGACTAGTTTACTAATGGGTGTTTAATTATCAATAATAATATAGCATGTACTTACTCCGTTCTCTAATAAGTGTCATTTTAAAGATAAGCACACTAATTAATAAAATTGATAAATTCTCTTATTTACTCATATTTATAACCACAATTTTCTCTTTCTTCTTTTAAATAACATTACATAGATAAATGGGACAAAGCGTAAACTTTGAACCTTTTAAACTTTTTGCATTGATATTTGTAAAATGACACTTATTTGTCAACAAAAAATATAAATTAAAACGACACTTATTAAAAATTTGAAGAAGTATATCATTATACCTCAGTATTATATAGATCCCTTGCATTGAGTAGGAGCCATGCGGCCATTATAATATACATGGCCCTATGAGTTGAGATTAATAATCATCCAATACTTTTGAGTACCCAAAATCAAAAGTAGCACAAAGGGGAGTGAAAGCATGCAAAAGTTCGTGCACTCATCAATTAAAAAGGAAAAGGAAGGAAGCGAGAGGGAGAGAGATGGCAATATGATTCATCTAAAAGTTACAACATCTTGGCTCAGGTTCATGAATCTTATGCATATCTGTATCAATGCATCTTATTAAATTCCAACTGTCTTTGATTGGTTGCTTGATACGAAGACTCTTTAACTGCACGTTTACCTTTTGGAACAGTAAAATTCAGCTCTTGCAGAACACTAAAAAAAAAAAATTCTAGATGATGTCGCAATCAAACCGTAAGGATTTATTATGGAATATAAAAAAAAATAGATTTAGATAGATCCTAAGGTTATGAACCCCTTCTAGATATTAGATAGAGCAAGTCTCACACATAATAGCAGCTTTGAATATCAGGAATATATTCTTCAATCTTCCCAGAAAGCTTTTGTTGCCAGAGGATTGATGATTTGTTCATATATTCACTAATAATTAGCTCTTGAACATTAACGTTTTTTTTTCCCTCTCTCTTTTGAAGAACGTGGTAATTATCAAATAAGACTAAAAGAACATGTCGGAAAATAATAATAAATTTAAGTCTTTTGACAGGTTGTCAAGATGGCTTCGTAAAACTTAGCATTGGTCATCAAACACACACACACACACACACACACCGAAAAAAAAAACCCCCATCCTAACGTGATAAAAGTTGAAGAATGAACTATGGTCCAAAGAAATGATAATCTGTATGGATATGAAAATAAGGAAACTGTGCATAACGTGGTATAATTGAGATGAATAGTAGACAGTTTCTCAATTGTCCACTGTAGAAGGGATACTCCTATTCATTTATTTACTCTCTAATACGTGAAACTTTTATTGATTGGTAAGACCAGTACTTAAACATAGAAAACAGAAAAACATGGTCATTGATCATGTGTATTCTTACTTCTAAGGAATATTTGATTCTTGGGAATTTTCCTATATTTGCATAAAAAGAGAGCAAGATCGATCTGTACTTCCATTTGCTTCATTTCACAAACAATATTTGATTAGATGGCATTCCAACACTAACAAAAAAGATTCAGCATGCAGTTAATTAGAATATCAATCATTTTGGCATGGCCTTGCATTGGATATTCAATCAAAACTGATCGAATATTTCTGGCTGTTATTAAAAACCTTTCATTTGGAAGATTTATGATCTTTAGACTTTAGTCCATGCATGATGCATGTTGGATTGTTCATGATCAGATTATAAGGGTCTTAGGGGGGACGATAGAATGAAACATCGATCAAGATTCAAGATTCAAGAATGAAACTCTCCCAAATTTGGCTATGCTGACGATAGTTGGTTATGAAGACAAGAGGGCAATAAAAGTGATCAAATATGATTGAGAACCGAATGAATGAATGAAATACGTATGTATGGTTTGTCATTAGTACTGCCTTTTGCCCTTTACTCTCACCTGCCTTAAATATTCATTTATCTAATTCCGTTAAATGGCAAAGTATGACGAAATCTTCAAACGGTTACGGTTTGAAATGCAGACAAATTAAAACCAAACGTCTTAAACTTGGATGTAACCATACTCTTCAGTCTTCACATACCATATATATATACTCACCTGCACCTGCACAAGGGTCTCTGCATGCATCTTGCTGAAGAAATACGTACGTAATACATAAAGAGCACAAATCCAACTCTGACAGATCAATCAAAAAGGAAGGAGGGAAGGTATATTGCCAGTAAAACTGCCCAACCATGACGTACCAAGTCATTGCTGGAATATTTATCTCATCATCTGGCCATATGCCAAGTGGTCTCATGATCAGCTAAGCTGCAGCCGCCAAAATATGGATCATGCATGTGGAGAGTGTGTGACTGCGTGAGAGAGAATATGGGAAACTGGAAAAAAAAAAAAAAAAAAAAAAAAAAAGCATGGGTATCCAGGTTATTGTAACCAAGACGTTTAGTGTTGGAAAATAAATACCAAGTTGGCTCACCTAACAGTTGGCTTTTGGCTTTTGCTTATTTGGTTTATATATCTTTTTAAGTCCTCCTTCCTAATTTTCTGCTAACAGACTTGCTTTTGTTTACTTTTAATGGCATACTAATTCTTACCTATAATTTGACGAATGATATTATATATCCTGAGGGTGATGATGACTTGATAATAATGGCATAAATGAGCATATAAATAATGAATGGAAAAGTTTCTGTAACTGCAGGTTTGATGCATTATAATAATCCTTCATGAGATGAGGGCACGCACCTTCTAATTCCTAAAGCGGGATTGGAAATCTTGCTAATTTCACTTCATTATGGAAAAATCTTTAGCAGAAGCAGTTTATGCTAGTCATGAATCGTGACTAAAAATTGTATGAATTCCATAAATTGCTATAATTTTACTAGCGCCTTTGGCGTGTTGTACCATTGTCATGTACCATTTTGTATATCAATTTATAAAATACTGGCACGTATAACATCACTTATAAGGCATAAACAATTATTACTAAATTGTAACAAAACTTGTTCTTGAAAATCTGAAATAGGGACGAGGTTACTCATAGCATGGCAACCTGTATTACAAAAGAAGACAAAGCAGCCTCAACTCAACCCAACCCAACCCAACCCAACGTAACTGGCCAATGTCTGAATGTGAGAATTTCAATGTTCAACCACAGTTACCGATTTTGGAAGGCATTTTCCACCAGTTTATTTGTTTGTTACTGGGAAATGGGCTGTTAGGCCTTCTTTATATTCCCCCTCCTTGCGTTAAGGTAACGACTTCGGGTACGAGGGCAGGGAATATCAGTAGAGTTTCTCTGATAAACTTGCTTGGCATGAATTCTCTCTCGCCTTCACTTTATTTGTATATATATCTGGGGTTGACTTGTTAAGGAATCGGTATGTATAGATTGGACTTGACAAAGAACGAAAAATGCAAAGCAGGCCGGATGAGTGATTGAATCAAGAAACAAACGTTTAGGAAGTCTGTGTAGATTGAACTGGACAAAGAATAATGAGGCAAAGAAGTCCGGATGAGTGATAATGGGCCAAAGGATGTCAATCTTGCTAACTATTTTATTGATAATACCTTGAAAATTTTAACCCCCAACGAGTCTCACGTGAATCACGTCATTCTCCTTTTTAAGTATGAACAGTACAATCACGGGTTGCCCAAGTGGCACCCGAAGAATCTTGGAGATGAAAGATTCGAATTCCTCTAATAACATTTTCGCTCCCCAATATTGAGAGACTTAAAAGACTCCACTATTCTAATGCACCTATAGCGGTTTTGAGTCACTAAAATGGGTCACGTTACAAATAGGCCCATTTGTAACAGCATAAGACTTTAAAAAATATATATGAACAGTACTAAATGAAATTTTCTACTAGAGATAAAAGAATAATAAAATAATGAAATGAAAAGGCTCTTGTGTTTGCAGCATCCCCATAATAAGTGGTTAATTATCGATGCTACGAAGCCATGTGTAATGTAATAGTAACATGAATATTTACTCAATGTAGAGAGTAACATGAATATTTGTTCAGAAAGAAATGCTTTTCGCTTAACCTCCAAGAAAGTTTTTAAATCTCAAGTTAAAAAAAAAAATAAAAAAAGTCTTTTAATCCTCACTGACAACGATGTGCCAACACACATCGATTTGTCGAAAATTCTTAAGACAAAAGAAGAAATTAATAAGGAAAGAAAATTTAAAGTTGAAATAGATGCTCAACAATATATTCGATCATGAAAAGGTATTCTATTAGTCCTTGAAATTAAATTCTTAAAGTTTATAATATCTGAATTTTTTATAAAGATAAATATATAAAAATAGGTAATTAAGAAATAATAATACATCGCTGTCTGTGACGGAAATCCAGGATGATTCCGAATAATTGCACCAAAAAAAAACTTTTAAATCAGGAACAGGAAAATTGTAGTAGTGATAGTAGTTGCCCGACAATAGCGATAAAGCTCATAATTGCTAAAAAAAGGACCTCCATTCCTAGTCAATGATGCTGTGGCAACGGCATAAAACTAATATATATAAAATCTAACAAGTGGGAATTTTAAAATTTAAAATAATCAAAATCATAAAAGCAGGAAAACAATCATATCCATTCGCCTTATAATTAGCAAATACATGAATGATTTTAAGTAATAAACAAAATTTGTCATGGCCTTCAGTACTGTGTAATGCAAGTTGCTGAAGCTGTTGGATTTTGATAGAGCAAGAACAAAAACGAATACATCAGTGTTAGTATGATTCTTGACAATCATCATCATCATCACTGATTCTGTGCTCCCTTAATTATCTGGACAGGGATGGATGGTCAATCATCTATTTATATTGTATTATGGTCGATCACCAAGCCAACTTGCAAACTTTGTTTTCATCTTCGAGCTAGCTAGCTAGCCCTTGTCTGACATTTCCGATAAGGGATGCGCCATATGCACCCATAGCTTCTATGTCCATGCTCCACTACTGTGTCTACCCAATCGACCCACAGTCCTCCAGCTGATTTTAGGGGGATGAAGCGCCACGATGTATTTTAATTTGGTGCATGCATGCTTTTAATATCAATGTTCATGTAAACTATTCTTCTGTTTTTCTTTCAAAAAAAAACGATTAATAGTGAATTTCCACCTATCTTGATGAGTTAAATTCGTAACTTATTGGTTCATGTGTGAATATACAAATCATTTGATTTACACTTCGTTGTCCAATGTGCATATAAACTAAGCTACAAGGAAACAAAGACATCAATTTTAGTAGTTTATTACTATACTAAATCACCCCAAAATACTTGCATCTTTATAGAAATGTAAATGCACTGAGTATGCAATGCATACTATTGTACATTAATTATACTCACTCACATACTATATGTATTAGAGTTTATATATGTATCTAACCCAAAAAAAAAAAAAAAACTAAATTTTGAAGCACTAACCCTATTGCATGGATCAGGGAATCACGTACCATCCAAATCAGTATCCCCCTACATATGGCTTAAAGATAAAAAAAAAAAAAAGAGGGAGAGAGAGAGAAAGAAATAAATTCATTTGCCGGCCATTTATTGAATTCACATGACCTGCCTTTACTGGCATCCGGTCTCTAAATTGTTCATAATTGTCAAATTAGCGGTGTTTTGGGGAAGGTAATAAAATTTTGTTCTTGATTGATGGATGGTACGTGCAGGCACATGCATAATAATTATGGAATGGTTGTATTCGGATACGGTTTGCATGCAAGTATTTTTACTGTGTCTACCCAAGAAAGGGTATTTTTACTGTTTCTAGTCAACAAAAGGGAAGATAAGAATACGTACGATACACAAATTATTACGTCCTCATTGTGAAAACAAAATTAACGGCTACTCTATTTTCACAATTATTGTCAATGATTATAGATCAAATTTACTCCGTATGACATCAATGAACAAGAAGATGGGTATTATTATTGCATGTACTCCTAACATAGTTACAACTTCACTGAGTTGTTATGTTTTTTTTTTGACAAAAAAAAAAAAAGGTTGATTTGTTGGAGAAGAAATTGGCCACGTTCAGTTTTACGTGTCAAGTCTTGTCTAGTGGGGAGATTATTAAATGGAACAGTTAATACTATGTTGGACCAAGATTAAAAAAATATATATTAAAGAAAAGGCTGGACCTTGCGAGCGAGCGAGCGATCGGAAAAGAGAGAATTTAAGGCGGCGACCCCATTGTACTCCCCACGATTGCATTTGCCTCACCGTCAGCACATTTCTTACTTTTGTTGCCTTTTGTTCGTGGGCCCCATTTTCGTATTTTCGACCTTACATAATCAACCAAAATGTCCTTCGTAAATCGAGAGGTCCACACAAATAAATTCATCCTACTTTACTTTGTGAGATTACCTTATCAACCTTAATTATATTCACTTTATGGGCCTTCACATGGGCCTTTTACTGTTTTTGTTCCGGGCTGTTCTGCGTACCACTGCCGCATCATATTTCCGATGCTTCTTCCATTAGTTTTTGGATGTTCTGTCACACGTACTCTTCTCTCCTTACCAAAACGTGATATATCTATCACATGTTGTAATACTTTTTTTTTTTTTTTTGAAAGTGCTCAAAATCTTCTCATTTCAATGTGCTTAAGTATTATAATGTATTCTATTTTTCGAGTATTACAAAGTAATTCATCTATCTTATTGATGTCGTAACTTAGGACACTCTTGAATTTGGAATTTCTTGATGGCGCCTAATGCTGATTATGTCGTAATACTTCTGTTTGTTTTTCACTGCTAATGTTTTCTCGAATTTTATTTGAAAAAAAAAATGACGGACTTCCTGTTTAACTATGACGGCCATTGAAAAGAGTTTAATGATATTTATATGGACATAAAAGCTCAGTCCCTCGTGCATGAATATATGTATTTATTATGTGAAGACATTTTCACTCTCAAATTATTGTACTGTTTCATTGCTTATATTACTGAATAAAGATGGATGTTTTTTATTTTTTATTTTTAGTGAGGAATGGATAGTCACGTTTTGAAGAGAAAAAACAGAGAAACTGAAATTATAAGGGTACTTGTGAATTAACTCAATGGGCTGGGGCTACTCTTGCGCTGGCATATTGATGACTGCGGCGGAGGACATGCATTTATCAAGAATTTAGGCCGCTAACTGCCAGCATCATAAAGAGAGTTATGCCGTGCAGTATTATTTACAGCACAGAATCCATCCAATAATACGTCATATACTTGACAAAAAGATAATGTGAATAAATTATTTAACTCATTTTTAAACAACTTTAAAATCATTCTACTTAATCTCACTTAATTAGCTATGTATGTTATTCTCATCTTCAATGAAATTATCGGTTTTGAGAGAAGACAAAAAAAATCTTTGGGAAAAACGTTGTTGTTACTTTCTTAGATTAAGTATAAAAATGGTTCGAATTAAGAAGGCATGAGCTGCTATTTACTTATGCATAGTGACTTCCAGCTAGTGTTGAATCATTTGTGTCCTTCATATAATTTTATATATAATTTTTTTTCCCTGGGTATTATTTTTGCAGTTTTGTATAGGCATATGCCACAAAATTCTGCAGTATTAGAAAAAAAAAATCGTGAATATTACTTCAAAAAGACGTTCAAAATCTATTTATTTATTTATTTTATTCTAGTGTCGGATTGGGAAAGAGGTTGTGGCATGTGTAGCATTTAAAAATTCTTGCAATCCATAGAAGGAAAAAGTTAATTTTTACTTTTCCTGTGGACGACATAATAAAATTTCTGATTAATATACAGGAGAATTGTATTATTCCCTTTCCAAATTGGAAAATTCTCAGTTAGGTCCTTTTAAACTTTGTATATTGCACTGTTGCATGCGTAAGATCGCCGCTCCAATGTGAAATCGTAGATCCCGATTCTCTAATTTGGCTTGTCCAAATTGGTCACTGACAAGAAGTTAAAATTATAATATTGGAGTAGGTCTTAGGATCAATTATTAAGTCTTGCTTATAGATAGTGTAAATTATGATAGAATAATAAATTGTTTAAAAAAAAAATAGTAAGTGCCACTAATGATGGATTTTTTTTTTTTTTACAGCAAAATGGTAAAAATAAATGATCGCACTCATATATGTTTTAGAATAGGATCCAATGGCACATATAAGAACACATTTCATCATATGATATAAAGATTTTCATGAAGAACTAAGAAGCGCATCAGTTCAATTATATTCGGAATTAACTGCCATACAACGTATCCTTATGTTAGAATTTATTTTTGATAAGTTTAACAGCCAACAAACTATACTTTTATGGACAAATTTAGTTAGCCGGCCGACAGTGTACAATAAAGTTGGAGAGCTACAAGCCCACAACTTACAGACTTACAGACGTACAGTTACTTCAAGGTACAATCATTAGAAGCAAATAATGGTAACCAAAGTAATGTTTCACTTCTATCTTGGTTGACTATATTGGCATTTGGCAGGACCATCTAAACAAAATTTAATTCTGAGCAGACAAAAAGATTACTGGTGAGCTAGCTACGAAAATACCATTTTTTTTTCTTTTCTTTTATTTATCCTTATGATAATAATGTTAAGGCTCCAACTCAAATCAGTACTTAAATATTGTTGAAATAGTAACTTTGGGTGATTGCATATTTTTGCATCAACACTTTATTAAGCAACGGAATGGGATAACAAATATCACGTAAGGTTTCGTTTTTCTAATTTCTTTTACTCAAGGTCATTATGAAGGGGTAAATAGTTAAAAAAATAGTGTCTGGTTGGGACTCTAATTTAGATGTAAATAATTAATTAAAATTGATAGTTAAATGTATGGTTCATTGGTTGAATTTTTATTTTTAGATAATAAAGTCTTTTACTAATTATATAAAACTATGTAATTACAGTAATTTATTTATATGTTCTTAATAATAAATAAGTTAAACTTATGGCATCTTTAATAATAAGAACTTGAAAGGCGCACTTAATATAAATTTTTCCTAGAATCAACTTGTGAATATTTCTTACTACTACTAAAATTAAAAGGAAAAAACAGTAAACTCAATAACTCATTTAATGAATGACATGAATACAGTTCGCTTATAGCGGTTCTAATCAATATCAAATATCAAAAGAGGACTCGATTATGTCTCTAGTATACAGCATCTTCCTAAAGAATTCAGGCAAGATCAATTATTGATAAGATCACAAGTGTACATCATAGGATCGATGTAATAAAATGTGATCCATGTAATAATTACTTAAAAAGAAACTATGTTATAAAAAATAAAAAAAAAAAGCAAAAAAATCCTTTGGGATAGGGATAAACCGTAAACGTACCAAAACTAAATCTAGTCTAACCGTAAAAAAAAGAAAAAAGAAAAAAAAAGGGACCAGTTGATGAAATCGGTAGAGAAGTGTAGTGGTGTCAAAAGAAACCACATATAATCTGATCGAATTAATATCTTTATCCCATATATGTCGCTGACCTTTCTTCTTCGCCCATCTCTTTCCACATTTACTTCACATACAGACACACACTCTCTCTCTCTCTCACACACACACGCACTTAAGGACTGATTTTACACTACACTGATGACTGAAGTCATCAACTCTCTTTTAGAAGCTTTGCTCTTTAACTTAGTTGCAGTTTACTATGCTCCTATTATAATTATAGTACTAACTAACTAGTATATAAAGAGGGAAAAGAGCTCAAAACTTTTCGTTGCTGATCAAATCGGTCGCCAATGGGGCGATCTCCATGCTGTGATAAAGTAGGCCTTAAGAAAGGACCCTGGACACCTGAAGAAGATCAGAAACTATTGGCTTACATTGAAGAACATGGTCATGGAAGTTGGCGTGCCTTGCCTACCAAAGCTGGTGATTATCATCTCATCATTCTTTTAACAACTTAATTATTTTTCCATTCACTCACAATCATTGCGTTCATGCAACTTTCTACCATCATACATCATTGTTCTAACTGTGTGAAATGATACTTGCTTAATTTCTTGCTCGCTCTCTCAGGCCTTCAAAGATGCGGGAAGAGTTGCAGACTTAGATGGACGAACTACCTCAGACCCGATATTAAGAGAGGAAAATTTAGTATCCAAGAAGAGCAAACCATCATTCAACTCCATGCTCTCTTAGGGAACAGGTAATTCTTGTTCGTACTTGATCAGTTGATGGGATCCGAAAGTTCATTTCTCACTCTTTTAGTCCTGAAAATCCGTCCTTTATAAGTTATAACTCCATAATTACTGAACCTTCTTAATTTCAGAAAATCTCAGGTGAATCAGATTTAATATTTCAAATGCACTAAGGAATTAAGGTCTGTGAATATTATAGCTGCTTCTTTAATTTGTCGCTGGCCACAAAATTTTGGTGTCCATTTCCAAATGATTATGAGTTGAGACTGTTCTTTATAGCTTACATGTATTTGCTTACGTGTAGTAAATTAATAAGAGATGTCTTCATGTCAAGAGAGCTCTTTATAGTAGATAACTGACACCTTACTACATTAGAAAATGAGCATTGTGGTTTGCTAAGCTTCAGAGTTTCCAAACAAATCAAACTGCAAATGTACGAGTCTACGAGATGATCCATCCAAAACCCATATATATCATCGATTTTTAGTCTGAACCTGGAATTATTCTATTTGACATGCACTCATCTTTTAATTTTTCCTCTAAGCGATATAAAAACAACTGGGCTTCGGCTTTCCTAGTACATTTGTCCTACGTTTTTGTCTTTTTACGTAACCATTTTAAGAGTTTTGGTTTTATTCGTTTAAACATGAAACATTGATAGAATCAAAGGGTTTTTTTTTTGTTCTTTTATTTTCTTGGATTGACGCCTTTGTCTTGTTCTCAGGTGGTCAGCTATTGCCACTCATTTGCCCAAAAGAACAGATAATGAGATAAAAAATTACTGGAATACACATCTGAAGAAAAGGCTGGCCAAATTGGGAATAGATCCAGTGACGCACAAACCCAAGAGCGATGCAATCTTGTCCAGCGACGGCCAGTCCAAGCATGCAGCCAACCTTAGCCACATGGCCCAATGGGAGAGTGCTCGTCTAGAAGCCGAAGCCAGATTGGTTCGACAATCAAAACTGCGCTCCTCCAGTTCTTTCCATAGCCAAAACTCTCTTGGTTCGCCTGAATTTTCCACGCCTTCCAGTCCTCCTAACAAACCAGCGGTGGCCCCAACAGGACCTCCACGATGTCTGGACATACTGAAAGCGTGGAGTGGCGCCTGGACCAAACCAAACGAACCCACCGCTGCATGTGGCGCCACTCATGGTGGCCTAGCCGGTGATTTGGAGTCTCCCACATCTACAGTCAGCTATTCTGAGACTAATGCACCCCAATTGTCCTCCACC
The DNA here is from genome assembly GCA_016586305.1 of Ophiorrhiza pumila. Lineage (NCBI taxonomy): Eukaryota > Viridiplantae > Streptophyta > Magnoliopsida > Gentianales > Rubiaceae > Ophiorrhiza > Ophiorrhiza pumila. The sequence continues at coordinate 2,487,217 of BLIW01000007.1, forward strand.
AATAGAATCGGGGATGGTTCCACGGCTCTGATCGAATTTGTGGGGAACAATTCATCGGGGTCTTGCGAGGACGGGATTATGAATGAAGAAGGCGAAGAGGACTGGAAAGGGTTTGGAAGTTCCAGTAATTTGCCTGACTATAAAGACGGCATAGAAAATTCCACGTCATTTACGTCCGGACTTCAGAATATGACAATGCCCATGGACAGTAATGCTGCATGGACTGGGGACTCCCTCAGGCCAAACAACCCGGATGATCATGTTCGCAGTGGTGGCAATTTTGTGGACAGAGATTCACTGACCTTTTACTGAGTAATGCCGGTGACCGGAGCTTCTCCGAGGGTTGTGGAGAGTCTGACAACGGTGCTGTTACAGGGAGTACTACGGGCGGCCCCGGAAGTGACTATTTGGAAGATAACAAAAATTACTGGAATAGCATTCTGAATTTGGTCAACTCTTCACCGTCTGATTCGCCAATGTTTTGAAATTGATCACTAAACTGTACCGTGAAATGCCACCAGTAATGATGTTGTCATCATATTATATATATGAAGTTGAAGAGTATCTTTTGTTTCTCATGCATGAACATGATCATCTTCCATTGTCAATATTTAGCTAATTAAGCTCTCTGTGTTTTTTCAGCTAATGAGTAAAATCTTTCCATTCCCAGATTACTGCTGTTTTCGTGTCAATTCATCATATGATTCGTCTATCACTCTAACGTTATTTCCCTGTTTTAATTGGAATTCATGTTTGGGTTCTTTAACACAATAAATGAGTAGCTCGTTTTTCAGTTATCACGCAGACACGCAGTTGTCAGCAAGCAAGCAATGATGCTCCATTGCTCTGCCTCTTCTGCGAGTCTCTGTATTCTGTTTTCTGCATAAACACTTTTTTTTTTTTGTTGCAACGAACTGAAAAACATTTAATTAACCGTACATTTTAAAAACACAACGGAATTGATCATTAATAATTGACATAAATGCCTACATTACCCCTTTGCTCAATAGTCATCCTAGGCATTATATACACAATTAGAGAAAGTATTATATTAGCATAAGTGAGGCGTGTGGGACGATATTCGCTGGGAGAGCATCGTGTAACACTTTGGTGGCAGTGGTGACTTGGTGACGAAATGTTGACGATATTCGCTGGGAGAGCATCGTCTAACACTTTGGTGGCAGTGCTGACTTGGTGACGAAATGTTGAACACTAGCCCTGGTACCCAATTTGGGCCGGTACTGTGAAATTAGTATCTATATGTGTGCACATCCCGCGATTTACCTCCTCATGGTATCTAAGGGAGGAATGTCTTGGAGTCCATAATAGTACAACGTAAGCTGAGAGCTAGATCATAAAAAAAACATATAATTGACATAAATGCCTGCGAATATAGAATTGTCGTGATGGAAAGGCGTATTGATGACTGTCTTTACTGCTGTTGGTTACACGTCACATTCGTCTGGGTTGGGATAAAAATCCAAAGGCAACTCAATCAAGGGACATTAGAATCAAACTTAAATATACTAACCATATCACTGCATTAATTATGAGCCCTACGTATAAAACATCTTACTATTTCAGTTTATTCTGCTCTTCTTCTTCTTCTGGTGTTGTTTTCCGGCATTTTTTAACATTGGAGACAACAAATCTTTCTATTAATTACTATTCTTAACCAATTCATCTTATGGCTGATGCAGATTATAGCCTCTGCTTCAATATTCCAGGCGAATTAAGACTTTCCTTTTAATTAAGACGGACTACTATTTGTATTTAATTTTATAATAACTAACAAAATTAAAACATAAGATAAAATATTAGAGAGCTCGATTTTTATTTTTTTTTTTAAATTTAAAGAGTGATTAGACAATGTGACGTTCATCCTATATATACTATTAGGTACTTAATGACTTGTGTACTTTGCGCAAAGTGGAATGGTCGCGATCGAGCAAGAATTTGTTCAGAGAGAGATTGGTGAGAAGAGTGGAAGCTATAGGTGCATGTGCCAATGAACTTGTCCACCAAGTCCACTCTCATACCTGTGGCCCATGCTGCCTCTACAGGTTACGTCAAGGTTTGTTGTTTTGCTTCTATAAATAAATTTAAATATTTTTTTCTTTTATTTTTACCGATCTAATTTATTACCACAATTCTAAAGTATTAGAAATATCGTGGTGGCTACATTTATAACCATCTTATTCGAGACCTCTGCTAACGTCAGTTGCAGACAAACACGTATACTAAATATAGGACCTTTTGTTCGGGGAAATTTCAATATCGATTCACTTCTCACTTATTTTATTAGAACTGTTTCTCTAGTTTTTTTTTTTTTTTTTTTTTACTTTTATCCTTTCAGGTTATTTAATATCATGTATAACATATTAGCATTCCATCCATGATCCATGGCATAAAGATCGTGTTGGCTTTATAATTGAATCAAACTTGTATTATTCTCAATTATTTGTATTGATTTATCTTTTTTGGCTAAATAATTGTTAAATAAAAAAAGAGAAAATTTTCAAATCATTCAAAAAAAAAAAAAAAAAACCCGCAAAATAAGGCCATGCTAACAAGTTTTAATAACTACGACCAAAAATTTCATAGAGAAAAATAAAATGAGAAGTTTTGACATACAAACTTGAAATTTCATTCATAAATGTTGAAAACAAATGTTTAACTATTTGAATCAAGTGCGAAAATTATTATTGTATAAATTATTAAATAAGTGCAACATAGAATTTAGGGTAAAATATAGAATACCTTAAATAATTGTCCCATCTCGCACTCTTTGTAATTTTAATTGCAGCATTTAATTTTTCTTGATTTTAAGTTATAGATAAATCAAGTTTGTTTTATTAATTCAATTTGAATATTTGAATGGATCAATAAATCTGATTTCTATTTATAAATTAATCATGATATTTCCTTTTTTTTTTTAAACCTTCTTACTATATATAATCTCCCTTCAACTCAAAGAGAAACAAAGAGAGAAAACAAAAAAATAAATAAAATTGATTAGTTGTGACTGAGAGGAGGAGTTGCACTTGCAGTGTGGAGTGGGAGACAGTATCTTTAATAAAAATTAAAATGAGCGTATCTAAATCCACTATGCACGCACATTTTTGTTCATCTCCATAGAGTCCAGTTTGCTTGGAGAATGGGGAGTGGAGAGGATCATAAATTCATAATAATTCATAGCAGCAACATTAAAAAAAAATAAAACAATAATTTGTTTGTCGCATTTAATAGATGAATAATGAAGCCAGGCTGTGCAAAAAAAGTTAACCGTGGTGTAATATTGGCCACATTTCCTTCCTCCTCCAGCAATGATGCGGACTTTTTATTTTTATGTATATATCATTATATATTGTGTAGTGTATTATGTATATATAAATTTTTTTTTCATGACTCAGATCCCAACTCAGTACTTACTTCAAAGAGTGTTAGACTATGCTCCTCCACCAAATATCGGCTCCACACAACCTTAAACGATGCTATTTAATGCCTGCCTAGTGTGATGACCATTGAGCCAAAGACTCCTTTACGGAGTGTATATATATTGGATGGACTATGGAACAATGAATTGATTATTGATATATCTCTAAGGCAAGGCATAATAAGTGCATCACATGGCCATACTTAAGTCGTTGTTGCCTTGGACCAACTCAGGCCATAGTTAAGCTCTACTTTTTACCAATTTTTATCACATGCTTCTCTTTCCTTATTATTAATAATCTTATACTTGTGCAATATCACTTCCTTTTCATTAATATTTTAATATTATCAGTTCAACCTATGATTTTGATTGTCCCTAAATAAATGGTCTTTAAACTTTAAAATTCAGCCACTAAAATGTCATCTTCATCAAAATACCTATCAATATATATAATCAACTTCTGAGATTTTTTTTTTTCATTTTATTAGAAATTAATGCTTAGTACAGGCTGTTGAAGAATTGTATTTGTTTGTATTTTGAATCGAATTCTCAAAAAAAAATAAAATATTATTATTTTTAAATTTTGGACAATAAAGAACTCGCTAATATTTGTAATCTTAAACAGGAAACATTGACAACTTGGAAAAGCAAAACAAAAGTATGTACTACTTTATATGATTAAAATTAAGGCAATTTGTTTTTGCTAATAAATTTAATTTGAGTCCTATCAACCACCTATCTCATTTTTATGTTGTCTTGTTCTTAATGCCAATGCATATGTACCTTACAACTCAGTGAGTCACTGTTTGACGGGCTCAATTTGTTAGAACTAAAATTCTAATATTATTAGTGTATGATTGGACTTTTGAAGTTGAGCTTAAAATTCATCTCTCAATTTTCAATCGGCCCATTAAAAACAAATGTCCCAACTGTCCATTGACTCCGTTCCAATTAAATGGATAATTCAAGAAATTTACTGTGGAATCGATATATTCAGATTGAAGGCGATAAAATTGAAGGCGATAATGAAAATTCCAAAGTGAATTTTGGGAGCCCAATTGCCTAACTTCACCTCAGAGTAAGAAATTAAGAAAGCTTTGGATTTGAATCCCTTTCAGCCGCTTTTGCAGATGCACAGAAAACCAACTAAAAAATCTAAATGAACTTATGGGTTCACATAGTCCCCCAACTCAACTGCATTCAATTCATTATTCATTTCGTATGGGGTTAGAACTTAGAACTTTGAATGCCATTTCAATTCAGGCTAAGAGTACCACTGAGTTGGTCATTGTGCATATTTATTTAGAAGTTTAAACCGCGCACAGCACAATGAAGCAGCGCCCCAACAGTATCCAACTCGCAATTAAAACTATTCCGGAATTGGACAATGCATTACCAGAGAGAGAGAGAGTAAACTGGAACTTACGGTAAAAGCGAGCAACGCCCCCACCGCACTTGCATTGAAAATTTGAAGGATGACATAATGTTAGTTTGTATTATTTTCATCCTCCGTTTTCCTTATTCCTAACAGCAAAAAATACAAACATTTGGTCAATGATTTGTCCATCCATACAAAGATTGATGGAGGGACAATGAATGCACCGTGAATTGATGATTCGTTTAGCAAACAAAATGTCAAATGAAAGGTCATAGGTATTGAGCTGGCCTTCCTCTCATGGTAATGTAACATCGTTGTCAACAGATAAAGATTCATATCCTCTCTTAGAGCTAAGAAACTCTCGTGCAGCAATCATGTTGGATGTTCTGCTCATTTCTTGAACTGAATTACATCAAACCCACCACCGGAAAGAAAGAATGTAAGGGCATAACAGGCAGCATAAACAAAAGCAGAGCCTAAGCTGCAAAGCGAAGCCCTCTTCAGATTGATTAACTTTTGCACTTTTTGGATTTAGGCACTTTGGGCATTGATACCGCCGCGGCCTTAGTTCTTAGTGCAGCCAATTTCACTGATTTTAAATCTTTACTGGGGATGGATGGATGGGGAGTCGAATACATCTCAAAATTCCCGAAAACAGAAAGAAAAAAATTGGAAAACACCGTTAACAATCAATCATTCATTCACACTCTTTAACTCTATAGACAACTATGGTCATACTGAGACCGACGATGTCTGCGGCCGATTTAGGGTTAGTAATTTGGTTATATCCCGCTTTTAACTTGTGCCAGCATTTGCTACTGGGCCTTTTACATCTCGTAATCATGAAGATTTAGAAAGAAAGTTGTTCGGCTTCAATTGGGCTTCTGATTTTTGTCTATTAGTAGTTTGAATACGATAATATCTCTCTGTCAGACTGTCACTGCTAAATTTTCGGTAACTTATTTCATTTACGAACGACGGTGTCCACTGTCCATACTCTATAGCTGGCCTTTAGAAGGCAATGGTTCAAATGGCCTTTTTTGTCCAACAATCCAAGAAAGTGAAATGGCCAAATGGGCTTCACTTAGGTTGCTATGAAATGAATGCTGTCCATACCTTGTGCGCAAAAATCTTGTCTATCGCTATCTACAGCTTTTTATGCACAAACAAAATCTTGTTGAATAACATCCAAACAATTCCGATATCAAAATTCGTTGGCTATTAGATTAATAATATAGGGACTAGAGTAGATAAATGAGGAGATTCGATCATTTGTCCAATATTATTCTCTGTTATTGTGTATAATATTTTAAAACGATGTAGTTTTACTAAAATTAATGACTAAAATTATTTTACAATTATTAAACTCTAATTAATACACGACTGAACGTATGATGTAATTTTAATTTAAAACGAGATAAGAATGAAAAAATCTTACAAAGTGGATCCTAACTCAAAAATCAGTGCAAGCCTTACAAATCCACTCATCGAAAAGATTCCTTCCATTTTATCTAAACTTTTAATTTTTTTCAGATTTTAGTAGAATCAACTCAAGACATCCAAATTGAATGTGATTTTAACGAAGATATGCATTCCACGCAAGCAATTTTTTTTTTTTAATTATGTATTTCGTTGTAAGCTTTTTTTGGAAATATAATTCGTGTGGGACAAAAAGTAGTGGTTATGTATCTAGTTGCATTGTTTTCTAAATCAAATAACTTTTATTTTGCGAGAAATTATAAACTTTTGGATGCTTTCGCAAAGTAATTGCGCGAACAAGTTAAATTTTAAAAAAATCGCATACTAATCCATTAATGTCACATCATTAGCCACAAAAATTAGCAAAGATAAAGAATGTGCGTTGTGCAATTTCCATTTTGATTGAATGTATCGAGCACCAACAACACTTGTCGTCTAGTATAAACTTGCCTGGGCAGGAGACTTCATTAACTCATACTTTAGCACGAAAGAAAGAATGATATCACATACTCTATCCAATATTTATTGTGATTTATTCTGTTTAATGTTCAAAATTACGTATTTTCATTTAAAGTAAGGACTAAATGCATAAATATTATTAAAATTACTTTACTATTAGACTCTAACCAAGAGATTGGTGAATTATAGGGCGTAATTTTAATTAAAACGGAATAATACAGACAAAATGCTGAATATAATATCCCAACTCAAAAATTTAATAAACACTAAATGTGTCAACTGTCAATCCGATTTTATTTTACATTATATATTTTAATCTTATTTCAATATTTAAATACATGTAATGTCTATTTAACATTTATATTTCTTGACAAATTACTTAAATAATTTTATAAATTAAAAATAGATTAAAATATAAAATAAAACATAAAATATATAATTTCAATCATTATTTCAATTTATAAATATTATGTTTGATTAAAACTCTATAAAGTAAATTTGAATTTTAAGGGATAAACATTAAATACTTGATATTTATTTACAAATTCAAACAAAGATTAAAATAGATAATGCAACACAAGATTTTATAAAATAATTAGTAAATTTTAAAAGATAAGCATTAATACTGTATTTATAAATTAAAACAAATATTGAAATAGATAATGTATTATAACATAGTAGTAAAAACGGAAGTAACCAAAAGTTGGGACAAATTAATTAGAGCCTCTTGATTGATTAATTGGTACAATTTGCCGCCACGGCATATTAATAACTATTATTAGTTAAAAATTCAGCGTGACTCAACAAAATGTATGATTAGGAAATGTTGAGATGAATAGAGTAATTAATAGTAGTATCTATGGTCAAAACAAAATTAGTCGCCAGATCGATGAGTACCGATATCGGGAAACGCGGACTAATATAAAGGAGGCCGAGGCATTTCCGCCCGCGTATTTGATTTTCAGAGTTGGTGAGTTGGTGTGAGAAAAATAGAAAATTCAAACAGATCACTACTCCATACTCTTCATTTCTATCTTTCCGTAAGCCGCCAGGTTCTAATTCCAGTTCTAACCCTCCGTTATCACCAAAAAAACCCAACTAATGGCTGTCTCCAGCTGCGCCACTGCTTTCCGGACATTCGAGTGCCGTTCGGAATCCGACTTCTCCGCCCGCGTTCCTCATCCTGAGATCCCCAACTCTGGTGCCGCCCGATTCACCTGCAAGGCTAACTCGGTCAGTAATGGATTATCGGTTCGCGGCCTGTCGTCTTCTCTGATCTTTAGGTTTCCGCCCAACTTTGTCAGGCAGCTCAGCACGAAGGCTAGGAGGAACTGTAGTAATATCGGTGTGGCTCAAATCGTCGCTGCCTCGTGGTCAAACAACCAACCTGCTCCTTCCTCATCCACTCCGGCGGCTAAAGCCGTCGATCCTGCCGCTGCGGCATCCGTCGTTGCGCCTGTTGAGATTGAGACTGGCGTTGAGGACGATGAGGTGGCTGCTGCGGTGGAGAATGTTTTTTGTAATGATGAAAATGTACAGCTGGAGGATTTGGCTCATGTCAAATACTCTTCATTTTTGACCTGTGATGGCAGCGTCGCTATTCATGCTGGTATGGAATTATAAATCTCTATCAAAGGCCTTTTTGGAATTAGTTTATTCCCAATGTTTTATTGACTATTTCCTCTGTGCTGTTCTTTATGGATTTGTATATCATGTATTTCATATATTTGTTCTGTTCGTCGAGTTTGTTTTTAACTTCAAAAAGCATGTGTGATAAGTTTAGCCTATCAGAATTATTTTATTTGGCTAATTACATGTCCAACCGCGGAAACGCCCCTGTTTGCTTGTCTTCTCTTATTTTAGCGAAGCGTAATTTATTTATTTGATTGTTAATTTCTCTGCACAGGTGAAAGATTGGGTCGCGGTATTGTTACTGATGCTATAACTACCCCTGTTGTGAACACATCTGCTTATTACTTTAAGACCACTCAAGAACTCATTGATTTCAAGGTATCTGGGATCAATTAATATATTAATTGCACATTTATAGTTGAAATTCGTACGCCTACTCGGAAATGTACGATCTCTAAGTTGATATGAGGACTACCTTTGAAAGATTCCATTTTGAAGAACTAGCTGGTCACATCTCAGACTTTCTTTATTCTGACTCATTTCTGAGTTGTTATATATCCATGTAGACAACCATTCTTCTACTATTTTTGATGACATGGACAAGTTATTCTACTGTTGAATATTGCAGGAAAAACGACATGCAAGTTTTGAATATGGACGGTATGGAAATCCTACAACTGTTGTAGCAGAGGAGAAAATGAGGTTAAACTCTCTCCTCAACCCACACCCTCTTCTTATGTGCGTTAAATGTTGCATATTGGATAAGCATTAAATGATGAGTTATTTCAATTGGAACAGTGCGCTGGAGGGAGCTGAGTCAACCCTGTTGACGGCATCTGGCATGTGTGCCAGCACTTGCTTGCTGTGGGCTTTGGTCCCTGCTGGTGGGCATATTGTGACAACCACGGACTGCTATAGGAAAACTCGGATTTTTATTGAGAAAGTATTGATACCAAAAATGGGAATCACGGTATGCTTACTCTAGAAACAACTTCACTTTCACGGGTAATCCTGGGTTTTCTTTTTGCTGGTGTAGATTGGTTTTGGGATTTTGGATCAGATGTCTTATAAAGCCATGTTACTTTGCAATTTTGTGGAGTAATGAGACTCTTTATTGTGAATATTTTCAGGCCACTGTCATTGACCCTGCAGATATTGGAGCTCTGGAGTCTGCATTGAACAAGAACAATGTAAGGATTTGAAATATGGTTACTCATCTTTATTAAATTTGTGTTCAAGTTAGGAAGCTGGCTGATCCAATTCATAGTTGAATAATTAGATTGTTAGCTCGTCTTCAGACCTGCATTTTTTAACACAAATCTTTATCAGGCGAATAAAGTTGTCCATATTGACTTGGCTTGACTTCATTGGTGTTACAAGCCAATATATCTTATTGCAAACCATGTTACATGGGTGTTATATACTTAACATTAAAATATAGTGTATGCTGCTAGCTTCCATAGCAAGCATTGACGAGAATAATTGCAAAAGTTGCATCCTTTAGTAGCCTTACAAGTACTTTAAACTGAAAAATATCACATTTGAGTTGTACTTGGATAACTTCCCTATTCTTGATAATGTCATGTTAAGCTAATCTACTTACTTGGGCAATAAGTAAACCGCTCTGCTGAACAAATTTTATTATTTCTTCTGTTCAGGTGTCCCTCTTCTTCACAGAGTCTCCAACAAACCCCTTTTTGAGATGTGTTGACATTGAGCTGGTTTCAAAGCTTTGCCATGAAAAAGGAGCCTTGGTGTGCGTTGATGGGACATTTGCCTCTCCTGTCAACCAAAAGGCACTTGCTCTTGGTGCTGATATTGTTATACACTCTGCAACAAAGTACATTGCAGGCCACAATGATGTATACTGGACTCTCGTTTGGATTTTAGTTTTTAGACTTATCAACTGTGAAGCTATTTTTACAGTTCAACATCTAGAGAATTTCCTTTTTTGTTACAGGTTCTTGCAGGTTGTATCAGTGGTCCAAGCAAATTGGTTTCAGCAATTCGTGATTTGCATCATATTCTGGGGGGTACTCTCAACCCTGTAAGTATTTTATTGAGGTTTGCTCTGTATTCTTTATGGTGTAAAATTATATATTGTATTTTGAATTTGCTATTTGTTGGTGGAGTTGGTACTGAATTGAATAATTGTGCTTTTCCCTTATTATCAGAATGCCGCTTATCTGATCATACGAGGTATGAAGACTCTGGATCTTCGTGTACAGCGACAAAATTCAACCGCATTGAGGATGGCCGAGATTTTAGAGGCACATCCTAAGGTACTGCAACTTCCTTGAACTTCCGTTTTCATTATATTAGTCTGTGTTGTGATAAGCTTTCTGAGTAAGTGATGGATAGTTATTGAGTCCACTATGTCCTCAAACACTGGGGTCAACACTAATGGACTGTAAGATGACCCCCTTCCTCCACGTGCAATAGACTATTGATTTTGCACTAGTCTGTTTTTATCCACTAAGCATCTGGTGATGCACTGGTAGAAGCCACTCGCTTGTAACCAGAATTGAGTCATTGCTAGTTAGTTGTTTATTTACTTATTTCATCTTTGTTTTTTTGGGCCTATTGACTAAAATTGATTAACCTTTTAGCTGGTTATACATTTGTTTTATGCATAAACGTCATTAACTGCTCAATCACTTCTTAGTTGCTTATACATGTCATTATTGCTTTCAATTAGCAATCATCATCATCATCTTTTTTTTTTTTTTTTTTTAAAAACCAGGCACACTCACATGCATCCCCCAAGTCTCGAACACTATACATGAGTGTTGGGATGCTAACTCTCTGACCACTAAGCTAGCCCTAGTGGCTAATTAGCGATCATCTTAGTTGCTTATACACGTGTTATCATTGACTGCAATCAGCAATCATGTCACCTAAATTTTCTTGACTTAAAGAGTTTTCTCTTCTTTTACCATGACTAATAAGCACAAGTTGCAGGTAATACGTGTCTATTATCCAGGGCTGGCAAGTCATCCAGAACATCACCTGGCAAAGCGTCAAATGACTGGTTTTGGTGGCGTGGTTAGTTTTGAGGTCTGTTTTTCCAAACCATTGAAACTCTCTTTCTTATTTGTTTCTTGTTGGACATGGTTACCATGGTATTTCTCTAGAGAGGGAATTATAATTCTGTTTGCTAGGTTGATGGAGACTTAACTAGGACAGCAAAATTCATTGATGCATTGAAAATCCCTTACATTGCCCCTTCTTTTGGTGGCTGTGAGAGCATTGTGGATCAACCTGCAATTATGTCTTACTGGTATGTGTCTAGGTTTTTGGCATTCAGTTCTTCTTACCTTGCATTATTGGTTTGTTGGGTCTTAGTTCTTCTTGCCTTGCATTTTTTGATTTATTTGGACTCTCAGGGACCTTAGCCAGGCAGAAAGGGCCAAATACGGAATTCTTGACAACTTGGTTAGGTTCAGCTTTGGAGTTGAGGGCTTTGAAGACCTGAAGGCTGATATCCTTCAGGCTCTCGAGACTATATAAGGGCGTCTGACCTGCACCATTTTCACTCAACACTTGTTCCCTTGTTCTTCTCATTAGTTATGTTTTGATTATCAGTTGTTTACATAGGAAAGTACTTGTTCGTTGTTGGTGAATAATCATCAGAATGACATGTTACAACAAGGTGGTTTTGTGTTCGAGTGAAAAGACTTATTCATGTTTGTTATGGAACTTATTTTTGGTCTATCTTCTCTTTAACTCAATGTTCTTTGAGTTATTGTTATTTTCATTTTGCTATCGAGAAGGCTGGGCAATTCATTGGCTACCTCGCCCTATTGTGGAGGCTACTTGAGAGCCTAATCGTAGTATGTTTAACAATGAAAAAAAAAGGAAACTGACGATTAAATGTAAAAATGATACGAATCAGGTTTGTTTGACCGATTTGTTTACAGTATCAATTTATCATTAAATGTAATGTACCGCCAAATTCCGGATAGAAAAGCTCGGGGGATATGGTAAGGAAAAGATACCAATTTCTCACAAGAAGTGCAACTTTCCCAAGTGGCAATAAAATAGTAATAGTGGTAAATAGATGCCAGTATGCCACCAACAAATCAACTATGCTTACAGACGAATATTAATGTCTCATTGGATCAATCAAACATCATCATCAACTATCAAAATACTAGTGCTATATACTATGTTATATTCTACGCTGTCCCTTCAATCTATTCTTTTTTCATGTCTGTCCTTACAGTCTCCCATTCCCATCCTCATTCAGAGATTCCCAATCCATCCCAAATTCCATCTTTCTATTACATCCAACTTTTATTTCCCTTTTTGGTTCTCTTCATAAAAACTCCAACTTGTAAGTTTTACTCGTGACATCAAAGAAACTTGTTTTATTCAACTAGTGTTTGATCATCGTAGACATAAAAAAATTTGTCGGCCCTTTTGCCCTTTTGTTTGTTCACAGTAATTTGTTTGTTCATAGTAAATGAGATGAAATTTGGGAAGGAGTTTAACACCCATCTGGAGGAAACCCTTCCCGAATGGAGAGACAAGTATTTGTGCTACAAGCCCTTGAAGAAGCTCCTCAAAACTATTCCCACCGCCGATTCCACCCTCAATCCTCCGGCCCCTCAGTCTGACGCTTTGCCAGAACTGCAAGACTGGTTTGTCAAGATTCTAAATGAAGAACTTGAAAAATTTAATGATTTCTATGTTGATAAAGAGGAAGAGTTCATCATCCGCTTCCAGGTCCCTTCCATCCCACCCCAGTTCACTATTCTATGTAACTTTTATTTACATCAATTTTTTACTATAAATTCTTTGGTTTCTTTTATATTTGAAAATTTATTCTTTAACAATTTCAGTTCTTTGTGTAATTAGTCGAAACTTTGTAAAGTTTGACCCTTTTTTGTTATGCCCCGTCAAAGTAACATTTTTTTAAGATTTTTTTTTTTTTAAAGGCTATTGGGAACATGTAATCTTAATGCAACTTTGTGACTGAAGTCAACAGTGAGAAGATGGATGGTATTGATGGAACTGGCGCTCTTATTGGGATGTTGGCTTTGTATAGAATCCTTTACATGTAGTCCATAAAGAAAAAGGCATCCTGGAATTTATTATCTTTTTTGAAACATGTGTAACTCTAAAAGTAGGTCCGGGATTTAGCTCTAAAAGAGATTGCATGAAAATGGTAGGAAATTGCAAAACTTTACCTGTAAATTGCAGCAGTCACTGCAATTGAAAATGAGGGATAGTGGGTGCATAATTACACTGATTGTTGAGAAGGTTTACTGCGTCACTATAAGATCAATAGAGAAGAAAAAACAAGGCCATAGTTTCATAAGGTTGACGAGTTTTCATGTGAGGAATGATCTTCTTCATGATCGAGTGTGTTAGGCAGCTGTACTATATTATATTGATGTGTCTTAATTGGTTAATGCAGGAACTGAAGGAAAGAATTGAGAGGGTTGAGAATAAGGAGAGCAAAGATGGGGTTTTGAATTCAGACAGTGAATTCAGCGAAGAGATGATGGACATACGAAAGGACTTTGTTTCAATTCATGGGGAAATGGTTCTTCTCAAAAATTACAGCTCACTAAATTTTGCAGGTACTTTAGATTGTAAATCTTCCCTTGTTTTCAAAAGGTTATACTAGTTGTCTGAATATTATTTAAGGCAATATGCTTTGTATGCTTAGGTCTTGTCAAGATTTTGAAGAAATATGATAAAAGAACAGGGGAATTGTTGCGTTTGCGCTTTACACAGCTTGCTCTCCATGAGCCTTTCTTTACAACTGAACCTGTTACAAGATTAGTACGAGAATGTGAGGCAAATCTTGAACTTCTTTTCCCATTAGAAGCAGAAATTGTTGAATCCACTGTTGCTTCTGAAGATAAGGCTGGGGAAGCATCATCAAATATGCATACAGAAAAAACATTGTCACTTGGGGAGGAAACTGTGGATATTTATCGAAGCACACTTGCAGCCATGAGAACTATCCAAGGCCTGAAAAAGGCGAGCTCTACCTATAATCCTTTGTCCTTTTCGGCTGTTTTCGGGAATCAGGACAATGAAAGTGGAGGTGACGTAACAGCAGAAAATTCTGCTGACTCCTTAGCCAACCCACAGAGTGCAGAGGAGATAAATAATGAAGTAGGCGATTCCCCCAAATAGGTTTCAATTTTCTGGTGGTTTTGCATTGCATTTAGGTTTAGAAGCTGATTGGCAAGCCAATACATTTCACTGTTGCTGGTTGTTTTACCTTTTTATCAGTTTTGGTACCTGTATGATGAGCCACTTTGTGATCCGTAAACCATGACTAAACAATAAGATGCCAGCCGAAAGTGGCAAAGTGGCAATGATATTGGGAGTAATATTCCTTTGGATTTGGCTTCCTAGGGACCTGAAAGGTTTTGTGAATAAAATTTTGTATCCTCATAGGGAACTCTTGTATCTTTTACCTTTTCTGGCTTGTAAGTGTGCAATAAATTCCTTATTGATTTTAAATGCCTATTTGCTGAAGAAGGGGTGAAAAGAGTGAATTGGAGGCTTCAGTAGCTGCCTGAGACGTATGGCTTTCTTCTTCAAGGGATACTAAAAATATCTGAACAGAGTGGTTTGCTGTCTCCAATTGATACTTTTACTATCTGTTAATATATGTTCATCATTTTGAACTGCTAATTCTTCGAGTGAAAGATTGCATGGCCATCGTTCACTTGTATTTGATCTTGATCCTTGATTATGGGAGCTTAAAATTTCATTTCTCCCATTATTGGTATGCAATGCACAAGAATAACAAAACAGGAGCCCTCCTATATTTTATTAAATAAGTTAAACAAATTAATACCAATTCAAATGAACAATGACAAAGCAGCCATATTGTTGTTATTCGCAGATTCTCGCAGTTTGGGATCCAAATGGCTAAAAGCGCATAATATTGCAGTCACATACTCTTGGCTTCATCATAGAAAAAAGGTAGTGGCAGTGACTTAAAGGCCCGGTACTTCCCTACGTTATTCAGGTGCTCATTTTCCAATCTGAATAGTCAAGACAGTGGGAAATCAGTGACGAGAATAGTTTTAGAGACAAGGATTAAGCGTACATCAAAAAAAGGGATGCATGGTCGGTTTTAAGCTCCATTTTCTAGTTTTGTTAGTCTGTCTTTCAGATACGAGGATAATTGATTCATCCAATTATCAGGTGAGTTTTGAGTTATAATGGCAAGTGTTGGTTTTTCATGCAAAAGAATCAAACCTGAAGAAGTTCCAAATGCAACGGCGGATGATTTCCAGGCAAGCTACAATTGCAACTACGGCTTTCCTGTGGAGAAATGGTGCTTCATGAAAATCAAGAACTAATTGCATCCATACAAGTCTTAGCAAGATATTGATAACCTGCCATCAAGTGGAAGTAGCATGGATTAGAGAACATATTAATAGCAAAATAATCCATCAAGTAGTAATCATCATATGCACGAATATTGGGCTTCAATATACATGATGAATGCATGCCTTATGCCTACCATGGAAACAAAATAAACTTTCTTGTTTGATAGCAGCAGCTTATCTCTCAGCCATGGATTGCTGGAATTCCTTCGCAAGAAACCCCAGTCTATAACTATGTCCCAGTAGGTGTTAAATATTGTAGTAACTCCCGAGCTAGCTGAGGCCATGATTTTCAAAGTGGTTCCTCTTCTGAGAGCATACAATGTTCGCATCACAAGAGCAACAATTGTTGACAAATATTTCAGGGCGTTAAGCACTTGCATGTAATCTCCTCCCTCAAACCGCCGTCGAAGGCACTATTATAACATCATATCATTACAACCCAATTAACAACTTTTTCTTTTTTGGCAAGAGAAGTCAGTGAATTGGGCAGAAGAGCATTAGATGAAAAACATATACATACAGGATATTCAAGAGCAATTAACTCGTTAAAGACAATGGAACAAGTGTAGTTGTTTCGAAGTTAGACGTTGAATTAAGTAAAGATACCTGTAGAAATCTAGACCAAAAGGGGACAATTGCAATGATAATGTAAAAGATTTGATAAATTCGCTAGTCCTTGCAACCGTTTGATCTACTTTTGAAGTCACCCGAAGCATAATAACACACATAGAATTGCAGGCACCTTAAAGCTTGCACCTGAATCAAAACATCGATCCACAAAACCCATTATGATTTATAACTGGATAAGCATAAGTTATTTTGGATTTCTTTTCTCTCAATTCTTATTGTGAGCACGGGTTCCTATATACCTGGCTAGTAAACTGATCTGCCAAAAAGAAGTCTGGAAGGGTGACCTACGAAATGCCAACAAAAAGAAAAAAAGTCAGCAAGAAAATGAAATGAAATCAGTTTCTTGGCAATAATTTGAGCAGTTTTGAACAACATCGATCCAATTTAATTGGTGTACCTTGTAAAGAGGTGCACAGAGACAGTGCCAAGAACTTTTGATGAGGAAAATACGACTGCAACGGTATATAATGTTGAAGAGACAAAAGAGTATGAGAAGCACCAACTGGAATAAAAATAAAAAAGAAAATCAATGTTTGTAGGGAAGATCATGTTAAGATGGAAAATTAAAACAAAATTTGTTTGTTGTACACTTACAGCTACAAGGCCTAATGGAACCAATTCAGTCAATCTCTTGTAGTTTGTTGTTTGAGGGTCCATGTCCATATCCAGGTTCCAAAGCACAGCTGCCAGTGTGAGCAATGAAAGTCCAGAAGCAACTAGGAGAACCTCTCTATAACCCATGGAATCTTTTCCTTCCTTGAATCCAAATATAAATGGATAGTTTACCCGGAACGTCTCCACAGGTATATGTTTAACGAGTACAACATCATGTGTAGGACTATGTATCCAAACAAACTGCAAATGGCAATGAATGCTTCTCAAATATTAATAACCAAATTGAGATTGACGAATGGAAATATATGCAGCCCAGAAATACCTGTAAAGTGGAAATATGGTTGCCATGTATTTGTCACGTCCTTCTGCATTGTTAAGAAGATTTCTTGCGTGGATGGAAACAATAATGGCTGCTACCAATGCGATTGAGCAGCCACAGAAGATCCCTTCAGCCCAAAATTTGTTCATAAATTTTTTTACGTCCAAACAGTGTTCACAAGAGAATTAAGTACTGAAAGATACTGATGCGCTAGCTAGCTTCAGAGCTTACCTAAGAAAAATGTCGCTCTATGCCTCTCTCTTTTAGCTTGTGGCCTTAAGAGTTTCATTCCTTTCCTGTGATTTCCGTTTGAAAAATGCTTCACGATAGCAGCCTCCACTCTTTCTGCTAGTCTACTGATCTGACAAAATATATAACAATATCATGCATGCAGCAAAAATTTTTTGTACATGAAGTCAATTAAGGAAAATGTGATGGATGGATGGTGTATAAACCTCATCGGAATTCCCAAGATGTGATTTTTCAACCATTTCTAAATAAGATTTTGATGCATTCCTTGAGGTAATCTGCATCCAGGAGAAATCAACATAATCGGAAACCAAAGTTAAACTATCAAGTATGAATCTTGTATGTATATACTAAAAAAGTTTATACTAAACTTGAACTCTGAATTAATCTTGTTAATTATACTAAAAAGGTTCTCTACCTTGTCATACTTCTTCATGATCTTAGAGAAAGCCAAGAGGTTCAAGAAACTGGTACAAAACCAAGCAATATTATGGTTAGACTAGATTATATATGCATATGCCTGTCTCGTGTTCCCAATTCTAGAAGGAACAGAAGAGAGATGAGCAGGTTTGATTTGGGTACCTGTAACTTTTGAGAAGTCGAAGCTTTTGGTGGAATTCAACAAAAGCCTGTTTAAGCCTTTCTTCTACCTTATTTAATTCCTCCTTGCTGAATGACAAATCAGATTTTGAGCTGATGAAGACATTTTTCAAGATTGAGACAGGAGTTTCTGGTTCAACATTGATCTTGACATGACCCAACACTTGTAACTGAGGAACTGTAAGTCCCACCGTTTTTAACTTCATTATATCTGCTTTCGGTTGGTGATCATAGCTCTTTGATTCGCTTCCTGCAGGTCTCGTTTCATCATTCAAAACCCCATCACTGCTTATCTCAACTTCCTGAATTGCATCCATACTCGATTTTCCTTCAAAATTTTGTGGATCCGCATTAACAAAAAACCATCAAATGCAGCAATTCCTATTTAATGTGTAATGTAATTTACCTTGTTTTGTCCTATTTGTGGAAGGAGCGGATGAATTTGGAGATGAAGAATATTTAGCATGGGATGGATCGGTAGTTGCATTTTTGAACTCTGCCAATGGATAGTCTACCTTGATTCGAAGAGCAATGAGAGCATCCATCTGCTTAGTCAATTCCTCTGCCTCAGTCTTCACTTCATTGACCTTTTCCTTGTAGAATTTTACAACTTTGTTGAACTCATCATCCAATCTCTTGAAAAACACAAGCTCAAGGTCTCCCCCTTCTTCGGTGGACATAAGAAACATGGTTTCATAGCGCCCTTCTGATTCTGCGTTCTCTTGTTGCATTTCGCTCACTAGTATTACTTCATCCTCCTTGTTTCTTGGGGAGCTTTTCCGGCTGATGCATCGATTCGTGAGCCCACTAAAGGCTCTGTAAAGAGACATCCTTCTCTTTAAGGTACCTTTGGGGGTCACTAAGTACGATGTTGATGCATTCCTCGGTCGAGAAGTCAATACATCCTTCAACAAACTCTTGAGATAATTATAGTCCATGTACGCTGGCTGCCATTCCTGCACCATCTGGGATGCAAACTCCTTGCCAAACTTCATGTTCTTCCAAGCTCAAAGCTTTTCTTTTCATGAGAATCAGATGGATTTTCTGAGAGAATTTTTTAGCTTTATATAATATAATATGCATTTGACTCTCTCACAAGCTCTTTCTTGGCTCGTTTCTGGTAAGTGAATATATATATTCTTCATTGACAATTTCACGTTCTTGACTAAAAAATTACTCAAATTGTCAACAGGGATGACGTTGCATTGGCGCAAATCGTTCCCACTTGAGTTTCCGGAGAAGCAACTATAATTGAAATGGCTAAAATCTTCTCAACTAACGCCAGCACGGTGTATTTGTTGGTAGAATAAGACTCAAGACGACTCAACTCAATGCTGCTAACCAACTCCTTTGCGGTGCCTACTTTGGTGCTCTGTCGCAGTACATTTTACATGTATTGGGATTTTTGAGTACATATAACCGACGGTTATTTCGATTTCGATTCTGATTTTTTTACGGTTTTGAATGGTTTGATTTTTTTTTTAAATAAAAATTTGAAAAAAATAAAAATAATATATACAAATTTCATGTAATTGGAAAGTAACTCGTTTCTTAGAAATATATAGAAAATTTTTGACATAAATATTAATTACTATGTACATACAAAATATAACAAAATAAAATAAATTATATACAAATTTACAAAATATTTAATAAAGTCATTTATTTTATACTAAAATAAAGTTTTTTTTAGCTAAGCCTTAACACGACGATGTAACGATTATAGTTCATAATTTTATAGTATTAGTTAGACAATAAAAGCATTTACCATAAGTTTAATTTGCGATGGTGTTAAAGTCATATACGTTGCATTAGTCAATTCGAGTTGGTTAATTGGAGTAGTAAAATAAAACAATTGAAATAGTAATAACTAATAATATAAATAATTAGATAGAGATTCTAGAGAATAAAAAAATGAAATAAATTAAAGTAAGTAAAATGAAATAAATATGTAATAATGACAATAATAAATAAATAATATTATTGAGAATTTAAGGATATTAGGAGAGAATAGTGAGTGTGTGAAAATTTTAAAATTTAGAAAATTAAGAAAATATTGTGTGAAAATAAAATGGAGTATAATTAAAAACTCAAAATATGTATATTTTATTGTTTTTAAAACTGACAGTTCGAAATTGCCGATTCACATTTCAAGAAAAGGGTGAACCGTACCAACCCCCTAAATCGGTTGCGATTCATGGTTCAACACCAACAAATGCCAATTCCAATTCCAATTCCAATTCCAATTCCAATTAAAATTGGAGTCGTGGCTATGTATAAGACGATGAAAAAGCATTGTAGACTGATGCCCGGTCTCTTTTGTATTCTTTTTCATTTAACAAAAACAATAGAATACACGCAACTTGTTTAAAGTTTGTTGATTACCAGTGCAAGAATTGTTTAAATTTTTAAGGTCGCGATCAAATTTCATGCATGCCTGCCGACTTGTCATTTAATTTCCCATTGTAGGAATGTACCTCTATCATGCAGTAGAATAGCATTTAGCAAGAAAATATTGAAAACTCAAAAAAGAACAAAACAAAATAAAATAAAATAAAATAAAATAAATAAAAAAACTTTGTTACTGTAGGAGGATATTATTAAATAATTATAATCATGGATGGGAGCACAAAATTTCATTTCTTCCAATGTTTGTATCCAATATGGAATGCACAGCTATTAGAAATTCCTCCTATATTTTATTAAATAAATCAAACAAATTAATTAATACCTATTCTAATTCTATGTTGATATGAACAATATTGACAAAAGCAAGCAGCCAGATTGTTGTTATTCTGCACATCCGAATATTCTCGCAGTTAGGGGTAGTTCAGTTGCCGGGCACTGTACTAATATTAATGCGGTCACATACTCTTGGCTTCATCATAGAAAAAAGGAAGTGGCACCGACTTAAAGGCCCGGTACTTCCCTACGTTATTCAGGTGCTCATTTTCCAATCTGAATAAAATGATGAGGATAGTTTAGAGACATGGATTAAGCGCAATTTAATATGTTGGGATAGGTTTTAAGTTTTGAGTTTATAAATCAGGTGAGTTTTGAGTTATAATGGCAAATGTTGGTTTTTCATGCAAAAGAATCAGACCTGAAGAAGTTCCAAATGCAACGGCGGATGATTTCCAGGCAAGCTACAACTGCAACAAAGGCTTTCCGGTGGAGAAATGGCGTTTCTTGAAAATCAAGAACTAGTTGCATCCATACAAGTCTTAGCAAGATATTGATAACCTGCCATCAAGTGAAAGTAGCATCTATTAGAGATAAAAAGAAATTACTTCATTAATTAATCCCAATAGGGTAGAGAAACATCAAATTAAATAGTAATTATTAACACCAATATGAATAGGCTTCAATATCACTTTTGTGTATTCCTGTATTATTATATAAAATTTTGACACGTGTATAATCATTTATCCTTTATGGTTCACTAATCACTAGATAGAGTTTTAATATTATCTAAAACAACAAGTGTCATATTTATAGAAAATGCTACAAGATGATACAGAAGATCCAAAGCTGTCGGCGCTTCATGCATGCATGCTCTGTTAATACCTATGCTTGTTAATACTTACCATAAAAACAAAATAAACTTTCTTGTTTGATAGCAGCAGCTTGTCTCTCAGCCATGGATTGCTGGAATTCCTTTGCAAGAGACCCCAGTCTACAACTATGTCCCAGTAGGTGTTATAAATTGTAGTTACTCCCGAGCTAGTTGCGGCCATGATTCTCCAATTGGTTCCTCTTCTGAGATCATACAATGTCCGCATCACAAGAGCAACAATTGTTGAGAAATATTTCAGGGCGTTAAGCAATTGCATGTAATCTTCTCCCTCGAGCCGCCGCCGAAGGCACTGTTATAACATCATATCATCATCATTCTCAACGTAATTAACAATTTTTTTTTTTCCCGGGCAAGATAAGTCAGTGAATTGTGCAGAAGAGCATTAGATGAAAAAGATATGCATTAGGGTTGTGCAGGATACTCAAGAGCAATTAATTCGTTAAAAGACAATGGTACGAGTGGAGTGATTCCAAGTTAAGGTACCTGAATAAATCTAGACCAAAAGGGAACAATTGCAATGATAATATAAAAGATTTCGTAAATTCGCTTGTCTGGGCAAGTGTTTGATCTACTTTTGAAGTCACCGGAAGCATAATAACACACATAGAATTCCAGACACCTTATAGCTTGCACCTGAATAAAAAACATCCACAAAACCCATTGTACCACTGGACAAGCATAAGCTAATTTGAATTTTCTTTTCTCTTGTTGATCTTGTTTTAACTTTTAAGCACCAGATCCTACCTGGCTAGTTAACTGATCTGCCAAAAAGAAGTCTGGAAGGGTAACCTACACATTACACAATGCCAAGAAAAAGAATTAAAAAAGTCTGCAAGAAAATGAAATGAAATCACTTTCTTTGCCAATAATTTGAGCTGTTTTGATGTACCTTGTAAAGAGGAGCACTGACACAGTGCCACAAAGTTTGGATGAGGAAAAAACGACTGGACCGGTATATGATGTTCAAAGGACAAAAGAATATGAGAAGCACCAACTGCATGCAAGAACGAAACCGATGTTGTTAAGCACTTAAGCCACCAAACCTCAAGGCTCAAGAGTCAAGGGGTAAGCTCTAATTCAAAGTCAAACCCGAGTGTGAAAACTGATGAAGTTGTGTTAGTTTGGGAAGAATGTTTTATCTTTTCGTATTATACTACTTTTTCAACCCAAAAAATTTGTTAAGCTAAGCTTTGCTTGAAACTTGAAAGCGATGGTGGCTGTAACTGTAAGACAGAAAGTTGAAACAAAATTTGTTTGCTTGTTTGTTTGTAGACTTACAGTTACAAGGCCTAATGGGACCAATTCAGTCAATGTCTTGTAGTTTATTGTTTCAGGGTCCATGTCCATATCCAGGTTCCAAAGCACAGCTGCCAGTGTGAGCAACGAAAGTCCAGAAGCAACAAGGAGAACTTCTCTGTAACCCATGGAATCTTTTCCATCCTTGAACCCAAATATAAAAGGGTAGTTTACCCGGAAACGTCTCCACAGGTATATGTTTAACGAGTACAACATCATGTGTAGGACTATGTATCCAAACAAACTGCCAAATCAAAATTTTTCTTCAATATTATTAATAAGCAAAATGCAAATTTGAGATTGGACGAATGGAAATTTATTAATGCATGCAAATTAATGACATACGTACGTACCTGTAAAGAGGAAATGTGGTGTCCATGTATCTGTTGCGTTCTGCTGAATTGTCAAGAATATTTCTTGCATGGATGGTGACAATAATTGCCGCTATCATTGCGATTGAGCAGCCACAGAATATCCCTTCAGGCCAAAAGTTGTTCATAAATTTCAAGATTCAAACTTTGTTCCTAAAAGAATAATAGTTTGCTGCCTGCAGAGTGCAGGGACTCAAAGATAATACTGAGGCGCTATAGCTTCAGAGCTTAATTACCTAAGAAAAATGTCACCCAATGCTTCTCTCTTTTAGCTTGTGGCCTTAAAAGTTTCATTCCTTTCCTGTGATTTCCATTTGCAAAATGCTTCCCGATGGTAGCCTCCACTCTTTCTGATAGTCTACTTATCTGACAAAATATATAACAATATCATGCATTATATAACAATATCATGCATTATGTAACAAAATTTTATTGTTTATTGTCAAAAATTAAGGAAAATGTGATGATGGATGGCGTATAAACCTCATCGGAGTTCCCAAGATATGATTTTTCAATCATGTCTAAATAAGATTTTGATGCATTCCTTGAGGTAATCTGCTTCCAACAGAAAATAACAAAATCGGAAACCAAAGTTAAACTATGAATCTTGTATGTATATACTAAACTTGAACTCTGAATTAATCTTGTTAATTATACTAAAAAGTTTCTATACCTTGTCATACTTCTTCATGATCTTAGAGAAAGCCAAGAGGTTCAAGAAACTGTACAAGACGGAGAAATATTATGGTTAGACTAGATTATGCATATATATGCCTGTCTGATGTTCCCAATTCTAGAGATGAGCAGGTTTGATTTGGGCACCTGTAACTTTTGAGAAGTCGAAGCTTTTGGTGGAATTCAACAAAAGCCTGTTTTAGCCTTTCTTCTGCTTTCTTTAGTTCATCCTTGCTGAATGACAAATCAGATTTTGAGCTGATGAAGCCATTTTTCAAGGTTGAGACAGGAGTTTCTGGATCCACATTGATCCTGACATGACCCAAGACTTGTAACTGAGTAACCGTAAATCCCTCCGGTTTTAACTTCATTATATCTGCCTTGGGTTGGTGATCATAGCTCTTTGATTCGCTTCCTCCAGGTCTCGTTTCATCCTTCAAAACCCCTTCACTACTCGTCTCAACTTCCTGAATTGCATCCATACTCGAATTTCCTTCAAAATTTTGTGGATACGCATTAGCAAATCGTGACAGTAATTCTTGACTCAACAGTCAACAGTTACCTATAAATTTCTTTACCTTGTTTTGTCCTATTTGTGGAAGAAGCAGCTGAATTTGGAGATGAAGAAGATTTAGCAAGGGATGGAACAGTAGTTGCATCACCGGCACCTTTTTTGAACTCTACCAATGGAAAATCTACCTTGATTCGAAGAGCAATAAGAGCATCCATCTGCTTAGTCAATTCCTCTGCCTCATTCTTCACTTCATTTACCTTATCCTTGTAGAATTTTACAACTTTGTTGAACTCATCATCCAATTTCTTGAAAAACACGAGCTCAAGGTCTCCCCCTTCTTCCGTGGACATAAGAAACATGGTTTGGTACTGCCCTTCTGATTCTGTGTTATCTTGTTGCATTTCACTCACTAGTATTACTTCATCCTCATTCTTTCTTGGGGAGCCTTTTCGGCTGATGCATCGATTTGTTAGCCCACTGAAGGCTCTGTAAAGAGACATTCTTCTCTTTAGATTACCTTTGGGGGTCACTGAGAACGATGATGGTGCATTCCTCTGTCTAGAAATCAATACATCCTTCAAAAAACTCTTGAGATAATTATAGTCCATGTACGCTGTCCGCCATTCCTGCACCATCTGGGATGCAAACTCCTTGCCAAACTTCATCTTCTGCCAAAGCTCAAAGCTTTTCTTAACTAGAGAATCCGATGGTTTAGTACAATTTTTCTGAGAGAAAGATAAAGAGAAACTCCTTTAACTTTACATATATATAATATAAAAAGTTTTTAACGGCTTAGAGTAAGAAAGAAAAAATCTTCTCACAAAAAATTCGATCCGCAAATATTCTTAACCAACGCCCGCCATTGGTGGAATAGGTCTTAAAGACGAGTAGACGACCCAGGTCACTTCAATTCAATGCTGTTTACCTACTCTGTGACTGGCATAAATGATACTATAATAGTAGCATGCACTGCGCCTGCATATGCATCATCGGATGGTGTTCGAGAGGCGGACAAAATGATTGTGTGGACTCTGTGCACCGATTGGTATTTTCTTTGCAATCTTTTTATTAAACTTTAACGACGGTCACTAGAAGAATTGTTTATTTTTTAAATTTCAACGTCGCCATCAATTTTTCGCATGCAGATTTTTCTATTATTTCTCATTCCGCCATTGCTGGCCTGGCCGCCTCCTTGATGTATGGGATGTATAGATCACCAATACATTCGCCTAAACTATTGCATTCCTATATCACTTGCTAGAAGAATAGCGTTTAACAATGAAAATATTGACAACTCAAAACAAAAATTAAAGGGCTCGTTAAGTTTTTTTTTTTAAATGAATTATAGGATTCTAATTTTGAAGAAAATAAATATAATAACACAAATACTCTTATGCGTATAAAGAAGTATGAAAAAACGTATTATGGTTTGTGTATAACATATCAACTACGGTATAAATAAGTATGAAAAAACGTATTATAATTTTTGTATAATATATAACCGTACACTAGCAACCTGAGGATATAACCATGAGGATGTGACTCTCAAGAGTTGAATCTCTTACTAACTCTCAAGAGTTAATCTCTTGCTTCAAACTCATCTGAATCAAGTGGTAACCATTGAGCTAAGGGTTATGGTTATGATTGATGTATACTTTATAATGTATGAAGTGTAAAGATGTATGAACACATTGAGTGGTGGAACCAGAAACTTTTGTGAGGGGGTGCTCACTTGTACAAGAAAAAAAAATTCAAACAACTAAAAAATATATATATATATATTTCATAAATATTTAATTATAATAATCAATCACCAAAAATATACAAAATAAATAAAAGATACATGAAAAATAATGGGCTTGTTGAGCCGACCCAGATACTAGCATGACAAGATACAACGTAGGACCACCAAACATAAAGTAAACCACAAAACTCATATATTATCAACACCCCATCGTAGTTGGGTTGGTCAAATCATAAAGTATACAAATCCCACCCAAAATCTTCCCCAAACCAAATCTCAGCCATCTCATACAATTACCAACAATCACAAAAGTCCTGACCCTCAAATATCCACTTATTCAAACTTTTCATCTTCTCCGCTTTTCATCTTCTCCGCTCTGTATGCGCCTCTGCTCCTTGGCGGCACCGGTGCACAACTGGTGAGACGTAAGACAATACCTCTTCTCTCCGGGAAGAAGGGGGGCGGGCGCACCGGCTCGCCCCCTTAGTTTCGCCACTGAACACATTATGATTGGCGTATAACGTATGAATTATGAAGTATAACCTATAACGTATAACGTATAAAGGCGTTATGACTGGCTTATAATGTATAAAGTATGGAGTATAAAGACATTATCATTAGCGTATACCATATATGACCGTGGTATAATTTATGAAATGAAAATTGATAAACTAAAAAAACGCAAAACACAATTTAATTATGTAACCATTTTAGAAGATACTTCCTCATATAATAATATTCTCGCTTGTGATCATGAAATTTTAATAGAAAAATTATCAATATTAATGTTCCATGGAATGGAATGGAAAGCATTTTTTTTATCATTTAATTAATTATAAAAATATTTTTATAATATACATAGTATTATACAATAAAGTTATTCTTCAAAAATTTTTATTCTATGTGACTATATTAATGTAAGGATACATAAAATTACAAAAATTTGATAATTAAGAAAAATACTAATTCCAAATTTAAAATGGAAACGCCTAATTCATTATAGGATATGGATATGAATTTTAAAGTAATAGTAAAAAGATAATGATATACAGATTGAAAAATTAAAATGAAAACGTAGAGTGATAGACGTGGCAGTTATAAATAGACAAAATTATCCATTATTCATTATACATTAGGGTTCACTCATCATTTGATTAGAATATTAATTTGTCTTTTTATAACTGTCACGTTATTCAATTTAATTCGGTTTAATTTTCAACTCCCGCTATCATTAATCATAGTAAAATACCCCACATATACGATACACCCATGTTCTTTCCCCCAATTGTTGTCCCACCAAAAACAAACCAACAAACGATTTCAACCATTTTTTTTTAAACTTTGATTTGAAGAGACAAATGTGGCGGATACAGGTGAGAGGTGACCCCAGTAATTTTGATCACAATTATGACAACGGGACTCGTCTCACCTGCCGTTAAATCAACGCGATTTGACGTGGCTTCAGGGACCAGCAAATGCATCACGGTCGAAATCAATAGCAATGCCATGACCTTCGCCAAGTACAGCGTCGTCAATCCTAATCCAAATTCTAATCCTAATCCTAATCCCGACAATCACAGGATTACTGTCCGTGTGAGTCTGTACTTGTCATCGGATTGTGATTATGTGATTTTGTAATTTTGGTGCTGCATGCATGGTTGCACTATTATTATGAATAAATGACGGTGGTACGGAATAGTTTTGAATTTTGACGTTTCTTCTTGCTGGTTGGACATTTGTGTTTGCAGGCCGTAGAAATTGAATTGATCAAATTGTACGAAACTATCGTCTCGATTCAGGACGAGATGTTTCATCTTCGCGGAAGGTCAGTCAGAGTCAGAGTCCTTAATCATCAATATCATTCCACTGATTCCTGTTGTTTTATTATGGCTTATGCTTGCAAGTTGCAGGGAGGAAGAAATGCAAGCACTAAATAGAGCAACACATTCAACTATGATCACTTTTTTTTTTTATGTCTCAGGTTATTGAATCTACAACTCTATGTGTTCCCGCTACTTCACTTTTGTTGAGTCACACTAATCCTGCACCTCAATCCAACCGTCCCCTAGCCAACTGAGGATGTAAAACGCGGAATGTGCACGCAATGGGTACAAACTTACAGTAATAGCCCAAGTTGAGTATCAGAGTCGGTCTCCAATCATTGGTCCCTCTTGGTTTGCATATGCGTGGCTGGTCTGCAACTATGGCATTTGAAGGCATTTTTCGAGAGCAAGAAGTTGCTCTAGATCTTCTCTGCCCCCACCCCCTCCCCTCTATGCTCTAGACATTTGAAGACAATACTAAAACTTTTGCATTGCAACTTGCAAGTAAAGAAGATTGAAGATGGTGAAACATCAAAGTTGCATATTATCACTATCCATGTTATGCCGTTAAAACTCTTATATTAGTATATTACCACTTATCCAAGAAGAGGCAGACCAATCTTTTCATTGTTCCAATATCATAACCCAAAATCAACCATTTTGGTCATCAAAATTTTCATGTCCATATACAATATCAATACAAAATGATTTTTTGTTCATGGTAGAACACTACCTATTAAAGCCAACGTCAATACAATACAATCCGATCCAATCTTATCTTTAATACAATAAAATAAAGTTCTATATTATCTTTATTTGAAAGTAAACTAAGTTAGAGTTCATTAAACTATTATAATAGTATATTTTTGATACGTTATTTTTACTTTAGTCACTCAGTGCAATTTTATTTGATCGGTTAAATTAGACACTATTACCAAAAATATAAAACTTTTATTACATGAATGATCAAAATGAAAAAAAAAAAAAAATTCAATGGCAGAAAAGTATATAATAAGAATAGTTGAAAGGACCCTTGTTTAAACATCACATCGAATTTGGCCACTTTTCAAATAAATGCACTCTTGAACCTTGGTGGGACCACTATCCATCAACGTGCCAGCTACAAGTCATCCGTGTATGGACAGAAGTCACAGAAGCAATCCTTTCATTGTTTCAAGTTTCAACATCATAAACCAAAATCACCAAAATTCAGCCCCATCAAACTTTTAAAATCCAGATACATGGTTGATTTATCTCTTTCAAGATAAGAATATATGCATTGGAAAGGATGGCGTGTATTTTCATATATCCAAACCTTATTAGTAGGACTGTAGGAGTTTTATCAAAGCCGCCGGATTACTTATTAAACGAGAGGGATAAAGGTAACCTTTTTGATTGAATTCGTGAAATCAACATGGCATATGAGTACAGAGTACTGCACCCTGGAGCTCTGAAACTACGTCCCAAGAATTGAAAGAAAAGGCTCACTCAACCCATTGAGCCAACAATTTGCGAGTATAAAACCATGTCTTCATGCCATAAATCAATAACAAGAAAGTGCAAAACCAAAAAGGCCACCAGGAAAGGAAGCAGAAGCACCAAACAAGTGTTGGAAAATATATATAAAAAAAAGGCCTTCCCAAAACCTCTGGGAATTTATTTATCACAAGGGGAAGCACAATGCTAAAGATTCCACAAACTTGATAATCAATTCTGCAAATGGTCAAGCAATACTCTTATTTTTCACAAACCAAAAGCAACAAAACACCAATGCTTAAAGATGCACAAACATTTGAACGGAAGCATGCGGAGCATGCCAACCAAACTTATTTAGTAGAGCTTCAAATAGCATGAACCCTTGCAGACACCTGCTCATTCATCATCATAATGCTTGCGGTGGTGATGATGCTTGCGGCGATTCTTCTTTTCCTCCTCATCATCATCAGAGTTCTCTCCCTGCCAACGTTTGAAAAACAATTCATTAATTTTAGAGTTTCGACAATACAAGTTAGGAAGTGCTTCTTCCAAAGAGACTCTCAACTGCAGTCTGCATAATCTTTCTTCTGAGAGAGCAGCATTAGATTATGGCACCAAACACTTAATGTTAATTATATTGATCACCTGTATTCACCTCAATGATTTCTTTTACTACAACTTCCAAAGCTCATCATTCAAACAACAGCTAATTAAAAAAAAAAATCTATTTTACCCAGAAAATCATCACCGGTCATACAAAGAATAATTGGTAAAAAGATAAAAAAATTTGTCAAAACCACGTTCAGAATGATGGAGTTACTCTTCATATTAATTGCTACAATCTAAAGGAGACGGAAATGCAAAACTTAAATATCCCATACGAAACCCATAATACAGGAGGTGGGAAGCTTACGTATTTCTTGCGGCCATAGCCCTCTTCATCGTCATCACGCCTCCCATAGTTTGGTTTCTTGTAGTCCTCTTCCTCAGACCTTCCATAGCTGGGCCTCTCATAGCTTGATCCTCCATAACCTTCACTCTCCTGACTCCCATAACTAGGCCTCTCAGATCTTCCTCCATATCCATACCCACCACCACTCTCCTCCTGCTCGTAACTCGTCTTCCGCCCGTACCCAGAACTATACTCCGAGCTGGGCTGTTCATACTCACTCTTCTTGCCGTACCCGGATCCATACTCTGAACTGGGTTCGTTGTAGCCGCTCTTGCGACCATACCCCGACTGGTATTCCGATCCGTGAGTCTCGTTATCACTTTTTCTCCCATAACCAGATCCATATTCGGAACTTGGTCTCTCATAGCCAGATCCATATTCAGAGCCGGGCCTCTCATTCCCGTATCCGGATCCATATCCCGGAGTAGGCCTCTGGTACTCCGAGCTGGGCCTCTGATACCCAGATCCATATTCAGAACCAGGCCTCTCATGCTCCTGCCTCCGGCCATATCCCTCGGATCCGGTCACTCCTCCATACTCGCTTTCTCCACCATATCCACCGCCTCCGGGGCGGTTCATACCAGGCTGGAACCCATAGTTTGGCTGAGGCTTCTCATTCCCAAAACCACCTTCCTCAGAAGGAACGCCATATCCGGATCCGCCGGCGCCGGGGCGGTTTAACCCAGGCTGGAACCCAGGGCGAGGCTTGGGGCGGTCATAACTCTTGTACTCATTGTCAAGGGCCTCACCAGAGTAGGCGGAGGGCTCAGCATAGGAGGAGTATTGGGGACGATCATAATCGAAGTCCTCGGAGGTTGACGAGGAGTTTGTATAGCAGGTTTCTTCGGAAGGCGGAAGTGGGCGGCCGTAAGTCAAAGTGATGTCGTATCCACCACCGTATGGGGTGGAATCATACTCATCGAAGTCATCGACTTCGTCGCCTCCGCATTGGTGACCTTTTGGGAAGTACGACATTGTTTTCTGTTGTTGGTGTTGCTGATGCAGCTAATCTAACGTTCACGTATCAAAGTATTTAAGCCGGTGGGATATTTATATATTGCCATTTTAGTGATATTCTCAGATCACGCCAACATTTCCGCATTCCGCTGCTTTGATTCAGGACAAGTGTTCGACACCGACGCTTGTGGATTCCTTGTTTGCCCCTGGGCCATACAATGCCCTTCGATCTGTCCACATTAACCAAGTACACCTCCCGTTACTCAACTCAATAATTGGGTCTAATCTCAGCCCAAACCTTGGCCCATATTTACTTGAGTTATCAATGGATGCAATTTTTTGAAGAAAGAAAAACTAAGCAATAGATTGAAGAGCTCTAGATTGAATATGCAAACAAAAGTTAGTAACTCATTCACTTACATTCATCTCCAAGTCTCGAACACTAAAATAAATTAGAAGTTACGAAGCTAACTCACTTGAATACTTGGCTAGCCAAGTGGTTTAAATTAGTATGCTACTATAGTAAAGCTTAAATGTTTTAAGAAAATGGAAGTATAAACCAAGTTAAGCTATTGACTCGTACAAGTAGTGATGCAAGATATTCAATATAGTATTACATTTAATCTAAATTTCATCACTGACTTTGAATCTTTTATATCATTTGTTGTATCACAATGATTACTGAATTGTAAGGAATAAATGATTATAACGTGTTAAAATGATACAATACGATAAAAAAAACATTTGGCTTTGTAAAAGTGTGGGTAAAGTAATTCATTTTTTATTGTTTTGAAGAAAAACCTTACAAACAAATAAAAGAGAGGACAACTCCCATTAAATATAATGAAAGAGTTCATTATTTTTGCTTGGAACTTCGCTGTGTACGTTGGAAAAATTGGGGAAAACAGACCGCATTTGTTACCCTGTGCTTTACTTAAATAGGGAAACAATACTATGACTTGAGTTCGTGTGCCCACTCACTCCATTTCTGATTTTCCTCAGCGTTTTGTTTCAGCAATCGATCGCACTGCCACTGCCATTTCTTCTATTTTTGGTCCAAACCTACTAGAAGAGTCTTCACTTACTAATTTCAGTATAAAAGAAGAGAGTGACGGACAAGAAGTCAAAGTAGGGGGAAAAATGGGGACGAGGGTTTTCAATGTGGCACAAGACGGGAGTGGTGATTTCAAGATGTTGCAGGAAGCCATTGATGCCGTTCCCTTCAGCAACACGTGTCGAACCCTTATTCGGGTGTCTCCCGGTATATATAATCAGCCCGTCTACATTCCAAAGACCAAGAACTTCATTACCCTCGCCGGTTTGAGTCCTGAAATTACTGTTCTAACTTGGAACAACACTGCTTCCAACATCCAACATCATCAGGTAGGGGTTAGGGCTACACACTACACTCTCACAATTCAATTTCTGTTCTGGGTTCTTTTCCATCGCCATCTTTGCCGCTTGTTTTTCTTTTACCGTTTTAAACTTGTTTTTGCTCAGGCATCCCGGGTTATCGGAACGGGGACCTTTGGTTGTGGGAGTACTATTGTGGAAGGAGAAGATTTTATTGCTGAGAATATCACCTTTGAGAATTCTGCTCCTAAAGTAATTATCTTTTTTAATCCCCTTTCTTTTCCATTTTTAGCATTTTTTTTTGTTTATCTCTCTGCGAAGAAAAAGATTGAATTTTTATTTGCATACTGGTCTCTGTCAAGTTGAGCTTTTTAGTGGTTTGCAATTTTAGTGTGGATTTAAACTTCCCAAATGTCCGCAGCGACAGTCTGCTGATTGGGTGTGTCAAAAGAAACTTTTTTTATTAGTGACATTTTCCCCCTGTTCTTAGTCTCCAATAGTGGGCATAACGCACCCTCGTTTAAGCTTTACTCAATACTCTGTATGTTGTTCTTCATTATTTTGAAATGATATTCAATTAGCATACAACAGTAGCTCTTACATTTTCTTTCCTTTCAGGGTTCAGGTCAAGCTGTGGCAATTCGAGTGACAGCTGATCGCTGTGCATTTTACAATTGCAGATTCCTTGGGTGGCAGGTAATTTAGCACCTTCATATCTATTTCCTAAAAAGATGGTAGAGATTTGGATGAATATGTTCGAACTTGAAGAGTATGAAAGTTTTAGTTATAGGCTGTAGATATGGTAGTAATTTTACCTGTTTAGTTCTATTTGTGGACTGTATACATTCTACTGATCATGGAGTTAGTTCCAACATGTGTTCGGTTACTAAATATTGACATCTCAACAAATTAGGATCTATTCCTCACACAACAGATGTATGCCAAAAGGTGGACACTTTATAGTTTGTGAATCCTTAAAGCTGAAAAATAGAAAATCCTTTGCATAACTCACCATAACAGATAGTAATATACTTCCAAGAGAATAATAAAGTAGGTCTTTATTCTTCATTTTAGCTTTGCAAGATTTTTTTATGTGGTATCTATGCAGGATACTTTATATTTGCATTATGGGAAGCAATATTTGAAGGATTGCTATATTGAAGGAAGTGTGGACTTTATTTTTGGTAATAGCACAGCTCTTTTGGAGCATTGTCATATTCACTGCAAGTCAGCTGGATTCATAACTGCACAAAGCCGGAAATCGTCACAAGAAACAACTGGCTATATCTTTTTAAGGTCTGCCGAATTTGGATTTCTTTGGCTTTGTTTTTTCCTTCTATCACTAGTTTTGATTACTTGTTTAAAATGTTGATTTCCTTTTTTGTTCTTACTGTTAAGTTCAATAAGTGGTCAGTACTCTTTGAAAATCTCTAGCAATATGCCTTGTGATGGTCCTTGTAGTGGCTCATTTTTGGCAGAGCAACAGTCGTTTAGTGTTCTTAATCCTATTTGTGTATCATTTAATAATTACATGTGATGCATGCATTGAAGAAAATAGTACACGAGGACTTTGAACTCCTGGCTGAACTTGAATATGTACCCCTGCCAGTCATATTATTTGCAGAGACTTAAATTTCACTTTTTTTGACAATATTCGCTTGAATGCATGTTCACAATTGAGATGGGTGTAAAAAACATCACAAAAAAGTCAAAATCAAATTGTTTTTGGATTTTGCCATTTTTGGCTAAAATTCGTGTGTTATAACCCATGAAAAGTGGGAATTTGGTTTAAAAAAGATATAAATTTCACTGTTTCTTGATACTGTTCACAAGGATGCATATTCACTATTGAGGTGGATGAAAAAAAAACAGTTGGGAAAAACCCAAAATCAACACGTTTTTTGACGGTCATTTTTGACCAAAAGACGTGTTATAACCTATGAAAAATGGAGGTTTGGTGAAAATTTTAACTTCTGTATCTGAATCGGATCTAGGTGGACTTATTGTTTTGCATCTGATTAGCATATTTTCATGGTTATTTTATCTTGAAGGAATTCATTTTAGTTGATGGATTTTACATGGTCCAATTAACGCATGACCTTTTAACATACCATGACTATGGAAAGAATGATACAAATCAAATTGTATTCAACTTGCAGAATATGTTATCTAGATTGCAACTTGTAAAAGCTTTTATTTATGCAATATTCTAATGCCATTGCAAGCTTTTGGTTTCTGGAACTTTTCATTTCTGTCACATAAAAAGAAGGCAAAACTGTCTTTGATATACTTGCTTGTTCCTTGGCACAGAATTAGTTTCAGTTCTAAACATGAACTTCTGAGTACTTCTGTAGGTTTTGTTGTTGATGCAGCTCTATGATTTCAGATGTATTTGCAAATTAACTTCGCTGTGATTTTATCTTTTGAACTGTTTGGAGGATCAATGCAGATGTGTCATTACTGGTACTGGGGAGACATCATATGCGTGTCTTGGACGACCATGGGGACCTTTTGGGAGGGTTGTGTATGCATACACTTTCATGGATGCTTGTGTGAAACACGTTGGTTGGGATAACTGGGGCAAGACAGAAAATGAAAGAAGTGCTTGCTTTTATGAGTACAGGTAAGCTATTTGGCGGTTTTAGAAATGTAGAGCTTTACCACCTGTTCGAGTACATATTACTTAGCCTGCGCTACAGGGTAATAGTACATATTTGGTTTACTTACAAACTTTGATTCTCCTCTCATATATATCTGAAATTGCGTGAGTTGTATAGATTGTGACTAGGAGATTGCAGGCCAGTACAGAAACAAAGTGAACTACGAGTCCATCTGATTGTCAAAGTTGGCTTTCTTTTGTTTAATAGTTTTGACAGTTGGAATCAAGTGTCTTGATGCAATTTCAGGTGTTTTGGACCTGGTAGTTGCCCTTCGAAACGAGTGACCTGGGCCAGAGAACTCTTGGATGAAGAAGCTGAACAGTTTGTAAAACATAGTTTCATAGACCCAGATCCAGAGAGGCCTTGGCTGGCTCAAAGAATGGCCCTAAGGATACCATATTCAGCTTAGGAGGGATCTTAGAGAAGCTGGCTGGCTCTTGGAAATACAGAGTCGTATATGTAAGTACCTGGCAGAGAATAAGTTCTAACAAGGGATCAATCACAAAGGATGTTTTTCACTCAGTTCTTTCCCGGGTTGCACCATAAAAGCCAGACACAAAATTTGCCTCAGTATTGTACGAGTTATAGTCAATCTTCAGATGATTGCACCTTGATTTGACACGTAAACATAAGTTAAAAATGCATTTGCATTCAAGAAAAGGTAAAATGTGTTTATTTGGAGATATGGAATTGTAATAATTTATATAAAGTTTCGATATAGGTGTAAGATGAACAAACCGTTTGATATATAGTCTGCAAAGTGCAAACTATTTTAGCTTTTCGTGAGTGTTTTGATCATAAGTTCAATTCAGAGTTCATAGATTGAATACCCCTTAAAAATTTTTTGTAATTACTATTTTTTGCCTAACTAAAGTTAACCACGAAATTAGAACGAAAGTATTACCCAGAACTCAGAAGCCACAAATCGGTTTGGATTCCAAATTAATTATGTTTTCACTTATTAGTTCTACTTCAATTTTAAAAGTTATAAATCCTTCAATTTTGCAATAAAAAGTTGTAAGTGCACCAAATTCGATTAAGATGTATGTGTGGCAGCTCCTATTCCATTAGTGATTGGGACCAACTTGAAGATTGTTAACCATTAACTGGCTGCCATGTCAGATTTCTTAAGCGCCAAATTCAGTTAAAAGGCTAAGGCAGAATGTCCGGTAGCTCTCTTCTCCATTTTCCGTCCCATATTAAGGTAAGGACCAAGGAGTAGCCTGAAAATCAATTATCAACCCAACGGCGGCACTAGAAAAGCACAAGGAGAGAATATGAGTGATGTTTTGGTGTTAGCCCCGTCGTGCTTTAATGGCCTATCAATGCGCAATCGGTGGAGGCAGAAAGTGCTGCCACCAAAGTTGCAAAAGCCACTGGTGAATGTGATTATTAGGACACAAATGGCGAACCCATCAACTTATTCTTCCATAATCTCCACGGATATCCCTCTCTATGAACTTCCCGCGGTATAAAACCAACTCTATCGATTCCTTCTCTCATCAATTTCAAAGCTGGTTTTTATTGCTATTTGACTCATTCAATTGTAATTTGAAGTGTTTTTATCTTTGAATTAATGAGGCAGGCTTCTTTCGATCAATATCTGGAGGATAAGCCCAGAGTTTTTAGAGCAATCTTCCCGGACAAAAGAAGAAGCCATCAACTCAATGAGGTACTCTTAATTATTCTCCAATTCTTGAACCCATCGACTGATTCTCTACTGTTCTCTCTTCGTGCTTGATTCTTTAAGGCCCTTTTATGGGTGATTTTGAATTTAATTAAAGCCGGCATGGTCAGAGTTTTTATTGATCCGGTGTGATAATGCAATGGTATCGGGTCGTGCTTATTTCCATAGATGCCGCCCAAGAGCTGTATATCCTCGTCTCTTTGGTGCTTAATTGTTTGATTATTTCCGTGTTTGCGTTTGTCAATTAGTCATTGTGTTCTATGCACAAAATAATGCTATACACGATGCTTGACAATCAGTTCCATACAGGAAGAATGGAGAATCAACATGCTACCCATAGACTTCCTCTTCCTAACCGTCAAACCTGTAGTTGACATGAGAGTGAGATGTAAATCACGAGGGATTGAGTATCCACCTGGGATTCCTAATGACATTACAAAGGTTGTTGAGCTTGAACTTGTAAGTGAATTCAAGAAAAAAAAAAGAAAGTTATGGTCACATTTTATTATGCTAGATTCCCAGTGCTTAAAACCTCTCTGATGCGGATCACTAATATCTATATTTACACAGATTAGATGGGAGCTTCAGGGACTGGATAATGTGCTAAAGCCATCCCATTTTTGCCTCACTGTAAATGGAGTTCTTTACCCTGATAGACGGGAACATCGTAGTAGGCTTAAAGGTAGACTAGAGATGAACATAAGTTTCATCCTCCCAGCTGTGCTTTCACTAATCCCTGAACAAGTTCGTCAAGAAGTTGCAGAGTCGGTTAGTCACTTTTTTTTTTCCATCTTTTTCTTTCACATATTCCCTTGGTGAGTTTGAGAGATGGCTAATGGGAATCTTGAAAGGAATAGATTAGGTGTAAAGAAAGCTCTTTCCTATAAATTTGTTTCTTGTTTGAATTTGTGCTAGGTTCTAACGAGATTAATGGAGAATATGAAGAATAAAGTCAACGGTAGCTTGCTTTCTGACTATAGTACATTCAAGAGGGAAAAATCCATGAAATTGACATGATTTTTTAACTCGCGATTGGCGTGGAGGATTGTAGTGATAGTTGGAGAACGGCATGACAAAGAGAGGGCCTCAGGTCCAAGCTCCCCCCTATGATGTATTCTTTTCTAATACAAAAATAAAAGTATTCTTTGTTTGACGAGCCTCTTAACAGGTTAAAGCAATTTGTTTTAAACTTAGTTTGAGCAGTTTGCAGATGATGCAACTATGCAAAATTGTGTTTCATTTTTTACAGCATCATTTTCCCTTTCCCTTGAATTTGGCACGTTTTTACCTTGCTTTATTTTGGCTGGGAGTCAACAATGCAAAATGAAAACTTACTTGGATTAGGCGGGTGCTGTGGAATTTCATAGGTGATGGTGTTACTATGGGAGCTGTTAGACCCTTAGTGTTTGAGATAGCTTTCGGGATGCCGAAGTGATCGGCACGGTTGAATAAATCCGGCTAAAGACCCCAAAGGCATATGACTGGAGCCATCACAAAGCAAACCCATTGACATTTCAGCTTACAGTTACAGGCACAAATATTGGTTATGCTTCTTCTTGCTAATTAAAGAGGCCATCTACAACCATGACGGAAGGTTGCACATTTATAGCTTTCCCATTTGTTAAGGTTGAACTTGAATACCAAGGGGAAAAAAACAAATAATTCACTCTTTTTTTCTTTGACAATATTGACTAGAATGCATGTTCACAATCGAGGTCAATATAAAAGACATCACAAAAAAAAAAATAAAAAAATCAACGCATTTGTAAATTGAGCAATGATAGGGGGAGTGAAAACCCAAAGTGACTGACGTGGCAGTTAAAAAAAAGACAAACTAATATCATAACCAAATAATGAGTGAACCCTAATGGGTAATGGATTAGTTTGTCTTTTTATACATGCCACGTTAGTCACTTTACATTTTCACTCTAATTTTTCACTCCTCCAAATATTACTCTTGTAAATTATGCTATTTTTTTGGTAAAATATGTGTATTATAACCTACGAAAAATAGAAATTTGGCGAAAAATCTAAATTTTATTTTTTTTTAACAATGTTCACAATGATGAATGTTCACAATTGAGGTGTATCTAAAAAATTGTTGTGAAAAATCCAAAGTCAACACATGTTTTGATTTTGTAATTTTTTACCAAAATACGTGAGTTATAACCCATGAAAAATAGAGGTTTTATGAAAATTGTAATTTTCGCTGTTTCAGACAATATTATCTAGAATGCATTTTCACAATTAGATTGGGTGTAAAAAATGGTAAAAAAAAAAGTCAAAATCATTGCGTTTTTAAATTA
Source organism: Ophiorrhiza pumila (assembly GCA_016586305.1). Classification (NCBI taxonomy): domain Eukaryota; kingdom Viridiplantae; phylum Streptophyta; class Magnoliopsida; order Gentianales; family Rubiaceae; genus Ophiorrhiza; species Ophiorrhiza pumila. The sequence goes on from BLIW01000007.1 coordinate 2,526,772, forward strand.
TGTTATTTTTCCTAAACTACGTGTGTTATAACCCATAAAAAATTATAAATTTGTTGAAAAATCTAAATTTTACTTTTTGGACACTGTTTAAAAGGATGCATTTTAACAATTGAGGTGTGTGTAAAAAACAGTTGTGGAAAAGCCAAAATCAATGTGTTTTTTGACTTTGTAAATTTTTACCCAAATACCTGTGTTTTAACCCATGAAAAATGTAGGTTTCGTGAAAATTTTAATTCTCATTTTTTTGGACAATATTCTCAAAAATGCATGTTCACAATGGGAGTGGGTGCAAAAAATGGTACAAAAAAGTCAAAATCAAATCGTTTTTCGATTATGCCATTTTTTTGCTAAAATAGTATTAAAACCAATTAAAAATAAAAATTTGGTAAAAAATCTAAAATTTCCTTTTTCTTACACCGTCCACAATGATGCATGTTCCTAATTAAGGTATATGTAAAAAATAGTTGTGAAAAAGTAAAAAGTAACACTTTTTTTGAATTCATAATTTTCGACCAAATTATGAGTTTGTAACCCATAAACAATTAATTTTGTGAAAATTTTAATTTTCACTTTTTTGGACAATATTATCGAGAATGCATATTCACAATCGGAGTGGGTGCAAAAAACTGTATAAAAAAATGTCAAAATCAATGCGTTTTTGAATTATGTCATTTTTTGCTCAAATACGTGTGTTATAACCCATGAAAAATGAAAATTTGTGAAAAATATAAATTTCCCTTTATCTTACACCGTTCACAATGATGCATGTTGCTAATTAAAGTGTGTGTAAATAATAGTTGAGAAAGAGTAAAAATTAACACATTTTTTGACTTTGTAATTATTGACCAAAATATGTGTGTTATAACTCATGAACAATGAAGGTTTCGTGAAAATTTTAATTTTCACTTTTTTGGACAATATTATCGAGAATGCATGTTTACAATCGGAATGGGTGCGCAAAATGGTACAAAAAATATCAAAATCAGTGCATTTTTAAATTATGTCATTTTTTGCTAAAATATGTGTGTTACAACTTATGAAAAATAAAAATTTGGTAAAAAATTTAAATTTAACTTTTTTTGTCACCGTTCACTAGGATGAATGTTCACAATTAAGGTGTGTAAAAAAGTTGTTGAAAAGCAAAAATCAACATGTTTTTTAACTCTGTAAAATTTGACCAAAATACGTGTGTTATAACCAATAAAAAATTGAGGCTTTGTGAAAATTTAATTTTCACTTTTTTGGACAATATTTTGTAGAATGCATGTTCACATTGGAAGTGGGTGCAAAAAACGGTAAAAAAATGTCAATATCAACGTGTTTTTAAATTATGTCATTTTAAGTTAAAATACGTGTGTTATAACCCATGAAAAATAAAAATTTGGTAAAAAAAAAATCTAAATTTAACTTTTTTTTGTCACTGTTTACAAGGATGAATATTCACAATTAAGTAGTATAAAAAAGTTGTCGAAAAGCCAAAATTAACACGTTTTTTGACTTTATAAATTTTGACCAAAATACATGTGTTATAACCCATGAAAAATTGAGATTTTGTGAAAAATTTAATCACCAATATCAATAAGGAACGAGTAATCTAGTGATTAATCCAAAAAATAAGATTTACCAATTTTTTTTTCAAAAATGAAAAATTTTAATAAGATATAGCACACGTTTTTTTGGTAAAAGTTTATCCAATTATTCACCAATATCAATAAGGAACATGCAATTTAGTGATTTATCCAAAAAAAAGAGTTACTCATTTTTTTTTTCAAAAATGACAAATTTTCATGAGTTATATCACACGTTTTTTTGGGTAAAAAATGACCCATTTCCCTCCAATATCAATAAGGAACATGCAATCTAGTTATTAATCCAAAAAAAAGAGTTACTCAATATTTTTAAAAAATGATAAATTTTCGTTAGTTATAGAACACGTTTTTTTGTGAAAAATGACCCAATTTTTCACCAATATCATTATGGAACATTCAATCTAGTGATTAATCCCAAAAAAAGAGTTATTAAAATTTTTTCAAAAATGACAAATTTTTGTGAGTTATAGCATATGTTTTTCGGTAAAAATAGACCAAAATTTTCTCTAATATCAATAAGGAACATGCAATCTAGTGAATATTCCAAAAAAAAGAGTTACTTAATTTTTTTTTCAAAAATGACAAAATTTTGTGAGTTATAGCACGCGATTTTTGGTAAAAAATGACCAAATATTTCACCAGTATCAATAAGGAACATGCAATCTAGTGATGAATCCAAAAAAAAGAGATACTCAAATTTTTTCAGAAATGACAAATTTTTGTGAGTTATAACACACGTTTTTTGGTAAAAAAATGACCAATTTTTTCACCAATATCAATAAGAATTATGCAATCTAGTGATTAATCCAAAAAAAGAGTTACTCAATTTTTTTGCAAAAATCACAACTTTTAGTGAGTTATAGAACATGATTTTATGTTAAAAAATGAACCAAATTGTCAAAAATATTAATAAGGAACATGTAATATAGTGATTAATCCAAAAAAAGAGTTACTCAATTTTTTTTAAAAAATGACAAATTTTTGTGAGTTATATAGCAAATGTTTTTTAGTAAAAGATGACCCAATTTTTCTCCACTATAAATAAGGAACATGCAATCTAGTGATTAATAAAAAAAAAGAGTTACTCAAATTTTTTAAAAAATAAAATTTTTTTACAAGTTATACCACACAGTTTTTGATAAAAAATGACCCAATTTTTCACCAATATCAATAAGGAACATTCAATCTAGTGATTAATCCAAAAATAAGAGTTACTCAAATTTTTTCAAAAATGACAAGTTTTCGTGAGTTATAGCATACGTTTTTTGGTAAAAAATAACAATCTTTCTCCAATATAAAAAAGGAACATGCAATCTAGTGATTAATCCAAAAAAAAGACTTACTCAAATTTTTTCAAAAATAACAAATTTTTGTGAGTTATAGCACACGTTTTTTTTGTAAAAAATGACCCAAATTTTCACAAATATCGGTAAGGAACATTCAATCTATTGATTAATCCCAAAAAAAGAGTTACTAAATTTTTTTAAAAAATGACAAATTTTCGTGAATTATAGCACACGTTTTTTGGTAAAAAATGACCCAATTTGTCTCTAATATCAATGAGGGACAATCAATCTAGTGATTAATCCAAAAATAAGATTTACTAATTTTTTTTCAAAAATGACAAATTTTAATGAGATATAGCACAAGTTTTTTTGGTAAAAAATTATCCAATTTTTCACCAATATCAATAAGGAACATGCAATCTAGTGATTAATAAAAAAAAAGAGTTACTCATTTTTTTTTTCAAAAATGACAAATTTCATGAGTTATATCACACGTTTTTTGGGTAAAAAATAACCAATTTTTTCTCCAATATCAATAAGGAATACATAATCTAGTGATTAATCCAAAAAAAAAGAGTTACTCAATTTTTTCAAAAAATGACAAATTTTTGTGAGTTATAACACATGTTTTTTTGGTAAAAAAATGATCCAATTTTTAACCAACATCAATAAGGAACATGCAATCTAGTGATTAATACAAAAAAAAAAGTTACTCACATTTTTTCAAAAAAGAAAAATTTTAGTGAGTTATAGCATACAGTTTTTGTAAAAAGTGACCCAATTTTTTTATCAATATCAATAAGGAACATGCAATCTAGTTATTAATCTAAAAAAAAATAGTTACTCAAATTTTTTAAAAAATTATAAATTTTCGTGAGTTATAGCACACACTTTTTTTTGTAAAAAATGACCCAATTTTTCACCTATATCAATATGGAACATTCAATCTAGTAATTAATCCCAAAAAAAGAGTTACTCAAATTTTTTAAAAAATGACAATTTTTTGTGAGTTATAGCACATGTTTTTTGGTAAAAATGGACCCAATTTTTCTCCAATATCAATAAGGAACATGCAATCTAGTGATTAATCTAAAAAAAAGAGTTACTTAAATTTTTTTCAAAAATGACAAATTTTCGTGAGTTATAGCACACGTTATTTGGTAAAAAATGACTTATTTTTTCACCAATATTAATAAGGAACATGCAATCTAGTGAATATTTCAAAAAAAAGGTACTCAATTTTTTTCAAAAATGACAAAATTTCGTGAGTTATAGCATATGTTTTTTGGTAAAAAATGACCAAAATTTTTACCAATTTAAATAAGGAACATGCAATCTAGTGATGAATCCAAAAAAAAGAGAAACTCAAATTTTTTTAGAAATTCCAAATTTTTATGAGTTATAGAACACGTTTTTTGGAAAAAAAATGACCCATTTTTTCACCAATATCAATAAGGAACATTCAATCTAGTGATTAATACCAAAAAAAGAGTTATTCAAATTTTTTCAAAAATGAAAAATTTTCGTGATTGATCCAAAAATTTTTTTTCGTAAGTTATAGCACACGTTTTTTGTCAAACAAATGACCCAATTTTTCTCCAATATCAACAAGGAACATGCAATCTAGTGATTAATAAAAAAATAAGAGTTACTCAAATTTTTTTAAAAATAACAAATTTTCGTGAGTTATAGCACACGTTTTTTTGGTGAAAAATGACCCATTTTTTTTGCAAATATCAATAAGGAACATTCAATCTAGTGATTAATCCCAAAAAAAGAGTTACAAAACTTTTTTCAAAAATGATAAATTTTCGTGAGTTATAGCACACGTTTTTTGTTAAAAATGACCCAATTTTTCAATAATATCAATAAGGAATATTCAATCTAGTGATTAATCCCAAAAAAAGAGTTACTCAAATTTTAAAAAAATGACAAATTTTCGTAGGTTATAGCACACATTTTTTGGCAAAAAATGACCCAAATTTTCTCCAATATCAAGAAGGAACATGCAATCTAGTGATTAATTCAAAAATAAGAGTTACTCAAATTTTTTCAAAAAAGATAAATTTTTGTGAGTTATAGCACACATTTTTTGTTAAAAAATGCCCCAAATTTTCAATAATATCAATAAGGAACATTCAATCTAGTGATTAATCCTAAAAAAAGTGTTACTCAATTTTTTTTCAAAAATGATAAATTTTCGTGAGTTATAGCACACATTTTTTGTTTAAGAATGACCCAATATTTCAATAATATCAATAAGGAACATTCAATCTAGTGATTAATTCAAAAAAAAGAGTTACTCAAATTTTTTCGTAGGTTATAGCACACGTTGTTTGGCAAAAAATGACCCAATTTTTCTCCAATATCAACAAGGAACATGCAATCTAGTGATTAATCCAAAAATAAGAGTTACTCAAATTTTTTCAAAAATAACAAATTTTCGTGAGTAATAGCACCTGTTTTTTGGTGAAAAATGACCAATTTTTTCACAAATCTCAATAAGGAACATTCAATCGAGTGATTAATCCAAAAAAAAGAGTTACTCTAATTTTTTCAAAAATGATAAATTTTCGTGAGTTATATTACACGTTTTTGGTGAAAAATGAACCATTTTTTCAACAATATCAATTTTTTTCAACAATATCAATAAGAAAAATTCAATCTAGTGATTAATCCAAAAAAAAAGAGTTACTCAAATGTTTTCAAAAATGATAAATTTTCGTTAGTTATAGCACTCGTTTGTTTGTTAAAAATGACCAAATTATTCACTAATATCAATAAGGAACATTCAATCTAGTGATTAATCCCAAAAAAAGAGTAACTCAATTTTTTTCAAAAATGACAAATTTTTGTGAGTTATAGCACACATTTTTTGTTAAAAAATGACCCAATTTTTCAATAATATCAATAAGGAACATTCAATCTAGTGATTAATTCCAAAAAATAGTAATTCAAATTTTTTCAAAATTGACAAATTTTTGTAGGTTATAGCACACGTTTTTTGGCAAAAAATGACCCAATTTTTCTCCAATATCAACAAGGAACATGCAATCTAGTAATTAATCAAAAAATAAGAGTTCTAAAAATTTTTCAAAAATAACAAATTTTCGTGAGCTATAGCACTTTTTTTGGGTGAAAAATGACCTATTTTTTCACAAATATCAATAAGGAACATTCAATCTAGTGATTAATCCCAAAAAATGAGTTACTAAATTTTTTTTAAAAATGATAAATTTTCGTCAGTTATAGGACATGTTTTTTTGTTAAAAAATGACGCAATTTTTGCTAATATCAATAAAAAACATTCAATCTAGTGATTAATCCCAAAAAAAGAGTTACTGAAATTTTTTAAAAAATGACAAATTTTCGTGAGTTATATCACACGTTTTTTGTCAAACAAATGATCCAATTTTTCTCCCATATCAACAAGGAACATGCAATCTAGTGATTAATAAAAAAAGATTTAATTAAGCTTTTTCAAAATTGACAAATTTTCGTAAGTTGTAGCACACGTTTTTAGTTAAAAAATTGACCCAAATTTTTACCAATATCAATAAAGAACATTCAATCTAGTGATTGATCCAAAAAAAATAGTTATTCAAAATTTCTAAAAAAATGACAAATTTTTGTGAGTTATAGCACTTGTTTTTTGGTAAAAATGACCTAGTTTATGTCAAATATCAACAAAGAACTTGCAATCCAGTCATTAATCGAAAAAAAGAGTTACTCAAATATTTTAAAAAAATAACAAATTTTCGTGAGTTATAACACACGTTTGTTTGTTAAAAAATAACCCAATTTTTCTCTAATATCAATAAGGAATATTCAACCTAGTGATTAATCCCAAAAAAAGATTTACTCAAATTTTTTCAAAAATGAAAATTTTTTGTGAGTCATAGCACATGTTTTTTGGCAAAAAATGACCCAAATTTTCTCCAATATCAACAAGGAACATGCAATCTAGTGATTAATAAAAAAATAAGAGTTACTCAAATTTTTTTAAAAATGTCAAATTTTCGTGAGTTATAGCAAATATTTTTTTGTGAAAAATTACCCAATTTTTAACAAAAATCAATAAGGAACATTCAATCTAGTGATTAATCCCAAAAAAAGAGATAATCAAATTTTTTTTCGAAAATGACAAATTTTCGTGAGTCATAGCACACGTTTTTTTGGCAAAAAATGACCCTTTTTTCACCAATATCAACAAGGAACATGCAATCTAGTGATTCATCCAAAAAAAAGAGTTACTCAAATTTTTTCAAAAATGACAAAATTTTGTGAGCTATAACACACGTTTTTTGTGAAAAAATGACCCAAAATTTCACCAATATCAATAAGGAACATTTAATCTAGTAATTGATTTAAACAAAATAGTTACTCAAATTTTTCAAAAATGACAAATTTTCGTGAGTTATAGCACACGTTTTTTGGTAAAAAATGACCCAGTTTGTGTCCAATATCAACAAAGAACTTGCAATCCAGTGATTAATCCAAAAAAAGAGTTACTCAAATTTTTTCAAAAATGACAAATTTTCGTGATAGCACACGTTTTTTGGTAAAAAATGACCCAGTTTGTGTCCGATATCAACAAAGAACTTGCAATCCAGTGATTAATCCAAAAAAAGAGTTACTCAAATTTTTTCAAAAATGACAAATTTTCGTGAGTTATAGCACACGTTTTTTGTTAAAAAATGACCCAATTTTTCATTAATATTAATAAGGCTAATATCAACAAGGAATATGCTTTGACTCTTTCCCTGGCAACAGTTCAGACATTAATAGCTGGAGGCAGTTTTCATACGAACTTTCACTGGCCAAAAAACTTCCGGCTGCTTTGACTCTTTCCCACCACCACACCGGACTTCCTTGGTGGAGGCAATTCTATCTGGACTGAAGAATCAAAGTTCATGCTTAATTTCTGAATGTGGCATGACTCATCAAAGTTCATGCTATGACTCTCAATCCTGAAAGTAAACACTGAGGTGATGTTTGATCTTTTAATTTGCTTGAGCCGATTTGAGGCTCTGTCGAATGCTTTTCTGAATTCTTTGGTTTTGTTATAGTAACACAAACTGATTCCAGTCCAAATAATTTGGTTTATTGTCACGTTGTTGTCAATTACTTCATTTATTTGGGCTGTTATGTGGGGATTTTGATCTTTGGCGTGGCTGCCACTGATGGCGCTTTTCTTTGGAATAGTCATCTCCTTGCTGAAGTGGTGATTTTTTTGCTGGTTTGGTGAAATGGTGACTTTTTGGACTTGTGCTGGTTTGGTGTGGGTCACTTGAGCTTAGATTGTCTTGCTGGTGGTTCTTCTTGAATGCATATACTATGATTAGATTTTCGTGCTGAAATCATACCTTGTCATGCACAATTGTTTTGGAGTGGGTGTAATGCTGTTTCTTTGCTAGAATTATCTAGAGCATGTTGTGCTAAAAGCCTGTTAGGTCATATAATACAACAGAGTCCGGGGTTATTGCTTGAATGTTACCTATTGCTCTGCGTAACTGTTGCTGATGTATCTTTGAGTACACTGGACTTGATTATGCTGTGGACCTTTGATCTTGATCTTGACATTGGCGGCTGATGATCTATAGTGTTCAGGCCACACGGAACCATGACAGTTTGCTCTTTCTGTTTGCCTTTTCTATAGGGGACTGTTAGTGGCACTCAGAAACACAACTCCCATGTGTTGGGTGTGGCTTTGCTGGTCCTCTAATATCTTAAGGTAAAGAGTGCATAGGACTAGAGTGATTTGGATTGCTACACTGAATGGCAGAGGAGAGTCTGGGTATAATGAGTGAAGAATTGGGGCAGGTTTGTTTGATATCCATAGAGACACCTATTGAAGAGGGGCTAAAACGGATTAGTTCTCAGTAATGGAATCGATGAAGACTTGCCTTGGGACAGAACTTACAAACCTGGACAGTGGAATGGGTAGAGCTAACCGTTGAATATAGAGCTTGGCAGATGTTGTAAAGTCTACGCACTATAGCTACAACTCTAATTATCTTCGGCCCCCATTATTTGCAAAGGAGGACAGTGTGTAGGGGCAGAATGATGAGATGTGCTAGATTGCTTTTTTGCATAGGAAAACTGGATATGGAGATCATCGATCCTGGGCTTTTCAGCGCAAAAGGGAGGGGTGGCTATTTTCTCCTCCTATCTTTTTAGAAAGGCGGATAATGGAGGAGGAGAACCTAGTTTGTCCTGAGGTTTGTCCTGTGAGGTCCCCGGGCTCGAGAGCATGAGTATGGCTTTTGTGGGCATAAATGGATGCAAGGCTAGACTTGGGATAATCCGGAAATGAGGTTCATGAGCAATTAGTGTGTAAACCTCCATCACATTGATGGCAGTCTTTAACTCCACGATGGTAGATTTTTAACTTTTGTGCAAATGGAGGAAGTACTCCTATTTCTTTCGCATTCCAGAATTTTAGTTAGGAAAATAGAAAGGTTTTATTTTGGTTTACCGAAAATAATGCTTCTCTCTTTTCCTTTACAAATATTTGTAGGACTTCATGTAATGGAGTTGCACTCCAATCCTTCATCCGTACTTTGTAACGGTATGCTTGGGTATGTCCAGCACCTTCTTTTGCTTTATATATATTAAGGTTTGTTTTCTTAAAAAAAAAAAAAAATCAACAAGGAATATGCAATCGAGTGATTAATCCAAAAAAAAGAGTTATTCAATTTTTTTCAAAAATGACAAATTTTCTTGAGTTATAGCACACGTTTTTTGTGAAAAAAATGACTCAAATTTTCACCAATATCAATAATGAACATTAAATTTAGTGACAAATCCAAAAAAAAAGTTACTCAAATTTTTTCAAAAATGACAAATTTTCGTGAGTTATAGCACACACTTTTTGGAAAAAAATGACTCATTTATTCTCCAATATCAAGAAGGAACACGCAATCTAGTTATTAATCCAAAAAAAAGAGTTACTCAAATTTTTTTAAAAATAACAAATTTTCGTCTGTTATAGCACACGTTTTTTGTTAAAAAATGACCCAATTTTTCACTAAAATAAATAAGGAACATTCAATCTAGTGATTAATCCCAAAAAAAGAGTTACTCAAATTTTTTCAAAAATAAAAATTTTCGTGAGTTATAGCACACGTTGTTTGGTAAAAAATGACCCAAATTTTCACCAATATCATTGAGGAACATTCAATCTGGGGATTAATCCAAATAAAAGAGGTACTTAATTTTTTTAAAAAATAACAAATTTTTCGTAATTTATAGCACACGAAAAAAGGACCCATTTTTTCTCCAATATCAACAACGAACATGCAATCTAGTGATTAATCCAAAACAAAGAGTTACACAAAATTTTTCAAAAATAACAAATTTTTGTAAGTTATTGCAAAGGTTTTTGGTTAAAAAATGTCCGCAATTTTCACCAATATCAATAAGGAACATTCAATCTAGTGATTGATCCAAAAAAAAGTTACTCAATTTTTTTTCAAAAATAACAAATTTTTGTGAGTTATAGCACACGTTTTTTAGTAAAAAATGATCCAATTTTTCACCAATGTCATTAAGGAACATTCAATCTGGGGATTAATCCAAAAAAAGAGGTACTCAGTTTTTTTTTCAAAAATGATAAATTTTCGTGAGTTATAACACTTGTTTTTTTTGGTAAAAAATGACTCAAATTTTCACCAATATCAATAAGGAACATTCATTGTACTGATTAATCCCAAAAAAAGAGTTACTCAATTTTTTTCAAAAGTCACAAGTTTTTGTGAGTTACATGTTTTTTTAAACAAAAGTGACCTAATTTTTCACTAATATAAATAAGCAACATTCTATCTAGTGATCAATCCCAAAAAAAGAGGTATTCAACTTTTTTTTCTCAAATGATAAATTTTCGTGAGTTATAGCACACGTTTTTTGGTAAACAATGACCCAACTTTTCAAAAATATCAATAAGGAACATGCAATCTTGTGATTAATCCAACAAAAGAGTTGCTCAAATTTTTTCAGAAATGAGAAATTTTCGTGAGTTATAGCACATGTTTTTTGTTAAAAAATTACCTTATTTTTCACAAATATCAATAAGGAACATTCAATCTAGTGATTAATGCCTAAAAACGAATTACTCAAATTTTTTCGAAAATAAAAAATTTTCGTGAGTTATAGCACACGTTCTTTTCTAAAAAATGACCAAAAATTTCAAATATATAAACAAGGAACGTTCATTCTAGTGATTAATCCCAAAAAAAAGAGTTACTCTAATTTTTTCACAAATGACAAATTTTCGTGTGTTATAGTACACGTTTTTTTGCAAAAAATGACCCAATATTTCTCCAATATAAACAATTAACATGCAATCGAGTGATTAATCCAAAAATAAGTGTTGCTCTATTTTTTTTAAAATGACAAATTTTCGTGAGTTATAGCACACATTTTTTGTTAAAAAATGACACAATTTTTCACTAATATTAATAATGAACATTGTGTCTAGTGATTGATCCAAAATTAAGAGTTACTCAAATTTTTTAAGAAATGACAAATTTTCATGAGTTATAGCACACGTTTTTGGCAAAAAAAACCCAAATTTTCTCCAATATCAACAACGAACATGCAATCTAGTGATTAATCCCAAAATAAGAGATATTCAAATTTTTTCAAAAATGACAAATTTTCGTGAGTTATAGCAGACGTTTTTTGGTAAAAAATGACCCAGTTTGTCTCAAATATCAACAAGGAACATGCAATCTAGTGATTACTCCAAAAAAAGAATTGCTCAAATTTTTTTAAAAATGACAAATTTTCGTGAGACATAGCACACGTTTTGGGAAAAAAATGACCCAATTTTTCTCCAATATCAAAAAGGAACATGCAATCTAGTGATTAATCCAAAAAAATAGTTACTCAATTTTTTTCAAATATGACAAACTTTTGTGAGTTATAGTACACGTTTTTTGGTAAAAAAATGACCCAATTTTTCTCTAATATCAACAAGGAACATGCAATCTAGTGATTAATCAAAAAATAAGAGTTACACAAATTTTTTTAGAAATGACAAATTTTCGTTAGTTATAGCACACGTTGTTTTGTTAAAAATGACCCAATTTTTCACAAAAATCAATATGGAAGATTCAATCTAGTGATTAATCCCAAAAATTGAGTTACTCAAATTTTTTCAAAAATGACAAATTTTCGTGAGTTATAAAACACGTTTTTTGGACTAAAAATAACCCAATTTTTCTCCAATATCAACAAGGAACATGCAATCTAGTGATTAATCAAAAAATAAGAGTTACTCAAATTTTTTAAAAAGTGACAAATTTTCGTGAGTTATAGCACACTTTGTTTTGTGAAAAATGACCCAATTTTTCACAAAAATAATATGGAGCATTCAATCTTGTGATTGATACCAAAAAAAGAGTTACTAAAATTTTTTCAAAAATGACAAATTTTCGTGAGTTATATCAAACGTTTTTTGGAAAAAAAACTCCCATTTTTTCTCCAATATCAATAAAGAACATGCAATCTAGTGTTTAATCAAAGAAAAAGAGTTACTCAATTTTTTTTAAAAATGACAAATTTTCGTGAGTTATAGCACACATTTTTTTGTTAAAAAATGACCCAATTTTTCACTAATATAAATAAGCAACATTCAATCTAGTGATTAATCCTAAAAAAAGAGTTACTCAATTTTTTTCAAAGATGATAAATTTTTGTGAGTTATATCGCACGTTTTTTAGTAAAAAAATGACCCAATTTTTCACAAATATCAATAAGGAACATGCAGTCTAGTGATTAATCCAACAAAAGAGTCACTAATTTTTTTTCAGAAATGACAAATTTTCCTGAGTTATAGCACACGTTTGTTTTTAAAAAAATGACCTTATTTTTCATAAAAATCAATAAGGAATCTTCAATCTAGTGATTATTGCCTAAAACAGAATTACTCAAATTTTTTCAAAAATAACATTTTTTCGCGAGTTATAGCACACGTTTTATTCTAAAAAAAAGGTCAAAATTTTCACAAATATAAATAAGGAGCATTCAATCTAGTGAATAATCCCAAAAAAGGGTTACTCAAATTTTTTAAAAAAATACAAATTTTTGTGAGTTATAGCACACATTTTTTTGCAAAAAATGACCCAATTTTTCTCTAATATCATCAAGGAACATGCAATCTAGTGATTAATCCAAAAATAAGAGTTACTCAAATTTTTTTATAAAATGACAAATTTTCGTGAGTTATAGCACACATTTTTTGTTACAAATGACCAAATTTTTCACTAATATCTAAAAGGAACGTTCATTATAGTGATTAATTACAAAAAAAGAGTTACTTAAATTTTTTCAAAAATGGCCAATTTTCGTGAGTTATAGCATACATTTTTTGGCAAAAAATGACCCAATTTTTCTCCAATATCAACAAGGAACATGCAATCTAGTGATTAATCCAGAAATAAGAGGTATTCAAATTTTTTCAAAAATGACAAATTTTCGTGAGTTATAGCAGATGTTTTTTGGTAAAAAATGACCCAGTTTGTCTCCAGCATTAACAAGGAACATGCAATCTAGAGATTAATAAAAATAAAAGCTACTCAAATTTTTTCAAAAATGACAAATTTTCATGAGATATAGAACACATTTTTTGGCAAAAAAATGACCAAATTTTTCTCCAATATCAACAACGAACATGCAATCTAGTGATTAATCCAAAAAAAAGAATTACTAAATTTTTTAAAAAATGACAAATTTTCGTGAGTTATAGAACATGTTGTTTTGTGAAAAAATGGCCCAATTTTTCACAAAAATCAATATGGAGCATTCAATCTAGTGATTGATCCCAAAAAAAGAGTTACTCAAATTATTTCAAAAATGACAAATTTTCGTGAGTTATAGCACACGTTTTTTGTTAAAAAATTACCCAATTTTCACTAATATCAATAAGGAACATTCAATCTAGTGATTAATTTTAAAAAAATAGTTACTCAATTTTTTTCAAAAATGACAAATTTTCGTGGGTTATATCAAATGTTTTTTAGCAAAAAATGACCCAAATTTTCTCCAATATCGAAAAGGAATGTGCAAACTTGTGATTAATAATAAAATTAAGAGTTACTCAAATTTTTTAAAATGTGACAAATTTTCGTGAGTTATAGCACACGTTATTTTGTGAAAAATGACTAATTTTTCACAAAAATCAATAAGGAACATTCAATCTAGTGATTAATCCGAAAAAAAGAGTTACTAAAATTTTTTAAAAAATGACAAATTTTTGTGAGTTATAGCACACATTTTTGGGCAAAAAAAGACCCATTTTTTTCTCCAATATCAACAAGGAATACGCAATCTACTGATTAATAAAAAAAAGAGTTACTCAATTTTTTTTAAAATGACAAATTTTCATGAGTTATAGCACACGTTTTTTGTAAAAAATTGGACCAAATTTTCACTAATACATATAAGGAACATTCAATCTAGTGATTAATCCCAAAAAATGAGTTACTCAAATTTTTTCAAAAATGACAAATTTTTGTGAGTTATAGCACACGTTTTTTGGTAAAAAATGAGCCAATTTTTCACCAATATCATTAAGGAACATTCAATCTGTGGATTAATTAATAAAAAAGAGGTACTCAATTTTTTTCAAAAATGACAAATTTTCGTGAGTTATAACACACGTTTTTTGGCAAAAATGACCCAATTTTTCTCCAATATCATGAAGGAACATGCAATCTAGTAATTAATCCCAATAAAAGAGTTACTCAAATTTATTCAAAAATGACAAATTTTCATGAGTTATAGCATATGTTTTTGTGCAAAAAAAGACCCATTTTTTCTCCAATATCAACAAGGAACATGCAATCTAGTGATTAATCCAAAAAAAAGAGTTACTCGAATTTTTTCAAAAATGACAAATTTTTGTGAGTTACAGCACACGTTTTTTGTAAAGAAATTACCCAAATTTTCACCAATATCAATAGTGAACATTCAATGTAGTGATTGATCCAAAAAAAAGAGTTACTCAAATTTTTTCAAAAATGACAAATTTTTGTGAGTTATAGCACACCTTTTTTGGTAAAAAATAACCCAGTTTTTCTCCAATATCAAGAAGGAATACGCAATCTAGTGATTAATCCAAGAAAAAGAGTTACTCAAATTTTTTTAAAAATAACAAATTTTTGTGAGTTATAGCACACGTTTTTTGTTAAAAAATGACCAAAATTTTCACTAATATAAATAAGGAATATTCAACCTAGTGATTAATCCCAAAAAATGAGTTACTCAAATTTTTTCAAAAATGACAAATTTTTGTGAGTTATAGCACACGTTTTTTGGTAAAAAATGAGCCAATTTTCATCAATATCATTAAGGAACATTTAATTTGTGGATTAATTAATAAAAAAGAAGTACTCAATTTTTTTCAAAAATGACAAATTTTCGTGAGTTATAACACACGTTTTTTGGCAAAAAATGACCCAATTTTTCTCCAATATCATCAAGGAACATGCAATCTAGTGATTAATCCCAATAAAAGAGTTACTCAAATTTATTCAAAAATGACAAATTTTCATGAGTTATAGCATATGTTTTTGTGCAAAAAAAGGCCCATTTTTCTCCAATATCAACAAGGAACATGCAATCTAGTGATTAATCCAAAAAAAAGAGTTACTCGAATTTTTTCAAAAAATGACAAATTTTTGTGAGTTACAACACACGTTTTTTGTAAAAAAATTACCCAAATTTTCACCAATATCAATAGTGAACATTCAATGTAGTGATTTATCCAAAAAAAAAAGAGTTACTCAAATTTTTTCAAAAATGACAAATTTTTGTGAGTTATAGCACACTTTTTTTGGTAAAAAATGACCCAGTTTTTCTCCAATATCAAGAAGGAATACGCAATCTAGTGATTAATCCAAGAAAAAGAGTTACTCAATTTTTTTTAAAAATAACAAATTTTTGTGAGTTATAGCACACGTTTTTTGTTAAAAAATGACCAAAATTTTCACTAATATAAATAAGGAACATTCAACTTAGTGATTAATACCAAAAATAGAGTTACTCAAATTTTTTCAAAAATGACAAATTTTCGTGAGTTATAGCACACGTGTTTTGGTAAAAAAATGACTCAATTTTTCACAAATATAATTAAGGAACATTCAATCTAGGGATTAATCGAAAAAAAGAGGTACACAATTTTTTAACAAGAATGACAAATTTTCGTGAGCTACAACATACGTTTTCTGGTAAAAAATGACTCAAATTTTCACTAATATCAATAAGGAACATTCATTGTACTTATTAATCCCAAAAAAAGAGTTACTCAATTTTTTTCAAAAATGACAAGTTTTCGTGAGTTATATCACATGTTTTTTGTTAAAAAATTACCCAATTTTTCAGTAATATAAATAAGCAACATTCAATCTAGTGATTAATCCTAACAAAAGAGTTACTCATTTTTTTAAAAAAATGATAACTTTTTGAAAGTTATAGCACATGTTTTTAGTAAAAAAAATGACCCAATTTTTCACAAATATCAATAAGGAACATGTAATCTAGTGATTAATCCAACAAAAGAGTTACTCAAATTTTTTCAGAAATGAAAAATTTTCCTGATTTATAACATACGTTTTTTGGCAGAAAATGACCTTAATTTTCACAAATATCAATAAGGAACATTCAATCAAGTGATTAATGCCTAAAAAAGAGTTGCTCAAATTTTTTCAAAAATAACAAATTTTCGTGAGTTATAGCACATGTTTTTTTATAAAAAAATAACCCAATTTTTCTCCAATATCAAGAAGGAACATGCAATCTAGTGATTAATCCAAAAAAAATGAGTTACTCAAAATTTTTTTTTAAAAGAAAATTTTCGTGAGTTATAGCACACATTGTTTTGTCAAAAAATGACCCAAATTTTCCCTAATATCAATAAGGAACATTCAGTCTATTGATTTATCGCAAAAAAAGAGTTACTTAAATTTTTTCAAAAATGACCAATTTTCGTGAGTTATAGTACACATGTTCTGGCAAAAATAATGACCCAAATTTTCTCCAATATCAACAAGGAACAAGCAATCTAGTGATTAATCCCAAAATAAGAGTTATTCAAATTTTTTCAAAAATAAAAAATTTTCGTAAGTTATAGCACATGTTTTTTGTTAAAAAATGACCCAATTTTTCACTAAAATCAATAAGGATTATTCAATCTAGTGATTAATCCCAAGAAAAGAGTTACTAAAATTTTTTCAAAAATGACAAATTTTCGTGTGCATAGCACACAGTTTTTGCTAAAAATGACCCATTTTTTCTCCAATATCAACAAGGAACGTGCAATATAGTGATTAATCAAAAAATAAGAGTTGCACAAATTTTTTAAAAAGTGACAAATTTTTGTAAGTTATAGCAAACGTTGGTAGGTGAAAAATGACCCAGTTTATCACAAAAATCAATACGGACTATTCAATCCAGTGATTAATTCCGAAAAAAGAGTTACTAAATTTTTTTCAAAAATGACAAATTTTCGTGAGTTATAGCACACGTTTTTTGGCAAAAAAAGACCCATTTTTTCTCCAATATCAACAAGGAATATGCAATCTAGTGATTAATTCAAAAAAAGAGTAACTCAAATTTTTAAAAATGAAAAATTTTCGTGAGTTATAACACACGTTGTTTTGTGAAAAATGGCCCAATTTTTCACAAAAATCAATATGGAGCAATCATTCTAGTGTTTGATCCCAAAAAAAAGAGTTACTAAATTTTTTTCAAAAATGACAAATTTTCGTGAGTTATAGCACACGTTTTTTGGCAAAAAAATACCCATTTTTTCTTTAATATCAATAAGGAACATGCAATCTAGTGTTTAATCCAAAAAAAAGAGTTACTTAAATTTTTTCAAAAATGACAAATTTTCGTGAGTTGAACACGTTTTTTGTTAAAAAAATGACCCAATTTTTCACTAATATCAATAAGGAACATTCAATCTAGTGATTAACCCCAAAAAAAGAGTTACTCAATTTTTTTTCAAAAATGACAAATTTTCGTGAGTTATAGCACATGTTTTTTGGAAAAAATGACCCAATTTTTATCCAATATCAACAAGTAACATGCAATCTGGTGATTAATAAAAAAATAAGAGTTACTCAAAGTTTTTAAAAAGTGAAAAATTTTCGTGAGTTCTAGCACACGTTGTTTTGTGAAAAATGACCCATTTTTTTCACAAAAATCAATAAGGAACATTCAATCTAGTGATTAATCCCAAAAAAAGAGTAACTAAATTTTTTTCAAAAATGATAATTTTTCTTGAGTTATAGCACATTTTTTTTGGCAAAAAAAAGCCATTTTTTCTCCAATATAAAAAATGAACATGCAATCCAGTGATTAATCCAAAAAAAAGAGTTACTCTATGTTTTTCAAAAATGAAAAAGTTGCGTGAGTTATAGCACAAGTTTTTTGTTAAAAAAATGACCCAATTTTTCACTATTATCAATAAGGAACATTCAATCTAGTGATTAATCCCAAAAAAAGAGTTACTCATTTTTTTTTAAAAAATGACAAATTTTCGTGAGTTATAACACACGGTTTTTGGCAAAAGACCCAATTTTTATCCAATATCAACAAGTAACAAGCAATCTGGTGATTAATAAAAAAATAAGAGTTACTCAAATTTTTTAAAAAGTGACAAATTTTTGTGAGTTATAGCACACGTTTTTTGTTAAAAAAATGACCCAATTTTTCACTAATATCAAGAAGGAACTTTCAATCTAGTGATTAATTCCAAAAAAAGAGTTACTCAAATTTTTTCGAAAATGACAAATTTTTGTGAATTATAGCACAAGTTTTTTGGCGAAAAAATGACCCAATTTTTCTCCAATATCAACAAGGAACATGCAATCTAGTGATTAATTTAAAAAAAGATTTACTCAAATTTTTTCAAAAATGACAAATTTTCGTGAGTTATGACACAGGTTTTTTGTTAAGAAAATGACCCAATTGTTCACTAATATCAATAAGGAACATTCAATCAAGTGATTAATCCCAAAAAAAGTGTTACTAAAATTTTTTAAAAAATGACAAATTTTCGTGAGTTATAACACGCGTTTTTTGGCAAATATGACCCAATTTTTATCCAATATCAACAAGTAACATGCAATCTCGTGATTAATAAAAAAATACGAGTTACTCAAATTTTTTAAAAAGTGACAAATTTTCGTGAGTTATAGCACACGTTGTTTTGTGAAAAATGACCCAATTTTTCACAACAATCAATAAGGAACATTCAATCTAGTGATTAATCCCAAAAAAAGAGTTAATAAATTTTTTTCAAAAATGACAAATTTTCGTGAGTTATACCACACTTTTTTTGGCAAAAAAAGATCCATTTTTTCTCCAATATAAAAAATGAACAAGCAATCCAGTGATCAATAAAAAAAAAGAGTTACTCAAATTTTTTCAAAAATGAAAATTTTTTGTGAGTTATAGCACACATTTTTTTTTTAAAAAAATGACCCAATTTTTCACTGATATCAATAAGGAACTTTCAATCTAGTGATTAATCCCAAAAAAATAGTTACTCAAAATTTTTAAAAAATTATAATTTTTGTGAGTTATAGCACACATTTTTTTTTTTTAAAAATGACCCAATTTTTAACTAATATCAATAAGGAACTTTCAATTTAGTGATTAATCCCAAAAAAAAAGTTACTCAAATTTTTTAAAAAATGACAAATTTTAGTGAGTAATAGCACACACCTTTTTTGGAAAAAAATGACCCAATTTTCTCCAATATCAATGAGGAACAAGCAATCTAGTGATTAATTTAAAAAAAGAGTTACTCAAATTCTTTCAAAAATGACAAATTTTCGTGAGTTGTAGCGCACATTTTTTTGTTAAAAGAATGACCCAATTTTTCACCAATATCAATAAGGAACATTCAATCTGGTGATTAATCCCAAAAAAAGAGTTACTCAATTTTGTTTCAAAAATGACAAATTTTTGTGAGTTATAGCACACGTTTTATGGCAAAAATGACCCAATTTTTATACAATATCAACAAGTAACATGCAATCTGGTGATTAATAACAAAAATAAGAGTTACTCAAATTTTTTAAAAAGTGACAAATTTTTGTGAGTTATAGTACACATTTTTTGTTAAAAAAAATGACCCAATTTTTCACTAATATCAAGAAGGAACTTTCAATCTAGTGATTAATCCCAAAAAAAGAGTTAATCAAATTTTTTAAAAAATGGCAAATTTTTGTAAGTTATGGCACACGTTTTTTGGCGAAAAAATGACCCAATTTTTCTCCAATATCAACAAGAAACATGCAATCTAGTGATTAATCCAAAAAAAAGAGTTACTCAAATTTTTTCAAAAATGACAAATTTTCGTGAGTTATAGCACACGTTTTTTGTTAAACAAATGACCCAAATTTTCACTAATATCAGTAAGGAAAATTCAATCTAGTGATTAATCCCAAAAAAAGAGTTACTCAATTTTTTTCAAAAATGACAAGTTTTCGTGAGTTATAGCACACGTTTTTTTGGCAAAAATGACCCAATTTTTATCAAATATCAACAAGTAACGTGCAATCTGGTGATTAATAAAAAAATAAGAGTTACTCAAATTTTTTAAAAAGTGACAAATTTTGTGAGTTATAGCACACGTTTTTTGTTAAAAAAACGACCCAATTTTTCACTAATATCAATAAGGTACTTTCAATCTAGTGATTAATCCCAAAAAAAGAGTTACTCACATTTTTTAAAAAATGACAAATTTTTGTGAGTTATAGCACACATTTTTTGGCAAAAAAATGACCCAATTTTTCTCCAATATCAACAAGGAACATGCAATCTAGTGATTAATCTAAAAAATGAGTTACTCAAATTCTTTCAAAAATGACAAATTTTCGTGAGTTATAGCATACGTTTTTTGTTAAAAGAATGACCCAATTTTTCACTAATACCAATAAGGAACATTCAATCTGGTGATGAATCCCAAAAAGAGATTTACTGATAATGTGAAGATTTTCACATTATTGGATTCATTTTACTTACTTCTTGAGCGTCCTTGTAACGTGTTTCTATGTGTTTTGATGTGTTTTTAATGTATTTGTAGGACCTTATGGCATGGGAGGAGCAACGGAGCAAAATAACGATGAAAAGTGCGCATTTCGGAGAGCTGAGGCGGATGTGAACAAATGCTGAAGAAATCTGCCAGGGTTTAGTATTTTGATCATATATCGCTCAATTTACGTTCAAATGGAATGATTCAGGTGCCATTGGAAAGCTAAGAGACAGAGCTACAATTTTCATGTTTTGGGTTTTTCCAAATGCGTTACGGATCATATCGAAAAACGGCTCACAAACGAACGGCGCGCCTTACACAACTTCTCCGGCGCGCCGAAAATTGGTGAATTAAATTTCCAACACTTCCAGACTTCTCCGGCGCGCAGGACAGAACTTTACCGGTGCGCCGGAGAGCTGTGCGGCACGCCGGAGAAGTTTCCAGCGCGCCGCTGGCAACGCGCGAGCAGCTGCATTTTTCCTGTTTTGTCCTCCGACTTCCAAATACTTCAAGGGCATTTTGGGCACTTCGGGACACACATTTTCAGCCCTAATTCTCTTCATTATAAGGGGTTTTTGCAGCCAAAAGAAGAGGGGGAGGAAGAAGGAGAAGAGAAGAGACCATTTTTCCTTGTTAGCTTTGTAGTTAGATTTTGTTAGTTTTAGTTTGTTTTGTTATCTTTGCTCTCTATCTTCTCCACAAGAACACACAACTAGTGTGTGTTCTTGGTGTAAATAGCATCAAGAGGAGAGGGAATTCATGTAAAGTCAATTGGCTCTAAGGACTTGTTTTGATTGTGGAAGCTTGGAGTTTTGGCTTGGAATATCAAAGGGGAGTTCTTCTCTTTGTATTTTCTTTGTTTAATTCCATTTCTTTAATACTTTATTGTGATGTTCTTTGTGCCTTTGATGTGCTAATTTGCTAGTGCTCTTGGCGATTGGTTATTGTGTTGAATTGTTGTGCTATTATGTGGAATTATGCTTAGGGTAATGAAGAATTAGGAACTACAAGCTAGTCTAACATTCCATACTAGTAATGCTTAGGGTGGATTAGTATGTGGATAGTAGATTAGTGGTAGTGTTCTAGCCTTTTCTTGCCTCCGCAATAAAGGGGGAATCGGTTAGGACATTGAGATATCGATGTTAGGGTTGGTGAATTCGGGTAACATAAACTAACTTTGAACTTGTCTCCGCCATAAAGGAAGGAATAGGTTAGGGAGTGATATTCGAAAGAGTCACTTGGTTTGGCTCTTGCCTCCGCCATAAAGGAGGAGCCGAACTAGAGTGTGATAAGCTTGGGGAACATCGGGCTCTTAGTTGACCTATTGGCAAATCCTTGCCTCCGCCATAAAGGGGGGATTAGCTAGGAAGTCAATTTCCCGTAGGTGTCAACGTTATTAGGTTCTAGCTTCGGCCATAAAAGTGGAACTTGATTTATGTTGTCACAATCTTAATTCATTAGCTCGTTCTTGTAAATCACATAAAGCACTATCGTTAAGGAAAACCAATACTCCAAGGGTACACTTCATTACATGATTCCTTTTCCCGTGATGCATTTATTTCCTTGTTTTTGTTCTCTTCTCTAGTTTGTAGTTTAGGTTATTTCATTACTTGTTTTAGCTCTCACTACTTCACACATATTCACACTAATCGCATAAACTCATCCCCTCCCTGTGGGTACGATCCCTACTTCCTCTAAGCTACAAAACGTCGGTGTCTTGATGCACCTTAAATGTCGTGAGGATTAGGGCTATAAATGTATTTGATTCGGTTAAGCCTTTGCATTTAAACCTAACTCCAAAACCGCTATCAAATTGGTGCCGGGCAATTAAGGTTTAAGCTTCACGCCTATCAGTTACTCAATTTTTTTCAGAAATGACAAATTTTCGTGAGTTATAGCACACGTTTTTTTGGCAAAAATGACCCAATTTTTATCCAATATCAACAAGTAGGGCTGTAAACGAGTCGAGTCGAGCTCGAATACCTCCATAATCGAGCTACTTGAGCTCTAAAATGGTGGTACTCGAGCTCGACTCGAGCTCGATCGAGTAGGCATTTTTCGAGCTCGAGTAGGCATTTTTTGAGCTCGAGCTCGAGCTCGACTTTGAGTACCGAGCTCGAGCTTGATTTTTTATTTTTTTAAAAAATTGTAGGATATAATTGTAATTTTTTAAAATTTAGTAAGGTAAAATGACAATTTAGTGTAAAATTAAGGTCTAAAATATAAATATAAGTTGCTTAAAATATAATTTATCAAATTAGGGACTAAGCAATAAATATAAAAAAATTTAAAAAAATATATAGGATCGAGTAGCTCGCGAGCTACTTGATCCTTTGAAAACTGAGCTCGAACTCGAGCTCGAGCTACTCGAGCTCGACTCGAGCTTGGTCAAACCGACCTCGAGTCGAGTAGTTGGCCGAGCTGCTCGCTAGCTACTCGCGAGCAGCTCGCTCGTTTTACACTCCTATCAACAAGTAACATGCAATCTGGTGATTAATAAAAAAAATAAGAGTTACTCAAATTTTTTAAAAAGTGACAAATTTTTGTGAGTTATAATACACCATTTTTTGTTAAAAAATGACCCAATTTTTCACTAATATCAAGAAGGAACTTTCAATCTAGTGATTAATCCCAAAAAAAGAGTTACTCAAATTTTTTAAAAAATAACAAATTTTCGTGAGTTATAGCACACGTTTTTTGTTAAACAAATGACCCAATTTTCACTAATATCAATAAGGAACATTCAATCTAGTGATTAATCCCAAAATAAGAGTTACTCAATTTTTTTCAAAAATGAAAAATTTTCGTGAGTTATAGCACACTTTTTTTTGGCAAAAGTGACCCAATAATTATCCAATATCAACAAGTAATATGCAATCTGGTGATTAATAAAAAAATAAGAGTTACTCAATTTTTTTCAAAAATGACAAATTTTCGTGAGTTATAGCACACGTTTTTTTGGCAAAAATGACCCAATTTTTATCCAATATCAACAAGTAACATGTAATTTGGTGACTAATAAAAAAATAAGAGTTACTCAAATTTTTTAAAAAGTGACAAATTTTTGTGAGTTATAGCACATGTTTTTTGTTAAAAAATGATCCAATTTTTCACTAATATCAAGAAGGAACTTTCAATCTAGTGATTAATCCCCAAAAAAGAGTTACTTAAATTTTTTCAAAAATGAAAAATTTTCGT
This sequence comes from Ophiorrhiza pumila, assembly GCA_016586305.1. Taxonomy (NCBI): domain Eukaryota; kingdom Viridiplantae; phylum Streptophyta; class Magnoliopsida; order Gentianales; family Rubiaceae; genus Ophiorrhiza; species Ophiorrhiza pumila. Next base: position 2,550,897 of record BLIW01000007.1, read on the forward strand.
TAGTTATAGCACATGTTTTTTGGCGAAAAAATGAACCAATTTTTCTCCAATATCAACAAGGAACATGCAATCTAGTGATTAATATAAAACAAAGAGTTACTCAAATTTTTTCAAAAATGAAAATTTTTCGTAAGTTATAGCACATGTTTTTTTTTTAAAATGACCAAGTTTTCACTGATATCAATAAGGAACTTTCAATCTAGTGATTAATCCCAAAAAAATAGTTACTCAAATTTTTTCAAAAATGAAAAATTTTCGTGAGTTATAGCACACGTTTTTTTTAAAAAATGACCCAAGTTTTCACTGATATCAATAAGGAACTTTCAATCTAGTAATTAATCCCATAAAAATAGTTACTCAAATTTTTGCAAAAATGAAAAATTTTTGTGAGTTATAGCTCACGTTTTTTGTTAAAAAATGACCCAATTTTTAACTAATATCAATAAGGAACTTTCAATTTAGTGATTAATCCAAAAAAAAAAGTTACTCAAATTTTTTCAAAAATGACAAATTTTCGTGAGTAATAGCACACGTTTTTTGGCAAAAAATGACCCAATTTTTCTCCAATATCAATGAGGAACATGCAATCTAGAGATTAATCAAAAAATAAGAGTTACTCAAATTTTTAAAAAGTGACAAATTTTTGTGAGGTATAGCACACGTTTTTTGTTAAAAGATGACCCAAATTTTCACTAATATAAAGAAGGAACTTTCAATCAAGTAATTAATCCCAAAAAAAGAGTTACTCAAATTTTTTCAAAAATGACAAATTTTCGTGAGTTATAGAACATGTTTTTTGTTAAAAATTGACCAAAATTTTCACATAAATCAATAAGGAACATTCAATCTAGTGATTAATCCCAAAAAAAGAGTTACTCAATTTTTTTAAAAAATGACAAATTTTCGTGAGTTATAGCACACGTTTTTTTTGGCAAAAATGACCCAATTTCTATCCAATATCAATAAGTAACATGTAATTTGGTGATTAATAAAAAAATAAGAGTTACCCAAATTTTTTAAAAAGTGACAAATTTTCGTGAGTTATAGCGCGCGTTTTTTGTTAAAAAATAACTCAAGTTTTCACTGATATCGATAATGAACTTTCAATCTAGTGATTAATCCCAGAAAATAGTTACTCAAATTTTTTCAAAAATGAAAAATTTTTGTGAGTTATAGCACATGTTTTTTGTTAAAAATTTTTTTTAACTAATATCAATAAGGAACTTTTAATTTAGTGATTAATCCCAAAAAAAAAAGTTACTCAAATTTTTTCAAAAATGACAATTTTTAGTGAGTAATAGCACACGTTTTTTGGCGAAAAGATGACCCAATTTTTCTCCAATATCAACAAGGAACATACAATCTATTGTTTAATCCAAAAAAAGAGTTACTCAAATTTTTTCAAAAATGACAAATTTTCGTGAGTTATAGCACACGTTTTTTGGGGCAAATATGACCCAATTTTTATCCAATATCAACAAGTAACATGCAATCTGGTGATTAATAAAAAAAAATAAGAGTTACTCAAATTTTTTAAAAGATGACAAATTTTCGTGAGTTATAGCACTCTCTGTTTTGTGAAAAATTACCCAATTTTCACAAAAATCAATAAGGATTATTCAATCTAGTGATTAATCCCAAAAAAAGAGTTACTTAAATTTTTTCAAAAATGACAAATTTTCGTGAGTTATAGCACACGTTTTTTGGCGAAAAATGACCCAATTTTTCTCCAATATCAACAAGGATCATGCAATCTAGTGATTAATCTAAAAAAAAGAGTTACTCAAATTTTTTCAAAAATTACAAATTTTCGTGAGTTATTGCACACGTTTTATGTTAAAAAAATGACCCTATTTTTCACTAATATCAATAAGGAACATTCAATCTAGTGATTAATCCCAAAAAAAGAGTTACTCAATTTTTTTCAAAAATGACAAATTTTCGTGAGTTATAGCACACTTTTTTTGGCAAATATGACCCAATTTTTATCCAATATCAACAAGTAACATGCAATCTGGTGATTAATAAAAAAAATAAGAGTTACTCAAATTTTTTAAAAGGTGACAAATTTTCGTGAGTTATAACACACGTTGTTTTGTGAAAAATGACCCAATTTTTCACAAAAATCAATAAGGAACATTCAATCTAGTGATTAATCCCAAAAAAAGCTTACTAAATTTTTTCAAAAATGACAAATTTTCGTGAGTTATACCACACGTTTTTTGGCAAAAAAAGATCCATTTTTTCTCCAATATATAAAATGAACCTGCAATCCAGTGATTAATCCAAAAAAATAGTTACTTAAATTTTTTCAAAAATGAAAAATTTTCATGAGTTATAGCACACCTTTTTTCTTAAAAAATGACCCAAATTTTCACTAATATCAATAAGGAACTTTCAATCTAGTGATTAAGCCCAAAAAAATAGTTACTCAAATTTTTTCAAAAATGAAAACTTTTCGTGAGGTAAAGCACACGTTTATTGTTAATAATTGACCCAATTTTTCACTAATATGGATAAGGAACTTTCAATTTAGTGATTAATGCAAAAAAAAAATTAATCAAATTTTTTCAAAAATGACAAATTTTCGTGAGTTATAGCACATGTTTTTCAGCAAAAAATAACCCACTTTTTCTCCAACATCAATTAGGAACATGCAATTTAGTGATTAATCAAAAAATAAGGGTTACTCAAATTTTTTAAAAAGTGACAAATTTTCATGAGTTATAGAACACGTTTTTTGTTAAAAAATGACCCAATTTTTCACAAAAGTCTATAAGGAACATTCAATTTAGTGATTAATTCAGAAAAAAAAGTTACTAAAATTTTTTTCAAAAATGACAAATTTTCGTGAGTTATAGCACTCGTTTTTTGGCAAAAAAGACCCATTTTTTCTCCAATATCAACAAGGAACATGCAATCTTGTGATTAATCTAAAATAACGAGTTACTCAAATTTTTTTGAAAAATGACGAATTTTCGTGAGTTATAGCACACGTTGTTTTATGAAAAATTACCCAATTTTTAACAGAAATCAATAAGGAACATTCAATCTAGTGATTAATCCCAAAAAAAGAGTTACTAAATTTTTTCAAAAATGACAAATTTTTGTGAGTTATAGCACACATTTTTTGGCAAAAAAAGATCCATTTTTTCTCCAATATAAAAAATGAACATGCAATCCAGTGATTAATCCAAAAAAAAAGAGTTACTCAAATTTTTTCAAAATTAAAAAATTTTCGTGAGTTATAGCACATGTTTTTTGTTAAAAAATGACCCATTTTTTCACTAATATAAAGAAGGAACTTTCAATCTAGTGATTAATCCCAAAAAAAGAGTTACTCAAGTTTTTTCAAAAATTAAAAATTTTCGTGAATATAGCTGACACTTTTTTGTTAAAAAATGACCCAATTTTTAACTAATATCAATAAGGAACTTTCAATTTATTGATTAATCCCAAAAAAAAAGTTACTCAAATTTTTTCAAAAATGACAAATTTTCGTGAGTAATAGCACACATTTTTTGGCAAAAAATGACCCAATTTTTCTCCAATATCAATAAGGAAAATACAATCTAGAGATTAATCAAAAAATAAGAGCTACTCAAATTTTTTAAAAAATGACAAATTTTTGTGAGTTATAGCACACATTTTTTGTTAAAAAATGACCCAAATTTTTCACTAATATAAAGAAGGAACTTTCAATCTAGTGATTAATCCCAAAAAAAGAGTTACTCAAATTTTTTCAAAAATGACAAATTTTCCTGAGTTATAGTACAAATTTTTTGGCAAAAAAATGACCCAATATTTCTCCAACATCAACAAGGAACATGCAATCTAGTGTTTAATCCAAAAAAAAGAGTTACTCAAATTTTTTCAACAATGACCAATTTTCGTTAGTTATAGCACATGTTTTTTTGTTAAAAAATGACCCAATTTTCACTAATATCAATAAGGAACATTCAATCTAGTGATTAATCCCAAAAAAAGAGTTACTCAATTTTTTCAAAAATGACAAATTTTCGTTAGTTATAGCACACATTTTTTGGCAAAAATGACCCAATTTTTATCCAATATCAACAAGTAACATGATATCTAGTGGTTAACAAAAAAATAAGAGTTACGCAAATTTTTTAAAAAGTGACAAATTTTTGTGAGTAATAGCACACTTTGTTTTGTGAAAAATGACCCAATTTTTCACAAAAATCAATAAGGAACTTTCAATCTAGTGATTAATCGCAAAATAACAGTTACTCAAATTTTTTAAAAAATGACAAAATTTCGTGAGTCACGTTTTTTTGACGAAAAAATGAACCAAATTTTCTCCACTATCAACAAGATACATGCAATCTAGTGATTAATATAAAAACAAGACTTTGTCAAATTTTTTCAAAAATGAAAATTTTTCATGAGTTATAGCACACAATATTTTCTTAAAAAATTGACCCAATTTTTCACTAATATCAATAAGGAACATTCAATCTAGTGATTATTCCCAAAAAAAAAAGTTACTCAATTTTTTTCAATAATGACAAATTTTCGTGAGTTATAGCACACTTTTTTTGGCAAAAAAGACCCAATTTTTATCCAATATCAACAAGTAACATGTAATTTGGTGATTAATAAAAAATTAAGAGTTACTCAAATTATTTTAAAAGTGACAAAGTTTTGCGAGTAATAGCACACGTTTTTTGTTAAAAAATGATCCAATTTTTCACTAATATCAAGAAGGAAACTTTCAATCTAGTGATTAATCCGAAAAAAAAAGTTACTAAATTTTTTTCAAAAATGACAAATTTTCTTGAGTTATACCACATGTTTTTTGGCAAAAATGACCCAATTTTTATCCAATATCAACAAGTAACATGCAATCTGGTGGTTAATAAAAAAATAAGTGTTACTCAAATTTTTTAAAAAGTGACAAATTTTTGTGAGTTATAGCACTCGTTGTTTTGTGAAAAATGACCCAATTTTGCACTAATATCAATAAGGAACATTCAATCTAGTGATTAATCCCAAAAAAAGAGTTAATAAATTTTTTTCAAAAATGACAAATTTTCGTGAGTTATACCACACGTATTTTGGCAAAAAAAAATCCGTTTTTTCTCCAATATAAAAAATGAAAATGCAATCCGGTGATTAATCGAAAAAAAAGAGTTACTCAATTTTTTTCAAAAATGAAAACTTTTTGTGAGTTATAGCACACGTTTTTTGTTAAAAAATGACCCAATTTTTCACCGATATACATAAGGAACTTTCAATCTAGTGATTAATCCCAAAAAAAATAGTTACTCAAATTTTTTCAAAAATGAAAATTTTTCGTGATTTATAGAACACGTTTTTTGTTAAAAAATGACCCAATTTTTAACTAATATCAATAAGGAACTTTCAATCTAGTGATTAATCCCAAAAAAAGAGTTACTCAAATTTTTTCAAAAATGACAAATTTTCGCGAGTTATAGCACACATTTTTTGGCAAAAAATGACCCAATTTTTCTCCAATATCAATGAGGAACATGCAATCTTCTGATTAATCAAAAAATAAGAGTTATTCAAATTTTTAAAAAGTGACAAATTTTTGTGAGTTATAGTGCACGTTTTTTGTTAAAAAATGACCCAATTTTTCACAAATATCAAGAAGGAACTTTCAATCAAGTGATTAATCCCAAAAAAAGAGTTACTCAATTTTTTTTTCAAAAATGACAAATTTTCGTTAGTTATAGCACAAGTTTTTTTGGCAAAAATGACCCAATTTTTATCCAATATCAACAAGTAACATGTAATTTGGTGATTAATAAAAAAATAAGAGTTAAACAAATTTTTTAAAAAGTGACAATTTTCGCGAGTTATAGCACATGTTTTTTGTTAAAAAATAACCCAAGTTTTCAATGATATCGATAAGGAACTTTCAATCTAGTAATTAATCCCAAAAAATAGTTACTCAAATTTTTTCAAAAAGAAAAATTTTCGTGAGTTATAGCACACGTTTTTTGTTAAAAAATGTCCCAATTTTTAACTAATATCAATAAGGAACTTTTAACTTAGTGATTAATCCCAAAAAAAAAAAGTTACTCAAATTTTTTCAAAAATGACAAATTTTATTGAGTAATAGCACACATTTTTTGGCAAAAAATGACCCAATTTTTCTCCAATATCAATGACGAACATGCAATCTAGAGATTAATCAAAAAATGAGAGTTACACAAATTTTTTAAAAAGTGACAAATTTTTGTGAGTTATAGCACACATTTTTTGTTAAAAACTGACCCAATTTTTCGCTAATAACAAGAAGGAACTTTCAATCTAGTGATTAATCCCAGAAAAAGAGTTACTCAAATTTTTTTAAAAATGACAAATTTTCGTGAGTTATAGCACACGTTTTTTGGCGAAAAAATGACCCAATTTTTCTCCAATATCAACAAGGAACATGCAATCTATTGTTTAATCCAAAAAAAAGAGTTACTCATTTTTTTTCAAAAATGACCAATTTTCGTGAGTTATAGCACACGTTTTTGGCGAAAAAATGACCCAATTTTTCTCCAATATCAACAAGGAACATGCAATCTATTGTTTAATCCAAAAAAAAGAGTTACACAAATTTTTTAATAAATGACCAATTTTCGTGAGGTATAGCACACGTTTTTTGTTAAAAAAATGACCCAATTTTTTACTAATATCAATAAGTAACATTCAATCTAGTGATTAATCCTAAAAAAAGAGTCACTCAATTTTTTTCAAAAATGACAAATTTTTTTGAGTTATAACATACCTTTTTTGGCAAATATGACCCAATTTTTGTCCAATATCAACAAGTAACATACAATCTGGTGATTAATTAAAAAAATAAGAATTACTCAAATTTTTTAAAAGGTGACAAATTTTCGTGAGTTATACCACACGTTTTTTGGCAAAAAAAGATCCATTTTTTCTCCAATATAAAAAATGAACATGCAATCCAGTGATTAATCCAAAAATAAGAGTTACTCAAATTTTTTCAAAATTGAAAAATTTTCGTGAGTTATAGCACACGTTTTTTGTTAAAAAATGACCCAATTTTTCACCGATATCAATAAGGAACTTGCAATCCTGTGATTAATCCAAAAAAAAGAGTTAACTCAAATTTTTTCAAAAATGAAAAAATTTTGTGAGTAATAGCACACGTTTTTCTTAAAAAATGACCCAATTTTTCACTAATATCAATAATGAACTATCAATCTAGTGATTAATCCGAAAAAAAAGAGTTACTCAAATTTTTTCAAAAATAACAAATTTTCGTGAGTTATAGCACACGTTTTTTGGCAAAAAATGACCCAATTTTTCTCCAATAACAATGAGGAACATGCAATCTAGAGATTAATCAAAAAATGAGAGTTACACTAATTTTTTAAAAAGTGACAAATTTTTGTGAGTTGTAGCACACATTTTTTATTAAAAAATGACCCAATTCTTCACTAATAACTAGAAGGAACTTTCAATCTAGTGATTAATTCCAAAAAAAGAGTTACTCAATTTTTTTCAAAAATGACAAATTTTCGTGAGTTATAGCACACGTTTTTTGGCGAAATATCAACAAGGAACATGCAATCTATTGTTTAATCCAACAAAAAGAGTTACTCAAATTTTTTTCATAAATGACCAATTTTCGTGAGTTATAGCACACTTTTTTGTTAATAAAATGACCCAATTTTTCACTAATACCAATAAGGAACATTCAATCTAGTGATTAATCCCAAAAAAAGATTTACTCAATTTTTTTCAAAAATGACAAATTTTCGTGAGTTATAACATACGTTTTTGGCAAATATGACCCAATTTTTGTCCAATATCAACAAGGAACATGCAATCTGGTGATTAATAAAAAAAATAAGAATTACTCAAATTTTTTAAAAGGTGACAAATTTTCGTGAGTTATAGCACACGTTGTTTTGTTAAAAATGACCTAATTTTTCACAAAAATCAATAAGGAATATTCAATCTAGTGATTAATCCCAAAAAAAGAGTTACTAAATTTTTTTCAAAAATAAGAAATTTTTCGTGAGTTATACCGCACGTTTTCTGGCAAAAAAAGAACAAGGTTATCAACAAGGAACATGCAATCTATTGTTTAATCCAAAAAAAAAAGTTACTCAAATGTTTTAAAAAATGACCTATTTCCGTGAGTTATAGCACACGTTTTTTGGCTTAAAAATGACCCAATTTTTCTCCAATATCAACAAGGAACATGCAATCTATTGTTTAATCCAAAAAAAAGAGTTACTCAAATTTTTTCATAAATGACCAATTTTCGTGAGTTATGGCACACGTTTTTTGTTAATAAAATGACCCAATTTTTCACTAATATGAATAAGAAACATTCAATCTAATGATTAATTCCAAAAAAAGAGTTACTCAATTTTTTTCAAAAATGACAAATTTTCGTGAGTTATAACACACATTTTTTTGGCAAATATGACCCAATTTTTGTCCAATATCAACAAGTAACATGCAATCTGGTGATTAATAAAAAAAATTAAGAATTACTCAAAGTTTTTAAAAGGTGACAAATTTTCGTGAGTTATAGCACACGTTGTTTTGTTAAAAATGACCTAATCTTTAACAAAAATCAATAAGGAATATTCAATCTAGTGATTAATCCCAAAAAAAGAGTTACTAAATCTTTTTCAAAAATAACAAATTTTCGTGAGTTATACCACACGTTTTTTGGCAAAAAAAGATCCATTTTTTCTCCAATATAAAAAATGAACTTGCAATCCTGTGATTAATCCAAAAAAAAAGAGTTAACTCAAATTCTTTCAAAAATGAAAAAATTTTGTGAGTAATAGCACACGTTTTCTTAAAAAATGACCCAATTTTTCACTAATATCAATAATGAACTATCAATCTAGTGATTAATCCCAAAAAAATAGTTACTCAAATTTTTAAAAAATGAAAAATTTTCGTGAGTTATAGCACACGTTTATTGTTAAAAAATGACCTAATTTTTCACTAATATCAATAAGGAACTTTAAATTTAGTGATTAATCCGAAAAAAAGAGTTAATCAAATTTTTTCAAAAATGACAAATTTTCGTGAGTTATAGCACACGTTTTTTGGCAAAAAATGACCCAATTTTTATCCAATATCAATGAAGAACATGCAATCTTCTGATTAATCAAAAAATAAGAGTTACTCAAATTTTTAAAAAATGACAAATTTTTGTGAGTTATAGCGCACGTTTTATGTTAAAAAATAATCCAATTTTTAACAAATATCAAGAAGGAACTTTCAATCTAGTGATTAATCCCAAAAAAAGAGTTACTCAATTTTTTTCAAAAATGACAAATTTCGTGAGTTATAGCACACGTTTTTTTGGCAAAAATGACCCAATTTTTATCCAATATCAACAAGTAACATGCAATCTGGTGATTAATAAAAAAATAAGAATTACTCAAATTTTTTAAAAGGTGACAAATTTTCGTGAGTTATACCACACGTTTTTTGGAAAAAAAGATCCATTTTTTCTCCAATATAAAAAATGAACATGCAAGCCAATGATTAATCCAAAAATAAGAGTTACTCAAATTTTTTCAAAATTGAAAATTTTTCTTGAGTTATAGCACACGTTTTTTGTTAAAAAATGACCCAATTTTTCACCGATATCAATAAGGAACTTTCAATCTAGTGATTAATCCCAAAAAATTAGTTACTCAAATTTTTTCAAAAATGAAAATTTTTCGTGATTTATAACACACGTTTTTTGTTAAAAAAATGACCCAATTTTTAACTAATATCAATAAGGAACTTTCAATCTAGTGATTAATCCGAAAAAAAGAGTTACTCAAATTTTTTCAAAAATGACAAATTTTCGTGAGCTATAGCACATGTTTTTTGGCAAAAAATGACCTAATTTTTCTCCAATATCAATGAGGAACATGCAATCTTCTGATTAATCAAAAAATAAGAGTTACTCAAATTTTTAAAAAGTGACAAATTTTTGTGAGTTATAGCGCACGTTTTTTGTTAAAAAAATTACCCAATTTTTCACAAATATCAAGAAGGAACTTTCAATCTAGTGATTAATCCCAAAAAAAGAGTTACTCAATTTTTTTCAAAAATGACAAATTTTCGTGAGTTATAGCACACGTTTTTTGGCAAAAAATGACCCAATTTTTCTCCAATATCAATGAGGAACATGCAATCTAGAGATTAATCAAAAAATGAGAGTTACACAAAAATTTTAAAAAGTGACAAATTTTTGTGAATTATAGCACACATTTTTGGTGAAAAAATGACCCAATTTTTCACTAATAACAAGAAGGAACTTTCAGTCTAGTGATTAATCCCAAAAAAAGAGTTACTAAAATTTTGTCAAAAATGACAAATTTTCGTGAGTTATAGCACACGTTTTTTGGCGAAATATCAACAAGGAACATGCAATCTATTGTTTAATCCAAAAAAAAAAGTTACTCAAATTTTTTCAAAATTGACCAATTTTCGTGAGTTATAGCACACGTTTTTTGGCTTAAAAATGACCCAATTTTTCTCCAATATCAACAAGGAACATGCAATCTATTGTTTAATCCAAAAAAAGAGTTACTCAAATTTTTTCATAAATGACCAATTTTCGTGAGTTATAGCACACGTTTTTTGTTAATAAAATGACCCAATTTTTCACTAATATCAATTAGGAACATTCAATCTAGTGATTAATCCCAAAAAAAGAGTTACTCAATTTTTTTCAAAAATTACAAATTTTCGTGAGTTATAACACACGTTTTTTTGGCAAATATGACCCAATTTTTGTCCAATATCAACAAGTAACATTCAATCTGGTGATTAATAAAAAAAATAAGAATTACTCAAATTTTTTAAAAGGTGACAAATTTTTGTGAGTTATACCACACGTTTTTTGGCAAAAAAAGATCCATTTTTTCTCCAATATAAAAAATGAACATGCAATCCTGTGATTAATCCAAAAAAAAGAGTTACTCAAATTTTTTCAAAAATGAAAATTTTTTGTGAGTTATAGCACACGTTTTTCTTAAAAAATGAACCAATTTTTCACTAATATCAATAAGGAACTTTCAATCTAGTGATTAATCCCAAAAAAATAGTTACTCAAATTTTTTCAAAAATGACAAATTTTCTCGAGTTATAGCACACCTTTATTGTTAAAAAATGACCCAATTTTTCACTAATATCAATAAGGAACTTTAAATTTAGTGATTAATCCGAAAAAAAGAGTTAATCAAATTTTTTCAAAAATGACAAATTTTCGTGAGTTATAGCACACGTTTTTTGGCAAAAAATGACCCAATTTTTCTCGAATATCAATGAGGAACATGCAATCTTCTGATTAATCAAAAAATAAGAGTTACTCAAATTTTTAAAAAGTGACAAATTTTTGTGAATTATAGCGCACGTTTTTTGTTAAAAAATGACCCAATTTTTCAAAAATATCAAGAAGGAACTTTCAATCTAGTGATTAATCCCAAAAAAAGAGTTACTCAATTTTTTTCAAAAATGACAAATTTTCGTGAGTTATAGCACACGTTTTTTTGGCAAAAATGACCCAATTTTTATCCAATATCAACAAGAAACATGTAATTTGGTGATTAATAAAAAAATAAGAGTTACACAAATTTTTTAAAAAGTGACAAATTTTCGTCAGTTATAGCACACGTTTTTTGTTAAGAAATAACCCAAGTTTTCACTGATATCGATAAGGAACTTTCAATCTAGTGATTAATCCCAAAAAAAAAAAGTTACTCAAATTTTTTCAAAAATGACAAATTTTAGTGAGTAATAGCACACATTTTTTGGCAAAAAATGACCCAATTTTTCTCCAATATCAATGAGTAACATGCAATCTAGAGATTAATCAAAAAATGAGAGTTACACTAATTTTTTAAAAGTGACAAATTTTTGTGAGTTATAGCACACATTTTTTGTTAAAAAATGACCCAATTTTTCACTAATAGCAAGAAGGAACTTTCAATCTAGTGATTAACACGTTTTTTGGCAAAATATCAACAAGGAACATGCAATCTATTGTTTAATCCAAAAAAAAAAGTTATTCAAATTGTTTAAAAAATTACATATTTTCGTGAGTTATAGAACACGTTTTTTGGCGAAATATCAACAAGGAACATGCAATCTATTGTTTAATCCAAAAAAAAAAGTTACTCAAATTTCTTCAAAAATGACCTATTTCCGTGAGTTATAGCACACGTTTTTTGGCTTAAAAATGACCCAATTTTTCTCCAATATCAACAAGGAACATGCAATCTATTGTTTAATCCAAAAAAAAAGAGTTACTCAAATTTTTTCATAAATGACCAATTTTCGTGAGTTATAGCACACGTTTTTTGTTAACAAAATGACCCAATTTTTCACTAATATCAATAAGGAACATTCAATCTAGTGATTAATCCCAAAAAAAGAGTTACTCAATTTTTTTCAAAAATTACAAATTTTCGTGAGTTATAACACACATTTTTTTGGCAAATATGACCCAATTTTTGTCCAATATCAACAAGTAACATGCAATCTGGTGATTAATAAAAAAAATTAAGAATTACTCAAATTTTTTAAAAGGTGACAAATTTTCGTGAGTTATAGCACACGTTGTTTTGTTAAAAATGACCTAATTTTTAACAAAAATCAATAAGGAATATTCAATCTAGTGATTAATCCCAAAAAAAGAGTTACTAAATTTTTTTCAAAAATAACAAATTTTCGTGAGTTATACCACACGTTTTTTGGCAAAAAAAGATCCATTTTTTCTCCAATATAAAAAATGAACATGCAATCCTGTGATTAATCCAAAAAAAAGAGTTAACTCAAATTTTTTCAAAGATGAAAAAATTTTGTGAGTAATAGCACACGTTTTTCTTAAAAAATGACCCAATTTTTCACTAATATCAATAATGAACTATCAATCTAGTGATTTATCCCAAAAAAACAGTTACTCAAATTTTTAAAAAATGAAAACTTTTCGTGAGTTATAGCATACGTTTATTGTTAAAAAAAGACACATATTTTCTCCAATATCAATAAGGAACAAGCAATCTAGTGTTTAATACAAAAAAAAAAGTTACTCAAATTTTTTCAAAAATCACAAATTTTCGTGAGTTATAACACATGTTTATTGGCAAAAAATGACCCATATTTTCTCCAATATCAATAAGGATTGTTCAATCTAGTGATTAATCCCAAGAAAAGAGCTACTCAAAATTTTTCAAAAAGGACAAATTTTTGGGAGTATAGCACACATTTTTTGCTAAAATATGGCCCAATTTTTCTCCAATATCAACAAGGAACGTGCATTCTAGTGATTAATCAAAAAATAAGAGTTACACAAATTTTTTAAAATGTGACAAATTTTCATGAGTTATAGCACACGTTGATAGGCGAAAAATGACCCAATTTATCACAAAAATCAATAAGGAATATTCAATCCAATGATTAATTCTGAAAAAAGAGTAACTCAAATTTTTTAAAAGATTACAAATTTTCTTGAGTTATAGCACACTTTGTTTTGTGAAAAATGACCCAATTTTTCACAAAAATCAATATGGAGCAATCAATCTAGTGATTGATCCCAAAAAAAGAGTTACTCAATTTTTTTCAAAAATTACAAATTTTCGTTAGTTATAACACACGTTTTTTTGGCAAATATGACCCAATTTTTGTCCAATATCAACAAGTAACATGCAATCTGGTGATTAATAAAAAAATAAGAATTACTCAAATTTTTTAAAAGGTGACAAATTTTCGTGAGTTATAGCACACGTTGTTTTGTTAAAAATTACCCAATTTTTCACAAAAATCAATAAGGAATATTCAATCTAGTGATTAATCCCAAAAAAAGAGTTACTAAATTTTTTTCAAAAATAACAAATTTTCGTGAGTTATACCACACGTTTTTTGGCAAAAAAATATCCATTTTTTCTCCAATATAAAAAATGAACATGCAATCCTGTGATTAATCCAAAAAAAAGAGTTAACTCAAATTTTTTCAAAAATGAAAAAATTTTGTGAGTAATAGCACACGTTTTTCTTAAAAAATGACCCAATTTTTCACTAATATCAATAATGAACTATCAATCTAGTGATTTATCCCAAAAAAATAGTTACTCAAATTTTTAAAAAATGAAAAATTTTCGTGAGTTATAGCACACGTTTATTGTTAAAAAAAGACCCATATTTTCTCCAATATCAATAAGGAACAAGCAATCTAGTGTTTAATACAAAAAAAAAAAGTTACTCAAATTTTTTCAAAAATCACAAATTTTCGTGAGTTATAACACATGTTTATTGGCAAAAAATGACCCATATTTTCTCCAATATCAATAAGGATTATTCAATCTAGTGATTAATCCCAAGAAAAGAGCTACTCAAAATTTTTCAAAAAGGACAAATTTTTGGGAGTATAGCACACATTTTTTGCTAAAATATGGCCCAATTTTTCTCCAATATCAACAAGGAACGTGCAATCTAGTGATTACTCAAAAATAAGAGTTACACAAATTTTTTAAAATGTGACAAATTTTCGTGAGTTATAGCACACGTTGGTAGGCGAAAAATGACCCAATTTATCACAAAAATCAATAAGGAATATTCAATCCAATGATTAATTCTGAAAAAAGAGTAACTCAAATTTTTTAAAAGATTACAAATTTTCTTGAGTTATAGCACACTTTGTTTTGTGAAAAATGACCCAATTTTTCACAAAAATCAATATGGAGCAATCAATCTAGTGATTGATCCCAAAAAAAGAGTTACTCAATTTTTTTCAAAAATGACAAATTTTCGTGATTTATAACACATGTTTTTTTGGCAAATATGACCCAATTTTTGTCCAATATCAACAAGTAACATGCAATCTGGTGATTAATAAAAAAATAAGAATTACTCAAATTTTTTAAAAGGTGACAAATTTTCGTGAGTTATAGCACACGTTGTTTTGTTAAAAATGACCCAATTTTTCACAAAAATCAATAAGGAATATTCAATCTAGTGATTAATCCCAAAAAAAGAGTTACTAAATTTTTTTCAAAAATAACAAATTTCCGTGAGTTATACCACACGTTTTTTGGCAAAAAAAGATCCATTTTTTCTCCAATATAAAAAAATGAACATGCAATCCTGTAATTAATCCAAAAAAAAAGAGTTACTCAAATTTTTTCAAAAATGAAAAAATTTTGTGAGTTATAGCACACGTTTTTCTTAAAAAATGACCCAATGTTTCACTAATATCAATAAGGAACTTTCAATCTAGTGATTAATCCCAAAAAAATAGTTACTCAAATTTTTTCAAAAATGAAAATTTTTCATGAGTTATAGCACACTTTTATTGTTAAAAAATGGCCCAATTTTTCACTAATATCAATAAGGAACTTTAAATTTAGTGATTAATCCGAAAAAAAGTGTTACTCAAATTTTTTCAAAAATGACAAATTTTTGTGAGTTATAGCACACGTTTTTTGGCAAAAAATGACCCATTTTTTCTCCAATATCAATGAGGAACATGCAATCTTCTGATTAATCAAAAAATAAGAGTTAATCAAATTTTTAAAAAGTGACAAATTTTTGTGAGTTATAGCGCACGTTTTTTGTTAAAAAATGACCCAATTTTTCACAAATATCAAGAAGGAACTTTCAATCTAGTGATTAATCCCAAAAAAAGAGTTACTCAATTTTTTTCAAAAATGACAAATTTTCGTGAGTTATAGCACACGTTTTTTGGCAAAAATGGCCCAATTTTTATCCAATATCAACAAGTAACATGCAATCTGGTGATTAATAAAAAAAAATAAGAATTACTCAAATTTTTTAAAAGGTGACAAATTTTTGTGAGTTATACCACACGTTTTTTGGCAAAAAAAGATCCATTTTTTCTCCAATATAAAAAATGAACATGCAAGTCAGTGATTAATCCAAAAATAAGAGTTACTCAAATTTTTTCAAAATTGAAAAATTTTCGTGAGTTATAGCACACGTTTTTCTTAAAAAATGACCCAATTTTTCACTAATATCAATAAGGAACTTTCAGTCTAGTGATTAATCCCAAAAAAATAGTTACTCAAATTTTTTAAAAAATGAAAAATTTTCGTGAGTTATAGCACACGTCTATTGTTAAAAAATGACCCAATATTTCACTAATATCAATAAGGAACTTTAAATTTAGTGATTAATCCCAAAAAAAAAGTTACTCAAATTTTTTCAAAAATGACAAATTTTCGTGAGTTATTGCACACGTTTTTTGGCAAAAAATGACCCAATTTTTCTCCAATATCAA
The DNA here is from genome assembly GCA_016586305.1 of Ophiorrhiza pumila. Lineage (NCBI taxonomy): Eukaryota > Viridiplantae > Streptophyta > Magnoliopsida > Gentianales > Rubiaceae > Ophiorrhiza > Ophiorrhiza pumila. The sequence goes on from BLIW01000007.1 coordinate 2,567,176, forward strand.
TGAGGAACATGCAATCTTCTGATTAATCAAAAAATAAGAGTTACTCAAATTTTTAAAAAGTGACAAATTTTTGTGAGTTATAGCGCACGTTTTTTGTTAAAAAATGACCCAATTTTTCACAAATATCAAGAAGGAACTTTCAATCTAGTGATTAATTCTTAAAAAAAAAGTTACTAAAATTTGTTTCAAAAATGACAAATTTTTGTGAGTTATAACACACATTTTTTAGTAAAAAAAATGACCCAATTTTTCTCCAATATCAACAAGGAACATGCAATCTAGTGATTAATCTAAAAATAAGAGTTACTCAAATTTTTTAAAAAATGACAAATTTTCGTGAGTAATAGCACACGTTTTTTTGTGAAAAATGACTCAATTTTTCATAAAAATCAATATGGAACAAGTGATTAATCCCAAAAAAATTACTTAAATTTTTTTTAAAATGAAAAATTTTCATAAAAAAGACCCATATTTTCTCCAATATCAATAAGGAACAAGCAATCTAGTGTTTAATCCCAAAAAAAAGAGTTACTCAAATATTTTCAAAAATGACAAATTTTCCTGAGTTATAACACATGTTTTTTGGCAAAAAATGACCCATATTTTCTACAATATCAATAAGGATTATTCAATCTGATTAATCCCAAGAAAAGAGTTACTCAAAATTTTTAATACAAATTTTTTTCAAAAATGACAAATTTTCGTGAGTTATAGCACACGTTTTTAGGCAAAAAAAGACCAGTTTTTTCTCCAATATCAACAAGGAACATGCAATGTAGTGATTAATCCAAAAAAAATAGTTACTCAAATTTTTTAAAAAATGAAAAGTTTTCTTGAGTTATAGCACACGTTTTTTGTTAAAAAAATGACCCAATTTTTCACTAATATCAATAAAGAACATTCAATTTAGTGATTAATCCCAAAAAAAAGTTACTCAAAATTTTTTCAAAAATAACAAATTTTCTTGAGTTATAGCACACGTTTTTTGGCAAAAAATGACCCAATTTTTCTCCAATATCAATGAGGAACATGCAATCTAGTGATTAATCAAAAAATAAGAGTTACTCAAATTTTTTAAAAAGTGAAAAATTTTTGTAGCACACGTTTTTTGTTAAAAAAATGACACAATTTTTCAAAAAAATCAATAAGGAACATTCAATCTAGTGATTAATTCTGAAAAAAAGAGTTACTAAATTTTTTTTCAAAAATGACAAATTTTCGTGAGTTATAGCACTCATTTTTTGGCAAAAAAATGACCCATTTTTTCTCCAATATCAACAAGGAACATGCAATCTACTGATTAATCTAAAAAAAAGAGTTACTCAAATTTTTTCAAAAATGACAAATTGTAATAAGATAGCACACATTGTTTTATTAAAAATGACCCAATTTTTCACAAAAATCAATATAGAGCATTTATTCTAGTGATTGATCCCAAAAAAAGAGTTACCCAAATTTTTTCAAAAATTACAATTTTCGTGAGTTATAGCACACGTTCTTTTGTTAAAAAATTACCCAATTTTTCACTAATATCAATTAGGAACATTCAATCTAGTGATTAATCCCAAAAAAAAGAGTTACTCAAATTTTTTCATAAATTATAATTTTCGTGAGTTATAGCACACGTTTTTTGGCAAAAAATGACCCAATTTTTCTCCAATATCAACAAGGAGCATGCAATCAAGTGATTAATCAAAAAATAAGAGTTACTCAAATTTTTTAAAAAGTGACAAATTTTTATGAGTTATAGCACACGTTGTTTTGTGAAAAATGACCAAATTTTTCACAAAAATCAATAAGGAACATTCAATCTAGTGATTAATCCCAAAAAAAGAGTTAACTCAAATGTTTTCAAAAATGACAAATTTTTGTGAGTTATAGCACACATTTTTTAGTAATAAAATGACCCAATTTTTCTCCAATATCAACAAGTAACATGCAATCTAGTGATTAATCTAAAAATAAGAGTTACTCAAATTTTTTTAAAAATGAAAATTTTCGTGAGTAATAGCACACGTTGTTTTGTGAAAAATGACTCAATTTTTCACAAAAATCAATATGGAACATTCAATCAAGTGATTAATCCCAAAAAAAGAGTTACTAAAATTTTTAAAAAAATGAAAAATTTTCGTGAGTTATGGCCCACATTTTTTGGCAAAAAAGACCCATATTTTCTCCAATATCAATAAGGAACAAGCAATCTAGTGTTTAATCCAAAAAAAATTTACTCAAATTTTTTCAAAAATGACACATTTTCGTGAGTTAAAGCACATGTTTTTGGCAAAAAATGGCCCATATTTTCTCCAATATCAATAAGGATTATTCAATCTAGTGATTAATCCCAAGAAAAGAGTTACTCAAATTTTTTTCAAAAATGACAAATTTTCGTGAGTATAGCACACATTTTTTGCTAAAAAATGACCCAATTTTTCTCCAATATCAACAAGGAACGTGCAATCTAGTGCTATAACTCATGAAAATTTGTCACTTTTAAAAAATGTCCCAATTTTTCACTAATATCAATAAGGAACCTTCAATCTAGTGATTAATTCCAAAATAAGAGTTACTAAAAAATTTTCAAAAATGACAAATTTTCGTGAGATATAGCACACATTTTTTAGTAAAAAAATGACCTAATTTTTCTCCAATATCAACAAGGAACATGCAATCTAGTGATTAATCCAAAAAAAATGAGTTACTCAAATTTTTTTCAAAATAAAAAATTTTCGTGAGTTATAGCACACGTTTTTCGGTAAAAAAATGACACAATTTTTCACTAATATCAATAAGGATAACATTCAATCTAGTGATTAATCCCAAAATAAGAGTTACTCAAATTTTTTCAAAAATGACAAATTTTCGTGAGTTGTAGCACACATTTTTTAGTAAACAAATGACCCAAATTTTTTCCAATATCAACAAGGAACATGCAATCTAGTGATTAATCCATAAAAATGAGTTACCCAAACTTTTTCAAAAATGAAAATTTTAGTCAGATATAGCACACGTTTTTTGGTAAAAAAATGACCCAATTGTTCAGTAATATCAATATGGAACAGTCAATCCAGTGATTAATCCCAAAAAAAGAGTTATTCAAATTTTTTAAAAAATTACAAATTTTCGTGAGTTATAGCACACGTTTTTTAGTAAAAAAATGACCCAATTTTTCACCAATATCAACTAAGAACATGCAATCTATTGATTAATCCAAAAAATGAGTTACTCAATTTTTTTCAAAAATAACCAATATTCATGAATTATAGCACACGTTTTTTGGTAAAAAAATGACCCAATTTTTCACTAATATCAATAAGGAACCTTCAATCTTGTGATTAATCCCGAAACAAGAGTTACTCAAAATTTTTCAAAAATGACAAATATTCGTGAATTATAGCAAACATTTTTTGGTAAAAAAAATCACCCAATTTTTCACTAATATCAATAAGGAACATTCAATCTTGTGATTAATCCCAAAATAAGAGTTACACAAAAATTTTAAAAAATTACAAATTTTCGTGAGTTATAGCACACAAAAATGACCCATTTTTTCACCACTATCAACAAATAACATGCAATCCAATGATTAATCCAAAATAGAAAAGTTACTCAATTTTTTTTTCAAAAATGACAAATTTTCGTGAGTTATAGAACAAGTTTTTTGTTAAAAAATGAGCCAATTTTTCACTAATATCAATAAGGAACACTCAATCTAGTGATTAATCCCAAAAAAGAGTTACTCAAATTTTTTCAAAAATGACACATTTTCATGAGTTATAGCACACATTTTTTTGCAAAAAATGACCCAATTTTTCTCCAATATCAACAAGGAACATGCAATCTAGTGATTAATCTTAAAATAAGAGCTACTCAATTTTTTCAAAAATTACAAATTTTCGTGAGTTAAAGCACACATTTTTTGGTAAAAAATTACCCAGTTTGTCTCCAAGATCAACAAGGAACATGCAATCCAATAATTAATTCAAAAAAAGAGTTACTCAAATTTTTTAAAAAATGACAAATTTTCGTGAGATATAGCACACGTTTTTTGGTAAAAAAAATGACCCAATTTTTCACCAATATCAATAAGGAACATTCAATCTAGTGATTAATTCCAAAATAAGAGTTACTCAATTTTTTTCAAAAAATGACAAATTTTCGTGAGTTGTAGCACACGTTTTTAAGTAAACAAATGACCCAATTTTTCTCCAATATCAACAAGGAATATGCAATCTAGTGATTAATCCATAAAAATGAGTTACTCAAATTTTTTCAAAAATGAAAAATATTCATGAATTATAGCACACGTTTTTTTGTAAAAAAATTAACCAATTTTTCACTAATATCAATAAGGAACCTTTAATCTAGTAATTAATCCCAAAATAAGAGTTACTCAATTTTTTTCAAAAATGACCAATTTTCGTGAGTTATAGCACGCGTTTTTTGGCGAAAAAATGACCCAATTTTTCTCCAATATCAACAAGGAACATACAATCTATTGTTTAATCCAAAAAAAAAAGGGTTACTCAAATTTTTTCAAAAATGAAAAATTTTCTTGAGTTATAGCACACGTTTTTTGGTAAAAATGACGCAGTTTGTCTCCAATATTAACAAAGAACATGCAATCCAGTGATTAATCAAAAAAAAAGAGTTATTTAAATTTTTTTCAAAAATGACTAATTTTCGTGAGTTATAGCACATGTTTTTTGACAAAAAATATCCCAATTTTTCTCCAATATCAACAAGGAACATGCAATCTAGTGATTAATCTAAGAATAAGAGTTACTCAATTTTTTTCAAAAATTACAAATTTTCGTGAGATATAGCACACTTTTTTGTAAAAAATGACCCAATTTTTCACTAATATCAATAAGGAACATTAAATCTAGTGATTAAACCCAGAAAAAGAGTTACTCAATTTTCTAAAGAAAATGACAAATTTTCGTGAGTTATAGCACATGTTATTTAGTAAAAAAATGACCCAATTTTTCTCCAATGTCAACAAGGAACATGCAATCTTGTGCTTAATCCAAAAAAATGAGTTACTCAATTTTTTTCAAAAATGAAAATTTTTGTGAGTTATAGCACACATTTTTTTGTAAAAAAATAACCGAATTTTTCAGTGATATCAATAAGGAACATTCAATATAGGGATTAATCCCAAAATAAGAGTTACTCAAATTTTTTTAAAAATGACAAATTTTCTTGAGTTATAGCACACGTTTTTTAGTAAAAAAAATGACCCAATTTTTCAGCAATATCAATAAGGAACATGTATTCTAGTGATTAATCCAAAAAAAATGAGTTACTCAAATTTTTTCAAAAATGACAAATTTTCTTGAGTTATAGCACACGTTTTTTGGTAAAAAAAATGACCCAATTTTTCGCTAATATTAATAAGGAACATTCAATCTAGTGATTAATCCAAAAAATTTAGTTACTCAATTTTTTTCAAAAATGACAAATATTTGTGAATTATAGCACACGTTTTTTTGTAAAAAAATGACCCAATTTTTCACTAATATCAATAAGGAACCTTCAATCTAGTGATTAATTGCAAAATAAGAGTTACTCATTTGTTTTCAAAAATGACCAATTTTCGTGAGTTGTATTACACGTTTTTAGTAAAAAAATGACCCAATTTTTCTCCAATATCAATAAGGAACATTCAATCTAGTGATTAATCCCAAAATAAGAGTTACTCAAATTTTTTTAAAAATGACTAATTTTCGTGAGTTTTAGCATACGTTTTTTAGTAAAAAAATGACCCAATTTGTCACCAATATCAATAAGGAACATGTATTCTAGTGATTAATCCAAAAAAATGAGTTACTCAAATTTTTTCAAAAATGACAAATTTTCTTGAGTTATAGCACACGTTTCTTGGTAAAAAAAAATGACCCAATTTTTCACTAATATCAGTAAGGAACATTCAATCTAGTGATTAATCCCAAAATAAGATTTACTCAAATTTTTTTCAAAAATAAAAAATTTTCTTGAGTTATAGCACACGTTTTTTGGTAAAAAAAAATGACCCAATTTGTCTCCAATATCAACAAAGAGCATGCAATCTAGTGATTAATCAAAAAAAGAGTTACTTAAATTTTTTCAAAAATGACCAATTTTCGTGAGTTATAGCACACATTTTTTGGCAACCCAATTTTTCTCCAATATCAACAACGAACATGCAATTTAGTGATTAATCCAAAAATAAGAGTTAATCAAATTTTTTAAAAATGACAAATTTTCGTAAGTTATAGCGTACGTTTTTTGGTAAAAAATGACCCAGTTTGTCTCCAATATCAACAAGGAACATGTTATCCAGTAATTAATCCAAAAAAAGAGTTACTCAAATTTTTTCAAAAATGACAAATTTTCGTGAGATATAGCATACGTTTTTTTGGTAAAAAGATGACCCAATTTTTAACTAATATCAATAAGGAACATTCAATCTAGTGACTAATCCAAAAAAAGAGTTACTCAATTTTTTTCAAAAATGACAAATTTTCGTGAGTTATAGCACACGTTTTTTGGTAAAAAAAAATGACCAATTTTTCACTAATATCAATAAGGAACATTCAATCTAGTGATTAATTCCAAAAAAATAGTTACTCAAATTTTTTTCAAAAATGACAAATTTTCGTGAGTTATAAGCACACGTTTTTTGGTAAAAAATGACCCAGTTTTTCTCCAATATCAATAAAAAAACATGTAATCTTGTGATTAATCCAAAAAAAAAGAGTTACTCAATTTTTTGCAAAAATTTTTTTGCAAAAATGATAAATTTTCATGAGTTATAGCACACATTTTTTAGTAAAAAATGACAAGTTCCTTTTTGATAGCACACTTTTTTTTTTTTGTAAAAAATGACCCAATTTTTCACCAATATCAATAAGGAACATTCAAAAGGATTAATCTAAAAAAAAGAGTTGAGTAACAATCTCTCACAAGGATTAATCTAAAAAAGAGTTCCTTTTCACCCATTTTAAAAGGAACATACAATCTAGTGATTAATCTAAAAAAAAGAAATTACTAAAAATTTTAAAAAACTCTCAACTTTTTATGAGTTATAGCACATGTTGTTTTGTAAACAAATTAAATTCACAACTTTTTGTGAGTTATAGCACATGTTGTTTTGTAAACAAATTACCCAATTTTTCAAAAATATTAATAAGGAATATGTAATGTAGTGAATAATAAAAAAAAAGTTACTCAATTTTTTTCAAAAATGACAAATTTTCGTGAGTTATAGCACAAATGTTTTAGTAAAAAATGACACATTCTTTCACCAATATCACTAAGGAACATGTAATCTAGTGATTAATCAAAAAAAAAAAAGATTGCATAACTATTTTTTTATCAAATATATTGAATAACTATTTTTTAAGATTAATCACTAGATTGCTTATTGATATTGGTGAAAAAAATTATTCATTTTTACCAAAAACGTGTGCTAATAACTCACTGAATTTTTCATTTTTTTTTTTTTTAAAAGGCGTAAAAATATCTGATATCTAGACAAGAACGCAAGAAAAGCTACAAATCCAATAATGGAGATGCGGGGGATCGAACCCCGTGCCTCTCGCATGCAAAGCGAGCGCTCTACCATTTGAGCTACATCCCCGATTGGGGGACTGTCTAAATTACAATATAAAATCAAAGTAAGACGATAAGCAACTTCGACAAGTAAACAATTTCTCGCAAGACAATCAAGTCTCTCTTTTTAGAGCTACGATCAATCCGGCACATTTCTCTCCTCACCTCTTACTCTTTCTTATCATAATTCGTACTCTTTTTTCTGGTCTCGCTCTACTCCAAGAAGTAGAAAATTTTGTGTATACCAGTAGCCGATAGAGAAATGTAGTGAAGTGAAGAAGAAGATCAACAACAACGATAACAATATCCAGAATCTGACGACCACATCACTATAGACCGGCACTTTATCTCAAAAGGAGAACCTATTCATCAGTCATCAACTTCGGACCTTTCTCTCCTCATCCCTTTTTAAGTATTCGAATGAATTCTGAGCTTTCTCTAATACTACGCTATGGCACAAGCATGCATGTTTAACCAAAATTTCCCACCTTCCTCTTCGATGCATGATTTTGTCTTGTACTTTTCCAGTAAACACACATACTATGCCGCATAGAGAGCATTATAACATGTATGTCGTTTTGTGCGCAAAGCTATGAAGAAAAAAAAAACCCATGACTAGTACTTTACCCAAGGTCACAGGAATTGCAATCTTCACACAATAAAGTGTATTTGCTTCAATCTAATCGAATACAAATGGTTGTTTGAGTTACAAGATCAAAAGCACTGTAAACTACAATACACAACTCAACAAAGAGCATCTTTGCTTATTTGGATAGTTTGAAGTACAAGACCAAGATGATAGCAAGGATGAGAACTGCGACTATAACACCAATAATCCACTTGTTTCGATTCATCCTCGTGGACATGTTGGTCAAAATTTTCTTGCTCCTGCTTATATTGTCATTAACACCATGAAGCTGGAAAAGATAAGGAAATCATCAAATTGATCTAATAATCAATGATGTCTGTTTACAGTGTTTTTGGTTCATTATTAAAGCCATAGAGAGCTGAATAAAGTGAAAACTTTAATATAGTAAAACATATCAATGCTTATTTTGCAGCTTAAAGCCTAATTGTAAATGAACAACAAATCAATACCGTGTCATGACCATGTAAGAGAGATTGTCGTTGTTGGTGCAGGTCTTGAAGAATTGAAACACCAAGATCTTCAGTCTCCAACATGGTCCTCCTACTTTCTCTAATCCTGTCACTAGACTTGTCCAATCTTTCTGTAGTCATTAACAATCTTGCCCTCTGATCTGCTGATACCTGTCGACAGGCGGCACCAGTAGTTCCACAAGTCAGTAACAAGAGAAGATGCAGAGAATAAAACATGATAGGATAAGTTGCTCCTGTTTCAATTTGATGGTTCGAATGAGAATTTTAGAATCCTTTTCTTCTCCAAGGACCTCAATTTAGTTACAAGCAATATTGCCTCACTCAACCAAAATAACAAATAATGCATTGTATACTGTCTGTTGTACCTACAAGCAAACGCATTTCCAATACAAAATCCACTGCCTAAGGGACACAGATGTCATTCGTCACCTTCCTACTAAGTTAGATAGGAGAGTCTGTTTTAGATGTTTGAGACAGAAATTGTGAATTTTCTTATCAACACAAAACCTTTGAGCTGTAGTGACATGCTCCTCTTTCAGTGAGAGCAATGCAAAACAGTCATTGCCTCAAAATAATCAAGACATACCGTCATTGTATCAGCCATTCCAGACTCCAGCAAGTCATCTCGTGCAGCTTGATTTAAATTAGTTGAGCTAATTCGTTTAATTTCACTTTTCAAATTGTTCAGATCAGATTTATATTCTCTTAGCTTGGCAAGTAGAACTGCTTTAACGTTTGGCGGCAAACTTCGGGCCTCAAGATCCATTTTCCGGATCTGAATATAATGGAACAATGTCAGAAATGACTTCACGCAATGGGAATCAAACAAAAAAGATCTGAATAATGCACAAAAGTATCAATACCAAAGATTCTGCATCATCAATTCCAGTTTGTATTTCAGATACTTTTTGCTTCTTTCTCTCTGCAAAAAGGTAAATCCAGATATTTAGATACATCTGTAAGCATCTCTCTTCAATTTTCGATACATCAGTAAGCATCTCTCTTCAATTTTCATAGATAGATGAAGCTAGCAAGAATTTAGAAAATGAAAATCCTCATGCATAATCAAGTGAAAGATTTAGATCTCCAAAGCAGTTTTGGGTTTGTTGCTGGGAGGAAAAGATATCCAGAAGAGTCCAAGATCGATCACCTTTACTCCCCCAGATATCCTAAAATATGTCACAACACTTTCGTTTTAGACTTTTTTCTGCACTTCTTTCAGAATTTTTTTTTTTAGGAAAAAAAAGGAGAACAGACTTCTTTGAGAAAACCCCAGTCAAAATCTAATTTCATTCCTAAGAATTCTCAAAATCTTTTCATGCAATTATACAGTTCCAATACCGCAGCACAACAGGAAGTTCATCACGGATGTAAACAAATAACCAAAACAAAAAAAAGTTTTCAAAAATTAAATCCTTCTAAATAACAATAATTAAGAAAAGGTTTATGCTGACCTCCTTCAAGAAGACTAGCTGATGTGCACTTCTTCAACAAATTCGACGAGAGCTCGCAGTATTGTCGTTCGAATCTTTCAAACACTTCACTCATCTTTCCTGAAGCTTCTATCGACTCACAAGCGATCTGTCGTCCAATTCACCTGTATAAATTTTCAGGTTTAATTATCCAGTTGTCGGAGCATCCAAATTCGTCAACGAATTAGATAGTAAGGGTGAGAGAGACCATATCATTGCATCAGAAAAAAAAAAAAAAGATCCGCGCATTTTGTCATATTTCGGAAGCATAATTAGGGAAATAGCATACCTGATGCAATCGCGAAGTCGGAGCTATCGTCGTAAACCTAAAAAAGTGGCCGGAGAGCTCGCCGTGTCTACGATTGGATTTGATATGTTCGCTTTTTAGTTGAAAAAAGGGAAAGGTAGACGTCTTTGTTTGGGTGGAAAGCAAAACGACGGTGTTTTTGGGCGTTTTAGATTATTAATTAATAATAAGAATTGGTTACTTCGGAGAAAAGTTGGTACCCTATAAGCACTCCACTTCGTAAATTTTTGGGAAAAAAAAATTATTTTGACCAAATGAGAGCATAGCAATTGATGTGTGTGTAAAACCCTAGAAAATCGAAAATCAACATTTTTTTTAATTTATAATTTTTTTTATCAAAATATGTATTATAATCTTTAAAAAATGAAAATTTCGTAAAAATTTTAATTTTTACTTTTTTGGAAATTATTCTCTAAAATGCACATTTATAATCGGAGTAGATGCAAAAAATGGTAAAAAAAAAAGTCAAAATTAACGTATTTTTGAATTATGTCAGCTTTTGCTAAAATACGTGTGTTATAATTCATGAAATATGGAAATTTTGTTTTCATGAAAATTTTGTGAAAAATAAATTTCACTTTTTTACACCGTTCACAAGGATATATGTTCACAATTAAGTTGTGTGTAAAGAACACTTGTGAAAAAGTCAAAATCATCACATTTTTTTACTTTGTAATTTTTTACCAAAATATGTGTGGTATAACCCATGCAAAATGGAGGGTTCATGAAAATTTTAATTTTCACTTTTTTGGACAATATTATCTAGAATGCATGTTTACAATCGGAGTGGATGCAAAAAATGATATAACAAAATCAAAATCAACGCATTTTTGGATTATGTCATTGTTTGCTAAAATACGTGTGTTATAGCCCATGAAAATGAAAATTTGGTAAAAAAGCATATTCACTTTTTTGACACCGTTCATCAAAATGCATGTTCACATTTGAGTTGTGTGTAAAAAACAGTTGTGAAAAAGTCAAAATCAACACGATTTTTTATTTTTCTATTTTTGACCAAAATACGTATATTATAACCCATGAAAAATGGTAGTTTCGTGAAAATTTTAATTTTCACTTTTTGGACAATATTCTCTAAAATGCATGTTCACAATCAGAGTGGGTACAACAAATGGTACAAAAAAGTGAAAATCAACGAGTTGTTGGATTATACCATTTTTGCTAAAATACGTGTTATAACCCATGAAAAATGAAAATTTGGTGAAAAATCTAAATTTCACTTTTTTTACATAGTTTAAAAGGATGCACGTTCATAATTGAGGTGTGTAAAAAATAGTCGTAAAAAAATCAAAATCAACACGTTTTTTGACTCTATAATTTTTTACCAAAATACGTGTGTTATAACACATGAAAAATGAAGGTTTCGTGAAAAAATTAATTTTCACTTTTTTTGACAATATTCTCAAGAATGCATATTCAATCGGTGGGTTTAAAAAACTGTACAAAAATAGTCAAATCAAAATGTTTTTGAATTATGTTATTTTCTGCTTAAAATATATGTTTTATAGTGCACGAAAAATAAAAATTTAATAAAAAAAATCTAAATTTCACTTTTTTTAACTGGCAAATTTTGCATGGAAAAGAAATAGATAGCAATAATTCGATTTGCACAAAAAGGAAAAGGAAAAGGAAATTATGGCGAAGACGAGTATTCTGTACACCAAAAAAAAGCCCAGAGAGGAGTTGCAAACTGAAGAATCCAACTGTACTATTACACTGGACAGTTTTTTTTTTTTTTTTCTTTTGTACACATGAGAATGAGATGAGGTTGAACAGTTCATCTTGGTATAAAACTATATTTATGGCAGCCCAAAAAAATATTTAGAAAAAAAAAAAAAAAAGTAACGAGCTATTTCAACTCCTAATGGCTAAGGCACGAAATACGCGACCAGTAGCCACAAAAACAAATGCAAGTATCTAATATGAGAGGCAACTCCCGGAACCTGAATCTATCACCAGATCTTTACTTCTCTGATATGAAGATCACGATTGCCCTTGTTTTACACTAAACTATCTGCTCACTTTTACACTGTCGATCCTATTTCAGAATCGAAAGATTACATTCCTGAGCCTCCAGAGAGAGCAAAATTTTTCTTCAAGCTGTTGTTTCACTAGGTGGAACTAATACGTTTCCTTCTTGGATAGGATTACAACCTTTCATTTGGGACTTTTGTAGCTGCTCCAATTCATCACTAGGAAAAACCTCTACTTGCAAAGAAGGTGCTATATTCTTCACGTTTGACCAGGTTAGTTGCCAAAAACTATCCCCATCACTAGGCACAAGAATGCCACTCGTCTTCATGACGAGTAGCGTGTTTTTCAAGAGCTCTGGAACTAATTCATGAATCTTTTCACTACGTTTACCTCTGAATTTCACCTTCATATACCTTTCCATATTACTAAGAACCCCTAACCATATTTTGCTGAAGGATGTCAACTGTAAAAGATCCTGCAATGACTGTAAAAAAACTTTGGACAAAAGCTTCAGGGATAAAATTAGCGTCCCTTCCATATTTCGGTAGTCCTTTGCAGAATGCTGCTGTACAATTTCAATTAAATCATCAAGCAATGTGAAGATTACCAGATCAAAGCACTGTGACCATAAATCACTTGGAACATGCATAATCTCCACTCCTGTTAAGCACCTCTGTAGTATCAAAATAGCATGATTTCTTACCTCTTCTCTTGGGTCCACACAGACTTTCCTAAGTCCCTGTACCAGCCTCAGCCACATTTCCCAAATATCCTGAGCCATTTTTAGAGCAGCTTCTTCCCCACCAGCTTCCTTGGTTTTGTTAAACCATCTAACCAAGCAATCGAGTGAACCGGCCATCAGATCTAATGATCTGACTGACCGATCAACATTACCAACCCGAGACTCAGCAAACTGCCTGGCAGCATTCGAACAAAGCACATAATTTGCAGGCAAAAGATGGGCCCCATCGGACATAATAAATGATAATGTCTCAAATCCTGCTTCAGATGCTTCTGGATGCCGAGCTGTGATAGAAAGCAGTGATATAATAGTGCGCCAGCCCATATGAGATCTTATCTGCATTGCATTAGCTTTGACAAGGTGCATAACTTCCTGTGTTATATGTTCACAGTATGCATCAGCAACCCGAGCATCGAGTTTCAATACAAGTTGCAAAGACTTGAGAAGCTCGTCAGTCAAATTTTCCTTGTAAGGAAGCAACCTTTGGCATATCCGGAGGAGCCCAAAAACAGCCTTCTCAACAAGAGCACAAGGCATCATGGTTGACTGAACGACATTGGCTATGTGCTCATAAACACCTGGCCATAGGAGCATGATCCTGTCCCGGTTGTTTAGTGTGATCGCAATCAACAATTCCAGACAGAAAACTGCAGTCACTTCGTCTTCCGGTGCATTACTTGCCTTGCAAAGACGTCCAGCAGCCAAGAGCAGTGCCTGAACAAGATGCGAGAGGGACTCAGCTTGCAGAAATTTACTCTCTGCAAAGACGCTATCTATATGACAGTCTTGGATTGTCTGAAGAGAACACTGACGAGCAGCAACCTGTTCCTCAGTAGGTTGAGGTTCAGGCTCTTCCGTATCAAGGTATAACAGTTGGCTAAACCGACCCATTAAGCCAGAGGATTTCCTAGATGGGGCCAGTGATGACAGAGTAGATGTAGTTGGGGAGCTTGCAGGAGGTCTAACTAGGGTTTGATCAAGATAAGGCTCCAAGTCATCAGCAGCTTCACTCGCAAGTCGAGCAGGAAGAAGGCCCAACTTGTTCAAGCTTAAGATGCAATCCAGAATGTTTTTCCATCCAGAACGAATATGATCACCGTACCTGTTTGCTACAGTGAAAACTGCCACAGTGGCCATCCTTGCTTTGGCATCCTCTCCAAAAGCTAGAATAAATTCCTCGTCAACAAAGGATGGGAGCAACAAGGTAGTGAATCTACAAAGAGACACAACCAAATCATCTAAAGCGTCAATACAGCTATAGGAAGCTGAAACTTTAGCCATGGCCAAGTATCCGTCAATGCATGTTTGCAAAACATTGTCCTGCTCCACATGATCAAAAACCACGGAGATAGCAGCTATTGTGGGCCCAGACAATATAGCAAACATGTCATAGTCAAGATGCGGTCCAGAATCACAAAAAATGTATGGAGCAGCTTGCTTTGATCTGTGCACTAAACCAATCCAATGACTTCGTGTCATCAAGGCAGCAGCTTGCTCTGGAACCATACGTATCTCATTCTCACAGATTGAGTGGTAAAGTCCAGACAAGAAATCTCGAGGGAGATCATTTCCTCCATTTATCCTGCGATTATTGCGGATGAAATCTTCTTCCGTCATCTTCTTCTTCACCTGAGCATTGTGTTGATCTGTATTCAGCATTATTAAGGAATATGACAATACGAGCGCTGCGTCTTTGTTAACCAGAATATCTGGTGATTGCTCATAGTATCTCTCTGCAAATGCCTCCAAAACTCTCTGTATCTTCTGAGACTCTCCAGGTAACCTGAAAGTTTCCAAGAAAATGCGCAAAGCAGTGTCCAAATTCATGTCCCGAAAATCAAATGATTTCGCAAATTCATTGAGCACCTGAATACAAAATTCATCATGACTTCCCAGGAAATCCCCAACAAGGTTCTTATCTAAACCAGTTGTATATCTGAGGAAGCATGCTACAGTATGGGGGTCATGAATATCTGGCAACAAATTTGCACCTTTAAGAAATTCCAGACCCTTCTTTGGATCTCGGTTGAAGTGGTCAGCACCAACCATCAATTTACGTTTAATTTTCTTCATCTCATGGACAAAGGGGACCCAGTAACTAGGTTCATAATAGTCATCACATGCCACCGTCCAAAATGGTTTATATTCCTCAAGTTCTGACGAAACTCGATCTGGGGCAGATGACTCGTGGCCCATCCTCTCGGCCATGCCCTGCACCATGGCAATCAGACCATCCAGAGCAAGAGTATTCATTGCAGACAAAGGGCTGTTCACAGGAAATGCACTTTTTGACAACAGATTGGCAAGATCTTCAAATACATTGCTACAGGATATGTCACAATCAAAATTGGCATACATCTCAGCCACAAAAAAAGGCTGCCTACAGAAATCAACAAGGCCCTCCATGGCAACTTCCTGCTGTTGGTAAGAAGATCCATGTTTGCTTTCAGCAATCCTTAACAGCACTCGAGAGAAGAAAGCCTCAAGCTGCAGCTTTAACTTGGCCCGCAGATGATGATACAGATTAAGAACTATACTACATACAGTCGAGAGAATTAATGGACTCATTGACAATCCAAACTGCATCAGGTTATAGAACAACTCTTCCTGTATCAAGGTCAACAATTTACGATGATCTCCAAAAGAAGCCCCGCCTAATTCTATTGCTGTATTAATTAAACCAAGAGCAAACAAGGGCACATCTTCATCATATGCTATAGGGTTTGACCTTGGGCCACTTTCAATGTTTTCCATCACATTCAGAAGAGAACACAAGAAATGAAATATCTCCACCATGCAAGGAACACCGTATGGATGCATCATAGAGTTTTCCCCATTCTGAGCAACCTCCCCCTCACTATGTGTTTTTTTTTCCTCATCCACCTCGACTGCTGATGAGACTGCGGGAATTCCTGAAGCATCTAGAAAAACTGGTGCCTTATCATCAGATTTTGTACTGACATTGCCATTAACACCTTGTTTATCTTCTAATTGATGATCATCTGTTGGCACATGAACCTGCACAGTATCATTAGGTTTAGGGCTCAATAAAAAAATTACAAATTACAGCCACTTCAAGTTATCATATCGTATGTCTATTCTGCTCTTAAGCATTCATGTGACAGTATTTATTATCCCATAAAAACAGGCTATGGCATCAAACAACTGCAAATTCTGACCTTCAATACTACTAGATCATAAATATGCTAAATCTTTCAAAGTCCAGCTACTTCCTGGTCAGATGATTCTAACCAGATACTCAATAGCTTAAGATGACTGTTCTTTTCAGCTGATTCAGATAGTCAATATGTAGATGACTGTCCAGGGGAAAAAGTTCTGACAGTTGTCAGTAGGCCTAAAATACGCTCAAAGTACCATTATTTATCAGGCAAGAGACACCAAAGATTCTAACTTCAAGAGCTGTAAAAAAGGAATAACTTTCATGCCTACCTCTCGGTCAGCACATTTTCTGCTTCCCACAGCCAATGCATGTTGTTCATCGCCAATATCAAGTAGGTGCAAAAAAATGCACCTAACCAATTCATGCATAGTGTGGCGAGCTATCCTCTGTAAAAGTTCACCTTTCGAGCTTGCTTGATGAACTATCCGAAAGCAGGTGTTTACTATGTTGCATACGTGATGATTACTCAAACAAACTGATGCCTTATTCTTCATGCAAGCCAAAAGCACTTGAAGTATCTTCATCAGTACCACTTCTTCAGAAGCAGGATCCGTTACCTCAAACCGGCAGCTAGTCACAGCATCAACTATCAAATGCAAAGCCTGATCAACATTCACAGTCTCCAAATCAAGTATGTCTAGGGTTAAGATTTTGTAAACAGACGACAAAGCAACACCAGTAATTGGTGCCCCGGTTTCATCAGATTGAATCACATCCAAAAATGGTTTAAGGTAAATCACTGGATCAATGACATGCCACTGATGTTGCCATGAGAATATCCTTTTACGTAGCTCCTTTAAGGAATGAATAAGAGTGTGCTCTAGTTGATCATCATCGGCATAACGGACTCCCCATCGTACATTTCTCCTCATTACAGCTAAAACTGCACCGATTTCTGAATTTACCATACATGCTAAGGCAGCCCTTGTGGACCTCAGGGAACAATCCTTGGGTTCTTTAGCCAAGGCCAATGCAGTCTGTTTATTTAAGCAACCCATCATATAGCTTCCTCGCACTGCTCAAGCACAAAGCACTAGATACAACGCATAAAAGCCACCGGTAAATGACCAAAAATATGCCCTGCACTTTCACAAAGAGTGTCAGTCAAACACTTGGCTTACGCTATTCATTGAATACAAAAGATTAACGCGGGCAGTTGAAACAAACAAATGACGCCATACAAGTTATTCCAAAAATAGTTATTGCTCCAGATCTCTTTATATGTGCTTATCGGTTCCTTCACTATCTGTACAACCAAAGCATTCTATTTGGCACCAAATTGAAAAGTGGAATGGTCATCACTGATTAAGTTATATGATTCAATTCGTGCATATTTGAAACAGAATCGTAAATATAACTAGCAAATCATCAGCTAATGATCATACAATGTTCCTACTGGACTGGAATTATAGTAAATAAAAGAACTATGAGAATCAAAAAGGCTTCAAGATTTTCAAATTGTCAACACACCAGGACCAGCACATGCACCAACTTGAAGATCACAGGAGTTCCGCTCATTTCATCCCTGCCAAACCTTATAGTAAAGATGTCATCTTTCCTCTATTTGTCTTAGGTAAGTTGATAAGATCAAAAACAATCGGGTCCCCAATGCAATATAATTTACTTGGATGGGAATAGCCACTCTCTTCCTCAACCAGTTAACGACAAATCCCAAAGCTCTAACGAAAGGAATTGCAATAGTAAAGTAAACGATCACATCAATTAGGCAACATTGGACTTATAAATCACAAAATTGCTTACACAATCCAAAGCATCAAATCTTGGCACCAGATCTAAATTTAATCGAAGTTCAATCTTACATAAGATGCAACATAAACAAAAATCCCATCCATCAACAACGTGAAGCAAAAGGATGCGGTAAATGACAGGATAATGTAAATTTTAGAATCACCATGAAACTCAGATTTCAAAACTTTCCGCCATGAAAAATATACGGATCAAAGAGGAAGGCGACAAACACACCTGCAGAAAGATCTTCCGAACCCCCACCACAACCCGCAGTGGTGACCCGCGACAAATTGGGATTTGATTTTTTGAATGTCTCCGTCGAATAAATTACTACCGGAAGAGGTGAAGATTCGTGAGAATTTTAGGCGCTGAATTAAATTCTGCGTCGCCCTCACTCGCAGTGGAACCGGGGCGCTGACTTTCGGTCTCCGGTTCCCAAAATTGCACACACCCAGTGAGAACCGGCATTTTAAACTTTTCTAGTACTATTGTTTTTTTTAGTAATATCTTTTCCTAGTACGTTGGATTACATCATTAATATCTACAACAATTTATTTAAATTAGTTTATCTTACTATTTAATATTGTGAATCGATAAGAGAATATAACAAGAGTAATATAATAAAATATCTAAAATGATTAAAATGTAGTTTTGAATTTTAAGTGAGCCTACATAGTTTTTTAAAAATCGAATTTTTATCCAAAAAAATCCATTATTCTTACCCATAATAACGGAAATTTTTCAAACTTTTTATTTATTTTCTTATAGTATATCAATTTATAACAAGAAAGAATTAGTAGTTTTTGTAACTTCTATTAATTGATCATTTTTTTTTATCAAAATTAAAAAGTTTGAAAACTATGTTTGTCTATTTTGTTCACCAAGTTATTGGACCAAGAATGTATTTTTCCCAAATTTCTTTCTTTCCTAATTCATGTTCATGTTGTTGCAAATTATTGCCAAATTATAAGTGTTTGGTTTGCTTGCCTTGAAAAGAATAAATACACAACTAAATGAACCATACGAAATTGAATTGTTAACACCTATAGATTATAAGTGTTTGGTTTATTTGCCTTAAAAAGAAGAAATGCACAACTAAATGAGCCATAGAAAATTGAATTGTTGACGCTTATAGATTATAAGTGTTTGATATATTCGCCTTAAATAGAAGAAATGCACGACTAAATTAGCCATACAAAATTGAATTGTTGATAACTATAGATTATAAGTATTTGGTTTATTTATCTTAAAAAGAAGAAGTGCACAACTAAATAAACCATATGAAATTGAATTGTTGACACCTATATATTAACATCTTAATAACAAATCAATTTTGACTATTTAATCAAAGATAGATTTGTGAATGAATCTTACATTAAATCTCTATTTCACTTTATAAATACAACGACAGTAGACAACATTTTAGTTAAATATAGTATTTATAAATTAAAATAAAAATTAAAATAGAAATGAAAAAAAGAAGCTCGGGAGTGTATAGATTCCTTTTTAAAATACAGAAGAGAAAGAGAAATGAACTTTTTTTTTTTTAATAAATTTCTTTAAAGAGTAGTCTAGAGATGTTATTGTTAACAATTGTGGAAGTGTTGTAAAGTCGTAACTCGTAAGGAAAGAAAGTGGGGTCATACAACTCTTGTATGGTGATACGTGTCCATCTAGAGTCTAGACCCACCCATATATGACCATTGGGTGGGTCGTACAGGAAACTTACTAAAATTAATAATCCTAAGCTCACCACCTTCTTCTCCGGCGACTGCTGCGAGCTGACACCCTTCCGACACCTGACCAAATCCTCTCTGTCCTCCCCAGCTGCCAGCTGCTAACCCACTTCATCCCCACTGCTAATCCCACTATTAGAGAGTGATTATGCATCCCAAGATAGCAATTCAAGGTTTATTTTTTTCAAGAAAAGCTTCAAACTTTACTAACTTTACTGTGAGTATGATGCTTTTGCTCTCTCTCTCTCTCTATATATATATATATATATATATATAGCAGCAGCTTAGTAGTACTTAGTAGTATAGCAGCTCATGTTATTAACTCTTCACGTTTTTTACTACTTTTTAATCCCTTTTCTTTTAACATGTACAGTTGTTGAGTTGATGCTTCATTTGGCCCTGTGAGGACGATACTCTGGTTTGATTGATAAGGGCTCGTTCTGTTTGAGTTTATATTCAGCTTTGTTAAAGTAAAGATTTTTCAAGGGAAGAGATGATTCTGTCTGCACTCTTGACTTCGGTTGGAATCAATCTTGCACTTTGTTTTTTGTTTTTTGCACTCTATTCCATATTGAGAAAGCAGCCCGGCAATGCCAATGTATATGCACCGCGCTTGGTTGCTCAAGGAAAATCCCAACAACTGGGAGTAGGGGATTTCAACTTGGAGAGATTATTACCTTCTGCTGGTTGGGTGAGAATGGCATGGCAACCCTCTGAAGATGAGCTGTTAACGAATTCCGGTTTGGATGCTGTAGTTTTCATGCGCATTTTCATTTTCAGGTTCCCTTTAACGCGGCAGACAGTTTTACCTTTTGTGATTCCAGTATTTGAAAAACGGATATTAGTAATAGGAAAATCAGAAAAAAGTGTTTCCGCTATATATGAAATAGTTGCATGTTAACTGCAATAATTTTTGTTGCATTCTTAGGAGATCATTTTTTGTCTACATGTAGTGCATGGATAAAATGGTGTCAATTCTTTAGTGCTATTATTCAGTTACCTTCTTATTGTTAACCATCATCTTGCTTCCACCTCTGCTGTGCTTCATTCCCACCCACTTTCAAGTCTTTCTCTTTGCTTTTGTTGCATACCATGTTTTGGTAATGTTAAGTGACCTACTTTTGCAGTTTGAAGATATTCGCTTTCGCAGCTGTTGTTGGGATTTTCATTCTTCTTCCTGTCAATTATATGGGCAATCAGATAAGTCTTGACTTCACGGGCATGCAAAATAAAACTCTGGAATCATTTACTATTTCAAACGTGGATGATGGCTCTAATAGGTGATTACTGTCTTTGTTATGAATCTGGAATTTATTGTGTACTTCTGAACAATGTAGTTCAATTGATTTCTGTGGGTAACGAAAAGGCAAAATCATTTATGATTTCACATAGGAGCAGTTTTTGGCTTTCATGAATCTAATGCATTATAGTTTTTATATTGTTTTGCATGTAAACTATTAAAAGATAGTTTATATTTCCCTTCCTGATTAGGAGTCAACAAAGTTCAAACTTCAAGTGGTGGCAAAAGTAAAAGAAATAAAGGATCTCTGTTTCCTTGGATAAAACATTTTAACTTCAATTTCTTGTTCAGTTGTTCTTCATCAGTTCCTTCTTTTGATTCGAGAAAGTTGTAGTTGACAGAGCTACATTGTTGGCTGAAATTTAGTGACTTTTTAGCGGGCATGTGGCTGGATCTGAACTCTGACCATCTTTGTTGCCCTTTCTAAGGTTGTGGATTCACTTTAGTGCTGTGTATGTTTTCACAGTGTTTGTCTGCTGCCTTCTTTATCTTGTAAGTAAATCATGTGCTGTAATTCTTAGTTGATATTTTTTTGGTCCTCCGGATAGCAAGATTTTAGAAATTCTAGATGCTGAAACACTATGTAATTGCAGGAGTATTCATATATCTCATCCAAAAGATTGGCGTTTTTCTACTCATCGAAACCTCAGCCTCAACAGTTCACTGTTTTAGTTCGAAGTATCCCTGTAACCTCTGGGAGAAGTTTCAGTAATAATGTCGAGGGCTTTTTCACTGAAAATTATCCTTCTACGTATCTTTCACATTGTGTAGTACAACGAACAAGCAAACTCAAAAATCTTATTGTAAGCATAATCTTATGAGAGGTCAATACATTTATCAAATTTATTTACTTTCAGATGATTGGTTTATTAGTTGTTTCAAACCGGTGTTGCCAATTTGCCCTACTAATTTCTTATTCCTGTAACTTTACACTTGCAACTTACTGAAAAGAAATAATAGATGTAAATGATAATCTTCTGAAATTTTGTTCTAGACACTGAAGATGTCAATTTGATACTGAGATTGCTGCTAATCTCTGAGCTCTTTTTAATAATCCTTCAGAATGATGCGGATAAGTTGTACGGAAAGCTTGTCAGGTTGAGATCACGAAACCATGAACAAAGGTTCAAGCGTACTGGCTTTATGGGACTTAGTGGACGCAGAGTTGATCTTCTGGATCACTATGAAAAGAAGCTAGAAGGTATTGAAGATAATGTGCGAACAGAACAATCTTCACTTGTTGTAAAGGTAACTTGGTGGGCATTTCATTTTCAGTTCTTGTCAAAAGATGCATTTCGTCTGGCAGGTGTCTGTTTTTAGCAACATTTTTATCATCAAACTTCTTCATTGAGGATTGATACATTAGAAAGGCATTTATGTTCTGTTTCCGAATATGTCTCCATTTTTATATTCTAGTGGTTATCTTGGTGCAGCTATTTTCTCAATGTCTATTTTCCTCAACGAGGTTTCAGTGTTCGCCAAGAAAGCTTATAAGCAAGCATTTTTGAAATGGTTTCATGTGTAGTTACTGATAATATGCAATTTATGTTTGTTTTTTGTATTGACAGGAAGTTCGAGCTGCATTTGTGTCTTTTAAGACACGGCTTGGTGCGGCAATAGCTTTGCATATCAGACAAGGAGTTAAGCCCACAGAATGGATTACTGAGCGAGCTCCTCATCCCCAGGATGTTTATTGGCCTTTCTTTTCGGCATCTTTTACAAAGAGATGGATTTGCAGCATTTTTGTTATTGTTGCATGCATCATTCTCACTGTTTTATTCCTTATACCTGTTCTGATAGTGCAAAGTCTTACTCATTTGGACCAACTGGAGACCTATTTCCCATTTCTGAAAAGCATCCTAAGAATGTAAGTAATCACGGTTCACTTGTTTTGTCATAAGCTTGATATGCTAGTTTTTGTGTTTCCTGATAAAAGCATGTCCAAAACTTCAGCATGATATCCTCTGAAATCTGCTCGTCGACATGCATATGCTAGCCTTGAAGAAAATATCATTACAAGCTTTCGAATTTATCCAAAACCCTAATCCTGAAATATAAGGCTCTGGAAAACAAGAAACTTAAATTCTAAAATAAATTTGTTTCGCTTGTCGCTCAGGTTTAGTTTGTTTTCTAGATAAATATAGCTGAAAGAGCTTCATTGAAGTAGCATTGAGTTTGGTATTGAAAATATCATTAAGTTGGAATAGCAATGTCACACTGTTACTTTAAGGAAGAATGCTAATCCAGCCCTTGTTTGAATTAAGTAGATAGTTACTCCCTCTATTTTACTCTTCTATAACATTATGTGCTTGCATTTTGGATGGCATCCACCATCATTTTACTACAAAAACAAAACATGGATGATCTCTCTAAACTATACAATGAAAATTTGAACCCACTCTATAAACTGAGGTATTATAGATTTTGATCTATGATCTCAATTTTCTTACATGCAGCATAATCTCAAGAAAATATTATAATGTATTTAGAATTTACAATCTCAATATTCTTACATGCTGCATAATCTCAAATTTTCTTATATCTAGAACCTACTATTGGTTATTAATATAAGGTTTTATTTGCAATACAGAGCAGTTGTCAGTCGCGTAGTTACGGGATATCTTCCTAGTCTCATTCTGCAAATGTTTCTATATTTTGTGCCACCTATAATGATTATGCTATCCTCCATACAAGGGTACATCGCTCTGAGTGAGATTGAAAAAAGTGCGTGCATCAAAGTACTTTGGTTTACTATATGGAATATCTACTTTGCAAATGTATTATCAGGATCAGCGCTCTATCGTGTCGATGTTTTTCTTGAGCCTAAGAAAATTCCTGGCTTACTAGCAGTAGCAGTTCCCGGACAGGTATTTGCATATTATTGTTGACCTGTCCTACTGAAAGGATTATGTGGTTTGAGATATCCCTGTTTCTTAGTTCTGAAGCCAAGGTTTTTATCTGTTACTTCATATCACTGATTCAAACAGGGTTGCCGTTTTTGTCATATGAATTAATTTACTTGCATTTTGCTTTGATGATACAAGTACAGATTTGTGCACTGGTTTTGCCCTTAGAGGAGATAAACAAAGGAGACCTGGTAAAATGAACAAAAATTGTACAATTACTTGGAATACGTGTAAGATCCTGTTCAGAGAGCAACAAATATAATTCCAGAAAGACAATAAATTCATAAGGCACTTTGATTTTTGAACCATTGTAGAAAAGATATGAGGTAACGTTGTGCATGAATTTCTTTGATAATTGTGCTTTCCAGCATACTGAGCACTATCAATAGGGCAGAAGTATCTAATATGATGTTTGCACTGATTGCCTAGATGATTAGGACTGAAAATTGGCATCATGTAGTTAGGCTTCAAAATTTGCTTTTATAGATGAACAAGTAATGAGACAATTTGGAAGGAGGAAAAAGTTTGTGATTGGAATTAAAAAAAAATGTGTATTGCTAAATTTGGAAATTACTCAAAGAATAATATCATGTTGTTGCTTTGTATAGGCTACGTTTTTCATTACATATGTGGTGACCTCTGGATGGACCACTACTTCTTCAGAACTTTTTCGACCGATGAAACTGCTTTTTAGTTTCATGCGAAGGCGAATGTGTGGAAATTCTCATGATGATCTGAGAGTGCCATCACTTCCTTACCACAGGGAAATTCCTAGGATACTCTTATTTGGCCTCCTTGGTGTAACATACTTCTTCCTTGCACCACTAATTTTGCCTTTTCTCTTGGTTTTCTACTGTCTGGCATACATAATCTACCGTAACCAGGTTAGTCAGTTACTCTTTCCCATCTGGTTCTTATTTACTTATTATATTCAGTCCTCACTGTAAGCATTCATTTCTTGGATTCTGAATGAGGCGAAATGTGATCCATATAGCTGACCCCATGTAGTGGGATAAAGGCTTTGTTGTTGTTATTGTTGTTGTTGTATTTAATGTATTGGACTATTTTTTTTCATGCAATTTTTTTCCCTTTTCGAAATTCTTTGAGCAGCTATTAAACGTTTATGCACCTAAGTTTGAGACTGGTGGAAAGTTTTGGCCCATAGTACACGATTCAACAATATTCTCATTAGTTCTGATGCATATCGTCGCAATTGGAATATTTGGGCTGAAGAAGCTGCCGATAGCTTCCAGCTTAACAATTCCTCTCCCGATTCTCACTCTCATCTTCAACAACTATTGCCAGAGACGTTTCCTACCTACATTTAAGGATTATTCTGCTGAGGTAGAATTTTCGTTACTTGTCTACAACCGACTTGGGTGCCTTAACATTTATGGCAGTAAAGAGTGGTGGGAGCAAATTGACAAAACGAAAAATAGGCGATTTTATAAACTTGTGACCTCGTAATGCTTGTACATTATGTTGTATTTTGAGCTTCGCATGTTTATTAAAATCAAACGAGCATGCATCACTCAGTCTGCCAATGATGTTTGGTATTATTCATTTGTTCATCTGGGAAGTACCTTTTTGACTTGAGACATTCTAACACTATTCTATGTGGTACAGAGTTTGATAAAGAAAGACAAAGATGACCAAAATGATCCAGCAATCTCTACTTTCTATGAGGAACTTGAGAATGCATATCGGGATCCTTCTATGGCATCAGTTCGATATTCTCGGAACAATGAAAGAATAAACTCTCCCCTTCTACCATAAGAGTCCTGGATGAAAAGAAGGTTTTGTACTGAGTGCTGACTCTTGTGAAAATGTAAGTAATTGCAATATGCTTTGAATCTTTTTTTTTTACTTCCCAATAAATTTCAGCTTCTTTGAACTTGAATCCATTAGTTGTCTTCTTGTAATATGATCATCATGGTATGGCTCTTCCTCTTGGCTTATGGATATGGAGTGTAGTAGAAGTCATAGGCGGTATTATTTTTAAGTTGGGATCCTTTGCTGTGTACATTCTTAGCATTGGGTTGGTGACCAAGATTATGGCATTTGTTTTGGCTGCGATCATACTAAATCATGTCACCATTATATAGTATAGATTATTATAGCAAATCTGTCAATCATGTCATAATCATATAATTTCACTACGTAAGTTGGGAGTATGTAGTGAAGATAATGATGATTTGTTCTAAGACCTCCACTTGGAGGGCCAAGAATGGCTGTTCATTATCTTTCTCTCTTGAATTGATCAGGTCTCCACTTGGCACACAGTCAGGGAGAGGGAGAGAAAGGATGACGATGATGAAATAACAAACGCAAAAAGGTTGATTTTGTTGGCATTTGGGATTTTGTATTAGTTAATTATTATAATGCTTGTGTGGACAATTGATCAGTTTCTTGTACAAAATCTTGTGTATGGAATGCTATTATCACCTCACTTTGTTAATAATAATTAGTACCACAGAAAAAAACTGAGTCATCAACTGTAAAGATGCCTGTTGTTAACTAGTTTTCTAGCTGGTCAGGTCAGCCATGCATGATTATCGATCATCCTACCAAGTTTTTAATTGTTCTCCCTCTTGTGTTGGTCCATGCTGAAATTAATTAGGGGAAAAACTTTTGTAAAACGGTTTCATATATGAGATGCGTTTCATCGGTGAAAATGTGATTCTAATTTTCTTTCATTCTTATTGTACGTTGAAATTGTGATTAACTTCATTATCATATATGAAACCGTTTCACAGGAGTTTCTTTCATTAATTAATGTCACCTAAAATTGTGATTAACTCTCGTTTAATATATGAAACCGTTTCACAGGAGTTTCTCTCGTTAGTTAATTAATGTAACCTCCATTTTCATTGTTTATGACTTGAAAATGCTGATTCAGTGACCCCGAATCAATCACTTGTTTAACAATCTTCTTCTCCACCGAATGCACTAGGATCTACGAATGCACAAACCATTTAAGCCATAAACGTACAACTGAAATTCAATACAAGAAAATGGACCAAAAATGCTTTCAATTCAAGTGAATATGTCTACTCCTCATTGTCCTTTTCTCCCAGATGCTAATACTGGGCGTTCGTTCCTCCTCTTGTTTTTTCATCCATCTCTAACCATAAAGCATGGAAATGAATCCTCGCGTGTTGTGAATTAGTAGTGAATAGAATTGGTCGCCCATCGTTGTGTCTAATTTCCGCGTGAAGCCGAGAAGGGACGTCATTATCTGGAGCAGCTTCCGCGAAGGCCAACAAAGTTGAGGGAAGAAAGCTACGTAAACATATTATATTTCATGCATGTCACTAACGATGGCATGAAAAGAATGTAAATTGTGGGCAAACCAAAGGGTCTGGCAATCAAAGTCGGGAAAGAGCAGGACAAAGTGCATATATTTTAAAAACATGTTAGCGTCAACATGTGTACGCTCTTTCTTGTCTTTGCTTTGGAAGAATCGCTTCACTCAACACTCACTCACACACGTTCATAATTCCATCCATATTTCCACTCGAATTTTTACTAATTACCTTTAATACTGACGATCATGAAGCTTATTCGTTAGAGACGATATGCTTCCGCCATTTGTAATCATTTTTGCAGAAAAGATACATATCCTACTAGTTCTGCCCATTAGGCAGTTATTGCTTCATTCTCCAAAGTTGTTCTCATCATCAATCAAACAAGATTTCGAGTGTCTTTGAGCATAAAGTTGTGGCATTTGGCAATAAACTACGAGCATGCATGCACTGTAGTACAAGAATATTTATTTATGAAGAATCATAAGGTTATTTGGGAGGTCAATTTCGAACTTCAACAGCATTTCCCCTCCCATTTGTTAGAGTATACGAGCTCGGCTGCATCGGTTCCATTCCAATTAGTGTGAGACGCCAGCAAAGATCCCAAACAAGATAGTTTCAAGTGCAGCCACAACGAGATTTGTAATAGTGTAGGTTTGTTGTAATACATCAGTTTGATTAAAAAACAATTATAAAAATGCATGGCAGTGACTTGCACTACATATATGAGACATATATAGCATTTTATATTGAGATTTTTATTCTGTTTTCACTAGTTTTAAATAAGAAAGAAAAAAAAAAGAAAGACTAGTATCTGATATGCTTTTGGACTAACACATATATTAGACATAGAATGGCATCTGCAGTTGCAGAGTTAGAGAAACTGCCAGTTAAGCAATACTCAAGTAACAAAATTGCTCAAAAAGTTGTAAAATCTCAAGTGGGGTTGCAAGTGCAACAGCAGTATTTTATAGCTCCAATGTCCATTTGTACAAATTACGTACCAACACCACCAGTAAGAGCAAGCTTCAATTGTACACAGTGAAAACAATGTACACTTGAACTAATGTAAATGTTGTTTGTTTAATATAGTAAATGGGCTGTCTTAGCTCGTTGTTTTCGACTTCTAACTCCAATTTGTCTTTGGCCACTTACACTCAGAATATGAATATCAGTATGTCTTACAACGACAAGATTACAATAAGTCTTTTTCATCCAAGTGATGAATTCTATGCACTTATCAAAACCAGTTAGTTAAATTACTGATATACTAGGAATGATGCTGGGGTGGGTTGTGAATTGTGATATGCTCCAAGTAATTAAACTAATAATATAAGTAATTAAACTAATCCTCAAGAAAAGCCCCGGAGAATAGCCATAGCAGAGGAAACAAGAAACTTGATCTTTGGCTGGGTCAAAGCATTGATCTTTAAAAAACAAAAATAAAAAATAAAAAAAAAATCATGAAAATCCTTATAAAAAATACTTTAATATCTCTTCCCATCTCTCATCATGAAAAGAAAAACCTCCAAATGTTTCCATCTAATACGAATATTATACACAAACAGAAGTGTGCCAACAAGCAATAAAAGGCTCTTTCAGCTTTCAATTATGCGTTGACAGGATCTTACCATTGTTGTGTGCATATAAATATGCGTGCTTGCATCACAAACTCCATAGCTCCAAATTAACGAACATTACCTGCCATTCCACCTCACCTGAATAACAAAGAAAATAACTACTTAGAACAAAAAGAAAAAACACAAAGGAAAAAATGGCCAGGAAGAGAAAGGCCGATGATGGATTGGATGAAAAGAACTCATCTTGTGATGATGAGAGCAATGTTGCGTGGGATGAGATGGTGAAGGAAGCTGCAGCTGCAGCAGCACTTGGCGGAGCACGGCGGGCTAGGAAAAGATTTGTTGGGGTTCGACAAAGGCCGTCAGGGAGATGGGTTGCTGAGATCAAAGACACCATACAAAAGATAAGGGTGTGGTTAGGGACCTTTGACACTGCTGAGGAGGCAGCCAGGGCCTATGATGAGGCTGCTTGCTTGCTTAGGGGTGCCAATACCCGTACAAATTTCTGGCCTTCTTCTTCGTCATCTTCTTCTACTCCAGCCCTCCCTTCAAAGATCACTAATCTTCTTCTGAGTAGACTCAAGGCCAGGAATAACTCCCTCGCTGCTGCTTCTTCTAATCCTTCGGCAGTTTCAATGGATCATCTGCAAAAGCAAACAGATGAGTATCCCGATGAAGGTTCTGATTTCCCAGATGCACAATTCACTGATTTTCTCAATGATCTTGATGATTACACCCCTGAAAATGACATGGTCACCAGTTCTAGTAATGCAAGTGCTAATGGAACTACTGATTTTACGAGTGCAAGCTCTGCGTCATGCTTAACTCGGAGTGATCATTATGATGTTGGGGAGCCAAGTTTGGACCTTGATTGGGGAGACATGGTTTCTAATGATCAGTCCATGAGTGGATACGGTAGCGTTGAAGAGGAAACAGAGGAAGAAGTTGCAGAAGAAAACAATGTTAATCCAGGGATTGTGGACTTCCATTTCGTGGATGAGATAGGATCGTGTTATAATTATTCTCCTTTTGAAATTGCCGGAGAAATTGCACAGCCAACAACCGGGACGGAGGTTTATTATGGAGATGATCCAGGCATGCTGAGTGAGGCAATGAAGAGAATGAACTATGAGAGGAAGTTTTCAGCTTCTCTCTATGCATTGAATGGAATAACAGAATGCCTAAAACTGAAGCTGAAATCGGGGAATGTACTCCAACAAGAAAGGACTGAACAACTGACTAGACTTATGAATGCATGCGGAAAGAATCAAGAAGAGGAACAAGAACAGGAGATACTTCAAGAGGGCAATGTTGAACTAATCCAAAGCGATGAGGAAAAGCAACAACAGGAAGAAACTTCATCAGCCGATGCAGAAGCAGGAACAGGAGAATCTTCTTCAAATGGTGATGGTGAAACATCACTGTGGAGCTCTATTGATCTCCCGCCTATTTGCTATGTCAGTTAATTAACTGGTAATCAACGATATTTTGAACCCAAAAAAAAAAAAAATGGCAAATCAAATTCCGTGATATATGTTTCTACAATATTTGAATTTAGATAATTTGGTGAACTTAGTCGGTTCTTGAAATCAGCAGTAGTAGAATGTACGTTTTCTGGCTGAGAGTTAGTGGTCAGGAATCAGGAATCAGGATGGTGAAGTCTGTTGAATCCAAGACACGACTTCAATCGTCCGCAAAATACATCTTCATTGGCACAGTTTTACTCGAGACAGAGAGAAAGAGAGTTGTTTCTTTCTAGTTTATTAGTATTATACTTCTATAATGTACCTGACAAAAATTCCCTTTCTTAAACTCACATATTAAATGATGAATCTTTTCGCATGTAACTTTGGTATGAAAGTGCTATCGAATCCACTAAAAGATCATCCGGGCTAAATTATTTCCTTGTGATTCTTGTCTCTTTTATCATCAAGCATTCTGCACAATCAAGTTCATTTCATGTGGATGCTGTTTGACAAATGGAGAATTGATCAGTAAAATCTCTTAAGAATCCAAACAAGAATACCAGCGTTGCATTCTGAGAAAAGGATGTTTGGCAGTTGATTTAAAATAATATAACTTAATTGAGAATGAATTATAATTTATAAGTGTGTGCGGCTTCAAGATTCAGAGAAGCTCTCTAATTCTCTGAGTTTTTCCATTTTTAACTTTAGTTTTGTGGCGATTCTGAATAGATTTTAAACTTGTGTTCATTTCAATATTAGGCTCTCCCCCATTTAACCATCGGTTATTTTATTTGCCAATGATTGCTTACTAAGGGAAACGATTGAACTAAACTTTCAACAACAGTCGCCAAGAGGAAAATCATAGGTAAAAGAGAGAATAAAAAAAAAAAACAAGAGAGACGATGCTTTAATACTCAAGGCATATGCTTTGTTCGTGTTAGAAAGTAGAAAATTATAACTTTTCCTGTCCCGATGTTAGAGACAACATTGCTAACACGAACCCATATCAAATAAGAGGCAACGGCCGCATCCTCAGTCCTCACAAACAAGTCCAATGTAATTCTTAGAGTTACAAGCGAAACAGATATTACATAATCCAACAACATGAAGGCAATTTAGTAATGAAAAAGAAAAAGAAAAAACAAACCTTTTAAAAGCTAAGTAAATTAAATTCAACCCCCAATTAAAGGCTGATTGAATTTAAATCCAACAACCATCCATATTGATATGATCATTCCAAATCAACTAACCTAATCACAGAATCTAGCTATTGAATTTTATGCCTCGCTCATCATCATAAAAATCAAGGAAAGAAAACCAGGTCGTGCAAGAAGCCAAAACTCCTAAAGAGTCACAAAAAGATTGGCAGTGCACGACATCTTCCCTAAAAGAGATGGGAGAATCTGCTAACAAAAAGGAATAGATAACATTATGGAGAAAAATGCTCCAGTTTTCGTCTGCTATGTTTAGTATTTACATCATCAACTTCCTTTTACCGGTTTCTATATATCTTCAGGTGAGACCGTTCCACGTTCAGAGGACCCGAAGCTGGGCAAGGAAAGACGCACAAAAATCCAGAAAGAGTAACTGTGGACCCTGAACCCTCTGTAGGTCAAGCAGATACTTGTCCTCACGGGTCTTGTAAAGCTGCAATGTTTTAAACATTATCACACAGATATCAATCCAAACTGCAATTCAAGCAAACCAGAACCCAAAATCTGAAACCAAATATGATGGTGTCACTGCCTCAATGATTAGGCTCTCTCCACAAACAACAAACAAGCAGACCGCAAAATTGGAAGATAAATATCACTTTTCTCACTAAAATGAAACCGTTTTAAGCAAGGACACAAGAAAGAAAGAGCCGTCGGACCTTAAAAATTTATCAGTAAAGATGAAAGGTATTCAATGCAACTTGTGGCAAGGAAACCAAAAATGTCCAAGGCTTTAAACAATTAATGAAAAATTCCCACTACTTCCCTATTTTATTCTAAACCAGTTAAAAAGTTCCATTGCTGCTGCACATTAAATAAATATAGTTCACACTGAAACTAGATAATTTATTGTAAAACACATTAATGATTATCTGAGGCTTTATATTGAAAAAATCTGATAGAATAGAATTACCTGCAACTCAAATTTGACCACATCTGGTAACCTAGCTATGCCTTCATTTTCTATGATAGAGGAATCATCTCCATAGTAATGATTACTGAGCATAGAGTTGTTATTCGTGCCTTGATGCTGACCAGAAATTCCACTCCACCTGCATTTCATGTTGTAGTGGCCAATCTTTTTCCAACTAACTCGAAGTTGTTCAAGTGCTCTTAGAACTTCAGTCATAACCTCACGAGGATGAGCTCGAGACTTTTAAAAAAGTTTCAAAAATGAATTAGCAATTGTTGGAAATGACTTTGCAAATCGAACAAATTTTCTCAGTGACACAAAGGGAAAATTCTATTAAGTTTCTCATAAACATTACATAAACTGCTAAGAGATTTCCAAACCTCACAGCCATTTTATCATTATTCCCACCAACTTTAAAAATTTATTTAAGATGCTATTTCAATAGAGCACCTAATGAGGTAAACAAGAAAGAAACAACAAACCTGAAGTCCAAGAGCCCATTTCCTGTCAAAACTTAACTGTCTCAAACCAGGTTGTTGGTAATCCACAATTCCTGGTACTCGTTGGCCAACTGGTGAAGGAGCAGCTTCATTTGGCTGCATATTGCAAACACCAGTTTCCTAAAAATTAATTTAAAAAAAAAACATGAGTGTCCAATTAAATTAAGGGTGGTAACTAAGAAATGACTCAGAAGAAGTACAGCTGCAGAGTAAAATCTGATGTCATTGGTTGGTCATTTTGTCCCCCAGACATCCTTCATATATATATATATATACAACAACAACAACTAAACCTTTATCCCATTTACTAGGAGAGGATAACAACAGAAAAACTCGAAGAAAAACAAGCTCACCATGGACTCCTGAAATTCAGCTCCAAGGTAACCACTAAATATGCGAAAGCAGTTGTCTAGTAGCAAATAGTAAGTAACAGTTCCCTGAAATGTTCAAAAGGCATAAGAACTAAGAACTAAGGCAATCAGCAAATAAACAAAATAAATGAGGATCAAGAAAAAGAAGCAAGAAACAAGCTACCTCATTTTGGACCCTATTGCGAAGAGAATCAATAAGGTTGGTCCTGTCAAATCCCATCTTAACAACTTCCAGAAGAATCTCTTCATCAATCTGCGAAATAAAGTTACTCAAAAGTAATAAGTGATGAGGCCCCAGAGTTAATAATAGAGAAATTACTGAATCAAAAGTTCATCAACATTAATCATTCTAAAAGATTCAACAAAAACTTCCCTTGATCACAAACAAACAGTGTTTTAATAAATTCGCAATTGAAGAATTATACAAATACAATGCAATACAACAGTGGATTTTGTAAACACAGAACAAGAGTTTTTTTTTAAAAAAATTGCAAAGATCTTAAATATGTAAGTTTGATGGTACTCAAACAGAGTAGTTTAAACCCTATTTCACTGGACAACTAAGAATAAATACAAGAAGAACAAGAAAGGATCTTCCCTTTCACATATCTCAAGTGGACTTTATGTAGGAAAACAAGCACAATATGCAAAGATGTCCCTGAAAAAATTAAGTCAGCTAAACCACCCAAAGCTTTATGATCTCCTTTAACAAATATGTTACAGCTGTCAAAGTATTGACAACCAGATCTCTGTTTGGAATGAATGAGTAATATCGCCGACTCCTTGAGTTAACATCTTCATTATATATTTTCACTCGTTAAAAAGACTAAACTAAATGGATCACATGCAAAGAGTAACGTCACAATTACGATAAAAAGAAGATTGTACAGAGCCTGTAAGTCAAAAGAAAATATCATTTACAGTGGTCTCACTGCCATCTAACCTTTTTAGCTTGTTGTGCTGTATCAGGTGGAGGCACAGCCAAATAACGTGGCAGATGAGCTTGGAACCAGGGGTGCATACGAATCTCAGGAATAGTCATTCGTTTCATGGGGTCAACAATAAGCATCCTCGGGATCAAATCTCTTGCTCCAGCTGACAAATGGCTAGGAAGAGTGTATATCCCGCCCTGAAAGGTAATTTTTTACCAAATTGAAATACAATGATGGAATGAAATAAAATATTCAAACACTGCTAGTACTTTTATTAGTAAATACTACAAAAACAGATGAAACTATAACTGTAAATAATGGAAATAACAAACATGCTAGAAACTAAAAACATATTCAACCTACCTTTATTTTCTTAAAAAGGTTCGGAATATTTTCATCATCGAATGGCAGGGTGCCACAGAGAAGGGCATACAGAATAACACCACAACTCCATACATCTACCTCAGGCCCAGCATAGAGTTTCCCAGATATAACCTGGACATATTATAAACATATAAAACCACAAACTTGAAGGGCCATTTAATAGATAAATTTTGTTATGGGCCAATAAATGGCAAGATTGTTAGGGATACCTCCGGTGCAGCATAGTTTGGACTACCGCAACTGGTCTTCAGGAAATGACCATCACGCATGATATTGCTCAACCCAAAATCAGCAATTTTTACATTGCATTTGGAATCCAAAAGTAAATTCTCAGGTTTCAGATCCCGATGAACTACCATATTTCTATGACAATACTCGACACCAGAAATTATCTGCTTGAATGGAGTAAGCAGCTGTAAGCTTTGTAGCTCAACATAAAAAAATCTACTACAAACAGATGCATATGCAATCTCCACATTAGATTCACCAACAGCAAATTGTAAAGTGAAAGATCCTGATGAACTATCTTATAACAATGGCAGAACTCAAAACTCCAGACCCTAAATTATCAACTTCAAGAGAATATTGCCATAAACATTTTCAATAAAAAATGGTATCCAATAACTATAGAAGATAGAAAGCGATGACAACATCTGCTGAACATAATGCATGTAAGCTATTTTACCTGTTGGAAAAAGTTTCGAGCTTCATCCTCCTGCAATCTACCTTTTTCAACAATGTAATCAAAAAGTTCACCAGATTTCACATACTCCATCACCACATAAATGTCTGTTGGGGTCTCTATAACCTCATAAAGCCGAATTATGTGAGGATGCATAAACAATCTCAATATTTTGATTTCCCTTCTAACTGCAAAACCAACAATCAAGTGTATAATGTCAAATTCCACATAAAAAAATGCCAAAAAAACTCATCGTGATTTTACCTTTTTCTTCCATTTCCATATTCTTTATCTTGCGGCGATTGAGGATCTTGATAGCAACTTTATGACCCGTTAAAGCATGCTCCGCGACTTTCACTTTACCAAAAGAACCAATGCCTAGAGTTTTTCCAAGCTTATAGTTTCTTAAAGACGAATCAGCACTTCCACTCCCTTGAACAGTTGGTCCATCCATTTTCCTGTATGCATTTGAAAATGGAATAGAATTATTATCTTATTGCATGAATGAACACATGAAATACCAACTGCAAAACTTTCAGAAGAACAAAAACCAGAGAATAGATGTTATCTTAAACATCTCACCAAAAAAATAAAACATAAAATTGTCCTTTCAATTAAAGGAAAAATTTCTGTAAATTCCAAGAAATTCAAACTTAAATTGTAGAATTAAGTGGAATTAGAAAAATCGCTTCTTTAACGTTTACCACTCTCCCCAAACTCTACCTTTGCTTTTTTTTTTCCTTTGGATATCGTGGAGGGATTAAATTTCCAAAAAAAAAAAAACAGAACCTTGCGAAACAAAGCCTAAATCTTGGTGGTTTTCTTGAAATTGAAAACCCTACGCTCCGCAGATCCACACAATGTAAATGCGCAAGACACAAAATCATACTCCTAATTCGAAACAGTTTATCTTCATATACAACAAAATTGCACATACACATTAACATGCATGAATAAATAGAGAGAAACTTACAGCGATGAAATAGAAGAAACCAAAGGAAAATATTCCCAAAATCAAGAGCTGCAGAATTAAATTCAGGCAAGAATTAAGAGTGGCAAATGCAAAATGAATCACAATTCAGATTAAGTGTGTGTCTGTGTGCGATTAATTGCATACAAAATGAAGAGAATAATTTTGCAAGTGCAGAATAGGATTGAAATCGCAACTTTTCAACCTTAGTACGAGGGAGAGTAACGAATTGTTATGATGATGACAAACTTGCGGAACGCAAAAGCACAGACCAAAGGAGTTTTCACTTTTCAGTGTGTGTGGCGTTAAATAAATTATAAATCTCCCTCCTCCTCGCACAATTACAATCAAAATGGAAACATTTCTTTTCATTTATAGTAATTACTTGCAGAGGATTCTTTAATGATGATAAATTCTGAAATTAGTGACGCATCGGTGAGTTGTAAAATGCTAATAGATCAAATTGATGAAACGTCGACGTTTTGAGTGTTAAAACCTTATATAAATTGAGCTTAATTCAAGGTGTAATTAGGAAACGATGACTCACAAAATCGAAATTACTGCATGCCTGTGATTGGAAAATCACCATTAAATAATACGCTGTTCACAGAAGCAACGATGACTCAGAAAATCAAACTTTAATTCGTTTTCCATTTTTTTTTTAAATTTGTTTGTCGAATTTCCTTTTTAATTGTTTTGATCGAATCATTGGTTTGGACTGTTGCCAATTTTCCTTTAATGGGATGCGATCATATTTCCAGGCTCTGATTGGGCTTCTTTTTTTTTTAATTCAGAAAACTATCATCATAGACTAGA
The DNA here is from genome assembly GCA_016586305.1 of Ophiorrhiza pumila. NCBI lineage: Eukaryota > Viridiplantae > Streptophyta > Magnoliopsida > Gentianales > Rubiaceae > Ophiorrhiza > Ophiorrhiza pumila. The sequence continues at coordinate 2,604,406 of BLIW01000007.1, forward strand.
GCTAAAGCAAAGCATTATTCTAAAATTGAAATGTCTTGGTAGAGGTCAATAGATCTCCTGTATTTTTTTTATTTATAAATTTTATCTCAATATGTATATTTTCGATACTGTATAATCACATATATGTTAGACATATATTTATAAAGAGAAATGATAGGGGATTAAAATTTTGGAGTGACTGACGTGACAGTGATAAAAAGACAACACGTCAGTCACCCCAGAATTTCACTCCAGAATTTCACTCCAGAAGTCCAACTACGAGCTTTTTAACTGCAACAACTTAAATATACGCTATTGGAGCTGGAATTACCGCGGCTGCTGGCACCAGACTTGCCCTCCAATAGATCCTTGTTAAGGGATTTAGATTGTACTCATTCCAATTACCAGACTCAAAGAGCCCGGTATTGTTATTTATTGTCACTACCTCCCCGTGTCAGGATTGGGTAATTTGCGCGCCTGCTGCCTTCCTTGGATGTGGTAGCCGTTTCTCAGGCTCCCTCTCCGGAATCGAACCCTAATTCTCCGTTACCCGTCACCACCATGGTAGACCTCTATCCTACCATCGAAAGTTGATAGGGCAGAAATTTGAATGATGCGTCGCCGGCACGAGGGCCGTGCGATCCGTCGAGTTATCATGAATCATCGAAACAACGGGCAGAGCCCGCGTGCCACTATCATTGCTAATTTATAAATTGAAATAGAAATTACGTTAAATAATGGAATAGTAGAGAGTGAAATTTTGTTTATGATGAGAAAATTGAACTTTTGGAATGTTGCGGCACCAAAGCTACTTGCATATTCGGTCAAACAACGGACAGAGATACATTACAAGTAATTTAACAAAAACAAACTAAAGCAAGTTAAATTAACATCACAACTTTAGTTTTGAAACATTGGAAGAGTCATACAAAGAGTAAAGGAAGTAATTCCCATAATTTGATGACTACCCATGCGAGTAGAATGCAAAATGTACATCACTAGAAAAACATATCCATCTGTTTCGTATTTATCATGGACTGAAGTTCCACTCTACCGTGCTTCGTGAGAACTGATTTTAGGGAATTGAAATCCATCCGGAAACATGATGGGAGGCCAAGCAACGTAGGCAGCATCAAATAATCAATTTATATCTAATATTACCTACATGAAAATCCAAAATTTCCAAAGCTTGCCAATGCTCTCATCTTAAGTTCTTAACAAACTTTATTGAAACACTGTCTATACTTTCCTTCAACTTTTCAGTCACAGGTAATCAAAGCATGAGCGAGGCTTATTTATCTTCAAATTTTACAAACACCCTAATGAAATAAAAGTGAAAGCAATTAAAAAATATAAATCGATATCGTTCGTATCACTAAAATATTCCTTCCAATTCAAAAGCCAAATGGGAATTCAAAGGGTGATCCAATAACTTTTCATAGATAGATGTTAATATGTTATCGAAGACTGGGCCTTGGTATCATAGATATGAGCATAAGCTTTGGTGTGACGTTGAATTTGACTTGTTGGAAATGGAGACCGATATAAGAGTGGTAAGGTAAATCAAAATCTCTTACAAAACTAGACAAATTTTGATCATATGCAACCCTATACCAAAAATAGTCATTTTCAGTCAGGAATAACTTCAAACAGTTGATGGGCGTCTTGGGGACCTCCTATCAAGTACACAAACCATCCAAACATGATGCATATAAAAATTGCAGCCGTATTACATAGCAAAGAAAGATCGACGGAGGAAGTTACCGATGAACAAGAAGCAAGAGCCCAATTATACAAGCGGGTGAACGGAGATATCCATATAACCACTTGCGACCGATCAATCGACCAATTATGGTGGTTCAATCATAGCAGAATTTTAGGCGGGAAACGGTAGTCCTCATCGTTCCGTACTCTTTTGAAATTAGAAGTGAAGCCCAACGGGCCACCACCATGGATGTTGATTCATCAGGATAATGTTCGCGATCATAAAATACTTATTCTACACACACTTTGTCCCAATAGCAATTCACTAGCTTCCAATATATTCGTCTTATCATGGACCTTCATTGATTCGTAGCGTACTTAAAGATAAGCCATCAAACATGTCCCACTATTGTGTTCTGGGCCTTGTTTCCCACTTACGGCCCCAAATATTTTTCTTTAGGAACTTTTAACGCCATGCAATCTTACACCAGTGAAATACGTGTACATGTGTTAGTCAGACGTTGCATTATGTTTTAGTGATATATATTTTGTATCATTTTGTGTATTACTATAAAAAAAATGACATGTATTTAATCACTTTTTATGTTCATCGATTATTCGACAGAATTTTAGTTTTATCTTAAAAATATACATGTCACAGTTATATTTAGGGAGTGTTCAATATTCAGTCTAAACCGAAAACCAATTCGAAAATTCGAAAACCGAATTCGAATTCAGAAACTTGCATTCGATTTTTGAATTTCGAATCGGTTTTCGGTTTAAACCGAATTCGAATTTCGATTTTCGAATTAGGCTTCCAATTCGAAAACCAAATTCAATATATATATAATATAATTTTCATAAATATAAAATATATAATAATAATAATACAACTTAAACTTAATAGACATAATTAGGTCATTCTTTTATGTATTATTTGATTTAATTGAATGTTTGTAAATTTTGATATAATTTATGTAATTTAATGATTTAATTAGGATTTAAATGAAGTCGAATTCGGTTTATTCGAATAAAATCGAATTCGAACCAAAAACCGAATTTCGAATTCGATTCGAATTGTTCGAATTATATTCGAATTCGGTTCGGTTTTCGAATTCGAGTTCAGAAATGTCCAAACCGAATAACTCGAATAACCCGAAAACCGACTCGAAGAACACCCCTAGTTATATTATACAAAAGATCCATAGCCTTATATTTATAGGTAATGGATTTTCTGTATTATTTTTATGTATCAATTCATGTATCACTTTATAAGATTATGACACGTGTATTTAATACTTATCATTTAGAATTCACAACCAACTTAATAACGTTTTAATATTATTTAAAAGTACAACGTATCATATTAATAATGTGATACACTAAATAATATTGAAAATCCAAAACCATATTTGTATGCAATCTCCACATTTCTTTACTTATTAGATATACGATCCAATGGAAGTCAGCGTTCAGCAACCATAAAGAGAAAAAAAAGAGAGTAAAAACTTAATCATGTGCTTGATTTATTTTATACTTAATAATGGATTAAATCATTAAATAAGGATTGTTTTATCACGACTTGTAGGCTGCGAAGGATTTGTGGTCCGTAGGCTTTCCGATGGCTAAAGTGAAGGTGGAACACGGATGATCAATCATCAACGCAAGTACATTATTTTTGTATGGATTGCATAAAATAAATGCACTTTGCGTATCGTATCCCTTATATGAGATATGCCATCTCATCCTTGCACTGCCTAGAGCTTTCCTACTTGCTATAAATTTAGGTATAATCTTATGATTGAAAATAATTTATCATGTTACGTTCACATGTACAATGACTTCATATAACATTAAATAATTTTTTAAGATCATTTTGTTTAATAGATGCTTAATATTCAAGTTATAGTATTTTTCTTTTTTTTTTTATAATTTATCGATCACTATTTTAATTCACTCGTTCCATGTGCAAATAATTCATGAGCAACGCAATGTATGAGTTTTGGATGTTGAATTTATTATGTTGTTGAATCGGTTAAGTTTTGAGATTTTTGTTGATTTATATGAAGCTATTTTCAAGTTTCGTTGTCAACATTTCACTACATCGTATTTTTTTAATAAAATTACAAATCATGATACTATATTATACTATATATACATACAAGATAAATGAGTCCAATACTCTCTCGTTTCAGGGCTAAGTATTGTTTTAATTTTTAATATTAAAAAAATTACATTTTAATTTTAGAATGAAATTTGTTACATAAATAGTTTTTATCTCATTTTCGATTTATTTGATAAATAGAGTACTTAGTCATGTTTTGTACTTTTTTAAATTAGAAACAAAAATAATACTTTATCCGAGTTAATGAATTATTAGGGTCATTTACTCCAAACTTTGTAGACATGCTTTTAACTTTTCTAGTTTTGATCGTTTGTGGTTTCTATGGGATGTACTTTTGAGTATCGTTGTAAAAAAAATATAATCCTTGCTTTGTAATTACAATACTATAGTAAGTGTTGGGAAAAAAAATATGAAACATTAGTATAATTATATTAAAAGGAAAAATATCAAAGAATGTGACAACTTTATAAGAAGTGAAGCAAACGTTTATTATTTCGTGACGACTATTGGTTTTAATAAAATAATAAGCAAAAGTAATGACGCGGGAGTGAAGCGATCACCGATGATCCCATTTCTCATTTCCCACCATTTATTCAAGTGCCCGTCTTCAGGAAATTTAGGAGCAAATCGACCTCTGTTTTTTTTTTTTCCAATTATAATTACAAGAATTAATGGTAAAAAATTCTGTAAATTATGAAACTTTCACAAATTCCTCTCTAAATTTGTAATTATAGTATTTTGTATTTCCAAAGATAATATTACAAAAAAAATCTTGTTAAAACTTTTTTATATATAAGACATGATATGTGAATTATGTTTTATACGGTAACACGTTATTTTTTTATACGTTATAAATACTTTATATGCTAATAAGCTAATTTTGTATACTTTATACATTAATATTTAATATTTTATATACTAATTTTACGCTAAAGTACTCAAATCTTATATATAAAACGTTTTCACAAGAAAATGACCCATAATATTAACTTCTATATGCAATATAAGAAAGTAGAGAAAATTTAGAAAAGGGAAAGAATTAGGAGTGTTTTTTTTGCAATTAAGTTAAAAATTGGAACGTTAATAATTAAAAATGGAAAAGGGGAGCTTTAAGGACATCCTTGAGCTCCTCCTCTTCTTCCTCCTCCTATTCCTTCTCCTTCCTCTTTTCATTCTGTGTCTCTGTCTCTATATATATAAATATCATATCATTTCATTTCACGCAAATACAGACAGGCATTGTATGCGTGTGTATTAAATAATTGTCTATCTATATTTGTATATATAGATAGATATATAGGCGCCTGTTAAGACAGAGTTTAGGATCCGGATTCCGGCACCGACCCCATCATCGTCGGGGCCAATTTATTGCTCTCCCTCTCCGGGTCTGGCAATTGCTTTTGTTCTTTCTAGGAGAGGGAGGATCACGTGATTCACGTCCATCGCCTCTTTTCTCTTCTCATTTCTCTCCGGCTCCTTCAGGTCCCCACATTTCTTGATTAACATTTACATATGTTTATGCCCATTGTGTATCGTGTGAAGCCATCTTCTGCTCTGGAGCTGAGATATATTTATGCATTTTTTTTTTGGGCTAACAAAGAAAAAGAAAAAAAATCCCTTTGTTGTTTTGTTGATCTGACCTTCACCATTTTTCCTTGTTGTTTGTTGTAGATGTAATGGGGTATGCTGTTTGATACATAGCTGTTAGAACGTTTCTTGTTTTCTTTTGTTGTGGGCTGATTTGCATTTTTTTTTTTTTGGATTTTTATGTCTCCATCAAAGCCTGCCAGTTCCATCTCATAATTTGATTGATTTGCTTTAAGTTCTTTGATTACGACATTTTTGTTTATGGTAATATTATCCTGTTTGTATGCATGCATTATGCATAATGCATTGTCCTGCTCCAGTGCTCCTGCACAAACTCTCACATCTTAATTGCTTAACTTTTCCTTCCTTCTTTCTTTCTTTTTTTCTTTCGTCCTTTTTGGTTTTTGTCATCTTTATGACCTTTGGACGGGGACCCTTTAAAGTTCTTACTCCTCCTTCTCCCTCTCCACTTTGTCTGTCAATTTTTATTAATTTGGTTTTGATAGTGAGCCCAACACGGACATTATTCATTCCCCTTCTTCTTTCTCTCCTACCCTAGCCTAGCATTGTGTTAAAGTCTTCATCTTTATCAAGGAACAAAATAGTATGCAAAAAGTCAAGTGCATTTTACTCCAAACATTTTTAGTATATTGCATTTTTGTATCTCTTGTTCTGGGATTCTCTTTCCAGTTTCAGTTATAAAGTTTGTTTCTGCAATACCATAGATTTTTTTTTTTTTTTTTTTTTTGGCGCCATCTTCCAAGTTGGTTTTCATTTAACATTTATAATAAGTCTGCTTTTGGAAAGGAAGTTGCCCTTCAGTTTGTACTGTTGTTGCAAATTCTTGTGGAATGAATGGCTTGAATTTGTTCATCCCTGATATTGATACAGTGTAGTTTTTCCCTTTCTTGGCAGGGCTCTTGTATAAGTTGAAGTACATATTTTGACAAGTTATGGCTGGATCCTTGCTTGTTTAGTGATCCATTTGCCAGCCCTCTTCAGTCTTCAGTCAGAACTTCACAACTTTAAACCGAGAAGATTGCTTTTCGCTAAGGTAGGCCCTATATTACCCTGGAATTGTCAATTGACAAATCCATGCGTTGATAACTAAACTTATCCAGAAAGCGATCTCTCGCCAATGACAAGTTGACAACAATTGATTATCTAGTTTTCCTTGTCATATCACAATTCACAAACAGAGTTGTTTTTAGCTTGTACCATCAAGTTTAATGCTTAAAGGAGCTTTTTTTTCTTGTGCAGTGGCATAACATAACTCCCTTCTTGCTTGTCGTGATCAATATTTATTTAGAAAAATACTCACTGATCACTGCCCCAATTGTTATCATGCTTTAACTTTAAAAAACTAAAACTATACGGGATTTCTAGGAAAATATTTTTTATGAATGCATTCTGGTACAATGCGTTCTTTAAGCACTCTTCTACATCGTGTGTGAGTTGTGCTATTTTTTGGCAGTACTTGTTGGTGAGGTTGGCATCATTCATGTTATAACTTCATCATTCAATCAGCATAATGGGTGTTTGTTTATCAACTCCGTCCGACTCGATCAAAGCAAGGAGGAGGCCTCGTCGCCGTTTTAGAAAAAGCCAAGGAAAGCTTTCGACTTGTGTGGTGGATGGAACTCGAAAAAGAAACAGTGATGCTCGAGTAACAGATTTTGCTCTTAGCGAGTTTGTTCATACAACCACTACTTGCAGGAGATCAGAAGTTTCTAACGCAACATTCCATCTTACTCAGTTGCAGTGGCACCATAGCCAAATTGATGCTAATGGTATACTGCAATCTATACCATAAAAGTTTAATATTCTTTATTGGTGACAGCAAGAAGTATACACGGCAGTCAGTTGAAAAATGAAAATGAGAAAAGATCTTGTTAGTTTACCTGAAAGTCCATAAATAAATTCTACTTGGGTAATGGTTGAGACTCTTTGAGTACGTTGTAGGGTGACATCAATAGTGTTACCAGCGGTTTTGCCAACTTTATACAACTAATTCTGTGAATTTTTATTGCCTTATTATAGGCATCTCATGTGATTTTGCATGTATTGATGATTTTTTTTTTCTGTATCCTCTGGGATCAACTTGAAACTGACCAAGATGCAAAAATGCTTGCAGTTATTTGTCAAGAAGACGCATGGTTTGACACACTCAGCATTCTGGATTCCGACTCTGATGACGATTTTAGTAGTGTTCATGGAGGTAATGAAAATGAACCTCTTTTCCTTACTCTTTTGGTGATAATTGCTCCGTTTATGGATTACACACTGCTTCTCATAGCGTGAAAATAGGCATGTGTTAGTGTATCATCAGGCAACGGTTGTATCTACTACAATGCAGTGCATAGTATTTCATCGACATCTGAAGTGACTTCTGGTGTATTTCAGTAACTGAACCAAGTTTACTCGCATTGATGTTTGTATTTCTCTGCTGCAGATGTTCTACCAAGCATTGCTGCTGGACAATTGCTTCAGTATGAAACTTCATCATGCTTTATGGATAGCAAGTGTACATTCAAAGAATATCACGAAAGATATGTGAAAATAGATAATGGTAAAACAGAGAAGCTCTTAATCAAAGACGGGATCAAGGATCCAAACAAATTTGCACTCTTAAACGCCAAAGGGTACGAACTTCCACACTCAGCAACTACTGAAGAGATTGGAACAAAAAGGAAGAGAATGTTAGATCGTGCTTATGAAAGCTTTAGTGGTTTAAAAGAGGACAAGTATGATGCAGAAGAGAAAACCCAAGAGAACATGTTCAAGTCTGTTTTACCCAGACTCGTTCCTTCCGTGAGCTTCAATGACAAGATTATCTGTCGAACTAGCACAAGTCTACAGTCTCAAAGAAAGAAATCAGCCGTAATCAGGCTGTCTGTAAAGAGGGCATCTGTTGACGGAGAAGAAATGAATGAATTTTGTAAGTGCATTTCAATATTCTTGTTGTTCGCTGCAAAAGATTAATCTTGTGAATTTCAAACCTATAATCTTGCATGCTCTCCAATCTTAAAGTTAAGATCGATGTGGTGTACATTCTTCCTGTCTTATGCATGTGTAAGTAAAATGATGTGCTGCATCACTGCATGGGATGGTAAAAAATTATGATGATAACACATTAACGTAAATATTTTAATTTTATTTGATAGGTACATCACAAAAATATCTTTACCGCCCCAGGGCAGGACTGCAAATCCCATGTTGTAAAGAAGAGAAGGCGATTTCTGGAAGTTGGTCCAAGATAGAGGCCTCGAGATTCAATCTCCGCGGGGATACTTATTTTAAGTAGGGTGTTAAATCAAAATCCCATATGTTGATCTTCAGGAATCTTCATGTATCCAATATATTGAGAGAGTTTTGTTTGAAATTAATATTTGCAGAGACAAGAAGAAGTCCCCTGCTCCAAATTCTAGTCCTTATACTCCAATTGGTGTTGATTTATTTGTGTGTCCTAAAAAGATTAATCATATTGCCCAACACCTGGAGCTTCCTTCCATAAAATCATCTGGAAAAGCTCCTCCTCTCCTCATTGTTAACATTCAGGTATTTTTCTGCTCATGAAATGTCAATCTCTGATAAAAGTAGTAGTTCAATTCGTAATATCTCTGGATTTTCTTTGTTTTGTTTTTTGTTGCAGTTGCCTACATATGCTGCCCCAATGTTCCTTGGTGACAGCGATGGGGAGGGCTTGAGCCTTGTATTATATTTCAAACTTAATGATACTTATGAAAATGACATCTCTCCTCAGTTCCAGGAATTCATCAACGTACGTAACACCCTTTTCTTTCTATCATGCTTTGCAAGAAATGGCCGGGCTCTCTGAAGTCTGGTGTTTTGGTTTCGCTGATATCTTATTTATCCCAAATGATGCAGAAATTGGTTGATGATGAGACGGAAAAGGTTAAAGGTTTTACAAAAGAATCAAGCGTTCCATTCAGAGAAAGGTTGAAGATAATGGTTGGCGTGGTGAATCCAGAAGATATTGTGTCAAACTCAACTGAAAGGAAGCTATTACATGCTTACAATGAAAAGCCAGTCCTTTCTCGTCCTCAGCACAACTTTTATCAGGTCAAATAAACAACCAAATTTCTAACTGCCCAGCTGAGTTCCATTTGATTATCCTTAGAAAAACTTTTTTCATATACATATATGAATATATAAATGCAGGGAGCCAACTACTTCGAGATTGATCTTGACATTCACCGCTTCAGCTACATTGCAAGAAAAGGACTGGATGCTTTTAGAGAACGATTAAAAAATGGAATACTGGATTTGGGATTGACGATTCAGGTTCACATTAATAATAATAATCTTTTGCTTCTGCCCTCTTGTACACGAGATCAGATCTTCTGTCCAATATTTATACTATATTATTCTGTTTAACGTTCAAAACGACCCACTTTCACTAAAATTAGAATATGTATTTATTCTGGGTTCTGGTTCTGGTTCTGGTTCTGGTTCTGGTTTCATGATTAATGAAACATCTGTTTGAACATCTTACAGGCGCAGAAACAGGAAGAACTGCCAGAGAAGGTGCTTTGCTGTGTGAGACTGAATAAGATTGATTTCGTTAATCACGGTCAAATTCCCACAATAGTGAGGCTTGAGGATGATTAATTCCGTTGATGATTGACACGGTGTCTAGTTTATTTTTGTTTTTTAATTTATTTACTAATAGTGAACTAACACGCGAAGTTGGATTGGATTATGGATATGAGTGGGATTCTGGAAATCCATTGTTTACAAATTGTATCAATATATATATATATATATATCAAAGCAACTACCAACTCCTAATAAGTCAAATTGTCTTCATACTTTTTTGTGTTTTTTTTTTAATCCATAAATATACTTACTACATATGTAACATAATATATTATTATTATTATTTTCCTTGTCCAACTAATATTCATATACTTCCATTTTAATTTCGATGATAATTTTATCCGACTCCTTTCATGATTTTGACTATTATATTTCATTTGGGTTTGGGCTACGTTGTTCAATACACTTCTCCGACTTATCCACCAACCGCAACTTCTTAATCCCAATAAGTATTGCAATTGTATGCTTTTGTTTTGTTTTCCTATGTTACAACTCAGAAACCCTAAGTGATAAATTATGGAAGTTGTGGTAAAATTGTTCTAAACCAACCAAATGTCTTACTTAATTCCGCTTGCTTCGTTCAGATATTACATCATTATTATGTTTATTGGGTCCAAAAAAAAGTTAAAAAAAACTCCCATTGAATCGAGAAATGTGGTCTATTTTTTTTATTTTTTTTTTAACAAAAAAAACCATCCCACGTTTTGAATTCTAAACTTTGAGGTTGAGATGTTAACTCCCTAACCACTAAACTAACCCTAATGGTTAGAAATATGGTCTACTCCCTCTAGTCTCTTTTAAGTGTCCTAACTATCACATTTTTTGTTCTCAAATAAGTGTTAACTTTGTGGTTGAAATGCTAACTCCCTGACCACTAAACTAACCCTAGTGGTTAGAAATATGGTCTACTCTCTAATCTTTTTAAGTGTCCTAACTACCACATCTTTTTGTTCTCAACTAAGTGTTCATTTCCACGTTTCAATATAAAAAATGAAGAAAGTTTCAATTCTACCCTTAATTTATTTTTAAATATCTGATGGTATTAATTACTAATAAAAATGGTAGAAATTTGTGCAATCATCATTATTAGGGGCTAATCAATCAAATTTCTCATTTTCTTAATATGTGTGTTTTTCTCTATGAGGACACTTAAAAAGATAATAGAAAGAGTAGTTATTTTTCTTCCATTTTTTTATAGCCGACTTTTAAATTAAGCAAATTAAACCACATTTTATTGTCTAAAATTCTATCATCATTTTGTTTCTAATTTCAAATTCTCTTAATCTATTAAAATGTGAAATGTGTGTTAAACAAACAAATTTAATTGTATCAAATTTGAATAAATTCATTTCCAAATTTTTTTAAAATTTGAAATACTTCATCAAACAAATTTTTCCTTCTCTCTATAATGTCACTCCTTGTTACATCCTCTTCATATTTGAGACGATTAAAGAGGGATTAGGTGCATATACAACAAACATCTAAAGAAATATTAGGAAGATGTTTGAGTGCTAATTAAAAGATCATCCCCATGACAATTCCCATTCTCCCCATATACAAACCAAGGACAAAGGTCACAATTCCAATTCTTCAGCACTGTCATCTACTTTAGAGTGCCAACAACCCACAGGTCATCACTGAAGGGAAGAGATTTGAGTCAGGGTGCGAGAATGGTGAAAGAAGAGGAAGAGATACAAAAAAAAAAAAAAAAAATTAATTGCCCAACTTTTATATAGACCTTGAAATAATATGTCTGCACCTCACATGACCATTTCTCGGTTTGCTTAGACGGATCAAATAAGCGGTATGAAAATGAAAGTTAAATGAATTTTCTGCCAAAAAAAAATTTTAATGACCAAATTGTCACTTTGCTCTTCAATTTAATGCATAAATGAACATTACACAAACTGGATAACATTAAAATTAAAATAAAAGGAGAAAGATCTACATCAATTTTTTACATACATGGGAGTAAAACAAAGCAATAAAAAAGAAAGATTACAAACACAAGTTCTTTTTTCATTTTCTTTTTCTTGGAATGAAATGAGAAGGGATTGTGGAAGGTTGTAGTAAAGCAATTTTCATGTCAAGAAGTGGAAGGCTAGCCAAAGAAAATAAGAAGAAATCTTTACATCATCTTCTCAAAGGGTACAAAAGCACCAGCTTATCGCTCCTGTACAGTTGCATTTCACCGCACACATAAGGATGATGAGCTTCAATGTCGCAATCCGTCAGCCATCAGCCATGCATTTCTTCTGACTACTGTTACATATGTTGCATGGGATTGGTTCAATCACAGGCAGTGATTTTGTTTTGGTTTTAAATTTGACGAACCTTCATCCTGCCTCTTTTGATTCTTGGAAGCTTTTTGTTTCTTATATGTGCGAGTCTAGAAGATGCAAGTTTCAAAAAAATTAAAAAATAAAAAAGAAAAAGAAAAAAAGAACCGGACCCAGAAAAACCCTGAAAAGGTAGCAATGGTTTTAAGCCCCCCTCGTAGTCCTGAAGAATTTTCCATGCATTGGCAACTAGAGCATCTTCAGAGCATTTGAGTATTTGCAAAATTATGCATTTTTTCGTATCTTTTATGGCAAATCTGCAAATATGGAAATACATAACGTTGCTTCAGTGTGCTTGACTATGTATAAATAGATTACTTAGTTTTCCATTTAACTGAAATGAAAAAAGAGAGAGAGAGAGAGAGAGCAAGAATTACTCTCAAGATGTTTTATTAACCTCTAGAAAAACGGGATCTGCGAATAGAGGGATGAATTTGACTATCTTGCCTTGCATCGATTCTATGCGGCTGATATAGCAAAGGTCCTGATCTAACCCGCCCTGGTTGGCCATTATAGTCCTGAAAGAAACACAGCATGGGAAAGGCATATAAAAATTGCTATAATGCAGCAGGGAATCAATTATTCAATATCCTCATTCTGAAAAGCCTTAACAGTTACAGCATATAAGAATAAGAGAGGGGTGTGACTTACCATTGATAACTCCTGATTCTCATAGATATCAGAAGAATCAAAAGTATCCATTCGATGAGGCCTTAAATACTGCTTCTGCATGGAACGCTTAGCAATCTCATCAGAAACTCTCGCATCATTGAAACTCCTGGTTAACTGATCATCATTCTCTTGCCTTTCTGAGTCCCAGATGGCCTCTACTTGCAATACACTGGATGGATCAAATGGGATCAGCTTACGACCTCTCGAATTACTATATACCTTCCGTGATGCATCTTGTTTTCGTCTTTTTGCCCATGCAAAATTACTTGATGCTGGCATGTCAACGGGAACTGAGCGAATGCTGTCCCCTTGAGATTCTTCTGTCATTTGAGAAGCCTCTGACACTGTATCGGATGGCTTCAGTGACATCCGAGATACGGTTGCCCCCTTTCCCCTGTGAGTATGATTCCCACCACCACCGTTGTTTCTTCGACCAACTTGAACATTGCCCTCTAACCCCTTTATATGTACAAGAAAATAAGTTAATAGGGGCAAAATTCATTTATTTTCGGATATGATAATCTTGCCAACCCATTATGGATGTCCTTGATTATGTATATGATAATGTACCTCAGTTGGAATAACCTTATAGAAGTTGTTTGGTTCTTGAACACTTCTGCGGCTTCTTCTTGGGTTTCTTGTCGCCCCAGATGGTCTCACAGTGCTCCCAACCTTTTTCCTGAAAAAGCAATTATGTATCAGTTCACTCATTCAGAAAGAAAAAGAAACTTCCAAGGCTGGTAAATTACTGACTTCCTCTTAGGCATATGGACTAACCTATGACTCTGATTAAGCATTTTTGTTTTTTTTTTGAACTTTTTGTCCAATAATAAAAGCCAAGAAAAGTGATAAGACTTGGGAGTCGCTGAATGAAATAAAATGCAATTCAATTAAGCTAAACATGAAACGAAAGTTCATGTGAACAAAGAGAAAAAAGATACTTCACCTTTTTGCTTCTTCACGGAATTTCGCATCAATCTCTTTATTAGGTGGGTACTTTGGCATGCTTGAAGGATCACATGCATAAGGCTTTATAGCGAAATACTGAACAAATTACATTGGGAGCCTTAGCTGATCAGATGTTTCATAGGATAAAAACAAAATGCGATATGCAATGATTTAAAAACAATATACAGTTGAATGAATCTTAAAGTCCAATGAGTGATGCAACAAGATTCACTAGTTTGGGAGATTTAACAAGAAAACAAGCTGTAATTGCCATCATTGATGGCAAGACTGACCTCTGACTCAAGGGCGGCAGAAGCAGTTCCACGTTTGCGAGGGTCTATGGAAAGAAAAGTTTCTATAAGGTTTACAGCAGATTTGGGGAATTCTTTACATCTTTCACGAAGTGTACTTTCATAAGGATGCTGGGGTTTGAACATGGTTGCAAGAGGAAGTTTGGACTCTTTCCAGTACTCGTCGGGTGGAGAACCACAAAGTTTGAAGATTTTGTGCAATTGTTCAACCTGCAGTGGCGGATCCAAGTAAACACATCCTTTTAGAAATGAATAAACGCAAAGAAGGATAATAAGGCTGCTAAGTTCTGGGACATTTGTAATTGATGCTGTTCTCGTAAAATTGCACCATGGAATGCAATAAGAACTCTAATAAAAGTTTAAAGGTGCTTGCCTCAGTTCTTCCCTTAAGGAGAGGCCTCCCAATAAAAAGTTCTGCCAAGACACATCCCATGCTCCATAAATCCACTGTTAGCCCATAATTTGTGGATCCCAACAAAAGTTCAGGAGGTCTGTACCATAAAGTTACAACACGACTGGTCAATGGTTGCTTATTCTTTGCATCACTAATAAAATTTGCCAGGCCAAAGTCTCCTATCTTCAATATCCCTTCGTTGTTCACTAAGATATTGGATGCTTTAATATCTCGATGCATAATTCCTTGTGAATGGCAATGCTCTAATCCAGACAGAAGTTGACGCATATAGCATTTGATCTACTCCATAAAGAGAAACAGTACAGACAAAGAAGTTAATAGGAAGAACATGAGAATCGTTACTACTCTTTCCATCAACCAAAATTTAGAGATAGTATGAACCAACCTGCGATTCACTAAACTTGATGCCTGGACAAGATAATAGACCAGAGAGATCATGTTCCATGTACTCAAAAACAAGGTATATGCTCGTTGATAAGCGAGACGTAATTATGCCCTCCAGCTTCATTATATTTGGATGATCAAGTCTGCGGAGTACCATTATCTCTCGTGCCATAAATCTGACACTTTCTGGTTGGAAATTATCAAATCGAACCTTTTTTAGAGCAAACATCTTACCAGTCTCAACATTACGTGCACGATACACACTGCTATAAGTACCTTGTCCAATCTATTCATGCAGAGAACACAAAAGAAATCTTGGTTATGAATTTTAATGTTGAATCAAAGCATGCTACATAAATCCAGCAAGCATACAGCCTGTGGGTGCACTCAAAAGCAAGTAAACACCATGCTAATGTTAGAATAGGATCTATAATATTTATTAGAATTTGTAAAAAAATACTCATTGTTCAGCTGACAGTGTCAAGATAATTCGAGGGATTCTATAGTTGCATGAGAACCTTGTGAGGAAAATTGCAAAATTATGTGATTGCCTTCATTTTCAAAGGCACTTCTACTAGCTACTGTGCCCGCCTATCACAATGGTGATCTTCAAAATGCTATTTTAGCTGAGTAAGTCAGCTGAGTGGGATTGGCAGTACTGGAGAAGTTCCTAAGATCATCCATCACTGGCATAACCATGGATGTCAAAATGAGGGAGGGACTTAAAACTACTTAAAATTGAAATAACCAGAATATGAAATCTTACAGAATCCCTTCCAAACGAGACATATCTTCCAAAGTTCGATAATTGACAAAATAGGAAGAAAGAGAAACCCAACATTGTTTCTACTTTGCAAAATACTAAAATAAAAAAACATCAGGCATCAACATGCACATCATGTCCAAACATGGAACTGCATTGTTTACCAACCATCAAAGGAGAAAGAGTTTATGATCATAAGCAATGGGTGGTGGTCATATGATTAATTACCTTATCTAATCTCTCAAATGAATCCGACCTGAGAGGCAGCCATCCCTCAATTGCTTCGCCAGCCACGGCAGTGAGCCAAGCCGGCCAGCCTGCAGCTATATGCTCACCTTCTGTTAACCTTCCAAATTTAAAACTAAAGGCAGCCCTTTTGATAGAGGCACTGCCATTTTTTAATGACTTGGAATTGGCAGGATTGCTGTGATGCCTCTGCTTCACAGATTCATCCTCCTTCTCCTTCTCAGGTTCCTCTCTTATCTTTTCCAATGGTCCGAACTTATACGAGGAATCCAAAATAACGGAACTAGTGTCCCTGACAACAACTGAGGAACCGAAAGCAGGCGACTTCTTGGACCTTGCCTGTTTCGAGCTGATGCAACCCATGACCCCCCAAAACCCATCAAACGAATCGATCAGAAATGGGGAAGAAGCTAAAACCAAATTCGCAGATCGACCATTGGATGGGATATTGGGGGTCAAAAGATATCCCTTTTCCTTTTTTTGCCTTGTGTTTTGGATGAGGGGATCAATGACCCCTATGTGGACTCATTGGTTGTTTGTTAAAGAACAGAAAATTCCTCAAAAACAGAGCTTTTTTGTTGGGGGTAAAAAGGGATGGCAAAATTGAAACTGTGTTTGTGGAGAGAGTCAAAGATTTTTGTCAGTCATTTGTTTGGTGTTTTTTTTGTTTCTGTTTTGTGTGTGTTAGTCATTTGCATGTCGCGAGATAGGCGGACTAATAGAATTTCACTTTCGTGTCAAGCTTTCCTAATTCCCAGGAACAAGGAAGGATGAACAGAGAGTCATTCGTGGGTCCGAAATTCTAAACCATAATTCTTCTTCGATTTTCGTTCTAAAATTAGTAAAAATTAATAAATAGAGCTTGAAGCTTTTCGTTTTAGCATTTGGCAAAAAGATCACACGAACGATTGATTTGTTTGATTGAATGAATGAATGCCACTGTGTGTGTGTGTGTGCGTGTTTGAGCTGAAACTGAAAAGAAAGAGAAAGAGAAGGAGAGGCAATCACGAGAAAGAGGGAAAAAGGTAAAATGCAACCGTTTTCAGTGTTCAAAGTGTCAGTTGTAAGTTTCTGTTGTGGATTAGAGAGGGCTGGGCCCTGTTGAATATGTGTGGGCCTTTGGCAGGTATTGAATTTTGGGCCAACTGCCCAACTACTGAATTGGACATCTTATCTTTTTCGTAGTAATCAAGGATTAAATTATAAGCAATATATATATCCTGCTGATTTAACATATGCCATCATTCAGGACAACTGATCTTGTGGCACTAACCACTTTTTGTGTGACACTTTATAAAAATAAAACACGTATACAATCACTTATCCTTTTAAGTTCACTCGTCACTTAGTTACAATTTTAATTTACTTTTAAAAATTATACAACTAACTAAAAATAACACGTGTCATCTTTTCATGATATGGCACACAAAAGTTACACACGAGACCCAAAGCCCTGTGTAATTACTTACTTTAATAGTAATTTATAGGCCACTAATCGTTATCCTGAAAACAAACATCACTAATCATTACGATAGTAGTTTTAGTGCCGAGTTTTAAAATACATACTTTGATCAATTGTTAATATGAAAAGTTTTCTCCACAACAAACAACCAACTCTAATCCTCTGTTGACTCAACAAGTATTTGGCTATGGGATAATCCCATCAAACAAAAACTAAGGGTCATTGTCTAGTTTTAGAATAAACTTTAATGTCACTATTCTAAATTGCAAGGTATGGTACTTACATCCCACGAAATTTCAATGTAAAGTTCATACGACTTTGAACTTTCCTATCCCATTAGTTAGCAGTGGATTTTTCGACCAAGGTCGTACCATTGGACTTTAATGTTTCGAGATGCCATCGTTACTTTGACTGTAAATGAAATTAAGAAACATCTGCCCAAGAGGAGAAGAAAAGCACGAAAAGAAAGTTATGAATCAGAAGGGTTCATTACGCAGCATCTGTTTTCCGCATCCTTTTCCTTTGGCAATCAACAATTTTGCTCCCCATGATTTTGCAGTCTTGTCTATTCGTGTGCCCAGAATGATGCACTGACAAACAATGTTATATACAAACATATTATAAACACAACACTTATTTGGGAGAGTGAAGAATAACCATACATCATATTTTCCAAGAAACCAAAAAAGAGATTCACTATGTTAAAGGCGTAAAATCT
Source organism: Ophiorrhiza pumila (assembly GCA_016586305.1). Lineage (NCBI taxonomy): Eukaryota > Viridiplantae > Streptophyta > Magnoliopsida > Gentianales > Rubiaceae > Ophiorrhiza > Ophiorrhiza pumila. The sequence continues at coordinate 2,622,679 of BLIW01000007.1, forward strand.
CAGTTTCTGCTACTGTTTTAACTGTTACAAAATCTAAAATCCAAACCTATGCATGCCTTCACCATAGGCACCATATAGACTTTATGCTGCAATCTTTCCTTCTTTTAGTTGGAGCAAAACTGGCTTTTGATCTTTGTTTTCAAAGTCCCCATCTAAATGTACAGAAGGCTTTCTGCCCACCACCTTTTGTGGTTTTAACTGAGCAGTGACATTGACAGCGTTTTGGCTGCTGTTTCTTCCTGATGGAATATCATGATTGTGTTTGCCCTCGTATGTAGTTATAACAGCTTTAGGGTCTGTTGAAGCCCTTTCAACATGTTTGCGAACGTTGCATCCAGCAAAAGTACATCTGTAATAGCTCCTGTAGATGCACCGCCACCAAAAAGCAAATGTTGAGAACAAAATTGTCATCGCAGCCTTCCAAAAAGAATAAAGGATACAAGGAAAAGATAGGGAAACATTCTAGCAACAAGAACAATTTTCACATCTCTGAAGTGTATCATATGCATATCTTTTACTCACAGCAAAGAATAACCTCAGAGAGTCTCAAGGCATGACTTCAGTAGTTACATGTCCATTCTGCATTTACCTAGATCAAAACCATCCATACCTCTTTTTGACAGAATAGATATAAGAAACATATCTCTCTTTCCTGTTCTTCCTTCTAAAACTCCACAGAGGAGTGTCATTAAAGAGGATTGGGTTGAGAAGCAACAGCAAATATATATCTTGTGACCAATGAAGCAAATGATTCATAGAGAACAATTTTGTAGAAAGTTGAGAATGAGAAACTAATCAACACATATGTGCTCACTTGATCAAACTTTGGGAATTGATATAGTACAAAGATCTTGGAATATGCTTTCAATCACATTTTTGGACCATACAAAAAGGTTCACCTTAAATAGAAAGGCAATATCAACCAAGATTTCATGTAAAACTCAATAAATAAGTTGCAAGAAAGAAACAAACAAACAGATTGGTGGTGCCAAAGTCATTGCATTCATTTCCATCATTCTCACTCTACTGTGCTTCAAGAATAGTTCTCACTTTGCTCTGTTCTCTAACATATCAAAGATCTATAAGAGTACTAAAATTTTCAACATAACACTCAGAAGCTGAATATTCAATTGCCAAAAAGGGTTACTAAAAATGCTTTTTGGATTATGACATATGCAACACCAATTGTAATTTTATCGCAGGCAAAGAAATTCTGATCTCATTATATCACTGTATATTCAGTATCCAACATCTCAGCCTTCTAAGTGGAGAAACTTTGGAATGGAAGATAAACCGCAAAGACCTTTCACACAATCATATAAAATCTACTTTAATCAAGTAGGCAATGGAAACTCATAAACATTTCAAGGCAAGAACCTCACCTTGGATGAGGATTCCCCTTGACAACTTTCTGCCCATACTTCCGCCACTTGTATCCATCATCTAAAAGATCAACTTCACTCCTTGTCTGCACAACTATTTTTGGTTCTGTGACTGTTTTATGAGATGGAGCTGGCAAACATGCTCCAACCTCTAGGTTCCTGCACATACGACATAAGAACGTTAAAAACAAGTAAGCAAGTTTTGCAAGTAAGTTCTTCCCATTTGCCCTTAATAGATGATGGGTATTATTTACCGACACAACAAAGAGGCGGTACCTTCTCTTTGCATTTGGTTCATCATCATCATTATCCTCATCTATAACTGTTGCAGAGTCTTCCATGTCATCATTTTCAGCAGTGCCAGGACGTTGCTCAGACGACAACTGAGTGGATAACTTGTCTTTTAAAGTGACCAAGTGAGAAGTTGGAGCCTCATTTGACGTCTCCATTTGAATCTGGCCTTGTGAACTAATTTCAGCCTTTACACGAGAGCTCACAGTTCCATCCAGAGCAGAACCATCTTTTGATCGTGTATTTGGTGGAGGCAGTTGGTGGTTATGCTGTCCTTTATATGTGATCTCAGTTATGTGTCCATCAGTTCCACGCTCAACCTTCTTTTTGACGGGGCAATTGGGATGTGTGCACTTATAGTAGCTCCGAGGATGTTCTTTTGTTTTAACTAGTTTTTGGCCATATTTTCTCCAGTTGTAACCATCATTAACTGGCTTATCAACAGCCAAAGAAACAGGTTTGTTATCGAATTGAGATGCTTCTGATGATACCATCTTAAGATTCTGAGAGTCTGCAGGTAAAGTATGGACGTGCTGTTGTAAGGTTTCACTCGGCAGAGAGGATTGCTGAAGCTCTACAGCTTCTGTAGAAGAAGCAACCATGGAAAACTGAAAATCAGCTTGACTTTGAACAAAAGATTGCGATAGGGCAGCCTGAGCTGTAACATGTGCTAGAGCTTGCTGGTGAGACATTCCAAAGGGGCTCTGCAAGCGACAGGAAAGACTATATGTCAACCCAACACCATTACAGAAGTTCTAATATTTGTCAGATTAAATCTAGGCATTCTAAAACACCTAAACAAAGCTCTAAAGATCCACCGATACCATCAAGACTTCAAAGAAAGTACTGAATTTCATTTTCTTTCTTTCAAAGTACAAAATTAAATCTTCCAGGGTATAGTCATCTTCAATTAATAGGCAAAGAAACAAAGGTAAAAAAGTACAGTTCTCCAGACAGTAGGAATAACTACAAATTAACTGAAAGAAGATTCATCATCACCAAATTCGGAAAAATTGAATAACATCTTAAGGCATGTATAGCATACATCAGAAGATGAGTATAATGAAGACAACATCTGACCAATCCAATCGAATTACCTGAAGTGGGGAAAGAAAACCAGGCGAATTGAGAAACCCAGAAGGACTCAAACCTGAAGGAACAAAGAGCAAAGGCGACTGTGCCACCACCAATCCCATTGGCCTATTCTGCTTATAACCCAACCCCTTATCATTTCCGTCGCCAAAGTTGGCATCTTTGGGATTAGAATAATCAGCAGTGGCTAAAAAAGTGGGCTTTCCAATAGGGGAAGCCATGGCTCCAGCAAGCAGTTGAGAGAAAGAGCAGGAATTGGAATCAGGGGAGAAGATGTTAGACAAAAGGGTCATCGGACCAGGGCTGTAACCGGGTATAGTCCCACCGGTAAAAAGGGATTCAAAGGGAGCCCGCGGTGGAACTGTAATTGATGGCCGTCGGGATACAAGTTTTGCAGCAGCGCCCGCTGTCTCCATCTCTGCTTCACCCATTATTAGTTGTCGAATTTAATTCTTCTTCTCAACAACAGTTTGCCAAAAAAAAACAAAAAGAAATCGTTTGTATCCTTGACCTTGAGTTCATATATCAGTATTTATACAAAGGAAGGAATATGGCAGTGGTTGCGAAAAGATTTGGTATCCAAAATGTGAAAGCTTCAGTAAATGAGCATTTGAGCGGTGAGCAGTGAGTACAATACACACAGTCACACAGTGATGGATACAACTTACAAGAGTTGTGTACAAAAAGCTAAAAGGCAACTTGACTTCTCTCTTTACTCATTGCATTGACAAATTGTACTCCCCTATTAAACTGCTGGGTCCAGCTGCGTATCCTTTTTTTTTTTTTTTTTTTTAATCCAAAGATTTCTGCCACAGTCGCTCTCCCCTACCTTGTGTGTCTATCTCTCCTTCACAGGCTCAAAAATAAACTAACAACTTGCATGCTTGGTTTGTTTTTTATATTTAATGTATCAATTTTTATATCGTTATAAGTGTGATGATTGCACGTTTAGACAATACTAAAATTATATAAATTGTTAGTAAATTTTAAAAGATAAGTGTTAAATATACGTATTAAAATTTTATCAAGTGATACAAAATATTCATTGACTTTATATATCTTTTTTATTTTTTTCTTTTTCTTTTTAATGTGAAATTGACAATGCCAACTAAAAAGAAGTGAGATTTTTTTTTATCATATAATCTCTCACATCGGTCAATTTAGTGTCAGAATAAACTTGACAAATTAAGTAAGTAATAAGAATTGATTTCAAAAAGGGTCTTGACCCTCTCTTGATAGCCAAATTTGACAACCCAAATTAGTTAAAAGAAGTGAGAGATCTTGACCCAAATTTAGTGTCAGAATAAACTCCTATTTTAGTGATTTATTTCACAATTACAAAACGAGGTGTTTGTTTTGTTCAACTTTTTCATCAAAATTTTTAAAACACAAAACAATGTTACAGTAATTATTTTTGCTACAGTAATTTTTATAAATAAAATATTGAATTTGAATTTGAATTTTAAATTTTAATAATAAACAATTCTTTCTAACACATTTCCCACCAAAATAAACTAATAAAATACTAATTCAAATTTAAATTTCAAACTTTTATTAATAAAAAAATCTTCAATACAAATTCCAACAAAATAAAATCATTAATTCCAAACACTCTCAAAATATTCTTTTCTCATAACAAATCCCAATAAAAAAAAATTTCATGATATAATTCAAAAATAAGTTACCATGGACCCAAAGAGGGCCTCCAGTAGTCTACTTGTCTTGAAAAAATAAAGAAGAAAACAAGACCATTAGCGGTTTAGTCCACAGTACTAACCCCAAAGGCAACTGGGCAAGGCACGTGATATTTTGAGAAATGCTACAACTTGCCGTAGCGGGTATAGACGAATCGAATTCTCAATCTTGTTTTTTTTTTTTTTTAAAGAACCAAAAAAAAAAAAAAAGAAATTGTTGCTTCTCCGTTGGTTTACAGTTATTTCTCCATGATGAAATGTTAGTGTGTGTGTGTGTGTGTTTATGGTGATGTTGGAAAGAAAATGAGATATGAAGAAATGTGGGGAAAAAGTTTTTGGTAACGTAGTAGTAGGGTCCAACAAATACAATTAATTTCAGTTGTCCATTTTGGACAGGAAAACGGGTGGAGAAGTATTGACAAGACAACGTTAGCACTAATCTTGTAACCGTACGCTCTTCTCCATTACAGTACTCTTTTACTATTGTTGTGGATCCCAACGTCACAGCCGCCCCTCGGCCATCTCTCGTTATTAAACTACACACCATTGTTGTTCTCTTTTTTATTTAGCTTTCAAACTTTTGACAGACTGACTAACAGTATCAACAATCACACCATTGCCATGGTTGGATCTCAAACTATCAACCAATTTAATAAGTACACTTTGCAGTCTGAAATGAAAAAAAGTGAAGTTGTTAGTTTTCTCGTTTTACATCATTTTGTTATCAAAATTGCTATATCTTGCATGATTGTGCCATATCATCAAATCATTTAATCTAATTTATTTTTATTGATGATGTAACTAAATCATACAGTGAAAATTTTGATACAGAAAATCCAGGCACTGGTAATATTGTTTAATCCAAAATGCACAAAGAGCTAATGATTAATGACAATACCCTATGACCTTCTCAAACAATTACCCAAATTTGGCAATGCTGCTGCTGCTGCTGCTGCTGCTGCACAATTCCAATTCAGCAGGATGTCAACTCAAGAATCCGGATTTACATTCCAGAGGCTCTTCTTGTACAGGGTCAGGGTGTGTCCAAAAACAACATTCCAGGCTGGCCTCCCGGAACAAAATCTACTACTCATTTACTGCTCGGTCAAAACGCACTCAATTCTTTTAAGAAGGATGCGACACAAGTCACACAATGGCACTGAATTCCAATTCGGCATCATGCTTACACTTTTCAAGTAGCAAGTCCTTGCGAATGCCGGTCCTAAGAAGGTCTTTAGCACATAGAAAATTTAACAAAAATGATCCAGCAAAAAGAGATTTTAACTGCCATTACCAGATGACAGATATCAACTGGATCATTCATGCATCCATACCCTCACCCAACTTGGACCACAACACTGCCCTACTACGAGTACAACTTCTTCCTTGCTTTTGTGGTATTTGTCATGCCATCAATATACAGCTGCCTAAGAGCGTGATGGTTCAATATGCATATGCTGCGGATTTATATGCCTGGATTTGATCGATAGCTTTGACATCGATATAAAAACAAAACATTTTTATCAATGAAAACCCATGACAAACCACCAAGTTGGAGACAACAGGTAAGACTGCATACTCCTCCGTAAACCTCAATGGTTGCCCCCTTTTTAAGAGTCAGCAGCAATTCCAACAGTCAGTCTACTGACTCTCTACATACTAAGGAAACCGTTTGTTTGTTTCAGCTTAAGCTAGCTAGCAGGACTACAGTAATCTGCTTCAACCACAATTTAAAATAACCAGCAATACAATATGAGAGCCAATGGATATGTAGCTGCATGGCAATACATGACCGGGAGGAAAGAGGGACACAATAAAGCCAACTTAATTTTCATTAGCCGCCTATACAATGCACACAAGTACAACTATCCAATCTCACAACTCTGTCTGCCATCCCCCACCCAATATGATGTAACTCCCCATAAATCTGTAATGCAGATAATATAATTCCCCTTGAGTTGGCCAAGTGTATAATTTGTGTATTTGGAGGAAAATTAACAACTATCACGTGAGCATAGTTCTGGCTGTGAATCACCTTATGATTTACTCTCTAGTAAAGAAGATTTCGGACTCATACTTTGGTCTCCAGAAAGTATGTCGAGGAGACTGCAAGGCCTTCCACATCATAAGTACGGACCAGTCTTTGCCTTTTGCCAGGTGACTCGAGCCAACAAAACTCCAAATGGAACGACTTTGATTCTTGAACACACTTAGCCAGATCACATGGGCATCCCATGTAAATGCCCCCAGGAAGAAAAGTTAGCTGGAAACCTCCATCAAAGGTCACCAAATTCTTTGAGACATTGCCAGTCCAATGTACATTAGTAGTAACATCTCTTTCATTTAATATGGAAGTAATATCCTGCAAGCAACAAGGAAAATTTTAGGAAACTAAGATGCCAGAGGGGAAAAAGAAAAGTTAAATCAGGAATATGCCAAATATTTTAATGCAGAAAGGACCACAAAACTCCCAAACCAAACTCACAAAAATGTAATAGTATGCATGGTTTTTGGCATGATAAATTCATCTGGATACAATATGAAAAAATAATACCCGTAGAGGTATTGATTATCAAAATAGGTGGAGAAAGCAGATATATTGGTACATCTCTTTTTCTTTTGATGAAAAGATCCTTTTAAAGGGTGAAATATACAAGAGATGAATAGGCTTCAAAGACTGTGACAAACCTGAATTAGCTGACCATCCTTACAGATTTCAAGTTCAGAAACAGTATCAGCTTCAGCTAGTGTTGCTCCATAGACACCACTGCGCTTCGTAATAGAATGTCCTTTCCATGTACCCAGATGAGGTGTAATCCTGTCTATGTCATCCTTAAACCAAACATGTGATCCAATATAAGGAGAGTTACTTCTCAGAGTCAAAGCTAACGATTGAAGTTCGCAACATATATTATTTAATCTTTTTTGTATGGGTTGAATGTACCTGACAGTCGTCAAAAGAAGGGGAAGCAAGCACGGTGCTACCACTTTCTTCAAGGAACACAAGAAGCATTTCCAGAACGCCTTTTGGATCCATGATGTGGAAAGCTCTTACTCGCGTGTCTTTTTCTAGTGAATAAAGACAATTCTCACATACAATAGAAGGCTGGCGAGATGGAAGCTTTAGATTTCTGTAAAAGAGAAAGCCAGGCCAAAAACAGTAAAGCGGTTTTCGGCTAAACTCAAAACCATGAAAGATAAGCACATTGATTAAAATCTATCAGCAAAAATATTACCCTGCGTTCAGTAAGGTCGACGATCTGATTACTGAATCACGATTACATTGGCATTACACACAAAAGATTTGATTAGCTAGATTCAGACAATAGGTTCCGCTTTCCCATTCCTTTATCACAACTTATATACATGGAAACGTTTTTCTTCGGGCAACAAATACAAGCTATGGACACTTATAAATGTGTAAATTACTATCATTGTCAAAATCAGGAGGTTGCCTGCATTTTGTGTGGGATGCCAAAGAAGAGACGCGTATATCTATTTTACATAAAAAGAAAAAAAATCAGGAAATAGAAACTTAATAGGAAAAGAATCACTCAAATGAGCACGGCTAACTCTCATTTCTGGAAGTTACTCAAAAATGCATCATACATGGGCAGCAGCATTAGAGGTTGCAATGCTCGGAAGTATCCAATTCATGCATGGAAGTAGCTTTTAAGTTTACGAAGCACTACACAGAAGAAAAGACTGAGGTAAGCAAAACGAAAAGGGATGAAAGCACTCACTTGGGCGATTCTTCTCCAGTATCATCCTCACCTAGCACCCCCTGTCTCAACACAGTCTCTAACATGCCAGCTGTCTGGTACCTCAATGCAAATGCCCTCTCTTTATGGAAAAAACCAATCTGCAAACTAATTTCAGTTGAACCTCAATTCAAGAAGATATCCAAGAATGGACACCACAGCTCCATCAAGAAAAATTAAAGAATGAGCAAAAAGTCTACCAGTACTCGAGGAGGCTCACCTGTTGATATTTATCCACAGTAAAAATGTTGGTCTCTTTAATCTTGTACTCGGACCATTCTGGTTCATAATCAGCTCCAGAAAACAAAGTCGTTGATTGAGGTTGTTTGATGTATAACCTAAAGATTTGCAGCCCACTAAGTTATCTGGCTTAAGGGATACAGTTCTGTTATTAACTTTTGTTTGTGCAATTGTGCTAGTGCTCCAACTTCTACAAACTAAACATGTGAGCCAATATGAAGACAGTAAACAGTATACATTAAGAATTATTTTTTAAGGCAGGAAAAAAGTGCATTCATCATTTTCCAACACCGCCACAGCTCAAACCATAAATTTTAGAGAGTAAAGTTAGGATCTTTATGCATGTAAATTGTGAACTTAATTACTCCATGTGAATAGGTAGGCTAATATCCAGAGTATATATGTCTCCAAGAAGATCATACCAGAGAAAGCATGAAATTTTACTACAATTTGCTAAAACATTTACATCGTCTAATGCCAAGTCAACAGAACATAACAACACATTATCCGGTCCAGGGGTTAATTCACCAAGTAGTACCAAGAAGCCGGTTGATTTACAGGGCCATTATTAAACTATAAAAAACAAAGCTTACGTTTGAATCAAACTCATGAGTTCGTCTTCACCGTAAGAGCTGGCAGCAAGCTTCGTGCTGATTTTATGCATCAAATTTCCCCTACCATCAAATTGCTGCAAAAGAAACACTAATTAAGAAAAGGGAGCCATTTCTACTAGTAGTATTCTGTTCTTTTCACATAAACACGCACCAAGAGAGGAAGGGAAAAATGTACTGCTCATACATGGAAAGTGCCGGTCCAGTTTCCCAGGTTGAGTTGAATGAATCGTTGAACGGTATCGACGCTGATATGTTCTTGTTTGGGCTGTCGAACGTCTTCGAATTTGGCTGCTGGAGATGGGGATGATTGCTTCGTTGCCTGTGTAATGGACGTCCGAATTGAGGTAACGGGTTGAGGAAAAGGATTTAGAGTCGATGGATACGGAGGGAGTTTTGGGGGTTGAAATGGGGTGGAGGATGCTACCAAGATAGGATAGCGGGCAGTTGCCATTGAGACAACTGTTCTACCACGGTTTGATTCTGTGCTTCACCGCTCTCTCAAATTCCCAATTATCTAATGAGTTCTTTTTACATTTAAAAAAATTTGGGAAAATTGTCAAATAGTCAGTAACATTGTTAAAAATAAATTATTTTGTCATCCACATAAAAAAAAATAATAGTGCATCTCCAATGCTAATCTTTGATCCACATAAAAAAAATAATAGTGCATCTGCAATGCTAATCTTTGACACTTTATATGCTTGTTCTCTTTCACAAGATGAAATTTTATATGCTATGTGATGCAAGGCATGCTACTTTTAGTTTTGTTGTATTATTTTGAGCTTTTGCATATTATTTCCGGTATATGTTGTGTTTTCATTGTTTGTGCAAGTTTTAAATTTTTTGCAACATTTTAAAATTTTTGTGAATAACTGATGTTAAGAACACAAGTTTTGTGTAGTTGACATTTCTGTGGAAAAACGTGTCTATCCATGGAAAGTTTGAGTGTTGAGTTGCTGGGAGATAGTAGTACTTGTATGTGCGCTGTGCAATAATATGATTGCGCTGAAGAAATGGTGGTGAAGTGCACGAGTGTGTGCATGAGCTCGCCGCACATTTGCTGCGGGAGGAGTAGTTCATCGATAGAACTATAGAAGGCAAATAGATTTATTTTTTAAACAAAATCTTTGATGATTTGTTCATACTCCACTGCTAATAGAGGGAAATGACCATATTATAAGAAGAATAAATCAATTTTTCAATTTTACCCTTTTATTAAGTCATCCGTGATAATGAACATTATTTCTATTCAAAAAACTAACTTTGAGTGATGGACTAATTTGGTGCAATTTTTTAAATATCGGTGACTAAAATGTATTATTTTTTTGATAGGGATGACAAATAAATTTTTATTTAACCATCCGGTTCAAATATTAAAATCCGGAGAAAAACGACGCCAAGTCAAGTCGTTTACTGGTGCATATACCAGCGTTTTATGTTTTTGCGATTTTACAAACCGCTTGCATCCTCAAATGAATCAAAACATGCAGAATTACAGTTAATGTATGCAATGTCCTGTATTAAATTGACAGGCATGGCCGCCAAGCCATCTGATTACCTTTGTATTTCTCATTTCCAGTGGAAGAGAGCGTTGTTTGTCTCAACGCCATCCAGTCCAATCTGCCTTGCAGAATTGGCTTTGCTTCATTCAAGCAAATTAATTGAGGTTCAATTTTTCATACGTTAAACAATGCCAACTGGGAGAAGAGATATTAATATAATGGTTAAGGCGACAAGAAAATAAACATATTAATATAAACCAAAATGGATCTTAGTCCAATAATTAACATGAAATTGTCTGTAACTGTAACATCCCAGTTAACGCACGTAAATCTAAAATCCATGTGACCAAATCAAGGCTTCAATTGTAACGACTGTTGTTACAAGAAGAACAACCTGCATGATGATGCTTGTTTTAGGTGGTGCAGCACCACTTTTGGCCGCCGGAGAAGGTGCAGGAACGGGTAAGGATACGTTGATAGCCAGCTTCAAACCATTGTAGCAATAACCGCCGCCACTGAGAAAGTAGTAAGGTCTTGTCTCTGTGAGTTCCATTACATCTCTCCCACCTTTTGTAATATTCTTTAAGAATTCACGATCAATGCAGTTCTCGTAGTTTGTCTGGTTCACCTCCAGTACATTGTACTTGTGCTTGTCAAATTTGAAATCTGAATTAAACAATCGCCATGACTAACTTAATTACTTCCCCCCGCACATCACAATTCACATCCTTCCTTAATTTTGATTATTTTTTCTGGGATTTGAGATATTAATTCATTTGATTCAACGTAACATCCTAGGTTGTCGTAACGTATAGTACGTATTAGTCAGCACAATTAATTCTCAAGTCTTTAGTAAAAATCCAAATTCTACAAAATCAAAATGTTAAGGCGGCAGCAGCGAGGAAGATAGAGAGAGAAAGAGATCGATTTTACTTACAGAGCCAATCTCCGACGTAAAACTGCTGATGAGTAGCCCAATCAGTATAGTTAACTTTAAAATCCTGCGTCCAGCCAAGCCCACCTCCGACATCGATACGTCTGCTACTGACACTGCAAATTAGCATCGCCACCACCAACAAACACAATGCAACCCTTTTCTTCACCAACATCATAGCGCGCGCGAATAGTTAATCGACTTGTGAGAAAAGCGTAAAAGTTTATTTAAAGTTTTCAAAAGCGGATAGAGCTCTTGTATTGAATTTGCAGAGTCTTTAGTTGTTAGTGAAGCATTTCTATGATTGTATTTATGGTGGAGATGAACAACCTCGTAAAATCAGCACAAGTTTTTAGCGAGAAACAAATGGCAACTGACGATACTTAACAAACCAGAGCAAATCCGCAGTGGACTCATGCTTCACGATTTTGTTGTACGATTCGTTACTTTTGGCCTTAAATCACCAAACACGTGTACAAAAATAGTATCGAGGATGGTACAAAATCGCAAGTGCAGCGGCAACATTGGCGTGACCACCACCATGCAGATTTGATAGTTTGATTTGGACTCTTAGACACAAGTCACAACACAGCCAGAAATAGAAGAGGTGTTAAGGGGCTGCTTTGGTTGGAGGGTTTGAGTTTGGTTTGGTGGGAATGATACCATTTTCACATGCTTTGTTCACATCCATGGGTTTGACAAAAGTGCACCCATATTTAATTCTAATTTGGTGGGTTTAACAAAATATTCATTATCATTTTACGATACTATCAAACCAATTATCATTACCATTTCTATGAATGAACCAAGCAGCTCCTAATTTTTGTTCTTGACAGCAGAACTTGCAGAAGAAATATATAAATCAAAGCCAAAAACAAAAAAAAAAAAATGCACCAAAATGACAAATGTTTGGTCAAACTAGAAAATGTCATTTTAATTCTATATATATGGAGGTAAAAGGTTGAAGCTTATTGGTAAAGTTTCATTAAATGTGCAAAATTAAGATGGAGATTGGCATCTTAAAGTTTGCAAAGATTGTGCAAAAAAATTACCCCCTCTGATTGTATTTTAAGTTGTGTGTTTTTAAATAAATAAATATAGTTTATAACACTTATCAATACAAAAAGAATTAAAAGGTTCAATTTTATATTTCAACTATAATGGTATTATCTCTAACATTAATTGTTGTTATTCCTTTTCCAATTAAAAAATAGGATTAAATAAGACAATATATTTGTTTCCTTAATTAGTGTATATGGAATCAAAACTTTATTTAAAAATTATTAGAGGTAGTAATATACTTAATATAAACAAATGGGGTCCCATTACCATGTATTTTCCCTTTATATGGATTATTATGGAGGATAGAGTTGCAGAAAAGAAATGGTGTTAAACAACTAAAACGCAGTAGGATTAGTGTTTTGTTTTAAGGTGAAAATGCAAATATTGAGCTTTTTAGAACATTATCCGGTGTCAGGGGTAAGTTAAAGGTCCGGTCACTTCCATATTTATGAGATCGCCGGGAAGAGAGTGACGCCCCGCGCTTGGCCAGGGAAGGGAAGACGTGATTTAATATTTTAGCCTTTTTTTTTTTTTTTAACACAATTAAATGGATACCAAATAATTGATCTCTAAGCCTCGAGGTGATGATTCAAACTCCTTAACTAGTGCGCACTAACCTCAATGGCTATGAACCGCATTTTATATGAAAACAAAATTAAAAAATGTTTCAGTTACTAAGTAGGCACCGCAGCAAAAATCACGCCTTATACAACAGTGAAAAAGGCGTGATCTTGTTAAAGTATTGAAGCTAGCGGTGGCAAACCGAGCAAGCTACTCGCTCGGTTTGACCGAACTTGACTCGAGTTTGAAATCTCGAGTAGCTTGTATATATTTTTATTTTTAATATTTATATTTATGTTTTAGTCTTTACATTTTAATAAATTATAATTTAATTTACTTATATTTATGTTTTAGTCATTTGTTTTATAGTAAATTATAATTTGATCTTATTAAATTTAAAAAATTACAAATACATCCAATATTTTAAAAAAAAATATTAAAATAATCGAGTTCGGTACTCGAAGTCGAAGTCGAACTCAAAATTTGGTGCTCTGTTAAACTCAAGTAGCACCCCTAATTAACTAGTTGTACTCGCTCGACTCGATTACACCCTAATTGGCGCACAAAGCCTTGAAGCAGATTTGAAGCATAATGCCTTGAAGCAGGAAGGAGTTTCAAAATGGGATAAAAACTTTGCATGCCGCCGTATCGAAAGCAATTTCAAATCTTATGGATGCATTATGTATAGTTCCTTTTTTAGCACAGATGGTCCAAACTTTCTTTCAATGGTATATTTGGGGGCCTCAATGCCAGCAAATTAAGAAAAGCAAATACTAGTTTAGGTTTACTTGCCAAATTTCATCAAGTGGGTGCCGTATTTTACAAACTTTTAGAGAGCCTTCCCAATTGCCACATGCAAAGTTTGATAGGGGGAAGTGGGGAACAACATTAATGATATAGATCTGCTAGTACCGTGTAAACAAATTCCAAAGTAATAAAATTGCATGAATAATGTATGTACATCTCAAGAAATGGGCAAGAACACGACAGGGGCACCGTCCCTTGTGAGTTGTGATCGATTCCAATTTGGCATTTTGATCTGTATGAATCAATTATTAATACCCGTAACCCACCACATGCTATGTACATATATATTATATATATATATGGATGGGGCAATTCATGTAATCAATCGATTCAATCCATCACTTTGAATTGAGTAAAGTCAAGAGCAGTACAATGCTTTTGCGCAAATCATGCAGTTAAATGAATCTATCAATACAACATTTCTTTAATCTGTTTTGGTCGACATAAATCTCACAAACTTCCAAATTCCAACATCAACTGCTAGTTTCATCTGAAAAAAAAACATTCACTTTCCGGTCAAACTTGAACACAAAAACTAACAAGATATTCGTAAAAGAAAAGTGGAAACACAGCTGAATCTTGATTCACCAATGGGGTATGAAAAAAATTGTTGAAAACTGAAACCTTTCCCAATTCTTCTGCATGTTTCACTTAAAAGTGTAGAACAAATGCATCCCATATTGCTCCGACTGCAAAAATTGTTGGTACGAGAATCTGGCCTCTAAAGGTATATAGCAGACTTGGAGAAGCATTCTTCACCGGCAATGATGCTGGTGGGGGTGGTGGATCTTCAACATCTACAGCTAACTTCATGCCACTGAAGCAGAAACCGTTGCCACTAATGAAATACCGAGGCTTGGTCACATTGAGCGGAACAACATCTCTCCCTGCTCCAGTTGTCCAATTGTGAAGAGGATGATCAGAATTGCAGCTCTCAAAATTAGTCTGGTTTACCTCAAGCACATTCTGCTGATTCCTGTCATACACGAAAACTGGTAACAAAAAGAAAAATACCATCACACCGTTGCCTTAAGGATATATACTGAGAATACAAAGGCAAACATTTTTTTTTTTGTAAATTCTGTATTCGATCCCAAAACATACAAATGCCAGCTTTTACAAGAAACATCAAAAATGAAATTTACAATAGAAAAAACAAATTGGCAGTATGCAATAAAATTCAAACATGCTAACCAAATTACCATAAGTTTGGAGAAGCTTACCCGAATCCACTCTTAGTATTTCACCATTGCCAATGTGTGGCTAAGAATGTTAGATATTATTGGCTTAGATTATTAGCAATACCATATCAGCAATGCTTTAGAAGGTTGAATACAAGGGCTACAATCAACTAACGCAATTAAATGATGATATAGTTTCCATTTTTTACTTTTTTTTTTTTGGGGTTTCATTTTCTTTTGCGCTTTTCCAATACTTTTGCACCCGTCTTTGAAAGATCTGATTTAGCATCTTGCATCTTTATGTTTCTACTAAAATGCTACTCTTGTTATCATGGAAACTCGCATTTAGGATTCCCAACAGAAATGTGCCGATTTATCTTTCGAAAAGAAAAGCCAAAGAAAAACAGAGATTCAGGGGCATGCTGCTGATATAGACCAAAAGCAAACAAGAGACGAGAAAAGAACCGAAAATGAAGAATGATGAAACAACAATTTTTGGGAAATGAACGCCAAACTAGACTGTTCGGGAAAAAGACTAAACCTTTCAGCAAACAAAACCTCTGATCTGTGTATATATTGGATTAAGCCAGATAGACCTTAAAATGGAAAGTTGTAATAGGAGAGGAAAGTGATAAAGCAAATCAGAATAACAATAAAATGAATAATGCATAACCAGTAAACTAACTCAAATGTAGGAGAAAGAAACACAATTAACGTAAGCAGAGTAATCAATTTCAAGAAAGTTAACAAAACATTAAAGAATCTTCCATAAATTTCTACTAACACTCGAGGAAATATGTTAAAAGTCCCAAGATCCCAACTTTTCGGCGAGAGTTTTCTTTTTTCAGTTGAATTTTGGGCTAGATTCAGAAAAGCAATAAATTGTATCTTCACTTAACCAATGTTAATAGAAGGGAAAAAAAATGAAAACTTTCATAAATAATCTTAAGTGCAGATAAATAAGTTCATCAATATCCCATTTTTCCAAAGCACATTTAAAAACTCTTCAACAACATCATAGAACTGAAAACAAGAAAACATTTCTGTTCTAAGCTCACTGAGGACCATTTCCACATTACCAAAAAACAAAGTAGGAATCTTTGAAGTCTTTGCTTAGATCTGAGAAGGGGAAAGAGATTAATCACTTACAAAGCCAATCACCATTATAAAAATGTTTGCCTTGTTGCCAGACAGTATAGTTAACAGAGGGACTCCAACCATTGCTGCCTCCCACAATGAAACGAGTCGATGAAACTTGAGGCACCATCACCAATAACAGGCAAGCTGTGAGTGCCACCGCCACTGTAGGCCAACCAATTCCCCTCAATCCCTCCATTTTCTTCTCCTACGTTCTCCCTGTCTCGCTCTTTCCAGAAACAGCTATCTAAGCAATGAAATGGAGTGTTGAACTAGTGCTTACTTATCAAGTTGTAGTTGTAGCAAGAAAAAGAGCTGGATAGCTGTATATTTTTATTTTTTTAGTTATTATTTTGATTTTTGAGTATGGATTGAGTAGAAATCATGTGGGGCTTCCGGATTCCATAATATATACAGTGCTGTTGTGTAGATCTACGATGTAGCATCATCTACTAGTATAAAACTATAAATCCAACGCTGCAAAACATTTCATCCTGGAGCCTGGAGGTTTATAATAAAATAATGGCTGACCCACAAACATTTGAAGTGGTACGTGTGAGCAGTGAGTGAGTAATGTGTTTATTTTCTTTGCAGGGATGTTTCTTTTTCCTCCATGAACAAGCAAAGAAAAGAAAATTAGAGGAGGGAGAAGCCAAGCACATGAAATAAGGATCGAATCTTTAATTTTTAAAACTAAGAGAACAGATCCTTAAAAAAAATGGAAAATGGATTCAATCTTCTAATACTAATAATTTGTGAGAGAGAAAACACTGAATTATACATAATCAGGAAATGCAAAGAAGAATTTAAAGGAAATTCTGACCCAGCTGTAGTAGAACCATGAAACATGTTCATCGGTGGTTGCAACTACTCCTAATGTTAATGGATTTTCTATATCAGTCTTGTGTATCACATTTTATATCACTTTATAAGATTTTGATATTTGTATATCACTAAAAATGATTTTTATTTTATTTAAAAATACATTTGTTTCTAGAGTGATATACTAAATTATAAAGAAAATACAGAGTCCCTTGTTACCAGCACTGATTACCGACACTGAATCAGAGTTCTCTGTATCAGAATGTGTATCACATTCTATATTACATATTGTATCAAACAACAAAATCAGAACTATCAAATTCTGTCAAATACTTATTTTAATTAACTAGGTGTATTTTTATTGTTATTTGATGCATCATTTGACACATATAGTTGTTTTGTTATTTGATATAACATCTAATACACATACTGATACAGAAGCTGCACTCGCCTCGTTGCCTATTACGTGTGCATGCATTATAGCAATAAGTCAATTCCTCAAACTTTGTTTGATGAAACCCTCGAGGAAGGGAAAGCAAGTTAGTAATGAATACGGTGAAGTAGTAATCAATCTTTGACAACAAACCAAAAGAGTTTCCCTTTGTATTGTTTGTTGACCCTAAAGAGAAATCCTCCACAAGTTTGGCCTGGTTTTTAGCGAATGGAAATAATCTCCAATACTTTTTCATCCACGCGACCCCAAAAGATCCTCTCGAAAGTTCCAAATCGGCATTTTCACAAACGACCACCGCGATAACGTGCTTATTTGTATTTTATTTCTTTGAGAGTGAGAGGAGAAAATGACGTGCTTGCTTAAAATCCTTCATTCATACGGATTCTATTTATATAAATAACTTTCTTTTCTGTGTTTTAAAACAGTGATGATGGCCGTTTGGCCATGCACCAAGATCCTTTTGAAAAGAATAAACTTGGGCTCCAGGAATTTATTATAGTGGTCCACGCAACTATGAAAGTCCAGCCTGGTTCACCAAGCTTACTTTGCTGAATACGATTTGTGCAAGATTCCAGACTATCTGACCAACATGAGGCACACGAATATTAAGGATGGGAAAAGGGCCATCCCGCATACACCAGCACAAAATGGCAAAATGCTACTGCTTAATCTTTCACCAAACTATACACTTGCTGCAGTAATTTATAGGATTATAAATATGGCACAATCTGAGCCTTCAAATTTCAGGAAACTTTCAAATTCTATAGCCAACCACCATGTCATCCTCCACAATGACTTTCTATCTAATATCCCCACCCAAATTCATATTCACACAACCAACTGCTTCTGAACCAACTTGTCCAGAGGAGTATAATATTTCAACACCTGAAAAGGTCCTTGTCAATTCTTACATGAACGTCGCTATAAACTTGGCACCGATGCAGTGACTGACGCAACGAAGAAACTTTTACGTTCTTAGTTAGCGACAGTCAGGAGGATACTTCGATTGTGATCAATTTAGTCCAGTCTTCTCAAAAGATACTCAATTTGAACTTCCTTCGTCAATGGCATGATCCACTCCCCATATAGATCGGCTACTAGGCATGGATTTATTTTGTACGCAAGATCACTGTGATTTCCTCCAACGTCCAAAGTCACCTCTTGCCCGTATGTTCTGGTTTTCATCTCTACTCTCTTTTTTACTACATCTTCCACCTCTTGGTAGGTTAACAATGCCATTAGCCTGGTTCTGTCCTGAAAAATCAAGTGAAATCAAATCAGTGACTCTAAGCAAAGAAACAAAAACAACAAGAATTTTGGCATATATAAATAATGGTTTAAGGAAGTACTTGTGCAATAATAGCAGCTCTATAAACTTCTGGTGAGGCAAGGTATTTTGCTTCTGCGACAAATTTACCATAATGGATTCTCTTTGACAGAGCCTAGCAAGTATACAAACAAAGTGTTTAAGATTCTTAAACAGCTCATTAGCCCAAATACTGTTTCCCATTCTATCTCCTCAGACATAAACTACTTCCGAATTGACATGTTTACCTGCAAGCAAATAGTGTCGCAAACGGCTGCTGATCCATAATTACCATCATCACCTTCTTTAACCAATCTCGGAAGAAGATTTCTGAAGTACATGTCCCATATTTTGAGATTTATATTAATTGAATCAGCTGCTGAATGCAAAACCTACATAAACATCAGCAGAAGCGTTGCATTAAGAATTAGGGCTAGATGATGAAAAGATAACCACAATCAGCAAGATCTTAATGAAAATTGCTTCCACCTAGACGGACACAAATAAAAAAAAGGCCTAGGAGACCCAAAGTAGCAACAAATCAGTACTAACTGACAGCTGTATTGAGCATGCCGATCATCTTTGCACTCCACTATTTGCATAGTTAGAGAATTTTTTTTTTTTTACGGAATAGCTTTTACAGTAGGTTTGTGTTTCACATATCATGCGTTCACAGAAGAAATAAAACCCCAGGATATCCATATCAAGGCTTCTAAAATTGAACCAATTTCCACATTCATATAGCAACTAAAACCTTACTTCTGGATATTGCAGAGGTGGCAACATTGGGTAAGGCAAATCATCTGGAAAGAAAGGATGCTCGTCAGGACTCTTGTATCTTCCAACCTGTATTCCAAAAGACCACTAGAAAATTATAAAAAGAAAACCTTGTGATACTTTTTCCTGTTCATTTCTATTTGGAGATTCAAGTTTGATCACACATACACTAGCATGAAGCTTTTCAGTTTCTTTGATTATATACTCAACCAAAGAACCTCGGAATCCATCCATGGCAAAAGCATCAGGGTCATAAGTCTCTTTGTTGAAACAAAATTGTGCCCTCTCCATAAGATTGAATATTATGCTATCCTCTTGTCGAATCAAATTGTTTCTTATACCGTCCAGGGTACATATATTAGTCTCGTCAACTCTCTTTTTAATGGGCAATCTGAAAATAGTTTTGAATAAACCAGAGCAGCATTAGAATCAAAATACAGAAGTCATTAAGTACGTCACCAGACATTCCATGGCATAATTCAACTGATAACCAGCTTGTCAAAAAGGTAAAAGGGGACAAGAGAAAAGAGGTCACTTCATAAACTAAAGACATTAGTTAACATTGATGGTTGGATTTTTTTTTGTAAACCAAGCTTCAGTAGGGTGACTCTAAAACAGGGTTGATTATGATTTGGCTTTGCATAACATGAGTTCTACAAGAAAAGGGAGAATAGAAAAAGGTAACTAAACAAAAGTCAAAGGACCTGCTTTGCATCTAGCCAAATATTTTCTTGTTTTCCTTGAAAAAAAACCAGATACGAGTCAATGATCTTCTTGAAATTTTATTTATTTTCCCAATATATTCACAAAGGCCCTCAAGATATAGGGAATAGATCCTGTCTAACAAATTCACTGCGAAGTACTGCAATTCATAAAATTCACTTTCAATCAAAGCACAGGTTAAGAAGAATTGTATCGACTAAATTCAATGGCATGAATTACCCAAGTAGATAGTTTTCTGATCACCAAACACCCCCAATAGGAACAGTCAAACGATGAACTTCTGGAAATTTAATACGGCATTACCAATTAGCACATTCTATAATCGACCAACCTAAATTTTCCCCACGAACAGAATAAAAACTCCACATTGGAATCAGTAGAGATTGCACAGATAAAAAAAATAAAAACTTCAACAACCAAGCAAATGAATAACAGAAATCATCAAGTAAATAAATCATGCATACTCAGAAGCGAAACCGAAACCGAAACCAAAACCAAAACCAATGACCAAAGAGTCAAACTTTTTTTCAAAAGGCAGAAAGTAAAGATAGCAACTTTATACCCAATAGGCGTTGCAATAGCTTGAACGGATTGAATGGCATGATTCGGAGTAATCGAGGTGACAAATTGTGGGCCGGCGCAAATCCATCTGCAGTTGTGTTTGGAAAAACGAGAAGGGCTAAGAATGGGAGGAGATGCCACCCTCAACAACAACTTGGCCTCCATTATTTATATATACAAAACCAAGAAATCGTATTAAAAGCAGGCGGGGCGGAGAAGAAAGAAGAAAAACTCTGAAGGGGTTATACGCATAGAGCGAAGCAAAGCAAAAACAGGGCAAAGAAGATAGAATGAAAGCCGAAAAGGGATTGATTTATATGTATAGAGCGAATCCCAAACCCAAACGCATACCCAGCTGGATTACACTTTCTGAATTGTCCGCAAAAGGCAGGAAATTGAAATAGAAATAGCCAAGGTCCAACTGTCCAAGGAAGATAGCGGTTACGAAGGAAGCCACTTGGTGACAAGTTTGGTGAGGATTTAGGAACTTCTGCGGACGTTGGATGGAGATGTGCAAGTTTCCTTGAGGGGTTAGGTGGTGATGTGGAGAATTATCTTGTTCGGTATAGCTTTGCCTTTGCTCTGTAAAATTTGCATATTAACCTTCCATTTATCATTATTTTTTCTTATTCTCTTTTATTCTATTTAATATTCAAATTACGTTATTCAATTAAAATTAAATTTATAATTATTAAGATTTAATTCAGATATAAGTGAATTATAGAAAGATATTTTATTCCTAGTTTTAATGAAACAACACTATTTTGGTGTGTTAAACATAATAGAATATAGGGTTATCTTCAATTTACCCTCGTGAAAGATGATCTTTAATCACTTTGTCTCCATCAAAGATTTTTATTAGCACTTTGCACCCATAAGGATATTCTGTTACTATATTTAAATAAAAAGTTTAAATTTTGCCTTAAAAATATTTATTATTTTTATATTTTAGACTATTTTACCCTTAAATTTAATTCTCAAAATCTTGTCATACTTTATCATCATTTTATTTTCTTTTTGCTTCATATATACTTTAACAAATTAAATTTATTATTATTATTTGAAATAATAAAATAATATATATAATCTTACTAAAAAAATTAAATTTTGGATACAATTTACTATTTTTTATAATTTGTTAACTATTTTTAATGTACTTTGTCAATAAAAACCTCATATAAATTATTTAATTTTTTGGAATGTAATAAAATAATACATACTTTGTCCAATTTTTTTAATTATTTAATAAAAAATTAATGAAACATTTTATTTTACCAGTTTGACATCTATGAATTTTTAATTTAGAGTGAATAATTTTTTTTATTAAATTTATTAAGTATAAAAGATATCTCTATTAGGAAACTATATATTTATAATAAATATGCACCTTACAACTAATAAGCAAATAATTATTTTATTTATTTATTTTGTCATTATATAATTTTATTATGTTGATTAAATTACTTTAATATATATAATAATATAATAAAAAAATTTAAGATATTAAATCAATGCTTTAAATTGTCAATAATACAAATAAGATAAACAATCATATTATAAAGACAAAACAAACTAAAATGAGTGGAAAAAAAATCATAAATTACAAGAAACTTGACATATTTATCTATATAAAAGAAGATGAAATAAAAGGAAAAGAAAAAAAAAAAGAAAAAATAAACAAGTATCTTAATTTGTTAAAAAAAAATTGATCAAATATTTTATGCCTCAAACTAATAATATTTAAGTATTAATACAAAATTATGGAGTAGATAAATTGAAATTAATGTTTAAATATAAGGGGGACAAATATAATTTAATTTATTCTTATTGATGGATAAAATTATCATTTAAAATTAATAATTAATGATGTTATAATTAGCATCTTTGATTGATAGTAGTCAACTGTGCAAAGTGTTAATAAAAATATTTTATATGGGTAAAGTGATTAAATGCCATTTTTCATGGGAGTAAATTTAAGATAACCCTTTAATTTATTTTTTATTGATGGATAAAATTGTCATTTAAAATTAATAATTAATGATATTATCAATTAGCATCTTTAATTAATAGTTAACGGTGCAAAGTATTAATAAAAATCATTTATAGGGTCAAAGTGATTAAAGTCAATCTTTCATGAGGATAAATTGAAGATAACCCTAGAATATAGAAACATTTAACTGAGAATCTCACGTTAATAATTGCTCATTATATTGCATTCAACAAAATCATTACTATCCTTACCTAAAATCACTAATTTATTGTTCAATTACTTTTCCTTTTTTCTTTTTTGAATTTTCTATCTTGCCAACTAACACGCGCATTTTGCGTTTTTTTTTTTCTATTGCAATTTCTTGAACTAATCAATCAATCTTGCTAGTTTTATCAAATAATTGAATAAATCAATAAATTTGATTGAAACTCAATAATAGAAAATTACCAAAAAAAAAAATTAATTGAATATATTGTTTTATTTAATTATTTAACATAAATTAATTTATCTCAAATTTAAAAATTAAGAAAGTCAAAGTGTTAAATCAAAAAGCGAGACATAGTAATAATTTTAGAGCGTTTACCGGGTTTTAATATTTTTTATATTAGGCGAACTTTAACGGCACTTTATTTATTTATTTATGACAATTCTTTTTACATTCCAATGCTATCCTATAACCAGTTGTTTGTACCTTTAACCTCATGGTTGATAAATATAATGGGTTCCATTAGTTAATTAATCGATAATAAAATTTAACAGTAGTGAATAGAGATAGAGAAATAATTTTAGAACTATCATAATAACAGAATAATATTGATAATGTTTAACTAAATAAGATTTTATAAATTTGAAATTAATCAATTTTTATAATAGTGTATTAACTACCTTTTAACAAACAACACATAAATTCCTTAATTTTGCCGGGTTGCCTAAACTTTCTTACAAGAATGGATGCTTAGTTGTCAATGTATTTAGTACTCATCTTTCAAGGTTAAGTAATAATAAAGTTTTAACTAAATACACGTGACTTTATATTTTATACATTGAAACAAGAACGGAATAAAAAATTCCGAAGGCATGTTTGGCAGTCCAGTTGGGAATGGATTGATTCAAGCTTGATGTCTTTATTAGTATCTAAAAGTTAGTGTTAATTCCACTTTATATTTGGAAAAATGATCTTTTATTACCGTATAGTTTTATAATATAAACTACTTTTACTTTGGATTAAAGTGAAAAACAAACAAAAATTGTATAACGTGCATAAAATTACTACAGAACCTTTAAATAAAAATAAAATAACAACCTAATTTTCAATTATTTTTTATTCTCTCTTACTCTATCTTATTTGTATTTCTCTTTCCTCCATTTTTTTCCTTTTTACAATCACGTTTTTTTTTTCTTACTTTAATTTTTTATCTGTCTTTCTTCACTTTATCTCTAATACCATATTCTTTATAGTTTTTATCTCAAATACCATATTCTCTCTCCTCTCCTCTTGCTAGTTTGTATAAAAAGGGAATTTTTAAAAACCAAAAGGAGCCAAATAAAATTTACCCGAAAAAATATTATGTTTATCATGTGGATCTGGATTGGGGAGCCAAATATTATGTTTATTTGGAGCCAAATAAAAGATTCATTGTAACTCCAACAGCACAGCTAAAAACAATTTTAGATTAGGTAAACTATGCTTGTTAGTGGGGCACATACGTTCGATGGTGCGAAGTTGCGTAGGCTTGGGTACACACAGCAAAGCACTGGTTGACGTTGTGCCTCAAAATTCAAATCATTTGAATGCTACAAAAACAGAATGACGGTGCCCATAAGGGACTTTTGTTTTCGCGAGATCAACAAGCAATATATCATCTATCCAAACAATACAACACTCGATCACTCGTCTCAACCAATATAAATGGGAATCTTATCTACATTTGCCAGCCAAATGAGAGGCAATTCGGATTCGTAAATATCCTCTGACATATTTATAAAATAATAAAAAAAAATCATCCAATGATGGGCCAAGTTTGATAGCGCTAATAAGAGATTTAACTTAAGGTGCACTGAATAGTTGGTAATAGAATTTTTTTTTATCACTCATATATGTCACCCTCTATATTATTTTATAACATTTTGACATGTATATCATTATTTATTTCTTAACGTTCACTAATTAAATTTAATTTTATCTAAAATGATACATGTCACATTTATATATAACAATACACATAATGATATAACAAATAATAGAAAATTTAAAGTCATATTAGATAGAAAAGGCAATGGATTTTTTGTATCACTTTTGTATATCACTTTACTTTCTGTATTATTGTATAAGATTTTGACACGTATATTTAACAATTATTCTTTAAGGTTCACTGAGTATTTAATAGAATTTTAATATTATCTAGAAGTACATGTATAACATCTATAAAAAAAAATAATATATAAGTGATGGTACAAGATATTCAAAGCGGGTAGAAAGTTGGTGCAAATAGTCATTAATTGGTAAATGACACAAAGATCTCATGCAGTGTAAAGGGTAAATTTTGTAGCAAACCCAGTCAAGCATAAGAAAATTAAAACGCATGAACATGACTGGGTAATGGTATAGTGCGTATTAATAATCACGTCTTTTGACTAGGTAATTTCATAGTGCTGCAATGATAATCACGTCTTTTGAATACTTGACGAGAAGAATGTTCTTTTCTTTATTGCCACAAAGGTCAATTCTTCTGTAAACTTGTGTTCTAGAATTAAACAGCGCGACGTTCGCTGTAGATAAGTAAAAAGACAAGTAAACATAAAAAATCCAAAACGGGACTTCATATATAAACTTCTATAGCACAGGTTTATCGTGTGTTTAGCTAAGGACCCCACAACTCGTTGTAAGCCCTCTATTTTTTGGTTAAAAAAAAAATCTCAAAGTTGAGAATTAGAAAAAGGACTTTTTGTGGAACATTTTTTTTTTCATTTTATTTTCTCTAATAAGATAAAGAGTATTTTTATAAATAAGTATATGTATATGTATTCAAAAACGAAAAATAAACCATCAATCAAAAACTATCTCTACACGATTTGAAATTTATTTTTCTCTCTATAAATTAAGACAACAAAAGAAGACTTTGTTCAAAATTAATGTTAAAAAAAATCATAAAACTTATATTTTTAAATAACTTTACTTTTTTTTTTCCAACCAAACGAGTAATGGGTTCACAGACATGTCTATATTTATTCATGATGATGAGTGATACATAACTCTGTATTCCTCATTTAATATTTACTCTAATTTTTTATTTCATTTTCTGTTTTAATTTATAAATACATGTTACGAATTTTACTAAAACTATATCGTATAATTAGTGAATCCTAAGAAACGCTAAATATATGTGATCTGTATTTATAAATTAAAATATGAAATATAACAGAAAAATACATTGGTTTCAATATCTTCTATATTGACAATTGTAATGAAAAATTGAATGGTAGGTGTTTGATTGTT
Organism: Ophiorrhiza pumila; assembly: GCA_016586305.1. NCBI lineage: Eukaryota > Viridiplantae > Streptophyta > Magnoliopsida > Gentianales > Rubiaceae > Ophiorrhiza > Ophiorrhiza pumila. The sequence goes on from BLIW01000007.1 coordinate 2,649,066, forward strand.
ATAGTTTGGTGCATTTATGCTATTGTTCTGTTATTTCGTCAAACTTTTTTGATTTGGATTTAGTCAAACTTTTTGAGTTCAGGTAATGATTTTGCCAAAGTTGACGGTTTAATTGACGTTTGTCAACAAAGTTGGAAAGCAAAGAGTCTGAATTAGCTGGTATCTCCAATGCATAACATGAAATTTGACGTAACTTTCATATTAAAATGTTACAATTTTAGCATCAACCATTATTTTAACTCCAATTCATTCACACCATATATTGCAAAAAAAAATAAAATTCTATAAAATATTATATTTTTCTTTTTTGTAATCTAATTATCACAGTACATATTAATTTGTTAAGAGTAATTATTATATTTCAAAAATTAACAATTTTATGATATGTAATAAATTAATATTGATAATATATAATATCTAATTAACAAAATTTAAAAATTAGTACATTCATTATAAATTTTTATCATATATTTTATTAGACATAAAGTACACAAATAATAACACTTAATTCCAAATACAAAATTATGAGAGCTTAATTCTCAAAATTACTATATTGTTCCCATAATTGTTGAATTAATGCATTGAGAAATGAAAGGTGCGCATCTTTCTTTATTATTGATTTGTCTATATCGAATAGGAAACTCTTGAAATTGAGTACTACTCTTAAAATCAAGTAATATCATCTAATACTAGCTTTAAATCTAATTATGTTTAATGTTTAATTATATTTTTTTATATAATTAGTGAAAGTATTTATAAATATAATTATTATAAAATATATGAAATAATTTAAAAATAAAAAATAATAATAAATCAAAATTTTGTCCATGCATAATTAAAAGTATATTTAACATATATTAAAAGTTATAAAATCTAATAATTATAAAACTAATAGGAAAACTTTAAAAAAAAAAAGTAAAGCTTTGCACCAAATTTGGTGCAATGAACAGTACACAACACCAAAAAATTTGGTTCAATGAACACCAAATTTGGTGTTTTTAGTCACACATTGGATATGCCTAAAAACCTTGTTTTTTAAAGCAATTAACACGAACAACAATGATAAAACCTTTGCCTTTATTTCACCTAATTCCAACTTCAAATGACAACCAAAAAATGTGTATTCTCACGACATGACATTTAATTCAGTCTATTTTTAACAGGCGTTCTTGACCTTATTTGAATTTTGGTTATCAAAACTCAAAAGACGATGGCACATTTTCAGTTTCACCTAAGCATATTTTTCTATTAGTTTCAATTTCCAGGAAATAGTGAGTAATCTATAAATTCGAAGTGGATGTTTCTGCATGACCAAGGCGGTCGACATGCGTATTGCACTATTTTTCGAAGATAGAAGATGCAGATGTCCGCGCCAAGACGAGCCCCAAAATGGGTCTCAAACAGAAGATTTTTTGAACAAATGCTTACGGATCTCCACAACTGCACGGACTTAAGCCAGCTCAAGCAAGTCTTAGCGCCCATATTCAAATACAATCTTCACACAAATAATTTAGTCGGAACCAAACTCATATCCGCTTTCTCTCTTTGCCGCCAAATGGGCTCTGCTCTTAACATCTTTGGCTATATTCAAAAACCGGATGTGCATGCTTTCAACGTTTTAATTAGAGCCTATATTCGGGACTCTCAGCCTCTCAAAGCCTTGGCGACTTTCTCCCAGATGCAAAACTACGGCGTTCGACCCAATATTTTCACTTGTCCATTTCTCTTGAAGGCCTGCTCTGGGTTGTACCTCGTGACAATTGTTCATGCCCTTATTGAAAAATACGGATTTTATGAGGATACTTTAGCGCCCAACTCGTTAATTGAGGCGTATTCACTGTGTGGTGTAGTGGGAGTTTGTGCGGCTAAGAAGTTGTTCGGCGACATGGCGCGGAGGGATAATGTATCGTGGAATTGTATGATATGTGGGTTGGTGAAAGCGGGTCAATTGGAGGAAGCCCGGGAATTATTCGATGCAATGCCCCATAGAGACATGGTGAGTTGGAATACTATCTTGGATGGGTACGTGAAGTCTGGAGAGGTGGATGTGGCTTCTAAGTTATTTGAGGATATGCCAGCGACGGATTCTGTGTCGTGGTCAACAATGGTTTTGGGTTATAGCAAAGCAGGGGATATGGAGATGGCTAGATGTTTGTTTGACAAGATGCCTATCAAGACTATGGCGGCATGGTCTATAATTATATCTGGGTATGCTGAAAAGGGTTTTGTTAAGGAGGCAATTGGATTGTATGATCAAATGACTTTGGGTGATTTGAAACCTGATGAAGGGACTATTACTAGTATTTTAGCTGCATGCGCAGAATCTGGTATGCTTGGACTGGGGGAAAGAGTTCATGATTTTGTTATGAGGAGTAGGTGTAATTGTAGTATCCGGGTGTCCAATGCTTTAGTTAACATGTACACCAAGTGTGGGAGATTGGAAGCCGCCTGGAGTGTTTTCCATGGGATGAGAGAGAAAAATTCAGTATCCTGGAGTACCATGATCCACGGGTTGGCAATACATGGTTATGGTGAGCAGGCACTCCAACTCTTCTCTAGAATGGAACAAGAAGGATTTACACCAAATAAAGTGACATTTGTTGGTATCCTAAGTGCTTGTAGTCATGCAGGTTTGGTTGATGATGGTATCCGCTATTTTGATACAATGCAGAGAGATTACGGGATCATCCCCGAAATTGAACATTATGGCTGCATGATTGACCTTCTTGGCCGTGGTGGTTATCTAAAGGAAGCTTTTAGACTCGTTCTTAACATGCCAATGAAACCGAATGAAGCAATTTGGGGAGCGCTTTTAGGAGCTTATAGAAAGTATTTTATGGTTACAGTTGCAGAAGAGGAACTCAAACAACTAGTTCAACTAGATTTGACAGATTATGGAAACTTATCCTTGTTATCGAACATTTATGCTACTGCAGGAGACTGGACCAGTGTGGGAAGTGCAAGGTTGCACATGAAGAATACATGCAGTGAAAAGGCTTCTGGTACCAGTTCAGTAGAGTTGGACGATGAATATCATCATTTTACCACGATGAATACATGTCACCCAAAATCTGATATGATATATCAGATCAACAATGGATTAAATCAACACATAAGGAAAATTGGTAATGCCACCGTGGCTTTATGCTAATAAATTTTGTAGAAACCATGCTGCTGGACATAATGTTGAAATGATAATTGTTATGCCATGCATTGTTTGGTTGAAAATGACAAAACCGCTAGGCCAGAGAGCCCAATTTGTAAATTTAACTGAAACTTCTCTTCCAGGCAAGAATGCCTATTATACTGTTTTATAAATTAGAATTTTTATGACTACTTTTCACTAGGGTGTTAAAAGAGCGAGTAACTCGGCCCGACTACTCAATCCGAACTCGATTTGACCGAGTTTGAGTCGAGTGGCTCGAGTTCAAGTTCCAATTATATTGGCTAGAGTAACTATTCAATTATTTTATATTTATATTTTAGTTACTAATATTTAATAAATTTTAATATAAGTAACTTACATTTATATTTTGATCCTTAATTTTATAGTAAATTATAATTTTATTATACTAATTTTGAAAAATTATAAATACATCTTATAATTTTTTATAAAAAAAATAATAATAAGAAAACAAAAAATCAATAAATTAATAAAAACTCGAGGCTCCGTTTGGATATGGTGTTTTTTAGTTTTATTTATGAAATGATTTTACTGGGATTTGTAATGAGAAAGGAATATTTATAAAATGATTAGATGTGTTTGGATAGATAAATTTGGTTAATTTTTTGAAGATTGTGATAAAAAAATTATTATTATATATAATAATTATTTTATATATTATTATATAATTAATTGTTTAAAGAAGTGGGACCCCTTTTTTTTTATTGCTTGCACCATGACCATTCATTTTGTATAAACATGCACCCGTACACAGAATAAAATGGCAGTCAGAAAAAAAATATATATATATACAAAGCTCAAAACTTTCATTGCTGCAAAATGACGTGACATCTGAATTAGAGGTAAGAGTATTGGTTTTACAAATCAAGATGGAAAAGTATGACAAATGGATGTCCAAACACCTACTTATTTTATTTTATAAATAGATATAAAAATGATGGTTCCAAACAGAGACTGGAGTCGAGATTTAGCTCGAGCTCGAACTCGAATATCAACTTTAACGAGGTCAAGTATCTCTCAATTGTTTCGTGTTATTACTAATGAAAGAAAAGTGCTTGTCTACTGTTACGTGTTTATTTATTTATTTATTTTGTGGAAACGGCTGCAATCGCCATTCGGCATTCACCAATCACTTATTGGAGATCCAGAGGAGGAAACAATAACAAAGAACTGGCTGAAAAGTTGACACATCATCTGTAAACTTCCAAAACTTGGTAGAAATGGATCAAAAAATGGGTATTAAAGTCGAAAAAGGAAGGAAATACTGGATAAAGTTTTAGGCTTAGCAAGAAGTCTTCGAATGTGTAGCGTTGTAAATGTTCCTCCTCCATCCTAGGTGTAAAGTTATATCTACTGGCCCATACTTTTTTAAAGCTGGAAGAGTAGAGCATCCTACTTGGACAGGATGGGTTTGAGATCATCTTGTGGTGCACGTTTGACCTCCCTCAATATATAGTATATACCTATACTGAATAATTTGTTTCTACAGTCGTGTATGACAAAAGTTGAATAGCAAAGAAATTGAGGAATCAAGAACCATGTACGCCTGCTCCGTCTCCTCAAATTCCTTAGCCAAAACAGCAGAAATCATCCCTTTTATTAGAGCACGAATTCCAACATACTCAAGAAAAAGATTTTGCCAACATCAGTCTAAAAAGGGTGGCATTCGATTTTCTATATCGTGTAAGTATGCATCCGATTTCCACAAAGTTTTACATTTTTTTTAGCTGCCTACTCACTCTCCGATCATGATTTTCTTTTTGTGGTTGGTAAAGTGTAAAAAATGAACGAAGTTTGAATTATTTGTGTATACACTTGCTGTTCTCTCTGTAATTTATTGATGTTGATGAAAACTTGTATAGGTTGCCAGTTGGGTTCTGAATCAGCATCACCCGAGGATGAGGACAGAACTTTGGTTAATTATGCTGATTGGCGATCGTTTAGAGCAAGGTTAGTAGCTAGTGAAAAAGTAGCCATACCGGAAGAGCCTACAACGGTGGTTGATCTGGATGCTGTTGTAGATCAACGTCCGACTCCGTCAATCACAATAGGGGACAAATGGGCTCATACTATACATGAAGCAGAGAAAGGTTGCTTACTAATTGCCACCGAAAAGCTTGATGGGGTGCACATCTTTGAAAGAACGGTGATCCTGCTGTTATCAACTGGCCCCGTAGGACCAACCGGGATTATACTCAACCGACCATCCCTAATGTCAATCAAAGAAATGAAATCCTCATCAACGTTGGATGCCGTCGGCACGTTTTCTGATAGGCCATTGTTCTTTGGAGGGCCATTGGAAGAAGGGTTTTTCCTAGTCAGTCCCGAAGATGGCAAAGATGGGGTTGAAAAGAGTGGAGTTTTTGAAGAAGTAATGAAGGGATTGTACTGTGGAACAAAGGAAATCGTAGGTTGTGCAGCTGAAATGGTGAAGAGAAATGTTGTTGGGGTTGGAGACTTCAGATTCTTTGATGGGTACTGTGCGTGGGAAAAACAGCAACTTAAGGATGAGATAAGGTCAGGATATTGGACCTTAGCTGCCTGCAGCCCAAGTGTTATCGGCTTGGCTAGCATGGGAAGGGTTGGCCTTTGGGAGGAAGTTCTTGGCCTTTTGGGACCTAGAAGGGTTTGGTTAGAGTAAGCCCGTTGTATTGTATGTGACATTTTATGGTAATGTAACCTCCAATGTAATTGAGAATTGTGGAGGATCCCAAGATAAATTAGACATTTTTATTTTTCAAGTATTATAGATTAGGATAATGATATACAGAGTGAAAAATTAGAGTGAAAACGTAAAGTGATAGACGTGGCAATTATAAAAAGACTAAATTATCCATTATCCATTAGGGTTCACCCATCATTTGGTTAGGGTATTAGTTTGTCTTTCTATAACTGCCACGTCAATCACTTTACGCTTTCACTCTAATTTGTCACTTCCCCTATCATTACTCTTGTAGTATATAATGTTAACCTTAGTAAGTATTAAACTCAGCCGCTTATTGCACGTTTTCGGATTTCTTTTGAGTCTCGATTGTTAAGACATCTAAACACTATTAACGTAGCTGCCAAATGCTCCTAACCGTAGTTTAAACTTTTAATCTATCAAAGAAACAGCCCTTTCAAAACAAAAGGGTGGACAACCAATCTCAAAGAAAATCTATATACGACGGGAAATTATCGTGTTTTGTTTCATTGAATATTCAAAATGATATTGTTATACTAAAATTAAAATCACTACGTAGTATTCACTTATTAGGGTTAGAATATTACACAGAATAAAACAAAATAATCGATAGAGCAAACTCTAACCTTCCTTGAATAAACCAAGACACAAGTCATTCGAGTTAAAGTCAAATCCAGCTTAGAAAAGGTAAAAAAAGAATATGGAATTTGTTACATTCTTTAATTTTGTTTGAATGACTAAAAATAGAAAAAAAAAATTGTTAAAATGGAGGAATTGTGATAGGGCAATAGCCACCAAAGAAATGGACCCAAAGAGGGACATCCAAATTAAGCGATAAAATCTTACGGCTTGTCCCTGTCAATTCTTTCAAAACATCTACTCCTAACAAAGTACTACTACCATTGCCATTAAAAGAGTCAATTCATCCCCACGCTCTTCAACTGCACGTATCAAAAACCTGCTCCCACTCTCTGCCCTTTTTCGTTCCCTCTCACAGATTCGGAAAAATCTTTCTCATTCGCTGTTTCAGCGCGTGGATTCTGTAATAATTGATAAAGTCAGTAATAAAAACTGTCCCAGTTGGGTTGTTGTTTCTACTCAAAATGTCTATCAAATTTAACGAAAGCTAATGAAAGACTTTTCCAATAATATAATAATCAAAATTGAATAACCCCCAAATTCTATCATCATGGAAGATTGAGACCGGAGAGAGAATCTTAAAAATGTCCAAACAAATTGGATTTAAAAAAAAAAAAACATTTCACAACCTCAAAAACACTAATTTTCATGCATATATATATATATATATTTGTATATATCCTTGTTGGGGAAGAAAAGGAAATGAATGAATAGTAGAATCTATATAGGTGAAAGAAAATTATTTTAGTAGTTGTACAAGAAATGACCACAAGTTGACAAATTTAAAGTCATTTTTGTTTGGAAGACTTCATTTGGATTTGGGCGCACACACACTCACACACTCACACACTCACAGAGAGATCTTATCTCCCTGTAATTTAGTGTATTGATTCATTAAAAAAGTGGTCCAGTAATACAAGCGAATTTCTGAGCATTTCCTTTGGTTTGTTAGGTAATGATTTCCATAATTTGTTCAACAAAGAGAAAGATTCCTGTTTAATTTGCTGTTGTTGGAGACTTGGAGTGAGTCAAGTCTTGTCACTTCAAGTTTTTAGAAAATTGAGAGAGTCTTTTAGAGCCATGGAAGACGAAGATCTCTTTGGTTCGTGTTCTTTGCGATGAATATCGATCAATCCAGCTGAAAGTGGTTGAGACTTGCCCTAGAGGATTCTCTATAAGGTAAGCTCATCTTTCTTCGTACAAACTTGTTGTCATTAATATATCTTTGCTTTTGGATTTTGTTCTGATTTCTAAATTTTTTCATCCTGTTTGATTGTTGTTTTTACTGTTGGTTTAAATTCTTCAAGATCTTTCCTATGTCTACAAGAAAACATTTAGCCAAATGAGTAGTATATATTATGTTGTTAAATCTAAGTAGAGAATTGTATTGATGTCTTGGGTATGTTATTGCTCTGGGCAGGCTCCTGAAGACTATTACTGTTGATTTATTGATATCAGGGATGATTGCTTAAGCTATTTTTGATGTATTTTTCTTGCTCTCCTTTGCATGACAAAGCTTATAATAGTTTTTCTCATCCTTAATTGGAAATTCTTCTCTATCCTATTGTCCTGCGACAAAAGTCTCAAGTTTCCTCCATTGAACAAAGAAAAAACAAAGCCAAAGCCGAAATACTTTTGGACATGGGCAAAACCAACAAGGAGTAGACAATTGAGTTTCTAGAAGCCTACATTTATGGAAGGGGATTTTCTTGTGTCTGTGTTCTTCTTCTGAACTTTCTAGATGCCCAGAGAAAAAAGTTCTTTCTCTAATGTGGTTTATACTTTATACCCATGATTTGTTTAGCGCTAGGATGTGAAAGTAATAAACAAAATCATTTCTGATCTTAGATTAGAGAATTAAAGAATTTTGCTCCGTTCTTTATTGAATAAAAGTGAGAAAAAAAAAATGCAAATGAGATGCAGACAGAGTGCAAATACTTCTCTCCATCAAGACTCAAGAGGGAGTTTGTTTGTTGTCATTCATATGGATTCTGTCTGTATGCTGAGGGAACTACTGGGGCTTTAAACAATATTTCAAATTTTCAATGTTCTCTTCGATCCTCACATGATCTTGTCAACAAATGCTTGTCAATTGTTACTATAAAAGTTTGTTTTGCTGAGCATGTAAAGCATAAGACATGCCCTGTCATCAGTTATGCTGCCCATCAATGCCTGATTTTCACTTCTGTATTCTTGATGTTTAATGTAGTAGCTTTTATTCTGCCTGTTTGTTGTACATTGAAATTGAAATGATGCTATATTGAGTTGATTGCAGAAATGGGGACACAAATACAATCTAAAAGATATTCCACTGGGTATTGTTCCATTTGGGGTCTACATGAAAATGCAGAAAATGATATCTGGTCATTGTACCGTGAAGATAAACCCCAGAAAAATGGTCAGTATTGTGAGTCCTTTCTGCCATGGCATCTGAAGCTTGATGGCTCAATCGAATACGACAAGCAAAAAGTGAGGCAAACTATTCTAAAGCATGAATCAACCTTTAGGCATCAGGTACATGTTCTTTGAATCTTCTATCTCTTGAGAAATTAATTGCAAAGCTTTTGATGCATACGAGGTTAAGTAGGCAAACTGTATGCTTCATGACTAATGCCTCCGCATCCTAGTGTAGGGTTCGTAAACAATGGTCCTGTTTAATAAAGTTTTTAAGTATCTGTTGTAACAGTCACTATTTTTAAATGTATTTTGACATTTCAGCTCCAAGAACTCCACCGCCTTTATGGAAGACAGAGGGAGCTCATGAATGTATTTAGAAGAAGAGATGTAAAACAAGAAGCATCAAATTCGAGTCCTTTTACATCTCACATTTCATCTGAAGATGCCAAACGTACATGGCATGTCTCGCATGCTCCTTCATTGCCTTTGGTGTTTGGTCAATCATCTGTATCAGAGTTCCGTGGCAAGCAGTCCTTCCCTGGTTTTAGTAAGGAAAAGAATATGATGGCTTTTCCACCCGGAGATGACGGAAATTCAAAAATAAGTGAACCTCCGAGCTCTAAGAGAACTTTGCTTCATAAAAGAATTATTGACCTCGAGATTCCAGCTGATGCATACATGAATAATGAGCCAACATACTCAGCAGAAATATGTTGTGGATTGCCTATGGTTGAGAGTAACTCCATAACCAGCACTCAGGAGATTCTGCATGGTAGAGGTGTAAAAACATCGTTTTGCAATGCACTAAATGATCACCGTAATGATGATGCATCAAGATCTTCCTTGCCCTTGAAAAGAAAAAACAAGTTGGCTGACTTGAATGAGCCCATCCTGCTTGAAGAGTCCTCTGTTTCAGGTTCTGCTGATAATCCTGGTGACTTGAGTGGCAGTTGGGGGCACATGCAAAGTGAAGATGTATCTGCAACTCCAAATTCAGTCCTAAATCCTCTGTGGAAAGATGCATCTATAAGTTCTGAAAAGGAAATGGACAGTGGAACTTGCTTCAAGAGTTTGCAGTCTACGAAGGAAATGAGCAGAAAGGAGCAGTTGACTTGTGACTTCAAAGCTAGTAAGATTAACTTACAATTGTCTACAAATTTTTAGCTATTCTTTTCAAGAAATTAACTCTTTTCTTTAATTTATTATGTACATATTTATGGTTTTCCTTTTCTTTCCAAATTCCTACATCATGGTCACCTCAAATAGTGTTTTGCACGTATCTGGAATTTCGTCATACTGTAGCAACTTTGTTGCATGCATTGATGAAACGTTTCCCTTTGTTTTACCATATCGTTTATTGAAAATGAGGTTGGCCGATAAAAGCCAAATATACTATTTTTGTTGAACCGACAAATAAAAAAAAATTGACTTCATCTTTTATGAAGCATGAAGGAATGCATTTAAAACGTCTTTGTAAATACTGTTCTATAATGTATTTTTTCATACTACTATAGATTAATCCTATGCAAAATATAATCAGGGAGATTTTGACCGAAAATTGTATGTTTATATAGTTATATGTTTGACATGCGTAGTCCAAATATGATGAAAATTAATGAGTTTATGTTACTGTTTTTCCTTGTCAGAGCAAATGCAACGGGATAGCCATTCTATAGTCAGAGATGTCTGCTTCAGGGATCCGTGTGCAGCTTTTCAATCATCCCAAGCTGAGCACAGGAAAATGAACGAAATTTCAACATCTGAACAGAGCAGGACTGAACGCAAGATAAAAAGGAAACTTTTTGGTGTAGATATTTTTGAAGTGAATGATGAAACACTGGTTACAGAGACCAATGCGGTCCATTGTGGTAATAAATTTGATGAACATGGTTCCAAGCATCCATTTCTTCATGTCAAATTCAGTGTTGATTCTCATACAAGATCATTCCCAAGCTCAACAGATGGATTGAACGCCATGCGTTCACAGGGCAATTCAGTAGTGAGTTATAACTTTACCAACTGCAGAACCACTTTTGAATGCATGCCTAAGGAATCTGCACCTATAGATCGTGTGAAATCTGTTGAGCATTTGGACTGGAATTCTGCTGACGTCTCAGAAACAGCCGCAAAAGCCTCTAATTTGTTTCAAGATGATTCTGCTGGTGAACATAACGTTCCGTCTGCAGATTGTCAAAGTAAGGAGAAAAGTTTGAAGGGGTCCTCACTTAATCTCGTGGAAAACATACATTGTGCTGAACAGACCAGGGAAAACAAAAATTATTATCACTTGAATTTGGATTCCTTGCAGAATAGTTCTCAGCAGTTTTTCAAGAAAACCACTTCACTTTCCTCTGAGAAATTGTCTCAGAAACTGGAAAAGATATCACCTGGTTTGATCCGTGACACTGATGATAGGAATCTTGAAGTTCATGTATGCCGTTCTGCCAAAATGTACAGAGATTTTCCCATTAGCAGTAAGCAAAGTATCTCTAAAGATTTAAATTCTTCTGGCATTTGTCCAGAACCAACTTGTTTGGCTGATGAGGGTGACAATGCCGGAAATGCATCGCTAGAAAAAGTTGCTTCTGGAAATCATTCTGCAGGAAAGGTCCTCAATTTAGAAGAACCAGTAAACAACCCTTTCTCTTGTTTACGAGGTCATATTGACTTGAATTTATCTTTAGTTGAAGACGAGGCTCCTTCAGCACCCTGTCTTCCTGCTGCTATTGTGAAACTGGCAAAAAGTGAGGTAGACTTGGAAGTCCCCATGGTTCTGGAATCTGAAGCAGATGAACAATTTCAAGCGTCATCAAATGGATCTAAGGAACCTTGTGAAGAAGTTATCAGGCTTGCTGCTGAGGCTATAGTTGCCATCTCAGTGTTTGGTGGAGAAGATATTTTCAATGACGTCCCTTGTGGGGCAGTGGAAGACACACCTAATGATTGCCTTAAATGGTTTGTGGATGTGGTGGCTTCTTACGAGTGTCTTGATCAGACCAACATGAATGATGTTAACTTGAGAGGAGATGGTGGATTTACTGAGGAGTTGACTCCTGATGGTATGGATTATTTTGAGTACATGACACTAAAGCTGGAAGATATCAAAAGCAACGGTTGTTTTCATAATTATTCAGTACCAGTTATGGAGAGTCAAGATGATGAAGAAACAAAAGTTCCTACATTGTCCAGACGGCCTCGAAGAGGTCAGGCAAGGAGAGGAAGGCAGCGTAAGGACTTCCAAAGGGATATACTTCCGAGTCTCATTTCCTTGTCGAAGCTTGAGGTGACTGAGGATTTTCAGACATTTGAAGAAGTGGTTAGAGCTAGTGGTTCCACTTGGCAGTCAAGTTTTTCAAGGAGAAGTACTGCTAAGAGTTCTAGGGGAAGAAGGCGTTCGGTGGCAATGCCTCCTACTCAGGAAGCAGAGCCAGTTTGCTCTCCCTTAGAACAGAAACCTGTTTCTAGAGAACTACAACTTGAGGATAAATCTCTTACTGGATGGGGAAAGAGGACTAGGCGTTTGCCAAGGCAAAGATATATAACTGGTACTGCTACTCCTCTTTGACGCATTATTAACTTGGTTAGAATATCGTATAGGTGAATTGTATAGCAGAATTTGTCCAAGAAAAGTGAAATATTGCGGCTGCGGCATTTAGCATTCAGATTATGGATATGCCTGTTTCACATGCCTTTGAAATGTTGCTGAGATTTGCTGTTCAACTTCAAGTGTCGCAAGTGAACTTGTACGAGTCTCCCTGAATAATGCTTGTTTACTTCTTCATTGTGCATCGATTACGGGGGGAAAACAACATTGTTTCCAATTCCATCCTCGTGTTTGCTTTACTGATATTAGTGTAGTCCTAGTTAATATTACATGCAATTGCTCTCAGATTCTTGATCTTCTGAAATATTTTTTTCCCTGGTAAACAAACACATGGGAATTTTTAAGCAATCCGGAGAATACTTAAACTTGCGAGTTAGACACAGAATCCCATTTATCAGAATATAATTGTATTCATAAAAGGTTAACGCAAAAGGATGCACACAGTCAATCACAGTCGAGCAACTTGTTGATTTAGTTGGGAAAGGCCCTCATAATTTAGCCTAAAAAAAATAACTTCACTCCTGTAATTGGCCAGACCCAATTGCTCAAAACCAATACATTCTCAACGAATTTAAAAGGAACTGTCCTCCCTCATTGGATCACTCCTGAGTACAGTACATAAAGATGATCGCTTTTTCTGGGTTTTTTCGGCCAGTAAAGTGTAATAAATATGAAACCTTTCTATTCGATGGTTCCACTTCCCGCGTTAATTGAAAAGCCCCAGATTTTGGCCTGTATCGGAGCTCATTCGCGGTTCTTCTCTAACTTTAAACCTCAAAATTCACCGTCTTATAATTCTTCACCTCTTTCAGAAAGATATGCTTCTTTATTAGACCGTTGTAAGAACGTCGATTCTTTAAAAAAGCTTCATGCTTGCATATTCACGCAAGGCCTTGAGAAGAACATCTTTTTGGGTTCTAAGCTTCTCAATTCCTGCGCAAGATTTGGTCTTTTAACAGAATCAAAATGGGTCTTCAGTAAAATCATTAATAACAATTTCTATCTTTGGAATTCGATTATTTTGGGGTACTTTAGAAGCGGTCATTTCGATGAAGTCCAGGTAGTTTATGTAGAATTAAGGCGTAGAGATATTGATATTAAAGGTTCAGCAATAACTTTTGCCTTGAAAAGTTGCTTCGAGTTGAGTAGTTTAGAATTTGGAAAAAGCATTCATGCAGATGCTTTTAAGTTTGGGTTGAATTTTGACCGTTTTGTGGGCTCATCGCTAATCGGGTTGTATTGTCAATATGATGACATCGACCAAGCATATAAGGCGTTTGATGAAATAATTGAGAGGGATGTTGTTGTTTATACTTCAATGGTTACCGCGTGTGCTCAAATTGGTGATGGTCGTGTTTGTGAGGCTTTTGGAGTGGCCAGGTATATGCAGAGGGAAGAAATTGAGCCGAATCGTGTCACTCTAGTTAGTTTACTGCAGGCTGCATCGTTCTTAGGAGCATTAGGAGAGGGGAAGTCAATTCATGGCTATGCTATTAGAAGAGGTATTGGATGGTTGCATGAAGTCTTTGAAACTAGTCTAATGGACATGTATTTGAAGTGTGGGCGTCCTGATAAGGCGGCCTTGAGTTTTTGTAAAATGAGCAGAAAAACAATTGGTTCCTGGAATGCTCTAATTACAGGTCACCTGCAACTTGGGCAACCGCTGAAGGCTTTGGAACTTTTCCTTGAAATGGTGCGAGATAACTTTGTGCCTGATTTGATTTCATTAGTAAATGGGCTATTGAGTTGTGGATATCTAGGGCATTTGGCTGGAGGCAAGAGTATTCATGGTTACTCTTTAAGAAATGGAGTTGAGCTTGATCTTGTGGCTACCACAGCTCTAATTGATATGTACTCGAAATGTAACAGCCTAATTCAAGCCAAGGAAGTCTTTGACAGGATAGACACTAAAGATAATGTTTCTTTCAATGTGATGATAGGTGGTTATCTTGAAAATGGATTTTCGTGTCAGGCCGTTGAGCAATTTTGTGAAATGCTGAGATCTGGTTTGAGACCAAATGTAAGTACAATCCTGAATGTGCTTGCTGCAGTGTCTAATCTGGAAGATGTGAGGCAATGCAAGTGCATCCATGGAGTTGTGATCACGAATGGGTTCCAAACCGATATCAAAGTAGCCAATCAACTTATTTATATGTACTCAAATTGCTGCACCATGAATCATGCAAGGCAAGTTTTTGATGGGCTAGAAAACAAAGATTCTGTGTCGTGGACATCGATGATAATGGCTCATGCAAACAATGGTCTTGCTGATGAAGCTCTGATTCTTTTCCGCCAGATGCAAAAAGAAAAACTAAACCCTGATTCTGTGACTTTAGTCTGTCTTCTTCTGGCATTGGCTCAGCTTGGATGTCTGAGTCTTGCAAGAGAAGTTCATGGTCATGTATGTCGAGTATCTTTGAATGAAGACGTATCTATTATCAATTGTTTAATTACGACTTATAGCAAATGTGGAAAATTAAGCACAGCTAGAAATTTATTTGAGAATGTGGCTGAACGGCATTTGGCAACATGGAATTCTATGATATCAGCATATGGGATGCACGGGGACTGTGTTCAGGCACTCAAATTGTTTGAACAGATGAAAAAGGATACGATCGTTCCTGATGAGTTAACAATGACTTCATTACTCTCTGCTTGCAGTCATGCAGGAATGGTAGAGGATGGTCTTTATGTTTTCAAGTCCATGAGAGAAGAATATCACATAGTTCCTGGAGATGAGCATTATGGTTGTATGGTAGACTTATTAAGCCGAGCAGGGCGCCTTGAAGAAGCATATGGCTTGGTTAAATTTCTTCCATCAAATCAAAATGCTTCTGCAATTGCCGCTCTGGTTGCTGCTTGCAGAGTTCACGGAAACATCGATATGGGGGAGATAATAGGAAGGAGGCTCCTGGAATTGGAGCCTCAAAACCCTAGTGCATATAATTTAGTTTCAAATCTATTTGCCGAACAAGAAAAATGGGAGGAAGTAGCCAACATAAGAGGCTTTGCAGACGGAAGAGGCTTGAAAAGCATTGCTGGGTATAGCATTATAGAGTTCAGATGAACTGGTATTTCAGTAGGGAACCCACTTTGATACTCGGTGTAAACAAAAAGATTACAAACATTTCCCGTAGTGAGTCAGGAATGTAAATACAAGATATTGCAGGGATAGTAGGCTTTTTATCCTTGCAAATATTCTTCTTAAATTTCTGTAAATTAAGCATCCTCTATCATTATCCAAACAATAGAAATTTCCTACTTAAAATTAAAATTGATGTTTGTGTGGAATGAAGAAGCATAAGTTGTTAATGTTTCTGATTGGCTTTGATCCTGTTTATCATTTGGTGTATCATTTTTTATAAATGTGTGTATCATTTTCTTTCTATATAAATGTGTGTATCATATCATTTTCTTTCTATAAATGTGTGTATCATTCTATGTATTATTTTCTTTCTATAAATGTGTATATCACTCTATGTATCATTTTCTATAAATATAGCACGTGTTTTTTTAGTTGGCACGTGTTCTTTTAGAAAAAACTAAAACTCTATCAATTGATTAATGAATTCTGAGGCATAAGTGATGGTACACGATTGTTTCGGACTAACATTTTCTTGTGCGAAATGAACTTTTTTGTTCTCACTCACGATTGACAAAATATGAAAAAAGGTCCCACCGGGAGTCGAACCCAGGTCGCTGGATTCAAAGTCCAGAGTGCTAACCACTACACCATGGAACCTTGCATGACACTACGATTTCTAATGTTGGAAAACTACTCAATTAATTAATAATATCCCCATTACAGAAGTGTAAGTCGGCAGACTCGGCACACATCACTAGGCAGTGTTTCTGTGTGCCGTACTACCGTTTTCCTATAACCGTTAGTGACAGTTAACGTTTGTATAGCGTTCATCGAAATATCCGAACAACTTTGTCGGGTGGACTGAAGAATACTCGTACTAGTAGATTATCATCACTGTCTGCCGACTGCTTGAAGAAGCAGTAGTTAATTATGGAAGACCTCTACGATATTGTGATATTCGGCGCCTCTGGTTTCACCGGCAAGTATGTGATCAGGGAAGCCCTCAAGTTCCTCAACACCCCATCCTCCCCACTCAAATCCCTTGCATTAGCCGGCCGTAACCCATCAAAGATAGCCCAATCCCTCAGCTGGGCTGCCCACCCTAACCCACCTCCCGAAATCCCCATTCTCACCGCCGATACCTCCGACCCTTCATCCCTCCGCCGGATCGCCACACAGACCAAGATCATCCTCGACTGCGTCGGCCCCTTTCGCCTCTACGGCGAACCCGTAGTGGCGGCTTGCGTGGAGTCCGGCTGTGATTACTTGGACATTTGCGGTGAACCGGAGTTTATGGAGAGGATGGAGTCCATGTACCACGAGAAGGCAGTGGAGAGGGGCTCTTTGGTGATTTCCGCTTGTGGGTTTGATTCTGTTCCGGCTGAGTTGGGCTTCATGTTCAATTCCAGGCAATGGGAACCGCCGGCAGTGCCGAACCGGGTCGGGGCGTACTTGAGTCTAGAGTCTAGTAAGAAAGTGGTTGGGAATATTGGGACGTATGAATCCGCTGTTCTTGGGGTGGCCAATGTGGACAAATTGCAGGATTTGAGGCGGTCCAGACCCAAAAGGCCTCGGCCTCTGGTAAAAAATTTTGATTTATTTTAATGCGGATTTAAGTATATTTTCTTTGTTGAATGTTTTGGTTTGAGTCTATTGGTTGCCGGAAAGTCTGGGAAAGAAAACAGCATAGTCTGGTATTTTAATGGTTTCTTTTCTAGCTAAATATAAGTTCCAATGGCTGATATGCGTTAGTAAACTCGCTCATAATTGCTAATACAACTTTGTTTTAGGTACATGCAAATACTGAAGAAAACTTCAAAAATAGTTTATATGTTTAAGAGAGACATAGTTCTGAGACTGTACATTTACTTTTTGTTCTTGAGCTTCATCTTTAACAACCTACAAAGTTGATAGGCATCAACCAACAACACCCTCTCGCATTGCAGCAATCATTGATGTGATCTTCACTGGCTAATCTATCTGCATATATGCATCCTTACCTTGGGTTTGTATGGGAGGATTGCTGCTTTCAAATTGCCGCCATTCTGTATGTTGGATTAAATCATTTCTGAAAAGAGGTTGATAACAAGTGTTTTTATAACATTTAGAACACCGATTTTAGTTGCCTTTACTGATATATAGAGACTTCCAGATTTTGATTAATCTTAAATTGCTCTATCCTTTGGGTTAAACTTTTATTCCTTGCTGATGTTCTGGTTTCCTGTTATTTTTAGATTCTTGGTCCTCCTCCTCCTAAAGGATCACTTGTTGAACACCAGCAGAAGTTTAACCTTTGGGCTGTGAAGTTACCATCAGCAGATTCTATTGTTGTCCGGAGAACCTTGGTAAATCTGACTGAAAACCCAGCTGGGATTCCTGGTGTTGATGAAAATGCTCAACAAATTGAAAAGAGGGAGACTTTCTGGTCAAGTGTGAAACCAGCTCATTTTGGTGTGAAGATGGGATCAAAATCTCTGTTGGGCATCTTTCGGATCATCACAGTTGGAGTGTTCATTGGCCTCTTTGGCAAAACTTCCTTCGGAAGGTGGCTGCTCTTAAAATTTCCTTCTGTTTTTAGCCTTGGGTGGTTTAAAAAAAAGGGTCCAACTGAGGAGGAAGTTACCAGTGCTTCCTTCAAAATGTGGTTTGTTGGGCATGGATACAGTGATAGCCATCTTGCATCCAGTGGAAACATGAAACCTGACATGGAGATAATTACCAGGGTAATGGGACCTGAGATTGGTTATTTGACAACCCCAGTTATTCTGGTTCAATGCGGTCTGATTCTACTGAATGAGCGAGAAAGTTTGCCCAAAGGTGGAGTTTTGACGCCTGGGATCGTCTTTGGCCCAACAGATCTTCAAGAAAGGCTCCAGAAAAATGGAATATCTTTTGATGTTATTTCGAAAAATACCCTTCCATCCTAGGGGGATGTAGTGTTCACAAACACCAGTAAGAGTTTTCAACTTCTTTGTGGTTATCCTAAAGTTCCCAGTTGCGTACTGGCAATGCTGTGTGAACCTGCTACCTTTTGGCTTTGAGGCAAGTTGTGATATGGGAGCCAAGTTTCCTTTGCCACTCGAGAGAATGCTATTGCTTTTGTGAGGGGGCTATTAGTCCAGAACTGCCAGTTAACTAAAGTTGAAAAGTGAGAATGATTCTCCTTCCTGGTAAAGAGATAAGTCCCAAGATTCTGATAAATAATTAATGTCATTAGTCAATGTGGCCTCCCAGTTTGTTAGTTGTTTCAATTGTTTTTACTGATATTCTCTTTGGTCCATTTTTCCTCTGATTCTCTGCATCCTGTTACCCTAATTTGATGATCGATAATCACTGGCGATCACAATCGCAGGAGTGGGGTTAGGTCCTTCCTTTTCATCTGGAGTCATTAATAACAAATCAAAACTATAATAAATTACAGGAAGAGATAAATAGGAGTGGTACATCAATAGGTGAGAATTTTTCTAGCAAGAATCTAGAATGTAAAAGCCCATTCTTCAGTTCAAGTGCTCAACATTTCAATGACTGCCTGAAGCACTTTTTCAGAACTCCCACCGAAATCATAGGCTTTCCTAGCTTCTTCCTTCACCATCTTTGCACTTGCCCTCAATGTTTTGTCATGCATTAACTCCATAACTTTCTCTCCTATCTCTTCTCCCCTCACCAAATTCTCCCCAAACCAACCCCAATGCCTCGTCACAAGTCCGAGCCCTGTTTTCTCTGCCACTTGCGCATTTACTTTTTGGTCTCCATGCTGAGGGCATGCCAATATAGGTACCCCGACCCGAGCTGCTTCAATTACTGAATTCCACCCACAATGGCTTACAAATCCTCCAATTGCTGGATGTGCTAAGATCTGCTCCTGTTCTACCCATCCTTTGTACACTAGCCCCTTGTCCTTTGTTCTTTGGAGAAATGAATATCCAAGCAAGTCTTGCAGTTCTTCCTTGTCATCTTTGTCAACTTTGGTGGTCTTTAGAACCCAAAAGAATCTGCATCCACTTCTCTCCAATCCATCTCCTAATTCTCTTATTTGTTCCTTTGACAATGCAGTCCTGCTTCCGAAGCTAACATAAACCACCGACTCATTAGGTTGTTCATCTAACCAGGGATGGCAAAAAGAGTCGGACTTTTTGACTTCACAAGACGCATAAGGCCCTACTGGAAGAAAAGGCCGTAAATTGGGCAAAACTCTGCCACTGTTGACTGCAGCAACTGTTTCAGATTCGAGCCAATCAAAGCTGTTTAATATAACCCCTTTTGCTTTGGGTAAAAATTGGGCATTGGAATGAATATGGGATGTGAAGTGGAGATTTGGATTAAAGAGGGGAGGCGGAATGCTTGTCATGGGTATTGGAGCTAAACCAGGAAGATTGATATTCTGATTGACCTTCTCCTCGGGATTGGTTTCGAATGTCAATTCAGGAAGGCAAGCCATAAGAGAGAAAAATTTTGCAGAAGTTGTGGACACAACGTAAAAGGGGATAGTCAAGTCATGAGTTAGATGACTGGCACCGGCCGCAACGGCAAAATCTGCGAACATGGCAGATAGAGACGGAGATAAAGAAGCTAAGAGGGGACGTAGGAGGTGCGCTGATTGACTTATGGCTTTAAACTGAACAAAGAAAGGATCTTGATCGCCAGTTAACAAGTCAGATGGCATGTAGGGAGGGAGATGGAAATCAAGACGGTTAATGTGTGAATGAGAAGAAAAGAAAGAGGACAATTGGGTGGATTCAGCAGCAGAAACCGCAGGCTGAACTGCAATGAAGGTAACTTTGCAGGAGTTATGAGAAGCAAGCAATGCTGCCAGCCGAAGAAATGGGACCAAATGGCCAATACCTGCACTTGGAAGGAGAGCTACGTGAGGAGGAACTGCTGCTCCTGCACTCTTCTGGATCTGCAAATCGGCAAAGCTTGACATTGTTGTTGATGAATTGAAGAGGGTGTTCTCCTCAACAACTGAGTTATGGTAATATATAGAGTGTCACTCCAACCAATGACATGATTCTTGTGTAATGAATCCTGCTTGATTAACCAAAAAAAAAAAAAAACAAAGGGGGTGGTCAGTGGTGCGTGCATATTTAACAATTGATTATGATGGTTATTTCTTGTCTCCTAACTACCTCCAATCCAAGCACCATGGATTGGATTCTTTCAAGAAATCTCAACCTTCCAAATTACCTAACTACAATAAATACTACCAAAAAAGTACTACTACCCTTTATAGCTTAGTTAAGGAAGAAAACAGAACAAACAAATAAAAATAACAAAACAATCCAAATGGAAAATTGACATTGACATAGATTTTCAACTAGGCCTGTAAACGAGTCGAGTCGAGCTCGAGTACCTCCATAATCGAGCTACTCGAGCTCTGAAATGGTGGTACTCGAGCTCGACTCGAGCTCGATCGAGTAGGCAATTTTCGAGTTCGAGCTCGAGATCGACTTCGAGTACCGAGCTCGAGCTCGAGCTCGATTTTTAATTTTTTTAAATTTTTTTTAAATTTTTTAATTTTTTTTAAATATTATTTTTTTTAAAATTGTAGGATATAATTGTAATTTTTTAAAATTTAGTAAGGTAAAATGATAATTTAGTATAAAATTAAGTCTAAAATATAAATATAAATTGCTTAAAATATAATTTATCAAATGTTAGGGACTAAAAAATAAATATAAAAAAAATTAAAAAATATATATATATGGGATCGAGTAGCTCGCGAGCTATTCGATCCTTTGAAAACTGAGCTCGAGCTACTCGAGCTTGACTCGAGCTCTGTCAAACCGAGCTCGAGTCGAGTAGTTGACCGAGCTGCGCTCGTTTTACACCCCTAATTTCAACCATGCATGATGCATGTGTGTGTCGGCCATGGACTATTCACCATTGGTCTCAGCTCAACAGCCCAAGTTGTTGGAGGTAAGTTACAACTTACATGGACAGATTGTAAAATGGAGACGCATTGATCATCCATTGGGATAAACGGTAAAGGTCCCTTGGATCTCAGGGCCTTTAAAAATTGGAACGGGACAGGCTATATCATTAAGTATCTGGCATTGAACTTTTAGAGATTTTATTGGAACTTTAATATTCTTGCGTTCCAAAACTCCAATAGAATTGGTGATGATCTTGAAAAAAACAGTTGCTATTGGTGATGATTTTGATTTTAATATAAAATCATAAATCAACATGTTTTTTAAGTTTTTAATTTTTGACCAAAATATGTGTTATAACCTATGAAATATAGAAATTTTGTGAAATTTTTAATCTTCACATTTTTTGAAAATATTCTCATGCATGCATGTTCGCAATCGGATTGAGTGCAAAAAAGAGAGCAAAAAAAGTCAAAATCGACGCATTTTTGGATTATGCCATTTCTTGCTAAAATATGGGTGTTATAACCAACGAAAAATGAAAAATTGGTGAAAAATCTAAATTACATTTTTTTAACAATATTCACAAATCACAAGGATGCATGTTCACAAATGAAGTGTGTGTAAAAAATAGTTGTGAAAAAAGCAAAATCAAGATTTTTTTACTTTGTAATTTTTCATCAAAATACGTGTGTTACAACCCATGAAAAATAAAGGTTTCTTGAAAATTTTGATTTTCACTTATTTTGACAATAATCTCTATAATGCATATTCACAATTAAAGTGGGTGCAAAAAATGGTACAAAAAAATCAAAATTAATACTTTTAGAATTATGTCATTTCTTGCTAAAATACATGTGTTATAACCCATGAAAAATGGACATTTCGTGCTAATTTTAATTTTCACTTTTTTGACAATATTCTCTAAAATGTCTATTCACAATTTAGATGTGTGTAAAAAATAGTTGTGAAAAAAGGCAAAATCAAAACATTTTTTTACTTTGTAATTTTTTACCAAAATACGTGTGTTATAACCCATAAAAATGGAGGTATTGTGAAAATTTTAATTTTTGTTTTTTTTACAATATTCTTTAGAATGCATGTTCATAATCAAAGTGGGTGAAAAACGGTAAAAAAAAATCAAAATCAATGTGTTTTTGGATCATGTTATTTCTTGCTAAAATACGTGAGTTATAACATATGAAAAATGAAAATTTGGTGAAAAATATAAATTTCACTTTTTTTGACACGGTTTATAAGAATGCATGTTCACAATTGAGATGAGTGTACAAAATAGTTGTGTAAAAGTCAATATCAACATGTTTTTTTACTTTTTAATTTTTATCAAAACCCATGAAAAATGAAGGTTTCGTGAAAATTCTATTCTTCATTTTTTTTGACAATATTCTCAAGCATGCGTATTCACAATCGTAGTGGGTACAAAAAATGAACAAAAAAAGTCAAAATCAACGCGTTTTTGGATTATACCATTTCTCGCTAAAATAGTGTGTTATAACCTGAAAAATAAAAATTTGACGAAAAATCTAAATTTCAATTTTTTAACACCACTCACAATAATGCATGTTCACAATTGAGGTGGTGTAAAAAATAGCTGTGAAAAAGGCAAAATCAACACGTTTTTTGACTTTTGAATTTTTGACCAAATTACGTGTGCTATAACCCATGAAAAATAGAAGTTTCGTGAAAATTTTAATTTTCATTTTTTTTTTATAATAATCTCTAGAATGTATGTTCGACAACGAAGTGTAGATCAATTGGTTTACATCTTCACCTGTGAACCAATAGGTCACGGGTTCGAGTCACCAAGGGGGTAGATAGGGTACCATTGTTGATCCTCTTTTGGAAAAAAGAAAAAAAAGAAAAAAGAAAAAAAAAGAAAAGAAAAAGAAAAGAAAAAAAAAATCTCTAGAATGCATGTTCACAATCAGAGTTGGTGCAAAAAACGGTAAAAAAAAAATAAATTGACATGTTTTTAGATTATGTCATTTCTTGCTAAAATATGTGTGTTATAATGAAAAATAGAAATTTAGTGCAAAATCAAAATTTTACTTTTTTTTATACCATTCACAAATATGCATATTCACAGTTGAAGTGTATATAAAAAACAGTGTGTCTGCAACCCCATTGAATTCATTTGTATTTGTGTGTGCAACCCCATTGAATCCAGAGCAGATCCTATATTCAATATTTATTCTATTTTATTCTGTCTAACGTTCAAAATGACGTAGTTTTACTAAAATTATAGACTAAATACATAAATATTACTAAAATTACTTTACAATTATTAAACTCTAATAAAGAGATGAGTGAAACCTACTACGTAATTTTAAAAATACTAATTCCTTATTTGATTAAGGTTCTTTTACATTTAATTTGTTTGGAAAACTACTGATCCATTAAGGTTCTTTTAAATTTAATTTGTTTGGAAGATGACGATGACTTAATTTATTTGAAAAGATAAAAATACTTTTTAATTTAACACTTTTAGAGAAAGATAACAATAATCAATGATAGAATGACTTTAAGGTGAATAGTATTTAACTAATTTAATAATATAGTGTTGAAACCTCGTATGTAGGAAAAGTTGACTGATTTTTTTTTGCCTTTTGCTATATTTTTGACAATTGTTTAATAACGTTAGTAAAATGTTCAATTTGCAAATGCAACTTTCTTGATGTTTTTTTTTTTTTTTTATGTATCAATTTCCTAACTCTACAACTCTACGTCTTCCCGCCACTTCACTGTTGTTGAGTTAGACTAATCCTACGCCTCAAGGCATCCGAGGATGTAAATCGCGGGATGTGCACGCAATTGTTATGTGCCCCGAGGGAACTTGGAGCATCTCACAAATAATACCCATTTATCCATAAATGGATGGAGATTGTTTCAAGTGGGATTCGAACCATAGTTACCATGTTTGAATCCCACTTTAGATACCAGCTATTTTGGTAGTAACAAAGATGTTTCCTCGTATTGACGGTCACAACAGTCTTATCAATTTCCCTCATTTTATCTTCAAATTATATAACTTCCTCAAACAATTATAAACCTCTCTCATTTCTTTAAAGGCAAAAATATAAAAATAATAATTAAAAAAAAAAATTCTGCCTCAGTCAATCCCTCCAATTTCAGCAAGCAGCATATAGAGGCAGCCACGACTGTCCTGGTGCTCCGGCCATGACCGCCTGCAAATCCCTAGTTAGTATATCACTCCCTCATCTGAAGTTGAAAGCTGGAGCCCATCCTCCAACCCTTTTCTCTTCTCTCCCTCTTTCATTCTCTTCTCTCAAATTGGGTCTGCTTTATAACAGGTCTCGCTCAAGGCGTTGTTACAGTGGCGTTGTTACCGGAGCAATTGCTCTGGAAACTTCGGATGGAACGAAACCCGTTTTTAAAAATGTAATCTTGGAAGTCCCGGAAGATTCGTGTCAAGGCACAGTGGAAGAGTTACTTACCAAAAGCAACCACGATGATGACGTTTCCAGGTTTATGAAAATGGAGCGGAAGCCCGAAATGGAACTCGTTCGACGCGGGGAGAACTGGTTTCCATACTTGGATAAGTTTAAGGCCGCGAATGGTGTGTATTTGAGCAGTGATGAAGTCTTGGAGGCGTTGGCTCCTTCTATTATGGCGGCAAGAAAAGAGAGGTTTCGGAATGTGGTGAAGAATCGGAGCTATTCAGTGAGCTTAGTGATTGAGGGGCTTAGCGATTTTGGGAATGTTTCTGCAGCGTTTAGGTCTGCTGATGCATTAGGATTTCAATCTGTCCACGTGGTGTCATGTGACGGCTCAAAAAGGTGCAACAAGGCCTGAGGTGAAACTAATTCACTTTGGTTGTAAAGTTGTTTCTTTTGTATCACATTTTGATTGTCAAAAGCTTGATTCTTGGATGTTTGGTTTTGTTCTGGATTTTAATTCACTGTTACTAGCAACTTCGTATGAATTCTTCCTTAATTCGCTGGAAAAATAAAATTTTGACCCCTGGATTATATTAGTACATATTAAAAAGATCAGAATCAAGTATCTTGTATTTAAAGCATATCATCAATTTTGCTTGCTATGTTATCCTTCCAAAGATTGCTTCTGCTTTGCACAATAGTTTTTGTATGAAAGAAAATTCAATTTGTATTTGGGAACTTCATCTCTGATTTCAGGACTTTAAAGATATTCTTTTGAATTTTTATGTTGTTTGTGCTGCTTTAGCATGTCCTTTTACTCCATGTAGGTACAGAGACAATCGGCATGTTAGCATGGGAGCTGAGAAATGGTTGGATATTGAACTTTGGGATTCCACCAAGGAGTGCTTCAAAATTTTAAAGTCACGAGGTTATCGCATTGCTACTACGCATGTGGGAATCGATGCGGTATTTATATAAGATCTGATTGTTTAGTGATATCTTGTGTGTTTTTCTTTTAGATCTTGTTGTTGTATGAGTGTTGATCTGTTCTTGAGGCTAAGAATCTACTAGACTGATCGTTTGGTGCTTCCTTCTAGGTCTCTGTTTATGAAATGGACTGGTCATACCCAACAGCAATAGTTGTTGGAAATGAGAATAGGTATTTTTCTATTTTCCATTCTTGACAATGTCCATATTCAGTTCTCTATGCTCTACAGTTTTACTGAATATTCCACGTATATATTTGAAGTAATATGATCCATAATCATGAATGTAACAAAATTTTGCGCTAGCTGTCAACCTAGGGCAACTCTCATTTTCCCGAATTTGAGACTGCCTATTTGTAGGCAAACAAGCTGCTTATAAACATGGAGAGTTAAAATAATGTAGATACGAGGAGAGGGGGCGTTGTCAAGTCCCGTGCCTCTCGCATGCAATGCAGGCTGACCCAACATAGTGGGGTTAAGGTTTAGCTGTTGTTGTATATTTGTTTGAAGTAACAATGAAAAATAAAAGCAGGGAAAATAATGCATGTCATCAAGTAGAGAATAGACTTATTTTTTTCTTCCCCAAAATATGGTTTCCTCAACTGAAGCTTTGCTTTGACTATGTGACATTATAATCACAGGGGAATAAGTGACGAGGCTCTTAAATTGTCGGATTTGCGATGCAGTATTCCCATGAAAGGCATGGTGGATTCCTTCAATGTTTCAGTTGCTGCTGGTATTCTCATGCACCAAGCCATCTGTGATAGGACTTCCCGCATGGTAGTGATTTTGTTGTGCTGCAACACTCATGCTTGAGAGAAATATATTTTTACAGATTTATTTTGGTGAAGAAATTGCGTTATATGATTGGTCTTTTATATATCATCGTCTTTTCTGTATTCTGAGAAATTGGTTACAGAGATATTTTCGTTGATTAAGCTTGTTATTACAGAGATATTTTCGTTGATTAAGCTTGTTACCGATACTGTTTGTTTCATGGTAGGGTTGTCATGGGGATCTGACATCAGAAGAGAGCCAAATTTTGCTTGCGGAGTTCTTTTTGCGACATAGCAAGGGTACAATTAGCATTGCAGATGAATATGCTAAACGGAAGCCAGACCAGCCTATATCAAAGCTCTGAAAAAACTGACTATGTCAAGTGTCGCAAACTTCAGACTCGTGAAACCTTGGAAGGTAATCCAAGTTGCTTATAGCAAACCTAACCACCCACTACCACCAAAGAAACAAAGAATCTGGTTTTTACTGATTTGCTAAACCAAAATAAAAGGAACAACTTCTGCTTTCTCATGGTGGTGTGGCTGTGGAAGTCTAAGGAAGGATTCTTATTGTTTTGTTGAAATGGTTATCTGTCTAATTAGTATTTGAACTATGTCTTTTGCAGTGATTTTCATGTAAATATTATCACGATGGAGAAGATCGCAAGGTGCGGCATGAATAATAGGCACGATTACAAGCTTTTTCAGCAATGTGGAATTGGCATACAGGGTTATATTATTTTTTCCCCTTGAAGAAATCTCTAGCACCTTCTATATCTTTGCAAGTCTATGTAGTGTATTTTTTAGCTTACATTAATCTACAATTCCCCTAGTGTTTGTTAATGTATTTTTTGATCATTGTGCCCTGACTCTTCTCCCTGCTTTTGGGGCAAGTCAGTTGACAATTTGTTACTAGGAGCTCTAGGAGTAAATTTGGTCCACAATGACTACACTATCAATTTACTACCTGTTGGAGGTTTGAGTTAAGGATTTTTGCCAGAACACGTTGATGGCCACTGTTTCAAGGTGGGATGCTAAATTCCATTAGATTTATGGCTTCAAGCACCTTATAACGTAGCTTTGCTAGTAAGCCAACATCAGTGAAGCAAATCTAATTTGCAAAACCAAATGCAAAAATATCTACTTCCCCTTTTTGTCACATCTTGCCAATTTACAGGTATCAAGAAATATTAAGGTCGTATGACTGGAGTCTAGGAGGTTACAAATGACTAAGTCCGTGATAGGTGAAAATTTATCCACTGATTGCAAATTCATAACATGACAAACATTTACAGAATTGAGAAACATAAATAATCCCCTAATCAATTAGAGATGTTGTATCAGTTGTTTGTATTGTTGCCTTAGTGTTCTGCAAACTAAAGTCTTCCCCTCGACGTTTCGATTCGATGGACCGAATAAATTCTTCAATTTTTGCTTTAAGCTCAGTATCCGGAATCAACATGTCCGCGGTAAGATGAGATCGGTTAAATGGGTCTGTCTGAAGTTCAAAACAGGAACAATTAATCATAACTCATAACACCAAGTGAGCACAGTAAACTAAGCAAGGGTAGAGAAGTACATTATCACTTAAAAGATGCCTTTGAATAACTGGTCGATCAATTGTAATCTTTGAAGAAGGTAAAATGACAGGATCCCTCATTAAAGTGTACTGCAATCCAGTAAACCAAACGCAACAACAACATTTACCATGGTAAATAGAAGTAAAGCTAGCACAATATTCACCAAAAAGATGAAACAAAGAAAACCAAAAAAAAAAAGCTTGTAATTATGCACAACATACAAACTTCATCCTAATATATGAATGAAGTCAAGACTTACTTGAATTGGATCAAGGAATTCATCAGGTATCTCTCCAAGAGCTGCTTCAGTATCCCTGGCCTCTATTGCTGCAACTTTAGCTTTTGCACCAAGGTCAATAAATTCATGCACGATCTTTGCATCTTCACCAATTTTCCTAAGAACTTCAGCTCCAGCACTAAATAACTGGGACAAAAAAATAAGATAGAATATACCTAAGCACCAATTATAAATGACAAGTTGTTTTGTGATAAAAGAAAATTGAGAAGAAACTAATTTTTAGTGTAAACCAAAAACCTGCTCATTGTAGGATCGACCATCTTTCGAGATAGCAGTTGGGAAAATATTCTCTGTATCTCCTCTTGCCAAGTTCACGTATATGTTTACAATCTTCAGGGTGCAAAGAATACCATTAGAAATTCATCTAAGCTACAAGTTGTCAACTTCACTCTCTCTCTCTCTCTCAGTTTCAGTAAATAAACTTTTACATTTCACACACGCACAGAGAGAGAAAGCACTGTACAATCTTTGCATTTATGTTTTCAAACAAAAAGAACTGCAAGCAATTGAACCAGCAAAATTTCCTAACACCTGACACAACCTCCACCCTGACACCTCACCACCTACACAAATAGAAAAATGATATAGGGGAAAACAACAAATTGTGAACAAGCATCTGGCCGCTTTTTAGTCTAAAATGTATAGTGCTTTTGGTTAATGTGTGAAATTTAGCATTTCTCCAGATTATGCATTACAGCCCAAACTGGGTGGATCTAGTGCATTTTCCAGCTAACCAAGTAAATGGTTACAACAAACAGACAACTATGGGATCGCACCAACTGCCAAGGAGGTCTGCACTAAATTTGAATAACCCAAACCAGATGGATCTGGAATATATGCCAGCTAACCAAGTGAATGGTTACAAATAACAGAATACTATAGGACTGCACCAACTGCCAAGGAGGTTTGCATTTATGTGACACATAATCACCATTTATCATAGATCTCTTAATAGAATAACCACAGCCAAGTCATCATACCTTTCTAGGAAAATGGATTAGGTGATTGCGTTGATTCATAACTAATAACCAACCCTCAAATGTTTGCCTCCATAATTTGCTAACCATTTACAAACTGTAGATATAAATAAGAAAGAAGCTCCCAGACCAACCTGCTTAAGCAACTGCTTTGGACGAAACTCATACTTTTCAGGATCTTTCAGGGTGAGAGATTTCCTTTGAGGTCCTACTAGTTGCAATAGAAAATAATTCAACATGCTGGCAACTCTCTCAACCTGGAACAAGAACAACAATTACATGAATTGGAAAATGTAATACCTGAATTTGGAAATCGACAATTTATAGAGAAGAAGAAGAAGAAGGTACCATCTCTGGAAGTAGGAAAGGAGCTGTAATCTGTTCTGAAGTAAAAGCCAACATACTGACATCTTCATTTGCCAATTTCATATCAATTCGAATGATCTAGAAACATTCTAGATTTTTAGATTTGAAGTATCATTGAATAAATTCAAACTAAGAACACATATCAAACTTGGCACCCACATTCTCTTGCGAGTGGAATTGTCTAGTCCTCTCCTGCCTCTCTTGAGCTGGTCTTCTCTCCCATTCCACGGTATTAGACATCTCAGCTTCCAATTCTTTCAGTTCGAGAATTTTGTTAAGACTTTCATCGAGAAGATAAATACTATCATTAATCAAAAAGTTTAAGAAGTTCAAATAGACTCCCTTCTCCTCCTCCTTAGCAATCTGTGACACCATACAAGATATTAGCACATCATTTCAATTAACTTGATACTTAAAAAGGCAGATGACAAATATTTCAGTCCCAAGATAAACCTGTCTCCATGCATTTCGGTGACTCGGAACCTGCCATAGGTACTCCAGAAGCTCCGCAATATTATGGCGGATGTTAAACTTGTCATAGAACTGCATATATCACCAGAAGAAAAGGAAATAATGGATGCTCAAACTATCCATCAGCAGTCCAAACTTTTCAAATAAAAGAAGACAGCAAAACTTCAAAATGAAGATGGTAGGATACAAGATTCAGAAAGGAAACCATAACTTAACCCACAGTACCAAATAAAAAGGTTATCTTATTTATTTCCAAAGACGCAGCATGCATGAGAAGAGCCATCTAAAGGTAGTTTTAGTATTTTGACAGGATGGTGATCAATGTACTATTTTGAGTTTGCTCCAAAATGCTGCAATTAGAATGGAGGGGTTCCAATTCGTGCTCTCTCCTAGCAGAAAACAGAAAAAGTACCAAGTACACAAAGAACAAGAGAACCACATAACTGTGACTTAAATAGGTTGAGGCCTTAAGGAACAAACTGGAAGAAACATAAATATAGAGCAAAAACAATATAAAACTAACTAAAGACTTGTCAAACAGGACAGGAAGACCTAAAAAGAATAAAAAAGAAACTATTAAAAAAGACACGATACACTTAGATATAAATGAGAACATGTGTGCAGATAGCACACGATGGAAAAATATGATCTCTATAACTAACCCCACATAGTGGGATAAAGGCTTAGTTGCTGTCAAATGAGAAAAGTTTAAATAAGCACAGAATGACAAACACCAGAGGCCTTTGGCCTTTTGTAACATATCATGACATGTTAATGATAAGACAAGTGAAGCAACCACCTGAGTATGAGATCCTGTAAATTCAATGTCAACATAAAGCTTGAGAAGATTCCTGACAAGATACTCTAGAGATAGTTGGTGCCCTTCAAACAAGGTAGCTGTTGCAGATGAACCACTGCAATATACCGGTGAACATAAATCAGATCCAGTGACAAGCAAATCAGCATTTATATCATGTAATGGTGCTGAAAATATCACCTTCTACGGGGCATCCAACAGTTGAGTACTTCTACCATCTTGGCTCTTAGATATGGGTTTCTTATGAACTCGGGACTTGCCATGAACATGATGATGATGTTCATAAAATCATCCTGCAAGAGATGTAAAACAAGTTAAACAAGGCCTTTTTAGGAAGAAAACTGACAAAAACATGAAACTGGATAAACTGGGATCACACCAGTATGACCCCATCCAAAGCTCTAGGAATTCGAGAGGCAAATATAAGCAACTCCATGGCATCTTCCACAAAGTGCTCCGGCATAGCTGCAAATTCCATTGGACAAGTTGAGGGCAGAGGCATTTTAAAACCTCCTATGAGGCCAACCAACCAGACAACCATTAGCCGGTAGAAGGATAATGCACGCTGAAGTAGCCCGCCATCCTAATTAAATTCACAGAAAGTAGCATTACACTGTAGAAAAAGAATAAGCCAAATCCTAAATAACTGCTAGCTGAGAGTGGTTAAATTTTGAAAAGTTAGGGTGAATTTTCCTAGTATATGTGAATGTAACAAGGCTCCTGAACAACAATGAGAGGGATATACCCTCAGTATCTGAGCTTCATAGCATAACTTTTCCTGTGAATACAACTCAATTTCTTTCTCAAGGCGAGCAATATCCTGCTGTAATTGTGGAGAAGGTGCTTGCCCTTGCATTGCTTTCATGCTGGATAACGTATCTTCACATCTTGAAATGTCCTGAAAAGAATTTGACATACAACAACAACAACAAATCATTAGTGGCAAAGTTTTACACTGGTTGCCAACTTAATGCAACCCTCTTCCTTTTCCAGGCTCGGGATCGGAGGTAAGGTGGACAGTGCTTTTTCAATGAAAGCAATAAGATCAAAACAGACAAAGTAACCAAAAATTAACTGTGATTTGCCTTTCCTCATGAATTAAAACATTAGTGAGTTACCTGAACAAGATGCTTGAAATCTGAAAATGCTTTGAGCAGGCCCAAATTCAGCACCCTTGCGGTCATAAAGAAGCATTCACAAATGAATGAAAATTTAGCATTTTCAGTGCAACTTGAAATTGGTTTATTATTGTGGAGTGAAGGTCCACCAGCATTACTACCAGAACTCGTAGCTCCCTGTGAATGCAGCAACCGATTCTCACCATCAATGTTCTTACTCAAATTGCTTCTGCTTATCCATTCAGACACTTCCTCCGATGATGCATGAAGAGCAGTCAATCCTCTATTACGCAGTATAACCAACAATCAGAAATAAAGAATCGTGTTCAAGTTTCAAATTAAAAAACAAAAAATCATGAGTTTTTTCTTTTCTTTTTGTTTGGAGAGAGGTACTAAAAGGGGCTCAGACCTTAATTCCAAACGGGTGCTATTAAATACATATTTAGGATCAATTTTGTCCCTTTTTGTCAAATTGGCATCTAAAAACGGCTCACAGAGCCGGATCATTACAGCACTGAGGTTCACAAACATCCCTGAGCTTGCACAAGACAATGGATCAACCTGTGACGAAAATATATGTAAAATGTTAAGATAGGGAATAGAATGCAGTGAAAAAGAGATTCCAATCCTAAGACAGATTGCCACAATCGATTGTTTTTACAAGTTTCTTGTGCATTATCAGACTGACTAGTCCAATGCCAAAAGGAACACGCATTGCAAAGGGCAAGCTATATGGAGCGGACAGATCAGATATTTACCTGAATATGAGCCCTTGATGCATTTTTGTTGATAACTGTAGCTAGATATTCTAGAACATTCTCACGAGTGCTTGTGTTTTTTAGGAGACACATTAGAACTTCTGCCAAGCCATCATGAAGATTATTCATAACAGTTTTAATTGTCGTGAATGAAGATAAAAGATCAGCTGGACGACGGTTAGTTGATTCTGAGAAGCACTGCTCCCTGTGTTTCAGAATTGACAAAATTATCAGTCACGCATAACCTTTCTCAGTGCAGAGCATGCTATATCTTCTCTCCCATCAGCACCGTAACTAAATACTTAACCCGAATAAAAAGATAGAAAAATAGCGCATTTTCTAGGAATAACAGATGAACAAGGGAAACCAATGTCTAATTATTCTTGCTTAGCTGCACCGCATAAATAGATATTTAAAGTAAAAGTCTATTACCGAGAGAAATATGTGAAATATGTGCAGCCACGCACAAAAGAAAAAGGAAATCTTTCATATATTTTTCAAGTTAAATTAACCCCTGATCAATACAAGCTTTATTGCACTCAAAAAGTATAGGAATCAACAGTTGAACTAACAAATCAACTAACAAACAATGCGTGGGTTTCTCCATAGGTAGCTGCACATGAAACACAGCTAATTGCACCATAATAGTAAGCAAAGATTTATCAATCACTATGCCAATAATTCTGAAAGTGTTGCATATACAGGTGTAAAAATTCAAACTCACCCAACATCAGGTTGACTCTTGAAGATAGTCTGATCAGGTAAAGCACTAACATGAAAGAAAGGTCCCAAAATGCTAGTCATCTCAATAACTCTCCCATTCAAATACACACTCTTAGGTATCCACCAGGGATGATTCACCAATGCCTTCGCCCCCACGGGATAATTAATCAACATGATTAACGCCCTCAGAGGTTGCTGAAAATTCCCTAAAGCTGAAACCTTGAGAACACTTCCTCTTAAATCCTCATACAATTGCTTCATAATAAGCTCCATACTATCATAATCCCCATCCCTAAAGAACTCTTCCAAAAATCCCGGCGGACTAGAAATCCCTCCACTGCCACCAAATCCATCCACCGCCGTGGATACCTCGGAAAATATCAAAGGAAGCAAAGGCGAAGCCTTGGGATTATTAGTATCCCAATTGGGAAACATGTCAGGGTTTCCCAAATGTATCCTACAGTAAGAAGCCGCCAACTTTTTCGCTTGTTTCACTACTAATTCCATTTCAGACCTCACATTCTTATCCTTCATTGACACAATTTTTCTCCCCTCGTCATGTGCTCGGCGGTAACAATTGACCAAATATAGAAACGGCGGTTCTGCCGCCACAAAATTTCCCGACAAGCGATCGATGAGAACCCGCTCCATTAAATCCCTACTTAATCTCAAATCCTTTCCCTCACTAAGTATCTCAGCTGCCGTCATCTCTAAGTAAACTACTCGGGAATCGCTTTCCATAGAATCAATTAAGCTTACCAGAAAAATTTTACGGAGAATTATATCCTCGATTGCCTCCGGCGTTCTCTGAGGCTTCACCGTCGCCATTATTCAACAAAAAAACACCGATCAAATAAATAAATTTCAGTATATCTTCTTGTATGCGTGTATATAAATATTATTATATATTCTAAAATCTCTATATCTTGAAAATGAAATTGATTTCAGTGAAAGCTGAAAACTAGGGCTTTATCGAAGAGGCTGAGTCAAGGAAGAACAAACAGGAGAGACTAAAGACCGACGATGGAGAAATCGATCTTTTTAATCGTCATCGCACATGAATGAAGACTTTTAACTGATTTACCGTTACTGTAATTCTTATCGGAGAGGCTATACATCGGTGTTCCTACCCCGACGTTGACTTTTCCGTGCTGTAATAATTGGATAATAGTTGAATTAACCTCTTCCTTGGGAGAAATGTAACTCCTCTAGTCCTCTAGCCTCCAGGATTAGAATTTACTAATGTAGAATGGAAATGTATATTCTCGATTTATAAGCACGAATATTATCACTCGATTATGCTTTACTAATTATTTGATAAAATTTTGATTTTATCTAAAAGAAACGTATCACATCTATAAAAAGAGTTGTACACAAAATGATACACCAAATGATTCTCGTTCTAGTTTTAAATGACTTTGGATCGCCTTTGAATATGCTATATCACATAGTTTTACACAAAATGATAAACCAAATGAATCTCATTCTAGTTTTAAATAACTTTGGATCGGCTTTGAATATGCTATATCACAAATGTGATACGTGCCCATAAAAATAAAACTCTAATCAAGTAATTAATAAAGTGTAAGAGACAAATTATTATATATATATCAAAATCTTATAAAAAGTGATATATAGGACGTCTTTTCAAATAAAATTAAACCCTATAAATTAATTAATGAGTTAAGTGATTATAACATATTAAAATCTTATAAAGTGTTAAAAGGAATTGATATACAAATATCCATTGTCGTCCTTAATATCAGCATTACTCTTTTTTATCCCAATTTGTTATTATCAACTATCAATTTAATATTTATTTAAATTAAATTATCCCGTTTTTTACATTGATCTAAAGACATTATCATTACCAATTTGGCATTAGTATAATGAGGATAACATATTATTTTGCATAAAAGTACTAGATAAAAATAAAATGTATTGTGGAGGTGCATTTTATCGCTAAGAATTTCTGGAAGTATAGTGTGGTAATTCATTCAACATCTTTGACATTTTTGTAGCAGAAAAATAAAATTATTCCAAAAACTATAATTAGAACTATTGGATGCTGATTTTAAGTTCTAATCACTTACAAAATTTGTTTGTGTTTTCCGTCAATAAAAAAACTAACGGAAACACACATATAACTAAACTCTTAAACATAGTCATAGACCAATGCAACCCAGATTCATGGGACTTGCCAATGCCCCCCCCACCCACTTCAAAGAAGAAGAAAAAAAAATGGAGGAAATAAGGAAATTATAAGGAGATCAGAGCTGTGTATATGCAACTCATCCCAGCCACTGTGCAAAAAAAAAAAAAAAAAAAATCCAGATTTTATTAATTGCAAAGATCGCCATCATTTGGCAGAGGTGTGAAAAAGCTGTTAACATTTACAGGGCCAAAGAAGAGCTCCAAGCAGAATTCAGGACCGCATATGGACCTTCCTTTGGCTCCAAGTTTGTCCAAATCCGACGAAGAAAACTGCAGGATTTTAAGAGACAATAATAATAAACCTTTATTGAATCGGTCAGTATTTAAGAGCAGCTTTTGATGATGATCAAGTACCTGTAGTAGACTGCCCTTGATGAAGGCTGTATTGAAGCAAGCATAGAAGAGACGCCCGCCAATCAACTTCTCATAGATGATTATGCGTACATCCCCAGTTACCTTTACAAATTAATATGCCCAATTCATAAAATATTAGTTCAGATATCTCTAAAGGATATGAAAAATATAAGAGGCTTGGTTGGTTTCTAGATTTACTAGTCTTTACACCATTCAGAACTAAACTTCTCACTACAAGATTAATTGCAGGAAAAATTGCTAACTTTCTGTCGCGGTTTTTCGATGAAATTAATGTTCATTGTGGAACTACATATTCATACAAACATGTAGTTTTAAAAAGAAATCAAGATGTATTTGTAGTGAAAGTGATTTGAAAATCCTACTTGCAAAGGTTGATCGTAATAGTAGTCCAGACAGGTTTCCTTGTAAAGTATTGAGCTTTCTGTGTCCATTTGCGCTACCAAATGAGCCTTCTCTTCCTCATCATTTTCCTCTACAAAGGAGTAATAATATCGGGGACTATTTGTTCGCTGAAAACCTTTCTTGATCTCTCTGCACCGAATCTTGGAAACTTCTGTGTAGTGATGATAGCGCTGTCCAGGATTCTGTTCAAGAAAAACAAAAAAAAAAATGCATGCCCAACTTATTAATACTCACAATCCTTATAAATGAAAATTAGAAAAAGAAAAAGTGATCATATGACTTGCATTTTGCAACTGAGAGACAACACAGAAGACAGAATCAACATTTCGGGTGTCATATAGTCTAATTCTTAGAAGTTCTCTGCGGACTGGCATCGGCAGGTTCACCTCAGGGGGGCTATGTTGAAGCCCCTTTGGAAATGAAAGTAAATTTTCCCAGTAGCCCACATACCGACGCTGGCTTGGTATCGAGACCTGATAATTACAACACAACATTGTATAGTTTATTAATTTTTGTACTTCCAACAAATAGTAAGATTGTGTAGTAATGAACAAGAATCATCCTCCCCTGCTGCTGCAAAGCATATAATTTGCCCAAAAATGTGCATAGAACAATGGAATTATCATATTAAAGACTTCAAATATGCCATGTTGCTCAACTGATATCAGTACTTACTCCTTCATTGTTTGTGGTTCGCTTCTCTGCAT
Organism: Ophiorrhiza pumila; assembly: GCA_016586305.1. Lineage (NCBI taxonomy): Eukaryota > Viridiplantae > Streptophyta > Magnoliopsida > Gentianales > Rubiaceae > Ophiorrhiza > Ophiorrhiza pumila. Next base: position 2,686,515 of record BLIW01000007.1, read on the forward strand.
ACACCTGCAGAGCCCTCTCTGCTGACAATCCCATGTGAACCAAACATGAAGATACCATCAGGCCTGTTCGACCTTTTCCTGCCTGTAGATTACAGAGGTCCATTTAAGTACCAGAAAAACTCTATTCAATTTAGTGCAATATGGTTCATTTCCAATCCAGAATGCTTAAAAGAAACTAGAAGTACTGCTTTCTGAATCTGTACTTTGGTCTATCACAACACAAGCATGTTTGAGTCTCAAGTCCAACTACTGTCCAAGGTAAAGCAGACCAGGAATGATTTGTCATGAAAATTCTTGGTTGAAAAGAACTAAAGAAGTGAAATCTACAAGAATATGTCAAGAGCAGAAATATCAAACAGTAAAGGTAAAACTTGCCACACACCATGCAGTGTATTACTGCAATATTTTTGGGGTCACTTGATAGCCAAGAATGCACATCTTCACAGAGTTCCTTCATCATCGAGAGAGGTGGGACGTGATTGTCATCAAATGGATATCTTTCCACACGGCCATGAAAATGAGATGGATCGTAAGCTTCTTCTATGCACAAGTTATAAACCTGTCACGAAGTTGTGCTTGTCAGTGACAAAGAGAGAGAGAGAGAGAGAGACAGTGAGAATCCATATCTACCAGTTTCTTTACGGTGTGAAAAAAGTAGATTTGGAAAGGTTGAAACGTTAGTTTGACAGAACAAGAAGCTCATTGGAAGCTTTGTGCAGAAACTTAAATGACTATAAGTTGCGATTAACATGGACACAGATAACCAAGCTTGACTCAAAAGTCCTTGCTATACAAGGACTCCTCACAAGTCACAACAACAGAACAGTTTCAGGCCCTGCACTGATCCTGAGATTGGAACATCAGGGTTCCATGGCCATTACTAAGAAAAATCGTTCTATGCATGAACAATATGAAAACAAAATATAAAGCAAACTGATAGGGAAAAGTTTCAGATCAATAAAACACAATGATTCAGTCGTGATGCAGACCTTATAATGTCCCGGATGTCTCGTATCCAATACGGACTTAACCTGCCACAAAGGGTTTCGATACACAGATAGCATGCGTTCTGCAGGAAATGACATCGCCAGTATCCTGTCTGTTATGTATGTCATATCAAGATCATAACCCCCAACTGTCATTCTCCTCCTTTTCTTCGATACTAATTTACGTATACAGAAACCTGTTGAGAGATAATTGATCAGTTGATTCTGGACATGGACTAACCCCGTGTGCACTGTCTTATGCGACTCCGACTCCTGTTTTGAGAAGTTTAACCCCATCTCTGCAACATATATAGAAGTTATTTGTGGTTATATATATTGAAACTATGACATTGATCGTTAGTCTAAAAATCTGCCAAACTAAAAGTAAAATATTTAACAATCCAAACTATTTAGTCCCAGAACTCGGGAAATTTGGTTTGCAGAGAGGTCACATTCCTCCCAATGTAACATGCATGATTATCCATAAACATAATTGACATGAAAAATGAACATTTAATATGGAATCATAAAGCTTAAAATTGCCATGAAAAAGTTAACATCCTATAACAAAGCTCGCATTCATCCCAATGTGATTGATTTTACTGATATGTATTAGCTATAAATGTTACAGAAGAACAAGTTACAATTGAAGAAAAAAGAGAGTACCAACTTAATTTGAACGTATAGGTTCAAGAAGAATCATTCGCTTTGATTTTTCATGAAAATGCCACCAAAGTGAAGCGACGAGGTCCAAGAATCGATGAAAAAATGATTCTTGGACCCAAAAAGCTGAGTGATTGTCCCAGAAAATGTCTGATTATGATAGCAGTTTTTGGAGGGGCGATAAGAGGAGACCCCGGAGGCGTCCATGTCAAATTGCAAAAGAAATAGTTTGTTTCGTTGTGATCATTCAATATGCTACTTTAGTTTTCCGAAATTAGGATCATGAGTTTTTAGCCAGATAGTTTGGACAACCCCAGACTTTGAGGAAAAGGGGCCGTAACTACAGGTAATTTACACGATCCTCGTGAGTTTAATTGTTCAACTAGCACTTGTACATTTACAGTCAGCCCGCTTAATTGACAATATGCACCAAAATATTCCTTCTTGTTATTATTTTCTTTAACCAAGATCTTTGTTATATTTATTGCAAGGCGAACAAGCTTTAGTAGAATTGGCAAACAATAAAATTTATTATATATAAATGAGAAAGTGATAAAAACATTAGTGAACTCAATTAAATGTATGTTGAATATCAAAACGATTTTACTAATACTATCTTGTATGTATCAAAAATTGATACTACGAGCATTAAGGTTTATATCCTCGAAAATTGTAACTATATATTTAATGCATGGTGGTAAAGATTTTCAATTAATAGTCTCAAGTATAATAATGCCGTTTGTGCATGCTTCTTGATCAGTTGTCATTCCAGGTGATCATGAGGTCTGATTGACAGAAAAAATGCTGCGCATTGCCGGAGCATGTGCTCTCTCTCTCTGCCTCCATTTTCCAATATCGCATTGTTCACTGAGCCCCTAATCTTGGCCTTGTAACGTCTCCAAGCAAATTGTATATTCACAGCAGCCCAAGTTCTCCAGTTTGATGAGTAATACCTAGCAGTTTGCTTAAGGTTCTTATTAGCAAAATGGCATCTAAAGTGATCGGTGAGGTATCGGAAATCATCAGCATCAAGAGCATACGTTTCTGCTGGTTCTATGCAAGTAAATGTTGCAGATGAAGCAGGAAGCCTATCAAGAATTGGTCGACGAAGACACCATAAGAGAAGCTCATCGCCTAGAAAGCTTCCCGGTTCCAACATGCTACTGGCTACAGTGCCTTTGGAAAGGCTTTGACTCCTTCTAACGCGTCCATTTACAATAAAAATCATCCTCTGCACTGGATCTCCTTCTCGAACAATCTGGGTAAACGTGATATTTTTATCAAAATTAATTATGAATGTCTGCCAAAGAAAGTGAGATTATTAGCATGAATGATTCTGGTTTTGTTTGGTTTTCCTTTTAATACATCTGCTAATAAATCAGTTGTGAACCTTCTCATCTTTGGAATACACAAGTGGCTTGACACGGTCACAAATGTTGTCCAGGATAAGATCTTCCAAATTGCATAACAAAGGAACCTGCTCAAAACAGAACACATGAGCCACTGCTTAGAACTTGAATGGAGAAAACTTTTCATGATCACTGAGTTCCTTGTCCAGATTAATGTACTAATATATAGATAAGTTACCACCGCGATATTGCTTCAATTGACATTATGAAAGAGTTAAATATCATCTGATTCTAACCTTTTTTATAAGATCCAGGCAAAGATAACGCTTAATATCCCTTCGTAAGCCCTCTGGTAAGAGTTTGATGAATTCCATTTCGTCTTGCCCTCGCATCATTTCCCAACTCTGGTGTTCATGTCCACGCACTCTTCGCCTCAGATGAGATGGTAATTGCCTGCGCCTCATCCACCACTCAATGTCTCGATATCTAAGCTGCATTTTTCTTCTCCTTACCATTACAGCATGCAAAAATACCTTACATAGAAAAGATGGCAATGATAAAATTTTCCAGTTCCTTGTATCCAGATAAGAAACAACAAAAGACATAGTATCAGTATATCTGATACCTGGATGTTCCCAATTAACATGGTAAAGAGCATTAAGCCCCCAAGCACCATAAGCATCGCGAAAATTACTTCTAAACATCGGCTTGTAGGTTCAAGATTGTTGCCCATTGTGCTATCAAGAAGCAAACGAAAATTCGATATTGATGTTATTCATTTATAGACTTAATAGTAAACTAAAGTTTTACGATTTGCAAGTGACTAGAGTATGTTATTTAGAACTTCAAACTTTGAAGAGCCTCTGTGACCATGGCAGGGAGAGCATGTGCCCATCTTGGGACATTGTGAATTTTTTACCTCAGAGCCATTAGCCCCCAAAGATTGGAATATAGGATCTTAGTCACAACAGAATTCCTGGAAAAGAGTGGAAGGGCAAATTTATAGATCCCATATCGAAATGGTCCAGCAGCATCCAAGCACATTGGTTTTTGATTTGCTGTAGAGTTACCATCAGCACATGCACTCGTAGATGCAAGGCAACGAAACTCGCTCGCACAAGACAATATGGGATTGCAATATTTCTTACTTCTGTAGCACTGTTGTGCAAAGCAAGATGCTATACGTTGTATAGCAAGGATGTACCAGTATCCACCTGATACCTGCAGATATAGATTATGATCAAAATCAAACTTCAGCAAAGAGTCTGCACAAATGAGTAAGCCAATATTGAATTTATTCACCGAAACAAAAGATTGGGCAGCACCTACATGGGAAGCAAGGAAATAGGCAATGAGATTAAGGCCGAAACCCCACCAAATGGTGCCAAAGATGTAACCTGTAACTTTTCTCATCCTTTGCATTAGATTAAAGCTGTGATAGACCTTTGGTATAAACTGCAGCAAGAAGATGAATTGTAGTATTGACATTGTCAGCTGGATTCTGTTTTCTTTCAGTAGTTTTGGTACTACCAGGAGATAAACTGTCTGCCAACAAGTATAGTTAGTAGTTGCAAACTTGCAATGAGCACTTGAATTATTATGGATGAGCATATGCTACAGCAAGAACCACAAATATATATATGTAAATATAAAAACAATGAAGTGGGCAAAGCTTACAAAACCATATAATTATTGATTCAAATATCTTAGAAGATGTTAGTAAAACGCAATTCAAATTGAAACTTGCATAACCAGTCCAGCAAGCAATGGCAATCCAAATTTAAAGTTGCACGACTGGCTCAACAACAATATTAATGGGAATAATCCCGATAAGGCAAAATGTGAAATAACAAGGATCTTATATTTATGACAACAAAACACATGCATGCATACAATCCAAAGAATAATCTTGTCCTTTTCAAAGTGTTCAAATCTTAGTCGAAGAGGATCAAATTGTGTAAACCACAAACAATGAAGTTTTACTAAAGCCACTGGATAGAACTTAGAAGAGAATACCTGAGGAATTGGCAACATCACGAATGCATCCAACCAGAATCCTCTGAGGGACCTCAGATTGTGAGAGGCTATGGCACGTGGATCCCACACGAGTTTTCCACAACCAACCACCATTGATTTTTTCGACACGTAAGCCAACCGAAACTGTAGCCACAAGTGCCACGTGTGCACAAGGTCAACGCACGTCCTTGCCACGGCGACAGTTTTGACGAACCGACCGTCCACGTAAACGCATAGCTGCTTATCGCGGCTATGGATAGACATTGCAAAAAAGAAGAGAGGATCGACCGCTAGTGCCAGGCCACGGGCTAGTAGAATGACCCTGTTCCACCTCTTCACCCTGGCGCTGCGGGGGTCCAAAACTCCGCCGAAGAGCCCCGGTGATAGCCGGTTTTCGGTGGACTTCACTCGCCGGTGGGATCGGTTGTTGATAGGGACAAGAGATGAACCGGCTGAGGCCTCCCATTCCGGTTGGTGATCGGGGTCGCAGCTAGTAGAGTGAAAAACAGGGACGCCCACCTGGGTGCATGCATAACATTCATACGGGTTCTCGTTGTTATGGTCAACATCGCAGTCGGACCAACATTTGAGTCTCTGGAATAGTTTTGCAATCCACCTGAGAACCAAAAGAGCAAACATCAATGGCTGGCATATTAATAAAACTGTGCGTCCCGGCCACCTTAGCAAACTTGCTTAACGATTCCAGTTACTTAAAAAATACACTAAAGAATATAACATCATTAAAAGGAAAATTAAAGAAAGCAATGAACAAGGCACGAATTGGGTAAGTTTTAAAGAGAGCTAACATGGTAATGGCATAGAGGAAACGATGATAAATATGGAAAATGTATGAAAGCAATGGCGAAATGGTAGAAGCATAAATAGGCAACAGAGTAGAGTGGGTTTGAGGATGATTGAATGTTAGTGATCAGTCGGTGATTATTGATATTTACGATATGAGTATATATAGTGGGTGATCACTGACGTTGTGACAAGTAACTGGAATCGTAAGCAAGTTTGCTAAGGTGGCCGGGACGCACAGTTTTATTACACTATTTCTTTTGCTTGAAAACTGATTTCTTCCTTGGATTGCCGACCGAATCTCTCCTTTTTTAGGTTGTTTTATTTTCGTTTCTTTCTCAATTTTAACATATTTTCTGTTTATGTAGGCAGTGCCTAAGTTAACGTTGTACTACTACTACGACGTGTTGGGTCATGGATGGAAAAATAACGCCCATTTGGTAATCCAAACTCATGTTGGGTTGGTTTTGTCTTGGTTTTTTCATTTTTGTGAGTTTGAAAATTTTAATTTGTAAGCCCGGCTCTTTGTTATGCCCATTGCCAAGTCTCTATATACCCTTATTTGGGAACTTGGATCTTATGTAAATCAAGCTTTTGTAAATATAACAAATGACTTTTTTTTTATAAAACTAAAATTGTTATATAAGTGTCAAAATCTTATGTAATGTTACAATAAATGATACACAAAAAAAATTATTTAAAAAATACATAGCCTTAATTGGTTATCGATCGAATCTTACCTGGCCGCAGGCACGGATTTATTATATTAAGAAAGAGTTATGATACACAAAGTAAAAAATCTTAGTGAAAATATGGAGTGAATGAGGTGGATCAATTAGTAATAAATACGTGTGAGCAATTGGTTCTATTAAGGAACCCATGTTTATCACCGATTAGTTCACATCATTCTCTTTATGTTTTTATTGAAACTTTTCACTATACATATCATTAAGGAAATGGTAATACTTAAATCTGAATTATCCGGTATTATTGAAAGAAGTGTCTCCCTGAAATTTGTCTTTGATATTACACAAAAATAAAAAATGAACGTAATAGCTTACAAGACAGCATACATTTTATTTAACGTAAAGATGCAGAAAATTGAATTGAAATCCTTATTCAAGATGATCGTGTGGCCTGATTGACATGAACATTGCAGCATATTGCATGAGACGACTGCCAGAGTCCACATTTTCAATGGCCTGATTGGTTGGAGGTCTAGTTCTCATCCTGTATCGTCTCCAAGCAAACTGTATTTTGACGGCAGCCCAGGTTCTCCAATTGGATGAATAGTACCTTGCCGTTCGTTTAAGTCGCTCATTATTGAATTTGTAACGGAAGTGATCGGTAATATACCGCAGATCCTGTGCATTAAGACCAAATGCTTCTGTGGATTCAACACACGTAAATGTTGCAAAGGACGAAGGAAGTCTGTCTATGAAAGGGCGGCGAAGGCACCATGAAAGAAGCTCATCACCCAAAAATCCCCCAGGTTCAAGTATGCTTGTGCCTATCATCCCTTTACTAAGGTTTTGACAACTCTTCACACGTCCTCGAACGATGAACACTATTCGCTGGACAGGATCTCCTTCCCTTACAATCTGTTTGTCAAAGGGATCACAGCATTAATTAAAGAATGTGAAATTTTGGATATATCCCAGCTCGCGAGTAATTTCATACCATTTCATCTTTGCAGAATACAAGTGGCTTAACACGGTCACAAATATTGTCAAGGATAAGATCATCCAGACTATGGAAGAGAGGTCCCTGAAACACAGAATTCAAAATTGAAGCACATCTATATATTGGCATCAATTAATATGCAATTTTTATTTTTATCAGAGGTGTTGGAAATTAAACTAAGCTTTATTAATTAAAAATTATATTTCTAATAGGATTTAATTATTAGATTGTTTTCCTTTAGGAATTAGAGTTTGTGAGGGATACACTCCCCAAATCCTTGTGTGTTTTAGATTTATTATTACCCTATAAATAGAGGGTGATAGAGGTCTTTGTGATAGTGGAAGAGAGAGAGGTAGATGAGTAGGATTAAATACCTTAAAGAGGTATGGAGAAAGCCCTTTCGGGTTTAGATAAATTCCGCGGATCAGCGGATTGTGTTGTTGTGTGGCGGTTGTGCCATACACGTTATATTGTAATTGTATTCCTCTCCTCCCAAACACATATTCTTGTGTTAGATAAATAAAAGCGCTTCCGCATATTAGTGTGTTGGTATAAGAACTATTTCTAGTTCTAAAGTTACATATAGGAGATTTTTATCTCCAACAGTGGTATCAGAGACGGTGTAATTGATATTGGATTGTCTATTAGATCCATATCAAGATCTTGGAGAGTTTGTCCAAATTAAGATATTGGGTTGTTTATCAGAGTCAAAACAATTGATTGAGCCTTGGTAGACAGGTACGTGAATTTATTTATTCATTATTGATAGAAAATTAATCCAAGGAGAAAAATTTGAGATTTTACGTCCAAATATGAGTTATGGGAAAGATGAAGAATGGGAACAAATTATGGAAAAATATTTAGATCAATGTGGTTTGTGAGATATTCTTAATTGGAAAACAACACTACTTTTGCCTAAAGAGGTTCGAAAACAAAAAGAAAATTTGTTTTATAAAATTATGAGAAAGTCAATGGCAGCTATATATTATAATAAATTTTTCTTTTTTCCTCAATCACTTGATGTGTTTTGGTCAGATATATTTTATATAATGTTGAAAGTAGAATTTTATCTTGACTACAAACCTCCAAAATCTGTGGAATGGATGGTTGATTTTGTTAATGATACTTTTGTTGATGACAAGATTGTATATGAGAATTTTGATTCCATTGAAGATTTTGGATTATTTGATTTATTTGATGAAATTGAAAATCTCAAGGAAGAAAGTTGTGGTTATCATCATGATAATGTTATTGAAGAGGTGAAAAAAAGCGTTGATCCAATTAAGGAAGAGGGAGAGATAATTTATTTGGTGGAACAAGATCAAGAAATTCAAGTTTGTGAATATGTGGATAAAGTTGTTGTTCCTATGAATAAAGAAGAAAAGGAGGTTGGTGATTTCAATTATGAAGAAAAAGATGAAATCATCAATTTTGAAGAGGGAAAAGAAACCATATACATGGTTGAAGGTGATAAACATATCACTGGTAATGATGACATTGTTGATGTAAACAATATTGAAAAGATTGTTCAAGTTGAACAATATGATTTCATAATCTTTAGAAATTACATTGGTCATTCTCTATTTGAAGAGAATATTGATATATGGAAGTTTTGTACTAAAGGAAAAGAGGCAGAAAACATGTTTGAAGACTTCAAGATCAGGAACTATAAAATTCGTCTCAAGTTACATGTGAAGACGAAGATAAAGAAGAAGATCAAATACAAGATCCAAACTGCAATAGAGATTGCAAAAGGAATTCAAGCACGTGATCTTGAAGGTATTGATTATTTATAGAAAGCTTAGTTTAAAGGGGGATTTGTTGGAAATTAAACTAAGCTTTATTAATTAGAAATTATATTTCTAATAGTATTTACTTATTAGATTGTTTTCCTTTAGGAATTAGAGTTTGTGAGGGATACACTCCCCAAATCCTTGTGTGTTTTAGATTTATTATTACCCTATAAATAGAGGGTGATAGAGGTCTTTGTGATAGTGGAAGAGAGAGAAGTAGATGAGTAGGATTAAATACCTTAAAGAGGTGTGGAGAAAGCCCTTTCGAGTTTAGAGAAATTCCGCGGATCAGCGGATTGTGTAGAGAAATTCCGCGGATCAGCGGATTGTGTTGTTGTGTGGCGGTTGTGCCATATACGTTATATTGTAATTGTATTCCTCTCCTCCCAAAGACATATTCTTGTGTTAGATAAATAAAAGCGCTTCCGCATATTAGCGTGTTGGTATAAGAACTATTTCTAGTTCTAAAGTTACATATAGGAGATTTTTATCTCCAACAAGAGCCATTCGCCAATTTGTATTTCTTCCTCAAGATTTACTCTTCATAACTAACGAATTCTTTTCCAGTACGTACCTTTTTAATCAAGTCAAGACACAAAAAACGCTTAATGTCCCTTCTGAGTCCTTCAGGCAGATCTTTAATTAAATCCCTTTCATCTTCTCCGCCCATGGCTCTCCATCTTTGTCGTTCGTAGTGGCGAACTCTTTGCCTCAGTTGAGATGGCAATTGCCTTCGCTTCATCCACCACTCCATGTCACGGCACCTTATTTGCATTGTCCTCTTCCGTGCCATGACCGCATGCAAAAACACCTTTAATTTTTACAACACAAATCAAACCCCAGTCAGTTTCTTGTGCATTATTAACAATAGCATGCATGAAAATGACACTCCAAATTTAATTTAATTTAATCACCTGAATATTTCCGATCAACAATGTAAAAAGCATTAAACCACTCAGGACAATGCATATACTGAAGATCACTTCCAGCCAATGACTTGTGGGTTCAAGGTCATTCCCAAAGGTGCTACAAAGCAAACAGGAGAATATGGCATTTTCAAAAAAGCAAATTAAACTGGCCGGAGATCATAATTTAACATAAACCCCTGTCCATTTTTTTTGAATGTACCTCAAGCTCATCAATCCCCAGAAGATTGGATAAAGTATCTTAACAGCGGCAGAGTTGCTTGAAATGACCGGAAGGGCCCATTTGTATATCCCATATCGAAATGGTCCATTAATATCCAGGCACAATGGCTTTCTAATTGCTGCTGTTGAGTTACCACCGCAAGGGTTTCCTAACGTGCCTGCTGGCAACAGAAACTGGTAGCACACCTCCTTTGAGCAGGACAAAGAGAAATTACATGTGCTTTTCCTGTCACAATGCAGCTTGAGGCATGACGCCACGCGTTGTATTGCAAGAATATACCAACATCCGCCGGCGACCTGTGAAATGCATAAAATTATTGCTATTGATGATCAGAAAGAACAGGCGAATATAATCTACCAACAGCATTGCAATACAAAAAAAAAAAACTTTAATTATGGTGGACCGACTTACATGAGAAGCTATAAAATATGCTATGAGATTAAGGCCAAAACCCCACCAGATAGTGCCAAAGACATAACCCGTAACCTTTTGCATTCTTCTCATCAAACTTATGCTGTGATAGACCTTAGGTAGGAATTGAAACATGAAAATCAGTAGTAAAATTGTCATTATAAGCTTTATCTTCTCATCCCTGATCAAACGTGGCACCACTAGCCAAAATACTGCCTGTAGAACCAAAAGAGAGAAAGAAGAACAAATGCATGTCAACTCACATGTGCCATTAAATCCATCTTCTGTATCATTTTGTGTATTATGTGCCATTAAATGGATCTTCTGTATCATTTTGTGTATCATGTGTCATTAAATGAATATTTTTTATCATTTTGTTTATTACTGTGTAATATTCTATATAACCATAACATCGTATCTTTTTATATAATAATACAGGGAATGATAAATGAGTTTATGCGAGTTTGTGTATCTCCAGCATGCAATTAGTTGCCAAAGAAAAAACGAAAGGAATCCTTCAGCCAAAACTAATTAAACTCTCTATTCTTATGTTTTAATTAATTATATCCGTAAGAATCAAAGATAAGGAGAAAATTTTTTTTATCCCAATTTTTTTTTCAAATACATTAATTATTTTCTTCTCGGGCCTTGATTGGTAATATTTGTTCCATCCAGATCAAAGACAATATTCTGGAACATATTTTATTTAATGACAATTAAAATCAACAGTACTTCACACTTTTGAAAGTGAATAGTAAGTAGTACAACTGAGATTGACAGTAGAACCGCGAAATGGGCATGCATGACGATGATGCATCCCCCAATCATACGAGTCCAATAATTTGTGGATGATAAAGGTGACGCTGACATACGAACTTCCTATATGTCTGAGCAACTTTAAAGTTTTACTGCAAATGCCCAGCTTTTTAAACTTTAGCAATCAAAGGAGCCAACAATCTTTACCAGAAACAATATACTTACAAGTCTACTTCCATAAGCGTGACAATTGCTATTTTAAACCCTTTTGCTTCCTTTTACGTACGTGCACTGTTAAAACTTTCAACTCACAAGACTGCTTGGAAATTGTAGGCTGTGGCTGTTGTGTTTACCTCACATCACATGTCATGATATGACACATATGTCGTACGTTTTTCCAATTCTTTCTTTCTTCTTCTTTGTTTTTTTTTTTTTTTTTTTTTTGTTCCAATATATGAATGTTCCAGTAGAAATCATTTTTTACCGTCTGTCTTCATGAAAATTTTACAGAACTTCTTGAATCCCAAAAAAGATACTCAATTTTACTTATAATTAAACATCAGTTTGCAAATACAGTAACAATTAATGAGTTTTGTGAAGGAAATAGTTAACGGAATTTGCAGAAATTAATGTGCTAACCTGCGGAACAGGAAGAATCACGAAAGCATCGAACCAGAAGCCTTTAAGAGAGTGGGCGTAGTGGGAAGCGATAGCACGCGCGTCCCACACGAGTTTCCCACAGCCAACGACCAGAGATTCTCTGGACACGTATGCCAACCGAAACTGCAGCCACAGGTGGCACAGGTGAACGGCGTCCACGCATGTCCTAAGAACAGTGACGATTGCCGCAAAGCCACCATCCATGTACAAGCACGGCGACTCACCACGTCCGATGGATAAGGCATAAAAGAATAAGGGATCAACGGCTAACGCCATGCCACGTGCCAGCAAGAAGGCCCTGTTCCACGTCTGGACGTTCTTGCTTCGAGGGTCCAAGACACGTCCAAATATCCCCGTCGGATACCCGCGGGATGTAGAGACGTACCTGTTCTTGCCGGGTGACTGAGCCGGCCGGTTACATATCGGGATCAACGAAGAACCGGCAGAAGCCTCCCACTGGGGTTGGTGGGCTCTATCGCAACTGGTGGAGTGGAAAACGGGGACACCCATATGAGTACAGGCGTAGCATTCCACTGAGTTTGGAATTGGGTCGTCGCCGCCACCATCGTTGTGATTGTCTTCACTGTTGTCGGGTTGAACTGACCGTCGCCTGAACATTCCAAACCACCTGAACTCAAAAACGCAGTACGTAGTTAGTACAAACGGTGGTACTAATAATAACTAATATACAATTAACAGAACTACACTGCACTATATAATATATACAAAAAAAAAAAAGATATGAAAAGATTTCTGGAATGGAAATGAACGTCTTAGCAACCTCGGCATGGAAAAGTGGAGGTCTGGACTAGAAGACATGCTCGAAGAAGGAAGGTAACCATGGGAGATAAGGAATACAGAGGAGCCAGGAAAAAGAACAGTAGGGTTGGAGTGAGGACGTACTAAGGTACGAAGAATGGAATTATATGCATAGGTTATCGATGTAAGTTATCATTAGGACACTGACTGACGGTGAATGGAAGGAGAAGTGAGGGAGAGATGAAAAGCTTTGTGTCATATTCGTATAGCATAGCTGAACTGACGGGCACATGAAGAGAGAAGAGGCTGTGTTGGCTTTGGCCAATTAAACAGCGGAGCCATTCATGGAAACTCTACAAGACGGAGACTGGTAGGGCTGTCTACGTCGGAGAGGTCCAGCGCGGCGGCTGGGTCCACCATTTAAGTCTCCGTACGCCACATCTGACATCTCTCGGTAAAACATGGGAAGGAGAAGGATGGAGGATGAGAGGACTAGGAATGATTGCTACCCATCACAATCTACCATTTAATTTGATTTGCTCTTTTGCTAAATTCATTTTTTCTTTCTTTTTGTTTTTTTAATAATTGAGAAACATTTTATCGTATTCATGAATTATTGATATGGGAATAATTGGAGTGAAAACCAAACATATATGAAAATATGTATGCTAATTAATGTATTTTGTAATAAATACAAGTATTGCCTTAGGAAGTTAAAGCAGTCACTAGGCTCTTGATTAAAAAGTATTTAATTGCCCCCAGGGCATTAGCTCATTGGTAACACCAGCACCAGATTGTATTTAAGGTGCACTGTTCAAATCCCCTTGATAATAGAGTGTCAGGGAGTCGGGTTACCTGTTTACATCTCACAGGCTTTAATTGTTGTACAATTGATGAATTAAAGCTATAATATTCAACAAAATTCAAAAATTATTTAGATACTTATTAAAGAATAAAAATAGTATATTGTTATGGTTTTATTTTTGTTAATGGTTGATTTTGTTTTCAATATTTTAAAATTGCAAGGTAAGGTGTTATTTTATTTTATAAAATTAAAACCGTGGCAAAATTATGGTAATAATGGAATAATTATATCACAAGTATTAATAATTTGCCTTTACCTACTTACACTTATCTTGTATTTATTGAACTTTTTCTTGATAGTTTTTGCATTATTGAAAAAGAATATACCTATGTTATATATTTCAAAACTTGAATAAGATGACATTCTTTATTTTTTTTTATCACCCATTTTCTCATCCATACTTTCATATTATACCAAGTATATGTGTGAACATTTTTTTCACATATAATAATATAAGAAAATAATATATTAAATCAACAATATGTAACACCATATATATGAGCATTCTTATTCCTACATACAAGAGTAAGGATAAAGGCCACCTATATACAAACTCAATTTAGAGAAAATATTGGTAGTTAATAACTACCAACTCATCCGCTGAGTTGGTGAGCAATACTCAATATTTTCACCAATGTGTACACAATGACCCACTATTATGTAATTCCTTGTATTGAGTAAAGAGTTAGGCCCACAAAATAGTGGGTCATTATGTACACATAGAGAAAAAATATTGGGTGTTGTCCACAACTTAACTGATGAGTTCGTGGTTATTAACCACCCAATACTTTATCATCAATTTATGGGTTTTATATTTTAATGATTGATTATTATTTACATTTTTCATAAACCACAACTCATGGTGCAATAAAAAATACTATACAAATCCGTCCCAACCACACCATTTATATCCCTAATTAAAGGCTGTTAATAAGAATGCAATTAAAAACATCAAGTTTAAATTTTTTTTTTATCTTAGAGGTCTTGTCACTACCATTTTAATTAGAAGAGTATTCATGCACATGTTCCCGTTTATTGTTTTTGACAATCTTTTATTGGCATTCTATTTTTACACCCTTTATTGTTTTTTGACAATCTTTTATTGGCATTCTATTTTTAAAGTGAGTTGTCAATTTTACCTTTTCTTTTTTCTAAGTCAATCTTTTATATAGAGTACTATATTCATGCATCTTTCCATGAAAACAGTAGAGTCGTATAATACATAATTTATATATTTTTTAATTTATGCTCAAAATAAATTTCAAAAGAGCTAATGTGAGAGTTTTTTTTTTTTTTTTCGTTTTTGCTTTACTTTTAAGTAATTCAAGCAAAACTTACTTTATGAAAACAAGTTCCATATTTGGAAAATCTAAAACTCATCCACATAAAATAAAGCATAGGCGAAAGTGGGAGGTAAAAAGGACGTACGACAATCTTTCTTCAAAATTGTGAAAACCTAAGTACTATCCTCTATAAAACTTTATTAAAAATTAAGCACTTTATCTTTCTTTTACTTGTTAGCACGTGAAAGACTCTAAGAAGTAAATTAAGCACTTGCATTAGATTAGCTTAACCATATATGATATATATCAGTCTAAATGGCAAAACTATCCCAAACAAAAAAAATCCTACATGATATCCTTTTTGAATTAGATGGCCACAACAATCTTGACCCTAGACATGTACATTTACAGTTTGCTGTTGTCATTTAAATTTTACTGCTCGAGATTTGTTTGGTCACATTTGCTATAGATGGAAGTATAGATGGTACATTAATTTCTACTGTCCAATAATGCACATTGTATACTGATCTTTAACAATTATACGACACACCTTGTGCCATTTTTTGGCTTCTTATCATGCATACAGCATATATATTGAATTATGGCAGAGCCCACATGACTTAGCAAAAGCATTTTGTATTGCGTTTGTGCTCACAGCCAAATAATTAAAGTTAGAACTAAGACAGGCAAGAACTCAAATGAAACTGAAACATGATACTAAAAAGCATCCAACCACAGACTACCACAGATTACACTATTGTTTACGGTTTGTCCCAGTTGGTAATATTGAGTATTGACTAAACTCGTACACAGCAGTTAGCTATATCATCATGAGGTAGACTGTGATAAAGATGGACCGATGTATTCATTTTTTATACGCTGCATTTCTATAAAATGCATAAACTTTGACGTAAAGATAACGAGAAAATCATCTTCATTGTGTTTGGGTTGTTTGAATACTTCTTTTTTTTTGCGATTAGTTTTCTTGGTTTCTAAAATGGTGATGGATTTCTTGAGTTTTACGGGCTAGTGTTGTTTGACTTCTTAAGTCTTAACGTACAGGTGCACAAGCTTGCTTACAAAAATGGTACATTTTATAGTACAAACAGAAGATTCTGAAATGAATGATGATGGATTATATGTCGACGTATCTTCCGTCTTAGTTTGTCTCAGACCAAAGCAAACCTAGAAAAAATAAACCCAATACTATGCTGCTTATACATAAGTGAAATTATCAATGCATGCAGTGAAGATTAGTGAGGGAAGGCGGGGAATTAATGGTGAATACACGATTAATTCCATGCATGCACGTACGTACGTACGTACCTGAAGCTTGAGATGTCACTCAGAGCCACGGAGAAGTTGATCTTCATCTCCAAGTTTGAACAACGTCAGAAGGAAGAAACTAAAGAAATTAAGCAGCGCAGACAAACCGGGCCTGGCGCGCTCTGGTCTTTGTTTTTCTATTGTACGAGAATTCATATATTATATGTATATATTCTCCGCAGATCTTGGGGTAAGCTGGGCCGCCTTCAGAGTTGAGACTCTTCAAGAAAATTCTTATAGCAGTTTTTACATTTTTGAAATTGTACAGGGAATGAATGAAACGTACGAGGATAGATATAACCAGGGTAAGAGAATAAAATAAAAAAGAAAAGAAAAGACAGCAGAAAGTACACGATGATCGAAACGATAATCAATATTGCTTGAGACGTAGCATTGATAAACGACGACATTGTAGTAATTGTGAGGCAGCAGAAACCAAGAGAGGACAGAAGTAGGGAAGTTTCCTTGAGGTGTTTGACGACAAACAAACAACGATCATGGCGCTAAATTTCAACAGTACTAGCTGAACAAGTGCAGTGGGTGCTTTTATTATTCTCACGCATGTTTGAGGATCATTTTAACCGATAAGAACTATGGAATATCATGAAATCAAGCATCGTTCCCATACGTGTTTGTTTCTTTTATGCATATAAGTGTATTCTTGTTGGACATTTCGAAATTAAACTCCATAGCCATACATGCATGCATGAATGCATTGCGTGCACTTATCAAAAACACACACACACACTTACAATATACAGTAACCAATCTTAATTTAATTACCTCTATTAGATTAGAATGCTATACATATAAAAAACATTCTTCTTAGCAATTTCAGTCCTCTACTCTTGCTGATTATTCACCTCACCATATATACATAGAGATAAAAATCTCTTATATGTAACTTAAAACTATAAAATAGTTATTAATTATACCAACACAATAATATACGGAAACACTTTTATTTATATCATAAGAATATGTGTGTGGGAGGAGATGAATACTATCACGCGTATGATACAAACGCCACACAACAACACAATTCGCTTATTCAGGGAATTTTTCAAAACCGTATAGCTTTCTGCACACCTGTTTTAGATATATAATCCTACTACTTTACCTACATCACAAATATCTTTAAGACTGTCTATATGTAGAAAGTAATTACAACTCTAAAACATACAAGAATTTGGGGATGTATCCCTCACAAATTCTAATTTGTAAAAAAAAATAAAAATAAATCATATTAAAAATATAATTTATAATTAATTAAAGTTTAGTTTAATTTTTCAACACGAAGCTATATCAATCATCTGATTCTTGCTTCATAATATTAGAGGTGACAAATGGGCGGGTTTGGGCGGGTAGTGACTTGGTAGCTAATGGGTATTGAAAAAAGAGGCGCTCATACCCTATTTTGTTGATGGGCGGGTTTGGACGGGTAATAATAAATTTGTGGGTACCCGCGAATTTAGTAAATCATGGGTAGTTATAGGGTAATTGACGGGTAGTTTGCGGGTACCCGTAGTGAGGTACTCTCGTAGAGTAATATAAGTATTAGTTAGAGGTGGCAATCATAACCCTTGACCCGCGGGTCCAACCCAACACAACACTATATATTTTTTCACACACTACACACATTTTCACACTCTACACACATTTACACTACATATTTTTTAACACACTACACACATTTTCACACAGTACATATTTTTTCAAACACTACACATATTTTACACATAATACATATATTTTCACACACAATGTTACTTGGACAGAACTAATCTATAGAATCCAATGGGCATTGAAAATATAAGTTGAGATCAATACAACTGGGGCTCACGAGTCATGCAATGTTTGCAATAATGAGTGGCTATGAGCATAATTCATGTAGATGACCCCAAAGGAAAACGGGTCAGAATTAGCTAGCTATGCAAGTTCATTTCATCCATCACTCTTCTTCCTGGTCCTCATTTACTACATCAAATCCAAATCTTATTCATGTTTCTCATTCCATTAAAACTGGAATCTTTCGTGCCAGCTTTCACCATTTTTCTTTCATTCTTTTTTTTTTTGTGGTATATTCTTCACTCTTGTCTTGCCTATTCAATCTAACGCAGAGACATTCCTTTGTGAAACGTTCATTGTTATGCCTGGGTATATTATTATCATTATTTATTTATTTATTTTTTGTAGAATTAATTATCTCAAACTAATTATGTTCGTTACATTGTGAGGCTGCCCGACTATATGTGATTTTTTTTTTTTTTTTTTTTAGCAAAAACTAATTAAGTTAAAAATTTTAGGTGACCCAAACCCACATACAAATAAAACTTTCCCCGAAGATGTCTACTGTTCGCAAGCCCAACTCTAACAATCGTTCTGAAGTAAATGTAAAGTTACAAATTTCCTTTATGGCGGTAAGTATTTTAACCCTTCATCTAGCAGTGCTGCAGTGGTAAATATGTTACAACCACAACCAGATATGTGACTTTTTCAGTCGTAAATCCCATTTTTACTCGTAGTAATAACTATAATAATTAGTAATTTTATAAATATGTTTCACGTAAGCGTTGTAAGAATTCACTAAATATTTTAACTATTATATTATATGAATTTGGTTAATTTGGGCTTGACATCTATATATGATTTGTTTGTGTTTGAGTTTCGTAAATATAATTTTTGTTAATTTGGATTTGACATTCTACAGAATTTGTTATGAACTAATATGTGGAGCACTATTTTATTTTTCATTTTCTGTTTTAATTTATAAATACATGTCACTTATATTTTACTAAAATTTTATTAAATAATTAATAAACATTAAGTGATAAGTGTTAAATATATTTTACTAAAATCATATCGATTAATGAACCCTAAAGATAAGTATTAAATACGGTAATTTTTATTTTTTAGATTGAAATACTGAATGGAATCAAATATCCATTGGGTATCTCAAGTCATGTTTAAGAGTGAATATTAAAAGCAGTATCTCATATTGAGTTTTTAATAATTTAGGAACTAATTAATAAAATTCTTAAATTAATTATAGAGACTTTCTAAAAAAAAAATAATACTAAATCTTATCTGCCTAAAACTTTTATCTAGCTGGATACGTGGGCCCATTCGTAGACAACGTTGTTTGGGCATATACCGATATACGGACATTATTCTGACCGAAATTTCTCAAAATTATTGATAAGGTGACAAATATTTTAATGTGGTGGGTCTCGCGAGACCTTCGATCCGTACACCTCATTATGGTATGGTTCGTACGTTTCTTTTAAATTGACTATGCAAATCGCAATCAAGAAACCATTGTTGTTGATACAATTGGACTGTAAATTGGGCTTTGGGTGGGCTGCTTCCTTTCCGTGTGTATTAGACTGTCCTCCACGTTGTATAGTATTAAATTAACCAGTAATGCGAAACAATTCGTAGGTTTAGTGCTGTGCGTTTTAACAGGAAGCCCAATCTCATTTTGTCGGTTTAGAAAATCTCTTTTTTTTTTTGGAAATATTCCATGCATGGTACTTAAGAATGATGATGATATAATAAGCGTTGAGATTAAGCCAAACCCGAGCTTTAGTGGGCTCAAGCTCGACTCGTTTATTTTTTTACAAGTTCGAGCTCGAGCCGAGTCCAAGCTTTACTGGGCTCGAGTTTGGCTCGCTTATTTTTTTACAAGCTTGAGCTCGAGTAAAAATTTCGAGCTTGGCTCGTTTTTTTAATTATATTCAAGCTCGAGTTCGAGTTTGGGATCGATCTTGAGCCCGAGCTCGAGATGAAGATCGGTTTTAGTTTTAATTTTTTCCTATCACCTTTAGTGTTTCTTAATTTCTTTTTGCACAAATAAAATTTTTCAATCACAAAGCAATAACTTATCAAATATTTTGATAATAGTCAAAAGTCTATTAGCTATATTCAAACGTAAATGAAACAAACTACAATGTGCATTGTTTAAAGAAACAATACAACTAAATAACTCAAAAACTAACAAAATTGTAAATTCTCACAAAAAATATTAATTTTAATATTTTTTACAATTGTATAATTTATTAACATAAATTCACACTAAAATAAATACACCAATTCAAACTGCCATAAAAAAAATTAGATTCATATAACAATTCAATATATATCATAAACCTAATTATTTATACTATTTAGTATATAGCTTTAATATATATTATATAATTAATATTTTAATCCAGTTATGAGTAAGCATTTTAGCGAGTTGTTCATGAACGTAAATAAACTTTCACCAATGTATTTATTTACTGTTCATTTATTAATCGAGTCTAGTTCGTGTTTATTTATTTATTAAATAAACAAGTTCTAGTCGATATTTAATCGAGTCAAACTCGAATTTGTTTTCAATCCTAGATATAATATACACGATCAGCCCAGTCAAGCCCAGCCCAGACTATTTCCGGCGAGATCATTTCATTCAGGACCATTTATACTAATATTTATTTGGAAGAAACAAACAGGAAGTAACACAGACGTGGCCAACCAAAGTCCAACGGCAGATGAGAAATAACGCAATATAGCTCCCTCTCTCTCTGTCACCGTCTTGCTGTTGTGTGTCTCGTCTTGCTCGTCTTTTCAGAGATCGACCGATCGAGAGAGAGACAAAGAGGAGGGTCTTGCTCGTCTTTTCACTCCTCTTCTCTTGTCCACCGTTCAAGTTCTGGTCATTCATGATCCGTCAGTACAAAAGATCGCTTCTTGATTTCCTTTAGATCTTTTTATTTTTCCGAGTTATTTGTTTCATATTTAATGATTGATCATGCTTTCTAGCATTTCTAAAGTCCTAGGTTTTTACTTCTGTTTTTTTTTTTTTTTGGATATGGTTTTACCTTTGATTCGTTAGATTAATTGATAATAACTTCACTTAGATTTAGCTTATGTTTTCTTACTGTTGTTGTAGTAGCAGTAAACTTATGGACTGATGATTGCCTTTTGTTTTTCCTTTTTTTTTTTCTGCTGGGCTGACGTACAACTTGAATTTTTTTTTTGTTACTGTTTAGCTTAGAACTTGAATTTTTTTTTGTTACTGTTTAGCGTAGTGGTCGAAGAAACTGTCAATTAGTTTAGCTTCTGACATAATAATGTTACAAGTGGTCGAATTTGCTGTTGGGTCGTTCATTATTTGGTTAATTTTTAACTGTTTGTTTCGTTTATGGTAGAGGCTTTTTAATCAAACCAAGCATTATACATGTTATTTTTCCCCTTTGCCGGAAGTGTGATGTTACTTTGGGTTAAATGATTGTTTTACACACTGTTATTTTTTAGGCCTGGTTTGGCTCATACTGCGTAGTCATGCAAGTTAATTAGATATCAAGAATTGATTTCACTCCCGTGTTTAGATGTTTTGCGCTGAATGCATACCACTTTTATGCAGGTTTGTTCACTGTGCTTGTGGAATAACTGCAAATGGATCTGCCAATCTTGAATGATCATTTGTAGTCATTCTGCTCTGGGCCAGAATGTGGAATTTTGCATCCAATTGTATTGCAGGAAGCATTGGACTCAAGAATGATCCTCTGAATCAAACTCAGGATGCAATGGACTCTTCGGATGATGAAGCTTCTTCAATTACCAGCAGAGAGGAGGGATTGGAGTGCCCAATATGTTGGGAATCATTCAACATTGTGGAGAATGTACCCTATGTCTTATGGTGTGGCCATACACTTTGTAAAAACTGTATCTTGGGATTACAATGGGCTGTTGTAAAATTTCCCACTTTGCCCATCCAGCTTCCGCTCTTTATATCTTGCCCCTGGTGCAATCTCTTGTCGCTCCGACTTGTTTACAAGGGGAACCTCAGGTTCCCTCGGAAAAACTTCTTTCTTCTCTGGATGCTTGAGAGCATGAACGGTGATCGAGTGAAGTCTCATTCTGCTTTCTGTGGGAATCATCAGGCAGTCTGGACATCCGGTGGGAAAGTTGAACCAAACAATGCAAACCGCTCTAACATTCTGAGGGGAAATTATACGCATGATTCAGAGGCATCTGGATCAAACCATGGTAACAATCGTATCAATAGTTACATCGCTGCAGAGAGGCTCCGTGCTTCAGTTCAAAAGTCCCTTGCCTTCTTTGTTCATTTGACAGCCAAGTTCCCGCTGGTTATCATCTTCCTTTTAATTATCTTATATGCTATACCTGCCAGTGCTGCCATCCTGGCCTTGTACATACTCATTACTCTTTTGTTTGCTCTCCCATCGTTTCTGATTCTGTACTTTGCATACCCAAGTTTGGATTGGCTGTTTAGGGAAATCATCACTTGATTTGATATGCTGCAAGGATTGAAATTTGCTTAGTGACGTGGGAGTTCATTCCATTTGACTCTTAGTACTTGTGAACTCTACTACAATCAGTGTTCCCAAAAAACGCATGTTTCTACAATTGTGAAGTAGTATTTGTTATATAGTGCATTCCTAGCTGCTTCTGTTGCAGTTCCTTTGTCCATATTTTGAATCGTGGCAAATGTTGTTCCATGCACCCAATGGATTATATTTTGTTCATCCGGTGGTGGCGTTCTTACGGCGAGAATGCTAAGTGGAAAATGGTTGGTTTGTTTGATTCCTTGTAACTTATAATGGAGATTGTTGGTTTGAAAATCAAAGCAAATTTTGTTTCTGTAATATGTCATTCTAATTTGTTCATCAATTATTAGTATTTTTGATAATCTATTCCTGGTTCTTCTGTAGTTTGTCATGACCTAGAGTGTTGTTATGTCCCAATCCAAGATGGGATTGACTGATGCCCGGACTACATTCTTTGTACGCTCTGATATTTTTACTTGCCCTTCGCCTTCGACATTTCCATTACTAATGCAAAACTTGTATAGTTGCAAATCCATATGTTCTTATGAAACTGTATTGAATCTTGGTCTGTTTACTCTGTTGCAAGCTCACGCTATTCAGAAAGAGCTCAGTAAGAATTTCCCCAGCTCTATCTTGTGATGCAAAGTGTAAACTAGACAAGTGAAGCTGTTTAAATATCTTTGATGGTTCTACATTGCGAAGGCACTTGTACAGCTTCAATGTAACAAGAAATCGAAACTCGTTGGTAATGCGGTAATGCCAACCAGGGAAAGTTCATTTTATGTTAAGCATCAATTTATAATTTGTTCCAACCACAGAAAATCCTCAAGATTCCAATTGGATACTTAACCTGGATCATGCACGTGTCACGAACTTAACCGGGAAAGCATGGGATTTGTCCAGATGCATTATAGGATTTGTCAGATGCATTATAGGATTTGTCCAGATGCATTATATCCTCGTGGTCAGTATAGAATCTTGGAACTATAAAGTGTTAGCCACAATTATCAAGTGCAATATTAGTTTCCTCTTCAACCTCAGACCTAAATAGGAAGAAAACTGTCAGTTAATTCACTTGCGTAGGATAGTCGCAAGGTCCAATTTCGAACAGAAAATGGTGGCTGGCATATTGCCATCGCCGAAACCCACTTTACTTCCACTCCATTCATCGCTAGTAGAGCCAAATTCTCGTACTTTCCTTAATGGGTTACCTTTAAAAGGCTTGTCTTTTCAGCTAAAATCCAGAAGAATCAATAATATTAGTTTTGTAGTTGCTTCTGCAGACGCCATCAACAACAGCGGTAGTGGTGGCAGTGGTGGCAGTGGTGGAAGGTTCTACATCAACTTCACTGGGTTTCCTTTCCCTCTTGGTCCTTTTCTGAATAGGCGGACAATTAGAACCGAGGTTAGTCATTTACACTCTCATTTTCTTTCCTGCATGTTGTAAATTTTGTATGATAGCTTTGATCTCTTTAGTGCGTTGAAAAGTAATTGGTTCAATTTTGGAGTCTTATTTGGGTTTGAATGGTTTTAGTGGAACCCTTTAATGTCAAGTAGGGGAGAATTTGCAGTGCCATATTGTTCGGAGTTGGGTTTGAATTGATTTTATGCGAGGTAATTGCGTGTCTATTAACATCATGGTTGGAAACTTGGATGTAAGGTTGAATGCTGACTATTCCTCAGGCTGTGAAAGACTGCATATGGCTATTCGAACAAGAGCAAGCATTGGGTTTCAGCAGTGTCTCAACAAACATCCGAATGACCATAATCAAGCTTAAATCTGGGGGATTGTGGGTTCATGCACCAATAGCTCCAACCAAGGAGTGTATTCAGGTACTTTTATTTGCTTCCAAATTAAGTTGTTTTAATGAAACTACTGAAATTAGCTTCAGGTTTCTTACCTCATTGGTCTATTACCACCAAGCTTCATGTTGGAAGCTTCTCTTTGTTACTCTCATTTTTACCATAGAGCCTATGGCTCCAAGCAAGTTCCACCAAGTTTGCCTTTGAAGGTTGATGCACCAATTTGACAAAAAGCTAGTGTAAATTCAAATACTAAAAGCAGTATTATGTGCCCTAAAATAATTAGGTCGTGGTAATATTATAGGATAGAAAATTTGTAATTTATGCTTCATCCTGTCTTCTTCAACTGTTTTACAGTGTGTTGACCATGTCTTTGATTGATGTGTGTTTTTGCTCTTTCCAGCTTGTGAAGGAGTTAGGAGCTCCAGTGGAATATATCATTCTGCCTACATTCGCGTATGAGCATAAAATATTTGTTGGTCCATTCTCCCGAAAATTCCCTTTGGCTCAGGTTTGGGTAACACCAAGACAGTGGAGTTGGCCTTTAAATTTGCCACTTGAATTTTTTGGAATTTTCCGTGCCAAAATGTTGAAAGACGAGGACTTGTCTACACCATGGGCTGACGAAATTGAACAGAAACTCTTCAGCTCTCCTGAAGTTGGTATTATAACATCCTCTTGTATGATTTCTATTGTTTTATGACCACTCATAATCTAAGACATGTTGTTGCGGGTCTTTAGGAATTGGACCGTATGTGGAGGCAGCATTCTATCATAAGCGTTCAAGAACACTACTAGTGACAGATGCTGTAATATTTGTCCCGAGTCAGCCTCCGGAGTGTATTAGCAAACAGTCCTTGTTGGCATCTGCCAAAAATGGTTTGGCTGTCAAAGTTCTCAGCAAAGGAAAGGAAGTGCCTGATGAACCAGTGGTTGATGACAAGAAGAACCGACAAAAAGGTCAGTACGCCATACCTCTTCAAGTGGATTTTATGATGTTCAGTATAGAAAAATCCTGAAGGGGATTGATATGAAATAGAAGCAGGGATTGCCCCTTTCAGAAAGTCAATCTGATCAGAATTTTGATGCAGGGTGGGAAAGAATGGTTCTCCAAATCTTGTTTCTGGGTCCGTCCAACCTTTTAGAGCCCAAAGCTAGCTTTGCACAGATGTCGCAAAAGCTGATTGTTTCACCAATTGTGAAGACATTAGTCTTCAGCAAAGTTCCTGAAAAGGCAAGTAGCCTAGACAAAATCAGAGTTATATTATACTAGTTTTTCATATGCATTGAGCTATGATAGCATTTAATCATTTAATCCCTGTTGAATGCTTTGTTGATAACATGTATCTAGCTTGACCAAGGGAGAGTTTGTGACATCTTGGTATTACAAAGTTGAAGTTCTACTTAAGTACTGGACAATTTGCGTTGAAGAAAAGCAATGCCCTTGGTTGTTTCCAATATGATATAAGCAAACTAGTATAGGTTATGAAGCCATCCTCGAATAAGTGACCCTTGTAATTTATCACAGCAGAAGTTGGAATTTTCAATTTTACTAAACTCTAGAAATTGTAGTTGAAATTGCTTAGTTTCATGTTTCTTTTAAACAGGTCAGAGATTGGATTGGCAGCATAGTTCGGGACTGGAGGTTCAAGAGAATAATCCCAGCTCACTTTGCTGCTCCAATAAACGCAAGCAGGTCGGATTTGTTGGCAGCATTTGCATTTTTGGATGACCAATTGGGTGAGCGTTACATTACTCGACCTTCCCTTTCCTTTCTCTTCACATCGCTTCTGGGAAAGGCAGCAAGTTACTTCCCTCCTGATGACATGAGGACTTTATCTTCTCTGGACGAGTTCCTGGTCTCAGTTGGAGTAGTGAAGAAGACTGTCTCTGGGCGGAAAAGAAGATAAAACTGATCATAAAAGAATTAATGTAGCACAAGTTCCTGGTGATGTTTATAGATTATAGCTCTTCAGGGTTTAAATTAAGAAGCCCTTCTAATGATACACGTTTTTTTTTTCTCTATTTTGTATCATGATGGCTGGGAAAAGAAAATCAAAAGTAGTTTAGACGGTGGATGTTTTTGGTGACATGTTGTACCATTCTTACTAAAGAAACAGGGAGGAACAAGTATTCTTGCTGGTGTTGCATTGTACTGTGAAAGAAACCAAGGAAAAAAGTAATTGGTGTTGCCTAATGGTAATCTCCTTGATAAACTGAAAGTTGGAGAGTTAAGAGAAAATATTTATGGTTTCATAATTAGTTGAGTAGGTGGTTTGTTGCCAATTAAAAGGCTTCTTAAAGCAAAACATTGCCCACTTACACAACATTCCACCTAACCAACGGGCTAATTACCAGAGTTGCAGCCTGCATGCGTCTGGAGTTGTCCTTGGATTTCCAAGTCGAGTTGAGGTTAATCATCATCATCATCATCATCATCATCATACTAAAAAAAACAAAAAAGGAATTGAAATTTGAAATTGTCCCCCACAGCCATAGGCCACCAGGCAAGAGTAAGACTGCACATAACATATTGCAATAGTAATGGTCCGGAATTTGGCCCCAATTCTGACTAGTGCTTGATTGGAGCGGTGTCACCAAACGAGACTTGCCAATCTCACCTAACCAAGAACCTACTCCCTTAAGACTTGTGATGAAATTGTGTCCCAACACAGGCAACAACAATCCATTAAAGTGCGACCCTTTTTGATTTGTGTAGTTAAAAAGAGAACATGCATGCTGTGCGTATGTATACAATGAAGAATTGAAGATTGCCTAACCAAGAACCTACTCCCTTAAGACTTGTGATGAAATTGTGGCCCAACACAGGCAACAACAATCCATTAAAGTGCGACCCTTTTTGATTTGTGTAGTTAAAAGAGAACATGCATGCTGTGCGTATGTATACAATGAAGAATTGAAGATTGAAGAATGTGTTTGTGCATTTATGGGGTGGGCATCAGGAGTCAAGACTCAAGAGTAAGGAAGAAGAGAATCCGATGTTATATATAATCCACGCACACTGTCACTGTGCCGAAAATGGCCATACATAAACAGAAGCCGGCGCAGAGAGAATATTCTTTTTTTTTTATTTTTTTGGTGATAGACCCCCCACCAACCGAGGGCCAAAGCCGAAGGGCATCCATGATCCATCCATGCATGTTCATTGTTAACAACGCAAAATGCTATCACCAACCTGATGTGGGCGTGGCTATACCATCTTCTTTTTCCACTACCTTCCTATAGTATACTACTATATATGATCAACTTACTTTCTGGCTTTCTTCTGCCTATGACTTGTTGATCACTGGCTCTTTCTGTATTCATTTATTGACTAATTTGTTATACTTTTTCCAATTAACTTTCCCTGATGCATGCACGTGAAAGGTGAGAAAGCAATTCCGCAAAGGCTGTTGTGGGGTTTCTGGTTCAGAATTTTGAGAGGATCAGTTGGGACTGTATTGTTAAAAGTAAGAATCATGCATGCACTTGGCTAGCTCAAGAAGTTATGTTCAATATATATGTTCACTGAAAGTGCAGTTCTGTGCTGGAAACCTTGAAATGAAAGAAACAAAATCCAGCTAATACAAACTAACTTGTTCTATATATGCTGGAAAAACCTTGAAATGAATGACATAAAATCCAGCTAATACAAAACTTTACAGTATTGATGTCATTTGCAGTAAAACAGTTTAATTCACAAAAGTAATTTAATCTTGCAGGGCGGGGGCGGATGATGTGAATTTAACTCAGAATCCACAAGAAATTATAGTAGAAGATTTTTTATTGGAATCCTGTGGATATGTAAATTAATGTGCATTCATTCATAGCGTAGATACAAATAAAGGCGAATTATGAGAGGCTTACAACCACCGTACCTAACTTAAAAACTAACTATGACAGTAAAATAAGTTTTAACATTTATATTATCTATCCAATATTTATCTTGTATAATGTTTAAAACCGCGTTGTTTCACTACAAGTATGGACTAAATGCATAAATATCACTAAAATTACTTTATATTAATTAGACTCTAATAAAGAGATTAGTGATTCCTCTGTATAATTTTAATTAAAACAAAATAAGACAGAAAAAATATTGTACAAAAGATCCGCGTCAATTTATTCATCCCCTCCTCCTCCGATTACAGAGTCAAAAATATATAAACTAACAACCGGCCGGCCCTGTACTGGCAAAGATAGGGATCAAATCAAACAAAAGGGAAATTTTGAGTTCATGATAGTATTACATCTGGATATGGAGTAGAATTTCAAAATTTAAGATAGCCCAATTGCATGCGTGAGTTGGTTTGATAAGATAAAGCGAACCGCTGAAGCCGGCCGGATACGAGGAGGGAGCACACCCCCCATGATCATTCTCAGTTTCCCATCTTATTATTAATTTGGATAAATTGCAATATAACACCTCCCACTATAGCTGAATTGTGAAATACTTTTTAAAATTTTAATTTTTAGTAATTTATTTCTTTAAACTATCAATATTTTCAAGTTATTTCAATTTAATAGTTTCGAGTGAAAATCAAAATAGAAAAATATATAAATAATCTTCTCTATTATTATGGATTGACCAAATGACTCTTTTTCTTCCTAATTGTTTGGTCAATTGAAGATTAAAATAGTATAATTAATGTTCTGTTGAGATATAATATACAACAATCAAATTGCTCGTATGATATTTTCAAGTATATCAACGGGTAATATTTGGCTAATATATTATTGGAATTATAAGCACTATTTCGTATATAACACAACAATATTGGCCATTCTCCTATGATATCGTTTCATATATGATATTTGCGTATAGATTTTACTTTAGTGTATAAAGTATAAAAAAAATTAACGTATTTGCGTACAAAGTATCAAATAGGACATTTTGTTAAGTTCAGTATGTCATTTCCTATTTTATTATATGAATACATGCCGTGTCGCGGATTCACACAATGAAATACGGAATAAAACACTATATTCACACAATGAAATACGGAATGAAACACTATATATAAATAGAAAATTCTATGATGGATATAAAATATGCAGTATTTTTTAAAATGAGGATATAATGCATAGAAAGGAAAATAATTGAAAGATGGTGTACTTTGAGATATTATAATAATTTCGAATACTTTCCTTAAATAAAATTAAAATAGAAAAAAAAAAGATTTGTTCATACTTAGGTAGAAAATGACGTCCTCACATCTTGGACAGATTGGTCAAATTGAAGAACTCTTAAAATACCGTCTTAAGATCTGTCCAATATTATATTGTCTTATTATGTTTAATATTTAGATAGTTTATTAAAATGAAGACTCTGTTTAGATGTAATTTTAATGTCAAACAAGATAACACATGATAATATTGGATAGAAGTTTAATAATTTTTAGGGCGAATTCCCTTTTACCCCCCTGTGGTTAGGCATAATCACCCTATTGCTACCTCGTGGTTTCAAAATACCCACATAACCCCCTCATGCTTTGGACTAAAGTGGAAAGTGGACGGATACCGTCCAAACTGACGAAATTTGTTTACACGCGCAGATTACTGCGCGTAAGACTTAAATTTTTTTATTTTTATTCCAAAATTACCCCTCTCCAAATAGTTCTTTTTTTTCTTTCCTTTCTTCTTCCTTTCCTTTCTTTTCTCTTTCCTTTGTTGAAGCGAAAGGAATGGATTAAAGCTGATAGATCAATCGGCTTAGGAGACTACTTTTGTATACCCTGATTCAAGAACAATTGCTCCAAGTTATTTACACATCTCTTTAATGGAGAATTTCATATATTTTCATCTGTAATTATCCTAAACTTCAACTGGAAGTTCTAGCAGTTCTTGCTCCACCAGATCGGACCAAGCAAAATCCGGCAGCTCCGCAAACCTTCAACGACGGAGCTTGGGTCGCTAGATCGGGAGCGACCGTCAGATTTGTGCTACCGGAAGCTAGGCACGATTCCATGGATCCTCCATTCGGGTTTTGGACCCCTTCCATCTCGCAGCGGGACTGGGCTCCAATTTTATTTACAGGACCCGACCGAGAGAAGAGAAGTTCAGATTTACGATTTGCTTCAGAGTGTGACCATGGTTGCCGGATACGATTTTCCGACCATGGTTGCCGGATCAGGTTGGCCTCATTTATTTGCTTAAAGAGTCCAATCAAATAGCAAGTATAATCAAATCAAATTTTGAAGAGAGAAAGAAAGAAAAAGACCCACGTTGTTGTTTTGGCTGCAACAACAAATCACGACAAATCCTCATGCCAATAATTGAAGAAATCCCATCGCCGTTGCCACTGTCCTACCCCCGTCACCATGGAAATAACCAACAACCACTAAACAAGGTCGTCACCACCACAATCACATCAAATTTAAGTGGGTTATTGTCCTCCCCTTTATTCTCTCTATTTTGCTCTCTAAGATCGGATCGAACATCATTACTGCCGCCAGCACCGTTGTCACTGTCCTGCCGCTGTATTTTGAATTTTGGATTTTTGAATTTGAAACTAGGAATCTGGAATTTGGAATATGATTTTGGTGAGAGAAAAGAGATGACGAATGAGGAAATCAAGTATTTGTGCATTCTAATTGCCGAATGAATTTTGGATTTTTGAATTTGGAACTTGGAATCTGGAATTTGGAATATGATTTTGGTGAAAGAAGGGAGATGACAAAGGAGGAAATTTTGATTTTAATCTTCAATATTGAAAAATTCATTCAGAATTTGGTTGTTGGAAATTATGGTTTACTGGATAATTGTGAATAATTATTGGTGGGAAAGATTGAATTCTTTATCCACTTGTTTTGGATAATCTCGTTTGAGTGGTCTAAATTCTTGCTGATAGAATTGATGCTTGTTGTTTGATGTAAATTAATTCATTGAATTGGCTGTTCGTGTGGATTTTGTTGTTTGATGATGAATAGTAAAATTCACAATTTTGAGAAGATGATGAATAGTAAAATTCGTGGGAATGAATTTAAGGGTATTATAGTAAAATTACTCATTTCCGTCAGATTTAACAGATTCCGTCCGCTTTCCACTTTAGTCCAAAGCATGAGGGGGTTATGTGGGTATTTTGAAACCACGAGGTAGCGATAGGGTGATTATGCCTAACCACAGGGGGTAAAAGGGAATTCGCCCTAATTTTTAAGACGGGAATCCTTCATTAGACAAGTTTATGGGCCTTCAATTAATGAGCCTCCGCACTTATACTTAAAAGCGTTATTTCTTATTCCGCATTCTTCCTTTTAGTAATTAGCATTGTAAAGATATTTGCCAATTGTCGCACCAACTTTTTCACGCCTTCAAGCTGTAATATCTGTCTTAAAATTAAAAAGAAAATGTATAAGAATGCTTGCGTTGGCAATAAATGCCGTCAATATCAAGCGATATTTACACGAGAAGGCGTCCTTATTATGGTTTATTCAGTCCTTTCACTTTTTTCTCTCCCCAAACAAAGGATTCTTAAACAAACAAACAAACGCGCAAACACGCACGCGAAAAGCCCTCAAAAGGAAAGAAAAAACCCAGACACCAAGAAAAAAAAAGAATTGGAGAGTGAAAATGGAAAAAGTTTGTTGCTTGCACGATCGCTGCAGCTAAAGAGGAGAATATACAAAAGGTTTGGTGGGCTTCTTCTCCTCCTATACTTCATCTCGTTGAAGCTTTTCCGTCGCTTCGTCGCTAAGAAGGAAAAAAAAAAAAACATATAACCGATAAAACAGAGGTACGCGTATCTTGCACTTTCGATCATCCTTTACAAACTGTACCATTAGCAAACTCTTGTTTCCTTATGAATTACGACACGGATTGTTTTTTTTCAAGTTTTGGAAAATGGGTTTGTTGATACATGTGTTGATTTTTTAAAATTTTTGTTTTTTCGGCAATGTTTGATTAATGGCTGGCCTGCTTTGAGATTGTTGTTTGAAACTTGGTGCTTTGGCTATATTGATTTGCATTTGGGCTTCTGTTTTTGTCTGTTATTTCAATTACTTTTAGGAAGTTCATTGACATGTAATTTATGACGATTAAAAGTTTCGGTTTTGGATTGATTTGATTGGTGTTTGGAAAGTTTATATTTGGATAAATTTTGATTGAAATGTGAAATTCATTTGTTGTTTTGTTTATTCTTTTTATCTTCAAGTAGAAATAGATATTGTGACAGGTACGTGCCATCTAAAAGTCACCTAATATGGGGATTGATAATCTAATTGATGTTATAGATAAAGATTGTCGAACTGCATTATTTATGGGGCATTGACATGAATTGGTAGGATGACTTTACTCTGGGTTTTCTGGGTTTCCTGCTACAATGGTGTGATATGATCTTTTGTTTGTGAAGTTAACAGTTCTATTGGCTTCTCTGGCTCCCTCTCTTCTTCGTCAATCTTATTTCTTTCGAAGAAAGAAGACAATTTTTTATAACTATAACGGGAAGGTGATAATACCACTTACTTCTTTTCGCAATTAGTTATGCAACTACTTTTCCAGGTCAATTTCGAATCATATGATCCCTTTGGCAACAATTATGTTGTGAATTGTGGGCTGAAAGTTTTCAGAAGCATGTTGAATTGACAAGCTTAGGACGATTATAGATATTACTACCATTTCTAATCATTTGATCCCTTTCAACAATTATGTTGTGAATTGTGGGCTGAAAGTTTTCAGAAGCATGTTAAATTGACAAGCTTAGGATGATTATAGATATTACTATCATAAGGGAGATTGACTAGTGATTATTTTTCCTTTTGATTGAGTTTCTTTTGAAACACCATATCTTGCTTTAAGTTATTTGTACTTTGTTGATTTTTCAGCTTAGTTGTTGGATTTTTTATAATGTTTTTTGCAAATATTTTGTTTTCTCTTCAGGGTTCTCAATTTTTCAAATTTTGTTTGTCTGATGGCTGAGGAGAGTATCGATTCACTAATCACCCAAGAAATAAGCAAACCAAATGGTTATAGCTATAGCTCAGGAAAGGCCTCTGAAAGAAGGCAAACTTTTCCTTTTAATGTATCTGTCATTCTTCCCGAAAATCACAGAACATCCCCTGATGCATGCCATGACGCCAGCAATTCAAGGAGAAATTCTACTGGTCAGCCAAGCCTTGAGAGTAGCAAGGAAAAAATTGTTCCACATTATCTCAGACCGTCAACTGGTTCTTGTCATGATTTCTGCAAATATGGTCGAAGACAAGATCTTGAGGAGAAGGAAATTCGTCCTTGGCGGAAAAGAATTGTAAAAGCTCAATCCGGTAAGCAGAGTCCTGGTTTGACAGTATCTTTGGGGGAGTTAAAGAAGGCAACTGTGCTCAAGCAAACGGCTACCCCTGTAAAACACAAAGCTTCAACTGCTGCAATCAAGTCAGAAGTTCTTCCTGAATCCATCAAGAAACAAGTTTCGTTACCTTCCAAGAAAGTCAAAGAATCATCAAAAGATACGGTATCTCATATGAAGTCGTTAAAAGTTGAGAAGAGGACGGACAATGTTTCCAGCAACCCTGTGCGGCCTCCTCTAATCAAACGATCAGTTTCTTTTCACACATTACAATCTGCCAAGAAAACGGAAAAAGCTGAACAGAAAACAAAAAGTTTTTCACAGAAATTTTCTCCTTCTGTAGGGCACCAGCAAGCAATACCAAAATCATCATCGTCCTTTCGCCTTCCAGAAGGTATAAATGGAAGAGGCAAAAGGAATGATGATATCATGGCAAGCAAGAATTCGGTGGCAGCGACTAAAGCATCTGCAAAGAAAGTACTGGCACCCCCTACTGCTTTATCGTCCCCCAAGCCTTCCATCACCAGAAATGGATCCATGACAAGAAAGAAAAGCAGAAGTTTAAAACTGGTGTCTCCTGTGATCAGTCAAAACTGCATACAGAAGGCTGAGATGGGAAAACCTGAAAATGAGAATGTCCCTGAGAAAACTTTGCATGTCATCCTAACAGAAACAAGAGACAACCCTTCAGAGTTCACTGCAGACGATGAAGTCATTCCATCACTTGCACCTCAATCATTTCCATCACCCAAGTCTCTGTCTCAAAGTCAATCTCCATGTATGTCATCTCAAGAAGGAGGAGAAAGAGAAGCAGACGTAGAAGTAGAAATTGAAGACTTTGATGGCGTTGATGAAGAAGAGGAGTTTGAGGAGGATGAGAATGGATATGCTTGTGAAGAAGTGGATGGCTTCCTTTCTGACAAAGATGGAACAGCATACACGAATGACGTAAAAGCTGTAGAAGGAAATCAAGTGAAGACTCTGCGAAAGGGTGCTGTTTCTGAATCTGAAGATCCTACACCAGTGAAAATGAAGTTTAGAAGGGGTAAGGTTATGGATCTTCAGTCTGAGAGTAATGGTCCTAGGAGACTGCGATTCCGCCGGGGAAGAGTAATGGATGAAAACCACGATCGTAAGAGTGGAATAAGGAGAAGTTTCAAGAAAAAAGGATCTAACGGTGATGGAAATGCTACCAAACCGAGCTCCGAAAAAGTTGTTTTGAGGCACCAAGGTATGCAGGGAAAGAAAGATGCTCAAGGTTTGTTCAATGTTGTTATTGAAGAAACAGCCAGCAAGCTTGTGGAGAGTAGGAAAAGTAAGGTTAAAGCCTTGGTGGGTGCTTTTGAAACAGTTATCTCTCTGCAAGATACTAAACCTTCTTCATAAATCGTAAGTCGAGTGCTATTAGAGTTTTTCATTTGTGATACATTTTGCATTGTAAAGAAAAAGTTGAATGACATGAAACATAGAAAAACCAAAACCAAAACCAAAAACAAAAAGTAGTTGGAGTGGATTGTCTTTGTTGGAGGTTGGGAAGTATGGACGATCTGATGTCTTGGAAGCTCTTCTGCTACTAATTTTGGCGAAGTCCAATACCCATTTTATTTCAAGGGTATGTCTGGTTTATGAATGTTTTCGAATTAAAGCAAAATTTTATGAGTGAAAGTAGCAGTGAATTTAACTAAATAATAAAGGATTAGTTAGGGGCAAGCATTCTTGGATGACTGATAAGTTTTCTTATCCTTTGTCAAAGTATTGGAGGTTTATTTACATTGTTTGACTGTTGGTCTCCTTTTCTTAAACTATGAATTTTGTTGTTTGGTGTTGGTTTTCTCCCTTGTGACTTTTTTTTTTTTTTGTTTTTGGAAAACTGTATCAAATTCAATTATCATGTTTGTTCAAGGCTTTGAAATATCTCATTCACTCAGTTATTTTATTGGCAGGCTCTTAGCATATTATTTACTTTTTTAATTGTCTTTTCTTTAGTTTGGGCGACTACTTTTCCTACATTGCAATCCTTCCCTGCCCTGCCCCATCATTAGCATGATGTTTGGAGCCTTGGACTCCTTGGCTTGTCTAAGCAATCCCTGCAACGCAGATTTCTGACTTGTTATGGTATGCTGAAATGCCGAAATATCAGTGTAGCATTGACCATATGTACCAACCAGTGTCAGCCCTCTTTTTTTTTTTTAAGAAAAACAAGGGGAAGCAGGAAGCCGGAGACGGAGGAGCAGCGGGAGAATGACAAAGATTCTGAATCAACAAAAACCCAAATGTCTGTAGCCAATTCTGAGCAGCTCTGTCCTCCTCCATCATAACTTCATAATCCACCCAACACGGTTAGCGACAGAGCCTATCTAGGCAGGCCAACAGGGTCAGATCAATATTGAACCCAGAGAGTTACATCGTTGGATGTCCGTTGGGATGCCGCTGGCGCCTGGCTGGGCTGACTAGGGTCCCGCTCAAAGGTCCAACAATTTCTTAAGGGGCTACTTACTGCCTGGACTCTTTTTCTTGGCGATCCTTTGAATTCTGGATCGGCTCTTTCTTTATACTACTTGATCCCAAAGACACTAACAAC
Organism: Ophiorrhiza pumila; assembly: GCA_016586305.1. Lineage (NCBI taxonomy): Eukaryota > Viridiplantae > Streptophyta > Magnoliopsida > Gentianales > Rubiaceae > Ophiorrhiza > Ophiorrhiza pumila. The sequence goes on from BLIW01000007.1 coordinate 2,723,014, forward strand.
TAGTTTCATGAAGCTCGGAAATCTTGAAACTTTGCATTCTTTAAATAAGAGTCGCACTCGATGAGTTTTTAATTTTAACATTTGTTTAAATATTTTTTTCCCTGATTTAATTATATTTCTAATCAATAAATATTTTAAATTAAAAGAATAAATTTGTAAATTCACCCTATCGATTTTATTTTACATGTTTCTTTAAACACAAAAACTCTTGTACAATCGCTTTATATATGCGCTTGGACTATTTTACATGTTTCTTTAAACACAAAAACTCTTGTACAATCGCTTTATATATGCGATTGGACTATTTTACATGTTTCTTTAAACACAAAAACTCTTGTGCAATCGTTTTATATGCGATTGGACTAATGACGCGTTCTCACTCGCACGTGTATTGCAATTCGCATATAAATTAACGTATAACGTGTAAATAATTCGCATATAACATATAACGTGTCAATAGATGGCGTATTCGCGTATAAATTATCCACGTGTGTTGCATTTTGTTGCAGTTTGCTTATTCGCGAATAAATTATCCTGTGTTGCAGTTCGGCTATTCGCGCATAAATTATCCAATTTGTTGCACTTCCTTTTTGGCGTATAAATTATTAATGTTAAAATTTTACCACTATTTTGATTCATTTACATATTACTTATAAATAGTTCGCTTATAAATTATCAATGTTAGAGTTCTAACGACGTGTATATCGTGTAAATAGTTCGTGTATAAATTATGAATGTTAGAGTTCTAATATAAATAATCTGCTACATATAAAGTATAATTCTAATTCCATCTTAATTCACATATATAAAGTATAAATAATGAATAAATCCGTTGCATATATGAGACTCCTCCCCTTTAAAAGGTTGATTTTGCTAAAGATGATCTAATATTAGTACGCAAGGAATAAGAAGCTATAGTTACACTCACTAGTCACCCCTTATTATTACACTTTCGCGGAAGAACAAGCTTGACATTAACTTTGAATATTTAAGCTAAGCTTTTGTAAAAAAAGTAGAATGCCTTCATTGCACAATTAATTGAATAATAATGTCTAAAAACCAACAAGAAAGTTATTGGAAATTCCCTAAACCAATAAATATTACTCACACTATAAATGTCATACTTACACTACTAGAGGTTGATTAACTACCACGTTTAACTCATTATTTGGTTTTTTAATGAGCTCAAACAACTTTTTTTTTTTTTTTTTTTTTTTTGTGACCATTCGTTTGGTTCAATGTATGTACCCACCCCTAATTATTAGCATTAAAAAAAAACGGTGTAATTATGACATTTAATTTGCTTATTTTTTGTTTTTTTTTTTCCTCCAAACAATTTCTGATTGGTTAAAAATACAAAAAAAAATAAAAAATCAATTAACCATTTGGCAATTAATTTCTGAACATCATCGAATCGAATGGTTAAATTTTCAACCATAATAATGACAAAAAACTAAAAATAAATTGGATTGGACAACTCTTTCTCTATTGCTACTTTACACTGCTCAAATTCAGGACAGACCAATCATCACTTGCCGCGCTACACCAAAAATATCTCCTTACTCTTTTTGCCCACAGTTAAACTGCACGCTCACTCGTCTGTCTTATTTTTAAGACACCTACGTTGTGGGTTTATCATTTTTCCGTAAATAAAAATGAATTTCTTGTTCTAGATACGGAACCGCAAGGTCTCTTTCCTTTCACTGCTTCCATTCCTGCAAATCGCTTAAGCTACAGCTCAGACACAGAGAGGGAGGGACTATACTCATTCTTGTCCCGCATAATTAGCCCTTTTGAATTGATTAAATTCCTACTTGTCCTTGCCATTTTTCCGAGTAATTTCCTTGCTCTATTTATTTTGCCCTCTGCATTTTTTTTCTTCTTATTTCCATGCAAACATCCTCATATCTTCTGGTCTTCTTCTTCTTGTGCATGCAGGTTCCTTTTTGAGCTGGGATTTGGAGATAAGTCGGCAAACTGTGCTTCGTATGAGCTGAGGTAGAATTTCTGGGTCTTGATTTGAAGTTAATTACGATCTACTACAGTTAATACTTCTCCGTGTTTGAGACCCACTTTTTAGTTTTGCGATTACATATTCATCTACTGTCTTTTGGGGCTTAATCAATCTTAATTTGTAAAGTTATTTTGAAAATTGAAGTGGGTTTTTACTATTTTTGCTGGTTTTGATTAGGGTTCTATCGAGTATTTATTTATCTTGGAATCAACGCAGCTTCTGTTTGACTTTCGTGCTGAAACTTGTGTTGAGGAAACCCATTAACTTTTTGGATAACTTGAGCCCTGCTTATTTGTAATTTTATTAGACTTAATGCAGTTCGGTAAAATGCTGCTGATTTTTTTTTTTCCTTCCGTTAGTATGTTGTTTTTGCTGAAGATAAAAGATTATATATACGGTTAAATTTTAAGAATTGTATCCTTTTGTGACCTTAAGCTCTGATCTGGCTCAAACTTGGTCATTGAGACGCTTCAACTATTGCACGAACAAGATATGTTTGGGACATTTGTAGAACCACAAAGCACTGGTGATTCATCAGACTCATTTTTCTTGGGAGGACTTGAGCATTGAGGATTATGACATTGATACTTGAACCAATAGTCAAGTTAAATTGAATGTTCAATGCGTTTTTACGAGCTGCTCAGGGGTGCATCTGAGCTCAAAAATTGGCTTCTGAAGGTGAAAGAAAGTTTTACTTCTGTTTTTGGATCCTCATTGATGGTTGATTGCTGCTTTTGTAGAGCTAATGTACCTGTCTCAATACCCAGGTTATAGCTGGGTAGCACTAGCTCATATTGGTTGATACTTTGTTTTTGATAGACCATTGGGTACTTTGATTTTCGTTAGAAATTGAGTCCTATTCTAAATCATGGTCCCTTTATTGAAATATCTGAAGAACGTGTATATGGTAGCTTGACTAACATGGTTAAAAAGAGAATGCTAGTCCTTAGATCTCTGCCCATATTCTCCTTATTTTGTGCTTGGATACATCGTGGGGTAAGTTTTCTGGATTGGACATTTCTTTAGGCCTACCTCTTTGGAATTGGCCTTTGGTGCGCAATTGAATGTAACTAGTAATTTGGTTATTTGAGTGAGAAATATGGTCAGCGGCGAATGCTACTTTGAGATTTTGATCACTTGTGTTGCTGTGTAATTCTTCTGACTTAACCAGTATGCTTCATCCTACCTGCTTATTCAGTGGGATTCTAGTTAATGATAAACAGCACTCTCTAGTTGAGGCATTTGTGAAAAATTCTGAGAGATTGCTTAATTTTGCAGAGGAGCAGAGATATTCATGTTTGCTGCTATTTCTTGGTCAAGATAATGATCATAACTAAACAGTACCGCTGCATACACTCAGCAAGTTGTATGTGCACAAAAGGGCATCTAACTGAGGAAGTGATATTCCTAATTTTTCAGCGTCTGAATTGGAATCCAAAGCTTATTGCAACCCTTTCTTGTGTTTGTAAATGGTTTGATGATCTTGCTAAGAGAGTCCTTTGGAAAGAGTTTTGCAAAACTAGAGCTCCCAAGATGATGCTTGATTTGCAATCCGGTGGGAGTCATAGTGTAGATGGCAACTGGAGGGCACTTGGCAAGTTGCTAATTTACTGTTCCGGATGCACCAAAGGTGGGTTGTTCAACAGTATTCACATTCCTGGACACTTTGTTTATAGGACACGTTTTTCCAGGACATCAGGAAAGAGCTTCCTGTTGCCGCAGTGCAGAACAGATGTTCTGTATGTATCTGATCCCTGTGAGCATCTTGACCAAGGGGAAGAAGGGGATGTTGGATTTTTCAGGGGAGTTTTCAAATCTTTTGCAACATCGAAGGTCCGGAAGATGCTTATCAAAAGGAAAGCTCCACTACATCCAACAGAGGTTTGCCCTTACTGTAAGGCAAAGTTGTGGAGCATGCTTCAAGCGAAGTTGGTACCATCAAGTGCCAGTTGCAGGTTGGGTGCTTATGAGGACTGCATCGAGTATTATGTGTGCCTGAATGGTCACGTGCTTGGAATATGCACACTCTTGCCCTTGTCCGATTCAGATGAAGCATCTGAGTTGGAATGAGTGAGTGGAACCAAGGTATATCTGTCGCTTGTCCTTCACCTATAAGTTGGTATCGATTTTCTTTTTTCTTGATATTTCATCATTTTTGGGTGGGAGGAAGGTGGGTACCATTATAGTGAAATCAGTATAAACACTAGTTTCCTTTTGTTTACTAAGTATATGAATGAGTCGTGACCTGTGTGTCATCAATTAAGCAAATCTGATCATGGATACCTTATTCGTTTTCCAGGTGACCAAACTAATGAATCGGAAGTTTCAAGGAAGCTTGGGGAATCTAGTCACAGTCAGAGAAAGGAAGAGGTGCATGAGAGTGAGAGTGGCCTTTCTTTCTGGAAATCAATTTCCTGAGAGAAAACTGGAGATATAGTTACAGAAAAATGTACTGTACTACATTTTAGTTCTTCCTATTGGCAGCTTATGAAAAAGTCAATTTCTAACCAAAGCCATTGTTTGCCTGCATGAACTTTGTAACTCTCTGTACATTATATTAGCTGAAACATGTATCTGAAATTGAATAACATATTGAAATATGTATTATCCTGTCTGTCTAACAGCATATTGGTGTCTTTCAAGGGAAATTCTTGCTTTAGCATTTTATGTCTGCCCCCTTGTCATGGTTATAGCTTGAAGAGGTCAAGAATGTGTGCAGTGAGCTTCATCTCATTACCTACATTTACGTGGCTTTACCAATATATTGGAACACCCTTTGGACTCAACCTAAATATATGTGGATTGGTCTATTAATGGCTGTGAAGCATTGCATTCAAGGAAGGAAGGAAGGAAGGACCTATGAATCATTTTTTTTTTTTTTTTGGGTGTCGTTTCACCGTTTTCTTCTGCATTGAAGCAACATTACTGGAAACAAACTTGCGGATTCTAGTAATACTAATATCGAACTTGTTTTAATTTCAGGAGACTAATGTTTTGTGCATATTGAACATCGATATAATTTATAGTTTGCTGGTTTACATTTCCAGATGAGAATATTAAACCAATCAAGAGTAAACACACGGGGGTAATGTGTGCCCGGTTGCAGTACAACCTTTTTTGCTTTCCGTACTACCACGAGGAGCGAAAGCCAAAAGGTGAAAACTCTCAGACTCTCAGTTGGCGTGTTGTACACAATTACACACTTGTAACGGTAACATCGTTGAACACTGAAGAACAGCTTCTCTTACAAGTTTTTCGACAGACGACACCGTTTTGACAGCAAAGCAAAGGCGACTTCTCTGTCCCTTTAATGGTTATTACTACTACGGGCTCTATCGCCATTCGCCAAGGACATACATTAACCTCACCAAAACGAACGACAATTATGAAGCCTCTCTCTCACTGGATAAAAATAACAACAAATTTTTCTATACACTTTTCCCCGCCATTTGTTTCTCACTCTATTTAACTCGCCCCCATTTCTTTCTCTCTCTAGGGCTAACTCATCTCTAATCAACCGATAAAAGCCCTAATTCCAACAATTCCGATTCTATTTTCCTCTCTTTTGAGTTTCACTGACTGTTTATGGTTGCATGCACTTAGTGTTCGGTTGAGGTTTTGAGTGATTCGATTTTATGGCCCATCCTCCAACTGCAGCTACTGCTGGTATCCCCCGCGGTATAAGCCTTTCGAATTCAGTCCACTCGGAAGTCGCGCCTTGTTTGCCGTTACCGTCGCTTCCAGTTTTCTGCGGCGCGCTTGATCAGGAGCTTCGTTTGTTCGATGAGCAGCAGAGCGCCAGTTCGAGATCGTTGAACCGAAGCGACGTTGTTAGCCACGCTGGAAAGATTGCTGAACTGCTTGGGAACACTGATGTCTCTTACTTGTGAGTTCTTTTTTTCCATCTCTTTTCGAAGAGAGAGTTTGAATTATTATTGTAGTTCGTGTAAAACTTACTATTTATTGGAACTCTTTTTTCACCTCAAGGAGTAGTAAATGTTGAAAGTATTGGTTTTTGTTGGACGTATTGTTGTAATGTTATTGTAGAGAGGGAAATTGAAAATGAAAGGTTAAGTTTTGATTTTGTTGCCGATGCTGATTTTTTTCCTAGCTTAATAATGAAAGCATTTAGGCTTTTATACTTTTTAATTCATGTGTTTGCTTCCTTGTCTAGAGAGAAAATTGATTAGAGCTACTTATTTACTTATTTTTCTATTAAATTTGCCAACTAAAGTTTATTGAGGGAAACATTCACTACGAGTTCTTGATAGGTTAAATTCTGATCTGATGATTCATTCAGCCTCTTCTCATCGTTAATCATTATACATTTACATTGCCAATATTTGGAGCAATGCCAGAAATGATCTGCTTGAAGATTTATAGAAACTTCAGTGTTGAATTTTTTCTTTCTTCTTTTTATTTTGTTCTAAGAAAAATATTTTCCATTCTCAAGCGCATTTTGACTTTCTTCGTGAACATTTAACATACAAAATAAGTTGTGAAACTAGTGTGATATTAAGAAAACCAGTGAAGTTTTTCTGGGTGAGTGGATAACAACTGAATCAAGATTGTGCTGAGAATTTGAGCCATTCTGGTCTTAGAAAGTGTAAATGGAAAATATTGCATGTCTAAGAAGACTTATGGGCATGATAATCACAGTGCTTGTTTTTTCATTCTGCAGTAAAGTCGGGATAACATGTAATTTCAGTGAAGCACATGAAACTTTTTATCTGCAGTGAAAAGGCCAAAGAAGCAATATATTTGAAACAGTTAAAATTGCGTGCATCCATAAGGGAAAGCCAATTTACTAAGAAAACACATGCTTATACAGGCTAAAATTGTCTCTTTCCATCAAGGGCTGGTAGGAAGAAACATGATATAAAACAATGAAAGAAGTAAAATGAATGACACAAAAAAAGGTTGCTTGGCATTTGGACTTATATGTTGTCTCTTGACAGGAATGTTAGAGCTGATGTATGTTCTCAACCTTATGGCTTGGCGGGACATCTTGAACTTTACGATGAAGTTTTAAGATATAATTCTGAAGCCTTTAACTGTATATCTCCAGGTAAACAAGGTCTATTGAGCTACCTTAGTAGAATTATGTATATCCATAAGACTATCTGATGGGGGGAAGGTTTCAGTATTGATTTTTATATTATTGTTTATGACATGAAGTTCTGAAAGCTCTAATTTCCTTCTCTAAGAAGGTTTTGGCAATTAAAGGATAAAATGACCTAAATTATACTTTTTTTTTGAATGGAAATGGGATCTTCAGTGGAAAAATTGTTTTGCTTATTATCTCACATTCACCTTTTTTTTTGGTTTTTTTTCCTTGTCTTTTAACTGGAGTGTCTATGTTCCTGTGAAGTAACAGGAATTATGGGAAGATTATTAAGTTTTGATAATAATGTTTTGTGATTGTTCTTCCCTTAGTCTTTCATTTTTTAGCCTAAAGCAGTAGTCATAAGGATGTGTACTGATGATCTTTGATTGCCTAGCTTATTGTTATTGCAATCTTCAAGTTTTTCAGGTCCTACAAATGAGCTTATTCCCAATGGTAACTTAGCTGAATCTAAAACTTTTGAGAGGAACATTCCTTTCCCTGACAAGTCACACAGAGATAGTAGACGACCTCAGAGTCACCAGCGTGATGATGCAGGAACTCTTAATCATCAGCTTGATTATGTTATGTCCAGCGTAAGATTTTAACTTCTCTATCTTAATTTGGTTTTTCCCCCTTTGTTGACTGTTCTGTAACAAAATTGCAGGATGATATTACTCATTCCAGAAAACCGAAGGTCAGGAAGAAAGGAAAAGATAGCATTCCGTCATCAACGGGTCCTGATACGATTGAACGTCAAGGTTTTACTTCTTATATTTTTTCCCCTTATGTTGCATCCTTGTTTATGAATTGTTGAGCATTGTCCTTTTTCCTAGATGCTGCCATTGGAAGCTTCTCTGATATGTTGGAGGACGTGTGTGGCAGATCAGAGATTTTTAGTGACGACCGTGATGAAGCAGAATGGTTACCATTAACTGTTGGCGATCTTAAAATGGTTGTCAATGAAATTATTTCCATTCGAGCAAAGAAAATACTCCATTTGGTTCCGCTACATGTTCTTTCAAGATTATTGAGGGTTTTGGATCACCAGATCCATCGAGCAGAGGGTTTATCTATTCACGAATTTGAACATGTAACTTCACAATCTTATTCTTAAGTTTCTCGCAGCCATGAATTGCCAAATTCATCAATGAACTTATGAAATTTAGTATATTCTTAATAGCACTTGCAATATTTTTGTCTTTGTGTAGCACATCTCTTGAGCTGCACTTTGTTTCTTCCGCCCCCTTGATCTCCTACTATCTTCTCCTAAGCAATGACTAGAGCAGCATCAACTGAATATTGATTCAATCGAGTGCACTTAGTATCTCAAGTGTTTGGAATGACACCATTAGATCATGTAGTACTTTAAGATCCCAGTGATGATCATAAATAAGATGCATCCCTCTTCGATTTCCCTCGTGGAAATTAAAACTCCTACTCCCCCCAATGTGGGAAATTAATCAATGCCCTTGATTTACTTGTCTCATCCAAAATCTGGATTAGTATTCTTGCCTTGGTTTTTATATTTTTGCATTTAATGAATTTTGAGTCCTCTTTTCCTTTTGCCTTTTGATTATCTCATCTGCTTGTATTTTGTCTTCTAATCTTTCTCAGAAAAGGACTTGGGTTGGTCAAAAGTAGGTTATGTCTCTCTAAGCGATATCCCTTAAATATCTTCTGCAGCTGTTGACAGCAATTTGTTTAAAAAATTTGTTTTTTTTTTTTTTAAATTTTCCATGTTCTGTTTTCTGATTTTCTGGTCTTATAGTTGTTTGGCTGTTTGACTCTGTATTGACATGTATTGGTAATTGTTTGTTCTTTTTTTTTTCTTAAAAACAATATTGGCCTGGTTGAATGATGCTGTATACCTTAATATTAGAGTTTCTTGCATATCAGTTTTTAGCCTTCTGCTTATGTAAGTGGGAAACTTACATCTGGAAATTATCCTTGCGTTTTGTTTTGATAACTGGTGTGAATAGCGTTAAGCTATGGAATATCCTGAAGCATGATTACAAGGTCTACTTTGTGCTTTAAGACATGCTTTTGCTTCCCTTATTTTCTTCATAAATAGTTAATGACCTCCCTAGTGTGTGCTTCTTGTGCTCTTCAGAGGTCGACTAATGAAAATCCCAACAATTTTTTTCTCTTTAACTCGTCTTTCTTTGGAGATGATGACATGTTGGAAGGCAGCTGGATTACGTATATGTTTCAAAAGAATTTTCTATTATTTGGATGAGTTTGTTGAAGGAATTCCTTTTTTTTTATTGTCCTCATGAGTGCTCTCTTTCCTATGAACTAATTTTTTTCTCATATTCCAGTCAGATTCAGAATCCATGTCGTCCATTGGTGTTGCACTGGAATCCATTCATGCAGCATTAGCTATTATGGTCAATGTTGACATGCCTAAGCAAATTTATAAAGAAGAGGTCTGTAACTTTTTTTTTATCTCAATGCAATCTTCAATTCATGATAGTTAGATATTCAGCATCATTTACTCATAGACTAATTCTGGAGATTCTACATGTACATTTGTGCAAATGCAGCATAGATTTTATTTTAAGACTTTTGAGTGATAACAATCTACTCCTATCAGATCATTGAAAGGATTGTGGAGTTTTCTAGGCATCAAATCATGGATGTCATGTCAGCTTGTGATCCATCATTTCGTGCTTTGCACAAGCCAAACGACAATGGTGCTCTTGAAGGTAGATCATTTAACATCTTGATATGTTATACATTGTTCTGTCTATTTTGAAAATCGATAACATTTAGGTTTATAGAGCGTTCACCATTGCTGTTTACTAAACTACGCATCTTCTAAGATGGCTCATTCCTCTTTATTTCCTAGCCAACTCCCAATGACAAGCGGAGTGAATGTTTACTTGTGGCTTATGGACATTAGAAATGGAATCTGAGCTTATTTATCCCAGGAAATATGTAATAAAATCTTGTACCTCAAGTTTGCAACGAAGGATTTTTGCTTCTTTGGTCACATTTATCTTTATATATCTTTTTCAGGTGATGAAGATGAAGAAGCTGATGAAGATTTTGGTTCAGCTAGTAAGAAAAGGCGTACTACAAGAAATGTTAAAGTCAAGAAATCAACTGCAAACAAGTACAAAATTATTTGTTCCAGTTATTTGAATATTCCTTCAGGTTGGTTTTGGTTAACTGGGATGCTTCTTTTGCTTATAAAGCAATGTTTCTCATTTCTAGGGCATCTGCTACTGTGAATGGTATACTGCAGAAGCTTTGCACCATTGTTGGCTTTCTTGAGGATTTGCTATCGATTGAGCGACTTTCTGACAGTTGTATTCTCCAGCTCATCAGGACTAGTTTCACTACATTTTTGGTGGATAATATCCATCTTTTGCAGCTCAAAGCTATCAGTTTGATTAGTGGGGTAATATATTCACGCTCTTCTGTGTCAGTTGTTCTACTACAAATATTAATCTGCTTCTTAGCTAATTTGTGGAATCTCCATTGTTGAATATCCAGATATTTCATACATACATTCAGCATCGTGCTTATGTGATGGATGAAGCGCTGCAGGTTCTTCTAAAGTTGCCATTCTCAAAGCGTGTGCCAAGGACTTACCATCTCCCTGATGAAGAGCAGAGGCAGATTCAGATAATCACTGCTTTGTTAATTCAATTAATTCACTGTAGTGCTAATCTACCCGAGGTATTAAGGCAATCTACTGGCATTCCTTCACTGGAGGTTTTTGTAGAAGCCAATTATCCTCCTAAATGTCACGAGGCAATCACAGAATCTTGCTGTCTTTTCTGGAGTCGAGTTCTTCAGCGGCTTACTGGTTCCAAAAATCAGGATTCCTCGGAGTTGAAGTTGATGATTGAAAACCTTGTAGTAGATTTACTTGTTACTCTAAATCTTCCTGAGTATCCTGCTTCTGGTCCAATTTTGGAGGTAGCCATGACGCTATTTGCATATTCTTGAAAGCATAAAATTATTTATGTGCTAATAGTTTGTCCTGTCCAGGTTCTTTGTGTCCTCCTTCTCCAGAATGCTGGACTGAAATCTAAGGATATTGCTGCTCGTTCAATGGCCATTGACCTCCTTGGTACCATTGCTGCTCGGTTGAAACATGATGCTGTCCTTTGCGGGAAGGAGAAGTTTTGGATAGTTGACCAATTGATAAATGACGAGAGCATGTTTCCAAGTGAAACATGTTCTGTTTGTTTGGATGCAAGGATCGAAAAAACTCATTTTGCATGTGAAGGTTGTCAGAGAATATTTCATGTTGACTGCATAGCAGTTGGGGGGAATGCAGTTTCTACTCAAAGCTTATATTGTCATATATGTGTTTGCAAAAAGCAACTTCTCGTATTAAAATCATACTCAGAGGCTCGGGACAGGGGTGATGAGAAAAAGAGTAATAAACTTTCTGAAAATTCTTCTCACAGTCCTGAGGTTACAAATTTGGAGATTGTTCAACAAATGCTCCTTAATTACCTGCAGGATGCTGGTTCAGCGGACGTCCATCTCTTCACTCGGTGGTTTGTTGCTAACTCCAATTTTTTGCTTGTTAATTTGTTGTCCTCAGCTAAACTTATGAAGAGAGTGCCAACTTGTAGGTTCTATCTCTGTCTATGGTTGAAAGATGACCCTAGTTCTCAGCAGAAGTTTTTCTACCACCTCTCAAGATTGAAATCGAAAGCAATTTTGCGTGACTCTAATACTGTTTCAGCATTTTTGAGAAGGGATGCTATGAAGAAGATAACTTTGGCATTGGGGCAAAACAGTTCTTTCTCACGAGGATTTGACAAGATTCTTCAAGTGCTTCTGGTTTGTGAAAGTATTGCATTGGCTAGAATCCTTATTAATGTAAAATACTTTTCCTTATGATTTCTCTTCTCCAGGCAAGTCTCAGAGAAAACTCTCCTGTAATTCGTTCCAAGGCATTGCGAGCAGTAAGTTTTAAGCACTTCCATGGTAAAAAAACATTGCCTTTTTAAGGACGATTTGTTCTTTCGAAGAATCCCTTACCTTCTTCTTGTGAACTTAATGATGAGATCAGGTCAGTATCATTGTTGAAGCTGATCCAGAAGTTTTGGGTGATAAACTTGTTCAAACAGCTGTTGAAGGGAGGTTTTGTGATTCTGCTATATCTGTTAGAGAAGCAGCTCTTGAACTTGTTGGCAGGCATATTGCTTCACATCCTGACGTTGGTTTAAAGGTATTGTTTTAAGATCATGCTACTAGTGAAGGATTATGGTGATAGTAGTGGAATTTTCATCTTGTCCTGACCGAGTATTTGTTCAGTATTTTGAGAAGGTTGCAGAAAGAATAAAGGATACCGGAGTAAGTGTGCGGAAACGTGCTATCAGAATCATACGGGACATGTGCACATCAAATCCTAATTTTTCAGAATTCACAACTGCTTGTGTTGAGATCATTTCACGTGTTAATGATGAAGAATCCAGCATACAGGTAAATGTTATTGAATTAATTTACAGCTATGACTTTGATGTTTCCTTGTGTCTGAGTTTAGACCGAACACGGTGGAGATGTGTGATCCATATAACTGACACTTGGTGAGAAAAAGGCTTTGTTGTTGTTGTATTTTGTATCACTGCTTTAGGGTTTTTACCAGCTTTTGTTAAAAGTCAATATTGGGTGATGACTGGGACTTTAGGGCAGTAATGACTGATATATTTATGCTACATTATTTACTATTATTTGTGTGGGAACCAATTTATGTTGATGAGTTGGTCTTACTTTGATTATGTAAAATGTCCGAATCCTAGGGCTCCTTTTTGGTTAGAAAATACATAAAGTCATAGTAAGTGTTACAAATCCAATGCTTATAGGTGGATCTATTCATAGAGCTATTTTCTTATTAGATATCATTTCTTCTTTCTCCACATGCAGGACCTAGTCTGCAAGACATTTTATGAGTTTTGGTTTGAGGAGGGTTCTGGTATGCAGAATCATCATTATGGAGATGGAAGTTCTGTTCCATTAGAAGTAGCCAGGAAGACAGAGCAGATGGCTGAGATGCTGAGAAAGATGCGTGGTTATCAACTTCTAGTAGCTGTTATTAAACGTAACCTAGCCCTTGATTTCTTTCCACAATCAGCCAAAGCTGTTGGGATCAACCCTGTCACCCTTGCTTCAGTGCGGAGACGATGTGAACTAATGTGCAAATGCTTGTTGGAGAAAATATTGCAGGTTGGGAGTTATCTGCTTTAGTTCCTCATGTATTATAATATTTCAGCATGTTCCTCTGAAAATATTTAATCATGGAATACAAAATTTCCTCTTCAGGTAACAGAAATGAGTAGTGAGGAAGGAGATGGCCGCATGCTTCCATATGTGCTGCTCTTACATGCCTTTTGTCTTGTAGAGCCTATGCTATGTGCACCATCCTCTGATCCTTCTCAGTTTGTGGTCACTCTGCAGCCATATTTGAAGTCTCAGGTTATCAGTGTTCTGTTTGTAGTTGTTGTGACTTGCACTCCTGTTTATTTTGCTTTACTTGTTTTTAAGTATCAGTTTAGTTTTTTATGAAGTTGTTACTAAAATGTTGTTAATAAAATGTCTTTAATCTTATGAATGCGCATGGATCATCTGTCTATGAATCTGGATCATCGTATAGAGGGGAAAAGTTTAGGAATTATGCTTGCTTATTATAGTTTCTGTATTTTTCATAGTTCAGAATGTTGAGAGATATCTTTTGTCATCTGTATAATGTAATGTATTAAGATGATGAATTATCATACTGTATGCTCTGGTTTATTCTAGGATTGACAAAAATGTGTCATTTGTTGCATTATATCAATAATTAATTTTTGAGGTGAAATTTAGTTTATTAGGTAGGACTGCTTAGATTGGATTGATAGCACAGTTATGTATCCATAAGTAATTCTTATGCTTATTCTTGGTGTAGGAGCTTATGTTTTAGTCCTTTACGTTTCTGTCAAAGTGAATTTTTTTTCTGTGAGATTTCTTGTATTTGTCCCTCTTTTCTAGAAGTTTTACCCCGTTTGACTTTTTCTCAGTCATCAAGAATTGTTCATTTGTAATATTTTGAAGTTCTGATATAAACTCTTCATAGTGTAGGGAAATATAAATTAAGTGCATTATTAAAACCATTTGTGGAAAACGGAATAACACATTGCTCTTAATATCTACAGGTTGTCCAAAAATGTCATTTCGAATGGTTTAAGTACCTTTTGTGGTGAAATAGCTGTGGTTGAATATTAATTTTTGGTTGAAGTAAATATCTTGTAAGAGCATGCTGTACAAATTGTGGTTCTCCCCATATGACTTGAAATTAAGTTATACAGAAATCTCATGTGAACTCTCTGTGAGTTATAGAGTAGCAGTATTATGTAAAATAAGAAATATAGTTGACATGGAGATACTTAAGTGATTTCATTTTCTTGCAGGCCGACACTCGAGTTGCTGCCCAGTTAGTGGAGAGCATAATCTTTATAATGGATTCTGTTTTACCCTTGCTTCGCAAACTTCCACCGAATGTTGTTGAAGAACTTGAACAAGACTTGAAGCAAATGATAGTCCGCCATTCTTTCTTAACTGTTGTTCATGCTTGCATCAAGTAAATTTTCATTTCTAGTTGTTATTTAATTTGCCATAAATCTTAATGCTTTTATCCAATTTTTGGACTGAATCCGAAAATGGCACGCTCCATATTATGTGTCTGAGTGAAAACATGGCTTATTTTCTGCTACAATGTTGAATAGCAAGATAAACTTACTCCTTTGAAGTGAAAAAGTTCTCTGCATGTGATGATCAAATATGAGGCTTTTACGTCGTAACAAGTCCAATCTTTTTCTTTTAGTGTTCCTTGGTATCTCTGGTTCGTGTTAAATTTGAACTTCCTAAGGAATGGACTAGCTATGTGTTTTGCTCTCTTCTATGGGCTTTTGTTAACTGAAGATTGTGATAAGTGGCCAATTCCCATTTAGTGAAGAGATAGGATTCTTGTAACTGTATTATTCTTTTTGTTCCCTGTGTTCATCAGTTGACCGCTCTGCACAGGCATAAATATGGACTTTAAGAATTTTTACATGCTTTCATTTCTAGTAAATGGCAAAGTGGCTACCAGAAGTAGTAATGAGTTTCATTTACAAGTAATAGTTTTCTTCCCTTGTGGAAATCCTCACATTCTTTTCCCTTTTCATCTTTTTATGGTATTCATGTTTATGAAAGATCTGTAATGAATTACTCACTTAACTATACATGAGACACCCTTTCTTACATTTGATGTTGTATATGAATGCTGAAGTGTGAGTAAGGTCTTCGATTTCCAGTCTTACTTGGCTTCTAATCGTTGTTTAACTTTTCAGTTTGCTGTTTGTTTTCTGACAAGTTCTTTTAATTCTGAAACTTGCAGGTGCTTGTGCTCTGTGAACAAATTTGCAGGGAAAGGTGCAAATGTAGTTGAATATCTTATACAACTATTCTATAAACGTCTGGATGCCCTGGGGTTAGATAACAAGCAGGTTGGTCATTAAGATGATTTTATGGTTTGAAGGTTGTTTTTGGTTTTAAATCATTAAAGGCAATAATATTTCTTTATTATTTAGTTGTATTTGTAACTTTGCATTATCTGCATTGTAATGTAGGTCTTTATAACCACACTGGGTAAGGATTACTTATGTTATCTTTGATTTTCTTGGAATCTCAGCAAGTAGGGCGTTCTCTTTTCTGTCTTGGGTTGCTGATACGATATGGCTGCCCTTTGCTTACTGCATCTGGTTCTAGCTACAAAAATATAGCTGTTGCGAACAGCTTGACTTTGTTCAAAAAATATCTCCAGGCTGAGGACTTTGTCATCAAGGCTAGAGCACTGCAGGTAAGTTTGCTTTATTTCTCTTTGAATTAGGCCATTGCTAACTGTCAACTTCCTTGTATTTTTTTTTGAATTTCAACTCTCTTAGTTGTCAATTCCATTTTAATGTATTTATCAGGGATTAGGCTATGTTTTGATAGCTCAGCCTGAATGTATGTTAGAAAAGGATGTTGGGAAAATTCTGGAGGCGACACTTTCTACCAGTACTGATACTCGTCTCAAGGTAAGACTAATTACATATCTGTCCACTCTTTTGAGTAAATGCATATTGAAACATTTTTTGGGTAGATACAATCATTGCAAAATGTGTACGAGTATCTTCTTGATGCGGAAAGTCAGCTGGGAACTGATAAAGTTAGTAACATGGAAGACACTAACATGGAGGGTGGCCAGACCGTACCTGTAGCTGCAGGTGCAGGTGATACTAACATTTGTGGTGGAATAGTTCAGTTGTACTGGGATCTCATCCTTGGGAGGTGTCTGGATGTGAATGAACAAGTGCGTCAATCAGCCCTAAAGGTGAGTTGCTGGTTGTTTTGTGCTTTTGGTCACTTCAATTACAAAAAATCGTTCTCTCGTTCACCTCGTCAAATTATTTGGAACATCAGCAAAAGTATTTACAAATTGTCTAGTAGCTTTCGAAGTCTTGCCTTCCAGAGGGATGTCCAGAGTTTTCATGTTCCTCCCAAGTAGACTTGCTCTGGTTGTAAATGTCAGATTAGGCAGAATGGTCAAAGCTTTGATCAAGGAACCTCTAGGCAAATTTTCTAGAATTCATTTGGGTATTCCTAAATTATTTTGTCTTCTTTAGTTTCTTGACTTGTTTGCTCTTTTTGATATAACAGATTGTGGAAGTGGTTCTGCGTCAAGGTCTAGTTCATCCTATTACTTGTGTGCCCTACCTTATAGCACTTGAAACAGATCCCCAGGAGGCAAATTCAAAGCTGGCTAATCATTTGCTGATGAATATGAATGAGAAGTATGCTGCTTGATAATTTTTAACTATTCTACACATCAGTTTGTTTATGTCATCTGACTTGAGCTTCTTTACAGGTACCCAGCTTTCTTTGAAAGCCGTCTGGGAGATGGCCTTCAAATGTCATTTATATTCATGCAATGCTTGAATCAAAATTCTGCATCTGATTTAGACTCAAAAGCTGCATCAAAATTCTCTGGTAACATGAAAGGAAAATCTGACACTAGCTCCATTGCTAATTCGAGGCTTGGGGTTTCTCGAATTTACAAGCTCATCCGGGCTAATCGAGTTTCAAGAAATAAGTTTGTGGCCTCAATTGTGCGGAAATTCGATATGCCAAGCTGGAATGACTCTGTTATTCCTTTCCTAATGTATATCTTCTTCTGATGTCTATCCTGTGTCATGTATGATCTATTTGGTGAGAGTACTGAGGCCAAGGTTGCTTTTCTTTTCTCAGATACTGCACGGAGATTCTGTCATTACTTCCTTTCACATTGCCAGATGAGCCTCTTTATCTAATCTACTCTATAAACCGAGTTATACAAGTTAGGGCTGGGATACTTGAGGCAAATATGAAAGCATCCTTGAATTTGTTACAAGGAGGAAACAAGGAAATCAATGTGAATGGAGAGGTTCAGCCTAAGCCATCCACACTAGATGATAGCAACAGCAATTTTATTGAGGCGCAAAATGTGAATCAGAGAGTCCATGAAGATTTAGATGCTGAGTGTGCATCAAGACATGCATCGGTGGATTCAGAAATGCTTGAGATGTCCTTTGGCAATTCTGTTGGTATGTCTGGAGTTGATCTGCAGAAAGTTCAGGTACATTTTTTTTTTGGTTGTATTATAAAATGACAGATTTATCGCTTGCTGATTGCATGTAGCTTATAAATGAGAGTTGATCTCATGTCTGCTTACAAGTTCTGGTATAACTGATGCAATTAACAGATAAAGAGTGGTGAAAAGAACCGACAATGGAGAGAAGGTGCTATGGATTTAACATAACCCTGTTGCTGCATTTAAAAAATCATTGAACATGATAACATTATTAATAGAAGATTTTCTTGGTTCAATTAGATGCCAATTGATGTGGTTGGATATTTGTGGTTTCATGAATTAGTTTATCCTTAATACTTGCTTTCGATTGAGTTTACTCTGAGTTCTAGCATTAATGCATAATTGAGTAATTTCTTTCCAAAATTGAGTTGGTTTTAACACGGGGTCTATATGTCGTTCTGTTGCCAATGCAGGCAGATTACCTTGCTGCTAGTGCACTGCAACTGCTTTTGAAACTTAAGAGACACCTGAAGATTGTGTATAGCCTAGACGATACCCGTTGCCAGGTAATATTTCTTCGATGAGTGTTTTAACATTTACAATCTTTACTTTAGATTGTTCCCAGTGAAAACATCATTGTACCTGCTTGTCATACCAGGCATTTTCTCCAAATGAACCCCCAAAACCGGGGGAGTTTCTCTCCAGGCAGAATATACCCCTCAACATCAGTGATTTGAGTATTGATCAGCCTAAAAGTTACGAGAACTTTCTACGGAGATACCAGGTACTTCTACCATAACATCACACATCTTGATCCCTTTCAAAACACTCTCATTAGTCATGATGCAGCTCAGTAGTCTGTAGAAGTCTGCCATGTCTATTCGTTTACCCTTGCTATTGCTTAGTTTTCTTTTCAGTTTTATCTGTCATAGTGTTTTACTGGCTGTAAAAAAGGGGAAATCCTAAAAAGAACTGGAAAGAAATTACAAAAAAGCGATGAACTGAAATATATATGGGGACGTGTATAGATAGAACACGATGCCAAAATATGATCCATATAGCTTGACCTATGTGGGATAAAGGCACTGCTGTTATTGTTATTGCATTTTGCTGGCTGTGTATTGTTTTGTTGCCATGTTTTTCAATTTCTCTTTTGTGAGTTCTTGAGTAATCTGTATCATGGTTGGGCTTTTAAAATTGGGAGCTTCTCCATTAACTGAGCATTATGATTTATGGAGTGCCCTCACCTACCTTATAATCAGTATCCTCGCCTTCCCTACGTTCCACCTTCTCCCATCCACCATACCCCTATAGCTAGATAGTTAATCCTTGGGATTTGGTGGATTTTAAACTCCTTTTTTATTCTTTTTAAAATTTGTTAGTATATATTTTTGTGGGTGGCTTCAACTTGATGCATGTTATTAAAGAGTAATGTCCATGCTTGATAGGATTTTAAGAATGCATTGAAGGAAGACACGGTTGACTATTCAACCTATACCGCACATATAAAGAGGAAGCGACCGCCCGCAAGAAGAGGTGGGAGGGCTGGACGTACAATGGGTGGAGATGACGAGGACGATGAAAATGACGATGATTGGGGAAGTGGAGTGAGGAGGGTAAATAACAGTGGAAGAAAAGGGTACAACAGTAGAAGTAGGCAGCGGCTGTAAATACACAGAGTTATAGCTAACATGTACAGAAGGTAAGAAGTAAGTGACAGGCAGAAGTGAAGTAACTTTTGAAAAACAATCTGACAGCTAACACGTGTGGTCCGACCAAAGAAGTTGCTGGGACAAGGGAGCTTTCAGGATTTTTATGTCTTAGTAATTTTTTAGGCTCATTTGTATTTTATATTGGTATTTTCCATTTTCCCCTACATATCCATTTGTTTTGGGTCAAACGTCTTCATGGCGTTATGATTTAGAAGGTAGTATTGGAATACTTTATGGGGTGAATGGTGAAAATTTTGTTCATCTGTACATTTCGATATAATTAATCTCACTAGTTGGTTGCCATTTGCTCATAGCAGAGAAGTTAATTAGTGATTTCATTCTATTTCACTCTCTCCCATTTTGTTCTTTTGTTTATAGGAAGTTATTATTTTTGAATGGGATGTAGGTATTTTCTTCGTCACACAGTTTATTTACATCAGCTTCGATCTTAATTGTTTACTATCTATAGTTTTTTTTGAGGTTTTGAAAAAACAAAGAATAGAATCAGTGAAGATATTGGAGGTCAAATAATTTTTCAAGAAAGTTAACAAATCCTTAGGAATTCCATGGTTAAATCTATACATGTCTTATAAGGGGGAGTTGGCAGATTTTGTGAGCAAGCTGGTCTTCAACATGGCTGCTTGTAGGGGTAAAAAAGTCTTTTCTATACATTGCAATTGCTGCTTGCTGCTTGCTGCTTGCTGCTGTCCTAACACACTTCACCGCTTGATTACTCCTGCATTTCAACATCTCACCATCTGACTTCACCGCTTCAACAGCCTAAACATTGAGAGAGCTGCCTGTGTCAATTAACAAGACAAAGAATGTCTCTGTCTTTCCACTTCATCTCACCATCTCACTTTCTATTCTTCTCTCTTTTCTTCACTGCTTGAACACTATAATTTTTTTTCTTTTTTCCTTTTTTTTTTTCTCCTTTTACGATGAGATTCAGGGAATTGTTATGAGCTTTGATGGCTAATTCTGGGAGCAAAGGAAATTCAAGAATTTTCATGGTGTATTCGACCTGAGCTTTGGCCTTTTGAGTTTGCCTCTAGAGAATCAAGAAATCTCTTTTGTCATTTTTCACTGCATTTTTGTTGCTTAATTTGATTTGGGTTCTGGGAGTTATGGCCAGAAACGGAGTTTTTTCTAGGCGAAGAAGGGTTGAAAGGATGGAGGGAGCTGGGGAATTATCTTCTTCTTTATTGGAATCCCATGAGGTTCATGTTCTTGCTGTTGATGATAGTCTCGTTGATAGAAAAGTCATTGAAAAGTTGCTGAAAATCACATCTTGTAAAGGTACAATCTTTTTTCTTCTTTTTGTAACTTTAAAATATAGCATTGATGCAGAGCAATTGTGGGCTGGTTGATGAAGGATTTGATGGTTGAGATTCTTAATGGACTGTCTTTGTAATATGCAGTTACAGCAGTGGATAGTGGGAGTAGAGTTCTGCAATTTCTGGGATTGGATGAGGAGAAGAGTTCCGTTGGATTTGATGTAAGCAAGATTAGTTTTTCTTTTAGCCCCTTTTTGCTTACATCATTGATGCTCTGCTGAATGATGCCTCTTGCCGGCTGCTTAGCAATTCCTTTACTGTTAAAGGGGCATTGTTACTGTATTAGATTTCTACGAAGTTGAGTGAGTATGGGCTTATACATTATTTTTCTAATTGCTGGAAGCACTGAAAGCTTTACTCGAGATGAGAAGAAGTGTAAAAGAAAAGGAGTTAGAAGCTTTATTGTCTGGGGAGGATGATTCTTGCTCTTGCTGCATAGAGGTACTTTGTAAGCATGTTTTTATTCTTTGAAATTCTAAGAGTTTTACCGTCCAGGACCTCATATTAATGATTCATTTCCTGCTTCTGCTGTCAAAAGGCTTTCTCATTCTAAGAATAGGTTATAAGAAAGTTGTTACAAGGATTTCCAATATGTGCCTCTTTGTACTGCTATCTGATTCTTCCTGGGCCTTTTCTGTTCTATTGCTCTACTGTGCATGTGTGCATGTTTTTGTGACATTTAACATAACTAAATACATTTATCCAACGATAGGTACAAGCTGGAGCTGGTGGTACTGAGAGCATGGATTGGACTTCAATGGTTATGCAGATGTATAAGAACTGGGCTCAAAGGAGGGGTTATGAGGTTACAGTAGTGGTTAGATTGCTGGAATCAAGGTCAGTATTCTCATAATATTTTGCTTGGTTCTCAATTTCATACAGATCTTTAAGAGTCCTTTTTGTTTGCATCCTTGGCACAAAATAGATTTTGGAGCTTATAACATGCAATCCATCATAAATTTCAATGCTACCTGTTAGTAAATCATTGTTTTACATCACATTCCATAGTTTTTAGAGAAGTTCTCTAATGTGCATACTTTTAGGCTAAAGTAGCTATTCCACCTTAAAGAAGTTTGTACAAAGCTAATATGCCCATTTCACTCATTCATAAATAGTGGGACACCACTATGCTTTAAATATTTCTCAACCATAATAGAAACATTCTTTTTTGGCAATTTCAACAGCCACACTTCCCATAGTAACTCAAATATACTACTTAAAAACTATTTGATCATAATGAATCTATGCTCATTCTGTGTTATCGTGTTAGTGTTTTTCAGTATCTGAAGTGCGTGTAATAGTTTGTTAGTGCATTTGCGTGGTTATTATCACTTTGCTTCTCTGATGGGGGAAAAGGTGTGTAGTAGATGAACTTCACTAATTTGAAAAATTCAAAGTGTTCGTTGATGAAAGCTTCAGAATATGGTTTGACAAAATGATGGATATGCAAGTATGATAACTTATATGCTGTTCTAAATAGGCCTCACACCTTCGTTTATTGTATTTGATGTGGTTTTGATGTATGTATGTAGCTAGACAACCATTTGCTGATGAACCATATGGTTGTTTCAACATGCAAGCCAGTATCAATAGTTTCAGCATATATGAACGAGGTAAGCCTTGCTATTACCGTGATTATTGTTATACATTCATATGTTAGGATTTAGCAAAATCTGTGCCAAGCACTGATTTGTCATCTTTTCCCCCCCTGTTGTTCTGTAGGTGAACCATCTCAGAAGAATGCTGACCAAGGTTTAACTAATACTGGCTATGTCTCATCTGATGACAGTAGATTGTATACCGAAGTCATAAGGCCTCGAAGAAGAAACAGAAAAGGTAAGCATTGTGATCTTCGGCTTATTGCGTATGTGTGAAATATAATGAACCTGATGATGCTGCTAGGAGCTGTAGCGTTAGCAGCATCCTGAAATAATTCTCTGATGCAAGTGTTTTAAGTGATTATCAAGTGAAATGCTTTATCAAGTCAACAAGATGATTATTTGCATAGCTAGAACCTGTGCCTACATCAATTACATCTGAACAGAAGAGGGAGTTGGGGGAATCTGTAAGCAAGCTCTTCATCAACATGCTTGCTTGGGAGTTCTGCCGCTCCATTTCTGCTCATCTCTAAATTTCTCTTTCGTCAACCCTAGCAGCCTATGAGCGTTTGCTTCATATCGTTCTTTTTCCTTTCTTACTGGCAGTTTGTGGACAAGATTAGACCCTTGGTGAACAAAGCTCCTCTTGTTCATGTTCAAAGGGAACCCATTTCACTTTTCCAATGTCTCATAAGAATAGGTAGAAGGGAAAAGAAAAATAATAAGGACAAGAACAACAACTGGGTTGCTTAAGGTTCTTTATATAATCGAGTCAAGACAAGGTTCTAAGACTGAACTTTGCAGGATATGTTTTTGTTTTTTATTGATCTTTTAGTCTTCGTTTTCATTTTTCAGTGACTTATTTCAATTTCATTCATGGCTATTGTTTGTTTTTGTTTTGTTTTAAATTTTTTGTTGAATTTTTGTTTGGCTGGTAATATAAAAGAAAGGAATGCGGACCAACTTCATTCATGGTTATTGAAGTTTTTGTGGAAGAGAGAATACTGATTCTATTTCCTCAACAAAGACTTATACAACAATATATAGAGTTTCTATACAAAGACTTTCTCTAACAGACACTTAAACTTAAGGAAAAGAAATCTCTACAATAATAACAGAAGATAACAAATCCCACAATTATAGGATTATGATACACCAACTAATTACAAGATTAATCTGACTAGGAAACACGTCATATATATACAGTCAGTTTGAAATATCAACACTCCCCCTCAAACTGCATTGTATATGTTTGAAAGACCAAGCTTAGCAATCAAATTGGAGAAGTTGGGACGGCATAGAGGCTTTGTCAGAATATCAGCAACTTGTTGTTGAGAAGGAACATAAGCTAAAGCAATCACACAGTTATCGATCTTCTCAATAATGAAGTGTCTATCAATCTCGACATGCTTGGTCCTGTCGTGATGAACAGGATTCTTTGCAATAGCAATGGCTGACTGATTGTCACACAGTAACTGGATTGGACCCGAGGTTGGAATCCTCAAGTCCTTCATAAGTCTGTCTAACCAAATACCCTCGCAGATACCCTGTGCTAATGCTCGAAACTCTGACTCTGCACTGCTTCTGGCAACTACATGTTGTTTCTTGCTCTGCCAAGTGACAAGATTCCCCCATACAAAAGAACAATACCCTGAAGTCGATTTTCTGTCGCTAGGGGACCCAGCCCAATCAGCGTCGGTGTAAATCTCTAAGGAGCGATTCTGTGACTTGGTAAACATCAACCCTTTACCTGGGTCCTTCTTAATATACCTGAGAATTCTGATGACTGCTTCCATGTGAGTGTCAGCCGGATCACTTAGGAATTGACTAACTCTACTAACTGCAAAGCTAATGTCTGGTCGAGTATGGGTCAAGTATATCAATTTGCCTACCAATCTTTGATACCGAAGCTTGTTTGAGGCTGGTTCATCAGTCCGTGGCATTAGCCGGATATTTGGATCCATAGGAGTATCAACAGGTCTACATCCACTCATTCCCGTCTCTTTCAAGAGATCCACAACATATTTGCGTTGTGAAACAGAGATCCCTTTGTGAGATCGAGCTAACTCAAGTCCGAGAAAATATCTTAGGTGCCCTAAATCTTTGATTTCAAATTCCTTCGAGAGAAGTTCCTTGAGTCGCTGTGTCTCATCCTTGTTATTCCCGGTGAGGACGATATCATCTACATACACGATAAGGACTGTGATTCGACCATCTTTAAAGTGTTTGTAGAAGAGTGTGTGGTCTGCCTGTGACTGTGAGTACTTGTCTTGCTTTAGAACCTTTGTGAATCTGTCAAACCAAGCACGCGGGGATTGTTTTAGCCCATACAGAGCCTTCCTGAGCCGACATACTTTCCCTTTTGTTTGTTCAGTTGTAAAACCCGGAGGGAGATCCATGTAGACCTCTTCATTCAAGTTACCATTCAGGAATGCATTCTTCACATCGAGTTGGAACAAAGGCCATTCTAGATTGACTGCAATAGATAGCAAAGTTCGAATGGAGTTGAGTTTAGCTACGGGTGCAAAGGTCTCTTGGTAGTCAATACCATAAGACTGGGTGTATCCTTTTGCAACAAGTCGAGCTTTGAACCTCTCAATGCTTCCATCAGCCTTTTGTTTTATTAAGAAGAGCCATCTACATCCTACGGGCTGTTTCCCTGAGGGAAGGTGAGTCAATTCCCAAGTGCTATTTCTTTCGAGAGCTTGTAATTCTGCAAGAGTGGCTGCCTTCCATTCTGGAATTTTCATGGCTTCATCCACTGATCGAGGAATCTGAATTTTGTCTAGAACAGTAACTCCGGCCCTATACTGTGTGGACAGATTTGCATATGACATAAATCTTTGAATTGGATGTTGAGTACAAGACCGAGTACCTTTTCGCAGAGCAATTGGTAATTCTGAAGATTGTTCAGCCCCTTCGAGGTTGGAATGTTGATCAGTTTCAACAGTTGGGTGTAAAGCAGAGTGATCCGAGCTCGAGACTGATTCTTGACCTTGTTCAACTTGTTCTGGCCGAGATGGTTTTCCTCTTCGAGTATAAACTTGGATCTCATCATCAGGAAGGAGGAGATGTTTGGGATAATTGAAGGGAGATGAGATGGATGGAGATGGTGAGACCGAGTCAGGAGAGTTGCGATTAGTAGGAAGCTGTGAGCCCGATGGTGTGATAGAGTTATCAAGGAGAGCATCCCAATTCCAGTGTTGTGATTCCAATGTGGAATTATTCTCCCCCTGAATCACGGCATTGGAGAAATAAGGTTTTTCTTCAAAGAAGGTCACATCCATGGTATTGTAGAATTTTTGGGTGGTAGGACAAAAACACTTATATCCCTTTTTGTTGGCTGAATAACCAAGAAAGATGCAGCGTATAGAACGTGCATCAAGTTTCCCACGGTGTTGAGGATAGATATGAACAAATGCAGTGCTCCCAAAACATTTAAAAGGAATGGTGGTGACAAGGTGGCTGCCCGGGTATAGAGAAAGAAAAAGATCAAGTGGACTCTTAAACCCTAGAACTCTAGATGGGAGCCGGTTGATTAGATATGTAGCTGTGAGAACAGCTTCACCCCAGAATTTTTTAGGGACATTAGATTGGAAGAGCAATGAACGGGACATATCTAGAATGTGACGATTTTTCCTCTCAGCAACACCATTTTGTTGTGGTGTATCCACACATGAGCTTTGTTGAACAATACCATGTGACTGAAAGAACGGGCCTAGAGTGGAGTTGAAAAATTCTCGAGCATTATCTGTTTTGACAACCTTAATACTAGTTTGAAATTGATTTTGGATCATTGCATAAAAGTTTCTGAAAATTTGGATGGTCTCAGATTTGTCTTTCATGAGAAAAGTCCAACTTAACCTAGTATGATCATCAACAAGTAAGAGGAACCATCTCGCTCCAGTGATATTTGGAATCCTATTTGGTCCCCAAATATCCCCGTGTATTAACGCGAATGGCTTGCTTGGTTTGTATGATACTGGAGGATATGAGCTACGAGTATGCTTAGAGAGTTGGCAAACATCACATTGAAAAGAGCTCACATTTTTATTAATGAATAAAGAGGGAAACAGTTTCTTTAAGTACAAAAAATTTGGGTGTCCTAGGCGATAATGCCACAACATGATAATATTATTTTTATTGGATAGACTCTGTTTTATTGATTGACCAACACTGAGAATTGAGCTGAGAAGAAGAGGGATGGGTTCCCGTGTGAGCTTGAGTTGGGAGAAGATAGAGGCCAGAACATAGTTTAGCATTGCCAATCGTCTTCCCCGAGCTCGAATCCTGAAACAGACAAGTATTTCCACGGAAAAATGTGAACCAGTTAAGATCGTAATAGAGTTTGCTCACAGAAATAAGGTTACAATCAATGGCAGGAACAAATAGAACAGATTTAAGTGTAATAGTATTGGAGATGCGGATTTGTCCTGTTCCATATACTCTAGTGCGCGTTCCATTCGCGATGCGTACAGTTTGGTAATTGTGACATGGAGAGTATAAGAAAAATAGAGATCTATCACCTGTCATATGATCCGATGCCCCGGAATCTACAATCCATGATGGTGAAGGAGATTGAGATACATGGAGACCAATTCCGGATTTGTTGGCAGTGGGATTGGATTGAAGGACAGCCTGATCGATCATCTGTTGAAGAGCGCTGATCTGATCTTTTGAAAAAAATGTTCCAGGTTGAGGGGTATTCTGAGCAGCCACATTTCCCCGAGCTTCCTTGTCCTGAGCACGACTCGGCTTCCAATCGAGAGGCTTGCCATGAATCTTCCAGCAAGTCTCTCTGAGATGGCCCGGTTTCTTACAGTGATCACACCACGGTCGTCCCTTGTTTTGGCGGCTGTTGTTGTAGCTGCGAGATGCAAGGGCAGATGAGTCTACGGAGTTATCGACAGCAGTAGTAAGGGCTGAAGCATCAATAGTAGGCTGAGTGTCAGATTGACCCATCATGACGCGCTTTCGACTCTCCTCCCTTCGAACCTCGAAGAATACTTCTCGAAGGGATGGAAGGGGTTTACTTCCAAGAATGCGGCCACGCACATCGTCAAAGGATTTATCAAGTCCCATGAGGAACTTGAAGATACGCTTGGTTTCAGTGATCTTTTTGAATGAGACACCATCTTCAGGACATTTCCACTGATACTGTTGGAATAAATCAAGTTGCTGCCATAAACGAGTGAGAGAGATGAAATAGGTTGTTACCGTGTTATCTCCTTGGTGAATATCTTGCAAGGAGCACTCAATGTGGAATAGCTCAGCGGTATTTTCCAGACTTGAGAAGGTGTCACGAGCGGCGTCCCAGATCTCTTTGGCCGTGGTGTACAGCAAGAAATTTTCGCCAATATCAGTGGTCATAGAACTAATCAGCCATGACATGACGAGATTGTTGTCAGCCCTCCATGCTTTGTAAGTTGGATCGCTGGAGCTAGGAGGTGCAGCCACACTGGTTAGAAAATCATCCAGTCCACGGCCACTGATGAACATCATCATTGATTGTGACCATTGGAGGTAATTTTTATCGGTTAATTTGTGGCTGGTGATGGGATTTGACATGTGATTATTTTCAGAGGATGAGAAGGTTGATGTAGATGGAGATGATAGGGTTGGGGTGGAACCCTTAGATGATTGATCAGATTCTTGGCTCATGGCTTTGATACCATGAAGTTTTTGTGGAAGAGAGAATACTGATTCTATTTCCTCAACAAAAACTTATACAACAATATATAGAGTTTCTATACAAAGACTTTCTCTAACAGACACTTAAACTTAAGGAAAAGAAATCTCTACAATAATAACAGAAGATAACAAATCCCACAATTATAGGATTATGATACACCAACTAATTACAAGATTAATCTGACTAGGAAACACGTCATATATATACAGTCAGTTTGAAATATCAACAGTTATTGCTTGTTTTTTTTAAAAAAAATCTGGTGAATTTTTGTTTGCTTCGGTGGTAGTACAAAACAAAGGAATGCAGCAGCACCTGATGCAGATGCAGCCTGTGATGCCAGCCTACTATCTAAGCAACATCACTACTAATCATATTCAGCAGGTCTTCCTTCTATTTTCTCTTCTTTTCCCTCCTGCCTCTCTACCTAACTCACTGCCCCTTTTTCTTCTGCTGCTGCTTTGTATTTCAGCTGCCCTTTCTGTCATTTTACCTGTTTTGCACTTCGTTGATATTCTGCTTCTTCTGGTTTATTCTTTTATTGAATATATCTACTCTATAAAACACTTTTTTAGTTGTTTGAAGACTTCAAAATTTTTATCTTTTGTACATCTAATGTACTGCTTCTAATAGTTTTGGGCTGAATTTTTACTTGTTATCTTTTTATTTCGAAAGCTTGTAAGATGGGATTTTTCTTCATCACTGCTTCTGGTTGCTTTTAAGCGCTGTTTCTTTTGAATTTGACACCAATGGAATCGAGGAAATCAGAGGGTATGATAATGCTTTTCCATCATGTTCTTGTGGGGGTGGGGTGAACAAGTAACACTTTTCTCTATTTTCAATGGGTTTCTAACCTCTTTGATTGTGGGCTTTTGTGGGTGAAGCTTTCTTTAATGTTAGATATTAAACTGAATCTTCTTGTCATGATGAGACTTCTTAGTTTGATCTTGTTCTTATTGTTACTATTTAATTTTTTAGAAAATACACAATATGTTAGTAGTTTGATCTTCGCCGCGGCTCTATTCTATTACATCTGACTTCTCACTTCGAATTTCGTTTGAGAGAGATTTCTTTTAAAACAGATCTTGGTAGGGCAACTTCAATGGCACTTGGGAGAAGGTTCTTTATCTCATAGTTGCAACCATGGTTTGCAACCATGATGGTGGTGTATGTCTATCTCTTTTACGAATTTTTGTATATTAAAAAAAAAAGATTTACTGTATTCTTGCTGCGGCTGAGGTCAACAAGGGTCCTTTTTTTAAGTTGAATGAGCAACTCCAGCTTCCACTTTCCTTTCTCTTCTTCAACCAAAAGGGTCCTTTTTATTAAGTTTATTTTTAATCTTAAGTTCCAAAATTTTGAGCTTTGAATTGTTTGACTGTTTTTGAAGAATAATAAGGAAAAACAAAAGTGGGAAAAGACAGGAGAAAAAAGGTGTGGGAATTTGGAGGGGAGGTACTATTGGGGAAGAAAAAAAAGCTGGGGGAAAGTGGAAGGAATAATATGGAGTTCTAGCCAGGAGAAACACTTGAAGAACTATGTTGCTTTTTTATGCAGAATTTTTTCCTGCTCATTTTAGACTTATGGTAATTTGGTCTTACTTTTTTTTTTAGTTTTGGGGTACATTTGGCTTCATTTCTTAGTGATTTGAAAAAAACTGTAAGTCTATCCTCTTCAATGCTCTTTTTCTTTATGTTATTTTAGTTTGCTCATCCAGTTTGCCTTATGTTACTCTATCTTTTGCCATCTCCTCTATGTTTTCTCTTGTGAGTATGTATTTTCTATGTTTCTATTGGTTGTTGAATATTTTTTTTATCGTTTAGACCTTCTCTTTCACTTAGTATATGTTAGTATCTGTTGTTTGGAGATTTTAGCATTTTTTAGTTTGAAGTTTGGTGGAGATCCTTGGCCATTTTACATCTTTTAATGTTGGTTTGCTATGAACTCCCTTTTGACTCCTCTACTTTTTTTTGATGCTTTTTGAAAGGTTGTAGTCTCTATTAACGTAGTGCCAAAAGATTCAATATGTTGACCACATTAAAATGTACTTATGTAGCAGCAAGTAAATCCTTATTGAAATTTTAAGCAGGTCCTTCTTCAAAACTTAAGTTCATAATTTGTACTGACACCTTGCTTGGATTCATGAACAGAAGCTTTGGAATTTAAGCCAAGTAGCTCCCGTTTGTTAGCTGGATCTACCTTCTGAACTCAACTGATCATGATTAGTTCATTGATTAGAAAGCAAACCATTCTATATATAAAGAACTCTAAACAATCCATAGCAGGGAATATAATGTCAGATGTTCAGTTATTTATGTAGGGTCTTCTGTTTTGTATAATAATTTCCACATTCCCATGAGATTGATGCACATTTTCTACTCCATAAAGATGATGAGTTCCTTCTTTTTATGTTGTGATTTTGACTCTAAGAAATCAGCAAACATTTATGACTGGCTAATGGATTGTGGTTTGGTACAACTATCAGATTTTGGTCTTGCAATTAGTGGTGGGAACCCAAACAAGGACAACGTAAAGCTTTAAGGAAATTTGGCTTATGTTGCCCTAGAACACCTACTACATGGTATGATAGAGCTTTTTACATCTTTGATGCACTTTTAGTTGTCTCTTCATTCTTTTGGATCCATTCCATTATACATAAACATGAACAATTTCTTGTCCTTTTTTTCCCTTTTTGGCTCAATGAGAATAGTATACAATAGCGTCTTCATTTGCTCTTTTTTGTTGTGTATCATGATAATGAAATTTTCACTCATGAAGCTCATTTATATTCAGAATCAGTTGGGGAAATGGGTGATTGTCCTCTTGAGAAAAATGCTTTGACCGATTATGAGAAAAGTGGTGAGCAACTCTTCTTTCAAATATTTTTTTTTCTGGAATCACTAAAATGTTGGTAAATATACTTTTTCCTTCTTGAAGTTTAAAACTTATGATTAGTTATTGTGTTATTGTGAATTGGTAAATCCGAGGTTTTTTCTCTTTACATCTCTATTTTATTTGATGGGAATGGTATCTGGAAGGAAAAACATGGGGGACCTTGGATTGTGGTTGTGAATTTCCCGTGTTAAACACTTGTTCTTGGATTTTTTTTCCATAATAGTTTCTGCATTATGCATTGGGACGTACTGTTCTGTCTTAAATAATATATATACCTTTAGAGGTATATCTTATCAATAGGGAATACCAATTGCCACTTTTCGTCGTAAAAGCACATGTCCATTTGATATTTTTTTCCTGTTGGACTGCTTCTCACGTTAGCAAAAGAAAATAGAAAATAGAAACACACATTACATAAAAGAGGGAGCTGGAGAAATTTCTGAACAAGCTCCTCTTCAACATGGCAGCTTCTGGGGGTAAACCTGTCTTCTGCAGGTTTTGTAGCTTTGTAATTATTCTTAATGTTTGTTTTAATGATTTTCGTTCAGATGAATTTATGGGTTTGGTTTAAAAATTTGTATAGAGGATTGGTCTGAGGGAAAGTATTTTTCAAGGGAGTGGAAAGTTCTTGGTTGCATCTTTTACAATTGGAGCTCGAATTTTCTGCAGGCCAGGTATTTTATTTTTTTTCAAAGATGATTGTCCTGAATTCATCAATTTGCGTTGCAATGAGATGACTTCTTCCTTTGGTTGCGTTTCCGGTTCCCATCGTTGATAATTTGGTGTTTTGGGGAGGTTGGAGTTGGGTTTTTTCATTTTGGGGAAGTTCTGTACTGGTGTGGTTGCTGAGGTTTGTACTGGTATATGAACGAAGAAATTTTGGGTATTATATTCAGTAAATAATGATCACTGGCTGACTATTTTTAACACTGAAAATGATTCTTCTTTGTTTTCTTGCCTTGCTTATTCTATTAACATTCATGGTAAACGCACTTTGTGTGGCCTGTGAATTGGTTACTCATTGCTTCTTGTACTGTAATTCAAGTATAAATGTTAAAGTTCCTTTTCAAAAAAAATCCATTATTGTGAGGATTGGGGTGAATTCTCTACATCCTAGCAATTTCGTGAAAGAATTTAAAAGTATTGAAACAAAGGGGAATCTCTTGGAGGCAAGTTAATTTAGAAATAGTGTTCTTGTGTGCTGTGCTTTTGTGGTTGCTCTTTGGCAGTTGGTTGAGAAAATTTTAAGTTTTTGTTTCATTTCGATTTGATACTAGGAGAACAACAATGGGTGAAGCTTTGGGATACATCCAAGTGGATCAGTCAACCATAGCAATCAAAGAAAATTTCAGGAAATTTTCTGATGTTCTTCACCCTGGTTGTCACTGTGTGTGGCATGGTGTTTGGGAAGCCAGTTAGGAGGCTATCTGACATTACGACTGCAGCAAGTCAATATTAAATGCGAAACAAAGACAAAGGTTGCTCTTCACAATACTTACTTTTTACTTTCACTGCCTCTTCCCATTTTTCTGTGTCTCCAATATTTGGAGCTTAAAACATATGTTTTTCTTTGCTTAATTCAATTTTCTGACTCTTCTTCTTCCAAATGATGGTGTAAAACCAAAGTCTTACTTTGCAGTTGAATAGGTTGTTTTCTGATGAATCTGTAATGGGAGTTCAACTATGCTCCTTAGATGCTGACAGAAGGAAGGAAAGGTTAGGAAAGCCCAAAGACAGAGCGATTCTTCTTCCTTTAGAGAGGTCTACAGGAAGCAGCTTGCAGAAACCTTCAACATGAATAGGACCAGGACCCTTGGTTTCCAGAACAAGCTTCCCACCCGTCTGCTCCTTTCCCAATGGCTACTTGTCCATTACCGCACTCTTTCAGCCAACAAAACCCTGATTGCTGCAGCCCCAGGTCTGTGTTGTTTAAATTCTTTGCTTCCATAATTTCTTCTGAATTTTTTTATGGATATAACTTTAATATTTCTTTATGCTTTCATTGCATCGATGTAGATTGCCAGAAAAAGCAGCAATAACTTAGACTGGGACAGCGGCAATGCTGTCTCCATTGATGTTGGAAGCACTGTCTGCTTGTGTGATGCATCTGGTGGTGTTTCCTTTTCACTTGTCATAGTTGATGATGAAAATTGACTCCGGACAGGATTCAGAGGGATTCTGGTGGACGATGCATTCCTTTTGGTTTGAACAATTCTGTCGTTTGGTTTTGGGACACTTCTAATAGATTGGTTTGCTCCTTTTTCCCACCTAGATTTTGGACTATTTCAATTCATTTTTTCACCCACATTTACTGGTAATGTGTTATTTAGTGAACGGTGTTAAAAAAATATAAACGTTAATTTTTTTGTAAAATCATCATTTTTAGTGGCCTATAACACTTGTTTTTTTAGCTGAAAACGGCAAGATTCAAAAAACAGGCTATTTTGGACTATTTCAATTCATTTTTTGCACCCACCTTCACTGGTAATGTGCTATCTAGTGAAAAATGTTAAAAAAATAGAAATGTAAATTTTTTGAAAAATTATCATTTTTCGTGGGCTATAACACACGTTTTTTGGGTTGAAAATAGCTAGACTAAAAAACTGGCGATTTTGGACTTTTTTCATTTCATTTTTCACCCACTTTTATTGGTAAGGTGCTATATTGTGAAAGATGTTAAAAAAAATAGAAATATACATTTTTTTGAAAAATCAACATATTTCGTCGGCTCTAACCCACAATTTTTGGTTGAAAATGGCAAGACTAAAAAATATGATATTTTGAACTTTTTTCAATTCATTTTTTCTCCCACCTTTACTTGTAATGCGCCATCTAGTGAATAGTGTAAAAAATGTAAATTTTTTGAAAAATCATCATTCTTCGTGGGGTATAACACACATTTTTTGGATTGAAAATGGCAAGACTGAAAAACTACGATTTTGGACTGTTTTTATTTCTTTTTTTTCACCAATTTTATTGGTATTGTGCTATATAGTGAACATTGTTAAAAAAATAAATTGATATTTTTTTTGAAAATCATTATTTTTCGTAGGTTATAACCCACATTTTTTGGCTGAAAACGACAAGATTCAAAAACTGACTATTTTTTATTGCTTCGGTTCATTTTTTTCACCCACCTTTACTTGTAATGTGTTATCTAGTGAACAGTGTTAAAAAAAAAAAGAAATGTTAATTTTTTGAAAAACCATCAATTTTCATGGGCTATAACCCACGTTTTTAGGCTGAAAACGGCCATTCTAAAAAACTGGCCATTTTTGACCATTTAAATTTATTATCTGTGCCCACCTTATTTGTAATATGCTATCTAGTGAACGGTGTTAAAAAAATAGAAATATAAACATTTTCAAAAAATCATTATTTTTCGTGGTTTATAACACGTGTTTTTGGCTAAAAACGATAAGACTCTAAAATTGGCGATTTTGGAATATTTCAATTAATGTTTTTCACCAACCTTTATTGGTATGTTGTATCTAGTGAATGATGTTAAAAACAAAGAAATGTAAATTTTTTGAAAAATCGTCATTTTTTTGTGGGTTATAACGCGTTTTTTTTAGCTGAAAACGGCAAGACTCAAAAATTGGCTATTTTGGACTATTTTTGATTCAATTTTTGCACCCATTTTTATTGGTAGTGTGCTATCTAGCGAACGATGTTAAAAAATAGAAATGTAATTTTTTTGAAAAATCAATATATTTCATGGGCTATAACCTACGTTTTTTTAGTTGAAAACAGCAAGATTCTATAATTGACGATTTTGTAGTATTTCATTTCATTTTTTGCACCAACCTTTACTAGTAATGTGCTATCTAGTGAACGGTGTTAAAAAAATAGAAATGTAAATTTTTAAAAAAATCATCATTTTCCGTGGGTTATGCCACACGTTTTTTAGCTCAAAACGACAAGGCTTAAAAACTGGCGATTTTGGATTATTTCAATTCGTTTTTTTCCCACCCTTACTGATAATGTGCTATATAGTGAACGGTTTTAAAAAAAATAGAAATGTAAATTTTTCAAAAAATCATGAGTTTTCGTGGGTTATAATACACGTTTGGCTGAAAATAGCAAGACTAAAAAATTTGCCATTTTGGACTATTTCAATTCATTTTTTCTCCCACCTTTACAGGTACTGTGTTATTTAGTGAACAGTGTTAAAAAAATATAAACGGTAATTTTTTTGGATAATCATCATTTTTCGTGGGATATGACACATGTTTTTTTAGTTGAAACGGCAAGATTCAAAAAACAGGCTATTTTGGACTATTTCAATTCATTTTTTGCACCCACCTTCAATGGTAATGTGCTATTTTTCGTGGGCTATAACACACGTTTTTTGGGTTGAAAATAGCAAGACTAAAAAATTGGCAATTTTGGACTTTTTTTCATTTCATTTTTCACCCACTTTTATTGGTAAGGTGATATATAGTGAAAGGTGTTAAAAAAATATAAATATACATTTTTTGAAAAATCATCATATTTCGTTTGCTGTAACCCACAATTTTTGGTTGAAAACGGCAAGATAAAAAAATATGATAGTTTGAACTTTTTTCAATTCATTTTTTCTCCCACCTTTACTTGTAATGCGTTATCTAGTGAATAGTGTAAAAAATGTAATTTTTTTGAAAAATCATCATTCTTCATGGGGTATAACACACGTTTTTTGGATTGAAAATGGCAAGACTGAAAAACTGCGATTTTGGACTGTTTTTATTTCTTTTTTTCACCAAATTTTATTGGTATTGGGTTAAAAAATAGATTGATAATTTTTTTGAAAATCATTATTTTTCGTGGGTTATAACCCACATGTTTTGGCTGAAAACGACAAGATTCAAAAACTGACTATTTTTTACTGTTTCGGTTCATTTTTTTACCCACAAAAACTTGTAATGTGTTATCTAGTGAACCGTGTTAAAAAATAGAAATGTTAATTTTTTTGAAAAACCATCAATTTTCATGGGTTATAACCCACGTTTTTAGGCTGAAAACGGCCATCCTAAAAAACTTGCCATTTTTGACCATTTAAATTTATTATTTGTGCTCACCTTTTTTGTAATATGCTATCTAGTGAACGGTATTAAAAAAAATAGAAATGCAAGTATTTTCAAAAATCATCATTTTTCGTGGGTTATAACACGTTTTTTAAGCTAAAAAGGCAAGACTCTAAAATTGTCGATTTTGGACTATTTCAATTAATATTTTTCACCAATCTTTATTGGTAATGTTGTATCTAGTGAATGATGTTAAAAACATAGAAATGTAAATTTTTTGAAAAATCGTCATTTTTTTATGGGCTATAACGCGTTTTTTTTAGCTGAAAACGGCAAGACTCAAAAATTGGCTATTTTGGACTCTTTTTTAATCAATTTTTGCACCTATTTTTATTAGTAGTGTGCTATCTAGCGAGCGATGTCATAAAAAACTGGCGATTTTGGATTATTTCAATTCGTTTTTTTGCCCGCCCTTACTGGTAATGTGCTATATAGTGAACGGTGTTAAAAAAATAGAAATGTAAATTTTTTGAAAAATCATCACTTTTCGTGGGTAATTATACACGTTTTTTTGGCTGAAAATAGCAAGACTAAAAAATTTGCCATTTTTGACTATTTCAATTCATTTTTTCACCCACCTTTACTGGTACTGTGTTATTTAGTGAACAGTGTTAAAAAAATATAAACTTTAATTTTTTTGTAAAATCATCATTTTTTGTGGGCTATATAACACTTGTTTTTTTAGCTGAAAACGGCAAGATTCAAAAAACAGGCTATTTTGGACTATTTCAATTCATTTTTTGCACCCACCTTCACTGGTAATGTGCTATTTTTCGTGGGCTATAACACACGTTTTTTGGGTTGAAAATAGCAAAACTAAAAAATTGGCGATTTTGGACTTTTTTTCATTTCATTTTTCACCCACTTTTATTGGTAAGGTGCTATATAGTGAAAGGTGTTAAAAAAATATAAATATACATTTTTTGAAAAATCAACATATTTCGTCTGCTGTAACCCACAATTTTTGGTTGAAAACCGCAAGATAAAAAAATATGATAGTTTGAACTTTTTTCAATTCATTTTTTCTCCCACCTTTACTTGTAATGCGCTATACAGTGAATAGTGTAAAATATGTAAATTTTTTGAAAAATCATCATTCTTCATGGGGTATAACACACATTTTTTGGATTGAAAATGGCAAGACTGAAAAACTGCGATTTTGGACTGTTTTTATTTCTTTTTTTCACCCAATTTTATTGGTATTGTGCAATATAGTGAACGTTGTTAAAAAAATAGATTGATAATTTTTTTGAAAATCATTATTTTTCGTGAGTTATAACCACATTTTTTGGCTGAAAACAACAAGATTCAAAAACTGACTATTTTTTACTGTTTCGGTTCATTTTTTTCACCCACATTTACTTGTAATGTGTTATCTAGTGAACCGTGTTAAAAAAATAGAAATGTTAATTTTTTTGAAAAACCATCAATTTTCATAGGCTATAACCCACGTTTTTAGGCTGAAAACGGCCATTCTAAAAAACTGGCCATTTTTTACCATTTAAATTTATTATCTGTGCCCACCTTATTTGTAATATGCTATCTAGTGAACGGTGTTAAAAAAATAGAAATGCAAATATTTTCAAAAATAATCATTTTTCGTGGGTTATAACACATTTTTTTTTGCTAAAAACGGCAAGACTCTAAAATTGGCAATTTTGGACTATTTCAATTAATGTTTTTCACCAACCTTTATTGGTAATGTTGTATCAAGTGAATGATGTTAAAAACAAAGAAATGTAAATTTTTTGAAAAATCGTCATTTTTTTACGGGCTATATAACGTGTTTTTTTCAGCTGAAAACGGCAAGACTCAAAAATTGGCTATTTTTGACTATTTTTGATTGAATTTTTGCACCCATTTTTATTGTTAGTGTGCTTTCTAGCGAGCGATGTTAAAAAATAGAATTGTAAATTTTTTAAAAAATCAATATATTTCGTGATTTATAACCTACGTTTTTTTGGTTGAAAACAGCAAGATTCTATAATTGGCGATTTTGTAGTATTTCATTTCATTTCTTGCACCAATCTTTATTGGTAATATGCTATCTAGTGAACGGTGTTAAAAAAAAAGAAATGTAATTTTTTTGAAATATCATCATTATTCGTGGGATATAACACGTTTTTTGGCTGAAAACGGCGAAACTCAAAATGTAGTGAGTTTGGACAATTTCAATTCATATTTTCGCCCACCTTTACTAATAATTGTGCTATTTAGTGAACGGTGTCAAAAAAATAGAAATGTAAATTTTTAAAAAAATCATCATTTTTCGTGGGTTATGGCACGTTTTTTTGGCTCAAAACGACAAGACTAAAAAACTGGCGATTTTGGATTATTTCAATTCGTTTTTTTGCCCACCCTTACTGATAATGTGCTATATAGTGAACAGTGTTAAAAAAATAGAAATGTAAATTTTTCGAAAAATCATCACTTTTCGTTGATTATAATACACGTTTTTTTGGCTGAAAATAGCAAGACTAAAAAATTTACGATTTTGGACT
Source organism: Ophiorrhiza pumila (assembly GCA_016586305.1). NCBI lineage: Eukaryota > Viridiplantae > Streptophyta > Magnoliopsida > Gentianales > Rubiaceae > Ophiorrhiza > Ophiorrhiza pumila. The sequence goes on from BLIW01000007.1 coordinate 2,761,527, forward strand.
ATTTCAATTCATTTTTTCGCCCACCTTTATTGGTAATGTGTTATTTAGTGAACAGTGTTAAAAAAATATAAACGTTAATTTTTTGTAAAATCATCATTTTTCGTGGGCTATAACACTTGTTTTTTAGCTGAAAACGACAAGATTCAAAAAACAGGCTATTTTGGACTATTTCAATTCATTTTTTGCACCCACCTTCACTAGTAATGTGCTATTTTTCGTGGGCTATAACACACGTTTTTTGGGTTAATGCGCTATCTAGTGAATAGTGTAAATAAATGTAAATTTTTTGAAAAATCATCATTCTTCATGGGCTATAACACACGTTTTTTGGATTGAAAATGGCAAGACTGAAAAACTGCGATTTTGGACTGTTTTTATTTCTTTTTTTCACCCAATTTTATCGGTATTGTGCTATATAATGAATGGTGTTAAAAAAAAATAGAAATGATAATTTTTTGAATATCATTATTTTTCGTAGGTTATAACCCATATTTTTTGGCTGAAAACGACAAGATTCAAAAACTGACTATTTTTTACTGTTTCGGTTCATTTTTTTCACCCACCTTTACTTGTAATGTGTTATCTAGTGAACCGTGTTAAAAAATAGAAATGTAAATTTTTTGAAAAACCATCAATTTTCATGGGCTATAACCCACCATTTAAATTTATTTTTTGCGCCCACTTTTTTTGTAATATACTATCTAGTGAACGGTGTTAAAAAAATAGAAATGCAAATATTTTCGAAAATCATGATTTTTAATGGGTTATAACACGTTTTTTTTTGCTAAAAACGGCAAGACTCTAAAATTGGCGATTTTGGACTATTTCAATTAATGTTTTTCACCAACCTTTATTGGTAATGTTGTATCTAGTGAATGATGTTAAAAACAAAGAAATGTAAATTTTTTGAAAAATCGTCATTTTTTTTGTGGGCTATAACGCATTTTTTTTAGCTGAAAACGGCAAGACTCAAAATTGGCTATTTTGGATTATTTTTAATTCAATTTTTGCATCCATTTTTATTAGTAGTGTTTTATCTAGCGAACGATGTTAAAAAATAGAAATTTAAATTTTTTGAAAAATCAATATATTTCGTGGGCTATAACCTACGTTTTTTTGGTTGAAAACAACAAGATTCTATAATTGGCGATTTTGTAGTATTTCATTTCATTTTTTGCACCAACCTTTATTGGTAATATGCTATCTAGTGAACGGTGTTAAAAAAAAGAAATGTAATTTTTTTGAAAAATCATCATTATTCGTAGGATATAACACGTTTTTTGGCTGAAAACGGCGAAACTCAAAATGTAGTGAATTTGGACAATTTCAATTCATTTTTTCGCCCACCTTTACTAGTAATGTGCTATCTAGTGAACGGTGTTAAAAAAAATAGAAATGTAAATTTTTTAAAAAATCGTCATTTTTCTTGGGTTATGGCACACGTTTTTTTGGCTCAAAACGACAAGACTAAAAAACTGGCGATTTTGGATTATTTCAATTTATTTTTTTACCCACCTTTACTAATAATCTGCTATATAGTGAACTGTGTTAAAAAAATAGAAATGTAAATTTTTTGAAAAATCATCATTTTTCGTTGTTTATAATACACGTTTTTTTGGCAGAAAATAGCAAAGCTAAAAAATTTGCGATTTTGGACTATTTCAATTCCTTTTTTCACCCACCTTTACTGGTAATGTGTTATTTAGTAAACGGTGTTAAAAAATATAAACGTTAATTTTTTGTAAAATCATCATTTTTCGTGGCCTATAACACTTGTTTTTTAAGCTGAAAATGGCAAGATTCAAAAAACAGGCTATTTTGGACTTTTTTCATTTCATTTTTCACCCATTTTTATTGGTAAAGTGCTATATAGTGAAAGGTGTTAAAAAAATAGAAATATACATTTTTTGAAAAATCAGCATATTTCTTCGGTTATAACCCACAATTTTTGGTTGAAAACGGCAAGACTAAAAAAATGATATTTTGAACTTTTTTCAATTCATTTTTTCACCCACCTTTTTTTGTAATGCGCTATCTAGTGAATAGTGTAAAGAAATGTAAATTTTTTGAAAAATCATCATTTTTCATGGGCTATAACACACGTTTTTTGGATTGAAAATGGCAAGACTGAAAAACTGAGATTTTGGACTGTTTTTATTTCTTTTTTTTCACCCAATTTTATTGGTATTGTGCTATATAGTGAATGGTGTTAAAAAAAATTAGAAATGATAATTTTTTGAATATCATTATTTTTTGTAGGTTATAACCCACATTGTTTGGCTGAAAACGACAAGATTCAAAAACTGACTATTTTTTACTGTTTCGGTTCATTTTTTTCACCCACCTTTACTTGTAATGTGTTATCTAGTGAACCGTGTTAAAAAAATAGAAATGTAGATTTTTTGAAAAACCATAAATTTTCATGGGTAATAACCCACGTTTTTAGGCTGAAAACGGCCATCCTAAAAAACTGGCCATTTTTTACCATTTAAATTTATTTTTTGTGCCCACCTTTTTGTAATATGCTATCTAGTGAACGGTGTTAAAAAAATAGAAATGTAAGTATTTTCAAAAATCATCATTTTTCAAAATAGAAATGGAAAAAATGGATAAAAAATAAGATAAAAAATCATATTTTAAAAGGGAAAAGGGAAAACCTAAAAAGAAATTGGAAAGAATTGATAAAAACAAAAATGATATATTCAAATATAAATACAAACACGTTAAATATGATCTATGTAGCCGAGTGAAAATAGTAGGATAAAGGTTCATAGGGTTGTTCGGTCAATGACATTTTGGATGACTTGTAAATTTGGTCTTCACAAAACAAAGTAAATGGCGTGCTATAGAATGTTCCTTCCGCAAAATGGCGCAACCAACAAGTTAACCACGCCACATATGTCTCGGCTAACTGAAGGCCATCCTTGGCTAACCGAGGGGCTTGTATCACGGGGATTACCGTCTCAGTTTAGCTGATCAGTTTTCTAGCCGCTGAAGATACTCATCCTCATCAACCGCGCTGGAGTTACTGTAATCCGCATGAATTGGATTTGAATGACAAATAAGTTTTTGAGAGCAATTTTCTTTAGCTTTACTAGATAAATAAGCGCCACTTTTTCTTTAATTACAAGTTGTGTCAGTAAAAACTTGTCATCAGCGATGCTGTGTCTGGAAAGGGGAAAGAGAGAGTCATGCCGCATGCACCATGATATGTACGCTGTTTCATTGTCAATTCTAATGTTAGTATTAGTAATTAAGTTGCAATATTTGGTTTTTCCGGTTTCAGTGTGTATGACTTATAGCAAGCGCCGAGGCCGAGCAATGAAATTTTTTAACTATTAAGTAGTGATAATACTGCATTACTGAATTGCTAAGCATGGAGGATCCCAAATATCATGGCCATTGGCCGCCGACAAAGTAATTTTTATTCTTAGAACAGTTGATGATCGGGAATCAAAAAGAAAAAAAGCTATAAACGTTTGGTTTTGAGGCAAGTGGAGAGTCCACTGGTGAAGTAGTGCTAATTTGTTGATGATGATATCAATTCTGACATCTTCTCTTTGATAAGCCTTCTCATTATCTTTCCAGAATGAGATTTTGGAATTGCATCCACGAATTGCAGCCTTCTCACTTTCTTGTAGTGAGCCACATTTGACGCAACGTAGTTGATAATATCATCTTCATTCTCCTTTGACCCTTGGCTCATCACCACCCATGCCCCTGGTATCTCCCCTGCTTCTTCATCAGCCAGCCTGCACAAAACAAAAAACATTACTCAATTCAATACCAGCCATTCCTGATCATCTTGGTCGTTTTTTTCACTCAACATACCCCACAACAGCAGCGTCTTCTACTGATGGATGGGTCAGAAGGACTCCCTCCAATTCAGCTGGAGCAACCTGCGAATTCAATAATAATACTCAACTCACCACCAACATTTCACGCAATTAAAAATATGATAAAACTTCTTACTTGGAATCCTTTGTACTTGATCAATTCTTTGATCCGATCCACTATAAACACATCCCCATCATCATCAATGTATCCCACGTCCCCTGTGTGAAGCCACCCATCTTTGTCGATGGTCAGGGCCGTTTCATACTCGTTCTTGTAATAACCTGATCACATTAGTGCTTTACCACATTGATTATGTCTACTGCCACTTAATTTAGTTTTTAGTTTTTAGATTTTTTCTCTTCCCGAGTGTGTTCAAGTTTTACTAATTTCTTGTACTAACCTTTCATCACGCATTGGCTTCGGACACAAATCTCGCCTGGAGTGTTCTTGGGTAAAGATTTCCCCGTGTCGGGATCAACGAACTTCACTTCCAGATTGGGAAGGATGAATCCCACCGAGTTTCTCTTGGCAATTCCATGTCCCTTGCTTGGATCTCCATGGCTGATTGTTATGCAGCTGTGCTCTGTCATCCCGTAGGCCTAAACGAGTTGGACATTAAAAAATCATAGCAAAACAATCTCTGTTTTTTTTATCAGTTCCCAACATGCTTGAACATGAAGTGAATGCGTTACCTCCTGGACAACAATACCGGGGAATTTTCTCTCGAATTCGCGAAGAATCTCCGGGGCAAGGGGAGCTGCTGCTGTCATGATGGACCTAAGCTTGAGTTTAGTAAGATCAAATTCATCAACTATAGGGTTCTTAACCAATCCCAGAATGATTGGTGGCACTATGGGTGCAAATGTGACTTCATGAGTGATCAGTGCATTCACAAGTGCTCGAAGTTCATACTTGGGCATTACCACCACTTTCCCCTTGTTTCTGATGGTAGCACAACAAATTCCAGTCAGACCATAAATATGGAAAAATGGTATAAGCCCAAGTATGGTAACTTGGCCAATCATTTCTGGCCCCACACTGAACAATGACGAGCTGAGATTAGCCACTATATTCCGGTGGGTAAGCATTACACCTTTTGATAATCCAGTGGTGCCAGACGAAAATGGAAGAGCGCATAAATCAGTTTGTTGTACCACTTCATCAATGATATCAGTGCTGACACGATCTGCAGCTTCAAGCAATTCGTCCCAGTACATTGTTCCCTCCACACGCTCTTCGCCTGCAACTATAACTGGAAGTCCCAAATCTTTTACCTGTTACAAAGCGAGCAGGGTGTTGGTGAAAAGTTGAATTTGAAGATTTGGTTGATGTCTTGGACATAAATTTTAGTCGTGAAAGAGTTTGAGAACCATGATCCTGATGTCCTAATAATTTGTATTATTGTCTTTGTAAATGAATATTACCTTGTTGTAGGTTGCTGCATCAGTGATGATGAGCTTGGCTTCAGCTGTTTCAACTTGCTTCTTGACCTCTGATGTATGCGAGCTTGGATTTGCTCCAGAAAACACCCCTCCAGCAGCCATAATCCCCAAAGCAACAATTGGATATTCAACCATATTTGGTAGTACCACCACCACCACTCTTCCTCTCCTCAAACCAATTGATCTCAAGGCCTTTGCAAACCTCTTGATGTCTCTTGTAACTTCACCGTAGGTGCATCCCTTTCCGGTGGCGGCGTCCACAAATGCCAGTTTTTCTGAGTACAATTCTGCATTTTGAAGCACAAATTCTGGTAATGTCAGGTCATGGGGAACTTGAACTGGTGGATATCGACTTCGGAAAATATGCGCATCTTGCTGAAAGCTTTGAACATGAGCTCCCATTTTTTTGACTCATATGCTAACCGGTGGGAGTGACTTAGTGGCAGCTTTATAGGAAGAGTATAAGTTGCTAGTACGAGTCATGAATTGTATGTGCAAATGTATTAGTGAATGTTTAGGAATAGAATGCCCCAAGTGTGTCTGCAGGTTGACAAGTGAGAATTAGTTGAATCATTTACATGATCATCTCATCATCTTTCTTCCCTTTCCAGATATAGTTGTTCATTTACATTGTACATAAACAATGATGACATTCCGGATGGCTGGATTATCAAAACTACGTTTTTTTTAGCATATAGCCCACCCCAGTTAGTTGTGTTGTAGCACAACTATCGTACCCACAAAGAATAAACCATAATATCTCAGAGAGGCAGAGGCATTTCGGGTAGGAAATCATTTTACATCACTAGCCCAAAAATAAAGGGATCGACCTGCATCAAATGGGATAGAGAGAAAATTTCCTCTGATCGTTTGTTAAAACAAATCTCGCCATTCAGTGGTCTCCCAACGACACGCATGCACCATAACAGAACCTAGCCTAGCCATATTCATTTACCAATTCAACTCATCAAATCTCAAACCATATACAATCGAAACGTTACATTTTCACTTGTCCATTCCAATATCCACATAACCATATATTCATATCCTGTCCCAAAGGGTTATTTATCGAAGTCTTCCATGCTTTGTATTTGACAATTTGCAACTTAAACACATCAAAGCTTTATATTGGCAATTTGAAACCGTGTAACATATCTGCTGTTGTTCTTGCTCAAATATCAGGGATAGATTTCTACAGCACATATACAGCCACCCAAAAATACGTACAACAGAATTCTTTCACAATTAAAGAACTGTTACACTAAAACCCTGGTTGTTTGCCCATAATAAATTACAACCAATTCATGGGATACAGCTCAATTATTTTTATTGATGTAGAAATGTTACATAACTGCAATGCAACAGGGACAAAATCATCAAGAACCATCTCTATTCTTTCTCCACGAAAAGGTAGATGTATTAAAATGGAAGTTAAAATGTTTAAAATCAGCAAAAATACGTAAAAGTGATGACATTAACAAATTCATCGAGACAATCAACCTAATAACGGAGCCAATAGGTCCTGCGTCTAAACCAGTTGTAGTCGGGCAATCCCTGAATTGGCCCAGAAGCAGCTATAGCAACATCCTACAATATATATTCCAAGTGAAAAAGCTGAAAGAGAGTTGATAAATGAAACTTTGGTGCAACTATCCCAACTCCTACTTAGAATTTGATAGCATTTCAAAGCTTACCTTGTCAAATATAAATCGGTTTGCCACACGTTTGATGGTGTTGGCATCTACAGCATCAATTCTGGCAAATAACTCGGCATAAGGGATCCTTCTGCCATATGTAAGCATCTGCAAACACGCACCATGATCAAAGCCATAACCAATAAATCTTAGCAAAGAAGTTAAGAGGAAAGAAAGATTGGGGTTCAGACCATTCATATAATTCCTAAACTTGAAGCTTGGAAAAGAGAGAAAGCTATCTAGTTTATTGTTCATTCTTTATGCAACACAGACAGAAAGTTCCTATTCCCACAAAAAAATTCCAGTGACAAGTGATTCTACATCTAAGCCAGTATTAAAACCTGGTCTTGTTCGGATTAAAACTTAATGGTCATCCATGCCCAACCAAAGGCCATTGTGTCATCTGCTTTTAAAACTCAAATAAAGACCAAAATAAGTATCATAATGTCACAATAACGAGAACAACCAAGCTATTACATAAGACAACTGCTGTGTACCAGAAACTCAAGGTGATATAGTACATGACTTTAAGGCATACTGTGGGTACTTTGTACACCCAGCTGTTCTAGAACTTCTGTGCCTCATAAATTCAAAAGATCAAATATATTGACAAGTATCAACAACAACAACTAAACCTTTATCCCACTATGTGGGGTCGGCTGCATGGATCATATTTTGCCTGACAAGTGTCAACAAGTTGAAGCAAATCTTGTCATAACCAACATGGGTTCAAATCCATTATTGTAAATGTTGTGACCACATCAAGCAATATTGCACTCAATTAAGATTTTTGGTAACAAAATTTACAAAGTAACTTCACTTCTGGCCTTCTATTGATTATCAGTTCACTCAGGAAGGTTTCGATGAAAAATTTGTAAAACAAAATGCACAATTTGGAGACAAACAATCCTGGATCCTCGATGTTTCTCTCTCTAAGGACAATCTGTTACAAAATCTAAATCATACCTGGCGTCCAATATCTTCAGCAACTGGACTTGTTCCATCTAAGTGAAGCAGTAGAGATGATTTTAACTGAAAGAGATCACCCCCAATGAAGTGAATATGGGAAAATAAAAAGAAAAGCAAAAGCAATTTGAACAAGAAAATGAACATTATGTAAACCTAACCAACAAACAAGCACATACCTGGTTCTGAGCACGGATAACATCCTCATCTAAAACCTGATAAGATAGCTTGCTCATCTCGTACATAATTGCATAGGCCAAATCATCCAAGCAATCAGGCTGTAAAGAATTCAGCCACAAACTAAGAAATAGCTAATTGGAGAAGATGTACACATTTTGACAAACATTGTTTCCATAAATTGCATAGGACAAATGCGGTTTAAAAAATTAGCCCAAAGGATGTATAGTATATCCAAATACAAGACAATTCACAGCAAGAAATGACTATTTCAACTGAAACATCACTTCCGAAATTAGCAGGTAGACACCTTTGCGATTGCATAGACACCAAATAGACCAGTATCTTTATAGTTGCTGTTGAAGGCCATCATGTTTTCTGCTATTTCATTGATGCCAACCCTCTGGGCAAGATTAGAGCTGCAGAATTTTTTTGAAATTAGTAAGTCAGACTAATTCCAGTTAAACAGTTGAAGAAAAGTGAGATACTAACCCCATATGCTTCCCACCACCTGCACTCTTACTCCAAGATCCTAACATTGCCTGAATGACCATCAAGGCAATTGAATCGGGATCCTTCCAAGATGCCCCTTCAAAAGCAACTGCAAATTGGGCAAGTGGAATACCATCATCAATCATCCTCACCTGATTATGGAACAAAAGAATGTCACAAGGATATTCTTCAAGCAAAGACGTAATGAAACATTCAAGCAAGAAAAATATACCTCAGAGCCAGTAAAGAAAGATGGGTCCTTGGCAATCAAATCAGAAGCAGTAATTGAACTAGAAGACAACTTAGTAAACAATTTCTTTACTTGATCCACAATTTCTTCATGCTTAACAGCTCCAGAAGCAGAAATTACCTAAAAATAGCACCGAAAGAAACACTCGCAAATATTCAGAAGCAAACTACAGAAAACTAAAAAAGTGCAAAAGCAGATAAATTTACAAGATAAAAAATTCCTATCAGCTGGGACATAGAATGTTTCGTGCTTACCATTCTGGGAGCAGAATAATGAGTAGATATGTAGTCCTTAATATGATTTTTGGTGATTGTTCTGATATTCTCTGCAGGTCCAAGGATTGTCCTAGCCAGTGGCGTATGTTGGTATGCAGTTGCATGTAGGTGATCAAAGATAACTTCCTCAGTTTGAGCTTCCACCTAAAATTAGGCAGGAAATTGCAGCATTTTGATCAATTACCAACATAATATAGATGTGCAAAATCCTCAAACAATGCTGCTTACTAAAGATACATATTGAATTTGAAAATTCAAATAGCTTGCTCAAGTATACTAAAACCCGCAAAATTAAAGACCATTTGCTATCATAGTTTTCACCAGCATTTAAAATTTTCAAAAAAAAAAGAGGCAAACTTGCATGCTCACATAAACACAAACCAAGGGAAACTCAATTTCAAAATCCGCTACGTTTAACCATCAAGGTTGCAACAATATATCTACAGAGACCACCAAAACCGCTCAAAGTATATCACTTCTTGTGAAGAATCAGAAAAAAAAAATGCCTCAGGCCAACCATCCCTTGAACCAGCAAGTAAGATAATCCAAGTTGTACGTAATACACTCACGGCTTAACAAATCCTGGTAATAGCCAAAAAGCAACAACTCTCAACATATCTCATCCATCCTCCATCCCCACCAAATCCAAACAATTACAACCTCCGAAACACAAAACCAATTAGTAGATAACAGGTCATGTTAGGTAATCCCTTGAACCCTTCAAGTTGAAATGCCACAACCAAAAATAAATAAATCAAATTCTTAGTGAAGAGAAAATCATTTCAGAAAAAAGAAAGCTTTAATGCCAGCATTATACCTCCTCCATCTCCCTGAGTATAACATCGCGTTCCCGATTGATACTGTTCTCCTCGAACTTAGAGTTCTGAAGAATATCAGCCAATATATCCATTGCCTTCGGCACATCCTTGTCCAAGACCTTGGCATAATAAGCGGTCTGCTCTCTGGACGTATAAGCATTCAAATGGCCGCCCATGTTCTCAATCTCTTCCTCCAATTCCCTGGCGGTGCGCCTCTCCGTACCCTTAAAGATCAAATGCTCCAGGAAGTGAGCGGTACCGTTGTTCACGTCCGACTCGAACCGTGAGCCGGCGTCAATCCAGACCCCGATGGTGGCAGTTTTTACGGAAAGATTTGACTCGGTGGCAATACGGAGGCCATTGGGCAAGGTGGTGACCCGGGTGAGTGGGGCGGCGAGGATGTGGGTATGGTCGAGCCGGGCCGGGACAGGGGAACCGTGACTGAGGAAGCGAGGATCAGGTTCTTCTAGTTGTTTGAGCTTTTGTTTAGTGACCTCGGCTAATCGATCGTAGATCATGGCTGTTGGGGGAGGTGGAGAGAAATTTGACGGCGGTGCAGAAGTAGATGGCGCGACGGCGGCGGGAGAAGAGAAAAATGCTCGAATATGTCCAGAGGTGGTTCTTCGAGAGCCGCGAGCGGCGGTTAGGAGGTGGCGGATCGCCATTGGTACGTCAAATTGCAGTTTAGGGTTTTATTTTTTAATTTCTAAACGGAAGCTTTGAAGAGAAGAAGATAAATAATGGAAGAAAGAGACGAAGTTAACTCTCCACTGACCCCACGACTCTCTCTCTCACTCATCGTTTGACAAGTTCACTTTTCCAAACGACGACGTATTCAAACTCCACTATAAGATACCATGAAACGACGTCACTTAACACAACGACTTTTTTTATTTTATTTTTAAAAAAAATCTGAGTCAACACAGGCCCAATGAAAAACCATAATTGGGCCAGACTCCTGACCGCAATGTAAAAGCCTGGTCCGGAGGTTTTAGTACACCCCTATATAATTCTTACCAATGCAATTGAAAGAGAAACCCTAGCGCGGCGTCCACTCTGATTCTCATCTGGAGCTCTTGAATACAGCAGGGAGAGTAGGGCAGGCGATCGGGCGATCTGCACGCGATTCAATTCAACAATGGCGACTGCGAGAACTGTGAAAGACGTCTCTCCTCACGACTTCGTCAAGGCTTATGCTTCTCATCTCCGGCGTTCTGGCAAGGTGCTTGTCAATACAACTAATATTTTTCTTTAATTTCTCGGACATATGAATTTTTAAAATATATGCTACTCTTCTAGTTTTATTTATTCATTGCGTACATTCTGTAAACATACATACATATTGCTTGATAGTAACTTGTAATCTGTTGCTTTCATGTTAATCTTATGGAGCAGTTTTATTCAACTGCCGAAATGTGAAAGCTTTTAAAGTTGGAATTTTTGTTGGTTTAACGTACTTAAATGAGGAGAAAAAAAAAACCCTACTAAAATGAGGGAGCTTAACAGAATTGTCTTTCAAACCTTTTCTAAATTATTTTGTGATTTACTTTATTTTTTATGGACATAAATGTAAAGCTTCAGGCTAAATTAATTGCTCTCTCTACATATTTATTATTGATTCGAAATGTTATGGTTTTCCAAAGTATCTTTGATTACTTACTTATATAGTATGAATTGCCAAGCATAGGATGATAGTTAACTGTTGGTTTTTGTTATATTTTTTCTGAATAGATGGAACTTCCACATTGGGTTGATATAGTGAAGACTGGTACGCTCAAGGAACTTGCGCCATATGACCCAGATTGGTACTATATCAGAGCAGGTATTACTCCCTTGCTCCTCTACTCTTCATTAATTCTCTTTATTCTGCATTCATGCACTAGTGCACTTATATTTCGCTGAGGCAAATCTTTATCATCATAGAATTGTGGTTTGTGAATTGTTATGTAGTATGTTCCCGTGTCGCGACAATTTATGTTTTCTTGTACGGTGGCAGCTTCTATGGCTAGGAAAATTTATCTGAGGCAAGGCCTTGGAGTTGGTTCCTTCAGGAGAATTTATGGTGGGAGCAAGAGGAATGGAAGTCGTCCACCTCATTTTGGTAAAAGCAGTGGGAGTATTGCTCGCCACATCCTTCAGCAGCTACAAAAAGTGAATATTATCGATATGGATCCCAAAGGGTGAGATATTTACTTTCTGAACTTCGTGTTTACCTAAATCATTGAGAGAAAATGGGTATCTTAGTTAGTGTACCTTTAATGTGAGAATCTGTATGATGGAGAAATGAATGATAGTAAATTATTTTCCTTGAAATGTACATGTGGATGTTGTTCACCAAAGACACCTCTGTTTATTTACATCACATATGTATGTCTTATACCCATTTACAGATCATATTTTATAATTTAAAGAGCGTACTATACTTAAGAGTAATTTGTTATTTTGACTATTCAATTTATGATTAGTAATCCTTAAACATGAAGGATGCCCACGATTTAACTTGGTGTGTATGTTTGTGTGGTAATTCAGTTGCAATTTCTTGTATGTTTCGCTGGTCTCTCAAAATATCTTGATCTAATTTTAGTCGTGGTTTTCTTTCAGTGGAAGAAGAATTACATCCAGTGGACAAAGAGATCTTGACCAAGTTGCTGGCCGCATCGTTGTTGCACCTTGAATAGATGAATTTATGAGCTAGACTGCTTTTTCTGTCAATTTTGATAATATGTAGGTTTTATTTTTTCCTCCTGCCCCTCTGCCTAAAAAGCTTATGAAAGAGATGTCTTTGAGAATTTCGCTCAACAATTTTTGGTCTTAAATGTTGACTATTATTTTGACAATTTGGTTGTTAATGATCCCACCTATTGTTCTACAGTAACTGTTAAAAGTATTTAGAGAAGTAGCCTTTGTGTTGTGGTTTGATATAACGCATCTTATTACTTGTATGGTTCTTTGAATGGAAGTTGTGCCTTGTTCGAAGGCTGTTTGAAGGATTTAACTATTGAAAATTTCTTTAATAAAAAAAAAAGTTTTTAACAACCCCCTCTTTGGTGATAGGGTTGAAAAGTAAAATAGTTTGAAGGTAAGCCTATGGTTCCCCTCTATTGCTAATGCCTATTTAACATAAGAGTTCGTGTTAACAGAGTTTTGAGGGATGTATGACTAAGTGCCCCTCTATTGTTAGTGTCTTAGCTCTTATTTTTTGTGTAAAAAAAAGTGTCATTTTATAATATTCAATACAAAAAGTTTAAAAATTTTCAATTTTAACTTTTTTATTTATTTATGTAATGTTATTTAGAAGAAAATAGAGAAAATTATGGTTATAAATAAAGGTAAATAAGAGAATTTATCATTTTTCTTAATTATTGTGCACATTTTTAAAAAGACATTTATCAGATAATAGAAGGAGTATTTAACATACGAGATCGTGTAAGAGAGTTTTGAGGGATGTAGAACTAAGTGCCAGTTGACATTGATTTTCTTGGATAAAAAAGTGGCAGCCTTTTTATCCGTTCATGAGAACAGAGATGCGTAAAAAACCATTAAGAAACAGGTTGAAAGCTGAACCGCTTAAATAGAGCAAAGAACAAGCTTGAAAACAAAATAACGGCCGGGATCTATCTCATTATAGTAAGATGGCACACCATTATGCCAAGAAAAAATACCACCGTGCTGTAACCGCCAAAAAATACCAATTTTATTTGTTTCATATACAAACAACAAAAGAATACTGAAAAATCAATAAGCATCATCATCAGGGAAATATCTCCAGGTTGTTGTTTTTTCATCCAAAGTTTGTGTATAAGCCTCTCCCCTCTCTCTCTTCACTGCTGCTCGGGGTAAAACTCATTCCAGGACATGCAACATTTGATCTTCTTTTGTTGAGGTGGTATATGGAACTTTGGTTGTCTTGGTATGGTGGGATGCTTCATCGACCTATCAAGAAACCAAAATTAGAATAGAGAGTAATATGATTGATATAATAACTTCTAGATAATACGTGCAAAGGAAAAATCATATTCACAACTGTGCGAGATAGGCCGAGTATACCTTCTAGGGATGAAAGGCCTATCAAAGTAAGGCATCGGTTGAGCTTTAGGGACAAGCTCCTTTCTGAGCCTTCGAATCTCCTCTTCCTCTGCCAACTGCACCATATGCCAACCAAATGTGTACATTAACTAAAACCTCAGCCAACATCACTTCACAGCATAATTAACTATGTATACTTCCAACTTATTATTACCTTTTGCTGCCTCTCCCTTTCCGTTCTATATTCCTCGAGGAAGCACAACTTTTCTGCCACCTGATACAAACAAACACAGGAAGAAAAAGAAGTATTTAAGGCCATTCCAAACTTAGTATGACTGCCGAGGATATCACACAAATTTTTTTTGAAAAGCATTATGCAGTCAGTCCATTTGATGATAAAAGCTTCTATCCAAATACTAGGAGAAACCTAAAGGGGAAAAAAATCCCCCACCTGATGATCAAATTCGGCACGTTCCACAGCCCTGATGTCACTGTGCAGCATTAGATCAAGTGGTCTTGTACAGTCTTTGACTGGAGGCTTCACCAAACACTGTAAGAACAGAAATCAAATAAATACTCCATATCCAGGAAAATAAATCAAAACACAAGACAACATACTGCGAAAACTACTTGACAAAAAGCTTGATAAGGAGAGGATATTGATCCATCCAAAGAGTACATCAGTAAATTACAATCAGTTGGAGTTCGATATTTTCCAATGGCAGTTTTAAACAAGATTCCTTTAAAATTTTAAAGAGCTTTCCAGTGGCAGTTTTGGCATAATGAGCAAGATCAAGATAAAGATTTCTTTAAAAAAAATTTAAGATTCCACATTAACATAACTTTATTCCACGTTCTATATGCACCATTTGAAAAACATGCAATCTTTTTGTTTTGCACTACAGCATTAACTGTATTCAGTAAAGTTCGAAAAGAAAAGCCAAAACAGGTTGAGTTTTCATTTCCTGGATATTGGATCTACCTCTGGCTCATCTGTTGTCCAAGGAAGACCCTGTGCAATTGGTATCCGCTTCTTCTCGTCTTCCTCCATCATTTGTTTAACTTTTTTAAGGAATTCTTCCTGTTTACAATTTCCTCTTTGCTGCATGAAAAGTCAAATTACCAAATTATGAGACAATAAATTATCAGAGAGAAAAAATAAATGGACCATTTGCAGTTTTATTTGACAACTAAGAAAAGACGATTATAGGTGAATTTGGCATCCAAGTTCACCAGTAGAAGAAAATTTTGATATTACTAATACTTGTTGCAAATATATCTAGAAAATAATGGATAAATAATATCTTAATTGAAATGACAGCATACCTCAATCCCCCTCACTTAGTAACACAAAAGCACTAATGCAAATGATAAAAACTATACTCTGACAACCATATAATGTAAAGGTACAGAAAATGAGTACAAGACAGACCTCTGTTCTAAGTTTGAATGGTTTCTGGGAGGTTGATTTCAGCTGCTTCTTTCTCTTCCATTGTCGTCTAGCAAACGTGCCAGATGATTCAGCACTCTGAAACATGAAAAACCCACATCAGATCATACTGAAAACCCAAAAAAAGAATTCATTTTTATTTATTACTTACATTTCTTCGGCTTCTTCGACCACCACCAGAAGTCCTGCTTGAAATGCTAAAGCTACCAAAGAACAAGCAAACAAGTCAATTAAATGCAATCAAGGAACCCTACTGAAAATTTCACTCACTGAAAAATTACCAACCTGCCTTGGCTGCTGTCTAAAGAAGAAGAAAGACGTGAATCCAAACCTAAACTCTCGGAAGTGAGTAAAAAATCGGACGGACAGAATGAAGATGAGGAGACTTGTGTCTCGGGAACAGTTGGGTTCTGTAGCCCTGGCAATGCCCATTTCATTCCTTTCTTAATATCCTTAATCTCTTTCTCATCATTTTCCTCGACATCTGCAGTTTTTGGGATTGTTAAAAGCTGCTCAAATGCCTTGACCAAATGCAACACTCTTCCAGACCCGGTGTCAGGCACACTCTTCCTTGCAGCTTCCATAAATTTGTCCCTCCTTCTCTTGATATTAGAGCTAGAAACACCCATTTCACTGGTCCCTTCATCCCCATCTTGGTCATGCTCAGTATCTCCAAACCTGGAAGACTCATAACAATCATCAAATGCTTTCTCTTCAAATGCCTTAACTAGCCCATGTCTGTTTTCAACATCCTCTTCTTCCCTTTCTTCTTCAGCTCTGTCAGTTCTCTTCAACCCATCCTCATCATCCTCATCGTAAACACTCGTACCACGGTTCTTGAAAAACTCTTCCTGCGATGCCCTGAGACTCTCATAAGCCACACAAACACACTTTTTTGCTTTATTACTGCACTTGCAACAACCCGCTGCCGATGAAGAGTCCACTTTCTCTCTCTTTGAATTCTTCTTTGCCACCACGAACTTTCTCTCCCGGATCTTGTTCTTGTTTGGTGGGGAAACCATCGTATTAGGGCTCAGGTTGCATTTTTTAGTGGCTGATTTCTGAATTTTTGTCGCAGATTTGATGGATGGAGAATTTGATAGTTTCGTTCCGGCGCTTGCCATATTCGGGTTGAAATTCTCCGAATTTCTCAGTGATTCATCGATCTTTGATCGGTAGGATTTTGGATCTTTCGTAGGGGTCATTGATCCGGCTGACTTGACCTTCAAATCCATTGGGAGATTCGCAGTCAAGCAAATTTAGGGCTTTTAGTGAGAAATAGGGAGTAAAGAAAGAATTATCAGAGGGGTTATGCGATGGTTGAGTGGCTGAATTGGTTCTTGAATCTCATTGATGATGGGATAGAAGCGGAAAACAAGGAGGAGGGGGATAATAGAGGAACGTTAAGGATTGGCCGCTCTTGTAACGGCTAGTTTCTTGTGGGCTTGTTTTTGGAGCGTCAGATTATGAGTTTAAACTTCATGATCAACATTATGAACCGTTAGATTTGGTCGATTAGGAGTATGAGGGGGCTGTGATTCTGATTACCGTTAAGAACACCAGCGAACTACTTGATTTGGGCCTTGAACCGCATTATCATTTTTCACTAATTTTGAGCCCAGGATAGTCAATTTGGGCCTATCATGAATATTGTAGTATTTGCTGTGTAAGCTGTAATAAATATATTTTTTGGATTTAGATCGGTTGTACTATTTTCACGTGTTCTTTTAGTGAGTTATCTAATTTTTAAAAATTAAACTAAAATTCTAAATAAATGATTAGTCAACCCCAAATATTAAATATTTTACATATGTCAATGTTTTATAAAGTGGTACACAGAGTGTTACATGAAAGTGGTACAGAAAGTTCATTGACGTATTTTCTTTGAATAAGGAATTTGTTAGCATTATTCCTTGATTAACACTGATCGTTTTTTGTTTTGTTTCTAACCAAAGTTGATTGGAAGTGATCATTAATAAAATGAGCTGGCCATCATATTGTTTTCTTTTACCTCTTAAAGTTATTAATTTGGAATGCTATGATTTGGGCTTTACTTAGAACTCACAACACCATTATTGACCCAACACGCATGGTGAACTCTTAAACTTTAAGGAATTAATTTGATTGTGTATTTTGTTTCGTTAATCTTTCAAAACAAAACTCTAATTAATACCCAATTCTTAATGAATGAAAGTTAATGCTATATTTGAGACTACCGTCGTCCCTATTTGCAGGTTTGGTATTTCTGTCCTAAGAGAGAAGTATTAAGGAATTTGATTGGCCTTCAGCCTTCTATTTATTGCTCTTGCACTTGCACGATTCACTGATGTCCACAAATATTTATTCCACGTTTAAATTAATACGAATGCATATACTCCATATACGTGACATTCTGTTGAAAAGCGTGAAAACCTCACTTTCTTATTGATGAAAGCGACTTTGCTATCAACAAGCTAAAGTTATTTTTGACCCAAAGGATATTTAACATTAGACAATGGATACCCAAATTTATCAAATTTGTTATTTGTGTACCAAAAAAAGGAAGCAAAATGATAATTGATGCGTCACTAAAATTATTGATTAATTTGAGATATTTTGACATACAATGAAGTTCATTAATTGTAAATTCCTCAATAGTTTGTTTGCCACACTTATTGTGATTTTTTTTTATGTGAATTTCAATTTATAATATTTATTCCCTTTTCATTTGTCCCTTCTCCTCCATTATTTTAGGAGGGTAAATAAACGCTAACAAAAATGTCAAGTTTTACTTAAATTAACTTTTGTTCACTCTAAACACGAGTGCTTCCAAACGAATCTTAGATAAATTATTTATATACTAAGCTATACTATGAAAATTGAAAAGTGGTTGTTATATGAAAAAACTTGAAAGAGAGCAAATGATTGTGACATAAAGAAAAATATGTTAAATCGTAGGAAAATTTACCATTTGATTGGTTATTTATTCACAAACATTTTTGTAAAATCGGTTTATCTATAAAACTTAATTCATATATAAAATGGACAGTTAATCGTCATTGAAATTATGATTCTAATTTTTTACTACTTTTATCACGTAATGAAATCGCGATTAAATCACCGTTGTATATATAAACTCGCTTCACATTAAACAAAATGTTATTTATTATAATGATTGGAATTTTGTTGACTATTTATTCCTTGAAATCAACTATTTGTCAATGACTCAATGTACTTGGAATAATAAGGTGTATCATACTTTATTTTTAGAAAGAAAGAAAAAAAATAATCCCCATGTTAGACGCTATTGAAGTCAACCGACCACTAAATGGAATTATAAAACATGATCATATATTCATATTCCAAGCGATTTATTCGAGTGGTACAGCGCACCGTCACCAAAAGTCGTGCTCCGTAGTAGTGCACTGAAGCAGTAAAACGCGTATAGAAATTAGAAAATTACATTCACGATTTTTTTTTACCACTGTTACGCTTCACCTTCACGGCCGGATTTGTAAAGTATAGTATTTTTAATTATTAGTAAGTAATGGATTAATCTTTTGCATCAACAACCGTGTCCTAAGTTCAGACTATTCCGTTGGGTGGATTATATTCCTCATTTTACCCTCGGTTTGTCGCTCAACACCGTCAACTTCCCAGGGATAAAAATGGATTTTAGTATCTGGAATGACTCGGGAGGAGATCTTGGATCCGCAAACAACTATAAAGCGAGATGCCCGCTATTCTTTTGTTTTCATACGGACACGCATTTCGTTCACTCTTCTCTCTTCAGATCTCTCTCTTCCCTTGCAAACACCAAAGGAGTGATCCAAACAGGTAAAATTCCAATCTCAGTTATTGTATAATTTCGTTTTTAATTTTAATTTTATGATTGCATTTGCATGAAGCTAGCTCATCGTTTGATATTGTTGAGTGTTGATTCGTATTATTTGACATGCGGAAGGTGAAATGTTTGCGTTTTACGGATCAAAACCTATAAAGTTTGCGTTAATTTACGTCCGTTTGAGCATGATAATGTTGAATTGAATACGTTCATTGTTGTTGTATGGATGTGTTCAATTATGATTAACTGAGGTTGATCTTTTATGTTGCTTCTTCAATTTGATGCCTGTTACTATAACAATTTGTTAGATCTATTAGCATTTGATAGGATTTTCGAAAAGATCTGAAACGCATGCTTTTTAGAGAACGATTTAGCTGCCGTAGGTGTAGGTGATTCTCTGCAGCTGAATAAACAAGCTTGCTTTTCGCGTATGAATTAAGTTGATCTGTTCTTAATTCTCTTGGATAAATCCGATGGCGGTGCGGAGTGATAGCTGATACTTATCTGAACAAATTTTTCAAAACAAATGTTGGTTGGATTTATCCTTTTACTTTTGCTCCGCATCCTAACCTAATATGCTAATGGTACAAGTACTTCGTCGATGTGTGCCACATTCTGCTCTGATCCTGTCTTCTTCCATGCCAATTGAATAATATAAGGTGTTGAATATAATGATTTCCTGTGTCGGTTGGACAGTTGAATCTAAGTTTTATGAAAGATTGTTGTCTTGCCAACTTTTTATTTTTTGGTCCAAATTCTGTTGTGTCAGAATGTTGAATGGAGTTTTCTAGAATGTATGTCAAACACTAATACTTGTAGAAGCTTGTAGGATATGGCTCAAGTAAACCTGAAGTGACACCTTCTTGACAAAGCTTGTAATATGAAATAAATATTAGATTACCATGTTTCTTCAATTTTTTTAAGATGCGGCACACCCATCCCACCTGGAATGCTCAGGATGTAGAATGACACTTTTGTAACGTCAAGAGTGTAAAAGTGAGTAGGGGTATGTCTAAGACTAATGCACTTTCACCATGCTCATAATGCAACTGCAATTTATTATAGTGGTGTTTAAAATGATACGACTAACAGTTCCAGCTGTTCAAATTCTATAAGAATCTTTTGGGCTAAAGCAGTCTGAGTTTTTCGTATTTGTCGACTTGATATCCTCTCAATTTTGGATTTTTTTTAGTGCCTATGAAGCTCATTTGTGATATGTTAAAGTCTCAGATTGCTAAAGAAGCGGAGTCATGGTGAAGATTTGCTGTATTGGGGCTGGATATGTCGGAGGACCTACTATGGCTGTCATAGCCCTCAAGTGCCCATCTGTTCAAGTTGCTGTTGTTGATATTTCTTCGCCTCGAATCAACGCCTGGAACAGTGACCAGCTACCCATTTATGAGCCAGGTCTTGATGAAGTGGTGAAGCAGTGCCGTGGTAGGAACCTCTTCTTTAGCACTGACGTGGAGAAACACGTCTGTGAGGCTGATATAGTATTTGTTTCTGTCAACACTCCCACCAAGACAAGGGGTCTTGGAGCAGGCAAAGCTGCAGATCTAACATACTGGGAGAGTGCAGCCCGCATGATTGCTGATGTCTCAAAATCTGACAAAATTGTGGTTGAGAAATCAACTGTTCCAGTCAAGACAGCTGAGGCCATTGAAAAAATTTTGACACATAACAGCAAAGGAATTAACTTCCAGATTCTCTCAAACCCAGAATTTCTTGCAGAGGGAACTGCAATTGAGGACCTTTTCAAGCCTGACAGGGTTCTGATTGGAGGCAGGGAAACCCCAGGAGGCCAGAAGGCTATCCAAGTACTCAAAGATGTCTATGCCCAGTGGGTCCCTGAAGATCGCATCATCACCACCAATTTATGGTCTGCTGAGCTATCTAAGCTTGCTGCCAATGCATTCCTGGCTCAAAGAATCTCATCTGTTAATGCCATGTCAGCTCTTTGTGAGGCCACTGGGGCTGATGTTTCAGAAGTTTCATATGCTGTTGGTAAAGACTCAAGAATTGGTCCCAAGTTCCTAAATGCTAGTGTTGGTTTTGGTGGCTCTTGCTTCCAGAAGGATATCTTGAACTTGGTTTACATTTGTGATTGCAATGGCCTTCCCGAGGTGGCAGAGTACTGGAAACAAGTTATCAAGATCAATGATTATCAGAAGAATCGGTTTGTTAACCGTTTGGTTTCCTCGATGTTCAATACGGTTGCAAACAAGAAAATTGCTGTCTTAGGATTCGCATTTAAGAAGGATACTGGTGATACAAGAGAGACCCCGGCAATTGATGTGTGCAAGGGTCTTTTGGGTGACAAAGCAATGGTGAGCATATATGACCCACAAGTCACAGAGGATCAAATCCAAAGAGACCTTACCATGAACAAGTTTGATTGGGATCATCCCCTGCACCTCCAGCCAATGAGCCCCACGACTGTGAAGCAAGTCAGTGTAGTTTGGGATGCGTACGAGGCAACCAAAGATGCCCACGCCATATGCATTCTCACTGAATGGGATGAGTTTAAGACTCTTGATTACAAGAGGATATATGAGAACATGCAGAAGCCAGCATTTATCTTTGATGGCAGGAATGTGGTTAATGTGGAAAAGATGAGGGAGATTGGCTTTATTGTGTATTCCATTGGAAAGCCACTGGACGTTTGGCTCAAGGACATGCCCGCCGTTGCCTAAATGCATGCTGCATGTATCAGGACGAGAGAAAATAGACATAAGCTGTCAGCTGGATTCATTACCAATTTTTTTCATATAATCTGTTTCTGATCTTTACGTTTTGTTTTGTAGTCAAGAGCACTTTACTTTTGGTGTCGCTCTCCGGTTCTTAGTAAGAAGCTCTATGTTAATCCTTACATTGTATTGACAAAACTACTTTTTTGGTGTTACGTGCCCGAACCATATTTCCTCCTCGTTTTGGTTTATAAGATGATTACAACTTCTAGAAACCATTTGTCTCAATGTTTCATTAATAGATATGAATTTCACAGTTTATTTGATCTCCTTGGATACAGTTGATTTGTTCATTTTTTTTAGTTAATTTTGTTAAATCATTTTGAGTAAGGTAATACCTAAAAAAGCTTTTAACTTGGGCATCTTTAGCATGTTTACTTGAAACTGGATGTAAAATCTCTGATTTTGCATGGATGGATGCCCTGGGCAAGTGTTTATTATTAGCTGTAGAACTTAGAAGTGTTTATCCACCATAGGCTGTAATTTTCACTTTACCAAAATATGAGCTCTATCTAGAGTGATTTTCAGATTAGTTTTTCTTCTTTCTAACTACATAAACTGAAGTATATAACTTTTGCAAGTGTTCGTTTTTATATTTGCTAATTTGGTAACATTAATTAGTTCTTGGAATTTCGAGGCCTCATTTTTCTCATTTTGGCAAAAAAAAAAAAAAGAGAAGGCTATAGCCTATAGGTTTGAGCCTAAAAAGAATAAGCAAAAGAAGAAGTCGGCTATAGCATTAGCAATTTATGCCTTCGTAAGTTTATTTGTTGTGCTGACTGGTGAGAGTGGCAATAACTGGGAGGGCTTGGGTCTTTTTTTTACTTACTGGGCCTAAACTTGGGGGTGTGAATCCTTTATCCTATTGGAGAGCCTAACAATCCAGAAAAACTGCTGCCTCTTAAATTAGGATGGGGATTAATTGGTGAATCAGTCAATAGTTGGGCCTAAACATGAAGCCTGAATTCATTTGGTTCTCTACATATTCCGATTACAGTAATGATGGGGAGAGTTAAAAGCGTAAAGTGACTGACGTAGTAGTTATAAAAAGACAAATTTATACTCTAACCAAATGATGAGTGAACCCTAATGGATAATGAATAATTTTGTTTTTTTATAACTGCCTAGTGTATCACTTTACGTTTTCACTCTAATTTTTCACTCTGTATTATTATCCTTCCAATTATCATGTTTACTACAAGAACACGATTTCTCTCGCAAACTGTTTGTTCTCTTTCAAAACTCGATACTTTGAAATATCACTAAGAGATGACCACTATCGAAAGATTAAATTTTAAAATTACCTTATCACAATTTCATTTTGATGGCTGAAATATAAAACTTACTCATAAATGCAATTGCAAATTTACGGATTTACATTTATTTACCGTAAAAAGGCCTCCAGATGATTAGAATAGATGAGGTAAGAGTAAGATAACTACAACTTGCTATATTGACCACTCCGAAGAAGAAGTATTAAACAATGAAGTTTTAGGCTTTACCAAAAAAAATAAATGCCTCCCAATCGGTGCTACGTGCAAGAAAGGGAGGGATGGCGGTTTTGGAGTCGTTGTCCCACCACTGAACTTGTGTTTTCCATCACGTATTTAATACTATTAGCCACGTCTTTACCACAAAGTCCACTACCCCAACCAAACATCTACAAAATCCTATACATTTTCCTTCCTTTCTTTTCATCTACAAAATCCTATACATTTTTGTTTCTTTATTTTCTTACTGCTAAGAAAGTCAATGACAAATTTAGTGCCAAAAAAAAAAAAAAGTGTACATTCTCATTCTTTGAACACATAGAGCAGAAAATCATGTTTGGAATTCCCAATAATGAATAAATCCCATTCAAAAGAAAGAAAAGATGAGGCAAGAGTCAGAACAGTAAATTTATTTCTTTGTTTTATTTTTACCCCTTTAAACTTTACTTCAAACTTGAGATTAAAAAAAAAAAAGTGGCAGTGATGAGTATGAGTACCGAAGATCCATATATTATACGGGTCAGACTGACTTCAGAGTACATATAGTCCAGCGTGGCAAACATATTTGCTCCCCATGCAAGACTTCCTCCGACTAAATATATATTGGTAATGTGACCTAAAGGTACCAGTAAACATCACGAGCGACTGAGCTTTCTGTCTTTTGGGTTGGGTGAGTTTCAGAATTGAGAGCGAGGGAGACAGGGGGGGACTAGTCATATACACTATTTCCATGGGTATATGAAGAGACCTCTGTATAGTGTATTTGTTTCTTTGGGATTTTTGGTCACCAGATCTTTGTCTCGTTCGTGAATGCTCAAGAATTCTTGATATGGGTTTTTTGTCCAGTGATCAGTTGAGCATGACCAATTACGCCCCTCTGATCTTAAATGAACTCGTTGCTCATCATTTTGCTTAAATCTTTGAGTTTTCTGATCTGGAATTCTTCTGATTCCTCTGTATTTCACTGAATTCTTGAGCTTTATTTTGGATTGCTATAGCCAGATTGAGTAAAATTTGAGCTTTCTTGAACTTTCTTGATTTGGGATTCTTGTTCTGGGATCGATTCATTTGATTTCGTTTGCCAATTGAATGATGGAAGAAGTTCGAGAACAAAAATTTTTGTGCAAGTTTTGCAACAAGTGTTGCTTCAGTGGGAAGTCATTGGGCGGTCACATGAGGTGTCACCTGGCCTTGATATCTGCTGCTAGAAGAGAAAAGTTGAAAAGTGAAAGCCAAATGGACTTTGAAGGCTGCGATGGTGATCGTGGCGATTATGGGATCCAAGAGAATTCGAATAATTCTTTCAGGGTTTCAGCAGAGCAATCCAACAGTAGCTTAATTGCAGAAAAGGTCGAGAGCCGGAGCAGTATGTGTCTTGGAAGTGATAATCAAGATCAAGATCAGGAAAACTATTGCCTAAGAGAAAACCCCAAGAAATCTTCGAAGGCTTCTGATTTAAGGAATTGTCTTGGTCCAAGAAAAGGAAATCTATGCAAACAATGCTGCAAAAGGTTTCCCTCTTCAAGAGCTCTGGCTGGTCATATGCGGAGTCACTCTGTGAAGTTAAGGGTTCGACATCTTTGTGACAAATGCGGCAAGGGGTTCGATTCAATGAGAGCAATGTATGGTCACATGAAAACGCATTCCAAAAGATCCAGGTTCTTCCCTGAATCTGTAGATGGCTTGTCGGACTTTGACATTATCTGTCCGAGGAAGAAGCGATCGGCGATGAGGTACAAATTTGGTCAAAATATATCTCGTTCTACCGCCATTGTATCATCATCTGTTAATGAGCCTGATGAAGTAGTAGATGCAGCTATGAGCTTGATGATGCTGTCAATGGGTGAGAGGAACTGGGATGGATTTAATGGTCCTGTTGAGAATATTTGTAATGCTATCTCGGTAGATTTTGAAGCCAAGTCCTTTAGTGACAACGAGGGAATGACTAAAATTGCTGGGGATGATTTTATGCGTGATACTAATGAGGCTGACAAGACAGAGAAGCAAATAGAGGAGCTGGATTTTTGCTTCTCTGGGTCGGGCGATTCTTTCTCTAAACAGAATGCGTCAGAATTTAAAAATGTGGGTTCTGAATTTGGCAGTGGCTCGGATAGAAGAGCTGAATTGGAAGTTCCTGTTAATGAGTCTCCCTGCAGTGATAAATCCAGGAAGTCTAGGAATCTTGATGCGTCTTTTAGTGATCGGGATGACCACAATATCAATAAGGCTTATGAGTCTGCTGGAATAGAACTGCCGAATGATGGAATAGTGGCATTTGGAATGGATCAGAAAGATTTGCAATGGGCAGATTCTAATCCATGCAAGCAACTGAAGTTTGAAGCTCCTGATCTAGAGTTGGAAGGAAATTCTTCAGACGAAGCAAAACGCGATCATGCTGTTTCAGAAATCTTGAAGGATAATGAGAAGAAGCGCGAGTATAAATGCAGCAACTGCAATAGCATCTTCCGCTCTCATCAAGCACTAGGAGGTCACAGAAATAGGCATAAAATACTTGGTAGTTGCTCTGCTCCGAACACAGAGACATGCCATTTGTCTGAGAATAAGTTCAATGGCACTCCATCTGGCGCAGGAAGCGGTGGAGTGGCCACGGCCGTGGCATTTTCTGAGTCAAATAAGGGCAAAGAACACGAATGTCCCGTATGCTTCAAGGTTTTCTCAACAGGTCAAGCTTTGGGTGGTCACAAGAGGGCTCATTATGGGGCATTCACTGAAACCAGAATCAAAGAGACAGCAGTGGCAGACCAGGAGGTTCATAATATTCAAAATATATTTGGACTGAATATTTCAGTAATCGCCAATGAAGGGGCCAGAGCAGATGTTGGCTTCAAGCCATGGTGGAGTGGAAGTGGCAATGGGACTGATCCTCTGCTGATTTCTAATTGAGAAACTAAACTCAATTCACAATCTTATTGAGGTGACAAACTGTTGTTGACTCATTTCATTCGTAATAATCTGGCATTGTTTTTTCACAAGTACAAACGTAGTAGCTGACAGGAATTAAAAGAAGTAAAAAAGATGTAGTCTTTAAAAATTCAAGATCCATGCAATTTCTTGCTAGTTTGATTTGTAGAATGGAGCTAGTACTAGTACTTGTACTGAACTTTTCTTTTGCTATTCCATCCAGTGATTTCAGTAGTGAAAATTGGTCAATCATGGTGGTTGTTTCTCTTATTTTGTGCCTCATTACTTATTCCCTTGGAAGGATGCTATTAATGTTTCATCAATGGTTGAGTTGAGACTTGAGAGAGGACATATGCAGTTGGAAGATGTCTCTCCAAGTCCAAGCAAATGCAATAATAAAATGCACAAAAAAGATGGCATCATCTTAGTTTTAAGGGGGTTGTTTAGTCACCTACCATACACATAAAAACGCGACAAACTATTAAAGTCTCATGGATTTTATTTTTTATGGTCTTTCTCCTCTTATACCATGTTGCGTATGAGACTTAACGCATAAAGTATTAAAAGTTACTTTGTAAAGTATAAAATTTATGATACTTGAAACTTTAACGCATAAAGTATAAAATATTACCGTGTAAGTTATGAAAAATTATCAAAATTACCAAATTAGCGTATAAGGTATAAAAAATCACATATTAGCATATAAGGTATAAAAAATTAAGTATTAATATATAAAATATAATTCAGTTATCACGTCTTAGACATGTGTCTAAGTAAGTGTCATAAAAGTTTTTGCGTTATTTTATAGTTGTAAATATGCAAAACTTTATGGATAGTTTCATTGTCTCACATTTAAAAAAAAAACTTTAACTCAAATTTTAGTTTTAGTTTTTCTAATTAAAACTATATTCAATAAAAGAATTGACAACTCAAAAATAATATTTAATAAGGAATTTAATTTTCAAAGAAAAAAAATTAAAAATAACAATTAAAATTATTATTTTATTGAGTTTGTGTTCATTAAAATCTAAATGCTAATTCTATTATAAATTTAACTTTAAATATATATATATATATATATATATATTTGGAAGGGTTAGCGCCATATGCAAATATCATTTTTCTCAAAAATCATTATAATAGTAAAACAATAAAACACGGTAGTCGTAAATCCCCACCGGCGAGTCCGATCTCCGATGGACAACCCCAGTGGGACGGGGACTGAAATTCAGCTGAATCCACCATTGCCATCACAACCTATGAGTGCTACAGTTGATTTGTATGTGCACAATCTTTGTAACTTTACAAACTATGATTGCTTCTATTTCCCCCAATCCCAAAACCCTAATCATCATACCGATTCCGATACTCTCAATTCACTACTAGCAATTCAACCTGTACGGCCTGGGGGTGATCCGGTACAACCGCATGCTAATATTCATGTTTCTTCTTCTGGGTTTGAAGCTCACCACCACATTAGCTTCGCCTCTGCCCCCCAATATCAGTATTCAAATCAAAATCCTGCTGTAACATCCTACGGAATTATGAATTATGGAGACGTAATTTTTTATTTTTTAATTTCTGAGAAGTTAATTTAGTTGCATTTGGAGTTGGGCTAATACTTTCATTGTCTATGAACTGCTTCCTGTGATTCTTATGGCAATATCAGATTTTGTTTCTGGTTTGTATTATTTTCTGTATGCAGTGAACAAGAAGGATGGTAGTAAATTCATAATTATACTCGTTGTAAAGGCATATGCAGTCGTTTTGCCCCACTGTATATAATTCGATATTTGGCATCTCTTGATAATGATTCATGGTTGTCTTTTGAGGGTTTTGGCTGTAAGCTACTTGTGTTTAAGGGAAGATTGGTGGTGTGTCTTTCAGGTTACAAACAAAGTGGCGACTGCAAATCCAGGTTCTGTTTTATGGACCAATCAGACAATTGGTTCTCAAAGGAGTAGTGCTTGGAAGAAGGCCTTCAAGAAAAAGCAGATTGTGCAATCTGCTTGGTGTGAAGTTTGTAGGATTGACTGTAACAGCAAAATTGTTCTTGACCAACATAAGTTAGGAAAGAAGCACAAGAATAATCTTCAGAAACGAATTGTAGCGAATGCAAGTGTGTTGGCACCCTCTCCTGTATCAGCTTCTGTTCCGCCTGCTGCTTCAACAGTTTCTAATAATCCAGTCATTGGACCTCAAGAAAACCCTGTGAAGGCAAAATGTGCAAGCAGCCAAAGTGCACTCAAGAAGCCAGCTGATGCCAAGGATTTGGAGAATAAGAGGAAAAAAGTTTTGGAAGGTGGGGCAGCAGTGGATGCTGTCCGAACGTGTGCTATCTGTAATGTGGTTTGCAATAGCGATACAGTTTTTAGGTACCATCTTCAAGGTCAAAAGCATGCTACCATGGTGATGAAGCATGCAAATGCAACAGGATTGGCTGCTGAGACAGAGAATTTAACTAAGTTGTTTTGAAGATTTAGATGAAGTACATGTAAATTTCCCTTTTCACATTCTGGTTTATTGGTTTCTATAATCATTTTGACATGATTCCCATAAAATGGGAGATTTTGTATAGTCTTCTCTTGAACAAGCATATCTCATGAGGTCACATGCCGGAGCTACAGCATGAGAGAGGTATCGGTGACTTATCAATTACCTTTTCTCCGATTCTCCTATTACTTTCCTTTACTCTATCGTTTATAAAACATTCGATATTTTGTCTGCGTTCCATCCAATGGTTCATTTTCTCAAACTTACATGCAATCTCAATTCTCATTTTCGTCTCACTAGCTGATTTTGTATTTTATTTAATTTTTTTGTTTCATTATGGTTTCTTGGAGCAGGTGAACTGTGAACTTGGGATGCCAAGGATAGTAGACCTAATTAACCAAGAACATACCATATGAAACACAAAACTTTACATTCATGATACTTAACCATATGTGCAAACTGATTTTCCTCTCCTCAAGATGCCTGAAAGAGACAATGAGTACATCGAAATGGCATAATAGTCACGAGATTGGGGGAGAATCATATATATGAAGTCAAGAAAGTAGGTTCCTAGTTATGATCCGCCTTGCAGAACCGGCTCCTCAGCTTCTCCATTGAAGTCTAGGCCAACAATTTTCATCCGGCCAACATTAACTGTATGATCAAACAACTCATCACGTTTTTGATAGAAACTGAAAATTTTTTAAAAGCAGTTAACTGAATTTATAATACTGCCTTGATTATGTCAATCCTAGGACAGATATGAAACATTCACAGATGTGTATAGATGCATGTAAAACATGGTCCTTCTAAACATCAAATACCAGCGGGCAGTCGAAGTACTACATTCTCTTTTCCAATTGGAAATTGAAAGGAATTCATAGCATCCTGTAGTTTTAGGCTGGAATTACAATTCCAGAGATAAAATTGATGACATTACAGTAAATCAATAGAATCAATTAACATACTTTTCTTATCTATTTGAGTATAATGGAAATAATAGGGGGGAGGGTTGACAATCTAGTAACTGGCCAGTCCATTGATAGCCTCATTTCATGTCAATTCAACTTATGCCAAATAGCTGATATCACCTGGATCAGAGGGTCATTGAAGTTTAACTTTCAATCTTAAAATGAAATAAAACCAAGAGTGAAATGAAAATCTAATAACTCACCAACAGCATCCATCCCAGCTAATTTGGGCATGAACTTCTTGATGTGGTCCTCGGCTGCTTCATCAGCTTTCAGAGTCTCACACTCAAAATAAACTAAAATCCCGGGCTTCCCATCCCTTGGTTCAAGCATGTCCACTACATCCTTTTCCCACCTGTTGACACATGAATGCACGAGTATAAGGAAATTCAGCTAGTGGCTGAAAATGATGCTAGAAAATTATGTAAGATGAAGATAACTCAACAGATGATGAATGAGAAGAAGGAATTTTAGTAGCTAACTCCTTTGGCAATTGCCATGAATCATGTATAATTTGATCAAATTTGCATCGAAGAGGCAAACAATTACAATAAAAAATTTCTAAGGAGTTACAGTCAGCCCCAAAAAATAGAGATTCACGAGATAGCTTACCCATGCGCATGATCAACATTGCAAATCCTAGCAGCATCATGCCCTCTGCATTCCACGACAACATCCTTCTCCCTTGTGCTCTGGTAAATTCCAGGTACGAGAAGATGACAAAAATAAATAGGTCCACATTTCATGCACAAAAAGCAAAACAGCAGTTAATAGAACACAGACTGCATCCTAGTGGAGGATTCTCACAGCATAGTCTGTAATGGTAAGCTTGATCAAGCGGTAGTCCTCACCCCTGCTGCACTCTCTTTCGCATGCAATCTCTGTTTTCCAGGGGATAAAGGGGTGCCAGTGTCAGAGTCCAGATAAATAATTCTACATTCCACAAACTGGAACGTTCCTTCATCATTCTTTTACTATAAGTCGTGCATAAAAACTGAAATTTGGTAAGCAACTAAAGGAAAGGTAAATTGCATGCGAATTGAATACAAACCAATCTTAATACTTCCATTGCTTTTGTTTCTCGGATTAATAAGCAGGCCAACGAAGCTATACCCAATAACAAATAAACACAAGAAACGTATATACCAGTGCCATGAAGGCCATAGCAGACAGAGTTGGGAAGCCGAATGAAGTGGCCTGAGATGGACCCACTTGGCAACAATGCTATTGATGCCACTCCCTCCATCACTTCCCCTCTGTTTCCTTCCATTTCTCCTATCTCTGCATCTGCCATCCAACAACAGCAAAAGCTGTTATTCATCTATATCAAGGAATAGTCAGCAACCCATACAAGTAGAACTACAAAAATCCAGCTTTTTGATACACTGGGAGAGCGTGAAAAGTAAAACACGCAAAACATCATTTGCTCAAAAAAAAAAAAAAAAGACATCTCAAAAATGAAATTCAACCACAACATACCCATTTGACGCACGCAATACAGATACAGATGCCCTCCTCAAATTGTAGGTTTTTCAACTCTACTGCTTAATTAATCAAAAAGGGACGAGCTTTAAACTCTTTCAACCCTTGCTTGCGCTGCAGTGATATAGAGAAATGGAAAGCATCGAGCAATAAGCCAATAAGTACGTAGAAGAGAAGAGAAGAGAAAAGAAAAGAAAAGGGTAAAGGTTTTACTTTTACAGTGCCACTGCTGAGTTTGACTGTGACGTAGTATGATTTGTATTTATTAAAAAAAAAAATTACTTTTTACAGACTAGGCTTGGTTGAGATGAAACGACAGCGAATTGGGTAAATTAAGACTTCTGGGTCTGGCATTTCCTTCCCCCGTGGCTTGTTTTGTTGCACAATTGCCTTATACTCTGCCACTAGCCATGGCATGTATGCATCGCTAGTTTCTTACTCTGTATCGAACTGGACCAACGAAAGAGAGCAAGTCACAGATTTTCTTACGGTTTCAGCAAAAGAAAAGAAAATGGCAGTAAAATACTCAACTTAATTAGTTTAAGGCAGTAAGTGCTCCTTGTGTATATTTATGTTTTATTTTTGTATGCTTCTTTCTATCCTATTGAATCCAACTGCTTGAAACTGTTTGAAGAATTTCGTTACTGAGACCTTTTCATCACTATTTTTATTGTGGGTTGATGGAAAGGTAGGTGAAGTCTGGATTGCGTCTCTTTCCTGTGTTTCTTGCAATTTAGTTCTGTTTTAGTGAAAATAAGTAAGCATCTTCCTTGTCCTATATTAATACTTTCTGGGCACAATATGGTTGAGGTGTTATTGATGCATACGCTTTCCAGTGGGATTTCTTCAACTGGGTTCACTCACCAGCGATATTTGTATTGTTTCAAAGGAGTGAAGTTGAGGTCCCAGAGACGGTATTGCGCCAGTTCCTCCTGTGCTTTTTTCAAGTTTAAACCAAATAACACCCCTTACTATATCGAGGGCCTTCATATGGTCTGTATGCCCTATGGATGCTATACTTGCTTCAGTGTTGATCAACCAAGGCCAGCAAGGATAAATTTAACTTGCAAGGTTGCTAGTGTTGATCATGACTTAGCCCATGAAAGACATGTCCTTTCAACTGCTCAAGAAAGGAAGCAGTTTGATGAAAGTTATATTCCTTCCCAGGGGAGATTGAGATGTCAGAAAGATTTGGTTGTGCAGGATGTTGGGAACTATGAGCCTTCGAGAGTTTCCAAAGGAGATGTCAATTTGGTTGAGAATAGATTGGTTTACTTGGAGGAGAGGAATGAAGAGACACTGTCAAGAAGGATCTTGAAGCTTAGTAGATTGAATAAAGTTAGAAGTGCATTTGAATTGTACAAGTCCATGGAATTTTTGGGTCTTCGGCCTAATTTTCATGCGTGTAATTCTATTGTTTCTTGCCTCTTGAGGAATGACATGATTGATGATGCCTTGAGAGTTTTTGATTATATGAAGGCAAGGGAAATGACTACTGGACACACTTGTAGCTTAATTCTGAAAGCTGTTGCTGATGCATGGGGCTCTGAAGCAGCACTAGGCATGTTTGAGGAATTAGAAAGGAACAAAGATGTCAATAAATCATTTGATGCAGTTGTTTATAACACAATGATATCAGTTTTTAGCAAAGCGAGCAACTGGGTTCAGATTGAGAACATCTGGGGAAGATTAAGACATAATGGTCATTCAGGAACCATGGTCACCTATCGCTTACTAGTTTGCACATTTGTGCGCTGTGGTCAGAGTGAATTAGCTCTAGATGCCTATCATGAGATGATTCGAAATGGATTGACACCAGGTGAGGATGAAATGCATGCTATTATTGGAGCTTGCATGAAGGAGGGTGAGTGGGATTTGGCACTAACTATCTTCCACAATATGCTGAACGTTGAATTGAAGCCAACTCTAATTGCATGTAATGCATTGATTAACTCTCTTGGCAAAGCGGGAAAAGTGAACCTTGCTTTCAAGGTATATGACATCATGAAATCTTTGGGTAATGCGCCTGATGCATACACATGGAATGCACTGCTTGGTGCCTTAAACAAAGCCAATCAACATGCTGATGCAATTCAGCTCTTTGAAAGCATCAGAAAGGGGCAGAACTCTGTTTTGAGTTTACAAGTGTACCTCACCGTTCTGATGTCTTGTCAGAAGCTAGGGTTGTGGCGCAGAGCTTTGCAGTTGCTATGGCAGATGGAAGCTTCAGAACTGCCAGTTACTAGTGCAGCATATAATATTGTAATGGGAGCTTGTGAGGTTGCAAGGCAGCCAAAGGTTGCGCTGCAAATTTACGACCACATGATTTGTCAGAACTGCTCTCCTGACATATTTACTCTGTTATCACTGATCAGAAGTTGCATTTGGGGTTCTCTTTGGAATGAAGCCGTGGACATACTAAATGTAAGTTTGAGCTTGATGCCAACCCTATACTTCAGTTCCTTCATTTCTTTTGTATGGTCTACAAGTGATAATTTAACCAAATCAAAAATCTGTTATGGCCCAACGGTTTTTTTTGGTTTTGCATTGGGATTGCACTTTAATCTCATTCTTGCACTTTATCTTGGGTTTCTGGTTCCTTTTCTTGTTTTTCCTTTTTTAATCTTGTTTCTCTATATTGTTGTGTTGTAAGGAAAAAAATACTGCAGCTTTATCTTCTTCTGATCTGAATGGAAAAGAATTGTGACTTTCTCTGTTATTTCTATCATGCAGCAGAATCTGCCGAATGGATATTTGTACAATGCTTCAGTTCAAGGACTGTTTTTAAGAGGAAATACTGATTTGGCTATGAAATTGTATGCAAAAATGAAAGAGTTGAATCTCAATACTGATGGTAAAACACGTGCTTTAGTGCTTCAAAACCTTCGAAAACATTCTAGAAGGCGATAGGTGGCTGTCATCTACATTCTACTGAGAAGAATTCTTTAGGTGATCTTCCTGGGGTTACAAACAGATGTTGTTTGAGTCCAAAATTTGAATCAATTTGTAGTTATATGGACAACTATTATCATAAAAGGCTACTCATGTAAATAAGCAACCTGGGAATCTGACTAGTAAGCTGAGTGAATATATATACAGGTTAGTAGCTTCCTCTTTGCATGAAGTTATTTCTTTGACAAATTCTTTTTGAAATATGCAATTGCTTTTACTTTTTCAGGTTCATCAGCAGCATCAAACAGATTCATCATGAGCTTGACTAACATGTGGCAGAACCATCTCCATCTGTTTGTTTCTCTCTTTTTGCTGTTTATCGCCCTTGATTTCATGTTTTAACAGGGCCAAAGGAAAATTAAGATCACGTCATTTTGTTTGTTGACATCTCAAGGATTACCTACATCACATTAAGGGTTCTGAACTTTGTCAATACATCGAGTCAGTTTGTAGTAGATGGATTCAAAGCCGATACCAATAGAGTCTCTGACAGACGGAAAGTTTGCATGCTGTATAGGTATATTTGTGCATATGAAGTTGAATGAATGATTTCAATTTCTGTTTGCCTTCTCTAGTAAATATTACAGCAACCTGTGAAATCCGGTGTGCAGAAACGCCGTCGTGTTTTTTAATTAGGCATACTAGTTACAATGCCTCTAAAACAGAGGTGAAAGGAATGGAATTGTATTTTCTTTTATTTATTATCCCATTGTGAGTCCTTTTCCAGCGTCCTTTGATTGATCAATCACTAAAAATGGTGTTGAAGAATCATTAGTTTGTTCAGCAAAACCTCCATATATGATATATCCATTGCTAACTGATCTCGTCTGGTCATAATAGCAGCATTGGCTTGTTAAAAGAGTGCATTGTCTGCTTTTGAAGTTCCCCTTCATTCTTTAGATTCCATTGAAACAAATACAAATATTACGAAGTCGTTTGCTGTTGGCTGTTTTATCTTCGTGAACGTTAACGTTGCTAGTGTTTTAGCGAAGAAATTTTACTTAAAAAGAGGATTGAATGCGCCAAAAAAGCTCGAACAGCAATTGTAGGCCTGTTCTTTGGTCATTTTATATTAATCTTAAGCTGCTTTGTGGCGGAGTATTTTCTTCACTGAACACTAGAGATAAAGATTGCTGCATTGCTAACGGCATGAAATAGCTGAGTAAACACAAAAGGAGTGAAACTTTTCCTTAATTAACAATAATGGAGAATATAAATGAAAATGCACAGCTCCAGTGAATGTTTTTATTACGATTGACTTTGTATGTAATATTACAGCTGTTTTATATTATATGAAGTGAATAGTGAATACAACTTCACTTTCATGTACACTCGGAATTTCCTGGTACGGCATAATGCTATTATCCTGAGGTCGGCAATCTTAAGGAATATCAACATGTTTAATATTCCATATGTCCTTGGAGTATTCATGTATTGTTCTGTCACTGCTGAACTTAAAAGAGCCAGCCGTATTCAAGATTGACATTCTCGTCCACCTCTGCAAACCACCAAATGCATATATATGTTAGTCGCAAATTATCAAAAATTCCAAAAGCAGACAAGATTAATTGCTCTAGTCCCACTAAGTCAGTCACCTTTTGATCTCGATACGCTTCATCAACCTTGTCTTGACATTCGATGTAACTTGGAAAATCCTTACCCACAAGGAAATAGTCTGCACGGCCAAAACCTTCATTTCCTTCCAAAGATCCAATTAGCTCATCATAGTTGTAAGACCCAAAAGCACCACTTCTAACAAATTTCTTGACTTCTTCAAAACGTTTATCTGGTACGAACTGCAGTAAGAGGAAAACAAGATCAACTCTGTAGCATAATTCCAAAACATCAACTGGGGATGAAAGCATATTCTATTTTTGTCCATCAATGTACCATACTTGCCTATACACTATCAGCACATAAATGTATACAAACAGAACACACACACACACACACCCACAGAGAAAGGGAGCAGGCATACCTTGCCCTCGGCTCTTTCTTTCCTAAGTGCTGTAATCTCATGAGCTTTAGCACCAAAGAGAAAGAAGTTGTCCTCTCCAACCTCCTCTCTTATTTCAACATTAGCTCCATCTAGTGTCCCAATTAAGATGCAGCCGTTCATTGAAAATTTCATGTTGCTAGTTCCACTTGCCTCCATCCCAGCAGTACTGGAGAGAGAGAGAGAGAGAGAGAGAGAGAGAGAGAGAGAGAGAGAGGGTCAGATAACTTCAGCCTGGAACTAGATACTGGAGATTAAAACCAAAGTGCTTCATGTTTGAACTGATACCTGATATGCTGAGAAAGTTCAGTAGCAGGGATCAGCAATTCAGCAACACTGACATTGTAATCTGGAACAAACACAACCTAAAACAGATTCGAAGGAAGACAAAAACTCAAAATTAATGGTATGACAGAGTTTTGCAAAACATTAATGATGAAGTCAGCAATCTCCCATCAGGCAAACAATAAACTGTTCATTACTTTGAAATTCTATTGGCAGAAGTTCAAAAGCAAATCCAAACCTTCAACAAGTCACCAATTTCAGGGTCATGATTGATTGTAGCCCCAACATCAGTGATAAACTTCACAATCCTCTTGGCTTGCACATATGTGGCAAATGCTTTTCCTCCAAATATGCATACTCGAGGAACATACTTTGCTTTTCTTTCCACTGCAGTCATTTCCTTCATCTTCTTATAACGATAAACAATTCCAAATATATTCAACAGTTGTCGCTTGTATTCATGGATACGTTTTATCTGAAATTGGCCAATTAAGTTAACATAGTACTGCTTCGATGGAGAACAAAATGAATGAATTAAAGGAAACTTGAAAGAGAAGGAAGAATAAGGGAGGCTTAGGTAATATAAGAAGTGATGCCAGAGTCTAATTTTGATGGGTAAAAGGAACCACCAAGCTCCATGCCAAGGTTCTAGGAAAAATACTGTCCCTTACCATAATAAGAAACGAAGTTCTCATACCAAAAACAGACATGCACTGGCAAAATAAAGAACAGGACTGCACATCCATTTTCAGATGCCTACAATATGAGTTACTGCAAACCTACATTAAAAGGAAAGCACCCAGCAAAATATATGAAAACAAAGAAAATTACCTGGACATCAAACATTGCATCAGCATTAACAGAATACCCTGTTTTTTCCTTGATGAATGAAGCAACCTTATTCTTGTTGCTTCTTTTGGCTCTTCTCCATTCAATTTGAAGGTCTTCATCATCGGCAAACTGCGGATAACTTCCATCTCCAGTTAAAAAAACATACAGTACTTGACAAACAAAGAAGATTCAGTACGTGAAAGAAGGAGGAGAACAAAGTTTTTCATATCCTAAAGTTTAAGCAATGTTAGACAGAGTGGAAGAACTAAATGGCTAAATGCATGTGATCAAGCCAGTAAGATTCATTATCTACATGTTTCTAATGAACAAAACACAATGATTCATTACCAGAATACCCTCAATACCAGAACTTAACAATCTATATTAACGGCATAAAATTAGTTTCTTGCTGTACACCATCCAAATCCATCTTCTATCTGAAACCATGGCACTAGATGCTAAGGAAGAAGACCGTGACAACCTTTACAGCTCCTTTAGTAGTTTTAATTTTTTCTCTTTAGAGAAATAAAGCAAAAGTTCTCTTTCTTATAACTAAAACTTATCCTTCTTCAGTATTTTCTAAACATTCTCGCCTTCTTCTTTTCTATTTCTTCATTTTTTTTTGAGAACATTACCAACTGGATTCAGGTGTCCAGTCTTCTGCCATGGAAAAAATAAATTGCAATTTAAAAAAATATTGAGACGACTCAAAATAAATTTTGAAATCATGTTTGATTTAAGATTCAAGGTTGAGGTTGCTGGTGTCAAATCTGAGTTCCATGATCAAAGGGAAGAGATCATCTTCTCCGCTGGGTTCAATTTCAGTTAAGTTACTGATTATAAAAGTAGTCAGGTTAAATCAAACTTTTGTGTTTAAACGATTGACCTCTGGTGATGATCCCAGATACCAACCAAGTTCAGGACAGACTAGCAGATAAGAACATTTTTTAGTTTTCCATGCCATAATTGATGTATGGCTGCATTCCAATAACAAATATAATAGAAAAATATGCACAGTGCCATTATAACTATCAAGTCGCATTAAGTTCTCCCTCTTATTACTATCTTTGTCTCTCTCTACATATATGTATGTAGGTATATCTATTCATGAAGATTTTTTGCGTTTGTATGGGGACTGGTAGACCTATGATGACGTTGTTATAGGACCACGCAAACTTCTGCCTAACATCCTAGGATGCTTTTGAGAGAGAGAAACAAATTGACGGACAGTAAACATTTGGAAGGACAGATGAATAGCTTGAAAGTCGAATCAATTAAAAACTTTTGTTACGAGTAATGCAGAAAATTGAGCAAGACAGGGAAAAAATTGCAAACCTTCCGCAATTCTGCTAATTTCTCAGTTTTCAAGACCCAGTCTTCTGTACCAATCCACTTGGTTATAATATCACTTAGATTTGGGTTGCAAAAGCGAATCCATCTCCTTGGTGTCACCCCGTTGGTTTTGTTTTGAAATTTCTCAGGCCAGAGCTGGAAATTTTCAGGTAAAACATTACAAGCTTCAAAAGACCTTTCATTAAAAACGGAAAAATCAAATGAAGAAGCACATCAAATCTATAGAATCCATAAAAATAGTACCCCTTGTACAATGTGTAATGGGAAATGAACAAATAAAATTCAACGTGTTTACCTCATAAAAGTCGTTGAAGACCTCTTCCTTCACTATTTCACTATGAATCTCAGCAACTCCATTTACAGCATGACCACCCACAACACAAAGGTTAGCCATTCGGACCAACTTTGGTGGTGCAGGAGTTGGTTCGGGACTAACATCTTCATCCTTCTGAATGTCTTTCTCTTCTTCACTATCATTTTCTTCATCAGTAGGTGCAGCGTCATCAACAATTTCAAGTTTTTCACTTGAATCCTCAGTTGTGCTCTCTTGCAGTTCAACTAACAAATCCGCCACAGCTGCTGGCAAATCAAAATTTTCTAGAATTCTCATTGCATTCAATTTCTTCACCAATATCTCAGGATTTGACATGCCATATTTTGATAGAATGTCATCAACCAGCTGTAGCATAGTAAATAATAGGTATCACCGTATCAGAAACAACAAAGATTTCCGTGTGAAAGTATGTTTTCGCTTAATATATGTTTCTCTTCTACCTGCTTATCAATCATTTCTATGATCTCAACATGCCGAGGAAGCAGTTTCTGCATTAGCTCATAACTCCATTTCTCCAGCGCCTCAGGCAAAACAGTGTGGTTTGTATATGCCACAGTTCTGTAGTGAAAACCAACAGTGAGTAGCAAATAAGAATTTCCCCATGAATCCAGCTAGCTATAACAAATAGCTATCCCCATCCAGTAGAACTCATTTACCACATATGATTCACTAGCAACACCACAGACCACAGTAGTAGGAAAGAAGTAGTTATACTTAAAATTGCCGACTTTAAATACCTCCGAGTAATGTTCCAAGCTTCCTTCCAACTCAGGCCCTTCAAGTCTATCAATATCCTCATCAGCTCTGGGATACAAAGTGTTGGGTGGGTGTCATTCATCTGCACTGCGACTTTTTCAGGAAACTCATCCCATTTCACATGCCCGCCTGATCTCCTCTCAAATCGTGCAACTATATCTTGAAGAGATGCTGAGCATAAGGTGTATTGCTGCTTCAACCGAAGGATCTTCCCCTCTGTTGATTCATCCCCTGGGTAGAGAATATAACAAATCTGATGCCAGAGAAAACAGTTAATGAGCACAATGTTGCTTTAACAAAAGAATTGAGAAAATAATATACATTTTGACAACTTGAAGGAGGAAGAAGTTCATATCACCTTCTCAGCATTTGATTGGGCTAGACATGCTTTAGTGTGATCTCCAGAATTGAATGCATGTAAATCTAGATCTTCTGATGGAACAACCTTTGTAGACCAGAGTCGTAGATTAATCGTGGTTTTGGTCTTATATCCTGGTATTGGCACGTCATATGCAACTGCTTTTACATCTTCACCACCAATCCAATGCTGCTTTCCATCTGAACCCGTGACAACTTTACCATAAAATTTCACAGGGTATGTGACATCATTTCTCACAATTTCCCAGGGATTGCCCATCTACAATAAGAAACTGA
Source organism: Ophiorrhiza pumila (assembly GCA_016586305.1). Classification (NCBI taxonomy): domain Eukaryota; kingdom Viridiplantae; phylum Streptophyta; class Magnoliopsida; order Gentianales; family Rubiaceae; genus Ophiorrhiza; species Ophiorrhiza pumila. The sequence goes on from BLIW01000007.1 coordinate 2,802,043, forward strand.
AATTAACAAAAGTATGAAAGTGTTCCTAACTGAAAAACTAAGAAATATGTTGGAGGGTGGGTACTTTGGATTGAAGCAAAGGCCAGAGACATTGTGAATTGTACTGAAGATAACGATTCAGTCCAAAGATCTAAAATGTATTGATGTCCTTACTTGTCTAATAATAACCCACTCATGGAAATAGCACACATTGATTCCCAATATGCATGTTACAGACAAAAGGAAATAGCAAACAATCAGAAAGCATACTTCAAGCCAATCTTCAGCAACCTCCTCTTGACCGTCTTTTGTTATGCGTTGTTTAAACAGGCCATACTTGTATCTAAGTCCATAGCCCCAAGCTGGATAATCTAGCGTTGCCATGGAATCTAGAAAACAAGAAGCAAGTCGACCCAAACCCCCATTTCCAAGAGCCGCATCAGGTTCCTGATATCACTCTAAGAGTTAGTAAAACCTCACTTATGTCATCATTGCCTTGGAAGCAAACATAAAAAATATCAATATAATTCAATGCCACAAATTCTACCAACACTGCAAGTTAAGATTCCCTTTTCAGTCACCTATAAAAATGGAACCAATTCCCATCATTTGGAAATAGTAAGGTTTCACTGCAGATTATTAGTTTAGCAACTGATTTCGTAAGCAATTTCATCATCTTACATCTCAGAACAATTACTTATTGGCTCGAAACACCTCAAACCAAAAAGAAACACAAATTCATCAAAGTCCAGAAATTTATATCAAAGTCCAACTTTTGGCTTTTTGCCATCACAATTTCTCCATCCATTAAATCACTATGACCAAAAATTATAAATTACTGACCAAAATCAACTATTTTGTTATAAAAGCTATGCAGAAAGGCAATGAAAGAAACCTATCACCGTATAATAATAATGAACCAAAACCGGGAGACAGAATAACAAGGCACATCTGACCTGTGAAGCCACGTTTTCTAGATTGTGACCAAGTTTAGTCAAAGCATCTGCATATGCACCAGTGAGCTCCAAATTGCCAACCGCATTAAGCAGGGCTCTACCCTATAGAAAGGGCAGTAGCAACAGATAAAAGAAAAAGTATAAATGCGCGAGTAATTCAATATATAGTAGTTACTCAAGAAAGGTATTGAAGAATCTCGTCAATAGATAGTCTGTAAAGCAGATTGCTTATCGGATCATGAACTGAATGACTAAAGCCACCCTGAACTTTAAGCATGTGCATTCAGAAGTAATAGCCTAATAGGCATCCGCAAGACAACCATCATACCTGTAGAAATTCCATGGACAGATAGTATGCCTGCTTTACGTTGATCTTCTCATAAAATTCATACGTTGCATTCCAATTGATAATAAGCGAATCACGAACACTTTGTGCCGTTGCGAAAAAGGCCTTAGGGAGCTCAAAATTCTCAGGAGAAAATAATGGCGTGAACTCCGCATGATATTTGATGCTTGAGGCAATAGAGTCAGCATCAGGCGCAAACGAACCCAGATCACTTGGGACCCCTACACCAAATTCAAATAGAAGAAATAATTATAGAAACAACTAAAATAGATTTTAAAAAAATAAGTTGAAGTAAAGCAATAAGAAATGGAATAACAAAAAAAAATAAAAATCACGTAAATCAGTAGCAAATGTTAGTTTCAGAATTGACCTTCATGAATGTCCGTGCTGGAATCCTGCTGTACTTTTTGCTCGGGTACGCTGGAGACATTCTGGATGCAAAAGGATCGTTTGGCTCTTCGGAAATCTGAAGTTCTTATGAAGAACAGCTTATTAGTAATTCCATTTCTTGAATTGAAATCGGCAAATGCCGGAGTTATTATCGTTGAATGACAACGCGCGAAATATGATGAAACCGCCATTCCTGCCGATTATACTCACAGAGCTACAGAATTTTATCAGAAAATAATTATTGATCCTGGAGATTATAATGGAGCGAGTGAGTGAGTGAGTGTGTGTGTGTGTGCGTGTTCTTTTGTCCGTCTGTGTGATCAGTCACGTTCTAAATCGCCACATCCCGATATTTGTTGTGATCATGCGTGGGCCTCCACAAGCCCGAATATAGACCGTTTATAATACTTGGATTTTTTTGGTAAAAAAGCCATTCCATCTGTGATCTGTCCATTCGGCCCACAGATTTTTTTTTGACTTTTGTGTATCAAACTTTTACTCCTCGCTTTAATTACTGAGCACTTTGCTTGCTAATTTAATAATTTTGTTGTGGATTTATGTTATTATTATATAGATAAGATTTTATCATTTTTGTTCCCTCTCGTGAATGTTTAACAACTTTTTGAACTATTTAAGGTGGATAAATATAAGGATATTGATGCTGTGTTGATCAACCAATGAAACGTTTAAATTGAGATATATATATCTTAGTACCATATCCGATCATTTCCCACCTTTGCATTTAGCCATTAAAGTAACGTAATGAATTGTTAAATTGATATTAATGGCAATTGCTTGAGTTTTTAAGGAAATTTTCTACTCGAGGCATTTTTCATGTTGAAATCAGATAATATGGAAAGTTTTATTCTGCAATTTTGGTACAATCAATGCGATTGGAATTTGTGGATTTTTTTTTTTTTTTTTTTTTTTGACACTATGTGAATATTTGATTTCTTCTATATTTGTACTTGAGAGTGTAGTTTGAGTTATTAAAGTCGACTTCTTTATACTTCATTTTAAATTCTATATACTGTTTTTTTCTTAACCAAGTAAAACTTTCAAGTTTCAGTGTTTCTTCAATTTCAAAATAAAAGTATCAATATTTGTGTATAAATCACAAAGCTCAATGACTAATTTGGCTATAGAAAATGTTAAAAGGATTATATGTATTTTTGCTAAAAATGTTGAAGAACTAACCACAACTTATGTTTTCTCATTTCACAGAAACTCTTATTAGCGGGGTTCATATATGAACTTATTTCATTTTATTGATATAAACATAGTGCGTTTAACTAAAACCCTATCGAATGATTAGTAAACATCTAGTTAATTTCATTTTATAGTTTATAGATATACACAAAGTGTGGTTAACTAAAACCCTAGTGAATGATTAGTAAACCTCAATCTAGTTTCATTTTATAGATATACACCCAGTGTGTTTAATTAAAACCCCATCGAATAATTAGGAAACCCATAAGAGATAAGTGTTAAAATTATAGATATACACCCAGTGTGTTTAATTAAAACCCCATCGAATGATTAGGAAACCCATAAGAGATAAGTAATCCTATAAGAGATAAGTGTTAAAGTTATAAATATTCGCCATGTTTAATTAAAACTCTATCAAATAATTAGTGAATCATAAGAGATAAATGTATCCATAAAATGAAACACACAAGGTAACAGAATATCCATTGGGAAAACCGCATTATTCTAAAAACACAAAAAGGATTAATTATATTTGCATTCCTTAAAAGATGACTAAATTATTGAATTACTTTTGAGATTTAACTAAGCTATAAGCAATCTAAAAATTTTGAATAGTTATAACAAATAGCATTTATCATTAATTAATCAACTAAAAATACACTATGAATTTTTGAATTACTCATAAAGCCAATTTCATAATCATTTGTAAATAACACTAACTTTTCTGCTAACATTTGACCGTAAGTTATAGTTTAATTAAATCACAAGATTGGTAAATATAATTTAATATAAAAAAAAAAGTTATATTTTACTTTCACTTGCAATAGAATATTCAAACAATATTGTTGCAGAGTGCAAATATTTAATGCTAAATGGGTTTAGTTTAATAAGATCGAAAAAAATACTTTATAAAATCCATAACAGGCCATCAGCCTGTTAATTGTCAGAACTCACGTGGGTGCAGCCCACTAAACAGAGAACCCATATTTGATACTATTTACCGGTGCAGTAAATCGCAATAAGCCCAAAACCTTTGTTGAGAGACCAATACAATACTCGTGTAGTCGTGTTCTTCTAGCCCATTGTAAGTTCTCACCACAAGAAAAGATTCCTTTCCACGATGGCTTCTCACCCCTACCCCCACCACCAATGCAACTGCCACCCGACCACCACCACCACCACCACCTCTTCCTCCGCCGTTTGCTGGTGTTACTGCATCAACTTCACACCATCTCACCACCCTCCAGTTCCGGACTCTTATCTCCCTCATCATCACCACCCTCGTCCTCAAACGCACTGCTATAATCCTTACCCAAATGGGCCCAGTCTTAACTCCACTCCACCGTACACAGACCAAAGCGTCCATCACCATCACCAATACCAACAACAAACGCAGAACTACCCACCTCCGACTGATCTCGAAAAAGAACTCTACTTTCAGCAGCTGCATCTCAACCAGCATCCAAGAGAATTAGTCCACAACCATCCCATGGTTTCCTCTCTTCTTCATCGCATCGCTGCCCTTGAATCGTCCCTCCGCCGCAAATCTTCTTCACATTCTCACTCCCTACGTGACGCCGCCGCCCGTACCATTCAAATCCACTTCAGAGCTTTCCTCGTTCGCAGATCGAGAACACTTCGCCAGCTTAAGGACCTGGCTTCAATCAAGTCAGCTCTCGGCATTCTTAAATCTTCATCCTCCGACAGTACCCACTTGGATCCTCAAGTTCTTTCTCGTAAAGCCTCCAAATTGCTGTTCAAACTCGATTCTATGCAGGTAAAGTTTTGTTGCATTACGCATATAAAAATGGTTTCTTTCTTTTTTTTTTTTGTAATGTCTTACACATTTGAGTTTTAAACGGGATTGGATTCAACTTTGCAGGGTGGTGATCCAATGATTAGGGATGGAAAAAAATCAATTAGCAGAGAACTAGCTGGATTTTTAGATTTTATTGATGGGGTTACGCTGAAAAGGCATGACATTTCAACTAGAGTCGTTAAAAAAAATGCCGTTCATACAAAATTTGGTGGTGTGTATGGTGATCACAGAAGGAGAACTGTTGGTTCCCGTGATTTGGGACAGAATAAGAGCTTGGAGGATTTAGTTAGCAGGGTTGACGCACTGTATGATAAGGTTACAGAGCAAGATGACGAGAAAGATGAGGATCTTGAATGCCCTAGCATCCCCACAGTTAAAAGGGACTCGAACTCCCCAAATGGGGTTCAAGATAAAGTGAAGAAGAGTGTGAGATTTGTGGAGAATGGCAAAGTTTATAAGGTTTCTAGAAATGGGTATCGGCATGTTTCAAATGGTGACTCTGATAGTGGCGATGATGAAAGTGATTCGGTTGGTGCTAAAGGGGAACTCAGCCAGAATTGTACCAGAAAAGCTGAAGAAGTTAGGGGAATTTCATTCAAGTTAACTGAAGATGATGAGGAAGATCAGTCGCATGATGGAGAGTCCACCAAAAGCAGCGACCATGAGGATGGGAGTTTCGCATACTCTGCACCCTTGCCTGTGAAGATGGAGTCAAGAACCGACATGATGGACAGAAGGAGGAAGACTCTGACAATATTGGGCTAAGACATTGGCTTTCTTAAACCACATATCTTTGTATTTGGGTTGTTAGTTTGTAGTGCCTAGAATAATAGTACCAGAGCAAATGATTTCCTGAGAATTTGAGGTATCTCATTGACGTAGCCTTGTAACCATTTTTCTTTCCTTTTATTAGTTGATCAAGAGAGTGTGCTTCTGATTTCATTTTGATCTTGTGAGATTGGGTGGTGTATATTAACTCTTGAGTCTGTTGACTAATCACTAATGGTTCCCAATTCATATATAGTTCCCATTTGAATTCATTGATGATCGAGTTTCACTTAAAGGCAGAGTTCAAAGATGCTAATCTGGCATTCAATATGTCCAGCATAGTAACTCTGAAATATAATTTGTCTTCTCGTTTGTTTTTGGTTGTTAGTCTCAGTATCCAGGAAAGTGAATAAGTAATTGAATAAATTTGTTGTCAATAAGTAATTGAATAAATTTGTTGTATTTCCAAATGAAGCAAGAAGAAAGTGAGTTGTAGGGCTTTTCTGCCCATAAAGATACTAATTCTTCTAATGACTTGCCAAAAGCCAGTTCTCTTTTTGAGTATCATCTGGGCTTATAAGCTCTGATATCGGATATTCTGTACAAGATTATTACTCTGCAAGAATATCCGACTCGGATATTCTGTACAAGATTATTACCCTGCAAGAATATCCGAGATCGGATATTCTGTACATTTTGTAGAAGATTATTACCCTACAAGAGATCGGATATTCTGTACATTCTGTAGAAGATTATTACCCTACAAGAATATCCGACTCGGATATACAAGATTATTACCCTACAAGAACATCCGAGATCGGATATTCGGTACAAGATTATCACCCTACTAAGTAGTTTTAATATTGGACATGATATTCTTGGATAATGGATTGAAATCTGCATTTCTAATGGCGCCCCAAACAACCATCAAAATAAAATTGAGTAATCAAAATGGCTCATTTGCAAGCCTTTTGAAGTTAACCTAAACCCACACATAATTTGAAGCTTTTAGCTGAAAAAACAGGGTTGTAGCATTACAACTTAAGCAGAAGCAGGTGAAGTGAACAAATCGCGACAGTGTTTCTGTTGTGAGTCTCTAGTCAATCATTAAGTAGAAGAGTAATTCATGAACGGTAAATCCCAATCCCAGACTCTGTCCAAAACCTTAAAGCACCTTCTTCTCTCTTCCACAGTCAACACCAAATCACCTTTGTCGAATTCGAATTCGTTCACCAAAACAATCAGTCTTGTACAATGGCAGTCGCTCTTGTACCAGTGTGCCAACACCAAATCTATATCAATCACCAAACAGCTCCACGCTTACACCATCACCTCTGGCTTCCTTTTGTCACGTAACTCTTCATACCTCCTCTCACTCCTTGCTTCTGCTTATGCTCTTGGCGGCCAAATTTTAGTTGCTGGTGACATGTTCGATGTGTTGCCTGAACGAGCGTTCTTCTCATTTAAAACAATGATTCGAGTTTATACGGAAGTTGGATCTCCGCGTAAGGCTCTCAAGCTCTTCGTTGAAATGCTTGAATCTGGTGGCTACAAACCGGATCAATATACGTATCCGTTTGTGATCAGAGCCTGTGGCGATTTGTTAATGTTTGAATTGGGTATTTCTGTCCACGGTTTAGCTCTTAAAAGTGGTTATAGGGTGGACGGATTTATCGGCAACTCTCTGTTGGCAATGTATATGAAATGTGGAGATAAAGAAGGAGCTAAGCGGGTTTTTGATGATATGAGGGAGAGTACTACTGTCTCGTGGAACACAATGATAAGTGGTTATTTCCGAAATGACAGTGCTGAAGAATCTGTGATGCTCTTTCGAAAGTTGTTGAATGATGGGGTTGAGGCTGACACTGCAACTGTTGTTTCTGTATTGCCTGCTTGTGGGTATCTGAAGGACTTGGAGTTGGGAAGAGAGGTGCACTTGCTTGTTGAAGAGAAGGGTTTTGGGAAGCAATTGTCAGTTAGGAATGCGCTGATGGATATGTATGTCAAGTGTGGTAGAATGGATGAGGCAAGAAGTGTTTTTGATAAGACAATTGGCAAGGATGTGGTGACTTGGACAACTATGATTCACGGTTACATTTTGAATGGTGATGCTACAAATGCCCTATGCTTGTGTCGACTGATGCAGTTTGAAGGTGTAAAGCCTAATGGAGTAACTCTGGCTTCTCTTCTGGCATCCTGTTCCAGTTTGCCTGATTTGAAGTTAGGTAAATGTTTGCATGGTTGGGCTATGAGGCATAGAATTGAATCTGATGTAAATGTTGAAACTGCACTGATTGACTTGTATGCCAAATGCAATAATATTAAACTAAGCCTACAGGTGTTCGCTATGACTTCTAAAAAGGAAACTGTACCTTGGAATGCTATTCTTTCAGGGTGCATCCATAATGAATTAGCAAGGGAAGCAATAGAGCTTTTCAAACAAATGCTATTCGAAGCAGTGAAACCTAATGATGCAACCTTTAAGAGCATCCTTCCAGCATTTGCACTTCAAGCTGATATGCGGCAAGCAAATAGCATACACAGTTACCTAATAAGGTCAGGGTTTATCTTGAGAACTGAAATTGCAACTGGCTTGATTAATGTGTACTGTAAGAGCGGGAGCCTGGAATCTGGCCACAAGATCTTTAATGCAATATGCTTGAAAAAAAAAGACATTGTTCTGTGGAGTGCGCTCATAGCTGGTTATGGAATGCATGGGCATGGTGAGGTTGCTCTTTCTCTGTTTTATGAGATGGTAGAGTCTGGGGTCAAACCCAATGAAGTCACTTTTACTTCTGTTTTGCATGCATGTAGCCATGCAGGTTTGGTGGATGATGGTTTAAGTTTATTTAATTTCATTCATGGAAGTTACCCTATATGCCTTCGAACCGATCATTATACCTGCATGGTTGATCTTCTTGGTCGTGCGGGTCGCCTTGAGGAAGCTCATAAACTAATAATAAGTATGCCCTTTAAACTGAGTCATGCTGTTTGGGGTGCATTGCTTGGTGCCTGTGTTATACATGAAAATGTTGAACTAGGAGAGGAGGCTGCAAAATGGCTGTTTGAACTAGAACCGGAGAATACAGGAAACTATGTACTAATGGGGAATATTTATGCTGCTGTTGGAAGGTGGAAAGATGTAGAGAATGTGAGGCACAGGATGGATGAAATAGGGTTGATGAAATCACCTGCTCACAGTGTTATTGAGGTAAGGAAGTCTGTGTAGTGCTTTTTTGCCACTAGATGTCTTACTAACAGTTGCAAAGTCCACAAAACTTGTGGATTGACGCTCAAACTTTTGTTGTCAATACCTCGTCACTATGTCTGTAAAAGGTCATAAACCATCAGTACCTGAAAGATTTTGTGGTCAATGATGGTTTGAAATCATAGTCATTAAAAGAGATCAAACTGTTCTTCATCTTCATGGACGTACATAAGGTATTACCATTTCTGGGTTGGTCTACATTTGTTACTTGCAAGTCAATGCGTTCTGCTTTACCAAAAACGGAGACAAAGGGGCCCTTTACCTCTCCAAGAAGGATCCTTTCGCATGTTGAACTTTGTGGAGATTATTTGTAAGAATTTCGAAGGTGGAATCCATTGGTGAGCAGTGAACTTCCTTTAGGCCAACGCAGGATGGTTTCTCAAATGTCAAATGTGAAGTTTTGAGATATCTTCGATAGTTAAGATGGAGCTTTTGAGGTTAGCCTGCCTAGAAATTTTGGAGGGATGGTGTCACAAGAATCGACTCTCTTATACAATGGCTGCAAGAGAAGTCATTGAATAATCCTTCCAATGCAGTTTAAGTGGTTTTAGAAGGACGATGTGAATATGATTGAAGAAATGGCCTGATTTTTGAATACAGAATGAAGTTGGGAGCCATTTTAACTCAATAAGCAGCTTATTAGCAGTAGTATTGTTGAAAGTTGAAACAGACAAACAGTATCTGTGCTAAATAATGGTGCAGAGTTTCCTAAATCTCATCTTACTTACTACAATGCCATGTGCAACTGAGTTTACAGAAATGATGTCAGCGATCCAAATAGAACATTATAAGGCATCGGTTGTGGCTGCTTGCAAGGCAACTTGATTGCTATTTCTCTTTCTTTTTTTTTTGATATTTCACTTCATTTACTATAATCGTGTTCTCCATTGGATATGTGCTCCGGAAAGGCTTAGAGCATCTCACGGATACTCTTTCTACACCTATTTATCCATAAATAGGTGTAGATTGTCTCAAGTGGGATTCGAACCCTAGTTACCAGGGTTGAACCCACTTGGGTTGAACCAACTTGAGTATACCAAGTGAGCTAGCTAACTTTGGTGCTATTTATCTTTCTCAATGCACTGATGGATTGATTATCACAGTTAATAATGCTTTAGAGTCTTCTTACTAAGGGATTTGAAGTATGCTTCTTCTACACCCTACTTGGCGTGTTGGACCTCAACAATTTATTCACACAAAAACTGCAAATCCTCCTTTTGCACTATTCCATAAGTTTAAAAAAGAACCGTGCCGACACCTTTCCCCTGAATTCTCCAAAAGAGAAGAATTGTTTGTTTCATACTACAGTAATGGACATCTACATGACTATATCTATAGCCTGCCTATAGGTGATGATGATATTGGTGCAGATGCCCAATCCATTGTACGCCAACCAACAAATCACACATTTTCTTTTTCTCCCATTTATATTTCTTCTAATAAATCCTTGATTAGTGCCACTGTGCCTGTCTGTGAGCGTATATTAAGCTTCATTATTATTATTTTAAAAAACAGAGCTATATTATGTTGATCTTCACAATTACGGAGTACATACTTTTTTTCACATTAACTTGCTCGTGAATTTTATTTTACCGCGTGTAGTATTAAAAATTAGCGTGTAAAATTCCAAAAATTAATATATAATATATATAAAAAATTAGCATATTAACGTACAAATTATAATTTACGTGTAACGTTATATATATATATGAGTAATAATTGGGAAAGTGAAAAATTAGTTTGAAAATGCAAAGTGAATGACGTTGCATGTATAAAAAGACAAACTAATCCATTACGGTCCACTCATCATTTGGTTAGGGTATTAGTTTGTGTTTTTATAACTGCAACGTCAGTCACTTTGGGTTTTCAATCTAATTTTTCGGTCCCAATCATTGCTCTATATATATATATATATATATATACATGAGATGGATTTACAAAAAATTTTTGCAAAAAAAATATAATTTCCGTTGTTGCCCCTCCCCCTCCCATAGGCCCCTGGCCTCTTGGTCAAAGTTAACACCAACAAGAAACTTTCCCTCTCAATCTCCCTCTAGCGGCTAGCCCGACACGGTTTTGACCATCAAGGTCGTTATATATTATTGTTCAAGCGTTTTTACAACAATTAACACTAATTTTTGTTTTTATATTTTAAGTAGATAGAAATTTAAAATTAAAAAAAAAGGAAATTATACAGATAGAAACGATCAGCCAATTGAAGAGAAATATGAAGAAAGAATAACGCAGAAAATAATCCCCCAAAAAAGGGTAAATACAATTTTTCTCTCTCTACATTCAACTCTTCCGATCCTGGGGAAGAGAGAAGGCAATCATCGCCTAAGAATCCGTCTATTTAATTTAGAGGGAAACAAAGAATTTTTTTTTTCTTCTACATATTGATTGATTCATTCAATTCCGAATCTTTACATTTCATTGATTCGTTTTTGATTAGGTAAATGAATATACAGACATAAATACAGATTGCATTCATATAGCCCTAGGTTTCCATTTATAATTAGGGTTTCTGAGGGGGGAGGATTTTGACACTCATGCATTGGGGGAGAGCAATCGTGAAATCAGGATCATTCGATTCTAGTGTCGCAGGTATCTGATTGGAATGTGGAGTGCTTTTGATTTTGTATATGGTGATCAATTATTGAGGAATCCGAAGGAGAGTCGAGATAGAGTTGGTGGTTTAGCGGTGGAGGTAAAGGCAAAGTGGGTGGTGGTGGTTGAAAAACAGGAGGAGGCGACGGCCGTGGTTGTTGAGGAGGTGGAGGAGGGGCGGGGAGGAAGATGCAGCTGCACTTCTCACCTAGCATGAGAAGTATAACGATATCGAGCAGCGGCAACGGTAGTAGCAATGGAGGATTCGGTGGTGGCGGCGGTGATTTGATGAAGATCAAGGTCGCACCTCGCCATATCTCCTACCGCACTCTCTTCCACACCATCCTCATCTTAGCTTTCTTGTTGCCTTTTGTCTTCATTTTAACTGCTCTTGTTACCCTTGAAGGTGTCAACAAGTGCTCCTCGATCGGTACTCTTTTCTTTTTCATTTTTTTGTTATTTTGATTCTTAATCAATTCGTGTGTTCTTTTGTATATTTTGTTATGGATTTTGATTTGTTAAAATATAATCACTTGGATCTGCGATTCATCCAATATTCTCTGTTAGATTCTTTGTCTCGTTAGCTATTGTTAGACATTTGGTTATGATTGATTGGAAAACATTTTCTGCTTCATAACGGATAGAATTTTGTTGATTGAATTTGCTTTTCGATAATTAATCCATTATTGGGTTGCTAATGAATGTCTTAAAGTTGTTTACATTGGTGTAGGACTTAATTACATTTAGCTGCAACGGTCAATGTGCTCCTGATTCAAATGCTCCAATTATGGTGGCAAAGATGATTTTACATGGATTCAGCGATGTTCTCATTGCCAAAGTTTGACTTTGAAGAGCTATTATTAGAATCTATCCTCATTAACCATTCTTTTTGTGCATTAAGCAGTGTTTTACTGATCTTGAAATTCTGTCGAAGTTGTTCCCATTATATAGTAGTAACTATATGTTTGTTTTAAACGTGTTCAAGCTCATATGCCAAAGCAAATCATTGGCAACCTTTTTGTTAAAATTTCTTGTGTTTCGAACTACGATCATAAACCCTTTACCTTCATTTTTTGATTAAGTCGAACCTCAATTCCGCAATTAATTATGTATAAGTTAAGCAAATGTGCTTAGTGTACTCTGAATGTGTTCAAATGGATATAATTTAATTTTTTTTTGCATCTTATTCTTCTTTTTACATGTCTGGAAATTTAAAATATCGTTTTATGCATCCTAACGTCTTTCAAAGTGTTCCATGCTTGCTTTTTCTCCATATTTTTTGGTCACTTGAAGCATCTGTTTGCTCATTGTGTTTGGTTTCTACAGCTATGCTTTGGACAATTAGGTGATTTTAGAAGAGTTTGAAAACAGAAGTGGAGAGAGGAATTTGTAATAAGCACATTTATGAGACTCATTGAAGTTGAAGTAAAAGATGGACATGTTCATCTGAATGTGGTTTTCTGTGAATTGATTATGTTTGCTTTTCCTTTCCTTTGGTGATTGCTTCCTTTATTTTTACTCTTCTTACAGCATTAAAACCATCGGAGGCTCCTTAACCAATGTGTCAACTCCGGAATTTGGTATTGCTCATGTCTGTATTGATTGTGTCACTATCTAATATTTTTGTTCGATGCCATTGCCAGATTGTCTAGGCCGGCGGTTGGGGCCAAAGCTTCTTGGAAGAGCTGATGATTCTGGGGTGGGTAAATGATATCTTTCTCTTCATCACGTTATTTTTGTAGCAGCAGTAGACTAGAGTGCCACTGATAATATTCATATTTCCATTTATCTTTGTCATTATTCTAAGTTTGTTTGTGGTTGTTGCTGCAGAGGGTGGTCAAGGAATTTGTTAAGATCCTCAACCAAGTAAATACTGAAGAAGTCCCAGACCGACTGAAACTTCCGGAGTCCTTTCGCCAACTGGTTTCTGAAATGAAAAATAACAAATATACCACAAAAGAGTTTGCTTTCATCTTGAAGGGAATGGTATGCATTCCTTTGTTTCTGTTCAAGTCTATATGCACGTCTGACTTTATTTATCGCTCCGTGTTTGTATTGAATACTAATAATTGAATTAGTGATTAAACATTCTGTTTCAATTCTTTATATACATTATCTTTTACTTGGCAAAAAATTCCACTGTTCTGAGTTTATTTAATTGATGTTTTTACCATATGTGCTTCTTGGTGAAATAAACTATACATGATGACTCATGAATGGGTCCTCCTTGACCTTTTCACTCAGGACAAAGAAGTGGTTTTGGTCAAGATTCTTTGACTTGCTCTTTTGAAAACTCTTATCCATATTTAGGAATTCGAGCTTTTAGATACTAAATTTGTTAGAACTGTATGATCTTTTGTGTTTGTCTTCCCACTTCTTTTCTTGGAAAAAAAATGAACCCTGTGTTTTCCTTTAATATGGATCCTAAGTTTATGCTTTCTGGTCAAATATTAACCATAATGGTGTAATGAATGAGCAGTGTATGGTTGGTAATCCAGAAGGGAAATCAAATCCACTATGCATATAGTTGTGTATGATGCATGCATTTGTTTTTATATTTAACATCAAATGTTTTGAGCTAACTTAGAACCGAATTTCTTTGTTGCCAGATGGAGAGATTGGAAAGGGATATTAAGGCGTCGAAGTTTGCTGAGCTTACAAATAAACACTTTGCTGCAAGTTCCATTCCGAAAGGCATTCACTGCTTTTCTTTGCGGTTGACTGATGAATACTCCTCTAATGCTCATGCTCGCAAACAGTTGCCCTCACCTGAATTACTTCCTTTGCTTTCTGACAACTCATACCATCATTTTGTGGTGTCAACTGATAACATTCTAGCTGCTGCAGTCGTGGTTAATTCTACTGTCCAGTCTTCCTTAAAGCCTGGGAAAATTGTTTTCCATGTCATTACAGACAAGAAAACATATGCAGGCATGCACTCATGGTTTGCACTGAATCCTGTCTCTCCTGCAATTGTTGAAGTCAAAGGTGTTCATCAATTTGATTGGTTGACAAGAGAGAATGTTCCAGTGCTTGAAGCAGTGGAGAATCATAATGTGATCCGCAAGTATTACCATGGAAACCACATGGCCGGGGCCAATTTCACTGATACCACTCCTAGAACATTTGCATCAAAATTGCAGGCTAGAAGTCCAAAATATATATCCTTGCTCAATCATCTCCGAATATATTTGCCAGAGGTGATTTCTTCTTATTATGACATATGTTCCCTCCACATAGTGGGATAAAGGCTTAGTTGTTGTTGTTGTTGTATAGCATATGTTCCCTCTCATTACGGAGTTTGATTTCCATGAAATATGAGCTGACTGCCTCTCTCGTCTACACATATGCAATGCCATTCTTTTCCTGACCTGCTGTTGCTGATAATTTGTGCTTTCCTCCGGAAGAGTGGGGCTTATCCTGAATTTATGTATTTGAAAAACAATGATTTGCTCAATACTCCACAAGCCTTGTCTTTATTATAAACTGCTAGGATTTTTAGCAAGAAAACATATGGGGTTTTTGGATGGGTGAATTGGCATATATATTCACTTATTTAAGTTTGTAAAAACTTTAAACTGGGCTGGAACCTCCTCTTTATAGAGCAGAAGTCAAGATAATCTAACAGAGCATGTCATCTCGTTCCCTTTCTCCTTTTCTGAATATATTATATGTTTGTGCAGCTCTTCCCGAGCCTCGACAAGGTGGTTTTCCTAGATGATGATGTTGTTGTTCAGCGTGATTTGTCACCCCTCTGGGACATTGAGCTTAATGGAAAAGTCAATGGAGCTGTAGAAACCTGCAAAGGTGAGGATGAGTGGGTAATGTCTAAGCGGTTCAAGAATTACTTCAATTTTTCTCATCCTCTTATATCAAAGAATTTGAACCCTGATGAATGTGCATGGGCTTATGGGATGAATATTTTTGACCTGCGCACGTGGAGACAGAAAAATATAAGAGAAACATATCATGCCTGGCTTAAGGAGGTAATCGCTTATCTGCTTATGATTTGTGATTCCTTTTCATCTATCCACTTGTCTCATTTCAGTTTCGCGGAATTTTGGTACTTAAGCAAGATTCCCAAGGTTAATTGGAAAAATTGACAAAAATAGCATTTTTACGTGTTAAATTTTAGTGCATGTACAAATCAACACGTCAATTTTGTGTTTCAAGTTTTCTACTTTTATGCGAGTATTTTGATGTCTGGGTCCCTTTAAGATTCTGTGGAAATTTAAGTGCTGAATTTTTTGTGCCATCAGGGTATTACTTCTTTAACTTGCTGTCTTCAATTTTTATCCATAAGTTGCATGATTATTGTGCTGTTTACCTAATATATAAGTGTTGTCTCGATCGTTGATTGAATGTCAGGTTGCTTTGAGCTTTTGTTAAATAGCTTATCCATATGCTCCCTGCTAATATGGGATTCCCACTAACCTGCCCTTGTTGTAGTTGTTGGAGAAGGCCATGGGAAGGTGGGTGGTTGAGTATGTTATTATGCAAAGTATGGATGAGGTTCAGTCTCATTCTTTTTTCAGCATAAGATATTTTAAGTTTCTGGTATCTGTTAAGAGTTTGGAGGGCTTTTCGAAACTTGATAGTCAAAGAAGATTCCTTTGGTATTTTGCTGTTTTGTATTGTTTGTCTAGTAATGAGAACTTTTGGCAATTGCAATTGGAACTCTTTTCTAATGAATTCTGTTGGTTATTCAGAATCTGAAGTCAAACCTGACACTGTGGAAGCTTGGTACATTACCTCCTGCTTTGATTGCATTCAAGGGTCACGTTCACCCAATTGACCCTGTTTGGCACATGCTTGGTTTGGGCTATCAGAACAATACCAAAATCGAAAATGTGAAGAATGCTGCAGTAATTCACTATAATGGCCAATCAAAGCCTTGGCTGCAGATAGGCTTTGAGCATCTTCGACCATTTTGGACCAAGTATTTAAACTACTCCAATGAATTCATTAGGAATTGCCACATCTTGGAGTAGGAATTCATCGACAAATTCTGTGCAATGCAAAACATGGGACAGAATATGGGAACACAATAGATTTTTCCATATGATCATTGTCCAGCTAAGGGAAATTTGTGGGTATGCATTTGAGGAAGAAAATTGGAGTAGTCCAAATTGGTCATGCAAGCAAATTGCTACTGTCCTTCCTCTTCTGAAGACGATAACCTGCACCAGCATGGTTTGAGATTTCATTCTTTCAATCTGTACAATATCACTTCATCTATTATTTTTGGTTGCACAAAGGACATTATTTTTGACCTCCTTGATAGATCTTACCTGTTCTTATTGCTATGAAGGAAATAATGGGGGAGAAAGGTCATGGATGGAAATGTGAGCTATTGTCATTGGTTGTACGAATTGACGGAGAAGGAAGCTAGGGGATGTGGGATTTTGCTTATGGCTTCCAGTTTGGCCCCATTAGGCATAGACATGATTGTTTTTCATTTCTTAGTGTTCATTTTCTTTACCTAATTAGTAGTTGTGGCCAATTCACCGATTCTTTTCCTTTAATCTTGATTTCCTATCATTGTGGTGACTTTAGATGCTAGAAGATTGAGCTTTCGCTCAGAGAGAGTTTCCCCCGAGTTTAGGGAAGGTCTTTAGACTATATGTCGGTATTGTTTTTGTATGATTCATGAGAAATGGATGAAATGTGCAGATATTTATTATTATTATTATTTTTTACCATATTATTGGCCGTTTGTTGGTGATTGAATTTGATCCTGTGTTTGATATTTTGGCATTCACTGCTACGTTTTTAATTTGATTAATTTGTTAGTGGTGCTTTACCAAATGTGAGTTTGGAAGGATTTTATGCTTATGAAGCGGCACCAAGAGATTGACTTTGAAGGAGGAAAATGAAGAGAATAGCCTTTTGCTTTGATGGGTATTTGTTTTAGTTGGCTGTGACAAGAAAGGCACCAAGAATATAATACAATTCCAGTGTGTTTATTCTGCCATGTCGAGTTGTTCCAGAGTGACATATTCGGTTTATTATTATATTCAAATGTAATGAGAAGATGAATTTGAGGATGACATTCATCTTTTTCCATTTTTTCCCATGTGGGGGAATATTGTTATCTACATTTTGCTATTTCAGGGTCAATGGTTGTGCACTTCTCCGTCCGCCGCCTTTAACAAGAATGGTTGGATTGATTTTTCATTTTTCATTTTTCAATTTTCAATTTTCACGCAGGAGAGAAGTTTTTGGAGTTGTTTGGAAGACTCGATCGTCCCTGCTACCTCTGTCTTTTTCCCTTTCTTTTCTTCTTTTTATTTTTATTATTATTATTGGAGGACTACAAATAAAATTGAATTTATTATTGTTATTTCAATAGTTCCCGTCCCGAGGTAAATAAAATTAAACCAGATCTGGAAAATATATACATAAATTAAAAAAAAAAACGGCAAATATAGGTGATGTTGGTTAATTTTCTTATGATGATTGCAAATATTGTAAGCAATGTGGATGTGGGCACCACTAATTACAACTTTTTCCTTTCCCTTTATTTTGTGGACTCGTACATTATAAATATATATTTTTTTCATTAGTATTTGCAAATTTTAGTAAATAGTATTGAAAAACAGGATAATAACATTAAAAAAAAAAAGCTGGAATCAGAAAATATGTGGATTTTTCCACAGACTTAGGAGGATTGGAAGGAGAAGGCAAAGGGGCTGGGGCACAAGAGGGTGGATTCATTTGTCCATAGTTATAGAAAGAACTTTGAAAACTCCGAAACAGCCTCGACTCTCTGGGGAAATTTCTACTTTAATTTTCAATCTCATTCCTCTTATTCTGCCTTTAATTTATTAATTTTCTCTCTTATTATTTATTCGTATTAAATGCATTATAAGCAATAGCATTGGGTGCTCCTCCTCCTCCTCCATTGGCTTTGGCTTTGGCTTTGGCTTGGCTGTCTCAACTAAAAAGGTTTGCTGGGGGAAAAAGAGAGAGAGAGAGAGAGCGGACCCAGATCAGTTTGTGAGCCTAGTAAGACCCACTCATATTCATTTTAATCCAATCTCCTACTGAATGATTACTTCTTGATTGTTTTTGCGATCATCCCAGTTGATGTTTGACCTTTTTAATTCATAATTCTGGTATGGAGGTGAGGTGACCCAGTTAAAGATTTGAGTGGAGAATTTGGGGGATTCTGTTTTTGATAGCCACTTCGACTATTTCGTGGTTTGTCTATTTGTTAGCCACAGCCACACCTCTCTTTCACTGTAATTTTTTCCCTCTCTATCGATTCTGGTGTTTATTGTTTTCTTGTTTCATTTCTCACGCGTGATCTTCTGTATCAAATACCTTATCTTATTGTATTCAGATTTATTGTAGTAGGATTAATCTGGATTTATGTCCGCGTAATTCTAAGATTTGCTTTTTCTTCGTTAAGTTTAATGTTTTTGTTTAATTACATGGCGTGTAATTTCGTTCATTCTAGTTTCTATACTTGGTTTTTAACTTTCAGCTTCTAGTTTCCGAATTTTGATGGCTCTTATTGTTTCTACTCGAAGATTTGATTCTTATATTCCTAAATTCTTACCTTTTCTCTACCCAGAAAGTGGGATTTGGATGAATCCTATAAATCGTTGTGGAGATCCAAGTTTCATTATTCAGTGGGAGATTTTGTATAAAAGGCTGTTTGTGTGTTGGAGATTGCCCAGGACCCCTGTCAAGATTCTGGGTTTTGATGTCTAAAGTCTCTGAGATGGTAGAAACTTCTGCATCCCAAGATCAGTTGGAGATCAAGTTTAGGTTGATTGATGGATCAGATATAGGCCCCAAAAGCTATCCAGCTGCTGCTAGTGTGGCGAACTTGAAAGAAAGCATTCTTACTCAATGGCCAAAAGGTAGAAATAATCATTCCAAAAGCGACTATGGTTTGCTATTGATATTTTTTTTTATCTTGGGATTCCTCTGCACACATAGATCATTGTTCTCACAGCAATTTGCAGTACCCTGCAAGAATCGTTTTTTGTTTTTTTGGATTGATGTGCTTACAGGTTTCAATGCGTGAGTCTTGACCTTTGCATTTGAAATTTCTATTACTTTTATCAGAGTTAGCAAGTTGAAGCTTGCGTTACAATTTAGGAAACAAATAATGAACTCAGGGGTATTCCGATAATTCAGTTCCCTTCGGATACATTGATGATCCGCAAACATGGTTCAATTTAATGATAGTTCAATAATCGTGAATGAGCTTAAGTTTCTGTAAGCATTCTCAAGTTCATCCTCCTGAAGATAAGGTAAATTGTTTGAATTTTTCTTCCATTTTCAAGGTGTCTAGTTCAAATAATTTGTTTTAATGTACCCCTAAAGAAGGTCAATATGTACAAGAAAACGTGTACTCCTTGCAGGTTCTTCTGAATCTTGCTTTTCTCAGTCTAACAGCTTTGCTTTAGAAATGATGAACTTTGAACTGTTGGAGGCTTAAGGATCTTCTTTTTGTCTTTGATATTAATCGAAATATAGAGTTTTTACCTTTAATTTATGGAGCCCTAAGAACCAGTCTATTCTTCTTAAAAGTTTCAATTACACAAGAGCAGTAAATAGTTTTGCTTCTGAATCGCACATGATTTATCTGCAGCTATGTAGAAATTATGAGAATGGACAATGAAGAGAAGAAATAAGTTTTATTCATTTCCCAAACCCATTACATTAATGTGTTATGTTTAATGTATATGCAATCTTATGTACTCATGTATTAGTATGGAAGTTGGTTGCCTTACATTAGAGCACCGAAAACTTATTTTTGTGGTTTAAATTGGGAACAATTGGATTATGTTGATGATTCATTTTCTTTTCTTGTCATTGGATATGCATTAAAGTACAGATTTTTTTTCATTTTCTAGTCTTGCATTTGTACTTATTGAAGTTTGTGGATGCATAAAAACTGTAAGTTAAATGCCGCAGATCTTGAGGAAATATCCTTTTGGATATCTGGAGAACTTTGCTGATAGAACCACCTGGGTGATGGTTACACTGAGATAATAATTCGGATAGGACTTTCCACTTAGAAAAGAATGTATATGATTGGGCTTGTACTCAGTTTGAGGCCATTTTTTGTGCAAGCTGTTTACTAATGTTTTACCTCCATTTTTTTGTTACACGACTCTTGCTTTCAATCATTTGTAGTTCCTTGGAACTGGGTTTCCTGCAATTATTTATTACGACATGCCAAATAAGTTCTCATCATTCTCTGTCTTTTGAACAGATAAAGAAAACGGTCCACGAACGGTTAAAGATGTCAAGTTAATAAGTGCAGGAAGAATATTGGAGAACAGTAGAACTGTGGGGGAGTGTATGAGCCCACTGTGTGATGTTCCAGGCGGAGTCACAACCATGCATGTTGTTGTTCAACCGCCTCCTCAAGAAAAAGGTCAGTGTCTCAGCATTTTGAAATCGTACCCAAAAGTTTTCTTTAATTTTGACGCATGGAGTGATTACATTAGTCTCAAAACTCGGCATTTTCAGGTGAAGGTGGTTTTAAACTAAGATAAAAGTAGTTGTTTACGTTGTTTTTCTTGCTCTTCTTTTTCATTTCTTTTTAACAATCTGCATTTTACTCGAATAACCATCTCTCTCTATAGATAATTTAAGCGTTGCAATTTTCCTTTTTATAGAAAAGAAGGTGCCAAGTGACCCGAAGCAGAACAAATGTGGTTGTGTCATATTATGAATTGAGCTCTGGAAGTAGGATTGTTTTCAGGTTCCTGGGGCTTTGAATCTGTTGGTTTTTGTATTGGCATATTCTGCAAGAAGTCAATAGTAATTCTTGTTATTCCTTCTCATACAGTGGAAGGATGTGGAGTTGGTTATTTTAGAAACTGAGGTTTAGCGGATTGCTGACCAAATTGGTGGCTGTTGCTGAATTGAATCATAAATTCCAGTCCCATGGTTGTCCAACAATGAGTTGCTCTACTTCCATTTCACATATTTTGAAGTCTTTCCACAATCCAGTTTATATATTGGTGGCCAATTACCCTATGATTCATCAATTGCAAATTTGTTGTTTGAATAGAGATACTACAGCATAAAATGATTGACACTCTTTTCTTAGTTTGTGATTTGTGGTTGGACATTCATCCCTGATGTATTTTAGTGCCTATGGCCTTGTGATTGTTGGCATTGCTGGTGGTTGGCAACACATTTGTGTAAATCAAAACTTGGAATAAAATCTATACTTGATGTCTTATTGACTCTTCTGTGTTCATAATAACAAGGGAATTAGAATAAAAGTTAAAAAAGCGAAAAAAAAGAGATGTGTATATGATAATTCATAAAATTTGAGATGTTTTTCCCCCTATTTTTAGAGACTAATTGCGTTGGTTAATATGTTTTTCATTGAATCAAAAATTTAGAAGAATAAATAAAAATGATTAAAAGTAAGCTTTCATAGTTTTTCTAAGAAAATTAATATATTTTTTCCTGCAAAAATTGAAGGTTATAATTGACGAAAGCATTGAAAGTTTTGGATCTTTATTGTTCTGTTTTTTTTTTAATAATTTTCAAATTTATATTTTTATTAAATAAAAATAAACAAGTAAATAATTTTATATATAATTTTAATTTATAATTTCAATTTGGGAGGATGAATCATAATCTCTCTTCTAGTTTAAGTTGGCCTTAATGTTAGATTCTTAGAACGGAAGCATACGATATTGACAATCAAAGTTTCCCTGTTTTAAACCGATACTATTATCTTCTTCCACGAACTCGATTTGTGCATAATTCGAGACCAGATTCTTTTTCTAGTGTTTATTTTGTTTTATTTCTTTTAATCTTTCAAAACAGTTTAATTTCACTAAAATTGGGGATTAAATACATAAATATTACTAAAATTACTTTACAATTTAATAGATTCTAACCAAGTGATGAGTGGAGTCTACGAATGTAGTTTTAACTAATACAAAGTCAGAAAGAAAAATTTTTAGACAACGTAATTTCACTAAAATTAGGGATTAAATACATAAATATTATTAAAATTATTTTATAATTTATTAGATTATAATCAAGTAATGAGTAGGCTTACTAATGTAGTTTCAACTAATACAAAGTAAAAAAAAAAAAATTTAGACGGAAAATATCGTGTCGCATAATTCATATCTTACTGATTGCAATCGGGGACGATATAATAATACTTCCATTATTCTCAATGGATTTTTTTGAACCAAGAAATATATACGACATTTATCCACACAAGGATTGAAAAAGTATATCAAAATCATTGAAAAAAAAAAACAAAAAAATCTTAACCCGTTGGGGTCCATGAATGATCCGATCAAAACTCCCCTTCTAGTAACAGTGTCACCAATTGGAGTTTAAATTCTCTATCTAAAAGCTTTATTTTGTTAAAAACAAGAATAAAAAATATAAATATTATTAAAATTAAATTTATAATTATTAAATCTTAGATGTAAGTAAACTCTAAAACAAGATTTTAATTATTATTTTAATAAAACAACATTGTTTTGAATATTTCATGCCTAAATGGATTTGATTCGAAAATGGTATTTTTTTTTTTTTGTTATTATTCTATCATTCCTCAAAGAAATTTTTTTGTTATTCCTCCAGATTTTTAGGGTTTGATACTAAATAGATTTCATCCGGTTAAATGTTTACATGTTCAGAAATTGTTGAATAATAAAAAATTAGAATTTAAAATTAAATTGATAATTGAAAGTAATAAGAGTCAATATTGAATGTCTAATGTTGAGATTTTATAAGAATGGGGAAAATTTTTCCTGATTATTATCAAATATCTTTAAAAATAAGTTTTTAAAAATTATACCCTCTTCGACTTTTTTTTACTATAATCCACTTGTTTTGTCTGTTTTCTTTGTTTTTGCCCTTTTTTTTTCAATACCAACATAAACTAATTTTACCAAAGTACGATTTAACACTAGAAAGTACCAGAACACTCTACCGCAGTCTACACAAAAAAAATTGTGGATGCTATCGATGACCTTTTTAAATTCCCACGCAAAGCTCCCGTATTCGCTAACGATCTTGTTTTAAAATATTCTCTCTGCTTTTGTAGTTTTTTTTTTTTGTTTTTGTTTATTTGAATAATCACTGCCCCCGAAACAACAAAATAGTATTGTTGTTGTATAGTTTAATAATAACTAAGATAATGGCTACTACATCATCGTTTGCCGCCGTCCAATTCCATGCTCCGCCGTCTAATTATACTAACAGACCTTCCTTACTTTCACAGCCGGCACCGTTGACAGTTCGGTTTTCAGCGAAAACAAAAGCTCTCCGAACCCTATATTCACTTAAATTGAACCGGAAAGATGCATTTTTTGGCAGAAAATCTGAGAAATTTAGCAGGAGTTCCCGGTCATTCGTTGTCCGATGCGGAACCTCTAGTAATGAAAGGGTGAGAATTAAGGAATTCAGTGATTGTTTCTTAAGGCGTTTGTGTTTGAACTTTTTTTTTTTTTTTTGATTATTGATTTTCTTAAAATGAGTGGCAGATAACGCAGCAGGAGTTTACAGAGATGGCGTGGCAAGGGATTGTTTCGTCGCCGGAAGTGGCGAAAGAGAATAAGCATCAGATAGTGGAAACGGAGCACTTGATGAAGGCACTGTTGGAGCAGAAGAATGGCCTGGCTCGCCGGATATTCTCCAAGGCTGGTGTGGATAACACTAGTCTTTTAGAAGCTACTGATAGGTTCATTCAACGACAACCAAAGGTAATAATAGTCTTAAATTCACTAATGTGCTCTCATCTCATGCATGCTTCCTTATGGGATTCTCTTGTATATGGAACTCTTGATTTTTGCTGTAATTGAATCATCAACTCGACAGTTTGGTCCGAGGAATTTTGTGTTCCTTTTGGTGGTTCAAATGCCAATGTATTCTTGATACGCCAATGATAAGTTTTTTCTTGATTCATCAAAATTTTATTTTTATATATCCTAATTTGGTGATCATTCTGGTTGAGTAAAGAAGAGTTATATCTATTACCAAATGAAGGTTGTGGTATTTTGCTAAATATTTACTTGGGTTGTTAGCATAATATCTTCATCTCTATCAGTGTTACTATATGGAGAATGGTAGAATTTAACATCTGAAGGTGGTGTTTTAACTGTTCATCTGCTTCATTGACCTGACTTGGCTTTTTTCGTTTCTTTGATCATTGCATTGCCAGGTTATTGGTGGTGAGTCATCTGGGTCAATGTTAGGACGAGATTTGGAAGCCTTGATACAGCGAGCCAGGGATTACAAGAAAGAATATGGTGATTCATTTATTTCAGTTGAGCATTTGGTCCTTGGTTTTGTGCAAGATAATCGATTTGGGAAGCAACTGTTCAAGGACTTTCAGATTTCCAGAAAAGCATTGAAAGAAGCTGTAGAAGCCATAAGGGGAACCCAAAAAGTTATCGACCAAGGTGACTACAGCTCCTTTCTAGTTGGTATATAATAACTTGTTCTGTCTATATAATATGTGTTTGTTTGCTTGTCTGTTTGTGCATATTAAGTTGCTGGAGCAAGTATTTCTTTTATTGTTTTTGGACCATTCCATGTGAGGTTACTTGGCATCTGGATATTTCTCTGCGTTTGCATAGTGAACATTGGTGCTTGAAATACCAATAGTGCATTGTAAATTTTTTCCTATGAGTGGAAGTGTTCAGGTAGAAATTTGGCATTTGATGCATTTGGTGGCTTTGCTTAAGTTGTGTCCTTTGTAATTCACAACATCTTAATATGATTCCTTTGAGAGTTGGTAGGTTATTAGCTTCTCCTTCTTCCTATGGATTGATGTGCTTGCATGAAACCTATATATTGAGTCAATTGGGAGAGGGAGAGAGACCAAGTGTTTATTTTTGTTTCTCTTTTTATAAGAATACATGCCAAGAAAGCATCATGATTTTGCTTGGTTTCCTACATTAAATAACAGTGGGTACTTATGTTGGTAATAGTTTGTACGTAGCAAAGGGGGAAGTGTTTCTTTCGGTGTATAAAGTTGCAAAAACCCTCATATAAATTGTAAATATTTTGATATAGATCCAGAAGGGAAATACGAGGCGCTAGAGAAATATGGAAAAGATTTGACTGCCATGGCAAGAGCTGGGAAGCTGGACCCTGTTATAGGCAGGGATGATGAAATCCGTAGGTGCATTCAGATTCTTTCTAGGAGGACGAAAAACAACCCTGTTCTAATAGGTGAGCCTGGTGTTGGGAAAACTGCTATTTCTGAAGGGTAAGCTCTAAAATCATTTAACTAGAGTGCTTCCTGTAATATAATTTTCTGGTAATTTAACTGGGGTAAGACATGTTTATCGCTTGTAGCTTTGTTATGAGTCTAAGTTTTGGGATCCCAGATCCTTTTTCAGATGTGAGAATTCTAATATCAATTATCTTTTGGTACAAAATCTATTGTCAAATCCTCTAAATTTTTGTTATTCCTACAATTGACCAAAAGTAGAATCTTAGTTCTCTGTCTTCTGTTTGACAGGCTTGCCCGAAGGATTGTGCAAGGAGATGTTCCTCAAGCGCTGATGAACCGAAGGGTGTGTAATCAAGATGTTTACAGTCAAATCGTCAATGGAAAAATTGTTCCTTTTTATTCCAGAAAATTTTATTCGCTATCAAAGATCTTCCATATACTAGAAACTTGATCATGAAGTCCAACTTGTAGGATAAACCCTCAAACAATTAGGAGCTCCTGTTCTTACTGATTCACTTTCTGGATGCAGTTGATATCCCTTGACATGGGAGCACTCATAGCTGGTGCTAAGTACCGGGGAGAATTTGAAGACAGACTGAAAGCCGTGCTCAAGGAAGTAACAGATTCAGATGGACAGATTGTCCTTTTTATCGATGAGATCCATACAGTTGTTGGAGCAGGTGAATATTGAATACTGTTTTTGTTTACCTAATTGTAAATCATTTTTTGAAGGCATGATGGTCAATAATTGGGAAAACATATTTTATATGCCTTTAGCTAATTAATCTGAACTGCATCATTTCTTTCTTTTTCTATTGGGGGTGTTTGTGTTGAAGGGTGGTGAATGGGAATTCAAGACAGTAATTATACATCAATCTGTGTCTTAAGATCATGTTACCCGTTATGTTCAACATTACCCTAAAGACATTGGAGGTTTCTTTTGGGAAAGCAGAAACGGAAGAGGATATTTGCTTTCCTAACTTTTCCAAAAGTAGGAAGGTGGCTCTACGTTATATATAGTATATATAATACAATGACATTATCCCTCGTTCTAATTTCGCTTCTGAGCGATGATGCGGTGCTTTATATTTTGTAAAACTAGTAATGGTGGTTGATGTTTTCTGGATAGACAAGTGGCGTCAAATCAAAGAAATCGTATTTCTGCTTTTCAGGTGCCACAAACGGTGCAATGGATGCTGGTAATCTCTTGAAACCCATGCTTGGGCGTGGAGAACTGCGATGCATTGGCGCAACAACATTGGATGAATATCGCAAATATATTGAGAAAGATCCAGCCTTAGAGCGTCGTTTCCAGCAAGTTTATGTTGACCAACCAACAGTGGAAGATACAATCTCCATTCTTCGTGGACTCCGGGAGAGATATGAGCTGCATCATGGAGTACGCATTTCAGACAGTGCATTGGTAGAAGCTGCAATTCTTTCAGATCGATACATCAGTGGACGCTTTTTACCCGACAAAGGTTGGCCCTGCAGTAACCTACTGAAATTTGTTTTGTTAGTTATAATGAGCTTGTTGACGTGTTATTTATATCGGTTGGCAAAGAAAAATATCATCCAAATATAAGCATTTGAATTGGTATTTTAAAGTGTTCATTTTCTAGGTTGTTCTTTGATATTTTGTTCGTTTGGAGGAGTTATAGGAGCCTAAGATGGTTAATGATGTTTGAGGTTATAGTAAGTTGTGACCAATTTCTGAGCCCCTTGATCTATATCTAATGCTATGTGCATTATTGGAACATTGCATTTAGCTACTTTAGGTACTTGATTTAATATATCGCCATATTGGTTGGCTAGTTTACGCGAGTGGAACTAGCAGTTTGTTGAAGACTTCTGTTCATGATACCCTTACATGAAAAACTTAGGTCTTTCATTATTTGGGTTTCATATGTTAACATTTCTGTCTAATATGTAAGCTAATTCTCTTCTGAGTTTTTCACCTGACTGCAAAACAGTATAACTCTGCTTATGTGAAAGGAAGAAGTCACCTTAATATCTAGTGTAACATTTAACTGCAGCTATTGACCTGGTTGATGAAGCTGCTGCAAAACTGAAAATGGAAATAACTTCAAAGCCAACAGCTCTTGATGAGATCAACCGCGCAGTTTTGAAACTGGAGATGGAGAGACTCTCTCTTACTAACGATACAGACAAAGCATCAAAGGAGAGACTGAATCGCCTTGAGGCAGAGTTGTCTCTGTTGAAGGCTCGACAAGCTGAGCTGACTGAGCAATGGGAGCATGAGAAATCTATAATGACACGCATGCAGTCAATCAAGGAAGAGGTATGCAGTTTATCATTGTACGGTTGTCATCCTCACTTTATCATACTCAGGCAGGGTTTTCCCTCCCTCTACTTTGTTTAACTTTTTTGAGCTTCTATCAGATCTTTAGCAGTAAAATCAAACCATTCGACATGTACTGTAAATCTTTATTAACCCCATGAAGATAGTCTTTACTTTTGTCATGTCCAAAATCGTAGCTACCGAATGAACATAGCCTTCATGATAGCTTCATTGACATTACCTATCAAATAAAAGGCCCGTTTAGGAGAGTGTGAAACATGATGAACACGACTTGTTATGCAGATTGACAGGGTAAATCTTGAGATCCAGCAGGCTGAAAGGGAATATGATCTTAACCGTGCAGCTGAACTCAAATATGGGAGCCTGAACTCTTTGCAGCGTCAGCTTGAAACTGCAGAAAAAGAAGTAGATGAGTATATGAAGTCAGGAAAGTCCATGCTTAGAGAGGAAGTCACAGGGGATGATATTGCAGAGATTGTCAGTAAATGGACTGGGATACCAGTGTCGAAGCTAAAGCAATCAGAGAGGGAGAAGCTGTTGCATCTGGAGGAAGAGCTTCATAAAAGAGTTGTTGGTCAAGATCCTGCAGTGAAATCTGTAGCGGAGGCTATCCAGCGGTCTCGAGCTGGACTTTCAGATCCTCACCGTCCCATTGCTAGTTTCATGTTCATGGGTCCTACAGGTGTTGGAAAAACAGAGCTAGCAAAGGCTTTGGCTGCCTATATGTTCAACACTGAGGAAGCACTTGTACGAATTGATATGAGCGAGTACATGGAGAAGCATGCTGTATCAAGGTTGATAGGAGCTCCACCTGGTTATGTAGGTTATGAAGAAGGAGGGCAGTTGACAGAGACTGTTCGCAGAAGGCCATATGCAGTTATTTTGTTTGATGAGATCGAAAAGGCTCATTCTGATGTATTCAACGTGTTCCTTCAAATTTTGGATGATGGTAGGGTGACTGATTCCCAGGGCCGCACTGTCAGTTTTACCAACACTGTCATCATAATGACTTCAAATGTGGGTTCGCAGTACATACTTGATACAGATAATGACAACTTGCCTAAGGGAGTGGCCTATGAAACTATAAAACAAAGGGTTATGGAGGCTGCAAGAGCCGTTTTTCGCCCTGAGTTCATGAATCGGGTTGATGAATACATAGTATTCCAGCCTCTTGACCGTGATCAAATCAACACTATTGTCAGATTACAGGTACATTCTTTTCCATTAGCGAACTGCTTAAAAATAAGAAGTTTTCTTGGGTTTTTCACATTCAACTTTTTGCATAAGGGAGTTGTGGCTTATTTTAAATTACTTAATTGTTCGACTTGTCTTTTTCAGTTGCGAAGAGTAGAGCAGAGGCTTGCAGATCGAAAGATAAAACTTCAAGTGAGCGATGCTGCTGTTCAACTGCTAGGCAATCTTGGGTATGATCCAAACTATGGGGCTAGGCCAGTGAAGCGGGTAATTCAACAACATGTCGAAAATGAGCTTGCTAAAGAGATCCTGAGAGGAGAGATTAAGGATGAGGATAGTGTGTTAATAGACACCGAAGTAACTGCATTTGCAAACGGCCAACTTCCCCAGCAAAAGCTGGTCATTAGAAAATTGGAATCTGGTTCAGAATCTCCTGCAGAAAACAGAGAAACTGTCTCTCAGGCATCACAAGGCTTGTAAATGTAGCTCTCCTGCATAAGCGTTTACCTTGTAATTTAACCTTTTCATAATCAATGGCACTTGTTATCCATTAAGAAAGAAACGGTCCTTGTATACTGGTAGCCACGGAAAGTTTGTATACAGCAATTGAGAAAAATAAAATCCAATGAAACTGCACTACGCTCGTGCTCGTGCCTGATGGTGCAATTTTCCGTCAAGTGTTTTTTTTTTTGGTCTTTTCATATACTTTTCTGCTAATGGTGAAAAGTTCATTTGTGACCAAGCAGCGTCATCTTCGTTTTTATAAATTAGAAGCAAGTTTAATAGTGCTAGTAGCCTATTTGCAAGGGTATGTTTGGATGACTAAAAATTTGTGATTTATTTCATAATTGCAAAATGAGGTGTTTATTTTATTCAATTTTTTCATCAAAATTTTTAAAATACAAAACAATGCTACAGTAATTATTTTTGATACATTAATTTTTATAAATAAAATATTGAATTTGAATTTGAATTTTAAATTTTAATAATAAACAATTCTTCCTAACATAATTCCCACCAAAATAAAGTAATAAAATAATTATTAAAATTTAAATTTTAAACTTTTATTAATAAAAAAATTTTCAATACAAATCCCAACAAAATAAAATTATTCATTCTCAACACTCTCAAAATATTATTTTCTCATAACAAATCTCAAGAAAAAAAATTTCATGATATAATTCAAAAATAGCTCGTCCAAACGGAGTTTTTGGTTGAATCGTAAATTGTAATTTTTTTGAATGATGATATAAAGATATTGTTTTGATAAAAAAAAAAAGAAAAAAAAACCAAGCAGCATCATACCGCCTGGAAAAACAATAATAAAAAAATAGCTAAATTATTATTATTATTATTTGAAATAACAAGCATTAAAAAACTAGAATAGTTTCACAGATGGCAGATCTCAATGGGGGCATATAATGGAAAGAAAAAAGAAAGACTGAAAAGTGAAACGACTGAAAGGGCACTTTCGTCAATGAGTTATGCACTATAAATAAGCAACTCAAAGGTTGCGTCTCCGGAACCTGAAGTACCGAACGGAACTCAACGGATTGATTCGTTGGCTAAGGCTTCGATATTTCCTGGATTCTCTTCAAAATCCATTCCTCAAACACGCTGGTGATTTCATAAGCTTTTTAGCCAAACCGAATGAACGATCATACAATTCCTTTCATTGACAGTGGTTCTTTGGCATAATTACTTGACTTGACATAAAAATTTGTCTTTTTTCTCACTTCCAGAGTCAAGAATTTCATTTTTAGGTCACTTCTTGAGTTCATTGTTTAATTTGTCCCCCTTTTTTTCTGTGTAATTTATAAATTTTAGAATGATGAAGGTTGAAGGATAAAGTCGCCTACGCGAATTAGGGTTGCCTCGCTGGAGTTGAAAATTTGCAGTCTTTTTTTTTTTTTTTGTCGAAGATAATAAATAAGAGTCCTCGTTAAGGATGAGCCAACAGTTTCCTGATCATCATGGTGAGTGTTACGTGCTTAATTTAGTATTTCCTGCAGAAAATTAAATTATGATTTCACCGTTTGATTAATAAGAGTATGGCTAAATGCCACTTAGTTTATCCTTTGAATCTGTAGAGTCTCTATTCCTCGTACAACTATAAATCAACTTGCTGAAAAATGATAATCGTATCTTGGTATTTTATTTTTTGTTTGAGTTTCTCTGTTAATAATAGCCTTAACTTCTCAAACAAAAGGGTTTTTGATGTAGTTTTTATGTTTTTTTGGTTTGAATTATATTGCTTTTATAGTTACTGACTTTTAACTTGGCGAATATTTTTGTTTGCTGAGAAGAGCACGCAGTGAAGGGGTCTGAAGTGTTTGTTGGTGGTTTGCCTTCAACTATTACAGAAAGTACAATTCATGAGGTTTGTTATCTTCTGGGTTCTCTTCAAATAAACAGATTGAGGATCATTTGATATTTTCTTACTTGTACAAATTTAACCATAAGCTTTGTGCTTCTCCAGTTATTCTCTCAATGTGGGGAAATTATTGAAGTACGTTTGATAAAGGATCAAAAAGGCAAAGGAAAGGTTAGGTTTGGTTGACAAATTGCAAGTCCTTTTTTTTTTCTTACTCTTCTCATGGAGAAAAGGGGAGTTTAAATGTTTTTCTTGGTTATTGATTTTGTTTTAGGGCTTTGGCTTTATCCGGTTTGCAACGAAGGAGGCTGCTGAGAAAGCTGTGAAAGAAAAATCTGGACATGTGGTAAAAAGGCCTGCATCTTCAGAATCATTCTCTGTTACTTACTCTGATTGGAAGAATGATTGTGGCTTGAAAATTCTTGTCTATGCATCTCTTTGTTTTGACTTCCTGCATCTATAACCAAATTCTCCGTTATGCACTATGTTCTGAACTTAAGCAGTTGAACTTGTTTTTTATGTTTGTCTCTATGTATTATCTCTTCTCTTCTCTTCTCTTCTTGTCCTTTTGGATTTTGCTTGTTGTTTGTAGTGGACACTGCTATCTTGTGTTCAATATGGTCCTTCTTTAGTTAAAATTACTAGAAAAGAGTAATTAAGGTGACAGATTGTTTTCAATGGGCATGTGCAGCCTGTTGGAACTATGTTCCATGCCCATCCTACTCCCCGGAAAAAGAGAGGAGAGAGAGAGATTGAAAATGGACTCAAGTTGTTCCCATGGAGGTAGATGACTTATCTTGTCTGTTGGAACTATGTTCTATGTTCTCAATGGTTTGTCTTAACCTGATAAGAATGGTATAAGCGGATTCAAATGTCTTCTTCAGATTTTAATGATTTTGGAACTTTAGTTAAAACTATTTGATGACAACTTCCTGCTTTTACTTATGCCAAAATATGAGTAAGACAAATCTCACTCTCTGTATCCTGTTTGGTTTTGACTATGGATTTGTTTATAATGTAGATCAGTGATTTGCATTAGTTAAAGTTTCTTCTTCAAGTACTCAGCAAACTCTATTAATAGAAAATTCACCTTTCTTTAACTAGGAAAATAATGTAAAACTGTTTATTTAATAAATCTTCCAGTAGGTCAACTAGCCTTCTTTCACCCAGTAAAATTTGAGCTTTCTATATATTGATATGTATTAAAACATGTCAGGAAACATTGATTGGGTGGGCTTTATTCTCATTATTCACCATCACTGATTTGTTTGATTTGACCAAGACTGCTTTTTTTATTTTAGTTTTTCCTAAATTCAACATGTTCACCTATGCTTATTTTTGCTTGAAGTTCTGGAGTGTTATGTTTGTATCTTGTATCTAAGATGAGGATATCAAACAAATAAGTTTTGCACATCTATATCCTTAAAACAAGGCTTTTGAAGTATTGTTCTCAAATATTTTGAGTTGTCAAGTTTGTTACATCAGTTCTACTAAAGTGGGAAGCTACTATTTCTTATCCTTTTCTTTGTTTTTATTAGCAGAGATATTGATAAGCAGTGGGAAGCTACTATTTCTTATCCTTTTCTTTGTTTTTATTAGCAGAGATATTGATAAGCAGCTTCATTAATCTCTTTTGTTTTGTTTTGTTTTGTTTTTTTTTTTTTCTGTTTTTCAGCTAAATGGAAAGAAAGTTGGTGTTCTTCCATCAATAGAACAGGATACATTATATCTTGGAAACCTTAACAAAGGTTTGTGCCTCCACTAACTGCACCCATTGCTATTGTCTTATCATCCTTGAGCTATTTGATTCTGTACATGGTCAAACAGAGAAATTTCACCATTTAGTGAGGTTAACATTCAAATGGTTACTTTAAACTTGTATTTCTATTCCTTGGCATCTTGGAGCTACTTGAACCTTGGCATTCTGTAACTCAGCATCAGATGCGTTTCTTTGTTGGGTCTTGATGTGAGCCTTTTCTTCTTGGTGCAAGGAACACACTTCTTAAATTGTGAATCCATAGAATTCTTTTAATTCATAATAAACTACTTTTCACTCTACTTCATTTTTTGTGTATTCTGTCCTAAGGTTGGAGTGCTAATGAATTTGAAGGAATGGTGCGCCAGGTACACCTTTTTGCTGCTTTTGGTTAATCATTCTAAGTTTTTAATAATGTTAAATGGCAGTTCACTAAAATTGGGTTGCATTTCTGTTTTAGGTTTTTCCTGACATTGTTTCTGTTGATCTTGCCGCACCGCTGGGAGAAACACAGTCTAGAAAGCAAAAAAATCGTGGCTTTGCATTTGTGAAATTCTCATCTCATGCTGTAAGTTTTCTTTCTCTTTGTTTTAATTTTAATTCACTGATGAATTTCACTCTAATTGCTCAATTGTTGCACATTTGTGGAACTTTGCTTTGACCCTCTTATCACATCTCAAATCATACAGGATAGAAGCTCAGGTTCGTGGTTTTGACCCTTGGTTCCAGCATATTGATTTTGGTCCATTTTCATTTGGACAAACTTTCTAGGGTAGATGAAACATGGATTAAAAATTTTCACATAACCTCCAAAAATAATATTAAAAGTTAAAGTTCTCTACTGGTTGTGGATGCTAAATCTGGGCTGAGAGGATGCATTTCCAAATTTATAACTTAATGCTTTAGTTTCTTAAGTCATTATTACTATATGAAGATCTTCAGCAGTTCCTGTTAAAGAAAATCATAATGACTAATTGATGGCCATCCACATTGAAGATGGTCTTTACCTTCAAATTTGATTAGTTTGCTTCTTTGCTAAAATCTTTGTTCCTATATGGGCCAATCTTTAACCGATTTAGAAGTTCTGGAGAGAAAGAGTGTCTGGTTCATGTATATTCTTTACCATGCCTCAGTTTTCCTGAATTTCAAATCCGAGTATTTGCTTCATGTATATTCTTTAAAAGGCCTCATTTTTCCTGAATTTCAGATCCATTTCCTTGAGGCTCAGTCGGTGTTCCTTCTCATTGTCTTGCAGTGGAAATTGATTTTAGTTTTGATACTCTAAATGATGCTTTTCTTCTAAGATTTTCCTTTCCTTACATCATCAATAATCAAGTGATCTCTATAAGATGTTGACTGTGTATGCTCTCTGAACATGTACAGACACTTATCTGCATATTTCCTACTGAAAGTTGAATATAAGGAGATGTCTTTGATGACATCAAATGGGTATATCTCAAATACCAAAAAGAGATTAATATATATATCGCTTAAAACACACAATTTTAGTTGAGTATTCGTTCTACATGCTCATACCTATCAATTTATCTATATTATGAAATTCCAAGATTTCCATAAAAGTTATGCCAAGGAAAATTACAACATCTTACTTGGGACTTTTTTTGGTGGGGGAAGGGGGTGAATGTTAAATTATGCAATCTTCAACCAATACTTTCTTTAATGCTAACATCTCTTGTCTCTGCCATGTAATTCTAATAACTAGTGCTGATATTCCATCTTTTCTACAATCTTTCACCCTGTAGTCTCATTTAGTGTGCTGCCCTCTATACTTTTGATTCTTTAGTACTTGGAGAAATATTCGGGTTCTTCAACTGGCACCTTACATATAATCATTCATACTGTTGAATTTAATTTTTGGATCATGTGAAATGATTTTGTTAGAATGTTCCATTTCTTTTTAATTCCAGTTCCCTTGTTTTGAATCTGATGTTTCTTATTCTTCCTAGTTCTTATTCAACCTAAGTGTTGGTCATGGATGAAGTACTTCATGATTCACGGCATTCTTAAACAGTTTCTCAGCACCTTTGTTGTAGACTAGTTCGCTTTCACTTCTTATCCTCTTATGCAAGATGGATACTTAATGAAAAACTTCTGGTGATCCATTCACGTGTTGTGTTCTACCCTGTTGAACTATTTCAAGTTTGTACGGCCTAAGCAGAAAGCCTTGGTTGATTATACATCAAATCTGCATCACATTCAATCAATAATTATGCTTTAAGTATGCAAACTTTCCATTTTGAGTGTAAAATTATATTTGCAAAATCAATAAAGCTAAACTTACAAGAACAAGATTCTAACTTCTTAATTCGGAAATAACCTACCTTCCAGTTTATGAAATCCAAAACATTATACCATCTTGGTTAAGAAAGTTGAACCTTCGTCCTTCAAAATTCTCAAAAACAGGCTGCTGCACGGGCACTCCGTTTGGGTTCCAAACCAGAATTTATTCTTGGAAATTTGCATCCAGCTGTTCAGTGGGCTGAGGAGCAACCTGAGACTGATCCTGCAGTACTAGACAAGGTTCTTCATCCATATGTTTTACTTATATTGTCTACTATTGCAGGTTTAGTCTAACCTGTCTTCTTCGACTGTCAGATCAAAATTGCATTTATTAGAAACCTTCCAGCAAGTACTGATGAAAACTTCTTGAAGAAATTATTTAATCCTTTTGGAGAGGTCAGACAAATTGCAACTCTTTCCAACTTTTGGCTATTCACTTGTTGATTAATAATGTGATGATCATACTTCTTTCAGATAGAAAAGGTAGTATTATGGAGGAAGGGGACCTCCCAAGTTGGGTTCATTCACTTTACCAAGCGATCAGTAAGCTTTTCTTATCTTATATCTTTCACCTGTGCAGCATTTCAATATGTAACTTATGGTTTGGGAAGTTACTGTAGTTATTATGTACTTGTGAATCTGATGAATGGCTTGTATGAAAAATTTCTTTTCCCAGTGCGAAGCTGGGAGAGGATGACCAGTTTTACTTTCTTGTTGAGCTAGTAATTGTTGTATTAGCAAATTTCTAATTTTATTAAGTGAATGGGAGTGGACTAGATAATGAAATAAAGCAAAAGAATCTTTGGGGTTTGAAGAAAGAGGATTGCTAGGTAACAGTAGTTTAATTTGACATGAGTAAGTGCGGAATTAAATACTAGGTCCAGGAAAGTAAAGGTGAAAGTAGTATGAGGAGGCTTAAATTTTATGTACATCAAAGTTTTGAGTCGATGACCTTTTCTCAAGGCACCTTTTCTCAAAGTTTTGGGTAATTTGGTTTCTTTTATTTTTGTTCCTCCAGAGAGAAACCTCTGCTCTCCTTCTCTCTCTACATGTCTGTCTGTAATGTACTTGTCTATGGACACACTCGCAGAGAGACATTATTATCTACATTTTTATACGCTGCCCTAGTAGCCTCTTGGGATCACTAGACATTGGCTGTTTATTGAGGTGCAAAGTCTGAACTTCCTGCGACAGATTCTTATCACCTCCATATTGGCTCTTTAATACTGCTTTGATCATTAAAATTTGTAACTGTCAATGATCTTAGATGATGTTCATACCTGAGGGAAATTAACTGGATGTATGGTCAAGAATGGTTCAACATGAATCTGTACCATTCTTGAATGTGGTATTCATTTTCCTGTAATGTAATTGTCAATTGTACTTAAGTCATCATAAATGAATTTATTTTCTGTGCGTTGTCATTTTATCTGGCAAATATATTCATTAAGACAGCAGATGTGCCCTGATTTGGCGATATTATGACTAAATGAATTGTTTTCTCGTTATGGGGACAGGATCTTGAAAATGCTATTAGAGGAATGCATGAGAAGGCAGTACAATGTCCTAAAGGAGGTCCAACACATAAGATCTCGGTAGTTGAAACTGCTCTTAACTTTGAGTTCTTCAATTGCTGGCTATCTGATTGAACTGCACTAGGAAGAAGAGTGTGGTATTAAGGTTAATTAGTTTTTGGTGACAGGTTGAAGTTGCAAGACCAATCGACAAAAGCAGGAAGCGCGCTCGGGAGGATTCAGAGGGCAATGTAGCAAATAAAATTCCCAGTAATCTGAAAAATAACCCTAGTCCAGGTGTCCATTCTGAAAGTCCTTTATCCAGTTATCCTATGCCCAATGCTCTAAAGGTGATACTCTTTATTCATGTGGCTTCAGCTATCACCTGTTTTCTTCTCTAGTATTGGAACTTATACCAGAGTGAGTCTGGATATTATTTCAACTTAATATGCTTTGGAAAAGATCTGGAATGGAAAATTGGGAAAATGCTATTCATAAATTTGCAGTTCACCCAGCAATGAAGCTAAAACATGATTTTTGCTTTATCTACTTATTTTCATTCTTATCTGTAATGAATTTTGTTTGCACAGCACAGAGAATATTGTTAAGAATTGGATGGCCTGTCATTGAGATTATGTTGTCCAGTGGGACAGTCTGGTTAGTGAAGTAAGATAAATAGAATCCGATCTTTATTTCACAAAATGATTGCATCAGGAAATGGAGTGTGAGGATCCTTATGAAGCAGCTGTACTGTCGTTATCTTCGAGCGTCAAAGAGCGACTACTTCGGATATTACGACTTAATATTGCTAGTCGATTTGATGTAAGTTTCAGTTCATAGGCTTCACTAGCGTTGCATAATTTGTCATCAGGAAACTGAAGCCTTCATCTTTTCATTCCTTTAGTGAGAACACACACACACAACCCCCCTCCCCCTCTGCTCTGCTGTCAAGAAAATCCTCATGCCATTTGATAATTTGCTTATCATACAGTCAACCATTTGTTCTTAAAACTTTGATGTGTTAAATGACAGATTGACATCCAAAATGTAGTCAGTCTCAAGCATCTACCTGAATCAACTGCTATATCTGTCCTTGATCAGGTTCAGCTTTGTTACAGTGCCTTGAATTTTTCATTCAACGGTTATTAAATTTTTTTCATGGTTTTCTCTGGGTGATTAAATTGAATTTGAAAATGTAAAGCTTCTTTCTCAGTTTCTTCAATGGTTATTGTCTCATCTCTCCCTTTATAGTTTATGTTATCAGGAGCAGATGCAGAAAACAAGGGAGTTTATCTTGCTGGATTAATTTCTAGGGTATGTAACTTGCAAATTACTTCTTGTGGATTTAAATGCTTATCGCTCTGCAGCTATTGGCACCAGATTGGTGGTTGAACAATTCTTCCTTCTTGATATAGCATCAGGTTGACAAGCTACAAGTGGGTCGATCTCCTGGTGGTTTGTCAAGGGTAGGGGATCTTGCTACAAGGGATGTGTTTGTTTCCAGTTTCTCCAATAGAGTTCAATATCCGGCTGATGATTTTTTTGGTCCTCGTGGGGGCTCAACCATGGCTAGGTTTGTTCTTCTTTGTTGTATAACTATTTGTTTGATAAATCTAGATACATTATCGTCTTATAGAACTATATTCTTATGTATACTCATTATTGCTTGTTTTTCAATTGCTTTCCAGCTTCAGAAGTCGAGTGCAATTGCCAGTTGTTGATTCTCTTGCCTCAAGTGCACACTTGTCAGTGCCTAGGTTAGTGTTTCATTCTTTCTGCAACTTCATTTCATGGTTATTGATGGTATATCAATGGGCTTATTGCAAACTACTAATGCATAGATATTATATGGCATGTTCCTTTCCATTGTCATGTAATTTTTGCTGAATTTCAATTTTGAATCCAGGTATTTTTTTTACAAGGAACAGGTGTTACCCTTCTTTCTAATGCAAGGGTCTTCTATTTGACTAATATTATAATTTTCTGAAGACCAAACTTTTGAACTTGCTTTCAATAATTTTCTCTTATGAAGCATTGTTTGCTCCACACAAGCCTTAAACTATGACAAAGGTTAATATCTTGTGGAAGGGGAAGTAAAGAGGCTTGACCTGTTTCTTTACACAATTCTAAATGACAAGTAGCACAAAGCTTAGTTTTGACTATGGATGGAGCCACGTCTGATTTTTGAAAGCTGTGCAACACAGAAATCCTTGTTACCCACTAGTGAAGATAATGTCTTTAGGTTTTCCACACTTTTGAAGGTGTCAGTATGACTTCATGGTTGGTTTGTTGCAGGTCAGACAAGTACGTGCCTCGCTATTCAGCAGTGGTTTCAGACTATCCCATATCGAGTCGAGCATTGCTTGGAAGAACAAAAGAAACAAGCTGTTCTCCGCTGCAATCGACATCAACAGCTTCCACTCCTTATGAAAGACGACGGTGGAGTTCCCAGATAGGAGATGTATCACTAACTCGGCCCCTAGTTAGATTTGGTGATGTGGCTGATGGTCCATCAACTCGCCCCCAAGTTAGACTTGATGATGTGGCTGACCATCGACCAACTCACCCCCAAGCTAGAGTTGATGATTTGGCTGAACGTCCTCAAATTATCCATCAAGTTAGAATAGATGATGTGGCTGATCGACCACCAACCCACCCCCGAGTTAGATTTGATCCTTTCACTGGTGAACCATACAAATTTGACCCTTTCACCGGTGAACGAATTCTTCCAGAGCATTTACAGCGCTTCTGAAGCCATCATGACCCTCAGTGCATATGCTACTACTGCTAGTTTCTGAAGGCATCATGACCCTCAGTGCATATGCTACTACTGCTAGTTTCAATCCGTGTTGGTGCATCACCTTGGGATGAATTGGCAGTTGTACATTCTCAGTCTCAGATATTGTAATCCGGTTTGGTGCAGACTAATGTTTGGTATTGTGCGGTTACCTCCTGATTAGTGAAAAATTGACGGAGCCATTTTAGAATTGCCAGCTTTTATTAAGTTATTGAATGAATATCTTTATAGGCATGACAAACCGAAGATTCCATAAACACAGTGGAAAAGCTGCCCGTAGGGCGTATGTACTTGTGATACAAGTGAGAGTTGAGATGTAGTGTTTTCATTACTTATAGGGGCAATTTTTAGAACATACGAGAGAGAATTATGCCATGCGCCATCTGAAGGTACGTGTCTTACATTAACATTGACTTATTTGATAGAATTTGATATAATATTTTTTAATTAAGTTTAATTAATTACGTGTCTTTGTTGCAGCAGGATTCTTTGCCCTAACATCTTCTCATGTTCCTTATTCGACCACGGGATCACTTTTTCAGGGTAACATTTCATTTCTATTCTCCTAAATCTTCGATGTGCTCACTTTAGTTTCCGCCTCTTAAATATCTATCTTAGGAAATCTTGAATAATGACCATGTAGCTGAAGATTGGAGAGTAGAGCCTTCTGGACCACTAGAATAACAAAATATGTTGCTTTCTATTGAACTCGAATCAAAAGAAGCAGAAAATAGTATAGTGGATTTGCCTGCGTTTAAGAGATAATCAAGTTTCTAGATTACTTTTTTCTTACTGTACAGGAAAAAAAAATCTTTGAACAAAAAAGAAAGATTAAACTATACCATAAGGGCAATTTTGCAGTCAGAGTAATTGGTTAAACTATACCATAAGGTCAATCTTTGAACCACCATTTACAATGATGTAGATTCACAAATGATGTGAGTGAAAAATATAGTATGGAAAAGCCAAAATTAACATGTTTTTTTTACTTTGCCATTTTTTACCAAAATGTCCATGAAAAATAGAAGTTTGGTGAAAATTTTAATTTTCACTTAAAAGAAATAATCACTAATCGGAGTGAGTGCAAAAAAAAAAAAGGTAAAAAAAGGTTAAAATCAACGCGTTTTTGAATTTTGTCATTTCTTTTTAAAATACATGTGTTATATATAGCTCATGAAAAATGAAAAATTTTGTAAAAAAAAATAATCTAAATTTCACTTTTTTGACACATTTTACAAAGATGCATATTTACAATTGAGATGGTGAAAAAACTACTAGGGGAAAAGCCAAAATCAACACGTTTTTTTGACCAAATTACTTATGAAAAATGGAGGTTTGGAGAAAATTTTAATTTTAGTTTTTTTGACAATATTCACTAGAATGCGTATTCATAATCGAAGTGAGTGCATAAATCGGTACAAAAAAGGTTAAAATCAATACGTTTTTAAATTTTACCATTCCTCACTAAAATACGTATGTTATATGAAAAATAAAAATTTGGTAAAAAATCTAAATCTCCTTTTTTTTTTACATTGTTCAAAAGAATGCACAATCACAATAGAAGTGGATGCAAAAAATAGCACATAAATTTACAAAATTGACTCATTTTTTGACATTGTCCTTTTCGCCCAGAATACGTGTGCTAGCCCACAAAAAATAGAGGCTTGGTGATAAATATGAGTTTCACTTTTTTTTGATATTGTTCACTAGAAAACTCGTTCACAACTAAGGTGGGTGCAAAAATAAGCATGAAAATTACCAAAATCGACACGTTTTTATAGATTTTCATTTTTGGTCAAAATACGTGTGTTATAACACACAAAAAAAATGAAGGTTTGATGATAAATATGAGTTTCACTTTTTTGACCCAATTCATTAGAATGTACGTTCACAACAAAGGTAGGTGTAAAAAACAATACAGAAACGGCCAAAATTGGCACATTTTTTGATATTATCGTTTTCGGCTAAAATATGTGTGTTATAACCCACAAAAAATGGAGGTTTGGTGATAATATGAGTTTCATTTTTTTTTGACACCGTTCACTAGATTTCACGTTCAATTGTGGTGGCTGAAAGAAATAGAACGAAAATGGTCAAAATTGGCTCATTTTTTGTCATTTTCTCTTTTGACTAAAATACGTGTGCTGTAGCTAACAAAATGGAGGTTTGGTGATAAATATTTGTTTCACTATTTTGACACCGTTAACTAGAATAAATGTTCACAAGTTGGGTGGGTGCAAAAAATAACATGAAAACGGAATAAATCGGCACGTTTTTGGACATTGTCAATTTCGGCAAAAATACGTGTGCTATAGTCCACAAAAATTGAGGTTTGGTGATAAACATGAGTTTTACTTTTTTTTAATACCGTTCACTAGAATATAGGATTACAATTGAGGTGGGTACAAAAATAGTACGAAAATAGTAAAAATTGGCATATTTTTTGATAGTGTCAGTTTCAACCAAAATATGTGTGCTATAGCCCACAAAAAATGGAAGTTTGGTGATAAATATGAGTTTAAATTTTTTTGACACCATTTATTAAAATGTATGTTTACGATTGATGCAGGTGCAAAAAAATAGCATAAAAATGGTGAAAATCGGTACATTTTTGGACATTGTAGTTTTCGGCCAAATACGTCTGCTATAACCCACAAAAATTGGAGGTTTGGTGATAAATAAGAGTTTCACTTTTTTTACACCGTTTACTAGAAAGCATGTTTACAATTGAGGTGGGTGCAAAAAATTGCACGAAAATGGCTAAAATCAGAACGTTTTTTGACATTGTCATTTTTTGCCAAAATACGTAGTTCACAAAAAATGGAGGTTTTGTGATAAATTTGAGTTTCACTTTTTTCACAACGTTAACTAGGATTCACGTTCACAATAAAGGTGGGTGCAAAAAATACCATGAAAATGACCAAAATCGGAACCTTTTTGGACATTGTCATTTTTAGCCAAAACACGTGTATTATAAGCCCACAAAAAATGGAGGTTTAGTGATAAATATGATTTTAACTATTTTTGACACCGTTTACTAGAATATAAGTTTACAATTGAGGTGGGTGAAAAAATGCACGAAAATGGCCAAAAATATCTCGTTTTTGTACATTTTCATAGCACACTGTCAATAAAAGTTGGTGAAAAAAATGAAATGAAAATAGTCAAAAATCACCAATTTTTGAGTTTTACCATTTTCAGCTCAAAAAAGTGTGTTAGTCCACAAAAAATGATGATTTTTAAAAAAAATTACATTTCTATTTTTTTAACACTGTTCACTAGATAGCACATTATAAGTAAATGTGGGTGAAAAAATGAATTGAAATAGTCCAAAATCGCTAGTTTTTTACTCTTGCCGTTTTCAGCAAAAAAAAACGAGTGTTATAGCCCACGAGAAATAATGATTTTTCAAAAAATTAATATTTTTATTTTTAATATCGTTCACTAGATAGCACACTATCAAGAAAGCCAGGTGCAGAAAATGAATTGAAACAGTCCAAAATAACCAATTTTTTAGTCTTGTTGTTTCAGCCAAAAAACGTGTGTTATAACTCACGAAAAATGATGATTGTTTAAAAAAATTTACATTTATATTTTTTAACATCGTTCTCTAGATAGCACATTACAAGTAAAGGTTGGCGAAAAAAATGAATTGAAATAGTAAAAAATTGCCATTTTTTTATTCATGCAGTTTTTAGCAAAAAAACGTGTGTTGT
Source organism: Ophiorrhiza pumila (assembly GCA_016586305.1). NCBI lineage: Eukaryota > Viridiplantae > Streptophyta > Magnoliopsida > Gentianales > Rubiaceae > Ophiorrhiza > Ophiorrhiza pumila. The sequence continues at coordinate 2,845,557 of BLIW01000007.1, forward strand.
AGCCCACGAAAAATAATAATTTTTCAAAAAAATTATATTTATATTTTTTTAACACCGTTCAATAGATAGCATATTGTCAATAAATGTGGGTAAAAAAAATGAATTGAAATAGTCCAAAATTGCCAGTTTTTTAGTCTTGTCATTTTCAGCAAAAAAAATGTGTGTTATAGTGTGCTATAACCAACGGAAAATGATAATTTTCTAAAAAATTTACATTTCTATCTTTTTACTAGATTACACACTTCCAACAAAGTTGGGTGTAAAAAATGAATTGAAATAGTCCAAAATAAACAGTTTTTGAATCTTGCCTTTTTCACCCAAAAAACGTGTTATAGCCCACGAAAAATGGATTTTTCAAAAAATTTACATTACTATTTTTTTAACACCGTTCACTAGATAGCACATAACCAATAAATGTGGGTGCAAAAAATGAAATAAAAACAGTTAAAACTCGCCAGTTTTTTATTCTTGCCGTTTTCAACATAAAAACGTGTGTTATAACCCATGAAAAATGATGATTTTTCAAAAAAATTACATTTTAATTTTTTTAACATCGTTTACTAGATATCACATTGAAAGTACAGGTTGGCGCAAAAAATGAGTTAAAAAAGTAAAAAATTGCCAGTTTTTTAGTAATGTCGTTTTTAGCCAAATAAACGTGTATTGTAACCCACAAAAAATGATGATTTTTAAAAAAATTTACATTTCAATTTTTTTTAAAACCGTTCACTAGATAACACACTTTCAGCAAAGTTGGGTGCAAAAAATGAATTGAAATAGTCCAAAATAGCCCGTATTTGAATATTGCAGTTTACACCCAAAAAACGTGTGTTATAGCCCACGAAAAATTATTATTTTTCAAAAAATTTACATTCCTATTTTTTTAATACCGTTCACCAGATAATACATAACCAGTAAATGTGGGCGCAAAAACTGAAATAAAAATAGTTAAAAATCGCCAGTTTTTTATTCTTGCCGCTTTCAACCAGAAAACGTGTGTTATAGCCCACGAAAAATGATGATTTTCTGAAAAAATTACATTTTATTTTTTTATCATCATTCACTAGATATCATATTGCAAGTAAATGTTGGCGCAAAAAATGAATTGAAATAGTAAAAAATTGCCAGTTCTTAGCAAAAAAAAAAACGCGTGTTATAGCCCACGAAAAATTATGATTTTTCAAAAAATTTTAATTTTAATTTTTTTTAACACCGTTCACTAGATAGCACTCTACCAGCAAAGTTGGGTCCAAAAAATGAATTAAATCTATCCAAAATAGCCAGTTTTTGAGTCATGTCGTTTTCAGCCAAAAAAAGTGTGCTTATAACCCACGAAAAATGATAATTTTTCAAAAAAAATTACATTTCTATTTTTTTAACATCGTTCACTAGATAACACACTTCCAACAAAATTGGGTGCAAAAAATGAATTGAAATAGTCCAAAATAGCCAGTTTTTGAATCATGCTGTTTTCACCCAAAAAACGTGTGTTATAGCCTACGAAAAATGATGATTTTTCAAAAAATTTACATTTTGATTTTTTTTAACACCGTTCACCAGATATCAAATTGCAAGTAAAGGTTGGCTCAAAAGATGAATTGAATCAAAACTTGCCAGTTTTTTAGTCATGTCGTTTTTAGCAAAAAAAAACGTGTGTTATATCCCACGAAAAATGATGATTTTTCAAAAATTTACATTTCTATTTTTTAATACCGTTCACTAGATGGAACACCACCAGCAAAGTTGGGTGCAAAAAAATAATTGAAATAGTCCAAAATAACCAATTTTTGAGTCACGTCATTTTCAGAAAAAAAAAAGTGTGCTATAACCCACGAAAAATACTGATTTCTCAAAAAATTTACATTTCTATTTTTTTAACATCGTTCACTAGATAACACACTTCCAACAAAATTGGGTGCAAAAAATGAATTGAAATAGTCCAAAATAGCCAGTTTTTGAATCATGCAGTTTTCACCCAAAAAACGTGTGTTTTAGCCAAAACAATTTGGAGAAAATTTGGGGCAGAGGTGGGAATTGTAAGCTATTCTATTTCTTTGAATACAACTCTTCAAACCTGGAGAAACTATAGAGGAAAAAATAAAAATGCTAACATGCTAATTAAATTTCTCCCTTTATTCATTTGCTGGGAAATTTGGAAAATAAGGAATAGCATAGCTTTTGAAAATCAGAACTTTAAAATGGAAGAGGTGGTGAAACATATTTTTGAATCTCTTAGAATGAGCATGAAACTACATACATTGTCTTGGAATGAATTCTGGTTCGTCAGCATGAATCCTACAAATAGATGTAAAATTGTGTTCTTTAAATGGAATCCACCAAACGAGGGACAAGTTAAAATAAATATATCAAGTCAGATTAGGAACAATTCAGGCCAAGGTAGTCTAGTGGTGAGAAACAGTGAAGGTAAGGTTCTTTGGGTTCAGTTAATTACAGAATTTCATTGTCTAATATCTACAAAAGTGCAGGTGGAGATCTTAACAGCAGTATCAGGCATTCAAGATTGTTTAAACCAGGGTTTCACAAACATTGTAGTAGAATCAGATTCGTCTTGTTTTCAGAGAGTCTTAACCCAAGAGAAGCATTTCTGGAGACATTATCATCTTGAGGAATCAAACAGTAAAATCAGAGGATGTGCTACATTCAAAAAAATTTCAAAACTTTCCAATCAAGCTGCAAGATGGGTGGTAAACAGAGACTCAATAACTGGACTCCAGGATCTTCAGGTTGATTTCAGAAAATAATTCATTCAGATAGTTTGGGCCTGCCATATTTTAAAAAATTAAAGGTAAAAGAATCATGAGATTAGTGTCAACTGCTGGTTTGGCTTTGCTCAATGATTTTCTGGTATCTTTTTGTTCGGACCTACAGCTGCTGAAGTTAGGCTGTTTTGTTCTTAAAATTGGTGCATGTGTCCTGGGTGAAAGTCGAACTCTCTGAATTCGGACCACAGCTACTGATGTTAGGCTGTCTTGTCCTTAAAATTTGATGCATTTGTTATTTGTTATGTGACACTTGCACATTTTCACTTCTGTCAATAGCTGATTCATACAGCTAATGCTTTAACTTTTGCTACCTCCTAAACCTGTATGTCTCTTCATATGCAAAGAATGATTGGTTTTGCTACATGAATTTTAGTTAGTTGTTCTGACTGGCTAATGTACATTTCAAAATCATCACTATGATAAAGGGAGCCCTTTGTTCCTCTTATGCTGAAACCTTGATAGAAGTGTACATGGAGGAAGTACTCCAACTTTATTGTTTTGAATTCATGTGAACAATTCCATTGTTATGGGATTTCTGGTCATTGTTGAATTTTATGTAAGGATGATATATCCTTCGATTCTCTCCAATTTCAGGCTTGAATATTCATAGATAAGAGCTACATTGTAAAGGAGGAGTCCTCCTTATTTATAGCTCTATTTTGTACTAATGGTGTGGGTATATCCGCCATTTATTTATGTAAGTTAATTTTCTATTAATAAAAGTGGGAGTGGCGCCCCCCTTACACGGGATGATTAGCCGAATAAAAAAAACGTGTGTTATAGCCTACGAAAAATGATGATTTTTCGAAAAATTTACATTCTGATTTTTTTAACACCGTTCACTAGATAGCACATAACCAGTAAATATGGGTGCAAAAAATGAAATAAAAATAGTTAAAAATCGCCAATTTTTTATTCTTGCCGTTTTCAACCAAAAAAATGTGTGTTATAGCCCACGAAAAATAATGATTTTCAAAAAATTTACATTTTTTTTAACATCGTTCACTAGATATCACATTGCAACTAAAGGTTGGCGCAAAAAATGAACTGGAATAATAAAAAATTGCCAATTTTTTAGTCATGCCGCTTTCACCCAAAAAAACCTGTGTTATAGCCAACGGAAAACGACGATTTTTCAAAAAATTTACATTCCTATTTTTTAAACACCGTTCACTAGATAGCACATAACCAGTAAATGTGGGTTCAAAAATGAAATGAAAACAGTTAAAAATAGCAAATTTTTAGCCTTGCCGTTTTCACCCAAAAAACGTGTGTTATAGCCAACGAAAAATGATGATTTTTCAAAAAATTTACATTTTTATTTGTTTAACACCGTTCACCAGATATCAAATTGCAAGTAAAGGTTGGCTCAAAAGATGAATTGAAATAGTCAAAACTTGCCAGTTTTTTAGTCATGTCGTTTTTAGCCAAAAAAAAACGTGTGTTATATATCCCACGAAAAATGATGATTTTTCAAAAATTTACATTTCTATTTTTTAATACCGTTCACTAGATGGCACACCACCAGCAAAGTTGGGTGCAAAAAAATAATTGAAATAGTCCAAAATAACCAATTTTTGAGTCACGTCATTTTCAGAAAAAAAAAATGTGTGCTATAACCCACGAAAAATAATGATTTCTCAAAAAATTTACATTTCTATTTTTTTAACATCGTTCACTAGATAACACACTTCCAACAAAATTGGGTGCAAAAAATGAATTGAAATAGTCCAAAATAGCCAGTTTTTGAATCATGCAGTTTTCACCCAAAAAACGTGTGTTTTAGCCAAAAAAATTTGGAGAAAATTTGGGGCAGAGGTGGGAATTGTAAGCTATTCTATTTCTTTGAATACAACTCTTCAAACCTGGAGAAACTATAGAGGAAAAAATAAAAATGCTAACATGCTAATTAAATTTCTCCCCTTATTCATTTGCTGGGAAATTTGGAAAATAAGGAATAGCATAGCTTTTGAAAATCAGAACTTTAAAATGGAAGAGGTGGTGAAACATATTTTTGAATCTCTTAGAATGAGCATGAAACTACATACATTGTCTTGGAATGAATTCTGGTTTGTCAGCATGAATCCTACAAATAGATGTAAAATTGTGTTCTTTAAATGGAATCCACCAAACGAGGGACAAGTTAAAATAAATATATCAAGTCAGATTAGGAACAATTCAGGCCAAGGTAGTCTAGTGGTGAGAAACAGTGAAGGTAAGGTTCTTTGGGTTCAGTTAATTACAGAATTTCATTGTCTAATATCTACAAAAGTGCAGGTGGAGATCTTAACAGCAGTATCAGGCATTCAAGATTGTTTAAACCAGGGTTTCACAAACATTGTAGTAGAATCAGATTCGTCTTGTTTTCAGAGAGTCTTAACCCAAGAGAAGCATTTCTGGAGATATTATCATCTTGAGGAATCAAACAGTAAAATCAGAGGATGTGCTACATTCAAAAAAATTTCAAAACTTTCCAATCAAGCTGCAAGATGGGTGGTAAACAGAGACTCAATAACTGGACTCCAGGATCTTCAGGTTGATTTCAGAAAATACTTCATTCAGATAGTTTGGGCCTGCCATATTTTAAAAAATTAAAGGTAAAAGAATCATGAGATTAGTGTCAACTGCTGGTTTGGCTTTGCTCAATGATTTTCTGGTATCTTTTTGTTCGGACCTACAGCTGCTGAAGTTAGGCTGTTTTGTTCTTAAAATTGGTGCATGTGTCCTGGGTGAAAGTCGAACTCTCTGAATTCGGACCACAGCTACTGATGTTAGGCTGTCTTGTCCTTAAAATTTGATGCATTTGTTATTTGTTATGTGACACTTGCACATTTTCACTTCTGTCAATAGCTGATTCATACAGCTAATGCTTTAACTTTTGCTACCTCCTAAACCTGTATGTCTCTTCATATGCAAAGAATGATTGGTTTTGCTACATGAATTTTAGTTAGTTGTTCTGACTGGCTAATGTACATTTCAAAATCATCACTATGATAAAGGGAGCCCTTTGTTCCTCTTATGCTGAAACCTTGATAGAAGTGTACATGGAGGAAGTACTCCAACTTTATTGTTTTGAATTCATGTGAACAATTCCATTGTTATGGGATTTCTGGTCATTGTTGAATTTTATGTAAGGATGATATATCCTTCGATTCTCTCCAATTTCAGGCTTGAATATTCATAGATAAGAGCTACATTGTAAAGGAGGAGTCCTCCTTATTTATAGCTCTATTTTGTACTAATGGTGTGGGTATATCCGCCATTTATTTATGTAAGTTAATTTTCTATTAATAAAAGTGGGAGTGGCGCCCCCCCTACACGGGATGATTAGCCGAATAAAAAAAACGTGTGTTATAGCCTACGAAAAATGATCATTTTTCAAAAAATTTACATTCTGATTTTTTTAACACCGTTCACTAGATAGCACATAACCAGTAAATATGGGTGCAAAAAATGAAATAAAAATAGTTAAAAATCGCCAATTTTTTATTCTTGCCGTTTTCAACCAAAAAAATGTGTGTTATAGCCCACGAAAAATAATGATTTTCAAAAAATTTACATTTTTTTTAACATCGTTCACTAGATATCACATTGCAACTAAAGGTTGGCGCAAAAAATGAACTGGAATAATAAAAAATTGCCAATTTTTTAGTCATGCCGCTTTCACCCAAAAAAACCTGTGTTATAGCCAACGGAAAACGACGATTTTTCAAAAAATTTACATTCCTATTTTTTAAACACCGTTCACTAGATAGCACATAACCAGTAAATGTGGGTCCAAAAATGAAATGAAAACAGTTAAAAATAGCAAATTTTTAGCCTTGCCGTTTTCACCCAAAAAACGTGTGTTATAGCCAACGAAAAATGATGATTTTTCAAAAAATTTACATTTTTATTTGTTTAACACCGTTCACCAGATATCAAATTGCAAGTAAAGGTTGGCTCAAAAGATGAATTGAAATAGTCAAAACTTGCCAGTTTTTTAGTCATGTCGTTTTTAGCCAAAAAAAAACGTGTGTTATATATCCCACGAAAAATGATGATTTTTCAAAAATTTACATTTCTATTTTTTAATACCGTTCACTAGATGGCACACCACCAGCAAAGTTGGGTGCAAAAAAATAATTGAAATAGTCCAAAATAACCAATTTTTGAGTCACGTCATTTTCAGAAAAAAAAAATGTGTGCTATAACCCACGAAAAATAATAATTTCTCAAAAAATTTACATTTCTATTTTTTTAACATCGTTCACTAGATAACACACTTCCAACAAAATTGGGTGCAAAAAATGAATTGAAATAGTCCAAAATAGCCAGTTTTTGAATCATGCAGTTTTCACCCAAAAAACGTGTGTTTTAGCCAAAAAAATTTGGAGAAAATTTGGGGCAGAGGTGGGAATTGTAAGCTATTCTATTTCTTTGAATACAACTCTTCAAACCTGGAGAAACTATAGAGGAAAAAATAAAAATGCTAACATGCTAATTAAATTTCTCCCTTTATTCATTTGCTGGGAAATTTGGAAAATAAGGAATAGCATAGCTTTTGAAAATCAGAACTTTAAAATGGAAGAGGTGGTGAAACATATTTTTGAATCTCTTAGAATGAGCATGAAACTACATACATTGTCTTGGAATGAATTCTGGTTTGTCAGCATGAATCCTACAAATAGATGTAAAATTGTGTTCTTTAAATGGAATCCACCAAACGAGGGACAAGTTAAAATAAATATATCAAGTCAGATTAGGAACAATTCAGGCCAAGGTAGTCTAGTGGTGAGAAACAGTGAAGGTAAGGTTCTTTGGGTTCAGTTAATTACAGAATTTCATTGTCTAATATCTACAAAAGTGCAGGTGGAGATCTTAACAGCAGTATCAGGCATTCAAGATTGTTTAAACCAGGGTTTCACAAACATTGTAGTAGAATCAGATTCGTCTTGTTTTCAGAGAGTCTTAACCCAAGAGAAGCATTTCTGGAGACATTATCATCTTGAGGAATCAAACAGTAAAATCAGAGGATGTGCTACATTCAAAAAAATTTCAAAACTTTCCAATCAAGCTGCAAGATGGGTGGTAAACAGAGACTCAATAACTGGACTCCAGGATCTTCAGGTTGATTTCAGAAAATACTTCATTCAGATAGTTTGGGCCTGCCATATTTTAAAAAATTAAAGGTAAAAGAATCATGAGATTAGTGTCAACTGCTGGTTTGGCTTTGCTCAATGATTTTCTGGTATCTTTTTGTTCGGACCTACAGCTGCTGAAGTTAGGCTGTTTTGTTCTTAAAATTGGTGCATGTGTCCTGGGTGAAAGTCGAACTCTCTGAATTCGGACCACAGCTACTGATGTTAGGCTGTCTTGTCCTTAAAATTTGATGCATTTGTTATTTGTTATGTGACACTTGCACATTTTCACTTCTGTCAATAGCTGATTCATACAGCTAATGCTTTAACTTTTGCTACCTCCTAAACCTGTATGTCTCTTCATATGCAAAGAATGATTGGTTTTGCTACATGAATTTTAGTTAGTTGTTCTGACTGGCTAATGTACATTTCAAAATCATCACTATGATAAAGGGAGCCCTTTGTTCCTCTTATGCTGAAACCTTGATAGAAGTGTACATGGAGGAAGTACTCCAACTTTATTGTTTTGAATTCATGTGAACAATTCCATTGTTATGGGATTTCTGGTCATTGTTGAATTTTATGTAAGGATGATATATCCTTCGATTCTCTCCAATTTCAGGCTTGAATATTCATAGATAAGAGCTACATTGTAAAGGAGGAGTCCTCCTTATTTATAGCTCTATTTTGTACTAATGGTGTGGGTATATCCGCCATTTATTTATGTAAGTTAATTTTCTATTAATAAAAGTGGGAGTGGCGCCCCTCCTACACGGGATGATTTGCCGAATAAAAAAAACGTGTGTTATAGCCTACGAAAAATGATGATTTTTCGAAAAATTTACATTCTGATTTTTTTAACACCGTTCACTAGATAGCACATAACCAGTAAATATGGGTGCAAAAAATGAAATAAAAATAGTTAAAAATCGCCAATTTTTATTCTTGCCGTTTTCAACCAAAAAAATGTGTGTTATAGCCCACGAAAAATAATGATTTTCAAAAAATTTACATTTTTTTAACATCGTTCACTAGATATCACATTGCAACTAAAGGTTGACGCAAAAAATGAACTGAAATAATAAAAAATTGCCAATTTTTTAATCTTGCCGTTTTCACCCAAAAAAACGTGTGTTATAGCCCACGAAAAACGACGATTTTTCAAAAAATTTACATTCCTATTTTTTAACACCGTTCACTAGATAGCACACCACCAGCAAAGTTGGGTTCAAAAAATGAATTAAAATAGTCCAAAATAGTCAGTTTTTGAGTCACGTCGTTTTCAGACAAAAAAATGTGCTATAAACCACGAAAAATGATGAATTTTAAAATTTTTACATTTCTATTTTTTTAACACCGTTCACTAGATATCACACTTCTATTTTTTAACACCGTTCACTAGATAGCACACCACCAGCAAAGTTGGGTTCAAAAAATGAATTAAAATAGTCCAAAATAGTCAGTTTTTGAGTCACGTCGTTTTCAGACAAAAAAATGTGCTATAAACCACGAAAAATGATGAATTTTAAAATTTTTACATTTCTATTTTTTTAACACCGTTCACTAGATATCACACTTCTAGCAAAATTGGGTGCAAAAAATGAATTGAAATAGTCCAAAATAGCCAGTTTTTGAATCTTGCAGTTTTAACCCAAAAAACGTGTGTTATAACCCACAAAAAATGATGATTTTGAAAAATATTTAGATTCCTATTTTTTTTAACACCGTTCACTAGATAGCACATAACTAGTAAATGTGGGTGCAAAAAATGAAATAAAAACAGTTGAAAATCGCCAGTTTTTTATTCTTGCCGTTTTCAACCAAAAAACGTGTGTTATTGCCCACGAAAAATGATAATTTTTCAAAAAATTTACATTTTTATCTTTTTAACATCGTTCGCTAGATATCACGTTGCAAATAAATGTTGGCGCAAAAGATGAATTGAAATAGTCAAAACTTGCCAGTTTTTTAGTCATGTCGTTTTTAGGCAACAAAAAACGTGTGTTATAGCCCACGAAAAATGATGATTTTTAAAAAAATTACATTTCTATTTTTTTAACACCGTTCACTAGATAGCACACCACCAGCAAAGTTGGGTGCAAAAAATAATTGAAATAGCCCAAAATAGCCAGTTTTTGAGTCATGTCGTTTTCAGCCAAAAAAAGTGTGCTATAACCAACGAAAAATGATGATTTTTTGAAAAACTTACATTTCTATTTTTTTAACACCGTTCACTAGATAACACATTTACAGCAAAGTTAGGTGCAAAAAATGAATTGAAATAGTCCAAAATGCTCAGTTTTTTAATCTTGCCGTTTTCACCCAAAAAACGTATGTTATAGCCCACGAAAAATGACGATTTTTCAAAAAATTTACATTCCTATTTTTTTAACACCGTTCACTAGATAGCACATAACCAGTAAACGTGGGTCCAAAAATGAAATGAAACAGTTAAAAATCGCCAATTTTTAGTGATGTGGAGCAAATATGTGTATAAATTGTGATCGTGATTGCTATTTACCCCTACTCAAAAATAATGCTAAACAACCCCGTGAAGGTGATAGTATAGCAAGTTCGTTCCCACGAGGAAAGGACTGTGTTGAAACGTTAAGAAAATATTTTTGGTTTTTATGTTTATCAAACTGAAAATAATAAGCAAATAACAAGTAACTAAAACAAGCCGGTGATTTAATTAAAAACTCAAGTTAAGCAAGTGTACTCCCGAGATTATATTTTAGGGTTACATAAAAAACACATACATGCATCCTATCTAGGGTTATGCAAAACAAGAGTAAATACTATAACTCACACCCCCCTATTAGGCTAAAGGAAATGAATGATTTACGCACTTACCTACTCAGATATTAACTAATTCAACAAACTCTCTTATATGGCGAAAGGCAAAGTTTACTTCCTTAATTAATCCGGAATCTACTGCAACTAACCAACTCAACCAAACCCTCAAGTTCAACCGCTCCATTTGGCTAAGGCAACGCCTGAACCAGTCACACTAATGCTAAACTAATCCCCAGAACTCCTCCTATTAGGCTAAAGGTAAGAATTAAGGAAGAATTAATCTAACAAATTCACAACCAACCCACAATAGATCCCAAACAACCCACTCTAATCCTCCTATCAGGCTAAAGGTAAGATTAAAGCAAGTAATCTCTAAGTAATTTACTGCACTTTAAGAAAATATTCATCATACATAATACTCGCGACATATCATGCATAATTATGAAGAACACAGTAAAACTTATTCTACAAAGACCATAAGATATAACTTAGCATATAAATTAAGCACAAAAACCCTTATTCATAATCTCGGGAGCACAATAGATTTAGCCAAGCATGGCTAAATCAAACATTATCATATTAATGTTAATTAAGCACAATATTGAAAACATAAATTAAAAAGAAAGATAACACCTTGAATAGAGAATCTGTAGATGAAATCTTTGTCTCTATATTAATGAAATCAATACTCAACAATGTTCCCAATCCATACAGCTTCAATTCTCCGTAAATAGCTAAAAGAATGATACCCTAGCTATTACAAAGAAGAAAAACCCTTGCTTAATCTCTCAAAGTTGTCACCCCTTTAAAAGCTGTAACCCTAACCCTATTTATAGTTATTCTATGAAAATATTCGCACATAAGTCCTTCATGAATGCCTTGTCGGAAAAGAAAACTTAAAGTGGGCCAAAATCGTAAATTTCCAAAAATCAGGTCGTAAACCTGCGTATTTCCCAACGTCTCGACGTCCATGATCGCGCGACAACAAATAGAATAGACCAGTACAAATAGAAGACTACCTTCTTATTCTTTTAATAAAAAGGCTTTACAGATAAAAATTGTTTATTCCTCAAATACAAAGCCAACAAATGACAAGTAAGATTTGATACATGGTAAGGCAGTGTGGCAGTCATTTGACTTAACAAATTATCAAATACACGGGCTAATTCCAGGGGACTCCAAAATCGTCAAGACATAAATAAGACTAACTTCCCTGAAACAAACTTGATGGCTCAGGGACATCTGAACGTGCGTAACAAAACAGTCCACAATTATTATTTGACATTGACAGAACACTGTACAATCTTCTGGACAGAAGGATCCAACAACAACCGATCGAGCATGACCATCAGCAGCAAGGCGTTTGGATAAGATGGCAGCTACCCAGCCATCCTAGAGGCCAACACCATCTAGCTCTCACTTCCAGTCAAGCATATCTAGTAGCCAGAGAACCTCTTCCTCTGAATTGGCAGCATCACAGAAATCCAATTCGATACCGAAAACATCAATGATGCCTTCATTATTACCATTATCCAGGAAAAGCAAAGAGATCCACGCCCGAATCTCAGACACAAAAGGGTGGCAAGGAGAGAAATCAAGGTAGTCAAATGCTAATGCACGATATGCTGTTCGGTCTATATAATCAAACACAGATTTGTCGATTAGGCATGCAACTTTGCTCAAATCTTTGCGCACTACAAAGACGGTGACGGTAACTGAGTGAGGCAATGGAATGGTAAACCTCGGTTCAACAGGTAGAATCATCTTATATTCTGGACCCTCCAAGTGATCCTTAAGCACGTCACAGATTCCCGGAGGTGGGATCCAGATTCCATTCTGGAGAGTAGGCCCGGGAACAACCTCTGAGAAGATTAAACTTTCCTCAGTCCAAATGTCAACATAGAATTCCAAGTCATTCAAAGACAGCCTAGGAGGGGGAAGTGTCCTGCGATGTTGACGCTTGTAAAAGGTACGAAACAGCTTGTGGAAGGTTACAGTGGGAGGCTGTGACCGCTTACATATTGATGGCCATCTCTTGGCACAGAGGCATTTCCAGAAATAATCATCTTGAGCAACATCTCGCCACTGCTTACAAACAACCATACATTTAGCCAGGTCAGCACCTTCAAGAAATGGGAAAACAACCTTCAATATCTCTTCACATGGCATTTTCAGTGCAAAGGAATAACTTCTGCCGGGAGATAGCTTGCTCACACCATTACGATAGTAGAAGTGTTCCTGGTGACTTAGATTAACTGTGAAAGACAGGCAAATCAAGTTCATAAACCAACATACCATCTAAAGGAGAACAGATCAACTAATACCAATTTCATGAGAAAGAGCAATGTAATCCAAACACTTACTCCAAAACCTAAGAATGGAAGAGAGTTCACTAAAGAAGACAAACCAACACACAATCTAATGGGGAACAGATCAACTAATACCAATTTCATGGTTAAGAAGAATGCAAAATACACATCAAGTAATTTCAATAAACAACTCAAAAGCATTATAATGTCCGTATTCTTTAAAATGCATATCATTCTCCAAAAATGTTCTCTAAAACTCAATTTTATGAATTTTGCAGTTCTCCCAAACTGCAACTCAAAATCTCATTTCAGCTCTCCCGTTATCAGATATAAAGTATTAATCCAAAAGGCACAAAGGCTAGTAAACAGAGCCCGACAGGCACATAGGAAGGGGTTCCAATCACCTCCCCTTTCCCCCCTCCTACACTTCCCCATATATTCAGATAAAAATCAGGAACATAACTTCTGAAAAAAAAAAAAATCAACCTAAGACTATAGATATCAAGAGTAAGAAAATTAATCACAAGTACGTTCTTGAATCAATCAGTTTAGGAACGTAAATCAATAGAGTTCATTCCTCCTAGTCCAATCTACAATCTTTCAACAAAGACAGTTCTTTTCGTTAAACAAGCATAAATTTAATTAAAAAGATAAACGATTCAGAATGGATAAAAAAGGAACTCCAATTTTATTTTATCTTTCCTCTATTCATACATCGATCATCCATAGAAACCCAAGAGAAAAAAAAAAAAGCTAGAACCAAATTACTGATACAACGTCAAAGGTAGGAAACACTAAAAAAGGAAAAAAAAAAACTATAGCTGAAACAAAAATTAAAAGCCCTAGTGTAATGCAGAATACCTTTACAAATAGACAGAAAAGGAAGACAACCCAGATAGCCAAAGATGGATCCAGTAACTTGAGCGATGATCTATTCTCTCTATAATGAGATTAAGAAAATGAGTAAAAGAATAAACGTGAGGCTGCAGTGGGATTGTTATATAACAAAAAAATAGTAAAATTAACATACATTTTATAAATTTTGGGGATTTTGAAGATATGATTAAGACGCAGTAAGAGATCGGAAACAAAACCCTAGAAATGGCGCTGATTAGATGGGGGAGACGGGAGACTTTTCAGTGCAGAGATTTTGTAGCCGTTTGAATCTGGGAAATTAATTTAGACCACTCTCCTCCTCCTCCTCGCTCCGATCGAAACCGGCCACTGGCTGTGTGCGATTTTCGTTATGTGCGTCTCCTCGTAAGGCCCACTGTTAGTTGATTGGGTTTTTTTCCTTGCATAAATTTATCATTTATCAAAGATATTTTTATATTAAGGATTGAGCCTAGTCTAATTGTTTTTTCCAATTATGTTGACAAGTAAAAATTCTAAAAAGTTTCAATTTTCATGATTTATAATTCAATAGAAAGCGTTTGAACTAGTAACATAGTGGCAAAAAATAAAAGGTAAAAATTTTGAAAAATATTGAATTTAGTAAACTATAGCCTTCATTTTTGAGAAAAAAAAAATCATGATATTTTCAAATAAAATACTTGCTTTTAACAACTCGATTTATGTTGGAAAACGTCTAAAGTAAGTAGATTGTGAAAAGAAAAAGATAAAAATTTAGAAAAGAAAAATCAATTTTCTTAGGCAATAGTCTTGAATTTTAAGAGAAAATTATAATTTGTCAAAAAAGTTATAAATGCATGATTTTAGTCTTTTTGACCAACCTATTCTATTACAACATTCCTACACTATTACAAATCTCGTGGCTGCACTTGGAACCATCTTATTCGGGAGTTCCGTTCGCGCGTCTAATGCTGACCGAAACCGCTACTGCCAAGCTTGTACATTAGAGACATAACAATGGAGGAGAAATGTTATTATAAAGCTTGTACATTAGAGACATAACAATGGAGGAGAAATGTTATTATAGAGTTCGAACCTCTAACTTTTAGAATAATGGGCTTTCACCAGTTTAGTTCAGCCCATAAAAATTGTAAGAGTAACGCTTATTTGGGCCTACTTGTTTATGGATTGCTTTCTTCTTCCCATCTAAAAGAGAAACACTTATTTGGGCTGAATAGACAGAATGTCCATAGAGGCCAGCTCGTAATTGTCGGACCCTAAGCCCTTCTTCTTGTCCTTGGATACTATATTAGTAACTGAATATGCATACATTTGAGCCAAAAAAACAACTGAATATGCATACAAAATTACAATTTAAGTTATTTTTAGTTACAATGGCTCAACTTTTGAATTTTCACAATTGATTTATTCTCAAAACTTTTTTTCCTTAAAACAGTATTTTTTTTATGTTGTTATTCAAACTTTGTAGAATAACAACGGATTCTTTAATAAAATTCCAATTAATTAAAAGCCGAATTGGGAACTGAGCATATGCACTTTGTGAAAGTTTTTTTTTTTTTTTTTTAATTATAATAAAATTGATTAAGCACGCGAGACCAAATAGGAAAACGACGAAAGGAAAAAAGAAATTAGTACAGAAAAACATGTACAACCCAATGTATAATTGTTGGTTCACGTTAGACAAAACAAGTGGGTCATACGGGTTCCAAACTGAAAAAGGAAACTGAACCTCCTCATAACTCAGAAGTCCCATATTGATGGCCGGAGGTTTCTGCCGACCGAAAAACAAAAGGAATAAAGCTCACTTTAGCACATGCTGATGCAGCTCAATAAGACTTACATTACGCCACAACAACACAGAGAGTAAGAGAGATTATTGACCGTTGGATGAGCCAATCAAACGATTGAATGTTAAAACAAAAATAATAACAATAATAAGACAGTCAAATCACATCGCACCCTCACTAATTAAGTTGGAACAATGGCCGCCATCATCTTGTCCCTTTGTTCCCACACCATTTTTATGCATTCCATTTTGACTCTTCTTACAACGTGAAAATTGTTCTACTATTATTACACTTAGAGATCTTAATTTAGTTGAGTTCCATTCATGCTTTATGGATGATGTTGAGACAATTCCCCGTATTTCAACTCACGCCTGAAACTCGCATTCTTACTCTTTTGTTGTTTGATGTTGAAAATTCGAAGAAATTATTGCACGGGTTGTCCGAATCAAAATGGTCGGTCTTTTGATTACTGTAAACCTTATCCAGCAGGGCGTTTTTATAGGCCAAGCCTGCATCTGCATGGGCATTCCCGTGACAGCTTGATATAGAAATTGGTGAGTACAAGAGTTGCATATATAATTAAGGACTCAAATTTCTTTTTTTAACTGATGAGTGAGGCACATCCGGCAGATGATGTTGGTGATTTGGAGGACGCATATGGTTTTGTCGCCAACTTGTAAGATAGGATCTAAAATGAAGAAAATATTAGCAGATCAGAATTTAATTAAAGTATAAAGTATAAAACAAAATCAGCATGCATGCATGCACAGTTGACTATTGGCAGACATAAAGATAAATGCTGTAATATTTGAACTCAGTTTTTCCCATTCCTCTCTCGATCCTACAGTTATGGATATCATAATATACTACTACCAAGTACCAACATCAAGGCGAATCACGAATGTCATTCATGAATATATTAAAAGCTACCATTCGCACTGTTGTGGTGCAACTGTTTTTATATTAATTGATATAATTATTTTTATTACCGTATATATACATGCATTTTCACATTTTAAGTAGTTTATACTTACTCATTTGACCTTCTAAGCAGAGACTTTTTGATGATATCTTGGTAACAAATTAATTCATGGGTCTACTACAGGTTCTTCGTTTAATTATACATATATAGCATCTTGGCTTACCTATGAACAAAGTAACTTAAATACAGTGTGAAACTTCTTGTCATAGTATTAATAAAGGAGCATATATCCCGATCTTCAAGATTTAGAGTTCGATTACTTAAGAATGCATGTAACGGACATGAGGGTGTGTGTTAAAAAAAAAAAAAACGAAACTTTGTCTCAATCCTTTTCAAAAAGGAGTAAGAAAAAAAAGTAAAAAAAGTGCCAAAAGGCTTATCGATCCGTTCTGGCTTCTTAATTAAATTTTCATTAACCATTAATCAAATGCAGATTGCAGCTGACAGCTTAGCAGCATTAATTTTAGCATGAAGTAAGAGAGTACAGTACTGAAGTACCATTTTACGTACACAGTTGGCACAAGCTAAGAGTTGAAGTATGAACTATCAAGTCCGCCTAGGCCTAGCTAGGTGAAGAATCTTATTCAAATCTAAAAGGATCTTTAATTTAATATTAATTTAAAAAAAAAATTATAATATTAAACAGGATTATTGAAATAGTGAGTGATTAAACAACTCAACTTGTGGATTGGATAGAAAACATGTAATTGTAAATGGAGTACTTGGATTGTTTAAGTTAATTTAAAACAGAAATGTAAACCCACACATGCCGGATTGATAAAGATAGAAATCACATGCAAACATGTGATAAATCTTGAGTAGTTTTGAACAAATTAAACTAGTACTTAATTACCAAAGAGCTGGCCAGTGTTATTGAAATATATCTTAGCATAAACGGACCATCACAATTAGTCTAGGCTGATCATATTCTCGTGCAAAGAGTCTCTCTCTCTATATATATACTGCAAGAAGAAAAAACAAGAAATGAAATAGTAATAGCGTGAACCATGAATGAATATTGAATAATAATGGAGTTAGAGATCAGTGTGTATATATGTATATATATGATGGATGTTTAATGAAAAGTAGTATGTATAATAATGATGAGTGAGTGAGTGTGTGTGTGTGTGTGGTACTGTGGTGTGTGGGAGGGAAATGGAATTGAAGGGGGGGGGGGGAGGTGGGAGGGGATCAGTAGCATGCAGGGAATGTGCAGAACATGGTGTACATTTCATGCTGCTTCACTGTCTCAACTTTGTCACATGCAATCCTTCACAAACAACCCCCAAAAAGCTATTACCTCTACTCTATTCTTCTTTTAACTTTGCATGTTCTCCCCATGTGCTTTCTTAGCCCATTATGCGATTTGCATTCTTCTTCTCTCACGCCTTTCCTTCCTTCAATTCCCACCTTCTTTCTCTCCCTCTCTCTCATTCTCATTGAGGAGTGAGAGAGTGAGAGCGAGTGAGACCCCATGCCCACATTCACATGCGCCCTTTTGGGAGGCCACACAGCCCCCAAAACCACTCCTCTTTATGCCTCTAATTGACGTTTTTGCCATTCCTTTTCCTTTTATCATCCATCCTATTCCTATATACTTTTCTCTCTTTCTAAAAATACTTTTGTCTTAGCTAATTAATTTCCTCATTATCCTCCAAAACTATCATATCAGCCAGCAAGTTTTGTTTGCTTTTCAACTTTTTTTGATGGATT
This sequence comes from Ophiorrhiza pumila, assembly GCA_016586305.1. NCBI lineage: Eukaryota > Viridiplantae > Streptophyta > Magnoliopsida > Gentianales > Rubiaceae > Ophiorrhiza > Ophiorrhiza pumila. The sequence goes on from BLIW01000007.1 coordinate 2,863,920, forward strand.
TCATGCCCACATTCATTAGCTACTACCAATGCTCACTAATCTTGTTTTCATAATGGGGGCTTCGTAACATCATCAACCTCGTCATTTTGTCTCTCTGTTGATCCATCAATTTTGTTTTGCTGTGCCTAATTATGGCAGTTTTTGCTTGCCATTCATCCTAATTGTTCTATCACGAAATGGAATCACTGAGCTCTACTACTTGAGATGTTAACCAACAACTTTTATGGACGCGACAAGATTATGAATCCTCCTTATATAATTCCATTCTTAAGTTTGTTTGTTGTGTACATTTATTCATCCCCAAGTATTTGTCTAAAGAAGCCTCTAATTTTACAATAATAATAATAATAATATAATACAAAAATTTAGTGTGTACCTAATTAGTGAGTTTAAGGAAAATAAATGAGAATTAAATAAAAAATTTATTCCCTTAAAATTATTTTCATATATCAGTATTGAAAAGTATACTCTATAACTCTCTTATTTTATGAGGAATGAAGTTATTATTATTATCATTTCTCAATATTGTCACTCCCATCAACCAAGCACACCTTAGAAATTCATACAATAAGGAATTAAACATTCTTCTATAGCGTTTATTATTTGAAAATGTAGAAATAAATCTTTTCTTTTTTGGGGGAGGGTGGGGGTATTTGGGGAATAGAGGATTTGACATGTGCCGGTGCAGATAGGCAGGCTTTCTCGGGTAAGTCTTTTCTCCAGAGTCCGCCAGATGGATCTGGTTGTGCTCGCAAGTTGTGCCATCTTCCCGCTAGAAATTTTCAACTAAGATACGAAAACTGGTGTCGTTTTCTGGATTTAAATTACAAAAACACCCTCAAAGCACCGAAATATCTACAGTCTCCCTGGAGCCGTAGGGCCTGTGTTATCATTGTAGCAGGACCCCATGTTCCCATTCTTATGGCGTTTTGAGAAGAAATCAAATACTACAACTAAATCATTTGGACCATCTGATTTGTAGGGTTTCTAACTTCTAAATAATGCAATGCCATTTTTGTTAGTTTTTTTTTTTTTTTTTTTATATGTTATTCCAATCATACATATTTTAATTTGTAATTCATAATTTTTATTGGCTCCACAGATCCATTAATTGGTGCGTGCATGTTTTTGTTAAATATTGAAAAAAAAAAAAATCAAGTTCGGAAATGTATACTTTGAATTTCCTTTGCATGCAAATCTTCTAGTTTGTAAAAGGATTTAAAATTGGAATGCAGAGTTGTTATTAGGCTAATAGATCTTGGATTTTATCTTCACTAATTCAAAATGTTTGAATTAAGTTACTAGTGTTTTATAATTAGAATATTAATATAAATCTTTTTAGAGGGTTTAATTTAATAAATTTTGAATTTTATTCTTGCTGATCTAAATTGTTTAATTAAATTATCAATAGTTCAATAATAGAATATTAATAGCATGCACGTCACATTCTTATAACTTATGGACGAGGTATGTCATCTTATCATTCTCTAGAGAATCGAAAGTACCAATATATTTACTGCCTTTTAGTGCCATAAAAGTATACTTACATTTCTCAATGATTAGAGAGTTTATGCAAGACATTATACTATGAGAAATTCCCTTGTTTTTGTTGATTTTTGGTGAGTGTTTAGGAGCGGAGGGTTAATAAATTTAATCTTTTGAGAGATTGAAACTTGTTGTGGTTATATTGCACTTTCATAGAAATATTCAGTGTTTCATTTATGGATTTACTTTCACATGTATTTAACTAAAATCTTATTAAGTTATTAGCTAACTATACGTCAATACGTGTTTAATACCAAATGCAACAAAAGATCGAGATTATATTGGAACTTTCTTTATTCAATTTCGGATTCTTTTAATTACTGGGATTGGATTTGCAAATGCAATTGAAAATGCAAAATAGGAATTTTACATTAAGTTACGACACGGGATCTTCTGTCCAAAATTTTGTCTGTCTTATTCTATCCTAATCTCTTGGTTAGGGTCTAATAATTTTAAAGTAATTTTAATGATATTTATGCATTTAGTCCCTACTTTTAATGAAACTACGTAGTTTTAAACGTTAGACAGAATAGGACTGGATAAATATTGGATAGAGGATCTGGACTCGTTACGACACGGGATCTTCTGTTCAAAATTTTGTCTGTCTTATTCTATCCTAATCTCTTGGTTAGGGTCTAATAATTTTAAAATAATTTTAATGATATTTATGCATTTAGTCCCTACTTTTAATGAAACTACGTAGTTTTAAACGTTAGACAGAATAGGACTGGATAAATATTGGACAGAGGATCTGGACTCTTAAGTTACCATTACCAACCAAATCTCACAATAATTAATGTAATATATGTATACTTGTAAAAATCATTTTACATGGCAACATGTGGATGACAAATCACAACATGGCAATTGATATTTATTATTTAGCAATACAATAAACAAGCATTGTAACGTGCCGAAATGCTCTCCATCTTTTTTTAAGACTTATTATGCAATCTCTACATAATACACCTTCACTAATACATTCTCATTGGATCACATGGAGATATCAATCATATGACATCTTTACCATTTTTTTTTTTTTTTTTGAAAAATTTTATAAAAAAAATTGAAATCACAAAAGGCTAAATGGCAATCCCGTAGTATTTGGATCAAAGAGTGGCAAAACTCCAAGTTCCCCTTACTTAAACCGAAAAACGCGTTAGGAACTCCGTTAAAACGCTTACGCCTCTGCCTACCGACCCCCATCCCCTCAGAAACACTTCCAGTTCCAGCATCCAGGGGGCCTTTCCCTTCCCTTCTTCTTCTTGGTTTCTTTCTCCCAAAATGGGTTCGAGGCCAAGAAGCTTGATGGGCGTAAGAAGAACGAGAAGGAGGCCAAACTCGCATAGAAAATTCTGCAAAACTCAAAACAAATCAAGAATCTGCGCAACAACAGCGTGTTCTTCCTCTACGGTTTCGGACAAGTTGGAGGCTCTCAAGAACCTCGTACCAGTCCACATTGATCAAGGGGAGATCAAAACTGACCAATTGTTCCAAGAAACTGCCAACTACATTGTTCTCCTCCGAACCCAAATATCGGTTTTGCAGAAGCTGGTTGATTTTTATGGCTCCGATGCTGCTCAGCCTCAACAAAACTAAAATAGTGTATAATTAGCACGTAGCAATATTAATTTCATCAACAAGCGAAGCCAAAGTAAACAAAAAGATTGCTTTTTTTTTTTTTTTTCTTTCTTTTGTAACCTTTAATTTCTTGGCTGTTTTATTTAGTTTTCAAGGCAAAATTGTAAGAGTAATCAATTCTATAAACAAGTAGCTAGTCGCAGAATCACAAGGTCTTCTTCATTAATTGGTTAAGTATTTGCTATATCAATTTCTAGTGATTTTTTTTTTTCAAAGTTTAAAGAATCATTAATTGTTAGCCTGTTTTCTTTCTCTTAAGCGAGTCTATGATGTGGGTCATGAGAATGCAATGGAATTGCCTTAAAAGGTTAGAGAACATGCATTGTTGTTTGTTTCCAAAGGAGTTTGCAGGTCAGAGTTTTTGTGTAAACTTAATTAAGGACCTTTGATTCTTCCACATGTAAGGAAAATTTGTTAGAATGATGATCAAATTAATGTTGGTTACTTATGTTATGCTTGAGGTTCTGAGTTCTGACGATATTTGGTGGTTTGAAGTTGTAAATTGTCAAATTCCGTGCAGTGCCGTCACAGGAATAAGAAGTCCATAATTCCAAATTCGTGGGACTAATGGGGTTTGTCTCAGAGTATAAGTATAAATTTAAGCACTAGTAAAACAATGGAGCCTAGCTCGATGGCCGACTTGATCTTATAAAGTATAAAATATGGTTTGACACTATCGTAGGTAGTAGAGATAGAGCAGTCCACATCGATCAAATTAAGAATTACGCGACTCAATGCATATTAACAAATGATGATTTTTGCACAAGCCGACAAGGATGAGAATAACAACGTAATCTTGTTTTTACGTACGAGCCATATATGTGTTGCCATTTTGGTGGACATGCATGTTATCTCTGTTATATGTAAGAGCGAGTGAGTGAGCATTGCAGGACGCATATATGGGGCATAGTTGGTGTGTGATGAGCTGTGAAGACAAATGGCTGGTGGCAGACATGCCCATCCATGCCCATGGGTTGCTCATGCTCAGTTCTTTTTATGAAGTAGTTTTACAGCTGCTAACAAGGAGAAGGAGGAATAGTAGTGTAGAGATATTTCACATGATATCTGAGTGAAATAGACAGTAGAGCCTTCATGGTATGGCATCACATGCTTTTGTTATGGTACGGCAGTGACAACTTGTAAACACCGAGTATTGAAGAGCACGTGCAACTTTTATTACCCCTTCATTCTTTTGGGATCTGTATTCATTCATCTATTATCTTCACATCAATCCTCTGGAGATGGTCGTACGTGTTTCACGGTTGTCTTTTTTTTTGTTTAATTAAGTTTTCATATATAAGATTTGAAGCAAAACAAAACTTTAAGGAGAAACGGAGACGGCAAAAGTTGGAAGCCTAGAAGAATTTAAGAGTGCTGGCCTAGGGTTTAGAACGAACAAGTTTGGTCTCGATTCTCTCGTCGTTTATTTAATAAATGAATAAACACAAACATAATTTTAAACTCAATTAATAAATGAATATATTCGTGAAATCTCGTTTATGTTCGTTAAAAAAATCATTCATAATTCAATTAAAATATTAATTATAATATATATATATATTAAACTTATATATAAAATAAAAATATTAAACATTGCGTAGCTATGGGTAGTGAAGGAATTGAAGAAGGGGCGAGGCAAGGGGATTAATGGCTGCATATCATGGGGTGAGTGAATGGCATGCATACATGTATTTTGTGTGGCCACAATTTTGAGAAGAAATTAAGGTAGAGTAGTACTACAGCTAATTACAAGAAAGTTTGGCTAAGGGTGATCAGCAGTACGAGTGCCAGAATTTGCTGGTTTCGTCTTAAACATCCAAAATTCTGCATATGGGGACGGTCACACCAATTAAGATGTGGAATCAATGATTGCACATTCTTTTCTTTCAGCTGTTACTGATAACAGTTATTAGAGATTCTGGGCTAACTCAAATATCCCTCTTTTTTTTCTTTCCTCCATTTTAGGAATTGAACCCGAGGATATTGGATTTGGAGGTGAAATAGTATATATTAAAAATGGGCTCCATTATAGTCTCAGAGATTAATTGTTTTTAAATTTGTAGAGTGGTGTGTACATGAAATGGTACTGAAAATACTTATGGCAATGCAGGTAATTGTCTACTCGATATTTCACAATTCTACAAGTAAAAGTTGTAATGGTAACAACATTTGGAAGATCCAGTGCGTGCGTGCATGCATGCAGCTTAGACTTAATAATATTAATTCTTCTTGAAAAGTTTGGAACTCAGTCACTGACTATAACGAAATTTCTTCACAGTGGCATCCCCTGTTTTTGTGAATTTTTGCATTTGTTTTCATACATGTACGTTTTGTCAATTTTGATATTGCAAATAAATAAATTATTGCAGACGAATTGTCGCATTTGGACTTTGATGATTATGGCCGCCACCTCCTTCTTAATATGAATGGATGAGATAATAAAAACATTTTGTCACCATAATTCAGTACAATTAATTCCTTGTTTCTAGAAGGATGCAAATAAGCTGGCAACTCTAAGTTTATCTTACGGGTGTGCTTACTATGCATAGAAGAATCTAAATCTATAGATTCCTTGCATAACACTGTTGTTTTTTTTGTTTTAAATTTTCTTTTGCAACCTTTTCATGCATATTCTGTTAGAGTTTTAGGTTAAGCAATTCAATATGCAATTGCTTGAAGTATTACACCCTAGGTATCTAGTTTGGAATACCTAGCATGCTGACTCCAGCTAGCATATTTATAGGAATACACTAGGGTTAAAACCAGTTAATGGGCTCTTGCCCATTCAGCCCCGTTACAAAGGTTCGTTATCTATTGGGCTTATATTATAACATATTATTGTATTATATTAAATATCCAACATATTCTTATCCCGCAAAGTTACATGCTAGAGACATAGAATATATTCGTTTTGTTCTATTGTAGACAGCGCCAGTGACATGTCCAAGGGCTAGTCATCAAGGCATTTGCTCTTGTTTTCTCAGTCAGCAAGAAGGGCATCGATAATTCTTGCGTCTGTTTCTTTCAAATTCTTCAGTTGAATCTACATGTTGATAACTTAGTATTGGCATAACCCTGTTCTTGTTTTGGTTAATTTGTCTCCTTTTCTCCGGCGATTCTCAGTTCAATGTAATTAATCTTTCCTGATTCTAGGTTTTCTCAGTTTGCGTATATACTGTGACTCCTTGAACCGTGACCTATTGGATCAATAGTAACACTCCATCTATCCCTTGTGTATATAACTGCGACTTAAGTATCCATACATGTGCCATTATTGTTTCTTTGAATCTTGTAAAACTCGTGCCACAAATTAGCAACTTTTTGTTCTTGGATCACTGAGTTCAAGTGAAAAGACATCTCTAAAAATTGCTGGATTTAGTTTAGTTTCTTCTTTAAATGGAAATGCCTTTTTGTTTTGTAAGAGTGGTGCCAGAATTTAAGCTTAATTTCGTAGGTATCTCATCAGATGAGAGGCTTGATTGCTTCAAAGTGAAACTGAGGTGATCAACAATGCAAAATTTAGTTACAAGATCCTAAGAATGGAAACATATAAAAGAAATGCAAACACAAAGAATCCAAAGCTGTCGCAACTACCCCCATTGTGCAATCTAAATATTCTACTTAATTGGAACAGTTCATATGATTAGAGGCAGCTGCATGCTTGCAAGGTTGTCTTATTAATATGGAAAGTTAACTCCAAAATTGATCTTAGAAAATAGCATTGATGAATGGATGTCAAGCCTGTTCCTGTTAGGAAGATTCTTCCTCTTCCTTAATCCAGTTGATAAAATTGTTGAAATTCTTCTCAGAACTTCCGTCCTCTTTAACACAACTGTTCATCACCTTTGCTCTTAAATCCGAGACCCTTGATCTGCATCCTTCATCTTTGACAAGCTGCTCGATCTTATTCTTTATTTCTCCTCGACCCACAATACCATTTTCATCTCGGACGAATCCTACTCCGATTTTCCAAACATCGCATATATAACTCTTGTTTAGGAACTGGTCTGCAAAGTAAGGCCAAGAAAGAAAAGGGACACCATTGCTAACACTCTCAATGGTAGAATTCCAACCACAGTGGCTCAGGAAACAAGCAATGGAAGGATGGCTCAACACCCTTTGTTGAGGAGCCCAACTGGCTACTTTCCCACGTTCTTGTATTCTATCTTTGAAACCTTTTGGATATGCATCATCTGTTTCTCCTGTTAAATCTTGCCTCACAACCCACAGGAATGGCATATTGGTCAGTTCAAGCCCTAGAGCCAGTTCTTGGAATTGTGTCTTGTCAAAAATTGTAAAGCTTCCAAATGCAACATAAATGACAGATTGAACTGGCTGCTTATCAAGCCATGCCAGGCAATCTGAGTCTTCAGGCCAGAAGTGGCCTAGCGTTTTTCCAAGCCGGTTCTTTGCCAGAAGAGGGCCTATAGCTAATATTTCTGGATGTAAAGTGAATGCTGCCATCTCCAACTCGTAACTCGAGTTGCAAATCAGCTTATCTGCCAATTTTACTGTTCTGTTACTATTTACTGTGAGATCAAAAGCGACACGGCTTGCATTGTCATCACCAATACAAGCCCAAACAAAGTGAGCAGGGTCCATTGGTAGCATTTTTGGTGATAACTGAACCATCTCGTTCGTCAAAGGTTTTCCTGTTCCAAAAAAACTTGACATTTTTAAAATGTGTCTATGTGAATAAGGAGTATAGATAGGATTAATATCCGAGCATCAATTATAGCTCTACTGTTGTCTTGTTTCTTCGCTCAGATCATCCTTGGATTCTCAACATCGGTTGTAGTTTATAGTGTTCCTTTGGAATAATACTAGGTGATTAAAAACCTCCAGTTTTACTTTTATACATGTTTGGAATTATCCAGACATCCTGCTGCTTGTACGACATGGTTTGTTTATTCATTTCTATGTTGGCATTTTCCTGTCAAATATGTGTGCGACTGTGAAATACTAATACTTACCGGTACAATCTATTATTCCATCATCTATGAGATTTGGAATGCTGAATATTTGGGCTAATAGCGCTGCTGCTGCTGGCCAGAAAGTTACTCCCCTGATTCCCAATTTCTCTGCAACTTCGAATGCCCATCCCATGCTATAATCAGCAATAATGCATGTTACTCTCTCATTTTCTGATCGATTTATTTTGTCTATCAGAGATTCCAGCTTCACAGGCATGGCCTGGATCATTGACAGACTTAGATTCACTAGATCATTTCTGTCCTCCCAAGGTTCCAAGCCATCCGGGATTGACACTAAATGTATCATATCAGGTACATCTTCTGCTTCTGATAACGATTTGATGACTCGCTTGTGATTGAATTCTGTGTTTACAAATGTGACTCTGATACCTTTGTTGACTAAGCATAAGGCCAATTCCATCAAGGGAATCACATGCCCTTGTGCTGGATAAGGTATAGCAAGAACATGTGGGATTGCCCATATTTTTATTCTTCTGAACTTCTCCTGGAAACAGTATGTAATCCTACATACCTCAACATCTGCCTAAGAATTTATAGACATTAATTCATTGGCTGCTTCACTTTGTTGTTTTCAAACTTAGTAGACGGCACCAATGGCAATAATGATCCAAGCGCTCTGAACTTGTCTTGACAAGTCTAGGCAGGGAACCCACCGTTGTACTCTTCTCTTTGTCCTTGATATCTTTGATTTGCTTGGTGCATTATCTTCGTTACTTCCTATGGGCAACCCATTCTGTGTTATTTGTTTTACTCCCCCACCATACTAGCCTTTCAGGGCCCTCAGTTTCATTGAGCTTTATCGTTTTCTTGTGACTATTAATCCTCCTGTTACTTTACATGCATGTCTTGTTGCTGCACGATGCCTGTCATATACAACTCAGGCTAGTTCACAAGGTGTGATTTATGCTTTTAAATTTCCAGCTAAATAATGTTTATATAAATATATTTTAATCCCGCTAGTAAGATTTGCGCAATCTTGATGACCATTGGAATATTTTGGGACTTTGATATTAAGAATTTGCCAAGAGTACTTTCCCATGTTCTCCGCCTTTCATTAAGTTCAGAGCCTAGATGCTCGTAGGAAACTTTGGATACATTTGAGATGGGATTGTAGAAGTCCAGCAACTGTTTTTTTTCCTTTTTGTTTCTGCATGACCGATTCAAGGTTGAGGTTTAGAAGAGGCAAACAGATATAATTTTTTTGGTACTTAACATCAGACGTAAGAATCTTGATCTCAGAGAAGCTACAGCACAGGGTCTTCTGAGCAAACAGTATCATTACTGGAAGTGGATACAATGGCATTGATTTTTTGTACGTCCAATTTGAAAAAAATGAGTAACAAAGTAATGGTGCTTGAAAAATACAATTCATTTTCTTGCATATCCTTGTAGATGAAATGTGTAGCAGATTTTCTAAGTCAGGAATCGGGATACATATATATCAGGCTCCTGAGTTGAACTTGCATTGTGCATGGTATTCTATTTGAACCTCTGAGAATTTATCTTTCACTTGGGATTATATGTAGAGCCCATCTATGCTTTCAACCAATTAATGAAGTTCTGGAAATTTTTGTGGGAACTTCCTCCTTCTCTTGTGTTATTCATTGTAATTTCCTTGAAATGCAATGCTCTTTCCTTGTACGCAACAGTGCCTAAGAGTTCATCCACCTTGTTTTTTATCTCTTCACGTGTGATTGTCCCACTTTCATCCCGTTTGAATCCCAGTCCAACCTTCCAAATATCACATATGTAGCTCTGGTTAATAAACTGATCAGCAAAGTATGGCCAGCATAACAATGGAACTCCATTGCCTACACTCTCCATTATGGAGTTCCAACCGCAATGACTCAAAAAGCAAGCAACAGCAGGATGACACAGGACCTTTTGCTGAGGTGCCCAGCCCACGACTTTACCTTGAGTTGCTATCCCGTGTGCAAATCCATCAAAATAAGCCGAATTTGTCACGTCTGGTCTCACCACCCAGAGAAATGGCCGATTAGTGAGTTCCAATCCAAGAGCTAACTCCTGGAACTGATGTTTGCTGAATATGGTAAAGCTGCCAAATGCAACATATATCACTGAACCGTGTGGTTGCTTATCAAGCCATTTCAGGCAATCTGAGTCCTCCGGCCAGAAGTGCCCCGCTGAATTTCCAAGACGCTTGCTTGCTAAGAGTGGGCCAATAGGCACAATCTCTGGAGCCAAGGAGAATGCTCCAGACTCAATGTCATAAGTTGAGTTACAAATCAGCCAGTCTGCCGTCTCAACAACTTTGTTGTTTTGTACCATGGCATCAAATATGACTTTCTGCATGGCCGAGTTTCCAAGACGTGCCCAAACGAATTCTGCTGAATTCATCAAAGGCATGGTCGGTGCAAACTGCAGAACCTGTTTCTTTATGAGAGTCCCTGAAATGGTATTCTCCTCTTTAGTCCTTGAATTAAATTCTATGACATATATATATGGAGCTAAATTTATCTGTTTCTACTGCAGAAAATAAATTGTTTTTTTCATTTCCCACACCCTATAAATGATATTAAGAATGGAACACAAATGGATATGGTGTTGTTTTAATTATGACAAGTCTCACCATCTTGGTTGATTATTCCATCGTCAATAAGGCTTGGAATTTTAAATCCCAAGACCAACAAAGCAGCCGCTGCAGGCAAGAAGGCCACTCGTCGAATTTCCATCTTCTTGGCAACTTCCAGAGCCCACCCAAGACTCTGATCAGCAATCACACAAGTAATCCTGTCCGCTGCTGCTTCTGATGCGTTGATGTCTTTTATTAGTTCCTCAAGTTTCCCAGGCATGACTCTGTAGATTGCCTCAGATAACTTCCCTGGAATTCCCCTTTCCTCATCCGATTCCAGCCCATCTGGGATCCATACCAAACGAACACGATCATCTAGCACACCTTCGCGATCCGCCAATGCACTGAGGACTCGCTTGTGAGTGATCTCAGTATTCACAAATGTGACTTTGATGCCATGCTCAGCTAAGCACTGAGCAAGTTCCATCAAAGGAATAACATGGCCTTGCACTGGAAAAGGTATCACTAGTACGTGAGGACTGGCCATTCTCAAATCCTCTGCAAGGCCGAGTGATGTATGTTAAGTATTCATAGACCTCGGCTCCTGTCAATTTTGAATTGTTTTTTCTTGAAGCTGGGAATCTAATCTACCGCTTATCTTGTCATTTTGCTGAAGCCAATGAATCAAATAATGTTTGGACCACAGAAGATCAAATATATTTATTGTTGTATTATTTGGTGTTTTGCGTCAAATTATTGTTGGTTGGTTTTGCTCTGTTGCCATAGCATCAAAGTTTTGGGCAGTAGGAAGTAGTTGAAAGTTAATTTATAATTATAAATCCATAGTTTTGGCTTCATATCAGCACAATATTCCATTGAACCAATTGATATTAGTTTCACTATTATCTAAAAGTACACGTGTTACATTTATATAGAAATATCCAAAACCCTATTACTTAGTGTAACAGTCTCTATAAATGTGACAAAGGTACTTTTAGTTTTAGGCAATACTAAAACCTTGTTAAGCGGTTAGTAAACCCCAAAGAATAAGTGTTAAATAAACGTGTCAAAATCTTATAAAGTGATTTAAGAAGTAATACACAAAATTGATATAGAAAATCTGGAGCTTTGGGTTCTTTTCTTTTAGCCCACAAAATGATGGATGTACAACAAGAAGCAATGGGCCATTAAGCCCAGTAAAAAAGGGCTTAAATAGACTATCCTTATCAAAATAAATTGGGCTCAACTTATTAGTGGTGGTTGCCGGTAGTGACACTAAAAATAGAGATACAACAAAAACTTCTTTGGTTTGGATAAGCCCATATTCTATTATGTGTTGGAATTACAGAATTAAAGAGACTTTTTTTAATGCTTCCACTTTAGCGAAGGTCACTTCCAAAATTAAAGTTCAAATCATATTTGTTTCTCTATTTTTTTTTCAAAATATATTATTTATGTATTAAAATTGTCCTTTCTTTTTATTGGCATACTGTCTATTTTTTGTTTATTTTTCCTTGAATAACAGCAATCGATAGTTTAGCTGGAATCACTACCACTACCAGTCCCAAATGTATTGGGAAAAAAAAATGAAGTATACTGAGCATTAGCATCCCACAAACAACTTTGGAACAGCAGCAAATAGGCAAATAAATAGTAGGGGTTCTCAACAATACTCGTCGCACACTTTTGGCGTTTGACAAAAGTCAACGCTAATAATAACGTACACGAATGAATGAATGAGTACGATAAATCCAAATTGCTGTCAAAATGAGTACGATAAATCCACCCAATTATTTAAAAAATAAAAATAAAATAGAAATTGTTATATCTCAGGTTTGGAATGCTGGGATTGGGTCCCACACCACACACAAGCCTGGTGAGACGGAGGAAGGGAGGGTGGGAATGATGGGATAAAAATGGATGATGGGTCGGAAAGAATTAAGTACAAAAGAAAAGTGGAAAAGAAATGAATGTTGGAATGTTTGAGAACACGTACAAACCATACACACTCCCCATTTGTTGTCAGCAAATCTCAAAGTCCCTTTTCAACCAATCATATGACCACTCCACACACACACACACACTCAATCCCCACAATTTTCTTTTTACATATAAAATTACTAAAGCTTCGACACACATCGATCTGTACAAGTAGTTAGTGCGTGTGTGTGTGCGTGCATAAATTGTTATTGGGATTTAGTTAGTAATTGTTCTTTATATACTACTCTATCAAACACACATATACCCCATTTTGAACTTTGAAGGGGATTATCAATGCGGCAATCTCTCTTTTTCATCATACATCGCTTTCCGACCACAATCATATGATTAAATCTTCAGCTGAGTGGACTGGACAGACAGAGGGGGGTTTGCTTGTTTGTTCGTTTAGTTAATCGTTAAGTCAGTTAGTCAGTCGAAAGGACAAACTGTAACCGGATCTCATGACGTCTTATTACTGCTGCAGTCCTAGTCCTTGTCCTTGTCCACTGGTCCTGTCTTTTCATTTCTTTTTCTTTCCCTTAATCAGATCCAGGAGGGCCACAGAATCAATTTCTGAAACTTTTTCAGGATGGAACAAATTGAGAGCAATTGAGAGAGTAACGGCTCATAAATAGAAGCTTCTAAAGTTTTGTCAGATTTTTTTTACCCCTTGTTTTTGTCTTTGTATGCGACTTGAGAGGAAGTGACATGAAGTTTGTAAAGCATTCACCATAAACCAGGCTAAATAACCATTTTTTATGAAGCTCCAACGGGGCTTTAGCACTGGAAAGTGAGGCTCTAGAAATTTTGATGCAAAACTGAGATCGAAAGTTTTCACTTTTCAGACAGCTGAAAAGTAATGTTTGTCTTCAAGATACCTGACACCCGCATCCAATCCTGTGGGGTGGGGTGGGGTGGGGGAGGGGGAAAGAGTACAGAGAGGGAGTTGGGAAAGAACACTAGAGCCAAATGGTAACATTTATACATACATTATTACATTGTAATCGCTTGAGGGTGTATCCCAATAAAAGATTAGAGTGCTTGTCAAATCACCTAATTACTCTTGAGGAGATGATTGGCTTGCTATATACAGAAAATGGAATACCTACCCTTCAAATTTGGCTGCAGCAGACCGGTCTTGTATCAAAAAGATCAACCGGCATTCTTACTCGTTCGGAAGCTTGTCTTGCAACTCCGATTTTCTATTCCAGTTTCTAGGCTTTTCATGTGTTCTAAAGCATACCATTTTTCTACTCTTTAAATATGGCTAATCTAATGGAATGTAGATGGAAAATATGGGATAAGTGCCCTGAAGGCCTATCTAGAAAATTTCAAGATCACAAGGAAACACAGTTCATCCCCTCTGGCACAACTCTAGGCATTGGATGTGCTACGACATATCTCTGAGGGACTGTTTTCACTACTGAGGGATTTGCACCAGAAGATGCAGATGTATTAACTGAAGCACTATGTCCCTTGCTGTGGAACTTAGCAAATCGATTTATCACAGAGAACTTCTCCAATTCCTGTGAATCCACCTTTATGTCCACAATTGATGCTGTCTTGTCCATTCTACACAATCAAATTTATGTGAGATAATAAAACTACACAGAGCGCTTTCATTTGACTAATCTACTGTTCATGTACTGACAGAGCAACAAATCAGACCCTGGTAAAAAAGTGTCCGTTTCATTTCATATTCATCCAAGTTTCATAAATTTCAACACCTATGGGATATCACATAAACTTGTTTCTTACCTTAAGAAGTCACTTTCAAGTCTTTTTGCTCGATCATGAAAGTTCTCAACAGCTTTTGGGAAGTCCAGCTGACCAGCTCTCTCAGAGGTTCTCAGCTCCTTAGAAGACCTAAAAGTTGATAAGTAAAATAATTACATGATGCGGAAAAAGTGATTATTAGTTGATTGTATTGAAATCAAAATGAGATTGATCCCCAAAAGTGCTTTATCTGAATTGACCATGCTCTCTCCTATATTATTTCCTTTAAAATGAAACGAAAGAATAACCATCAGTTGAAAAGAAAACTGTACATGTCATTGGTAAAAGGAAGCTTGTGAAAACCACTGGTCAGGCTGCAAGCATCCCCCAGTGTTAATCGAGCAACAAAATAGATCATGCTCTCACTGTTAGAACAGGCATCTGCTGAGAGAATGAATGCTGGTGGAGGTCTAAAGACCTGTTGCATAAGCTCTGTTGTCAAGACAAGCCTTTTCTTTGCTTGAGAGCTCGGAAGTACATCCTCCATCATTTCAGCTTCATCTTCAACCTGATGATAATATAACACCCAAAACATTAGTTCTTGAAGTTGCACACTAGAAAATGTTTTAAAAAGCCTTGACAAAGCCCAAGTAAATTGTTCACTATTCTGAATGTTTTTCCAATAATTAACCCACCCTTTCACTTAATCGATTTGAAGCCAATGACCATTCTGATTCAGCTACGCAGCTGCTGCAGCAGTAAATGTATAACCAATGAATAATTGTCAGACATACTGGTAGTAAAAATAAAACGAGCAAGAAAGACAGATTGCAAGAAAACCCAATATGGAAAGTAATGCATCATCATGTATTTTGTTCCTTTATAAAATGAAGAAGAATGAAAACACCATGAACTTTGTATTCATTTGATAAGCTAAACCAGCCACTGAACCAATCAAAACAAATGAAAGGATCTTGGTAAGATAAAGATTCAATCAATTGATAAGCAGAAAAAGGTATTGCAAGTTGCGCAGACTGTCAACGCACCTAAATCTATGAAGCTCCTTTGAATTTTGAGTTACTTCTTTGTGCCATGGAAGAAGAGCAAAGGCAGCAACTTTTCGCTTCTTAGGTCTCAAGACAGCCCAGTTTTGCTTAGTGTCGCCTGAAGGCAACAAAAAGGGGGATGATAGTCGCTGAGCTGTGGCTTTCTTGATATCTAAATTTGGCAATATACTGCTAATTTGACTGGCATTTGATGGATCCACTTGCGCAATTGAATTGACTACTTGGAACGCTTCAGCAGATTTACCATTAGATAACTGTTTAGCAGTACTGATTGTACGCATTAAATCATACAGTGGTAGCATCTGCCCATTCTTCATAGTCCCATAGTGTTTAAACCATGAGGGAACCGTGTGAACACTAATCTGGGACTGCTCTTTAGGATGACTATGAGTATCAATTTCACCGGACGGTAACAACCTGCTATCCTGAATAAAAGCCTCGGATAAATGTTTTCCTGATCGACTTTCCCCAGCCCCTGATGAGCAAGTCATAAGCTTATTGTCCCCAGATGAGCTGGATTTCAGCTGTGAATTTGCATTAGTGTCACCCTGTGCCAAAATATTGACCCCCGACTGGAGCCCAAATAACAATTGCTGTCTGGCATCTGCATTTACCTGCTAAAATAACTTAACTTCTTTACATTTCACAACCACCTAGTCAGTAGGATCAGATTCCAAATTCTTGAGATGGCTAACCTGGTGTAGCATAGGAAAATTTTGCAGCAGATGATGTGGTCCTAGGTAACTGTCAGAAGTATCAAGATCTCTAACATGAACGTTAGGGGCATTGCTGTCTTTCTTCTCCACTCTATTGAATGGCTGTTGGTGTTTAGCGGTTATCATTGAAACAGCAGTAGTAGCATTCGCTCCTGAAAGAAGCTTTGCAATGGCTTCTTGGTCATGAACTGATCTGTTGAGTGAAAATGGGGTGTATGCATTGCATGAGTTTTGTTGATCCACTTGGTCCTGCCTACAGTCAAAACCTTGAGTTGTCTCTGGACCAGCATTGACTTCTTTAAGATTATCCCCAATTTGGTAACAATTTTGCTTGTACTGCTCGTGTAGAGTCCCGCTAGCAATATCCATGTTGCTATTTGTTGAATCTGAGGAAGGCAAATTTGAGAACACATCAAGCACTTCAGAATTTAGCAAATATAGCTGACTTGGCACATCCTGGGACATTTTGGAAGTCCACTGAAAGTCCAATATGGTCAGTCAAAATTAACAAGGGCTCAGTAACCAGCAAAGTAGCTAAAGTTGGAAACTTCTGACCTTCAACAGTGGTTCGAAACAGATCACAGGAACCTTGGGAGGTAGCAACACTAGCTTGAAATCTGTCTCTAGCCAGTGGAAGAGATTCAAAGGGTGATTGATTTCCTACAGATGCAGCAGAGTGGCACTGATATTTAAGCTGATTGTTCTGATACAAAGGATCTGAAGCATTTGCGACACTTGAATTTGCCTGCACATTCAAAAATAAGGTTTAGTGTCTTTTGACTATTTTTTTCAACCAAAAAGATGCGCACCCAACGAGAATATGGATGCCATCAACACATGAACCTCTCTGCAAACACAAAATCAGCACAAGTAGAATCACCTGTAACGGAAAAGAATATGGTTTTCGCATCTGTTGAGATGGAGGAGCCAACCTTAAGCGTAAGCCTTGAGAAGCAGATGAATTATCATACAAATGATCCTGACAATTCTTGATTTGGGGCACTTGTGACCACGGAACTGTATCTGGAGAATGCACCTGTAGAAAAGATGCATAGCATCAGTGTCACAAATATATTTGAAAGGAAAATTACCAGAGTCATTCTCAAACGTCCAAAGGTATCAGTGTCACAAATATATTTGAAAGGAAAATTACCAGAGTCATTCTCAAACGACAAAAGCTTTAACAAACCTTTTGTAAATTCATCGCGATACAAACGACAAAAGCTTTAACAAACCTTTTGTAAATTCATCGCGATATCAGCAGCGTTATCGACACAGTTTAATTGTTCAACACACCCTTGCTCATGGTTGCTCCAAGCATGAGGGGCCTAAAGAAACATTAATTAATCTTCTTCTTCTTCTTCAGAAAAAAAAAAAAAATCTTTTCATATGGTGAGAAAGATAAGTATGCACTCCCACTCTAACAAACCTGATCAGCTGGTCTTTGGCTGCCACCAACCATGTGAAGAGACCCACTTTCATGCTGCCACACATTTGCCTTCAACTCATGTTCTGAAATAAATGCTATACATTAAAAATTGAAGCAATATCTGCAGTTACTTGGATGCAGCCATATTGCTGCTCATTCATGATCTAGCATCTAATATTCTTGAGTAATATAAAGTCTTAGATTATGGGCTTGCTGCAGAAAACGAAGTGTCTATTCTACTAATGGGGTTGTTTAATGTTATTGTAGTTCAATTATGGAGCCAAGTCAGTCAAATAAGGACCAACTTTGGTATAGCCGGATCGAAATTTTTTCTGTTTGAGACAAGCAAGAGAGATGGCACATACATACTGTGAGTGCTGCAGAATCTGTAGGGATTCCATTTTTGTTAAACTCATAGCAATTGCTAAATTTTTGTACCAAAGATCTTCTTATCATGAAAGGAAACAGTAGTATCATCAACTCGTAAGGATTCTATTGTTTACCCGATAGGTTATTATAGGGTTGGTTACCCACGGTATATGAAGATATGCTTAGCTGAGTACTGTCATTTCTGGAATGCTCAGGTCGTTGATCTTGCCAAACATTTTGAAATGGCGGGGTTTGAACCAGTTGACATCCCTCAACAGGTAGCTTCTGTTGACTGTTACAATCAAACCACTTACTAACATTTTTCGGTGACTGCTGAATTGATTCATAAGAACAATCTGAATGCATTCCCTCTTTCTGTCTAACAACTTGGTGGTCTGATTGCAGAAAAGTGGGAAGGCTGTAATTCATATTGGAATGTTGAAACAGAACCTCAGGTTTTGAAGGTGGAGAGGAGACGCTTCGCAAGTTGTTATCAACCCAACTACTTTGTTGCCCATCGCCAGTGTAATTTGCGTGATGATTATCAGCTGAAAGTTCTGGGTTCTGAAAGGTTAAACCGCTCCACTCTTCTTGTTGTCCTGTATCACTGCTAGAAGCCTCTGCTACAGCAGACTGCATAAGAGCACTCCAGCTACCACTATGATTTGAAGAGAAAGAACCCATAAAATCTACATTTTGTGTGGTACTCTCAAAGCCAACCGTACCCAAATTACTATGTCGACCAAAAGAAGATTCCCAACTATTATCTTCTGTGTTGAATAAGATTTTCTCTTCCAAAGGATCTAGAGAAGCAGCAACACGAGAAGTTTCAAGTCTTAATGTTTCCCCTGTAGAATGTAAAGGCCATCCAGCTTGTTCTTGTCTCATAGCAGATTCCTTCATTGATGTGTTCTTTTGAAGGGAATCCGGTTGCTGGAAGTTAGCAGGTAGAACTCCATCTTCTGAAGCTTGAATGAGAAGTTGTCCATAAAAGTTCTTCTCCCCGAAATTTTTGGGAACAAAAGCTCCATCTATCACGCAAGCGTTGTCTACAGAAGCATTGAACTGTTCATTCACGAAGGAGTTGCTTATAATTGATGGCTGCATTGTCTGCATCTCCAGTTGGCTATTATTGCCCATGTTCAGCATATTGGCAGAATCATGAGATGCTCCTTGAATATGAGAGAAAGCATTCATACTATTCCCTGAGTTAACAACAGGAGTTCCATACAAGGATGCATCAAATTGTTGTGGCAAACCCATTGAAGAGATGGAATGATTCTGAGAATGTGAAATGACATGGCCATTTGGAAACCCTTGAACAATTGGCAGCGTGCCATGCTGAGTCAAGTGCATATTGCCACCAATAAACATTTGCGACGACGCGTCATGTACAGGCATTCCATTAATAAGAGGAGATTGAAGACCGGCAGATGTCTGTTTGTTCAAAAAGGATAGCTGATTCAGATAATGTTGTTGCCTTGCATCACTTAACTCCTGAAATTGCTGCTGTTGCTGCATGGCCTGCAGCTGTTTGAACATGATCTGCCTCTGCAACATCTGTATTTTGACCAATGAGGTGGTGGCATCCGCAGTCGTCTAGAACCCCCACAACAAAACAATAAGAAATGATCTAACAACAAGGATATCTTAACCTTTTCCTTTCCTAACAGAATGTATCCTGAAATAGTTCTTTCATAGCAACTTGAGCCTCAAATAAATACGACATTCCCAATTACATAGTTTTCCCACTTTCCCCGACAACTTCAAAACTTGATAACTGTTCCTCTCCAGATTCTGCAAAACAAGCAATTTTCTATATAAATCTCCTTCTAACTCCAATCACAGACCTTCTAAAATGTTTACAATTTTTCTGAAGATACAAATTAAAGACTAAACCACATTCCCGCACAATAATTTACAGTACCAAGATATACTGCTCAACTCAGCTGAGAATTTTACTTCTTCAAGAAACAAACGTCAAAACAGTAAATTGCAAAGCTGAATAATCTTAGCTAAGCACATCAACAAGAATTCTAGTTACCCCCAAAAAAAATAAGAGAAGAACTGAAAAGCCATAAATCTCTAACTAAATTAACCTAAGAAAAGCCTACAGAATTAAAAGTTGGAACATGCAAATGCCAGAATTTACTGAAATTCCAAAAAAGATCCACCTGTTTAAATTCGCCTAAAAAATCACTGCATGCTACCCAACCACCTAGCCCTTCAGCCAAAATCACTAACTAAATTATTAAACACCTTAAACCAAAAATTCAAATCTTCATTTCAGCAAAATTAAAAGCAAAAAAGAAAGAACACACATAACTCGAATAAAATAAGTAAACCACCAATTCTTAAAAAAAAAATAACAATACTAACTAAAGACCAAAACGCTGAGCATAAAAATAAATATGAACTCAAAAAAACCTTAAAACTTGGAAGAAATTAAGCAGCAAGACAGTAACCTCAAGTGCTTATGAGTGGCAGCTGCGTGATCTAAGTGCAAAAAATTCAGGTTACCAAAATGTTGTTGTAATTCACTTACGAATAGGAAAATCAGTAAAAGCGCAGAGCTTTTTTAGCTGCAACAGTAGAGAATGCTTCTTATACTTTTCTTCCTTATATATAAATTATTATTAACAGCTTCCACTGTGTGTGTGTGTGTGTCTCTCTCTCTCTCTGTCTCAAAAGATGAGTGCTGTTGAGCTTTGTTTCTAAAGATGGTGCGTCAGTGTTGAGCTCTCCTTCGGACAAAGCCGTAGATAAAGGGATCAATGCACAGGGAAAATTATTTGTTTTTTTTTTTTTTTGGGGTTAAATTTTCAAGAACTGAACGAAGAGACCGAAAAAGTAAAAGGAACAGGCTCGTATCGAGCCTATGGTTTTAATACCGAGCCTTGGGTTCGGATTGAGGTGTGGGTTCGGGAGGCTGATGAGAAATGTCGGCGCGTTCACATTGTGGGTAAGGACTCGGTGTTCCCACCGTTCGATTAGATATTTAAGGCTTTGAAGGTGAGCAAATTTAGATGGACGTGCACTTGCGGTGTATGGGATATAATCTTGGCAAAAGTGGGAGGTGGCTGTGGTAGTTACACGCGCTTTTTGTTCAGCGTGTGGCGCGGAGCTTCGTTTTGAAGCATACCTATACTTAGCTTTTACTTTTCTTTTTTTTTTTGGATTTTTTGAAACAAACTTTTTCCACCATTATTTTTCAAAAGATAAACACTTATGTCCGACTGTTGTATATATTCGACGGGATTAATAATTCTCTCTCATATGCACATATAATGCATTTAAGTATAAAATATTATGATTGATGTATAAATATATGAAATATAAAATGTAAAGACATTATGATTGTCATATAAAGTACGAAGGCATTATGATTAATATATAACATATAATGTATGAAAGCATTATGTTTGGCGTATAACATATGAAGTATGGAGTATAAATGCATTATGATTGGCGTATAACGTATAAAGTATGAAAAAATATGAAGACATTATGATTTGCGTATAACGTATAAAAACATTATGATTGACGTCTAACGTATCATTATGAAATGAAAATTGATACGCTAAAAAAAATACGGGGCATAATACACTGCATATATGCGACCGTTTCAACAGGACACTTCATCTTTTCAAAAGTATCATGTCGTTTTCTTGCAAAGACTATTATTTGAAAAAACATTAAATCCGTGTAACTCATTTTGTTCAATTGAAAATGCTCTAACAACTTCATCATGTGTTTTCAAGTTAAGGGAAAAAAGAAAAATTGATAAATATACTATTCTTTATCTTTTTCCTTCTTTTAAAATCTTTTTGATGCTCCAGCATAATTGTTGATTTTTTTTTCTAAAATAGAAAATATTTTCCCCCTCCCTCTCTTGGCTTATTATTTAAAAAAAAAAAGAAAAATGTAGCTATTAAGTATGATTGGGTATTCTTATCAAACGGACTGGGCCTCACTGACTAAAGCCCAAACTGATAGAAAGCCCAAAATAAATCTTTACTTGTCTGTAATTTCAGTATAGTTGAGTGGCAGTAGAATCATCAAGAAATTGGCAAAAGATGAGGAGGGTTGTATTCCCATTTGCCCATTATTGTTTTCTTCTACTTTTCTCCATTCCTAAACAATGGTCAACATTTTCATTTTGGATATAGTTTAAAACTGAAAAATATAATAATAACAGTTAAAAAGAAAAAAAAGGAGTGTGTGAGTAAAATAAGAGAATCGTGTGTTTTTATTTCATTTGCAACTAATAAATAGTAAATACTAGAATATTGCGCAAATGTAGATGCTGATTTCAAAGTTGGCGCATCGCATGCGCATGTAGTACGTGTAATTTGTGCGTGTGGCAGAGACTGAATTTTGATTTTGAGGCAACTTTTTTTGTCATGTAATTGTAAAGGATGCCAGGAACAGAAAATGAGGGCAGGGCAGTTTGGCAGATCTTTTTTAAGTTTGAAACAGACAAAGTAAGAATTGTTCCAAACAGCGTTCAACTGTCACTTTAGGACAACTTTCCATAAATGGAATGTACTTATGTTCTTACTTTGTACTTTATTTGGATATTCTACCAATCATTGTCATGCCCCCCTGGCCTCAGCCCCCATCTAATCTTTAACTACTTGCTCACTTCCAAATAGAACCATCCAGAAACTTCCATGCAGTTAATATTCCAAGGAGATTACTTTATTTAATAAAAGCCATCAGAACTAAAGGTTTATAACCCCCACTTCACCTTTTGTTTATTTACTGCGTATTCAAATACAATGGCCCATGAAGGCCAGAACCAATTCATTCATCAGCCTTTAATCCAACAATGAAGAGTAAATTTTCAATAACTCGGATGCAAACTAACCACCTAAATCCTCATAAATTGAATTTATTTAATACTTCATTGACATTTTTCTCTTCCGCATTGTGTTTTGCCAATTCCACCCAACCTTTCTTGTTGTGCGAAAAAATGATTATAGTTGATGGTGAAATTATTAAGCATTTTGGATCTTTTCTGTCGGTTTTACGCGATTGAGATTGGAAAAAGAAGGGATTCAAAGACAGAGACAGAGAGACAAAAACAAGACAAAACCTTACAATGATGCTGCCAACTCTGGCAATTAAACGATGTGGGGATACTGGGCGGCCCCTTGAATTGTCTTCATAAGTTAGTAGTACAAATTTCAGAAGAAAATGATGATCCCATAACAATAGGAGTTGGGTCATCACCATCACCATCACAAAAAGGATGAATGGAGCAAAGCAGTGGACATTTTTTCTATTTTACTTTTGTTTTGTGTAAAGTACAAAAACATCTGGGGATGTAGCTCAAATGGTAGAGCGCTCGCTTTGCATGCGAGAGGCACGGGGTTCGATCCCCCGCATCTCCATTTTTCATCCTCTTTTTATTTCTTGCTTCTTTTCCAGAAATCTGCAGCAAGATATCAATCTGATTATTACAAAGCTGCAAGGAGAGAAGGAACATGACTTCTCGCAATGCTCTGATTTTCAGCCTTTTCAACTGCTATTGTTCTGACACTGTTTCAGATATAAAATACAACATTGACATTAGCTGTTTGCGGCTTAAGTTTCATCTATAAAACAAGGGCTAATTACCAGGAACCCCTTGTGGTTTGTCGAAAATCCCTATAACCCCCATGTTTTATAAAAACATACCGAGTACCCCCATGTGTTTTGGGGTGAAGTATAAAGTGGATGGAAATTAGGTCTTCTAACGGAATCGTTAAAGTTTCCTATTATACCCCCATATAAATACTTTATTCCTCTGTCATAATCATCTTGCAGCCTGTCAAAATTGATTTTCTTCTTCTTCAATAGTCATCTTTTCTCTCCCTTTCCCTTCTTTTTTTTTCCGTCATAATCATCAACCCTATTGTTATCTTTTGATTTAGTTTTTTTGATGGCACCGAAGAGCGTGGAAGTGGAGAAGAAGCCACCAAAGGCTGAGAAGAAGATTTTGAAGATCCCACATATTGAGCAGTGTGGGTTATTTTCACGCTAACGAAATTTCTGGGCAGATTCTCCTTCCTGCTCCAAATGGTATATATTCAAAGTGACTTCCTGTGAAATCTATGGCACTGTTTTCAAATCTTTTTGGTTTGAAACTCTCTGGATCATCCCAATACTCAGGGCCTCTTTCCTCTTTCGATTGCCCAGGCATTAACGTGGCAGCTGTCAATTTTGTTGGAAGTAATGGTGGTGGTGGTGGGGAGGGTGGTGAACGGTGGCGCTAAAATTGTTGTCCAGGATCTTCAACTTGATTTGCTCTTTGTGAGAGGTTTCAATTTTTTTGAGTTTTTGGTGGTGGCAGCTGTCAATTTTGTTGGAAGTAATGGTGCTGGTGGTGGTAGAGGGGAGGGTGGTGAACGGTGGCGCTGAAATTGTTGTCAAGGATCTTCAACTTGATTTGCTCTTTTGTGTTTTTGGTGGTGGCAGCTGTTAATTTTTGAGTTCTTGATTTGCTCTTTTGTGAAACCAAGCACTTGATGGTGTGGTGGTAGTGGTGCTGCGGTGATGGTGTTTTGGTAGTAGTGTGGCTATGAGGTGGCGTTGGTGTTGGGATGGTGAGGGTGGTTTACGTGATGGTGTTGCGATGATGGTGGTTGGAGTGGTGGTGGTCGGTAAATTAGTCGGTGTAGTGGATTTTTTAAAAAAGAATAATAATAGAAAAAATAATAATAATAGCATGAAAAAAAAAAGACAAGCTGGAGTGGATTTTGTTAAAAAGGAATAATAATAAAAACAAAGAAAAAAATAGCATGAAATGAAAAAAAAAGAAACCAAGACGGAGAGAGAAGGAAATGAATGAGTGAAGAAAAAGAAAGCATATTCAGTGTTTTGGCTTGAAAAACAAAGGTTATTTTAGGAATTTCACAATCATTTAATGAATGTTAACTTATCACACGCGCAAAAACTGAGCGTGTTGATCAATCGTCGTTAACGGACACATTTTTCATCCATTTTCTACTTCACCCCAAAACACATGGGGGTACTCGGTATGTTTTTATAAAACATGGGGTTATAGGGATTTTCGACAAACCACAAGGGGGTTCCTGGTAATTAGCCCATAAAACAAACATAAAATACCCAGAATTCGGATGTTCTGGTAAGAATAACACGGTAATATCTGGTTCCACTGCTACTAATTTTACAATAATACAGAGTAATTGGAAGTTTAACAATACTACTGTCGCAACCACAATTGGTAGTCTGAACCTTTATCTACAAATTTCTGCCAGCTTCCGTCCAAATTAACTTCCTTGAAAGGATTCCAGTCCAGGTACCCAAGCTTCATGACTAGTCTATCTCCAACTTGTGCAACATATCCATCGTTATTTGCATGGTGTATCTTTACAGGACTACGACAGTGGATCCCCGCCCTTTTCCGAGACTCGATTAATTCGGTTATTATTTCCCGAAGGCCAAAATCATAAAAATGGTCATAAAATATTACAGGCTGCCAACCCCAAAAAATAAAAAGAAGGTCAAAATACTATTAATAACAATTCAAACCATTTAGCTTTTGGGATAAACTGTTCATGATCAACCAAGAAAATGAAGAATTACCGTTCCCGGATGGGTTAAAATGTATGCATATCCCTGTGTAAGCTTATCTCGAGGAAATGGCCAATGACCCTGAAAGGAAACAATTTCAAAATTTGCAACATTACATGCTGAATATTGGTTGAATATTAAAATGTTTTCAGAAATAGGCTCTAACTTACAGGAATCAATAAAAGAGCTATAGATATATGCTTACATTCTAAGTTTCAAGGCTTTTAAGCACAAAAATTTTGAAATTAGCAATATTTCATTAAAAGATCTACATCTGTCACAAGGCTCTAACAACTGGAGACTCAAATGGCTGAAAAGCACCTTCATCCCAACAGATTCCTTTATAAGTGCTACATTAGAATATCAAATGCATTATCAATGTGGCATACAGGAATCACAGAAGGCAGTAACATTGAGTGAGGATACAACCTCCAATCATTAGAAGGCTTTCGTCCCCAAGCTATATGCAGTTCGCTACATGAATGTCCACTCAAGGGGGTTTACTGTGTGCCCGTAAGAAATACTTACCTGTGTGGATCCAGTATCATGATTCTCTAAGAATGTAACAGCACGCGAGGGCCACCATCCCATTACTCCCGTTGGTTTTCCTTGAGGATCAATCAACCTCCAGTATTGGTTATGCAGAGCAGAATGAAGTATACCCTGTAGAAAATTCAAAAACCAGAGAAAATGAATTTGAAACATGATACACGAACATCTTTTTAATACAATTGTGATACAGCTTTATAAACAAGTAGGACTATCTATTCTTGATTGAAAGCCGAGGCTGAAGATATGACTGTTAAGATTTATACAGTACAAAACAAGGTCTCAAGTGTCAACTGTGAACACTGAACGATACCCACTTTTTGGAAAGAGTATGATCCATATATCATATCAGTACCACTGCTGGCTGTCTAAAATTTTTCCCTCCCAACTGTTTCTCTCAGAATTTCAGTATTTCTAATCTTCTAGAGATCCACTCGTTTAAAGAATCTTGATCTTAGAAAAAGTTTACCAAAACTTAACTTCACGCTATTCCGAATAATTGTATACAACTCAAACAATACTTCTTTAAACCTTTAATTAACATCCCTTTTTGTGGACAGATAGAGAGATACAAGGTATAAACAAAAATAACTTTTTCGATGTTTCATCAAATTAGGTTTTACGTAAAAACATCCTAACATTACAAAACTAGCCTTATCAGATTGGTTATGCTGTGACACACCTTTAGGTAACTACTATATATAAGAATACATAATCTAGAGACTTAAGCTTTCAGGGCCTGCAAATTCACATGGGCAAAAATACTGCATGTATTGCAGCACATGAAAGGCAGCTAGGCAAGGAGAAGATGCACTCGTATTCTTTCTTACGTAGATGGCTGGGAAAGAAAAACACGAAATTGGCTCAGTGAAAGCACCTTGGTTGTAACATCAAATGCTGAGGAGGTACCACCAGTCGCATTGATCCAATTAACTATTCGTTGCCGATGAGCATCTACACAAAAGAGACATGAACAAATGCAAATGCTTGAGGAATTGAATCTTCAAAATTATATGAAATTTAATTAGTCAAAGCAACTCATGATGATAAAAAATACACTGGCAGATATATGTAGAGCATGTGATGCAGGACAAGAAGAAAGAGGTAAATCAAAGCAAAAGAAAATTTTCAAACCTCACGCTTGAATGCAAAGGCTTACCCTGATTATAACATAAATTACCCCCTTCATAAGCCAAGCTATCCCAATATTCTCCAATTGCAAAAGCAGGATTTGAAGCCTCTATATATTCTTTGACATATTCACCTGCAAATCCTCTGCAACAAGAAATTAAGTATCAACTCCTGTAATTCTTCAGCAGAAAATTTTCATACATGACAGGGAGATTATGGACTCAAAATATTATAATGTTAAACTCAAATTAGTATTATGCTTGGTAAAGGGATTTACTTGCCGCACTCATCAGGCTTTTCTCTTAATGCCTCATTCTATTTCAGTTGAAATATCATTTATAAGTTACATTATTTGTGCTTTGGCATATGATCTAATGATTAATTGGGATGCCAGTATCAGGATTTGATGTTGCTCAACGAGTGGGCTGGTAGTTCGAGTGAAGAAGAGAATTGTTCCTCATCAAAAAATAAATAAATGCATGCATACGTGCATACACACAACATATGAGCATAATGGCCCTAATGTTCCAATGGAGAGAAGAGCCTATGATTAGATTTTCAAGAAATTTCCAAAGAAACAATTTGAATGGAATCTTTTAATTTCTTATTTTACTATGTTCATCACTACCGGTAGAGTATGTTGTGTACAAAAATGGCTATAACTCAGTTTCTCTTATTCGTATTAACAGCTATTTTAGGAGGAATGTTTTATGTGATGCTAACAATTTCATAACTGCTTTTGTAGCCCCAGAATGTATCAGTTTATATTCCTACCTATTATCTAGATATATCAAGAAAGATGTACGGTCTAATGAGGCTACTACAAGATATTTACACATGGGTTTGGGAAACTATTCTATTCTGGTTCATGGTTTCTCTTGGCTATATGGTTCACCCAGGGGAGAGTCAAGCTTCAAGAAATAGTAAGTGGTCTTATCTACTCAAATATAACGATTCCCTAGCCACCTTGTTAATAATCTACATACATTACAGAACCTTCACCTTACAAAATCAAGCCGCCACCCATCAAAACCAATATCATTCCGGAGCCAATTTAACCACTCTTTTATATCTCTTCGAACAAAGTCCTGGGAATGATCAATATTTGGCGCTGCATGAAAAATATCACCTGCTCACCAAAAGAAAAGGCACATAAATAAGGTTTACGAGTTTGGAAATTATGATTTTCCATGAAATATGGTGTATAACTTTATCCTCAACTTGGATTACTTGTAATAATGATGTAGCACTCAAAACTTTTGCCAAAAATTGGCTTATATGAGGTCATGATAGCATAGGATAACCTAATACTTCTTTATCCATTAGCTTAAACTGAGATAATGGTTAGAATCTTGCATGAAATTTACAGCAACTGAATTGTCAAAGTAGTTACAACTGTCCTTGAAAGCTTCCTTTTACTACAGTTGAAGAACATTTTTCAACATACTAAGGTTAATTTCCTTCACTAAACCCTAAAAAATGTTCACGTTTTGAAAGGCACTGACTTTAATACAAGGAAATCTTCTAGTGGAAGTCTCCAGTTACTACTAACAGTTAGATTTCGAAATTAAAAAATGGATAAGTAGATAACCGGTTCCATTAACAACAGGGCTTCTGCCAAAACCCACCCACTTAAAGCTAGAACCTTTGTCATTTTAAATGGACACGCAAAACTCCACATGAGAAAACCAAGTCTAGGCAGCAGCAGAAACAACATATCAAGTCATTGAACAATTTTCTATAGAGAATTTTCATACCACTTGATGGATTTCCACACCCTTGGAAGTTTGGGTCATCACAAACAATTGCTTCAGGACCCCAAGCAAGCTTGCCTCCATATATATTCCAGATACCATTTGGACTCTGTAACCAGCAAGTAATTGTGAAGTTATGACACTTTAGCAATCATCACATAGTTCCACCAATCGCTCCACCTTAAGTGTACATTAGGACCATCAACAGGGCAGAAATCCAGACAGAGAGAACGGACACACAAAAAAAGACAGAGAGGATCTTTCCCCTTTGCATTTAGCATATTAACAATCAATGTCGCATACCAAGTAAATTTCTCCCTAATTAGGGCATGACAAGAGTACTAAAAGAATTCACCACATATAGAATGAAGGCACTTTGGAAGAAGCTGGTAAAAATCAGTTTGCTTCTATAGCAACAATGGTCTTTTATGTCAATCGTTAAGCATCATTGGGTTCAGGTAGTAAACTCATAAAACATAAAAGCCATATCAGTTGCAAAATTACATAAATAAATAAATAGCTTGAGATACAACTGTATTAGAATGCAACAGTATCAAGGCTGTTATCAAGAACTAAAGAATCCAAGATTCTTAAACCAAGAGTCACCTGTTTATGAGCGCATCTGTGGTTCAGTACGACATCCCCCAAGGCCTGTGAAGTGTTCCCAGAAAACTAAATCAGCATTTAGCACATCCATGCATCAACTCACAAAATACTGAAACCTAACCTTCTTAGTGGACCAAAAAGCAGATGGCTTCAATAAGGACATTACTAACAAAATGTGCATCTATCTACATGGGGAGTTCGGTTACAACAGGGCTTATGAGAAAGAAATCCCGTAGCAGGTGAAATATGTGACCTGTGAATCAGCAGACCATACCGGAAAGAAGTTTCCCCCTTTATAGTACTGAAATAAGTGAATCTACAAAATTTTGGGTTCAAAATGTGTCCAACAAACAAATCAAAACAACAATGAAGCTTTGATAACCTAATTTCTTGGATACTATTATCATTCCCAGAGATTATTTTTCTCCTTGTGATTTTGCAAGACAAACAGAATTTTACAGAACTCCCGTGAAGGAACATCAGCCAAATGTTGTGCCACACATACCACAAGATCTTGACCATGCATTTCCTCGATACAGTATTTCAGCTCTTCCTCTGAACCATAGGCGGAGTTCAAGTTGTAAAGATCAGAAGGCATATAACCTGCAATATATTCTAATTCCTTTAGAATGCTGCATATTAAAGTGTAGAGAAAGCAATCAACAAAAATATTCAAAATTGTTAAAAAGCTCTCTCTGAAATATTAAAATTCGCATAATTGCTGGTTAATAGCACATTAACTAAGGATTGTACCTTTCATAGGTTCAAAGATTGCTTAACATAGATTATAACTACCAAGACTACTCCATCTTCAGAAAAAAACTGATGCACCTCCTATACACAAATTCGTATCATGCCCCTTTCAAACAATTATTCAGGAAATTCATCTTTTGTAGTCTTGAGTATCACGTGTGTCTAAAATAAAATAATAATAATAATAAGAAGAAGAATAAACCTTGTGGAGCAACAGATTCTGTTGGAGGCGGAAGCCAAACTGCTGTAATTCCACAGCGGGACAAATCAGCAGCTTTACTTGCAAGCTCAGGGTACCACTTCCTTCTCGAGCTTTCCCAGTTGAAACCTTGGAACTTGAACAGCAGAATTTGATAATGTAGAACAGAGTCAAAAGTCCAATCTCATAGTAGCTGGAGAGAAGATGATCTAGTTGCGGAATAAAAATGAGCACAAAGCATGCTTTTACTGATTAATATATATTGGAACAGCTAGACATTCTGGTCCAAAAAGTAACTACAATCAGAAAGCCACAACTTTCCATTCAATAGCACTTTGGAAAAATGATAGTGTGGCTAGCATCCATGAAACGCCAGAGGTTTCAAATTTTAATCTAAGAAAATTAAGCACAACTGGGGCATTGAAAAAGAGCATTGTTTCAAAAGTTCATTTGATTCCTCATATTCAAACTATGGTTTTACCCTGTACAGAGTAAAGCGCAAAAGTGCCAGGAATATAACAAATTATAAAAATACTCGGGGTTTTCCAGTAAAGCACACGAAACATCACTAAGAGTAGAAGTTTCCATAAAGGAAACCACCAGATTGAGAAGCCTAAATACAACATCTAGTGACATGATTTCCAAAATATAATTAAGCGCTGCTATGCTAGCCGTACTCACCACAATCTCACGTCCAGTACCAGTTCCGGGCTCTGCAAGGAATGGAAGTCAGGTTATTGGGTTTTATTGTTTTTCTGCAGGATAAACAAATCCTGAACAAATTAATACACAACAACTTACAATGCATGAAATTGTACCTAATTTTTTCTCTTCTGGAGTTCTCTGCCATTTAATTGTCTTTCCCTGAAGAGTATGTTCCAAAGCCTTCCGCTTTTTTTCGATAACTTCTTTCTCAATCACATGCTCCACAAGTGTGTCCCCTTCCTTTGGCTTTTCTTGAGAAATTGACCATACTTCGTCTAGCTTGGGCAACTCCAAAGATATAAACTTTGATGTGACAACTTCAGCTACATCAGTCTTTTTAGGTGGAAACTTGGGAAAGATTGACTGTATCCTTCGTGACATCCAATCGGGGATTTCTCTACGAGGACCATTACTCAGTAGTTTCCACTTTTGTGAATCCTCATCCATCAGAAGGTCTATGCGTCCACCATTAACAAAATATGCCTCATTTTCATCCTCCTCACTTGATGATTTTTGCTTCATTAAAAGAGCCTCTGCTAATTCTGCTCTCTCTCTCCACATCTTTGAAGCAGATTCAGATGCTCTTAAAGATCTCTGCAGTGCTTCACATCTTTTCAGGTAGGCTTCTTCTTGAGAACTTGCAGTTCTTTTTGCTGCTTCAGTAGCAGCCTTGATGGCCTCCAGCTCAACCTTAAATGCCTTGGAAGCTGCCTTCTTTCTTTCTGTTGCATCCTTCTTAATTTTTTCCAACAATGATTTAACTTCCTCCTCTTGTTGAAGACCTGCTTTCTTGCTTGACTCTTGAAGTTCAAGCAATGCTTTCTCAGCATCACTTGCTCGAAGTTCAAATGCAGTAAATTGTTGGCGACTGTGTTCTAACTCCAATTGCAACCTATCAATATCATTGTTTGAAACCAATAGTTTGGATTCGAAATAGTTAATATCATTCTGTAACTTCAAATTCTGAGTCGGACCAGAGCAATTTCATCAAGAGGGTTCATGTCATCTGTAAACACAGTGATAGCTTTTGTTGACTGATCAGCAGCTGCTTCTGCAACGGCTAATGCCTTCTCTATTGCATCTTTAGATTGTTCCACTAGGGAAACTATGGTACCCTCAGTGGCATGCCTGATTCGTTCTTCAATTTGATATGCTGCCTCGGAAGCAGAAACTTCAGCTGCTGAAACTTTCAATTTGGCATCTTCTAATATGTGAGATGTTGCTTGCTGGAAAGCAATTTCTGCCAACTTTTCCACTTGCACAGCAAGTTCAACAGCATCTTGTTTCGCAAGGACCAACTTAGACTCCAAATTGAACTTATCCTCCACAGACTGCTCCAACTTCTGATTAAACAGAGCTTCGGCCGCCTCAAGTTCTGCAATGGCCACTTCCTTATCACGCGTGATAGCAGCAACATACTCCTTTTGTTTAGCCTCAAACCGAGCTAACTCTTCAAGTAATCGATCTCTCTCCCCCTCGATAGCTTCTTGTCTCGCACGCGCCTCAGCTAGAGCTTTTTTAGTTTCCAAAAGTTCATTTCCATCAGTCCCTACACCTTGGCTTATCCCCGATACATTACCATCCCCCTCATCAAGAACATCCATAGAAACCTCTCCGGAATCATCACCCTACAGTAGAAACAATTTTGGAGATGAAGGCCATTAGTAGTTTAAGAGCTGCCAAGTTCCACTCCGTCACCTTTATACTAGCATCTCTCTTAACTTTTATCCCTTCCAGGATATTTTAGAAGGTATCTGTCCACAGTATTCCCATTTGCGACAGAAGTGAGTGCACCTAATTGAATCAGTGAGTCAAGAATGCAGGTGTGCAAATAGTCTCTAAACATGCAATTTGTTCGTGTATATTTTCCATTTCCTTATTTCTAACTTGCCGAAGCCTGCTATACATACATCCGTTTTTGAATACAAAAAATCAAGCAATCACACATAAATAGCGAAGCAAAATTCCAAGGCATTTTCGAGGCATACCGCGCTTGAGAGAACACTAGTCCTTAATTTATGATGATGATGATGCCAACCATCAGCATAAGAGAATTTCCTAAAACAAAAAAAACGCAACGTATCAGACAATAATGCAGATTGAAAACCTGAGTTGCATGAATGGTGATTCGTACAGTAATTCTATACCTCTTTCTGTATGAAGATACTTTACTAGTCCTCAAAATCACAGCAGGATGCCTCTTGAAGTCAAAACAGAGAATCCGGGAGAAATTCAAGTTCTTTCCTAATGAAACGCCGGGGCTCTGTACAAACGCCCTTGCATTTGCATATACTGACTCCGACGCTGAAACTGCACCCATTCCTTCCTGCCTTGATCGAATTCCCGAATAAAGATTCAAAATTCTTCGAGGTAATTATCAGTTTAATTTAACAAAAGATTTACATACACAAGTCATAACAATGAGCAAAGTTAATCATTGAACAGTAGCTCTTCTTTGTCTTTTTTCCTGACCTGATTTTATCAAATTTGGCAATGAAATGGTTTGATTATGATTATGATTATGATTATGATAAATTCTGAATTTGGCAATGAAAAAACAAAAGGCAAAAAAGTGCGTAGAAAGTACGAGTAGCAATGCAATATGCAATGGTTATGGTGGTAGTGAAAGTGAAGCAATGAAGCATGGAACATGAGAGAGAGAGAGAGAGAGAGAGGCACGTGCCTTGTGTGGATTTCCTACTTTTTCATTTTTTTTTTCTTTTAATTTTTCCAGAATCTAGAAAATAAGTTGACCATGTATTAATATATTTATTACGTGAAACACCGTGGCCTATTTTTAATTTTTAATTTTGTTTTGGCCGAGTCAGTACAACTAATCTTTGTTATTAATTATATTCAATTATTCAATTGCATCATCACGAAATCCTTCACAGTTTCATCCTTGTTGCCAATGACTCATATGTCCAGTACATCTTTATTAATACCACAAAATTAAAAAAAAATTAATAATGTAGATTTTAGTAGCATTGTAGAGCCAATAATATAAAAAAAAAATCCACATGTTAATGTTGAAAAAGAAAATGACGCATGAACGAAAACCGTGAAGTGAGGGCATTTTTGTCATTCCGAAGCGCCTTCCGTCTTGGTAATGACGGAGACCTTTACCGGGAACTAATAATAAAAAAAAAAAAAGTGAAAAGGCGATCTCAACTTTTATTTGGCACGAATAATCACACGTCAGAACTGAAAAGCAAAAAACCTTTTTTGTGGAGTGTGCAGAAGATTCTCTGATGATTGGTCAAACGTAAGTAACATATGTTTTACTGTAAAGTATTTTTACTACTATATCCTAAGTATACAAAATTACTGTACCTTCAACATCATTAATAATACCAAGAACAGTAAAAAAGAAGGGTTTAAAAATCTCGAAACATCCCCCAACCCTAGCATGAGTATTCCTCTTCTTGCATCTCTTTCGAAGCTGGAAAAAAATGAAAATAATATGAGGTTCAGAAACTTGGAGATTCAAGGCAGCAAATCAACAGAAAACAAATATCCATTTTCACTCATTGCTCTTATTATTCATAATCTTTGGTTATTTCAATACAAACACTCTTTATCATTACATCAGGGATTCTATTTCGCAAATCCATAGGATGAGGACAGCTAATAAACTAGTACTTGTGAGAAAGGTAACCATCACAAATGTAAGGGTAAAATCATATTTCACTAAACGAGCCAAGTAAAAGCAAAGTCATCTGCAGTTACCGGTATATCAACCTAACACAGCATCACATCACAGAGATTCCAGAAGATATGCAAAGCTTTGAGTCAGCCCCTCCGCTTATCACGCATTCATTTTTCCACCAGTCAGCACATAACACCTATATTAAACGCAAAGGTTGAAGTGATATGGATCGAGTTCCATAAATAAGAAAGAAAATATCAGAAAGTTCTAAGCAAAAAAGCACCTACCTTATCCTCGTGTGAATCAATAACAGCCAGAGGCCACTGCAACAGAAAATATATAATCCAAAGATCAACAAAATGACCGTTAAAAGGTTTGGCAAGCACATAAATAAAAAACAAAAAGGAAACTAGTTAGATACCGCAGTTCTCAGATCCCATAGCATAACTTTCCCATCATAAGATGCTGACACCAAGTGATACCATGATTTATCGTGCCACTTGCAGCTAGATATCCAGGAAGTGTGAGAAGAGAACTGAAAGGTAGGGGCCAAAGTACCTGCAAAGTAACTAACTTGAGTATGGAATTACATAGAAGTATGTCATCAACAGCAACATCTCACATTAGCAATTGCGTGTTTCTGTTAATTTAACCTGGTCTACGAGGATCCCATATCCGAAGAATAGGGTCTGAACCACCAGCAGCAACGAGGGAGGAACTTTCACCTCCAACATCAAGGCAGTTAATTACTTTCCCACAATACTGTGCAAAAAGGATGTTGTTATTATCTACTCTCAGGATATTTGGGGTGTGGGGGCCGGGGGGGAAGAGCATTGCAGAGGAATACAAGTGGGAAGATCAAGAAATAATAGAAAATTAGCAAAGGGATCTAAAGGAGATAGAAAGGAAAAAAGAAAACAGTTAAAACTTCTTACCATGTTCATCGAATCTTTGCCAGTTGCAACATCCCATCTTCTAATAGAATGATCCCATGATGCAGAATATATTGTTTCAAGTTCTGGCCAGACCACAGAAGACACACATTGTGTATGTCCCACAAATGTAGCTATAGCCTCCCCCTGCATGCCAATGAAAATTGATTTCCAAAGTGTGACAAAGCCCAACAGTAAAAAATGAACTTCCATTATGGATGACAAAGTAATATAAATGAAAACCAAGTCCCTTTTTAGTGATGCACGTGATACGTTGGAAATTATTATTACTATTACAGGGGCTAAACAGATGAAGCTAGGGAAACTATTTTACATAATATCAATATCAACTGCATCTGGAACTCCACGTACTAGTTGCAGATTCAGTCACTCACTTCATTTGAAAAAAATGTCAGGAAGCATTAAACAAGCTATACCTCTGATTTACGTTCCTCGTCTTCTTCCTTTTTCCTCTTCTTGACTGCAACAAGATCACCTCCAGAATCATATTCATTTGCCTGCCACAAACTAATCCGACAATCCCACGAACCCGAGCAAATCTGACAAATATATCAAAGAGAAGACAAATTAAAACAATATAATCAACTACATTTGTGAAGTGTTGCAAAGCGTGGAGAAAGGAAAAAATGATGACACCTTACTGCCAAAAGGCTCAGCAGCAAGGCACTGCACAGAACCATTATGTCCGTGGAAACTCTTGAAAGCTTGAACCTTCTTTGGTTGACTCAGGGACTCCTCTATATCAACCTTCAAGAAACAAAAATACCAAAATAGGAACAGCTTCTACCAGGCAGAGGTCTAAAGTTATACTACAGGAACAATGCATCTTCCTTTTACCTTAAACAACCTCAATGACATATCTTTAGAAGCAGTAGCTACAACTTGGTCGACACTACTTTCTACAATAAAATTACAGGAATGTCAAACAGGTGAAAATTAGGTCAAACAGGCAAATAATAATAATAATAACAATAATAATAATAATAAATAAATAAATAAAAAATCAGCATCCCATATCTCATTAGTATGATGATTTGAAAAACAAAACTCTCAATTGTACCTTTAGGCTTGACAATACATACAGCATTTACTGCACCAGTGTGTCCCTCCAATATATGTGTACACAATCCAGCTGCTTTCCATATCCTTCAAGTTACCATGTCAGTTTTGATATCAGCTGAAACAACAATAGAACTAAAAAATGCCAACTGCAGTCCAGGTAGCAAAGTGAGGAAATCATTAGGATTGATTACCTTCCTAAACCGTCATAGCATCCAGTCAAAATGAACCTAGAGGTATATAAAATCCATGGATGGGCAACATAAAGGTTAGATGATAGTTATAGAATAAAGGCTAAAATGATATAATACACTATATCATCATGTTGTATACACAGCGAAAAAGAGGAGATGATGTACTTGGAATTTGAACCATCAACTGCTCTAACCCAATCGTCATGCAAGAAAGGCTCATCTTCTTTCCTTGGGGCCACAGCCTTAATGTACTCAATTTCTAGGATAGTCTCCTGTAATGTGCCAACTTCTGCAGTTAAATGCGAGAAAAACAAAGACGTAAAACATATTTAATCACACACAAGAATGATGGTGTCTGCAGACCACCCCTTTTAGCATAAAATCCATCATTTCTTTTCAGTTAGATATTGAAGCAGCTAGATTACTGGCAATGTACAGTAGACAACCTTGCCGTAGAACACTAACTTCAAAACAAGCTTAATGTAAAGAAATTAGCTCCACCATAACATTTACTCTCTAATAATACCGAATAAATCCTTAGACCCTCTCATTTCCTTTGCTCGGTCAATATCATCAAACAAGGCAAAAAGATAAAGTCCATAAATTCGAGATGTTGATATCAAAAACTTGCAAGTGTTTTTTTCAGATCACCATAGTGAGAAAGAAACTTACAGCTGAGATGCCTTTGGCAAGAAGAAATTCTTCGAGAGACATACGGACAAGTTCCCCATCGATGAGAAAATCAAAAGCTTCAGTTCCCCAATCAGCATTTTCTGGGAAATAATCAGCTAAAGTCACAAAATACTTACGGAGCATTGCCTTCAATATTAATAAAATCCAGTCAAATAGTCGCAACGACTTGGTAACTTGGGCCGTAACAGTTCAAAAAATTGACAAGCTTTATCCAACAACCGTATAGCAATCCACGGGCATAGAATAGAAAGAACAATAATTACCGCGTTTAAGGAGATTATTGACGACAACAGAGAGACCAAAGCGGGTGAGGTTAGTAGGGATAGTAATAGAGGTGGTCGGTGCCTTATATGGCGGCTTCAGCTTCGTCACGAACCGCACCGAAATCCGCCTTGAATCTTCTCCCTCATCTCCATCTATACCCATGATAATAAAATGTGTGTATATAAACCGACAGAGAGTGTCGGGGAGGTTGGGATTTGAGAAAAAATGGATAGGAGCGGCGGTGAACGGCCGGTAGGGACAGATGGAGTACAGAGGACAGAAAACTGTCGTCGGAGAGGTTTTAGGAAAGGCTAGGGTTTAAGGTATAAGAAAAAGAGGGAAAAAGAAAGGTTTAAGGTTTAGTTATACTATTTTCGGAAATTATAACATGGGACCCGTTTTCCTTTTCTTTGTTGACTAAGTTTATACTATTTTATATGTAAAAATTTAAATTTAATAAACCCGGTCTGAAGTCTGAACTCGGAAAATATTTTCTTTTGAGTTTTGACGAGTAGAGTAATGGCAATGGATTTTCTTAATCAATTTTGTGGATCACTCTTAATATAATCACTTATCCGTTAGGGATTACATTAACCATTAGATATGGTTTTAGTATTGTATAAAAAAAAGACTCAGTGTTATATTTATAAAAATTGCTATACAAAGTGATACACCAAATGATAATTTTGTATGTAATTCGGCAATTTCTTTTTGATAATGATACTTTTGTATGTAATTCGGCAATCCCAAAGTTTCTTTTTGATCTGAAGCAAATAAAATAAGTTTTTGGCCGTGTATATACACTTATCCGTTGTGATACACCAAATAATACAAAAGATTCAAAACGAGTATGAAGTCATAAAGCTTCTACTGATCCTCTATGGTTATGTAAAAATTGCTGGAAAATTGGCAGCTAAGATGATCACAACATAAGTCCAAGGAAGAGTGAATTTTAAGTTTTAACTACCAAGACAATTCTCCAAAAACAATTGTACGATGGTATACCTTAATAACATGCAAAACTCGCAAGTCCCAACCATGAACCATGTATCACTGTTTGAACTTCTTGAATGCTTCAAAGTTTTACTAGTAGTTCATGTTTTAGACATAATAAATCCATTGGAGGGTAGAGTAAGATCATGAAAATTATCTCCTGTCTTGGAATTACTGGCTTCATTATTTTCTTCACAAATGCCGGTAAAGGAACTGTTTTTCCTCTTCGGTAGAAGATGCAAATGGCAAAGAGCCAAAGAGAAGGTTAAAGTTTTCATCAATTCGATCAGTAGAAGAGGCATCTTTGCATAAAAGATGATTATGCTTGCCAGTAAACATCTAACCATTTACTAGGAATATTAACAACTAACAAAGGGATGTATTTCTCTCATCAACTTAGCCCAAGACGATGGCCCTTCTCAACAGCTACCGGTTCGAACAAAATCCGCAATTAACTTCGCAACTAAGTCAGGCTTTCTCAACATGCGGGAGATGACCACAATCTGGTATTTGGCGGAAGATCGCATTTGGCAATTCATCGTGCAGTCTCTGCATTTTATGCACAAATTAAAATGGAATGTCAGCAGTAGTTGAAAAGAAAGGTTAAAGATCTCTTTTATTCTAGTAGTAGACAGCATCCAACCCAACTTTCTGACCACCCCTTCTATGGTTTCTTACAAGGGAAAAGATGATTGCAGTTCCTTTAGATCTAAGAGACTAAGATTAAGGAAATTGAGACTGACCATTGCAAGCTTGATGCTAACAATGTTATCACATTCACCCCAGATGATAAGAGCTTTCTGTTTCACCTGCAAAAAAGCGAGTGCTCAGCATTTTAAGCATCTTGCTCCTTCAGTTATTCAAGACAAAAAACAATAGAAAAAGAACACATAAAAAAAGTGTCGCGAGCTATAATGATAATGCAGTATATATGATACCTGTTTTATCCTGTTGGCAACATTATAGCCACCACTAAGCATGTAATTTACTGTAGCATCTTCCCACCAAGGCAAAAGACAGTGCAGGCGACCCACCTACATTGTAACCAGAATAAATATTACTAGAGTTCAATTATCATAATAGAGACTGCATTTTCAGCGCCAGCAAAGATCGAACAGCACACTTACATTGGTCCAATCGAAACAAGTTGATAAAGGTACATCATCAAAAGCCAATAAGTTTGCATAAAGCCGCAGTGGGATGCTTTTCAACAAAGAGACCTGAAAAAGTTGGATAACCAGCAAAATGACCAATCAAGTTCAGTAGAATGGTAAGCAGCGCCACCAGCTATAAATCACAACCATTCTGTGTGGAAAAAAAGTAATCCATAGAAACAGTCCTTCCAATAAACCCCAGTCTTCTTTATTGAAATTGTATCATGCTTAAAGAGTTTAGGAAAGAAAAAGCTGCTCTCGGTTTCCTGATTTCCTCTTCTTAGATATTAGTAACCTTCAAGTGATGCCTAGCATCATTCGCTAATTTTTCTTTTAGCAGCAATTGAGATTTAGAATTGGAGACAAAGCCACAAGGAGTTCTCATTATGCAATATGTATTGCTGGGTATAAAGCAGCCAATCAATCTATCTACACAGTTAGTTATTGATCAAAATGTTCTACCAGCTACAAGGATTAGAAAATGGATTCCTTTATCTATAAAGGAGTTCAAAAATTATGGTATGCTTCAGTTTGTATTCATTCCTTCCTACTCATATGAAGTGAGTCCCTGTCCTTAGCATCGCAGAAAATTTAAAAATTACCCCAGCATATGCTAAAAATGTAGGTAGCTTGGTTAGAATTCCTGTGCCTTCTACATAAACGCTTGCATCAATCAAAACCAGCTTATCAACCTGCAAATAACAGAATAGATCCAGTCAGAATTAGTAATACCAACAGGATGTCAGATTGCAAAGTAACTAGTAAAAATTCCGAAGAACATCAACTTATAAGAAAGTTCCTAAAACCAGAAGGTGCTTGTGGATCTGTTACAATATATATTTATACTCTGTCTGCAAGTAGATAAGGGAAATTCATGTCTTCAAACTTATTAATCTCTTCTGCTAACAGAAAAGCAACCGAGTTTTTTCAGGACTTTATTTCCATACGCATTAACATGTACAAGCAAGATGATTGCCTAAATGCATGTTTCGACTAAATTTTTCTAAGAACAAGACAAGACTCTAAATAATTGTACAACATTTCAAACTAATGAAAGTACAGTTAGGGTCTAACATTTCGCACAATGTGCTATATGTCCATGTAAACTAGAGATTATACACAAGAAGCAAATAAACAAATAGAAGCCACCAATTTTTATTGTTTTTTTAAAAAATCATTTTCAAATTTGAAGATTATGCATTTCAGAAGTGAAGAAATAGGGTCTACGTGGTACGATTAGCTATCTGGTTAAAGAAAAGCTCAGTTGAAAGGGAGGCTTTACAGCTTCTGGAAAATTGACAGCAAAGTCAATGGCAACTGCAGCTCCAAGGCTGGGTCCAACTAGAATCATTGGTCTTTTGATATGAGTCTTCCAAAGCTGTAATAGCATCCCCAGATTTAGATCATTAATCAGTGAATTATGATTAAATGCGAATGAGGATATACCTGGTAGAGATGATATCTTTTGGATGCTGGATTGCAGGGAGGAAGTCTTTCTACAACAGTTGAGGATTAACAAAGATTAGCAAGTCACAAGTAAAACAAAACAAAAGAACCTGTAAAAAGAGCTAGAGTTGGACATTGACCTAAGTCAGAGAAACCCCATCCAAGAATATCTATAGCCCAAGTCTCCAGAGCAGCATCCTCAAGTAATGGGAGTGTGCATCTCCACTCTAAACAAGAGCTAAGTGATAAAAATGAACGCACGCAAAGAAAACAAAACAAAAGGAGAAGAGCTTAGAGATATAGCAGGAAAAGTAAGGATCAGCAAAAGAATGATCTCTGCTCTGATAACCAGTGAAAAAAAAAGAAAACTGCAAGCATTGTAAACCTATCAAAACAATGGAGAAGAACAACAGGGTTGGTGTCGCATTGAATTCTTGGCTTCACACAACTGCTCATAATGCAACTTTCGGAGAATCCCACCTGCTTTGTGACAAGCAGATAATGAGGAATCAAGTACAGAGTCATTGACTGACGCATTTCTCTTTTTCAAAGAGGAAGCACCTCATTCAACATGAATAAAGAAAATTCACATCAATTTAGCAGTTGAGTACATTGTAAAGTCCATAAAATACATAAAATAAAGTAACAGTTATTCAATTAAAACAAAAAGCAGCATTCTTGGTGACTTCAAGGCAATCAATACATTTAATCATCATCCGACCAACATGCAGTGCAATCGAAAGCACATACCTTGACAGGAAGCCTTTGAATCCTCTGAGCCAAAGTTCGAGCAAATGGATCTTTGATTTCATTAACTTCTTTGGGTAGAAACGAAGGAAACTGGGTATCAACGCCAACTGTAGCAGCATTGGTTCCAACAACCCTTCCTCCACCGAAAAACCTCAAACCCATCAAATTTGTTGAACTGTTTCGAAACTTTGTTCCTATTATTGCAGGAGTTCCCAGTGAAATGGCCACCATTTTTACAAATGAAACCGGAGAATCCAGCAAAGTATCTGAAAAACTCTAGGTGGTGGCTAATGAATCAATCGCGTAATGCGTTTATGGTGTGTTTGTTGAATGCGACATTGTCTAGGCGGTGTAGGGATGTGGGGCGGCTGCAGTGGAAGGTGTGCCAGGACAGGACAGGAAGGTAAAATTGTTGAGCAAAAAGCAATGAAGTGAATCTAGCGATGACACAAGTAGCCAGAGCCAGACGGTATCATTAAAGCAGTGCAGAAGCTGACACGTCAAACAAATGTTTTTTTCTCCATTTCTGAATGTTTGTTCGAACTTCAAGTCTTCTGAGCGGTGGCAGCAGCCCACTTCAGTCCAGACTCAAGAGCTTAAACACCCAAGAACTGTGGTCCCGCTCTTTTTAAAATTCGCATTGGAGCTTAGCACTCGAGTTAATTATTATTATTATATAATTATAATATGGTAGGTTAAATGACACTTTCCCTTGCGCTCCACCATCCAAATGGTACCTAATCATTCCCAATTAATGTTAAAGAAAGAGAATTAATCATTAATTTTTATTGTATAATATAAACAAGTTAGGTGTTGCTTGTATTTAATCACTCTCGATATTTGGCTAAACTAATTAAATCGACTATGAAAATTTAGTCAAATTATAAAAAAACGAATTTTTATATTTAAATAGCTATGATAAAATAATCATTGATAGGTATTTAAAGGATTTTTATTTTTAAATAGCTATGATAAATAATCATTTATTGTTAGTTACTATTCACTATGTATAGGCAATATGGCGATGGATATTATATATCAATTTTGTGTATCATTTTATAATATTTTGACATATATAATTAACACTTGATTGGGTTTTAATATTATCTAAAGTACACATATCACATTTATATAGAGTGATACATTAAATTATATAAGATATCCAATGCCCTACCTATATCACTATGTAAGATTTTGACAATGTATAATCCCACTTATATGTATCACTCATTATATCACACTATATAAGATTTTAACAGTGTATAATCCCACTTTTATGTATCACTTTATCACATAGGGTTCGTTTGGTTGGCAGGGAATCTGGGTTGGGAAAGTAATCTTTTTCATAATTTCCAGATTCCTGTGTTTGTTTCAAATTGGGAAAGTAATCATTTTCCTAATTATTAAATTCATGCG
Organism: Ophiorrhiza pumila; assembly: GCA_016586305.1. Lineage (NCBI taxonomy): Eukaryota > Viridiplantae > Streptophyta > Magnoliopsida > Gentianales > Rubiaceae > Ophiorrhiza > Ophiorrhiza pumila. The sequence goes on from BLIW01000007.1 coordinate 2,907,759, forward strand.
TTTGTTTCATTCAGGAAAAGTAAAAAGAATCCTGAACTAAGGAAAATAACTGCAAGATTCCAGGATTATGAATCCTCTTTAAAAGTTGGTATTTTGATTCCTCTCTTGAGTATTTTGACTATGTAGCTCTTTGTTTATGTTTATTATTTATATTTTGAGTTTCATATGCTTTTTATGTTAAAGTTTAATTCATTTGGTCAGAAATAATTTATTTTATTTTATAGTTTAATATTTTTTATTGACTTTACTACTTAGCTGAAATTAAAATTTTAATAGTTTTAAATGTCTTTATATTGACTTTAAAAAGTAATTCAATGTAAAAAGAGTTAAATAAATGGATGGTATGTTATTTTTTTATTATTAAAATTATTAACATTATGGGGGTTTTATATATTTTTTCTAAAAACTCAAAATTTTATTTATGTTGCTTTAGACTTTTTCTATCATATTTTTACTTAAATTTTCAATACTTATTGTTTAATAAATTTGAGCTATTTTTATTAATATTAATTTGTAAATTTATTTTTCATTTATTTAGTCAGCTATTCTTTTTTTTAATAATATTAACAAAGAAAATTTTTATTTTAACACTTTTTTATAAGTTGTAGTTAATAGCTTAATTATTTAATTAAATTAAAAATGATAATTTCTAAAATGATGAAAATATAAAACATAATATTAAAACATTTATTATAAGATAAAAATATATAATTAAGTTTCATCATATGATTTAAAATAAAACTATATAAATGGTTATGTATAAGTATAACATACAAATGGAATTCAAATAACATTATTTGGTTCAATAATTTAAATCAAATAATGACATAAGAATCATACTAACTTTTTTAAAAATCTATCCAAACACAGGGTAAGTATTCAGATTTCTCATAATTAAATTCCTAGGAATCAGATGACCAGGAAAAATATTCATTTTCTTTAAAATTAAAATCCCAAGAATCACATTCCCAATAAACATTACTTTCCTGCCAACCATATCACATATCACATTTATATCTTATAAATGATATAAGATATCCAATGCCCTACCTATATCACTATGTAAGATTTTGACAATATATAATCCCACTTTTATGTATCACTCATTATATCACACTATATAAGATTTTAACAGTGTATAATCTCACTTTTATGTATCACTTTCTATATCACTATATAAGAATTTTAACATGTGTATAATCAATTATTCCTTGTGGTTCACCAAATTAGTTTTAGTTTTATCTAAAAAGACACGTGTCACATAGAGTATTATACGGAGTGATGCACCAAATGATACAAAAGATCTAAAGCCACATTTGACCATTAATTAGTAACTAAAAATATGCCATGCAAAATATATGATTACTTTTAAAATATAAGTGATTTCATAACCATTTGTAGGTAATATTTTATTTTCACTTACTATTTTAATGTTCATTATTTTTAAGGAGTTTACTATAATTTAGTTAAATTTCAAAATTCATTTAGTAGTTTAAATTTAATCAAAATCAATGGATAAGTTGGGAGAGTTAGCATCCCGATGTCAAGATTTAGATATATAATCGTTGGGATTCATGCAGGGTATGTGTAAAAAAAAGCAATGGATAAGTTGCTTTCAATTTAAACTTGTATAAAACAAGAAAGTTCTAACAATGCAAAACGTGGGCATTTGGTCTAGTGGTATGATTCTCGCTTAGGGTGCGAGAGGTCCCGAGTTCAATTCTCGGAATGCCCCCCCCTGTGTCTATTGACGTTTTCTCATCTCACTATTTCAGTAACCCTATCTGCCCATACTTTCACTGATTCACATAGGGACCTTAGATCTATTGACGTTTTCTCATCTCACTATTTTCAGTAACCCTGTCTGCCCATACTTTCACTATTTCACATAGGGACCCTAAAATGGACAAACAAATTACGTCTGACTGTTCCAAAATAATTCATAGGCGGGGAAAAAAAAGGCTCTAAAGATGTTTGGGAGTCATTAATTACTGAAAATTTATTTAATGAAATAAATGAAAAATAATCGCTAGAAGGAGGGCTTGAACCTCCGACCTTGTGGTTAACAGCCACACGCTCTAACCAACTGAGCTATTCCAGCAATGTTATAGTTGTCATACATGTTTTAAAATATTTCTTTACATGTTATGTCAACTAGTAGCAATCCTATATTCCTATATTTTACAGGTTTGAAATGATAAAAATTGACATTTTCTACATTTAGATATCAGTTTTCTCTTAGTTCAAAAAGAAAAGTAAAGAAAATTAAATTTTTATCCAAGAAAAAGTCTTATTAGATAAATTTAAAATGTTAAATTATGAAAACTTTTAGATTTTTTGAAGTAGAGTAAGCATTTGTCTAACTTCACCACGAGTTAGGAGTTAATACTCTAATGTTGAGTAGATTCTCGGATAAATTCTCAGGGCAAAAAATAAAAAATTAAAGTAAATAAAATGCCACTTGTCTCAATTAGAGAAAAGTTGTACTTTTTTTTAATTTGATAAAATCATATTTCTTTTTTTGTTGGGTAGATGAGATTTGTCTAAACTACCAAACAAACCTTGAGGCTTGATAAACTATCAAACGAAATTTTGACAAATCAATAGTATAATAACAATTTCCTCCTTAACGAACTTATAATCTCACTGTATTGACAATTATGCCCTTACTACTAAAGTGTACAATTTATTAGATTAAAATACTACTGAAGAATATTAAACCCATCTAATTTAATTCAAAAAATATTTTTATTTGTACATATTTATATTTCAAATAATATTAGATGAAAAGATCACAAACTTTTTCATCTTGAAGCACAAAAGTTTGATTTTTAATTCATTATATGTTATTTAAAAACTCTATTTTTTTTCCTATTTTTTGAAAAATTTTCAGCTCAATTTTTGGTTGGTTTTATAGTCATTTCGTAAGGTTAAATATTTGTTTGGTAGTGTTTTATCAAACCTCAGGATTTGTTCCATAGTTTGGACAAAACTCGAATTTATCCTCTCTTTTTTTTACAAAAAATAGTTAAAAAAACCCAATTCCAAGGGTTGCTTTTCACTTCCATCATAATAAATAACTGAATATTTACAGTAAAAAAGCGTTGTAAATTTGGAGAAGTGGAAAATCAAATCGGTCGTGTAAGTCACGTGACTTGAATTGGGATAGTGAGAGGACAGAGAGCGTGGCCGTTGAACGCCGGTGGCCAATATTATGCGTGTGTATGTCCGTACGCAACAAAAGCAATAAAACCGAACGGCTTGAATTTCCCGGGAATCGCAATCGTTTCGCGGCCTTGTTAGAGAACGATACTTACGTCAGGAGGAAGAAGACAAGAGATTAGCATCGATGACTGAGGATAATTTCCCTAGGGTTTTATCTTCCGAATCCACCGATTCTTCTACGACGAAGCAGAGGTGCTTGATTTTCTTCCCCTAAATTCATTCGTAGTTTGCTTTTATAGATCTTAGATAATTGTTTCATTAATGCACGAATATCTGATTTGTTAAAGACTCAGTTTAATCGATGGTTGATTGAGTTAATAATGCGAAATTTAGTTAGTTATCCATTTATTTGTAGTTTCGGTAAAATGGGTGATGTTGGAATAACATTGATTCATATAATATTTGTTTTCTGGTTTTGCAATGCAAGACATTGACAAATTGAATGGCACAGAATATTGATGAGGTTTTGATTGCTTGCTGAATCCACTTAAATTGTTGGCTCTTTGTTCATTTTGATATGTCCGAGTTAGTCTGCTCCTGATGTTGAAAAAGAAAAGGAAAAGGAATTAATGAAAGAGAAAACAAAAATAAATCAAGTTTATCAACCAGCAGTGAACTTAATCTCCATCAAGTGTAAACCCGTATAGTAAAATGCTTCGACTTTATCATTTTTATATCCATGGTGGAGTTGCATGCTGTTGTTATTAAGGTGGCGATTGGTAACCTTTTACGATCATGTTTGGCAGAAAAAAGAGGAAGTGGGATCAGCCTGCGGAATCACTGGTTGCAGCAGGAGTAGCAGTTTCTGGACCTCTCCCATTGTCAAACACGGAATCACTTTATGGAACTTCATTGCCTGGTGTAGCTACAGTTTCTGGCATTTATTTCTCAAATCCTCTTACAGCCACTGCTCTCACATTTCCTCCCGTTGCGCAGTTTCTGCCACAGCAACATGTGGTTGCAATTTCCCAAAAGTTAAATCAAGTAAGACAAAAAAAAAATTAAAGGTTGAGCTAATTTCCCAACCAATAATCTGTTACGCATTCCTAATTATTTGTTCTCTTGCTGTTGTGTTTCTTTTTTTTTTTTTTGGGGGGGGGGGGGGGGTGCGGTGGGGTGTGGGTGTCACTTGACTTTTTGGGATGTGATCGTGATATTGTAACCTAAGATCCAAGATGAATTGATTGCACGAGAAATTGTCATTAATGATGCTGACTCTGCTGTGCGCTATAAGCTTACAAAGCGTCAGACCCAGGAAGAGGTACTATTTTTTATGTACCTTCTCTTCAGATTATGTGACTAATGATAAATTTTAGAAGCATGAAGTACAATCCCTTTATTATTGGTTTACATATAAAAATATGCACTCTTTTTGGGCCTACAGATTCAGCAGTTTACTGGTGCCATAGTAATTACCAGGTTGGTAGTTTGCTATAGCTTTCTTGAGGACCTTTCTAGTGCTATTTTTGTTTTGTGCATTATGTGAGGGCGAGATAAACTCTGCAGGGGAAAGTATAGACCTCCAAATGCCCCTTCTGGTGGTGAAAAACCCCTGTATCTTCACATATCTGCCGGGGCTCATGTAAGTATCTCACATGCAATTCCGTTACTGTCCTTTTGAATAAATTTTCCAAACTCCTCCATGATTCCTCAATTGTGTATTCGGGCCCAGAACTGCTAGATTGGTGGAAATTCTATCTCCACTTGTGATATTTGATTATTTTTCCTGCTTATGTAAGATGATTCGATTCTTTGTTTCGACAAACACTCAATATATCATTTTATAGATGAAACAGTGGTTCATATTGCCAAGAAGGTTGCATTTGCCAAAATGTAGCATCCTCTCTGTGATCTGTTCTATTGTTGATTAAGTTGAATGCACTTAATGCTTTTATACTAACATATTTTGTTGCCTACTTCAGCTGGAAACCACAGCTGAAAGGATCAAAGCAGTTGACCATGCAGCTGCAATGGTGGAAGAAATGCTCAAGCAGGGGTCCTTGGGCAATGGAGTAAATGTAGCAATTTCTTTTCATTTATAGGTATGCTGAAAGCTCAGCATCGAGGCCATTGTCATAAACTCAGTGTTTGATTTTATCAGGTCAATCACCCTCTGAGTTCCTGTGTTTATTTGGGCTTCGAGGCAGATCCTTCCTTGAATATTGCTGCTCGAATTCGAGGACCACATGTAAGTTCCTTGTACCTTATCTCACATTTCCTATTAGTTTCTCCTTCACTTGCTGTCATCTTCTTCAGAGGTGGTTTAGCATCGTTCGTTCTTTATTTGTATCTGTATGTTTTCTGCATGGTGGAAGATTCTAATGTTTCAAGCTCTCTCTGACATCTCCAAACAATTGGGAGAGATTCTTTTTGTTGCTGCTGGTTGGCTTTTCTTATTGCAGGACCAGTATGTAAATCACATTATGAATGAAACAGGAGCAACAGTTTTGCTAAGAGGACATGGTTCAGGAAATTCTGAAAGCACACCAGATGATGGTAGTTATTTATTGCAGCCGGTTTAAATATTTCTGATTTGTGAGGCTTTTGCTGTATTTAAGATTTCTTAACTGTCTATGTTTTTTACTCTGCTTGCAGCAGGCCAACAACCTATGCATTTATTCCTGTCAAGCAATAACCTGAAAAGTCTTGATCATGCAAAGCTGCTGGCAGAGAACCTTTTGGACACAATCAGTGCGGAGTTTTCTGTATCTAGGTACTTAGGCATAATTCAAATTTTGGAGTGATAAAAAATATTAACAGAAGTGTAACTACATGAGAGAGAGCTCGTTGCATGGGTTGGAAAGTGAAGCAGTTTCAAACCAACCTGTTAAATCTTTTTTGCTTGTGTTATTTTACCATTATCCAGGAAGCCAAATGCTTATTGGCGCCTATTTTGTTGTACTGTCTACTTGTGAGAATCTGTCAAAGTTACAAGATAAAGAGAACCCAACTTAGTCTTGGCATACTTCGAACCCAAAACTCGTTTCTGACATTTGAGATTTGTTTTTTCTGCTGTAGAACTTTCATAAATTGTGTATTGTGCATATGATATAGTATAGTGTTACCATTTCTCAATGCTTGTGTATTGTGTATCGTGTATTGTGCATAAAACATGAAGCTTCTTAAAGAGAATAACTTGTTTGCTGTTCTGTATTTCAAAGGTTTTCCTCATCTAAAGTTTATGGTGCTGTTCCTCCGCCACCACAGTTAGTTGCTGAATTTCGGAGTTCCATGGATGAGGCAAAGGCAAATATCCAGTCAGCTCCCGACTTACCTGCATCAGCTTTGAGGTGCAGTGCATCAACAGTTCCACCCGTAACAGTTCCTGGTGGATTTACTGTTGCTCATCAAGGGCCAGTACCACAGATGGGGTGTTCAATTTCTGGTTCTGGGCAATCTCAAGCAATCTTGGGCTGCTATTCCCATTCTGCATCAACTAGTGGAACAAGCTATAATGGTTATGGTGGAATATATCCCCAAGCAACACCTTTGCAACAAGTTGCTTTAGCCCTTAGACATTCATCTACACCTGTCACTGCTTTAGTACCTCCTGCGATTACAACTGCAAGCTCAGCATCAAATGCAAGTGCAAGCTCATCACTGGAGGGGGATAAGCGTTCATCACAGAAGCGAAAGTTTCAGGAATCACCGGCAGTACTAAAAGGCCTCGTAAATCCCAATCAGGTATAGCCGGTCGTTCTCTTAGGTATTGTTTTTTTGGAGTAGCTGGGGCTGCTGCATTTTGGTTGCTTTTAAGTTTTAATGACCTATAGCACGCACCTACACAGAAAGAAAATAGACTGCTGCTCTTATAAGATTATTCATTCACAATCACCACATATTCTAACTGTATCTCCCTAATATTTTCTGGTAACACAAGTATATTTGATATTATTTTCTGACTCCATTGCTTGTTGTTCCAGGTATTTTCTCTGACCTTGTATGAAGCTTACAGGCTGATAATGGAACTCTCTATTGGACATTAATGTGTTACACAGGGTTTCTTGTTGTGGAGGTGGCATGGGTTGCTGCATGTGATGAGGAATTGAATACATGCTCCTCTCCCTTTCTTGTTGATCATTTTCTTATGCTTTGTTTCTTTTTTAATTTCTTTCCTTTCGTGAACATCATTTTAGGTTTGCTTTTGTTGCTGAATTCATTCAGTTATACCCTCTCCCTCACCCTAGACACTTCATGTAGATGTATGGAAATAGGCTTAATCCAGTTGAAGCTTATACCTGGAACGTTTTTAGATTCTCTTAACTGATAGACATTAAATGAATCATACTACAACCATCCTTGTTACCTGCTACTATCTTTACCTCTCTCTCTCTCCCTCCCTCCCTCCCTCCCTCTCTCCTCTCAAATAGTTTTTCTATGGCTGCTTCTGTATATATGTGTTTTGTTTATATTTCAGATGCAGGAAAGCTTGATTGTGACTTCTTGTCATAAAAAGATTTTTATGGTATATTTTTTATTCTTATTGATATATGTTCTGCTATCGTTGAGGATCTGTTTGGAATTTTTTTCAGAAATTATTGCAGGTATCTGAACTTGCAAAGCCATGTGAACTAACCTCAGATGTAGGTGCAAAAGATATTAAAAGGTTGATGCCGCCACCAATCCCATCAAGAGTGATGCCGCCGCCACCAGCTCCACCAAAATTCACTTCGTCAAAACCTGGAATTCATGGCGGCCAAAGGGTGCACAATGGGTCAAAATCTGAAAGCATACCTGGTAATTTCGTGTTCTCTTGCTTTTCGGTTTTCAATTCAAGAGTTCAAAACTTTAGCCATGAAGTATGTATCGTTCTATAGAAGTCTGTCGGTAGCTTTGTTTGGTATTCGCGCACTTTATTGGGAATTTGTGCATGTGGTTTATTCTCCCGGAACTTTGGACATACTCCCTTTAATAGTATATGCTTTGAGATTTTTGCTTTTTATGAAAATGTGGGATACTTGTGCTACTGCCAAAATGTTTTCTGTTTTAATTTTTGTTAACCCATTTTTCCCATGTTAGATACATTAATCAAGTTGATGGAATATGGGGATGAGGATGAGGATGAGGATGAGGATGAGGATGAGGATGAGGATGATGATGAGCTTGACAAACCTAGCAAAGAGCCTCTCAATAGAAGCTCAAATTCGTTAGTGGCTGCTAAACCATTCTGGGCGGTTTGAACTGTGTAGCAAATGTCGTACTATTTGTTGGCTCCATATGGAGATTTTTGGCATGGGGAGCTCTTGAAGTTGAAGGTTCTAATGAAAAGTTTTGAGTTTTTTTTATTTTTATTTGTTTATGGTTATTTTGAAATATACTGTAACTTGCTCCCCAATGTATTGCACGGCAAGCAATGTTAGTGTTATCTCCATTTCATTCTCGAGGAAGATTCATTGCTCCTAGCTCAATACTTTCGTCAGAAATAACATTTCAGTTGTAGACATTGATAGTGAATAGAGATTATCCTAGTTTACTAATGGTTGTGGTTATTGTAGCAAACACGATATTCGTCAACTTCTGAACGTGATTGATAGCTCAAGTATAATATACTACAGTAACGGCATAAACTATGATTTCATTGAAGAACCATAACTAGAAACACCTTAATTTGTGAAAGATAAAGATGATATTGATTAAGGCACCGCACCTAATGAAGAACGCATCCCATTTTTCACTTAGAATTTACATCGTTTCTCTATTGCTTATTACATATATTTTGGGCAAGAATTTACCCTTCTGGCCTATATAACTTTAGTTAGTCGAACAAGAGACATAATTTTTTACCCGACACTACAAACTTGAAGTTGCCCATAGCAGAAATCGTTATTCTAACTCGACTTACCCCCAGGAAAAGAAAACCCAATGGTTTGTACAGACTTTAAAAAATGATTTTTTTTTTACAACCATGAAAATCTTTATAGCAGTTACTACCTAAGAAAGATTTTATCACCGCCGGATAGAAAAAACTATAAATAAACACATTCACCAAAACACAAAAATAATAACAAAATGGCAGAACAAGACAACTTTAATGCCTAGATCCTGATAAACTCTGAAAGCACAGCTAACAGTCTAATCGAAAGTATCAAGACAACTTTATTACAATAATTTTGAATTCCACAAATTATCTCTAGATATGTTTACAAACTGGTTTGAAACTGGAAAGGAAGAACCGTCAGCCCCTTCTGTTGACATAATCACTGGGCTCATCATTATCATCCTCCTTGTAATTTCCATCCGGCGTCTCCGGCTCAACATCTTCATCTATAGCATCTGCTTCGCCTTGAATGCTACTCAGCTGTTGGTTAGCATTTCCATCATGACCAGGGTCAGCAAAGCCACCTTGATTTGTTGGACCACTGTTGAAATAGTCATTACCTCCACCAGCACCAAGATCTCCAATGCTCCCGTTGCTGCTGTAAGTGTTGTTCCCACTTGTATAATTTCCATCTACTCCTGTTTCATAGTTGCTGCCATGGGCAAAGGTGTTACTGTTTCCATAGTTTCCACCATCATATCCACCCCCTCCACCACCTCCGTAAGGGCCACCTTGATACCCTCCAGAGCCTTGATAACCACCACCACCACCTCCATAAGGGCCACCACTGCCATAGCCATAGCCACCATCGAACCTTGGAGCACGAGTCTTCTCAGTTGCATAATTCACCCTTAACCGTCGACCATGAAGATCCTTAAATAACAGAGCATTAAGTTAGTTTGATTTCTAGCTATTCCTATTTTCACCTTACACGACACGAAAAAGTTAACTGGTCTTAAGAACATATGACCAAACATAGCCCAGAGTGCAAACCCATTATAATAACCAAACTTGAAACATGGATATGGTCCAGATAAACTTTGTCACCATAGGAAATTCCAATTACAGAAATTACGGAAACTTATATCTTTCAAACTGCATCTTTGACAAAATAGATGACAGTCAGCTACTCAGGAATCTCATGAGTAACACCAAAATGAGGTCTCTTACTACTGAAAAAAATCCAAGTCAAACATTCTTGTCCTTGATTTAGATGAAATACAACAACATGGCTTCCAGAAATTTTGCACAACCGATCCTTGGGTAACCTATTCTACTTTTTATCCCTCCCACTCTGGTCTCTCCTCCAACAAAGAAGCAAGATCATGACAATAAACATTACCTGGCCATCCAGTGCCTGTATTGCTCTGGCAGCATCCTCATTTGATGCGTAAGTAACAAACCCAAAACCTCTTGATCTTCCATTATCACGATCGATGATAATTCTAGCTGCAAGAATATGTAACTCATAATTAGAACCCTTACGCAAAATCTTAAAATTCCATGTCATGTCCTCATTTTGATAAGTTTCTCCACAGGATTGCACTTTTTTCTTCAATCATAAACATAAAAAACAAACATTGATATTGAGCAGGAACAGCTTCCATATCTCCAAAAACAGCTTCACCAGGCTAAGTTATCAAAGGGTAAAGAAGAAATTATTTCCGATATCTCGAATTTTCTTGCTACATGGCTGCTTTTCTATTGCGGGTGATGAATGCAACTACTCCGGGTCGTACAACACAATCTCAACACAGAAACATTGAGACATGAGCTCTTAGCAAGGACGTATTTTCCCTAAATCTATCAAACCCACCCAAATCTTCAAAGGAAATCTCAATTCCAACAATACTGTTTGCTAACTGGAAATGGCTATGGTTACCATTTATTCACATTTTACAGAGAACCTAAAAAATAAGTATTAAATAGACCAAAAAAGTGTACTAAAGTAGCATGCAAACAGCTGAATACCTTCAATAACTTCACCATGTTGAGAGAAGGCCTGGGACAAACTCGTCTCATCTGTGCCATAAGAGAGACCTACAGCAAGGAGGCGTAAATAGGCCATCAAAACAAGCTAAAACAGCGTCAGTAAGAATTGAAGAAAAAAAATGATTATTTGCACCTCCAACAAAGAGCTTTGAAGACATGCTTCTAATAGCTTGATAGAGCACAGATGACTCCACATTATTCTTGCTCATTGTCTGTTTAAGAACATTGCCGATTCTATTGACAAAAGCCATGTCTGAAACTACAAGACAATATGCACATATTCAGTACCATTATTTGTCAAAGAATTGATCATAAAATCTACCAATTCTTTTTAAACTCACTTACAAAAGCTCATACAGAAATTTAATAGAATGTCAAAAAAAAAAATCACTTTTTCATAAAAGATTAAATTGAAGACATGGGCTAATGTGAGCCAAACAGAAAAAACCAGCAATGAGAGAAAACCTACAAGATCTCATATTATAAAAAAAAAAAACTCCATCTTTATGAACATAAAAATCCTCAAGATAGAACATAGTAATAAAACTTTAAAACCCTAAAGAAAGTCCAGAATGATGATCATAACGCTAAATTAGAAGGATATAACGAATAAATGAAGCATCTTGCATACAAAATGAATATTAAGGCCGATTATCTTTTCTTGCTCGCAAAAGGGTTTAAGGTTTTAGCAAGAACGTGAAGAAGCCAAACCTTTTTAAGAGAGACTCTTTCGACTGATAGCTGCACTGCTCCCACTGCTGCTGTATTGCGAGGGTTTTAGTTTAGGAGCAAGCATAAATGTACAACCGGAGAGATTCGTACATCAGCCCACACATAGTACACTGTTGCTGTGTGTTGGACACGGGTGCTCCACCGTTGATTTTTTAAGTTGGGTGTCGGCCGTCCGTTAGATTGGCGAGTAAATTAAGGAAGTCAAAATCAAACGCTATAATTATTTAATCTGTGTATTTTGGGAATTAATCTCGTTTTGTATTTTGAAAGAGATAATATAATTCGATTTATAAGATTAATTGTTCTTTTTCTTTCTTTAACCTCTTTTCTTTTGTAGGGTATAAATAATAATAGAATAGATATAACTTAAAAAAAAAAAAAAAGTAGAGTTGTAGAATAGTATTATGTTGATAAAGTTGCTGTAATATGTAAATATGCAATTTATTATTTTTAATTTTTTAGCACACATTCGCATGCATCCCTTGAATTCAAACACTACCCGAGTGCATTTTTAACATAAACGAACATTTTTAATATATATATATGTGTCTCTCAAATCTCGAACATATAACGGGAAACAAGCTACTTCCCTAAACACTACCTAAGTGCATTTTTAACACACGTAACTCCCCCAAGTCTCGAACATTTTTAATATATGTACCTCCCCAAGTCTCGAACGCTATAACGGGAAACAGGCTACTTCCCTAAACATTTGACTAGCCCATGGTTGTAAATATGCCGAATACTATAGCTGGAAGCCTGGAAACAGGCTACTTCCCTGATGACTAGCCCCATGGTTGTAATTTGTAAATATGTAAAAAGCAGTAGAAGCACACAGTGATGATGTAAAACTAACACAATCTTAGCTAATTAAAACAAGGATTTTTAAAGCTCAGCTATATAATTTCAGAATACACTTTGTGCTTGCTATTTGTGGAGACCAAAAAGAGATCTTACACAATTGAAATTGACAATTCCTGACAAAATATGCAAATGTTACATTCGTTCATTCATTTCCTATGGTAGGCGTGTAAAGACTTTGGAGATCCTTCAAACAGATCCAAGATGTGATCTTCTAAATCATCAGCATTGTATTTAATGTGCTTCTCGCTAATGTAGCTGATGTGTCTTCCAACAAATGTCCGGTAGGCCTGTATTACCTTGAGGGATGTTGAGATTTGAAGATCTTCCCGAAGCTCGCTATCAGGAATTGACCATCCAGTTTGGCTCTTGTATACCTCCTCAAATGCTAGATAAAAGCTCTGCAATCTGTCTTTGAGAAGAGTTCTTGAAATTGAATTTGAGCCAGGATTTTGTAGGCCTTCATCCCTGAGTAGCGAAAGGATAGAGCTCCACGCAGCTCTCTCGTAGTTCATTGCATGTTGCTGGAATTTCCAGTTATGCTTGCGAATCCATTCATCACCTAATATTGTTCTTAGCTTGCAAGAGCTCTTTGTTCTATCAGCCATGTAATGAATATTGTTCATTAGGAAAACGTGCCGCAATGAATCATCTTTGTATAACTTGGACTTGTCTTCCAGGTTGCACTCCATAATTGAAAGGAGAGATCTGAAATGCAAAGCCACTGGGCAAGCATAAGACCTTTCATTGCTATTATTATCCTCTTCCCTCACTGGGCTTGTGTCTGGTGAACAAGAAACTTGGCCTTCCTTCTCATGCTCCTTCAGTAGCACATCAAGGGTCTTGTCATAGTCTGCAAGAGTTTTGATGTAATTCATAACATACCTAGTGAGATGGTGGATTCCACCACCAGGAAAAGGATTAGCTGATATGTTCGCTGCAACAGCATTCTCAAATTCAAGAAAGGTTGCCTTTGCACAGTCGCCCAATCTACTTAAAACATCCTGGCTCTCCGTTCTAACACTTGTTTCAGTGTCACCCAGATACAAAGCGTCGATGTCAGACATAAGATCTGCAATAACCTCATACATATCAAGAATCCGGAACAACTTTTCAGGCTGATGGGGACCAATAGCTATAGCTTCAGCAAAATTCAGGAGCTGCAATATTGAAGCTTTTGATGACTCGGCAAAACAGGCTAAACTAACTGATTCAAGCTCCCCAAAAATCTGATCACTCAGCCATTTTTCACTAGCAAGATAAACACGTACAAAAATCTTCATTGCCCGAACCCATCTCCTGATTTTGGAGTTCAATGTATTCCACTCCATCTTCAGTACATCTTCAATGCTCAATTTCTCCACTTCAAGGATGAAGAGGCAGTCATCCAGGGCATCTTTGCGGATACTAACATAAGCCTGAGAACATTCGTTCCCATAATTTGAGTCGAACATCAAACTGGCAATGGATTTAAGATCAGGAATCACATCTGGATGCACCAGTTCGATGATATATTCCTCTAACCCTCTGCTGATACTGTCCCTCTGAACTACATCCTCAACTGATTCATCCCCAAAGGACACAATGGAGCCATCATCCACTGTATCATCTTCGCTGGACCGAAAGGACATATGCTCAGGCTCAAAAGGTTGCCGGTTCTGAACAAGCAGATGTTTGAACTCCTCCTCAAGCCTAACCATCCCAGTCTGAAGAATATCATGAGCTCTTCGCAGAAAATGATCCTCCTTACTATCTTTGGCGATATTCAAACTTTCCAAGCTCTCAGTCAATTTACGAGCTTCATCAACAGCCTTCAAATATTCATAAGCTTCAGCAGGGCCACAATCCCATATCATAGATTGATTTTCCTCCCATTTCATAACCTTATCTTGCACTCCATTTAGCTGCTCCTCAACTTCACAGAGTTCCTCCCCCAGATTCTCCTCCCCCTCCTCTTCATCCTCTTCCCCCTTTCTGTCACTAACTCTTGCTATACTGGATAATTGGGTGCCAAGATCCGCCAAGATTTTCCGAGCATCAGTTGTTAAATTTTTGTTCGTCTCCAATGCTTTTACTATGTTCTGAGCTGCAGCTATCAAGCCTTCTTCCCCTTCCAAACTTGGAGGGGCGGTAATAGTAGGCTCACATTCACCCATAACTTACAACAATTCCGAGACTAAAACAATTCCTCACAAAAACCCTAGAGTAATCTTGAATACCCAGAAGCAAATTACAACAAAAATTGTAGCTCTAAAAATCCTATCTTGAAAGAAATTCAAGCAATCCCACCGACTAACTAATCAGCTGTAGCTTTGCAAATATCATCCCCAAATACTCAAAATCCAAAACTAATCAGCTGTAGCTTTGCAAATATCATACCCAAATACTCAAAATCCAATCTTCAGCACTTCCCAGTTGAGAAAGGAGCAGCAAGCAACAACAAGTTCATCGAAAGACTTGGAGAAAAACGAATTAAAAACAAAAAGAACCACAACCCACAACAAAGAAGCAATAAAAAATCTAATGAAGAAGATCTGTTGATTCTAAATCGGGAAGACAAAAGTTTCAACAACTTGCAGGCTGTACAAATAGTATTATACCCAAAACGAAAAGCAAGAATCGGATGGATAGCTAGATAATCTACAGACCTTGATTGAGAGAAATCCTGAACAAGTGGCACGGTAATTGGCAGCAGGGAAGGAGGGTAAGATCCAATAAGTCAGTAGAAATAAATGCGCTTTTGCTCCCTCCTGTGCAGTTTTATCATTTATGTGAAGCAAAGATACAAGTAAAAAGAAAAACAGTTTGAAACCAAACTATGTAGAAATACTAGGAGAAAATATTGAGGCTAAGATTATATAGAAATCGTGGGAAGTTTCTGAAGTCGCCATCTATCCCTAGTGCAAAAAGGCCGACTTTTCAAACCCTGTGCAATTCTTGTTGCTTTATGCAATGTGTAATGTGAAGCTTTATCCTATGATGATGATATTGATAGTATTTCTGTTTCTTTTGAGTTTTGTAAAACTGCCTTTAGTGCTGGTGCGGGTGTTGGCTGAGTTGTCTTTGACTGTCTGGTTTACCGTTCTTCAGGTTAGTGTATTGTTGGAAAAACAAAAACGACTCCAGAAAGTCAACCTACACTTCAAAATGGCGGTCTAGAGACTCTAGTAACCTGCTGCTAAAAGAATGGAGAATTTTTATCAGTGGTAAAGTTTTCTTGTTTTTTTCTTGAGTTTGACTATGTTATGCCATTTTTGTATCAATTTTGTTTATTACTTATTATAATAAATTATAAAATTTTGACATGTATATTATTATTTATTCTTTACCGTTTACTAATTATTTGTTAGAGTCTAAGTTTTATCTAAAAGAACAAATGTCACGTTTATATAGAAAGTGTTAAATAAAGTGATACACCAAATAATACAAAAGATTCAAAATTGAGAAGTTCTAAAATCAACCCTAATAACAAATCATCTTATGGTTATTTTTTACTTTTCAGCAATTCTAAAGTATTAATTCTTAATCTTAAAATAAAGTTTGTTTCTGAACTTAAAAAACAATAATTTCTTAAGGTATCTCACAGTGTTGGTCCACATAATGGCATTCATTGGTGAGATGTGTACTAAAAGGTCAAGAGTTCACATTTGACAATCAATATTTGTTTACTCTATTGACCAACAATATTTTGCGAATCTTTGGTTGTGTATTCAAATATTAAGCATGAGCTGTTAAGAAGAGGCAAATTAGAAACGCATGTTCCATTGTGACGAGTGGCTTAAGATGAGAGATTGCAATTAAAATTTCAAAGTAATCAAAATGATGAAATCCAATATTGAAATGTAAATCCTTGGCATTTAAAAATTTTGCTTAAACTTCGAACAAATAAATGGATATATACATACTTATTATCTTGATAAGTGTATTATTTTGTTTTAGAAGAAATTTAAAAGCTGGCGGGACGAGAACTAAGGAGCATTAGGATCTTCTATTATATTGTCCGTTGCAATTTGTATTGCATTCTTATAAATCTATGTCACTTATCATTTAGTTTCACTAATGACTTTATAAAATTTTTGTTAAATATTCGTGACCTATATTTATAAATTGCCATAGGAATTGCAACATGAAATTAAACAAATGTTTTTTTAAAAAGATTGTACAACTACTTTATCGCCTACATTTTTTTTTATTTTTTTAATGATTCAGATCCCAACATAAGTTGTATTATATTGGATCTCAAGTCAACCGTTCCTTAGTCACCTAATGAGGTAAATTGTAAATGTGCACGCACATGTATACTGCTTTATCGACTACTTTAATTTCACGTTTCTTTGTTTGAGATTCAAATTTCAAATCTTAAAAACAAAACAAATTGATTGAATAATAATTTATTGGCAAAATATGCAACGTCTAAATTAAAGAGAAAGGCTTCAAACTCAGACAACTCACATGGATGACACACTAAAGCCGCCTTTTCTTGCCTTCTTGGGGATGTAGGAATTTGTCAAAAGCTGGCCCTTTACGAACATGACGACTACATTTGCATTGAATCAGGGTCATAAGTCCATTGAACTTTGAAGTTTGACCTACGACTAATCTTCTGTTATACTATTATTCCCAGACCCCAGGCATCTTTCAATCATCAAAATTAATTGTTGATATTTTGATATGATAAAAAGAGTAAAATTGTCCTATGCGCATATGAGAATTTCATTTTGGTTGATTTCTGCGTTTTAGTAATAAACATTAAATAAACAACATAGGAGTATTCAATCTTTCGTTGTTGGCTTGTTGCATTTCCTTCCCTAAGGACCCTAACTTGTTGAGAATGAAGTTGAAATGGTCAAAAAAGAAAGAAGACATTGATTGAACGACATTAACTAAATAAGATGATTGGTGAGTAACATACTACATCTTTGAACTTCCCTTATTTTCTCCCATGATCATCAACCTAAGAAACCTTAAAAAAAAATACAATCTTGAATTCTTGATGTTTATAGAGACAATATTCTCTGTCCCGCCAACCGCCTTTCTCCACTTCTCCCATCTTTCTATCTGCATCATACCTCGAATAAATTAAGTTTTGGCATTTCCACATAATTTAGTCGCCAAATGCTGTTTTCATCCTGAACTTGGAAGGGATTGTCCTGCTAGAAAAGATTTAAAAAGCTGAAGTGCAGCTCTGGGCTTGAAAAGTGGCACTTCATGGCCTGCTCCTCTTACAGTTGCAAAGGTTAGTCCTTTGTATACCTCTGTCCATCCTCCCACCTTTACAAAAACCACCCACATAACTACCATCAAAGACAAATTCCTTAATAAACCCATCCCACCAAAACTTCCATACATGATTAATCATTTGCCACCTCAAAGCCTTCAAATTAAACAGGGTAAGTTCTCATGTATATTAATGCAGATTTGGAAATGGGGGGGCAAGGCAAATGAGTGTAGAATTTAAACACTTTCTTGAAAAACAATACAGTGGAATTTTGGGCCAAAAAGATTCCAACTTTGATACTCTCCAATTATGGAAAGAAAAATATGAGGCAAAGTTACTAACCTGTTTCTTCACATACCAAGGATACCATGGCGTAACTGTGGCCAACTTGAGTTGTTCCAGGGCATACCTTGTAGCCGTGACAGGCACAACTGAGTCTACATCACCACTGCACAGGGCAAATCAAACTATTTTGTACCGGCTGATTATGCAATTTGGCAGAAGAGAATCAAAAGTTACGAATTGCTAACCTGAAAACCCAAATTCTCAAACCAGCAGCTATCAGTTCTCGATATATTGGAAGAACAGAGTCGTCCGTGTCGTTCCAATTTCGATTCAAGGTTTCACTGCACGAAACAGATCATAATTAGCATAAGCACCTTGGCTTGTACAATCCAAACGCATTTCCTATCCAAATTAAGGATCAAGTTTGATACTTTTACCTGCAGGCTGTCCATTTATACGGAATCCCTGTTGTATTTGCATGGAGTGCTTTCTGCACGTCTGGCCTATTGTAGTATACTTCGGCATACTTTTCAGTACACGGATCATATCCTGATAACTGCCTAAATATCTGTACAAGACCAAAAGGTTATCAAAATTAATAAATTGTTGTAAACTCTATATATACAAGTCATCATCTTCTGCATGCTGCTAGCACTTTTAGAATTTGATGGTTTGAACTTCAAAAGATACCGTATATGGTTGGTGGGGTAAACGCATACTGTGCCGTGTTGTTCTGCTACCATCGGAATTGTTACAAGGCGGAGCATATATGTTGTATTGATCAATGTTACCAAATTCTTTGTCCATGGCGTAGTAGTACACCGATTCACATTCGTTCGATTCCTTTTGGCGACGGAAGTTACAATGGTTTACCAGTTGCCTATACGTTTTATCAGAGATCATTGCATGGCTCCACCAGTATGACACTGTCCCCAGATTGTCATAGTAATTATCTGTAACTGCATTGCCTACCTATATAATTATAATGATTGATGAACAATACAATATCAGAAATGCAATCCCAATATTCCATACTGTTAATAATGTTAATAATGTTTTTGGTTAATGTAGGGGGAGATGAATGATCAATCAAATTTACCATAAATCCTTTAAGATGAATGGGGTTTTTGGACTTGGCATTGTAGTTTACTATTGCACTCGCCAACTGAGGGACATAATGGCCAGCATAGCTCTCTCCAGTAAGATAAACATCTCGTTTCTTGTAACGCGGGAATCGATCCATCCATTGGATCAGAAACTTGAGAGAATCCTCAGCTGGGTTAATATTAGCATTATATCAGTTTTCCTGATTTTGTAAAGATAATTTGCAGACCATAATATTGGCATTGTGCTGGATACACTGTAGTCATAAAGTTGCTTCTAATTGAAGAGACAGCACTAGCAAACATATGCCTAAAAGACAGACCCCATAATCACCAAGCTTTTGGTACACTGTCGTGTTCTATTCCCTTCTTGGATGGTTGGTGCGCCAAGATTGATTTAACAAATGAAGTCAACGGCGGCACACGACCATCAATGGAACAACTGGGGCAAATAATTGTCCCATTATAGGTTGACGTCCATTCAAGAAATGCCCCAGGCCTACCAATGTGGACGGTTCAAGTGGTTGCCAAAGCTGACCAGGCATTTTTCTAAAACACTCGCATACCTACTACTCCTGATTCTTGCAAAAATTATGAAAGTGACAAAAAGGGTCGTGAGTGCGGATGTTAATTTTGGCACTTACCAGTGCGACGATCACCGGTGTCAAGGAGATCAGAAGACCTGTTGGTGTAAGAATAGCCAACGCCTGCTGGAGTTTCCAGGAAAAGTAAGTTTGCCAATTTGTTCCATGAGAATTTGTTTAGGTATAAACCTGAGGCAGTCTTGTTTAGTCTAAATGGTCCAATTTCTTCAGATGCGCCATATGCAACGGAAGAGCATCCTGGACCTGATATTGAAAACGAATGAGGTTAAAAACCATTTAACCATCCTACTCAAATTAATTTGACAGGGTACAAGTCCCACAATCAATTGGGCAAATGCTGTTTAACTACAATTATATTCATGGTCGAGAGAGAGTAGAGACACTCTTTCTTGTATAAAACTTTATTCCAGTTCTGTTTTCCAAATGTTAATCAATTTAGTAAGCAGTGATCTTTCACACACTAGACTTGAGGGTTAGGATGCTAACTCCCTGACCTGACCACTCTGCTAGTCCTAATGACTCCAATTTATCATCCTGGTACAACGAATTCACGAAATATAAATGATTGTCATATGCTGCTTCTCCTAAACTCAATTTATTCTTATGATATCTAAAATTATACTACAATGGTATACAAAGTAGCTAACAGTAGCGGCAAAATACTGTTGACAATGTGTGCAACATTACAAGCAAAGCAGGACTAGTAATATTCAGTGCACCACAGGCACAGATGCTGACAAAGGTCTCAATCAGAACCTTAATGTTTGTGGTCTTTCCCTTCTCCTAATAGTAATAAATGATCACTTTCTATAAGTTGCTTTCAAGCATTAAATTGTTTCTGATGATCCATGCAACGTAAATGCGGGAAGAGAGAGGCCCCTAGGGAGTAGGACTAAAAGGAGAGAGGCTATCACTTCAATTCTGAATCCCTGAATCATGGATTTCGAGTTTTTTTTGGTTCTTTTGAACATGTCCTGATGTCCGTCGGTAGTAGTAGGAGTTAGTTGGGTCATACAGTAGTAATTTTGTCTCCAGAACACAGAGTGGCAACTCATGTAATATGACCAACCGGCCACTGACTGCACCGATGGATGACATCTACCCAGTGGTCTAGATGTGGTCTTCCTATGTTTGAACTTTGAATTTTGAAGAAGAAGAGTACAACAAACATTTGAATCAGAAGGTACAACAGTATGCCAGACTTTAAAAAGAGAGAAATTAAGAGGTTTTAACAAACTAAATTAAAACGAAGAGAGAAGAAACACCACTGGAAAGGATTTCAAACATTCTAAAATTGGTTATGAAATTAATTCACATTATGAAACCTGAGGCGCTCTTTGTGGGAAAAGTAGTTCTTGACTACTTGAGTTGTATTATTTGATCACTTGCTCAGTCTCTTGTTAAATAACCATCGTGAGTATAACATAACATAAATATCAAATTTAAGCAGATATATGTACATGATGGTTTAAGGAAAACTTGGAAAAGATGCAGATATACTTGCACAGTTGCACTTTGATTCACAAAGGGATTTGCCGATAAATTGTTTTTGTATGAAGATGAGAACACACAGACACACAGTGCATATATAGCATAGCGAGGGAGAGAGAGAGAGAGATGTAATTAAATAACCTCCATTGAGCCAAACAACTAATGGCTTTGACGAGGGTTCAAAAATAGCTTCAGTGAGCCAATAAAACAGGGCTCTCCCGGCAACTTCATTCACAGTCACGTACCCAGAAAACTGCTGAAAAGAAACCTCTGGCTGTCCAGGAAGAGCTGTTATTCTGTCAGCTGCAGCTGCTGCTTCCTCCACCTCTTCTTCCTGTAGTTTACTTGCACTTGCTAGCACTAAAAGCAGTAATGTTATGACCAGAGAAACAAACAACTTTTCTCTGCAGGCCATCGTCAAAGATTTTTAGTGAAAGTTTTGCTAGCTAGCAGTAGCACGTACGCAGGTAACAAATGAAGAGGGTGGACGTTTGTGTTGTGGAATGTGGAACACCAGAGGATAATATGTGGCGGTGGGATTAATTGAATAGAGAATTGCATGAATTGAGAAGGGGTATGCCGTATGTGTGCAACTGTTCATGCATGTATGAGTGTATGATTGTATGTATAATGTATGTTTTGTTTGTAGCCTCAGCTGGGGAATAAATAAGAGAGAGATTTGTGGTGCAATTAATCCCAAAATTATGCATGCACACTCTGCTGTAAACGCCCCCATTGTCCTTGCCAAATATAACCCCATTTTTTCAATTAGTAAATAAATATAAATAACATTTTTTTTTTCTTTCTTCTCGTCTAATCTTTCCTTTTGTAATAAATCTTTCTTGTGTGCAACACTAATTGCTTATTATTAAGGTAATAAATCTTTCTTTTTGCAAAGTTTAAACAATAACACTAATGGGTAGATGCATTTAAAACAATATGCCATAATAAGAGGATATTTATTTCAATTGCTGCCTTTTTCTTTTCTTTTTTTTTTTTTTTTGATAAATTTAACTTGAACTTCATGCTGTGCAATATGATAGTCAATAAATTAGATGTGGTTGCTAATGTCAAAATGTTATATCTACATAAAGGCGGAGATGTGATATTTTGTGCAAGATTATTCTATCTACTAATGTTTTAGATTAAAATTTCGTCTTAAACTTCACTCATCTCTTAGTTATGATTGTAAAGTGATTTTAGTGATATTATGCTTTTAATCATTAATTTTAGTGAAACTACTTCGTTTTGAACATTATACATAATAATAAATTATAATATTGGACAAATAATCTGGTCACAAAGAGGAGATGTCATTGAAGTTAAATATAAGAGAAAACAATTGATACAATTTGAAAAGTTTAAAGTGGTAATCTTGCAATTTTAAAAAGTACAATATATGCAATTATGAGATAAAATATTCTCTCAAAGATTATCCTATCTTATTATGTCTAATATCAAATCGCATCGTTCACTTTTAAATGTTAGACAGTACTGGATAAATATTGGACAGAGGATCTGTACTCCTCATTTCTTGGTTAGTAATATTTATGTTTTTTAGTCTCTATTTTTAGTTAAACTAGCTCGTTTTGAACATTGAATAAAATATGACAGGATAATATTTGACAAAGTATATGATTTCATGCAATTATAACAAACCTCCAAGATTTTTGTATGAAATTTTTTTTAGCTCGCCAAGAAAGAAAGTTTCATATAGTTTATCTGACACAAAACTTACTATATATAGAGAATAAGCTTTTGTTAAGTTGGAAATTTTAAAGAAACTAACGGCATGGTCCGCACTTGAAGGCTTGAACTTGAAGAACAAAAGCTACCATTCATGCTAAAAATAAAAATGATTATCTTCTTTTTTTCTTTTTCATTCTTATTTCATCTCGATTTCTTAGAGTTTTTCAATGTCAATCCCATCATTAAAATTCAAGTTTTTCTGTCAAAAGTGATTTGACCTCTTACCTTAATTAGAAGATTAAACTAATTCTAATTTCTAACGTCGTACATGCAATTTTCTAAGTGCGTTGACTTGGATTGAAGGCTCAATTTAGTACAACTTTTTAGTGTTAATGAATAAACTGTAGTGACAAAATAATTAATTTATATATATAAGGGGTTTTTTTTTTTTTTGCATTTTTCCCAAAAAGGCCGAGTCGGAAAATTGAAATTTTAGAAATGGAGGACAGTGAAGACCGGAAGCGGTGATCAACAAACCATACTATATATAGGAAGGAATAATGCAAAGACGTGTACACAACAACAAGAATGGCTCGTGAGTGAGTCGTGACTTTCCTAATCCAAGATTTTTGATGATGAGCATTCACCATTCAGCAATGCAAATCCAAAGAAGCCATCATCATCATCATCATCAATTCCCACGCACATTTCTGTTTTAAGAAATCAAGATCCAAAGGGCACACCTTCTACTCTCGGGCACGCAAGGGTCACCCACAACGACAAACATGCATATGCTCATCAACACAATCAAACTTTGAATTTTTTTCTTAGAGAATATTTGGCCATACATAAATTTGAAGACATCGTTTGTTTGCCCATTGCAGTTTTTTGCACTAACAACTCAACCATTGCCAAAACGCAAAAGCCAAGTTGTATGAGGTAAGCCTAGAAGGATGATAACAATTATTGGCCCTATTCGGGTGATTATCTAACTTATGCGTACCCATTGGAATTTTTTCCCTTCCAAATACTAATTTCATTCTGTAATAACTGTCATTTTAAAGATATTCATACTAATTAATAAAATATATAAATTCTTTTATCTACTTATATTTATAATCAGAACTTTTTTTTATTCTTTTAAATAACAATACATGGATAAATTATATAAATGATAAAATTAAAAACTTGTACATTTTATGCATTTATATTTATAAAATATCAATAAAAGGATTGTGAGATATAATGGCAATTAATAAAAAATTGAGTAAGTAGTTGCACTTGCACCTTCCGGAGTGGAATCATTACAAAATTGTTACCCAAACGTGAGGACATAGGGGACAGTCTAATATCTCGGAAATTGGAACTATAGGAGGAGTTGACGATATAGTAGTAGCAAAAGGAAAGGGATTAATCACATTTACATTAAACTCAAAATTATAATTTGACAGAAATGGGGATAATTGATAAAATTACATTAGAGAAGGGAGTTGAAAGTGGAGTTCTGAACAAGAACCAGAGTAATCAAAAAGGAGTTAATGAAGAGAGATAAGATAGAACTTAGAAGAAGTGGCAAAGAAAATGGTATTTTATTTATGATGTCCTTCATTCTTTTGGATCGAATAACATTATTACACTGATTTTCTGTATATGATTTGGTAGTATTAATGCAAAGTGGGGTTATGATATATGGATGGATATTCAAGTGTACTCCCTCTTCCCTCTTATTATATTTAAGTGACTTTTTAAATTTTTATTAATTTTATAAATTAAATATCGTTTTAAGATAAGAATAAAATTGTACCATTCTTTAAACATTTAGAAGTATTAATTACAATTATTGTCATCACATGCACTAACTAATTACAGGTTTTGATGTTTATAAGTATTAAATTAGATCCTCTATCACTCTATCTAATATTTATCCTGTCTTATTTTGTTAATAATTAAAACGATGTAGTTTCATTAAAAATAGATACTAAATGCATAAATAATATATTAGTGAACTCTACGACATAATTTTAATTAAAACAAAATAATACGTACAAAATATTGGGCAAAAGATCTCGTGTCTCAAATAAAGTAGATCTTAATCATTTTATCAATTCCTACATTATTTTTCTACATTTAAATAAAATCAGAGGAGTAGCACGTATAATCCAAAATTAAGAAAACAGGGCCACCACTGTAATAAGAGCACACGTGCTAGTTGTACATATCACGTAAGTAGTCTGCAGTGCAAAGCTGTGGGTACTGTGCTGGTAATAAATCTGAGTGTTGTACAGTTATATCTGGGTTTAGACTTTAGAGACAAAAGTAGCAGAGCTATTTTGAGGGTATGAATATGATGGAGGGTCCGGTAGCTGTTGTGTTCAGTTCAGTTGCGGAAGAGTTATGGGTCTTTGATCTCTTGCATTTTACGTTTACTCAACTCAAAAAGATTTGCAGCAGTAAAAGCTGCATCTCTATACTCCCATCCTTAAATGTAATAAGGTCCGGGTAGATGCATCATGCAGGAAGGACTGGTGATGAGTGATGATGACCATATTACTATTTACTATAATATTTTACATTAATTTATACTACAATAAAACAGTATATATTAATATATGGGTTTTGGATTTCTTCTAACATTTTTATGTACAACTCTACTTTATATGTACCTTTTTATAAAAGTTGATGAATGTTATTTTAGTTAGTTATTTAATTTTAAAACTAAATTATAATTCTGATCAAACGATTAGTGAATTTTAAGAAATTAATAATTGTACATATGTAAGTTTTTAATAAATAATACGTGAAATTAGTACGACAAAACTTAATACTTCATTTGTTCTCTTTTAAGTATTTTAACTATCACATTTTTTTTGTTTTTAAATATGTTTTTCTTTTTACAATTCAATAAAAAAAAACCAACTCTATTCTTATTTATTTTTAGATATATAATGATATTAATTACTATGTAAAAATTTATATAATCATCATTATTAGGAGTAAATCAATCAAATTATTTATTTTTTTTAATTTGTGTATTTTCTATTTAGAAACAGTTAAAAAGAACGTAGGGAGTAGGAGTACCGTATGTATGTATTGAATTCCAAATTTCCAATTATTAAATGTGGTGTGCGAGAGTGTGGCAGCAGCTCCCTGGATTTGCTACAACTACAACTGCACTTGTTGACCCTTACCCTCTGAGTTTAATAATTACACTACACCCTGTTGCCTTTTCTTTTGACCATTTGAATTTATGATCCAGCAAACTTTTTGTCTCTCGTTTTAACTTTTAAGTGGACTAGTATAAGTTAAACAGTACACCTTTTTTTTTTTTAATATTAATTTTACTAAAATATTGCTAAAATTATATATTAGTAGCATTTAAGTCGGTTCAAATTTAATAAATACTCAATGGATTGCTGACAATACACCAAGACCAGTCAAAGCATGATGTTCCTTTCATACGTTAGCCCAGTAGTAGCCACATTTATCAACTTCGATTTTTCTACCAAGCTGTATTGATTTTTTGAATTCGCCAAAAAATAGCATCCAATTCCCCGCCTAGGTGTGGACAAACATAAACGTTTACAAACAAGTTTTTAACTCTAACTCGATTAACGTTCCACTCGAAATTGTGATCACGATTTTTTTTTTTTAATTTTGATTAATATATGAATAATAAATATATACATTGATAAAATCTCATTTACATTCATAAATAACTCGTTCATAATTAGATTAAAACTCGTTAGAAACTCAGTTAAAATATTAACTATATAATATATATATATATTAAACTTATATATTAAATAAAAATATTAAATAATAAAAATAATTAGGTTTATATATATATATATATATATATATCTTGATATACAAATCACACAATATAGGAGTGAGAACGAACATGAACGTTCACAAACACAAACAAAATTTTATGTTCGATTAATAAATGAATAATAAATCAACAAGTGAGTGAAAACGCATTAGGGATTAGTTAAAATATAAACTATATAATATAAATAATATATACACATTAGTTAAAATTATTAAGTAATAGGAAAAATTGGATTTACAAATCATAATATAAGATTTTAAATTGAATTTGAACATGTAAATTGAAAATATATATTATTTTAACTAAATTATATCATTATATGCTAACATTGAAGTCTTAACAAAGAAAGCTCGGAATCGTCTCAATTCACTTGAAACTCGGTTCAAACAGAATTTTAGCATCGATTAATAAACGAACATACCATGAACACACAAAGTTTGAGCTCGGCTCTATGTGACCCTATCCCCCGGCAACCCTCATGCTTCCACCGCTAAACTGAGGGATGGCCGGCCCAGTTTTGATAAGGCAAAGTCTTCCACATATATATATAGCACATACATATATAATTTTCTAAACAGTATATCATATTATCATCATTCTATATATTGTTTATTTTTAATGAAGAAATCCAACGTAAGAGAGCACATTTTGTTGACTTTTCCCCAAATTTCGACCGTTGAAACTTGAAAATCCTCACTCTCCGAAGTCCAAACGGTCACCTCTCCCTCTTATAAACTTGAAAAGAATTCGCTCTTCATTGGCACATGCACATATCGAAATCTTTCTCCATCCATCCTAGTCAATTTTTGTCACAGTGTCACCCCTGAAGCCTAAAACATCCCATTGCACTAAACCGACTTCCAATGGAGAAAACGCTTGAAACACAGGTTGAAACTAGTCCCATTTTCGACAACAAAATTTCACATAATCTTCATGGATCAAGCAATCACCAAAATTCAGCAGCTATTAATGTCTTCAAACCCGTGACCCCTGATCGTCTTAAGGTTCCCAAGGCATTTAAGTACACAGAGAGGTTTCCATTTCTGTCTTTAAATTAGTTTTTCCGTTTACTAAATGCTACTTCTTCTTTCTACCACTGTGCATCCTATCTTTCATCTGTTGCACTTGCAGGTACTCTAGCCCAACTGATCTCATGATGTCTCCAGTTTCGCGAGGACTTCTTGCTAGAGGAAGAAAGGCCAGCGCACCTTTGCCTGTGCCTCCCTTCAAAAATCAATCAAATATTTGCTTTTGACACCATGTGTAGATGCTTTTTATATATATGTTTTTTCCATGAAAATTCAGCTTCCAAGTCTACAATATGGCTTTATTTTTATAAATTTGGCTCAGCAATGTAGCAATTCTAAAAGGGCTGTCCATATTTCTTGCCTCTTTATTATTGATTTACAACTTTTGGATCTTCACAGCTGCTGTAAAATTAAAGGTTGATTCTTGAACCCTGGTACACTACACTATGAGTCTATGGCTATGCAATACAGCAATATCTCAAGACAGACTTAGCCTTCTTCGTGCGATTCACTTGTTTGTTTTATTAAAAGGCCTTTATGCAAGTTGGAATAGAGTTGGAGCTGAATAGCACAAACAAAACTGAAAAACTTTGAAAATGGTCAATAAAAAACTCTCCTTTGCTCAATACAAATTACATCATTTGCAATTAGGAATGTTGTTCGTTATTCCAAGCGAACTTCATACCACTGAATGGAACCTACATCTCCATCTATTTCAAGTTCGCAAACGGATTTCACTAGGAATTGAACAGCATCGTCAATGGATTCGAATCTGGCAAGGTCAGGTGGTAGGGTCTTGCCTGGCCAATTCTGGAGCCAACCCTTCAACCTGCTCTTCAATTCTTCCTCAGATACGAATTCCTCATTCTCTCCGGGTTCCATTATTACATAAGTTTCAGTTGAAATGTTCGCTCTTCTCCTTCTCCTAACTGCACACATCTGATCCTTACAAAACGGGAACAATGACCCAACTTCAGGATATATTACAACAATTCTTTAGGACATCATTTTATACAAAGAACATCACAGAACATACATAATAAGGGAAAAGGTCACCTTATGTGCGTTGTTCCTCAGTTGCTTTTTCAAATTGGGAAGTCCATGGAAAATTGAACAACCACTCAACAACTGAGAATCCGTTGGTAATCTTGACTGAAGACGAGGAGAGAAATGGTGTCGATGGTTAATGTAATGTTTCGCTGCCCCTTCCCCTGTACAAGTTTAGGGAATCATGAAAAACAGACTCGCATCTCTGCACTTCGTTGCACCTTTCAAGAAGAGATCATACACTACTCTCCTTACTTTGCGTTATGCAATAACAATTTTTAGCACTTGGCAAACTGCTAACGAGCAGTATCAGCGATAATTTAAGTCCGAGTTCACATTAATCATCTGAAGTTCAGAACCATGGCACCCTTGTTTTTTTATATGTTTAAGATTAAATTTCGGAAAAAAAGAAAAAGCATGCACCGGGCAGAGAAGCAGGATGATTTTATGACTTCTTGAAGTGCTGATGAATAAAAGCAGAAAGAACTTACCCATTGTGCTGTATCCTGTCTTGCTAGATACGTTTATTTGAAGAGAGTACTCCATTATACTACTACTGTGTCAACTTTAGGTTCACTCTCTTTGTTTGATGAGAAAAATCAGCAAATTCAATTGTTGGACCAAAAATAGATAAGGAGAAGGATTTCAGCCTCAAATTCAACAATATCGTTTTCCACTCATTTTTGTTTTAGTATTTGCACGAATAGCCTCTTCTTTTAAGAAGGATTTCAGCCTCAAAACTCGACCGAGGATTACTATTCCAACTTGTTATGTTGAGCTGTTTCATTTAATAGAAAATTGCCAAAATAACACTTAATTGTATAAAAAATTTTTTAAAAAATGCATCAAATTATTCGCCAACCAAATTTAATTAGCCTTTTTAACGAAAAATGCATTATGTTAGATTTTTTAACAAAAAAAACGCATATACACACTATGTACCACTTAATAAATTGGTAAAAGTGGAAAATTAATTTATTTTTTAAACAAAACTTTTCATGATTTATTCGTAGAGGAAGAGTCCACCGATAGAAAATGAAGAATGATAAATAAATCGATTGTAGTTAAAGATTTTCGGTAAAAAATAAATAGATTTTTCACATTTACCAAATGCTTTTCTTTCTTTCTTTTTTTTTTTTTGTAGTGTGAATGACTATTTTAGGAGTTTTACTTCTTTTAATGCATAAACTTTGGAATAAAAAAAAATGCTTACATTTTGGCATGAATAATAAGTTATAACCAAAACATTAATGGCAAAGAAGGCGTGAAACTTGTATAGTATTAAAGCAGCACCTTCATGTAAAGGAGTTCTTTTATACAACAATTGAAGTCATGGTGTGATCGTAAATGCTAATGATTAAGGGTGTGAACCGTGCCTTGAGCGCAATCCTATAGCCAAGATTTTACTTTTTATGAATGAGGAGTGAGGATGGTTCAGGAATCGTTGTCTGGGTTATTCCAATAGGATCACGCCTTAGATGGGTTCACACTTCACAGTGGGCTGATCAAATATGATTTGCAACAAGAATATCCTGTTCCTGAACCTATATTATGAAATGGAGGGACAAAATAAAAAGTAAAAACAGAAAGTACGTAAAAATTGTTCAATGAAACGAGCTGTCTGAGAAAAACTAATAACATTCCCGCGTCACAGCGGCGGCTAGCCAAAGAAATGACAATGCATTAACCGAAATGCTCGCATGGCCCTCCTTTTCGAAGCAATTATCATGATCTTTTCTGAATGATAAACCCTAAGACAACCCTCATCTTCCCTGAATCCCTTGGCCTTTTGTATTTCAGATTTTCTCAACGCATACTTGGAATATTTCATTGACACTCGCCATTCAAATCTTTTCCCTTTGTTTTGTTCTATTTTCATGAACCTTTGTTGCGGGACGTGGGATGGTTCGCAAGACAAAAAGGGCCAACGCTAGCTGATGATGATCATCATCATCATAGTGATTGTTAGCAAGACAAGAAGGGCCAACGCTGATCATCATCATCATAGTGATTGCGCAATATTCAAGGGTTTTCCTAATGATTTAATAAGGTGAATATTGCAATGCTTCTTTACATAGATGATCTAATGATTATTTTCTTTATCTTTTTGTATCCCCTTAAAATAGTAGGATAAAGGCTATGTTGTTGTTGTATCAAGGAGATTCGGTTAAATTGCAAGAAAAGGCCAAACAACAAGAGAATTATTTGGATCGTGATCAGTTTTTATGGCTTTCATCATGCGATAATTCAGCCCGTTTAATCTCAATTATTGAGTTAGGGATCAGATTCTGGC
Organism: Ophiorrhiza pumila; assembly: GCA_016586305.1. Taxonomy (NCBI): domain Eukaryota; kingdom Viridiplantae; phylum Streptophyta; class Magnoliopsida; order Gentianales; family Rubiaceae; genus Ophiorrhiza; species Ophiorrhiza pumila. Next base: position 2,938,978 of record BLIW01000007.1, read on the forward strand.
TGTTGCCTTTGTGACTCAAACTAAGCAATTGGGATCCATTTGGAATTTAATTTACTCTGTTTACCTCCTCATGAGATGTCTCTGTTTAACGTTATTTGTTGGGAAAGAATCTTTTGCCACTTTTATCTCGAATGTGGGACTATTTGACAGTGTTGAGGAAAATTTTTACATAGTATGTTAAGGGTATTTATCAAAACATGTAAATGACTTTTCAGATTTTCGAAACATGTAAATGAGTCAATTCTTCACATTTCACCGGACCATGCATGGTTTGCAGGATACGATCAAATTGCTTGAGGTTGTCCAAGTCATTGCAGACTTGGTTTTATCAGATAAACAATGGAACCCGGCCAGCATGGAATTGGAAATGATCACAAGCATTCAGAAATGAATCCCGAGACGAAGCATAACCCTAGTGAACCAAGTATTATTGAAGGCACCCTTCCAAGTTTGAAACTTCATCCTGATCAGCCTAGGCATGATCATGACAATGAGCAACCTAAAGAAGGCAGCAGTTTAGGTTTGAAGCAGCATCCGGAGGACGGCAGTGAAACAACTGGAGAAGGTGTTGGTTTGCGTTGCTCTCATTCTTCTTCATCTTCATCATCTACCTCTGATGATGTAGGGGGCCATATTAGTGATGCGTCTGATAAATCCGAGCATGATGAATTTCAATCACCCGATGTTTCAACTCAGACGCCTCAGTGGAGCATGGTAAGTGCATCTCCGCGCGGTGGAAGTGGAAATTTATATTTAACGGATTGTTTAGGCAGGACTCCTGATTGGGTAATGTCCACTTCCTCAACAATGAAATCCCCTCCACCTCAAGCAATGGGAAGAGGTTATGATCCCAATCGCATCCCATCATCAATTTTCTCTGCCAAGCCCACAACACCGGACTGGAGTGTTACTTCAAATGAATCTTTGTTCAGCATTCATATGGGGCAAAACAGCTTCTCTAGAGACAACTTTATTCCTCAGGGTCTGGACTTGGGCAAGCCCGAAGAATGGATCAATGGTTCTGAACCCAAATATTACGAGTCAAACAGCTTCACTCCCAACCTACCGCCTGTTGTTGAAGCATCAACACAACACGATAGTAGAACCAATATATACGTAAGGCCAGGATTAGAGGAAGAATTGGATGAAACGCCAAAGGCTGTCGGAGGGGAAGGCAATTGCAACGAGAAGCTGGCAGCTGATGCTTATGGAGCCCGTCTGTCTAATTGCTCCAATATGTCAAATGGCAGGGGAATGCATCCTACTGAACCGACTCGTAATTCCGTTAGTGATGCGCGTGTTTCCAATGAGAGCGCCCAAAGCAGCGACTCTTTTGCCTTCCCAGTGTAAGCTCGTTTTTCCTTCACCACCTGTAGTTTTCTTCAAGTTGGATTCCGTAGCACTAAATACGTATTCATTTTTATTTGTTACAGTCTGTTAAGTGATGGTGTGAAAGGCGGTTCCTTGAAAACCATTGATGAAAAACCCGAGACACCAAAGGCACAAACTGATCAGGATCCTAAACCAACCCCTGAAGAAGCTCCGGCTCCGGCCAATTGTTTTTCTTGCTTCAAGTGCTGGCCACCGCGATGCTGTTGAGATACTAGTTTCAGGAATGTATTCTTATTACAAGAATTGCAAGTTTATCAGAATGGGAGAGGCCTGCTATTTATGTTGTCCCTTCATTCTCAAAATCATTGCTTGCTTTTTTTCTTCTTAGAAATATTAAAGATTAGGTTTTTATATAGATATTGTGTAGCATTTTCGGATTTCCTAACATCTACTAAGACTACTATATATAATCCGGAAGCTTCAATGTGTGAAGCTGATTGTTGCTTTTCTTAGCTGCAGTATTACCCTTTGGCGTGTTTGATTTGTACATAATGATCAATCCTAGATCTATGGATATGATAAGTTTCATATTGTTCGTGCGTGAAACTTAATTTATACTTTGAAAAACTTGTTTGAAACGATTTTATATATAAGATGAGAGTTAATTACAATTTTAACGCACAATAAAAATAACATGAAATTAAAATCATTAATTCAACGACAATTAATTGTCAGTTTTAAGTGAGTTTCTCTCGTTCATAATAATATGGTTATCTTAATTAGTCATTGTTGAAAATCTTTATCTAATTGGACATGTTCTTGCTACCCACCGTGCTTAATTGTCCCAACAGGAATGAGGTTGAAATTATTAATGGAGACAACTAAGAAGTTATCAACCCATTTCGAAGTGCACATTTGAGCTTAGCGGCAGCAAGAAATTTGACTAATTTCACCATTTCTGCAACTCTAATTTGAAATTCCTCCTCGTATTCAACTTATTGACTATTTCAAGTTGAGTAAAGCAGCCGCCAATATTATAACTTTATACTATTATTGAATGGTTGCCTATATGAGTAAATGCAGAAACTTTTGTAACTTTTATTGTCTGAACCTCCTAAAGAAGATTGAATTTAACCTTATTTCCAAATGATAAAAGAACTAGCCTTTCTCAGTTCCCAAGTGCAGGTAGTCTAAAAACAATGTAACGGAGAAGATTAACAACAACTAAACCTTCATCCGACCCTTTACGACATCATATTTAGTTATCGTATACTATCTCTATACCTTATTTAGATTATTGACAAGTGCAAAAGATCCTTTCTAGGCACAATTCAAATATTGCTATACAACAATCCATCATCAAGACATCAACGATAAAGTAAAAGGTAATCCCCGGTCTCTTCCAAGATCAAGGGCCTTGTGGAATACAAAGAAATCATATTCCGTTTTCCTAGACAACCTATTAATCTTGCTCCCGTGTCTAACTAAACACATGAATGAATCGGAAAAATTCATGAATAATTAATGGCATGGATTGCAATTCCTTCTTCACATGGAACAACCTCATATGCGTGGTTTGCGATTACCTGCTTTTACTTATATATTCATCTATGATTCTGTTGGACATCCTTACATTATTAAACATTAATTACATCTTCAGATACGAGATTTGAATAATTTTTTTCCCCGTTGGTGAGAAAAAAAAACAATTAATACTTGTTTCTATATATATATATATATAAAAAGAAAACATCCCTTAAAAGTTGCACATCTACATACATCTCTCAAATCCCTTTATTTTAATAATCGATTCGAATCATAAACTTCACACACACACACACACACACTCATTGGTAATGTTAAGGTAGAGGAGCTGGCTGCTAAATAATTCAGTGGGCTCTCCTGCCTGCTTCGTATATGGTAAAATCCTTAATTTTTTCACTTTGAATTTTATTAGAGAAAAAAACATTTTGACTATTCAAAACACCATTGCTAATTCCGATATTTTCGTACTAAAACATCCTTAAAAAGAATGGCCAACCATGCACGAGTGGGTCCTTTGATGGAAGCCACGTTTCTAACCATTCAAAGGAATCTTCCAATGAATTAATTAAAATTTTAAACCCCCCACCCCTGCCCCGAATACTGGTTTAACCGGTTACCCTGCTGCAATTGGTTCTCTCTCCTCTAGAATTGTAAGGGAATTGACCGCCCGACGGGGCTGATGCATTAATTGACCGGCAACGGTCCCCTCTCATTCACCCCTAGAAAAAAGAAGTTTAGTAATACTGGACCCCACCATCACTCGCCCTCTAAGAAACACAGCCCCCCACAACAAAATATAAAAAAAAAGATAAATATGAAATTGTGTACAAATCAAATAAAATCAAAATAAGAGTGGTGAAAAAACAAGAATTAGGCCAGATAAGGCCACAAAGAAAACATGAAAGGAATTTTTAAATAATAATAATAATAAAAACTCATGTGAGACTATCATATAGAGCTTTGTATCGACTAAGTTCACGAGTTGGAGATAAATGAATTAGAACTGCTGACATCCCCAACTGACTATAAAATTATATGAAATTAAAATCACAACTTCATTGACCATTAATTGTATTTCATATATAACACTATTTCACTTGAATTTTTTTCAAATAATAACATATGAATATTATAAAAATATAAAATTAAAATCACAAATTTAAAACTAATAATTTTTCACATTTTTCTGTAATAGTAATAATATATGGATATTGGAAAAGAGGCACGCGTTTTCCTTTTTCACAAACAGAAGAAGAAGAAGAACTACACCAGCAACTACCCACTGTAGAGTCGAGTGGAGTTGAGTTGAGTCTCTCCTTTCTTTCTTTCTTTTCCCCTCTTTGGCCCCCCTTCTCTCTCTCATCTTTAATACTCTCTCTCTCTCTCTCTCTCTCTCTCTCTCTCTCTCTTTACTCTGTTCACAAACAAAGGAAGGAAAAGTAACCCAAAATTAGGGCTAGGGTTTTTCTTCACATTCAGCTGAAAAAGAGACCCTCTCTTGCTCCAAATCAACTTGGGGAAGAGAGAACAAGTTTGGTGTTTCTGAGGAGGACCCTTTTGAGGTTTCAGTAATGGGTCGTCGTTCTTCTGTCATAAAATGGTACCATTTGAAGCTTTTGATTCTCATCTGGCTCTGCTTTATACCTCAAAAAGATGCTGTTTTTGAGTCTGATTCGGATAAATCAGCTCTGTTGGATTTCAAGGCCTCAGTTTTAGACCCTTCTGGAGTGCTTTCGAGCTGGAATTCCAGCAATCACTGCTCGTGGACCGGTGTCACCTGTGACGTCAATTCTCGCGTGCTAGCTTTGAATATCAGCGGTGGAGGTAATTCGGGTTCGCTTTCTTGTGCTCGAATTTCTCAATTTCCATTATATGGGTTTGGAATTAGAAGGGCTTGTTCAAATAGTAATGTTAAAATTTCCGGTATACTATCATTTGCCATTTCCAAACTCGCGGAACTTCGGGTTTTGTCACTGCCTTTCAATGAATTGAGTGGTGAAATTCCTGGGGAAATTTGGGGGATGGAAAAACTAGAGGTTCTTGATCTCGAAGGGAATTTGGTGTCGGGCTCTTTGCCACGTCAGTTTAAGGGTTTGAGGAATTTGCGGGTTCTCAATTTGGGGTTCAATGGGATTGTAGGGGGAATTCCAGATTCATTCTCAAACTGTTCGAGTCTGCAAATCTTGAACTTAGCTGGAAATGGAGTGAATGGAACTATTCCAAGGTTTATTGGTGTGTTTAAAGATCTGAGGGGGCTATACCTGTCGTTTAATCAGCTTAGTGGGGCAATTCCGGAAGAGATTGGACTTAATTGTGCAAAGCTTGAGCATATAGAACTGGCTGGTAATGTACTGACTGATGGGATACCTAGAAGTTTGGGAAACTGTAGGGGGCTGAGGTCACTTATTTTGTATTCAAATATGTTGGAGGAGGTTATTCCGGCAGATCTTGGTCAGTTACAGCAGCTCGAAGTTTTGGATTTGTCAAGGAACAGCTTGAGTGGCGCAATACCGGCGGAGCTGGGGAATTGTCCCAAGTTATCCATTCTTGTGTTGTCTAACTTGTGGGATCCTCTTCCTAATGTTTCGAGATTGGATGGGTTGTCAGGAAAATTGGCCGTCTCGAATGAAGAATTTAATTTCTATGAGGGAACAATTCCACCTGAAATTACTACTCTCCCAAGCTTGAGGATGATATGGGTGCCGCGGACAACTCTTGATGGAAATTTGCCGAGTAATTGGAGCACTTGTGGCAGCTTGGAGATGGTGAACTTGGCTCAAAATTTTTACACAGGAGAAATTACTGATGGATTTAGGAACTGCAAGAACCTCCATTTTCTTGACTTGAGTGCAAATAGGCTGATTGGGAAACTTGTTGAGAAACTTCCAGTTCCTTGCTTGAGTGTATTTGATGTCAGTGGAAATTCCTTATCCGGTTCAATTCCAAAGTTTGACAGCAATAATTGTGCTCATGTCGAATCCATTAACAGAGATACCAGTGATCCAGCATCTACTTATTTGTCTTTTTTCTCAGAGAAAAGTCAAGCGGAACTTCCTTATGAGTTAGTTGTTGATGGTGGTGGTCTTTTACAATTTCATAATTTTGGTGGTAACAATTTCACAGGAACCTTGCAGTCGATGCCTATTGCACCTGATATGTTGCAAGGGCATACTGTTTATGCATTCTTTGCTGGTAGTAACAAGCTTTCTGGGCCTTTTCCAGGGAATTTGTTTGAGAAATGTGGTGAATTGAGTGGCATGGTTGTCAACGTCAGCAACAATCGATTTTTTGGTAAAATTCCAGCTGATATTGGCACAGCTTGCAGGTCTCTGAAACTCTTGGATGCCTCTGGGAATCATATTACTGGGATAATTCCTTCCAGTATTGGGATATTGACCTCATTAGTTGGTCTTAATCTGAGCTGGAACCTTCTCCAAGGCCCAATTCCAAGCAATCTTGGCCAATTAAAGAATCTCAAATTTCTCTCGTTAGCTGGCAATAACTTGACTGGCCCCATACCCAAAAGTTTGGCGCAGTTGCTCTATCTTCAAGTGTTTGAACTGTCTTCAAATTCTCTCACCGGTGAGATTCCCAAAGATTTTACATTTTTGAGAAACTTAAGTGTTCTTCTCCTCAACAATAACAAACTATCCGGACAGATTCCCCCTGAATTGGCCAATGTGACCACTCTTTCAGTATTCAACGTGTCATTTAATAATCTGTCTGGACCACTACCTCTAAATGACAACTTGATGAAATGCAGCAGTGTCCTTGGAAACCCTTTCCTTCAGTCCTGCCATATGTTTTCTTTAACATCCCCATCTACAGATCAGCAAGGAAGAATCGGGGAGCCGCTAAATGATGCCACTTCTCCATCTGCAACTCCTAGTCAGAAAAGTGGCAACAGTGGCTTCAACTCAATTGAGATAGCATCCATAACTTCTGCAGCAGCCATTGTGTCTGTTCTCTTTGCTCTCATTGTCCTCTTCGTTTACACGAGAAAGTATAACCCAAGATCTAGAGTTGGGGGATCTACCAGGAAGGAAGTTACAGTCTTCACTGACATTGGAGTTCCATTGACATTTGAGAATGTGGTGCGAGCAACAGCAAACTTCAATGCAAGTAATTGCATAGGTAATGGAGGATTTGGAGCAACTTACAAGGCTGAGATTGCACCAGGAGTCCTAGTGGCGATTAAACGACTTGCAGTGGGGCGTTTTCAAGGTGTTCAACAGTTTGATGCAGAAATTAAAACTCTTGGGAGACTCCGCCATTCAAACCTTGTGACTTTGATAGGATATCATGCCAGTGAAACAGAGATGTTTCTTATATATAATTATTTGCCAGGGGGCAATTTGGAAAAGTTTATTCAAGAAAGATCCACAAGGGCTGTGGATTGGAGGGTACTGCACAAGATTGCCCTGGACATAGCCCGTGCGCTTGCATACCTTCATGATCAGTGTGTCCCGCGTGTTCTACACCGTGATGTGAAGCCTAGCAATATCTTGTTGGATGAGGACTACAATGGATATTTGTCTGATTTTGGATTGGCTAGGCTTCTGGGAACTTCAGAAACCCATGCCACAACAGGTGTGGCGGGAACTTTTGGGTATGTTGCACCCGAATATGCAATGACCTGTCGTGTCTCTGATAAGGCTGATGTCTACAGTTATGGTGTCGTGTTGCTCGAGTTAATTTCAGACAAGAAAGCCCTTGATCCCTCATTTTCACCATATGGAAATGGTTTCAACATAGTAGCATGGGCATGCATGCTTTTGAGGCAGGGCCGCGCAAAGGAGTTCTTCACTGCCGGGCTATGGGATGCAGGCCCTCACGACGATTTAGTCGAAGTTTTACACTTGGCAGTTGTATGCACAGTGGACTCCCTTTCTACCAGGCCTACAATGAAGCAAGTAGTAAGACGGCTTAAGCAACTCCAGCCGCCATCTTGTTAGCTTAAATATAGGGGGAGCCAGTTGATTGACATAATTATGCATAGAGAGGTGAGCATTGCAATTAGGGTGGTCTTGCACTTTATACTGATGAAGTGCATTATAAGATCTTTGAGGCTGCCAGCTTTAGGTTCAGATTTTTTAAGTTTAGGTACTTGTAAATTGTAGTATAGCTTCTGCCCCCATTTTTGGATATCAATGTCCCTCATTAGGGGTTTCACTGATGGATCTGCAGAAGAATGCAGATATTCGTTTCGAAGATTGTATACATGTATGTGATTTCTGTTTGCTGCCATTAAATAAGAGCCCAAGAAAATTGAATTATTCTGCATAATATGCTTCCCCAGTTGGAATGCTTAAAAATGGTTGTTGTTCCATGGAGCTAAAAGCATCTTTGGTTTGTTAGAAATATGAAGCTGCATTTGCTTAAATCCTTATAACCTTCTAGGGATCAAAATCCATTTGATTTTGGATTTTTCAATTAAAAAAAAAATAAAATGTACCAAATTATTTACAAATCAAAATTCTGAATTTAATTTTAATTCAGTTCGATATTCAATTGCTAGAGTTTAAAACCGAATTTATTAAATCAGAAAACAAAAAATATATATTATTACAAAATTTAAGAAAACATACTACAACTTAATTAAAAAATATTTATAAGTTCAACTCATATGCATTCCCAAATTTAAAAATCATTCTTGCCCTCAAGTCAAATATTTAATTTTCGATTCAAACAAAATATAAAAATAAAAAACTATCGACAATTTAATAAAAAATCGAACTAAAAAAAACCAAAAAGAATCAAAATTAGCTGATTCCAATTCATTTTGCGAGATTCTAAGCAAATATTGTACACTCTCAGTGAAGAAATCTGCAAGCACACTCCAATTGGAATAAAAAAAGACACCAAATTATATCTTCCAATCTCAACTTCAATCATACGATTTAATCGTGTGAGAAGGCAGAAATTTAAAGATGTGGCTGTGAGAGTCGTTAAACTAAGCAATCACTCAAAGAAATGAAGATCTAAAGCAGTAAAAATACAAAGCTTTTTCTTCTGGAATCAGCTCTTGCTGCCTATGCGTATGGGTTTGGTTACAACTTACAAGACAGGTGAAGGATTATTAACTGATATATGCCTCAAAGGGTTATCGACTTCAGCACCACCAGCATGCTTCACAAACTCTGCCGGAGACATAAAGTTTCCATGGCAGACGCACACGATTTTTACTTCCTCTCCCTTCCGATATGTATATAAAAATCCATCAATTTTTCTACCGTTTGGACCATTTCCAATTGTGGACACACATGGCATTTCAAGCATGACATTCTTGAGCATTTCCTTTGATTCTGTTGCTGCCTTGGCAACTGCTGCTGATCCAGGGCGGCTTACTTGAGGTTTTTGATCATTTTGTACTTGAACATATTGCATTGTGGAAGGCCTTCTCACCTCATTGTTTCTATTCACTACTGCAGCCAAAATATTATTTGAACAATACAAATTCAGACACACATGAAATGATTAAATGACATAAAAAAAAACATTCATTTGCAACTAGTAAGAGATCCAATCAATAATTTCTAAACATTAACATTAGGATAAACTCAGATTTAAATTCTATTCACTAAACTGTCTTGGAACTGGCAGTGAATTCAGCTATCTGGTATAAAAACTTCAACCATCTATGATTCTGATTCTTGCCAAACACACCCCAGAAGAGCAGATAAACAAACACATAGAATCTGTACCAGAATTTAACTGTTGCATCCACAGTCATAATTAAAGATAAAATGAAGCCCAAGAAAAATAAAAACAGAAGCAATGCAGTTCTTCGTTTTCCAGGTGAATGCAAAACTTTTTACGCAACTAAATCCTATTATTGGAGGCTGGAGCAACAAAATAATTACTGTAAGATAAATACTAAACATCGCAGTAAGGAGAGAAAGAAGAAACCAAAAAAGTTTATACCTTGAATGGGTTGACTCTCAAATTCAGCAAGTCCAGAAGACCAACTGCCTTGTGATCCAATTGATCCCTGTGACGATGGCATCCCAGTACTCCCATTAACGCTGCTGACCATACCTGAGCTATTACCACAACCATTACTTGGATTTTCTTCGCCAGAATAGTCCTCTGAATCCACCTTCTCTCTCCCAGCTCTCAAAAACTTAATCTTATCCATCCTCCTTCTCTTGGCCTCCATACGCCTTAATGACTGTAACTCTTTACGCTTCCTCAACACCTCACCCGTCTCCGTTGGCAGCGAGCAAGTTCTCGACAACGGAGCGTAAGCAGCAGGAAGAATTGGGACCTTGTTGGACGCATGGGTCTCTTCATCACCACCGAGTATGAACAAGGTTGATACGGAAGAAGAGCGAATTAACTTCACCCTATCCTTTGCTGGGTCCACCCCAAATTTTCCGTTCAATGAAAGCCCCAAACTCAACTCTACCTCAACATCATCATCCTCCTCCTCCTCTCGCCTATTATTATTATGAAAATTATTTCCGTTGGTGAATCTATCAACAAATAAATCTCTTGAAAATCCATTGACTTGTGCTGAAGAAAATTCTTTCTTCACTCTGTGCTCTCCAGCTGCTCCCCCTATGTACATGATTCTTATAAACTTAAAAATAAAAAAAGATAAAATCTTTCAGGTGCCCAGTAGCATTAACAGTAGTATATGTAAAGCTACAAATTATTCAGACGTTCCAAGAAACAGGAAAAGATAAAACTTCCGGGGCTCGGAAAATCTCATAACGTGAAGTATTAGAGTATGCTGAAGAAAATTCTAGAGAATGTGATTCCAGAAACTCTTCCAGAATTTCGAGGGAAAATTTTCCTGGGAACTATTGAGCTGCGACATTGATAATCATAATTAATGAAGAAAAAACGAAAAAGAAAAACAATATAATAATAACACGAAGAAGGCGAACTTGGAAAAAGAAAGGAAACCAAGGGAGGGGGGGGAGGGGGGGGGGGGGATGATTTGTTTAGAAATGGCATCGGAGTTATGAAAAGACGAAAAAGACAGAGTTGAAACGTAAGTACCACGTGGAGATGGTGATCAAAGTACTTTGAGAAGTCTCCCGTAGTTTTAAGACTCGAGAGTAGAGACAAGACGCTAAAACAAGCGTCGCGCAGCAGCGGCAGCAAAACTTAACGGACACGTGTCTATACAGCTGATGATTAAGAGGATAGGGTTTGCCACAAAGATTCATGACGCGACGTCTCGTTTTATGATTTTATCTAATGGGTTTTCATTATCACTCTTTCTAATCAAATTAATCCTCACTGTTTATAACATATTAATACGTGTACAATCACTTATCTATTATCTATTAAATTTTAATATTATCTATAAATACATGTGTTACATTTATAAGGAGTAATAAAATTAACTATTCAAAACTTTGTATTATTTAGTGTATCACTTACTAACTATAAATGTGACACGTGTTTTGTTAGATAAAGATAAAAATAAAATTAAAACTCTATTAAGTGAGTGGTAAATTCTAAGGGATAAATAATTATATACCTCTCGAAATCTTATATAATAATACAAGAAGTAGTACACAATAGTGCATTTTATCTGGCTTTGGATATTTTGTACCATTTAGTGTATCACTCTATATAAAATGACAAGTGTACTTTTAGATAATAGTAAAACCTTATCAAGTGGTTAGTGAACTCTGAGGAATGAGTGTTAAATACACGTGTCAAAATCTTATAGAATGATAAATGATATACAAAAGTGATATAGAAGATATATTGACATTTTATTTGTGGACTTTCAATTGACTATATTACTTGATGTATAACTGTAAAAGGTTGACATTTGTCTTTTTTAGTTAATTATCTAATTTGAAAAAATAAAATTAGAACTTTATCAAATAATTAAAAAATTTTAAAAAAATAAGTGAGTGTCTAAATGTCAACCTAAAAAATAAGGGAGTGTACACGTCATTCGAATAAGATAGAATTTTACAAAAATAATATAAAAAATCCATTAACTTATCCCTCTCTCGTGCACAAACCCTTTTTTTTTTTTACCTGCGCAAGCAATGCTTTGGAATTGATGTGTGGCAAAAGCTAAAAGTGATTTTTTTAATTACGTAATATAATAAAAATTGGTCATGTCAATATTCTAAACTTCAAATTGGGAAAAAAATTAATAGAATAAGCAATTAAAACGTAAAGTAAATAATAACCAGCAATGGTATGCCTATTCAGTATTCACTCAAACTTTCGGTATCAGGTATCATAATCCACTTGAAAAGAAAAATATCCGTTTTAACGATTTTTCTGTTCTTTTGGCACTGCCAATTCGGTGACGCGTGGTGTACACAGTTGGCGACTTTGTCGTCTCTCGTCCCTCAAATTATTGACGCAAGCAATAGAGTACATTAGCTCACTTGGTATCACAATTGGGTTTGAACCATGTCAACCATGGTTCAAATCCAACTTGGAGCAATCTATAAATAGGTGGAGAAGAGGTATTTGCGAGATGCTCTAAGTCTCCCCGGGGCACATAAGCAATAGAGAACGGTTATGGTGGCTGTGCGTAGGAGTGAGGCCGGGAGGAGTATCGTCAACACCTTGTGCCGGATACTTAGTAACTAATGACTGAAGACTGGCCCTGGAAGGTTGGTTTGAGTCCCAGGATTTAGTCTGACTCAACAACAGTGAAGTGGTGGAAAGACACGGAGTTCTAGTGTTAGTAACATGAGATATCAAAAAATTAAAATTAAAATTAAAATTGTTGACTAGTGTATTTTCAGGTTGTTGTGACTTGTGGGGTTTGTTGTCTGGCCACTTTACGCCTTGTTCGTTGTTTTTCATTCCCATTTATGCCACCTTTTAATCAATATTTCCTTTTTACCTTAGATTAATAAGCTTTATTAACACAAACATTATTGACACCCAAATGGAACCTAGATTAAATGACACAAGCTCTCAGATTAATAAGCTTTGTTATGTTTTGATAATTATAGTTTGGTAACAAAAGCATTCAAAACAACATCAAGTTTAGAATTCGAGACGTATGAATGCATGCGTGCATGGTCAAAAAAATTATAGTTGGCAACAAAGCATTCGGACCGAATTTTAAGTTTAAAGTTCGAAACGTAAATGTACATAAAGGTGCGTGTTAAAAAAAAAAATTATTGTTGCCAACGAAGGAGATTGTGTTATTAGGGATAGGCAGCAAGAGAGACTAATAGTGTTTCTAAGAGATTCTTAAAATTTTGCAAGAAGAATTTGGTTTTTAAGGATTCTTTTTCTGTGTTGCGGAGAGTTGTTTTTGTAGTACATGATACTGTGATTCCAGTTTCGGTCCATCAAAATTGATCAGACCAAAAATGACAGCAAGCTTGGAGAACAAACAGAGCAAAGTGGGCAGATTCAGCGGACGAAGACACAAGATAATTAATCAAAGACTTGAAATTTGGAGAGACGTACTCCAGGTCCAGGGCAAGTGGATTCATTAGAAAAATGTTATACGTCCACATCCCTCAGAATGAGGGTTGAGAGTTGAGACTAATATTTTGCTTTCAAGCATATCAAAGATTGCTTTGGTAATTAATAATTAGATCAACTTGCTCGAACAATTTGCAACAATTTAACCCCCAAAATCCCATGATCTTGTCAAGTTGCAAAAGAAATGCAACAACCATCACTCATTTTACATATATAAAAACATAGAAAAGGAAAGAGTATCTATAATGACATTGTCGATGTAATAGGAAAAGATAAAAGTAATTATAATAGACTAAACTCATTTATGCAATATGAAAAGTTGATGGATGAAGTATACAAATACATTTTTTATAGTGATTCTACTATGGTAGGCGAAATGAAAAATAAAATTCACATTTTCTGGAGTTGAATCACTTAATGGAATATTATAATTATAAAATCTTTTTTGTGACTGGACTTATAATTTGCGTGAAAATTATTAATATTAGAGTTTTAACATTATTCTAATTTCTAATTCATGTATCAATGTTAGTCATGTTTTATGTCCGTGGCATATACGAGTCGAGAGTTACCCTATGATAATAATATGAGCAATGATAGGGGGAGTGAAATTCTGAAAAATTGGAGTGACTGACGTGACAGTGATAAAAAGACAAACTAATACCCTAACCAAATGATGAGTGAACCCTAATGGGTAAGGGATAAGTTTGTATTTTTATCACTGCCACGTTAGTCACTCCAATTTTTCACTCCAGAATTTCACTCCCCTTATCATTTATCTAATAATATATAGTATGGATGCAGGTTTTTTTTTGGTAAAGATTAAAAGAGACCATAAGTGGATAGATCAAACACAATCTAGAGATGGTTAGATTTGATTTTGACAAAAAAATAAAGTGGAATTATGTTGATTGCATTGTCTGACTAACAGTCGGCTGCGTTGTTAATATGGGGATTGCTCAGTTGGTGCGATTTTTCTTCTCAATTGGTCCCAAAAGAATCTCCAAGAAAAATACGCAAAGCTAAAAATGTACGAAAGGAGGTCAACTTGTATTAGACTATGGAGCCCGCAGAGTCTCAACTTGCACTCCTCCGACTATCTGCCACGTGTAGGATAGTTGTTGTTGATTCCACGTGTCGGTGATCTGTAGCAGGTAGACAGCTAAGCAGCATCAACAACTTGCAAACAGGTCCCCGGCGCAGTCCCAGTTATCACAATAAACTGTTCGTGTCAGTGCCACGTAGGCAGGAATTCTTAATTGTTGGGCTTGGGCTGGTTGACGGATGTAATAATGTAGGCAAGAAGTCTGGATTGGGCCGTCGCTCTGTTTGTTACTCAATTTGGGTTAAGTTTTGGGGGGTCTGCAAAGTTTTTATTGTTTCTGGGAAAATGATCAGAAGTGAATGTGATCTTTTAAGCAAATATTATTATTAGCAAAATAAATCCTGCGCAAGAACACGATTTCTCCACCAAATTGCCATGGCATCGGGAGCAAAATCTTTTCTTCAATCGTTGGGAAGATTCATCAAGAAGCCGTGGAAAATCACTGGACCATGTGCCTCGCCGGAGTACTTGGAGGCTGTTCCAAAGGCCACCGAGTACCGGATATTCTGCCCCGCCACCTTACCCGTCGCGGCAATTGTGCCCACTGCCAACCCGGAAACAGTTTACGATATCAAATACTTTTCTCGAGACCAGCGCCGTAATCGCCCGCCGATTAAGCGGACCATTTTGAAGAAAGCTGACGTCGAGAAGCTGATGAAAGAGACGAGTTTTGATGTCAAGGATTTTCCCAGGCCTTATTTGACTGCCACAATTATAGAGGACGAGAACGCCATTGGTGGTGGCTACCAGAAATAGAGGCAAGCTAAGCTTTTTTTTTTTAAAAAAAAAAGTTATTTATGCTTTTTATTTGAATTATTGGATTTGGGGTTTTGATCAATTGCTCTGAGGTTGTTGTTATTGAACTTGTGAATTCGGGTTAATTCGGATTTGTTATTTACCCGTACCGCCAGACTATTTTACCGCCAACTCCAAGGGATTGTTTATGAGGATTTCATTTAGTTTATCCATCCATACAAACGAACATTGTCGCCTGGATTTCTTGTGTCCTTTGAATGTGTTTCTATGGTTAAACCAAACAACAAAAAAAAGATTGTTTTTTTTATTGATTGATTGCTAATGGCGCTTTCTTATGATTAGAATGGTCTTGCTAGTTTTGCTTTATATC
This sequence comes from Ophiorrhiza pumila, assembly GCA_016586305.1. Taxonomy (NCBI): domain Eukaryota; kingdom Viridiplantae; phylum Streptophyta; class Magnoliopsida; order Gentianales; family Rubiaceae; genus Ophiorrhiza; species Ophiorrhiza pumila. The sequence goes on from BLIW01000007.1 coordinate 2,954,520, forward strand.
CAGTAGGAAGCAGTTCAATCTGATTGTCATGGAGTTTGACTTAAAAGTTGATGGGAAGATAGTTTAATCTGCAGTTACTTGGCTCCAATGCTACATTATGCGGTTTGATCCCATTATGTTTAGAAGGGATCTTGTCATCAATCTATGGGAATAGCAATCGTACTTTTGAGCTGCTTGGGGTTCTTTCATATTAATTCACTTGCCTCGTAGAGTTGGCAACATTTAAGTCAATGAGTGAGAAGGCACATTTGAGAATTCTTTAAGAGACACAGGGAACTGAAATTTTCTTTGTGAGAAGTCCGATTAGATGCTAGTCTGTAGCCTTTCCATACTGGTGCTGGGTGGGTCGGTATCAGAAGTATCCACAACTTATTGATGCAGTCAATGGTACTTTGGCGGTATAAAAGTGTGTTTCTGTCGAAGATTTAGGTTTGTCTAGTGAGTTCATTTTTTTTATTTCTCTCTTCCTAGACCCACCCTTGAGGACTGATTCCTGCTCTTGGTTATTTTATCCGAGGTTAAATGCAGTTGATACTCGATCATTTTGGACTGAAAAGCAAGCAATAAAATTTCAACTGGAAGTGACATTCAAAAGGAGACGAGAAAGAGGTGTATCAACCCCTTTTTCTGTTTTAGATGAGAAAAATCAGATTACTTCAAGAAAAGGAACATTATAAATATGTGTCCTCCCTCCTAATATGTTTAGCTTCTGGGTGGAGTTAAGCGGTCCCTTTGAGTTTTACCCTTTTTGAACCAAAATCATTTTTGTTCTGTTTAATTGCTGTACTGGTTCACAGAATTTAATCTTCTTCTCTTCTATTCTTGTTAGGTTTGCGAGATGCTGCGAAAGAACGTTGTTCGCAATAATTGCCGAAGTGGGTGCTTCAAATTGCCATCAAAGTTTCTTACAGTAGGGTCTTTGTATGTCTGGCAGAATCATCTGATGAAATGTGATTGAAAGTCTCCTTTTCTTTTCATCTTTCTATTAGATGTATTTCACAAAATAAACTGGCATCACGAACTGAAATGTCGTCAACTTTGTTGCTAAAAGGCTAGCTTTGTATCTTACTTTACTTGATTGTGGACTATTACCTAACAGTTTATACTGTTTTGGATGCTTTAGCTTTTGCATAATTGCTATAATTGGATTAAGGATTTCAGTTGTTTCTAATATCTAAAGTTGAAACTCCACAATGTGCCTGGCTGTGTTCTATAGATGTCTATTTCGTTCCTTTGACGTCTTATTGATGGTATATTTTACCCGTACTTCTAGATTGATTAGAGTTGAGAGATCTGAATTTTGTACTTTATCATTGTCCTTGGCCATTTTGCTACCTTTCATACGATGGTCCGTGGTGGCATAAGAAAGTCAAGTTCAGTGGTAATGGAGGTGTCTGACTTGCAAATGGTGCTTACAACAGTAATTTGCCATGCTCTTGAACATTTTAAGGACTGATGAAGTGTTGGTGCAAATTCATACTAGAAATGATGCTTACGATGCTGCCTTTATGGATGTTTGGCTGGTGTCATTGGCTTTCAGGCCAAATAGTTTAAAGCCGAGGAAAATGGTGTCGCAATGTTGACCGGTCGGAGTTACCAAGTTAACATGGTAAGAGTTGGGAATGTGGATGAGTTAGATCTGCTGTGACGCCTGATTATGAGTAAGCGCAAGAAGAAAGCCAAAAAAGTTAAATGAAAATACTCTCAGACTCAGGATCAAAGTGCTCGTAATTCACATCAAATTTTTTAGTGTTTTGATTTTCAGTTCATTCCGTTTCTGCTCAAAGATTACAGACTAAAAACTGGAGGAAGGATGCTGCGCTGCTGCTGTGATATGGTTTACCCTGGCATGTGCCACCACAGACGTGGTAGCATGCCAAAGATAGTTTGTACACCTCCATTTCCCATAGCACGTCTCCATGGCTAGGACATTGAGAACTTTGTTGGCTTAACATACTCTGGCTCCGTCCTCATTGTTTAACCCAGACATTGGAGTTTTGGCAATTGCCGTCAGTGGTTCTCATTAATTATTTTCATGGTATGCTTTAACACATAAATCATGTTGAGAATGGGTAGGAAAATTTCTAAGATGGCGTGGTGACATTTATTCCTTCCTCGTCCTTAATCTTTGGAGAAATTTCGTAACTTCTTATGGTGAAAACCCCCAAAAAAAAAGAAAGAAAGAAAGAAAGAAAAAGGTTCTTAGATCTGACAGACAATGTAGGCTATTATGGCATGATGGGCAGCATTATAATTGGCACCTGGCTTTCCATCATCCATCCTACTAGTTCGGGTCCATAGATTTCATATCGATAGACTTGGGAGTTGACAGAGTACGAGAATTAGGAATTTCACTGGATTGACTAAACAACTTAGGCACAGACGCACAGTAACAGAAGCTTCTTTATTCTGGAGTGGATCCTGCGGTGTGGCTGTTTCTGGATGCTTAGGCTCCTAAATCACGAATTGGGAAGTTCTTGAGATCAGCTGGCTCCTTTGGAGCTTTGCAGTTTTGATTGAATTCTCAGTGAAGTATTGATTCATTTTGCAGAACAATTGGTACAGGAATACTGTCGTGACATTCAATTACCAAAAAAACTGTATGTGGCTAGACGCATAAAGCGCGATGGTGCCCGCACTTGTACCTCTATAGAGCCTTTTACGGTTTTTGTGGTCACGCATGCCTACGCTGCGTAACTTCATATTGAATGGTTTATTTTCTTGCCGAATTTGGTAATGCCTTTGCCGTATATTGGTGTCATTTTGAGTAATCTTGAGAACCCCAGTTGAGCTTTCAGCTGTAGCCAATTAGTCAAAGAAATACAGACCTTGGTTTGGTAGTAAAGGTAAGGATTAAAATTGGTGTCCCCCCCACCCTAGAATGAATCTGGCAGCTCACTGTCGCTTTCATCCTCGTTATTGTAAGCATATCTATCATCATTAGAGACAATTCTATGGCTCGATCAGACACCCACCCAGAAAAAAACACAAGAGTGCGTATGAGACATTTACTTTTTGATCGTTAGCATGACTGGAAGAGAACAGAGAACCCCTTCCTGCCTGCCTTCTGTATTGAAAACAACAACAAAAAAAAAAGAAGTAAAGAGAGTAAGCACAGCAGTTTTCTGAAATTGAAGCTTACAGTTCTGGTTGATAACGGGCAGAGCTTGTTTAATTAGTTCATGTCTGAATTTGGTCATCTCTTATCCATTTTTCTTTTTTGATTTAGCAAGAAACAGAAAACACACAGATGTTTATAAAATGCTATAGAGGTGCATGTTTTGCTTAATTGTTTGATGTTTCTTTATTTCTGTTGGGGCGTTTATTTAGGCTTTTAGGCCATGAAAGGGGGGATATAGTCTATATAGTCTTGAAGAACTCTATAAACGAAGAAGAAAAAAAGATAAAAAAGGACTGCGAGTGTCTGAATGAGAATAGTAAATGACCCCAGTTAATAGTAATACAAAGCTGGCAGAGACAGTGCTGGACTGCTACTCCGATAACAGGACATTACATTAAAGCCTTAAAGGACGCTGTTTCTGAGTTTTAACAGTTTATCATCGTCCTGAAACTGCCTTTTTATATCTGTATATATGCATGAAAGATGTACAGCAGAGCAGAGAGATGCTCGCCTTAGAGGGTGGGTGCATCCCAAAGTCTTGTGATTGTGAGTTTTAAGAACTTGAGCAATTTGACTCGCATGCATTTACCATTCAACTTGGAATTCCTTGTCTATATTAATATTGTCATGATGATATGCATGCAAGAGCAATAAATTGATCGAAGAATTGTCATTAATCTTGGATGCACCTTGCATCTTTGACAATTATAGCATGCGTGAGTGGCGGATGATTGTGGGGATGGGGACACGAGATTTTCTATCTAAAATTATTTTGTATTATATAGTAGGATTCAATGATATCCTGGTCAAGATGCGAAGGTTACTTTTCTAAACTTTGGAAAATTTTAGAGGGACTAATTTTGTTAGCCCAAGTTGAGATATCTTCATTCTAATCCTGAAAACCTTAGGGTGGTAGTATGTAGGATTTAGAGTAATTCTAATCCAATCTTTAAATGTTAAAAACAATATATAGTAATTCTTGATTAGATATATGCATGCATGGCATCATTTGGCAATGTGAAATTTCAAACAACTTGCAGTTGGATGATGAGCGTGAATCTTAATTTCCACAGTCAGTCCGTACTCAACTACTGATGCTGAAGGTACAAACATCATGCGTGCTAATGAGATGGTTAAATGTATTATATATACCAAAGTTTTTGAATGATCAATAATTCAAGCAGAGACAAAAGCCCGAGTTTTAATTATTTGAATTGATGGAAATTAGTGTGAGTTTGAATTAACCTTGAGCAGACAGTACTGCTAAAACAATTTTGTTGTGCTCATCCTTTTTCTTAACCAAATGTATGATCAGCAAACTCTACCTAACCTCGTTTATCATTTGTCAAACAATATTGCGGCTATGCCAATAACAAAAGTCCCGTTCATATCCGGTGCTCACAAGGCGTATTTCTTTGACTTAATTCTCGCCAAAACATCCTCTACTCCACTCTCTTGTTTTGTATTTATTTTTGCACAAAGCTCTGGTCAATCTCTTCTTTAGTTGGGGGAAGAATCCGCACGAATCGAATTTTTGAGGAACATATCGAGAGACAATTTGATTACTTGGTTAGTCAGTGTGTGGTTGGTAAACAATGATCGGTTTTTTAGCAAGGTACGGAATGTATCATCAAATATTCAATATGATTCCACGAGATCTAGTTTCGTTCAAGTAACGGATTAGCCAACTGAAAGGATCTTCTAATCAATGAAGAGATAATTTGGATTCCATTTAGTAATGAGGATTCGGAATAGATCAATCAAAAAGAGAGATTCAAGTTATATTCTATCTAATTATAAGAAACAACGCAAAATTAAGCTATTCCAATATCTTTAATTGAAATGTAGTTCCGGGCTATCTTGAATTCTGACGGACTCAAGTAAATTACTCGTTTCAGTCATTGTGTATTATGCATAGGTAGAGAGTACAAACACAAGCAAACATGTATATATGCATCTGTGCATATGTTCTAAGGAGTCTATGGCCATCCGCAAAATCTCAAAATCATGAAAGAATTTTCCTGAGGAATATAAAGCCTTTCGAGTCATGAATTTCATTATCATATATACGGCCAAACATCTTGTCAATTTTGATCCACTCGATCCCTTATCATAAAATATAGAAGTCGGTTAGTCATCATCCAATTCATTTCATTGCACCTTAATTATACTTGAAGGACTCACCAGCTGCAAGAATCAGCATATGATAAATATGGTGTTTCAAAGCCGGAAAAAATTGTAGGCTGATGCCTGACCTTTAGTCCTTGCCACGTGAGTGTCTGAGGCTGATGATCGACCATAACTTCTTGCTCTTGTGCATTAATCTCTATGGTATGTGGACTATACACCATGCATATAGTATACAAACATACATTTATATGCTCCTAAATTCTTATCTATTGTGTGTTGCTGTCTGGGGGTTCTCTTCTGGGGACCATTCATTTTGCAATAATGATGGGCATGCCTTCCCCAGGCCTCAATGAATTACGCTCTCAAAATCTCACTGCTCTGTCCCTTCTTTCTCGAGATCCCCACTTCTGCTGCACCAGCACAACCGCAGTGATTTGCTTAGTTTTTCTCCCAGTGAAACTCTCTTCTGCATTAGCATGCATGCAAAACCTTCAGACTTTTTGTGTACTACTACTATTATTTTAATATTTAACAATACTTTCGATCTCAATAGAAAAAAAAAAAAGCAGGAAAATTGATTTTTAACTTATTGCATGGCCACCAGGCCAGCAGGACCATCAATTTTATTGTATATATTGAGTTTATATATCTTTCTTCAAATATATATATCTTGATTAATAGATTAATATCATCGTTGAACATATATATGCAGGAGATATTAGAAAGCTATCAATATTCTCTGCAATATAAAGATTAGTTCTTGATCATTCTTACAGTTTAAAGCTCAAAGAATATCATTGAGGAATAAAACAGTTAAGCCCTGTATTTTTTTTGGTGTTGGTACTTCAAAGAAGGGATAGATAGTTTATTGCTGCATGCCTTAATCCATCTGGGATTTGCTTGCCTTATATCATGTCAAGATATACATTCAAGATTCTATCTCGATCTGCTTAGATTTTTAAGTTTTGGAAGAGGGAACGAAGATCATCAGCACATCATGATCGTGCATGTTTCAGTACACAAAATGCCAAATGTATATTTAAAGAGAGCTGTTTTGATACTAGCCAGACAAAGAAAAAGGAGAATTGAATACGTCTGTATGTTTCTCTTAAATAAACAAGCTGGAAAATATGGGGGTGAATGAATTGATTTTAGCATTGTTCAGTTTTTTTGCAGGGTGAGTTTTACTCCATGCAACAAAAGTTGAGTGGTCCTTACTTTTCCTTTCCTTTCTCTACTAAGTAGGCGTTTTAAAGAAGCCGTGCTCATCCAATTGGTCCCTCCTCTACAGTGTATTGTAATGTAAAAGTGACAGTAAAAACAATCCCCCCCACACCACCCCAGCTCTTCCCTGTACTCATGCATACACATCAACATATATGACGCTGCTTTCACTACAGAGAGAGAGAGAGAGACCATTGCTTAACCAACTTTCCTCATTAGGAGTATTTCTTTTGTCTACTAGTACTATAATTTCTCGTCTCGCATTAAGGTATATACGCAAGAACAAGATAAATTAAACGAACCAGCAAAGAGAGATGCAGTAGCATAAGCTGAATAACTGTATCCGAAAGGTGAAAACCGTAATGAAATTAATTAGGATACAGTGTCTTTAATTTGTTAATGGAGATAAATTGTATAGAGTTGCTACCAATTAGTGTTAAGTATTGGAAGTAGAAATGTAATCGGGAGGTAGAACGATAAATAATTGAGAAAAAGTCAATAAAGAATCACTTAGGTTTTTCGGACGCTAGGTATATATAGAGTTGGCTGTGCATGTGATGTAAGGTTCGTGGTAAGGTCGGTAAAAAAACACTAATGTTATATATAGTAGTATACATACACAACACAAGTGTTTGAAATGGAGTAGAAAAATTTGGCCATACATGCAGCTAGAGCTATTGATTGATCACTTGAATGATTAAGCTAAAATGACTCAAATTGTTGTTTGACTAGTTAATTTCGGCTAGACAAATACCACAAGTTCGAATCAAATCAAACCAACAAAGTCACGATGAGTACTTGAGGTTTTTGGTTGAAGCACAAACTAAAAATTACAAACCACAATTAATTCATTTTGTTTAATTTGTTGTTGTCAATAAAGCATTTAAAATTTAGGCCAAACTTTTCTGAAAATGGTGATGCATGGTCCCAACGTTGAAAATTAAGAGCCTTTGATTGCCTACATAGAAGCAAAAATTAATTAACTTTTGTCACTATTCAGTAAACACAAGTTTGTTAGAAAACAACTACCCCTACGGTGACATTACAGAAGCACAGGTCACAACTTATTTATCAAGGCAATGATAGCTCAGCAGCAAAGCAAAGCGTGAAGAAAATTTGATAAGATATTGACTAGCACATTTATCTGTCAGATGCCGAGGGTACACGTGGATGTCTATAAGCCATTGCTTTGTTTCTTCATTTTTCCATTGAAGCAATGGTCGGTTGAATTCCGGCATCTTCTCTTCACAATCCCACAAACAACCTCATTTAAAAGTATATTCCCTGCTGCAAGATGGAATTCATGAATTTCCTCTTTGCAATCCAGCCTATGCAACATACAAGTTGTTGATTTACTAGGGCTGCTGTTGTTGCACTGAAATCAAAGATAAATCTGCAATTCTTTTCATGTTGATTCTTCATATATATAATCAGAAATAGGAACTCGATTGTCACTGAGGTGAGTTTTCTAGTCATGATTATGCTATTTCAAGAAGTATACCACAGCAACGTCCATACACTTCTTGATTGCCTGTCGTCTAAATATTCTTTCTGCCATATATATTATAACCCACAAATTTAAGCTCATCACGTTCGTAGTGTAGTAATAATATAAAGAAATATGTGTTAGTCTTCAGTCTCTTCAACTGCACTTCCCTATATATGCTTCAAATTTAGCTTAACCAATGTGCACACAGACACAGTTTTTTCTATGCGTTGTGTTGCATCATTGTGTTCTTTACTTACTGATTTTGCTAGTTTGATATCAATGTACACCAAAGTTAAAACAATTAAGCCGATCATACATACGCACTTTTAGTTTTTTTCTTTTACCCTTTCAAGAGGGTAAGCTTTCATCTAGGGAGATCTGACGAGCTACAGTTTCTGGTTTGTGTTTGTTATATTTGTTCCATCATTTTATGAATTTTATACATCTTGATGTAGAGTCTTCTGAGAAATCACACGAAGAAATTTCTGCCGAGGATCGAGTTCAAATATCTGTGAGAGAAAAGAATTGTATAAGATTCAGTCGTCCCATCTCAAAGAAGCAGTTAAATAGATTATTGGTTGAGTTCATTTAGGTTTGAGACCTTTAATTATGAGAAACATAAGATGATTACAAGGGCAACCGATGCAGATGTTGGAGCAAAACAAGAAGGCAAAAATACAACAACCGATGAGAAGACTAATAATTCTAAGGCTTCATCAAGTTCAGCTGTATCATCATGGTCAAGGTTGAAAGATCCGAGGATTGTGCGGGTGTCAAGGGCATTTGGAGGTAAAGACCGGCATAGCAAAGTCTGCACTGTGAGAGGACTTAGAGACAGACGTGTTAGACTTTCTGTTCCTACAGCTATACAACTTTATGATCTCCAAGATAGGTTAGGTCTTAATCAGCCCAGTAAAGTTGTTGATTGGTTGCTCAATGCTGCGAAGCACGAAATTGACGATCTACCTCCACTTCAAATGCCTCCAGGGAGTTTTAACCATAATCTTCAACCAATTTTGGCTGCTAATCACCATGGAGTTGGTGCTCCTCATGATCAATCAACCAAAGAAGGACATAGGATTGGTGGAAGTATCAATTGGGGTGATCCTACTGATGAACCTTCCGGATCGAATACATGGCATTCGGATGCTGTTTTGAGGTCTAAATCCAAGGAAATTGTAAGAGGGGATTCATCAGAGGATAAAGAAACTTGGACAAGAAGTGAAGAAGGGAAGCAACAAAGTCATTTTGAAAATCCTCACGGTGCATATTTTTCTTCCAACAATTTTTTCTCTAGACTTGACCACTCTTCGTCTCCAAGCCTAGGGTTGCTGAACAGTACAATGCCATACAATTCTTTGATCAGATGGGATCCTTCCAATTTATCTTTATCACAATCAGGAAGCCCTGGATTGACACCCCAACAAGAAGATCTCCATAATTTCAGCGTTGTGCCATTGCCATCAACAGTGTCTTCCTTGCCGTCTGGACCTCAGGTTCTTGTATATCATCAACCTGCAGGTACGATAACACAATCTTATTTCCCTTCACATATGGCAGCTGCAGCGGAGTATGCCGGTGGTAGACCATTTCATTTTGTGGGCACAACTACAAAGTTCCTCCCTTTACAAAATGATCGCCAAGAAAAACACGATGAGGACAATGAATTCCATTCAAGGTAATTTCATCCGTCTTCATTTGTCGCAGGAGTTTTTGCCATAGAAGCAACACGAATGTGGCTGCACCTTCAGAACAATGTTGTGAGCAGTAGTATATAATATAAGTACCATTTTGGAAGCAAACAGAAGCTTCACAGTGTGGTGTTTGTGGATTTGATGAAAACAGAAGCTTCACAATGATTTTAACATAATTTATGCGATCTCCTGATTGATCGTGTAGGTTTTTTTCATTGAGAATTGATTAGCTGCTTGCCAAGAAATACTTCCGAGTGATTAATTAATTAGAACTTTATAATATTCTATTTAATTAAACATGACATTTGTTTTATGAAAAGATGATGACATATGTATAAGAAGATGCTTTGAGGAATTAATGGAGGGACGTCTTGTTTAATATTTCAACATGTTAGAGCATGTAATGTTGAAGAGCTAGCTTCAAACTTTTCACTTTTTCTAGGGGAAAAGAACAGTACTGGAATATGAGCTTGTAGTCAAATTTTACCACTCGATCAAGACGAGAAAGTCTGGCCTTGCGAGCTAAAGCAAAAGGGATATACGATTATAGTCATGAGCATGCGTTTATATTCACGACCATACATAATCTGCACCTTCACTATTTTTACCTGTCGTCTATATAACTTGTTGATGAGTGTTATATATAAACTCATTTTGATTGTTATATAAACCCTATATATATATATATGCAGTAGTACATTCATCATTCATGGTTTGGAGTAATAATAAGAAATTATGTGTTTGGGAGAAAATAAAAAATGGGGTGAGGTTGGCTAGCTAGTTTGATTGAGGACAAAATGAAAAGAAGTTAAAAAAGACAGTGAAGAATAAGAGTTGTAGACATGCACAAGAATAAATATATAAATACATATATATTATATATGTTGGAAGGATCTAATAAGGAGGAGTTGCATAGGGTGAAGAAGAAGCTAAGGGGAAGGTCCCGGGCGGCCATCTTAGCTTAAAACTTAAAAGTGAGAGAGGCATCAAAAGAAAAGATGAAAGTGTGGTCCTGAAAGCCAAGAAAAGTGGAACGACAAAGGAGAAGACGAAAAGAATCATGGGGTGGTGTACGTAGAAGCTTACTTAGGGTTTGGAAGCTGCCTCTCTCTCTCTCTCTCTCTCTCTCTGGACATTTCACAAAGGGACCACCTACTGCACTGCAATGCCTCCTAATTTCAATCTTACAACAATGACCTACCAAATTTACTAATTTTTAGGGTTAATTAATTTATTACTCTTTAACTTTCTCTCTTGTTGAGTTTTCTAATTAAAGATTTCTGTTTTTCCCTCCAAGTCTAATTAAGATGATGAAACCTTTGAAAGGTACAAGTTTTTTTTTTTTTGGTTTAAATTTCTTCAGTTAGTTAATTTGAACACATTTTGACAAGTGAAGCCATTTTTTGGTTGACATGAATCTTGATATATCTACACAGTTAGACCCTTTATTTCTGCCAGTAATTCTACCAGTATATATGCTCGCTCGTATGTAACATCATTGAGATCTATGCTAAGAATTTTTAGCTGCATGTAAAATTTACTCCTCTCCAACAACAAAATTAACTCACTACCTGGGGTTGAGTGTATATATCATGGTGTTATCATTTATATTTAAATTTGAGTTAATATTTATATTTTATACAAACTTCACTAATTGTCTCAAAACAGTTTTAAACGTGTTTCTCTTGTTGAACACTCATTTTCAATTTAATGCATTATTACTTATTATTATATCCAACCTAATGTGTCTACAGTTTATATATATATATATATATCCATTTTAACGTTCTTATTTCTCTACTCCTCATTTTTTTGCTTATGGTTAGATTCAGTCACCCAATATTTTGATTTTATAAAACATCATTGGTGGTCTTATAACTGTTTTTATAAACACAGGTACTTTACAATTACAAAATTTACTCCTTAAAAAAAAAAAATGAAGAATGTAGCTGTTTTCTTTTTCTTTTGGAATTGGAACTCCAATACTTTAAGCTCCAAGATTACTCTTATAAACTATAATCCACAACAAGATAAAATGAGATTTCTGTGGAATTAGATTGAAATGCGTCCGACCCATTGGGTCAGACCACAATTCAATTAGATAATAAAGACATGGCGGCCCAATATTAAACAAAACCGGACAAAGAAAAGACCAAATAAAAACACTCTAGCTCCCGGCGAGGATCGAACTCGCGACCTTTCGCTTACGAAGCGAACGCACTACCACTATGCTACGGAAGCGCAATTGTTTGTTTTAATAATAAAAATTAAATTAAATTATAAATAAAAATAAAAACAACACAAACAATTTCTTCAAATGCTAAAAAATAGAACATCTCAAATGAAAGGTAATAAAGCATTTAAAATCAAAATTATAGAAATTCATCACAGTAGTAGCTATGGTCACATTGGAAAATGAAGTTACAAATAAACGAATAAAAATACAAATGGATCTTTCGTATTACTTTTGTGTATTATTATATAAAATTTTGATGCGAGTATAATGATTCATCTCTTAAAATTCACGAACAAGACGCGTGTCATACTTGCTGAGAGTATTATACTAAATGATATAGAACCATCACATTCCTATTAAATGTTACTTTCATTCCGACCAATAGAACATTTTTGAAAATTGTCCATAATCATGGTGAAAAAACTAAATAGAAAACCTAATCAAACTAGAGATATGTTTTTAGGACAAACATTGTTTTTTCGTGTGGACACGTGTCGCGTCATTAACGGGTGCGTGTCCGCCTTCGAGCATCAATATTCTATTCACTCAACTCTCGCCGTCAACGAATAAAATAATAATGGAAACGGCAACCCGTCCCGTCCAGGCATCCGCAATAAAATCCCATCGCCCCTCCTCTCCAACGGCTAAAATAAGGGTTTTTGTGCTTGAAGTTTTCGAGTAGGAATTCAATCAAGGCTTCATATATCGTCGATTGATTTAAGCCGTCGTCGTTTTCTTTTTCGGTTTTGCTGTTGAATTCTAAAGCGTCATGTTTGTTTTACTATTTTGTTAAGTTGAGCTCCTCTTTGCTGCGTTACCGCCGATTAAGCACTTGAAACCACCGGTCAGTGTATTGAGGTGATCTATTTCCTTGAATTTGTATGAATTTTTACGCTTCTTAGTCTGTATGGAAGTTTCTACGCTTTCTCTGGCAGTTACTTCAAGTTTCAGCACTCCAGGGTTTTTCTGCTGAAATTTTGTGATTTTGTTTTCTTTTGGTTGTTGTGAACAAATGACGTTTTCGGAAATTTAGTTGAGTCTAGTGGTGTGGTGATATGAAGAGGTGGCGGTGGCGGTGTTGGTGTTGGGGTTGTCGACCATGAGCGATGGAGGTGGAGATACTGGAAAGGAGGCTGTAAATAACTCTAATAACTATCGCCACTCCAAGAAGAAAAGATCCGGAATTGATGATTTTGCCCATTCCATTGCTAAAGTTTCTGTTGCTCAGATATGCGAGGATGCAGGATTCCAGGGCTTCCAGCGCTCTACTCTGGATACCCTGTCTGATGTGGCCGTTCGATACATTCGCGATATTGGGAGAAATGCAAATATGTATGCAAATTTAGCATGTAGGAGTGAGTGTAATGTGTTTGATATAATTCAAGGGCTGGAGGATTTGGGGTTCGTGCAAGGGTTTTCAAGCGCTGCGGATGTTCATCATTGTCTCTCGACTTCGGGAGTGGTGAGAGAAGTGCTGAGGTATATTGGAGATGCTGAGGAGATCCCGTTTGCGTATTCAGTTCCTGGATTTCCTGTTGTAAAGCAACGGGGGCTGCATCCTAGTTTTGCCCAGACTGGTGTAAGTCCGCCTGCTGAGCATATACCTTCATGGTTGCCTGTATTTCCAGACCCTGAGACTTATGCTAACTTACATTTAGGACACGAGAAAGCACTTCAGATTAGGGATGATGTAGTTGAGCTGGTTGAGAAGCACAAAGATGGAGATAGGGCTTTGGAAAATTTGCAGCATAAAATGACTTTTACTGGATCTCAACCTTCTGTTCCTGTTAATTTTGGAGATGCAGCTAAGGGGAAACGTTCGCTGGAATGTAATCCATTTCTGGCACCACCTGTTCAACATGGGGAGAAGGAGGTACCTTCAGTTGTTCTTCCAGCTAAACTTTTGGATGAAGCCTTCATGCGGGGTAGTGACCAAGGGATTCTGGATAACCATATCTCTGTTTTGGACACATATGCACCTGCCATTGAACGGGTTAACAAAGGGCTGGTAGATGATTCAGAAGATGGGAGGAAGAATGTACTTTTGAACAAGAGACCCATCGTTCAATTTAAGTTTGGTGCTGGCAGGAAGTCCTTCCATATGAGTTTAAGCTCGCAGAAGCAGGACGTTACGAAAATTGCCTCTTGGTTTACTAATGATGACTGGAAGGATAATAAGGAGAGGACAGAGCAGATCCATAAGCAATCATATGAATCTGCAGTAGCTGACTCGCTTGTAAATTAGGTGTGTTCTTATTAGAACTTGTACACTTCTTTAGCAAGCTGGCATCAGATGTTAGTTTTCTAGTAATCAGACTGAAAGTTCTTGAGTTGTTTGTACGTGGCATCCCCTTTTAACAAGTTCTTGAGGTACATGATTGTCATTTGTCCTCATGAACCTTTGTTATTGATAATTCTTTCCAAAGGAATCATGTTTTCACTAGTTAATGTTCTGTCTTTCTCTTTTATTATGACATGATAATAGAAAAGTTAACTTGCCCGGGTTTTGCTTTTACGGTTGAAAATGCGGTCCAAAATTTTGATTTTATGTAGAATGCATCATTTCCTGAAAATGCTGTCCAAACTTGGGCTGGGTACATGTTATAATCATGTAATTTGGTGATAGCTATGAGCACAATCTTTTTCATGAAGTATGCGAAACCAAATGTAGATGCCACAATAATAGGGGAACATATGAGAATATTGTCATGAAATATTCTTTTCCCATATTTTCTCTTAAATATATTGCATTTGTAAAATTTTGCTGTGTCTTTATGTTGTCCTTGAATGCTTTAACATGAAGTATACCTTCATAGAGTCTTGGCTGAAACTGGCTTTATATTCTAATTAGTTGGCTAAAACTGATCACTGGTTTATATAAAAGGTCAATCCTTGTTTATTATAGCTGTGGTTGGCTAAAACTGATCAATGGCTTTATAGCATGCTTTGTCATTATTGTGATTTCATATTTTAGGAGCTTTAATACTGCTAGTTTTGTGAATCAATGCTACGCTTCACGTTGTTGGATCTGTTGGAATGTGCAGTGTCTATTTACAGGAGCCAGGGAAGTTAAAGCTGTATTCACTGGTTCCCTGTATCAAATGAACGACAGGATCATCTCAGACTGAAATGAGTTTTGTATTGTCATCTCATCTTGCAATGCAAATGATATTCCTATTACTAGCACATACGAATGCTTTTAAGTGTTACTTAAGAGCTTTGATACCGAGGAGATAAGCTAATTCTTTGAGTTGCTATGAAGAGAAAGGAATGTTAGATATTAAAGTCTATATTTATATACGATTTATCGACAGAGAGAGATATTTTCTATACAACCTGGCTACCTGGCTGGTACCTCATATGTTGCATTGCCTTCTGAACAGAAACAGAAGTTTCATGCAATGGTGGCCATTCATGTTGGGGGAAAAAGAGGATGTTAACAAAAGAAAAGAAACTTAACTATTGTTTGTTGAGTACTTTCATACATTGCCTCCTTGGCCAATCACAAAGGCCCACAGCATCAGCAGTGATAACCTCGGTGATTAGGTCCTTAAAGATTAGTCGCTCAATGTCCAACACCACTGCTGGAAGCTCACTTTGGTAATCTACCCAGTCGTCTGGTTGTTGCATCATATCCGCATTTAAGATACTTATAGATCCATCAGCATCATCCAAGCTGCAGTCTGTGTTTGCTTGGAGACGATCCACCTCTGAGTATAGCTCCCTCAAAAGCTCTTTCCCAGTCTTGGTTCTCTTTCTTGGCAGGAACGGACCTTCTGCAGCTAATTTGCGGACAAGTATTTCATTGACTGTATCGAATACTATCTTCCTGTGAATTTTCTGATCACGCTTCAATGGAACAGTTCTTTGTTTCTCTTCTTCACTCGCCAATTTTGCGCTTTTTTCAGTTTGTTCCAGCACATGGAATAAATCAGGATTGATCAAATGGCCTGGCGATTGGAGCTGAATAGCTGTTGAGATCGGACCTTTGTCTTTTAGCAGACCTGATGCTAGTAATACCTTGGTAATGTATTTATGATCAGGGCTAGGACTCTTGCAAATAGTAGATGCTACTTGATGCATACTAGCTTCATCAGGCATGGTGTTCAGCAATCTGAGCTTAGTAACCAAATGGTTTATGTTTTCCAATTTCTTCTGATTGAACTCATCTTCAAGATAATGCCATTCAGCTTCATCAGGACTTGAGGTCTCATAGTCTGTTGATATGGGGACAAACAAAGGATAAAGGAAAGCAGTGAATTTACAGTGCATTAAAAAGGTGCTTAGGAGCTCACTCTCTATATGTCTAGACGTTGAGACAAGATTGTTTTCTTATTCTCGTATTATGATGTAGGGATATTTCAGGAGAGAGAACTGCTACCTTGAAAAATAGTTGATATCTTCTTCACTGGAGATGGTGAATCTTCTCTATAGAATGTAGCATCAAGAACAGAGATTGGACTTGGTTGTTCAGTTGGAACTATTGCTAGTTGAGCAAGTGGCAAGTCCTCATCCAACCTAGCTGAACCATTCTGAGGGGAATAAAAGAAACATAGAGTTCTGGATTAGGTTGAATTTAAAAAATTGGAAAACAGTGCACACGAACACCTCCCACCCGCTGACTCCAACACGTGCCCCTCCCCCCCTTCCACACACACACACACACACACACACACACACCCACCACAACAACAAGAACAAGAAAAGTAAAAAAGTTTGAAATAGCAGAACTGCCTATGAAATTGCTTACTCTTTCATTTTGGTCTACTTGCTGTTTGGTTTTGATCTCAATGGAAGACTCTGTGCTTGTAACTTCTGTTTCTGTTAACGAGGCTAAGCTACTATTACTTTCAGATTGGATGGAAGCTGTATCACTTTGGTGGATGAATTTCCCGCTGTAAGTGGCACTGCATAATTTGTCTTTGGTTTGGCGCAGAGTTGACTTTTGTCTCGGTTTTCTCTTCGAGTAGTCTTGTTCTGTGGATTGTCTACTGAGTTTCCTTCTTACCTTTCCAAAGTCCGTGGATGGGGTGGTCAGACAAGATTCCTGTTCAATCTCATGGTTTTTCTGTTGGAATCTTGGACTCACACTTCCAGAACTCCTCCCAAAGGCAGTGTATTTATCCACCTTCCCCAGCTGAGGTCCTCTTGTTGTATGCACTGCTTTTGAAGTGTTCACATTGTTGATCTTGTCTATGGGAGGTTTGCACTTATTTGGATTTGGTGAAACATATTTGTGGGGTGTTTGATCTTTTGTTACGGGTTTGTCTAGTAAATCTTCTCTTGTGTATGGAATATTATGAGTTCGGAGCTTTTGGAGGTGTGATGCATCAGCAGATGGAACCATTGAGGCACTTGAAATCCTGCTATTGTCCAGTCTGGCCGACTTTGTGATCAAAACTGAAGAGTTGAACCTCTTTGGAGAACTAGAGCTCTTGATGGGAGCTAATTGATTAGCCTGGCTTCTTTGCCAATCTGATACTTTTGAACCCTCGTGACTGCAACTGCTATAATCTGAGCTGAACCTGCTTGTTTGAGTCTTCAAGTCAGTTTGTTCCCCTTCTTGATTCTCTAACCTTTTTCTTGTGTTTTGCATTGCTCCAAGTATCTGTTTAAGGGCTCTTAGATCCTTGCCTGATTTTTTGAACTCTAGTTCACTTATCCTTTTCTCAATTTCACCATAAACTGAAGAGGATGTAGGTGTAGCATTTCTGCAACCATTCCACATATTTGGAGTTGTTCTTGGAGGAGCCTGAATGGCATCAGACTGCCTCCAGGGAGCTATTTCTAATGGAAACCGTGGACTGGAAGTTGGTTTCATACCCAAGCTTGCGTTCTTTGACCTTGGGGAGTTAGGATCCTTATGCACATTCTGTTGGAATACTGCTGAATTTTTCTTGCTCTTTTCGGTTTTTTTTAATGATCTTGTTGCAAAATCTTGATCAAGGTTTTTACTAACCTTCATGGTCTCTTCGTGATCATGGGCAACAGATTCTGGAAATGCTTCCAAACCCATTAGCTTTACGACAACATTTGATGGTCGTTTATTGCTCCCTGGTTCTTGGTTTCCATTGACTATTTGGCTAACAGTTCCATTTCCTCTTTGCAGCTCTCTCAGAAGGAAATTCAGCCTTGATTCAGAGGAAGAACTCCTCAGGGTGCTTTCCCTGCTGTCCAGTGATAATCTTGGTAATTCTTTGAGCTTTGCGGTAGCCTTAAATGTCTCTCGTGTTTCTCTTCCGTCATAGGAGAAACGTGGAGGGTTCCGCACCTGCCGTAGAGAAGCATCCCTATCTTCCTTAGAGTTTTGTGGAAATTCTTGAAGCTTAGCAAGAATGTGGTTTGCTCTGTCAATATCTGCAACTCTGGGCTCTCCAGTTTTGAGGTGCTGGATAGGCCTGGGTGAATCAACGTGCTTCATTGTGCGTCCTCTTCCTCCTTCTTTAGCTGCAGTTTTAACTAAGATGCTGCGTTGTTCTCTTTGCATAGAGTCCTTTACCACATCTCGAAGATCAGGGGATTGTTGGCTGACATGCAATGACAAACTGCGTTGTTTCACAGGAATTTGACTTGGGCTCTCAAGAAAACTGTTATGATTGAAAGAGGGTGGTCTGCATTGAACTGCTTTGCCATGATCAAGTGAAGAGAAGGTAGATGAACCAGAGGAAGATGAAAAGGAGGTTCCAATTGATTCAGTGGAGATTCGTGTTTGGTCCTGCTCAACCTCAAGATTTTTTCCCTGCAACTGCAAAGCAAGTATCCTTAAAATTTCGTTTCTCTATTCCCTAATAAACTAAGTCGCATTTAAGAAAACTCACATGTAATCTTGCAGTTACCTTCTCTGTTGCACTGTTGGTCTCCCTATCATTGTTGGCACCTTGAAATGAAGAATAACTTTGTAATGTTAGAAATTAACTGGAGTACTTGAAAGTTTGCCTGTCCCGCTGACTTTTGGTTTATAACAATTAAGGGGAATGCTAGTAGATACGGTGTCTGCGGAAACTTTGCTTTGCGAATTAGGTGGTGAAATGCCATATTAGTAAATGACGCAGATCTTTGATCACCCAGGATGACATTTTAATTTTTGGAAAAAGACCCCTTTCGTCTACGTGAATTAGGTATTATCATGGGAAATTAAACTTAAAACTCATGGAAATCAGAGCTAAATATAGGTTTGGTGCTTCATCGTGCAAATGAACGACAAGCAAGCTCGAGAAGGTAAGGTTTTCACTGAACTTGCTTTGAACAGAAAATGAATACACAGGGAAATATGGGAACGGTACTATGTCATAAAGCTCCGAACATATGCACTTTGAAAGTTTTGTGAAAGAAGAGAATACCTGAAAGCAGCCTTTTGTGGTTATGGCGAGTCGAACGGCGACTAGTGAGGAAGTAGTGGCGGTCAAATAGCTGAAAGATCCCATTCATGCATCCTATATGCTTATGCAGATCTCTGTTTTCATCTGTCAAAGAAGGCAGAGTCTTGGACGACATCTCTGTCGTAATTTCTTCAAGTCAAAAAGGCAAGAAATTCAGGGCTTTGCAGTTTTTTCATTTACTTCCTCTTGTATCTTATTCGATCAGTAACTCAGATTGTCCCTTCCTTTCTCGGAATTGAGTCGGTTCCATCCAAAGTAGGCCTTCTTCCGGTTGTTTGAAGTGAAAACAAAAGTTTGAAGAAAATGCTGTGAAGAGTGGTATTTAAGGTTTGGAGGTTTGGAAGGACTCTCCGCTCACTCACCAGTAGAGAAAGAAGGATAAGTGCAAATGTGAAACAGGACAGAAGAATTACAGGTACTTCCAAATCATTAGAGGTATGACCGAGGACAGAGGAGTCTGTGCCAACAGTGGATTTAAAGGCCAACTTTTTCGGGATTCTGAAGATAACCAACAGTGCAGACAGTGTTCACTGTAACTCCACTTCCACCAGGAATAAAGCTGAAAACGAGAATGGCCATATGGACCCAAGAAAAACCCAGTTCCCCTAACAACCTCCCCACCCCCACCTAGTAATACTGTAATTCTGGGCTTCAAGAAAATTGGATATCAGAGTGAAAGAAGTGTATATGTATGGAAAACAAAAAAAATAAAGAAAATCTGCAGATCCAAGAAATGTTCTTTTGGGTTTCAACACAATAACCAAATCAAATTAACTCTCAAGGAAAGACCAAGTAATGTAGAAGTTGCAACTTGAATGTTGGTGATGATGAATGCCAGAGTTCTAGGGGGAAAATGTTGTGCACGTAATATAAAGACAGCCATATTAAGTTTGACAACTTTCGACTATTTTTTTATTTTTTATTTTGAAAGAAAAAAGAGAGAGAAGAATAAAATTTATGATTTTGTTGTGGGGTAATAGAAATTAGAGAGTGTGGGGACAGATCCAGTGTGAAAGTGTGGGGTCATATCTGTACAGGTTCATTTTTCTATGGCTTCCATGTGGACAAAATATAATGTATTTAAGTTGAGGTTGGGATTGGAGTTTCATGTGGATTTTGTCAGATAATGTAAGAAAGTGGTTTCATGCACTGGCTATTCACTGTTTAGAGCCCCTCTTTTCCCAACCAAAATTATCTCTCCCCTTTCTTATGCTTTTTATTTCCCCACAATACAATGCATATCCGAATTGTTTAACATTCTCTTCATTATTATTATTATTATTATTATTATTATTATTATTATGCAAAAACTCTTATCTAACCGTCCCATCAGTCGTTATATGCGAATTATATTTTATATGATAATATGTTAACTTTTTACACGTTATATGCTAATATTTAATACATTATATATTAATAAGCTAATTTTTAAAATTTTATAAACTAATTTTTTATACTCAAATCTCATATATAAAATTGAGGTTTCATAGGAAAATGACCCAATGGGTGAACCTTCCTTCGTAGCCCATCCTTGTTAATGACATAAAAGAAGAAGATGAGCACCATATGTTAGACATTTGTCCCCAACGTTAATTGTCCACTCTCTGAAATTGAGTTTTAGTTTCTACTAGCATAATTTGTACAATTGCGGGCATGGGAATCTGGGATGGCGCTTCCCTTCATTTCTATCTATCTTGTGCTCTTGGCTTCTTAGAGTTAAGAGGGGTTGTGGTCATAATAAAGAAGAATTTCTTCATCAAAGTTGAGAAACGAAATGAAAGATACAGAACGAATGCTAAATGAAGCCTCAATTTTAGGTGAAAAAAAGAATAAACAACACTATTGACTAATTTTCTTAAAAATCTGGATTGTAATTTATTTCCCAGCTAAAACTGAGGAGCAATTGTGGTCCATCATATAGCAGCCTACCAGTGTTTTCAATGAACTCTCCCATTGAAAGTATCGAAACCCTTTGAAAAACTAGCCTCAGTGAACCCTTTCAGTTCTGTGTTTACATAATCCCTCCACGTTGCTATTTTCCTTTTGTTCACAGAAGTTTTCTGCAGTGTTAAGTTTTACTATTTTTCAGAATGTTAAACACCCAACAATGACCGTTTTTAGATTTTTTTTGCGTTTTAAAACGATCATCTTTTATGATTTCTCCAAGAGGGTACAAGTTGGAAGTAGGCCACAGTTGTTATCGTGCTTAAATTCACCGCAAATTTTGGTGCTCCATGGATGGTAAAAGAACTTAAGAAGGTTCTTTCTTTTACAAATTTTGAACCTAAACTGAGTTTTGTTTTTCTAAATTATATCTAGCTAGGTAATGATCAGAATTGAAGTTCAAATAAGGGACCCAGACATATGATCGCATTGATTCAACATTAACATCTAGACAAGGTTGTGAGAGCTGTCCAGGTTCAACGACTTCCGAGACCTTGGCTTTAAGGATTGTTGATGTTTTGGTTGTTGGTTTCGTGTTTTTGTGCTGTTAATAACGGACATAAATACATGACTTTCCGGCCACCCCACATTAAACCTCGTCTACGAATTTGCCTGCTCCTCACCGGTCACTAATTAATGCTGCCTGGTTTGTTAGTGCTCCATTTTTTCTACTGTTATCTAGTAAGTGTCGTTTTATCTCTCTTTTTTTTTTCTCAAATAAGTATCATTTTACAAATTTCAATGCAAAAAGTTTAAAAACTTCCAGCCTATTTATCTATTTATCTATGTAATGTTATTTAAAAGAATATAGAGAAAGTTATGGTTATGAATATGGGTAAATAAGATAATTTATCACTTTTCTTAATTAGTGTGCACATCTTTAAAACGACACTTATTAGATAATAAAGGGAGTAATTCTAGTACTACTGGTATTGATCATGAGAGTACTGTAATAAATTAACTTAACGCACCCGAATAAAAGGAAAATGAACTTTTAATTTTAGAGCCAAAGCTTTGATTTGATTAATGCAGGGGAGACAGTGAATATAAGATGATATTGAACTCGAGCTTAAAGGTCAAACACGAATACTTATTGGAGCCTCAAATGGGACACTCAAAGACTGATGGGGCTTAATTATGCTATATCTAAAATGTGCGTTATTGTGTTGAAGGGAAAACTGGAGCCTGACTGACGGCTCAAAATTCTGACAACCACAGCTGTTTCTAGTCAAAACACAGCAAAAGTGTCAATAAAAGAAGCATATATATATATATATATATATATGATGAATGGGATGAATGCAAAATGCAGGAATGAATGATAGATTGTTTACGTTTTGCCTCTGCAGGGAGTCAGTCATTCTTGATGACAAATTGGCAAACGTTCATTTGTCAACTTGATGTGTTTGACAGATTACCTGCAAATCGCACCAACAACAACATGGGTGCATGTTCTACTGCGTGGTTTTGCTGATGCTAAACGAGCATGCATTAATTAAAGCTGAATTTTGGCTTGGATATTACGTACCTTAGAAACTATTTTTAATTCGGTCAAATTATATATATATATATATAACACGTCCCTGATGATCTTAGCTTATTCTTAATTGAAAAATCAAAGTACGATCAAGAATATCATAATAATTAAAGGGTTTTGGACTTCTTGGACATGCGAGTGTACATTATTTAATTTTTCTCTCCTAATAAGATATGGAAGATGCTATAAATCATGGTAAAGTTCTCCCGTCTATGTACGTATACGTACAGGTGCAAAAGGTAATCAGTTTAGCATCGCATAGTATAGCAAAGCTATTGTTGAATATTATTAATATGATCGATCTTGTTGTACGTTGCATATATATATATAAATAAATTATGAGTAGAAAATGATTGTGATAGATGAAGAGGTCATGAATGAATGAGAAAGAGGAGGAGGAGGAGTATCCGGGAGGTTTGCAAGGTGCAGCAAGATCACGTGGATAAAGTAAAGAGAAGGAGCATGAGGGTTGCCTATATTTCCTAAGGCAATGCCCCAACTAATTATTTAACTCAATACTATGTTCCAAGAACTCCCCTACCCCATCACTCCACTATTATTGCCACATGATGTTCCCCCTCCTCTCTTCCATTCATACACCCATCATGTGCATCTTTTTCTTCATCTTCTTCTTCTACTACTACTACTACTGCCTTTGCCAGATCGAAGTTATATGATAAAAAATCACATTAATTAATGTATTTCTGGCTTAGCATGCAAGTTTGCTTGTGTAATGTGTAGGATAATATTCATATAACAATAATGATGATATGCATAGATATATTGGAAGGAAACTTGCTGGCATGCATCGATTATTTGTTAGATTCTTGTGGGGTTTCTTTGATTCCATGTTATTGATGATCATCATGCACATTACAAGGAAGATGTAGCAGAGAGCACGAAATTAAAGTTTTTGATGGGATCTAAGCTAAACCTATATACTTTTCTTGTGCCGTTGAACAAATTGGTTTCACTATTGAAGCTCAATAATTCAGTGATGGTACTTATAGTCTGATTTTCTATTTCAAGCAAGAAACGCGCATGCTAACTGCTAAGTAAGTCTTTATACGCCAAGAAGGACAGTGAAAATAAAGCAGCAGTAGCTACTAGCTAGCATACTTGATGGTCAAGTCTGCGTTTATTCATGCACCACTGTATTCGTTGAGAAGATTTTCTTTTTGTCAATCATCGCTATTGAATGCATACAAGAACAGGTATATTGACATTTGGAACAATTTTAGTAGTTGGCTAGAGATGAAGTTCATCAGGATTCAGATAATTTGAGACAAACAAGTTGGCAGATCATTGGAATCATAAAGTCATCCAGTTGGGCATGTGCCAAAGTTAGATTAATGCACACACCGATTCCTAGGTGATCATGATCACTGCATATCTCACATGAAGAGTTCTTTTTGGGATCTTCAACTTCATTAACTAATTAAGTGCAATCATCCTGCAATAACATGAATTGACACTTTTATATATATATATATATATATATATATATATCCAACCATATATTCTGATTAATTATGCCTAGTCCACTCATAATTCATCAACTGTATCGTTTTAGAGATGTACGCACTAATTAAGAAAATTGATAAATTCTATTATTTATCCATATTAATAACCATAACTTTCCTTCTATTCTTTTAAATAACATTACATAGATAAATGAGACGTAAAGTAAAATTGAAACCTTTTAAACTTTTTGCATTGAAATTTATAAAATAATACTTATTTGAAAACAATAAACGAGAGTCAAAACGAAACTTATTATTAAATAAGTGAGGGAGGACTTGCTCAGTGTGTGTGTGTGCGCGCTCCTATTGATGATACAGAGACATCTAAAAAGATTAGATGTATCGTCTTTATTAAAAAAACCCAAAGAGGATCTTAACAAACTTTGTTATTCTAAACTGCCTTTATTTGGAGTAGTTATGGTATATACTTGAGATTGATACTTTGTTTAATAAGTGACAGAAACATGTGAGTTCTGAATTCATACCGTCCAGTGGTTGAACAATAATGAGGTTCTGAGTATAAGCTTAGTGGCAATACCTACTACTCCTGCACACGCTGCAAACACGAAGAGAGTGAAATGATTATCAACAGACAATGTCGTCCATCACCCATTATTACACTAAGAATTTATAAGCTTGCAGTTTCTTCATTTTTGTCTACCCTCTATAGATCCACTTTGTTCTTGTAAAATGGAGAAATGGCATCCAGTCATTGAACATCTTTTGCAAGTTAAAAATGCATATCAATTTATCTGTAGATGACTGAGGTCTGATTCCAACAATTTTTCATGAAATTTAGTTGTTGCGAATTTCATTTCAATGATTTCACCTAAACAGGGTCAGGATGAAAGTATCCAACAATTCTAATCCTTAGACAACGCAAGTGGCAGCATTATTCATTTCATTTGGCTGTGTCCTGCGTTCTTATCTCGCCAACTGATTGATATGACCAGCCTATGCCTATCCAAGTTAATACTATATCTTTGGCCTGGGAGCCTGGGAGGCATGTCTCCAATATTGCCATCCCTACCAAATATGATTGCTGCTGTTTAGTTCTCCATTCTACAAAATTCATGCACTTCTCTTCTTTATCCAATATTCCAATCCACATGTTTGGCTAAGCACTAATAATTATTTCCTACAAAGATAAAAAGGTTCTAATAATTGAACAGCGACAAGAAAAGAAAAACAACCATGACAGCAAAGAATATCGAAAGGAAAAAACTGTACAATAAAGTTGCACACATAAATTTAGATTATTGGATGATATCTTGAATCAATCTCATGCAGTTACACATTCAGATTCCTGGATAATGAATGATCCAAGTGTTTATATTCGTAAACATCAGACAAGGAGTTCTTTTGGCAGGATAGTCTACAAGCAATACCTTCATCGGCACTGAAAGCCAATTTCTCTAGTGTGCATGGCATGAAGTGACTGACTAAAAGAATCCAATACCACAACAGAAGCTATTAATGGAGAGGAAAAACATCTATTCTTATGATGCCATTGTTATCCCTCCTTCTTTGTAAGAACTCTTCCACGACCCACACAACTCAAGCAACAACTTTTAATTGGCCAGCAAGGTTAGATTTATTGGCTGTTGAGCGCGGTTAACTTTGTTTGTAATAGTGACAACAGATCACCATCTTTCTGTACAAGTACTGCAAGTTCAATAAAGGTTCGTTTCCAATATAATAAGCCAAACTCCTCCCACTAAGCTCAATAGCATTTGCCAGAGGATGATTTAGAAAATAAGATAAAAATCAAGGGATCAGCATCTTTCAGTATGTCGAACAGACTGACTAAGCACCTTAGAGTAGAATCCCCATAAGGAGCTTGTTTCATCAATAGCTCCTTGACCAAATGGATGCTGCTCAATGTACTTTTGTACATTGTCAGTGGCGGCCAAGCCTTCCAAGTAAACTCGAAGATCGCCTCCAGGTCCTGCATTACGTTGTATATACTGCCTTTAGAAACTATTCAATAGATCAGAAGTGAAAACCAGTTGCCATAGCAAAGGTTCACATCCCACTCAAGAAAAGTCACCAAAAAACTGGAATGAGATTTTACCATCTTCAAACCAAATCAATTTCTAGATTTACCATCCTTTCAATATCACATGCAAGATGAGTGTAAACAGTTTCCAGCACAATATATAAATGGATATTACATTTCTAAGGACAGAAAGGAAGATGTGTGTAATAAGAAAAGGAAAACCAAAATGAAGGAGCCGCTAGTAAAATTAAAAATACCTAATGAATTATCACTTTTATCTCCAAACTGGTAAGAATAAGGAAAGATTGCAGTGTGAATCTACAAACACATTCGCAACAGAATTAGCACAAACAAATCAAAGAAAATGGAAAGACTTGGAATAAAATCAATATGCCGATATTTCTTACAGGATTCAGTAAGGCCTTGTAGGGAGAATCATCCAGTAATAAAGTGTTTGATTCATCATAATCTCCCTTTTCCCACGGAAGATCAGGATAATGTTTTTCCCATAATTTTCTCAATTCTTTGCAAACCAAGGGCTTATGCCTATTTTCTAGTGTTTTGAACCCTGTTTCAGTACATTGGAACATGTCCTGCAAATGTTAACAAATGAATAATGAATTTTCCCACTATGTGAAGTTAAGCAAAAACCACTTGAACTAGCTAACATCAGTACAGCATGACAAGATAATCACCAAGCTGTAGAGATGGCAACATCTTCAAAGCAGTGAAATCAGATTCTGACTCATATGACATGAAAACATTTAGTCTAACAGGTAGGACTGCTTATTCAAGTACTTTTAGCACAAGTAACCACTGTATTCTAGTAACTTTTTCTTGTTCCATAAGCTCAAGGATAACATATCAACCTTTCAACAATCAAACATAAGTACATAACCCAAATAATAACCCACAAATAAGGCTCTGCAGTTCTGCATCTACTTTCTCAGAAATGTCTGCAAGTATGTTAAGAAGAAAACTAATAAAACTATACAAGATAACAACATGTGGCAACACATTCTAATGACTAAGACAAAACATATGTACCCTTACACAGAAGTTTCAAAATGAATTCAATATGGCGTAACACAGGCACAGTTAATAAAGAAAAAAAGAAGAAAGATGAAACAGGGCATCAACACTGTTATTCCAGGCAGAACAAAAAATATAAACAGAATTGGATTTTCCTTTTGTCCTTGGTTCTGACTTTGGGGATTTTCCTTTTCTTCTAAATTATTTATCTCATTTAGACTGAATCCGGTGACGAAGTGTGATCTATAGATCCGACCCTACGTAGTGGGATAAAGTTTTAGTTGTTGTTGTGACATGAACTCGTTGCTTTTCCAAACTTTTCAAGTGCAGTATGTTAATCTTTTATTGATGGATTGACAAGCTAATTTGGGATTGAAGTTAGCACCACGAACTGAAAGCATTATCCCTTTACTACGAGAATAACAACATTGCACTTATGCAATGCATACGTCTTCATCTTTTTCTTTGAAGTGGAGAGGAGTATAAGTATGGACAATTGAGTTCTTACCCAACAAAATAGTAACTTCTGCTTCAGATCTCCAAACAAATAGTCAACCACCTTATCAACAATTTTCCTGCACATTATCGATAAATTAGTGCTTACCAATGTTTCAGCAGGCACATAAGGGGCAGAAAACTTTCCACAGCATATGACGCAAAACAAAGGACATCAAATACAAGCACAAAATAAGTATCTGAAAACATACTTAGATCTTGAAGACCAAATTCCAACATCGAATCTCTCGTTGCAAAACTTTAGAAAGTCGTAATAGAAAGGTCTCTTGAAAACTGCAACAGAAAACAGGACAGATCATTAAGTATCAACCATGAAACTTCACATCCTCATCCTTAACTATCAAAATGTGCTGAGATAAAGAAACGACTATAAAGGGAGTGCATGCATTTAAAATACTCACTTGCTCGTCCTGCGATAACTCCGTCTGCTTTACAGTTACGAGGTGGAGGCATCACTATGTCAGCAAGCAGCCCATTTATGTCAAGAATGAGAAGCTTTCTTCTGGCACAAACAACTGGAGATCTTTTGGCAAAAAGGCGAGGAACAGCCAATAAATCGTAAGGTCCAGTGGAAACATCCGAAGACATAACTTCAGAGGGATATTCTGCACCATTGACACACTTTGAGGTACAAATGGGAGAATCTTTTCTAGCAGAAAATTCAAAATCCTTGGGTATATCCAATATCTTTTTGGACTTATCATCTGTCAGTCCATCGCAGGCATCTACCAGGCTCAAATTTGACATAATATCACTGTGATCAATGCCTAGAGATCCTTCGGTACCATCAGCCTTCTTTATCACCATCCCTCTCCTTGGTTCCTTTGCAGACTCCAAATCCTCGACCAGCACCTCCAAAGGAATAACTGACTTTTGATGTTCTGCAGTCAGTTCTACAGCAGAATCTACTTCCATAACGTTACCCTGAATTCTACCCCTGGTTGTCATTAAAATATTTCCATCAGTAGAACACTCCACATTCGGATTGGCTTGGTTAACGTTGTGCAGCAAATGCGTATCATTAGCCTCGCTGTTCTTCTTCTTCCTCCTCCTCCTCCTCCACCTCTCATTTCTTGAGTCTGGGTTAACTCCAGCTATATCTGACACTGAATCCATTTAAACACCTGGATATTCCCAGATCAAAATTTTATTATCAAATAGTACCATTTGCATATTCAAATCTTAATTTAAATCTCTAACACACCGATCTTTAACTTCACTGAATAACTTTCATATAGTAAAGAGGGCAAAAAAATAATTGACGTTAGGGAACTACACAGAGATTGAAAAATTCGCATAAAATAAGTCTACAACGAAATAAACTCCTAATCTAAACTTGGTGTGTGTGTGTGCAGAGCCCAGAAAATCCTGTATATAAGTTTGCATACATGTTTTTGTAAATGATAAAATCCACGCAACAAGTTCCTTAATAAAAAAAACCAGGAGGGTCGGTTTAATCTCGGAATTTCAATCGATAAAATGGTGTTCAAGATTTAGATGTGAGAGGCAGGCAGGCAGGCATATCCAAGAATCAAAAGAAAAAAAACACTAGCACGTTATTATTATCATTTTAGTTTGGCAAGTCTACATATGATAAAGATCATGTAAAGGATAAAGAAAAAGAAGAGTAATAACAGAGGAGTGGAGGATCGGACCTGGAACGACGCACGTTCGGTATTTGACTTGGGCGATTTCTCTGAAGAAGAAGAAATATGATGAACAGATGAAGCAGTGCGTACAAATACAATAGCGGGATACGTTTCGTAAGAGTTGAGGATTTAAGCCGCCAACGCCTAGTAGTCCTTTTTAGAGGAGACGCACGTAATTTAATCTGCCATGATGATATACATTTTTATTAATATTTTTAAATTACTAAAATATATTATTCCCACGAGAATTTGTCGTTTTGGTGTTCCGTCCTCACAAATTATAGTAATTAACTTTACTTACCCTTTTTAAAATTTTAATTTTAATGATAAATACACTTCTTTTTTTTTAGAAAAATTAGATTTTCTCCATTTTAAGATTTAATTAACTTTATGTTACTTTGCATTAGATCCAGATTTTTGAATTTCTCTGTTTGGATGGAGTAATGGAAATAAAAGAGTTGGATTTTTGTAATTAACCTTCCTAATAAATATGATTTGAGATTCTCTATATAAAATTATTTTATTTTATCATGTCCAATATTTAAAAGAGTAATGATACACAGAGTGAAATTTAATTGTAATTGACGTGGCATGTATAAAAAGGTAAAATTGAGTTTGCTATACTACTTTCATGCAGCACTCAATAAAAAATTGACACATGTCATTTTAGTTAGTTATTTTATTTTTAAAATTAAACTAATACCGTAACCAAATAATAAATGAACCCTAATGGATAAATGATTATACACGTATCAGTTTTTTATAATGTAGTACATAATTTTGTCTTTTTATACATAATGAATGATTTTGTCTTTTAATACACGTCACGTCAGTAGATTTCACTCTAGAATTTCACTTTATCTATCCTTACTCTATTTAAAATAATGTTGTTACACTGAAACTAGGGATTAGAAAACATAAATAAGGTTCACTCATACTAGATTAAGGGTTAATTTCAGTAATATTTATATTTTTAATTCTTAATTTTAGTAAAACAATGTAAAATGTTTTAAACATTGGACATTATAAGACAAATTAATGTTAGAGAGAGAATCTTAATATAGGGAGCGAGGTTTTAATTTTATGTAATTGCCCACCCCCATATGTATGTCTTGTTTGATAAATTTTGGGCCAGTTGGCTAATGTTTCCAATTGAATCCAAGTAGCATTTAATAGAATTGGAGTTGAAGAAGGGCCAATACCCAACTGTTCCAAGGGATATCATGTATTGGCCCTTATGGAGACTTGGAGTTTGAGAGGAATTCATTCTTTTTTCTTTTATAAAATTTGGCCCAGAAAAAGGAGTCCCTCTGCCTGCCTCTTTCGCTATCATTAAAATGATCAATTTATTCCGCTCACGAATATGAGTTGGAGAAGTCCACATTCCCAGTCCCCAACCTACTTTAGCTACTACTTTAACGTTGAGCATATACGGATAATCAATAAACCATTTGCCAAATCGGTAAAATCATTATTTAATTCTTTAAAATAAAAGGACGACTTGAGTTTCAATTTTCAGCTTTACGCAGACAAGTGAACGGAGACGTAGCTTTGCAGAATAAGTCGATCCCCCCATCCCCATGTGTTGTTAACAGTAATTAGAAGCATAATATTAATTGTTTTTTGTTAATTAAGCCACAAGGAGTCCACTACCACTATGCACTATGCGAATCAACGTGAGAGAATTATGACCAACTTAATCAAATAGTATTAGAAAAAAAAAAAAAAAGTAGACGGCTTACATTTTTTAGTGTGTGTGTGCGTGTTTCCTGGCATAGAGAAAGAAAGAGTATTCTAGGATCAAGTGAGTGCACAAAGTTCGTGAGTGCACATGTTTGCCTTTTCTTGGTGATTTCAGAACAAACAAACTAATACACAAAAAATTTGCAACTGAGTCATCAAACAAAGGATCCATTATCAATTTATAAAAGAGTTAATTGCTGCTCAAGTGACCCAAAATGTTGAACATTATGTGATTGATTTTATTAATTAAGGGTACATGCACAAATGCATGTATGTGTTTATGTGGATTCATGCCATCGATCCATTCTCATAAGCCCATGCCACTCATGCATTCACATTGACGAGGCATCCCCGTAGCTTAATTGAGAATGTATTGATGAGGTATTCTAGTACATATACATGAGTTGAGTTGGTTGTTAATTATCAATGTCATAACGATGGTACACATATCATTTTATTATTGCTGGTTATTAACCACTTAATATTTTCTCGGTTTAATTAGCTTTATTAGAGAGAGATGCCGGAAAACTTGTGAACTAGCTTTAATTAGGTTTAGGGTTTTATTCAAAAGTAGAGAAATATGTCAAAAATTCCGGTAGACGTAGACGGTAGCTAACAAACGAATCGGCTTTGATAGTTTGATTTGGGTACACTCTACAGTTTGGGCTATACCTATGGAGTAGGGACCATGACAACCATGCTCCATGCATGCTCTTTCTTCTATAACCCGCCCCTTACGGCATACCAACTCCAAATCTCCATCAATTCTACAAAACAATTCACTATTTTTATTAATGTCAGTCTCCATATAGTTCATCCTTCTTCTTTTTTAGGGCAAGCTGTTTCTTTTTTTTTTTTTTTTTAAATATATATTTGATATTTGTTTTTGGATGGTGCAGAATAATAATCTCCCTGAAAAACCCGAGTAGAAAAGTAGACAATTTTGCACAAGTTTTTTTTCGAAGTTCTTTTTTTCCAATTTTGCAATACTTGTTGTAGCTGTAAAGTTCAAAGTTGAATACTAGTGACTGTCAACTTTAAGAAAAACAAAGATTCAACTCTAAACTTGTGTTCAAGTCTAAAATGATTCCCTGACCACTGACTATGCATGCTTCCAGCTTCCTTGTTCATTCCTCTCGCCTTCTTCTCTTCTTCTCCATCGTTTCTATTTTGATCCACCATCAGTCAAATAGGACTTGATATTGGAATGGTTCCTGAATTCCTATTTAGATAATTCATTAAAAAAAACTCCAACTAACAACAAGCAATAAAATGATAATGCGGGGACTTTTTACTCTTTTTTTTTTTCTTCAACGGTGGATTTTTAGTTCATTGGTGGATGGTGGTATTATACACAGAGGCGGATCTACCGGGTGTCCGGAGGTGCGGCCGCATCACCAAAATTTGAAAAATTATGTTATGTCCCTTTAAAATATTAAAAAAATTCAATTAAATCAATAGGAAAATTAAAATTTTGCACATCAAAATTAAAATATAACTTGTAATGTGTAATTTTACTCCTTTCAATCATGATTTTTGGATTGATTATACATTTATTGACATGTACATATGCGCAAACTTCATCTTATTCTTCCCACAATGCAAAAACAAACGAGTGAAAACGATTCCTCTTCTTTGATTGGTTGTTTCTTACTACTTGAGTTTCTTGAGAAAGTGACGTTGCATTAAATGTTAGAGTTGCTTTGCTAATTCCCAGTTATTTTTTTGGGGACTTCGTATGGGACCAGAATTTTAAAAATTCGACGCCGACTGATCTTCGAAAATATGCTAATAAATTTCGGTTGTTATTTGTTGAAGGATCTCGAATATGGGTACACAACAATGACCAACTACTAGTCTACTACGTCATTTTTTCTTCCTTCTGTCTATTCTGTGCTCTGCCTCCATTCTCCCTTGGTAAATTCCATTAAGGATTGCATCTCCGGAAAGTAATTATACTCACTCCAATTTGAGTTGCCCTCTCAGACAACACTGAGCTAGAGACTTCAAGTCCAGTGCGAGCGATCCTCGTCATCCCTTATTGTATCTTTGCATTTTTTTTTTGCCCATCCGAAACCTCAATTTGTCCACATGTGATGGGTTTATATATGAAATTGAAGTTAATTATTGTAATAATACACAATAAAAATAAACAAAACTTAGAATTATTATTTCAATGGCCATAAATTTTTTTATTTTTTTTGTAAAACTTTACTTTTTATTTTAGAAATTAACACATTGAGAATTAATTAGATTTCAAATCATCAAGTACGTAGAACCATTACACGACCAAATCATCAAACGTACCTACATTTGGAATCTAACTATGTAAATTGCAAAAAAGAAACAAAACAAGAAAACCAGCTTCATTATTTATGACCATGGACCTCGGACTCCAATTTCATTGGCTGTAAATCAAAGACCGAATCTACTGTTCAAAATACTCAAGTATTATTATGTAATACCAACATAGTTTTACTAAAAGTAAAAATTAAAAAAACTTACTTTTAATCTTAAACATGATAAAAAGTAAAATCTTGTACTGCAGATTCCAATTCCGTAAGCCAACAAACGATGCCATTGTTAACATAGAAATATTTACAATTCCGCATAGTTCTGACTGCATCTTTTAAACTGGCTGCTGAACTGATCACTCAGCAAAGTATTTCAAGAAAAAAAGAGGAGGGGCGAATAGCTACCGCCTGCAGCCTACCGTTACAAATTAATGGTGCCCAAGACAGCTCCACCAATATCCTATATGCATATTATATAGAGAGCAAAATTGCAAATGGCTTTTACAATGTGTATTGATTCTCATAAAATGTTGAAAAAAAAAAAAAAAAAAAACACACCGCAATGCCTTCGTTTTGGGCAAATTATAAATAATGATGGTGTTTCTTTGTGGTGGTAGTCTTGGTAGCCAAAAACCTCATTGGTTTTGTATATACCCACTCCGCACTCCCTCCAAACGCCGCCAACCAACCAAAATTAACAATCCACCGCTTGTATTTAATGTCTCTCATTGTATTCCTCATATATCATATAATTTTTTATAATTATTTAATTAGATTTGAAAAAAATACAAAAATAAAAAGCATCTACTTTGTACGACCATGTCATTCATAAGAAGTGCAAATTGCTTAAACAAATAATAAGAAAAGGTTGATAAAGTATGCATAAGATAAGATGAGATCTCATACTATGTCAAATATTTATCCTATCTTATTTTGTTTAATGTTGAAAATCACGTAATTTCATTAAAATTATGAACTAAATACATAAATATCACTAAAATTACTTTACAATTATTAAATTCTAACAAAAAGATTAGTAAACCCTACACCATAATTTTAATTAATACATAATAAAACAAACAAAATTTCAAAAAAAAAAATATCATATCAAGATTCACATACTCATAAAATACACAGAAAATCTTCAAATTCCAAGTCAAATTCTCCATTCTCATCCGGCGGCATCCATCTTACATTTTATTATCAACAAATTTCCTTCTAAATACCGTTACTTGGCATCTTTATTAAAATTCCGATTCCCCCCACGCCCCGAACGTGGTTTATATCCGTTTCATTGGAAATCACACGCCAACAATCATCGCTGCTAATTTTCTTCCTTTTTTTAAAAATAAACAATGTATATATTTGTGTGTGTGTGTGTGTGTGTTTTTATCTCAATAATGATATTATTACAAACAAGCATATCAAATCAAAATTAACGACAATAGAGGAAGGAAAGTCTAATGTTGTTTTAGCAATTATAAAAAAAGTCAGGCCCCATTTTCCATCCTTTAACCCACGTCACATCTTGTATATAAATATTTTATTCATCATAATGATGAGCAGTATTAACCATCTCCCTCAAAACTCCCCACTTCTCCACCACCTGAAAACTACAATTTTTTTTTTTGTAATTGTACGTGTCCATTTATTTTCCATTGTTATGTACAGTTCAGATTTCTCATAAAGTTTC
Source organism: Ophiorrhiza pumila (assembly GCA_016586305.1). Taxonomy (NCBI): domain Eukaryota; kingdom Viridiplantae; phylum Streptophyta; class Magnoliopsida; order Gentianales; family Rubiaceae; genus Ophiorrhiza; species Ophiorrhiza pumila. Next base: position 2,989,723 of record BLIW01000007.1, read on the forward strand.
AAACTTTACTGTTGCATGCGACTTTTTATCAAATGGGGCTGTGTTTTTCGCGGAGGTCCACGGCTACGGGGAATCCGTCTAGACGACTGACCAACCAGTCCTCGTCGGCTTCTGGCGGCGGCGGAGGTGCTGGAGGGAGTAATAGTTGGACCAGAATTCGGTCGACTAAGAAGGAGGAATCGATAATTCACGAGCGAGCTTTGGCAGCGGCGATTCTTTTGCAACAGCAGTTGCAGAACGGCGGCGTCGGCGTGCCGTTTGATCGGTCCTCTTCTTTGAGGTATTCTAACGGAAGCGCCAAAAGGAATCAAACGTTGCCTCGCTGTTCGAGCTCCAGGGCCCGCTCTTTGACTGATCCTCTGTTGCAGCCTCACCAGCTTGCCAATCAGGTAAAGTTAAAAGTTTTTTGTTTTCTTTACTCTTTAAATATAATTAGAAGGCAACTCCGATGTGTTTAGATTATCATTTTTTTATTAACAATTTTGGAATTGGTTGGGCTTTTGCATGTATTCAGATGCTTTATTTTTAGCTCTAAACTTACGTCGGTATATGGAAATGGAATTGGGGTTTGATTGATGAGGAGGGCTAGATTAAAAGGGTGGTATGAATTGATGGAAAAGAAGTATAGTTGTTGATAAAGACATGGACTCAGGTCTACGATCACACATTTTTAACCCGCTGGTTGGTTGGCTGGAATCTTCAAGATTTATCTTCTCTTTTAGGAAAGTGAAACGCTGCTATGATGCAAGCGCCTGCTACCGATTATGTTACCGGCCGTTGGGTTGGCTGGATTCTCCAATAATTATTCATTTGTTTAATTAAGATATCTTTTTGGGAAAGTGAAATGACGGTATGTTTATGTTAGTTTGATTCAACGATTACCAGTTATTTAATTTGAATTACAAGACTTTGAACTTTCTCAATTTGCTTGATATTTTGTACTTTTAGTATTATGTATTCAATTTTTCTAGTTATAAAATAGGGTCGATTCTGTCTCATTCTAAAAACAACTTATTTGGAAACACTTCTTGCCTTGATGTCAAAAGATTGCCATTCCTAAACTTTTCTTCCTCTGCAACACTTTTAGATATAGTTTACTATGTGTGATAAAATTACTACAAAGGTGCAAAAATCTTGTGCTAAGATAGTTTGGAGATGTTGAAAAATATTTTTTGTGAGGAAAACAGTTTGTTCCTAAAGAAATGGAAAAAATTTCTAATCTTCTTAAGAAGCACTCATAATTCTTTACCTCAACGGTAAATTTGGGAAACTAATTTCTTATAGGACAGAATCAAGTCTGACCTCTAATCCTTTTCGGATAGTTGGCTTAACATTCACGAAATATTGCATATTATCGATTTTTGTATTTTCTTCTGATGTTGGGTAAACGTGTTGTGCATTCTTTTTAATCTTTTCTTTTCAGTAATAAGATGACTAGAGATGGCTAGATCAGATTGTCATGTTATCTTGTCCATAAGTTCTCTATGGATACTCATATATAGTCTTCGTACTGCAGATAAAGCTTGAGGATCTTGAGACCAACCATTTTGTCCTTGTTCATGGTGGTGGTTTTGGGGCATGGTGTTGGTACAAAAGCATAGCGCTTTTAGAAGAAGCTGGATTTAAAGTCACTGCCATTGATTTGACCGGTTCAGGAATTCATTCATTTGATACAAATAGTATCACAAGTCTTTCGCAGTATGTCAAGCCACTGAGTGAATTCCTTGAGAAGCTTGTAGATGGGGAAAAGGTCATATTCTATTCCATTCACTTTCTTTCCTACAATCTCAACTTTTACTGGCTGCAATTTTGTAACCGTCGAAAATCCAGTATTCTGCAAGGCAGTTGGTCACAAGATCATCCCATCCCCACTGGTAAAAGAAAAACAGAGGAAAAAGAAAAAAAAGACAAACAACAAAATCTGCATGAAATACATCAGCATACCTGTGCAACTGGTGTTGCCTCTTGCTGTAAACAAGAATCTTGGAAATCTTTAATATAAATGTTTTTGACCAATTTTATTAACTGTGCAGGTGATTCTGGTGGGACATGATTTTGGTGGTGCATGTGTATCATATGCCATGGAGCTCTTCCCTTCTAAAATTTCAAAAGCTGTATTTATTGCTGCGGCAATGTTGACTTGCGGGCAGAGTACGCTTGATATGTTCTCGCAAAAGGTTTGCTCTATGTCCATCTATATATGATTTATCTTTTGTGTTCTCACTTACAGGAATGCTTAGCTCAGTTTCTTATTCCAATACGAAGAGAATGCTATTGCACATTCTGAAATGTGAATTGTTAACATTGTGAATAAAGATCTGTTCTGTATCCATTTGAGAATTACTCGGAATTCCGGATCTTATTGGCTAATTTTTAAATTCTCTGTGACATTGGTGTTTGCTGGGCACCCTATAGTATGCTACTAGCCTACTCTGCTCTAAGCTACGTAAACATTTTTGAGAGTTAGGAATTTCATTATTGGAGACTTAAGAGTCGAATTGCACTCTTGGTTGTAAATAGCATGTCAAATTAAATTTGAGTGGCCTCTCGATTCTGGATTATATAGTATGTTGCAAATTGTCAATATATGCTGATACATAGTTATCTATCTTGCTTGGACATACTCCTAAATTTTAAGTATTAGAAAACCATATCTGCAAAAGCTCAAATTAAGTGCTTACCTCATTACATGTATATGGTAAACAGTTGGTGATCTCTTAATTTCTCGAGGAGCATAGCTTTTAATTTTCTATATCAAATTGGTAATATCTAACTCAATAAATGAGCCATCGTTTCCATAATCTTTGAAAAGAAATCTGATCCTTCATGAGAAAGATGTTTCCCATAGTATACTTTTTTCCCTGGATGTGCTTTTGGTCACACTCTGTCATATTCTTTGGACTAAAAAATTTGCACTTCTGCTTGTTAAGCTCTGATGCTTTTATCCCCAACTTGTTATACACTGTATTTCTTGATCAATGTTTCTATACTTTTGCAGACAGATTCAAATGATCTAATGCGACAGGCACAAATATTTGTCTATGCCAATGGGAATAGTAACCCTCCAACTGCTATTGATCTGGATAAGTCTCTTTTAAGGGAATTATTGTTTAACCAGAGTCCTTCTAAGGTACTGTGCTATACATCTGCTGCAAATATTCTTGAAATAGACACAACACCTGTAGAGTGGTCTAGCAATGTTTATCTACACTTTGCCTTGAAGATAGGGAAGAAAACAGGATAGTAATTGAAATGTTGACAGGGAATAAAAATATACTTTTTTTTGAATCAATCGGTGGCGCCGTGGCGGCATTTGGCTTTGGTTTATGATGTTTAAGAATTGTGGTAAATCGACATGTACTCAGCACCTTGTTCATTATCGTTATGGAAATGCTCTATATGCAAAGCAACTTGCTTGCTCATGCTGATTCTTTCTGTTGTTTTTGACAGGATGTTGCATTGGCTAGTGTCTCCATGAGGCCGATCCCCTTTTTACCGGTTCTGGAGAAGCTCTCTCTTTCAGATGGTAAATATGGCAGTGTAAGGCGGTTTTATATTGAAACTCCAGAAGACAATGCCATACCCATTTGTCTACAGGAGAGCATGATAAACAAAAATCCCCCAGAAAAAGTTTATCGTTTGAAAGGTGCGGACCACTCTCCGTATTTCTCCAAGCCTCAAGCACTACATAAGATATTGTTGGAGATTTCAAAGATCCCGTGAGGCCGTGACCTCTTTCTTTGTTTTTTAATTTACTGCCGTGACTCAAGAATATGGCCGCAGAGTGATCAAAGATTGCGTCCTAAACGTTCAGTGTACATGCATGCCGGTTTCTTCTTTTACTAATTTTGTAAAGAAATATATATAAATTATCAGGCGAGTTATGTCAAAATAGTTTGGAATCATCCATTTATACTAGAGAAGAGAAGAGGCCTCTTTTAAGTTATTAAAAATCTTTCCAAATTTAGTAAGCTTTTTTTTTTTTTCTTTGGAAAAAAGATTTTGGTTATATATGCTCTTGACATCTTGAAAAGAGAAGTAACTTATTTATATTTTCAATTCACAAATTAAACTCCTCAAACTGTAAGCATAAATTAATATGTGAAAAAAGAGAGTAAAATAGTTGTTAGAGTGCTTGTATTTATTGTTATGTTCACCTCCAATGAATCTAAACCAAAATAATCGCTCATAACTCGTATCGACTCTGATGTAGAATTATAGATGAGATTATTGGATGAACGAGGAAAGAAGCATTTACTTACATTAGCTCTATAACTAATAAAATTAATGGCACCGACATCTTCAATATTTCCACAGTCCAGGTTTATTATATTTATTTTCTTCAAGTTTTGTTTTTTCCCCATTAAACGATGACATTTATCTTGCTCCTACTTCTAATCTAATATAATTTAAGCATTTGAGTAATTTTATAATGAGTAGTGATGTGTATAATTTAAGCATTTGAGTAATTTAATAATGAGTAATGATGTGTATATTAAAAAGTATTTAGGATAGAGTAATGATTGGAGGAGTGAAAAATTAGACTGAAGATCCAAAGTTACTGACGTGGCAGTTATAAAAAGACAAACTAATCCATTAACCATTAGGGTTCACTCGATTAGGGTATTATTTTATCTTTTTATAACTGCCACGTCAGTCACTTTGGATTTTCACTCCCCTATCATTACTCTTTAGGATATTATAAAAGAGTGATGATACACGAAATGAAAAATGAAACATAAAGTAAATGACGTGAACTAATTAATAATAAATACGGGTCATTTAATTGATCTATATCATTCACTAATTAATAACAAAGTGACTGACGTGGCAGTTATAAAAAGATAAACTAATACCCTAACCAAATGATGATTGAACCCTAATGGATAATGGATTAGTTTGTCATTTAATTGATCTATATCATTCATTAATTAATATCATTCGCTTTGAATTTTCACTCTAATTTTTCACTCCCCCAATCATTACTTTTTGTAATATATCCAAAGTCCAAAACAACGCTGCTGTCATTGGACAATAACATTGCTTTCAAAGTTCTAGGGCCGTCCCATTCTAAAGCCCAATTAAAAAACAGAAAGAGGAATGAAAAGGACCAGAGGAGCACAAAAACATTCACCTGATTAAGCATGAACGGTTAAAGATTTTTAAATAAAGAAAAAATAAATATTTGTGGAATTTTGAACGTTTTATTTTAGAACGTCAAAACACAGCGTTTATAACTTCAGATGTGACGGGAGCGTTAACGTTAAGAATTGATTTTAAGGGAAAAAAAAATAAAAAAAATTGCCGTTACTATTTTTGTCCTGTCTTCCTTTTCCCAATTTAAACCTCAATTGATCCTCACTCTATCGCCCTCACCCTCTCTTCCTCTTCCTTCTCCTATAAGGCTCCAACCCACGAAACCCAATTATCTCTTTCTTTGCTGCGTCTGGGTTAAGCGACTTCAAAGGTACGGATTCACCCAAATTCTTACCGATCCATTCTTCAACCCTTCAGATTTCGATTTCGTTTTTTTAATTCAAACGGGCTGTGCATTTTTTGTTGTTAATTTCGTAGTTCTGACTCATTTTAGTTGCTATTTATTACTGATCCGATCGATTTGTAGCATTTTGAGTTTTTTTCTGTAACGATCTGTTTGTTTTCGTTTAGATCGGTTTATCACGCATTAATGCCGTCTTCTAACCCTATTCTTTTTGAAGATGCGGATGTGTTCTTGGTTAACTTGTTAAATTACGCTGCGATTTGTATGTCGGTGATACTCGTGTAAAATGGTGATATAATGTTTTTACTTTGATTTCTACATCATCGAACTCGTATGTCATCCTCAAATCTCAAATCCAATGTTTTTTGTAAGGATGATATATTTTTTTCCTAATGCAATGTTAAGTATTTGCTTGGTTCTTTTTTGAGTGCATTACTGTCTTTTGCAAAATCAAAGGTGTTTTCTACTCGCATATGTTTCCAGAGGTATAGATCGAGAAGAATTGACTAATAAAGCCAGTACAGGGAACTTTATTAGTTTTACTTTTGTTGATATATAAAGTAAGGAGAGGATTTTCTGTGAGGAAACAAGGAATTTTGGTTATTAAAAGAATGCCTGCAAGGAGACAACGAACTTGATTACTAAGTGCTGAATTTGGTTATAATTTGTATGAAAAAATGTCATTGTGGAAAGATTTGCAATAATCATGCCTGACTGCTAATTCTTCTGATAAATGAGATTATTGACAAATAGGTCTCTTTTGCTGACGAACCACTGCACTTTCAATGTGCTAATAGAGACTGCAAATGGCCTTCAATGCCCATTTTTTTGGTGTTACCTCTTTGGCTTTGTGCATTGTTCCTCTTCGTTTGTCTATTTGGTTAAGTGCATGATGCTTTCTACCATTGCATGTGCCTGCTCAAAGTCGCTCATGTTTAACTTTCAAGTTTCAGTATGAGAATCTAATTGTGCTACATGTCGAATCAAGGAATAATGTGTATGTACATATGTTTTATTAACATCTTTAGTTCCAGAAAATTTAGTGTAAACTTTCTAGCTTTATTTGAAAAACTAAAACTTTTTGGGTTCTTCGATATGAAGAAGCATTAAGAGAGAATGGGTCGTGGAGTTAGTGCTGGTGGTGGCCAGAGTTCTTTGGGATACCTTTTTGGAAGCGGAGAGATCAGTAAGAATCCTCAAGCTGCTCAGAATGAGGTTAAGGGTTCAAATAGTGATCCTACACCAAAACCTGCTGCTGTTTCACAGCCTGCCGATGCCAACAAGCAAACTCCAGCAGGCATTCAAAGTAATAACGCAAATAACTATGTCCGGGCAGATGGACAGAACTGTGGAAATTTTCTGACGGTATGATTCTGGTTACAAATAGTTGTCTTTTTATTTTCTGTGGAGAAGTACTTGTTATATCTTACGGACAGAATATGTCTGTTTGCATAAATATGGTAAAGGCACATTACTATATAAACAAGATGATATTTGTAATTCATTTCTGTTAGAGAGTTGTATAATTATGTCATTTATGCAACACTCTTCTGGAAGATGCTTATATGTTTTATAAGTCATGTTTCACCATCCTAGAATGCTGTCTTCCTTGAGCTCAAAACTGCAATAATATGTGCCAACCTTTAATTGATTTCCTGGAGAACAAGTTGAAGAATTATTACCAAAAGACTCATTTCATGTGGAACTCGTGCAATCCTAGGAGCAAAGGATAATACTTATACTTTCTCCCCTGCCTGCATATATCTCTATTTCGTTATCTTGAATACTTTATTTTTCTTAATTTCTAGCTGTTGCATACACTTGAACTCTACACACTGAGAACTTATTTTATTGTGCATTTAATCATTTGGTGGATACATGCTGGCGCATTGCTTGTTTTTGGGCATTTCGGGGTGTGGTTTTGATATTTCTGAAAATTTTAATCTTATGATAACAGGAAAGGCCTTCAACCAAGGTTCATGCTGCTCCTGGTGGTGGCTCTTCACTTGGTTACCTGTTTGGTGATGGCAAGAACTGATTTTCTACTTAAAAAGTATTCCTGTTCCAGTTACTTGCGCAGTACTTTTAAATTACATAAATTCCTTAAAAATTCTGTTTCTGCACCTTGAAATTTGCGTGAAACTGTGTTATTTCACCATGTTGGTAGTTTACATTGTTTTGTATGAATTAATTTGACAGGAAAGGTTACAAAAGCAATGCAGTTACTGCATTCGCTAATGAAATTTGTTGGTTGTTATATGGATATGAAGCGAGAAATGCAAAATCAACTAATTTAGCGAGAAATGGCAAAACTTAAAAACTCGTTGATTTTATCTTTTTCTGCATTGTTCTTACCCCAATTGTGAATATGCATTTTAACGAATTTTGTCAAAAAAAAAGTGTAAATTAAAATTTTCAACAAACCTTCATTTTCATGGGTAAAAAATGGTAAAGTAAAAAAAATGTGATAATTTTTGCCATTTCTGTACTACTTTTTACACACACACTCCTGAATTGTGAACTTGTATTCTAATGAATGGTGTAAAAAAAGTGAAATTTAGATTTTTCACTAAAGTTTCATTTTTATGAGTTATAATACAATTTTTTTACCCCAAAATGGAAATATTTGAAACGCGTTGATTTCGACTTTTTAGTGATAATTTTTACACCCATTTAGATTGTGAATATGCATTTCAATGAATTTGACTTTTTTGTGATAATTTTTACACCCATTTAGATTGTGAACATGCATTTCAATGAATATATATATTTTTTAAAAAAGTAACATTTAAAATTTTCACAAAACTTCAATTTTTCATAGGTATAACACATTTATTTTAGTAAAAATGGCAAAGTAAAGAAAAAGTGTTGTTTTTTGACTTTTTTCCAACTATTTTTTCCATCCACCTTAATTTTTTTTCTCTTCTTATTTTTAAAGAGGATCAACAATGGTACTCCATCTACCCCCTTGGTGACTCGAACCCGTGACCTATTGGTTCACATGTGAAGATGTAAACCATTTGATCTACACGTCGTTGTCTCCATCCACCTTAATTGTAAACATATATTCTCGTGAATGGTGTCAAAATTTTTTTTAGATATTTTTACCAAATTTCTATTTTTTATGGACTATACACGTATTTTAGCGAAAAATGGCAAAATTCAAAAAAATGTTGATTTTGAAATTTTTTGTAACCACACCAATTGTGAACCTGCATTTTAGTTAATATTGTCAAAAAAGTAAAAATTAAAATTTTCACCATATCTTCATTTTTTATGGGTTATAACACACATATATGTTATTTTGACTTTTTCTTGACCGTTTTTAACAAACACCTCAATTGTGAATATGCATTCATGTGAACAGTTTCAATTTTTTTTTTACCAAATTTCTATTTTTCATTGGCTATATAACACACTTACTTTAGTCAGAAATGACAAAATCCAAAAACGCATTAATTTTGACTTTTTCTACACTGTTTTTTGCACGCACACTGATTTTGAATCCAAAAATGAGTAGATTTTGACTTCTTTCGTACCATTATTTGCATCCACCCTGATTGTGAACATGCATTCTAGTGAATATTGTCAAAAAAAGTAAAATTTAAAATTTTCACCAAACCTTCATTTTTCATGGGTTATAACACGTATTTTAATATAAAATGGCAAAATCTAAAAACGCGTTGATTTTGACTTTTTTCGTACCGGTTTTTGCACCCACCTCGATTGTGAATATACATTCTAGTGAATATTGTAAAAAAAAGTAAAATTAAATTTTTTCAACAAACCTCATTTTTTCATGGGTATATAACACACGTATTTTAATCGAAAATGGCAAAATCCAAAAACGGGTGGATTTGGACTTTTTTCGTACTGTTTTTTGCACCTACCTCGATTGTGAATATGCATTCTAGTGAATATTGTAAAAAAGAGTGAAATTTAAAATTTTCAACAAGCCTCATTTTTTCATGGGTAATAAACACACGTATTTTAACCGAGAATGGAAAAATTCAAAAAACGATTGGATTTTGACTTTTTTCGTGCTGTTTTTTGCATCCACCCTGATTATGAACATGCATTCTAGTGAATTTTTTCAAAAAAAGTGAAATTTAAAATTTTCATAAAATTTCTATTTTTCATGGGTTCACACGTATATTAACCGAAAATGACAAAATAAAAAAACTCGTTGATTTTGACTTTTTTCGAAACCGTTTTTTGCACCAATCTCGATTGTGAATATGTATTCTAGTGAATATTGTAAAAAAAAAGTGAATTTAAAATTTTCACCAAACCTCCATTTTTCATGGGTTATAACACACGTATTTTTACCGAAAATGGCAAAATTCAAAAACACTTTGATTTTGACTTTTTTCGTTTCGTTTTTAACACCCACCCAGATTGTGAATATGCATTTTATTGAATATTATCAAAAAAGGTGAAATTTAAAATTTTCATGAAACCTCCATTTTTCCTAGGTTATAACACAAATATTTTAACAAAAAATGGCAAAATTCAAAATCGAGTGAATTTTGACTTTTTTCGTATTGTTTTTTGCACCAACCCCAATTGTGAACATATATTCTATTGAATATTGTCTTTGTTTTAAGAAACCGCACTAATATAAATTTTAAGCAAAATACGGTGTTGAATATACCCAAACATACCATTACGAAAGTGAAAGTAATAATTTGGAGTACTATTCCATTACATATATTTTCTAAATATATGATGAAATTTAAGAGCTAGACTACTTTGGACCATAAGCGCCACAGGAGAATAATTCTTCAATCCAAAGCAAATGTAAAAAACACATGCAAATGTATTTAAGTGAAGATTCTAACTCATTGCTCCACTATACATAACCATGCAAATGTAAAAACAATATATGCCACCTTTTTTCAATTCTGTCATGATTTTGTGAACCACAACCCCAAAATGCCTTTCCAAAGCAAGCCTACTCATAATTCCATACAAATTCATGTATATAACAAAGTCCCTTCATAAATATGTTAAAACGCCAGTAACATCACATTCAACACCAAGCCACAACATTAAGATTCATTTCCCAAGCTACTGAATATTGTCAAAATAAGTGAAATTAAAATTTGCACAAAACCTTCATTTTTCATGGGTTATAAGTTATAACACACGTATTTCAACGGAAAATAGAAAAATTCAAAAACTCGTTGATTTAGACTTTTTTCGTACCATTTTTTGCACCCGCCGCAATTGTGAACATGTATTCGAGTGAATATGGTCCAAAAAATTAAAATTTAAAATTTTCACACAACCTTCATTTTTCATGGGTTATAACACACGTGTTTTAACCGAAAATGGCAAAATTCAAAAACTAGTTGATTTTGACTATTTTCGTACCGTTTTTTGCACTCACCTCGATTGCAAACATACATTCCAGTGAATATTGTCAAAAAAAGTGAAATTTAAAATTTTCAGAAAACTTCCATTTTTCATGGATTATAACACATGTATTTCAACAAAAAATGGCAAAATCCAAAAACTCGATGATTTAGAATTTTTTCGTATCGTTTTTTGCGCCCACCCTGATTGTGAACTCACATTCTATTAAATATTGTCAAAATAAGTGAATTTAAAATTTTCACCAAACCTCTATTTTTCATGGGTTATAACACACGTATTTTAACCGAAAATGGCAAAATTCAAACCCTAGTTGATTTGACTATTTTCGTACCGTTTTTTGCACTCCCTTTGATTGTGAACATCCATTGTAATGAACAACCGAAAATGGCAAAATCTAAAACCTCGTTGATTCAGACTTTTTTCGTATCGTTTTTTGCGCCCACCCCGATTTTGAACATACATTCTATTGAATATTGTCAAAAAAGTGAAATTTAAAATTTTCATGAAACCTCCATTCTTCATGGGTTATAACACACATATTTTAACCGAAAATGACAAAATTCAAAACCGAGTGGATTTTGACTTTTTTCGTACTGTTTTTAGCACTCACTCTAATTGTGAACACACATTCTAGTGAATATTGTCAAAATAAGTGAAATCTAAAATTTTCACAAAACCTTCATTTTTCATGGGTTATAACACACGTATTTCAACCGAAAATGGAAAAACCTAAAACCTCGTTGATTTAGACTTTTTTCGTACCATTTTTTGCACCCGCCGCAATTGTAAACATGTATTTTAGTGAATATGGTCCAAAAAATTAAAAGTTAAAATTTTCACACAACCTCCATTTTTCATGGGTTATCACACACGTGCTTTAACCGAAAATGGCAAAATTCAAAAACTAGTTGATTTTGACCATTTTCGTACCGTTTTTTGCACCCACCTCAATTGCAAACATGCATTCTAGTGAATATTGTCAAAAAAGTGAAATTTAAAATTTTCGGAAAACTTCCATTTTTCATGGGTTATAAGACATGTATTTCAACCAAAAATGGCAAAATCCAAAAACTCGATGGTTTAGAATTTTTTCGTATCGTTTTTTGCGCCCACCCTGATTGTGAACTCACATTCTATTAAATATTGTCAAAATAAGTGAAATTTAAAATTTTCACCAAACCTCTATTTTTCATGGGTTATAACACACGTATTTTAATCGAAAATGGCAAAATTCAAAAACTAGTTGATTTGACTATTTTCGTACCGTTTTTTGCACTCCCCTAGATTGTGAACATCCATTGTAATGAATATTGTCAAAAAAAGTGAAATTTAAAATTTTCAAAAAACCTCCATTTTTCATGGGCTATAACACACTTATTTCAACCGAAAATAGCAAAATCCAAAAACTCGTTGATTAAGACTTTTTTCGTATTGTTTTTTGCGCCCATCCCGATTTTGAACATACATTCTATTGAATATTGTCAGAAAAGTGAAATTTAAAATTTTCATGAAACCTCCATTATTCATGGGTTATAACACACGTATTTTAACCGAAAGTAGCAAAATTCAAAACCGAGTGGATTTTGACTTTTTTCGTACTGTTTTTAGCACCCACTCTAATTGTGAACACACATTCTAGTGCATATTGTCAAAATAAGTGACATTTAAAATTTTCACAAAACCTCCATTTTTCATTGGTTATAAATTTCAACCGAAAATGGCAAAATCCAAAAGCTCATTGATTTTCACTTTTTTCGTACCGTTTTTTGCACACGTTGCAATTGTGAATGTGCACTCTAGTGAATATGGTCCAAAAATTTAAAAATTTTACCGAACCTCCATTTTTCATGGGTTATAACACACGTATTTTTACCAAAAATGGAAAAATCCAAAAACATTTTGATTTTGACTTTTTTCGTACCTTTTTTTACACCCTCCCGATTGTGAACATGCATTATATTGAATATTGTCAAAAAACGTGAAATTTAAAATTTTTATGAAACCTCCATTTTTCCTAAGTTGTAACACACATATTTTAACCGAAAATAAAAAAAAATCGAGTTGATTTTGGCTTTTTTCGTACCGTTTTTTGCACCAACCCTAACTGTGAACATACATTCTACTGAATATTGTCAAAAAAGTGAAATCTAAATTTTCACCAAACCTCCATTTTCCATGGGTTATAACACACGTATTTTTACCAAAAATGGCAAAATCCAAAAACTCGTTATTCTTAACTTTTTCGTGCCGTTTTTTGCACCCTCTCCAATTGTGAACATGTATTGTAGTAAATATTGTCAAAAGAGTTAAAAATTAAAATTTTAAAAAATTTTATTTTTTCACGGGGTTATAACACACGTATTTTGACCGAAAATGGCAAAATCCAAAAACTACTTGATTTTGATTTTTTCGTACCGTTTTTTGCACCCACCCCAATTGTGAACATGCATTCTAGTGAATATTGTCAAAATAAGTGAAATCTAAAATTTTCACAAAACCTTCATTTTTCATGGGTTATAACACACGTATTTCAACCGAAAATGGAAAAACCTAAAACCTCGTTGATTTAGACTTTTTTCATACCATTTTTTGCACCCGCCGCAATTGTAAACATGTATTTTAGTGAATATGGTCCAAAAAATTAAAAGTTAAAATTTTCACACAACCTCCATTTTTCATGGGTTATCACACACTCGTTTTAACCGAAAATGGCAAAATTCAAAAATTAGTTGATTTTGACCATTTTCGTATCGTTTTTTGCACCCACCTCAATTGCAAACATGCATTCTAGTGAATATTGTCAAAAAAGTGGAATTTAAAATTTTCGGAAGACTTCCATTTTTCATGGGTTATAACACATGTATTTCAACCAAAAATGGCAAAATCCAAAAACTCGATGGTTTAGAATTTTTTCGTATCGTTTTTTGCGCCCACCCTGATTGTGAACTCACATTCTATTAAATATTGTCAAAATAAGTGAAATTTAAAATTTTCACCAAACCTCTATTTTTCATGGGTTATAACACACGTATTTTAATCGAAAATGGCAAAATTCAAAAACTAGTTGATTTGACTATTTTCGTACCGTTTTTTGCACTCCCCTAGATTGTGAACATCCATTGTAATGAATATTGTCAAAAAATGTGAAATTTAAAATTTTCAGAAAACCTCCATTTTTCATGGGCTATAACACACTTATTTCAACCGAAAATGGCAAAATCCAAAAACTCGTTGATTCAGACTTTTTTCGTATTGTTTTTTGCGCCCATCCCGATTTTGAACATACATTCTATTGAATATTGTCAGAAAAGTGAAATTTAAAATTTTCATGAAACCTCCATTCTTCATGGGTTATAACACACGTATTTTAACCGAAAGTAGCAAAATTCAAAACCCAGTGGATTTTGACTTTTTTCGTACTGTTTTTAGCACCCACTCTAATTGTGAATACACATTCTAGTGCATATTGTCAAAATAAGTGACATTTAAAATTTTCACAAAACCTCCATTTTTCATTGGTTATAAATTTCAGCCGAAAATGGCAAAATCCAAAAGCTCATTGATTTTCACTTTTTTCGTACCTTTTTTGCACACGTTGCAATTGTGAATGTGCACTCTAGTGAATATGGTCCAAAAATTTAAAAATTTTACCGAACCTCCATTTTTCATGGGTTATAACACACGTATTTTTACCGAAAATGGAAAAATCCAAAAACATTTTGATTTTGACTTTTTTCGTAACTTTTTTCACACCCTCCCGATTGTGAACATGCATTATATTGAATATTGTCAAAAAACGGGAAATTTAAAATTTTTATGAAACCTCCATTTTTCCTAAGTTGTAACACACATATTTTAACCGAAAATAAAAAAAAATCGAGTTGATTTTGGCTTTTTTCGTACCGTTTTTTGCACCAACCCTAACTGTGAACATACATTCTACTGAATATTGTCAAAAAAGTGAAATCTAAATTTCACCAAACCTCCATTTTTCATGGGTTATAACACACGTATTTTTACCGAAAATGGCAAAATCCAAAAACTCGTTATTCTTAACTTTTTCGTGCCGTTTTTTGCACCCTCTCCAATTGTGAACATGTATTGTAGTAAATATTGTCAAAAGAGTTAAAAATTAAAATTTTAAAAAATTTTATTTTTTCACGGGATTATAACACACGTATTTTGACCGAAAATGGCAAAATCCAAAAACTAATCGATTTTGATTTTTTCGTACCGTTTTTTGCACCCACCCCGATTGTCAACATGCATTCTAGTGAATATTGTCAAAATAAGTGAAATCTAAAATTTTCACAAAACCTTCATTTTTCATGGGTTATAAGTTATAACACACGTATTTCAACCGAAAATGGAAAAATCTAAAAACTCGTTGATTTAGACTTTTTTCGTACCATTTTTTGCACCCGTCGCAATTGTGAACATGTATTCTAGTGAATATGGTCCAAAAAATTAAAATTTAAAAAATTCACACAACCTTCATTTTTCATGTTATAACACACGTGTTTTAACAGAAAATGACAAAATTAAAAAACTAGTTGATTTTGACCATTTTCGTACCATTTTTTGCACCCACCTCGATTGCAAACATGCGTTCTAGTGAATATTGTCAAAAAAGTGAAATTTAAAATTTTCAGAAAACTTCCATTTTTCATGGGTTATAAGACATGTATTTCAACCAAAAATGGCAAAATCCAAAAACTTGATGCTTTAGAATTTTTTCGTATCGTTTTTTGCGCCCACCCTGATTGTGAACTCACATTCTATTAAATATTGTCAAAATAAGTGAAATTTAAAATTTTCACCAAACTTCTATTTTTCATGGGTTATAACACACATATTTTAACCGAAAATGGCAAACTTCAAAAATTAGTTGATTTTGGCTATTTTCGAACCGTTTTTTGCACTCACCTCGATTGTGAACATGCATTCTAATGAATATTGTCAAAAAAGTGAAATTTAAAATTTTCAGAAAACCTTCATTTTTCATTGGTTATAACACACTTATTTCAACCGAAAATGGCAAAATCTAAAAACTCGTTAATTAAGACTTTTTTCGTATCGTTTTTTGCGCCCACCCCGATTTTGAACATACATTCTATTGAATATTGTCAAAAAAGCGAAATTTAAAATTTTCATGAAACCTCCATTCTACATGGGTTATAACACACATATTTTAACCGAAAATGACAAAATTCAAAACCGAGTGGATTTTGACTTTTTTCGAACTGTTTTTAGCACCCACTCTAATTGTGAACACACATTCTAGGGAATATTGTCAAAATAAGTGAAATCTAAAATTTTCACAAAACCTTCATTTTTCATGGGTTATAACACACGTATTTCAACCGAAAATGGAAAAACCTAAAAACTCGTTGATTTAGACTTTTTTCGTACCATTTTTTGCACCCGCCGCAATTGTGAACATGTATTTTAGTGAATATGGTCCAAAAAATTAAAAGTTAAAATTTTCACACAACCTCCATTTTTCATGGGTTATCACACACGAGTTTTAACCGAAAATGGCAAAATTCAAAAACTAGTTGATTTTGACCATTTTCGTACCGTTTTTTGCACCCACCTCAATTGCAAACATGCATTCTAGTGAATATTGTCAAAAAAGTGAAATTTAAAATTTTCGGAAAACTTCCATTTTTCATGGGTTATAAGACATGTATTTCAACCAAAAATGGCAAAATCCAAAAACTCGATGGTTTAAAATTTTTTCGTATCGTTTTTTGCGCCCACCCTGATTGTGAACTCACATTCTATTAAATATTGTCAAAATAAGTGAAATTTAAAATTTTCACCAAACGTCTATTTTTCATGGGTTATAACACACGTATTTTAACCGAAAATGGCAAACTTCAAAAAGTAGTTGATTTTGGCTATTTTCGAACCGTTTTTTGCACTCACCTCGATTGTGAACATCCATTGTAATGAATATTGTCAAAAAAAGTGAAATTTAAAATTTTCAGAAATCCTCCATTTTTCATGGGCTATAACACACTTATTTCAACCGAAAATGGCAAAATCCAAAAACTCGTTGATTCAGACTTTTTTCGTATCGTTTTTTGCCCCCACCCCGATTTAGAACATACAGTCTATTGAATATTGTCAAAAAAGCGAAATTTAAAATTTTCATGAAACCTCCATTCTACATGGGTTATAACACACATATTTTAACCGAAAATGACAAAATTCAAAACCTAGTGGATTTTGACTTTTTTCGAACTGTTTTTAGCACCCACTCTAATTGTGAACACACATTCTAGTGCATATTGTCAAAATAAGTGCCATTTAAAATTTTCACAAAACCTCCATTTTTCATTGGTTATAAATTTCAACCGAAAATGGCAAAATCCAAAAGCTCATTGATTTTCACTTTTTTCGTACCGTTTTTTGCACACGTTGCAATTGTGAATGTGCACTCTAGTGAATATGGTCCAAAAATTTAAAAATTTTACCGAACCTCCATTTTTCATGGGTTATAACACACGTATTTTAACCGAAAGTAGCAAAATTCAAAACCGAGTGGATTTTGACTTTTTTCGTACTGTTTTTAGCACCCACTCTAATTGTGAACACACATTCTAGTGCATATTGTCAAAATAAGTGACATTTAAAATTTTCACAAAACCTCCATTTTTCATTGGTTATAAATTTCAACCGAAAATGGCAAAATCCAAAAGCTCATTGATTTTCACTTTTTTCGTACCGTTTTTTGCACACGTTGCAATTGTGAATGTGCACTCTAGTGAATATGGTCCAAAAATTTAAAAATTTTGCCGAACCTCCATTTTTCATGGGTTATAACACACGTATTTTTACCAAAAATGGAAAAATCCAAAAACATTTTGATTTTGACTTTTTTCGTACCTTTTTTTACACCCTCCCGATTGTGAACATGCATTATATTGAATATTGTCAAAAAACGTGAAATTTAAAATTTTTATGAAACCTCCATTTTTCCTAAGTTGTAACACACATATTTTAACCGAAAATAAAAAAAAATCGAGTTGATTTTGGCTTTTTTCGTACCGTTTTTTGCACCAACCCTAACTGTGAACATACATTCTACTGAATATTGTCAAAAAAGTGAAATCTAAATTTTCACCAAACCTCCATTTTTCATGGGTTATAACACACGTATTTTTACCGAAAATGGCAAAATCCAAAAACTCGTTATTCTTAACTTTTTCGTGCCGTTTTTTGCACCCTCTCCAATTGTGAACATGTATTGTAGTAAATATTGTCAAAAGAGTTAAAAATTAAAATTTTAAAAAATTTTATTTTTTCACGGGGTTATAACACACGTATTTTGACCGAAAATGGCAAAATCCAAAAACTACTTGATTTTGATTTTTTCGTACCGTTTTTTGCACCCACCCCGATTGTGAAAATGCATTTTAGTGAATATTGTCAAAATAAGTGAAATCTAAAATTTTCACAAAACCTTCATTTTTCATGGGTTATAACACACGTATTTCAACCGAAAATGGAAAAACCTAAAACCTCGTTGATTTAGAGTTTTTTCGTACCATTTTTTGCACCCGCCGCAATTGTAAACATGTATTTTAGTGAATATGGTCCAAAAAATTAAAAGTTAAAATTTTCACACAACCTCCATTTTTCATGGGTTATCACACACGCGTTTTAACCGAAAATGGCAAAATTCAAAAACTACTTGATTTTGACCATTTTCGTACCGTTGTTTGCACCCACCTCAATTGCAAACATGCATTCTAGTGAATATTGTCAAAAAAGTGAAATTTAAAATTTTCGAAAAACTTCCATTTTTCATGGGTTATAACACATGTATTTCAACCAAAAATGGCAAAATCCAAAAACTCGATGGTTTAGAATTTTTTCGTATCGTTTTTTGCGCCCACCCTGATTGTGAACTCACATTCTATTAAATATTGTCAAAATAAGTGAAATTTAAAATTTTCACCAAACCTCTATTTTTCATGATTTATAACACACGTATTTTAATCGAAAATGGCAAAATTCAAAAATTAGTTGATTTGACTATTTTCGTACCGTTTTTTGCACTCCCCTAGATTGTGAACATCCATTGTAATGAATATTGTCAAAAAATGTGAAATTTAAAATTTTCAGAAAACCTCCATTTTTCATGGGCTATAACACACTTATTTCAACCGAAAATGGCAAAATCCAAAAACTCGTTGATTCAGACTTTTTTCGTATTGTTTTTTGCGCCCATCCCGATTTTGAACATACATTCTATTGAATATTGTCAGAAAAGTGAAATTTAAAATTTTCATGAAACCTCCATTCTTCATGGGTTATAACACACGTATTTTAACCGAAAGTAGCAAAATTCAAAACCCAGTGGATTTTGACTTTTTTCGTACTGTTTTTAGCACCCACTCTAATTGTGAATACACATTCTAGTGCATATTGTCAAAATAAGTGACATTTAAAATTTTCACAAAACCTCCATTTTTCATTGGTTATAAATTTCAACCGAAAATGGCAAATTCCAAAAGCTCATTGATTTTCACTTTTTTCGTACCGTTTTTTGCACACGTTGCAATTGTGAATGTGCACTCTAGTGAATATGGTCCAAAAATTTAAAAATTTTACCGAACCTCCATTTTTCATGGGTTATAACACACGTATTTTTACCGAAAATGGAAAAATCCAAAAACATTTTGATTTTGACTTTTTTCGTACCTTTTTTTACACCCTCCCGATTGTGAACATGCATTATATTGAATATTGTCAAAAAACGTGAAATTTAAAATTTTTATGAAACCTCCATTTTTCCTAAGTTGTAACACACATATTTTAACCGAAAATAAAAAAAAATCGAGTGGATTTTGGCTTTTTTGGTACCGTTTTTTGCACCAACCCTAACTGTGAACATACATTCTACTGAATATTGTCAAAAAAGTGAAATCTAAATTTTCACCAAACCTCCATTTTTCATGGGTTATAACACACGTATTTTTACCGAAAATGTCAAAATCTAAAAACTCGTTATTCTTAACTTTTTCGTGCCGTTTTTTGCACCCTCTCCAATTGTGAACATGTATTGTAGTATATATTGTCAAAAGAGTTGAAAATTAAAATTTTAAAAAATTTTATTTTTTCACGGGGTTATAACACACGTATTTTGACCGAAAATGGCAAAATCCAAAAACTAATTGATTTTGATTTTTTCGTACCGTTTTTTGCACCCACCCCGATTGTAAACATGCATTCTAGTGAATATTGTCAAAATAAGTGAAATCTAAAATTTTCACAAAACTTTCATTTTTCATGGGTTATAAGTTATAACACACGTATTTCAACCGAAAATGGAAAAATCCAAAAACTCGTTGATTTAGACTTTTTTCGTACCATTTTTTGCACCCGTCGCAATTGTGAACATGTATTCTGGTGAATATGGTCCAAAAAATTAAAATTTAAAATTTTCACACAACCTTCATTTTTTATGTTACAACACACGTGTTTTAACAGAAAATGACAAAATTAAAAAACTAGTTGATTTTGACCATTTTCGTACCATTTTTTGCACCCACCTCGATTGCAAACATGCGTTCTAGTGAATATTGTCAAAAAAGTGAAATTTAAAATTTTCAGAAAACTTCCATTTTTCATGGGTTATAAGACATGTATTTCAACCAAAAATGGCAAAATCCAAAAACTCGATGATTTAGAATTTTTTCGTATCGTTTTTTGCGCCCACCCTGATTGTGAACTCACATTCTATTAAATATTGTCAAAATAAGTGAAATTTAAAATTTTCACCAAACGTCTATTTTTCATGGGTTATAACACACATATTTTAACCGAAAATGGCAAACTTCAAAAACTAGTTGATTTTGGCTATTTTCGAACCGTTTTTTGCATTCACCTCGATTGTGAACATGCATTCTAATGAATATTGTCAAAAAAGTGAAATTTAAAATTTTCATAAAACCTCCATTTTTCATGGGTTATAACACACTTATTTCAACCGAAAATGGCAAAATCTAAGAACTCGTTGATTCAGACTTTTTTCGTATCGTTTTTTGCGCCCACCCCGATTTGAACATACATTCTATTGAATATTGTCAAAAAAGTGAAATTTAAAATTTTCATGAAACCTCCATTCTTCATGGGTTATAACACACATATTTTAACCGAAAATGACAAAATTCAAAACCGAGTGGATTTTGACTTTTTTCGTACTGTTTTTAGCACCCACTCTAATTGTGAACACACATTCTAGTGAATATTGTGAAAATAAGTGAAATCTAAAATTTTCACAAAACCTTCATTTTTCATGGGTTATAACACACGTATTTCAACCGAAAATGGAAAAACCTAAAAACTCGTTGATTTAGACTTTTTTCGTACCATTTTTTGCACCCGCCGCAATTGTGAACATGTATTTTAGTGAATATGGTCCAAAAAATTAAAAGTTAAAATTTTCACACAACCTCCATTTTTCATGGGTTATCACACACGCGTTTGAACCGAAAATGGCAAAATTCAAAAACTAGTTGATTTTGACCATTTTCGTACCGTTTTTTGCACCCACCTCAATTGCAAACATGCATTCTAGTGAATATTGTCAAAAAAGTGAAATTTAAAATTTTCGGAAAACTTCCATTTTTCATGGGTTATAACACATGTATTTCAACCAAAAATGGCAAAATCCAAAAACTCGATGGTTTAGAATTTTTTCGTATCGTTTTTTGCGCCCACCCTTATTGTGAACTTACATTCTATTAAATATTGTCAAAATAAGTGAAATATAAAATTTTCACCAAATCTCTATTTTCATGGGTTATAACACACGTATTTTAACCGAAAATGGCAAAATTCAAAAACTAGTTGATTTGACTATTTTCGTACCGTTTTTTGCACTCCCCTCGATTGTGAACATCCATTGTAATGAATATTGTCAAAAAAAGTGAAATTTAAAATTTTCAGAAAACCTCCATTTTTCATGGGCTATAACACACTTATTTCAACCGAAAATGGCAAAATCCAAAAACTCGTTGATTCAGACTTTTTTCGTATTGTTTTTTGCGCCCACCCCGATTTTGAACATACATTCTATTGAATATTGTCAAAAAAGTGAAATTTAAAATTTTCATGAAACCTCCATTCTTCATGGGTTATAACACACGTATTTTAACCGAAAGTAGCAAAATTCAAAACCGAGTGGATTTTGACTTTTTTCGTACTGTTTTTAGCACCCACTCTAATTGTGAACACACATTCTAGTGCATATTGTCAAAATAAGTGACATTTAAAATTTTCACAAAACCTCCATTTTTCATTGGTTATAAATTTCAACCGAAAATGGCAAAATCCAAAAGCTCATTGATTTTCACTTTTTTCGTTCCGTTTTTTGCACACGTTGCAATTGTGAATGTACACTCTAGTGAATATGGTCCAAAAATTTAAAAATTTTACCGAACCTTCATTTTTCATGGGTTATAACACACGTATTTTTACCGAAAATGAAAAAATTCAAAAACATTTTGATTTTGACTTTTTTCGTACCTTTTTTTATACCCTCCCGATTGTGAACATGCATTATATTGAATATTGTCAAAAAACGTGAAATTTAAAATTTTTATGAAACCTCCATTTTTCCTAAGTTGTAACACACATATTTTAACCGAAAATAAAAAAACATCGAGTGGATTTTGACTTTTTTCGTACCGTTTTTTGCACCAACCCTAATTGTGAACATACATTCTACTGAATATTGTCAAAAAAGTGAAATCTAAATTTTCACCAAACCTCCATTTTTCATGGGTTATAACACACGTATATTTACCGAAAATGGCAAAATCAAAAAACTCGTTATTCTTAACTTTTTCGTGCCGTTTTTTGCACCCTCTCCAATTGTGAACATGTATTGTAGTAAATATTGTTAAAAAAGTTAAAAATTAAAATTTTAAATAATTTATTTTTTCACGGGGTTATAACACACGTATTTTAACCGAAAATGGCAAAATCCAAAAACTACTTGATTTTGATTTTTTCGTACCGTTTTTTGCACCCAGCCCGATTGTGAACATGCATTCTCGTGAATATTGTCTAAATAAGTGAAATCTAAAATTTTCACAAAACTTTCATTTTTCATGGGTTATAAGTCATAACACACGTATTTCAACCGAAAATGGAAAAATCTAAAAACTCGTTGATTTAGACTTTTTTCGTACCATTTTTTGCACCCGCCGCAATTGTGAACATGTATTCCAGTGAATATGGTCCAAAAAATTAAAATTTAAAATTTTCACACAACCTTCATTTTCATGTTATAACACACGTGTTTTAACCGAAAATGACAAAATTAAAAAACTAGTTGATTTTGACCATTTTCGTACCATTTTTTGCACCCACCTCGATTGCAAACATGCATTCTAGTGAATATTGTCAAAAAAGTAAAATTTAAAATTTTCAAAAAATTTCCATTTTTCATGGGTTATAAAACATGTATTTCAACCAAAAATGGCAAAATCCAAAAACTCGATGATTTAGAATTTTTTTGTATCGTTTTTTGCGCCCACCCTGATTGATAACTCACATTCTATTAAATATTGTCAAAATAAGTGAAATTTAAAATTTTCACCAAACCTCTATTTTTCATGGGTTATAACACACGTATTTTAACCGAAAATGGCAAACTTCAAAAAACTAGTTGATTTTGGCTATTTTCGAACCGTTTTTTGCACTCACCTCGATTGTGAACATGCATTCTAATGAATATTTTCAAAAAAAGTGAAATTTAAAATTTTCAGAAAACCTCCATTTTTCTTGGGTTATAACACACTTATTTCAACCGAAAATGGCAAAATTCAAAAACTCGTTGATAAAAACTTTTTTCGTATCGTTTTTTGCGCCCACCCCGATTGTGAACATACATTCTATTGAATATTGTCAAAAAAGTGAAATTTAAAATTTTCATGAAACCTCCATTCTTCATGGGTTATAACACACGTATTTTAATCGAAAATGGCAAAATTCAAAACCGAGTGGATTTTGACTTTTTTCGTATTGTTTTTAGCACCCACTCTAATTGTGAACACACGTTCTAGTGAATATTGTTAAAATAAGTGAAATCTAAAATTTTCACAAAATCTACATTTTTCATAGTTTATAACACACATATTTCAACTGAAAATGGCAAAATCTAAAAGCTTTTTGATTTTCACTTTTTTCGTACTGTTTTTTGCACACGTCGCAATTGTGAATGTGCACTCTAGTGAATATGGTCCTAAAATTTAAAGTTTTCACGGAACCTCCATTTCTCATGGGTTGTAACACACGTATTTCAATCGAAAATGAAAAAATTCAAAAACTCGTTGATTTAGACTTTTTTCGTACCATTTTTTGCACCCGACGCAATTGTGAACATGTATTCTAGTGAATATAGTCCAAAAAATTAAAATTAAAATTTAAAATTTTCACACAACCTCCATTTTTCATGGGTTATAACACACGTGTGTAAACTGAAAATGGAAAAATTCAAAAACTAGTTGATTTTGACTATTTTCGTACCATTTTTTGCACTCACCTCGATTGCAAACATGCATTCCAGTTAATATTGTCTTTTTTTTAGTCTTTAGAGCTTATATGATTATTGAGATGCATGTAATCACAAATATTTTAACAGTGGCTTAACTTCAGCAGCCAAACAAACAAAGGCCTAACTTCAGCAGCCAAAGGATTTTTAAACATGAAAAGACTAAATGGCCTAACATCGGCAGCCATTGGTCGTTTGAGAATGAGCAAATCATGAAGAGAGAAGACTGCATTTATATTGATGAGATCTTTTGATATATAGGATTCCCAGTCTTTCTAGTCGGATTACCTTTTGAATTTTTTCCGGAAGGTTGCGTTCTTCTAGCATTATTTTGTCTGGTTGTGACACAGCTGATTTTGCTAACAGATTGGCGACCACATTTTCCTCTTTTTGGCACTTCATCCAAGTGTTTGGCGGGCAGACATCTAGTAATTCTTGCATTACTTTTCTGAGATTCCAGGGCCCATTTTCTAGTTTCTGTAGCCATGCATGAATGTTACTTGAGGAGGATGTAATGTATATGTTTGAGATGAAACCCTTTGTGGTGCATAGCTTCAGACCTTGTATGGAAGTTTGAATAATTATCTGTTCACTTGAACTCAAGTTAGTGGATGTGAAAAGCTTTGTAAAAGCAAATATCAATGAACTCTCACAATTCCTCAGAACTCCACCTCCTTGGCCTGAATTGCCATTGAAAAAACCATGAATATTCAAGGTGTAGTGATTTCTTTCAGGAGGATGCCATTTAATGTAGTGAACAATAGTCCTTTTTTCAGGAAAATTGGCTGAATTCCAGAAAAGATTCCATGGGAGATTTAAGCATTTGAATTCCAGGAATTTAGCTACTAAACTCACTTTAATCTCTCTGAAAATTATGCTCTTTAATGATTCAAAGTCCCAATTGTGTTCCTCATATAAGATGTTATTTCTGAATTTCCAGATTTGCCAACATATGAGGGAAGGTGCTATTTTTATAATGAAATTTGTGATTTCATTTTTTCCTTTATGACTCCACCAATGATTAAGAAAGAAACATAAGGATTGAGGATTGGGGGGGAACATAATGCCTATTTCACTACCAAAATTTTTCCATAATGCTGAAATTGTGGAACATTTTAAGAAATTGTGATTGATGGAGTCTTCTTCATGTGGGCAGATAATGCATTTAAAAGGCCCGTGAATGTGAAATCTGTGTAGTGTCTGTCCTATTGGAACCTGTGCTTTTAAGAGTCTTAGCATGAAAAAGGAAACTTTTAGAGGGATATAAGTATCCCAAATGGAGTTAGCAGAAGGCCAAACAAAATTATTAGACTGAGATACAATATTGAAAGCAGATTTGAAAGTAAACATACCTGTAGTGGACTAATTCCAGAAAATTTCTATCTCCCTTGTTGCTTGAAATTCTGTGTGAATGAAAGATTCTATTTGTGGTGCAATAGTTAGCATTTTAGAGAAAGTGCGCGTGTGATTTTTGGCAGGGTGATGACGAAGAATCTGACTAGGGTTCCCATATTTCGCAGCTACAAACTGAGCCCAAAGGGACTTTTGTTTCCTGAAATTCCACCAAAGTTTAGCAGAACAAGTGCTTTGAATATCATCTAGGGATCTCAAGCCTAGTCCACCTTCCAGTTGTGGCCTACATAGTTTGTTCCACTTAATCCAATGGTATTTTGATTTTTCATTATTTGATCCCCAAAGGAAATTAGCAAAGATGGATTCAAATTTTCCTAAGATTTTCTTTGTGGGATTGGTTCCTAAAAGGAAATGTGTGGGAATAGTAGACAGGACAGATTTAATTAAGGTGATTCTCCCCCCAGTTGATAAAAATTTGTTACTCCATGTGCTAATTTTGTGGAGGATTTTTTGAACTAAAGGCTCATAGTATTCAGTTTTATTTTCCATAGTAAAGTGGCAGCCCTAGATACTTAACAGGAAAGCATTCATGCTTAAACTTTGTGATTTTGCCAATCATGTGCTTTTTAGCTCTATTGCATGAATGATGAATGAGGAATGAGCTTTTAAGAGTGTTTATTTTTTGTCCTGAAATTTCCTCATACTCCTTAAGTATATGCAAAGTATTTTTAAGTGAGCTAGTGTGAGCAGCTGAAAAAATGATTAAATCATCCGCATAAGCAAGATGAGTAACTTTAGGGCAGTTTTTTGGAAAATGAAAATAGGGTCCTTGGGCTGAATTGAGAGCTCTTGTAATGTATTCTGCCCCTATTATAAAAAGATAAGGTGATAAGGGATCACCTTGTCTAATGCCTCTGGATGAGCTAAAGAAACCGACAGGTGATCCGTTTATTAGCACTGAAAAATTAACATTTGAGATCAGTCTTCATATCATATCAATTATAATTTCACTAAAACCGAAGTTTCTGAGCATTTGAAGTAAAAAAAGCCAGTCTACTCTGTCATAGGCTTTTTCCATGTCTAACTTTAGAATTACATTTCCTATTTTACTTTTCTTTGGGAGACATTGAACAAGTTCACTAGCTAAAAGAAAATTATCAATTAGTTGTCTATCTTTAACATATCCAGTTTGGTTATTAGAAATTATCCTTGGAAGTAGGTGAGCTAATCTAGTGGCAATAAGCTTAGACAAGATTTTGTTAAAGAAATTACATAAGCTTATAGGCCTGAAATGTGAAAACTTTTTTGGGCTTGGGGATTTTGGAATTAAAATAATGGACGTGGTAGTGATTGCTTGAGGTAGTGTTCCTCCATTGAAAAAGTGGAGGGTGGCAGCAAGCATGTCATCTTTCACTATTTCCCATGAGGTAGTAAAAAAATTGGCATTAAAACCATCCGGGCCAGGGGCACTATTAATATCCATGGAAAAAACACACTCTTTAAGCTCATCCAGATTTGGCAGTCTTTCTAAAATGACATTGTCATCATCGAAAATTAGTTTAGGAATGTGGTGAGGCTGCGGGATGGGTTTGGTAGGAACTTTAGTAAAAACTGTTTTAAAGTGTTTGATGGCCTCTCTACCTATGTCCTCTTCATTTTCGAATGACTGCCCCTCCTCGTTTTGAATAGAGTGGATGTGTGCTTTCCTTCTTCTTTGATTTACTACCGAGTGAAATGTTTTCGTATTTCTATCCCCTTCTTTAAACCATTTCAAATTGGCTTTTTGTTCCCAAAAAAGTTCTACATTTTTTGTTGCACTCCTAAGTTTGGCTCTTGCTAGATTTAAATCCTCCCTAGTGATCTCATTTTCAGTTATCTCATCCCGTGTTTCTAGGTCAAGTAGCTGTTCTTCTGCTTCTCTAAACGTTGAGAAAATGTTTCCAAAATTCTGTTTGTTCCATTCTTTGAGGACTGTTTTAGCATGTTGGAGTTTTAGGACTAAACGTTTGAGAGGATTACCCTCCACATTAATGGACCAAGCATCTTGGATTACATCTAGGAAATTTGGATGCTTTGTCCAGAAATTCTGAAATTTGAAACCAGTTTTAGGTTTAATTTTTTTGGAAAAGTTCAACAGCAGTGGGGCATGGTCGGAAGGGTCTCTAGTGAGGTGTTTAATGATAAAATGATAGCCTAAATATGCTGTTTTACTATTTATGAGCATTCTATCTAGTCTTTTCCAAATTCTATGTTTGGCTTTTCTATTGTTACACCAAGTAAACTGAGGACCTATGAAATTAACGTCTTCTAGTCCTTCATCATTTGTGAATTTTATGAGTTCTCTAGTGTCTTCAAGTCTAAACTTTCTACCACCTCTTTTTTCTTGCTCTCTAAGTGTGCAATTAAAATCACCCCAAATCCACCAAGGAATTTGTGGATTAAGTTGTGATAACGATTGCCATAACTCAGTTCTATCGTATTCAGTACACTTCGCATGTACTGTAGATAATACTATAGGGAGGGGAAATGAGGGATGAGTCATGTGTACAGTTAGGTGTTGGTCTGTTTCAAGTAAACTAGTACATAAGATAGGAGCATTGTAGAAAATCCATATGGTGCTACTGCTATTAGACAGGAAATAATCAAAATTCAATTTCATCTTTGTTTTCTTTAGCCTATCTAAAGAGGCTCGAGGCTCAAATAATGCAACTAATTCTACTTTGTTATTTTTTATTATGCTTTTTAATCTTCTAAAATTTGTGGATTTTGTGGCAGTTCTGATATTCCAAAAAATCATGCTATTATTCATTATCAGATTTTTCAGCATAATTAACAGGATTTTTTGATTTATCTCTAAGAACACGAGTGGACTCAAATTTAGCTCTTATACCTTTGTTTGCTGCTGCTGTGGCATTATCTAAACTGGTGGTAGTTTCTGTCATTTTTGGTGTGTTGATTTCCTCTAGTTGCTGATCTTCTACTGTCTCCTCTGGAAGATGTTCTGCTTCCTCACAACTTTTTGATTGTGGAAATTTGCTTGCTGAAGGAAACAGATTTTCCAGAGTTGTGGACTTGTTAATTCTCTTTGGCGTGCTGATTGTTTCCTCTGGCAGGTGGTCTGCCTCCTCAACACCTTGCATTTGGGAATCTGAAAGAGATCGGATAATACATAAGCAGTTGGTAGAATGTCTATTGTCATTACATAGCGAAATGAGATTTTGAGTTGAAGAATCCTCCTGATTAGTAGTGTTTGTTGTGACTTCTTGGAGCTGTTGTTGCTTTGCTTTACTAGATTCAGTTTGGCTTAAAGATTCAGTGGACTTGTGTTTGTGTGCCTCGATGGGCGAAACATCGCTGATATGTGTGTTTGCACATTTGATGGTGTTGATCACTGTGTGGGAGGGACCAGCTTCTAAATTGCCTTGAGACAGATTTTGTGCAGTTTGTATTAAAACTTCTTTTCCTTTAGTGTTATTGATCTGAATATGTGCAGGCTGAGTTGGAGGCATATCTGCAGACTTTGTGACTTTTTTCTTCTCCTTCCAGACTTGCTTTTGAGATTTTTCCACATCTGTAATGATTTGAGCATTTGCACTTTTTTCTTGAATTTGACAGGAGTGTCCTAGTTTGTGACAAGAGGAGCAGTATGTGGGGATTTCTTCCACTAGGACCGACTGCCAAAAACACACGTGTGTAAACTGAAAATGGCAAATTCAAAAACTAGTTGATTTTGATTATTTTCGTACCATTTTTTGCACTCACCTCGATTGCAAACATGCATTCCAGTGAATATTGTCAAATAAAGTGAAATCTAAATTTTCACTAAACCTCCATTTTTCATGGGTTATAACACACGTATTTTTACCGAAAATGGCAAAATCCAAAAACTCGTTATTCTTAACTTTTTCGTACCGGTTTTTGCACCCGCTCAAATTAATTGTGAACATGTATTCTAGTAAATATTGTCAAAAATGTTAAAATTTAAAATTTTCAAAAAACTTTCTTTTTTCATGGGGTTATAACACTCGTATTTTAACCGAAAATAGCAAAATTCAAAATGTACTTGATTTTGATTTTTTCGTACCGTTTTTTTCACCCACCCCGATTGTGAATATGCATTCTAGTGAATATTGTCAAAATAAGTGAAATGTAAAATTTTTCCAAAATCTACATTTTTCATGGGTTATAACACACGTATTTCAACCGAAAATGGCAAAATCCAAAAGCTCTTTGATTTTCACTTTTTTCGTACTGTTTTTTGCGCACGTCGCAATTGTGAATGTGCACTCTAGTGAATATGGCCCAAAAATTTAAAGTTTTCACGGAACCTCCATTTCTCAAGGGTTATAACACACGTATTTCAATCGAAAATGGAAAAATTCAAAAACTGGTTGATTTAGACTTTTTTCGTACCATTTTTTGCACCCGCCGCAATTGTGAACATGTATTCTAGTGAATATGGTCCAAAAAATTAAAATTTAAAATTTTCACACAACCTCCATTTGTCATGGGTTATAACACACGTGTGTAAACTGAAAATGGCAAATTCAAAAACTAGTTGATTTTGATTATTTTCGTACCATTTTTTGCACTCACCTCGATTGCAAACATGCATTCCAGTGAATATTGTCAAATAAAATGAAATTTAAATTTTCACCAAACCTTCATTTTTCATGAGTTATAACACACGTATTTTTACCGAAAATGGAAAAATCCAAAAACTCGTTATTCTTAACTTTTTCCTACCGTTTTTTGCACCCTCTCCAATTAATTGTGAACAAGCATTCTAGTAAATATAACAAAAATGTTAAAATTTAAAATTTTCAAAAAACTTTCTTTTTTCATGGGGGTTATAACACACGTATTTTAACCGAAACTAGCAAAATCCAAAAAACTACTTGATTTTGATTTTTTCGTACCGTTTTTTCACCCACCCCGATTGTGAACATGCATTCTAGTGAATATTGTCAAAATAAGTGAAATCAAAAATTTTCACAAAACCTACATTTTTCATGGGCTATAAGACACGTATTTCAACCGAAAATAGAAAAATCCAAAAAATCGTTGATTTACACTTTTTCGTTCCATTTTTTGTACCCGCCGAAATTGTGAACATGTCTTCTAGTGAATATGGTCCAAAAAATTAAAATTTAAAAATTTCACACAACCTCCATTTTTCATGGGTTATAACACACGTGTTTTAACCGAAAATGGCAAAATTCAAAAACTATTTGATTTTGACTATTTTCGTACCATTTTTTGCACTCACTTCGATTGCAAACATGCATTCTAGCTAATATTGTCAAAAAAAGTGAAATTTAAAATTTTCAGAAAACTTCCATTTTTCATGGGTTATAACACATGTATTTCTACCAAAAATGGTAAAATCCAAAAACTCGATGATTTAGAATTTTTTTTATATCGTTTTTTGCGCCCACCCTAATTGTGAACATACATTCTATTAAATACTGTCAAAATAAGTGAAATTTAAAATTTTTACCAAACCTCTATTTTTCATGGGTTATAACACACGTATTTTAACCGAAAATGGTAAAATTCAAAAACTAGTTGATTTTGACTATTTTCATACCGTTTTTTTCACCCACCTCGATTGTGAACATGCATTCTATTTAATATTGTCAAAAAAGTGAAATTTAAAATTTTCAGAAAACCTTCATTTTTCATGGGTCATTTCAACCGAAAATGGCAAAATCCAAAAACTCGATGATTTAGAATTTTTTTCATATCGTTTTTTGTGCCCACCCTGATTGTTAACTCACATTCTATTTAATATTGTCAAAATAAGTGAAATTTAAAATTTTCACCAAACCTCTATTTTCATGGGTTGTAACACACGTATTTTAACCGAAAATGGCAAAATTCAAAAACGAGTTGATTTTGACAATTTTCGTACCGTTTTTTGCACTCAACTCGATTGTGAACATGCATTCTAATGAATATTGTCAAAAAAAGTGAAATTTAAATTTTTTAGAAAACCTCCCTTATTCATGGGTTATAATACACTTATTTCAACCGAAAATGGCAAAATTCAAAAACTCGTTGACTCAGAATTTTTTCGTTCCGTTTTTTGCGCTAACCCCAATTGTGAACATATATTCTACTGAATATTGTCAAAAAAAGTGAAATCTAAATTTTCACCAAACCTCCATTTTTCATGGGTTATAACACACGTATTTTTTCCGAAAATGGCAAAATCCAAAAACTCGTTATTCTTAACTTTTTCGTACCGTTATTTCCCTCGTTTCGATTGTGAATTTGCATTCTAATGAATATTGTCAAAAAAAGTGAAATTTAAAAATTTCAGAAAACCTCCATTTTTCATGCGTTATAACACACTTATTTCATCTGAAAATTGCAAAATTCTAAAACTCGTTGATTCAGACTTTTTTCGTATCGTTTTTTGCGCCCACCCTGATTGTGAACATACATTCTATTGAATATTGTCAAAAAAGTGAAATTTAACCGAAAATGGCAAAATTCACAAACTACTTGATTTTGACTATTTTCGTACCGTTTTTTGCACTCACCTCGATTGCAAACATGCATTTTATTGAATATTGTCAAAAAAAGTGAAATTTAAAATTTTTAGAAAACTTCCATTTTTCATGGATTATAACACATGTATTTCAACCAAAAATTGCAAAATCCAAAAATTCGATGATTTAGAATTTTTTTCGTATCGTTTTTTGCGCTTACCCTGATTGTGAGCTCACATTCTATTAAATATTGTCAAAATAAGTGAAATTTAAAATTTTCATCAAACCTCTATTTTTCATGGGTTATAACACACTTATTTCAACCGAAAATGGCAAAATCCAAAAAATCGTTGATTCAGATTTTTTTCGTATCGTTTTTTGCCCCACCCCAATTGTGAACATACATTCTATTGAATATTGTCTTTTTTTTTGTTGGCTAATCATCCCATTTGCCGGGGGGGCGCCACTCCCTATTTTATTGATAATAAAAAAAGTTTACAAAAGTTAATGGCAGATGTAACCACACCATTAGTACATTTGGAAAGCTATAAATAAGGAGGACTCCTTCCTTACATTAAAGCACTTATCTTGATTTTCAGAATGTAAATAAGGAGTACTTCCTCCCTTACAATTGCTAATCTAGAGTTATAGTCTATTGAATATTGTCAAAAAAGTGAAATTCAAAATTTTCATGAAACCTCTATTCTTCATAGGTTATAACACACGTATTTTAACCGAAAATGGCAAAATTTAAAACCAAGTGAATTTTGACTTTTTCCGTACTGTTTTTACCACCCACTCTAATTGTGAACACACATTCTAGTGAATATTGTCAAAATAAGTGAAATCTAAAATTTTCACAAAATCTCCATTTTTCATGGGTTATAACACACGTATTTCAACCGAAAATGGCAAAATTCAAAAGCTCATTGATTTTCACTTTTTTCGTACCGTTTTTTGCACATGTTGCAATTTTGAATGTGCACTCTAGTGAATATGGTCCAAAAATTTAAAAATTTTACCGAACCTCCATTTTTCATGGGTTATAACACACGTATTTTTACCGAAAATGGAAAAATCCAAAAACAGTTTGATTTTGACTTTTTTCGTACCTTTTTTTACACCCTCCCGATTGTGAACATGCATTATATTGAATATTGTCAAAAAAGTGAAATTTAAAATTTTCATGAAACCTCCATTTTTCCTAAGTTATAACACACATATTTTAACCGAAAATAAAAAAAAAATAAAAAATCGTGTGGATTTTGACTTTTTTTCGTACTGTTTTTTGCACTAACCCCAATTGTAAACATACATTCTACTGAATATTGTCAAAAAAAGTGAAATCTAAATTTTCACCAAACCTCCATTTTTCATGGGTTATAACACACGTATTTTTACCGAAAATGGCAAAATCGAAAAACTAGTTATTCTTATTCTAGTAAATATATATTCTAGTAAATATACACACGTATTTTTGCACCCGCTCCAATTGTGAATATATATTCTAGTAAATATTGTCAAAAAAGTTAAAATTTAAAATTTTCAAAAAACTTTCTTTTTTCATGGGGTTATATCACACGTATTTTAACCGAAAATAGCAAAATCCAAAAACTACTTGATTTTGATTTTTTCGTACCATTTTTTGCACCCACCCCGATTGTGAACATGCATTCTAGTGAATATTTTCAAAATAAGTGAAATCTAAAATTTTCACAAAACCTTCATTTTTCATGAGTAACACACGTATTTCAACCGAAAATAGAAAAATCCAAAAACTCGTTGATTTAGACTTTTTTTCGTACCATTTTTTGCACCTGTCGTAATTGTGAACATGTATTCTAGTGAATATGGTCCAAAAAATTAAAATTTAAAATTTTTACACAACCTCCATTTTTCATGGTTATAACACACGTGTTTTAACCGAAAACGACAAAATTCAATAACTTGTTGATTTTTGACTACATGTGTACCGTTTTTTGCTTTCACCTCGATTCTGAACATGCATTCTAGTGAATATTGTCAAAAAAAGTGAAATTTAAAATTTTCAGAAAACCTCCAATTTTCATGGGTTACACACGTATTTGAACCGAAAGTGGCAAAATCCAAAAACTCGTTGATTTAGACTTTTTTTCGTACCGTTTTTTTGCACTCACCCTGATTGTGAACATACATTCTATTGAATATTGTATTTTTTTATTAAACAGTTCTTGATATATATAAAGCAAAAGTCGGAGCTGGGCATACCCATGCAATCCGTTACAAAGTCCGTGAAAAATTGGAGTGATACTCCATTACATGAAGTTCTACCAAATGTGTAAGGGAAGATAGCAAAACATTATTTTTGACAAGGCCAAAAATAAGACTTTCTATCTACCTGGCTAAACAATCTAAGCCATAAAAGGAATAAATGTAGAGTACTTCCTCAATTTACACAAAATTCAGCAACAAACATGAACCTAGACAAAAATTCGACAGCATAACATTACTAGTTCAATGTGCCAAAATCTGCAAACAAGAACAACAAACTTTCCAACAAGGTAACATTCTAGTGGACCCACAAAGGTTTAAATGACAAAGACCAAACTGATGTTAACATCGGTAATCAGGGGCCAGGAAACAGGCAGACACTAATCAAAATCAAAATGGGTATCTGAATCAGAGTAATTAAACTCCAGAGCATTCCTTCTTGTCTCTATCTTTATCTTTTTCCTTGAACTCTGCTTTTTATAGATTTCTTCTTTGGAGTGGGAGCGAAGGTTATACCTTATTGGTTTAACTGGCGTTTGAGCTTGGAGATTCTGGCCACTCACTTGCTCCTCAAAGTAAACTAGCATCTTTGTGTTATCCCTTTGACCATCCTCCAAGGTGAGTAACTTAGCCTGGGAAACCGAAACAGGGCGCTCAACATGATCAGGGAGTTCAGGTTTTGGGTTTACCTTGTCCAGCCAGTGCATACGCAAGAGAGCGGCTGACTCAGTCCTTGGTAGAGTGGAATGACCAACAGGATGAAATTGCAATTCTTGAATCAGCATTTGGTGTTCCTTGGAGATCTCTGCTAGCGTTAGGCTCGGGGGAGGCTCCGTCGTTCTTTTCGGGTTGTAAATGATTAATTGTAATCCCGGTGTGCCACCTTGCTCAACGGAAGAGCCAATTTCAGCTGAGTCTACCTGTAGCTCACTTGAGCCCTCTAGCGCAGACAATTCCATAAGGGCAGATGTATTGTGCACTTTTGGATCGCCCAAATCATTATTTCCCAGCTCCATCATTATTTTCCCTGAGGGGCTTGGCCATGGCTTCATAACACTAGGCACCTTCCCCTTTTCCTTGTTGGCGTTTGGTTCAGATAGCTCCCCGTCTACTGCCTTCACAGGATGCTTTTTGGGAACCCATGCCTTCCTTTGAGTTACTTTGCATGAGGAGGTGGAGTGACCGAGTTTATGGCAAGCATGACAATAATCTGGCAGATCCTCCACCTCGATTGGCTGCAATCAGCCTTTTTCCTGGCTGCCTATCCACACCCGATTTGAGAGGTGCTTAAGGACGTCTACTTCAACGCAAATGTGAGCTTCACTTGGTCTAAGTACTTTATCCGCATCTGCTGAGGCCAGGTCCAATTTTAACGGAGTTCCAACAGCTAAACCAAGAGCAAATAATGTATCCTTGCTAAAGAGATGCATTGGGAGCATTGGAAATTTAACCCAGACCGGAGCAACAGATGGTTCTCTATCCGGGCTAAAGTCTATCGTCCACCTAAATATCTTAGCATGGAAGCCGCTAAATGTCCACTCTTTCTTTGTCCACATTCGAAGGAAATCTAGTTCCAGTTCAAATTTGAAAACTACATGTCTATAATCCACCAAACCAACATCACAACTACCTTTAAAGGCTGTTGCCAGAACATCTTTTCTAATAGAGGCCATACGGGGTCTTCCCCTAGTGAATTTTCCAACTAGTGTAAACTGAAAAGGTTTAGCCAATTTTTGTTCTTCTTCCTCAGTAATAAATAGAGCTGGTTCCCCTTTAAAAGTTGTTAACTTGGACTGGAAAGAAGCTGCAAAGGATTTAGAGAGAGGTGGGAAGGCTGAAACTCCATCTACCATAGGCCTCTTCCCTTGTGCCACCGAGAGCATATGGTTTTTCCTTTGAGCTGTTTGGAGCTGAGGGAAAAGGGGAGTGAAAAAGTTTGAGAGGAGGAGTGGGGCTGGGCGTCCTTGATGCTTGGAGTAATCAGCAGCAGCCGTCGATGTAGAACCTACTGGAGGTGGAGGAGCCACTGTTGTAGCTGTCGAGATCACTGCTCCAAGTGGAGGAGCAGCTGGCAGCGGAGCGTCTGAAAATTTTAGAGCTGCTGAGGAAGGTGGAGTTTGTGGCCACCGATCTGCTGTAGCAGAAATTGTAAGCTTCGACCCATCCGTTGAAGGGTCAACTAACCCCACGGCTGCAATCGACGGATCTGCAACCTTGGAAGTAGTTGGAGCAGCTGGAATCGGAGCCCTTAACTGTGGAGCAGCTGCTGCCGGCGCATCTAGAGATGGAGGAGCAACTGTGGAGCCACTACTGCAATTTGAAGCCGATCTAGAGGGTGTTTTTAGCGAAGGTTCCCTCTCAATTACCATGAGGGTGAGCTAAATAGAGCTAGGGGTGGTGGAGCTTTGGTGTCTCCGGCCACACGGCCGGAGCCTAGGGGTAGGAGACGGTGTCCGATCTAAAGTTAAACTGTCAATCTGGCTGTGGTTTAGTGGTTCGAGGCTGGAAAAACCTTGTTGGAGTGAGAGAGGAGACCAATCAAGGTGAGGAGAGTGTGTGGCTGGTATGAAATTCACGGTCAAAGTTGGAAAGTCAACTGTGGAGAGGCACGCTTAGAGAGAATGAGGAGAGTGTCTCTCATCAAACTGTCAATGCTTAAGAATATTAAATATCGTAAAAAAAGTGAAATTTAAAATTTTCATGAAACCTCTATTTTTCATGGGTTATAACACACTTATTTCAACCGAAAATAGAAAAATATAAAAACTCGTTGATTTAAACTTTTTCGTACTGTTTTTTGCGCCCACCCCGATTGTGAACGTACATTCTATTGAATATTGTAAAAAAAAGTGAAATTTAAAATTTTCATGAAACCTCCATTTTTCATGGGTTATAACACACGTAATTCAACCTAAAATGGAAAAATCCAAAAACTTTTTGATTTAGACTTTTTTCGTACTGTTTTTTGCGCCCACCCTGATTGTGAACATGCATTCTAGTGAATATTGTCAAAATAAGTGAAATCTAAAATTTTCACAAAACCTTCATTTTTCATGGGTTATAAGTTATAACACACGTATTTCAAACGAAAATGGAAAAATCCAAAAACTCGTTGATTTAGACTTTTTTCGTACCATTTTTTGCACCCGCCGCAATTGTGAACATGAATTCGAGTGAATATGGTTCAAAAAATTAAAATTTAAAATTTTCACACAACCTCCATTTTTCATGTTATAACACACGTGTTTTAACCGAAAATGACAAAATTAAAAAACTAGTTGATTTTGACCATTTTCGTACCTTTTTTGCACCCACCTTGATTGCAAACATGCATTCTAGTGAATATTGTCAAAAAAGTGAAATTTAAAATTTTCAGAAAACTTCCATTTTTCATGGGTTATAAGACATGTATTTCAACCAAAAATGGCAAAATCCAAAAACTCGATTATTTAGAATTTTTTCGTATCGTTTTTTGCGCCCATCCTGATTGTGAACTCACATTCTATTAAATATTGTCAAAATAAGTGAAATTTAAAATTTTCAGGAAACGTCTATTTTTCATGGGTTATAACACTCGTATTTTAACCGAAAGTGACAAAATTCAAAAACTAGTTGATTTTGACTATTTTCGTACCCTTTTTTGCACTCCCCTTGATTGTGAACATCCATTGAAATGTATATTGTAAAAAAAAGTGAAATTTAAAATTTTCAGAAAACCTCCCTTTTTAATGGGCTATAAGACACTTATTTCAACCGAAAATGGCAAAATCCAAAAAATCGTTGATTCAGACTTTTTTTGTATTGTTTTTTGAGCCCACCCCGATTTTGAACATATATTCTATTGAATATTGTCAAAAAAGTGAAATTTAAAATTTTCATTAAACATCCATTATTCATGGGTTATAACACACGTATTTTAACCGAAAGTAGCAAAATTCAAAACCGAGTGGATTTTGACTTTTTTCGTACTGTTTTTAGCACCCACTCTATTGCATATTGTCAAAATAAATGACATTTAAAATTTTCACAAAACCTCCATTTTTCATTGGTTATAACACACGTATTTCAACCGAAAATGGCAAAATCCAAAAGCTCATTGATTTTCACTTTTTTTGTACCTTTTTTGCACACGTTGCAATTGTGAATGTGCACTCTAGTGAATATGGTCAAAAAATTTAAAATTTTCACGGAACCTCCAATTTTCATCGGTTATAACACACGTATTTTTACCAAAAATGGAAAAATCCAAAAATATTTTGATTTTGACTTTTTTCGTACCTTTTTTACACCCTCCCGATTGTGAACATACATTATATTGAATATTGTCAAAAAAAGTGAAATTTAAAATTTTTATGAAACCTCCATTTTTCCTAAATTATAACACACATATTTTAACCGAAAATAAAAAAAATCGAGTGGATTTTGACTTTTTTCGTACCGTTTTTTGCACCAACCCAAATTGTGAACATATATTCTATTGAATATTGTCAAAAAAGTGAAATCTAAATTTTCACCAAACCTCCATTTTTCATGGGTTATAACACACGTATTTTTACCGAAAATGGCAAAATCTAAAAACTCGTTATTCTTAACTTTTTCGTGCCGTTTTTTGCACCCTCTCCAATTGTGAACATGTATTGTAGTAAATATTGTCAAAAAAGTTAAAAGTTAAAAATTTAAAAAATTTTATTTTTTCACAGGGTTATAACACACGTATTTTAACCGAAAATGGCAAAATCCAAAAACTACTTAATTTTGATTTTTTCGTACCGTTTTTTTCACTCAACTCGATTGTGAACATGCATTCTAATGAATATTTTCAAAAAATGTAAAATTTAAATTTTTCAGAAAACCTCCATTTTCATGGGGTATAACACACTTATTTTAACCGAAAATACTAAAATCCAAAAACTCATTGATTCAGACTTTTTTCGTATCCTTTTTTGCACCCACCCCGATTGTGAACATACATTCTATTGAATATTGTCAAAAAAGTGAAATTTAAAATTTTCATGAAACCTCCATTTTTCATGGGTTATAACACACGTATTTTAACCGAAAATGGCAAAATTCAAAACCGAGTGGATTTTGACTTTTTTCGTACTGTTTTTAGCACCCACTCTAATTGTGAACACACATTCTAGTGCATATTGTCAAAATAAGTGAAATCTAAAATTATCACAAAACCTCAATTTTTTATGGGTTTTAACACACGTATTTCAACCGAAAATGGTAAAATCCAAAAGCTCATTGATTTTCACTTTTTTCGTACCGTTTTTTGCACAGGTCGCAATTGTGAATGTGCGCTCTAGTGAATATGGTCCAAAAATTTTAAAATTTCACGAAACATCCATTTTTCATGGGTTATAACACACGTATTTTTACCGAAAATGGAAAAATCCAAAAACATTTTGATTTTGAATTTTTTTCGTACCCTTTTTTACACCCTCCGGATTGTGAACATGCATTATATTGAATATTGTCAAAAAAAGTGAAATTTAAAATTTTTATGAAACCATCATTTTCCTAAGTTATAACACACATATTTTAACCGAAAATTAAAAAAAATAAAAAATCGAGTGGATTTTAACTTTTTTCGTACCGTTTTTTTCCTCAACCGCAATTGTGAATATACATTCTACTGAATATTGTCGAAAAAAGTGAGATCTAAATTTTCACCAAAAATGGCAAAATCCAAAATCCAAAAAACTAGTTAATCTTAACTTTTTCGTACCGTTTTTTGCACCCTCTCCAATTGTGAACATGTATTGTAGTAAATATTGTCAAAAAAGTTAAAATTTAAAATTTTCAAAAAACTTTCTTTTTTCATGGGGTTATAACAAACGTATTTGAATCGAAAATGGCAAAATCCAAAAACTACTTGATTTTGATTTTTTCGTACCGTTTTTTGCACCCACCCTCATTGTGAACATGCATTCTAGTGAATATTGTCGAAAATGGCAAAATCCAAAAACTAGTTAATCTTAACTTTTTCGTACCGTTTTTTGCACCCTCTCCAATTGTGAACATGTATTGTAGTAAATATTGTCAAAAAAGTTAAAATTTAAAATTTTCAAAAAACTTTCTTTTTTCATGGGGTTATAACAAACGTATTTTAATCGAAAATGGCAAAATCCAAAAACTACTTGATTTTGATTTTTTCGTACCGTTTTTTGCACCCACCCTCATTGTGAACATGCATTCTAGTGAATATTGTCAAAATAAATGAAATCTAAAATTTTCACAAAATCTTCATTTTTCATGGGTTATAACACACGTATTTCAACCGAAAATGAAAAAAACCAAAAACTCGTTGATATAGACTTTTTTCGTACCATTTTTTGCACCTGCCGCAATTGTGAACATGTATTCTAGTGAATATGGTCCAAAAAATTAAAATTTTAAATTTTCACACAACCTCCATTTTTCATGGGGTTATAACACACGTGTTTTAACCGAAAATGGCAAAATTCAAAAACTAGTTGATTTTGACTTTGCAAACATGCATTCTAGTGAATATTGTCAAAAAA
Source organism: Ophiorrhiza pumila (assembly GCA_016586305.1). Lineage (NCBI taxonomy): Eukaryota > Viridiplantae > Streptophyta > Magnoliopsida > Gentianales > Rubiaceae > Ophiorrhiza > Ophiorrhiza pumila. The sequence goes on from BLIW01000007.1 coordinate 3,030,808, forward strand.
GTGAAATTTCAAAATTTCAAAAAACTTCCATTTTTCATGGGTTATAAGACATGTATTTCAACCAAAAATGGCAAAATCCAAAAACTCGATGATTTAGAATTTTTTCGTATCGTTTTTTACGCCCACCCTGATTGTGAACTCACATTCTATTTAATATTGTCAAAATAAGTGAAATTTAAAATTTTCACCAAACGTCTATTTTTCATGGGTTATAACATACGTATTTTTACCGATAGTGACAAAATTCAAAAACTAGTTGATTTTGACTATTTTCGTACTGTTTTTTGCACTCCCCTCGATTGTGAACATCCATTCTAATGAATATTGTCTTTTTTTTTAATATCAAGTTTATTTAAATTTGGATAAAAGGGCGCTGGATATACCCAAACACACTAATACAAAGCAAAAGCAATAGATTTGGAGTACTACTCCATTACATGTAGCTTCAAACTATGTGAGGAAAGTAAGAAAAATTCTACTTTGGATCACCAGAAACAAAATAGAAACCTTTCTAATCCCAATCAAAATCCACAAAAAAGTAAATGCAAAAGGAGAATAAATGTTCAATCATAAACATTATCCATGGGCTGTAGTGATCTATATATCATATTACTTTTCTAGTCATTGGGTCCAAACAAACTATGTCATCCCAGAATTAAAATTCCATTTAAATCATTAACTTCCCCCTTCATTTTTGGAAATCACATTCAACAATCAGGTCCCTTAACAACTTGGATTCTGCCTAGTCAGACCACCTCATCATCCTCAAAGCATTTATCATAGACTCAAGTGCTGGACACTCAAGCAATTACAGGCACCCCAAGACTCAGTCAATTTCCATTCAAATTTTTAACTAATCACAGTTCCTTTATCGTACATTCAGTCAACACATGCCACCACAGGACTTAGCAGAAATGACTAAATCTAATGAATATTGTCAAAAAAAGTCAAATTTAAAATTTTCAGAAAACCTCCATTTTTCATGGGTTATAACACACTTATTTCAACCGAAAATGGGAAAATCCAAAAACTCGTTGATTCAGACTTTTTTCGTATTGTTTTTTGCACCCACCCCGATTTTGAACATACATTCTATTGAATATTGTCAAAAAAGTGAAATTTAAAATTTTCATGAAACCTCCATTCTTCATGGGTTATAACACACGTATTTTAACCGAAAATGGCAAAATTCAAAACAGAGTGGATTTTGACTTTTTTCCTACTGTTTTTAGCACCTACTCTAATTGTGAACATACATTCTAGTGCATATTGTCAAAATAAGTGAAATCTAAAATTTTCACAAAACCTCCATTTTTTATGGGTTTTAACACACGTGTTTCAACCGAAAATGGTAAAATCCAAAAGTTCATTGATTTTCACTTTTTTCGTACAGTTTTTTGCACACGTCGCAATATGGACCAAAAATTTAAAATTTTCACGGAACCTCCATTTTTCATGGGTTATAACACACGTATTTTTTTCGAAAATGGCAAAATCTAAAAACTTGTTATTCTTAACTTTTTCCTACCGTTTTTTGCACCCGCTACAATTGTGAACATATATTATAGTAAATATTATCAATATAGTTAAAATTTAAAATTTTCAAAAACTTTATTTTTTCATGGGATTATAACACGTATTTTAACCGAAAATGGCAAAATCCAAAAACTACTCGATTTTGATTTTTTCGTACCGTTTTTTGCACCCACATCGATTGTGAACATGCATTCTTGCGAATATTGGCAAAATAAGTGAAATCTAAAATTTTCAAAAAAACCTTCATTTTTCATGGGTTATAACACACGTGTTTCAACCGAAAATGGAAAATTCCAAAAACTAGTTGATTTACAATTTTTTCGTATCGTTTTTTGCGCCCACCCTGATTGTGAACTCACATTCTATTAAAAATTGCCAAAATAACTGAAATTTAAAATTTTCACCAAACCTCTATTTTTCATGGGTTATAACACACGTATTTTAACCGAAAATGGCAAACTTCAAAAACTAGTTGATTTTGGCTATTTTCGAACCGTTTTTTGCACTCACCTCGATTGTGAACATGCATTCTAATGAATATTTTCAAAAAAAGTGAAATTTAAAATTTTCAGAAAACCTCCATTTTTCTTGGGTCATAATACACTTATTTCAATCGAAAATGGCAAAATTCAAATACTCGTTAATTCAAACTTTTTTCGTATCGTTTTTTGCGCCCACCCCGATTGTGAACATACATTCTATTGAATATTGTCAAAAAAGTGAAATTTAAAATTTTCATGAAACCTCCATTCTTCACGGGTTATAATATACGTATTTTAACCGAAAATGGCAAAATTCAAAACCGAGTGGATTTTGACTTTTTTTCGTATTGTTTTTAGCACCCACTCTAATTGTGAATACACGTTCTAGTGAATATTGTTAAAATAAGTGAAATCTAAAATTTTCACAAAATCTACATTTTTCATGGGTTATAACACACGTATTTCAACCGAAAATGGCAAAATCCAAAAGCTCTTTGATTTTCACTTTTTTTGTACCGTTTTTTGCACACGTCGCAATTGTGAATGTGCACTCTAGTGAATATGGTCCAAAAATTTAAAGTTATCACGGAACCTCCATTTCTCATGGGTTATAACACACGTATTTCAATCGAAAATGGAAAAATCCAAAAACTCGTTGATTTAGACTTTTTTCGTACCATTTTTTGCACCCGCCGCAATTGTGGACATGTATTCTAATGAATATGGTCCAAAATATTAAAATTAAAATTTAAAATTTTCACACAACCTCCATTTTTCATGGGTTATAACACACGTGTGTAAACTGAAAATAGAAAAATTCAAAAACTAGTTGATTTTGACTATTTTCGTACCATTCTTTGTAATCACCTCGATTGCAAACATGCATTCCAGTGAATATTGTCAAATAAAGTGAAATCTAAATTTTCACCAAACCTCCATTTTTCATGGGTTATAACATAAGTATTTTTACCGAAAATGGCAAAATCCAAAAATTTGTTATTCTTAACTTTTTCGTACTTTTTTTGCACCCGCTCCAATTAATTGCGAACATGTATTCTAATAAATAGTGTCAAAAATGTTAAAATTTAAAATTTTTAAAAAACTTTCTTTTTTCATGGGGTTATAACATACGTATTTTAACCGAAAGTAGCAAAATCCAAAAACTACTTGATTTTGATTTTTTCATACCGTTTTTTTCACCCACAACGATTGTGAACATGCATTCTAGTGAATATTGTCAAAATAAGTGAAATCTAAAATTTTTCATGGGTTATAACACACGTATTTCAACCGAAAATAGAAAAATCCAAAAACTCGTTGATTTACACTTTTTTCGTTCTATTTTTTGTACCCGCCGAAATTGTGAACATGTCTTCTAGTGAATAAGGTCCAAAAAATTAAAATTTAAAATTTTCACACAACCTCCATTTTTCATGGGTTATAACATACGTGTTTTAACCGAAAATGGCAAAATTCAAAAACTATTTGATTTTGACTATTTTCGTACCGTTTTTTGCACTCACTTCGATTGCAAACATGCATTCCAGTGAATATTGTCAAAAACAGTGAAATTTAAAATTTTCAGAAAACTTCCATTTTTCATGGGTTATAACACATGTATTTCTACCAAAAATGGTAAAATCCAAAAACTTGATGATTTAGAATTTTTTTCGTATTGTTTTTTGCGCCCACCCTAATTGTGAACATACATTCTATTAAATACTGTCAAAATAAGTGAAATTTAAAATTTTTACCAAATCTCTATTTTTCATGGGTTATAACACACGTATTTTAACCGAAAATGGCAAAATTCAAAGACTAGTTGATTTTGACTATTTTCGTACCGTTTTTTTCACCCACCTCGATTGTGAACATGCATTCTAATAAATATTTTCAAAAAAAAGTGAAATTTAAAATTTTCAGAAAACCTCCATTTTTCATGGGTTATAACACACTTATTTCAACCGAAAATGGCAAAATCCAAAAACTCGATGATTTAGAATTTTTTTATATCGTTTTTTGCGCCCACCCTGATTGTTAACTCACATTCTATTTAATATTGTCAAAATAAGTGAAATTTAAATTTTTCACCAAACCTCTATTTTGCATGGGTTATAACACACGTATTTTAACCCAAAATGGCAAAATTTAAAAACTAGTTGATTTTGACAGTTTTTGTACCGTTTTTTGCACTCAACTCGATTGTTAACATGCATTCTAATGAATATTGTCAAAAAAAGTGAAATTTAAATTTTTCAGAAAACCTCCATTGTTCATGGGTTATAACACACTTATTTCAACCGAAAATGGCAAAATTCAGAAACTCGTTGACTCAGAATATTTTTGTACTGTTTTTTGCACTAACCCCAATTGTGAACATACATTCTTCTGAATATTGTCAAAAAAAGTGAAATCTAAATTTTCACCAAACCTCCATTTTTCATGGGTTATAACACACGTATTTTTACCGAAAATGGCAAAATTCAAAAACTCGTTATTCTTAGTGGTTTCAGGCTGGAGAAACCTTGTTGGAGTGAGAGAGGAGACCGATCAAGGTGAGGAGAGTTTGTGGCTGGTATGAAATTCTCGGTCAAAGTTGGAAAGTCGACTGTGGAGAGGCACGCTTAGACAGAAGGAGGAGAGTGTCTCTCATCAAACTGTCAACACTTAAGAATATTAGATATTGTAAAAAAAGTGAAATTTAAAATTTTCATGAAACCTCTATTTTTCATGGGTTATAACACACTTATTTCAACCGAAAATAGAAAAATTCAAAAACTCGTTGATTTAGACTTTTTCGTACTGTTTTTTACGCCCACCCCGATTGTGAACGTACATTCTATTGAATATTGTAAAAAAAAGTAAAATTTAAAATTTTCATAAAACCTCCATTTTTCATGGGTTATAACACACGTATTTCAACCTAAAATGGCAAAATCCAAAAACTCTTTGATTTAGACTTTTTTCGTATTGTTTTTTGCGCCCACCCCGATTGTGAACATGCATTCTGGTGAATATTTTCAAAATAAGTGAAATCTAAAATTTTCACAAAACCTTCATTTTTCATGGTGAGCGGAGGTCGGTCGCTCGACCTCGTCAAATACCCAAACTTACTCAACTAATGTAGAGGTGGCAAGTGGGATCGTATCCACCGGGAAGGTTTGGATGTCAAGAGATCACTTGTTCAAGAAACCAAAGCAAATGGGACAAATGCAAGACAATATGAATGCAAAAATGAGAAATGCAAGGTTAGTATGCAAGCACTGCCTTGAGGATGAACCAATTGGTATGGATCTCAGCCTATTATCATTGACTTGTGTAAAAGCATGAATGAGGGGGTCAACCTTCTAGTGAGCTTAGGGTTGATCTCCTTATAAGACTCACAATCCTAATTCACCATGCTCCTCTCATCCTCCCTTGGTAGGGCAAGACCTAGGCTCGACTTCCTAATTCCCGATCCCTATCCGACACTAGAACCCCAACTCCCTTGGACAAGACAGTCAACCAAAGTCCGAGTTCTAATGTTCAAACAATCCTAAGTCTTTCCATTATATTAACTTCAATTGTCAGTGGTACTGCACAATTGACGTTGCATCCTTACACAGATCATAGGACTCATCCAAGTTGTTCCCTATTCTAGTGATGTTATTTCAATTTCCATTGATAGCACTAGATTGACCTCAGTGGTACTGCAAGTCATATGAAGGGCCTAGGCGTGAGTGAGTAATCATTGGAATAAAGCATCAACAAGATATATGAAACAATATCAAACACATGATGTGCAATACGAATGTCTCAAATAAGATAAAGATCCACACAATTGATCCTCAAGACAGTATGATCTAAAGAAGGGAAAGGAGAGAGAAAATCCTAAGCTAAACTATGAACCATAATCTAAGAATGCTATGTTGTGTTGTGTTGTGCAGCAGCCTCCCTCCTGGGCTCTCAGGGCTGTCCCCTGCTTTTATAGTTTTTTTTTCTCCATATCCTAGTCAAGTGAGCTTCCTGGAAGTTTCCTTTCTATGCCCGGATGTTGACACGTGCTCCTGTGAATATAAGCCAAGAATTTAGTGAAGACACGTGTATTTGACAAATAAGAGTGACGAGGCAAAATCTCAAACATATTGGATGCGGTGTTTGCTAAATGTGTGTGGAGCAAGTGTGGAGTGTAATGTATACAAAATGTATGAAAGAATTCCTAACTAAAAATGTAACAAAGGAAAAATATGAAAGAAAGGATAAAATATGCAAACTGTGCAACGTGTGTGCTGAGAGTGTGGCGGGCGCGTGGTGCGCCCGCCGTGTGAGTGGCGGTCGCCGTGGGCGACCGCCGTGCGTGTGGCGGGCGCATTGTGCGCCCGCCGTGTTGTGTGTGTGCGAGTGTGAACCGTGTGTGTGGCGGTCGCCTAGTGCGACCGCCGTGTGTGAGGCGGGCGCGCTATGTTGTGCGTGTGTGTGCACGATGTGTTTGTGCAAAGTGTGAGTGCAGTGCAAGTGTGAGTAGTTGTGGACTTTCACTAGGAGGTCAGTGATGTGTTGTGCGTGTTGTGAGAATAACGTAAGTGTGAGTGCTGACTTTGTGAATAGTGAATTGTGGACTTCTAAATCATGAACTTGTGCATAGTGAATTGTGGACCTCTAAAGTGTGGACCTCCATGTGGACCTCCAAATGTGGACCTCCAAATCATGGACTCTTGCATAGTGAATTGTGGACCTCCATGAAGACTTGGAGGTCAGTGATGTATATGACAACTTGGAGGTCAGTGGCGTGCAGGACAACTTGGAGGTCAGTGGCGTGCAGGACTAAGTGTTTTTCATATCCAAAGATCACGGCACTTTCACACTGTTTTACAACACTTAGCCACTTTTTAACAATTTCCAAAACATGCACGTTCTAGCATACTGTCAACACACCAAGTATCATTTTCGCACAAAATCCATAGCAAAAGATAAAGAAAGTCAAGCGAATAAGTCGGTGAAATACCGACTTATCACATGGGTTATAACACACGTATTTCAACCGAAAATGGAAAAATCCAAAAACTCGTTGATTTACACTTTTTTCGTACCATTTTTTGCACCCGCCGCAATTGTGAACATGTATTCGAGTGAATATCGTCCAAAAAATTATAATTTAAAATTTTCACACAACCTCCATTTTTCATGTTATAACACACGTGTTTTAACCGAAAATGACAAAATTAAAAAACTAGTTGATTTTGACCATTTTCGTACCATTTTTTGCACCCACCTCGATTGCAAACATGCATTCTAGTGAATATTGTCAAAAAGTGTTTTTTTATGGGTTATAAGACATGTATTTCAACCAAAAATGGCAAAATCCAAAAACTCGATTATTTATATTTTTTTTGTATCGTTTTTTGCGTCCACCCTGATTGTGAACTCACATTCTATTAAATATTGCCAAAATAACTGAAATTTAAAATTTTCACCAAACCTCTATTTTTCAAGGGTATAACACACGTATTTAACCGAAAATGGCAAAATTCAAAAACTAGTTGATTTTGGCTATTTTCGAACCGTTTTTTGCACTCACCTCGATTGTGAACATGCATTCTAATGAATATTTTCAAAAAAAGTGAAATTTAAAATTTTCAAAAAACCTCTATTTTTCTTGGGTTATAACACACTTATTTCAATCGAAAATGGCAAAATTCAAATACTCGTTGATTCAGACTTTTTTCGTATCGTTTTTTGCGCCCACCCCGATTGTGAACATACATTCTATTGAATATTGTCAAAAAAGTGAAATTTAAAATTTTCATGAAACTTCCATTCTTCACGGGTTATAACACACGTATTTTAACCGAAAATGGCAAAATTCAAAACCGAGTGGATTTTTACTTTTTTCGTATTGTTTTTAGCACCCACTCTAATTGTGAATACACGTTCTAGTGAATATTTTTAAAATAAGTGAAATCTAAAATTTTCACAAAATCTACATTTTTCATGGGTTATAACACACGTATTTCAACCGAAAATGGCAAAATCCAAAAGCTCTTTGATTTAGAATTTTTTTCGTATCGTTTTTTGCGCCCACCCTGATTGTGAACTCACATTCTATTAAATATTGCCAAAATAACTGAAATTTAAAATTTTCACCAAAACTCTATTTTTCATGGGTTATAACACACGTATTTTAACCGAAAATGGCAAACTTCAAAAACTAGTTGATTTTGGCTATTTTCGAACCGTTTTTTGCATTCACCTCGAGTGTGAACATGCATTCTAATGAATATTTTCAAAAAAAGTGAAATTTAAAATTTTCAGAAAACCTCCATTTTTCTTGGGTTATAACACACTTATTTCAATCGAAAATGGCAAAATTCAAATACTCTTTGATTCAGACTTTTTTCGTATCGTTTTTTGCTCCCACCCCGATTGTGAACATACATTCTATTGAATATTGTCAAAAAAGTGAAATTTAAAATTTTCATGAAACCTCCATTCTTCACGGGTTATAATACACGTATTTTAAGCGAAAATGGCAAAATTCAAAATCGAGTGGATTTTGACTTTTTTCGTATTGTTTTTAGCACCCACTCTAATTGTGAATCCACGTTCTAGTGAATATTGTTAAAATAAGTGAAATCTAAAATTTTCACAAAATCTACATTTTTCATGGGTTATAACACACGTATTTCAACCGAAAATGGCAAAATCCAAAAGCTCTTTGATTTTCATTTTTTTTTCGTACCGTTTTTTGCACACGTCGCAATTGTGAATGTGCACTCTAGTGAATATGGTCCAAAAATTTAAAGTTATCACGGAACCTCCATTTCTCATGGGTTATAACACACGTATTTCAATCGAAAATGGAAAAATCCAAAATCTCGTTGGTTTAGACTTTTTTCGTACCATTTTTTGCACCCGCCGCAATTGTGGACATATATTCTAATGAATATGGTCCAAAAAATTAAAATTAAAATTTAAAATTTTCACATAACCTCCATTTTTCATGGGTTATAACACACGTGTGTAAACTGAAAATGGCAAAATTCAAAAACTAGTTAATTTTGACTATTTTCGTACCATTTTTTGCAATCACCTCGATTGCAAACATGCATTCCAGTGAATATTGTCAAATAAAGTGAAATCTAAATTTTCACCAAACCTCCATTTTTCATGGGTTATAACACAAGTATTTTTACCGAAAATGGCAAAATCCAAAAACTCGTTATTCTTATATTTTCGTACCGTTTTTTGCACCCGCTCCAATTAATTGTGAACATGTATTCTAGTAAATATTGTCAAAAATGTTAAAATTTAAAATTTTCAAAAAACTTTCTTTTTTCATGGGGTTATAACACACATATTTTAACCGAAAGTAGCAAAATCCAAAAACTACTTGATTTTGATTTTTTCGTACCCTTTTTTTCACCCACCACGATTGTGAACATGCATTCTAGTGATTATTGTCAAAATAAGTGAAATCAAAAATTTTCACAAAACCTACATTTTTCATGGGTTATAACACACGTATTTCAACCGAAATAGAAAAATCCAAGAACTCGTTGATTTGCACTTTTTTCGTTCCATTCTTTGTACCCGCCGAAATTGTGAACATGTCTTCTAGTGAATATGGTCCAAAAAATTAAAATTTAAAATTTTCATACAACCTCCATTTTTCATAGGTTATAACATACATGTTTTAACCGAAAATGGCAAAATTCAAAAACTATTTGATTTTGACTATTTTCGTACCCTTTTTTGCAGTCACTTCGATTGCAAACATGCGTTCTAGTGAATATTGTCAAAAAAAGTGAAATTTAAAATTTTCAGAAAACTTCCATTTTTCACGGGTTATAACACATGTATTTCTACCAAAAATGGTAAAATCCAAAAACTCGATGATTTAGAATTTTTTTCGTATCGTTTTTTGCGCCCACCCTAATTGTGAACATACATTCTATTAAATACTGTCAAAATAAGTGAAATTTAAAATTTTTACCAAATCTCTATTTTTCATGGGTTATAACACACGTATTTTAACCGAAAATGGCGAAATTTAAAAACTAGTTGATTTTGACTATTTTCGTACCCTTTTTTTCACCCACCTCGATTGTGAACATGCATTCTAATAAATATTTTCAAAAAAAGTGAAATTTAAAATTTTCAGAAAACCTCCATTTTTCATGGGTTATAACACACTTATTTCAACCGAAAATGGCAAAATCCAAAAACTCGTTGATTCAGACTTTTTTCGTATCTTTTTTGCGCCCACCCTGATTGTGAATATACATTCTATTGAATATTGTCAAAAAAGTGAAATTTAACCGAAAATGGCAAAATTCACAAACTAATTGTGAACATGTATTCTAGTAAATTTACCCTTTTTTGCACCCGCTCAAATTAATTGTGAACATGTATTCTAGTAAATATTGTCAAAAATGTTAAAATTTAAAATTTTAAAAAAAAAATTCTTTTTTCATGGGGTTACACACGTATTTTAACCGAAAATAGCAAAATCCAAAAACTACTTGATTTTGATTTTTTCGTACCGTTTTTTTCACCCACCCCGGTTGTGAACATGCATTCTAGTGAATATTGTCAAAATAAGTTAAATCTAAAATTTTCACAAAACCTACATTTTTCATGGGTTATAACACACGTATTTCAACCGAAAATAGAAAAATCCAAAAACTCGTTGATTTACACTTTTTTCGTTCCATTTTTTGTACCCGCCGAAATTGTGAACATGTCTTCAAGTGAATATGGTCCAAAAAATTAAAATTTAAAATTTTCACACAACCTTCATTTTTCATGTTATAACACATGTGTTTTAACCGAAAATGACAAAATTAAAAAACTAGTTGATTTTGACCATTTTCGTACCATTTTTTGCACCCACCTCGATTGCAAACATGCATTCTAGTGAATATTGTCAAAAAAGTGAAATTTAAAATTTTCAGAAAACTTCCATTTTTCATGGGTTATAAGACATGTATTTCAACCAAAAATGGCAAAATCCAAAAACTCGATGATTTTGAATTTTTTCGTATCGTTTTTTGCGCCCACCCTGATTGTGAACTCACATTCTATTAAATATTGTCAAAATAAGTGAAATTTAAAATTTTCACCAAACGTCTATTTTTCATGGGTTATAACACACATATTTTAACCGAAAATGGCAAACTTCAAAAATTAGTTGATTTTGGCTATTTTCGAACCGTTTTTTGCACTCACCTCGATTGTGAACATGCATTCTAATGAATATTGTCTTTTTTTTTTGGTTGGCTAATCATCCCATGTGTGGGGGGGCGCCACTCCCAATTTTATTAATAAAAAAAGTTATAGAATGGCGGAAATATCCACACCATTATTACATCACGAAAAGCTATAAAATGGGGAGGACTCCTCCCTTACATTGTAGTACTTGTGTCTAAAATTTGAGCAACAAAAACCGATTAGGAGCACTTCCTCCTTTTACATAATAGGTGGTATGTAGAGTTTGAAGATATTATAAAGACCGTCCTAAGACTAAAAGCCATTCTAATATGTCAAACTTTACATCCCACACCAAGAAACTCAATAAACAAGGAGGACTCCTTCTTTACATCTTATTTCAACCGAAAATGGCAAAATCCAAAAACTCGGTGATTTAGAATTTTTTCATATCGTTTTTTGCGCCCACCCTGATTGTTAACTCACATTCTATTTAATATTGTCTTTTTTTTTTTTATTGGAGATGATTGGATATAAGGTTGGCCTAACTTCAGCAGCCAAAAAAGCTATTGAAATTTCACATAATTTAAAACAAGAAGGCCTAACTTCAGCAGCAAAAAAATTCACAAACCAGACTAAATGGCCTAACAACAGCAGCCATTGGTCTTTGGGCCGTGCAAAACGATTCATGTAAGACTTTGAGGCTGATTGGAAAGTTTATGATTTCTTTTTATGTATGGCAAACCTAGCCTTTCCGCTCTGATGATTAGTTGGATCTTTTGATGTAGAAACTTTTCTTCAGTGAAAATTTGACAGGGGTGTTGGGTTTCAGCTTTTGCTAATAATTTGGCAACAACATTTTGCTCCTTTTGGCATTGAGACCACATTGCTGTAGCTGAGGATTCCTTTAGGATGTGTACTTGCTCTTTTAATCTCCAAGGGCATGTTTTGATATCATGCAGCCATAAGTGAAGGTTAGAGCTGGATTCAATGATAACTATATCATGGATACCTTTTTGTTTGCAAATTTCCAGTCCTATCATTGCTGCTTCAGCCATTATCTGCTCAGAAAGGAATAAGTTAGAGATAGAAGAATTGAAAAAAAAGGCAAAGATCATCTTGGACTCATGATTTCTTAGGATACCTCCACCTAAACCCATGTTTGAACTATTAAGGATACCATAAATATTTAACTTAAGACGTGGGTCATTTGGAGGATGCCACTTGATGTATGATATGTTGCATTTTCTAGAGAAATTAAGTGCTGAGTTCCAGAAAGAATTCCATGGCAGGCCAGAGCATTTGAAATCAGGGAACCGATTAATTAAAGCTGCTCTAAGGTCTTCGAAAGAGGTTTTTAACATTTTGTCTAGATTCCAATCCTCCTCTTCGAAAATCCTTTTGTTCCTGAATTTCCACAAATTCCAGCATATAATCATGGGTAATATCAAGATGATGTAATTGCAGACTGGATTCTTACCTTTTTGATTCCACCAGTGATCAAGAAAAGCATTAAACGACTGAAAATTTGCTGAAATGTGAATTCCCACTTCTCCTCCAAAGAAAGTCCAAAGCTTTAAAGCTGGTTCACAATGTAAAAATGTGTGTGCAAGTGATTCTGATCCTGAATAACACCAATGACATGTGAAAGGGCCGTGAACATGAAATTTGTATAAAATGGTACCTATTGGAAGTAGTGTCTTGAGTAATCTTAACATGAAAAAGATTGTTTTATAGGGATGAATGAATTCCATATGACTTTGCCATACCTCCATGGTGGATGTTGTCTATTAGCAATGAACTTGTAGGCTGATTGGAAAGTGAAATCACCATGCATTGTCAAGGACCAAATGATGGAAAGAGGCTGGTTTTTAATAATGAGGGGATCTGCCTCAGGTCTGATTTTTAAAAGTCGGTTCCACGTTTTAGAGAATTTCTTGTTAGGGGATTCATTTTCATCGTACTTTGCTGCTAAGAACTCAGCCCATAAAGAGTTTTGTTCTTTGAATCTCCACCAGAGTTTGAAGGAAAAAGCTTTGTGAATGTCATGGAGACTTCTAAAACCAAGACCACCATTTTGGGGCTGTAAACAGAGTTTTTCCCATGAAATCCAATGGTATTTTAAGTTTCCATCATTTGAACCCCAAAGAAAATTTGAGAAGGCACTTTCCAGCCTTTGTAAGATTCTACTTGGAGGATTTGACCCTAGGAGGATGTGTATTGGCATAGCTAGTAGGACTGATTTGATAAGAGTGATTCTGCCACCACTTGAAAGAAATTTGGAATTCCAAAAATTGATTTTTTGCTGCACTTTATGAATGAGAGGTTCATAATGACTAAATTTATTCTTTCCATAATAAAGTGGTAATCCTAGATATTTGACTGGGAATTTTTCATGATGAAATTTTGTAGTTTTGGAAATTATATGTTTCTTGGCCCTATCACATTTGTGGTGTATAAGGAAAGAACTTTTGTGTGGGTTTACCTTTTGACCTGAAACTTCCTCATAATGATTTAGAATATTCATGACCTGTTTCAAGGCTTTGGGATGGGAAGAAGTGAAGATGATCAAACCATCGGCATATGCAAGATGTGAAATTGATGGACATTTCTTTGGGAAGGAGAAAGATGGATATTGAGATATTGACTGATTTAGTGCTCTAGAGATGAACTCAGCTCCTATAATAAACAGGTAAGGTGATAAAGGATCACCTTGCCTAATGCCACGTGATGATTGAAAAAAGCCGACTGGTGAGCCATTAATTAAAACTGAAAATCTGATGTTTGAAATTAAACGCCAAATCATGTCAATAAATATTTCACTAAAACCAAATTTACGTAGAACTTGTAGAAGAAAGAACCAGTCTACTCTATCATATGCTTTTTCCATGTCTGTCTATTTAATATTGTCAAAATAAGTGAAATTTAAAATTTTTACCAAACCTCTATTTTTCACGGGTTATAACACACGTATTTTAACCGAAAATGGCAAAATTCAAAAACTAGTTGATTTTGACTATTTTCGTACCGTTTTTTGCACTCAACTCGATTGTGAACATGCATTCTAATGAATATTGTCAAAAAAAGTGAAATTTAAATTTTTCAGAAAACCTCCATTATTCATGGGTTATAAACACACTTATTTCAACCGAAAATGGCAAAATTCAAAAACTCGTTGATTCAGAATTTTTTCGTATCGTTTTTTGCGCCCACCCCGACTGTGAACATACATTCTATTGAATATTGCCAAAAAAGTGAAATTTAAAATTTTCAAGAAACCTCCATTCTTCACGGGTTATAACACACGTATTTTAACCGAAAATGGCAAAATTCAAAACCGAGTGGATTTTGACATTTTTCGTACTGTTTTTAGCACCCACTCTAATTGTGAACATACATTCTAGTGAATATTGTCAAAATAAGTGAAATCTAAAATTTCACAAAACCTCCATTTTTCATGGGTTATAACACACGTATTTCAACCGAAAATGGCAAAATCCAAAAGCTTTTTGATTTTCACTTTTTTCGTACCTTTTTTGCACACGTCACAATTGTGAATGTGCACTCTAGTGAATATGGTCCAAAAATTTAAAATTTTCACGGAACCTCCATTTCTTATAGTTTATAACACACATTTTTTTTTGGCTAATCAAATAGGGGCGCCACTCCCAAATATTATTAAAAGCAATCAAAATACAACTGTTTCAATCGAAAGCGAAAAAATTCAAAAACTCATTGATTTGGACTTTTTTCGTACCATTTTTTGCTCCCACCGCAATTGTGAACATGTATTCTAGTGAATATGGTCCAAAAAATTAAAATTTAAAATTTTCACACAACCTCCATTTTTCATGGGTTATAACAAACGTGTGTTAGCCAAATATGGTAAAATTCAAAAACTAGTTGATTTTGACTATTTTCGTACCATTTTTAGCACTTACCTCGATTGCAAACATGCATTCCAGTGAATATTGTCAAAAAAAGTGAAATTTAAATTTTCACCAAACCTCCATTTTTCATGGGTTATAACACACCTATTTTTACCGAAAATGGCAAAATCCAAAAACTCGTTATTCTTACCTCTTTGGTACCATTTTTGCGCCCGCTCCAATTAATTGTGAACATATATTCTAGTAAACTTTGTCAAAAAAGTTAAAAATTTAAAATTTTAAAAAAACTTTCTTTTTTTACGGGGTTATAACACACGTATTTTAACCGAAAATGGCAAAATCCAAAAACTACTTGATTTTGATTTTTTCGTACCGTTTTTGCATCCAACCCAATTGTGAACATGCATTCTAGTGAATATTGTCAAAATAAGTGAAATCTAAAATTTTCACAAAACCTTCATTTTTCATGGGTTATAAGTTATAACACACGTATTTCAACCGAAAATGGAAAAATCCAAAAACTCGTTGATTTAGACTTTTTTCGTACCATTTTGTGTACCCGCCGAAATTATGAACATGTCTTCTAGTGAATATGGTCCAAAAAATTAAAATTTAAAACTTTCACACAACCTCCATTTTTCATGGATAACACACGTGTTTTAACCGAAAATGGCAAAATTCAAAAACTAGTTGATTTTGACTATTTTCGTACCGTTTTTTACACACACCTCGATTGCAGATATGCATTCTAGTGAATATTGTCAAAAAAAGTGAAATTTAAAATTTTCAGAAAACTTCCATTTTTCATGGGTTATAACAAATGTATTTCAACCAAAAATGGCAAAATCCAAAAACTCAACGATTTAGAATTTTTTCTTATCGTTTTTTGCGCCCACCCCGATCGTGAACATACATTATATTAAATATTGTCAAAATAAGTGAAATTTAAAATTTTTACCAAACCTCTATTTTTAATGGGTTATAACACACGTATTTTAACCGAAAATGGCAAAATTCAAAAACTAGTTGGTTTTGACTATTCTCGTACCTTTTTTGCACACACCACGATTGTGAACATGGATTCTAATAAATATTGTCAAAAAAATGAAATTTAAAAATTTCAAGAAACCTCCATTTTTCATGGGTTATAACACACTTATTTAAACCGAAAATGGCAAAATTCAAAAACTCGATGATTTAGAATTTTTTCGTATCGTTTTTTGCGGCTACCGTGATTGTGAACTCACATTCTATTTAATATTGTCAAAATAAGTGAAATTTAAAATTTTCACCAAACCTCTATTTTTCATGGGTTATAACACACGTATTTTAACCGAAAATGGCAAAATTCCAAAACTAGTTGATTTTGACTATTTTCGTGCCGTTTTTTTCACCCACCTTGATTGTGAACATGCATTCTAATAAATATTGTCAAAAAAAGTAAAATTTAATATTTTCAGAAAACTTCAATTTTTCATGGGTTATAACACACTTATTTCAACCGAAAATGGCAAAATTCAAAAACTCTATGATTTAGAATTTTTTCATATCGTTTTTTGCGCCCACCCTGATTGTTAACTCACATTCTATTTAATATTGTCAAAATAAGTGAAATTTAAAATTTTCATCAAACCTCTATTTTTCACGGGTTATAACACACGTATTTTACCCGAAAATGGCAAAATTCAAAAACTAGTTGATTTTGACTATTTTCGTACCGTTTTTTGCACTCAACTCGATTGTGAACATGCATTCTAATGAATATTGTCAAAAAAAGTGAAATTTAAATTTTTCAGAAAACCTCCATTATTCATGGGTTATAACACACTTATTTCAACCGAAAATGGCAAAATTCAAAAACTCGTTGATTCAGAATTTTTTCGTATCGTTTTTTGTGCCCACCCCGACTGTGAACATACATTCTATTGAATATTGTCAAAAAAGTGAAATTTAAAATTTTCATGAAACCTCCATTCTTCACGGGTTATAACACACGTATTTTAACCGAAAATGGCAAAATTCAAAACCGAGTGGATTTTGACTTTTTTCGTAATGTTTTTAGCACCCACTCTAATTGTGTTCATACATTCTAGTGAATATTGTCAAAATAAGTGAAATCTAAAATTTCACAAAACCTCCATTTTTCATGGGTTATAACACACGTATTTCAACCGAAAATGGCAAAATCCAAAAGCTTTTTGATTTTCACTTTTTTCGTACCGTTTTTTGCACACGTCACAATTGTGAATGTGCACTCTTATGGTCCAAAAATTTAAAATTTTCACGGAACCTCCATTTCTTATAGTTTATAACACACGTTTTTTTTTGGCTAATCAATTAGGGGCGCCACTCCCAAATATTATTAAAAGCAACCAAAATACAACTGTTTCAATCGAAAGCGAAAAAATTCAAAAACTCATTGATTTGGACTTTTTTCGTACCATTTTTTGCACCCGTCGCAATTGTGAACATGTATTCTAATGAATATGGTCCAAAAAATTAAAATTTAAAATTTTTACACAACTTCCATTTTTCATGGGTTATAACACACGTGTGTTAACTGAATATGGCAAAATTCAAAAACTAGTTGATTTTGACTATTTTCGTACCATTTTTTGCACTTACCTCGATTGCAAACATGCATTCCAGTGAATATTGTCAAAAAAAGTGAAATCAAAATTTTCACAAAACCTCCATTTTTCATGGGTTATAACACACCTATTTTTACCGAAAATGGCAAAATCCAAAAACTCGTTATTCTTAACTTTTTGGTACCATTTTTTGCACCCGCTCCAATTAATTGTGAACATATATTCTAGTAAACTTTGTCAAAAAAGTTAAAATTTAAAATTTTCAAAAAACTTTCTTTTTTTACGGGGTTATAACACACGTATTTTAACCGAAAATGGCAAAATCCAAAAACTACTTGATTTTGATTTTTTCGTATCGTTTTTGCACCCACCCCAATTGTGAACATGCATTCTAGTGAATATTGTCAAAATAAGTGAAATCTAAAATTTTCACAAAACCTTCATTTTTCATGGGTTATAACACACGTATTTCAACCGAAAATGGAAAAATCCAAAAACTCGTTGATTTAGACTTTTTTAGTACCATTTTTTGTACCCGCCGAAATTGTGAACATGTCTTCTAGTGAATATGGTCCAAAAAATTAAAATTTAAAATTCTCACACAACCTCCATTTTTCATGGGTTATAACACACGTGTGTTAACCGAATATGACAAAATTCAAAAACTAGTTGATTTTGACTATTTTCGTACCATTTTTTGCACTTACCTCGATTGCAAACATGCATTTTTCATGGGTTATAACACACGTATTTTTACCGAAAATGGCAAAATCTAAAAACTCGTTATTCTTAACTTTTTGGTACCATTTTTTGCACCCGCTCCAATTAATTGTGAACATATATTCTAGTAAACTTTGTCAAAAAAGTTAAAATTTAAAATTTTCAAAAAACTTTCTTTTTTTACGGGGTTATAACACACGTATTTTAACCGAAAATGGCAAAATCCAAAAACTACTTGATTTTGATTTTTCCGTACCGTTTTTGCACCCACCCCAGTTGTGAACATCCATTCTAGTGAATATTGTCAAAATAAGTGAAATCTAATTTTTTTTTTTTTAAATAAAAAAAAATGAAATGATATTTGAGTATCAAAATTGAAGGATGAATACATAGTTCCAAGTTTCTTGCTAATACTGTATGAACATGTATATAGAGTCTAAAATCAGCACTTCTTGAAGAAGGCCATGGATTACTTTCTCATCCATTTGTCTAATTTTTCTAATGAAATTATCAGAATGACCATTTCAGATATCTGGAAACAACACAAAGCAAAAATAAACTTAAGGTGTAATTTGCCTTCAGAAAACTCAAATCCACAAGATTATCTAACTCATTTTAAACTCAAAAAAACAATGACAAAATACTTTAGTATTCAAACATAAAGGACTTTTAACTCACTTCATCTCCTTTTCAATCTTCAACTAGCTAGTATTGTCCTGTCCTTCAAAAGTCCAGTCATAAGTTCGAGCAAAAACTGCGAGCATAGAAGTTAACAATGCCAAAGCGGTTGCAGTGTGATGTGGAAACATCGATTCAATGCTAACACAGCTCATTTCAACTGGGAACCTGAAAATATGAGCGGACATGGGTTTTCGAATGGAGCTGCGAAAGGGAGAGGGGGTGGTCGGCTTAACCCCATTAACGACTTTTGCTGCCGTTGGCGCTGCTGATCGAGAACGAAACATAGTCCTTACTCCAATGGCTGCCATTATAGGGTTTAGAGCAGCGGAACCAGTTCTTCTTCGCGGGGTTTAAGCTCTATTAAATATTGTCAAAATAAGGGAAATTTAAAATTTTTACCAAACCTCTATTTTTCATGGGTTATAACACACGTATTTTAACCGAAAATGGCAATATTCAAAAACTAGTTGGTTTTGACTATTCTCGTACCTTTTTTGCACACACCGCGATTGTGAACATGCATTCTAATAAATATTGTCAAAAAAAATGAAATTTAAAATTTTCAAGAAACCTCCATTTTCATGGGTTATAACACACTTATTTAAACCGAAAATGGCAAAATTCAAAAACTCGATGATTTAGAATTTTTTCGTATCGTTTTTTGCGCCCACCCTGCTTGTGAACTCACATTCTATTTAATATTGTCAAAATAAGTGAAATTTAAAATTTTCACCAAACCTCTATTTTTCAGGGGTTATAACACACGTATTTTAACCGAAAATAGCAAAATTCAAAAACTAGTTGATTTTGATTATTTTCGTACCTTTTTTTCACCCACCTGATTGTGAACATGCATTTGAATAAATATTGTCAAAAAAAGTAAAATTTAATATTTTCAGAAAACCTCCATTTTTCATGGGTTATAACACACTTATTTCAACCGAAAATGGCAAAATTCAAAAACTCGTTGATTCAGAATTTTTTCGTATCGTTTTTTGCGCCCACCCCGACTGTGAACATACATTCTATTGAATATTGTCAAAAAAGTGAAATTTAAAATTTTCATGAAACCTCCATTCTTCACGGGTTATAACACACGTATTTTAACCGAAAATGGCAAAATTCAAAACCGAGTGGATTTTGACTTTTTTCGTACTGTTTTTAGCACCCACTCTAATTGTGTTCATACATTCTAGTGAATATTGTCAAAATAAGTGAAATCTAAAATTTCACAAAACCTCCATTTTTCATGGGTTATAACACACGTATTTCAACCGAAAATGGCAAAATCCAAAAGCTTTTTGATTTTCACTTTTTTCGTACCGTTTTTTGCACACGTCACAATTGTGAATGTGCACTCTAGTGAATGTGGTCCAAAAATTTAAAATTTTCACGGAACCTACATTTCTTATAGTTTATAACACACGTTTTTTTTTGGCTAATCAATTAGGGGCGCCACTCCCAAATATTATTAAAAGCAACCAAAATACAAATGTTTCAATCGAAAGCGAAAAATTCAAAAAATCATTGATTTGGACTTTTTTCGTACCATTTTTTGCACCCGCCGCAATTGTGAACATGTATTCTAGTGAATATGGTCCAAAAAATTAAAATTTAAAATTTTCACACAACTTCCATTTTTCATGGGTTATAACACACGTGTGTTAACCGAATATGGCAAAATTCAAAAACTAGTTGATTTTGACTATTTTCGTACCATTTTTTGCACTTACCTCGATTGCAAACATGCATTCCAGTGAATATTGTCAAAAAAAGTGAAATCAAAATTTTCACAAAACCTCCATTTTTCATGGGTTATAACACACGTATTTTTATCGAAAATGGCAAAATCCAAAAACTCGTTATTCTTAACTTTTTGGTACCATTTTTTGCACCCGCTCCAATTAATTGTGAACATATATTCTAGTAAACTTTGTCAAAAAAGTTAAAATTTAAAATTTTCAAAAAACTTTCTTTTTTTACGGGGTTATAACACACGTATTTTAACCGAAAATGGCAAAATCCAAAAACTACTTGATTTTGATTTTTTCGTACCGTTTTTGCACCCACCCCAATTGTGAACATGCATTCTAGTGAATATTGTCAAAATAAGTGAAATCTAAAATTTTCACAAAACCTTCATTTTTCATGGGTTATAACACACGTATTTCAACCGAAAATGGAAAAATCCAAAAACTCGTTGATTTAGACTTTTTTAGTACCATTTTTTGTACCCGCCAAAATTGTGAACATGTCTTCTAGTGAATATGGTCTAAAAAATTAAAATTTAAAATTTTCACACAACCTCCATTTTTCATGGGTAACACACGTGTTTTAACCGAAAATGGCAAAATTCAAAAACTAGTTAATTTTGACTATTTTCGTACCGTTTTTTGCACACACCTCGATTGCAAATATGCATTCTAGTGAATATTGTCAAAAAAAGTGAAATTTAAAATTTTCAGAAAACTTCCATTTGTCATGGGTTATAACACATGTATTTCAACCAAAAATGGCAAAATCCAAAAACTCAACGATTTAGAATTTTTTCGTATCGTTTTTTGCACCCACCCTGATTGTGAACATACATTCTATTAAATATTGTCAAAATAAGTGAAATTTAAAATTTTTATCAAACCTCTATTTTTCATGGGTTATAACACACGTATTTTAACTGAAAATGGCAAAATTCAAAAACTAGTTGGTTTTGACTATTTTTTTTATTTATTTGGAAACGGACCTTATTCGAGGTTCGCCATCCCTCTTATATTAATATCTGTTTTGGGTGATGGACTTACCCTAAAATCACCCTTACAAAAGAGACCCGATTTGATCGCAGCACCATTTACAAGCAAAAGCCTAATGGTGAAGAGATCAATCGGGGAGCACAAAAGAGGAGCCCTGCTCCTTTTACCTAGCCTATTACATTTACTATACACTAATTCATTAAGCTTAATAAACAAAATAGGAGAAGAACTCCTTAACCAGTTACATAATAGTTTTGAACCTGAGCCTAGATTACAAGGGATGTTTGCTGCTAGGAGTTGCATACTCCAAAATGTCCGTGTAACTCTTACCTCTTGGTATTGGGTCCAAGCTGGTGTGAGTCTCCATTTAATCTGAAACTTCCATTCAAACAGAAACTTCAGTTTTCTAATTCCATGTAGAAACTTTCTGCTTTGACTTGATAGTGGTTGATGAGTCTTTTGCTGAATAAATAGAAGAGCCAAGGTCCCAATTCGAGAGGACAGCCACCTGGAGAATAGTTTGGCCTTTGCATCCCATTCTCTGAGTATCAGCCTCCTCTCAGCAGGTCCTGCATTTTCTTGGGGATTTGGAATTCGAATGTTTCTCTGTCTTTCCTCAACAATTTCCAAAGAAAAACTCCAAACCAAAGCAGAAGGAGCCAACAAGACAATGGACAAAACCAGTCCTAGCAGATCTTTGTCAAGGGGCTTCATTTTAGCCTGTTGCAGGGGTGGCAGATTTACTTCCTTTGGCCCTTTAGTTCAAATAGGGGTTCTGATGATTGTGGGAATCCCCATTTGTTCTCTTAAAACAATGCCTTGGAACTGCTTGTTTTGGATTATCTCCCGTACCACAGTCCCATTATTCAGTATCCAGTTTGCAGCCTGATTCTGTACCCCGTCTATTTTCCTTTGGATGCTATGTTGTTGTACCCACTCCATTTGTTTCCACCAGATTGATAACCTCTAGTGATTGTCTGTCGTATCTTCCAAGCTTTTGATGAAGCCTTGAGAGTTAGATTCTATAGATATCTGGCTCCATCCTTGTTCAAGACACAGAGATATTCCCTGTGAGGTTACTTCCAGCAAACCTGCCAGATCTGAGAAACCTGCATTTAAAGATATATCAGTTATAGTAAAAAGAACTTTAAGGACATGACCTCTGCTGTTTCTAATTACTGCAGCTGCTTTTGATCTTACTCCTTCAACTTTTGCAGCCACATTTATTTTTACCCAGTTTTCATCCGGGGGGTGCCATTTGATCATCTTGATCTTGATCTTTCTTCTGAAGTTTGACACTGAGTTCCAAAAGCAATTCCAATCTCCAAGGGTCCATTCTGCCTCTGGATATTTTAGCTATAATATGTCGGATGCTGATGCTAAGATCTGCAGTTTCAACTTTTGAAGATCCACCTTTTCATTTTCCATTGCAGCTTTGTTTCTGGTCTTCCACAACTCCCAGCATATTATGGATGGAAGTGTCTTTAGCAAACTCTTATGTGGCCCGTTTTTGGCTTTTGTTTCCCACCATGTTTTGCACATTTGTTTCAGAGAGTTTGACTGCTGTGATACCCCCACTTCTGCTGCAAAGATCCTCCATACCTGTCTAGCAAAGTGGCAGCTTGCAAAGGAGTGATTAGAGGATTCCATGTTCTCATAACAGAAAAAACAGATTGAAGGACCACTAAAGTTTATCCTATTCATAAGATATCCCAATGGTAATCTATCCTTAAACAGTCTTAACATGAAAAATGATACTTTAATGGGGAGCTGTGGCTTCCAACAATGTTTCATCCATTCATCTCTTGGAGCCCTTTGTCTAATTTGTTGGTAAGCTGATGCCAGTGAAAATTCTCCATTCTCTTCCAATGTCTACCTAGGTCTATCATTCCCTCTCATTTTGGGGATGGGAAATTTTAATATTCTTATCTGTAGCTCCTCTCCTATTTCCCCCAATTTGCCTATATCCCAGTTTCCATTTGTGATGTATTCCTTGATCTTTCCTATCCTCTCATAAGGAAGAAAATGATTCAGGCAGACCCTACCCATCCAATTATCTGCCCACATGTCGCAGTTTTCTTGACCTACCTGAAAAACAATGAACCTCTCAGCTTCCTTACCATGCTTAAGTATTCTTGACCAAGTATGGGAGTCTCCTCTATGTGGGACAATATGAGTTGGGTGAGACTCACTACAATATTTTTGGTGTAGGAACTCAGCCCATAATGTGTCCATTTTCCTGAATCTCCACCACAGTTTCATAGCTTGGGCAGTGATGATATCACTGAGAGTTCTGAAACCTGCTCCACCCTCATCTGGAGGGAGACATAGCTTATCCCAACCCACCCAATGATACTTTTTCTGATCCTGGTTGTTCATCCAAAGAAAATTAGCAAAGAGAGCCTCAATTTGATGTATTACACTCTTTGGAGGACTGATTGCCATGGTTGTGTAGATTGGAATTGAAGCTAGGACACTTTTAATTAGAGTGATCCTCCCCCCCTTAGTAAGAAAATTAGAATTCCAAGTATGTAATTTCCCCTGGATTTTCTGAATCAACTCTCCATAATGCCTAGCCTTAATTTTACCATAATGAAGAGGAATACTTAGGTACTTCAATGGCATGACACCCCTTTGAAAATGAGTTCTTCTCCTAATCATATGTCTTTTTCCACTAGGTAGAAGGTGGTGGGTTAAGAAGCAACTTTTTTGTGCATTTATTTTTTGGCCAGAAACTGATTGATAATGATCTAGATTCTTCATCAGCATATCAATCGCTTTTGGTGTAGCTGCAGAGAAGATGATTATATCATCAGCATAGGCCAAGTGTGACACCTTTGGGCAACCTCTTGGAACTCTGAAACATTGCCCCTCATCAATGGAACTATTCTGAATTCGAGAGAGGTAATCAGAGCCTATAATGAATATCAACGGTGATAAAGGGTCCCCTTGTCTTAAACCTCTTGAGGTCTTAAACCATCCTTGAGGAGTCCCATTAATTAGAATAGACATCCATATATTGGAGAGAATTCTCCATATGGTATCTATCCATCTCTCTCCAAACCCCATTTTTCTCATTATTTGAAGTAGGAATGACCATTGCACTCTATCATAAGCCTTCTCCATATCAAGTTTTATTGCAACTTTCCCTTCCTTATTTTTCCGTGACATAGAGGAAACTAGTTCACTAGCTAGCAAGTAATTATCCATAATTTGCCTACCTTGGACAAAACCACTTTGGTTTGGGCTAATAATATCAGGCAGAATTCTACTTAACCTACTAGCTAAGAGCTTTGACAGAATTTTATTTATGAAATTACATAGGCTAATGGGTCTAAAATGTGAGAAGGTGGAGGGATTGGGAATCTTAGGGATTAACACTATTAGGGTGGCAGATATAGCATTAGGTATCTCCTCCCCATTCAAAAAGCTATTTACTGCCCTAAGCAGATCTGTCTTGATTATATCCCAACAAACCCTGAAGAATAGGCCATTATACCCATCCGGCCCTGGAGCACTACTCTTATTCAAGGAAAAAACAACCTCTTTCAATTCCTCCATAGATGGGTAACTCATTAGGGACTCATTGATTTCGGCATTTATTTGAACTGGACAAATCCCTGTCCTGATTCCTGGAGAGGTTTCTATTGCGGAGAATAATTCTGTGAAGTGTCTAACTGCTTCCTCACCTATTAATCTTTCTCCTTCCATCCAGTTGCCACTCTTCCCTTTAATTCTATGAATGTGATTCCTCCTTTGCCTCTGTTTGACTACAGCATGGAAAAAGGAAGAATTCCTGTCCCCCTTGTGCAGCCATTTTATCTTAGCCTTCTGTTTCCAGTATCTTTCCTCCTGTTTCGTAGCAAACTTAAGGTTAGCTGCTGCCTTATTCAGGATCTCCCTAGGTACTGGTCTGACTTCATCCTCCTCTTCAAGCCTAATCATTTCCTTAGTTGGTTTTGACTATTCTCGTACCTTTTTTGCACACACCACGATTGTGAACATACATTCTAATAAATATTGTCAAAAAAATGAAATTTAAAATTTTCAAGAAACCTCCATTTTTCATGGGTTATAATACACTTATTTAAACCGAAAATGGCAAAATTCAAAAACTCGATGATTTAGAATTTTTTCGTATTGTTTTTTGCGCCCACCCTGATTGTGAACTCACATTCTATTTAATATTGTCAAAATAAGTGAAATTTAAAATTTTCACCAAATCTCTATTTTTCATGGGTTATACACACGTATTTTAACCGAAAATGGCAAAATTCAAAAACTAGTTGATTTTGACTATTTTCATACCGTTTTTTTCCCTCACCTCGATTGTGAATATGCATTCTAATGAATATTGTCAAAAAAAGTGAAATTTAAAATTTTCAGAAAACCTCCATTTTTCATGGGTTATAACACACTTATTTCATCCGAAAATGGCAAAATTAAAAAACTCGTTGATTCAGACTTTTTTCGTATTATTTTTTGTGCCCACCCTGATTGTGAATATACATTCTATTGAATATTGTTAGCCATTGGGGCTAGCCCAGTGGTTAGAGAGTTAGCTTCCCGACCTACAGGTCTAGAGTTCGATTCCTGTAGGATGCATGTGAGGGTGTGTGTGTTATAAAAAAAATAAAAATAAAAAAAAAGAATATTGTCAAAAAAGTGAAATTTAACCGAAAATGGCAAAATTCACAAACTACTTGATTTAGACTATTTTCGTACCTTTTTTGCACTCACCTCGATTGCAAACATGCATTCTAGTGAATATTGTCAAAAAAAGTGAAATTTAAAATTTTTAGAAAACTTCCATTTTTCATGGATTATAACACATGTATTTCAACCAAAAATTGCAAAATCGAAAAATTCGAGGATTTAGAATTTTTTTCGTATCGTTTTTTGCGCCCACCCTGATTGTGAACTCACATTCTATTAAATATTGTCAAAATAAGTGAAATTTAAAATTTTCACCAAACCTCTATTTTTCATGGGTTATAACACACTTATTTCAACCGAAAATGGCAAAATCCAAAAAATCGTTGATTCAGACTTTTTTCGTATCGTTTTTTGCTCCACCCCAATTGTGAACATACATTCTATTGAATATTGTCAAAAAAGTGAAATTTAAAATTTTCATGAAACCTCTGTTCTTCATGGGTTATAACACACTTCTTTTAACCGAAAATGGCAAAATTTAAAACCAAGAGGATTTTGACTTTTTTCGTACTGTTTTTACCACCCACTCTAATTGTGAACACACATTCTAGTGAATATTGTCAAAATAAGTGAAATCTAAAATTTTCACAAAATCTCCATTTTTCATGGGTTATAACACACGTATTTCAACCGAAAATGGCAAAATCCAAAAGCTCATTGATTTTCACTTTTTTCATACCGTTTTTTGCACACCTCGCAATTGTGACTGTGCACTCTAGTGAATATGGTCCAAAAATTTAAAATTTTCACAGAACCTCCATTTTTCATCGGTTATAACACACGTTTTTTTACCGAAAATAGAAAAATCCAAAAACATTTTGATTTTGACTTTTTTCGTACCCTTTTTTACACCCTCCCGATTGTGAACATGCATTATATTGAATATTGTCAAAAAAGTGAAATTTAAAATTTTCATGAAACCTCCATTTTTCCTAAGTTATAACACACATATTTTAACCGAAAATTAAAAAAAATAAAAAATCGCGTGGATTTTGACTTTTTTTCGTACCGTTTTTTGCACTAACCCCAATTGTAAACATACATTCTACTGAATATTGTCAAAAAAAGTGAAATCTAAATTTTCACCAAACCTCCATTTTTCATGGGTTATAACACACGTTTTTTTACCGAAAATGGCAAAATCGAAAAACTCGTTATTCTTAACTTTTTCGTACCGTTTTTTGCACCCGCTCCAATTGTGAATATATATTCTAGTAAATATTGTCAAAAAAGTTAAAATTTAAAATTTTCAAAAAACTTTCTTTTTTCATGGGGTTATAACACACGTATTTTAAACGAAAATGGCAAAATCCAAAAACTATTTGATTTTTGATTTTTTCGTACCGTTTTTTGCACCCACCCCGATTGTGAATATGCATTCTAGTGAATATTGTCAAAATAAGTGAAATCTAAAATCTTCACAAAACCTTCATTTTTCATGGGTAACACACGTATTTCAACCGAAAATGGAAAAATTCAAAAACTCGTTGATTTAGACTTTTTTTCGTACCATTTTTTGCACAGTCGTAATTGTGAACATGTATTCTAGTGAATATGGTCCAAAAAATTAAAATTTAAAATTTTTACACAACCTCCATTTTTCATGGGTTATAACACACGTGTTTTAACCGAAAACGGCAAAATTCAAAAACTAGTTGATTTTGACTACATGCGTACCGTTTTTTGCTTTCACCTCGATTCTGAACATACATTCTAGTGAATATTGTCAAAAAAAGTGAAATTTAAAATTTTCAAAAAACCTCCAATTTTCATGGGTTACACACGTATTTCAACCGAAAATGGCAAAATCCAAAAACTCATTGATTTAGACTCTTTTTTGTACCGTTTTTTTGCACCCACCCTGATTGTGAACCTACATTCTATTGAATATTGTAAAAAAAGTGAAATTTAAAATTTTCATGAAACCTCTATTTTTCATGGATTATAACACACTTATTTTAACCGAAAATGGAAAAATTCAAAAACTCGTTGATTTAGACTTTTTCGTACTGTTTTTTGCGCCCACCCCGATTGTGAACGTACATTCTATTGAATATTGTAAAAAAAAGTGAAATATAAAATTTTCATGAAACCTCCATTTTTCATGGGTTATAACACACGTATTTCAACCTAAAATGGAAAAATCCAAAAACTCGTTGATTTAGACTTTTTTTCGTACTGTTTTTTTGCACCCACCTTGATTGTGAACATACATTCTATTGAATATTGTCAAAATAAGTGAAATCTATGATTTTCATCAAACCTTTTTTTTCGTGGGTTATAACACACGTATTTTAACCGAAAATGGCAAAATTAAAAATCGAGGGGATTTTTACTTTTTTCATACTGTTTTTAGCACTCACCCTAATTGTGAACATGCATACTAATGAATATTGTCAAAATAAGTGAAATCTAAAATTTTCACCAAACCTCTATTTTTTATGGGTTATAACACATGTAATTTTACCGAAAATAGCAAAATTCAAAAACTCATTGATTTTGACTTTTTCGTACAACTTTTTGCACCCATCACAATTGTGAACATGCATCCTACTTAATATTGTCAAAATAAGTTAAACCTAAAATTTTCACCAAACCTCCATTTTTCATGGGTTATAACATAAGTAATTTTACCGAAAATGGCAAAATCCAAAAACTCGTTGATTTTCACTTTTTCGTGCTGTTTTTTACAGTCACCCCGATTGTGAACACGCATTATTTTGAAAATTATAAAAAAAGTGAAATTTAAAATTTTCAATAAACCTCCATTTTTCATAGGTTATAACAAACGTATTTCAACGGAAAATGTAAAATCCAAAAACTCGTTGATTTTGACTTTTTCGTACCAATCATCAAGTGTCTGAATTTTGAGACCGTGTCACTTGGAATGGATAATATTCTTAAAAGTCAGACATATTTGTTTTCTTACATTTCTACTTGCCTTTAAATCACATTTAAATCTCAAGTCTTAAACTCTAAAGTTGGAAGGTTCGAGAAAGATTTCAATGATCCCTCCTTGACCAATTCACCCAAATTCGAAAGAAGTCAATATATTTGCCTATAAGTACTACATTCCAAACTCAAGAAAATGACGAGAATTTTACTATAATGACAACTAACACAAAACTAACTTTGTTATACTCAAGATAGTTTAGAGACATATGTGGAGGAGACCAACAAATGTTTACTTGTTGAGTAAGTTCAATGGCGGAAATAACCAAACCATTAGTACACTTGAAAAGCTACAAATAGGGAGGATTACATTGATACACCTATTTCAAGTTTCAGAGATGAAATAAGGAGTACTTCCTCCTTTACAATTTCTAGTCTAGAGTTTTGTAATAGAAAGTTGGGTTAACGTTCCTTTATAGACTTGGTGATTGCTAGAGGTTGAGGATGATATAAAGTTGGTCTGGAGTCTAATAACCTCTATATACATTCAACCTCCAGCAACCACAATAAGCTACAAAGAAAGCCTCTCCAGATCAAAAAACTCCCAACAAATTGTCAAAGATTCACCAGGAGTGACCAAAAATGTGACAAGACCACTCATATCTACCACATAAAAGATTGTGCACAGGGGAGAAAATGTAAAGTTTACCAAAATGGCAGTTTACACACATGATGCAAGTTGAAACAACTAAGCTGAATGATGCATGAAAATGCCAAACATCAGTAACAAGTGGTCTCAAGGTTGCATGAAAACTATTTAAATTGAAACCATAGAAGTTGGATCAAGACTTCCAAGTAACTCTCTGTTTTCAGAATGTGCAATGGTTTGAAAATTTGGACAAAATTTGCCTAACTTCAACAGCAAATGGTCATTTGTTTAGCAGTAGAAAAGTAGAACCAAAGTATTCAGTGTAGTTAAAATTGTATTTATAGTAGGAAAAATTAGATTCAGCACTTTAATAATATAGCAGGAAAAATTAGAGAGCAGATTTTGGCTAATCTTGCTAACCCCATAGCAAGTGGCCTCAAGAGAGAAAGCATGCAATTATATTAGATCATCAGAGAGAGGAATTCGAAATCACTCAAAGCCTATATTAGTTGAAAATCTCCACACAAAATAGGCCTCAAAAGTTTATTTGATCAAAACAAAAGCAAGGAAAAATGACCAAACATCAACAGCCATTTGCCTTTAAACCATGACACCTCTTGTGAAATGAAGAGATTTGAAATTTTAGAATCAAAAGTGTGATGCAATGTAAAAGGTAGACTAGCAGGGAGTGACATGCAGAGTAATAGTTGTCTACCTTTGACATATCCACATTGATTGTTACTAATAAGCTTTGGTAGTACATTGGATAGTCATGTGGCTATAAGCTTAGAAATAATTTTATTTAAAAAATTACATAAGCTTATTGGCCTAAACTGTGAGAATTTATTAGGACATAGTATCTTTGGAATTAGAATAATGTGCATGCCTGTTATAGCTTGAGGTAAGGTTCCACCATTAAAGAAATGGTGAATGGTTGCTACAATGTCTTCTTTCGCAACATCCTAAGATGTTGTAAAGAAGTTTGCATTAAATCCATCCGGACCAGGTGCACTATCTGAGTCTATCGAAAAAATAATGTCTTTTATCTCTACAATGCTTTTTTTTTTATCTCTACAATGCTTGGTAAGGATTCCAACAACTTGTTATCTTCCTCAAGGATGAGCTTGGGAATGTGACTAAGTTGTTGGATTGGGGATGTTTGAGCTTTAATGAACATTTTTTGGAAGTAGTTAATTGCTTCCTCCCCAATTTTACCTTCATCCTCAATGATTTGTCCATTATCATTTTGAATAGAGTGGATGTGGTTTCTTCTCCTTTTTTGTTTTACAAAGGAATGAAAAAGCTTAGAGTTTTTGTCTCCCCCTTTTAACCATTTAAGCTTAGCTTTTTGTTCCCAGAATTTCTCTACGTTTGAGGTTCCTTAAGGCTAGATTCAATTCCCTGGTGAGTTCATTATGTGTTGATTCATCTTTAGATTCTAGGTCTAAAAGATCATTTTCTGCTTCCTTAAGGCTAGAGAATATGTTTCCATATTGCAACCTATTCCATTCCTTTAGGACTGCTTTCGTGTTTTGAAGTTTAAGGACTAATTTCCTTATAGGGTTGCCTTCTACTTCTATGTTCCAGGCCTCCTGAATAATCTGTACAAATTGTTGATGTTTTGTCCAAAAATTCTGGAACTTAAAACCTAATTTTGGCTGCCTAGCAAATTTAGAAAAATTCAAAAGAAGTGGTGCATGATCTGAAGGATCTCTAGGTAAGTGATTAATGATATATTGTAGTCTTATGTTAAGAGCATGATTATTTACAAGCATTCTATCAAGTCTTTTACAAATTCTATGTTTTCCTTTCCTATTATTACACCATGTGAACATACATTCTATTGAATATTGTAAAAAATGTGAAATTTAAAATTTTCAACAAACTTAATTTTTTTCATGGGTTATAACACACGCATTTTAACCAAAAAATGAAAAATCCAAAAGCACGCGGATTTTGACTTTTTTCTTACTGTTTTTTGCACCCACCCCGATTGTGAACATGCATTCTATTGAATACTGTCAAAAAAGTGAAATTTAAAATTTTCATGAAACCTCCATTTTTCATGAGTTCTAACACACGTATTTTAACTGAAAATGGCAAAATTCAAAACTGAGTGGATTTTGATTTTTTTTCGTACCATTATTTTCACCCACTCTAATTTTGAGCATGCATTCTATGTAATATTGTCTTCTTTTTTTCTATTGAATATTTTCAAAAAAATAAATATAAAATTTTCACCAAACCTCTATTTTTCAGGGTTATAACAGATATATTTTTACTGAAAATGGCAAAATTCAAAAACTCGTTGATTTTGAATTTTTTTGTACCGTTTTTTGCACCCACCCCAATGGTGAACATGCATTCTATTGAATATTGTCAAAAAAAATGAACTTTAAAATTTTCACCAAACCTCCATTTTTTATGGGTTATAACACATGTGTTTTAGCCGAAAACGGCAAAATTCAAAAACTAGTTGATTTTGACTTTTTCGTACCATTTTTTGTACCCACCCCGATTCTGAACATGCATTCTACTGAATATTGTCAAAATAAGTGAAATCTAAAATTTTCACAAAATCTCGATTTTTAATGGGTTACACACGATTTTAACTGAAAATGACAAAATCAAAAAACTTGTTAATTTTAACTTTTTCGTACCGTTTTTTGCACCCACTGCAATTGTGAACATGAATTCTAGTGAATATTGCCAACAAAATTGAAATTTAAAATTTTCACAAAACCTTCATTTTTCATTGGTTATAACACACGTATTTTAACCGAAAATGGCAAAATCCAAAAACTCATTGATTTTGACTTTTTCGTACCGTTTTTTGCACTCACCTCGATTGAGAACATTCATTCTAGTCAATATTGTCTAAAAAAAGTGAAATTTAAAATTTTCATCAAACCTCCATTTTAATGGGCACACGTATATTAACAAAAAATAGTAAAATCCAAAACGAGTTGATTTTGACTTTTACGTACCGTTTTTTTCACTCACCTCGATTGTGAACATGCATTATACTAAATATTGTTAAGAAAATGAAATTTAAATTTTTCACCAAACCTCCATTTTCATGGGTTATAACATACGTATTTTAACCCAAAATAGCAAAATCAAAATCAAGTGGATTTTGACTTTTTTCGTACGGGTTTTTTAACCCACCCGGATTGTGAACATACATTCTAAGGATTATTTTCAAAAAAATTGAAATTTAAAATTTCACCAAACCTCCATTTTTCATGGGTTATTATAACACACGTATTTTAAGCAAAAATGGAAAAAGCCAGAAACTTTTTGATTTTAACTTTTTTCATCTCGTTTTTTGCACCCACCCCAATTGTGAACATGCATTCTAGTGAATATTGTCAAAAAAAATAAATTTTAAAATTTTCACGAAACCTACATTTTTCATGGGCTATAACATACGTATTTTAACAAAAAATGGCAAAATGCAAAAACTGGTTGATTTTGACTTTTTTCATACTGTTTTTTGCACCCATCCCAATTGTCAACATGCATTCTTGTGAATATTATCAAAAAAATTAAATTTTAAATTTTTCACGAAACCTACATTTTTCGTTGATTATAACACACGTATTTTAACCGAAAATGGAAAAATCCAAAAACTCGTTCATTTTGACTTTTTTTCATACCCTTTTTTGCACCCACCCCAATTGTGAACATACATTCTTGTAAATATTGTCAAAAAAATTACAATTTAAAATTTTCACGAAACCTACATTTTTTATGGGTTATAACACATGTATTTTAACCAAAAATGGCAAAATCCAAAAACTCGTTGATTTTGACTTAGTCATACCGTTTTTTGCACTCACCTCGATTGTGAACATACATTATAGTGAATATTACCAAAAAAAGTGAAATTTAAAATTTTCACCAAACCTTCATTTTTCATGGGACGTATTTTCACCGAAAAAGGCAAAATCCAAAACCGGGTGGATATTGACTTTTTTCGCACCGGTTTTTGCATCCACCTTGATTGTGAACATGTATTCTAAGGAATATTTTCAAAAAAAAGTGAAATTTAAAATTTTCACGAAACCTTCATTTTTCATGGGTCATAATACACGTATTTTAACTGAAAATGGCAAAATCCAAAAATTCGTTGATTTTGACTTTTTCGTACTGTTTTTTGCACTCACCCGGATTGTGAGCACGGATTCTAGTGAATATTATAAAAAAAAAGTGAAATTTAAAATTTTCACCAAACCTTCATTTTGATGGGTTATTGGGTTATAACACATGTATTTTAATCGAAAATGGCAAATTCCAAAAACTCATTGATTTTCACTTTTTCGTACCGTTTTTTGCATTCACCTCGATTGTGAACATGCATTTTAGTGAAAATTTTCAAAAAAAATTGAAATTTAAAATTTTCACCAATCCTCCATTTTTCATGGGTTATATAACACGTATTTTAACCGAAATTTGCAAAATCCAAAACCGAGTGAATTTTGACTTTTTTCGTACCGTTTTTTGCACTCACTTCGATTGTGGACATGTATTCTAGTGAATATATTGTCAAAAAAAAGTGAAATTTAAACATTTCACCAAACCTCTATTTTTCATGGCTTATAACACACGTATTTTAACAAAAAATGGCAAAATCCAAAACCGAGTGGATTTTGACTTTTTTCGTACCGTTTTTTGCACCCACTCCGATTGTGAGGATGCGTCCTGAGGAATATTTTCAAAACAAGTAAAATTTAAAATGTTCACTAAACCTCCATTTTTCATGGGTTATAACACATATATTTTAACCGAAAATGGCAAAATCTAAAACCGAGTGAATTTTGACTTTTTTCGTACCCGGTTTTGAACCCACCCCAATTGTGAAAATGCATTCTAAGGAATATTTTCAAAAAAAAGTAAAATTTAAAATTTTCACCAAACCTTCATTTTTTATGGGTTATTGGGTTATAACACGTATTTTAACCTAAAATGGTCAAATCATAAAATCGTTGATTTTGACTTTTTCGTACCGTTTTGTGCGTTCACACCGATTATGAACATGCATTCTAGTGAATATTATCAAAAAAACTGAAATTTAAAATATTCACCAAACTTCAATTTTTCATGAGTATTTTAACCAAAAATGGCAAAATTTAAAAAACTCGTTGATTTTGACTTTTTCATACCGTTTTTGCACTCACTTCGATTGTGAACATGAATTTCAGTGAATATTGTAAAAAAATGAAATTTAAAATTTCTACCAAACCTCTATTTTTCATGAGTTATAACACATGTATTTTGGTCAAAAATTGCAAAGTAAACCAGAGTTTTGATTTTGGCTTTTTCCCTACATTTTTTTTACCCACCTTAATTTTAAATTTGCATAATTATGAACAGCATAAAAAAAAGTGAAATTTAGATTTTTACCAAATTTTTATTTTTTTTATGGGCTATAACACACGTATTTTAGTTAGAAATGGCAAAATCTAAAAAAAACGTTGATTTTGATTTTTTTGTATCATTTTTTACAACTACCTCGATTGTGAACTGACATTCGAGTTAATATTGTCAAAAAAATGAATTAAAAAGCCTATCTAAACATAGGTTTAGTTTTTGTCATTATAATTTTATACTTATGAGAGAATATTATACCTTTTTTAAATAAATTAATAAAATGTGATAAAACATGAAAAGTTTCAAAAAAAATTAGTTAAGCTATAACTTTAAGGGTTAATTACCAAAAACCCACATATGATTTGCCGAATTTCTCTATTACCCCTATGTATTTTTAAAATATACCAATAACCCCCATTTACTTTAGTTTTTACTATAAAGTGGACGGAAATCAACTCTCTTAACGGAGAGTTTGTGAAACGTGCCTAACATGCGTGTGTAAGCCTCCTCTAAAACTTCAATTGTGTTTTTTCTAAATTACTCAAATCTTATCCTTTAACAACAATCTTATATTTTACAACCTATTAATATAATTACACTTGTCAACAATCTCTTCTTTATGCTAAAGATAATGTTTACCTTCTCTCTCCTTTTATCCTTTCTTACCAACTTTTTTTCTTTTTCTTGTCTTTCTTTTCTTTCTTTTTCTGATTTTTTTCCTTTGTCGGTCGAGTATAGGGGTGTAATCGAGTCTAATCGAGTTCGAGTACACCCCTATTCGAGTAGTTCGATTTTAAAAAATACATACTCGAGCTCGAGCTGAGCTCGATCGAGCTTCATTAATCGAGCTCGAACTCGAGCTCGACTAAGAGTGATCGAGCTCAAGCTCCAAACGATCCCAATCGAGCTCGAGTTCGAGCTCGAGTATTTTATTTATTTTTTTTTTTTAAATTATAGGATGTGTTTGTAATTTTTTAAAATTTAATGAGGTCAAATTATAATTTACTATAAATTAAGGACGAAAACATAATTATAAATAGATTAAATTATAATTTATTAAACTACAGGGACTAAAACATAAATATAAATATTAAAAAGAAAAATATATATATATATACTCGAGAGCTACTCGAGTATGTGTATTCCGAGCTCGAGCTCGAGTTCGAGTCGAGTAGTTGACCTAGCTACTCGCGAGTAGCTCGCTCGTTTACCACCCCTAGTCGAGTCTAACCAGATCTGCACACCCTTTTTTTTTTTGGGCAAAATTCATCTTGATCAAGTTCAAGCATATGAGTCACCCAAATCTACCCAAACTCCATGAAATTTTTTGTTGAAACAATCGAGTCTAACCAGATCTGCACACCCTTTTTTTTTTGGCAAAATTCATCTTGATCAAGTTCAAGCATATGAGTCACCCAAATCTACCCAAACTCCATGAAATCTTTTGTTGAAACAATCGAGTCTAACCAGATCTGCACACCCTTTTGTTTTTGGCAAAATTCATCTTGATCAAGTTCAAGCATATGAGTCACCCAAATCTACCCAAACTCCATGAAATCTTTTGTTGAAACAATCAACAACAGTTGATTCAACACTTTAGCAGAAATATGAGGACAAGTTGATTATCTTCTTGAAGTGATTAATGAGATTGAATACTTTAAAAAATTAATATAATTTATCTAATTGGGTTTCTCCAAAATTAAAGATGTTTTTGTAGTGAATTTTGGAACATCTTTGATAGCTTTTGATTTGAAAATTGATAGTTTTAATTCTTGCCGTTATTGCAAATCTCTGTTTCTCTCCCTAAATTAGCTCTGTATTTACCTCTCTAAATCCTTGAACTGATGATAACTTTTGGAGGAATTGATAATTTTGATTTCTTTACTCGCCATTATTGCATCCCTCATTTTCTCTCTTTAAAAATAGGGCAATTTTATATTGTGTGAAAAAGTCTCTTTTTGGAATTTGATAATTTGGAAGAAATTTTTGAAGAAGAAGAAAAGATAATAAATAAAATTTGTATAAGTAATTTGGGAGAAAGAATGAAGTTTGTTTAAAAGAGGAAATAAAAAACTTATACGATTTTGCTAAGGATATATATTTTTAAACTTTATATTTTTACCTTAAAAGTTTATTAATTTAAAATTTAACTCCAAAACTTTAATTATTTAAACATTTAACACTAGAGGTTGAAGACAAAGAAGATGTCATTGTTGGACTTACTAACCGTGCCATTAGTGCACCTGATGTGGTTCTTGATATATTTTGAAAATACATGGTGCTGATAGGAAAATTCGACAAACTACCTGGGATTTTTAGTAATTAACCCTAACTTTAAAACTTCAACAGAAATAAATATACTTTTATCTTGTTCTTATGATCTCCTTCAAAAGCCCTTTCTGTTCTTGAGTCACGACCAAAAATAGCCATTTTCTCGAAAACCGTGATGTGAAACAATATTTTTTTCCTTAATTAATTTCATGGTAAATATGTATAATTATGTATAAAAAATTAAAATCAGATTTTTAAAATATTCTTGAATCATAAAAATTATCTTTTTCAATAAATAATATGCACATTTCTAATCGTCCATATTTAATTGACCTTTTATAAAAAGGTAAAAAAAAGTAACTGTATCTTTAAATTTCATAAGAAAATCATAATAATGTAAAAAATTTTAATCGATTGCTTTTATCCAGCTGTTATAAATATAAATATATAAAAGATCCATAAATTCCAGAATTTAGAATAAAACCTAAGTAATAATTGTTGGAAAATAAGTAAAACAATACCTCTTTTCCTACTCCCCGATTCAACAACATTGATTTAATAAAAATATATATAAAATAATCCGGATATTATGAAACCATTTCCTTTCCTCTTTTCCTTTTCCTTTTCCATTGAATAGGAGGGTGGTTGAGGGGATATGGGATAAGACGTAGAGGGGAAAAATAGTATTAAAAAAAACCCTAATAGCTCAAATTTGTCCACAATGAAGCAATAAAAATTTACTGATAGAATGCCAGAAGAGGGGATGCATATCATTATGCATTATGCATTATGCATCCTCCCAAGTCCCAACCTCAATGGAGGTCCCAAAATGCCTCAAGAGCAGTTTAGAGCCGGCCTCATCTAAGTGTGTGTTTTTTTCTTTTAATACTAAATTCATATTATAACATCAAGCAGAATAACAACACAGTCCCTCCCCAGTGTTGGCCAAAAACCAATGATAAACCTACATTAATGCAGCTCAAGATCATCTTGGATTATTCACCGTGATCATAATTTATTTGACA
Organism: Ophiorrhiza pumila; assembly: GCA_016586305.1. Lineage (NCBI taxonomy): Eukaryota > Viridiplantae > Streptophyta > Magnoliopsida > Gentianales > Rubiaceae > Ophiorrhiza > Ophiorrhiza pumila. The sequence goes on from BLIW01000007.1 coordinate 3,069,567, forward strand.
GACAACCAAAAACCCCATTAGCACAGAAAAAGGAAAGAAAAATTATCCCAGTACTAATGAAATTAAAAATCCAAAATGTTGCAACATTATAGTATCATCTTTGCTAAATATCCCACTTCAAATTTCAATTTCTACGACATCCATCATATAATGATAAGCCGCTCCAGTCCTACAACGAAACCATACGAAATACTAATTCCAATACTAACAACAGTTTCAAAATTGAAAACACCACCATCTTAAACAACTAAATAGTCAAAACACAAAATTAGGGAAGAAAACGAATAACAACGGTAACATTTTCATGGTGGCTGAGGGTAACAGCTTTCACCTCTCTTAGAACCCGAGCTTGGTGCGGCGCCAGTGGCGGCGCTTGGCGTTGTAGCGGATGGTATTGTCTGTGCGCATCCGGATCCAGTAAGGGATAGGCCTATTCTGCCTCTGCTTCTTCGCCAGCTTCTTCTTGATCATGAAACTCTTGTGGGACGGCTGATTCACGGGAGAAAAAACGACGCCGATTAAACATTTCAAAATCAACATGAACAGAAATTAAAAGAGGTAATAGAATGGAGAGAGAGAGAAAATCAGCGAGGCTCACCATCTTGGTCGCGGCAAGTGTTTAGTCCGGCAGACGATGATTCAGAGAAAGAGGCGAAACCGAGAGAAAGAGCTCTTGAATAGTGAGGCGGCCTAAGAAAGTATAAACCCTAATTGGTCGTCCAAATATATATACGCAGATGGGGTCCTTTAAACCTTGGAATTTACCAAACGGCCATTCCAAATTTTTTTTTTTTTTCCCTTTCCTTTTTTTTCTTTTATAAAACCTATTATGATGCAACCAAATATTTTCCTTACAAACAATAACAATTAAAATTTTAAAATTAAATTAAATTTCACAAAAAGAAAAATATATATTTATCAGCAAAAAGGCTATATATTTTGAAATTTTTGTAAAATCCTAAATTGGTGAAAAGTTTTGTATAGAATAAGCGAATTTTTTTTTCTTGTTTGGTTGACTCTTAAAAAAACTATATAAAAACATATAAACTTATATGAAATCGATTCATATATAAGATATTATTTATATATGAAACAAATAAGTAATTATTATTGAAATAGTGATTTTAATTTTTTACTATTTTTATCGCACATTAAAATCGTAATTAATTCATTGTTATATATATGAACTCACAACTATAATAAAAAAATACAATCATATCTTGGGTTCAAAATAAAATCGTTTGGAAGAAAGAGTTATGTTACTTTCTAAATACTTCTAATATTCTTCACATAATTTATAAGTAAAAATCATAATCTTTTTCAAATAGCTCTCAAAACGTTGATTTTCTTGTTTAATTAATCTTGATAAAATAATTTAGACTTAAAAAAAATGCATACTAATATACAGTGTTCTGTTTAAGTATTCCACTGTCTGGCAATTCGAGCAATTTACAGATTCGAGAATGGTATTCCATGCCCAGTCCTTAAAGCCAATATTTTTCTTGAGGTTACGAATTCATTTTGTCAACCTTCCTTGCCTACATTGTTCCAACCACCAGAAGTTTTCACCTTAAAGACCGATCTGATGCAGTTATGAGTACGATCAGGCGTGAACGCCACTCGGTCCTCCGGATTTTCAAGGGCTGACCGGGTACTCCACTCGGTCCTCCGATACAGGCATGAACGCATAACAGCATAACGTAAAAAAAAATATTAAAAAAAAAAGAAAAAGAAAACGAAAACAGGCCTGTGCCAAAGTGACAATAACACAAACTGTAGGGGTCAAAATAAAATCATCAGTTGTTTGTTAGTAAAAAAAAAAAAAGATCGAAGTCGCGGTACTTTCATATTAGATTAGGGTTTCCCTCTTCTCCTTCACAGTTACATTTGCTCCTAACACCCTCTCTGTCGATACAACATCTGAAGACAGTATTCATACATAATGTCGACTGTGGTCCCTACTTCCGAGGAAGATCCTGTGCTCGCCGTCGTCCGATTCACTGCCGAGCTGTCCTGGGCTGACGCCGGACCAGAGGTGGCGGAGCCACAGGTGAATAGGTTGTGTGTGGAGGCGCAGGAATGCATGGTTGATGGTAGATGGCTAGAGTTGGCATCCCTCATGCTTACTTCCGCAGATTTGATATTTTCTAAAGCTTCTGACAGAGGTAATTTTTTTTGTTAAAAAAAAAAATCTTTATTTTTTATTATTATGGTACTTAGCAAACTGGATAATCAATACTGGTTATTTGTTTACTAGTATTTTTCCTGTTGCTGGTAATTCCATTGAATTGGTGCTCTCCAATTGATTGTTTGGTGGTGGAGGATGAGTAACTTCAAATTAGATATGGGGATGTGGGAAAACTGCTTTTGTTTTCTCTTTTCTAACCGAATGGTTCTTGTCAAATCAAGAAAGTAAAACTGCGTGATTGGGGTAGGTGATATGGTTGAGAGGCCATTGCGCAAGTCAGAATGCCTTAGTCTCTCAACGAATTGGGGGGAAAAAAAAGAATTGGAACTGGCATCTGTTCTACTGCATAAGCTGTCTATTAAGTCTTGCTTGCTTCTTTAATCCATGTCTTTTTCACTGTCTTTTCTAATTAATTTTTGGTGGTTAGTGTATTCCTTTTTTGTTTTTATGTAACCCATTGCTTGCTGGTTTTTCCTCAGATCTCGAGTGTGTTTTCACTGTCATCTGCAACCTTGTTAAGAAGCCTGAAAATCCTGACCAAGTACACGAGATGGCAGATGTCATATCCTCAAAAGTCAGCCAACAGCCCAGTGATAAACCTGCGTTGAGAGTAAAAATGTAATATACCTTGACTATTATGATTCAAACTTGTAGAGTTTTTTTTGTTTCTTACATGTCAACTTCAACATTGCAGCTTGTTCAATCTCTACAATCTATTGGAGAACCCATACAGCCGATTCTTTGTGTACCTGAAAGCTCTTAATTTGGCAGTCAGTGGAAAAGTCGGTGAACATGTAATACCGTCTTTCAAAAATATTGATAACTTCTTGAAGGAATGGAATCTTGCTGTCAAAGATCAGAGGGAGCTCTTTCTCATGGTCTCTAATTTATTGAAGGAAAATAGGAGGTAGGGGATGCCCACAGTTGCCAAGAATAGTTTAAACTCATTGTGCTTGATATATTGTTTTCTTGTTGAATCAAGCTGTTGACTGTTGATATCAAATCATCATTCCCTGCCATTTATTGGATTTCCAGCTTTGCAAAAGATTCTTTCAAGTTTCTCACCAGATATCTAGCAACCTTTGCTGGTGAAGATGCATCTGTGATAACTGAAGCAAAGGAAGAAGCTGTCCGTGCGATTTTTGATTTTGTGAAGGCTCCTGACATGTTTCAGGTATTACTTGTCTGGCAGACTAGGAAATTTGCTTGGAGGAAGTTCTAGCTGTTTATTTTTCTAGTTGGATCACTCTTTATGGTACTGGAATTATTCATTTCCTGTGTTTGTACATTCTTCTTGATTGTTTTCATATAGCAGAATCTGTGAAGTGAATGCTATTTCTTCTTGATGAGCAGTTCGGTCATAGGGTCACTGAAGCTTTGTATCTAAGAGTGGAATCCTTGAGCAACTTATTGTAGGATATGGATTTTGTTTTTTGTGGTCTTGCATTATAGTATTTATTCTTTATCTTCCAAACTTAATCTTTGACAAAATGGACCATATGTTGATGTGTTAGCTGTTGTGGATATCATGGAAAGTTGAAAATGGCTGTATGCCCTTTCATGAAGTTTTATTTGGAAATTGAGACTTGAATTAGCTGTAATAGAACCATGGAAATAGTTTTCTGTGTTATTTCTAGTTTTTGAGGAGGCTGCCTGCAATAGTTTTCTGTTTTATTTCTAGCTGTATGCCGTTGAGTGATTTTTCCATAAGCTGTTTTATAATCTCATTGTGCAGGTTAATAATCTTTTATGGTTTCACTTGGTAGTGTGATTTGCTAGATATGGCTGCTGTGGCACAATTGGAGAAAGATGCTAAATATGCACTCGTGTATCAGCTTCTGAAGATATTCTTGACTCAGAGGCTGGATTCTTATTTAGATTTTCATGCTGCAAACTCTACTTTGCTGAAAAGCTATGGTAATTATTTAGGATTACGCAATTGTTATTCATCTAATGTCACAGCATCATGCTTTTGTTAGTTCAACGTTTGCCTTAAATTTTTATCGGGATTCTACAGGACTTGTTCATGAAGATTGTATGGTTAAAATGAGGCTGATATCATTGGTTGATCTTGCCTCTGATGAATCTGGCCAAATTCCTTATTCATTGATCAAGGACACACTCCGAGTAATTTTTCTTTTCCCTTTCCTGAAAATCTAATGATCCTGCAATTGGTGGTTCCTAATAGTATGGCACAAGCATCTTGCAGATTGATGATGATGAGGTGGAATCATGGATTGTTAAAGCAATCACTGCAAAGTTAGTTGACTGCAAGATTGATCAAATGAATGAGATAGTAATTGTGAGGTACAGAATACAGTTGCCCTTTCCTCTGTTTCTAGTTTAACCAAGATGTGATCTGGCACATATGGTTGTTAATGTTCAATTCTGTGTAGGCGCTGTAGGGAGCGTGTATTTGGTCCACATCAGTGGGAAATACTCAGAACGAAGCTTGCTACTTGGAAGGTAAACTATTCTATTCTCTAATGTAGTTGCAATCCCTTTTAGATGCTGTTCACCATCATGATCTAAACTTTGCAACCAGAAAACAATGCTAGAAGATGTCTCAATTGCTAGTACTGCAGTTACTGGTGCCTTTTTCTTAGAATTATATGGGGACATGTCAGTAGTCAAATCTTGCTTGATATGTGTATTGATGATTATTATGTCCACTTCCTTGATATGATTTTTATGAATTTTAAGTGCTTTTTGTCACTCAAGTATGCTTTGCAAAAAATTTTGCAGGCTAACATTGCACATGCAGTTAGCTCCATTCAAGCTAACAGGATAACAGAAGAGAGCACACAAGGAGTGCAAGGGTTGATGATTCGCTGAGGAGGATTTGTTTTTGGCTCAGCCACAGATCCGAGATGTTCTGTTAATTGTGGTGAGTAGCCTGCTGGAAATGAGCTTCAAGTGGAAGTATTCAATACTGTTTTGTCATACTCTAGGCGCCCATCATATCTTGCCTTCATATAGCCCCAACTTAGATTCAAATCAGACCAGTGGTGAAAAGAAGTGTTGAAGATCTAAAGCGTGAATGTTACAAACTTTTGGAGTTAATTGTGCTGTATGATTTTGTTTTTCCTTAAATGTTATATTGACACAAATTTTGACTGACTGGTACTATTATTGACTCCCAGAATGTCTGGATGATTTTAGCATGTGCACTCGAAAATTTTATATTCCTTTAGCATGTGCACTGAAAGCCATTTGGCAACTGCTAAGCTGAAGCTCTTGTTAATGGTTAATTTTTTTGAGTACCTACTTCTGTGAAGCTCAGTTGTAAAGAAAGAATACTGAACTTGGGTTCAATGTTGAAAAATGATGAAAAGGAAACATGTTGCATTCTAAAACTTGCGAGCTTGAAGCATACCATTTGGGTTCAATGTTGAAAAATGAAAGCGTGCTGCATTCAAAAACTCGCGGACTTGAAGGAAACCATTTCATTTTTCTTCTGTTAAATCCTGAGATAGTGAAGGATTGATAATTCATTTTTGCGCATGCCTAAAACATAGTTTTGTTAATTACAATATCGTTTACATAGCTGTTCTCTGGGATGTAGAAATCACACTTCCGGATTCAACTTAATAAGGTTTGCTGACTAAAACATGACACACTTTTCTGTTCTCTGCGATGAGAAGGCTGGGAAAGCAAGCTTTTGATACATCATTTCTACATTGACATCCAGTAGAGCCACACAAAAATAATCTCATCAGGCTATCAGAATACATATAAAAAGGACTACCTTTTCCTTGTTACAAACAGTATTCAACTAGTTGGTTGAGTCCATAATATAATTAAACTATCCAAACCATTTTGGTTTCGGAAGTTTGTTTGTTGAGGAATGATATCCTGTTATCAAAACTGTCACTGCTCAACAATATCATGTCTTATTGAATTAGATTCTTGGTAAAAATTTTATGTATTCCCACTTGAATCTGAAATCATAAAGTCACCTCGCTCTTGGTTGCCTGCAATTGCCTCCTCACTAAAGCAGTATAAATTCCATTCCTGTTCAGCAGTTCTTCGTGTGTTCCACTTTCAGCTATCTGTCCGTCAGATATCACTGCAACTGTATCTGCACTTTTGACTGTAGAAAGCCTATGTGCTATGACGAGAACCGTCCTGCCTCTCATTAGAGACTCCATGGCATCCTGCAACACAAATGAAAAATTGTAGGATTTTTGGTTTAAAGTCAATCAATGAAGCATTGTATATGACGGCTTCAAGTTCAAGTTCAAGTTCTAGTTAGACAAACATAAGAATCAAATAGCCTTAGGATTTTACATGACTGAATGTAATATATATTAAGTACGCACCTGGACAAGGTACTCGCTCTCTGCATCTAGAGCACTTGTTGCTTCGTCTAATAGCAGAACTTTTGGGTTCATCAATAGAGCTCTTGCTATTGCTATTCTTTGCTTCTGGCCTCCCGATAGCCTCAACCCACGCTCTCCAACAACCGTTTCATATTTGTCAGGAAATGATATGATAAAATCATGCGCATTAGCCATTTTCTGCAGTGTTCCAAATCATTTAGTATTGTTGTATTACTGTAAATATCAAGATTCCAAAGAAAGTAGAAAATAGCATCGATTCTGAACAAATAAAAATCAATGATTGACCAGATAGAGACTCTTACGGCTGCATTTTCTATGTCTGTAGTGCTTGCTTTGCCATCAAACCCATATGCAATGTTTCCTTCTATGGAACAATTGAAGAGAACAGGCTCTTGGCTCACTATACTGATCTGTAGACATACATTGAAAGTGCACTATACTTCAGTTTATTAAGTGGATTCAGTGATATTTGTAAATCCATGCAACTCCCGGAAAACAACATTAAAGAGTTTCTGTAAACAAATTCCAGTGACGCTGTGATTACGAATTACCTTTCTATGCAGATATTGATGCGATATTTCCACCAAGGGAACTCCATTAAGCAAAATCTTTCCCTTTATTGGGTCATAAAACCTCTCAATCAAGTTAGCTATAGTTGTCTGCAATTGAAGTAACAGTGGATAAGATTCCACATGAAAAAACTTACTGAATGAAGAAAAAGGTGCCTATACTGGAAAACAGGAAAGAGGGACTGAGAAAGAATTGATAACCTAGAGTACCTTTCCTCCACCACTTGGACCAACAAGCGCTACTTTTGATCCAGGTCTCAACTTTAATGTTATTCCCTGCATTTTCAATAAAATTTGTTCAATTGGACTCTAGGAATCAGAACAAAAACATTCCATCAAATCTCCAACGTAAGAGGATGTAGTTTCTAACAGTGGTTGGTTAGACAAGCATTCATCATTTTCTTCTCAAGAAAGAATGTCAATGGAGAAGACTCTACTTCATAAAAGCTCTAGAGTTTAGGGGTAATGACAGAGTAAACAGGTCCAATGTCCAAATTATTTCATTGCTGCATCTCAACGTAAGAGAATTTACTTCATCAAGGAACGCCTTACCTGGAGTACCATGTGACTTGGGCGAGAAGGATAAGCAAACCAGACATCCTCTAATTCCACATCTCCATCTGGATTGCTGAGAACAGAGCCAAAACATCATTATTAGCAATGACATGAAAAAGTCTAATCAGCTAGAAGGTTGTTTTTGTCTTGTTTTTTGGGTGGTTTCAGGTATTGGGAGGTAGGGGAAATAGAAACAACCTTTAAGAGGGGTATCCTAAGAGGCACATAAGTTTGAAAAGGGCAATGGGCTTCCCGTTGTTCCCTATCCCTACGTGTACCGCTAAACTAAATACTGCTTTTGGGTTCTGATATAGCAAAAAGGTATATAAATAACACAAAGATCTGGCATATTAATACAAGCAAGTTCAATATGTGTCTAAGAGAGAAGAAGCTAACCCCATTGGGCATTTATCTCCAGATTGAGGCATGGAAGAGACACGATCTAGAATCTGAAAAACTCTCCTACTTGCTCCTGCTGCTTTCATTGCTGTTGTATATAATCCTGATAATGATGATATTGAGGATCCAACTGCACAAGGAATGTTGAGTCACTAAAGAAATTGATATTGAGGATCCAACAAATTGATAATTCGTGAAGTTTAGACTTTTCTGCCCAGAATTCTTTTGCCATATTTCTTTCAAAAAAATAATAAAAGGAATACAATGCCCTTGCATAATCTCATCTCGTCTTCAATGTGGTACGGAACACATAAAGAAGGAGAATATACCTGTGAGGCTATAGAGAATGAAGGATGTAAGAGTTCCAGCAGTCATGGAGCCCGTTATTGTCAAGTAAGCTCCATATATTACCACTATTATGACAGACAATGTAGATGCTGCATTCAGTCCACCAAAGAATAGACCAACCACTCTCTGCAATGAACAAATACAAGATAGAAATCAAAAGATGTAGTGGATGAGTGCATCTAAATGTAAAACAGAGGAGCAAAGGGCTCCTTTTTCTTTTCTGTGTGTGGCATTGTTGAGCATAGTGTTGAGAAAAGATTCTCACTGCTTGTCGGAGTCCAAGCTTCAAAGTCTCATCAACCTTCTCCGAGTAGCCTGAGATCGCATACTGTTCTTGGGCAAAAGATCTGACCGTTCGAATGGCCCCAAATGATTCCTAAACATTGAGATCACTTGTTGAAACACAATATAGTCTGTAGTTACTATTTTCATTGGGTTACATATAGTTGACATTGCAAAACAGGCTTCTTAAAACAGAACCACAGTAAAAACAAACCTCAGCAATTGAGGCAGCAACAGCAGCCGCTGCCTGAGTAGCATGTGATAGTTCACGAAGATAGCGACCAAATTTACGAACACCAACTGAAATGAGAGGCACAACAGCCAAAGCCAGCACTGAGCAAGATCCAGTAGAATCTATGAGTTAGTAAGCATCTTAGATAAACTGGGTACTGAGCAAATAGGAAAAGACCACTAGTCACTAACATGTTAACTTCCAGGAAGATGAGAACATGAATCCAATGCCAATGATTGCAGTAGTCACATTACGTAGTGCCTCAGAAAGATTGGTGGTTGCAGCATTTTTTATGATTTGGGTGTCTTCAGATAGCCTGCTGAGGAGTTCTCCCGTTCGAGTAACATCATAGAAAGCTATTTCCTATTGGATTTTTTTCGTATCATCAATCAGCCAATATCCAAGTTGGAAACTATGAGGAATGGTGTTTGAGGTAGAAATGTTAGAGGGTTCATGCTGCTACACAGTAATTTGCCACCCTCAGGTCTCAATTACAGGAGTTTTATCCATATATATAATAGTCTTTACAATAGGATTAATCTAAAATTAGGACAATCTGTAATCAAGTAAAGTGGGTTGATAAGTAAGATGCATGTATCCTATCTCACAAGATTAATAGACAACAGGAAGCCTCACTTGCTGGATAAGGTGACTAAATAAATTCTTCCTTAGACGAGCAACTACCCTCTCACTGGCTGAAGCAAATAGCCAAGATCGAAATGCTGTAGATATAGACCTGCAAAAATAATCGTATAAGACACCTTGAAAATTGCTTGAAATTAAATTAGCCATTGAAAAGCACTGTTCATACCCGATGACAACTATAGAGAAAATAACTAGTATTGTGTTCTTGATGGCATCCAATGCTTCGGCTTGCTGTTCAGGAGTTTTTGTCTCCCTTGAGACAATATCAATTATCATACCACCATATTTGGGCTGCAATACCACAATACATGTGCTTAGAGTGTAATTTTTAGAAACTTTTGAAAATAAGTAAGGTTTGTAGCTGAAGGGTGCATGCATTTGACAAAAGCTCAAATTTCTGAATCCTTCAGCGAATCCCCATATTCTTAGAGGACCACTAACAATTAAATTATCAATACAGTTTAACAACGTTCCATAATCAAGACTAAAGTATACACCAGATGCAACGGTGACTGGAGGATTATGCCTCACTATAAACAATGCCATACTATGAGGATACTTGATGTGGATGCTATCAACAATGCTATGGTGGCAACAATTAACTTCCCGGCGTCTGGCTTTGCCTACATATGAGAAACAAATCGCAATTGTTAGTATAGGCAGCAATACGACTCAGTTCAGTCATCTTACAACTAAAACTTCAGACTCACCAGAAGAAATACTCTACCAAATCCAACATTGGCTGCCTGAATTGGCAATAAAAAGTGAACTTCTCAGAATAAGGCCTTTTAAAGAGTGCAGGACGAAATACAGAATCGATGAACAGAAATAATAGCTACCTCTGGTGCACCATGCTCCAGATCTGTTGCAGGAGCACCAGGGACACCATCCTCGATTGCCTTCTGTCTAGCCTACATGTAGAAAGGCAAAGTAACCATCTCAATTGTAAGACGTACAAATAAAATGCCGCTTTGTATCTACTTCCCCTTCAGTATGTATCAAGCAACATGCTTTGTTTCTTTCTACATGTGTGACAAGCAGGATAGCAATGCACTCTGCTAGTTCAGAAGTGATAAGATGCATTCTGTTTAGTATTAAACTGGAGAAATATATACATATATCCAGTCAAATGTCCAAATCAAGCAGATTTATACTCACATTCCTCCAGATCAATGCTGTGACAACACAAGAAAAGATTAACCATTTCTGAGCCAGGAAGCTCTATTCCGTGATCAGCATAAATTATTTGACAAACAAAGCTAGCTAGTCATCATGAAGATTCTGATAACATAATCAATAGACAGGAGGACACTTGGGCGATGCAATTCTCACAGTTCCAACGTGCCCACACACTTAGATAAGAATGTTTCAGGTGAAATATACAGGGTTCTGAGATTCTGTAGAGCAATCCAACACCACGGCAAAAGCTATGAAAACGTAAAGCCAAAACCGAAAGGCATGAACCTCATCATGTATGGTATCCTAAAGGCCATTCTACAACAGGCTTATCAATTGCTAGTGAACCCGGAAAATGCACCAAAAAATGAATAAAACCAGAACCCACAATTGGCAACCGCAACTGCGTCAAATTAAAGAAAATATACATACGCCAATCGCCATTCAATAAACCCAGAAAATATAAGTTAAGAAGACAGCAAAAGACGGAAATTCACAAAGCCGGTGGTTACAAGGCGTGATCATCAAAGAACCCCAGGAAAAAATACCCCAGATAATTTGAATCCCAGAAACAAGAAGGAAAAAGGGAAAAAAAAAAAAAACAAATTCAGAACGAAACTTGCCTGTTTGTTCAAAAGAGAGACTCTTTCGCTTCCGCTGGACATAATGGACTTTGACGTCCAATCCAAATGCTGTTTCTTCCCCATCAAAGCATAAAGAAGAAAGATTAAGATTGAAGAAACTAGTTGAAAACTAAATTTAACCAGGCACGAAAGAATGTATTAGAAAAAGAAAAATAGTCCGACAAATCAATAGAGACAACTTGGCGGACTTTGGAAGCTACACTGACGCAATATTTGGCTTAGTGGGTCTGTCCCGTCAAACTTGAAAACTTTTCTTCCCCTTTTTGATTCCCTGAACTCCCCACTAGGCCACTACTCCAACATCTTTAATCCTCCACTGAGTCTCTGACCACACACAGACAAAGATTAAGCGAACTCCTGCTTTATTATGGTACTACAAGAAGACAACGCCCACAAATAAAATAAAAGGCATCACAGCCTCAGTCTGGGTCTCAAGAGTTTGGCTCCTGTTCACGTGCTAAGAAGCATTTCTTCATCTTTTTGGCTCCTGTTCTTCATCTTTTTGTCTCATGTTTTCTTATTTGAGACTCGGTTTTGAAGAAACAAAGAAATAAAAAACAAAATAAGTATTCGTGCAACATAGATGACATATATTTGAGACTTGCTACGATATATGATAAGAAAGGTTACAACTAATCAAAAAAAAAATAGTGTATAAAACATAACATAATTGACGGTTTTGAATCTTTTGCATTTTACGTATAAACGTGACATATATATTTTAGATAATATTAAAATTAAATTAACTTCTTAATGAATTGTTACATAACATAATTAAAGGTTTTGAATCTTTTGTATTTTTAAGAATAAATGTGATACGTATACTTTTAAATAATATTAAAATTAAATTAATCTCTTAATGAATTGTTAGGTACATATTAAAATCAATCTTAATCTATGGTACAGGAGGTGAGTAGATCTGTTGTTATTTTTTTTTTTTTTTCAATCATTTTGTCATCATTGAGAGTTAATTATTAGTATAATTGAAGCCTTTTAAGAATATTTTTGTCCCCTTTATGAGTTGTAGCTTATTAAAGCAAATATCCTCAAATGTTAAGTAGTACTGACAAAAGAATCTATAGGCTCCATCTGGACAAACATTATTCTGGGTTAGGTCTTAACTACTGCTGCTGCTCCTCCTAAGTCCTATGCATCATCATCATCATCCCAATCATCCTATTCTTCCTAAAGTGGTAAATTCCGGACACCCAAATCTGGCCACGCTAGTCCTGCCATGGCCTGCACGTGACAGGTAAATCGCGGGATGTGCCCTAACTGTCAGCTTGCAAGGATATCCAACGGGACCCGAGCTCCAGGTGCGCCCCCAGGAATATTTCACCCAGGCAACGCACCCACACGGAATCGAATTCGCATGGAAGGCAATTTCTCCACACCTTATCTCCTTGCCACTTACCAGCTCGGCTATGTCCCGGGCGCCAATCATCCTATTCCTGTCCTTTGTTATTGTTGTGCTAGTACTATTGACAAAAAAATCCCATGCACAAAAGCATCATCGCAGGATTCTTTGATATCCAAACTGGATTCAACTACAACTTGGAAAAATGGGTACAAGTTCGAACGTGATAAGATAAACCAAAGTCTTTGTACATTTCTTGTACCTTTTAAGACTATTAGTTAATACCCAAGAATACAATATGCATTCCAAACCGACCACATTATGTTTTTTGGATTTTCTCTCAGCCGATGCTTAATAAATATATATATTTTACCAAGATTTTTGCTTTTTCGCTAATCTTATTACTATATCCGTTATTATTAGGAAATATCAATTATTCGGGGCCAGCCAGAAGTTTTTGTTCCCACAAATATGAACAAAAGTTTATAATCTTGGAGGGGGGAAGAGTAACTATTATCTGGGGCCGAAGAGATTCACAAAGCCCAATCATTTAGCCAATCCAAGTTTTGATCATTAAAACTAAAAACTAAAAAGCCTTCTGCATATTGATGATGAATAAGTTTGGGCTTGGATTCAATAATCAATAGAGTTTTAAATGATGAGGAATGTATTACGAATTCGAGCATCTCCAATTAGATTCGAATGCGGAATTTTGAAGAATAATATCATTCTTTTCATTACAAACTACTCCCTCTGATTCATAATATAGGTCGTTTTAGGGAATAGTATAATTTGTAAAATATAAGTCGTTTTAGAATTTACTTCCAAGTTTACCCATATTAATTGCAGTTTCAATTTAAAAATTTAAATGATAACCACTGACCAAACTCTTTGATTTATTAATTTTGAGTAAATAATATTTAACCATGGAGAACAAAGAATCAACAGAGATAATGAACATGCAGAACAGAGAATCCATGAAGATAGCAGAAGGAACAGACAAACATAAAATAGAAAAGCATACTGAAGATGCCGAAGATATCAATCGTTGATTATGGGCTTGATCTAAATAAACTGTATTTTGAGGAAGGAGAGCTTCATGCCAATCCAGAGATACAACATATAATTCTCACCATGTTAAAAGTTACATAATCTATTCTTTCGCTCTCTGTATTCAATGGGGTAGCATTCAAATCAAAAAGGAATTCTTTCACATTGCTTATTCTTCTGTCTTGGAGGCTCTCTGTATTCAATGGGGCAGCATTCAAATCAAAAAGAAATTCTTTCTCATTGCTTCTGTTTATAAAATTGAGGTTAATGTTTAGATTATCAATACTTGAAGCCATAAAGTGTTTGTATGTAAATTTTTTAGTTATCTTTCTTATATAGGCAAAAGAAAACCATCAAATTTTTGTTTTTGGATCCATTGAAAATTTTGAACTTTTCAATTTTAATAACTTTTAAATTCAAAATATTTGGTTTTGCCTCCAAACAAATTCATTGGTTTATAATGGTGTGTTTGATATACTCCATGGTTTATAATGGAGTATTTTGAAGAGTGATTTATCAAACTAGGATCCTTTTCAAAAAACTTTCTAAGACAATTTATTAGAATAGGGACTCCCTGAATTAATTTATATAATTTTTAAAAAAAATTGTAATTTTTTCAAATTTTTTTTCAAACATCTATGTTAAAAATTAACTTTTTCCAAATAATTTTATATGTATTTTACTTATATAATTACTTTAACGAATATAATTTGTTGTAATGATTTTTTTTTTATAAAATCCATAAATTGATCCCAATTTTTTCAGAATAATTTTTAATTTTTTTCTATATAAGTATAAAATTATTTGCAAGGAAATTTTGTTATTTACAAACATAATTATATCTAACGTCAGGAGGCAAACTTGCATAGAATAAATAAAAAATTAATACTAAGATTACACTTGTTTCAATAAATTTATTATAGTTAATGAATGGTAATTGAGGATATTTTAGTCATTTAAAACCTTTCTTAATAAGCGTAAAAAGTTGTTAAATGACCTATATTATGAATCAGAGGGAGTATATATTAAAAGGGTTGAACAACTTGTTTGGTAGTAGTTGAATTATGGTTTCGAAAGACAAATACTTAAAGTTTGTTTAGATAGGGTTTTAACCTATTTCCCATCTAATTTCAAAACAATATGGTTGTTTATATTCAATTCTCAAAATAAAAAAATTTTAACTTCTCCAATCACAAAAATGAGGGCATTTTACTATTTTCAACATCTTTTAATTTTTAAATTCTTTTATTTATTTGAATTGACGGGTGGCTGTCAAAGGTTGACTCAGCCGCCACCACTAGTCGTTCAGATTTTGACCATTTGGCTAGATTCGACCGGAATCCGACCAACCAGTGGTGGCCCTGAAGGTTGACTGGTAACAATCAATCTTTGACCACCACCATTAACCCAAACGATTAATATTTCTTTTTTATTATTTTAAACATCATTCAATAAATTAATTCTTCTACACAAAAACAAAACTTATAAATTCAAACATTCAATTCTCAAAACCAAAATACTCCTTTTGTAAAACGTAACTCGATATCTCATATTTCCCAATTTTCAAATAAAAAAAACACATATCCCAAACAGAGCATTAAATTTCACTGTAATGCATGTTCACAATCGAGGTGGGTATAAAAAATATCACAAAAAAGTCAAAATCAACATAGTTTTTTATTTTGCCATTTTTTTGCTAAAATACGTGTGTTATAACCCATAAAAAAATAGAAATTTGGTGAAAAATCTAAATTTTACTTTTTTCACATTTAATTAGAATGCATATTCACAATTGAGGTGTCCGTAAAAATTAGTACAGGAAAAGCCAAAATTAATACGTTTTATGACTTTGTCATTTTAACCAAAATATGTGTATTATAATCCATGACAAATAGAGGTTTGGTGAAAATTCTAGTTTTCATTTTTTTTAGAATATTCACTACAATGCATCGTCACAATTAGAGTAAATGCAAAAAACGGTACAAAAAAAGTCAAAATCAACGCATTTTTAGATTTTGCCATTTTTTGCTCAAATATGTGTGTTATAACCCATGAAAAATGGAAGTTAGATAAAAATTTTAATTTTAATTTTTTTTGACAATATTCATTTGAATGCATGTTCACAATCAAGGTGGGTGCAAAAATGATACAAAAAAAATCAAACCAACGCATTTTTAGATTTTTGTCATTTTTTACTAAAATACGTGTGTTATAACCCATGAAAAATAGAAGTTTGGTAAAAATTTTAATTTTTACTTTTTTGACATTATTTCCTAGAATGCATGTTCACAATCGGGGTGGGGTGCAAAAAACGGTACAAAAAAGTCAAAATCAATGCATTTTTAGATTTTGTCATTTTTTGGTAAAATACGTGTGTTATATAACCCATGAAAATTGAGGTTTGGTGAAAATTTTTAGTTTTCACCTTTTTTTTACATTATTCACTATAATGCATGTTTATAATTGGTGTGGGTACACAAAATGGTACAAAAAATTCAAAATTAATGCATTTTTGAATTTTGCAATTTTTGACTCAAATAGGGGTGTTATAACACATGAAAAATGGAGGTTTTGTAAAAATTTAATTTTTCTTTTTTTTACATTATTCACTATAATAGATGTTTACAATCGAGGTGGGTGCAAAAAATGGTACAAAAAAATGTCAAAATCAACCCATTTTGGATTTTGCCATTTTTTTGCTCAAATATGTGTGTTATAAGTTATAACCCACGAAAAATAAAGATTTGGTTAAAAAAAGACATTATTCACTAGAATGCATATTCACGATTGAGGTGGGTGCCAAAAACAGTACAAAGAAGTCAAATCAACGCATTTTTAGATTTTTGTCATTTTTTGTTAAAATACGTTTGCTATAACCCATGAAAAATGGAGATTTGGAGAATTTTTTAATTTTCACTTTTTTTACATTATTCACTAGAATGCATGTTCACAATCGAGGTGGGTATAAAAAACGGTACAAAAAAGTCAAAATTAGCCCATTTTGGCTCAAATATGGGTGTTATAACCCATGAAAAATGGAGGTTTGATAAAAAAATTAATTTTCCCTTTTTTTGACATTATTCACTAGAATACATGTTTACAATTGGGGTGGGTGCAAAAAGCGGTACAAAAAAGTTAAATCAACACATTTTTAGATTTTGCTATTTTTTACTTAAATACGTGTGTTATATTTAATGAAAAATGAAGGTTCGGTAAAAAAAATTTTTTGACATTATTCACTAGAATGCATATTCACAATAAAGGTGCAAAAAAGGTTCAGAAAATCAAAATCAATACATTTTTAGATTTTATCATTTTTGGCTAAAATATGTGTATAGCCCATGAAAAATTGAGGTTTTGTGAAAATTTTAATTTTCCCTTTTTTTTACATTATTCACTAGAATACATGTTTACAATTGGGGTGGGTGCAAAAAGCGGTACAAAAAAGTTAAATCAACACATTTTTAGATTTTGCTATTTTTTACTTAAATACGTGTGTTATATTTAATGAAAAATGAAGGTTCGGTAAAAAATTTTTTTTGACATTATTCACTAGAATGCATATTCACAATAAAGGTGCAAAAAAGGTTCAGAAAATCAAAATCAATACATTTTTAGATTTTATCATTTTTGGCTAAAATATGTGTATAGCCCATGAAAAATTGAGGTTTGGTGAAAATTTTAATTTTCACTTTTTTTTACATTATTCATTAGAATACATGTCACAATCGAGGTGGGTACAAAAAAGTTAAAATCAATGCATTTGTAGCTAAAATACGTGTTATAGCCCATGAAAAATGGAAATTTAGTAAAAACAAAAATCTAAATTTCACTTTTTTTTACACCATTCACAATTGAGATAGGTGAAAAAATAATAGAAAAAAAGTCAAAATCAATGCATTTTTTGATTTTGCTGTTTTTGACAAAAATATGTGTGTTATAACTCGTAAACAATTGAGGAACTGCTTGGTTCATATGTAGGAATGGTAATGATAATGAGTTTAATAGTATTTTGGAATTACTATCAAACCCACCAAATAGACTAGGATTATCCACTACTTAGATATAACTGCACTTTTTTCAAATTCATACCCATGAACCAAGCATGTGAAAATGATACCAAACCCATAAAATCAAATCCAAACCCATGAATCAAGCAGCCCTGAGACTTTGTGAAAATTTAAGGGTCTGTTTGGATAGGGTTTTTTACCTCATTTCTCATCTCATTTCAAAACAACATGTTTATTTTATATTCAATTCTCTTTACAAAATTTTCTAATTTCTCTAATCACAAAATGAGGGTATTTTAGTCTTTTCAACATTTTTTATTTTTTATTTTTGGTTAACAGTCGTTGACCACTGCCACAACCACTACCAGTTGTTCGAATTTCATCCATTCGACCGAAATCCAGGTGACCGGTGCTGGTATCGTTCGTTATCCGACAATAGTCAACATTTGACCACCAACGTCAACTAAAACAGTTTAATAAAAAAAATTACTTTAAACATTATTTAACAAATTAATTCTTCTAAAAAAATAAATAAAAACAAAACTTATCAATTTAAATACTCAATTTTCAAAACCAAAATACTCTTTTTGTAAAATACAATCCAAAATCTTTTCTTTTCTTTTTCGATTCTCAAAATAAAAATCATATCCAAACATAGGGTAACACTATCTAATATTTTTAATGCGTAGAAGAGTACAAGACAGAACATTAACATTTACTTTGAGCCTTTGAGGATAGCCCGCCTCTAAATACTTTTCTTCACCGACATAGGACTTCATTATTCACAAATACAAAAAGAAAACAGTGCATGAACCATGAAAACTTAGTGCAATTACTTTCTGGTTGAGCAAAGTCAAGCCGCCATAGACTCACTACATTTGGACATTCCTCTGAATTTCTGGGAAGATTAAAATGCACTTTTAGAACCAATAAGAACAACCCAAGACTTTCTCTTGGGTCATCGGCATCTTTGTTCTCTTCCGCTTTTGAAGAGTGATCAGAGCCTAAGCTCTCTTCATAACTTTCTACTCATCCAATCTATGGAAATTAGTGCAAGCACTGATTGACTACCTCAAATATGCGTATATCCCAACTATCACTTCGTACCCTTCTCTACTTCAGTTTCCTAAGTACCATCTTTGCCAGCAACGTATCGGTTCTTGAAAACATTGCAATTTCCTGTGGTTCCTCTGGAAATTCAACTGAACTCAATGGACGAGTTTGGGTTGGAGATATTAGCTCCAAATCTTCCATGTGGCTGCAATTGAGCGGAAAATCGACCAAGTCCAGAGCCATCCACAGTGCTGCTGCCTCAACGGACGTTGTCCCTTATAAGACTGCTCGGATATCTAGCAATGACTTCACCTACACGTTCCCTGTCAAGGCTGGCCAGAAGTTCATCCGCCTGCACTTCAACCCAGCTTCATACAAGGGATTCAAGAAGTCAAGAGCTTTTTTCACAGTTAAAGCTGGTCCTTATACACTTCTTAGCAACTTCAGTGCTTCTCTTACTGCTGTTGATTCAGGTGCTCGACATTTTAGCAAGGAATTCTGTGTCAATATTGAGGAAAATCAACCATCGATGACCATAACATTCTCCCCAGTTCAAGGAAGGAGAGGTTCAGTTGACAGTTATGCATTTGTTAACGGTATTGAGATTGTCTCTATGCCGACCGGTCTTTATTTCACTCCAGACGGTGATCTAGGTCCCCCTGTTGTTGGCCAGAAATACAGGTTCTATATCGACAACAGCACTGCACTAGAGATGGTTCACCGGCTAAACATTGGTGGGAAATCCATTCTATCTGTTGAAGATGGAAGCATGTTCCGAGAATGGATTGAAGATCCCAATCACTCACCAGAAACTAGAGGTATTTTGATCGAAAGGACCATCCCAATCAATTACGCGTTCACACCATCATACACTGCGCCAAAGAAAGTTTATCAAACAGCCAGGTCCAATGTTCGTGAAAATAATCTTAACAGGAACAATCTTACATGGAAAATACCTGTGGATTTGGGATTCAGGTACTTGGTTAGGCTTCATTTCTGCGAACTTGAATTGGGAATAACAGAGTGCGGTGAGAGGATGTTTTCCATTATCATAAATAACCAAGTTGCTGAGGACAATGCTGATGTGATCAGATGGGGAGGAGGAGGATATGGAATCGCATTGTACAGGGACTTTGTTGTGCTGATGGAGGGAGATAGAACGGAAGGTAAGCGTTGCCTAAATATCACTTTCCATCCAAAGTTTGCTTTAAGTGGCAAAGAAACAGACGGGATTCTAAATGGGTTGGAAATATTC
This sequence comes from Ophiorrhiza pumila, assembly GCA_016586305.1. Lineage (NCBI taxonomy): Eukaryota > Viridiplantae > Streptophyta > Magnoliopsida > Gentianales > Rubiaceae > Ophiorrhiza > Ophiorrhiza pumila. The sequence continues at coordinate 3,089,673 of BLIW01000007.1, forward strand.
AAGTTAAGCAACCCTGACAACAATCTTGCCAGCATGAGTCCTAATCCTACAGAACTTGTACATAGTTCAAAATCTTGGGCACAAGAGCACAAAAAGATACTGTCTTTTGGCAATAAGAATGCAGTTGCAACTGCACTGACTATTCTAATCACATTGCTGAACATCATTGTGTATCACATCAGACGTCTTTCAGAAACTGACGCTGCAGGTTCGAGGAATTTTAGAACATCATCCTCTGAAAACCTTTGCCGTCAATTTTCAATTGATGAGATCCGATCAACAACTAACAATTTCAGTGCTGAATTTCTGATTGGTAGTGGTGGATACGGTAGAGTGTATAAAGGAAGCATTGATAGAGGAGTTACTGTTGTTGCCATTAAGCGGTTGAAATCGGAGTCTAGGCAAGGAGACACAGAGTTCTGGACTGAGATAAAGATGCTATCCACTCTCCGCCATGAGCATCTCGTTCCTTTGATCGGTTACTGCAATGATGGTCAGGAGAGAGTGTTGGTCTATGAGTATATGACTAGAGGAACACTTGCCGATCATCTTTACAAGATCAGCAGGCGTGGTGCGCCCAATCCTCCTCTCTCTTGGGAACAACGGCTTAAGATCTCCATTGGTGCTGCACGTGGATTGTATTTCCTTCACACCTCCAGGCAGGGAGTAATCCACCGAGATGTGAAGAGCTCAAACATTCTGGTGGATGAGAATTGGGTGGCAAAAATTTCTGACTTTGGCCTGTCAAAGATGGGAGCACCTAATGAGTCATTCACCCACATTAGCACCAATGTAAAAGGGACGTTTGGGTACTTAGATCCAGAATATTTCTTGACTCGTAAGCTGACTAGAAAATCTGATGTGTATGCCTTTGGAGTTGTGTTGTTTGAAGTGCTGTCTGGAAGGCCAGCAGTGGATATACGCCTTGAAGAGGAGCAACACAGCCTAGCTGCCTGGGCAAGATACTGCATAAGAAAGGGAAAAGTTGACAAGGTAATTGACAGTAATCTGAGAGAACAAATATCTCCAGCTTGTTTAAAGGTATTTGTGGGAATTGCACGGAGGTGCTTGGATACGCATCCACATGAACGACCTTCCATGGCTGATGTTGTGGTAAGCCTTGGGTTAGCATTGGTGCTGCAACTGAACCCAAGTTCCAGTGAGCGGGTAGATGAAGAGGAGGATATGAATGTTCGAAGAAGTTATAGTGACCGAAGCGATGGCGTGTTCTCGCTTGATGAACTCAGCATTAATCTCCACAATGGAGGAATGGAGCAAAATGTCACTAAACAAATGTCAGGTACAGCTCCAAGAACTAAAGAACTTGATGTTCAATGGAACTCAAGGAAGGATAACAATTCCAGCACTACAACATCATCAAGATGGTGGTGGGATCCATTTGGGTTTTTGCCAAGAAATCCATCAAAAAAGTTAGCTTCATCACTGCTCCTACAAGAAGAGGTCCGCAGATTTTCAATTCAGGAGATCCGGAAGGCAACCAATAATTTCCAAAACAGTTTTTTCATCGGTTTTGGAGGTTCCGACAGCGTATACAAGGGCTATATAGATGGTAATCAAAGAATGGTAGCTATAAGACGGTCAAGTACTACAGAGTCCAGACTTTGGATGACACGGGAATTACAATCAAAGAAGGAAATGCGCCATCCAACTAAACATGTTCATGTCGTCTCTCTGATAGGCTTTTGCAATGATGAACCTGAAATGATACTCATCTATGAGTATATGGCTAATGGGAGCCTCCATGATCATTTATCTGATACCAACAAGGATCCTCTCCCGTGGAAACGGAGGCTTCAAATCTGCATTGGCATTGCACAAGGACTGTCCCATCTCCAGTTCTCTTTGAAGCAAACAATTCTCCACCGCAGTTTGAAGTCAACCAACATTTTCTTGGATGAGAACTGGGTTGCCAAGGTTTCAGATTTTGGGTTATCCAGAAGAAGAGTAGTCAATGGTGCCCCTGTAACTTCAATTGTTAGAGCCAGCTGGGGCGACTCAGATTACATTCGTGATGACCAATTAACAGAGAAGTCATACATATTCTCATTTGGATTATTGTTGTTTGAAGTGCTGTGTGCCAGTAAAGAATCAACTCGTTGGTTGGATGAGGATCAAGTAAGTCTGGCACAGTGGATAAAATCAAGCATTAGAAATAACAGAGACTCTGGCTGCATCGACCCATACCTTAAGAGTAAAATATCACCCGAATGCTTTAGAATATTTGTAGAAACAGGCAGTAAATGTCTGGTTGATAAGGGTAGTGAACGACCATCAATGAGTGACATAGTGGCAAGTCTTGAGGATGCACTTAAGCTGCAAGAGGCTGCAGATAATACAAAGGGTTTTAAACCAAAAGATTTGATATGAAAATGCAGCTTTAGCATTCATTCTTTTAGGATAATACTTGGGATTTGGTAATGCATTCTTTTAGGAAAAAAATCTTGAGTTGAATTTCCATATTAAGTCCCAATTTTTATTTTATAATTCGAAAGCTGTTCCAAACTCTTTATTCGAAATATCTTCTTTACGTTTTACTCTTTAAAGTGCCAAATACCCCAATTAGTGTTTTAAAGTGTTAGATCTTTGACAACCTCATTGCAAATGTCAAATAAAAGGTTTGTAGAATAAAAGACTCCAAAATTGCATAATTTTCTAAAACGTATTTCGCAAAAACTATTGTAAAACCGTGACAATATACTCGAATTATGCCTTATGTGTTAATAAGCTAATTTTGTATACGTTGTATGTTCATATATTTGATATTTTATAAGCTAACTTTTTTTTACGTTATTTACAGTGGACTGAGAGATACGAGTAATTCTTTTGAAAGTAACTAAAAACCACTTTAATCAAATTCGTTTTTACTTAAAAAAAATATAATATTAATAGTAACTCCTATCAATATTCTCTAAAAAATTAATGAAAATTGATGTAATAATAATAATAATATGTGAATTTCTCTTATTAATTATTTCTTTTTCTCTTATTAGAGAGAACGTTAATTTGCGGTGAGTTGCGGTATTATTAGGTCATTGAGCTTAGAATCAAGAAAGTGTATTGCGGTCGGCGGGAAGAGTATCGGAAGGACAAATGAGTAGCAGAAAAGGTCCACCGAAGCACCAGAACAAATTTGCCTGGGTTCCCAACGCTGGTGTCAAGATCAATGAAACCGTAATCTCCCCAAACCAACCAACCCACTGTTTCCCTCTTTCTTCCCTTCCTACTTTATCAAAAATAAATATGAAAAAAAAGTGAGAGAGAAAGAATTAATTCTATTGTGCTGATGCTCGCAGGAAGTAGGAGGGAAGTTCCGTCCTTATTCAGATATCACCGGAGTATGCAGCAGATGTAAAGAACAGATTGATTGGAAGCGCAAATACGGCAAATACAAACCCCTCACTCAGCCTGCTAAATGGTTCTTAATACTTTTTCTTTCTTTTATTTTTTTTACTACTTTTATTCTCGAAATTAACTCAATTTTGGCTGGATGTGGGATTTTTTTTTTTCACTGCTTTGTTCAGCCAAAAATGTTCCAAACGGGCTGTTCGACAAGCTTACCATAATCTATGTACTGGTTAGTTAGTGGCAATCTCCTGTTTTACTATCATCTTTTAGAATTTGTTACATTTTGGTGTAAAGATGAAATTTTTATGCAAATTTATTTTAGTAATGCTTTTTAGTTAGTTATTTGTTGTAGTTATGAATGAATCTTGATTGACTTTAGTGTTTTATGATTCTACAGCATGCGCCAAGGAGAACCATGTGTGTGCAAAGTGCTCATGTCGGGTTGAGCATTTAGTTGGAAGGTATAAAAATATGTTCTTGATTGACTTACTAAGCCTAACTCGATGATTATGATGAACTTCTAATTGTATTTCATCTCATGTCCGTCTCTTTAGACTAGGAAATGGATAGTATTCAATCTAAATTGCTACTCTGATTTTTTTGAGGGAAAACTGTTGTAGATGCTTGTTATTAGATTATAATGCTTTGTTTTCGGTGCAGAGACATTTCAGAAGTGGAGGCTGAGCAGAAGAGACTAGAGGAGGTTTCTTGAGATGGCTTATCTTTTTCCATTTCATTCTTGCATGTGTTTTTATGTTCCTTAATTGTGTTTGGTTTCTGAGCTAATTGTTCAGCCATTTTTGCTCATAGGCGATCAATAATGCTCGTGAGAGAGAGAGGAGGACCCTACTACGCACGGTAAGAAAGCTCCAGCTACACACTCACTGATTAGTCAATTAGTTGATATTGTCCACTGACTTCCCAATATGTTCTGCTTATCTCTAATTCTAGCCCCTGGACAATAATTTGGTTTCTTTCCTTACTTGTTTGTGCTCATTTTGGTACGATGTGAAACAGATGAACAAAGGAAAACCTCACAGTTTAGCGAAAATGCCAGCTAATAATAATGACAGTAAGGCTGGTGAATTATTTTCTGCCTCCTCACTTGAGGACTATGCTGAGTCTAGCCGAGACGACGACGATGACGACGGCAACGACCACGACCACGATAATGTTAATGATAAAGATGAGGACCCTCGGATTGTCGGTTGAGGTGGAATTTCGGGACAAATTTCATCATGTATCTGCCAACTTTAGTGAGGATTAATATTTGAGGATCATTGAGATGCAGATTTTTGTTACCCCTGTAGCTTCAAAGCTTTGTTTTGTTTCTGTTAAAACAACTTAAAACATGTTTTTGGCTTGTATTACATGGCATGATATTTTTTTACTAGCCCAATTCTGCTAGTTTTATACACATGCAGAAATCTGTTCAATGATTGATTTTGATCTTCAACAATGTTCACTTGATAATTTGGTGTACTGTCCTAGTAGTGATGCCGATGTAGGAGGTCTGAAGTGGGAGCGTAGAGACAAAAAGGTGTATTATTAGCAGCAAACATTGCCTGCCTTTCCAGTCAGCAAGCAATAGTAGCTTAACTTTAATAAAGTTGCTAGAATGCTAGTACTTGTTAGTTTAAGTAAAATCTCTCCATTATATCTAAACGATTTTGCAGAACTAGAAAAGGAGAGAATGCATACAGATATGGGGTTGAAGACCAAAAACTGCACAGGTATTATCCTCATCATTCTGTTTCTGATGCTTGGGGAAGGCTTTCGACGAGCTTCAGCCTATAAATACAACAACACAATAACTTCGTGCAATGGCACCAACGCAGATTGCTTCTCGGATAATGATGAATATGGGGGAGGGGAGTTTCTGTGGCAGTATACTGCGGCGGGTGCAGGTGGTCGAAGCTTACTACAGAAACAGGATCCAATTTCGTACAGGGGCCTTGAGAAGGGGCGGCCAGTTTGTGAAACATCTAAATATAGTAACTGCATAGAGAAAAATGGTAAGGAAACTCGGCCCTGTACTGACTACAATCGCTGCAAGCGTGGCAGTCCAAATTGATATCTTGACGTTGAACAAAATCAATCAATTAGCCAAGAAGGTTATATCATCCCTCGCAGTGGCAGTTGATCTGTGCTTATGTTTGATGCTTTCAATATGCTTTCTCAATCAATGTTGTAATTGTTGAACATCCAAAGTTTGCAGAAGCTATCCTAGTATTGAAATCTACTGCTTAAATTGCCCATGTAGCAAATTTTATTACTTATTCTTCCAAATCCCATAATACCAATTTCCAACATAACTATGTTGTAAAGTTAGATTACTATTAGTGTGTTATGTTATGGAACGGTGATGTAAAAATGGGCCGGCCGGGGTACCAGTGGTGGAGTTTTTTTTCTTTTTTTGGTCTTTCGTCAAAAGAGGGTCATCAGTGAAACTGTACCTACCCTACCTTTGATGACTCAAATCCGTAACATATCGATTCACATGCGAATGAGAAGATGCAAACTATTTGATATACAGATTCTACACTTTGTTGTCAATAATTGTGGAATTTGTTGTCAATAATTGTGGAATTGATTTCTGAAATGGTTGAAAATTCTTGGAGAAAACATGCGTGCTTTCCTAATTTCTTAGATTACAGACAAACTCTTGGTCTTGGTAGGTTTGGAGTCATTAATGATTGTCTACAAACATCAATTATGAAGAACGATGCGACAATGGATGATGTAAAACTATAATATATTAGGAAGCAGTTTTGTCTGTAATCGAGTCTTGATGACTGTACAACGTATGCAAGATGCAAAAATAATTAGAAAACCGACACTAAAAAGTTGTATTTCCATGAATCAATAGATTAAATAAACCTCTAGAGGGCAAAAAAAAAAAAAAAAAAAAAAAAAGCAAGAGATTCTTACCCAGGACCAGGAGATAGAGAAGAATAGGGACAAAAGAGAAAAATAATACCACTACTTATTTGCACTTAGTTGTCGGCAGTCAGCGAGTTCCCTGCTCTGATCTAATGCCCCATTATATAAGCTATCCTCTATAACCACCCAAAATTCTGACAAGCTTCAAAGGGACAAAAGAAAATATACACACAGTCACACAGCTATGGGCTTGAAGAGAAGCAGCAGTTTTCTCTTTCTCATTTTGGTCCTCCTCATCCATGGAGATCACCACTGCACCGTGGGTTTGGGATTGGGAGGAGCTTCAGCTTCAGCTTCTTTTGTTGATAAAAACGTAAATGAGTCGTGCAATGCCACAATTGGGACTTGCTTCTACAGCAACAATGAGTACGAAGGTGGGGAGTTTCTGGGGCATTATACTGCGGGTGGCAGGTGGCTCCTCCAAACAGGATCCAAAATTTCCTACGGTGCTCTTCAGCGTCCGTCAGTTTGCAGTACAGCTCAATATTCTAATTGCATAGTCCCAACTAATAATATGAACAGGCCCTGTACCGCCTACAATCGTTGCAAGCGTGGGTAGGTAAGGTTAGGCTATTGAACAAAAGCAACGAGCCAATGCTATCATCTCTTCTTGAACCTGAACCTTCTTATTTGCAAGAATAGCCTTTGTGCATTGGCTTTTATACAAGTTTGCAGGTATTCTTACGTGTTCATTTGAAGTTTCTGCAATTTGCAATTTTCAATTAATCCAGGTATGCTAAACATATGTCTCTTGGATACACAGAATATTTCTTACTCTCACTAACGCAAGGGAGTTTCTTTCAAGAAATTTAAACCAATGTTTATCACCCATCCATCAATAAATCATATGGCTTACTGAATTTCAAACGTAACAAGTAACAACGTTATCTCCCCAGTTTCAGTTAACTTAACCCCAATAAAAGGAGGAAAGAAACCAAATTTCATTTTTTTTTTTCACAAAAACTTGTATATGCATCAAGCATATGATGCAAATGCTTTGATGAATTAAATGATTGCGTCTGCATATAACTGCATAGGTGCAGCGTCTACATATAACCGTGCGAACAAACTGATTGTTCGATGTACATATACTAAAAGACAGTGCATAACTCCACCCAAAAGAATCAGCAAAGTTCGTTCTACCAAAAAAAATTGTAAATATTCAATCCAGTATAAAGGTGTGGTTAGCAGCTTCACGAAGTAAATACAAGTCTGCACCTCTACTTACATTGTTTATCACCAAAATAAGCATTTCTACTAATTGTGTGTGTCTAGATCTTCACAGAAGTGTCATTGAGAGATCTACAATCTAATCCAGAAAACTGTAACTGTAGCGGTAATCATTGCTTAATCAAGCTATTCATCTTTTGCGCATAACCTCTCTGTAAAAGGAAACACAATGACCAATCATCAAATTGAGCTTGAGAAGATTTGACTCCAATTTCAATTGATAAACAGAACAAAAAGTTAGAAATATAAATGCAAATCTAAATTCTCAAGTTTTAAGCTGGATCCGTAATAACAATATCTGGTTAGAAATGAATTTAGACTGGCCTTATCAAGAAAAATGAGAATAATAACTGAGGTGCTCAAAGTAAATCAAGTCACTACATGCTAATTCTAAAATGGGTAACAAGAAAACCGCAAGCTAAGACTGCTATATGACAATAATATTTGTCAGCATTAGAAGGCAACCATGTAAATAAGCTCCAACAGATTTACACTTGAAAACAATGAGCAGGGTATGACCATAAAAGTGAATGGAAATCTCAAGAAACATACTTAAATATTCGTAGGCTAGTATCATTGAAGTTCCCCAGGCTGACATGCTAAAAAACCTCGGACCAAGTCCTCTATAAAATCCTGTCCATCCATCTTCTGAAATCAAATTTCTGACTACTTGCCTGGCAGTGGGTCTCTTCTCATGCCCCATTACCTGTACAGTTTAACACAAAAGACTGGTTACACAAAATCAACAACTTGAGGAACCTCATAGCAGAACATAAAACCTGTAACTGAAGTCCAACATGTAATACTCTCGGAAAAAGTTACATAATTTGTATCAAAAGGACTCTTGTGACACTTCAACTAAATTTCACAACAGAACATCGTGATCTAGTCACAGAAAATTTCGAACTTGTAATTACACAAACAATCTCAGATATCAATCAGTACAAAGATAGAATACACTATGAATGCAGAAATTAAACTTATGCCTGTAATCGAGTCTTGATAGTGTCCAATGGGGTTGTAATGCAGGATGCAGTAGCACCAGCAAATATCCCTCCAGCAGCTTGAACCAACACTATTTTCCCTTGGCCAGGAACTGATCCATCATTCTCACTGCCTTCACCTAAAAGCCTGCCGGATATATTAGATGGAGCCATAGTAATCAAGAGACAGAAAGCATGATTTATTAAAATTAAGCTGAGTATTGGTACTTTTTATGACTAGAATGCATATCCTTTCAGTAAATCGGAGGAAAAGGTAAGATATTGTTTTAGGTTACTGATACAACTCAGAAATTATCCACTCAGGATGACAGGCCACGTATTTGTTAATAATTTGTAAAATTGGACTAGCAGAATAAAAAACCTAACAACAAAACAATAAAGTTAAGAGAAAGTTCATTTTCTTCTAAACAAAGAGACCAGTTAAGATTAAAAAGAAAAAGAAAAAGGAAGAGAGACCAGTTAAGGTTTACTTCAAGAAAGACACCAATTAAAACTGGATAGAATGCCTTACCTCCAGATGAACCTTTGGCTTGAACCATAGCTAGCCCACCAAACAGCACTAGATGGGGAATATGTCATAATAGATAGACCAAAACCTCTATACAATCCTCGAATTCCATCTGTTTTGACCACTTGCCGAACAACATCCAGGCCACCATTATAGCTAGCATGGCCTGAATACCCTTGGACCATCAGCTTTTGGCTAACCTTTTCAAAATCAGTTTCAGAGACTTCAGCTTACGAAGTTTTTGAACATTATACAATCTTCAGCACTTAAAATAAGGCTCACAACACAAAACTCTCAAGAATTAGAAGCCATCAACAGACATTAATGAAAACAATTGAATGTCTTGGTTCAACTTATAACAATTAAGACAGAGCTTGGCATTTTTTAAACTCCAAGAGCAAAACAAAACATTTAGCAAATGAAAGCATTTCTAGTGATAATGAAATTAATTTTACAGATTGAAGAATCAACTCAAAACTTAAGAACATGATACTCAAAATCCTAGACTCTGAAATCGGTCGAAGATAGAAAGGTACGGAGAGCATACCACGTCAATTGGAACAAATACAGCCTGTGAGCAAAGAGATGCAGACATTCCAGCAATTCCATTGGCAATAGCTGCCTGTGTAGGCTCTGAAAATTTGAACGGTTCAACCATTTTGTAGGCAGCCACTTTCGTAGTCTCTAATGCAGTGAGAAATATAATCCTAGCAGGGATAGCTCCTGTAATAGCCGTGCCAAAACCTCTGTACAACCCAGGAACGCCATCCGTTCTCAATATTCCCCTGATGACAGAAAACGCATCCTTTTCTACAGCATCCTTTGTAGCAACCTGCAGCCTAGTCTTGACAACCGATATAGGATAAAGTCCAAGTGTAAGACCAGTAAAGATCCCAGCTCCGACAACATAGAACTTACTTTTGTCAAGCCTATAAACAGATATAGAAACCCACAACCAAAATTAGTCATCTACCCAGGAAAACCCAAATTGATTAGTTTCACATAGACCTACAATCCTCAACATATGACAGTAATCAAAAGGATTATGTTTGACATATGATTTTGATACAGGTGACATAAACAAAATAATCTACCCATTTTATTGGATAATTTTTCTCTCCATTTCTATCTTGAAAATAATCAAAAGCTTCAAACAATAAAAATTCGGGAGGAAAAAAAAAGTGTAACCTATTTACGGCCATTAATATCAGAATTTAAACGGTTATTAATAAATTAAAAGACGAGCGAATGGAAATGAAATTTAGGTTAAAATAAAAAGGAACAAACTTATATTAAATCTAATAATTACACGAAATATAAGAACAAAACCCAGATCAAGTGAAGCTTACTTGTCCCAATTAATCTCGGCTTGACCTAACGACCCTCGATGATGAGATTGAGCAGCGTCCATTTCAATGCTTGATGCGAAAAACAAAGAATTAAACCCAAACAAAAATGCCTAGAAATTTATACCAAAACCCTCGAGTAATATAAAAAATGAACAAAAATGTTTTTGGTAAAAAAAAATATATAATTGTGATTAATTTATGTATTGGAATAAAAATGAGTTATTTAGGAAAAAAAGATAGCAACATTAGTGAAAATGGAAGAAGGGTTCCTCTGCGGCGGCCATTGTTTGTGAATGCTACAATTTTTCTGTGAAAGTGAAAGCCGTTTGGTTTCACGGTTAAGACTTGGGGAAAACATTACAAATTACAAAAGCAGAAGATTAAAACAAGGGTGTTTGGGTCAATTCGTAATAATTGAAAAAAATTATGAATATTCAAGTCATAGCGTGTATGCATACCCCAGCACAGCTGCAGCTGGAGCCTCAACCATGGTTTGTTGGTCAATTGTTATTTTTCATACCAGAATAATTTTGGACCAATCGTTCTTTTTTTTTTATATATATATATATATATGAGATAATAGTTAATTATAATTTTAATGTATTATAGAAATTATAAAAAATTATAATCATAATTTCAATAGTATTAATTGCATCTCAGATAAAAGACTGTTTTATAAGAGTTTTTTTGCGTATTTTAAATTGTTTTAAACCTTGTTTTGAATGTTTTGATGAGTAGGAATTATGATTTGAAGTATAGGTTTGGGGTGTTTTGTATATGGGAAAACAAAGAAAACAGAGAGAATTTTGATAGGAAATTTTTGTAAATTGGGGCATTAAAAATTGAATGATCAAAAATTCCAATTTCACCGTTGAAGAAGGCGCCAATAATGACTAGTCTCAACTGCTCATCATAATATTTTGGTTTGGGAATTGGGATGGATTATTAGAGAGACAAACGTACACGTGATACGGAGTGAGCTGGATTTGCACTGTCCTCCAATAATCCAACTAAAAAAAATCACTGCTAATTCCTCCACTATTTTTGTTTTAATTAATTCTACTAATAATAGAATAGTAGGAGAAGCCGAGAAGGAGTGGTGTCTACTGTCTGGTGTGTGACTGTGTGTAGTAGGTGGAAATGGCAAAATTTTAACAGTGAAAATGACCATTTGATAACACACCACAATTATTGGATTATTTCTCACTACTTTTATCTATTTTCTTATTATTATATAATAATAATATGGAAAATCAAGCCACGTGTGGACCCCGCCCGATTAATTTTCATTTTGACCTTGCCTTTTTTTTTTTTTTTTGCCCAGTTTACATACACCACACCACCGACAGTCGCAGCTGTTCATTTAACTTTTTTCTAATTATTATTAATGCTCAACAAACTCAAAGACTCATCTCATCATCAGTTGTTTTAGTTTTACCGACGTCGTATCACTTAATCAATAAAGCTGTCGGCAACCGTTTGTGAGTATGAGGAGGACATCAGGACAATAGTGGTTATAAAAAATCCCAAGAATTTTTTATTTTTTATTTTAAAAGGAAATTCAAAAAAAAATATAATTGTTTGGGTACAATACGTAGGACGGATAATTATTCTCTAACAAAATTAAATAAACTTTGCATAATTTCATGTCCAAAAAGGAACAAAGATTAGAAAAATGCAATAGTTAATTTTAGCTTTTAATAGTTAATTTTTATAGGAATTACTGCAAATGACACTAATTTATACACCACAAGAAAATGGAAACAATTTAAGAAGAAGAAGAAGAAGAAGAAATGAAAGCAACTGAACTAAATATTTATTGTGTCCTAATCAAAGTCATATTGAAGAATTCTTACAAAAGTGGTTAAACACTACTCACTACTCATTTCCTTTTAAAAGCTCCACTACTGCCTCTCACAACAAAGCTTGCCATGTGAGCTAAGCTTAAAAAACACACTCACCACCGCCTTTTCTCTCCCTCTCTTCTTCTTCTGCTTCTTGCAGATCTTGACCCGTCTACTGAAACTACAAATGGGTTCTTCCTGTTTTAGATCCCTGTCCAAACTCACAACATGCTGCATTATGGTGCTTCTTTATCTTTCTTGCTTCACTTTTACTACAACAGGTCGGTCCATTTTTTTGCCATTGTTTTGTGTTTAATGTTTCTTGAATTGGGAATTTTGGATGGTTTCTTGATTTCCTTGTATGGGATTTTTGTCAATTTCCAAAGAGAATTTGGTTTTGATAGCTCCTGCATGCTTTAGAATAGCTTCACTTATATAGGTGACAAATGTTTGACATATTAAGAAACTTTGTGATTGGGTTAGTATTGATCATCAAGTTCAGATCTTTTCATAGTATCCATGCAATATTTGGCGGTTGTAGTTGGCAACGTATTTGGGACAAAGATTCTGCTTTTTGTTATTAGCTGCTGCTCTCTCCTCTAGGAAGTTAATTGTCTAAGTGACTTTTGATTTTAGTTCTCACAAAAAGAATTGCTTTAGATTTGCTTTCCGAGTTCTATAACTGATTGCTTCAAATTCTGCTTCTGAATAGTCATCCTTTGGTTGCTTGGATGGTTAATGGTTGATGTCACAGGAAAGGGGTAGATGGGGTTATAAAAATCATTTCTCTTATATAAAAATTTCATTTTGTATCAAATCAGACAATGATCCAAAATCAACTAGTACTCAAGTATTTTCTGCCAATTCATCCACCCCTAATTCGTCAGAATCATGAGACAATGAGATATCAGTCCGATCTAATTGTCTCTTTCATTGACCTTTTCTAGTTGTATGCATCCCCAGTGCTTTCATGTCCCATGGGATTTGTTTTGTAACAGAGAAAACACTCTCTTTTGATGGATTATAGCTTCTTATTTGTGCTATCAGTTAAAACTTCTGAATGCGTTTAAGCACAAGATTGATTCATCTTGTTTTATTTCTTGTCTCCTTCTCCCCACCCTCTTCCAGAAGCTTATGATGCACTTGATCCCAATGGAAACATCACGATCAAATGGGATGTTATAACTTGGACCCCTGATGGCTATGTCGTAAGTATTTTACTACCTCTTCGTGATTGCTCTGCAACTTCTTGCGCGCATGACCATGAACACACACAGTGCGTACACGAAGTCGACATTAGTATACCCAAAATTATAACTTGAACATATTCTTTCGTTGTTCATGTAAGAATTATATAGCAATGACATTGGCTGCATTAAGTGTCCTGATAAAATGCAATTATTAAATTGGGCAGGCTGTTGTTACTATGTATAACTTCCAACAATATCGGCATATTCAAGCACCAGGTTGGACTTTGGGATGGACTTGGGCAAAGAAAGAGGTAATATGGAGCATGGTGGGAGCACAAACTACAGAGCAAGGAGATTGTTCAAGATTTAAAGGGAACGTACCACATTGTTGTAAGAGAGATCCAACGGTAGTCGACCTGTTACCTGGGACGCCCTACAATCTACAAATAGCAAATTGTTGCAAGGGAGGGGTGATTAACTCGTGGGTTCAAGACCCTTCAAATGCTGCAAGTTCATTCCAGGTTAGTGTTGGTGCTGCAGGAACCACCAACAAGACAGTTAGGGTGCCGAAGAACTTCACCTTGAAAGCACCTGGACCCGGATATACTTGTGGACCGGCTAAAACTGGTAAACCTACCAAATTCCCTACCCAAGATGGAAGGAGACAAACACAAGCTATGAGTAAGTTATTACCTATTTCTTTGCTATTTTCCACACACTTGGTTTATGCCTTGGTAATCCTGAGTCACTGCCATCTAAGCCAAATTCATCATGTACTCGTTATTGGGATGACAAGTCAGAGTTTACATGGGTGAAAAATAATATGTCCTTGTTTAGATCATTGTGATAGTAAGGACACTGATGGAAAAATGCATTAGCTCCTAGTCTTGACAGTAATTAAATTTTTTTTAGTTCTGTGTATTCAAGGCAAATATGGATTGGTACTCTGGTTTTAAGGGAAACTCTTATCTTGCAGTGACATGGAATGTTACGTGTACATATTCTCAGTTCTTAGCTCAGAAAACTCCGAGTTGCTGTGTTTCGCTCTCATCATTTTATAACGAAACGATTGTACCATGCCCAACATGCACCTGTGGCTGCCAAAATAACGGTTCTCATCCAGGAAGTTGTGTAGAGTATGTTCCTTGTCATTGTACTCTATCCTTTTCATTATTTTACTAAGTTTCTGAAGTATTGGTCTTTTTATGTCTTTGATCCTTCAGCCCTGAGACACCACATCTGGCATCAGTCGTTTCAGACCATGGGAAGAACAGCCTTGCACCTCTGGTTCAGTGCACAAGTCATATGTGCCCAATTCGAGTTCACTGGCATGTGAAACTCAACTACAAAGACTACTGGCGAGTTAAGGTCACAATAACAAATTTCAATTACAGGATGAATTACACACAGTGGAATTTAGTGGTCCAACACCCCAACTTTGACAACCTGACTCAAATATTCAGCTTTAACTACAAACCATTGACTCCTTATGAAGCTATAAGTAAGTATAATCTGATCCTTCTATCTAGTAGGACGAACTTAAAATTATGTATATAAATTTAGAGTTTAGGATTTGAGTATAAGTACTTAGAGATGGAGATTTTTCTGAACCTAAGATGTAGAGTGGTCCTAATTGATTTTGCAATTCTCACATTCTCATTGCTTTGAACAGATGATACTGCCATGCTTTGGGGAGTAAAATTCTACAACGATTTCCTCATGCAAGCTGGTCCTTTTGGAAATGTTCAGTCAGAGCTTCTATTCAGAAAGGATAAATCTACCTTCACTTTTGACAAGGGTTGGGCTTTTCCTCGGAGAATCTACTTCAATGGCGATAACTGTGTTATGCCACCCCCTGATTCATATCCATATTTACCCAATGCCAGTTCTCGGCGAGATATCTCCATTTCTGTGCTACTGACCACTCTTCTGTCATCTGTCGCACTCTTCTTCGCATGTCTTTAAGAACACCAAATTGATATGGATGCTTAGTTTACTAGTGATTTTAAGCAGCAGTTAAGCCTAGAGCTAAAGAAACCAATTGAAGACTTCAAATACCCAGCAATGATATTTGAATGCATATGGCTGAAGTGCAGGAATTTGGAATAACCATCCCTTCTATCTTATCATGGCCAAGGATGGTGAATCCGCTGCGAACTCTTTGTGACTGTTGAGTGACACGTTTATTGTTGTACCCAGAGGTTATGTTTATAGATTTTGAAATTCCTACTGTTATTAGATTTATGATAAGAATAGTGTTATTCAAGGATATAAAGAGCTGATCACAAGATGATTTTACTTGTATATTTCAGCTTTGGATTCTCATTTTGTTGACGATTGTTTACACAATAGGGCCATCCAGAGAATAAAAAACAAAAGCATATACACTACATTTGTTTCATTGTTTTTGCCATTTTGATGTATTGACTTCTCTATGGTTCTGCTATTTCTAACTAATGGTGTAGAGAAGAGATGTGCATAAATTACAATGTTGAGCTGTTGGTTTTATAAAGTATGATTAATGTTCCGTTGTGTACTTATGGACACACCTATTGAAGACTGGAGAGACTGTTTTTTCCTTGCGAAGAATTCGCAACATGTGTACCTGAGGTTCCGAATGTTCTTGGACTAAGGTCCTCTGCTTGAAAACTTACAGTACTATCAAAACCAGGAGAACGATCACTGAATCCATACAATTAGAAGAAAGACTATTGAACATAACCAGGTTGAGATATGAATTGGGTTCTGATTTGCATAATTGGGCAGAAAAGGATATGCCTCTGGCGGGGGCATCATGCACTCATCACCATTGAAGTATACTTTCCTAGGAAATGCCCATCCTTGCTTGAGGGTAAACTTATCCTTGTTCTTCTGAAGAAGTACCTCAGATTGAACATTTCCAAATTCTCCTGCTTCCATGAGCTGAGCATTGAAGAATGGCATCCCGTAGAACATCCCTGTATCATCTGCATTTCACATTGTGAACGTTTTAGATTAAAATCCTCTGCCATTTTATGTTTTTTTTTGCCCTTTTGCAAGACTGAATGTATGGCAGTGGCACTTACTGATTGATCCAAAGGATACGAGTGGCTTGTAATCGAAGCTGAAAACTTGAGTTACGTTGTTGAGATTTGGATGCTGAACAACAAGAGTCCATTGTGTGTAGTTCATCCTGTAGTTAAAGTTGGTTATCGCGACCTTTGCCCTCCAGTATTCCTTGTAGTTGGCCTTTACATGCCAATGCACCCGTACTGGGCACATATGGTGCGTGCATTGCAATAGCGGTGCATTATCTTTCCTTGGAGTGTTTAGTCCAACTACGCTAAGAAGTTTGGAATCGCTCCTGCATCATCAATTGTAGGGGTAAGGAGCTTCTCCATGGCCTAATCAATTAACGAACAGGGAAATGATACGCGTAGTAATTTGGTGCCATAAGTTCGGAGATTACTTGATGCATTTTTTCTTATTTTCGCAACCGCAAGCACAGGATGGACAAGGAGTGATTGTGTCATTATAGAAAGAAGAGAAGGAAACACAACAACTGGGGTGTTTACTGGATAAAAACTGGGAATATGTGCAAGTCACATTCCATGTCACTGCAGAGAGAAACCAGCGTAATTAGCAAAGATTTTTTAAGGGAAACAAAAATAACGCATGTATAGTTGTGGAAGGGGAATGACTTACTGAGAGCTTGAGTTTTCCGACGACGATCAGGACTGAGAAAATTGGTTGGAGGAACAATCTTTGCAGGGCCACAGGTATAGCCTGGTCCTGGACCTAACAAAGTGAAGTTCTTGGGAAGTTTGACGGTCGTGTTTGAAGTACCGCCTTGGCCAACGCTCACTTGGAAGGAAGAAACGGAAGATTGTGAATCTTGGCCCCATGATGCCAAGACTCCACCTTTGCAGCAGTTGGCGAACTGTAGGTTGTAGGGAACAGCAGGGAGTAAGTCCACCACGGTTGGTGTCTTCTTGCAACAATGCGGGATGTTGCCTTTAAACTTGGAGCAGTCACCTTGTTCTGTGGCTTGTGCACCCACCATAGTCCAGATTACTTCCTTTTTAGCCCATGTCCATCCCAGCGTCCATCCAGGGTTCATGATATGCCGGTACATTTGGAAATTATTCATTGTCACCACAGCCTAAGAACATATCAACATTACTCATCAACCAACTCTGTTTCTATTTTAAAAAAAAAACAAGAAAACATGGATTTGATTATCATGATCAAAATTTGATTGTGGAAGGGGAGAATGCCCACCACATAGCCATCTGGAGTCCAAGACATAACATCCCATTTGATGGTTATGTTCCCATTTGGATCCAAAGGGTCATAAGCAGCTGCAAAGCCACAAAAGTAAGTAATTGATGCACTAAAATGTTTCAATTAGAGTTTGAGGGACAGAGTTTATCTACCTGCACAAGAAAAGATGAAGAAAAGCAAGCAGCATGATACAATGACGCTTCTCATTATTCTACAAGATGATCAGTTTCGTCTAGTTTGTAATCTTCTCATACGATCTCAAACTAATGGGGGGTGCAATGTAGGTTGGTTGAAATTGCAGCTTTCTCTTTCGGGTGAAGAGTGGGAGAAAGAGATGTGCAGAGTTCCGTATTTGAAAGTTGAGAGGGCATTTACCTACTGGTGGTTGGTTGGTTTATCATTGAATCCCGTCTGTTTCTCTCGGTTATGCTGCAAGATGTAGTTGGAATTTCTGCATCTTGAAGCAAAGATTTGGCGGATGAGGAGTAGGCGGGAGAACTTTGAAATGAGCACTACTTTGTAACTACCATTTTTTTTTTGTTAGAGATGTTGACACAGTCCTAACGAACCAAAGTCGGTGCCTTATTTTTACAATATAGTCGTAGGAAAATCAAATTGTAGAGATTTTCTGCGGTAAATTAAAACGTTAATCATCAGAATTGAGATCGAGATTTTATGTACTATCACAAATTATTGTAGTAGTAATTACTAATTAGGTAGGAATTTCTTTGGAATTAACATTTGGGGAAGTGGACTAGCGGAGGCCCATATGAGTTATGATGATTGCGAGTTTGTGACCTTCCAAAGCAAGGCCACTAACTTTGAAATAATATTTTGGTATCCACGTGTTTGTCTTCAAGTCACCGTGATCAAATTTTCTATTCAAAATTATCATATCTTGTCATGTTAAAAATTAAAATTACAGGATTCATTCATTTATTTGTTAGACCATAATAATTGTAGAGTGTTTTTATGATATTTATATATTTAATCTCTAATTATGGTAAAATTAAGTCGTTTTGAATATTGGACTGAATGGTACAAAATAATTTTGAACAGGATCCAATCTCCGAGTCACAACCCAGAACAAGAGTTTGAGTCAAGTCAAGGACACAAGTGTAAAGAACAGAGGGCAACAGCCATTGGACATAAGTTAATTAAAATAACCACTCAATTATGACAAAAACAAAGACAATCCAACAAACTTTGAAAGCTCAAGTTTTCTGGGCTATGATCTGCCTGATTTACATGCACTGAATCTGATGAGCATAATGGTCAATTCTGCCTTCCTATGCCAGTTTATTGTTCTTCTGAATATGGGCTTTATATATTCATCAGGCATACATGCATACATTTGAAACTGAATTCCGATTTTCTTTGTCCATCATCAAGGCCTTTGGGAACCAAACATTCATGTGGATATCTCATTAAAATATTTGGCATGGACATTCTCTCTTCTGTGAACACAGTGGCCCAAAGTCTTGGATTTATATTGCCAAGATCGTCAATTTGTGAGCCCATCAGCCTTGTAGGTCCTCCTAAATAGAAAGCAACAACAATTTAATAATTGTACTGATGATGCTTTTGTGAAAACTCAACGTTATAACTTGCGAAAATTGAATTAGCTTTGACGTGATTCTGATTATGATATTCCAATTCCAAACAGGCAAACACGAACGCCAAATGCATTCTAAATCTCTTAATTAGTTGAAACTTGATGGATTAGTAACTCTGTCTTGGTCTTATGATCGAATTTGTCACCCAAAAGTGATAACGAATTTACTACATTAATTGAGACTTACTTGGAAATCATCAAATTAGATTGCTTTCTGTTTTTACCCTTAAATGCGCTGGAAAGATTGGGGAGTAATAAATAGAAGAAATCAAATTTGTGTCAATCATCATCCGATCAACAGGATTCGGAACAATCTGTTTCGTGATTAACAAAGTGCATCACAACAAAGAAAAGAAAACTAGAGGCTGGGCACCTGGTTTTGTAATTTGTTCAAAGTCAAAAAATTTCACCAGCCCATTGGAAAATGCAGGATTTCGTCACCGAGTTAGAATCAAACCCCAAGTCCAGCCAATCAGATGAATCACGCCATCCCTATTGTTCAAATCATTCGTTGTTTATTCTCCATTTGACTATGGACTCCTTCCACAGGCTCATAAACTATAAAAGGATACTGCATCTCACGCATATTTCCACTGCAGATATATATAGCAACTGTTGTTGAAGAGGTTTCACAAACAAACATTTACAGTGTATACAGAAGAAAATAAGCCATAAGCAACAAATGGGGCGTTGGATGAAGCCAGAGGTAATCCAATATGCATGCATGCATTTTTTTTTTTTTTTTTGTGTGTGTGTGTGTGTCTGTGTGTGGCATGCATAGAGCTGAATTAGTCACGCATGAGTTTATTTCTGAAACAATACAACTGCGCGCAGGTCTACCCTCTGTTGGCAGCAATGAGCTTCGTTACAGGGATGTGCGTTTTCCAGCTTACAAGGAACATACGATTGAATCCTGATGTCAGGTACCGTACCAGTGATAAACTTGTTTATTAAAGTTGTGTCCACAGAACAAAGAAAACATTTTTTATTTTTTCCTCATAATATTATATGAAATTGCATGATTCATTAATTTGACATGCATGTTCTATTTTTTTTTAAAAAAAATTATTTAAAATGTTAATGGGCCGTTGGTTTGCAGAGTAAACAAAGGTCATCGTAAAACAGCAGTCCTGGAAAACCAAGATGAAGGAGAGAAATATGCCCAGCATGGCCTTCGCAAGTTTCTCCGCACTCGTCCACCTGAGGTCATGCCGTCCATCAACCGTTTCTTCTCTGGAAATGAAAAATAGAGCGATCCTTTATTTATTTGCTGGGAGGCTTCCAAATCAAAATATTTATGTTCTAGCTTGAATTCATTCTCAATTTGTTCTAACGCACTGTAATATATTAATATTACGAAAGGATGCATGTATACAACGTCTACCTCCGTTTCCTAAATAATATTAGCATATAAGTATTGAATGGTTAAATATCAATACTTTTTCAATATTTGTACATTATATCTCACTATAATGAAATCATGTTTCACTATTATGTGGGTTCGTACATTCAATGAAAAGTTGGACCACGTAATAGTATATTATAGTAGTTAATCACGAATGAAAAGAAAATAATGAACGACTATAATAAAGTATTAATACTTAACCATCCACTCATACACATCGAATCGTTCTATCAAATCGTGATCTTTTCAACTACATAATCTATCCAAATTATCTCTATTTTTAGTACGTATACCAACATTAATCGTCCTTGATATGTTACCATTTGACGAAATATTTAAGAGATTAATTTTTTTTTATCGATATTTGTGGATTAATTAGTTTGAGTTAAGATTGTCCCTTGTGGGGGAGTTGCGTACGGTTTGGTGACCACTTTTAACTTTGTCGATCAACCAACTATTCCATTGGTCGATCCGAATTCCATTAATCAAATTCTATCTATATAGCTAGCAATGGATTTTTGTTTTGCTTTAATTTTTTTTTTAATGACTACAAAACTAAGTACGTACGCATGTATCGCTCTTGTTTCCAATATTAATATAGTATTTTTCATAGAATTAATGCACGCATGCATTTTAAACATATATGCAACGTAAGTCTTAGCTGTACATTATTAATTTTAATTGCTGAATCCGTTGTGGTGTAAACAAAAAATCCTCGTCTAGTAATATTTCTTAAATTACTTCTATACCTTAAATGATTAAAGCAAATATTAAACCTTCCAGAATAGGATTCTGGGCAAGTTATGATCATAGACAAGGCGTCGTTGTCGTGTTGTAATATTAATTACTTAGTATATCTAAACATTGATTTTAACATTATTGCAAAGTTATATACAAACTATTCCGCGCGGTTTATATTCTTAAATGCTAATATTAAACTTTAGCATTTGTCTCTATCTCTCTCTATATATAACATATGCATGCTTGTGAAATACTAGGAGTACAAGAGATCGAACTGGTAAACCTCGAATCTATCAATTACTAATACTTGGAGTATTCTCTCTAGCATTTGTACATGGCAGCCATCCACTGCCTCGGAAAAATCATAGTTTTGATGCTGATCATGATCGAGGTGGCCGCAGCTGCAGATTGTTCCAATCAAACTTGCGAGGAGGTAAACAAATCATTTGATATATATATAGTCTTGCTAATTAATTTGTCAGACGTACGTTGGATCACTAATTCATTAGGACGATATGATTTGTACAAATTGGAGATGTTCATGTTGTACTACTACTCATAACTAATTAACTTGGATTCTGAATGCAGCTCCTGGGAAAATGTTCGTCGGATGCAGATTGCGACGCCGGATTTTATTGCTCAGCTTGTCCTGCAGGCTTCCGACTTTCTACATGCGTTAGATCAACAGCTACTAACCAATTCAACTTAGTGGTATTAATTAATTTGTCTCTCCATCTCTCTCTTTCCCTCGATCCCAGCCTCACACACACACACACACACACACACCCACCAATGGAGCTGTTGAATGTTCATATGGAAGTTAATGAATTAAGAAATGCGAAATGCGTGTTGGATTTTTCAGATTATTACACGACTTAATTATCGGTTTGGTTGAGCATTAATGTAGTAATGAATGACAACATTATTTTGGAAAGTTACGTGTCGCTTATGTTATTGGGCCTTTCTTTCTACAAAAAGAAAAATAAATTAAGCCCTCAATCCTTTTTGGGCTTAACAACCCAGAACGTCTTTTGTCTCTGTTTTTCTTATATTTATTTAATTTTTGTAAGATCCCATTATTTTTTCTTTCTCTATTTTGAGTCCCGATTTCAATTTCATTACCATTTAGTACACAAAAGAAACACTTGATTTCTATGCATGTTATTGTCGTGGATGCATGCAGAACAATTCCCTGCCATTCAACAAGTATGCGTTCTTGACTACACATAACTCATTTGCTATCGAGGGAGAGCCATCTCATACTGGAGTGCCTCGATTAACTTTCAACAATCAGGAGGACACCGTCACTGAGCAGCTAAACGTAAGTAAACCCCACATTTCTTCTTAATTAATCTCTCAAGTTTTAAGCCGGTCAGTTGTCTTTCAATTTCGTTCCTTTTACTGTTTTAATCGGGGCCATTGCTTCAATGTAGCATGGAGTTCGAGCACTAATGCTTGATACGTATGATTTTGATGGAGATGTATGGCTTTGCCATTCTTTTAAAGGCCAATGCCATGACTACACTGCATTTGTGAGTGCATAATGTGCCTAGCTCTCTTTTAATATTATTCAGTTCTTCCTCAAATATTTTCTTTGAAATTGATGGAATAAGTGTTCAAATTACCTTGTTTTATTAATCTTTAATCATTTTTTACATAGTAGGAACCCGCCATCGATACGTTGAAAGAGATTGAAGCATTTTTATCTGCAAATCCATCAGAAATAGTGACAGTTATTTTAGAAGACTATGTTCAGGCTCCCAATGGATTGACCAAGGTCTTCACGGATGCAGGACTAATCAAGTACTGGTTCCCATTATCTAAAATGCCCCAAAACGGTGGAGACTGGCCACTCGTTAGTGAAATGGTTGCTAACAATCAAAGACTACTGGTGTTTACTTCAGTTAAATCCAAGGAACAGAGTGAAAGCATTGCTTATCAGTGGAATTACATGGTCGAGAATCAGTGTACGTAAGATGACCCAATTAATTTGACCCTTCCTGTTTCGTTACTGGGATTTTTTTGTGTCTAAAATTATTCTGTCATATTTTGTTTAATGTTCAGAACGTCGTAGTTTAACTAAAATTAGAAATTAAAAAGCATAAATATCATTAAAATCACTTAACAATTATTAGACTGCTATCTTCGCACAAACATGTATCTACGATAATTTTGGACAGAGGATTTCATCTTATGTTTATGCTATCTTCTCACAAACATGTCCCTTTATTTTATGCTGTGGTACACAGACTCGAATGATTGCTACCATAAAACTTTTTTTTTTTGCTCTCTTGATGCTTGCAGATGGGGATGGAGGAATGAAGGCAGGAGATTGTTTCAACCGGGGAGAATCATCCCCCCTGAATGATACAAGTAAATCCTTGGTTTTGATGAATTTCTTTAGATCAATGCCTCTGAAGCCATTAGCATGTGTACAGAACTCAGGGGACCTAATTAACATGCTTCTAACATGCCATGATGCTTCGGCTAATCGATGGGCTAATTTCATTGCCGTGGATTATTACAAGGTTCATGACAAACTACACTACTTTTACTTGCTTCTTAACTATGGAGCCAACTCTGTAATGTACTCATTTTCTTTTCAACTTTGTTACATTATCAACAACAATACAGAGGAGTGAAGGAGGAGGAACATTTCAAGCTGTGGACACTTCAAATGGGGAGCTACTTTGCGGATGCCAAAATGTACATTCCTGCGCGGTAAGCCGCTGCTATAGTAAACATCGGACCTTAAATTCGTCAAATATTTCTTCCTCGTTATGCAGACAAACTAATGACGATAATGTAAAATAGAAATCACAATAATCATTCATGATATTGTCTATTGATTTTTTGCAGCCGGGATCTACATCGGGAAACTGCACTTCATTATCAAGATGATGTCAAGGATTTCCTTGAGTAGTGCGGATCCTATCGTCATGCTTGGCTGCAATTTCCATTGGGATTCTGTCTTGCTGTGCAGGCATTTCAAGTTTTCAATTTTACCCAAAAGAAATGTATGAATTGTTAACAAAATATTTCGCTGAGATACGGGAGCTGAGCAACTGATTTTTAAGAAAATAAAGAATGATTTTTGCACCCTTAATAATCTTTCAAATGTCCTCTAAGAAATTGGATCTTCTATCTTGTCTAATATTTAAAATGACGTAATTTTACTAAAATCATTTTATAATTATTATACCTTAATCAAAGATATCACTGAAGACGTAATTTTAATCTTGAAAATGATAAGATAAGTTAATTTTAAACATAAAATCCCATTTCGAAATCTAATGGAGTAATTACAAGTAATCAAAAGACAAATGAAAAATGTGAATAGAGAGTAGGCCCAAGACTTTTCTTGTGGTGCCGCTGCGTATCTTTATGAACCATCGGTAGGACACTTGTGAATGGTTAGCCATTGTTTTCCCTTATGCATTGCACATGAAGTCCCTATTAACATCATCAATGCACTGTTCTGCATGCCAATCCACCTCCATTCTTTTAATGAGATTATATATGGTGCATATTTTAAATATTAAACCTAAAATAATTAAAAACATTTAGGCTTTTCTTAACTTTATTTTTTCAGAAATAAACCCGACTGCTTTCTTAATATCTTTGGCTCTACATATCATATATGCTAACTTTTGTCTTTTCCTTCTATAAATTGTATCTTATTTTCTTTTTTCCCCCCTTAATTGCCCCTTTCTAATAATAATTACATTATGATTGAGCCCTAAAGAACAATAATCCTTTATTTTTTTTACTCATTTATCTGGTTAAGTTTCCCTAGGCAAAATTACCAAAAAAAGTAAAAATAATAAAAATAAAAGTTCCCCTAGCCAAAGAAAATATATTATGAAGGATACTAAAACCCCCATGGTTACTCTGTAAATGTTTGGTGTAACACTCTTGATATTTTAACATTATTAGCATTCGCTAATTATTTGATAGTATTTTAGTTTAATTTTAAAAGATTAAATAAAAGTTAAAAAGATAGATGTCATTTTTTTTAGACTGTATTACACAAAAAAAAAAAAATTGTTAGAAAGGACTCAAAGCTGACTAAAACCCATACGGAAACGGGAGATGGCTTGAATTGAAGCGGAAGCCACATAATCATTTGCTTAATTAGGCAAAAGATATCCATACCCAATGTTTGAAAAGTTGGGCCTAGAAGTAACAGTTGGCCCATAAATATATTACTAAGCATATGCACAAGAATTTTCTTTTTTTTTTCCCCCTTTTAAAGGTCATAAGTAATTAAAACTTTTTCATCCAATGCAGGAGATTTGTACCTTTTTTTTTTTTATTGTTTTGCGATCCTCATCAATATCATAATATCATTGCAACTTTAGTTTTCCCTGCGGAATAGAGTTTAAATGATTATCCTAAGGGGATGGAGCATGTGATTAGGTTGATAATGATGTATCAAACACATGCTAGCAACGTTAGATTATTATTAATAAACTAAATGCATGCCTTTGCAATTTATATATTTAATGATTTTGTGTGTTATTTTAAGCTTTATATACTGATATTGCAAGATATGAGATCCACATCCCACATGATTAACCTAATTAATACTACTGCATTAACATGCTGAGTTCAACATTTGCTCTTTTGCATCATTAATGAATCAATGGGTTTCATGTTCATGTTATTGTTTTACGCAAGATTTTCAAGGATGACAGACACTTTTTGTCACTCTCTCTTGTGTTTTTCGAGGAAGTTGAAATGTGGGTTTTTTTTTTTTTTTTTTTCTTTCTCTTTTGTTGACTACCATGGCATCATCGATCTCCTCAAATTTCTGCCCCCAATGCAAAACTATGTATCGGTCTCATCAAGAATGTCTTGAGCCCGGAAATCCTTAATTATAAATATGATAAATATGCGTGAAAACTCTACTTTTAAGGTACAAAATTTGTTTAAGGTCACGAGCAATGAATCAACTACGTACGCTAAAATCAAATTTTCATTGCATTAACATCCAAATTTATCACCCTATGTTATACTTTGGCCGTT
Source organism: Ophiorrhiza pumila (assembly GCA_016586305.1). Lineage (NCBI taxonomy): Eukaryota > Viridiplantae > Streptophyta > Magnoliopsida > Gentianales > Rubiaceae > Ophiorrhiza > Ophiorrhiza pumila. Next base: position 3,116,159 of record BLIW01000007.1, read on the forward strand.
TTTTAATAACTATAGTTTTAAAAATATGCACATTAATTATAAAAAGTTATAAATTCTCTTATTTACTCATATTTATAATTATACTTTTATCTTTTTACTTTTAAAGAACATTACATAGATAAATGGAAACAAAGTTAAAACATTTATTTAAAAATAAAAATTAAAAATTAAAATGACACTTATTAACAAAACAAAGAATTAAAAGTCATGAAGACGTCAAGAGATGAAAGCATCGCTTAGCTAGCAAACTTTACAATACATGGGATTATGACGTCTCTCCTAAAAGAAAGAAATTAAGAACAAGTTGTGAGAGGTACATCGAAGACGGCAAATTAGAATAAAACAAGCAAGAAATCGTAGAGATATTTTTCTTCACGAGTCATGATGTTCATCTCTAATCAATGATGTTAATACTTCAATCCAAAGAAAATGGGTGAGCTCATTGGATGTAAAATCTTGATAGCGATGCAAATTGCACAACTAGAAAACCTGCGTGTAGAGCGAGAGGTCAGTTTATCATCCTCAACCCTATATTTAACTATACTGGGAAAGTTCATATCACTTCAAATTCAAGCAAAGAAAACCTCCGAATTCTTGTGTGTGTAAATGATAAGAGATAAAAAAAAAAGTGTCGGATGAGTCTGAAAGATAAGGCAAATAAATGAGTATGCGGTTGAAATTTGATTAGCCTCATCAGCCCTCAATGGTCCTCCTGCCTGTATAGTTATTTATTCCAGCAAATACCACACGTACTTATATGGACTCCATAAATCCTTTCCTTCTTTGATTAATAAATGCAGTTGCGGATTGTGATCACGTCCCTTTTTTCTTGAGAATCAAAAAAAAAAAAATTGCAGCAACTTGTAACGTTTAGAGGAAAGGTTCGCGCTGGACTGGAGATGGGCGGCATACAATACTAATTTGTTTCCGCTTACGTTGACAGGGCAGGTTAAAATGGAAATAGAGCTAAAGTTCTTTTTTTGGGCGTACAAAACGAAAGGTCAGGGTGGAGTTATTGTTGGGTTTGGAATGAATGAGGTAGCGGGCGGTCAATTGTTGATGATTATCGTACCAAGGAAAACTACGATAATCCCACGAGGGGAGTAACATGCAGAGAGGAGTTTCGCATCTTTTCTAAGGGTATGAGAATCCCAAGTCTGACATAAAAAACCAACAGAATGAGGAGCCCCACAGTAGGGGTGGGTTGGGGTGGGGGCTAAATTTCATGCCCATTGTGGCCAAACAGTCACCGGATCACATGGTGCTGGTACCCCCTTTACAACATAATGATACGCACGGCACGTTATGTTATGTTCGATGGAGTGGAATTAGAGAAGGAGAGCGATTCAGATTCCAGAAGAGGCAAAAAATTGAGGGTTTGATTACATAAACTGCCCAACGTTACAGATCTTACGTAATTGGAAGAAAACAAACACAAAGGTAAACGAAAGAAACAACAGCAAAGACAAGCAATACTTAAAAGCATCAAACAAAATGAAATGGGGACCCTTCCACACATGGGGTGGGGGTGCCTTAAAAAAAAACTTTGAAGACTAAACTTGGGGCATCACTGATCAGTGGAGCCAACCAAAAGCAAAGATTCTTTTGCAATATGTTGGTTGGAAGCGCACACTTGTAGCTGTGCAGCTGTGCGTACGTTCCTACCTAGCTCGTACTGCTCTTCCAAGTTCCAACCCAATTTATATTTCATGTTCTGTGTGGTTTTTTATCATTCCATGACTATTTTATACTCAATTAAGCAGTGCTAATCTTTCTGCACTATCCCACACCCGACCCAACAATGCTGAGAATGTGTTCCAAAGGAATGCATTGATACATCATTTCAGGATGATCAAGAAGCAAAATGAAATAATTGTTTTTATGGTGAAAATCAAATGACTCAATGATGAAGGTAATTAGCAACAGGATCTTAATGATTGAAACCAACAAATTAATGTGGAGTGATATAATTAACATATGCTGTAATTAATTCAGGTAACTATTGCAATTCTTTTGCCTGGTAATAGGAAAGTGCGATATTACAAGTCAAAAATTATCAACCATGCATCTCACACTAAAGGATTAAGTACGTGAGCAGTAATTTTTAGCAATCCAACTAGAGAACAGGCCAACATTAGCGTTGGGCGGCGTAGCAAGAAAAACGTATACACTTTTTTACTTGTTTATTATAGTCCAGAATTTCAGAGCGAGAAGGACATACTAATTTTGCAGGATAAACGGTCCTTTCCTCCAAATATCAACAAATTAGATGGTTTAAAGAAAAAAAGAAAATACTACACAATACCATGAAATTGTTATCTTTATATAAAAGCAAAATAATTAAGTGAATTATTTAGAGTACTTAAAGTACAAATGGTATATAAATACGCGCAGTTTACAATGAGCCTACACAAGAGGTAATAAATATGAACGCAGCAGAGGAGCTCATGCGTTTTTTTTTATGAGTTTTATTTAAAACAACTATTACATGAATCCTATGAATTACATTTTAAATTTAGTCCGTTGTGGAGGTTGTCAGGGTTATAGTGTCTGTCATGAATCTTGTCAATAAACTCTGTTGGATGGTGACGATAACTAAAATGTCTCGTGAATCTGGTCACATTCTCTATTGGCGTTTGACGATAACTAGAACCGCATTGGCGACTCCTTCGTTTAAAACCGTGAAAACTACACAAGTCAAAGTGGGCAAGAGGGGTAGCTAAGAGCATATTTAATAGCGTTTTAAAGAATAAAAAGTAGTAAAAGTTAAAACAAAATGAGGGAAATTAAAGCTAACTATTAATGGGTTGACAAATTTTGAGTGGCACTGGCACTGGCAGCAGTAAATTATGGGTAGTTGTAACACTAGCATAGCATTGCTAGTTGCTACACACAAGAGAAGAGAGGTTCTGTCTGAGCTACTAATAGCAGAGTAGCTAGGTAGGCTGTACAGAATACAGAAGGCCAGCCAGAAGCAATGGGGTTTTGAGATATGGAGCTGCTGCTGCTGCTGGAACCTGGACCTTCTATGGACCATCATCTCAATTCTCACCAAGCCAACCCAAGGGCATGCTGTTTCCTGTTGATGATACTTTATTGACAGAATGACAGTGACTGTTAGCTAAACTTTATGGCCATCTTTCTTTCTTGGCTGGGCTTTGCCTGCTTTAATGTGGGTTGTAATTAAATGTTATCTTTAAGATCTCAGCAGCAGTAATTTCGATTTTCATGAAGGAGAGAAAAAGAAACGAGCAGAATGGACAGGAGGAAAGCATCAAAGCAACAACATCGTCTGAGAGTCTTGACTTTGATCGTTAAATTGCTGGAAAAAAAAAAACAGAAAGAAATTTCAAGAAAAAAACAAAATAACCAATAATAAAAGATAAGAATAAATGGCCAATATATTTGAATATAGAGACAAATATCAATCAATTCGGTGAATAAAACGACCGCCCGTGGACTCAAACATCCCACACGTGCACTCAATCATCTAGTCACAATCCAATTCCATCGTTCACAGTCCACCCTCGCTGTCTCTCCAAGGATAAGACCTCACTAACCAAAACAAACAAAACCAAAAAAAAAAGTGTGAAAATTCAGATGAATCCTTCGTGTACACCAACAGTGGTAGATTTCTATATACTGTCCAAAGGCAACGAATTATCCAATATAGGCAGCCATCATAATATCATATTTAACTTTTTAAGTTGCGTCTGCTATATCGAAGTTACTATTTAAATCTATAGTCAATTCTGAACCGAAGAAGAGAAATAGAGTACGGTAACAACGTCCATTTTGTAGAATGTTTCGACAAGAAGTCGCAATTCTCACCATAAATCTAAGGATAGAAGTTTGGCATAACACCACCTATGTAATATGTATGTATGATTGGGATATCATTTCAGATTGAGATAGTTTTACAAAATTGATAGCACAACCAATTAAGTTAAGTTACTTGAGATTATAATATTCATCCAAACAGCAGCCGACAAATAACCAAATTTAACAAAGTTGGGATCTAAACTGTGTATGACAAAACCCCATCCTCTACTCAACAAAAAAACAAATTCCATCATTTCTTGTTTCTATAACTAGCAAGAAAATGAGCACACTCTATACATATATAAAATTAAAATTTTTAAATAAATACGTGAGATTTCAAGATTTTCCAAATAATCAATGTATTGCTGTAGTTGGCTGGAGTAAAAATGATCCTTTCAAACCAAATGAACATAGATAAAATGGTATCCCAAGTTGTATTCTACTATGGCAACCATGGTTTGAATCTCACTTGGATCAAATCTCTACCCATTTATGGATAAATTGGTGATATTTATGAGATGCTCCAAGTTTCCTCGAGTCACATACACAATGGAGAACAATTATGGTGGTCGTGCTCAGGAGTGAGGCCGTGTGGAGTCGGAATTCACCGGATGAGCATCGTCAACACTTTGGACCAGTGAAGGATCGAATTAACCAAACCAAAATTCAATAAGCAAAAATATATTTGGGAGGAGAGGAATTACAATCACAAAATCTCAAGTATGGCACAACCACCACACAACAACAATATCCGTTAGTCCACGGAATTTTTCTAAGCCGTCGTATGGCTTTTTCTCACAACCCTCTTTGAGGTTTTTCACTTCCAACTCCTCTCTTCACAAAGATCCCTAACACCCTCTATTTATAGTGTTAGAGATTTCTTAATTCCACACTTTCCTAATTCCTACCAATAACTAATTAAGAAACAAATACTATTAGGAAACTAATTTAACTCAAGAAACAAAACATATAAGGAAATTTCTAATTATCAAAAGTTTAGTTTATTTTCCAACAAATCCCCCTTTAAACTAAACTTTCCATATATGATCAATACCTTCAAGTTCACGTGCTTGAATTTCTTTTGAAATTTCTTTTGCGGTTTGGATTTTGTATTTGATCTTCTTCTTAATCTTCATCTTCGTCTTCACATGTAACTTGAGACGAATTTTGTAATTGCGGATCTTGAAGTCTTCAAACATGTTTTCTATTTCTTTTCCTTTAGTACAAAACTTCCATATATCAACATTCTCTTCTAATAGAGAATGACCAATGTAATTTCCAAAAATTATGAAATCATATTGTTCAACTTGAACAATCTTTTCAATATTGTTTACCTTAACAATGTCACAATCATTGGTGATATTTTTATCACATTCAACCATGTATATGGTTTCTTTTCCCTCTTCAAAATTGATGATTTTTTCATTCTCTTCATAAGTGAAATCACCAATCTCCTTTTCTTCTTTATTCACAAGAACAACAAATTCATTCACATCTTCACAAACGTGAAGTTTCATTGTATCATCACATGAATATTTTTCACCAACACTGTCAATTTCTTTTTTCTCCACACATGCATCAACTTGAATTTCTTGATCTTGTTCCACCAAACAAATTATCTCTTCCTCTTCCTTAATTGGATCAACACTTCTTTTATCCACCACTTTCATAATATTATCATAATGATCATAACCATAATCTCCTTCCTTGAGATTTTCAATTTCTAAAGTGGATTCAATACTTGAAGATGAAGGATCAACAGTTGGTTGTTGAACTTGCTCACTTTGGTGATCATTGTTTTCTTCCTCAATATAGAAAGACATGTGTGTTTGCTCAATTGATACCATTGGCTCTTTAGAAGACCAATTCGAAGCTCTTTGTTCATCAAAGACAAAATTTCTGATCACAATCACCTTTTCTGTATTTTCTGTCTGACCATCCAATTTTTCATTAATTCTTTGTTCAAATCGAATTAATGAACCCTTCAATTCTTCAATTGTTAATGTGGACAAATCTTTGGTCTCTTGTATAAAGGCCACAATCTGATCAAACTTCACAGACAAAGTGTTGAGAGCTTTATCAACAAAAATCTCATCTGTTAAAAGACGCCTATTTAATTTCATCTCTTCTTTGATCACTAACAAACGAGAAAAATATGACTCAATGGATTCTGTTTTCTCCATTGTGCAAATCTCAAACCTTCTTTGTAACATCAACAAATTATTCTCCATGATGCAAAGTTCGAATCTCCTTTTTAACATCAAGGAATTATTTTGCTGAACTTGATTGATACCTATGTATGTTTTCTCCAAAGTATCCCATGCCTGTTTTGATGTTTTAGCCATTGAGATTTTCCCAAAAATTGACATATCAACCGCCTGGTGTATTTGAGATAATACCAATCTTTCTTCCATCTTTGCATCTTCATCAACATCTTCTGTTATGTCTCCTTGAATATATTGGAACAAGCCAAAAGCTTTAAGATGGGTTTCCATCATAACCTTCCAATAAAAATAATTTTGTTTTTCCCTAAGTTTAGGAACAAAACAAATTAAATCCATCTCTGCCATGGCTAACCGATAATAACCTGGCTCTGATACCAATTTGAAGGATCGAATTAACCAAACCAAAATTCAATAAGCAAAAATATATTTGGGAGGAGAGTAATTACAATCACAAAATCTCAAGTATGGCACAACCACCACACAACAACAATATCCGTTAGTCCACGGAATTTTTCTAAGCCGTCGTATGGCTTTTTCTCACAACCCTCTTTGAGGTTTTTCACTTCCAACTCCTCTCTTCACAAAGATCCCTAACACCCTCTATTTATAGTGTTAGAGATTTCTTAATTCCACACTTTCCTAAAGAAACAAAACATATAAGGAAATTTCTAATTATCAAAAGTTTAGTTTATTTTCCAACAACCAGGAGTTGTATGAATTGGTGACTAATGATTGAAGATTGACTTGGTGACCAATAATTAAAGACTGATCTTGGTACCCAGTTTGGACTAATACCGTAAGGTTAGTACCCATTGAGTTCATATCCCGCAATTTACATTCTAAACCTAGAGTTACGAACTTTAAACATAAAAAAAAAAATAATGATTATTCCAAACTTTTTTAGACACGAAGATAGAGTATGTGTCTAGAAGTAGAGAGGACGAAGGCTAATCTATTATTGAGGGAAGTAGATAGACATTGCACAAACAAGTTGTTGTACGTACATTAATTATGAAAGCATAAGTATAGTGTATAAAATTGGAAAGATTCAATTTATTTTTCATATGCAATAATGAGAAGGGAAATGGCTTAATAATGGTAGAGGGAGAAGCACAAGAGTACAAAAAAGAGGCCCTCGTGCGTGCGTTCAGTTCTTGGACTGACTGTGGACTGTGTCCTGTGGGGAATTTCAATGTACATCACTCATTTAATGAAGCAGCAAAAGGGGAGAGGAGACTTGGAGAAGGGTGGCTTTCAGCTGCATCATCATTTATCATTAAATGTGTGCGTGCGTGCGTGTGTGCGTGTGGGTAGACACTAGACATTCTTCCCCTTGTACAGTTCTACTACTTCCAAGTTCCACCCCCACCGCACCCCACCTCTCGTTATACCGCTTTTCTCTCTCTCCACATTATTGTTTTGTGTAACCTTTTTGCAGCCTATTGATTGCATACTTTCTGTAGTTCCGTGCAATTTAGATTTTACCTCTCTGTGTTGTGGCATCTATCCTTCTTCGCGCATCCCTATATTTTTCTTCGTCTTCAATTGCCCCACTCTAACTCTCTAAAATGAACAAAAAACACACTTAAAATCTTCAATGTATTGTCCTTTGTTTGCACAATAATGCTCTACTTACATATGCTTAAGGGGCTGTTTCGCTTCTTTTTTGTGCAATGCATTTAAAATGCTCTTCAAATCCAACTACTTTCACACGTTGATTTTTTCTTTCAAGAAAAAAAATCCAAATCTATTTATATAAGTTGTGATTTTAAATCATTTCACTCCTCTCTCTCTCTCTCTCTCTCTGTTTTTTGGATTTTCCTAGATATTTAAAAGGAAATAAAATTGATTTGAAATACATTCAATTAATGAGGAATTTAAATATTGACATTTGGTTTTCTTTCAAATCCAAATTATGTCATCCAAATGAAGCTTCATTTCATTTCAATTCATTTGTGAGACATGACCTTTTCTTTTCTTGTATTTCATTGATGAATCGATATTTGAGCCGTTTCATTTTATTTTTTTAAAGTTAAAAATCACATTTGAGAATTGGGTATAAAGGGTCGTAAACTTTCTGGAGTGATAGATGGATTGAATATGACATGAATTCGTATAATATGTCGGCAGATTAACATATAATGCATTATGAGATTGGTAGTTGGGAAGGAAATTATTAAGCTAAAAAACAAAGGCAAAGGAAGAGGAGGAACAATGCGAATAAAAGGTGCCCATTGTGCCATTTGTCCAGTACAAGACTAGACAAATGTTCTCACGCATAGGCCTCACACCAAGGCAAAGGCAAAAGGGAATTAGAAGAAGAAGAAAAAATAAGAAGTTTTTAATAAATAATTCCTATCTATATCCTGAAATCTGAATACAGAGTATACACAGGATCACGCTGGTGTGATAATTGATAAAGACACCATCTTATCAAACAAACTAGGACGATATTATTCCACGGGCAAGGCAGGTAATGGGAGCTAATTGACTTACACCAAACAAACAGAAGCTTTCTCCAATTTGTGTGATTCTTGATCAATGCTCATCAAATCAAAAGAGAAGATTTAAAATCAGCCATACAAAATGACAAAGTTTTTGTAGCTTTCATTTTGTATGTAACCCTGCCCATCCACCATGAATGATCATCCATTAATTAGTCTCCAAAAGACTTGTGTACTACAACATGTGGCCAAAATTACCTATGGGAACTCTTTCTATCTTCCAACTATATATCATTGTTTATCTAGACTAGGGTGTAATCGAGTCGAGTTGACTTCGAGTACCTTCGTAATCGGAGTACTCGAACTCGATCGAGTACCCATTTTTTGAGATCGAGCTCGAGCTCGATCGACTTCGAGTGTGAGCTCGATTATTATATTATAATTTTATTTTTTAAAATTTTTTAAAATAATTTTTATTTAAAAAAAAAATTAGGACGTATTTGTAATTTTTTAAAATTTTATGGGTCAAATTATAATTTACCATAAAATTAAAGACTAAAACATAAATATAAGTAGGTTAAACTGTAATATAACATAATTTTAGGGACAAAAACTTAAATATAAAAAAATAAAAAAATATATATATATATGTACTCGAGTAGCTCGGGTATTACTCGAGCATGCCTAATAGGAACTCGAGCTCGAACAAGTTAGAATCGAGTAGTTGACTGAGCTACTCGTGTTTAGCAACCCTACTCTAGACTCTAGATGTGTTTTATATTTGTTTGGGAGCAACAGGATGTATTATTGTTGTTTAGGACAGTAGAAAATCGAAAAAGATTCATAGCAATGCTCAGAAAAATGTCATGCGGATGAGGAGGGCTGTAAATATCATTGTGATATGAGAAAAGGGTTAAAATGAAAAAGAAGAAGAAGAAGAAGAAGAGGGGTGCGGGGGTGGGGTGGGGGTGTTGTAAATTGTAATCGAAGTTAGTTTAAATTGCAAAAGGGAAGGGAAGGAAGGCCTACAGGGTGTCAGACCCCTTTCTAAGGATCTCTCTATGGATCCACACTTTTGTTCAAGTCACCATCCAATCTACCTTTTATGGCATATCCAGACAAGCCATCGGCTTCTGAGTTCTCTCTCAAAGTCAACAAACAAAATGAGAGGAGAAGAGATAACATGGAAATTACAATACAAGCCCACGTCTCTCATAATGAATCATCATCTTTAACCACTGATGAGACAGGTCAAGCATGTACAACTATTGTACGGTACACATCCACACTGTAATCAAAACCAAAACCCGAGTTTATTTACTACTGAATAGATTCTACTTCTTGATGAATCTCTCTGTTAAACAAGTAAAAAGATATCTAGTTGTTCTGTTTTTTGGTTCGATTCGGTTCGGTTCAACAATAATGATTTCAAACATCACATCAACTAGAATGATGCGGTTGTGTATCTGTGCAGTAATCTGACCTTGTTCCAATCTAAACACATTTAATTAACCAAATATATAATTGAGAAGCAGTTCATTCAACTAAAATCATCGACCAAGATTTGTGCTGGAAATTGATGAAATTGATGAAATCTGCCCTCCAACCTTTAACTAAACGATTTTGGTTTCAATGACTAGTTTCTACTTTCTACTTGTGCTTCCAACATTTTTATCATCTCTAAAATAGCATATGATAGGATGAAAAATTTAAATACAAGACACCAGTTAGGTTCTGTTTGGACGCTGCAAAATTAGTGATTCATTTCACAATTGCAAAATGAGTTATTTGTTTTGTCCAATTTTTCTTTCAAAATTTTTAAAAACAAAAACCATGCTATAGTATTATTATTTTTGCTACAGTATTTTTTATAAATAAAATATTAAATTTTAAAATTTAATAATAAACAATTCTTTTTAACACAATTCTTATTAAAATAAATTAATAAAATATTAATTCAAATTTAAATTTTAAACTTTTATTAATAAAAAAAATCTTCAATACAAATTCCAACAAAACAAAATCATTCATTCCAAACACTCTCAAAATATACTTTTCTAATAACAAATTCCAAGAAAAAAAATTTCATAATAAAATTCAAAAACACCTTGTCCAAACATAGTCTTAATGATTATTAATCAACTAATACTTTTATCCTCATCACCGGTCAATCGTAGTGATTAATTAAGTTGAAATTCTGAAATTCGTCGCCACAAAGTCCAATCTAATCATCTTCAGACGACTGATTTTAATTGGATAGAAAGGCAGCCAATTTCCCGAAATACGATATATATATATATATAGTACTCTAATGCACGTGAGTGTCGTCAGTAAAAGTCCTATAGCTGAAGCTAGAATTAAAACTCAGATGATAAAAATTGAAAAAAGAAATATGGAGAAGAAGAGAATGAGGCAACACTTAAAAGTCACGAGGTTGGGTTGAAGAAATCAATCACTCGTCTGCAGATTAAAAAAGCAAAAGTAGGATGCAGCCTAAGATTTTGAAATTTGCAGTCGGAGTGAAACAAAGTCCATCCCTCAAACTCATTGATCATCCAACCCCAACACAAATTAAACCATTTCTGATCTTTCTTCTCCCTCTTTCCTTTTCCCGGATATCTCTCTGTCTCTGTATAGCCTCGAACTCGTTCACATGTGTCTTGTAGTGAGTGTTGTAAACTTGTAATCCAAAGGGCAGATCTGTTCAATGCTTCTATAGACTGACTACATGTGAACCCACTTGCTCTTGAATTCCATTTTTGTTCTGTAACTCAAATGGGTGGTTTGCATGTGCGCCTTCTTCTTCTTTCACCACTGCTGCTGCTGCTGCCTATATTTCTTCCTAACTAAAATGTCCCTTTCTCTTCTCACACAACTTATTATATATATTAATTTGTTACTAAAACATCAACACAGAAAGCAATTTTTAATTGCATGAAAAAGCTGCAGTGCAGAAAGTAAAGAATCCCAGTTATTAATATTAATGTTTTCACTATGCACTCATGTTCTCTCTCAAGGATTAACGCTCCTCAACCTCAACTACTAACACCAGAAAATAATTGCAATTTGCATGCATGGAATGGAGCGCAACAAATATGCAGGTACTTAGTATACTTTTGAAATGATTAAGATTTGTCGTATATCTCGAAACAAAAGTCTGCATATTGTAATTCTTTTTCCTTTTTCTCAGGAAAAAAAAAAAACATTAACTCAAAAACCAGTCAAAATACACCATGGTAAACAAGATTGATTCATCCTTGACTACAGAGACATTTGAGAATATAAAAGTATCCATCTCTGCCCTTAGGGACTTATATTATGTTTTCTCTTATTTTAAATTAAATTACAGATCATTCAACTTTTGATAAGGGTGTAATAATTATAAAGTAATTTTAGTGATATTTATAATTTTTATTTTTATTTTTAATAAAATTATATCGTTTTGAACATTAGACAGAATAGTACAAAATAATATTAGACAGAGAATACAGTTATAACATAAAATATAATAAAAAATAAGAATTTTCAAGAAAAGATCCCATAATTTGCTCTCATTTCTTTTCACCCCATACAATATTCTTTACCTTGAAAAGAAAAAAAAGTCTCACTAGGTCTTGAATTTGAATTACTACAGTGGGTCAAAATTGAAAAAGGTTCCATATCTAGCTAGTGAAAAGTTAGAATCACTGACAATTACACTACTAAATTCCTGTCTGAAACTGATTTATTACTTGAGGTTGAAGACTAGGCCCCTCCCTCATAGTTGTAGGTTGCATGCTTTTTGGCGTATTAGGCATTACCCAGGCCCCCCACCCCCCCCCCCCCCCCCCCCCCCCCCCCACCCAACCCCACACCCCTAATTCGCTCTCTCTCTGCTATTTGTGCCAGTTCTCAGGCCTATATATAACACGCGAATGCACACGCTTACAAGTAGCTTTACACCAAAGTTGGAGTAAACAATTTGCAGCTCTCTTTTGAAGTGGCTGGAGCTTCTGGAGAGCATCAATAATGGCTGTCTTGATGGCAATTCTTGGCCTGGTTCTGGGGCTCTGCATCTTAAGTACTGCTTTGTTGAAATGGAATGACGTGAGGTACAGGAAGAAAGGTTTGCCTCCTGGAACTATGGGTTGGCCCGTTTTTGGGGAGACTACTGAGTTTCTAAAACAGGGACCTGGCTTCATGAAGAACCAGAGATCAAGGTAATGCTTTCTTTCTTACTACGTTATACGTTAGTTGTATTGTAGCTTTTCTTGATCTGCAAATTTGCGATTTTGAGTGGCCTTTTGCCTAGTTATGTTAACTTGTAACTCAAAGATTCTGTCAGCCCTCTTTCTCCTTGGAACACACGAACTGTAGAAAAAAATTTCCCTGATCGATCCGATAAAGCACAAGCAACTTCAAAGTTATGAACATGAAATTCCGACATGTGCATGAAATCATTGACTAGGAAGCTTGTGTCGTTGGTTATAATGATTATTTTTACATGTCAATACTGTTCTGGAAAGTGGTGCTTGGTTTCTGCTAATTTTGGATTCAACAGTAAAACAAGTACAACCACCACTCACGCTTTTTGGTTCCGACTGTTGAAAACTTTCTTGCTTTTTGTTACTATAACAGGTATGGCAGTTTTTTCAAATCCCACATTCTGGGCTGTCCTACCATTGTTTCAATGGATCCGGAATTAAATAGATATATACTGATGAATGAAGCTAAGGGGCTTGTCCCTGGCTATCCCCAATCCATGTTGGATATCTTAGGGAAAAGCAACATTGCTGCCGTTCATGGTTCAGCTCACAAGTACATGAGAGGGGCATTGCTTTCTCTCATCAGTCCCACCATGATCAGAGAGCAACTCTTGCCAAAAATTGATGAATTCATGAGATCCCACCTGAGCAACTGGGGTGACAAAGTGATCGACATTCAAGAAAAGACTAAAGAGGTTTGTATAACTACAGATCAAAAACGTTAACTCCTAGAATAATTACAGTTTTGGTTTTATTCGTGCTCCTGTGTTCTAATCTGCATCTCTGCTGCATGATATTTTCCAGATGGCATTTTTGTCATCTTTAAAGCAGATTGCAGGCGCTGAATCGGGCACCATAGCTCAAGACTTTATGCCCGAATTCTTCAAGCTAGTATTAGGAACACTTTCGCTGCCTATCAACCTTCCCAATACGAATTATCATCGTGGGTTTCAGGTAAATGTCCCCTAATGTTCTTGTATCTTCAAATAGTGAGAATGAAGGTTTAACATTGCTTAATGACTAATAACTTAATATGTATCACAGGCAAGGAAAAATATTGTGACCTTGTTAAGAAAACTTGTTGAAGAGAGAAGAGCATCTGGAAAAACCAGCAATGATATGCTTGGTTTTCTTATGAATGGTGAACAAAATAAGTACAAACTAACAGATGAGGAGATGATTGATCTGATCATTACCATTTTGTACTCTGGTTATGAAACGGTTTCAACTACTTCAATGATGGCTGTCAAATACCTTCATGATCATCCAAAAGCTCTTGAAGAAGTGAGGGTAAGTGAATATTTTAATGATTTGTTATGTTCAAATAGCTTTACTGCTCTGCTGCATCCTATTCTAACTCAGATTCTAAATTTTGTAGAAAGAGCATATGGCTATTAGAGAAAGGAAAAAGCCAGATGATCCAATTGATATTGATGACTACAAATCAATGCGCTTCACTCGTGCCGTAAGCACTCCAAACTGCTGCTTCATGTAAATATAAAAAATAGTACAAAAATGCTCAACATCTTGACTTATTATCGTGTGACTTTCATGGTTCAGGTGATTTTTGAGACCTCAAGATTAGCTACTATTGTAAACGGGGTTTTGAGGAAAACAACTAAAGACATGCAGCTGAATGGTGAGTCTCCACTCTCCAGCCTGGGTTTTTCATATTACTGAAATCATACTATAACCAGCAGGATTCTTTGATTACCCCCATAACCTTTAGGAGCTAGCCCCTAAAGAGGCAACTTTACCTTACTTTCTTGTTTTTTTTTTTGATACTATTGTTGTAAAGCAGTGTTTTAAACACATAAGGGATGTATCATGTATGAAAGATCATAAGGACCCTACCCCTATCATAATCCACATGGTGCACCAACCATTCCAGCGGAGACATTCCCATTCATGACCTATCTTTTGTCCAACTGAATTATTTTAATCACAATACTCATAAGGGAAGAGGGCAACTAAATTTCCTGACCAGATAGATAACATACATAAAATCTGCTACAATTCTACTCTATATAATCTCATAAAGTCATATACGAAAAAGTAAAGAACTCAGGACCATTTGCAATGATTCGTTTTTGCTTTTAATTGCAAATTTGCAATGCTTACTAACCTTGCTCACCCTTTTGTTTGATTTTCAGGGTTCATTATTCCTAAAGGATGGAGAATATATGTGTATACAAGAGAGATTAATTATGACCCGTGCTTATATCCCGATCCATTAACCTTTAATCCTTGGAGATGGCTGGTTCGTAATCATGCATATCATTGGTCATTTTTTTTTTCAATAAGGGTGTGACAGTAACTTGGATAAAAAGGGCTTAACAAAATTTGCTTACTTGATACAGGATAAAAGCCTGGAGAACAAAAACTACTTCTTGATATTTGGAGGGGGAACAAGACAGTGCCCCGGAAAGGAACTTGGAGTTGCTGAAATTTCTACTTTTCTACATTACTTCGTAACCAGATACAGGTAATTATTATTACCTCTTTTGTATCTAAAATCAATTAAAGATGCAACATCTTTAATATTTAAAAAGTATTAAGAATTGGATAATTGAAATGCAGATGGGAAGAAGTAGGGGGAGATAAGCTGATGAAATTTCCAAGAGTTGAAGCACCAAATGGGCTACATGTTAAGATATCTTCAACTCAATAACCAGCATCTTGAATCAATGATTCAATGAATGAATGAATGAATGTACAGGCATAACCATAATTAATTAATTAATGATAGTAGCACTAGTATTAGAAGAAGAGTAATGTACAAATAGATTATTGTGCTAACACAGGACAAATTGAAACCTGTTTTTTTGGCCGGATTATAGTATGTAATGCATGAGATGTTGCTGTACATGTGAGAGACTTTGTCAATTATTTCATTCTAGCAAACACACAAACCATCAATTTTATGTGGGCAACCACAAAAATTATCCCACCATTCCGATCAACTTGGGAGAGGTTCATTACTATCATTTTTTATGCGAATCATCAAAAACAGGGGAAGGGTGTAGAAAACAGTTAAAACACAAGGCATTATATATTTAAGGATTAAAAATCAAACTCGACGAAGAAGAAGAAAACTTACTGAGGTGCCAACTGAACTGCCGTCTGCCTCCCCTCCACCATCTATTGCTTCTACAACGCTGCCGATTTAGTCCAGAGATTTTTATTCATTGGCAGCTGGCGTCGTTGCAATTTCGGTCGCTGATCCTGTATTCCGGTGGTTGTAAAAACCGCTGGTGTTTTTTTTTTTTTTTTTAGCCCAGTGTGAGATTAGCGAGCTGGCCTGAAAAATAAATGCATTGTAATCGTGCGAATACCTCTTTTTGAATTAGCTCGATTTTGTTAATTATTTTATAAAAAATTATAGAACGTATTTCTAATTTTTCAAAATTAAACGGTGAAATGATAATTTGCTATAAAATTAAGAATTAAAATATAAATATAAATTGATTTAATTTAAATTTATTAAAATATAAATATAAGAATAAAAATTTAAAAAAAAAAAGAAAACTATTCGAATACTCGTTCGATCGGGTTCAAATTCAAGCTACTCGCGATGATGGAGCAGCTAAGCTTAGCCTAACCGTTATGGGCCTTTTTGATGAAACCTTGAAACCACATTAGAAGTCCTTTTGATTTTCTGGATTGATCATCTTCATAATACCTTACAACTTAGAGCATTAAAAATGGGCCAGAACCTCAGTCGTCTTTTAAATTGGGTCATGCTCAGTTTAAAAAGCGCAGCCATTAAAGCAAGGAAATGTTGTAACACAGTGGAGTCTTAGGCTACAAAACGCACTTCGGGCATTAACTTTTGTTGGGCCATGGATAGAGTTTTTTTAGTAAAAACCAATCTTTTTTTTTTGTAAAGTGCGAGACATTTTGTCCAGTGTGGACTGCCAAAAGTGTGAAACTAATAAAATTGCTGACAGAAAAAATGCAAAAGAAAGTAGCCATTACCTTATAGTTTCTTGATTTCATTTCATTAATATCTAAATAAATAATGAGTAATGATAAAATGTAGAATGAAAACGTAAAGTAATTGACGTTCTTACGCTCTAATATCCGAAATAGAAAATCAGCTAACTGAGCAGAGGGGTTAGTACTTAGTACTGGTATGCCTATGCTGCATAAGTGGGAATAAGAAGGTACAATTCCCCAAGCAAAGGCTATTGTACTCTTAGAATAAACGCAATATTAATAAGTAATGGCAAGTCTTGAATCTTGAGAGATCATGGAAAGGAGCAAACGTAACAATGCAATAAAAGTGTCAAGCACGTTGTCCAAACATCAACTGAATTCCTGAGTTAATCAAAATCTTCAAATTTGCTTCCAAATTACGTCTAATTTACTACTACTACGGCCATCAGTATCTCTTCGTTCAAATAAACTGAAATTTCTTTTCCACTTTGCCATATTAAAATATTGTTCAAATCTAACCCATAGAATTACTATTAAGATAGCATCAAATTACTCGCTGCTCTGCTCTGCTCTGACGTTAAAAAAAGGTTCTAAATATGTCTTAAAGTTTAAGTAATTGATCCAAATATCAATGGGGGGCTTTTCGTGTAAAATGTGTTTGCTGCCAAATCAAGTGCCAACACCACTGCTACTGCATGTGCCCTGCTCCAATGCAATATCAAATTTTGTGTCAAAAACATTGCATATGTTCATGAACTTTGATTTAAAAAAACGTACACTTTAGCTTTTTAAGTTTACAATTACGAATCAAAGTTACAATTCTATACTAAGATTTAGAACAAAACCCAATTTTTAACAAACCAGAAAAAAAAAGGCCAACCGGGCCGATAGCTCCTCCAACACCTTTGAATGAGTCCCTAACCATGTAAAGGCCATTGACTTTGGACACCCTCCTCAGTGCACGTGCCTAACCCCCCGCATTCGCTACTGCCACCACCGCTCGCTATCTGTCCCCCTCACAACAACAATACCTATATAAACTCCATGCTCCATCTTCCTACTTGTTCGTTCTAAAACTGAATCTTTCAAGTTTCAACTCAAAACGCTTCCCCCATCACTCACTCAAACAACAAACAACATGGCCTCTTCAAGCCCTCCTCTCAAAGATGAGCTCGATATTGTCATACCTACCATAAGAAACCTTGATTTCTTGGAGATGTGGAGGCCCTTCTTCCAGCCTTACCATCTCATCATCGTTCAAGATGGCGATCCTTCTCGGACCATTAAAGTCCCTGATGGTTTCGACTACGATCTTTATAATAGGAATGACATCAACAAAATGTTGGGCCCCAGGGCTAGTTGCATTTCCTTCAAGGACTCTGCTTGTCGCTGCTTTGGCTATATGGTGTCTAAGAAGAAGTACATCTTCACCATTGATGACGATTGCTTTGTGAGTTTCTGTTTTCCTATTCACGCCATCTTTATCATTTCATTTTTCCCTTGTTCTTGGTTCTCTTTGTGATGATGAATCATGCATTCAAACGAAACGATCTTCAAATGCTTTTTTTGAAAGTGCGTTTTTGTCAACTTATGTGATGTGATGTGATTTTGGCTTACAATCCATAAAGTTGGGATCTTTACGCCTTTGATGATTCAGAATAGTGGGTTAATGATGTTAAATCTGATGCACTATTCATCTGTTAAAGTAGAACGATTTTGATAATTTGTTTTGGCTTACAAGCCATAAAGTTGGGATCTTTACGCCATTGGTCATTCAGACTATTGGGTTAATGATGTTATATCTCATGCACTATTCATCTCTTAAAGTAGAATGATTTTGATCCGCACTTGTCAGATCTTAAAGGACTATTTATGGTCAATGCACCATTTCTTTACTAATGGATCAGTTATGCTGTAAATTTACCTCCATTGGATTTCTTCGATCTTATAACTGAACTTTTTTCGATGAACACAACAAGAGAGATTCTAACGGCCCGTTTTTCATATTAAATTGATAAAAAAAACTACTCTTTCCACTCAATTTTGTAAACAGAGGAGGAAATAGAGATGACACATGTTAATGGAGTACTGTTTATTTACTTTCAGTATTCAAATTTATGTTTTAGGTGGGTTGGCAATAGTTGTGCGGCTATAGGTCGGTTGAGCGGCAATTAAATTGTGCATCTTTAAACGCATTGAATATAAACGAAATTGCCCAACCTTTTTGAGATTGAATTGGACCATAGTAATCAGAAAATAATAAATCATCATCAAATCAGTACTATATATATACTCCTATATAGCAAGAGTCATGATTAATCATAATAGAGGTTCCATATGTTTTGGGACCTTGTGTTTGTTTCTAAATCACACTTATATTTGATATGCAGGTCGCAAAGAATCCTTCTGGCGAAGACATCAATGCTCTTGGACAGCATATTAAGAATATCCTCTCCCCATCTACGCCCTACTTCTTCAACACTTTGTATGACCCTTTCCAAGAAGGCAATGATTTTGTCCGTGGTTATCCTTTCAGCCTTCGTGAAGGTGTTCCTACCGCCGTTTCCCATGGCCTGTGGCTGAACATTCCTGATTATGATGCTCCTACACAACTTGTGAAGCCTCTGGAGAGAAACACCAGGTCTTGAATTTCTTTACATATTAAAACACATAGATCATGGATGGGTTTTAACAATTTTGCGCACCCTGCATATCTTTGGACGAACAAGTATTCTTCTGATCAAGTATATATGTTTGAATTTCATCAGGTATGTCAATACAGTGATGACAATACCAAAGGGCACCCTCTTTCCCATGTGTGGCATGAACTTGGCATTTGATCGCGATCTTATAGGACCAGCAATGTACTTTGGACTAATGGGAGATGGTCAGCCAATTGGACGCTATGATGACATGTGGGCTGGCTGGTGTGTCAAGGTGTTCTCTCTTTCATTTCCTTGTTCAAAAATTCTTTCTTGGTGGATTGGATTGGATTGGATTGAATTGTTTGTTTTGTGCAGTGAGAAATTGTGATTTATTCTTAGACTAAGTACGATTGATGTTGTTGATATATATAGGTGATATGCGATCATCTGGGACTGGGAATTAAGACAGGACTGCCCTATATCTGGCATAGCAAAGCTAGCAATCCATTTGTAAACTTGAAGAAAGAATACAACGGCATTTACTGGCAAGAAGAGATCATTCCATTCTTCCAAGCGGCAACTCTTTCCAAGGACTGCACTACGGTGCAGAAGTGCTATATTGAACTGTCAAAACAGGTGAAGGAGAAGTTGGGAAAGATAGATCCTTACTTTACAAAACTTGCAGATGCCATGGTCACATGGATTGAAGCATGGGATGAGCTTAACCCGGCTAAAGATTCTGCTAAAATGACTAATGGATCTGCCAAATGATACAATGTCCGAGAGCTACTCCTCCACACTCAAGAAGGCTTCTCCTTTACTCCGCAAAATAGCTTAAACTTTACACTTCAAATGTTGTATCTTTATTATTGTTATTATTTTTGGATAATTGTTTATCAACAATGGCTTCTTTTTTTTTAATGTAATATGGATATCTCAGCGACATGCTATTGAGAGTAGAAAATAAATAAATAGTTGATGATTCGGCATTGGATTATTATCCATAATTTCTAAGGGAAAAAGGGTTTATTTTTCCAGTTGCTAATAGTAACGAGCTTGGCGTTAAAAATCTGGAAAAAGGATGAACAATGCGTTATTTAATGCATGAGTTCGTTTGGAGCATTATTAGCATCAGGTGGACGAGAGAACTGAAAAAACTTGCAAAAATACGCCGTTGCCGGGGATCGAACCCGGGTCACCCGCGTGACAGGCGGGAATACTCACCACTATACTACAACGACTTGTTGACATGAGTGGGAATTTATATCATTTTACTTCTGTAAAAGACATCGAGGCCTGCAATTTTCAGACTAATTTTATTGTTATGGTCTTACATACGTTGAATAAATATTTAAGATCAATGATAGGGGAGTGAAATTTTGGATTGAAAAATTAGAGTGACTGACGATGGCAGACAAACTAATACCCTAACCAAATGATGAGTGAACCCTAATAGATAAGGGATAAGTTTCAAACTAATACCCTAACCAAATGATGAGTGAACCCTAATAGATAAGGGATAAGTTTGTCCTTTTATCACTGCCACGTCAGTCACTCCAATTTTTCACTCCAGAATTTCACACCCCCTATCATTTCTCAATATTTAAATAGCCAATACGTTTACAAAGATTCAAAACTAAAATGCTTTTTTTTAATAGTAAAAATAAACATTTACCAACTAGTTTATCACATTTTAGGATAAAATTTATTAGATTACTACACCCGTAAATGAATTGACTTCAAAAATTACTGCACAACCTTCTTACAATTTAGAGAAAAAAAAAAGGAAACTAAAAATGCAATACAAACATGAGACTCAACTGAAAAGATTCACTAATCTAACCAAAACTGGCATTGCTTCTTCCAAAATTCAAGTGAATTCACACATAATATCCCTTTCCATTTCACACATTGGCAGCTTGGCAAAATTATTTGAGTGGTTGACACTCCTCAACACAAGTCACAGCGCTTCTTTCTCTGCAATGGCAATTGCATCAGAAGTAGCTGAGAAAAAAGTCCAAGAAAGAGGGCTTCTTTTAAGTTTATGAATTAGGTGCAGGATCTTCTGTCTTCTTACGCTTAGCTGTAGGCTCTTCGCTTTCTTCATGGTTTATAACACCATTCACTGCATCTACTCCCAAAAGGGACACGTGCTTGCTTGTTATCTGTCGCCCTGCCCTGAGTTTTGGCCCCCAATGCCTTTCGGGATTTGGAAGGAACCGTGCCACCTTCTTCGCCTGTGCCTTGCTTAAAGATGCCACAGCTCGAGCAAAATTAGCCTAAGCGAAGCATAATGGCAAGGGAAAGAAATGTGTGTTTTAGTGGAGAGTTAAGAAGAAAATGTCCAGAATGAAGATTCGGGCATTAACTATATGCCCCCCTAATTACACAAGGTGCTCCCTCCACAATGTCTTGCCTTTGTGGGAGTCGAAACTTGAACATGGAAAAGATATACCAAAAAACAAAAAAGAAAGAGCACTGCAGACTGACATGTGCACAAAATATACCTGCAGAACAGGTTCTTTCAAAAGGATCACACTTCCCGCTTGCTCCGGAGGCTGAGCTTTTACAGGATGGTTTTTTACCTACAGAAAAACACATCAATTCACTGACGCAATTTTGCAAAATAATTACATCAATATACTTACAAGACCTGGTGAAATAACACTAACACGAGCAATTTGGTATGACATACAATTGTACATGGAATGTCAAAAATATTTACTAAGAAAGTAATGGCTTCTAGTTTTATATTCAATCTTTTCCTAATTACATTATAACGTAGACTTCTAATTCAGGTTATGAGGATTTTAGACCTCAACTACACATTATGCATCTTAATGTTCCCCACAAAGTTTCATCAGCAGAGAAACCATAGCAGAAACTATGGCAAGTTGACCCAAACAGAGAAACCAGCAATGACCTCACAAATCAAAGCATCTGATCAACAGTATTCAAAAAAGGAAACAAGGATCTACAATTAGACAAGAAAATTTTGTTTTTTTTCCCCATGTAGCGGACCCCACTTAGTCGGATAAAGGCTCAGTTGTTGTTTTTGTGTCCCCACACATTACAAAACCTACATCTGCCACATTTTACAGAATAATTTTGCTAGGCAGACTTACCCAGCAACGCATTATATCCCAAATGACATCCATTGGAGCATCTGTTTTCAGCCCAAGGGGATTAACATGAGTTCCTGATATTCGATATCCAGCATTGATCACAGCAGAGCGGAATATAACTGCTGACGGGGAAGTGCATTTTAGCGTAGCGCACAGATTATGCAAACTTAGAAACAGAGGTACATCAGGCAACTCCTACAAGGCGGCACACTTAAGACAGTAAGAACAAAGACTAGATAGATGAATCAAACTAAATGAGAGTCAATACTCTCTTAATAAACGAACTTAATGATCGAAATCTGTGGAAACCAATGCGGACCAACCTCTGAAATTGTTGTCAACACAGCAGAGATGCGATCATAAGCTGGATAACGATCCTTCAGTGCTTTTACATCTTCAACAATAGAAGTGACCCATTCTTGGTCATGTATGGAGGCACACCATATAGGTCCGCCCATGTTATATTTTTTCCCACAGTCACTGCAATCTTGGGGAACCACAGGACCAAATCCAGGAAGATATCTCACACTGTTATTCTACAATAAAGAAAGCAAAGATGACAACAGCTGCACATACAACAAATGCTATAAGAGCACATTTTGGTCCCAAATTAAAACGCAAAAGATCCAGAAAGAGAGAGAAATTGTTGCGCACAAAGAAATTGCTTCTAAAAGAATAAGAGGCATATATAGAAATGAACACTATACAGTGTCAACTAAGATATTCTGTCCTCAAAATTTAACATTATAATACAACCAGCACTGCCTTTTTCCCCGATCAATATTTGCACAAGTTTTATCCAAAATAAGATAACAGCAGCGAAGCATAAATCTCATGAACTCCCAACAAGCAAGTAGAAAAAGAGACTGCAGTACAACCCTTCAAACAAGAACTGCAAATTAATATGCCTTAATATAAATGCTGAAACTCTTCAGAAGCGAATGAAGTGTTGAATGCCATAGAGAAATAACTCGCTTCTGATGACTTCTAGTAGCTAGTACATTCAATAATACACATAAAAGCTCCAAATTGGAACTATAACAATCATGTAACCATGCTGAAATGAATACTAAGGATATCAAGGTACCTTAGAGACTGTTCGTCCAAGTGGCTGAAGATGAAATGAATCACACCCAGTGCATTGATAAACATAAGAGAGCTTTAAAGGAGTATTTTTCATTGCACTTGCCGAACTGCAATCAATAACTTAGAGGCTCAGTGTTCAAAGAAAAAACAGAAGTACCTAACTGTTAAAAAGAAAACTGACTAAATTACTAACCATAATACCTCAGTAACACATTATCATTAATAAAGTGGGAGTTAAGAGATGTACTCACGTATATACACGAACAAAAACGCGCACATAGAAGTCCATCTGAACAGATAATACTGGAACAATGAATCTTTTGTAGCGATTTGCATGGCTCTGCATTTCCAAAATGGAAACCATTCTATTAGGATTTGAAAACAAATGACACTGACAAATTAGGAACGGACGACAATATTGAAAAAAAATAACAGTAATTCAAACACCAGTGCCCAAATGCAAGTACACCACAGAATCATGAGCATAAAACTAAAAATTATCAGATCTCCTCTTGTTAAAAGCCGCAAGCTTTCATTTATGCCAAAGTTAACAGCTTTTCTAGTAAAACAAAATTACCTCAATGCTTGCTAGAAGGATCCTCAAAGCCATTTCATGGCAATATTTTCCTCTCAAGGGGTAGGAGCCATACCTAATTCCAAAACCTACAAGTAAGCCTTATATTGCGCTCGAATTCATTGCTAAATAATAGACTTCAACCAGATATGAGAACATGAAAAAAGTAGCAAACCTTACTTGGAATAGCAAACCTCTCCATTACCCCCACAGAGAACAGCCATATCAGTTGCAGTGCACATTAAGATGCCACCGTCAACAACAGATTGAAGAGCAGAGTCCAGAAACACAGACGGTGAACCATAAGGATCAAGATCCACCTGAAACACAGACAAATGTGAAAAGGATAATTTGTTAGATCATCCTGTCAGGAACTACATGCTTTCTGTCCTTCACTTCAGGTAGTGCCAGTTGGAAAATAATGCATTAATAAACAAGTATGAAGTGTAGGCCTGTGTATCTTCATTGATCGATAGCATGAGCAAACAGAGTCACAATAGCTGTAAACTTCCTACCAATAACAAAAACTAGTGTTGGGAAAAAGAATCGAGGCAGATGAGGCATACCACATCAAATTCTTTTGGATGGGTAAGCATGTAAACTCTTGCATCAGCAAGGTGAGATTCCACCTTTGAACATGCTACCGATCCATTGAACTTAATGTTTCGCCTGCAAGCTTCAACTGACACTGCAAAGAGGCAATATTGCATTTATATCAAGGATTAAACAAGTCATTTGGCAGGTAGGACAAACAAAAACTATTAGTAGGTGTCTTCCACCTCGTTTTCTTTAAATTACCATTTCCCTCATCTAATAATTGGGGCTTGGAGGAGATAAAAGAAAAATACTTCGCGACTTATTATCATAAAATCTAATGGGCTACCAAGCTACATCTACCTTTATCATTGTCCAATGCCACAACTTGACCAATTCCTTCGACTTCCCTTGCATATCTAAGGGCTCTCAACCCAGAAGCTGATAATGCCTACAAAAACATAGGACTCTTAAGAAAGCAGTAGAGTAAGCTTTTAATTTGAAAGGAAAGCTAATTTATAGCCTCAAAGCCGAATGTACAAGACGCAATCAGAAACCTCAAGAACTCGAGGTGGTTTCAATTCTCCTCGGCTTTTTCCTTCTAGATTCTCGGCCGCTTTTCCTGATATGCTACAAGGTTCATGTTCAGATGTCTCTTCTGAGTCTTTGCATTCATCCTGAGTAATATTATCAGTAGGAAACTCCCGTTTGCTAACAGGTTTATCTGATAATTTTCCTGCTGTTTTAGTTCTTTTCGATAACATTGCTTCATGCTCCTGTTTGCGTTTTGATATAAATGCCCTCAGAACAGCAATAGACATATCTCTGTTATTAACCTGGCCATGAGACATTACACCATAAGTTAGGTTCTGCTATTCACGCGGTGATCCAGACTACAAAACCTCAATAATTGTGATAGGACGTCAAGTAATTTTCACCACTAGTTAAACACATTTTCTTCGGCAAGGGCGAGAGCTCATGCAAGCATAAAAAAAAATAATAAAAACAGCAGGCAACGCGAATATTAAAAAATCCATATATCTGACTGAAATGTTGACCTCAATGGTCCGCAAAATGCAGCTTGAAACCATAATCCTTCCAAATTCCAATTCTAATACTAAAATTCAAAATGAAAACTAATTCGTCAACCCTTTCAAATTACAATGCAAAGAACGAGGATAATCAACCCGGATAAGGGGAGGAAAGCAAGAATCTTTTAGTCAACAAATAGTCGAGAGAGTTCAATTAAGCACACAGCTAAAAACATAATGACCCATCATAATATGTAGAAAAATTGACATTCACAACAAAAGATAAAATCTTTGCAAATGCAACTAGTTGAAACTGAGGTTTAACTAATCAGTTTTGAAGGATCTCCAATAAATGCAAGACCTGCGTTTTATTATAAAAGACTTCATTTTTTGCGTGCATGAGTATCTCGGCCTCTCCTTCTTTGATGACAGCGTAATCATTGAGATCAAAAGACGCAGATTTTGAAGTCTCCTTTTGTTGTATCCCTTCGTCCTTTGTTATCTCATCAACAGAGCCCGGCCCCATGTCGTATTCTTTCGTTGCCTAGCAATAAATTCACAAATCAAATCCAGTTGTTGCTGCTCCTCTGCTTGGCGGCGGCGGTGGAACTCGGAATTAAGTTGGAAAGAGAGGTTCTCTTTTTCGTTATAAAAAGAAGTTTTACTCAGATTCTTTTCAAGTTCATAGAAGTTAAAAAAAAAAAGGAAATTTGCAACAGACAAAGAGGGCTTAAATAGTTAAGGTAGGAGCGTCGTTGGGTTTTGGGGAGGGACTACTGCAAAACCCTACCGGGGATTCCAGCGAAAGTTGCTATAAAGACTGATTTTGAAAGAATATCCTCAATAAGCTGTATACACTAGAATATAGTAAAAGAAAGATGAAAAAAAAAAACCCCAATCTACTTTTACTAAAATTAAAAATTAAAAATATAAATATTATTAAAATTATTTTACAATTATTATAATCTAATTAAAAGATGAGTTACCGCACGACAATAATCAAACTCCAACGTGAGATTCAATCTTATTCAGATTCACATTAAAATTATATAGTAAGATTTACGCTCTTTTTTATTAAGATCTAATAATTGTAAATATTAAGATTTAATAATTATAAAAT
Source organism: Ophiorrhiza pumila (assembly GCA_016586305.1). Classification (NCBI taxonomy): domain Eukaryota; kingdom Viridiplantae; phylum Streptophyta; class Magnoliopsida; order Gentianales; family Rubiaceae; genus Ophiorrhiza; species Ophiorrhiza pumila. The sequence continues at coordinate 3,142,948 of BLIW01000007.1, forward strand.
AATTTTAATAATATTTATATTTTTAATATTTAATTTTAATAAAATTACTTTGTTTTAAATATTAAATACACTTAATAATATTGAGGTCAAATTCCATGTATCGAATTTGAGTCCTTGCCTTTTGATATTTTCTTCTCTCTGGTTAAAATTTTCTTCTCTTGGCGAATTGGCCTTTCTATTGCGCTGTTCTTAACTTTAGTGAGTAGGGAGGGGACAAGAGAGTGTATAGACTATAGAGTGCATACAAAAGTCAACAAGTGGAGCAATAATTTGTCCGGTTGCATTAACACTTATTTTGTCATTTGGGATTAGTGACTAAAGGAAGAACCGCAGCAAGAAAATGTAGGAAGATAGAATTCAAAAGTTTGGCGGTTTGCAGTATTAGATATATTGTAGATTACTGTTGCAAGAAACAATTTATAATAAAATTATTCAATCTAACTTTGAGTGGGTGGTTAAAAGAGGAGGTGGAGGAGGAAAGTGGGGGATTAAAGGAAAAGAGTGAGTGTTTAGTTTATGGTCCCTGGAAAAAATGACTAGTTTATCATAGTTAAAGACAAATTTTTGATTCATTGAATTATTTGAACTCTGGTTTTGGTTGATTTTACTATGAAATGCGATGATTGTAGAGCAATAGTAACAATTGAAATGCTCCAATTGCACTTTTATTTTTCCAAGATTTTACTTGGGAGTGAGGAAATTTACAAAATTGAACAGACCTACTCACTAAAACAATTCCATGCTGACACATTGTATATTGGGCGATCATGCCAATGTATCATTAAACATCCACTCTGACTCGTAATCTTATAACCATCCATTCCGTATGCCTCTAGTAATCGTTTTGCATCCTCCATGGAATCATACCACAGCCGTATTGGCATAAAGCCTGCTTGTGCAAACCTCATATTCCACTTTGCATGCGGTTCGTGCCTTTCCTCCCTCTCCAGCCCTTCACAAGCGACAATGTTTTCAATTTCTTCTCCAAACATTTCCTCCATTGCAAGACGCTCTTCACTCGAAGACCCTCCAAAACTTGTACTAATTGAATCAAACAAGGCACTATAAAAGTGCAGACCCTCTACAAATCGATCCATTAATCTAATCTTATTATGATCGGATTCTTGTTCGACTACTAACACTACCTTTGGCGATAGTAACCGTATCATTGTTAGAAACTCAGCCATTCGTTTGCTGTCCTTGACATCCTCATTCTTGTTTAATCCAATAAAACGGGCATCCATGCGATCATCCTCGGCTAACAACGTATGAAGTTTCAGGACTGATGTAAAAGCTAATGTTTCGCCGGGCCTCACATTAAGCAAATCCAATTTGAGCTCTCTAAGACTAATCTGTAAAGGATTAAACTGTAAAGGAATGTCTAAGCTTTGAGCCTCTTTTGAAAGCTTAACTCCTAATTTCCCTAGCACGACCATACTGGAATGAACACACGTAATTCTCAAGGTGGGATGCCTCTGTCCCTGCGGTATAAGTACTGCCAAGCTACGGATAAAGGGAATCCATAACTTTGGATCACCAGAGCCCAAATCAACGATGTGGATTACTTGCTCACCGGACACGGCTTGAATTAACGTCCTGTTGATCACAGCATAAGCAAAACCCATGTAAGGGAATGTTTGCCCGAACGTGGATCGAGCCTGATCAAGATCAAAGCTAGAGTATACCGGGCGTTTCACTCTCAGGGCCTTGTGGAGGCCAGGCCAGCGCTTAATGAGCCTGATGGCCAAGGCGGAGGCGAAACGGGCAGCCAGCCGCTGGATGGGGTCGCCAGTAATGGAGGCAAGCTTTGAAATTTGTAGGAGGCATGCATCGGCATGTTGGAGATTGCTTGAAGATGCATGATTGGCACAGGTTAGCAAGAGCTGGATTAATTTGATACCTCTCTCTTCAGGCCTTAAATCTTGTTGACGAGGAAGAAGACATGAAGTTCCTAAGGACAAAGTCACGTCATGCTTTGGCGATTGGAGGGGTGGAGAGGAATTCATTTACTAACGCTTTTTGCAATGGTAGCAGCAGTTGTGCTTCTTTCTTGATACAATGTCGATGTTGGAGAAATTAATGTTGAAATAAAATGTAGCAATAGTTCGATAATGTCGTTCTTGCGAGGACTAACATGTGTGGATTTCACCTACGAACGAAGGAAATCCTTTTCAGCAAAAAAAAATTGCATTAAGAGATGGTTAAAGTAGGTAAGGGTAGCTATTGGAGGCATCTAAAACATTCCAAATGTTTGGGGACAAATGAATTTTGTCTTAATGTTTTCAGACTTTGTCAAATATATGCAGTTTATGTTTCTGAAAGTTTCTGAAAGTTTCTAAAACATCAGCCATTGTATAATAAGATGATGATAATAATTTACAAACGGATAAAAAGCAGGGAAGATTATTAACTGGAAAGCATATATATAAATATAAACAATTCCGCAGTTTTTTTGTACACCATCCATCAACATATTATTATCAGTCAAGAGTTTTAAACTTTGAAAACGCCCACATAATTAAGCAACACAGCTGCAAGAATTTTTGTTTATGAAAACATAATTGTCTGTATCTGGAATTTGGATTTTAGTGTTTAATCACAGTTATTAAACACAACCCGGAATGAGTTTGTTGGTTCAACTAGTGGGCGAGTGACTGAATCAGCATATCGTTAAAAATAAATACAAAATAGAGGATATATATTTGATTAAAAAATATATAATTTTATATAGAACACCTTGACATTTTTGTAGATGTTCAATATTTTGTGCAATATAAACTTTGAAAACAACCCTACTAAATAAATGATATATACTACAACCACTAAGGTTTTATTCCATCGGCTACATGGATCATATTTCGTATCTTACACATGTTTTTATTATACGATTTTTAGTATGATCTATGTTATTTTGAGTGTCAAAGTTTTTAAGTTGATTGTCAACATGACACAACCATCATTCATTTATCGGGTTTGGGACAGCAAGCAAGTTGTTTAGAGACCAGATCTCCTGTCCAATATTTATCGTGTTTCTGTCTAACGTTTAAAATGACGTACTATCATTAAAACTAGGGACTAAATGCTTAAATATCACTAAAATTACTTTTACCATTAGTAGACCTAAACCAAGAGATTAGTGAACCCTACAACATAATATTAATTATGACAGAATAAGACAGACAAAATATTAGACAGAAGATCCCATGTCAGTTTTTTAGTTGTAGGAGGGGTTAAATTTATATCAATATATATAATGGATTTATTTGAAGTAAAATTTGAAATTGAAATGTACAAATCCAATTAATAAGTAAAGGAAAGTCTAATCCACAATAAACATTAAACTACCGGTCTATCCTAAATTCCTAACCCGAGTTTATTGGTTGAACCGGGAAATTGATAAAAAAAATTGATGAGTCAGTACCTTATCCAGTCTGATCTAATAAATTGGTTGGGCCAAATTTAATAATAATCTTGATCTAGACACACATGACACAACCCAAGAGTGTATTGTATCCTAGCCCATTACCGGACAAATCGAATTGACTACTTTTCCATTACAAATTTGGTGTTTTCTTCTTTGAATGCGTAATTCACGCATGTTGCTTATGACAAATCACAAAGATTTTCCTTTTGACCGCATATCATTTGCCAAAAACTTTTTTCCTTAACTTTTCTAGACTACTCAAATTTTGGTCTAATTGTTTAAACAGCTTGGTAATCGTCAAGTTTAGTCCATACAATTTTGCTTGGATTTACTGGATTCTAATAATCTTTGGTGATCTTCATGACCTTCAACGCAATTTTGAGTCTTACCCAATCTGCATTCCTAGTGCGTAAGGAACGGTCCAAACTCCAAAGGACAAAAATTGAGTGATGCATGGAATGAGAGCAATAATAGGCCAAAAGGGAGGGATAAATCATTTTTCTAATCTCTTTAATACTTATCAAATTCCATGATTTACAAGTTGAGCAATAATAGGCCATGCATTGATGTAGTTACAAGTTTGAGCAGGATAATATGGAAGGTAATTTGACCCCTCTTGATTACTTAATTTAAGATAAATTAATCCGTTTAGTTAATTCTCCTCAAATAGTTGAATAAAATTATAAATCCAATTTTTATGCAATTCTCTAGTATTGTATTTTAGTGGGATTAATAACTTTTCTTAATTATTTGTCACAAATTAATAAAATAAATTTATTTATTTTAAATTTAAAAAGTTAAAAAAAATAAATTTAAGTGTTACTATAAAAACCAGGAGGATTATTTAATACAAGATTAGTCAAATTTTCAATAAAATTTACCCTTTAATATATACTCCTGGTTAAATCAAATTGGCCATTTTAAAACTTTTCCACTTAATTTGTTGCAACCCAGCTCCTCTTTTTTTTTTTTTTTTTTTTTTTTTGTGACCCTAACACAGTAGCATAAGCCTATTCAAATCTTACTGGAAAAAAATGAAAGAAGCCCAAAAGAATGAAAGGCTTACTCATGACTCATGGGGCCTCCCTCAAATTTTACGTATCATCTGATAAACCTATTATGTTAAGATTTAAATATGAAAACACACACACACACACCCCCCCCCCCCCCCCCCCCCCTTAAGCTAGCAACATCATTAATATTAATTTCAAAGTAAAAGTAGGGAAACAGATTCATTATGACTCGCTATAACGATGCCCTTTTGTTTTGTATTAATTTGATGAATGTGGGATGGATATATATACACAAATCCCATATTGCATTTGAAACCGATGAATGATTAAGGAGTACTAGAACTTCATCCGTACATCTACAACTACAACTAATCAATGGTACGTACTGTTAAATAAAAATTACAAGTACTGGATTGAATATTAATTAGCTCGATTGAGATTCAAGATGGGTTTAAAAAGATTAATTGTTTAATTTTTGTTTATGCTGTTTGCACTTTTGCATTTATAGCATATATATTAATTAGGAAAACTGAAAATACAGGCGGAAAAACACACACACACACACACAAAAGAAGATCACTCCACTAGTGAAAGGGGATGAACTGCAAATTCAAAGAACGACTGGGACTAACTTTCCGCAATTCTCTGCCTTTTAGTTTTAGCTTTCTATTTCCATTCAAGTATTTCTTTCTTTCCGCCAAGCACAAAGTACTGATCGATCATCCATCGTCGTAACTTTCAACAAGATCTTTAAGTCTCTCGTATTCTTATTGGACATCTTACTATATATAGCAAGTGGAATAACACATCATTACCTATAATATGGACTTTATGCCCATTAATTAAGGTGTTTAATAAATTAAATAATTCCTTAATTATTCCAAAACAATGATACAAATGACCACGTGTCTAGCTAAGATCTTATTCATAATTTGTCTAATCCACCTTTTAAGTATTCTAATGTAAATATTACCCGAAATGGTACGTAGTCCAGAAGCTTCTTTAATGCCCATTAATTAAGGTGTTTAATAAATTAAATAATGCCTTGATTATTCCAAAACAATGATACAAATGACCACGTGTCTAGCTACGATCTGATTCATAATTTGTCTAATCTACCTTTTAAGTATTCTAATGTAAATATTACCCGAAATGGTAGCCCAAAAGCTTCTTTAATGGGGATATTCTTTTCAATATTTTTCTGTCTTATTCTATGTTAATTAAAATTATGTAGTAGTATTCACTCATCTTTTAGTTAATATCTAATAATTGTAAAGTAATTTTAGTGATATTTATGCATTTAGTCATTTTTTTCAAGTTTTAGTGAAACTACATCATTTTGAACGTTAGACAAAATAAGACCGGATAAATATTGTACACAGAATCTGGTCTCTCGTCTCTCTTTAATGCTTAACAAAATCCCAATTCATCTCTTAATTATCTCCAAAGCGTGGAGTTTAGATTTACGTATGCCAACATTTGTTACGTTATGATTGGAGAGTAAGCCATTTCCGAAGAGACATACCAGCTTCACGCTCTATTTTAATTTTACGGCTTTGATTAAAACTCTTACCTTATCAATTGCTAATTTAGAATGTATAATTCATGTTGAATTCCAAAAAAAAGGATAATGTTTTGTCCCTCCTGTTTTTGATCTCTAGTACCAAAGATTTCCAGGATACACATGTATGGACCCGATTGTTATAGAATCTTAACCAAAAGCATAATGGAGCAACACTTGGCAAATTCTTGCGCTGAAAATGACTTATTTCATGATATTTAATTAACGAACGATATACAATTAATTTTGATTAGTTAAGATCCATTATGCCTTCTCAAAAACACGAGCTTCCCTCGGTTCACAGGTGGGGAAGAGCGCACACACACGCATATATATATATATAAAAGAAGACGTGGTGATTCTGCCATAGAATAGGAGACAACATATATATTTAGTACTATATATATATCATTAGAATTTTGGGGAAGTAGTTCAATTAATTAACAATATTGGTTGCTGGGATGATGATGGGTTGGGGCGTTTCTGATCAGCAACAGCAAGGAAAGTGGAAGAAAGGACCATGGACAGCTGAGGAGGATATGTTGCTTACCCAATATGTTAGCTTGCATGGCGAGGGAAGATGGAGTTCTGTGGCTATGTCTGCAGGTACGTGTGTATATATATATATATATCTATATTGACCACTGGATGCCAGAATTATATTCAGCGATTCAACAGGCATGCACAAACACAAATTGTTCATTGTCGACCCAACATAGGATATAAACCTAAGTTATAACAACCATTAATTTTTGGTAGAATAAGTTAGTTGCATGTTTTTCTTTTTTACCTTAGGGAAGAAATATTCTGTCGCCTCTTTTACATCTACTTTAGGAATACACAATAGTAGCACATATGTGATATGACACGCGTAAGCATGCGGGCATGCAAAGAATTGTTCTTTATGTATTTAGAGTTTTTGATAAACTGGACAATGATTAATCATGCACAAACGAGCACGACTTGTTAATTATTTCCAGGAATGGAACATAGTTATAATGTTCTAAGAGTACATATATATATATGCATGATGCAAAAATATTATTCTCGTAACAGTGTAGTTTAAGAATCCAGCTACAACATTATTAAAACTTGTGCCTCTTGGCTCTTGCATAATTTGCATTTGATTTGAGAATTTGTGTGTAGGATTAAACAGGAGTGGAAAGAGTTGCAGATTGAGATGGGTGAATTATCTAAGACCAGGACTTAAAAGAGGCCATTTAACCCCTCTGGAACAAGCCATCATTATTGAACTTCATGCTTTATGGGGCAACAAGTAAGTAATGTGATCCTACTTAAAAGAGGCCAGCACAACCTTTTTAATTCAAGGAAGTTAATTAATTACTTCATTTTTGTCTGCCTATTCATTTATTTTCAATCTTGATGCTATTTATTTATCTATAGATGGTCAACCATAGCAAGATACTTGCCTGGAAGAACAGACAACGAGATCAAGAACTACTGGAGAACCCACTTCAAGAAAAAGGGAAACCCTTTCCAGAATCAAAGTAAGAAAAAACTTGTTAAACTGCAAAATCAACAAGAAGAAAATGGCACGAGATCATCAGGAAAGGTAATATCACCTGATCAACCTCAATCAGACGTAACATGCGATCAAAATTTATCCGCACATCATGGCCAGCATTCGATGCCATCCACCTACACAAATATGGAAAATCCACATGTGCCTGTCTGGTACCGTGAAGTTGACTCATGGTCGACGGACACAATTCCTATGGATGGTTTATGGAACTTTGATGATCAAAATGATAAAGGGGAACAAGCAAATGATGGTTACAGCAAGATGGCCAACCAAAATCGAGCCACTTTCGATCCTTGGATTTGATAAAGTTGCTATGCACAATGGAGTACTACACAAATTTCCTAGACAAGATTTAATTAATTTACATTTACCGTCGTGTTGTACCAGCGAATTAACTTTCAAGTAGCTAAGCTCTGTTGAGACATATATGTAACTTGCTTATTGGTCCATTAATAATAAAGGAATTAATTTCTTGCCCGATTCCATTCCAGCTCTCTACTGTGCCTGTTACGTACTATATATGACGATTTTATCCCGAAATAATTAGCCAATTAATGGCTCCTGCATTTCAATAGGGATCATTTTGTGAAATAAAAGCCAACAAAACTGTTTAGGGAACTAAGGCATGCTTTTTTCAATTATACTCATATATATATATATATATATACACGTTTAATTTTCCCCAAAACGATCTTCATTTCTTTGCTTCTTAATTCCGGGCCGTTCCTACCAGACGACAGGTACACAGAAAGGCCAATAAGCAGTCAAAAAATAATGGGATTCCAACCATATATGAGGGACGGTGCAACCGATCGATACAAGGTCCACAGGGGCATGTACAAATAATTTAATTACTAGAATTCGAGTAATTTAATTAAATGTCACATACTTCAAATAAAGAAGAAACAGGAGAAGAACATGTACGTACATATTTTCTCAACCCTTATTAATTCCTAGAAAAAATGAATGTATTTAAGTTTTTAAAATTATCTAGGACTAAACATTTAACACACACACACATATATGCTTCCCAGTCCCAGATTGGTTGATGCCTGTTTGAGGTGAGTGGACATGAAGTTGCCACTATGCCATTCAAACATGTTACTACTAACTAGGAGTATTCAATGTTTGCAACTACCAGTTTAGCTTTTCTAGTTAATTAGCTGACCTAGACATTAGGAATTAGGAGGAGAAGGGAGGTCAGATCGATCATCTGTCCAATATTTATCCTGTTTTATTTGTGTAACGTTTAAAACGATATAGTTTCATTAAAATTAGAGACTAAATGCATAACTATAACTAAAATTACTTTATCATTATTAGACACTAATCAAGATATTAGTAAATCCTACGACGTAATTTTAATTAAGACGGTATAAAATAAAAAAAAATGTTGGATAGAAGTTCCCGTATAAGAATGAGTAGACTTTGATCTTACCAACTCATGAATATATTTATGGTACCCGCAGCCTATCCCAAATACAAAAAAATCCTCTATTCCTTACCATTTTACTCGTAATATTTATTTATTTTAACCTTTTAATGTAAGAAAAATAAGTTTAATTTTGGATGGATCAGTCCCACCACATTGATACGGGAACGAATGAATTTTAACCTTTTAATGTAAGAAAAATAAGTTTAATTTTGGATGGATCAGTCCCACCAAATTGATACGGGAACGAATGAAATCAATCACTTGAGTGGATTATTAATCTCATCAATTTGAAAAGGCAAAGCGGTTGTATTGCAAACTTGGAATTGAAACTGTTAGAGGTTAAATATGCAATAGAATAGTAGTTAAGGGGGTTTTATTGCATTTACCAAAAATATTAATTAAGCAGATTGATCATTCCCTTCCCTTGCGCACTTCTGCGGTCTAATTATTGCAGTGTTAAGTTGTGTCGTCACGCGCCGACTTCTGCCAGGCAGCAGCCTACTGCACCGCAGGCCGTCAATGCCTATCATCGGATACTGAAACGTGTACACGAAAGGTCCGGTTACTGTGCTGTCTCCGCTGCAAAAAATTGTACGGTCGATGCGATCCGGTTCGCCTCCATTCGTCGTTATAACCTGCCTCGGTACACAGTAGCCTATTACAAGTAGACACGTAACAACTTTGATAGGACTCGTTTGTATGTCGCAAAAGTTGTCCTCTCGAGAATATATATTTTTTTTGGGGTGATCTTTTTGTTGCTTTTATACTTTTCTTCTTGCACTTTTTTTTTTGTGTTGCAATAAGCAGATTTATCCTAAATTAAGTTTTTCTCCCCAATTTTCTCCTTCTTTTCTTTATTTTAAAATGACAAGTCTTATTTTTTTGAAGCAGCATAATAAATTTCTAAAATTTAAGCAGGGATTACCATTAAATTATTGATAAAAATTCATATGAAATGATTTTATATATATAAAACAGACAGTTAATGGTCATTGAAATCGTGATTCTAGTTTTCTTGTACGTTAGAATTGTGATTAATCTCGATTTTATATATGAAAATACTTCATATGATACCAACCTTGAATTATTTTTCTTAAAATAACAATTATAATATATCCAATAACTAATAAACAAAGGGGTCAATTAAAGTTCTCTTAGTTGAAAACGGCAATATTTAAAAATTGGCTATTGTGGACTGCTTTCATATCAATTTTTGCACTCACCTGTATTAGTAATTTGCTATTTCGTAAATGATGTTAAAAAAATAGAAATGCAATTTTTTTTGAAAAATTATCATATTTTAGTTAATTTCTTAATAAAGTTTGTTTCCTAATTTATTTATAACAGGGATTAGGAAGGTTTAGCATTATAAATAGAATGCATAAGAATTTGGTAGACACAAGCACCCAAACAGAAAGTGCAGCCATATATTGTGTTGTTGGAAAAAGCCACAATCGACTTTGTGAAGAAATAAAACTTTTGCCTATTTGAAAAATGTAATTAGACTTTTCTCGATTGAATTTTAATTTGTTTCATATATTATTGTTGCGAGAAATGTTCAAAGGTTTTTTTCAATGGTATAGAACTCGATTATAATAATTCTACCCAAAATTCTCGGTTTTGGAAAACCAAATTGATGCTTGATGGTGATGAAGGGTCAAACTTGAGTTCCAATATGAGGGAATGCCATTTTTAGGTTTTTTCATCCAAGAGTGTTGATGAACTTTTTAACTCAAAAATTAGTTAATTGGTGCATGTGTTTGAGTGGGTATTTTTAGTTCGACATCGAAAATAGTGTTATATTATTACATTTTTATAATAAGCAATTATATTCACATGTATACCAAAGAGGTTTTAACTTATTTAATGAATCAATAAATAAAGTTATTCCAAATTTCACAGTTAGGGCAACAAATTATTTTCCAAAGAAAAGTATTTAGAGTGTTTCTCTCAGATTTAGCAATTGTTACCTAGTTGGAATAAGCCCAACACGTAGCTAGTTTGTTCATTTTTTTTTATTGATTGATGCGTACGAAAATTAAAATGCATCATTGCATTGTTATGTTAAGTCTTAAGTCCCCGTAAGGAAAAGGAAACGAAGTTCAAAACTATGATTATGATTTATTTATAATTAAACCCATCTTAAACTCCTCTTTCTTTCTGTTTATACTTTGATAATGAATTTGTTTTTGGTCTCATATCAAAGTTGAAAAACCAGTATATGTGTGTGTGTGTGTGTGTGGAAACGTACATCCATTAGCCACCGCATGAAATGCTTATTTGGAGAAATATATACAAATATGTTAAAACACTAAAACGTAAAGTCATAGAATATGCATAAATAGAAACTAAATTTATAAATTTATGTGGGATTTAATAGATCATCAATTAATTTACTGTTTACCGATGATTGTAATCACAAATCAATCTCTAACTATATGTTGCGACTGAATGAGTACTATATATCCCAAGTCCCAACTAAATTGGAAAGAAATTAAGCTTAATCACTTTCAAAATATTGCATAACTAATGAGGCAAGCATGCATGTTTAAGAGATCTACTAAACTTTTAATCAGTACGACACGGGATGTTAAATTTAAATTTTGTTTTTTTATCTTATTTTATTTTAATTAAAACTAAATTATAGGGTTCACTAATCTTTTTGTTAGTGTCTAATAATTTTAATGTAATTTCAGTGATATTTATGCATTTAGTACATAATTTTAGTAAAATTACGTTATTTTGAACGTTAAACAGAATATAACAGAATAAATATTGGACAGAGAATCTGATCTCATATCAGTGCTGCAATAATACTTGATCAGGATTATCAATTATGTTAACAAAATCAGAATTGAAATGCATCATCAATCTTTCATAATCAATTGTTGGCTGTCGCTTTACGATTTTTCTCGTTGATGATATAAGAAATAACATCATAGGGTAAAAAATTGTAAATAGAGTGGAAGGCTAATGCTACGTCAAAATTGACCACAGTACGTATATTAAAGTTGTACACAGACAATCGTAATAACTGTGTGAAACAGTGAAAATTTTACGAGATGCTTTACTTGAAAGAGCGCAGTCTTATCAATTCATAATTTAGCCGGCCGACATAATTTGATGGGAAAGAAAATGAAGTCTAAGTCGTGTCGAATGAAATTGGCACGTCGATTCTTGTGTTTGTGTATCTCTACTGCCTACATTGATTTGTGCATATAAACAAGCATCACAAACTCTGGGCTTTCGATCGCCTAGCTGTACAATTTTTATTTATTTTTAATGTTTTACTTCAGAACGTAGAAATCAAGTTAATAATAACGTACGGGAAATTTCAACTTATGAAAATAAGACAGAGCATTAATAGTACTACTGTGTTTAATAATCCAACTTCAAAGTTTAAAGGAATAATATTGACTTAATGTGAAAAGTTTACCAACATAATTAATTGTTATTATATATGCTGCTAGCATGCATGGATGCAAAAAGGATTCATTAGGTGTTCAATCTTTTGATTTATTCACGATATACAATCAAATTGTTACTTTTTTTTTTGTTTTTTTTGGGAATGATGGACAAACTATTTCAGTGCTTTCAATTCAACTCTCAAACAAATTAACTACAATAGCTTCTACTTTTGAACCCACTGCGTGTGATGTCTGTTGCTTTTTAGCCATTTTTTTTCTTCACAAAGTAATATTATAAGTCATAGTACGATATATATTTAGAGCAATTCTCAACACATTATCAAAATCCATATTAAAATGTTTCACTTGATTTGTTAAATTTTCTAAGTAAAAGCTTCAGAATTACCCTACCACCATATATACACACAACAAATTGTATTTAGCTGTGTTTTATTTTCTTAATTTTCCTAAAGAAAGATAACCCTATATATGAAGATTTCTTATTCCATAATGATCATCATCCAACCAATGGAACTCTACTCTTCTTCCTTCGCACCATCCTAGGATCCTAAAAAAAATAATAAAATAAACAAACACAAGAAATCTTATGAGACCGTCTCATATATAAGATCGATACGTGAATTATACTTTACATAATAATAAACTAACTTTTTATATATTATACAATAATATTTAATATTTTATACGTTAAATTGAAATTAATTCGTAACTATCGTGGAGACAAGAGAGGGTCTCAAACGAAAATGTCCATGACAAATTATCTCACATGATTTGAGTTGGGTTAAAACCGCATATCATGTTTTGATGATGTGAAGTTAAATGAACATTAAGAAAAACCAAAACAAAAAAGAAACATCAAAGTTTAACTGCATGCTTAGGGAGCTGCGTAAGCGACTAAGGTACCGACACGTGGGCTCCATTTTACTTCAATGACGCTATCATAATTTTTTGAAGATTAGACATAACCTCACAAGAATCCACCACCGACCACTTTCCACCACCCGCGTGATATCCAAATCCAAACGAATACAGAACACCGTGTCAACCACGCACTTGGAATCTCGCGTGTGACACTTGACATGTACAGTAGTTAAAGTCATGAAGAAGCTCCAAAGTATGAAAGACAGAAACAGAAACTCCAACCCTAAGTTTGAGATCTCTGGTTCTGCATTCCAGATGATAATCCTAAGGTTAAAACAACGCAACCCAAATCGCAGAAGAAGAAGAAGAACCAAACCCATTTTCCAAATTTCTTACTTCTTTTCTCTATCTCTATCTCGATCTCTGTGAAATATGAAAAGGGCTTGTGCTCATTCTAGCTCTTAGGGTTCTATATATATATATATCCTCTTTGCATAGCTTTGGTTGAAATTTGAGAGCAAAAAAGAAACGATCTTTTGCTACCCAAAAGAAGAAAGTTTGCAAAATATTGTGCTTTAATTGTTGATGATAAAAGAGAAAAGAGAAAAGAGAAAAGATTTCATAATTGAGGGGAGTGGAGTCAGGAGTGTGAATAATATATAGTACTAGTAGTTGAATTAATTAAGAGAAGAAGAAGAAGATATGGGTAGGGGAAGAGTGGAACTGAAGAGGATAGAGAACAAGATAAATAGGCAGGTTACATTTGCTAAGAGAAGGAATGGGTTGCTCAAGAAAGCTTATGAGCTCTCAGTTCTGTGTGATGCTGAGGTTGCTCTTATCATCTTCTCTAACCGTGGCAAGCTCTATGAGTTTTGTAGCAGCTCCAAGTATATTTCTTTCTCTTTCCCTCCCTGTATATCAACTCTTGTAAAGATCCATATATATAATAAACTTATTTGCTTGCTGTTTATGGACTTAATTCTCATCTTCTTTCTCAAAGTTTCTTTCTTTTGATCTCTTACACACATATAAAAAAATATTTTTGAGTCTTGATAACAATCCTGATTCCTGAGTGGGTGAGTTTTCAGTTTGGTGGAAGTTGGATCCGTCTTAGAAATCCCACACACACACATATATATATCTGTGTTTGATTTGCTAGTCATACTTTTCTCTTGTTTTTCTTTTTTATTGCTCTTGCTTCTTTCAATTACTTAGCAAATATATAGATTTTGTTCTCCCACTTTCTAAAGTTAATCCTAATTACTAGTGCACAAATTAACTCCAAGATTTCATTTTGTGAAGCTTATGAATAATTATGTTCTATAAATTAATTGTTGAATTTTTTATCTTACAAAAATTGGAACAGGACACTTGATATATATGTTGTGTGATTTTAAACATCCAAGTTCTAGGGTTTCTGATTCTTGTAAGGTTAGCTTGTCATTTTTAGCTGGAAATTTTTCATACAAGTTTTGCTGAAACCTGATCTGATGATAATCTAGCACATAGAAAAGGAAAAGAAATCTAGGGTGTGAAGGAATGGAGCCTGGAGAATAGCAGGACTTTTTGTATTTATTTTTTACATGAAAATTCCACCTTCTTCTTTTATCCTTCAGATAGTACTGTGTCCACTCTAGCATGATGATGCAGCCTGCAGAGGCAAGCCTTCACGGCTATATCTTCTTGAAATCCGTGAACCTTAGATTTCAAGGAAATCTACCTATTAACTGCTTGATAAAGCTGTGTTCTTTCTTGATTTCAATGACGAGGTTTTATGTTTGAGCTGCTTATTGGAAGAAAAAGAGCTGGAAGATACACCCAATTGACCATTGAAATTTGGATTGCGTCCTGTTACCCAACTTGTTGTGGCATGCTTGACCTGACTCTCGAGTGAAAAATCAACGTACAAAGGAAAAAAATGCTATATCTAATGAGAGATCTCTTGCTTAATGCTTACTTAGTTTAATGGCAGTTAGCAAGTGCCTTGGGTGTTTAAATGAAAATTAAGAATCTACTTCACGTTGCAATGGAGATGCATGGCAACATTCTGCTTAAACCATAGCTCCTGGGAATTATGAATAGACTCGGCAATTGAACTTCCTTGACAGTTTGCATGGCAAGAAGAACACATTGTGCTACAATCATATTTTGCCAAAATGTTCTTACAAACTATCTTGAATAAGTAAATATTGGATCTCATCATACTATTAATATTTTAGTAGATTTCTATTTAATGCTGTTATCTGTTTCGTCAATAAACTTCACATCTTTGTGTTCTTAAGGTCTTGGTCCCATTCTTTCATTTGACCCTAAACCCTGAGTATATATATATATATACATATAATAGCGCAATGAGAAATATGCTAGATATTACATCACTAAATTAGAGACGATTTTGGATTATATAAATACTGGGGATTTTGCCTCAACACTTTACTTGCTCTAATCTGATCTAATCATTTATCATGTAACTTAATTTTATCTCAGCATGCTCAAAACCCTTGAAAGGTACCAAAGATGCAGTTACGGAGCGGTAGAAGTCAGCCAATCAGCCAAAGAGATAGAGGTTATAAGAGCATCACCCTAGTGCTTGCTTGTGCATGCAGTAAATAGGATTTTATTTTAGTGCTATCATTTACTTTGCATGATCTCTTACAACTTAAACTTACTTGTATCCAATAGCAAAGCAGCTACAAGGAGTACTTGAAGCTGAAGGGCAGGTATGAGTCACTACAGCGATATCAGAGGTAATAATTAACCATCATAAAATAGTTAGTTTGAACCATGACGATAATATGCCACTTACAGCTACTCTAAATTGCTGTTTGATATGCATACACAAATTCACCATTCTTATTGCAGACAGCTTCTTGGAGATGACTTGGGACCTCTAAATATAAATGATCTTGAGCATCTTGAACATCAACTAGAATCATCCTTGAAGCTTGTAAGGTCTACCAGGGTAAGAAAATTTACAACCATTTATCAAGAAAATGAAGAGAATGAAGTTTTACCCTGCCAGCTGCCTACCAACTTAGATCCTAATATTGATAAGAAACGATCAGTTAAGTACTTGGCTAGTTTGGAATGTCAAAACCTATTTGCCAGATATGCCATTATTATATATACTTCCAACCAAGCTAGTTTATCCTTCTCTTCTAAAGTAAAGAAAGGAATATTTGCTATTTAACTTCCATTGAATTTTTAAGGGATAGTTTCCATACAGCCTTCAAGATTTTTTTATTAGTTTAGTTCAACATTTAGCGTCTCGTGTAGTTTAATGCCTATAAGTTGGCATACTGGAATATGAAATCTAACATATTTTTTTTTTTTTGTATTTTATTTACAGACACAAGTTATGCTTGATCAGCTTTCAGATCTTCAAACAAAGGTATCTGAATTTTCTATAGTATATCAAACAGATTTATACTCCATTGAATTTACTCATGATATTGATATCCAAATTTTGGGGTACAGGAGAAGTTGTGGCTTGAGGCTAATAAGGCATTAGAAAGGAAGGTAGATACAAACATATATATGTTTCTTAATTGTTTTGAAATGCTTTTGTTCAATATCAGAATTGCCTTGAGAAATTAAGCCCTGAATACAGTTTGTAATTCTGGTTTCCCTTGTGTCGTGCATATTCATTGATTAGTAATATTTCTGTGTCAGTTTTGAATTATTGACAAGTAACAAAGCAAAGTTGGCCGAGGAAATGTTTATAGTTATAATTTATATATATGAACAATTAATGTATGGTATCCTGGGAATGAAATTAAGATGGACCAAGTCCTCCTAGCAAAACCTGCAGCACGACCATTAACATTGACTATGCTTGCTTTTTGCTGATTGTATGTATTCCATTTAGCCTATAAATATTTTATACTGATTACAATTTATAAAGACATTATGGTGTTTTCAGTTAGAAGAAATTTATGCTGAGAATCATCCTTATCAATCCTGGGGAGGTGGAGGTGGAGGTGGAGGTGGAGGTGGCGGTGGCGGTGGTGAGCATAGCAGTACATACAGCCAGCAGCAGCATTCTCATTCTCAGGGTTTTTTTCAACCCCTAGAGTGCAGCTCAGCCTTGCAAATAGGGTAAACAAAAATTTTTAAAAAAAAATGATCCTCTCAACTTAATTATTTCTATGACCACATCCTCTCAACAATTGTTCTTGTTGTGGAATACAGGTATAATCCGGTAAGTTCAAGCCAAATAACAGCGGTGACTAATGCTCCAAACATGAATGGAATAGTTCCTGGTTGGATGCTTTAATTTAACCATCATGCATGATCAATCTCCAGAAAGGAAAAAAAACTTGAGATCGATCGAGGTGCATTTCTTTCAAAAGTGAAGATATATATATATATATATATATATATATAAATGTCAGCAGACTGATGGGTTTTCCATTTTGTACCTCAAGGCAGTACTAATAAATATGATGCAGCAGATATGAAGGGCCTAAATTATTGAACTCATGGATTTGTCACTTTGTAATAATGATTTCATAAGTGTATTGAGTTTGAGTTTGGCGTTAATCTTTGCTACTTTCGTTTGCTTGTAAGGATTTGACCTCTCCTCTTCAGTCTTTTTAAATGTATAATTTGATCTGCAAGAACCAATATGTGATTGTATTATTGTATGTATTCTGTTAGTGCCAAAATGTATCTTTTTTTTTTCTCTATAAAAAAAAAAATTTACGCTCCAATACAGGATTTGCCAATGAATGGGCTTTGCCTCTGTACCATTTAGTGTATCACTCGATATAAATATAACAATTATACTTTTATATTATACTAAAATCCTTGTTACAATTATACTTTTATATTATACTAAAATCCTTGTTAGTGAATATGAATACGACAAATATACTTTTAAATAATACTAAAATACTATCAAGTTATTAGTGAATAGCGATAAGTGTCAAATACGTGCATGAAAATCTTATAAAGTGAAATATAGAAATTGCCGACAACTTCGAGGGATTTTGAGTTGGGTACATGGGTTAATATTGGTTTTCAAATACTTCAACCTGGCCCATAGGAGAAACAAAACTCTCCTAATGCTAACTTGGGAATGTATAGTTTATGGGCTAGCTTTCACAATGGTCTATCAAGCGGCAGGGATGCTGCCTATTGAACTTTCAATTGGTTTTCAAAGTCCAAAATATGTAAGTTGTAGGACTACTACGCAATACGCATCGTTATGCTTCTGTATTTATCGCATCATCGAAGCGCAGGAAGGGAAATTTTATTTTATATTATTAAAAAAAAAAAAAAGTAAACCAGGAGAATTGGAATAGCAAAATGAGAATCCTGGATTTGGTCGTAGTTATTAAGCGAAAAGATGCAGATCTAAACAAAGAATCAAAACGCAGAAAGTTTGGAATTGTTGGGGCATCCGATTTTCTTGCCCACCCTCCGGGGTTCTATATTCCTCTCGGCATTTTTTTATTTTTTATTTTTGGCAATAATACGGTCCTTTCTTTTTGGCAGAATCTGATTCTGTTTCTTTATCTTCTTCTTCTTTTTTCACTCTATCGAATTAATTAATATTAATTAATAGAATCAGAATGATAAAAATGTTGGTACGGATGATGAGAAGGTGTTTTGTTTATTTGGCACATACTAAAAAGCAAGAAATTTTTCATACGTTGATCAGATGGTGCCTTAATTAGTTTAGTTTTCACGTTAAAATTCTGAGTAGGCTAATCTTTTGGTCTTGCACAAGGCAGACAACGTTGTCTCCCATTTTAGATCAAACCCATCTTTTGTAATCAATGTATTATTAAGCGACTATTGTTTCTCACACTGTACTATGATTGCATTATTATCCCTAATCAGAATCCACGCTAATTAATTAATTAATTTCTTCCTTATCTTTTTAATTAGTTGATAATAATGAGTGGAGCATTAAAATTAGAGCAATGATAGGGGGAGTGAAATTCTGAAGTCTTTGAAAATTATATGCATCTCATCTGATTCCTTTACCCAATGATTAAGTCTTTGAAAATCCATCTTCTTCATTTTTCCTTGATACACTATCTAAACAAACTTTTTCATTCATCTCCTAATTATTTCCAGACACAAAAAATCAGTGAAAATCCTACTAAAAGTAAACAATAATTAAAAAAAAAAAAAGAATTAACATTCAGTTCCAAAAGAAACTCAAAGGTAAAATGACGAAGAATAAATAATGGAAATGATGGCATGCATAAAGAATTTTACCACTGTAATTGCTGAATTGCTTAGTGGGCTGTCGAGTTGATTGAGTACACCACCGTCCATTTGGGGTAACCTTTGACGTTTGGAGTTTCTTTTGTACTCTTCTAAATTACAACTTCTATTTTGCTATATTTTTATCAGTTGCAGAGATAATGCCATTTATAGTCCAATTCCTCCCCTTTACTTATTTGGTATTATTTATTTGATTATGGTCCGTATGGGTGCTGCGTTTACCCAACCAAAGATTCATTGGATTAAGACCTTCTTGTTTTTTTACTAGAAATAAATCAGTCGTCTTTGCAATTTTTTTTAATGTATTATTAGTTTGTGTAATGATACACAAAGTGAAATTATAGAGTGAAATGAAATTTAGAATGATGTTGTATGCATAAAAAGTCAAAATTAGGTATGGTATACTACTTTTATCTGCCACTTTATAAAAAATTAAAATACACGTGCCATTTAGTTAGTTATCTCATTTTTTAAAATTAAAATAATGCTCCAACCAAATGATAAGTTGAATCCGAATGAGTGATGGTAGGCTTGTCCTTTTACTTAGTTACCTTATTTTTTAAAATTAAATTAATACCATAACTAAATCATAATTGAACATAAAAATAACTGATTGTACATATATCAATTTTTTATAAAGTATTAAATAAATATATGGAATGGTACAAAAAACCCAAAACTCATATTAATAAATAATTTTATCATTTTATACATATAATATTATTTACTGTGTCATTTCACATTATACTTTACAATTTATTGGCCTCTCATTTTTCTAGGTAAAAAGTTTAAGGTTGTCTGCCATTTTGTTACAGTAGTGAAAGCGTCCTCATATTGAGAGACAATGTGGGGAGTGTAAGATTTGAGATATGACTGCTTTACGTTAAAAACATCATTTCTCTTCTTTTTTTTTTATATAATATATTTATATTGTTTGTACACCATTATTATTTGATAATGCAATAAGGCTTTAATAATCTTATTTTCAATTTTTTTTAAAATTTTCTTATGCATTTATTTATTTATCTATCTTTTTATTTTTTTTTGGGTTGTGCAATATGGTCCCCATTTCCACTTGGCTTATCATGGTCCCAAAGAGTTAAAAAAATTAATTTAATTTAATTTTTTTTGGTACTCCGTGACTGCGTGAAGTATATGAATAAAGAAATTAAGAGTAACTCGTTTCTTGTACTAACGGGACCACTTTAAACCGTAGGGTTTACAGCTCGATTTGTGCTATTAACATATTTATTTACATCCCATTAACCCAGAAAATTAAAGTATTATATCCAATATGCATGATAATATTATTCTTGAACAAAAAAAAAAAAAAAAAAAAGGATGGACCACTGAAACACATGCTCTGTAATCATCACTATCACAGTACTACTACAATTGCCTTGCATGCCCTGAGATCCATCTTTCATCGACTCATCTACAATCTGATCTTCATCTGTCCTGCATTTGTATTGTACTGCAGGATGCATTCTTATTTGTGTTAATAAAGGCAATTCAATCTTCTCCAAAAGTTGTAAATTCTGTACACCCAAATCGGGTCACGCTAGCCCTGCTCTTGGCCTGCACGTGACAGTTAAATCGCGGGATGTGCCATAACTCGCAAACTGCAAGGATATCCAAAGGGACCCGAGCTCCAGGTGCGCCCCCAAAAATATTTCACCCAGGCAACGCACCCACACGGAGTCGAAGCCGCGTGGAAGTCAATTCAATCTTCATCCCCATATGTATGTAGTATGTTGTCTTCATCACCCTTTCTTTGCAACCAAATTCAGTTGAAACTTATAAAAGCACAAGTCAAGATGATCAGTTGAAAATAATTTTTTAATCTTCTCGAAAAGATAATCGAGAGTGTCAATACACTTACCCTTAATGATGTTAACGTTTGTATATTTTTGAGTTATTTGATTTACAGGTTAAAATGTACATCGTTTTATCAACACTTGGTTGCAAAGTAAAAGTAATATATGATTGGACATTTTAGGTGTCTCACAAAAAATATACAAATGTGAAGCGGCACAAAGAGTTAAACAAACTGAAACCTCGTCCGTACGTGCCTGGTTTGCTAAAAACATAAGACTAAAGCTGGCCCTGATCGAGTGACAAAGTTTCTTGCTGTTTCCCCAGAAGGCCAGACTCATTGTCCAACGAAAGATAATTTCATCGATCGATCTTTTAACGAACGAATGAATTATGAAACAGCAGCTCTCCAAAACATAGTACTAGGCTACTAGCAATACCAAAATAAAAATCATATATAATAAATATTTCAAATAGAGAGAGTAGAGAAAGGGTGGAGGGGCCAAGTGGCCAACTCGGGAAATGAAATTAAAAGAAGGAGAAACGCATGTACAAAAAGACAATGGAGGATTGTGAGTGATGTGCCTAGGAATTGCACAACGGTCTCTTCAAAAAGGAAAAATATATTAAGGGTATTGACCGCCCACAAGGTGACAGGTGACAGTTGACACCTCTCAGAACACAGAACAACGCAGTCAATTAAGTAATTATGGTTTATGAATATTGTCGATTAATTATGCAACTCGAGTTAGCAAAAATTGTCTTTATTAAATCTAAACATACATAATTGATCCCACATTCCCACCAGTCCCCTTTCCTTTTTCTTTTCTTGTTTTTGTACGAATTAATATTATCTGTATCTTTTGGATTAAAACTATGATAAAGAAACGCTCTTATACTGCACTTCTACTCATTATCCTGCTTTTTATATTCAAATATCACCCCACCACGCTTTACCGAATAAAGACACACACACATAAATATATATATATATATATATATGTATGTTAAATTATCATGGCCTTTTGAGTTTTGAGTTTAAGGCTATGTTTGGATTGAAGTAAATGGAGGGAGAAGAAAGGCAAAGAAATGAGTGGAAAGGAAAAGAGAGTAGAGTAGAGTAAAACAGTTTCACTCCTGTCTCTTTTGATAGAATGGAAAAGAAAGTAAATAATATATTAAAAATATTAATGGAGATTGGAATGGAAAGAAAAAAAAAGATAAAATTTATATAATATATGATTAATTTACTAATTAATATAGTAAATTAAAATAATCCATTCATAATTACTTTTTTCTTTTTAATCTTATATCCATTTTATTAATCTTATTTTTATATAAAAAAATATTTAACTAAAAATAATAGAATTAATAAAATAAATAAATATAAAGACAACAATCAAACAAAAAATATGTCAAGTTTAGATAAGCATGTTATTTTTCATAAAAAATCAAAAATTATTTTTTTTATAGCCTTTATAATTTTTTTAAGAAGACTATTATATTTTTATAAAAGACGATGATGTTTAACGCACAAATAAACTAATCTTTTGGATATCGATAAACTTCTTAATAATATATAATTATTCTAAATTTTATAGCGATATTTTTTTAAGGTAAAAGTTTTATAGTTAAATGTTGATTCAAGTTAAAGAGAAAAGTAGGGAGACTATTAAACTTTTATAAATCAAATTAAATTATAATAAAATATAATTCTAATATTATTATTTGTGAGTGAGTAGAATTTGTAAGAAATTGAAAATCTAGTTTTTTAATGTATCATAATAATTTGAATAATCTTGTAGTTAAATATTCATTTACTTGAAGAATTATTAAAGTTGTAGAAATCAAATCAAATTTTAATAAAATTAAAATTCTAGAGGTAGATATAATTACAAGAGATTAAATTTTTCCAATCTTTATAAGAGTTGTTTACACATAAAAGTTTACGCTATAATTTTTAAACAAAAATTTAAGTTAAAAAAGATACTTTTATAATGAGCAATTATTAACAATAAATCATTTTCTTTTGTTTCCGTAAAAAATTTAAGTTAAAAAAGATACTTTTATAATGAGTAATTATTAACAATAAATCATTTTCTTTTGTTTTCGCCCACTTTTGGACGGAAACATAAATGAATTCAAACAGTTATCTGTAATCCCTCCTAACCCCTTCCTTTCCCTCCAACAAAAATTATCCAAATACAAAAATTCTATTCCGTCCCTTTCCTTTCTTCTCCATCAATCCTAACATAGCCTAAGTAACAATCGCTCAAAGAAAAGGAAAGACAAAGAGAATTTGGATTTTCTGTAATATTTGGCGTAACACTGCAATTAAAGTATTACAAAAAAATTCATTGACAGAAAGTATTACAAAAAAAATTCATTGACAGAAAGAGGGCGAACGGCTAGGGCCTTAAGCTGGGGATTTAAAGATAGGATCTTGCCTCTAATATTATGTTGTTTTATCATGTTTAAAATTAAAATTACGTCATATTTGGTTAGATTCTAGTAATTATAAATTTAATTTTATGATATTTATGCTTTTATTTCATAATTTTAATGAAACGGTATCGTTTTAAATATTAGACATAATTAGACAGAATAATATTAGACAAAATATCTGATCTAGTGATTTGGAGGGGGAGTTCAACTACTACTATTTCCAATCTCGTGTTTTTGGTTAATTTGCGTCAAAATTAATATGCATTACAAATTTACAATGCTTACTATGGAAGCTCTCTCAACTGATTTATTATCCTATGTACAATTAATTAAGGCATTCCAAATTTTAAAGTAAAAAAAACGAAAGGACAAAAGTCTCTTATTACTTCAAAAGGCTAAAAAATCTGAAACTTGTTGTTTTCAAATTAACAAAAGTGTCAAAATTTGTTTCAAAGGGAATGCCTTCAGGGTTAGATATGTATATAAGTATGTTTCTCAACATAAAATAATTAAACTAAAACTAATAATAATAATGTAGATGAGAAAATTGCAAACTAAACAGCTTCTTAATCAATAGAGCTGTTCGTCTATAAGAACATAAATACATAAAGCTACTTCATTTTAAATAACTAATAAAATACTCTTGCAGCCCTAGCAGGTAGTCAGAAATTAAGCACCGAAAGAAAGAAAAACTACACAGTTTGTTACCAATCTAGTATTTAATAATAAAGAGGAGTTATTACTACTATTATAATTTGTACACCTCCCGGGCAAATCCTTGGATTGGGATGGTATTCCAAATTTTATTAATAATCTAACAAATAAGATAATAGATTTTCTATCTAACGCGTCTTATTTTATGTCATATTTAAAATCGTATTGTTTCACTAAAACTATGAACTAAAAGCATAAATATTACTAAAATCAAATTCACAATTATTAGATAATAACCAAAATATGAGTAAACTCTATTACATAGTTTTAATTTTGAATATAATAAAATAGGATAATATTGTACAATAAATCTCATCTCAACAAATAAATACTTAGTAGGGGAATAAACCGAACCTTGAAAAAGCATAGGGGTAAATAAAGTAAAATTACGATAATTAAATGGAGAGTAGTACTACAAAGTAACACCAGTGTTATTAAACCCGAACCGGACCAGCCGGTTCGACTGGTTCGACCGGGAACAGTAAGCTTGTCCGGTCCGGTTAGCATTAAAAAACCAGTTGTTTAAAAACCGGTCAAACCCTGTAAAAAACCGGGTTCGACCGAAAAACCGTTAAACCGGTGAAAATCGGGTTTTGTAATTTTATTCTTTTTAATACGTTTTGTAATTTTAATGTTACTACACTTTTCGGTTTTGCTTTTTCACTGTTTTCATTTTCAAGCCCTAAAGAGTAAAGTCTAAAACATTATTCCTTCTCTCTGAGTTCTCTCTAACGCCGTCGCCGACTGCCCATCTTCAAAGTTCAATCTCAAGTTCATCAGGTATTCTTTTTGCTCTTGATTTTCTGATTCTTTGTTGATTACTAGTCCCGTGAGTGTTTTTTCTGATTCTTTATTGATTACTAGTCCCGTGAGTGTTGATTTTCTGATTCTTTGTTGATTTTCTGATTCTTCCCATTCCACAAGTGAGTGTTTTTTTTGAAGCATCTCAGTTTCTTGTAAATATTGTTTTGAAAGAATATTGGCCGAATTACAAAAACTACTACTCCCAGTTTTGTCAATAACCCAAAAGAAACAAAAATAGACCAAAAGAATTTGAATTAAAGACAAGTTTAAATTTTCAATTCAACCTTGGCTGTACTCGTCAGATGCAGAGTTTGCAGTTGCCAAAGCTAGCCATGTTCCCATTTCCTCTTCAATTCAACCTTTGATTGTTGGACTAGTGATTTTTAATCTTTTATGGTATACCTGCTAGTTTTTGGAAATTACCTTTCCTTTTATTGAGAGTTTGTTGTTCCATGACAATCATGTAGCGCTAAAACTATATGATCTTTGAGATACTAAAATGTACATAGCTAATTTTGTGAAAACAATTTGTATGGATATGTGATACTTACACTCTATTTTTCCTCTTTTGCAATTGTGGTGTTGTGGTGTTGTATAGATGATAACTTAATTTGATTGCAGTGTTCATCCACAGAAGATGACCTTTATTCACTCCTATTAACAATATTTTTATTTTTTTTGAAATTGTACAGGCTAATGGAAGGAGATAATTCAAATTCCACACCAACTAATGAAGGATCATCAACAAAGTCAAGTTCTTTGGGACAAAATCATAGACAAAAAAAGGATTTAGCATGGAAATATTTCGTGGAGCAGAATAATGGTGGAAAAAAGGTTTTAATTTGCGGATTTTGTGACAATATATTTTCTGGTGGAGGTATTAATAGAATGAAACAACATCTTGCTGCAATAATATATATTTTATATTATTTATGACGTCATCCGGTTCGTGACACCGGTCCGACCAATTGACCCCTAACCCAGTAGGTCTACCGGTTCGCACTCCGGTCCGAGTTTTAAAACACTGAGTAACACATATCATTTTAAGAGTAATTAAATGCACATTCACAAAATTTACAGTAAATCTTGATACTTTTTTAACATATATAGATGATCCATAACAAAAATTATTAATCAAGACGAGAACTGTTTAATTAGTTTTAATGTTCTTAATTCAAGACTCATTTGTATATGAGAAAGTTTCGGTATAGTGTTCACAATATATATGAATAATGAATTTAATTTTTCAGGGATTCTTAATTATTATATTTGGCAGATCTAACGCAAGTGAGGAAAGGGAAAATAAAATGATTATGTGGTTTTATCATTTATGCCCCAAAAAAAGAAACAACAAAAAAGTAAGACAAGTCTGCAGGGTGTGTGTGTGTATGTGGCACAAGCAAGGGCCGTAAATAATTAAAATAGTAAGTGGCAGTGAAGAAGCCGCCGTCAACGACCCTATTTATATATAGAGATGAAAACAAAATGTACAGTATTTGAATACAGATAGTAATAATGGACCCCTACCTCCTTTCATAGGTTGTACGAAAGTGTTTTTAATAATTAACATGTCCAATAGCAGTTCGACAACGTATGCTGCCAAAACCACCATTGTTTTATCTTTACCAGAAATGGTTTCTGATAGGACAATATTAAGATATTTCAAAATAGGGATGAATTAGTCAAAAAAATTACGAGATAACAAGTTACCCGAAAAATAGTATAACAGGAAGGAAACAATATAACGGTAAAGTTATTTAAACTATATATATACACTACAATCATTTATTCTAAAGGGTATGTATAACTAATGACTTTAACATCGGAATAGACTCCCAAGGGTCACCTCGAGTATTTGGTCTAACGTTATCTTGTTTTACATATTGAAACAAGGTTATTGTTTAAAACTTGGGTGCTGCTGCTCGGTAAACAATTCCCGAGTTGAAAATTTGAGTCCCAACAATTGACGCAGTGTGTGCGAAGTGATCAAAAGGTTCGCACAACTAGACTGTATTTTGATGACAAAAATGAGAGGAACGGCTCAGACTAGTAGGCGAGAAGATGAGAGACAATCATCAGCCTCTCATCAAAAGGATCCCGAAAAGTCACAGCAAGGGGATAATCGTATCACTCCCGATATGATGAAAATATTTGCAGAGCATTATGATCAGATGAAAATCATGGTCAATGAGGCTAGAAAGAAGAGGGAAGATCAGCAGAAAAAACAGGGGAAAAAAACCCCGGTAATTCATAACGAGTCTAATGGTGAGAACGAGGGAAAGTCAGAGATGCATCACCTTCAACGAGCTAGAGGTATGGAGAACACCGATCGAGGTGGCAACAAAAGTTAGGGAAACCCTGATAAGAGAAGGCCTAGAAGAGAGAGTCCCCTGTCAAAGGACATTACTGACTTCGCTCTACTCCCTCGTTTTAAGCTTCCTCAACTGCAAGCTTATATGGGGACACGAATCTTAATGACCATATTCACAGATTTGAGTCCACAATGGATTTTTTGAAAGTACCAGATGAGACGATGTGCCAGGCCTTCCCTACTACTCTTGAAGGCTCTAGTATGAAGGTTTGAAGCCAAGGAGCGTGGATTCTTTTTCCCAACTATGTGACCTCTTTTTCTATTGATTTATACAGTGTAAGAAGTTTGACAAGTCCACAATGGAACTATTGAATCTCCATCAAGGGGAGAGTGAATCCTTTCGAAGTTATATGGGTAGGTTCAACGATGAGAGTCTACAGGTTAAGAACTGTTCGGAGGATGTTTTAGTAAGGGCATTTGTTAAGGGATTACGACCTGGATATTTTTATGTCAAGATGGCCACCAATCTGCCATGTGACATGGAGCAACTGATGGGCTGAGCATAGAAGTATGTCAAATGAGAGAAGGTGGACCAAAGGAAAAAGGATAATAAAAAGCGAGGAATTCGAGCTCGGGATGAGGGCAAAAGGAATGTTACGTGAGATAGACGGGCAAAGGTGTTTGATCGTCTTAATCCACTGTGCTGAACAGCTGAGATGACTGTAAGAGTCAAGATAACTACCTCTCTTAACATGACCCGGTCAGAAATCTTAGCAATTGTGGGCAAGAGAGTAATCTTGAAGTCTCTCACAAAGATGAACGCTCCCAATCACAAACGGAATCAGGATCTCTTTTGTAGTTTCCATTAGCAACATGGGCACAATACTGAGGATTGTACCGATCTAAAAAAAGAAATTGAGGATTGTGTCCACGATGGATATGTGCAAGAATTTGTCAAAGCATTTTACAAGGTATCGTAGAGGGGTCAATCGGCAGATTAGCGTTCTCCTTATAGACCCAACTTTGGAAGGAATATCCGGAACGAAGAAAAGTGACAGCGACCTAATAACTATCCACCAACTCGAGACATAATTGGTGAGGTCCATGCCATTCACGGAGGTCTGGAAGGAGGAGAGAGTAATTCTGTTCCAAAAAACAGATGCCGAAAAATAACCGAGAAGGAGCCCACAGGGAAAATGTTTAAACCTTCAGAAACTATCACATTCTCAAAAGAAGATGTTGTGCCTACAAAGTTCCCACATTCGGACGCTTTTATAATCAAAGCCAATATTGCCAATATTAAGATATTTCAAAATAGGAAGGAATGAGTAAAATACTATATAACAAACAAGTTATCTGGAAAATAGAAGAATTGGAAGGAAACAACATAACGGTAAAGTTATTCAAACTTTATATATACACAAAATCATTTATTCTATGGGGTATGTATAACTAATGACTTTAGCATCGGAGTAGAATATTGGGATCACCTCAGATATTTGCTCTAACACTATGTTTTACATATTGAAATAAGGTTATTGTTTGGATATTGGGTGATGCTCCTCGGTAAACAATTTCGTGTGCAAATTTGAGTCCCAACAGTTTCTTAAACCTCTTCTTATCTCTCTTCTCTGACTATATATATATATATGCTGCAGATCCATAATCAATCAATGGTTGATCTCTAAACATTTTCATATATTACCCACTAAACACAAAGCAGAGAAAGAGACTGCTTTTTATACAAAACCTCTACTTTAAGCATACCACCATTAAATATACATGAAAAAAAAATACACATCCCATTCTGACCTTTCCTCCTCTACTTTATTGATTCTCCTTCAAGCTGCTGCAGCATTAAAGATGAAGCTCAAGATTTAGGGTTCTTTTTGGCCTCCGTTTCAGTTTTTATACTTTTTCTAGAATATATATATAGTTAGCTAGGTTTGGATAATCATCGAGATTCAAAACAGGACGAGGACGACTCAAGCGGAGAAACAATTGAACAACGTTCGTTCTAGTGTATATATATATATAGAGAGAGAGAGAGAGGATTGAGAGGTAGCCGAGGAATAATGGGAAGAGGGAGGGTGCAGCTGAAGCGGATCGAGAACAAGATAAGCAGGCAAGTGACCTTCTCAAAGAGGAGGTCAGGGTTGCTGAAGAAAGCTCATGAGATCTCTGTCTTATGCGATGCTGAAGTTGCTTTAATTGTGTTTTCAACCAAAGGAAAGCTCTTCGAGTACTCCACTGAATCAAGGTTTAGTCTTACTGCCCGCCTTTTAATACCCCCATTCATGCCATTTCCCTCATTTGCATAATAATATTCTTTCTTGTTCAATCTCTGATGACAAACTTTTTATTCTGAAAATTTTGACAATTTTTTCTAACTTGCTTCATTTAGTACAGCATGGTTAATTGGAGAGCCTTAGATAGTCTCTCTTTCTAATTTTTTTTTCCCCATTCATTTTTTTGCATTAAACCAACTTTTACTACTGTTATAGTTCACAACGTTCGTGGGAATTGCTGTATCCTTTTATGTCCTACGACGATAACTTTTAAACCTCCATGCCCTAGTTTTCTGGGTTGTGTCCGAATGAAGACTCTTTGTCTGATCATCTCATGTAAAGTTTCTTGAATTCGCCAAGTACACGGAGAAACTATCATGATGGGTTGGTAACTGAATATTTAAGCACTTTTATGGCATAAGCTAAACACCTTGTAGTAAAATGAGTTTCAGTAAGTCAATCAGCAGGAAACTTGACGTTGATTTGTAACTTTTGCATATGATGAACTCCACTGAATTAATTTAATTTAATTTAATTTAATTTAATTTTTTTGTCTTTTACTGAAAATTTTGAGCATTTTCAAACTTGAGTTGATGTCTGAAAATTTTGAGTGCTTTTGCGTTTGGCTAATTGGCTGCCTGGAGAGTTCTAAATATGCCTTCTTTTGTCTTGGTACTATTCACTATTCTGGCATTAATTCCACCAAATCTCGCTTGCGATTTTAAAATTACTAATTCCACATTTGAAAGCTTTTAACCTCCATGCAGTTCCCACGTATACGTGTTGCATTTCTGTTTTCTTAAGCTCGGTCACATTTCATGTAAGTTGTCATTTAATATTTGCGTGACATAATAAATTGGATTTGCTTATTTTTGCAAGAGAAAAGGAAAATAAAAATGAAAACATTGATTGGTCATATCAAGAGCTAGATGTCACTCATGAGTTGCATTAATGAATCAATGTGATTAAGTAGCTCGCTCAGCTTTAGGCAGCCATGTCAGAAGAGAAGTTGAGTTAATATTTTAGTGTGTGACTGTGT
The DNA here is from genome assembly GCA_016586305.1 of Ophiorrhiza pumila. Taxonomy (NCBI): domain Eukaryota; kingdom Viridiplantae; phylum Streptophyta; class Magnoliopsida; order Gentianales; family Rubiaceae; genus Ophiorrhiza; species Ophiorrhiza pumila. Next base: position 3,173,869 of record BLIW01000007.1, read on the forward strand.
GTTTTTTCAACTGTATTGTAATGTATGACCTAAACATGGTAACTAAACTAAAAGACGTACGATAGACTATTGTAGAGTTTGATGAAATTGAACAGGTGTAGATATATAGTTGAAGTTATATTATAGGTGACGAAAACGAACCCTGTCGGAAGTTGAAATCCAGATCTCTCTCTATCCCATGAAATATAGAAAGGACCAGTGGGGGGTTTTCCATCGTCCGCCTCTTGAGCCTTGTGTCTTTGTTTACTGACTTTTTATGGATGATCACGTGTCACTCTGAACCTTTTCAGTTCTCTTTTTCAGGTTTGTGTCAAATTAACCTAGTACGATCTATCCCTTTCCCCATTTTCCCAAGCCTGAAAAGGAATCCCGTCCGCGTCAGAATTGGCTTTGCCTGCCCAAAACTGTGAAGTGAAGGAGTAACACACGTACAATTCAATTGCATGCCCAGTCTAATTATTCTTTGTATTTTTTTGTGCTTAGCCATAGCTGTCATCTCTTTAGAATCTCTCTTTCTCTCTCTAGAGTAGCTAGCTTACGGCACTTGGCACTCACCTAGGGAGTACTTGATCATCATCGTATGTCTAGAATTTCCAAGTTTATAACTAGGCCTTGCTCACTTAACCAAATCCTCATTACTGCATACTTTCTCTTTTGTGCTTCGATAAATTAGTAGACTGATGACGACAGATGATAAGTAGGGGTATAATCGAGTTGAGTCGAACTCGAATACTCCGTAATTGAGTTAATCGAGCTCTTTGAGGGTGGTACTCGAGCTCGATTATTATATTTTTTTTAATAATTTTTTTAAAAAAAAATTAAAAAATTTAGGACGTATTTGTAATTTTTTAAAATTTTATGTGGTCTGATTATAATTTACCATAAAATTAAGGACTAAAACATAAATATAAGTAGGTTAAACTGTAATAAACCATAATTTCAGGGACTGAAAACTTAAATATAAAAAAATATATGTACTACTCTTGTCTGCCTAATAAGAGCTCGAGTTCGGGTTCGACTCAAACTCGGTCAAACCGAATTCGAGTCGAGTAGTTGACCGAGCTACTCGCGAACTACGAATAGTTCGCTCGTTTAGCAGCCCTAGTCTGCAGGATAAACAAGTCCAATTTCAATGTTATTAGTATAAACCGGATTGTACGCATTTGTATATTTTAATGTTTAAATATATCTTATTCTGTCTTAATTAAAATTATGTCGCAAGGTTCACTAATCTCGGTCTAATAATTGTAAAGTAATTTTAATAATATTTATGCATTTAGTCCCTACTTTTAATGAAATTATATTATTTTAAACGTTAAACAAAATAAGACATAATAAATATTAGAAATAGGATATGATCTCTAAAGTAAACCAACCAATCATGCCAATGGTGGAGTTAAATGATCTCTAAAGTAAACCAACCAATGATGCCAATGGTGGAGTTAACAATGGGAGGGCGGGGCAGATATTTTTCCCATATTTTAGAATTTTGTGTTTAATTCCCTTTTATTTTTATCATTTTCATATTATTTCTAGTTCAAAATAGATAATCCTTCTTATGGATCAATTGTGTTTTAGATTCATAGTGCACAACATATCATTCGCTTTATTTCTTCAACTTTCAAATTCAAATGATGCTTATTCTCATAATTCCTGCTAGTTTTTATAACTTCAGAACATGTAGTTTCATGATTTTACTTAGGCTTTGTTGTTTTCTAAACATCTAAATGTATGGAAAATGGTCGAATCGTTAAAATGCAACACACGCAGTGAACAAAAATAAAAATGATGTAAACAGGAAGATAATTCATATAACACGATTCCTTAATTTGGATATAAATTAACAGTCTATATCTATATCAATGCTCTAGTTTTTCTGTCAGAACCTTACTATTTAGAAATGCTTCTATACTCTTATTTTACAGAATATTTAGAAATGCATATGTACTCTTATTTAATTTTAAGCTAGTCTTCCGAAAAACTTAAACACCTCTTTCAATTTGTTCTTGAATTTTACCCATTAACAACTAGATAGTCTTGAAATTACCCAGAATAATAATGTGAAAACTTGCTGCATTTTTTTTTTGTAAGTTGGAGCCGGTTAAAACTTAAAACTTTATAATTACTTTGATAAACTAGGCGTTATGGTGATAATTTTTCAGCACCCCCTAAACATATTAAGCAATTACGTGTGTTGGATGAATTTGATCGTAAAATAGTTCTTTGAGCCTTTGTTCATGCCAAATAGTAGTTGATTGTTTTTCAGGTTTTGTTGATTTCAGGTTCAAGATTTGAACTTCTTATGCTTTTCTCAAGCATAAGATGTTTATAGCTAGGAGTGTGAGGAGCCCCTAACTTCCTATTATTAGTATTGCATGCTTCATCTTGTTGTTTCCATTCACTCTCTTTGATCATCATTATCAAGGACTCGTCATGAACTTTTGAACTCTTTTACTTTCTAAAATCTATCTATATATACGTTTTTATTATTCAATTCTGGTATATATATATATATATATATAAAGGTTGTGAATATGCCAGTAAATTAAAATTACAGCATAGCTTATGCAGTGGGATGAAGATGCTTTGTTAGCTCAATCCTAAGATGTCTTTTGCTATGTCAATCAAAATACGGTTAACAAGATTTGCAACATTCACCTTGTAGTTTCCATCATTGTAGCATGGATAGAATTTTGGAAAGATATGAGAGATATTCACATGCTGAGAAAAGACTCTCTGGCACGGACTGTCAACAACAGGTACTTTGGCCAATCCTTCCATCCTCCGTGCTCTTTAGTTTGCTTTCATGTTTAAGTTAGACAACATTAATCAACTAGTGTAATATTTTATGGTGCTGCAATGTTTTTGTTTGTTTGTTTAAGTTAGACAACATTAAGCTACTTGTAAGCGTGTGCATTCGCGTGTTATAATTCTCTACATGAGAAGAGAAGCTATAATAACTGAATCTACAACTTGAAACCAGCATTCTTTTTTGTCCTCTATTAAGTAAAAGTCAGAAGCTTCAGTGATTTTGTTCATTTTCTTCTTACTAGCCATGTCAATGGATGATAAACCAATGCAAGCTCTTGATAAATAATGGTGCCCCGTTTCTCTTTTGGTGGTGGGGGGCTTGTAAAGGGCTTCATGCTTGTTCTTCATTTTTCTTTTACTTCCAGAATTTTCACTTTGTTTAAGCTTATGTTTTCTTTCTTTGGGTGGTTCTATGCAGGACAATTGGTCTCTGGAGTATCCTAAGCTCATGTCAAAAATTGAACTTCTACAAAGAAACATAAGGTACTTAATATCATCCCCTTTGTGTATGTATATCCTATTGTTTTACTGCATTTATTTACTAGAATAATTTGAAGAGCACATGATTAAAAGCTAGATTTGCTAGAATAGTGTGTGTTAGTAGTTTATCAACCATGCATGCATGCGTGATTTTCATATTGTATTCCTTCCTAATGGTTTTTGGAAAAGAATAATGTAGTTTTACTGCATGCCCTACTCGGTTTAAGAGTAATAACCTATGACAAAGTTGCTGTAATTGTGAGGAGGGGAGCTAGCGAGCTTGACATTTCAGTTGTTTGTACAAGGAATTATGTGGGAGAGGGTCTGGATACCCTGAGCTTGAGAGAGCTTCAGAGTTTGGAGCAACAGCTTGACACTGCTCTAAAGCGAATAAGAACGAGGAAGGTAAACTCAAAGACGAATTCATCCTTGTTTTTTTAAGGATTTTGAATTTGTCCATATTCATGTTGTATTAATGATTGGTGCAGAATCAAGTTATGCACGAATCCATCTCTGAACTTCAAAAGAAGGTATCAATTAAGTGCAGTTTTTGCTGCATGCATGCATTCTTTATCTGGGAATTTTCCAGCACAAAACAAGAGTAAAAAAAAAAAAACTGGCCTGATAATGGCTGGGCAATTTGGCAAACACAATTAGTAAATTAAAGTGTTTAGAACTGTCTGGGCAGGAGAAATCAATGCAGGAGGAAAACAACTCGTTGGCCAAAAAGGTAATCAAATAATCATAGCAGTAGTATTCATGAATTAATCTTTTCTTTTCACAATGTTTTTTTTTTAACTTTGATGATTGATGCAATTAAAGTGCTCATTTACAAGTACTATATAGTAGTATTAGTACATTCAAATGTTTTATGTTTATGTTGAAACAGCTCAAAGAAAATGAGAAGATGATGACAGAGCGAACACAGCGTTTAGTTCGAAACTCTTGTGGCCTCGTACTACCGGAGGACCCTCCTCCTACAGTTTCCTTGCCGGTTCCTCCTTCCCTCACTATTAATATTGGGTACAACTTCTTTTGCACACTGTACATATATTTCTTTCAAACAGACACACGCTTCATCATCACTGTTAATTAATTTACTCCGTGGATCTTCAAACCCTAATTAATTTGTGTCTGGGAGTTGAACGGCGTAAAATAGATCATTCATCAAGAATGTATATATAATTTGAACAGCGTAAAATAGATATTGTACGTTTTCAAAACATTTAAAAGAAAAAAAAAAAAAAGTAACACTTCATCCGTCCCTGGTTAACCGTCTTCAAGACTTGTTTATTTCCCTGGTTTTCTTCCCATTTTAGTGCAAAATTTCCATGAATAAAAAATTAACACACCATAACACTTGTACTGTGCAGTGGGGCTTTCCAGGCAAGAGGAGGAGGTCATGCTCATGCTCCTGGTGGTGGCCAAAACTCACTAATGCCACCATGGATGGTTCGTCGCATCAATTAACAAGGAGGGAGATGGTGCGATGGAGGCCATCACGCGAAGATATTTTCATGGAGCAGTCAAGTATTAATAATATATTAATAGGTTTGTCTAAAGCACCTCCGTTCATCACTCATCTATTCTTTATATAATATTACAGTAGTTTGGAATCAATGAGTAAAATGTATGATAACGCCTAACATCCTTCCCATTAGTATCTCTGGGAGGAACTAAGTGTGAATGTTTTTGACCTCTCGCGGGTTCAGTTATTGTAAATCCTTTACAAGAATTGTGTTCGCCAGGGGACTGAAACGCAATCAGGTTAACATGATCTTGTTCGATCCCTCGGAAAGGCTCCACAGAGTTCTGTATTGAATGGATACAACATTACATGGGAATTACTATGAGCAGTCCCCCTAAAAATATGCACAATAAACGATTGAGTATTTTCTGTCTATGGTATATTCAGGCACCAAATATGCCCTCATTATCATCAGCTTCATCATCATCATCGTCGTAGTTGCAATCACCGACATCATGAAGATGTGCCCTGCATTGCAAACAAAAAGGTCTTATATAAAGCTTTTTGATTGCATGCCACACTTGTGCAAGATAAAGGATATACGTTGCAAGATGGATTTGAATGTACTATAATTTCATCTATGGATAACATGGATTTGAATGGACTCATGCAACAAAATAAGATGTTGGTCCACAAAGAAATAATAAAATCACCTTCTCGTCATAGCTCAATTCATGGTACTATAAATTAAAAGTTATGCATGTTGTACCAAGCTATCTGTATTGAGATGGAAAAATAGCAGATCACATTCTGCATGAAGACCCCTTACCCAAGGGAGGCAATGATGCCATCCCTAGGCAAACAAGCTACATTTGGTTCCTCTGGGTGATGTATATCTCAACCAAAATGGATTGGATCGGGAATCATTTTCCAGGAGATAAACATCCGGCTTCAAACAAGTAAAGAAGGAACCAAGGAAAAAAAAAGTCTATTATGCCAATCGATTGAAAAATAAAAATGATACCTTAGTCTTTCACAAAGTCGTGCTAAAGCTTCTGATCCAGTTCTGGATGCAACATCCTCGATGTTGGAAGAATTTGATAGATTGACACAGTCTGCAAGCTTGAACTCGCACAACTCCTTGAGGGAACAAGCATCTGTCAAAACTGCTGAATGGCCACCACCAGCTGCCAACTTCCGGACTTCACCTACACACCTATATTTAGGTTGTTTCTGTTAAAACGGAAACTTTTGTCCATAGACTGTCAAGATTCAATACAATAACACCATCGTAGAGCATACCAATCTACAGGAGATGGATACCAAGCATAAGTAGATTTCTCATTAGCTGCCTGACCATAGCTGTTGTAACCCCAACCATGAATTCTTCCATCTCTAGTAGAAACAAGAGTGTGAGAATGTCCACATGCCACAAGTTGAACGCCATTCGGAATTACCAAAACAGGCAAATTACGGAGCATAATTTCAGAATCATGTATTGTGCAAGAAAAGAATCCAGTTTGAGGCCCAAGGCCTAACTGCCCAGCTTGACCTCCACCCCAAGCATAAAGAGCTCCTTTAGCAGTCATTGCACATGTGTGCACTCCCCCACATGCAATACCTTTCACGAATATTCCATCAAGAGCAACAACGCGCCTTGGTAATAGTTCCTTGTCACCAGATTGAAGGGAACAATGCCCAAGCTGACCCATACTCCCGAGTCCCCAAGTATACCTGAAAATTGGAAGTCAACAATATTCTAAGTGATGTCAAAATAAACAATGCATAAGAAAGAATTTACTCAATAATGACGGTGGAAATCTACAGCTAAGATTTATACGCAACTATAGGCACAAGTGTTGCCTGCATATCATATATGCCAGTTGCAATTTCTGGATCCTTCAACCAAAAGAGTTTCTTCTTAACCCAAAAACAAAGGCCACAGAGAAAAGGGAAACATCAATGTCACTTTAAGACAAGAAATATTAAGTTACCATGTCTTACTACAACACAATTAACATCATGAAAACCATAACTGATGAAATACCGTTCTACAATGCTACACCTCTTATTTTTTTGCTATTTACAATTTATCTCCGAGTAATATTCTTTTTGGAGTTTCATTACTACAGTTTATTTTTCCCTATTTCTCTTCTTCATCTGGACTACATTCATTCATAGATAGTAAGAAGTTATTGGTTAGCATCAGTTAACAGAATCACATATCAAAACAGAGACTAAAAGTAATATTAGCTTTACATTACTAGATCTAACTGGTAAACCAAGGCATGAAACACAGACACTATCATGCTTAGATAAACAAGCCTACAGGGCTAAGGGGACAAATAGGTTAAACACAAGGTATGCAAATTTGATCTTATCCTGCATCCTTTTTCACAACTACGCTGGATGATCATTCATCTCTTTCCAAGACCTCCACTTAACGTCACGCGTGCCATGCGGATGACCACAATTCTCATGCTTTATAGTGAACTTATTTCCACCTAGAAAGATCCTTTGGAACACTTACACCTCACCCTCCTCTGATATAGCCGCCGAGTGGTACTCCCCGCATGACACTTGGACAATCTTCACAAGCTCAGGGGCCTCGTCAAGGAATTTAGCATAACCCTTGATCAATTGGGCCCCTTGAAGGCCTTCGCAGGTAACACCTCTCCCAAGCTGACCATATTCATTATAGCCTGGTTTGCCATAGCAGTTAACAAATTCTAATCAATACATGGTATGATGGAAGAGTTAGAATGCAAGGTTTCCGTTCCTATAGTTGGATGACTAATAAATAAGAAAAACTACAGTCCACTAGATGTAAACATAGGAACCAAATCAGCAAATGCATTACTCCTGCTATAGAACAAAGCACGTAGACAGGAGATGCAAATTGATAGAAACGCATCAAAAAATTTAATGAAGTTCTAAAATCGGGCCTTAAAAGAAAAAATACCCCATGCTTGTAGCAGACCATCTTCTGACAGGGCCACGACATGAACAGCTCCACAGGAAACTTGGCTAATAATCTGTACAATACATAAAATTGAAGATCAAACAATTTCATGCAAGATAAATTAAGCAAAGAACAGTCAAATTGTAATGTCAATACCGTCTTTGGAGTAAAAGCTCCCCAATATAGGCGTGGATTATTAGAACCCTGAAAACACAGAGAACAGTCACGCTGATGACAACACGTTTAAAAGAAAAAACAAAGAGATAATATCATAACAAGAATAACCTGGTTCTGTCCCCAAACCCAAAGTCTTTTCATCGACGTAGTTCCATCATTTTCACGTGGTTCTGCAATAGCCGCAGTGCAATGTGCACCACAAGACACTGATACCACATATTCAGATTGTAATTGCATTACTTTCATGGGGTGTTTCAGGCCATTTTCAGTTCCATCCCCCAGCTGACCAAAATCATTGGCCCCTGTTTGGAGACAATGAAGATGGTTATCCTTCAAAGCATATAAAGTAGTTTCTCAAATCTTACATGCAGAGCAAAGGAGTGAAGAAAAAATTGAATCAAAAGGAGAACGAAGAAAAACTTGAATCAAAAGGAGAACAAGCAGCATGATCACGCTGAGTCCCAGCAAAAGTCATGGAGTTTTAACTCATTCATCCATCTTATATATACAGAGAAAGATTTCCTGTTCATAGCATGCCAGGCAAATTAGTCGCATGGACTCCAAATGATTTATACAAGATACATGCAGTTATCAAAGAAAAGACCTAATTGGTCATAATTGAGAACTTTTAAATTGATTTAAAAGAGGCGCTCTAAAGATAATACGTGATTTCCAATCGAGGATCTGGACAGAGCACTTGTACACTATTAAAGGAGAAACAGTATGCACAGAAGACAATAGTTAAACCTTGGAGGCATAAGATTTTTTTATATATTGAACTCTGGATTTGCATAAAAACCATTTCTTTTCAAAAATCAACAGCAGAAAATAAGTACTATACTGGAAAAGAGAAACCAGCATCATGGTGCCATTCAATCCAGAAATATCAGGTATAAACTCCATGCTAGAATATCCAATTGCCATCAAAATCATATCTTGATGTTATTTGCACCCGAGAAGGTAAATTTAAATCCAATGATAGGGATAAATTGAAGAATAATAACAATAACGAATCGATTTAAGTAACAATCAATAAAGGTGAGAGGAAAGAAAGCAGCCAACCCCAAGTGAAGAGTGATCCATCAGAGGCTACTGCAGCAGTGTGCTCCCGCCCACATGCTATATCCAACCACCTGGAATTCCCTCCGGCGGGGCACCCGAAAAGCTCCGGGGGCAGCTGTCTTGGGATTCTCAAATTCCTCTCTTTACCATTCCGACCCGTTTGGCCTGATTGATTATAGCCCCAAACGTAGATAGCACTCTTTGTAGGAAGATTCACTGCCCGCGATTCCCCAAATATCTCATCAATATCCATCTTTTTTCCTCAATAGATTAAAATAGAAAAGTCAGCATTGTAACTGAATTTGACCCACCAAAAGAAACTAAAAGGTTTACCCTTTACTGCACTTAAATAGCTTATGAATCTCCTTGAAATTCTTTAACGAGCGGAACGTGAAATTCTTGAATGTTAGAGATGAAAGAGGTGATTTTTTTTTTTACCTTGGAGAGGTCTGTGGCAAAGTAACAAAGCTTGAAAATTTTTATGGGATTGGGTAATTGTTGGCTGAGAAATGTGGTTTGAAAACGAAGAGAAAATGCCACAAAAATTTCTCGAAAGATGCAGCAGCGACTGCGGGCACAAAGATTCCGGGAAAACGAAAGATACGGTCGGTGCGCATTTCTTACCACGCGCGCGTACGAACTTTAAATTAACTGCCGCCTTTGCCCGCTACCCTAACTGCCCGCGATTGTTTTACACTCGTGTCTTTGACTTTTCTTGGTTCCATTGAAAACGTAGGTACGTACTAGGAACATAGGTACCATACATATACAAAAGCACAAAAAACAATTTTAGAGTATTTGCGTATTTGCGTATTTGCGTATTTGCGTATTTGGGTATGCGTTTGGTGAGTCTCCAGAGGTTTCAAATTCCAGCAATTTCCTGGTTAGATTCCCTTGATGAATTTCCTTTATTTTTTTTATTTTTTTTGTGTAAGATAATGTAAATTTATTTACTGTGACCGGTTTGCAATTTTCTCCGGTAAACTCCCTATTGAGTACTATAATTGAACTATGCAAGCCAACATGGATTAGCTTTTGGATTGTTATTAGTTTGTTATATTCCTTGTGTGCAAGTGTGTTCTTTTGGGTTTCTGACCTTTCTTGATTTGAAGTTCATGATTTGCTCCATGATTCTTGGTTCTCTTTTTGCAGCTTTTCATTTCTGTGTGTGTGTGTGTTTTTTTGTATTTTGGTATGGGGTGGGGGTAGGTGAGCCCGGGAAAGCAGTCCCACTGCTTAAAAATGGAGGCTTGAAATCTCTGAGTTTTACAAAACACTATTTTTAGTCAATTTTGACGGTTGGTTGCCCTGATAGATTACTTCTGCATCTCCAACTATATGCCCGTATTTTGCTTCATATTTGCCTTCTTATCAAGTTATTGTAGTTTAGGCCTGTATTGGATTTTTTGTTGCAAAATTATTTCTTGTAATTTTGGCCCCTTTACAACTCGAAATGACTGACTCATACAAACTAAACATATTGCAGTAGCAGGCTTATGGCTCAATCAGCGGGTAGCAACAGCGGAAAAAAGTTGGTCCAGATTGATATCAGTTCTGACACAGTATGCCCATGGTGTTTTGTGGGGAAAAAGAATCTTGACAAAGCTATTGCTTCATCACAAGATCAATTTGATTTCAAGGTTTTACTTTTTCTTCTCTCTTTAAACATTCTATTCCTCTTTTTCTTTGGATGTTTTCAGTTTTCATTTGCAATACACAATGTTTGCAGCTTAAGTGGCACCCCTTTTTTCTAAATCCTTCTGCTCCCAAGGAGGGTGTTAACAAGAAAGAATTCTACAGGGATAAATTTGGTTCTCGATCAGAGCAACTTGTGGCCAGGATGACTGAGGTTTCCTTGTTTTCCTTTCTGTGTTGTATTTCAATCATTATAGTTTGTTCTCCTTGTATATCGTAAGTCTCAGTAATCTCTATAAATATGCAGATCTTTAAGGGTCTTGGAATGGAGTATGACACATCTGGCCTTACGTAAGTTCAGTTAGTTATTAATCATTTGCTTTACAGCTTCTGGGAACGCTGCTAACATGTTTTGAACCCGCAGGGGAAATACTTCGGATAGCCACAGGCTTTTATACCTTGCAGGCCAACAGGGGCTTGATAAGCAACATAAGCTAGCAGAGGAGCTTTTTCTCGGCTACTTTACTCAAGGGAAGTATATAGGTGACAGGTAAGTGCAGTTGTTCTTACTTTCAATACTGTTTATATTGCCAAAGTTCCTTTAGAAGCCATCGGATGATGCAACTGATGATGCTATCTCTATCATCAGTAGCTGTGTGATTGAAACAAGAATATTTTTTATATCAGCAAAAGTTTGATTTATTTGTTGAACTTTGAAACAATCGAAACAAGTTTGATGTGGATGAATTTGGAAATTCCATGATGATCGACTTGTTTGTCCTGCACAATCAACACTATGTGAATGTGATCATAGCTGCTATGTTTTGTCATTACAGATTAACATATTGACCTGTCCTTACTTTTCATTGTGAAGGGTATTTCTCTTAGAATCTGCTAGGAAAGTTGGAGTGGAAGGAGCAGCTGAGTTTCTTGAGGATCCAAATAAGGGACTGAAGGAGGTATAGCCCTTTGAATAATGTCTTTTATTATGCACTTGATTAGTTGAGATGCTAGAAGAGAGAGGAATTTTGTCCTATAAAATCATAACTTGGCATTTAAATACTTTTTAAAGATTTTAAGATTGGGGTTTTTTTTTTCCTAACCCAACATTGCAGACTACATGTAGTTTGCTTTGGATTCTTTATTCTGTATTTTTATTCTGTATTGAACATGAATGATGCTTTGCCATCTCCTTATTTCACCAGTTTTACATATAGTTTGGTTTGGATTGTTCATTGCTTTTCCATCTTTGCTCATTCCAAGGCCTACTTTGATGGGAAATCTTTAAACTCTGAAATTTAAATCTCCGTGAAATTTAAAACCTAAAGCTGCAGTGTAAACAGAGAACAATTTTCTCTTCTGTTTGGATATCTCGCCTGATTATCAAAGTTAAGACGATTGACATGCTTGTTCTTTCTGACCAACTGCAGGTTAATGAAGAGCTTCAGCAGTACTCAACAAATATATCAGGAGTTCCCCATTATGTGGTAAGTGAATTATGTTCCAATTTAACTCTTTAATATAGAAAAAAGGCCATCCCCCAAACAAAAAAGGAACTAACAATAATACTCTTCTGGGCAGATTAATGGGAAGTACCAGCTGAGTGGTGGTCAACCCCCTGAGAGCTTTCTGAGAGCTTTTCAAATGGCTGCTGCTGATGCCTCCTAATAATCCAAGGCAACCTTTGATTTGGTCCTTCCTGTTTGCTGTGTTTTGTAAATTGAAACTTATTAGTGATAAGAAATAATGCAGTCTGAGTCATATTTGCTCATGATAGCACGATGTATACACTGAATTTGCATGAATTCATTAGCCATTACAAATGTTCTATTGCACACATGCATGTGGATATTTGAAATGACGAGACATGGAATTTGGAACAATGGGAATAAAGTTTAACACTGTGTTTTGCTCTTGGCTAAGCAACTATATGTAATAATTCTCCGATGATCCTGAGTATTTCTTGCAAATATATGAAATCTCCTACTTCTTGGTTATAACTTTTCCGTCTTTCCTCTTTCTTCGTGGGTTGAAACTCCACGACTTATTCAATCAAATTGAAATCCATTTAACTTCAACAATTGCAAATTTGCAATCCAATCTCGGTATGATTGCAACCATATTGCAGATATTCTATTCTACAGTCATTTGGCAGTAAAGACGCACGCATGGTACGGATTACTCGCTTATCTTGGCTATTTATTTATATGTGGACACGAAGAAAAAGAAATATTGACTGATGACTATCGTGTCATCATACCGACAGTGCCATAGTTGACTAAATAAGCAAGCATTGATTACTTAAAAACGCTGGCAGACGATCGCGTGGACAGTTGAACTACTACGATCATCCCTGAGAAAATTAGTGGCAAAAGGTAGACTCGTCAGCCATTAATTTATCAGATAAGAAGGTTTGAATCTGCAGGCAAAGGAGAAATCCACCCAGAAAGTAAGGAATAGATCATAGATGGATGAAGAAGTAACGCTGCACGGTTGTTGGGCAAGCCCCTATGTGTACCGGGTGATATGGGCTCTGAAATTGAAGGGCGTAAAGTATGAATACGTAGAAGAAGATCTCTCTAACAAGAGTGATCTGCTCTTACAGTATAACCCAGTTTATAAGAAGGTCCCTGTGCTGGTTCATAGTGGAAAAACAATTCCTGAGTCCTCCGTCATCCTTGAATACATTGAAGATACTTGGCCACACAATCCCCTGCTGCCTAAGGATGCTTTCGAGAGAGCCCTGGCTCGATTCTGGATCAATTTTGGAACGGAAAACGTAATCTCATGATACTCTACAAATTATTTTCTTGCATACATATATATGCTATTTGTTTCTCTATTTTATAATGGAGTGATTCATAAACTTGTGGCATAACCCACCCCAGGGTCTGATCTTTTATTCATTTTTCCGAGCTGGTGAAGGAGACAAAGAAGAGGCAGCGAAAAAAGTAATGCAAGTTCTGAAGATAATTGAGGAGGATGGCCTGGGAAGTAAGACATTTTTTGGTGGGGATTCAATTAATCTGGTGGACATATCATTTGGCTGGCTTGCTCATTGGTTTGAATGCACGCAAGTTTTGGTGGGTGCAGAGGTTTTGGAAGCGACTAGTTTACCCCGTTTACGTGCATGGATCGAGAATTTTAAGGAAGAGCCTGTGATCAAACAAAATCTCCCAGACACCGATAAACTTATGAAGCATTTTAAGAATCTTAAGTCAAGGTTTTTGTTAGAGTGAGGGATTGTATTAGCAATTCTGCATATCCTTAATATAATTGTATGCCAACTTTCTTTACTTATTTTATCTTGTACAAGATGATTTTTTCAACATTTATTCTGTATTATTTTCTCTATATTTGTGAACTGGACGTAATTTTAATTAACACAGATAAAATCTTGATAAAAAATCCCATATCCTATATATAATTGATATTGGTATATCATCAATAAATTATTATAAATTAAAATGATATAAAACAAAGAGTTGTTATTTGGGATCCTTTCCTAAAGTCTCTATATTTATTTATTTTTGGCTCAACACCGTCAACATGCCAAATTGAACCGTATAGTTTGGTTAAGACCGGAAATCCAACTATAAAAGGAAAACACTTAAAAACAGAGTTTGAATAAAATTTTGAAACGTCTTACTTAAAACAAATTTACTTTTTCCCCTTATTATTGGCCACGAATTCTTTCCAAAACACACGCTTCCATTCCATCTGTATCTCTACATATATGGTATACCTATACCATCCTCCCAAGTCCCATGTTAAAGGAGAACTGCAGCTGGGAAATTATTCCCAATGCAATGCAATGCAATACAGGACAGGACTGAACTTTTCGAAAAAACGAGACATGTTATGAGATAAAAAAGAGTTACCACCAACAATCAACGTTCTTACATTTACTATGTAAGGAAGACTAATACTCCAAGCATGTGAGGTGGTATTTACAGTGGCTTTACACTTGTGTCTCCCCGGCGAGCTTCCCAGTTGGGCTGACCAAACATCAAGGCGTCTCATCGAATGCCATAACCTGAAAGCCAATCTAGCTAGTAACAACATAACCATTTCCAAATCATCTCACGAGCAATGTTAATAGCAAGAACTATATCTTCTAAATTCCCATTTCTCTTAGAAGGCATTAATTATAGTCTAACTAGGTAAAAATATGTGAGTCTATCAATCGGGTCGATAAAATCAGAAAGTTCTTAGGCAAAAGCCTACGGTTAAAGGAAATCAACCGTGAAACTCTCAGCTAGAAGTTCATATATTTGGACGTTGCAAGAAAGATGTTAAAAGACTATCGTCCAAGGAAATCAAGCATGCAACTCTTATCTAGAGCTAAAAGCATATAGACCCAGTTCAGGGATGACAGGTTACCTTGCCACAAACTGGACAGCTGTCACTTCGCTCCATCCACTCATATATACAACCAAGATGAAAATGGTGAGAGCATTTTGTAACTATTTTTGGGTTTTCTGTCGTATATTCTGCACATTAAGGATGCATCATCAGTACTTTACAGACATATATCAACGTATTCGAGTTTGTCATGTATTCTGTTATGGTAAACCATAATAAAACCAGAACCAATAAAAAGAACAAGCACATAAGTTTATCTCTGACATCCAAGGTATTCAAATAATTTGTAACTAATATGGTTGCATAACAGCCTCTTCCATATCTAATAAAAGTTCATTCCAATAGATACCGCAGCTATCTTGAATCCATTCCACTATATTAGCTTTTTTCCTCCAGAATCAACCATAATTACAGCAAGAAAAGGAAAACAACCTCCGTTCATGATCCAGGACCACTAACACGTGTAATACCAAACAAAACACCCACTTTTCGTCTCCAAATCAACGCAAGAGAACTTTAGAAGCAAGTCTTTCAGATATTCTTCAATAACACACATGGAAGTTATCCTACTTAATGTGATAATATCATTTGCATGCAAGAAGCTCAAGCAGGTTCCAGAAGTGACAAGAAGGTGCATAGATATGAGATAATGAAGGCTCTTTAAGAAAGGAAAATATATATTCACCACTTCTGTATGACAAGTGCACAAAGATGAATCAAGACCCAAAAGAGATGTGTTACCTTCAAGACATGTTGGGCAAACATCTTCATCTTCAGAAGAAGAATAAATATGTGCAAATCCAGTCGTACTTTTAGCTGCAGAAAGCTTCAATGAAGATCTGGAATTATATTCTTTTGATTCTTCTACACCTGTGCACTCATTCCATTTCCCTCCAGTACTCAGTGATTCAGAATCTTCATCAACCTCACTTCTTCTCAGGGGTTCAGTTTCCTCATGTGCATGACTTGACCCCTTCTCCCTCCTTGAGACCAGTCCATCCCGCTGCAAACGGAAATATCTTGGATCGGTATCATAAGGCAATGGCCTTGGAGGAGAGCGGTACATGTCGGACAGAGAGTTATCGAGTGTTGTTATGGAACTCAAGGATGCTGTTCCCTGACTCGACGAAGGAATGCCATGTTGGTCTTCCCTGTGAAACAAGGACGTGTACTGCAAATAACAGAATAGGAAGCTCTTCAGTTGACTTTATTGGAGAATAAAAATTGACATCCAAATTATATGCATTACAACCAACAATCTAGCTGTTAGAAGCAAAAACGATAAAACGGGCATCAACCCCACAACAATAATTGTTTTCACTTTACGAGCGAAAAGGACGTCCAGAATGCTTGTATAGGTAAGCTCCAGATAAAAACTGGATTTAAGTCAAATTAAAAATTCAACTCGGAGGTGAAATTTTCAATGACCTCTTTGAAACATACTCAACTAGACAAGCTAGAAATGTTTCAAACATTACTTGAGTAATGTAAGATGCTCAACCGTCAATATCATTAGAAGTCAAATAGAGAAAAGTGTGATTTTGAGGCATACCATTCGGAAGAAATTCTGAAGAAAACATCGAAGACATATACAGTTCCTATACAATGAGCTGTTTGGATTAGCAAAATCTTCACATTCATCTTGCAAGCAGCAACAAACAGAACCCATGACAACCACTACTCAACCAACTTTATATACTCAAAACCTTTCCCACTCAGGATCATCAATAATTACGATTGTAATTCAAGCAGCCATCAAGATAACTGAAGGAAACGAGAGAGGACCCTAAGCTCGCAGAGGTTGAACCGCTTCGCGAACCAGCACCCTCTCTCTGAGACAAATCCCAAAACCCTTTCCAAACGAGGCCTAAAGAACGGACAACGCAATTATCACCTGCAAAGTGGAAAATGGAAAAATTAAATCTTTGCATTCAGAAACCCTAGAAAAACCAGCCACCTGAAAGGCCGATATTAATCTAGAAAACTTGCTATTGGAATTGATATAGTAACAACAAATGGGATAGTTTCAGTGCAAAGAATAAGTCATCCATCAATAGTCAACCAAACATTAGGATGTCGGTGACCAAAATTTGTAAAGATTGAATCTTTGTATTATTTTTTCCCCTTTTACCAAATGGGGTTTGTCTGCAATGATCAAGCAAAACCAAGTGAGGTAATATAACAAATTAAAGTACGATTACCCCCAATTTTCTTTAAAATAAAGGAAGGTACTTTCTTTCCCACCAGAGATGACAAGAAATGTGGAAAAAACATAGCAAATTCATGATCAAATATAAAGACCAGAGCATCAGCAATTCGAGACCCAGACCATTAATACTAATCCATCAATCAAATAGGTAAAACCCCAATTCAGATGATCACAGTTTACAAAGATCGAACAATCCCATAATCAAACTATGATTCAGAAACAAAAATAACGAAAATAAAACAAACAAAAAAAAGGGAGAACGAAGCAGCTACAAACAACAAAGGAAGACTAATGTAAAGGGAGAAAAAGAAAGGAAAATGAAAATGAAAATGAAGAAACAACCTGGACTTTGATACCGGGATGGATGATTCGATTCCTGAAGATGAGACACAGAAGCCTAGAAATCCGAGGTTAGATATTTCCGATTGTTTCTAAAAAATAGTATTAAACAAATTTACTATGATATATTTATTATAGTAAGAAGGAAAGAAATTGAATAATGTTTTGGATTTTTCGGCAACAAAGAGTTGAGAGACCGTAAATAAAGCAGATTCCTAATCTCTCACACCCACTGCCACTAGACTTGCCCGCCTGCAGAGCTCAACCCATATGAATTATTTCATCAAAGCCTTTATCTCTAACTTTATAATGCCCCTAATATATAATAAAATAATCTCTATAATTAAATAATTAAGAACTTCCATTGTTTGGTGGTCTGTAAAATAAAATACTCCATTCTTGGAATTATTCCTCGTTTTTTTAATTACTAATGAACATAATAATACTGCTACTATATTCCTATGTGTATTTCTTTTTTGTTTTCCCTCTTGACTTTTGTGTATGTATTCTTCAATCTTTGTTTACATTATATCAATGGAAAACTGTCAAAGCATTTAAAGCTTTTAATAAATATTTATTCCTTTTGGATTAATGTCAAAGAATATTTGCACCAACACTCAATTTTTTCTTTAAAACTATTTTCACTTTTCTTTTTGTTTTTTTTTCCCTATTGTTTCGAGCATGGTTCATAGAGGTTAATTGCAAGTGCACTTTGTATGATTTTGATTTTAAGTTGTTGATTTTCATTAGGTCAAAAAATGTTGTAATGATTCCATTATGACAAAAAAGCATGTAAAACCGGTTTCTACCTGAATCAGGTTTCATATATAAAATAGACAATTAATGGCTCTTGAAATTTTAATTTAATTTTCTACTATTTTTATTATATATTAAAATTGTTAGTAACTCTCGTATATAAAACTGTTTTACATGACACTTCCATTATTTTCATTTGTTTTTTTAGGTTATTTTATTAGTTCACGAGTTGCTTCAAATTATTGATGGATGGAGTATGTGATAGAAAAATGGAGAGCAAGAAGTATAAATGTTGAAAAACATGCAAAATTAGTCTTCAATGTTTTAAATATGGTTACTTCATAAAATAATAAATTTAACATGTAAAAGTAAAGAGCAATGATAGGGGAGTGAAAAATTAGAGTGAAAACCCAACGTGACAGGTATAAAAAGACAAACTAATATCCCAAATGATGAGTAAAACCTAATGGTTAATGGATTAGTTTGTCTTTTTATCCATGCCACGTCATTCACTTTGGGTTTTCACTCTAATTTTTCACTCCCCCAATTATCACTCAAAAGTAAAATATAATCGAAAAATTGGTTGACTTCTAAATTGAAATGTATCATTAGAAAATGAAGAAGTGTAATTGACCCCTGGATCTTGGATTAAATACATTGTTTCATTTTATAGATATAGGTGATGTGTATTTAATATTTATTTTTAAAATTTACTAATATTTAATAGAATTTTAATTAAATACAATAGATTGAAACATTAAAAAGAAATACTAAATATAAGAGAAGATCCTACGTGTTTAAAGACATGTCGCATATGAATCGAGGTGTTCATCAACTCAAGAAATCTGTCCAACGTTTTTGGATTATGGTAATGAAAAAACTGAAAATTGGAAGAGAATCAAAATATAAAATAATTATTACAGGACAAATATTTAAGAGCCTTAATCTTTGTTTTGTTTCTTCGTTTTTGTTATTAATGTATTAAATAGTATATAAAAAAACGGTACCATCACAGTCATATAAAAAATGAAGAGAAAACAGTGCTCTATTAATGGAAAAGTGGAAGCTGAATGGAAGATTAGTATTTTCGTCCGAGATGCACAAAATTTCTTGAAAAGACATCCAAATTGGCGCATAGTTTTTTGCCTTGATTGTAATTTATGTCAATGGTCCATAGATAGGGATCATAATGGGACACTACTCATTTCGGTATTGCCTAAAACTGTATTTTGTGATTTTGGTTCACTGGTGTGGATCATGTACCACTTTTAGTTTAAGTAATCTAAATTAGTTTGAGAAAAAAAAATAAAAATTAGGCAACAAACAAAAATACACTAGTGAATCCCCAAAAAATAAAAATTTGCACCTACTAGTGTGATTTATCTTGTAAAGGCGGCATGGAAATTGGCTTGGCTTCTTGTTCTATTTCCATTTCCTTCCACTTGAGATAGCTCTTGCGGTTAGCCCATTCAATTATCTCGGGACACAATGTTTTCAACAGGAAGAAAATCCTGTACCATTTTGGTTCTGTCACATATCTATCTTTCCGGCACACTGCGTCCACAATGGCCTTTGCACAAGCGCTGGAACTCATCACCGGCAGCTCATTAATTAAAGCCTGTCCACCAACATTAATCACTTTTAAGTGTTCATCATGATCATAATTAAGATGGGTTCATGCCAATCAACTTCAAAAATTATTTACATTTGCCAATTCTGGATTTACTTGTGGATTCCCTTCCTTGTTTAAGCTCTTCCCTCGGGTCATCTCTGAGTCTATAAAACCAAGAGTTGCAATTGTGATTGAGATTTCCGGGGACAGTTCAATTCTCAGTGTCTCGTAGAAGTTCACCAGAGCAGCTTTACTAGCCTGGAATATTCCCAATACATGTACAGCCATTACAAGTTTTAATGCATTAATAACTTTTGTAATAATATGAGCAAGTGATGATCATTTCTTTCTTACACCATACAAGCTCAATCCTGGTGCGTGCAGATATGCACTTGCTGATGCATTCACAAATATCGTTCCCTTTGATCTTCTGAGATGCGGAATTGCAAAGTAAGTTGGGTATATTGAACCCCAGAAGTTCACGTCCTGTAGTCAAAATTGTAGATTAATTAATGTCAAACGGAGACCGGCAAGAATTAATACAAGTACTCATGAAGATTATTACCATAACTTGCGCAAGTTTTGTAATGTCCGGTACGTCTTCAATTGGGCAAATGGAGCTAATTCCTGCATTGTTGAATAAATGATCCACTGAAAAGAGATTGATTAGCTGGCCATTTTCTTTAGTTCTGGAAAGAATCATAAATTCTTACCGCATCACTGTTCGAGCACCCTTAGTTTACTACTCCTACGTACGTACTTAACTAGCTTCATTCTAAGTGTTCTCTATTAAGTTAACAAATGTTTTAGACAAACTAACTGCACCATCGTTTCAAGTGGTGGTTAAAAGATGTTAAATTATCGCAACTAATGAATTAATAATCGACAACAAGGGACCAGAAACGTAATTCCTAACTACCAACCAAAACAAGAATTGATTTGGCACTGTTCTTCAAATTAAATAAAGCAAAAATGAGATGCATGCATGGAATAATATTGATGGTCGGACGGACGGACATGCAGTGAAATGAAAACTTACATCGGCCAAAATGATTGACTGCCGCCTCCACGAATCTCTTGCAATCATCGACCTTGAATACGTCCGCACATATAGGGACAACGTCAGGCGAGCCAAGTTGCCGGGCTTTTTCAGCGACCTTTTTTATCAGATTCTCCCTCCTGGCGACAATTACTAGGCAGGCTCCTCTTTTTGCATACTCGTAAGTCAATTGCTGCAGTTTAGTTCATCAAGATCATGTTACTATGACACTGAAAAAATTAAGTAAATAACCATCAAAACACAAAGGGTGCGCTATCTCACTTTTTTAGAGCATTCATATTATAATCAGACTGGAATGTACTCACCTCCCCAATTCCGGACGATGCACCTGTGATCAGGACCACTTTTCCTTTGACATCTTCGCTTGAAATGTACCTATAAACAGTCTTCATCAATTTGAAGATGTAGAAAAAAGGCAGGAGACTCCAAAGAAACAATGTGAAGATGACCAAACGAAGAGGCATGGCCATAACCCCACAAGAATAATAAAGTTTGGCTGCCCTTGAATCACACAGAGGTTGGTGCCTCCGTTTCCCTGATACCGTAGTACCCGATGCTTCTACTAATTACTAGTGAAGTGATTACAAGGAGTGCTTAAATGGAGTTTTGACCAAATAAATTGAAGTTTCAACGCCAAAGGAAAATGCATAATGGCGGACTAAATGTATAGATGACCGTGATTCGAGATCGTTGCCATTTCTAACAGAGGCCATGCGTCCATATCACTATCACATTTTAATAAGTCTCGATAGTGACGCGGGAACCATTCAATTCTATAAAACCAAGAGGTAAAAGTTATGCCGAATTGTTCTGACAAGAAATGTCGGAAAAAGACGTTAATTAAACAGGCTGGTTGCTGGTTGCTGGTTGCTGGTTGTGGTCATTTGGAAGCCATCAATCAACTTGAATTTGACTTTCCAAATCAAACGCAAATGCCAAGCGCCAAGCGCCATCCCACAACCATATGATAGCGAACTATAACCAGTATAATTAATAAATTTGTTATACATCTACTGAGATAGCAAATCAAACACTATAGTAAAAGATGGGGGGGGGGGGGGGGGGGGGGGGGGGTGTGGTTCGAATGAATGAATGATTAAGGAAAGTTGTTCAGAGCACATTGGAGATAGCGATACTAGTATTGGCCTAGTAATTTTCCAGCAGAGTAGTACGACATTCTGTGGTTAGTGTTGTTGATGATTTTGAACCATATGAGCCTTGTTGGCTTGTTGCTAATTGCCATACAATTCGTACGCCAGCATTGAGGATTGAGCGCCCAATTTCGTTCAAGACTCAAAGATGTTATGCTTATGAAGGTTTGTCCAAGTCCATTCAATGCCAACACACTGGATGATGCAAGTGCAACTTGCACACAGTAGTAATAATGATCAAAAAATCCACTATGTACGAACATTAATCACCTGGGCCATATCCTGTTTTGCCCTTAAAGTCCACTCCCAAGTATAGCTCACTCAACTGATTTTAATGCCACAAAATTGTTAGCCTCACCAAAAGTCAACCATTATAAAAGAATCAATTACATTTATTTATTTATTTTATATCCTAGATTCCTAATACTACAACTCCGTGTCTATCCCGCCACTTCATTGTTGAAGAGTCAGACTAATCCTGCGCCTGAAGCCGACCGTCCCCTAGGGACTTGAGGAGGTAAACCGCGGGATGTGCAACCCAAGCTGGGTACCAGGGCCAATCTTCAATCATTGGTCACCAAGTCATACAACTCCCGGCCCAAAGTGTTGACGATGCTCCTCTGACGAATTTCGACCCCACACGGCCTCACTCCTGCGCACAGCGACCATAATTGTTCTCTATTGCGTACGTGCCCCTGAGAACTTCGAGCATCTCACAAATATTCATTCTCTACCCATTTATAGATAAATGGGTGGAAATTGCTGCAAGTGAGATTCAAATCATAGTTGACATGGTTGAATCCCAATTGTGATACCAATTGAGAGGAGGTATCTTCGTAATCAATTACATTACATTTATGATTAGCACAAATGCTTGCTGTGCAACAAGTTGGAGGATGTAGCCAAGTTGGTGCAGCACAAGTTTAAGATTTGGATGGAGCAGGTGAATCAAATCCAATGCACTGTTCACTTCGCGCGAGGTGAATTCTCGAGAAGCATATAGACATACAATTAGATGTCAAAATTATCGATTGAAATCATATTATTGTTGCTTGAGTTCAATTGACTAAATTTAATTTTAAAATATTTGTAATAATTTTAAACACAAAGGTTAATTATCCAACTAAATAAATGATCATTGAATATTATAAAAATTACTTGGCATAGACGCAAGGCGGGACCTTTTGGTTTAAATTTTATTTGTTCCAAAACGAAGCCATAATAATACCAAAGCGTATTCTACTCAAAACCTTTTGACATGGTATACGGCCTGACTTCTTAACGCTACGGTTGCATTTTATGCTGTCTTTAATCAAATCGAATACTACAGAGTCTACAGTAGTCGATCTGCCGATGGATGATCGTCCGTTGTCGTACCCTTAAATTGTCATCAATCTTGCCGGCCAAATGTAACAGATCTGCTTCTCCTCCCTCCCTGTCCACTCTTATCTTGGTTTACGAAAACTCCATTTCATTTTTTTAATTCTTCTTCTTCTGATTATTTGGAAATACATTTTCTGTGAAATTCGAATTCATTCGCATTTCAATAGTGTCTGCTTTGAGTTTAATTGTATGGAGTAAAGATGATTTGTAATGTTAAAGTTGATTGAAATTTTCGAAGCCCTAGAAATTGCAAAATGCAGAGCTCACCGAACTCGGTGGCTCAGCCGGAGGCTATTCTTGAATGGCTTCAGAAAGAGATGGGTTACCGACCTCTTGGCCCCTACGCTTCTTCCTCCATCAAAGCCGCCTCCTTTACTCCCACTCCCGACTCAATCCGCAAGATTTGTCGCGGTAATATGATCCCTGTCTGGAATTTTTTGCTTAACAGAGTGAAATCCGAAAAAACCGTTGATAATATCCGCCGCAATATTCTCGTCCACGGTTGCAGCAGCGGCGTAGAGAGTGATGCTGCTGTTGTCACTGGTGATATGGGCCGGAGTAATGTTTCTAGGGGGACAAGTGCAACTACAACCACGAATACGACTACCACTACAACTACGGCGGCCACGAGAAGGAGGAAGGAGAAATTGGGAGCCGCGGTAGGAAAGGAGAACTCTGTTTCAGGATTGATGGAGAAGGAGAGTAGCAGAGATGTTGCTTTGCAGGAGAGGGAATTGGCGGAGAAGGAGGTGGAGAGGCTGAGGCAGATAGTCAGGCGGCAGCGAAAGGAGTTGAAGGCCAGGATGCTGGAGGTTTCTCGGGAGGAGGTTGAACGCAAGCGCATGCTTGACGAGAGATCTAATTACAGGTTTGCCTCTTCAAATCTTCCCACCACATAGTTTTTAATTGCTAATTGCCAGATGATAATTGTTGGTGTATGTATTGTGTTGAAACTATGAATTAAATTATACTCCTTTTGAAGCTTACGTGTTGCATTCTATGATCAGAATTATATGTGTCTGGTTGATATATAATAATGTGTTTTGTCAGAAGAGCAGAATTCAGTCAACCACACTACAAGCTACGTACAATTATCAGCATAGTTGTGTGATGTTATGTGTCATTCCAAATGTTGAGCTTATGCTGTTCTATGAGTGTATATATGATACTATATATTTTTTGGTAGTTACTGAAGAAATTGCTAGAATAGTCATTTCTTTTATTGACCTATGGTTCTTGTTGAGTAATGCGCTGGCCTCCCATTTAGGCACAAACAAGTAATGCTGGAGGCTTATGATCAACAATGTGATGAAGCAACCAAAATCTTTGCAGAATATCACAAGCGTCTGCGTTACTATGTCAACCAGGCAAGGGATGTGCAGAGATCAAGTATTGATCCTGTTGAAGTTTTCACCAGTTTCCATACAAAAAATGATAGAGAGTCTGTTTATTCAACTGCAAAAGGATCCAAATCTGTGGACGATGTCATTCTCATTGAAACAAACTGGGAAAGAAATATTCGTAAGGCTTGTGAATCTCTTGCAGTGCAAATGGCTGAAAAGATTAGCAATACTTTTCCAGCTTATGAAGGTTGTGGTATCCATTCGAGTCCTCATTTAGAAGCTGCCAAGTTAGGCATCGACATTGATGGTGTCATAGCTGATGAGGTTAGAGTTGTGATTGGAAACTGCCTGAAAAATCCTCCTCAGTTGCTCCAGGCAATCACAACATACACTCAGAGGCTGAAGACTGTTATTAGTAAAGAAATAGAAAAAATCGATGTTAGAGCTGATGCAGAAACATTAAGGTCGTGCTATTGTACTTAATGTCCTCTTCCTGTGTTTTCGATGAAAGTTGTGTTAATTGGTCTCCTATTTATATCCAATCCACTCTGAACATGTTTTCTATTACCCATCAGGTATAAGTATGAGAATGACAGAGTAATGGATACTTCTTCTACTGATGTAAGCTCACCATTACAGTATCAGCTTTATGGTAATGGAAAGCTTGGAGTTGATGCATCTTCAAGAGGCTCGCAAAATCAACTTCTTGAAAGACAGGTCTTTGTGGTCTTTTCATCTTGTTTTTGCTAATCTTTTTTCTTCTCATAATACTGATGGTTGTCCTTCCTCCTGAACTTTTCTTTCCATTCCATTTCATTTGAATTGCTTTAACGATGGCATGAATACAATGTAGTCATCTGCAGTAGCCATCTTTGTTTATTGTTGTGAAATTGTGATGTTTACCACGTTTTTTCCTCCACTTATTCTCGTAGCATAGTTATTCATCAATATCTGAAATAGTCTCCTTTCTCCAGAAAGCACATGTGCAACAATTTGTGGCAACTGAAGATGCACTGAACAAAGCTACTGAAGCTAGAAATATGAGCCAACAACTTTTAAAACGTCTTCATGGAACTGGTGATGCAGTTTCTTCACAGTCACTTGTCGTTGGTGCTAGTGCACAAAATATGAGCAGCCTAAGGCAACTTGAGGTACAATTCTGCTCTATAGTTTTATCTAGTGATTTATAGATTCTCTTGGAATGAGATATCTATGATAATTACTAACTCTTCTCTTGTACACCTTAATGCAATCAAGTTGATTTACCATAGAAATTTAAGTTGTAATTGTGGTCTTCTATTTTTACCTTTCGGCTGAGTGCATTAACCAACCATCCTTTTTGGTAATTTTTTATCTACTTTAGTTGATTGTTCATTGTTTTGCTTTTTGTGTCCCCCTTTCCATTTGATTAATTTGTCCAGGCTCAAGCAGTAATGTATGTTTCTGCTAGAATCTTTTAATTAGATTCACTAGTGTTTATATGTTTCTCTCAGGAGTATTTTCCTTTTGTTTCACAGCTGGAAGTTTGGACTAAGGAAAGAGAAGCAGCTGGATTGAGGGCTAGCCTTAGTACATTAATGTCTGAAATACAGCGTTTGAACAAATTATGTGCAGAGAGGAAAGAAGCTGAAGACTCTTTGAGAAAGAAGTGGAAAAAAATTGAAGAGTTTGATGCCCGCAGATCTGAGCTTGAATCGATATATAATGCACTGCTTAAGGCAAACATGGTAAACTTACTATTGCTATCTGTCTCTATGTGTGTGCGGTTTATGAGGACTGCTTGGATTAACTTTTTTAGAGCCACTAGATTTATAGATGCACATACGTTATTCATATGTGTGAACCAATTTGCTGCTGCTTCTGATATCCTTGATGAGTTATATTTTGTTGGTGCCATGAAAACTTGATCTGCATCTAATAAAATTGAGGGCACAATTATCCTTCTTGACAAACAATTGAACGAAAATTTTCCAATGTATAGTTATTGCTTCTATTACGCAAATAGCATGTCAGCCAGAAGTGCTTTTCCACAATATGGCTGAATTTACGATATTCAAATGTTAATAATAGCTTTTGTACTCTTAAGGCATCTCTAAGATGGTTTCTAAATACTTATTTTTGTGTATTATTGGCTACAAGTCTTTTGGTGCATTTGATATTTGGAAAGCAGTAATTTGTCCTTTGTATGATATGTTTTGCAAGTTTGATGCATATGCCAGAATATTTTATGATTTGTTTTTTGATGTATTAGGATGCTGCTGCATTCTGGAGTCAACAGCCATTAGCTTCACGGGAGTTTGCATCAAGCACCATAATTCCAGCATGTAATGTTGTCCTGGACATATCAAACAAAGCAAAAGATCTCATTGAGAATGAAGTTTCTGCTTTCTATCGAACTCCTGATAACAGCCTTTACATGCTTCCATCTACCCACCAGGTAACAAAATTGAATACTTTAGTTGGAGAAGGACACATTGTAACTTCTCGACCTATTACACTATTTTTACTGAGTTGCCCTTAACGATAAGGAAAAAAATTTAGTTTGAGTCTAGGATTGGTAACTTTCTCCAGAGACACATTATTTTTGCTTCTTAATCTAGCAAGTTTGGAAATTTTCTTGTCGTAGTGGCAACACACACACACTCGCATACTTTCTTAGATATGCAGACATCTACATTGCTACGCGGTGGTGTTACAGTCAAGTTTCTAATAATTAATAATCAAGATTCAATAATCTTCTGTTATCTGATTAATTTTTGAAGAACTGAATCTATATGGTTAACATTTGAGTACCCAAAAAAAAAAAGGGTCTTCCCTCTTCAAAAATGAAGCTAAAAGACATGCAGACGAAAGAGAAAAAAGAAAAGGTTGGTGGGTGGTGGGTTAGTCCCACTGGATCTTGGTATTTCACTGTTACTTAATTCATTTTTCATTTGTGCCCTTTGCTTTTTGATCAGGCGCTCTTGGAGTCATTGGCTGCCAATGGATCAACAGGACCCGAAGCAGTTGCTGCTGCTGAAAAAAATGCTGCTGTATTGACAGCAAGAGCCGGTGCAAGAGATCCATCTGCAATTCCATCCATATGCCGCATATCTGCGGCCCTTCAATATCCGGCTGGTAAACATTTTTGCAGTTAAATTATTGTGGTGCTGCTAATTTAGTCCTTAAACTAACCCACCATTTATTTTTAGGTTTGGACAGTTCAGATGCAAGCTTAGCTTCAGTTTTGGAATCCATGGAATTTTGTTTGAAGCTCCGTGGTTCTGAGGCTTCTGTACTGGAAGAGTTGGCAAATGCTATCAATTTGGTCCATGTACGTAGGGACCTTGTTGAGAGTGGTCATGCATTGTTAAATCATGCCCACCGTGTACAACAAGAATATGAAAGGTATAACCTGTCCTATTAATTCTAGATTGTATGGGATGCCAAAATGGATCTGGTTATATATCTATGATTTCTAGCTCTAATTATTGCTTTTGGGTTTGAGGTTTATAGAAAGAAATCCTTTTTTGTTTGTTAAAGAACTTCTACACAAGCATGTCATGCATTGCAACAGTTTGCTGTATGCACCTTATGTACGGAAAACATTTGGGATAATATCAAATTTTTTATGTTTCTTAATTAACCAGAATTCTTGTGAACATGGTTGGCTTGTTAAGTGCTTTGTTTCTGGTTTTCCTCTGTGATTTGAGCAAATTTACAAGCTAAGAATTAACAAGCAGTTTATGGTTGCTTCTTTTGTTGCATTTTTCTCCCGCAGTGTTTGGAAACTACTTTGCATTGATGGTTTTTGTGGCTTTCTTGTAGGACAACAAATTACTGTCTAAATATGGCTGCTGAACAAGAGAGAACAATTATGGATAAGTGGTTGCCTGAACTAAAGAATGCAGTTTTAAATGCTCAAAAATGCCTTGATGATTGCACTTATGTCAGGGGATTGGTGAGTAGTTGGCACTTCTTCAAGTCATTTCCTTTTCTTTAGTTGTCATATTACCTGCAGGTGGATATTTCGTTTTGATTTTGAAGTATTTGTGTTTACGACTATTTGTATCAAGGGATGATCTATTCCATGTTTCATGATATTAGTGTGCAGAGCTACATAATTGAAATAGTTTGTCATTATATATTCAGACCCCTGTTTGGCTAATGCAATGATGTTCTCGTTTGCCATGCTTTAGTCTTCTATTGATGTATTGTGTTTAGCTTATCAAGTGGTTGATTGCGGGTATTTTCTGCAGCTTGATGAATGGTGGGAGCAACCGGCATCGGTTGTTATTGACTGGGTTACAGTTGATGGTCAAAATGTTGGTGTTTGGCATAATCACGTTAAGCAGCTTCTAGCTTTTTATGATAAGGTCTATGAATGAAGCTTTTTGTATAGTGAAGCATTTGGTAAACTTTGGAAAATTCCCATGTGCGCCTCATGGTTTCATCCCACCAACGATTTGGATAACATTTAGACTTAGTATCTGCTTGAAGTTGGGTTTAAGAACACTCCCAGTAGAGATGTAGACCCGGCAACTCAACCGTTGGTTGTCCAGATTCTGTTTGCAAAAGAGAGGGAAAGAAAAGAGGTTAAGAGAGCCAGGGGAGATGGAGAAAATCCTGCAATTTAACATTCTTTTTCAGAATTCTGAGCTTTTAAATTCAATTAACCTTTTGGTGCTGTGCATAGATGATTCTTCGTGCTGAATGCTTTGTGTAAATTAAGACCACGGAGTTGGTCTGCATTTGTTTCTTGTACAAGATTGTTATTTTCTATTCATTATTGACTTTTGATTTTGGGTCTATTAAATAAACTAAAAACTTACACTAAATTTGAAATTTAAAAGTAATAATTTGTTAAATTTATTAATTATATTTGTTTGATAATATAACTCATTTTGACATTTACAAATGTATTATGTAAAATCATGTAGGTTAAAAATGTGTAATTTTGAAAATGTGTCAAGTGTCAAAAGAAAGAAAAAAAAAAAATTTTAAACTAACTTTATAATTGATCGTGTCTTCAAATTGAGTATTAGCTTTTGTTCAAATTGACTTGCTCATAGAATCGAAGATTACTCTTCCATTTTCGTTTTGTCTGTTATCTACGCGAGATTTAAAACTTAAATACGGTTCTTTTGTGATGAGAGAAAAAAAAATTTCATGTTTCATTGTCCTCTTAGGTTCCACATTATGCCTGCCAATATTTGT
This sequence comes from Ophiorrhiza pumila, assembly GCA_016586305.1. NCBI lineage: Eukaryota > Viridiplantae > Streptophyta > Magnoliopsida > Gentianales > Rubiaceae > Ophiorrhiza > Ophiorrhiza pumila. The sequence goes on from BLIW01000007.1 coordinate 3,203,878, forward strand.
TTATCCTTGACCGTTTATCTTCTCTACATATTAATAATTTGAAGAGTTTCCATAATATAATACTTCCTCTGTTTCATATATTTAGTGTTGTTTATTAAGACATAGTAAAACTGACTAAAAGATCTCTCTCTTTCTTCTTATTTAACAATAATGGTTGTCTTTTCATTTTTCTTTATTTCTAATATACAAAGAAATACCAATCCAAACCAGATAAATGTTTTGATAAACGTAAAAGTAATAAATGTTACAATAATAAAATTGTAAGATTCATGTAAAATGAGACTTATTTTGAAATAAAATAAAAGTTAAAACGTCACTTAATATGAGAAACATGGAGTAATAACTTAGTTCAGATGTGTAATGGTATACACATATTAAAAAAAAATTATTGAGATGTGAAACAAAAAGTAATAAATGCATGAATTTGAGTCGGCGGATTTTTAACCCCCCAGTGGCAAACTATCCGAAGGTAAAAGTTAAACTCCATGCGAAGAAGAAACAAACGGCGCCTGAAACTTGTCCTGGGTGATTTCATCAATTTGTTGAACCATCTCGGGTTTCAGGAAGTTGATGTGATCCCCTACCTGACCTTTCCTGAAGAAAGAATTGTATGGCAACGTGAAAATACTTGGCACATGACTGGATTTATTCGGTTCGAAATTGCTCAACGTCTCAAAGCTACACATCCTCACAATATCCTCCAACTCTTCTTCTCCATTTTCATCGCTTTCGAATGGACAACCCAAGAATTCAGCCAATCTTTTTACATGAGTTTTTGGATCGTCTTTCAATTCCTCATAAGTGATAAAGAAAACTTTTTGAGGCCTCTTTAGGCTTTCTTTTTGGTACCCCAAAACATGATCGTAATATGGGCCGAAAGGAAGAGTTCCATTACAGAAACTTTCAAAGGCCACTTCCATAGGCCATGGCTGCTTTCCGAGTTCTTGTCCCCTGTTCACAAAATGCCAATAGGAAATAAGGGTGTCTTTGGGCTCTCTTGTCACGTAGACTATTTTGCATGGCGATGAATTAAGAGTATCAGCTAAGATCTGGAAAGGTATATGTGTGCTGAAGATTCTTGGTGACGAAGATGAGGCAGTAGTTAAATAAGAATCAAAATCAGGAATAGCCGCGAAATCAGGATTGGCCGGATTGGGTAGGTAAAGATGTGTTTCCAAAGTAGGGACGAGATTGTGAGGGTTTTCCAGTTTTAAGGATTCTTTGGATGAACGATAAAGTGTGGAAAAAAGAATGGATTTGAGCCAAGTTGTCCCTGTTTTTGGAAAAGAAGTTAAAGATTACATCAGTAGGAAGTGGTTTGAAGTTGGTAAGAACGTTTTGGGTGCCAACAAGGTAAGGTCCCAAAAACCAAAACCCATTAAACTGGTAGAGAGTTCAATCTTGAGAAAATTTCTTGGAAGGGAGAGATGAAAGAAAATCAGTCTTGAAATTAGCAAGTTCCATGAAATGTGAATGAAGACACAGTTATTTCTTCAATCTAGCTAGGATACTCCAAATAACAAAGGGGAAGTTGAATTTGCATGCATGCCTTGGCATATATATACAGGGAAAGAAAGCAGTGGCAAACCTTTTCCTTGTAGATGGAACACTGTCCTATTATAGTGTCGTGTATTACGGTTATGGAAGCCTGTGTCATTTACCACAGAACTTCATTTGCTTAGCAGAACATTATAAGAGATAATTGAAGTCTTTAGCATTGTTGTTGTATATGTTTCTTTAGAAAAATCAGGCACAACGTTACAAAATTTACCAAGATCATAGATTCAACTTGCTAACTTTTTCATGAGTTGATTGATTCAACACTTTTTGTTGCATGCAATTCCAAAATAAATATAATTGTTAGGTTCCTGACAACATTCTATATAGCGTTATTCGCTTGGTTCCTTACTCTCATATTATCTTCCGTCCCTCCTCATGGATGAAAATAGTCGGCAAAGGCTTAATTGTTCGAATTGATATTTTCTATCCAATGTTATTCGCTCTTATCTTGTTCAATAATCAAACCACATTGTTTTATTAAAATCATAATTAAAACCGAATTTACTTATATTCGGGTTAAAATCTAACAATTATAAATTTGATTTTAGCGATATTTATTCTTTTAGTTTTTAATTGTAGTGAAATTATAAGATTTTGATCATGGGCTAAAGTACAAATCAAACATTTTGATTTATCCTTTTAGATCCAAACTGAGCCTTATTTTTTTGAATCAAATAGATGGTTTTATCCATTTTAGAGATAATTTTAGACAAAAATATCTATATGTAATTCTTCTGTACCTTCTCAGTGCTGGAAGCAGTCACCAAAGACCTGATCGTCTGTGAGAAATGGGATCATCGTAAGCTTCGTGCAACTAAAGACAGAACATCAATTAATTCATATACGAATTGGACTTGTATGTTTTAATCCAAAAACTAACAGTATGAAACTTCTTCAATAGTTATTACAAGTAACTTTGTACTTTCCAATAGTTTTTTTTTTCTCGGAGGAAAATTGAAAAATGTTATTGAAAAAAGAAAGAATAATAGAGTCCGACACGTCAACGAAATGGACCAAGTCTAATGGGAAATATTGAACCTTACCGATTGCCAAACAAGTTGATTTTCAGCGGATATTTCATGTTGGGCGTTGCTTGATCCCATTGGCGGATATATCCAAATCCAAATCCAAATCCAAATCCAATATATGACTCGTGTTATGATTTTTACTTGTTAGATTTCCGAATCTGACATATGTTCTGAATGTAAAATTCAGACCCTATGAAATTGGACAACCTTTTTTGTTGTTGCATGTGTTTTCATATTCATTGGCAAACACGCATATTAATTCCACAGCCGCGGCCATGTAAATATAGCTCGCCGGATGCTTGAGAATCGGTTGCCTTCCCTAAATGCCATCTCGGGGTTGGAACTTGGAACTTGGGTGACTTGGAAATTGACAGAGTCCACATAGCAGATAGCACGAGACTAAAATATTTGGAGTATTAATTAACGTTTTAAGTAGTCCATTTTTTTTTTAATGTTTTGAACTTTTTGGAATCATCATAAACCTTAATAGAAAGACCACTTCAAACAGTTAGCCAATGAAGTCATATAAAACGCTACATCGAAATTTCATACTTTCAATGTAAAATCCAAGTCTAATACGCAGTTTTTTAAAACTCGTATTGGAGTGCGAACCGATAGAGCTACTAGGTTAGGGGTCAATTGGTCGGACCGGTGTCAATAACCGGATGACGTCATAAATATATTTAATATAAATATATTAATTAAATATTAACATATCTCACATTTTATGTCAAAATAAAATGACCAAATTATAAAAAAAAATAATATTCAATTAAATTCTTAGTTTTTCATCCATAAAAAAAATCATAGATCGTATTGTTTAATAATGCTAATAATTATTTTGTTTATAATATAATAAAATTTTATTAAAATACGCGAAATATAATAAAGTATTAATTAATTTAATATCAAATCTATCATATTAAAATAAGTTAGAAAATATAGTTCTCAATACATAATTCATTTATTTCAAAACTTAAACTTGTGAATTAAAAAAATTAATGACATATCATACTTTGAATTTAATTTTGTGTGCTATAAAATAATAATTAAATAAAAAACAATAAATATTATGTGATAAAATTTAAAATTCATATTTATTTAAATTGTATGAATGTGATTGATTGAAAATATTGATGAAAAACATAATTTCCATATTCATTCAAAATATTGTAATATGTTAAATTGGAAGTATTTATGACAATTAGAATTTATTAAAAATCTTAAAATATGGTAAATTGGAAGCATTTATGATAATTGAAAGATATTAAAAATCTTGACTATGGTAAATTAAAGTATTTATGACAATTGAATGTATTCAAATTTTAAAATATTGAAATAGGGTAAATTGGAATCATTAATGATAATTAAAAATCTTAACTATGGTAAATTAAAGTATTTATGACAATTGGATGTATTCAAATTTTAATATATTAAAATATGGTAAATTGAAATCATTAATGATAATTGGGGTGTATTAAGGTAAAAACATTAATTACTAGTGATTAGATTTAAATGTAAATGTAAATTTAAAAAAAAAACTAAAAAACTGAAAACTGAAAACCGAGTTCTAACCGGCTTCTGATTTTTTCGGTTGAACTCCGATTTTTGACCGAATTTGACCAGTTTTTTAATCACCGGTTTTTCACACTAACTCGGACTGGACATCTTGCCAGTTCCCGGTCCAACCGTCGAACCGGTCGATCCGGTCCGTGTTTGATAACACTGCTAATACGTTGCAATTTAAGATCTTGACACTCTTCTTAAATCCTAAGGTATGTAGGAGTCAAAGATTATTTTGGGAATAAACTTTTTTTTTCTAGGGAGATTGTGGATTCAAAAGATGAAGATGGCATTTATTTTTGTATAAAATACACACAGTACTAGAAGAGTAGAGGCATTAGCAATTAAACTAGCTAGATAGTAATGCCAAAGTCCAAACATGTACATCTTTTAATATCTTATAAATAGAATGCTTGCACACACGAAGTTCAGTGCTAGCTCCACGTCTCCCTCGATCCATCTTTAGCACTGTGTAATAGTACTGCAATAGACAGTAACTAAAACCACCAGTCAAAATACTCGTTATCAAAGCCCATAAACCATGCTAGATGTTACCAATATTAATGAACTAGCTCCAAGCTTGCTATTTTATCTTCCTGGATTAATTTTTGTTTCCTTGATACTAGTACTTTACCACTACTCATTTGGATTTGCAAACAAATACTCCTCAAATTCCAAGCCGAATAATCATAAGCTCCCAAGATCATATCCCTTAATCGGTTGCTCTTTTGCAATAATCAAAAACAGAAATAGGCTTAGTCAATGGGCATCTGATGTACTTAACAATGCACCTTCTTCCACCTTCGTGCTCCATCTCCCTCTTGGGCTACCCCCGAGCATTGCAACCTCTAATCCTTCCAACCTTCAACATATCCTTAGAACACGCTTTCATGTTTACCAAAAAGGGCAATCCTTCCGTACTCCTTTCTTTGAATTATTCAGGGATGGACTGTTCGTCTCCGATGGCAAGGATTGGAAGTTGCAAAGGCAACTATTTAGCCATCAATTCAACTCAAAATCTTTCCACGACTTAGTTTTGTCAACAACCGAACTTGAACTGTCAACTCGACTTTATCCCGTATTCTCAAATGCGGCCACAAATAAAACAGTACTTAACCTTCAAGAAATTTTCCGAAGGTTCACTTTTGACGTTGTATGCCTAAACTTGTTCGGCTATGATCTCCAATCCTTGTTGCCATCCTTCCCAAATATAAAATTTGCGGAGGCTTTTGAGAGTGCAATTCGAATTGGCACCGAAAGGTACTGGGCCAGCTTAATTGCCTTGCCTTCTATATGGAGGGTCAAGCGTTTCCTCAACATTGGATCCGAAAAGCAATTTTTGAATGCAGTAAACGAAGTTCGCGGGTTCGTGACACAATTAATCAGAAAAAGGAAGCAAGAATTATTGATAAATGACGGATTGTTCTCTCGTGATTCCAGGGACATGATGTCAGGGCTATTGAGTTGCGGATGCACGGATGAAAAGTTTCTTGAAGATAATCTAATCAGCTTATTCTTAGCTGGTCAAGAAGCAATTTTAGCAGCTTTGATCTGGTTTTTTTGGTTAATCTCCAAGAACCCGGATGCGGAAACTGAGATAGTCAAAGAGATAAAGAGAAACAGATGACTATCATAACATGCCATACACACGTGCTTCGCTCTGCGAATGCATGAGACTTTACCCTCCAGTTCCACCCAACACTAAAGAAGCGATGGCTGACGACGTGTGGCCAGATGGGACAAAAATCAAGAAAGGAATGAAGATCGTTTATCATATTTATGCACTGGGGAGGTCCAAGGAAATGTGGGGGCCAGATTGGGAGGAATTTCGGCCGGAGAGATGGTTGGAGAGAGACAGTACTGGTGGTGGTGGGGGAAAGTGGAGGTTCGTTGCAAGGGACCCGTATACGTACCCGGTGTTTCAAGCAGGGCCAAGAATGTGTCTGGGCGTAGAAATTTCATTCATGCAGATGAGTAGGGTGGTGGCTGGTGTCTTAAGACGATTCAGAATTGTCTCAGCTGTGGATGGTTTTGAACCGGAATACATTTCTTACTTGACTTCCAAAATGAAATGGCTTTCCAGTAAGGCTACAAGAAAGAGAGGTCCATTGATCTGCCATGAATGTCAAAAGGCTTCTTCAAGAACCAATAAATAATTTGCAGGCGATTCATCTCGGAGAGAGATGATTCATATAGGTTTATATCCCAAAATTCTATTTTTAACTGATATTGGATTTGTGTGCTGGAGACTGGTGAGGATAATTTATATATTTATTTTTCATTATTGATGTAAACAAATTCTCATTTCCTTATAGATTTTCATTACTAGTTCAAGGATTTACTGTATTTTTATTTTTTAGAGATGCACTTCCCATTTTTAATTATTCACCCAAAGGCAACTCGAAAAAAGTGTTGTAAATTCTAGCAAAAGTAATTTCACGAATTGGGCCTTATGTACGTTAACATATTCACAGACTTCGAGGATCAAGTCTAACTAGAGTATAGACACTGAATCTTATGTCCAAGATTTTGTTTGTGTCCTAATTAAAACTACGTCGTAGGTTCACTAATCTCTTGGTTAGGGTCTAATAATTTTAAAGTAATTTTAATGATATTTATGCATTTAGTCCCTATTTTTAATGAAACTACGTAGTTTTAAACGTTAGACAGAATAGGACTGGATAAATATTGGACAGAGTATCTGGACTCACTAGAGTAGGGGTGTTAATCGATTCACTTCTTTTTTGAGTTGTTGGATTCAGTTTGTTGGGTTTGAACATTTTTAAATATAAATTCGAAAACCAAACTAAATTCAATTCAATTCGAATTCAGTTTTCGGTTTGAATTCGAAATCAATTCAAAGAAATAGAAAATGATATTTAAATTTAAAAATTAAATTTTAATATGAATGAACCGAATTCACACAAATAAGGTGAACTTGAATTTAATTTTAGGCTAAATCAAATTATCAAATTACATACTCCCTCTGTTTTCCAATAAGTGTCATTTTAGAGTTATGCACACTAATTAAGAAAAGTGATAAATTCTCTTATTTACCCATATTTATAACTATAACTTTCTCTATCTTCCTTTAAATAACATTGCATAGATAAATAGGACTAAGGGTAAAATTGGAAGCTTTTAGACTTTTTGCATTGAAATTTGTAGAATGACACTTATTTAAGAATAAAAAAAGGAAGCTAAAACGACACTTATTAAAGAATAGAGGGAGTAATTTAGAATTTAAAATAATATTTTTATTTAATATTACATATTTTATAAAATATTTTATATTAATATATATTTTTATATGAATTCGATTTTCAATTTGAGTTTTGAATTTAACCATAAACCAAAATTCTAACTTTATTTAGTTCGAATTTCTCGAAGTCGGTTGAATTAATATTCGGTTTAAGCCGAATATTGCATACAATTATCTAAAATATAGAGTTTATTGAGTGGAGAGTTTATTGAACTTTTCGAACATATGCTTGGGCTAAAATACTTGACCCCCCATTTAAGGTTTCACTTTTAAGCCCACTTTCTTTTGAACCTCTGGACAAACTCAAGCCCAGTGTACGAAGTATATGATGCACTATCTTAATTGTATATTTTTTTATTATTTACAATTAGCAATATATTCTAGGGTAAAATACACTAAATTCCTATCTCTTCCTTCCACAATCACTCCTCATAGTTTTAATTGAAATATTTAACTTTCTTAATTTTTTAATTTTAAAATAATTAGTCTAATCTATTAATTGTACTTAAATAATTAAATAAAATTGAACAAATGACTTTATTATAAGATAATAAAATGACAAGATTAACTTCAAAATAATTATTTAATAAAAATAATCAATATCTAAAAATCTAAAATTTTGACAAATATTGTAGGATATATCTTAAAAAATCTTGTTTGTTAGTTTCATGTGAATTTATTATATTTTATATTTTTTAAAGTTTAATTAGGTGTTTTAAATATTGAACAATTCTAATATGAATACAATTAGTGTTGCATATATAGATCAATTCTAATAAGGTTAAAATTATATTTACATTGGCTCTATTCATTTTTTTTCCATAAATTAATTGGAAGTCTCATGTATTAAAGAGTTTTAGTCGAATTAAATTTATTTTTTTATGGACAATATTTAAAGTTGTTAATGATTTTCTTAAAGAGGGTTAATTCTTATAATTAAAACTATAAGAGATAAAAGTAGAAAATAGTGTTTAGTATATTTTACCGTATATTATAACCTTACTCATAAACTAACAAAACTAAAAGAGTGGGTTGAGGCCTCTAATCTAGCTTTAGAATTAGAGAAGCCTGCCGAAAATTCTCGTGAAGTAGGTCACCGTCAACCCGTGACTGTGAATCCATGAATGCGATGCGAACAAATACAGCAAATCGAGTAGGACAAGAACCATCGTCTCATATTCTCATTCCTAAACTACAAAATCATCTCATTAGCTTTCATTTTTTCTTGTATATACTTGCAGTTTATTTGTACTTTCTACTTCAAACTAGAAAGAAAAAAAAAAAAAACCTACAAGGTTATTGCTGGCTGCAGAGAATATCTTAAAAGCTGAATGAGGAATGCTGCTTTTGCCAGATTTTGCTTTACTTCATGAAATGACACATATCAATATGCTTATGATCATTCCATGACACTCTTACCTGTAAACCGCTATGGGGGAATGCAGAAATCTAAAAGCTTTCACATGAATGCATATCCTACTTCTTTAGATTAAAGCTTCTATATTCAGCGGCTAAAGAATTTTGTTGATCTGTATTATTGGTAAAAATCAAGAAACATGCCTGTTTGTAGGCGCCATTTGCTAGTCAACTTTCCAGGCAGAGGACAGAATAGACATGCACACCGCACATCTTCCCATTCTGTTGTTGTTAGATTGGTTAGTAGAGTTCATGAATTTTGTGGCTGCTGTTACACTCTCGTGAACCAACTGGGACCTAACTCTTCCCTTTGACAATTCCCAATTTCCAAGCAAGCATAATATAATAGTAATACAAGAAAACAAAACTCAATAAATGTACAGGTGTAGATAACTTGGAATCCCACAATGCAAATCAGGACAATTCTTTCTTCCTGCCCGTGCTTCTTCATTCATTCCTGAAGTTTCTTCTTTCTCAGAGTACTACAAAGATACGTATGTACTAAACCTCCAGTACTGACATGAGAGGGCGAATCACAGGTTTCAACACGAGTGACATAAATATGCTTGAAAGCTACAAATTATAAAAGCCACTGAAACCCACAGTTTCCAGACTAGTACTGTCGGATAAGACTAAACAACAAATCAATCACGACGTTCGTATTCCTCAGAAGCTTCAAGATTTCTGAAAGATGTTTGGTTGCAGGTTGTCACTGCTGCTCCGTACTTTATTCTTCCTGGTTACTTGCACTTTTTCAGAAGCTAGAATTCCAAAGAAGCTTCCATCTGCAGTGGTTGTTGGCACTGTATATTGCGACACATGCTTCCGTCAAGATTTCTCAAAGTCTAGCCACTTCATTTCAGGCAAGTTCAACTTTCTATTCTAGCCCTTTCAATTTGTTTCTTGAAATACTCACAACATTGTCAAGTCGGGGATAGATTTATGCTAAACCGTGCTATAAAATATCCTATCCAGGTGCATCTGTTGCTGTGGAATGCGCAGATACAAATGCCAGGCCTACTTTTCGTGAAGTAGTGAAAACTAATGATCATGGAGAATTCCAAGTGCATTTACCTTTCTCAGTGAGCAAACATGTCAAGAAGATCAAAGGGTGCTCTGTCAAGCTAATAAGCAGCAGCGAACCATACTGTGCCGTGGCTTCAACAGCAACATCATCTTCAATCCACCTCAAGTCTAGAAAAGATGGGACGCACATTTTCTCAGCCGGATTTTTCACATTCAAACCTCTTAAGCAGCCAGAACTGTGTAACCAAAAACCAACCATCCTGAAATCAAAGACACGACACAACCCTTTGAAGACATTGTCAATCTCAGACCCAAATGATCCAAACTTTCTTCCACCAATTCAAGATCCACCCACATCGGATCTACCTCCACTGGGTCAGAATTATCTTCCACCTCTTCCAGAACTACCCCAACTACCGCCTTTGCCACAACTCCCTCCTCTGCCTATTCTTCCAGGACTACCACTGGATCCCCCAGACCCAGGGGATGAAAAGGTCAATGAGCCAAAGTTTTTCAACCCAATACCATTACCACCAAATCCCTTGCTGCCACCACCTTCCTTATTTCCTCCTGTTACAAACCCATTCCAGCCTCCACCTTCCATACTTCCTCCGGTTTTCCCTTCACCTCCGTCTTCAATTTTCCCCCCATTTTTTCCGTCTCCTCCACCTTCCATTTTCCCTCCTATTTTTCCTTCCCCCCCTACAACTCCACCTTCAATATTCCCTCCAGTTTTTCCTTCCCCTGTTTCTCCTCCATCATTTAAACTCCCGCCATTTATACCAGGTTTGATTCCATCGCTGCCACCTCCACCACCACCAGTTTTTCCAATTCCTATCCCTCCATTTCCATTCCAACCAACTCCAGGTTTTCCCGGAGTTCCTCCAGCAACCCCTTCATCGTCTTCTTCCAAGGAAAGTTCTCCTTAGCCCAAATGGAATTTCACTGTCACTTTCACTGTTATTTTTATTTAGGGGTTACAAGTAGTTCCGAGCTTTTGTGCGCGCTCTTGTTCTTAGCAATATCGGGGCGATATGTTAGTGTAATGGTAATGGCGTAATGCAGGTGTCTCATAGTTTAAACTTTTGATTATTGTAACCGAAATAAAGCTATGCAACTTTATATCTCTGGTGAGGTAATTTTTTGCTGCATGCAATTGGTTTCATCACGTCTGGCTGAACTCGATTACTCCCGTACCTGCGTGATTAATACCAGATTGGAATACTATAGATGAGCAGCATTCACATCTTTGAAGACTGAAATTTACATTTTTATTTTTTTAATATCGTTCACTTAGATATCACATTAAAAGTAAAGGTTGGCGCAAAAAATGAGTTGAAATAGTAAAAAACTGCCAGTTTTTTAGTCATGTCGTTTTTTAGCAAAAAAAAACATGTGTTATAACCCACGAACAATGATGATTTTTAAAAAAATTTACATTTCTATTTTTTAAACACCGTTCACTAGATAACACACTTCCAGCAAAGTTTGGTGGAAAAAATGAATTGAAATAGTCCAAAATAGCCAGTTTTTGAGTCTTGCCGTTTTCACCCAAAAAACGTGTGTTATAACCAACGAAAAATTAAGATTTTTCAAAAAATTTACATTCATATTTTTTAAACACCGTTCACTAGATAACACATAACCAGTTAATGTGAGTGCAAAAATTGAAATAAAAATAATTAAAAATTGCCCGTTTTTTATTTTTGCTGTTTTCAACCAGAAAACGTGTGTTGTTTGCATGTTTAGCTCAGAGAATACTTAGAATCAGCACAATCTGCTCAATTCAGACTTATGCAGCCTGGATTGCTGCAGAATCACCCCTAGTGAATTTTGTTTTGAAGGTCATGTATAGAAGGTATATGTTTAATATGACTGCATAACTGGACATAGTTGATCTATAGTCTATTATTTTGAATAGGGAGCAGCTACCCTCCATATGATGTAAAAGTGAAACTAATGTAAATGGAGGTAGTGCTCCAAGCTCGATTTCTATTCCATATGAACTATCTCTATTAGGCTTGTGCTTGTAAATGGATTAGTGATCAAGTGGAATATCTTTTGTAAGGGTAGTTTTACGGTATATTCATCATCAAAAAATTATCTGATATATTGGAAGTGGCGACCCACCTCACAATAGAGGTTATGCCAAATAATAAAAAATAAAACGTGTGTTATAGCCCACGAAAAATGATGATTTTTAAAAAAATTTACATTTTTACTTTTTAACATCGTTCATTAGATATCACATTACACGTAAAGGTTAGCACAAAAAAAAAATTGAAATAGTAAAAAATTGCCAGTTTTTTAGTCATATTGTTTTTAGCCAAAGAAACGTGCCACGAAAAATGATGATTTTACGAAAAATTTACATTTTAATTTTTTAACACCGTTCACTAGATAATACACCACCAACAAAGTTGGGTGCAAAAAATGAATTCAAATAGTCCAAATAGCCAGTTTTTTAATCGTGTCGTTTTCAGCCATAAAACGTGTACTATAATCAACGAAAAATGATGATTTTGCAAAAAATTTATAATTCTATTTTTTTTAATACCGTTCACTAGATAACACAATTCCAGCAAAGTTGGGTGCAATAAATTAATTGAAATATTTCAAAATAGCCAGTTTTTTAGTCATGCCGTTTTCAGCCAGAAAAAGTGTGCTTTAACCCACAAAAAATGATGAGTTTTCAAAAAATTTACATTTCTATTTTTTTAGCACCGTTCACTAGATAACACATAACCAATAAATGTGGGCGCAAAAAAAATGAAAACAGTTAAAAATCACTAGTTTTTTTTGTCTTGCGTTTTCAACCAAAAACCGTGTGTTATAGCCCACGAAAAATGATGATTTTTCAAAAAATTTACATTGATATTTTTTTAACATCATTCACTAGATATTACATTGAAAGTAAAGGTTGACGCAAAAAATGAATTGTAATAGTAAAAAATTGCCAGTTTTTAGCCCAAAAAAAACGTGTTATAGCCTACGAAAAATGATAATTTTTCAAAAAATTTACATTTCTATTTTTTTTAACACCGTTCACTAGATACCACACAACCAACAAAGTTGGGTGCAAAAAATGACTGAAATATTCCAAAATAACCAGTTTTTTGAATCTTGCCGTTTTCATCCCACGAAAAATGATGATTTTAAAAAAATTTAAGTTCCTATTTTTTTTAATACCATTCATTAGATAGCACATAACCAGTAAATATGGGTGAAAAAAATGAAATAAAAACAGTTAAAAATTGCCAGTTTTTTATTGTTACCGTTTTCAGCTAAAAAAGTGTGCTATAACACATTAAAAATGATGATTTTTAAAAAAAATTACTATTCTATTTTTTTAACACCGTTCACTAGATAACACACTTTCAGCAAAGTTGGATGCAAAAAATGAATTGAAATAGTCCAAAATAGCCAGTTTTTTAATCTTGAAGTTTACACCCAAAAAACGTGTGTTATAGCCCACTAAAATGATCATTTATATAAAAAAATACATTTCTATTTTTTTAACACCGTTCACTAGATAGTACACTACCAGAAAAGTTGGGTGCAAAAAATGAATTGAAATTGTCCAAAATAACAAGTTTTGGGGTCAGGTCATTTTCAGCTAAAAAATGTGTGCTATAACCCACGAAAAATGATGATTTTTAAAAAAATTAACATTTTCATTTTTTTAACACTGTTTACCAGATAACACACTTACAGCAAAGTTGGGAGCAAAAACCGAATTGAAATAGTCTAAAATAGCCAGTTTTTTAATCTTGTAGTTTTCACCCAAAAAACGTGTGTTATTGCCCACGAAAAATGATGATTTTTCAAAAAATTTACATTCATATTTTTTTAACATCGTTCACTAAATAACACATTTCCAGCAAAGTTGGGTGCAAAAAATGAATTGAAAGAGTCCAAAATAGCCAGTTTTTGAATGTTGTAGTTTTCAACCAAAAAACGTGTGTTATAACGCACGAAAAATGATGATTTTTCAAAAAATTTACATTCCTATTTTTTTAACACCGTTCACTAGATAGCTCACTGCCAGCAAAGTTGGGTGCAAAAAATGAATTGAAATAATCATAAATAGCCAGTTTTTAAGTCATGTCGTTTTCATCCAAAAAAGTGTGCTATAACCAACGAAAAATGATGATTTTTCGAAAAATTTACATTAAAATTTTTTAATACCGTTCACTAGATAACACACTTCCAGCAATGTTGGGTGCAAAAAATGAATTGAAATAGTCCAAAATAACCAGTTTTTTAATCTTCCGTTTTCACCCAAAAAATGTGTTATATCCTACTAAAAATGATGATTTTTCAAAAAATTTACATTCCTACTTTTTTAACACCGTTCACTAGATAGCAGATAACCAGTAAATGTGTGTGCAAAAAATGAAATGAAAAAAAGTTAAAAATCGCAAGTAGTTTAGTCTTCCCATTTTGAACCAAAAAACGTGTGTCACGAAATATGATGATTTTTCAAAAAAATTATATTTTTATTTTTTTAACATCGTTCACTAGATATCACATTGCAAGTAAGGTTGACGCAAAAAATGAATTGTACTAGTAAAAAATTGGCAATTTTTAGCCCAAAAAAACGTGTGTTATAGCCCACGAAATATGATGATTTTTCAAAAAAATTTTATTTTTATTTTTTTAACATCGTTCAATAGATAGCACACTGCTAGTAAAGTTGGGAGCAAAAAATGAATTGTAATAGTAAAAAATTACCAATTTTAAGCCCAAAAAAATGTGTGTTAGAGCCCACGAAATATGATGATTTTTCTAAAAATTTACATTTCTATTTTTTTAACACAGTTCACTAGATAGCACCCTGCTAGCAAAGTTGGGAGCAAAAAATGAATTGAAATAGTTCAAAATAGCCAGTGTTTTAGTCACGTCGTTTTCAGCTAAAAAAATGTGCTATAACACATGAAAAATGATGATTTTTCAAAAAATTTACATTTCTATTTTTTAACACCGTTCACTAGATAACACACTTCCAGCAAAGTTGGGTGCAAAAAATGAATTGGAATAGTCCAAAATAGCAAGTTTTTTAATCTTGAAGTTTACACCCAAAAAACGTGTGTTATAGCCCACTAAAAATGATCATTTATTAAAAAAAATACATTTCTATTTTTTTAACACCGTTCACTAGATAGCACACTCCCAGAAAAGTTCGGTGCAAAAAATGAATTGAAATTGTGCAAAATAACAAGTTTTGGGGTCATGTCTTTTTCAGCCAAAAAATGTGTGCTATAACCCACGAAAAATGATTATTTTTTAAAAAATTAACATTTCTATTTTTTTAACACTGTTTACCAGATAGCACACTTACAGCAAAGTTGGGAGCAAAAAATGAATTGAAATAGTCCAAAATAGCCAGTCTTTTTAATCTAGTAGTTTTCACCCAAAAAACGTGTGTTATAACGCACGAAAAATGATGATTTTTCAAAAAATTTACATTCCTATTTTTTTAACACCGTTCACTAGATAGCTCACTGCCAGCAAAGTTGGGTGCAAAAAATGAATTGAAATAATCATAAATAGCCAGTTTTTAAGTCATGTCGTTTTCATCCAAAAAAGTGTGCTATAACAAACGAAAAATCATGATTTTTCAAAAAATTTACATTAAAAATTTTTTTAAACCATTCACTAGATAACACACTTCCAGTAATGTTGGGTGCAAAAAATGAATTGAAATAGTCCAAAATAGCCAGTTTTTTAATCTTCCGTTTTCACCAAAAAAATGTGTTATATCCTACTAAAAATGATGATATTTCAAAAAATTTACATTCCTACTTTTTAACATAGTTCACTAGATAACACATAACCAGTAAATGTGTGTGCAAAAAATGAAATGAAATAAGTTAAAAATAGCAAGTTTTTCAGTCCTCCCATTTTGAACCAAAAAATGTGTGTTATAGCGCACGAAATATGATGATTTTTCAAAAAATTTATATTTTTATTTTTTTAACATCGTTCACTAGATATTACATTGCAAGTAAAGGTTGACGTAAAAAATGAATTGTAATAGTAAAAAATTGCCAATTTTCAGCCCAAAAAAGCGTGTGTTATAGCACACGAAATATGATGATTTTTCAAAAAATTTACATTTTTATTTTTTTAAAATCGTTCACTAGATAACACATTGCAAGTAAAGTTTGACGCAAAAGATGAATTGTAATGGTAAAAAATTGCCAATTTTTAGCCCAAAAAAACATATGTGTCATAGTCCACGAAAAATGATGATTTTTCAAAAAATTTACATTTCTATTTTTTTAACACCGTTCACTGGATAGTACACTGCTAGCAAAGTTGGTAGCAAAAAATGAATTGAAATAGTCCAAAATAGCCAGTTTTTTGTTCATGTCATTTTCAGCCAAAAAAGTGTGCTATAACACATGAAAAATGATGATTTTTTCAAAAATTTAAATTTCTATTTTTTTAACACCGTTCACTAGATAACACACTTCCAGCAAAGTTAAAAAATGAATTGAAATAGTCCAAAATAGCCAGTTTTTTAATCTTGAAGTTTACACCCAAAAAACGTGTGTTATAGTCCACTAAAAATGGTCATTTATAAAAAAAATATATTTATATTTTTTTAACACCGTTCACTAGATAGCACACTCTCAGAAAAGTTGGGTGGAAAAAATGAATTGAAATTGTCCAAAATAACCAGTTTTGGGGTCATGTCGTTTTCAGCCAAAAAATGTGTTCTATAACCCACGAAAAATGATGATTTTTAAAAAAATTAACATTTTCGTTTTTAACACAATTTACCAAATAACACACTTACAGCAAAGTTGGGAGCAAAAAATGAATTGAAATAGTCCAAAATAGCCAGTTTTTTAATGTTGTAGTTTTCACCCAAAAAACGTGTGTTATTGCCCACGAAAAATGATGATTTTTCAAAAAATTTACATTTCTATTTTTTTAACACCGTTCACTAGATAGTACACTGCTAGCAAAGTTGGGAGCAAAAAATGAATTGAAATGGTCCAAAATAGCCAGTTTTTTAGTCATGTCGTTTTCAGCCAAAAAAGTATGCTATGACACATGAAAAATGATGATTTTTCAAAAAATTTACGTTTCTATTTTTTTAACACCATTCACTAGATAACACACTTCCAGCAAATTTGGGTGCAAAAAATGAATTGAAATAGTCCAAAATAGCCAATTTTTTAATCTTGAAGTTTACACCTAAAAAACGTGTGTTATAACCCACTAAAAATAATCATTTATAAAAAAAATGCATTTCTATTATTTTAAAACCGTCCACTAGATAGCACACTCCCAGAAAAGTTGGGTGCAAAACATGAATTCAAATTGTCCAAAATAACCAGTTTTGGGGTCATGTCGTTTTCAGTCAAAAAATGTGTGCTATAACTCACGAAAAATGATGATTTTTAAAAAAAAGTAACATGTCCATTTTTTTAACACTGTTTACCAGATAACACACTTACAGCAAAGTTGGGAGCAAAAAATGAATTGAAATAGTCCAAAATAGTCAGTTTTTTAATCTTGTAGTTTTCACTCAAAAAACGTGTGTTATCGCCCACGAAAAATGATGATTTTTCAAAAAATTTTCATTCATATTTTTTTAACACCGTTCGCTAGATAGCAAGTAACCAGTAAATTTGGGTGCAAAAATGAAATGAAAACAGTAGAAAATCGCCAGTTTTTTAGTCTTGCCATTTTCAACAAAAAAACGTGTGTTATAGCCTACGAAAAATAATGATCTTTCAAAAAATTTAAATTTTTATTTTTTTAACATCGTTCACTATAAATCACATTGCAAATAAAGGTTGACGCAAAAAATGAACTGAAATAGCCAAAAATTTCCAGTTTTTAGCCAAAAAAATGAGTGTTATAGCTCACGAAAAATGATGATTTTTCAAAAAAAAAAATACATTTATATTTTTTAACACCGTTTACTAGATAGCACACTACCAGCAAAGTGGGGGCAAAAAATGAATTTAGATAGTCCAAACTAGCCAGTTTTGAAGTCAGGTCGTTTTTAGCCAAAAAAAGAGTGCTATTACCCACGAAAAATTATGATTTTTCAAAGCTTTTACAATTCTATTTTTTTAACACCATTCACTAAATAACACACTTCCAGCAAAGTTGGGTGCAAAAAATGAATTGAAAGAGTCCAAAATAGCCAGTTTTTGAATCTTGTAGTTTTCAACCAAAAAACGTGTGTTATAACCCACGAAATCTGATGATTTTTCAAAAAATTTACATTTTTATTTTTTCGAAATCGTTCACTAACACATTTGACGCAAAAGATGAATTGTAATAGTAAAAAATAGCCAATTTTTAGCCCAAAAAAACGTGTGTCATAGGTCACGAAAAATGATGATTTTTCAAAAAATTTACATTTCTATTTTTTAACACCGGTCACTAGATAGCACACTGCTAGCAAAGTTGGGAGCAAAAAATGAATTGAAATAGTCCAAAATTGCTAGTTTTTTAGTCATGTCGTTTTCAGCCAAAAAATTGTGCTATAACACATGAAAAATGATGATTTTTTTAAAAAATTTACATTTCTATTTTTTTAACACCGTTAACTAGATAACACACTTCCAGCAAAGTTGGGTGCAAAAAATGAATTGAAATAGTCCAAAATAGCCAGTTTTTTAATCTTGAAGTTTACACTCAAAAAACGTGTGTTATAGCCCACTAAAAATAATCATTTATAAAAAAAATATATTTCTATTATTTTAAAACCGTTAACTAGATAGCACATTCCCAGAAAAGTTACGTGCAAAAAATGAATTTAAATTGTCCAAAATAACCAGTTTTGGGGTCATGTCGTTTTCAGTCAAAAAATGTGTGCTATAACCCACGAAAGATGATGATTTTTAAAAAAATTAACATGTCAATTTTTTTTAACACTGTTTACCAGATAACACACTTACGGCAAAGTTGGGAGCAAAAAATGAATTGAAATAGTCCAAAATAGACAGTTTTTTAATCTTGTAGTTTTCACCCAAAAAACGTGTGTTATTGCCCACGAAAAATGATGATTTTTCAAAAAATTTACATTCCTATTTTTTTTAACACCGTTCACTAGATAGCTCACTGCTAGCAAAGTTGGGTGCAAAAAATAAATTGAAATAATCATAAATAGCCAGTTTTTAAGTCATGTCGTTTTCATCCAAAAAAGTGTGCTATATCCAACGAAAAATGATGATTTTTCAAAAAATTTACATTAATTTTTTTTAATACCGTTCACTAGATAACACACTTCCAGCAATGTTAGGTGCAAAAAATTAATTGAAATAGTCCAAAATAGCAAGTTTTTTAATCTTCCGTTTTCATCCAAAAAATGTGTTATATCCTACTAAAAATGATGATTTTTCAAAAAATTTACATTCCTACTTTTTAACATCGTTCACAAGATAGCACATAACCAGTAAATGTTTGTGCAAAAAATGAAATGAAAAAAGTAAAAAATCGCAAGTATTTTAGTCTTCCCATTTTGAACCAAAAAAACGTGTGTTATAACCCACGAAAAATGATGATTTTTCAAAAAATTTACATTTCTATTTTTTTAACACCGTTCACTAGATAGCACACTGCTAGCAAAGTTGGGAGCAAAAAATGAATTGAAATAGTTCAAAATAGCCAGTTTTTTAGTCATGTCATTTTCAGCCAAAAAAGTTTGCTATAACACATGAAAAATGATGATTTTTCAAAAAATTTACATTTCTATTTTTTTTAACACCGTTCACTAGATAACACATTTCCAGCAAAGTTGGATGCGAAAAATGAATTGAAATAGTCCAAAATAGCCAGTTTTTTAATCTTGAAGTTTACACCCAAAAAACGTTTGTTATAGCCCACTAAAAATAATCATTTATAAAAAAATATATTTTTATTTTTTTAATACCGTTCACTAGATAGCACACTCCCAGAAAAGTTGGGTGCAAAAAATGAATTGAAATTGTCCAAACTAACCAGTTTTGGGGTCATGTCGTTTTCAGTCAAAAAAATGTGTTCTATAACCAACGAAAAATGATGATTTTTAAAAAAATTAATATTTTCATTTTTTTAACACTGTTTACCAGATAACACACTTACAGCAAAGTTGGGAGCAAAAAAATGAATTGAAATAGTCCAAAATAGCTAGTTTTTTAATCTTGTAGTTTTCACCCAAAAAACGTGTGTTATTGCCCAAGTCTCCCTCTAGAATTTTTCTCTGACTTCTCTCTAGAAATCAGAACACTTTCTCGGGCCTTTCAACTGAAAAGCTGAAAGGCCCGATCCAACACTTTTAATTCTGTACTTGAGCTTTTTCAATTCTGTAATTTAGAACATTTGAGGTTCAAGGAAACTACAAAGATCTAAAGCTTAGATCTTTAGATCAGTCAAGACGCCATCTTCAACGTGAAGCACCAACGTGAAGCTTTGAAGAAAGTCAAGCTCTCGAACCCAAGAAGACCCACCAACACTTCACCTTCAATCTTCAAGAGGAGTAGAGCGACAAATCAGAACCTGACAAAAGAGCTGCGAAATCGAACCCAAAATCGGGTGAAGCTCTGAAAACCCGAGCCAACACTTGAAGAAGTAGCTTCACAAAGAGAGCTTCAAATCGTGCAAAGCAGAGCTTGAGATCGAGGAAGACACAACTGAATCGGGAAAAATCAGATCGGGTCCCACAAGATTCAGATCGGGGAGCTTCAATGAGAGCTTCAAATTGGAGCTGAGACCACTCAGGGACCTGTTGACCCAGATCGGAGTTCCATCAGGAGCTGAAATGCACGCAAATCGGGCCCCATCTCAAGGACACAAAGTTATGCTCAATGCTTAAATGGGTGTTCTATGGACTTCAATAGGGAGGAACCTCCGACCTGGGCTCAATTCAGCTGCAGATTGGAGGACAAAAGAAGAAGGCAACTTTGACTTCTGACTTCTGCAGATTTTTTTGGCTGTCTCTCGTTATAAAATTTTTGGTGAACGAATCTTGAACTGGGTAATTGGTTTATTCTCTGATGACTATATTGATTTTACAATGCTTTATTGCTGAGTTGATGGATGATACGAACTGCTTGAAATGAAGTAAATCCCAGGACAAAGTTTCCAGCTTTGGAAATATTTGTTTCATTTTGTGAATCTCAAGCTGGCCAAACAAATCTGAGGTAACCTCTGATTCTTAAACATTGATTTGGTGCTACTTTGTGTGGAAGCCCTGATGAACCAAGTGATAAACATTTGAGGGGCTTTCCCTTTTGCATTTTCTTATGGAATTTGGAGTTAATTTTGCCATGTAATGGAGTTGCTCAATTTAATATAATTGGTACTTTTGATTCTTGGAACATTCTTAAACCTTGTATGAATGTGGAAGCCCTGATGAACATTCTTAAATCGACTGATAAACATTTGTTGGGCTTTCTCGTTGCCATGCAATGGAGTTGTTCAATTGCTGTTGGTACGCTTATGCCGTCGTGACCTGTGTTGTTGTGGCAAGTTTTTTTGGACATTGACTTTGTATGGTAAAGTGATACTCTTTGCTGAACTTCATGGGCTCCTGAATTTGACTGAAAGTGGATCTATGATGAAATGTTGATAAACTTTTCAGGAGAATTCCCAGTCAAATGATGTTGGTTTTTTTTCTGTTTTTAATGTGAATACACTGGACTTGTGGACCTTTGACCCAGATGTTTGAAGGTTGATGATCTATAGTGCTCAAGCCACACGTAACCATGACAGCCTCACTCTTTCTGTTTTGCTTTATCTATATGTCTGTTGGCCTATTAGAACCACATCTCATTTGGGTTAGGTGTAGTTTTGTTGATCCTCTAATATCTTGAGGAAAAGGATTTATTGGGCTAGAGTGATTGGAATGCTGCACTTAACAGCATATGAGAGTCTAGGGATGAACTAGGGTATGGTTTGATTGATAGAGACAACTTTTGGAAAGGGGCGATAACGATATGTCTCAGTGTTATCAATGAAATTTTACCTTGGGATAGAACTGGATAGTGGGGCAACTTGGAACTAATAGCATAAGATAAAACTTGGCAGATTTTGGATGCTGTAAAGTCTATGCTCCAAAGCTTCAGTGGCAATTGTCTTCGGCCCCCATCATTAGTAAAGGCGGAAAATTGTTGGGGCAGAATGATGAGAGAAGCTGGATTGCTGTTTTGCATAGGAAAAGTGGAGGTTATCGTTTCCGGGCATTCTCAGGGCAGAAGCGAGAGGAAGCTACTTTCTTCTCTTTATCTTTTGGAAAGGCGGACAATGGTGTAGGAGAGACTAGTTTGTCCAGGTAGTTTTTGACTTGAGAGGATCCCGGGCTCGAGAGCACGAGTTTGGCTTCTGTGGGCACTAATGGAAGCAAGGACTTGGGATAATCTGGAAATGAGGTTCACGAACAACCACTGTGTAACATATACTACGTTGATGAATTCTAAGAGAGAAGGTAATGTCGTATCCGTGGAACTCTAGCTAAAACATTTATTGAGAGACTTTATTTGGACTGGAGATAAGAGAGGCACTACACAAGTCGTGGGCAGTTTTTTCTTATCTTTCACGTATCATTTCAATTAGAAATCATGTAATGGAGTAGTACTCCTAATTTACTGCATTTACTTATGTAACGGTGCGACTGGGTACACCCAGCACCGTATTTTGCCTGGCATATATATATATATAGTGTTTTTTGTTTTAAAAAAAAAAACGTGTGTTATTGCCCGCGAAAAATGATGATTTTTCAAAAAAATTTCATTCCTATTTTTTTAACACCGTTCACTAGATAGCACATAACCAGTAAATGTGAGTGCAAAAATAAAATGAAAACAGAAGAAAATCGCCAGTTTTTAGTCTTGCCGTTTTCAACAAAAAACGTGTGTTATAGCCTACGAAAAATAATGATCTTTCAAAAAATTTAAATTTTTATTTTTTTAACATCGTTCACTATAAATAACATTGAAAATAAAGGTTAACACAAAAAATGAACTGAAATAGCCAAAATTTGCCTGTTTTTAGCCAAAAAAACGTGTGTTATAGCTCACGAAAAATTTAATTTTTCAAAACAAAAAATACATTTCTATTTTTTAACATCGTTTACTAGATAGCACACTACCAGCAAAGTTGGGGGCAAAAAATGAATTTAAATAGTCCAAACTAGCCAGTTTTCAAGTCAGGTCATTTTTAGCCAAAAAAAAAGAGTGCTATTACCCACAAAAAATTATGATTTTTCAAAACTTTTATACTTCTATTTTTTTAACACCGTTCACTAGATAACACACTTCCAGCAAAGTTGGGTGCAAAAAATGAATTGAAAGAGTCCAAAATAGCCAGTTTTTGAATCTTGTAGTTTTCAACCAAAAAACGTGTGTTATAACCCACGAAAAATGATGATTTTTCAAAAAATTTACATTCCTATTTTTTTTAACACCGTTCACTAGATAGCTCACTGGCAGCAAAGTTGGGTGCAAAAAATGAATTGAAATAATCATAAATAGCCAGTTTTTAAGTCATGTCGTTTTCATCCAAAAAAGTGTGCTATTTTGTTTTTTGGCTAACCTCCTTTTGAGGTGGGGTGCCACTCCCGATATATTGATAGCTTTTTTGAGCAATGGATATACCCTAAAATTTCTCTTACAAAATTATATAGGATCCTTAAGACCGACTTTCCATTTACATGCCAAAGGCCTAATTGAAGGTCGGTCATAGGGATATCAAAATAATAAAGGCAGTGGAGTACTACTCCATTTACAAAAGCATTGCAAAATTCATAAATATGGAGTACTACTCCATTTACATTAGAAATTCTTTATGCTCTAGTATATTACATAAGGGAAATACAATTGATACATATAATAGCATAGGGCCATGCAAACCATACATGTTTGCACAAAAATCACCAGAGGTGAGAATCATAAATCTGAAGTTTGATGGAGTGGAATGGAGTCTCGTCTGTAAGCTTCAATCAGTACATCACACATCCACTCAAGGCTGAAATGATGGATTCATAGAGGAAACACAATCCTTATTTATATCATTCATGATTAATTAGCAGCAAACTGAATTCAGGTCGTCCATAAGCTAGCTTACTTCAATGAATTGAATGTTCACTGCCCTAACATCAGCAGGCAGCTTGGAAAAACAGCATGAAAGTAACCCTATTGTCCTAACCTCAGCAGACAATAGGCACAAGTTACCTTTCATTTCTTGCTATTCTCTTGAATGTCGGGAGTCCCATTCTGTCCTTCTTCAGCAAGTATATACAAAGCTGAGGAAGGGATGATGAGTTAGATGGGGTGTGCTCAGCTATCGCTCTTGCTGATCTATTTTCTTCCCTTGTTATCCTTTTCAATTCTTTGAAACGTTTGAGGGTTTGAGTTTGCTCCTTTAGTTCAGAACATCTCCAATCTTCGTAATCTGCCTTAGTAGTGAGGGAGAGGAGTTCTTCTAAATCTGTCTCTAATTCCATTTCTTGCGTAGCCATATTGATCAGCTGGGATGCTTTGTGTGTAGTACATACTAGGACCTGATAATGTTACCCATGGAGTTTCTGATGATGCCAGCCCCTTTGATGATGTTTGCATCTACAAAGCAAGCTATGTTAAGTTTCCATGAGTTTTCTGTGAGAGGAATCCATCTTACTGTGATCAGTCGAAATGGAGTTCTTTTGGTGGACACTTGGTTCCAAAACTCCTGCCAAATTGGACAGAAGGAGCATTTTGCTTTTATCTGAGTTAGTCCCCATATGGTTTTGAAGATTTCAGTTGTTGCCAAGCTGAGGATTGCTGGTGTATCTTCAAAGAAGGCCTTGTTCCTGTATTTCCAAACTACCCAACAAATTATAGAGGGGGTGATCTTGGAGATGAAATTCAGCAACTTACATACCTGTTTAGAGGCCCACCATATACTAGGTCTAAGGAAGTGACTTATGCTAAGTCCAATTTCTGCCCCAAACATGTTACCAACTGTGCAATAAAACTACATTAAGAGAATAAGTGATATTGTGTATCCCCTTGTTTAAAACACATTGGGCGTATGAAAGGTCCATGTATTTGAAATCTGTGAAGATTTCTATGTAGGGGACGTTTATATAGTCTTTTCCTAAGCATGAGCACTGAAAATTTGACTGGGAGAACCAGATCCCATATGTATGAGTAATAAGGATCAGCTGTTGAATGGGACCTAATGTGTTGAAAGGCTGAGGAGGAAGTGAAATTCCTTTTGCTATTTAAGGACCAATATATTTTGTCTTTGGAGTTTCTTTCAAAGATAGGGATGTCAGAAACTTTTAGTGCCCATTTCATAGGTAAGACCTCTAGTAGAGCATCCATGTTCCATCCTTGATCTGAAATAAACTGGGAGACTTTCTGTTCTCCATTCAAACCTGTAAGGTTAGCTAGATTATTTGATCCTAGCCAATTATCATACCAGAAATGACATTGGTCTGAATGAATGGAGAAGGTCATAAGTTCCTCAATAATATGTGAACATTTCAGCATTCTATGCCATGTATGGGAATTCTCTCTTTTAGGTTGAATAGTGGATGGATGTGATTGGCCGCAATATTTAGCATGGAGGAACTTGGCCCATAGAGTATCATTTTGTCTAAATCGCCACCACAACTTCATAGATTGGGCTTCTATTACATCTCTTAGGGATCTCAGGTTTAGGCCACCTTCCTCCTTGGGTAAGCATAAGGCATTCCAACCTATCTAGTGATATTTGTTGCTATTTTCTAACCCATTCCATAGGAAGTTAGCTATTGAAGCCTCAATTTGGTTAATGACAGATTTAGGAGGAGTAATTGCCATAAGTGTGTATACAAGGAGGGAAGACAAAATACTTTGTAGTAATGTAATATTTCCACCAATTGACATCATATTAGCTTTTCATGTGTGGATTTTAGTAACTGCTGAAAAGTGTTTGGCTTGTATCCTCTTGTGATGTAATGGGAGACCTAAGTATTTTATAGGCATCTCTTCATGTTTGAACTTCGTGAGCTTTCTAAGCCTGAGTTTAATCTCTCTACTAGCTTTAACATGTGTAATATAACTAGATTTATGGATATTAACCTTCTGTCCAGAGCAGCTTTCATATACTCTTAGAGTCTGCATAATTGCCTTTATATATGTAGTATGAGCATCCCCAAAACCAACGAAAAATGATGATTTTTTAAAAAATTTACATTAAAATTTTTTTAATACTGTTCACTAGATAACAAACTTCCAGCAATGTTGGGTGCAAAAAATTAATTGAAATAGTCCAGAATAGCCAGTTTTTAATCTTTCATTTTCACCCAAAAAATGTGTTATATCATACTAAAAATGATGATTTTTCTAAACATTTACATTCCTACTTTTTTTAACACCGATCAATAGATAGCACATAACCAGTAAATGTGTGTGCAAAAAATGAAATGAAAAAAGTTAAAAATCGCAAGTTTTTTAGTCTTCCCATTTTGAACCAAAAAAAGTGTGTTATCGTCCACGAAATATGATGATTTTTCAAAAAAATATTATTTTTATTTTTTTAACATCGTTCACTAGATATCACATTGCAAGTAAAGGTTGACGCAAAAAATGAATTGTAATAGTCAAAATTGCCAATTTTTAGCCCAAAAAAACGTGTGTTATAGCCCACGAAAAATGAAGATTTTTCAAAAAAATTACATTTCTATTTTTTTAACAACCGTTGACTAGATAGCACACTGCTATCAAAGTTGGGAGCAAAAAATGAATTGAAATAGTCCAAAATAGCCATTTTTTTGTCATGTCAATTTCAGCCAAAAACGTGTGCTATAACCCACAAAAAATGATGATTTTTCTAAAAATTTACATTAATATTTTTTTAACACCGTTCACTAGACAACACACTTCCAGCAAAGTTGGGTGAAAAAAATGAATTGAAATAGTCGAAAATAGCCAATTTTTTAATCTTGCAGTTTTCACTCAGAAAACGTGTGTTATTGCCCACGAAAAATAATGATTTTTTTAAAAAAATTACATTCCTATTTTTTAACATCGTTCACAAGATAGCACAAAACCAGTAAATGTGGGTGCAAAAAATGAAATAAAAATAGTTAAAAATGCCAATTTTTTATTCTTGCCGTTTTCAACCAAAAAAATGTGTGTTATAGCCCACAAAAATGATGATTTTTCAAAAAAATTACATTTTTATTTTTTAAACAAAGTTCACGAGATATCACATTGCAAGTAAAGGTTGGTGCAAAAAATAAATTGAAATAGTCAAAAGTTGCCAGTTTTTTGGTCCTATCGTTTTTAGCTATAAAAACGTGTGTTATAGCCTACGAAAAATTATGATTTTTCAAAACAATTACATTTTCTATTTTTTTAACACCGTTTACTAGATAGCACACCACCAACAAATTTGGGTGCAAAAAATGAATTGAAATAGTCCAAAATAGCCAATTTTTTAGTCATGTCATTTTCAGCCAAAAAAAGTGTGCTATAACCCACGAAAAAAATGATGATTTTTCAAAAAAATTACATTTCTATTTTCTTAACAACGTTCACTAGATAACACACTTCCAGCAAAGTTAGGTGTAAAAAATGAATTGAAATAGTCCAAAATAGCCACTTTTTTAATCTTATCGTTTTCACCCAAATAACTTGTTATAGCCCACGAAAAATGATAATTTTTCAAAAAATTTACATTACTTTTTTGATACAGTTCACTAGATAGCACATCACCAGTAAATGTGTGTGCAAAAAATGAAATTAAAACAGTTAAAATATGCAAGTTTTTTATTCTTGCCATTTTCAACTAAAAAACGTGTGTTATAGCCCATGAACAATGATGATTTTTCAAAAAAAATTTATTTTTAATTTTTTAACATCGTTCACTAGATATCACAGTGCAAGTAAAGGTTAGCGCAAAAAAATGAATTGAAATAGTCAAAAATTGCCAGTTTTTTAGTCATGTTGTTTTTAGCCATAAAAAAGTTTGTTACAGCCCACAAAAAATGATGATTTTTTAAAAAATTTATATTTTCTATTTTTTACTACCGTTCACTAGATAGCACACCACCAGTAAAGTTGGGTTTAAAAAATGAATTGAAATAATAAAAAATAGCAAGTTCTTTAGTCATGTAGTTTTCAACCAAAAAAAGTGTGCTATAACCCACGAAAAATGATGATTTTTAAAAAAATTATATTTCTATTTTTTTAACACAGTTCACTAGATAACACACTTCCAGCAAAGTTGGGTTCAAAAATGAATTGAAGTAGTCCAAAATTGCCAGTTTTTGATTATTGCCATTTCACCTAAAAAACGTGTGATAGCCCATGAAAAATGATGATTTTTCAAAAAAAATTTATTCCTTTTTTTTAACACCGTTCACTAGATAGCACATAACCAAAAAATGTGGGTGCTAAAAAAGAAATTAAAACTGTTTAAAATCTTCAATTTTTTAGTCTTGCCGTTTTCAACCAAAAAATGTATATAGCCCATGAAAAACGATGATTTTTCAAAAAATTTAAATTTTTATTTTCTTAACATCGTTCACTAGGTATTACATTGCAAGTAAAGCTTGAGCAAAAATTTAATTGAAATAGTAAAAAATTGCCAGTTTTTAGCAAAAAAAAACGTGTATTATATCCCACAAAAAATGATGATTTCTTAAAAAAAATACATTTCTATTTTTTTAAAACCGTTCACTAGATAGCACACTCCCAGCAAAGTTGGGTGCAAAAAATGAATTGAAATAGTCCAAAATAGCCAATTTTTGAGTCATGTCGCTTTCATTCAAAAAGTGTGCTATAACCCACGAGTCATATAAGATGATTTTCTTTAGGAACTCTGTTGCTACTAGGGAAATTTATCCGTTGGAATCGGAAGGGAGGTTGTGTGACAAATGTAGGACTGCAGATGTGGTGACAATTGAGTTTTGGGATAATAGATTGATTAATCATACTACTGGAAAAGAGTATAAGTTGAAGCCCATTGGAGATGTCGGGTCATTGAGGCTGGTGGAATTTTTGCTTATGCCCGGGAGACTGGGATGATTCCTTCGCGATAGAGAATCTGTAGGGTTCTTCTACTTGAGTACACATGCAACATGGCTTTCTGGCAATAGAGTTAGACTACTCATCTTCCAAATATTTAGGGCAAGAAAATCTTTCTTTGATGCTAAAGATAGTGCTGTAGTATAACTGGGTTATTAATGGTTATTAACGGTGTCAAGAAAAGGAGGAAGTGCTCCTAATATAATCGATTAATAGAAATTGGAGATATATAAAGGAGGAGTCCTCCTTATTTTTAGCTTCTCGTACTAATGGTTTGGATATGTCCGCCATCAAAAAAATTATATCAATAAAATTAGGTGTGGCGTCCCCTCGTGAATGAGGTTATGCCAAGAAAAAAAAACCACGAAAAATGATGATTTTACAAAAATTTACATTTCTATTTTTTTAACACCGTTCACTAGATAAACACTTCCAGCAAAGTTGGGTGCAAAAAATGAATTGAAATAGTCCAAAATAGCCAGTGTTTTAAACTTGCAGCGTTCACCCAAAAAACTTGTGTTATTGCCCACGAAAAATGATGATTTTTCAAAAAATATACATTCCTATTTTTTTAACGCTGTTCACTAGATAGCACATAACCTGTAAATATGGGTGCAAAAAATGAAATAAAAACAATTAAAAATTGCCAGTTTTTTATTCTTGCCGCTTTTAACAAAAAATCGTGTGTTATATCCCACAAAAAATGATGATCTTTCAAAAACTTTTATTTTTATTTTTTTAACATCGTTCACTAGATGTCACATTGCAAGTAAAGGTTGGATCAAAAAATGAATTGAAATAGTCAAAAATTGCCAATTTTTTAGTCATGTCGTTTTTAGCCATAAAAACTGGTTTTATAGCCCACGAAAAATGATGATTCTTCAAAATATTTATATTTCTATTGTTTAACACCGTTCACTAGATAGCACACCACCAGTACAGTTGGGTGCAAAAAATGAATTGAAATAGTCCAAAATAGTCAATTTTTTAGTCATGTCGGTTTCAGCCAAAAAAAGTGTGCTATAACCCACGAACAATGATAATTTTTCAAAAATTTTACATTTCATTTTTTTAATACCGTTTACTAGACAACATACTTCCAGCAAAGTTGGGTGAAAAAATGAATTGAAATAGTCCAAAATAGCAAGTTTTTTAATCTTGCCGTTTTCACCCAAAAAACATGGGTTTATAACCCACGAAAATGATAGTTTTTCAAAAAATTTACATTTCTATTTTCTTGACACCGTTCCCTAGATAGCACATAACCAGTAAATGTGGGTGCAAAAAATGAAATGAAAATAGTTAAAAATTTCCAGTTTTTTAGTCTTGCCGTTTTTAACTAAAAAACGTATAGCCCACGAAAAATGATGATTTTTCAAAAAATTTACATTTTTATTAACATCGTTCACTAGATATCACATTGCAAGTAAAGGTTGGCGCAAAAAAATTAATTAAAATAGTAAAAAATTGCCCACGAAAAATGATAATTTTTCAAAAAATATACATTCCTATTTTTTTAACGCTGTTCACTAGATAGCACATAACCAGTAAATATGGGTGCAAAAAATGAAATAAAAACAATTAAAAATTGCCATTTTTTTATTCTTGCCGCTTTTAACAAAAAAACGTGTGTTATAGCCCACGAAAAATGATGATTTTTCAAAAACTTTTATTTTTATGTTTTTAACCTCGTTCACTAGATATCACATTGCAAGTAAAGGTTGGATCAAAAAATGAATTGAAATAGTCAAAAATTGCCAATTTTTTAGTCATGTCGTTGTTAGCCATAAAAACGTGTGTTATAGCCCACGAAAAATGATGATTTTTCAAAAAACTTACATTTCTAGTTTTTTTAACTCTGTTCACTAGATAGCACATTACCAACAAAGTTGGGTGCAAAAAATGAATTGAAATATTCCAAAATAGCCAGTTTTTGAGTCATGTCGTTTTCAGCCAAAAAAGTGTGCTATATAGCTCACGAAAAATGGTGATTTTTCAAAAAATTTACATTTCTATTTTTTTAACACCGTTCACTAGATAACACCCTTCTAGCAAAGTTGGGTGGAAAAATGAATTGAAATAGTCCAAAATAGCCAGTTTTTGAATCTCGCAGTTTTCACATAAAAAACGTGTGTTATAGCCCACGAAAAATAATGATTTTTCAAAAAATTTACATTCCTATTTTTTTAAAACCGTTCACTAGATAGCACATAAAAAGCAAATGTGGGTGCAAAAAATGAAATAAAAATAGTTAAAAATTGCCAGTTTTTTATTCTTGCCGTTTTCAACCAAAAAACGTGTGTTATAGCCCACGAAAAATGATGATTTTTTAAAAAAATACATTTTTATTTTTTTAACATCGTTCACTAGATATCACATTGCAAGTAACGGTGGTGGTGAGTGTTGTACCTGTCCAATTTTACCCAAACACACTAAATGTAGTAGTGGTAGTTAAATGATTGTTTGTTCTAATGGTCTTAGATGTATAAGATGCAAGCAAAGACAAGTAAATCAACGATAAATATTCATTAGAGAGAAGTGGTATTGCCTTGAGGGGTTCTAACATTCATAGATCCTTTCCTGGCTTCATCGACTAGTGTAGATTAATGAGAGGATTTATCTGCTTGTGTCATGAAGATTAAGTAGCCGGGCAACACACTAAATGTAGTAGTGGTGAATTTTTCAATTGACAAGTAAACTGGTTCACTACACTTACTGTGAGCTATGTGAACTTTAATTGGAATGAATTTGGAATAAACATTTGAGGTCAGCTATTGGATATAGATGCTACTGGTTTCAATATTGCCATGGACTTGGTAAACGAGACATGTGCTTGTTGAGATAATTTCTTGCCGTCTCTTGGTCGAATTTTCACCTACTGCGTAGACTTGATTGGGATATATTGAATTCGAGGGACAGAGAATCCCTCCAAGATGATCATAGATTCAGAAATTGCATAATATTGAACTTCGGTCAATATTTTGGAGTTTTGCTAACAGTGAAAGAAATATTGGCTCCTCATAGCATTTGCTGATTAAAACCATAGATTAGGGCTTCAAATGTAAAAGGAAATAGAGCCTATCTAATTGACCTTCCAAGTAGTTTTTCTCTATTTTCCTAATATACATTGAGATAGATCTATCATGTAATAGAGTAGTACTCCAAATTTTTGCATTTGCTTTGTAATAGTGTGAACAGGTATAGCCGACACTGTATTTTGCTTTACTCCAGCTATGTATATATATATATCTCCTTTTGGTTATAAAAAAAAAGTTAGTTATAGCCCACGAAAAATTATTAGTTTTCAAAAAAATTATATTTCTATTTTTTTAATTCAGTTCACTAGATAGAACATTACCCAAATAGGTGGGTGCAAAAAATGACAAAAAATAGTCCACAATATCATGTTTTTGAATCTTGTCGTTTTAAACCGAAAAAACGTGGATTATAGCCCACGAAAATTTATAATTTTTCAAAAAATTTACATTTCTATTTTTTTAACAACGTTCACTAAATAGAACATTAGCCATATAGCTACGTGCAGAAAATGACATAAAAACAGTCCACAATAGCATGTTTTTAAACCTTGTAATTTTCAACCTGAAAAAGTGTTGGTTATAGTACACAAAAACTTATGATTTTTCAAAAATTTACATTTCTAATTTTTTTAATACCGTTCACTAGATAGTACATTACCCATATAGGTGGGTGCAAAAAACGACACGAAAATAGTCCACAATAGCATATTTTTTAATCTTGGCATTTTCAACCGAAAAAATGTGGGTTATAACCCACAAAAAATTATGATATTTCAAAAAATCAAAATTATATTTTTTAACACCGTTCACTAAATAACACATTATCCATATAGGTTGGTGTAAAAAATGATATTAAAATAGTCCAAAATAGCTTGTCTTTGAATCTTGCTATTTTAAACCAAAAAAACGTAGATATT
The DNA here is from genome assembly GCA_016586305.1 of Ophiorrhiza pumila. NCBI lineage: Eukaryota > Viridiplantae > Streptophyta > Magnoliopsida > Gentianales > Rubiaceae > Ophiorrhiza > Ophiorrhiza pumila. Next base: position 3,236,695 of record BLIW01000007.1, read on the forward strand.
ATAGCCCACGAAAAATTTTGAATTTTAAAAAAAATTTACATTTCAATTTTTTTAACACCGTTAACTTGATAGCATATTATCTATATAGGTGGGTGAAAAATATGACAAGAAAAGAGTCCATAATCGAAAGTTTTTGAATCTTGCAGCTATCAACCAAAAAAACGTGGGTTATATAGCCCACAAAAAATTATTATTTTTCAAAAAATTTATATTTCTCTTTTATAACATTGTTCACTAGAGAGAACATTACTTTTATAGGTGGGTGTAAAAAATAACACGAAAACTGTTCACAATAAGTTTTTTTTCAATCTTGCCGTTTTCAACTAAAAAATTTGGTTATAGCCCACAAAAAATTATTAGTTTTAAAAAATTTTATATTTCTATTTTTATAACACAATTCACTAGATAGCACATTAGCCATATAGGTGGGTGCAAAAAACGAGATGAAAACAATTCACAATATGATGTTTTTCAATATTGCACTTTTCAACTAAAAAATGTGGGTTATAGCACACGAAAAATTATAAGTTTTCAAAATATTTATATTTATAATTTTAAAACCGTTCACTAGATACCACATTACACATATAGGTGGATTATAACCCAGGAATAAAAATAGTCCAAAAAATCATGTTTTTGAATCTTGTTGTTTTATACCGAAAAACGTGGATTATAACCCAGGAAAATTTATAATTTTTAAAAAATTTACATTTCTATTTTTTTAAGACCGTTCATTAGATATAACATTAGCCATATAGCTGGGTGCAGAAAATGACATCAAAACAGTCAACAATAGCATGTTTTTGAATATTGCCATTTTCAATCGAAAAAGCATTGGTTATAGCACCCAAAAATTTTATTTCTAATTTTTTTAATAGCGTTCACTAGATAGAACATTACCCATATAGGTAGGTGCAAAAACCGACATGAAAATAGTCCACAATAGTATATTTTTTAATCTTGACATTTTTAATCGAAAAAACGTGGGTTATCACCAACGAAAAATTATGATTTTTAAAAAAAATTACATTTCTATTTTTTTAACACCGTTCACTAGATAGCACATTATCTATATAGGTGGGTGTAAAAAACGCCATGAAAATAGTTCACAATAGCATGTTTTTGAATCTTGCTATTTTGAATCTAGCCCACGAAAATTTACGATTTTTGAAAAATAATAGCATTTCTATTTTTTTAAAACCGTTCAATAGATAGCACATTACCCATATAGGTGGGTGAAAAAAATGAATTGAAAACAATCCACAATAGCATGTTTTTTAATCTTGCTGTTTTAACCGAAAAAACGTGGATTATAGCCCTTGAAAAATTATAATTTTTCAAAAAAATTATATTTCTATTTTTTTAACACCATTCACTAGATAGAACATTAGCCATATAGTTGAGAGCAGAAAATGACATCAAACAGTCTATAATAGCATCTATTTGAATATCGCCATTTTTATTCGAAAAAGCGTTGATTATAGCACACAAAAATTAATGATTTTTCAAAATATTTATATTTCTAATTTTTTTAACACCGTTCACTAGATAAAACATTTCCCATATAGGTGAGTGCAAAAAATGACACAAAAATAATTCACAATAGCATGTTTTTTAATCTTGGCGTTTTCAAGCAAAAAAATGTGCGTTATAACCCACTAAAAATTATGATTTTTCAAAAACTTTACATTTCTATTTTTTTAACACCGTTTACTAGATAGAACATTACTCATATAGGTGGGTGTACAAAAATGACATCAAACAGTCCAAAATAGCTTGTTTTTTTACTCTTGTCATTTTCAACCGAAAAAATGCGGGTTATAACCCACGAAAAATTATGAATTTTCAAAAAGATTTACATTTCAATTTTTTTAACACCATTAAATAGATAGCACATTATCCATATAGGTGGGTGAAAAAAACGATATGAAAAGAATCCACAATAGAAAGTTTTTGAATCTTGTAGCTTTCAACCAAAAAAACGTAGGTTATCGCCCACGAAAAATTATGATTTTTCAAAAGATTTACATTTCTCTTTTTTAACATTGTTCACTAGATAGCACATTACCCATATAGGTGGGTGAAAAAATGACATGAAAATAGTTTACAATATCATGTTTTTGAATATTGCCATTTTCAACCGAAAAAATGTGGGTTATAGCACATTACCCATATAGGTGGGTGCAAAAAATGACACGAAAATTGTCCACAATAGTTGGTTTTTGAATCTTGTCATTTTCAACTGAAAAAAAGTTAGTTATAACCCACGAAAAATTATTAGTTTTCAAAAAAAAATATTTCAATTTTTTTAATTCCGATCACTAGATAGCAGGTTACCCATATAGGTGGGTGAAAAAAATGACAAAAAAACAGTTCATACTATCATGTTTTTGAATCTTGTCGTTTTAAACCGAAAATATGTGGATTATATCCCACAAAAATTTATACTTTTTTAAAAAATTTACATTTCTATTTTTGTTTTAACATCATTCACTAGATAGAACATTAGCCATATAGTTGGGTGCAGAAAATGACATAAAAACAGTCCACAATAGCATGTTTTTGAATTTTGCCATTTTCAATTTGAAAAAGCGTTGGTTATATCACACAAAATTTATGATTTTTCAAAAAATTTACATTTCTATTTTTTTTAACATCGCTCACTAGATAGCACATTACCCATATCGGTGGGTGCAAAAAACGACACGAAAATAGTCCACAATGGCATGTTTTTTAATCTTGATGTTTTCAACCGAAAAACGTGTGTTATAACCCACGAAAAATTATGATTCTTTAAAAAATCAAATTTCTATTTTTTAACACCGTTCAATATATAGCACATTACCCATATAGGATGGTGCAAAAAATGACATCAAAACAGTCCAAAATAGCTTGTTTTTTAATCTTGCGGTTTTTAACTGAAAAAACGTAGGTTATAGCCCACGAAAAATTTTGAATTTTAAAAAAAATTACATTTCAATTTTTTTAACACTGTTAACTAGATAGCACATTATCTATATAGGTGGGTGAAAAAAACGACATGAAAAGGGTCCACAATAGAAAGTTTTTTATTCTTGCAGCTTTCAACCAAAAATTATAGCCCAAGAAAAATTATAAATTTTCAAAATATTTACATTTCTCTTTTTTAACATTGTTCACTAGATAGCACATTACCCAAGTAGGTGGGTGCAAAAAACGACATAAAAACTGTTCACAATATCATGTTTTTGAATATTGCCATTTTCAACCGAAAAAATGTGGGTTATAACACACGAAAAATTATGAGTTTTCAAAATATTTATATTCCTATTTTTAACACCGTTCACTAGATACCACATTACACATATAGGTGTGTGCAAAAAATGAAATAAAAATAGTCCACAAAATCATGTTTTTGAATATTGCCGTTTTATACCGAAAAATGTGGATTATAACCCAGAAAAATTTATAAATTTTCAAAAAAAATTACATTTCTATTTTTTAACACCTTTCACTAGATAAAACATTAGCCATATAGCTGGCTGTAGAAAATGACATCAAAACAGTCCACAATAACATGTTTTCAAATCTTGCTATTTTCAATCGAAAAAATGTTGGTTATAGCACACAAAAATGTACGTTTCTAATTTTTTTTAACACGGTTCACTAGATAGAATATTACCCATATAGGTGGGTGAAACAAACGACACAAAAATAGTCCACAATAGCATATTTTTAAATCTTGACATTTTCAACTTAAAAAATGTGGGTTATAACCCACGGAAATTTATGATTTTTCAAAAAAATTACATTTCTATTTTTTTAACACTGTTCACTAGATAGCACATTACCCATATAGGTGGCTGCAAAAAATGACTTGAAAATAGTTTAGAATTGCATATTTTAGAATCTTGCCATTTTCAACCGAAAAAACGTGTGTTATAACCCACGAAAAATTATAATTTTTCAAACAATTTACATTTCTATTTTTTTAACATCATTCACTAGATAGCAAATTATCAATATAGGTGGGTGCAAAAAACGACATCAAAACAATCCACAATAGCATCTTTTTGAATATCGTCATTTTCAACTGAAAAAGTGTTGGTTATAGCACACAAAAATTTATGGTGTTTTAAAAAATTTACATTTCTAATTTTTTAACATCGTTCACTAGATAACACATTACTCATATAGGTGGGTGCAAAAAACGACACAAAAATAGTCTAATATGGAATGTTTTTAAAACTTGGCGTTTTCAACTGAAAAAACGTGGGTTATAACCCACGAAAAATTATGATTTTTCAAAAAATTTACATTTCTATTTTTTAGCACCATTCATTAGATAACACATTACCCATATAGGTGGTGTAAAAAATGACATCAAAATAGCTTGTTTTTTTACTCTTGTCATTTTCAACCGAAAAAACGTTGGTTATAGCTCACGGATAATTATGAATTTTCAAAAATTTACATTTTAATTTTTTTAATATCGTTAATTAGATAACACCTTATCCATATTGGTGGGTGAAAAAAAATGACATGAAAAGAATCCACAATAGAAAATTTTTGAATCTTGCAGCTTTCAACAAAAAAAAAAAGTGGGTTATAGCCCAGAAAAAATTATGATTTTTTAAAAAATTTACATTTCTTTTTTTTAACATTTTTTACTAGATAGAACATTACCCATATAGATAGGTGCAAAAAATGATACGAAAACTATCCACAATAGCATGTTTTTTATTCTTGCCATTTTCAACTGAAAAAAAGTTGGCTATAGACCACGAAAAATTGTTAGTTTTCAAAAAAATTATATTTCTATTTTTTTTAATACCGTTCGCTAGATAGCACGTTACCCATATAGGTGGGTGAAAAAATGACATAAAAATAGTTCTTAATATCATATTTTTTAATCTTTGTCGTTTTAAACCGAAAAAACGTGGATTATGGCCCTTGAAATTTATAATTTTTCAAAAAAATTACATTTATATTTTTTTAATACCGTTCACTTGATAGAACCTTAGCCATATAGTTAGATATAGAAAATTACATAAAAAAAGTCTACAATATCATGTTTTTGAATCTTGTCATTTTTAATCGAAAAAGCATTGGTTATAGCACACAAAAATTTATGATTTTTCAAAAAAAAATTACATTTCTAATTTTTTTTAATACCATTTAATAGATAGCACCATATAGGTGCGGTGCAAAAAATGACACAAAAATAGTCCAGAACAACATGTTTTTTAATCTTGGCTTTTTCAATCGAAAAGCGTGGGTTATAACCCACAAAAAAATTTTATTTTTTAAAAAATTTACATTTTTATTTTTTTAATACCATTCATTAGAAAGTACATTAACCATATAGGTGGGTACAAAAAATGACTTGAAAACAGTTTAGAATTGCATATTTTAGAATCTTGCCATTTTCAATCGAAAAAAAGTGTGTTATAACCCACGAAATATTATGATTTTTTAAACAATTTACATTTCTATTTTTTTAACGCCATTCAATGGATAGCAAATTACCAACATAGATGGGTGCAAAAAACGACATCAAAATAGTCCACAATAGCATCTTTTTGAATATCCCCATTTCTAGCCGAAAAAGCTGGTTATAGCACACAAAAATTTATGATTTTTCAAAAAAATTATATTTCTATTTTTTTAATACCGTTCACTAGATAGCACATTACCCATATAGGTGGGTGCAAAAAAAGACACAAAAATAGTTCACAATGGCATGTTTTTTAATCTTGGCTTTTTCATCGAAAAAACGTGGGTTATAACTTACGAAAATATATGATTTTTCAAAAAATTTACATTTCTATTTTTTTACACTGTTCACTAGATAGCACATTACCCATATAGGTGAGTGTAAAAAATCATATCAAAACAGTCGAAAATAGCTTGATTTTTTACTCTTGTCATTTTCAACCAAAAAAACGTGGGTTATAGCCCACGAAAAATTATGAATTTTCAAAAAAAAATTACATTTCAATTTTTTTAACACAGTTAACTAGATAGAACATTATCCATATAGGTGGGTGAAAAAATGACAAGAAAAGAGTCCACAATAGAAAGATTTTGAATCTTGCAACTTTCAACTAAAAATATGTGGGTTATAGCCCACGAAAAATTATGATTTTTCAAAAAATTTATATTTATTTTGTTTTTTAACATTGTTCACTAGATAGAACATTAACCATATAGGTGGGTTCAAAAAATGACACGAAAACTGTCCACAATAGAATGTTTTTGAATCTTGTCATTTTCAACTGAAAAAACGTTGGTTATAGCACACGAAAAATTATTAGCTTTCAAAAAAATTTATATTTCTGTTTGTTTAACACAGTTCACTAGATAGAACGTTACTTATATAGGTGGGTACAAAAATGATATGAAAACAGTTCACAATATCATGTTTTTGAATCTTGCCATTTTCAATCGAAAAAACGTGGGTTATAGCTCACGAAAAATTATGAGTTTTCAAAATATTTATATTTATATTTTTTAACACCGTTCACTGTATACCACATTACCTATATAGGTGTGTTCAAAAAACGAAATAAAAACAATCCACAAATGCATGTTTTTGAATCTTGACATTTGCAACCTAAAAAACGTGGGTTATAACCCACGAAAATTTATGATTTTTCAAAAAATTTACATTTCTATTTTTTTAGCACCGTTCAATAGATAGTATATTACCCATATAGCTTGGTGCAAAAAACAACAAGAAAACAGTTAACAATAGCATTTTTTCTAATCTTGCCATTTTAAACCAAAAAAGTGTGGGTTATAACACTTCCATTTTTCATAGGTTATAACACACGCATTTTAGCTAAAAATGGCAAAATCTAAAAATGCATTGATTTTGACTATTTTTGTATTTTTTTTGCACCCACCCCAATTGTGAATATGCATTCTAGTGAATATTATCTTTTTTTTGTTGGCTAATCATCCTTGGTGCACGGGGAGGGGGGTGCGGGGGGGGAGGGGGGGGTCACTCCCAATCTTATTAATTGAAAATTAAGTTAGAGAAGAAATGGCGGATATAACCAATCCATTAGTACAATTGAAAGACAATAAAAAAGGAGGACTCCTCCCTTACATTGTAGCATTTAAATGAAGTTTTTGTATTGAAATAATGAATATTTTCTCCTTTACAAGGTATGCTAAGGTTGAGGATTATATAAAGGTCGTCCATGGACTAATAACCTTTATATAATTTCAACCTATAGTTCCCACAACAAGAAGGCTTTCTCCTTAGGAAAAAAACTCCCTATGATTAGACATTGGTTCACCAGGAGTGATATTGACGATGAATTCTAATGAACGATGTCAAAAAAAGTGAAATTTATATTTTTTACAAAATTTTCATTTTTTATGGGTTATAACACACGTACTTTAGTCAACAATGCCAAAATTTAAAAATGCGTTGATTTTGACTTTTTTGTGAGGTTTTTACCTCCGACTCGATTGTGAACATGTATTCGAATGAATATTGTATTTTTTTTTAGGAAAAATGAAAAGTTTATACCATAATAAGCAAAATACGGTACCGGATATACCCGATCGCACCGTTACAAGCATATGAACCATACATTTGGAGAACTACTCCATTAAATGAAGCATCCTATGATCTAGAGCAGGGAATTATAGAAAAGCCACTTTAGTGATTGCCAAAGTATCAATGCTCTAATTCCCTCTTGGAATTATATGAATAATACTACCATGAAGGACGGAGTTCGGATGGACGGAGCCTTTGCCTTGCGTGCATCAAATTTCCCTGTTTTCATTTTCACCGAGGCAACCCAAAGTCACAGATTACCAGTCAAAGAAAATGTCCAAAAGCGTGTGCTTCACATACCATGTTGTCATTTTATTGTAGCACAGCACAAAAATTTACCAAATTTAAGCCAATAAACTCCCAAGGCAATTACATGGATGGTTTACCAAGAACATGAACCAAATTCCATAAGCAAAGGGAACGACGGGGGACTCTCCTTCAATAATCAGAGGTTCCCCTTCATCAAGTACATGCGAAAATTGTATTCTCGAAGAAATTCCATAAGCAAACCAAGATGTGCCACTCACCTTCAAGACTATACATAGAACATTTAAGCTCAGTGAGGCACACCATAAAGTGGACCAATTTCAGGTCATCAATTGAACGCATGGATGATTACCAATTACATGAATGATTTACCAAAATCCAGTTGAACAATCTTCAGCATTGAGTCCATAGTCGTCAGCAAGACAGTATTATTTCCACATTCCATAGCAAGATTCAATTCCATAAATTCGCAAATCTGACCACATATGAATCTAAACTTACAATCACCAAATCAATGAATTTTTTCCACAGCCATCAAGGCAGGGTTATTTCCGATTCATAAGCTCCCATTCACCAAGTCAATGTTCAGATATGATTATTTCATTCCAAGGCACGATTCAAGTCCAGAATTCACAAAATTAAACTCACAGTCATCAAGACAGGAATATTTTCATTCCATAAGCACAAATCTAACCACATATGAGTCTACTCTCACTATCACCAAGTAAGTGTTCCGTACAGCCAAGAAACATTACCTCTGGGCCGGTTTTGAGCTTCAATAACTTTCAGCATGTGGATTCCTCAGCTCCGAGTAGGAGTGTCTCGAATGTCATCAACTAAGGCTTCATTTTACTACTAGGGTCGAGTTTCAAGCAGCAATAAAGACAGCTTCAATAGGTTGTGAACAGTAGAAGGTTGAACAGTAGCTTGAGAGAGTGAAGTAGGTGGTCCGATCCAGGCTGAGATGCGAGTTTGATCAGATCTGAGGGAGATTGAGCCTTCCACTTCAATTTTAGTTCATCTTTATGTTAGCTGGATTAGATGCCATAGAAGGTGCTCCTTCTAGCCGTTAAGATCTCTGAGGCTCCCGTATAAGAAATGCTCCCGTGCAGAAGCTTTCAGATGCTAATCTGCCTCGAGGAAATTTCCAACTCTGATGAGCAGCCGTGCTGAGGTCCGAATCACCTGGATCTGCACGATCGGTAGTTGATATCTTTGTGAGCTCCAAGTATTTGAGGGCAGATGTAGTAGATCGGGCCATCATATGCAGCTCTCAGTAGATTGGAATTTCCGTTTGAGAGATGTAGCTGGAGTAGTGGCGAGAGATGTAGCTGGAATTTCTGAATCCAGCTTAGTGAGCTCGTTCCTTAACAGATCTGGTCGGTCGTAAGAAGTCTCTCCGCTGGTACAAAATATCTGACAATGTGGCGTTGAATTCTCAAATGCACTATCTGTTGAGCTTAGTAACAGTATGAGAAAGTGTCAGATCGGGCCTTTCAGCTGAAAAAGCTGAAATGCCCGAAAAAGCTTTCATCGAATGAATATTGTAGAAAAAGTAAAATTTAAAATTTTCATCAAAACTCAATTTTTTACGAGTTATAACACACGTATTTTGTTTCGAAATGGCAAAGTCAAAAAACGTGTTGATTTTGGATTTTCCCCTACTATTTTTTCAATCACCTCAATTGTTAATATACATCCTTTTGAACAGTGCCAAAAAACGTGAAAGTTAGATTTTTTACGATATTTCCATTTTTCATAGGTTATAACGTATTTATTTTTGCTAAAAATGGCAAAATTTATAAACGCATTGATTTGACTTTTTATGTACTGTCTTTTCGACCCACCTCAATTGTAAATATGCATTCTAGTAAATATTATAAAAAAAGTGAAAATTAAAATTTTCATCAAACCTCCATTTTTCATGGGTTATAAAACACGTATTTTGATCAAAAATGGCAAAGTAATAAAATGTGTTGATTTTGAATTTTCTACTACTTTTTTTACACATACTTAATTTTGAACATGAATTCTAATGAACGGTTTCAAAAAAATGAAATTTATATATTTTTTAAAAAAATCATTTTTCATGGGTTATAACATATGTATTTTAGCCAACAATGCCAAAATTTAAAAATGCGTTGATTTTGACTTTTTTTTACACCCATCTCGATTGTGAACATGCATTCGAGTAAATATTGCAGAAAAAAGTGAAATTTAAAACTTTAATCAAAACTCCATTTTTTATGGGTTGTAACACACGTATTTTGTTTCTAAATGGCAAAGTTAACAAATGTGTTAATTTTGATGTTTTCCCTACTACTTTTTCAATCACCTCAATTGTGATCATGCATCCTTGTAAACGGTGCAAAAAAATGTGAAAGTTAAAATTTTTATGAAATTTCCATTTTTCATGAGTTATAACACACGCATTTTAGCTAAAAATGGCAAAATCTAAAAAAGCATTGATTTTGACTTTTTTTGTACTATTTTTTGCACCCACCCCGATTTTGAATATGCATTCTAGTGAATATTGTCAAAAGAAGTGAAAATTAAAATTTTCACCAAACCTCCATTTTTCATGGATTATAGCATACGTATTTTTATCAAAAATGTCAAAGTAGTAAAATGTGTTGATTTTGGATTCTCTCCTTCTGTTTTTACACATACCTCAATTGTGAACATGAATTCTAATGAACCTCAATTGTGAACACGAATTATAATGAACGATGTCAAAAAAAGTGAAATTTATATTCTTTACAAAATTTTCATTTTTCATGGGTTATAACACACGTATTTTAGCCAACAATGCCAAAATTTAAAAATGCTTTGATTTTGACCTTTTGTGATGTTTTTACCCTCGGCTCGATTGTGAACATGTATTTGAATGAATATTGTAGAAAAAAGTAAAATTTAAAATTTTCATCAAAACTCCATGTTGTTTCGAAATGGCAAAATCAACGAATGTGTTAATTTTGGCTTTTTCCCTACTATTTTTTCAATCACCTCAATTGTTAATACCCATCCTTTTGAACGGTGCCAAAAAAAAGTGAAAGTTAGATTTATTACGATATTTCCATTTTTCATAGGTTATAACATGTTCATTTTAGCTAAAAATGGCAAAATATATAAACGCATAGATTTTGACTTTTTATGTACTATCTATTGCACCTACCTCGATTGTGAATATGCATTCTAGTGAATATTGTCAAAAAAGTGAAATTAAAATTTTCATCAAACCTCCATTTTTAATGGGTTATAACACACGTATTTTGATAAAAAATAGCAAAGTAATAAAATGTGTTGATTTTGAATTTTCTCCTACCTTTTTTATAAATACCTCAATTGTGAACATGAATTCTAATGAACGGTTTCAAAAAAAAAGTGAAATTTATATATTTTTTAAAAAAAATCATTTTTCATGGGTATAACACACGCATTTTAGCCAATAATGCCAAAATTTAAAAATGCATTGATTTTGACTTTTTTTACACCCGTCTCGATTGTAAACATGTATTAGAGTGAATATTGCAGAAAAAAGTGAAATTTAAAATTTTCATTAAAACTCTATTTTTTATGGGTTGTAACACACGTAATTTGTTTTTAAATAGCAAAGTTAACAAAAATGTTAATTTTGACTTTTTCCCTACTGCATTTTCAATCACCTCAATTGTGATCATACATCCTTGTGAATGGCGCAAAAAAATGTGAAAGTTAGATTTTTTTATGAAATTTCCATTTTTCATGAGTTATAACACATGCATTTTAGCTAAAAATGGCAAAATCTAAAAAAACATTGATTTTGACTTTTTTTTGTACTGTTTTTTGCACCCACCCAATTGTGAATATGCATTGTAGTGAATATTGTCAAAAGAAGTGAAAATTAATATTTTCACCAAACCTCCATTTTTTATGGGTTATAACATACGTATTTTTGTCAAAAATGTAAAAGTAATAAAATGTGTTGATTTTGTATTCTCTCATTCTGTTTTTTACACATACCTCAATTGTGAACATGAATTCTAATGAACCTCAATTGTGAACACGAATTCTAATGAACAATGTCAAAAAAAGTGAAATTTATATTTTTTTACAAAATTATCATTTTTCATGGGTTATAACACACGTATTTTAGCCAACAATGCCAAATTTTAAAAATGCGTTGATTTTGACTTTTTTTGTGATGTTTTTACCACTGGCTCGATTGTGAACATATATTCGAATGAATCTTATAGAAAAAAAGTAAAATTTAAAATTTTCATCAAAACTCCATTTTTTACGAGTTATAACACACGTATTTTGTTTCGAAATTGCAAAGTCAACAAACGTGTTAATTTTGGCTTTTTCCCTACTATGTTTTCAATCACCTCAATTGTTAATATACATCCTTTTGAACAGTGCCAAAAAAGTGAAAGTTAGATTTTTTACGATATTTCCATTTTTCATAGGTTATAACGTGTTCATTTTAGCTAAAAATGGCAAAATCTATAAACGCATTGATTTTGACTTTTTATGTACTGTCTTTTGCACCCACCTCGATTGTGAATAGGCATTCTAGTGAATATTGTCAAAAAAAGTGAAAATTAAAATTTTCATCAAACATCCATTTTTCATAGGTTAAAACACACGTATTTTGATCAAAAATAGCAAAGTAATAAAATGTGTTGATTTTGAATTTTCTCCTACTTTTTTTACACATACCTCAATTGTGAACATGAATTCTAATGAATGGTTTAAACAAAAAGTAAAATTTATTTTTTAAAAAAAAAATCATTTTTCATGGGTTATAACACACGTATTTTAGCCAACAATGCCAAAATTTAAAAATGCGTTAATTTTGACTTTTTTTACCCCCGTCTCGATTGTGAACATGTATTCAAGTGAATATTGCAGAAAAAAGTGAAATTTAAAATTTTCATCAAAACTCCATTTTTTATGAGTTATAATATATGTATTTTGTTTCTAAATGGCAAAGTTAACAAATGTGTTAATTTTGATGTTTTCTCTACTGCTTTTTCAATCACCTCAATTGTGATTATGCATCCTTCTGAACGGTGCAAAAAAATGTGAAAGTTAGATGTTTTAAGAAATTTCTATTTTTCATGTGTTATAACACACACATTTTAGCTAAAAATGACAAAATCTAAAAAAGCATTGATTTTGACTTTTTTGTATTGTTTTTTGCACCCACTCATTGTGAATATACATTCTATTGAATATTGTCAAAAGAAGTGAAAATTAAAATTTTCACCAAACTTCCATTTATAATGGGTTATAATACACGTATTTTGGTCAAAACTGACAGAGTAATTAAATGTATTGATTTTTTATTTTCTCCTACTGTTTTTTACACATACCTCAATTGTGAACATGAATTCTAATGAACGATGTCAAAAAAAGTGAAAATTATATTTTTTACAAAATTTTCATTTTTCATAGGCTAACACACGTATTTTAGCCAACAATGCCCAAATTTAAAAATGAGTTTGATTTTAACTTTTATGTGATATATTTTACACCCGTCCCAATTGTGAACATGTATTCGATTGCATATTATAGGAAAAAAAAAGTGAAAATTTGTTCTAAACTAGTTTAGAAATGCCAAATGTTTCCACAATTAGGCCGAAGTTCGTATTTTTGAAGGAGAATATCAGGTTCATTTAATGAGCCTACCGTTTTTGGGCCTTTTCTGTGATTTTTTCATATGGTCCTTACGTCCCTCGTTTCAAAGCCCAATTACAGTGACATTAAAAAATCAAGACGTGCTGTTGTTCTCCATCCGTGAGAGGCTAAAATCCTGGTAGGGTTTTAGTGAAAGGGGTGACGACACAGAACACAGAGGACGGTGAAGAAGATGAGAAAGCTAAAGTATCATGAACAGAAACTGTTGAAGAAGGTGAACTTTTTGGAGTGGAAGAGAGAACGCGGTCACAGAGAGAATTATGTCATGCGTCTCTACCACATCACCGGCCGAGATGATTACAAAAAGTATTACCAATTTTGACTTTTTTTTTTTGTTTTTTGTTAAGTTTTCCTTGGTGGGTTCGTGTTATTTCATAAAGCTTTAATCTTTTCCCGCATTTTTCAACGTAGGTATTCAAAGATTTGTAGAATGGTACAGAAGTTAGTGAACATGTTGAAGCAGATGGACCAGAGGAACCCTTTTCGGATTAGGATGACTGAAGATCTCCTCGAAAAGCTGTGAGTTTTTGCTTTGTTCGTCTGTTTTTTTTTTCTTTTGAATTGTTAAAAGCAATTTGGATTTGTGTTTCTTTGTGTTTTATCTACTACTCCCGTTTTTTTTTTTTTTTTTTGAAAACAATAAAAATAAAAAGGAGATTTTGCAAAATTTAGCGTTTCTGATAGTGAAGCTGTTTGAGGACTAGTGGAATGTGAAATCAGTTCCTAAACTTGGTTATTTGATTTAATTGAATTCATCTCTTCATTATTAGAACATTCCTTTTAATTGAACTGGTTTTAGGACTATGGAGTGGGAAATAACTTCCCAGATGTGGTTGTTTGATACAAACTTGAGCTCATCTCTTTATTAGTGCGGTAGGAATCCTAACTTCTTGCACAAAAGTTGAATGTTCTTGGCAAGTTCTTTTTCTTTCTCTAGGCACACTTTCTTGACCCTTCCCCCTGCATTTACTTTCAACAACAACAACTAAGCCTTTTAACATGTTGGTACCTATTTTGTTGTATGATCTATAGTTGATATCTAATTTGCAACTATCTACATTATCAACGCAGGTACAACATGGGTGTGATACAATCTAGGAAGAGCTTAGCTTTGTGTGATCGGTTATCTGTTTCATCCTTTTGTCGGTAAGTGAGGTGTACATTTATTTCGAACTGATAACTTATATCCAGATCAGTAAAATGTTGCTTGGATACCGACTTTATATCAAACATATAAAAACAAGGTTTTTGCTTGTGATTAATGAAAATATTAATAGCTAATTTTCATAGTAATGCTACAGCTGCGAAAATGGCAATCACTAAAAAAAAAGAAAAAAAGAAATCGAGAGAGTAGGTGAAAGCAGTTTTTGGAATAGTTCCTCGCATCATCTTCAAGTTTTAGTAATGCATAGATGTTTGGTTATACGGTGATACCAATTGTGCTTGGTATTTCCTTTTTTATTTCAAGCTGGTGTAATTGGATGGGCGATGCTGTTGAGTTTTAGTTTTGTGTGCAACAAATGAAGTTGATGAACCTACTGGTTAATGAGCTGACTCAATTTTGGTGAAATGAAATACTTTCTGGCTGTCTCTACTTTACTTTTGTGCTAATCAAGCAATCAGACTCTGTGATATGGTACATAGCAATCTTGTGTGACAAGAAGCCCTCGAACTACTCCAATTCTTGGCAGGAGAAAAAAGGCTCAATTTCATGATAATTAAGATCTTGGCGGATCAATAATTTTGATCTGATATTGATCTGTAACCTTGCGTTTAACCAGGCGGAGGCTTTCTACAGTCCTGGTGCGACTGAAGTTTGCTGAACACTTGAAGGAAGCTGTAACATACATAGAGCAGGGGCATATTCGCGTGGGGCCAGACACAGTTACGGATGATGCATTTCTAGTTACAAGAAATATGGAAGACTTCATCACTTGGGTGGATACATCAAAGATTAGGAGAAAGGTCTTGGAATATAATGACAAGTTGGATGATTATGATGCTATGAACTAAAAACCACTGCAAGATACTTGCAAAACCACAGAATTACAAAAGGTTAATTATGTTTTGTAATTTTGGCCCTTGATTGATGTATTACTTTAAAAGCATTTTGCATGTATCATTTGCCAACTTTTCTGCCATTCCTTCACCCTTGAATGGATTCTCTCTCTTTCTCCTAACAGGGTTCCCTCCAAGAAATCTACAATGTTACTGGAAACTTTTGGCTAAGATCCAAAAGTATGGCTAAGAAAAATTATAGCGCTCGTCATCTACTTACAGTTTAGCCCATCTACATTTTTTAAGGATGATAACGGGGAATACAATTGACTAGAATAATAATTGGCGTAAAGAGTGAATATTTGCTCAAGACTTGAATAACAATGGGTGTAATTATTGAATATTAGCGAATATTAACTCAAAACTTGAGTTTTGTACATGGGTGTTGATGATATGTCGTTTGTGAAAAATACTTTATGATTTCGTAGCCGCGCGGGTGTGAGAAGAATTTGCTGACCAAAAAGATTGTACAAGGGCTGGTGAGTCTCAGCTATTTTATGTTCGAATTGCATAAGAGTAGGTAAATAGAACAAAGATAGCAAAAATTGGGAAAAACCCCTTAACTCGTTAATTAAGCCAAAGAAGAGGATCTAATCAATTTGTATGAATTTTCATTCAAAAAATTTTAGTTATTGACATTCGAAGTTTATGAAAAAAGATTACTCCTTTTATATTCACAAACATACAAAATCGACAGTCTTCATATTTCATACACGATAGTGGCCCTCTGAACCGAGCTCTAAAAATACACCACTTGATCAGCTCCTCCCAGTATTAATTGCAGCATAAACAAACTCCTCACATCGAGTAAAGCCACCCGTCAGCACATCAGCTAACACGCCAATTATATCAAATGCCTCCTGTAAATCTGTAGCCGATGTAACATCATCAAGCCATGACAACAACTCCTTGGAGAAACCCACCATCTCTTTTACATTAGACAGTTTCTCTTTCATGAGCACCTCCCACACTTCTAACCTTTTGCTTTCATCTTCACATTCCACAGACTTTGATCCCACTCGTGTCTGTACTGTAGCTGCAGCAGATTTCTTAACCTTGAAGAAGCGCTGCAGTTGCTCAATCAAACCAGCGTAAACAAGCATTGGTTGAATGACTGGTAATAACTCGTCATGAGCAGGGATGCAACTTGTACTATCTAAATCAGATTTTGAAGGACTTGCCAGACTAGATGTTGATCGGTTCATTGACCTCCCATGAGTCCGCTGCATATAAGCATGGTATATCCCACGCTGCAAAAAGGAGCGACGATGTTGCAACCATGACTCATAAGACTCTGATAGAAGTGAGCTCACCATCATGAACTGGACAGTTTCCTCCGTACCAGCAGAGGGTTGTGTCCCAGAAGGATTTGATGCTTTGGAATCTAGTGCAGATGAAGCCAAGTAAGTTGAGATTGATTTGTCCATTGCCTGACGCTGAGAAGGGTCGTGATCAACAAAATGACGAGCCATCTGAATCATAAAAGGTAAGAAGCGGGAGTTACTTTCCTTTCCCCCACCTCTACAGTCTGCATTAAACAACGCACCAGTTGCAAATCGCGCTAGCATCTGCCAAAAAACAAGTGTAAGCATGAATCTTAGTTATCTTTGACAATACTCACCAGGTCATAAACACTTCAGGTATAGTACAAATTCAGTATGCTTCTATAAATCGGAATGGAAAGCACAACAAATATACATTCTGCACATATTGGCAAAAGTCAAATATCGAAGTACACAATACCAAGGAGGCTGGTATATAAAAAACAGGAGGACAATGGCTCACCAAGACAATGTCATAAGTCAACAAACGGAGTCGGCTACCATCAGCACGTCCAAGAGCATTAAGATAATCCCAATATTGGTCAATGTAACGTATATATTGTGATATTGGAACAGATGGACCTCTCAACGGGAACAAATTATTGCATAGAGTCTCATTATTTCTAAGGGCAGCTCCATCCCATTCCTTTTTGGGATTCCTAAGGGCGGCGTCTGCCCTTTTAGCTTCCTGATGGCATTGGAAGTGTATGATGTTGAAATGACTGACAGTTGTATAAACACAATCACCACGAGCATTTCCCGAGGTTCCAACACCAAGGTTTACACGCTTACTATAAGTATAGACCCCCAACAAGTCAGTGGGTTTCAATCGGTAACCCTCTCGGCAAACCATGCAAGCCAGCCCATCTTCTTCTTCTTCCACATCTTCCAAACCTTCAAGAACAGGCTGAGCAACCACAATACGCTCACCACCATCTGAAGACGGTTCTTGCCGCCATCCCAGACCCTGATTCATCAAAACTTGGCAATTAGATGTCAATACAACACTGATCATCTCAAATGACAAATCTTTTCTTTTTTTTTTTTTTGTGTGTGTGCGTACGTGTGTGTGTGAGAGAGAGAGAGAGACTCCATTCAAGATTGAACATTTTGTCTCAGAAAGGCACTGAATCCTGATCACAAAAACGTTAGCACTCTACCAAATCACCAATTTTCCTTATATCTGCTATCATCAATATCCTTAATAAGTTAATTATTTAACTATTATATTTCCACATTTAACTAAATACATAAAACAGATGTTTCCATTATTTTGTGTGCTGCATCAATGCCAAGAGGGATGACAAGGAGAAGAGGTCCTCCTTTCTCTTACGACACATTTTTGGGCCATTTAACCAAGTGAAAGCTGGTAATCCAAATTAGGTATCAGAACACACTTTGGAGGGGAAAAATACATGGTGACAACAGTAACAGAGATTGACAGGAAACTACCTTAAGTAATTCTTCTCTCTTCTTTAGAGCTCGGCGCCTCATTTCATCCCTTGTGGCATGCCTGAGTTGGTGAACCTTCTTAATTAGAAAGCCATCACCTTTTCCCTCTTTATCAGAGAGAGTGTCCAACAAGTTCTCAGCCCTAGCCCCAATCTCATTTTCACCTGGGACACCTTCCAAAGCATGGAGCAAAGGTAAGATTCCACCATTGTCTATGCATGTTTGAGTGGCTAAATGACCCAAAGACAACCCCCTTAACATGGATAGTATAAGTGGAACAGATGGCAGTTTTAGACCTATTAGCCATTCTGCACTAGATTTGAAGCCAGCCTGCCCTGTGAATGCAAAAGTATCCTTCAAATGTTTGACTGCAGCTCCAGTTATCCCTTTTTCTAATATAATGTCCTTCAACCTCTCTCCGCAGGAACTTGTCTTCAGAGACTCTGAAACTCTCACAAAATTCTCTAGAGCAAACTTTTGTTTATTTGCTTGTTGAGCAATGTTTTCATCCTTTGAATTGTCTTCATACTGTCTCTGCAGCCTGTCAAATTCACTCCAGTTTCGCAAGTAGGGATCGAAATGATCAATTAGTGCTTCCATTGCAGCAGGCTCACCATAGGTCAAATAAGGCAAAATTCTCGCAACCATTTCTGTGTTCCTCTGCTGTTTGCCCGACTTCTTAGGACCCATTGGATGAGATAACCTTTCCAGGAACATCAGAACTATTTTTTTGGCTTGTTCACTGGTGCCAGTTTCTTCGATAGAAACAGTTGCAACACCAGGTGCTATATTCATGTTATCACTCTCATTTGCCTCCAAAGTGAGGCTCTCAACAATTAACAGAATTCCTTCAGCAGGCTCCATTGCATCCACAAAGAAAGCACGCCGAGCCGTTTCAAGGAGCAGACTTAAAGCCCCCAGCTTCAGTAATGCTCGTCTGTTTTCTCTTTTCTTGCAACATAACATAAGCAGATTAAGCACCACAACCAGCTGCTCTTGGTTAGACTTCAAATCATCTCGTAACCGCTACATGATTAAAATCACCATTATACATGAAATTCGTACAAAAATTGAAGTGCAGAGAGCTTCATTGAAACGAAACAGCAGAAGCAAAATGAAGCTAAAAGTCTGCAAAATCTGGTCATATACCAATGAAGTAGGACTACACAAACAAGAACTATGCAATATTTGCAAACAACTGCTACTACTAAACTTTTATCCCACTATGTCGGGTTGGATATATGGAACATACTTCGCCATCATGTTCTATCGACACATGTTTTCATTTATATTTCAGTATATCATGCATTTTAATAGTCTCTTTCCAATTCTTTTTAGGACTTCTCCATCCCCTTTTAATTTGAGTCAATGATTCTCCATTTTCTGCATGCCATACTGGGCCACCTGACTCTAAAGGTCTCCCATACACATGTTCAAACTATCTTAAGCATGTTCTCTCATTCTTTTCATCCATTGGAGCTACCTCCACTTTCTATGCCATATTTGCAAACAACAACTCTAAACTCCCACTATCTTCAAGTTCAGAAGAAATAGCAGAAAACAAGTCCCCTGACCCCCATCCTACAAAAAGTGTATGATCAAACATCTTAGATAACCCGAGGAAATAAAAGCAATCCACACACCTGAACCATCCCCAAAAGAATTTCCAGCCCACCACATTCGCGGACAGCGCCTGCTATAGCAAACTCAACCTCAGGATCTTGAGATTCCTCTCTATCCTCATCCAACTCCTTGATCATAGGCTCAGTAGCTTCACCATCCAGTCCCTGTAAATTCAGGAGGGATCAATTGCTTAAATGAGATTGACAAGCAAACGGAAACCGGCTTATGTTCTCCAAACAGGAAGACCCGAAAAGTGGCAGCGCATACCACGGGAAAATCCCAAAGAAAAACAAGCTAAATTGAAAAAGTTCCCAGAGAAGGGACAGAACATACAGACATCCACTTTCTTTGGTTTGAGGGATTAATCAAGGAAGCCAAGCAAAACTAGTCAACCAATCCCATTTCCCCTTTCTGATTTCATTTTCCTAAAGATTGAAGAATTTTTGTTTCAATCTTCAGTCACGACCACTTAACATGGAGAGACTTTTATGAGTAAGTTGTAGTCTATCTAAAAGACCATAGAAATTGAGTACGTTAAGAGATAAACATACTCCCAAGGCCATGAAATTAGGAATTAGGACTATAAATGAGAAAACAAGGAGGGGCTAAAGTAGTTGAACCAAACCTGAAGTCGATAAGTCACTGTCATTGGAGGGTGATCCCTGCTTGACGCAGCACCACCACCAGAGGAAAGCAGCGTCCCTGCTAATGCATTTGAAGACTGACCATTTGACTTTTTCCAGACTTGCTCATAAACTTGAGAAATACTCAAATCAAGAGAGATGATATTCCCTGCAACTAGCAGCTCCATGCCGTAGTCATCTTCAAGAAGACCCAAGAGATCCAATTGATGGCAGATCTTATTTTTAACATCACGCATCAGAGGACCAATCTCAGCGCTCGAGTAAGGATTTTTTGTCATTGATCCCCGGATAAATTCTTCCTGAGTATGTGCCTTGTTTAATATGAGAAGGTAAACAGCTTCGGGCTTTGATGGGCAAATGAGATTGCAGAGCTGCTCCAAGATGAACTGCAAAAACAACAGCAGTTGCTTAACATGCAATAAGAGAACTAAAATAGAGCTATATTAAATAGGAAATTTAGAACAAGACTTGTATATGACACATGCTCTATAAGAATCAAGGAAAAGCAAGCAAACGTGCCCAATGTATTCAATTTCCGTAAACTAATTGCACGCTGATTCTATAAAGGCATAAAGAACAATGAAAGCTAAAAAAACATTTGTCAAACAAGGAAATCATTATGTACCAAAGAAGAACGCCCTTTTCTCTCCTCGCCATGAATTTGTAGACCACAAATGCATGCCTGGATAAAATGACGTTTGTTTTCATCACTCTCGAGCAAGAGACTGTCCAGAAGATCTTTGAGAAGGCGATTACAATCACAAATCAGCTTCGTCTTTTGTACAATCAATCCCCTAATCACAATAAGGGCCTCAAGAACTTCAGACAGTAACTGTTCTCTCATAAAGCTGAAACACAATGTAAATGAGATTGCAGTTAAATTGAAAATGCGTTCCCAGGTAAAAAATACAAGCAAATCACACTTACCGGGATCTAATATTGGAAACCTCCAAAAATTTTCCAAGGAGCTCGATAAGCTTGTGAAGAATAAAGCCTTGAGAGATGTCAATATGCAGGCTCCTCTCAAAAGATTCAATGTTACTAACTTCTTGTGAGATTAGCTTACATAGTGTAGCCAGACCTCCACGTACAGTTAAGAAAAGACGGGCATCATCTGATTCTATCATCTTAAAGAGCAATTCAAAATACTCAGCAGCATTTTCACCAGCAGCCAGAGTTGCCGGTAACAAAGACATAAGTAAGTTTAATAAACGACACCGCCGTGATGGACTCTGGCCACAAAGCAAACTAATCAGCATGCACATTTCTGATCGGATAGACTGAGAACAAGCACTCAATATAAGTTCTGTGACCCAGGATCCCAGCTCAAATGATGCTATTTCACTGCGAGCCATAGATGCACGCCGTCTCCATTTGAGTGCATATTTCAGAGCTAGGTAATCATATCTATTGGGTCGAGCTCTTGGACCACTTTTGACTGCCTGTGACACTTTATATTGCCGCCTTACAAAATCGAGATATGATGCCCCCTTTTCCCACTCCGAGTAACTTAACAATTGAATATCTTGAGTCTTTTGAGAACCATCCCAATTCTTTTCCAATGATTCGGCGACAGCCTTGTTTCCACTAACCTGTCCACCAGATCCAGATACATTTGAGCGATTTTCATCTTTTACTTGTGAAACTGGAGCAGATTTTCCATTTACATGTTCTTTTTCTGCAGCATCAGGTTTCGGAGGAGTACAGGCTAGAGATATGATCCTCAGACAAGGGAGGATAACATGCTCTGAAATAGCAGGATGCTTGGCACCCAATTTGATGGAAGAGAATAACAACTGAAATGCAACCCTCAGTCTTGCCTCCCAAAATTCATCAACCAAGGAGCATACATCCGAGAGCAATAGCAACTCCTCGCGGGTTGCGAGGGCAATGTCCATCGAGCGATGATGTTCAAGACAGTACATAACCTTCTTTTGGATTAAATTATTCAACTCAGTCACTGCATTCATGTCCCCCTCAGAGAAAGCACAGAGTGCTGCCCTGGCCTGGATACGAGCAGTTTTGGGGCCTTGATGGATGTTATTTTCAAACAATTCAGTCAAAATGCCAGCAGTAACAAGCTGTTTTTTGGAACTTGGATGTTTTGAAAGCACCTGCAACATCTCAAGACATTGTGCGACAAACGTGGTAGCACAACCATAGCAACTGTTAGCTGACCTTGAAACAACAAATCTGGAGGCAGCCACGGAGCTATCAGAATGTTTTAGATGCAAGTAATTCATCAAAACCCGTCTAAGACCTTGGAGTGTCTGAACACTTTTGCTGACAGAATCAAAAGCTGCTTTGCATTTCTCGCCATACAGGACACCAAGAAGGGCAATTTTACGGTTTATCTTGCATGAAGGTCCAGGTAAGGAGACCATCATCTGCTGAACAGAATCTTTCTGTTGAGAATCCATTTCATTCTCACCAATACTGGATACGATCTTCAGCAAAGGTTTCTTGAATCCTAAAAGCTGTTGATATCTCCGGTGAGCATTTTCTGATTCAGATTCTATTGCAGTCAATCCTCGCTTCATGTCTTCATCATTTTCCATGTTATCAAATGTGAAACTTGGCTTCGCCATGAAATTGAATTCAAAACGTCCATATTTGCTATAACCACATTCATTACAAAGGAATGAATCAAGATTCTCATAATTAATATTTCGGCATTGCCTACACTGGTAAGCATTCTCATGGCAGTTACTGCAAATACCATGCTTATCAGTGACAGGTCGACTACAACGTGGACACTGCAATGGTTCAAGCGATAAAGCTTGAAGATTTTCATAAAAAGAATCTAGCTCGATCATGAAATTACAGGCCGTTATTGGTATGGGGAAATCAACTTTTAGCTCTGTCTGATTGAAAGCAAGATGACATGTTTTTGCACGCTTCCACAAGGACCAATTATTCTTCAATTCTGATAGGTCAGCCACAGGTCGATTGTTGTAAAAAAGGTTCAGGACTTTAACTGATTTTGACTTGCGAGCATCATGAACATTCATGGTCACACTCTGAATGGTGTAGCTGCCAGTACATTTCACAATAATGCGATTGTCTGTGAACTTTGTTTCTGACTTCAGACTTTCTAGCTTCATTCGGCTATAGGGTACCTCAGGAGAGCTGCAGGCAACACAAGGCTCACTTTCAAGATAGTAACCATCAAATTCCACCAAACCACTTAAAGTGTTGTATATACGAGAATTGGGATGATTAGCCAACAGTTCATTCTGTGAGCGAAGTGTCTCAAAGATGCACCTAATTACTTCAGCGGTCAAGCATTTATCTATGGTCTCATTCATCTGTAGCTTTGAACTATTATCTGGACTTCTCCCTAGCAACGAGGTAACAAGCTGTGTATACTCAATAATATTCTGACCATACATTGGAAGAGATTTAACTTTCTGCAGTAGGACTGTCAGCATGGTTTCCTTGAATAGCTGATTTCCATGATGCCAGATACCATTTAGAACACCTTTGGCTTCTACACGAACAGAACTTGAATTCCATTCCAGTAGAAACAAATCAACAAATTGCTTCAAGGTGTCACCATCCTTTTCGGTAAAGATATCTACCACTGACTCCATGTCCAAATAAGACTTCTCCAAACTGGGTTCACCTCCATCTTCTCCTTTCTTCTTCTTTTTCGCTTCTAATGGCTGCGAACCAGACTTATTTGAGCTTGTTCCTGCTTCCCCACCTTCAGTTTTGTGCAAAGACTGGTTAGCATCTTTTCCAGTATAGAAGGCCAAACACAACAGTTTCAATATCTGGACAACACACTCTTCTCCAAAATAGAAAACTCCTTTCAAAAGGAACGTTAAAACATCAGTATGTCTCATACAGTACTTCTGCCAGTTTCTAGGTCGTGCTGCAGCTACTTCTGCCAAGGTCAAGAGACATTTGACAATCTTGACACTTCTCTCATATGATATCGTACTTTGGAAGCCACCAGATTTGTTTACATGTTTGTACAGCCTCTTAACTTCACTCGAGAATTGCCAAGAGTCTCTAACACTGTAGTAATGTGTTTTACTGCCGCATAGATGAAGAAAAAGCCTTCTTGCATATCTTCTCACGAAAGTTGTCTGTGGATTGTTGATGTAACTGCACAAAATATCCTGATACCCTTCAAGCTTCAAATCCTTATTAGAAGAAGTCTTGGAAAACTTGTCTTTCTCCCCACCCTTGTCATGCTTTTCCGGTCGAATAAGGCTATATAGAAGCCGGAAAGTATTCTCCAATAACAGCCTTGGGTAGTCTGCAAATATATCAGCACGGTGTGATTTGGCATATGCATCTGAAAAGAATGGTGAGAAATTACCCGCAGGTAGCTCTCTTCTTATGGTTAATAGAGAGCCACAGCCAGAACCAGGGTTCAAGCAAATAGAACTGTCAGTATTAACACGTGAGGACTTGAAGACCTGGACCAGCTGCTGCAAAATATCCATCAGATAAGTTACAAAAGCCTGCTGCCTAAGTAGTCCGCAAGCACGAACTAGATGCGACATAAAGTCAGATTTCTCTTGGCCATGAACCGCAGCCGAACCAGAGACCAAAGAGAAAGGCAGAATTTGGACAGGGTTTTTCTCATTAGAATCCATTGTACCACTCAATTTCTGTACAGAGCCATCACTGCTAGCTTGATTCCAATTTCGAAGCATAAGCGTAAAGAACATAAAGACAAGAATCAAAACTTCACCAAATGAAGAACGGT
The DNA here is from genome assembly GCA_016586305.1 of Ophiorrhiza pumila. Taxonomy (NCBI): domain Eukaryota; kingdom Viridiplantae; phylum Streptophyta; class Magnoliopsida; order Gentianales; family Rubiaceae; genus Ophiorrhiza; species Ophiorrhiza pumila. Next base: position 3,262,018 of record BLIW01000007.1, read on the forward strand.
TTCTAGCAGCAAAAGGCTTGTTCAGATTTATCTCATCCAAAAGCCATTTTACTAACTTCTCCAAATCTATACTTTCTGGCTCCGAGCCGTTATCAAAAGGTCCACCCATGGCCGATGACAATCTAAAGAAAAGTTGAATAACTGGAATGGACCTAACTCCAGAAGTAGTCTGCATCCATCCTTTCAGTTGTTCAAGCAGCTCAGAGAGCACTAAAGAGTTAACAACTCTTTTTGAAGCAGATATAGTAACCGGATCAAAAACTGAACCTGAAAACTCCGTGGATTCACTCGGTTCCAGCTCATGGATTGAAGGAGCAGAATTCTGTATGCTCATGTCAGCCGGAACTGTTAATAAATTCGGATCACTCAAATCATCTGTACTAAAGGGAATTTCATTGCCCTCACCACCCAATGATTCCACTTCAATGGGAATTGCTGTCATAGGATGATCTCTTGAATGAGGTGGAGGAAGCCGATCTGCATCCAACACTTCATAACATGCCTCACACAAATCAAAGTCGGGGCAAACAGTACAGTGCCATCTTCGCCTAAGTATAGGAACAGTTGAGCAGCCATCACAACTATATTGAACGGATGATGTTATGCTGTCTTCTTCAACCATAATGTGAGTATTTCCAGTAGCTGCACTTGTAATATCACCCCGCACAGGAAGCGGAGCTGCATTATCTGACACATCTTCCGTAACTAACATGGTTTGCTTTGGAAAAGGAACCTGTAGCAATCTTGAAGATATTGCCAGGCTGGCAAGCAAGAATAAATTAAGCACATGGAAAAGAAAAATGGGAAACTAAATTAAGAGAATGATAATCACCTGCTTGAAGTTTGAACGGCCTCATTTCCGGAGAATAGGAGTTCCTTAAATAATGTAACAGCAGGTGCAACTGCATGTCTGCCGGTCTCATTTGCACGCAGTGCAAGACATTCAGCATAACAATATATGAGTTCTACTGTAGATACAACTATGTTATTCATAGTTTGCGTGTCAGGATGCTCTATGTCCAAAATTCCCCAGAGCACTTGCATAAGCCCATCAACCACTTCAGAACCTACATCAGGGGACAAGTATTAGAAGCTTACATGGAGAACTTGAAAATCAATTGATAACTCATGTAAAAGCAGACAAAGTACAAACAGACCATGGCAGGCTGTAAAACTGGCACAAGATGTCTCAAAAAAATTGAAAGCCTATTGAAATGATCGGCAACTAGTGCAAGTGAAATCTAACAAACTTTTTTCTGGAGGGAGATTCATTGGATTGGCAAAGGCAGGGACGAAAGGTGTAAAGTGAGGAAATTGTGAGAACCCAAAGGCATGACAAATATCGAAATATGAAGCTATAGAAAGCATATATCAGTGATAAGTCAGTTTTTCACAACCAGCGGGGTATCTTCAGAGCAAGAGTCAAGAGCAGCCCTGAGCCTATAAGTTAATTGAGATAGTCAACTATAAATAATTAAATTCTCTTCAGGGGCCACAACATCGTTTCATCTACCTGAAGTGTAGCAACCATGAAACCTTATGAAACTAGCACTTACAATGAAGAGGATCTGTAAGATTCTTATCGATGCACTTATAATGACCCATAATGCAAAACTATGACCAAGTTAACCGATAATTATGACAACAATAACTCTCACTGAGTAATCAGTTATATCAAGAGTACAAACTAATCGAGTACTAAGAGCAATATGTTCAGAACTGTTGTGTATAAGTCTGGGATGACAAGAATGCACATCATTTTGTGCATAATAATGTTAAGTTCTACATGATGCAGGAAAAGGACTGGAGATTCGTTATTTCCATCAGTTAACTGAATAACTGTAACCAATCTCAATGATTATGAAGCCCACGTAAATGGGCATAAGCTCTTTTAAGAACAGGAAGTTATCCTTCCTCAGTGTGTCAATGAGATGAAAGGAAAAGTGGAGCAAGAACATAATTCCTCAGAGATCCACAACCATTTCACCAGGAGGGTATTATTTCTTATGTAGCTATCAGTTCCGTCCCAGACTACTATGTATAACATATAATGGAAGGATGTCTTGAGGTTCATCAAGGAAGCAAAGAGGACAATACAGATAAATGAGGTTTAACAAGGAAGCAAAGAGGGAATATTGATCAAAAAGCGCACTAAAGCATGCAAAAGATAGGCAGATGGCATAGAGTCTACATGATATACAGGCAATAGAACCACAATACAACAACAACTAAGCCTTTATCCCACTATGTGAGGTCGGCTACATGGATCATATTACACCATCTTATTCTATCTATACACATGTTTTCATTTACATGTATATCATATCTTGTTTTATCGCTTCTATCCAATTCTTTTTAGATCTCCCCCTTCCCCTCTTAATTTGAGTTAATTTTTCTCTATTTTCTACACGGCGCACTGGTGCATCTAAAGGTCTCATATGCACATGTCCAAACCATCTTAAACGTGTTTCTCTCATTTTTTTTCATCTATGGAAACTACTACCACTTTCTTTGGGGGAAATCTTAGTGATACTAATACAACATTACCGTTCCTCTCAAGGAAAGCAGCCAAGTTTGAGCGTCGATGTAGTGCAATCTTAGAAACCGCCCGCATCTGTGCTGTGAACTCCTCAATAATCCACCCTGCTGCGATCCCACCTGTTCCCAGTTTTGAAGAAAGGATGGAAGTTGATTTCACCACTCCAGAGAGCCGCATGGTGTCCTTAACCTACAAAAGACATCATCAAAAATACGATGATACAAGCGCACAGCATCAAACTAGATGACAATGCAAGGTATAAAACCAATTATATACTTGCATATTAGTATTACAAATTTAAATTACAGCAAAAGAAGCTTCTCAAAATTGAAAATATGGTTTTAGTGATTACTTGGTGATACACTTCCTTTTTGGGGAACAAAGCCTGCAGGACACAACGGGCAGACGCAAGTAATAAAGGCTCTCTGTCACTTTCAAATATTGTTTCCAACAGCTTCTTGCTCTTGAGTTTATTCAGCTCCGTAATAGCTTCTTCAACTTTTGCACATTCTTCCGACTTGCAAGAATAGATCCTTGACAGAAGCTTAAGGCCATCAGCCATTACCTGCTCCTGGAGAGGAGCAGATTGCATCGTACGATACTTCCTCCCGGATCCTGAAACCCATGAATTAGAGCCAAGCACACGTGCTTCCATGTCTAAAATTGCATCCATTTTCTCCTTCCAACCAAATTCATCCTTAGCTCGACCATAAACTTCCAATGAATCAATCCGAGGCATTGCAGATCCACCAAAGGTTGGGCCAACAGATATAGAAAATTCCTCATCAGCAAGAAGTGATTCAGCCACTGTGAATGGAATATCATACCAAGACCTCATTCCCTCATCTAATTTTATCCCTCTCTGAAAAATACCAATTTCAGAAGGAATGTGATTTGCTGACGTATTACCAACATGCACACGGAAACCAACCATGACAATATCAGGGTTTGAATTAGAAACGGTAATCTGTAGAATCGAAGGCACAGAAGTGTTAAGGAGACAAAATAACAAAACTACTAAAAAATGCAGAAACCAAGAATCAAAAGATGAAGTTATTGAACGCAAGCCAAAAATACCTTAAAACCAAACGGGCTAGAACCCTCCAAGAATCCGTCTTCAGATGCCAACGTTTGTTTAGCTCCTTCAGAGTCACCATTCCTGATTGCATCACCACTTAGTTTCACATCAGAGGTAATGAGCATTGTTTTCTCGAAAAAATCAAGAGGGAACTCTGGTTTAAGACCACCATAAGCTTTATTATTAAGAATACCAGAACCCAACTTCTTAACCTTGTCAGAGAGGGCAGCTGCACTATTGTCAAGCCCCATAGGAACGTGTGAGTATATATGAAGACTTCCATCATCGTGTAAAACAAGGCAGTGGATCTTATCTTTGGATAGGGGCTTGTAAGCAGTTATTCCAACCAATGGAGAAGTTGAACCTGCCGCATGCCGCATATTTTGTCCATGTATTTCATTTTCACAAATGGAGATGGTAAATGCAGCATTTGGTTTCAAACTAGAAAAGCAAAAGAACAAACCAATTCCACCTAGCAACTCTTTCCAATGATGCAATCCAGCTGGCCGGAGCTTACCATCTGGTTCATTGTCGAGTAAAGCACACATTTCAGTCATAGATGTTGCGTCTGAATTCAGGCGTCCAATCAAAGTAGTTCCATCTTGATAAGATACAAGAAGTAGTTTATGGGATGACGAAAAGTATAAAGACAAGCCTTTCGAATGGATGTCTCTGCCTTCTATTTCAATGATTTCCTTCAAGGCTTTCACTCCAACATTTCCTTTCATTGACAACTCTAGCCTGTACAAAAAACCACTTTCCGCGAGGACAACAAGGAATATCCTTCCCTGTGAAGCCATAATAATTGTTGCATCCACAATCATGTCATCAGGTAATGTAAAGTAGTGCATGGGGCTAATATAGTCCTGAGATAAGTCATATATTTTCACAAATTTGTTGGTGATGACCATTAGCTGGACCTGAGAACCAAGTATCCAGTCTACTCGCCTAATATATGCACCTTGCAGAGCAAGTTCAACAGCTAAGCGGTCAGTGACCTCTCCCCGATGATTTACTGTGAGGACTTGGCAATCTTCATAGCCAGCAACAGCGAGATAATTGTCCACCACTGTATTGAAAATAATATGCACAATCTCAAAGCGAACAACATTTTTAGAAAGAGGCTTCACATTAGCCTTGTCAGCAGTCACAGGTGCAGCAGTGGCTTGTCCAATCAGCTGCCCAACATCAAATATGGCTACTTTATCACCTTCTCCCACAGCAAGTCGACCTCGGCTACTAACACTGAGCAAGGATTTAACAAGAGAACCACTAGATAAATGGGTTTTAAGTTCCTTGGAACTCGAATAATCTGCCTTTATCTTCAAGTCCAACGATCCACTTTTGTATGCCTTCTTCAACTGCAGAAGCTCACAACCATGAGAAAGCACTCTATCCTCACCCAAGTTGATCTTCCTTTCCCTTGAAAAGTTTGAGTCCCTCCTGGCTGTTATTGACGGCAACAAGGAACAACAGAGTTGTAGAACACGATCTTCAAGATCCATTTCCCCAAGGAACTTTGGCATTCCATCTTGAACTTCCTTCAGAATAGACAACTTGATAGAATAATCCTGTTCCACTGGAGCATCCTCATCAACATCAGAATCGCTCTCAGGCAGCTGGCCCCCATTCTCTGGGAAAGGTAGAAAGGATTCAAGGTTACCACCAGAATCACGACCAGGTGAATCGGGCCCTCTGGTGAATTTTCGGGGCTTCAAGCATTGACAACTGCTTCCACGGACACCCCCTGCCCCACAGTCACAAAAAAACCGACTAGAGCGAGAATAAACCACACGGTGACCACGGTGACAAACTTTTGCACATACAGAGCAGCAACCTTTAGAGACAGTCAGATCGCAGGTGTAACAGAAGTACCAGTGTTGCTCCATGAAATTACTACCGCTGGATGTAAATGTGCATACTTTAGAGGCAAGGGCCTTTTCACTGTTGCTATCCTCATCATCATCTTTGTCTACACTACCAACATCCCCATCAGATGTTCCATCATCCTCATCCTCATCTACAGAAGTAGCATCGCAGTCAATAGTTGATGTAACTCCTTGATTAGCGGAAATGACCAAAGTATCTGAGCTATTCCTTGAACCAAGAGGTCTAGAAGATACAGGCCCAACCCCAGAACTGCACCCAGAAACAGTTTTTCCAGAAGATTTATCAATCGTCTTTTTGATAGACCCACACTCACTCAAAACAGTAGCAAGAAAGCCAAATATATACTGCAATCCTTGAAGAAGGCGTTCATCACCACCCAGTTTCTTCATTAATATGATTGTGTGCTGCAAAAGTGATCTGATTAGCATTTCTCCTCTGGAAAGTTGAAGAATAACATTAAAATAAGACTTCGCTATGCCAACATCAAAAAGAAGAAAAGCACTTTCAAGCGGAAGCAGCAAGGCTTCAAATAAATGCTTGTGAAGTTCTTGGGAATTAGACTCAGAGGGTGGGAATAAAAGGCACATAATCAAATTCATGGTTGCCTCTCTCAAGGAAACTGAAGTTCCTTTTGCACAGGTAATTCCACCGGCTGATTCCAACACAGATCCTAGAAGCCTCTGTTCCAGCCATTTTGACAGGCAAAGCAAGTCCATATCAAGGAACTTCTGCTGTAGCTTTCGTTTGACATCAAGATGCATATCTCCTGACACAAGATCCACAAAAAAGTTGATAACTTTAATATTAACCAGCTCAGAATTGCAACTATTCAGTGAATCAATGAGAACTAACAAATCACCATGTGGTGCTCTATAAATATCCCTAAACTGTTCAGACACGTCCTCAACAGAGAGGAAATATTTGAGTATGAGAGCTTTTGAAGTGTCTCTATTGAGGTCATTGATGATGTCAACAAAATAGGTTACCAAGCACTCATGAATACTGCTATCAGCCCCTTTCTTGTTGACATTACACAAAAACTCTTCCAAGTTCTTCATTATGAATAAGCTGCTATATTCAGGGCCTTCAATACCAGTGCACAAGCTTTTATAGATGGCTTCACATTTTCCATGAAGGCTGTCAAAGATTCTGTCACACTTGATTGTCAATACAGATTCCAGAAGTTGATGTAGTACTTCCGTTTCCATGAGAATACTTCCTTTTGAATCTTTGACCTTTAGCAGCCCATTTAGCACACCAATAATTCCTTCAATGTTAAGAATGCAAGAAAGAAGAATTCCACTAGGAATCTGGGGATGACATGGAAAACCATGCAAGGAGACTTCCAAGAAAACTTTAGATCGATACCCTGTAACTACTTTGTCCATAGTTTCAGTCAACTTAACCAGAAACTCGTAAAAAGACTCCAGCTGGCTTGAATCATACCCAATCTTACCACAAACCTCATTCTGTTTGCATTTGTCAAAACTAGTATGTTTGAGAAGCAACAGGGGGGAAAACCTATCTGCAGAGGAACAGCCACTATCGAACGTCAGAAGAAAAGCTTTCTCATAAGCTCCCAAAATTTTCTTCAGTAAGGACGACAACAACCTCACTAGAACAGCAATTTGATCATCAGCAAAGGAACTGGAAATGAAGCTTTCTGCTAGAGCAAGAAACTCAACATCCCTGGATGTAAGTTCTCCCAATTTAGGACATGCTGACTCGATGGAGTTCTTGTTGCAGAATCCCCAAATGCCAGCATCAAAGAAGGATAATATGAGAGAGAGCCACAATCCTGCCCGTAAAATATCCCAGCCTCCTTCCCCATGATCATCTGACATGCACAAAGCATGCACATGCTGCAGCAACCCCATCACCAAAAGTGGAAATTCAACTTTCTGGCTGACAACACCAGCATGACTCAAAATTGAGTGGCTAAAGGAAAGAAAATGCTCTACATCTACGGCATCAGGATGCTCTAAACCCCTCAAAGAAATCAGCGCATGCTCTGACATTGATTGCAATATTGGAATATCCCAACAAAGAACAAAGATGTACCTTTCAACAATTAAGTCTTCAACATTTTCAGCTTGTTTACCTTTCCAAAACCCCAAAATCCAAGAGAGAGATGCAGATATTTCTTCCCATGAAAAATTGAAACAGTCAACTGTCAAATCATTCCCACAAACAGATGCAGGGATTGTTGCAATATCAATCAATTGATTCAACAAACTTCTGCTTACAGGTGCTTCTTTAATCCACATACCAGTTATATTTTCAAACATTGTAGGTGTCCAAGAAAATAGATTAGTTATATCACAAGAACGACGCATTTTACCAACTGGGGCCTCCCTCAACTTCAATCTGAACTCCAAAAGCAATGATGGTGGACAACTATGAGGAAAATATAACATGTGACGAAGTACTAATACCAATCGGGAAACCAACAAAGCCCAGCAGGACAGTTGCATGCTGCCACAAATAGACAAGGGGGCATCAAGACTCCTAAGGGAAGAAAATATTGCATTCACCTTAGTAGCCTTTTCATCATTGGAAGAAAAATGAAATGCCATCAGAAGGATCTCAATGTGAAACACAGACGGAAGGGTCTCAAGCACTTCCTGAAGACCAGGACAGCTAGAACAAATTGCTTTCGCCTTCTCAATAATAAATTTAATAAATATGTCATGTATCTTGGTCCTAAGGTGACTACCAGCAGAACCCGTCTGTGAAATGAGGGCATGAGCAAGTAAGGCAAGGGCCTGATCATTGTAAATAAAAGAACCATTCTCAATGACCAGGATTTTCTCAACAAGTGACTCTTGAAGCACATCAGACAAAGCCCGGAGCGAAAGCAAGTTGTTAAACAGTTCAAAGCAAAGTTCAAGCACAGTCGTGCAAGAATCAGAAGTCCTATCCTCAGAATAGTAGTCCCGATGGTTCATAATGGATAACAAAGTTTCTATATTCTGACAAGTAAGCTTTCTGCAAGCATCATTGTATAACATGAGACTCCAATCAGGAGAAAAAACATTATTCTTTAAAAAGCTAAGCAACTCTGTAGCAGCTTGGGTTGGCATATTGCTGAAGTTGGAAACAGAGCTTGCTGCAGCTGTAGGTTGATCAGAACCATCAACGGATCCTGTAGAGCGACCACCCTCTGAGAAAAGGTCCCCAAAGAGTGCATCATCCTCATGACATGCTCCATTTTCTGGTTCAGAAGTTGTTTTTATGACATTGGAACATGACCGCTCGAATTTTGGTCTTAATTTGACACCCTCAGAATGAAGAAAGAGAACAAGATGAATCATATTGTCCACCCACTGACTTGATGAAGGGAAAATTATTTCCAATAGCTCCTCGACTGTGTACTTATTCAATAGAAAAACCTTTATCGAGCGAACTTGGCATGCAGGACAGTTAATATTCAGATCATCAGGAGAATCATCATGTTCAATGTCCTTAAGCTCAAAAACATAATGAGCACGTTTCTTCACATCCATTATAAGTTTCAGCACATGAATCACCACCCGCGGGAAGTAGACCAGAGGAGGTTTAGGGGTAACAGCAGATTTGTTATATCTCCATGCTTGCGAATCTAAGTGGTCCAAGATTGATGCTGTAATACATGCTTGTATATTCTGAAATACATTACTATTATGAAACACTGCCTGTACAAGTTGAAGAAACTCTTCCATTACAAATATCATGAGACTTTCAAAGCTACTCTCTGCAGCAGCATTGCTGCTGACAAACTCAAAACCAATCCCAAACAGTTTAGGCAAAATGCCAGCAAAAGAAGCGAAAGATCGCAATAACAAACCATCAACTTTAACACATGGATTGTCCCTGGCAAGATATCCTAGTAACTTGAATACTCTCACACTGAGACACAATCGTTTCCGCAAATTTGTACTGGATGTCTTCTCATCAGACAAATCAAGAAGTCTAAAAAGTTTTGTGCAGAGGAAAACAAGACGTTGGGTGCATTCCAAATGAAAATTTGCATGATGACGAGTTACAGTAATCAACTTCACAAAATCATGCCGAAATGACTGTCCAACAACAGACAGTTTGTCCGCATCATCAGCTTGCAACCTTTCAGAGGCCAATGTCATTAGAAGGTGATCAGCTGCTTTTTCTTCAATCGAGCACCTTCCCCCTTTTCACATTAACATGCAAAACATGTGATGTGAAAATGACAAACCTTCACATGAAAAGCACATAAATCGACTTTGATAGAGCCATACCTAGAAGTGCACATTTAACGTGATCCTCAAGCTCAATACTATCATCTTCAAGAGCCACAGAAGGCAACAAGCCAGCCAGTACATTCAAAGAGTAAGGCTGAAACAAATCCAATTCTTTATCCACTCGATCAATAAGTGCCATTTCTAACAGCTGCACCATATTACCCTGATAGATAAAACAAAAGTTAGAGGTGAACCATCGTACAAAATTTACAAACATAAAGCAAGGCGGACAATTCCCACGTTACTCCAGCACACAAGTGTGCATTAAGAAGGATTTATTTCATTGGTTTTATTGGATTGATGACTGCACCTAGTGTCACGTCACAGACCATATAGAGTTTCTGCATTTGCTCAGGTATATTATTCTATTTGATACAGCTCTATTCATGTGTGGACCATGCACACATTCAACAAAAACAATTGGCTAAAATGAAACAAAACAGTAATCTCAACACACATTAGAAGGAAAAAAGGTATTGAAGCATATTCACAATGAGACATAATTTCAAAAGACAATCAACTTGCATATCCCATTGACTTAACATACTACTTTTGAAAACCAAATGAGTGCACTCCAAACGAGAGAAGCATGCAACGCTAACCACCCCCTTAATCATGTGAGCAATCAACAAATGAATGATGATACATGTTTATGCAATTTCTAAAAACTGAATCATATCACAGTTGCAAAATTATTGACAAAATACAAATGAATTCAATGGCACAAAGTTTCAGATGAGAAAAGACATTGAAATAGCTAGAATTCAGGAACACTTGCAAAAGCAAACCTTCACAAAAGGGTGGCCATTCACATTCTTTTAATCTTGTGTACCATCAACTCATTAAATTATCATCATTCGTGACATGAAAATGGCAAATTATCAAAACCTTGACAGCTAATCTACAGTTGGCAGATAAAATACTGTCCAAACAGGATATGGTACAATCAAACCGCACTTTGTACTGTAATTTATGAATCACTCAATATGACCTGAAACCTAAAAGCAAGTATAAAGACAATAAAAAAGATAGCATACAGAATTACATATGAAACTATACGACATTACGAACGGAAAAAACATGAACCTGAAAACTCAAATCATCACTGTCACAAGTTGATTTATCCAAGCAGCACAGAGCAAATTCAACTGACTTCTGCACCACAGCCACAATTACAGGTTCCACGTGCTCCACTATCATATCACCGGGAAAACAACCATTAATTATATTTTCAACACACACATATACAAATAATTACACAATACATCACGCGAGAACGTCGGGCACAATGAAACAGAATAAAATGTGTAGAAAACCTGCGAGAGATTGAGTGGCGTGGAGTACGGCGGTAGCTAAAGAAGCAACAGCTTGAATTTGAGAAAGGTCCAATAATTGAAGACCTAGCTTAGAATTGCCGCCACTATCACTATCTGCGATCGGAGTAACACAGTATTTGAGAATTACGTAGAGTCTGTGGAACCCTAAGTTGATCGAGGAATCAGAGAGAAGTCTCTGGGAGAGACTATCATCGTTCGACGACGATGATGAAAGTACATCGACGAGTTTGGCGATCTCCTCGGCCATGACTCCGATCAGAGCATTAGAGAAGATGTTTATATTATCGGAGAGCGGAGAACTCTCGTCCGAACTCCGAAGTTGGAAGTGAGAAGGAAGAAATGCTGAATTTTAAGTGGGAAGGGTTTAGTGGGAAGGAAAAGTAATTATAGAAAGAAGAAGAAAAAGGCGGTGAAATGAAAGCATGTATGACTCAGACTGAATATATGCCATTTGGGCAGACGTCAGAGAAATACGCCAAGCTTAAGTATCTCTTTGAAGTTGAATTGTATGTTTTGGTTTGAAAATAGGGGAACGCAAAAAGCTTCGTTCTATTGTTGTACAAAAGAAATATTTTTATTTTGAAAATTGAATATTTGAATTCATAAATTTTGTTTGTATTAATTTTTATGTATAATAATTATTTTATTTAATAAAGTATAAAATAATAAAAATTTTATTAAATTATTCAGATTGACGATAACAATAAAAGGTTATGTTATAATTATTGCGGTTACCACTAGTAAGTTGAATTTTGATTGAATTCCAGCCTGATTGGACGAATTCGGTCCGGTAGAGTTATCAATGGCTGGTTAACCTCAAACAAATAAAAAATTATAAACATTATAAAATGTTGAAAATACTAAAATATCCTCATTTTGTAGTTAGAAAATTATAAATTTTTGTTTAAAAATTGAGTATAAGCAAACGTGCAGTTTTGGAATGATATGAAAAATGGCCTAAAAAGCCAGATCTAAATAGATTCTAAAATTTTAATTATACCTCCATTTTCACGAATTATAACACGTGTATTTTGGTTAAAAATGTCAAAATTAAAAAATTTGTTGATTTTGGCTTTTTGCATGCTATTTTTTACCCACATCAATTGTAAACATGCATATTTTTTAATGGTGTCAAAAAAAGTGAAATCTAAATATTTGTTCTTAACAAAATTTCATTTTTTGTGGACTATATCCACATATTTTAGCAAAAAATGGTAAAATTCAAAAATACGTTGATTTTGAATTTTTTTTGTACCGTTTTTTGTACTCACCCCAATTGTGAGCATGCATTCTAGTGAATATTGTCTTTTTTTTTCTTAGGAATGGTGTTTTTTTTATCTTTTTTATTATTATTATTAATTTTCATCAAGCAAGGGTGGAGGTGGAAATACTAACCTCCATTACAAAAGTGAAAGAGGGGAGACTAGTACTACTCATTTACATTTGATTGCGGAAAGTAAATGGTTAGGCCTAAAACCACTTTTTTTTTTGGGTTCAAAGTGTCAGCAGCTATTAAGAAGCCTCGGGTGCTTGTTTCTGCATTTCAAACATTATGTATCACAAAATCAATGAAAATTAAAATTTTTACCAAACCTACATTGTTCATGAGTTATAACACACATATTTCGATAAAAAAATGGTAAAGTAAAAAAACGTGTTATTTTTGCTTTACCCCTACTATTTTTTTACACACATTTTAATTGTGAACATACATTCTAATAAACGGGGTCAAAAAAAGTGAAAATTAGATTTTTTACAAAATTTCTATTTTTCATGGGTTATAACACACATATTTTAGCCAAAAATGGCAAAATCTAAAAATGCGTTAATTTTGATTTTTTTGTGATGTTTTTTACACCCACATAAATTGTGAACATGCATTCCAATAGATGTTGCCAAAAAGTGAAATTTAATACTCTGTTTAAATATTTGTTTTGTTTACATACTTGCGTTCTACAAAAGGAATATTTTGATTTTGAAAATTGAATATTTGGATCAATAATTTTTGTTTCTATTGATTTTTATGTATAAAAATGATTTTATTAATATTTATACCAGCACAAATATTACATTATATTTAAAATTATCTTGCAAATAAGTTTAATATTTCTTTTTTTTTGGCATTTTTATAAAAATGTAATATTCCTAAAATAAGACAAATAAATAATTTTGACGGATAGATGTTAATTGCTATTTTGTAATATTATTGTATAATAATATTTGTTGCATTGGGTGAATATGTAAACAAAAAGAATGATTGATTATTGTTTTGTAAAATAATGTAATAGTATGAAAGTAATAAAAATAAAAATAAAAATAAAATAAATTATAAAGAAGAATTTATATAAAATATTCTTTTATTAAATAAGAAATAAAGTTATAGTTGGACTAAAATTTATAGTAGTCTGATGTAAAATAGAACTAGTAGAGTTGAACCGTGCCCTGCACGGTTGGTTATTTAACTTTTAATTTTAATGTAAATATAGAAAACTAAAGTTGAAATACTTTAATTTATATCCAAACGTATATATCTAAACATACATAACATATATATATATATATAATATTTTTTAGAATAACAATACAAAGATCACAGAGGACAACAAAGTTTTGAGTATGGCAGAAGGAAATAAGCTTGAATGATGCCTGCTCATTTAGGTTATTATATTAGGTTATGTTTTGATGTTTAATTAAGTAATATGCTAAAAATATATTTGAGAGAAAGATGAGGAATTCGATGGAATAAAAAATCCTACAAGGGAAATAAAGGAGACTATTTTGCTTCACATTTTCTCTGGTCTAAAAAGTCTATTCCCTCTCATTTTGAGACTGGATGAACTTGCTGAATTAGATTATTGCTGCCGAAAAACCTCCTGTTCTTTTCAGCCAGGCAGGGTTTTGTAATCAGCTAGGGTAAGTGTTTTGCTGGGAGTTGTATAAGAATTAAGCATATGGATCATGAAACTTGTATCCCAGGATCCCAAAAGCAATAATTACAATTATAAGTATACATTCTCTGTTGAAAGAAATTGCCTTTCTCGGCTACCCAATAATTTATCCATTAACATTGCTCCAACCACATGCGAAATTAAAGTGTTGTCATGGCTTTTTAACATGTGGTCTGAATTCTGAACTAACACGTGGAGATAGTAATGAAAATAACAAACAAGTCCATTAAAAAAACTTAACAAAACAAATTGAGGATACAGAAAGCAAAAAACAAGTTTAACCTTATTCGGTGGGAGACTGAAAAGGAGACATCCGAATAAATAATACTTCAATATTCCATGAGACAACATTTAGATTGAAAGCAACAGTCATCATGCAAGTATTTGAAGCATAAACAAATATTCCTCCATACAAAAATGTTCTCAATTGTTTTTCCAAATTATTCTTCTGGAGAACAACATAATTATCCAGCAACTTAAGTACTCCATACGTTGAATAGACAACATGCGCCTCTCTAAAAAGTTAGAACGAAAACATGAGAAATTGAGAGAAAACTACAAGAATCATATGAATTCGCACTGACTTCTTAGAATCAAAAGGACATAGGAATGGTATAAAATCCAACCTTTCATGGCATGGGTATATTAGGTTGAACTTACATTTCATTACAACTAACAAAATCATATCGCCATTGAAATCGTAATTTTAATTTTTTACTACTTTTATTTCACATTAAAATCTCGATTAACTTGTTATTGAATATATGAAATCGCTTAACAAGATACCAGCTCTAATGCTAATAAGGCGTTACTCTCCCAATTCTATAATTGCACAAACTTCATCACAGTTCCATCATTAAATTGCAATTCTAAATATACAAATAAACCCAAACATACTAAACTTCATCACATATTAAAGATGCTAAAACTATTCAAAAATAATACTCTTAGTTGGTATTAATATATATATGCGTAGTTATACATTCAAATAAATGCGATTTTAGTTTTTTTTTAATAAAAACCCTATTTTAAACTTAAACCAAACTATTAGGACGAAAAACTCGCGTCCCAAAATAGCACTGTTAGAAGGCATTTTTATCCATCTTTTGGATCACCTGCAGTTTTTTTGGCCGAAATGACACTTTTCGGCTGAATGTAACTTTTTCATAAAAATGTTCAAATAAGTGCCGATTTTAGTCATGTTTTTCATAAAAAAACCTTGTTTTTTACTTTAAAAAATAACATTATGACAAAAAAACTCAAATCGCAAAATGGCACCAACGAATGGCATTTTCGTCCATCTTTTGGATAATCAAACGTTTTTTTAGCCGAAAATGGCATTTTTTGGCCAAATGTGACTTTTTTATCCTAATGTTAAATAAGTATGGTGTTATATGGGTAAAAATCAAGTTTTACTTCAAAACAACATTTTTAATCTGAAAACCCTTTTTTTGACTCAAAACTGGAAAATGAAAAAAAAACGTTACAATAGCTGTGATTTTAGTACTTCATTAATAGAAACTCTGTTTTACACTTAAAACCAAATAGTTGGGCCAAAAAACTCACGTCGCAAAATGGCACTGTCGAAGGGCGTTTTCGTCCCTTTTTTGGATCGCCTTTTGGCCCAAAATAGCGCTTTTCGGCCGAATTTGACATTTTCATAAAAACGTGCCTGTAAGTGCGGTTTTAGTCCAATTTTTCATAAAAACACTATTTTTTACTTAAAACCATAATATTAGGGCCAAAAAACTAAAGTCGCAAAATGGCACCAACGAATGGCATTTTCGTCCATCTTTTCGATAATCAAACGTTTTTTAGCCGAAAATGGCATTTTTTGGCCAAATGTGACTTTTTTACCCTGATGTTAAACAAATATAGTGTTATATGGGTAAAAATCAAGTTTTTCCTCCAAAACAACGTTTTTAATCTGAAAACCCTTGTTTTTGACTCAAAACTAGAGAATGAAAAAAAAACATTACAATAGCTGTGATTTTAGTACTTTATTAATAGAAACCCCGTTTTACACTTAAAACCAAATAGTTGGGCCAAAAAACTCACGTCGCAAAATGGCACTGTCAAAGGGCGTTTTCGTCCCTGTTTTGGATCACCTTTTGGCCCAAAATGGCGCTTTTTGGCCGAATATGACATTTTTATAAAAACGTGCCAGTAAGTGCGGTTTTAGTCCAATTTTTCATAAAAACCCTATTTTTTACTTAAAACCATAATATTAGGGCCAAAAAACTAAAGTCGCAAAATGGCATCAACGAATGGCATTTTCGTCTATCTTTTGGATAATCAAACGTTTTTTAGCCGAAAATAGCATTTTTGGGCCAAATGTGAATTTTTTACCCTAATGTTAAACAAATATGGTGTTATATGGGTAAAAATCAAGTTTTTCCTCCAAAACAACGTTTTTAATCTGAAAACCATTTTTTTAACTCCAAACTGGAGAATGAATAAAAAACGTTACAATAGTTGTGATTTTAGTACTTTATTAATAAAAACCCCGTTTTGCACTTAAAACCAAAAAATTTGGCCAAAAAACTCACGTCGCAAAATGGCACTGTCGAAGGACATTTTCGTCCCTTTTTTGGATCGCCTTTTGGCCCAAAATGGCGCTTTTCGGCCGAATTTGACATTTTCATAAAAACGTGCCTGTAAGTGCGGTTTTAGTCCAATTTTTCATAAAAACACTATTTTTTACTTAAAACCATAATATTAGGGCCAAAAAACTAAAGTCGCAAAATAGCACCAACGAATGGCATTTTCGTCCATCGTTTCGATAATCAAACGTTTTTTAGCTGAAAATGGCATTTTTTGGCCAAATGTGACTTTTTTACCCTGATGTTAAACAATATAGTGTTATATGGGTAAAAATCAAGTTTTTCCTCCAAAACAACCTTTTTAATCTGAAAACCCTTGTTTTTGACTCAAAACTAGAGAATGAAAAAAAAACATTACAATAGCTGTGATTTTAGTACTTTATTAATAGAAACCCCGTTTTACACTTAAAACCAAATAGTTGGGCCAAAAAACTCACGTCGCAAAATGGCACTGTCGAAGGGCGTTTTCGTCCCTGTTTTGGATCGCCTTTTGGCCCAAAATGGTGCTTTTTGGCTAAATATGACATTTTCATAAAAACGTGCCAGTAAATGCGGTTTTAGTCCAATTTTTCATAAAAACCCTATTTTTTACTTAAAACCATAATATTAGGGCCAAAAAACTAAAGTCGCAAAATAGCACCAACGAATGGCATTTTCGTCCATCTTTTGGATAATCAAACGTTTTTTATCCGAAAATAGCATTTTTGGGCCAAATGTGAATTTTTTACCCTAATGTTAAACAAATATGGTGTTATATGGGTAAAAATCAAGTTTTTCCTCCAAAACAACCTTTTTAATCTGAAAACCATTTTTTTAACTCCAAACTGGAGAATGAATAAAAAACGTTACAATAGTTGTGATTTTAGTACTTTATTAATAAAAACCCCGTTTTGCACTTAAAACCAAAAAATTTGGCCAAAAAACTCACGTCGCAAAATGGCACTATCGAAGGACATTTTCGTCCCTTTTTTGGATCGCCTTTTGGCCCAAAATTGCGCTTTTCGGCCGAATTTGACATTTTCATAAAAACGTGCCTGTAAGTGCGGGTTTAGTCAAAATTTTCATAAAAACACTATTTTTTACTTAAAACCATAATATTTGGGCCAAAAAACTAAAGTCGCAAAATGGCACCAACGAATGGCATTTTCGTCCATCTTTTGGATAATCAAACGTTTTTTAGCCGAAAATGGCATTTTTTGGCCAAATGTGACTTTTTTACCCTAATGTTAAAAAAAATATGGTGTTATATGGGTAAAATCAAGTTTTTCCTCCAAAACAATGTTTTTAATTTGAAAACCCTTTTTTGACTCAAAACTGGAGAATGAAAAAAAAACGTTACAATAGCTGTGATTTTAGTACTTTGTTAATAAAAACCCTGTTTTACACATAAAACCAAATGGTTAGGCCAAAAAACTTACGTCGCAAAATGGCACTGTCGAAGAGCGTTTTCCTCCCTGTTTTGGATCGCCTTTTGGCCCAAAATGGCGCTTTTTGGCTGAATGTGACATTTTCATAAAAACGTGCCAGTAAGTGCGGTTTTAGTCCAATTTTTCATAAAAAAACCCTATTTTTGACTTATAATAATAAGATTATGGCCAAAAAACTAAAGTCGCAAAATGGCATTGATAATGTGAGGATTTTCACATTATTGGATTCATTTTACTTATCTTTTGAGCGTCCTTGTAGCATGTTCTATGTGTTTTGATGTGTTTTTGATGTATTTGTAGGACGTTATGGCATGGGATGAGCAACGGAGTGAAGAACGATGAAAAGAGCACGTTTTGAAGCGCGTCGAAAGTTGGAAAAAAGCCCAGAAGTCTCTCCGGCGCGACGAAAAATCAACATTTAAAAGGGCTAAGAAATGCAACTTTCAGTGCTCTCCGGCGCGCCGTAGAGAAACTCCTCCCTCCGGCGCGCCAGAGAAGTTGTCCGGCGCGCCGGAGAGAAAATGCTGAAATTTGAAGAAAAGCTGAGAAAAGCTTAACATCGCGACGTTAGTGTATGAACGTCGCGACGTTAAGGCCAAATGGAGGATTCGTCAGCGCTGCAGATTTTCGAGTTCAGTTTTGCCCTCAATTTTGAGGAAACTTCAAGGGCATTTTGGGGACGTCTGGCACACACTTTTTCAGCCCTAATCCATCCCATATATGAAGCAACTCTGCAGCAAAAAGGGGGAGAAGAAGAAGAGACCAAGAAGGAAGCCAATTCTTGTTAGTTTTTGTAGTTAGTTTTTAGGTTAGATTAGTTGTTTTGTAAGCTTCCCTCCCTAGGAACTCCACAAGAACACACAACTAGTGTGTGTTCTTGGTGTAAATAGCATCAAGAGGAGAGGGATTTCATGTAAAGTCATTAGCTCTAAGGACTTGTTTTGATTGAGGAAGCTTGGAGCTTTGGCTTGGAACATCAAAGGGGAGTACTACGCTTTGTATTTCTTTGTTTAATTCCATTGCTTTAATTCATTGTTGTGATGTTCTTAGTAGCTTTGATGTGCTAATTTGCTAGTGCCCTTGGAGATTGGTTATTAATTGTTGAATTGTTGTGTTTTTATGTGGATTTATGTTGTGGGTAATGAAGAATTAGGAACTCCAAGTTAATCTAACATTCCATACTAGTAATGCTTAGGGTAGATTAGTATGTGAATAGTAGATTAATGGTGGTGTTCTAGCCTTTTCTTGCCTCCGCCATAAAGGGGGAATCGGTTAGGACATTGAGATTCTGATGTTAGGGTTGGTGAATTCGGGAGGCGTGAACTAACTTAGTCCTTGCCTCCGCCATAAAGGAAGGAATAGGTTAGGGAGTGATATTCGAAAGAGTGACTAGGTTTGGCTCTTGTCTTTGCCATAATGGAGGAGCCGAATTAGAGTGCGATAAGCTTGGAAGAACATAGGGCTCGTAGTTGACCTAAATTGGCAAATCCTTGCATCCGCCATAAAGGGAGGATTAGCTATGAAGTCAATTTTCCGTAGGTGTCAACGTTATTAGGTTCTAGCTTCCGCCATAAAAGTGGAAATTGATTTATGTTGTCACACTCTTAGTTTGTTAACTCACTCTTGTAAACCACATAAAACACTAATGTTTAGGAAAACCAATACTCCAAGGGTACACTTCATTGCATGATTCCTTTTTCCATGATGCATTTATTTCCTTGTTTTTGTTCTTTTCTTTAGTTGGTAGTTTAGGTCATTTCCATTTTCTTGTTTGTATTTTCACTACTGCACACATGTTTACACTAATTTCATAAACTCATCCCCTCCCTGTGGGTTCGATACTTCCTCTTGCTACACAAACGTCGGTGTCTTGATGCACCTTAAATGTCGTGAGGATTAGGGTTATAAATTTATTTGATTCGGTTAAGCCTTAGCTTTTGACCTAGCTCCAAAACCGCTATCAAATTGGTGCCGGGGAATCAAAGTTTAATCTTAGGGCCAAAAAACTAAAGTCGCAAAATGGCACCAACGAATGGCATTTTCGTCCATCTTTTGGATAATCAAACGTTTTTTAGCCGAAAATGGCATTTTTTGGCCAAATGTGACTTTTTTACCCTAATGTTAAGAAAAATATGGTGTTATATGGGTAAAATCAAGTTTTTCGTCCAAAACAACGTTTTTAATTTGAAAACCCTTTTTTTGACTCAAAACTGGAGAATGAAAAAAAAACGTTACAATAGCTGTGATTTTAGTACTTTGTTAATAAAAACCCTATTTTACACATAAAACCAAATGGTTAGGCCAAAAAACTTACGTCGCAAAATGGCACTGTCGAAGAGCGTTTTCCTCCCTGTTTTGGATCGCCTTTTGGCCCAAAATGGCGCTTTTTGGCCGAATGTGATATTTTCATAAAAACGTGCCAATAAGTGCGGTTTTAGTCCAATTTTTCATAAAAACCGTATTTTTGACTTAAAATCATAATATTATGGCCAAAAAACTAAAGTCGCAAAATGGCATCAACGAATGGCATTTTCGTCCATCTTTTGGATAATCAAACGTTTTTTAACCGAAAATGGCATTTTTGGCCAAATGTGACTTTTTTACCCTAATGTTAAAAAAAATATGGTGTTATATGGGTAAAAATCAAGTTTTTCCTCCAAAACAACGTTTTTAATTTGAAAACCCTTTTTTTGACTCAAAACTAGAGAATGAAAAAAAAACGTTACAATAGCTGTGATTTTAGTACTTTGTTAATAAAAACCCTATTTTACACATAAAACCAAATGGTTGGGCCAAAAAACTTACGTCGCAAAATGACACTATCGAAGAGCGTTTTCCTCCCTGTTTTAGATCGCCTTTTTGGCCCAAAATGGCGTTTTTTGACCGAATGTGACATTTTCATAAAAACGTGCCAGTAAGTGCGGTTTTAGTCCAATTTTTCATAAAAACCCTATTTTTGACTTAAAATCATAAGATTATGGCCAAAAAACTAAAGTTGCAAAATGGCATCAACGAATGGCATTTCCGTCCATCTTTTGGATAATCAAACGTTTTTTAGCCGAAAATGGCATTTTTTGGCCAAATGTGACTTTTTTACCCTGATGTTAAACAAATATAGTGTTACATGGGTAAAAATCAAGTTTTTCCGCCAGAACAACGTTTTTAATCTGAAAACCCTTTTTTTGACTCAAAACTGGAGAATGAAAAAAAAACGTTACAATAGCTGTGAATTTAGTACTTTATTAATAAAAACCCAGTTTTACACTTAAAACCAAATAGTTTGGCCAAAAAATTCACATCGCAAAATGGCATTGTTGAAGTGCGTTTTCGTCCCTGTTTTGGATCGCCTTTTGGCTCAAAATTGCGCTTTTCGGCCGACTGTGACATTTTCATAAAAACGTGCCAGTAAGTGCGGTTTTAGTCCAATTTTTCATAAAAACACTATTTTTTACTTAAAACCATAATATTAGGGCCAAAAAACTAAAGTCGCAAAATGGCATCAACGAATGGCATTTTCGTCCTTCTTTTGGATAATCAAACGGTTTTTAGCCGAAAATGGCATTTTTTGGCCAGATGTGACTTTTTTACCCTGATGTTAAACAAATATAGTGTTATATGGGTAAAAATCAAGTTTTTCCTCCAAAACAACGTTTTTAATCTGAAAACCCTTTTTTTGACTCAAAACTGGAGAATGAAAAAAAAACGTTACAATAGCTGTGATTTTAGTACTTTATTAATAGAAATCCTGTTTTACACTTAAAACAGAATAGTTGGGCCAAAAAACTCACGTCGCAAAATGGCACTATCGAAGGGCGTTTTCGTCCCTGTTTTGGATCGCCTTTTGGCCCAAAATGACACTTTTCGGTCGAATGTGAAATTTTCATAAAAACGTGCCAATAAGTGCGATTTTAGTCCAAATTTTCATGAAAACACTATTTTTGACTTAAAACCATAACGTTAGGGCCAAAAAACTAAAGTCGCAAAATGGCATCAACGAATGGCATTTTCGTCCTTCTTATGGATAATCAAACGGTTTTTAGCCGAAAATGGCATTTTTTGGCCAAATGTGACTTTTTTACCCTAATGTTAAACAAATATAGTGTTTTTTTAATCGAAAATATATATGGGCAAAATACGGTGTCGGATATACCCGAACACACCGTTACATGTATATCAATATTCAAAACATGACAATGGCTCTTGATAATGTGTTTGGGGAAGAATACAACTGCTTTGGAAAATACCAAAGTAGTGATCCATTTTTTATACATATCTAAACATACACAACATAAATATATATATAATATTTTTTAAAGTTTTTTTATTCTAATAATTGAAAATACACACATATATAATATTTGCAGTCTGCATTTTTTTTATTGTAAAATAACTCTTCAAATAGATAATTAAAAAAAATAACTCTTCAAATAGTTGCCTTGCATCTTTTTTTGTCTGCATCATTATTGTTTTTTTTTTATTTTCTTCAAAGCTCTTTTTTCCATGTCTGCTTGATCATCTGTATCATGATCCTCCAAATTTGCCACCATCATATCATTCTTTGATTCTTTTTTTGATATCTCTTTTCTTGTGTCGCTACTTTCTTCATGTATCGCCTCTTTTGGTGAATAAGAAATAATCTTTTCAGCAAGGCTACCAAAAATTGTTGTTGTGATTGTCACATCAATAACTTAATGAAGTAATAAAATGAAGAAAAGTATAGAATCAGTAATAATAATCTCAAACCCTCTAGAGCAATAATTCGTAGTATAAATTCCCAAAGTATCAATAGTTTAGCAAAATTCAAAAATATTCATTCATTAAAGAATATTTACTTGCATAAAATGAATCAAAATTGCTAAAACTAAAAAGTTATATTTTGATTTAAATCAAAAGTGCCAATGAAACCCAAGTTCTCTGTTTCTGTAATTCCCTCTTTGAAGAAACCTCAGAAAAAACCAATTAAATAACAATCTGAAAGCAAACATAATAAAAAACCCATTAAAAACGATAAAGAAACATTTAGAGATTATGTTTGAGCTAAAATAACAAAAAGGGAACTAAAAAAGATAATTAAAATTGAAGAGAATGTGAAATACAAGATCTTGAGGAGTGAAAATCCAGTTTGCTTTATGTTGATGTCGTGAAATCAGCCATTGTCCTTCACCATTAAGTAGGTCTTAATATTTCCCAATTTTATAGGACACCTCTCTCTCTCTCTCTCTCTCACACACACACACAAAACTCTCTATTACAGAACTGAGAGAGAAGCTATAGAGGCTCAAAAGTACCAACATTCATACCTTAGAACTCTTGAGATAAAATTGAAAATTTAGCAAAACTTCTTTTCACCATGTCCTCCACCTACAACATAAGATAACAAAATCTTAAATTTGCTACCTCTGTGCATAAAACCATCACCCAAAATGTCAGGCTACTAATTGAAAAGCTTAATCCATGTAGCTAAGCATGTATCAACCTAATTAAAATCGATTGGATTGAGATGAACTCTTGGCTTCATGTAAAGATTCACTTCAGGCATAAGTGTAATGTATCACCTCCTTATTATTTAAACTTACAAACTGCTCAAGAGCAAAACATACATATCTCCTTTTATCTCCCATGTCTTGATCTCTCTAAACCTAAGTTATAATAGACCACTACAAAAATATATTTTAGTAAGAGTGCTCCAGTCTTCTACTTATAAAGGAGAAGCTTAAGACCTGCACAATAGCTAGACTTTTATGCATGAATGTTATTTTGTTGGCAAAACTGAGTCCCTTTACCCTATAGAACTGCAATAAGATATGCAATAAGATATTCAACTATGATGAAACAGTATATACATTTGGTCAATAATTAAGTTAATTATAGTAAAATAAAATATATAAAAAAAGATTTTACAATCAAAAGTGCAAAGAAACCATAATTACTAAAGTCTTATTTGATGAATTAAGACTTCCAAATTTCTGTAGGTAAAAAAGAAAAAAAAAAAGAGGAAAACCACAAGTTTGACTCTGAAGTCCATTACCTAAATTGGAAATAACCTTAATGCCATTACATGCAGTTAATGTTGTGAACCTATTGGAAATTTGGAATCTAAGAACGAGGCAGGAGAGTTGAGAATTAAAGAATCAACCGGGAATCTCCGTAGGTTGCATATTTTACAGAAAGATAAATGAATAGCCACACAGATAAACAATAATAAAACAGGAAACAAAAATCAGAAATCACGGTAAGAACAGGAACATAATCAGCCAACTTCACTTCTTCTCAAAATACTAATACTTAATCAATCAAACCATAAAAAGTGTCAATTTAAAAGCAATTAATCAATCAAACATCAAAGTCCAAATCAACTAACCATAAAATAAGGTTAAATGAAAACAAAAACAAATAAATAATTTCCCATTGATCAATTATAAAATCAAAAGTGAAAATAAAATAGAGTATAAAAAATTTACGCAGTGGTCTCTTGACCACCTCCTTGGGTACCAGTACTAACAAAAATCTCAGCCGGCTTTCCAGCAAGCCGCTATACTCTAACTATCACAACTTCCTGTTTAATTAGGACTCTGCATACTCAACAACCCCAACACAATATACAAGAAAACAGTAAGATATAGTTGAAAATCTTATCTGCCAAATCAATGCTTTTACCTTTTCAGCTTGCTGGGGCTGTCCCTTAACTTATATTATTTTCAATCAAACCCGCTTCGATTTTCTCAGTGTGAATTAAACATAGAAATTAAAAATGGTCTTCATCTAAACCTAACTCAAACCCAGATTCCATGAAAGAAACAAGCTTTATAATAAAGTTATAGTCTTTTGGTTACTTTACCCTTTTCTAACAGTAACATTTCAATAAAATAACAATTTTCATAGCTGCAGAATTCAAATATCATAGAAACTCAATGCGCAATCATAACTATAATTACCAACTCCCTAATCCATGATTTCTAAGCTTCCTTTTCAAGTCATCAAGTTTCAAGAAACCAACATAAATTTTTCAACTTTATAACTCAATACACATTACACGAATAAACAGAAAAGAATTCAACCACGAGAGAATCAAAATAGATTTATTTTAAAAAAAATCAGTAACCAATACTTTACTAATTTCATTCATTAAAGACAAGATTAAAAGAAAATTTGAAAAAGGCTACCTGTGGTCAAGAAAAGGTAGGAGATTAAAAGGGCATTCATCAAAAGTGCTGATGTCAATTGGGTTTCTCATCCATGAAAGAACTGGCACACTACCAGTCCCCTTCTTCTCTTTTGCCCCTTCCATTAGTTATATTTAATAGTTATTCCAACAACCTTCAAAAAAAGGCTTGAGCTTTCTTTAGTATTGTGTGAGTTTGACAATAGATAGTCAACTTTCAGGGAGGTGGCCAAGAGTGGCCGCCGCCTCTACCGCCGGCGAGGAAGGGCTAGTGGTGCCCAAACAAGAACCCATCGGCCTCCGTCCGAAAGAAGATTTATTAGAAAAGATGGGTTCTTTACCTTGTTCTTCCAAAGGGACTACTGTAATTATCAAGAGTTCTTTGATTGAACCCGATGGGGATCATTTGGTGGATCTTGTGGTGATATAGAGCCAAAGGGCTGCGAAGGTTTTAGAGACTGAGTCAATGCCGAAGGTTTTAGAGACTGAGTCAATGCCAAAGGTGAAGCTGACAAAAATTGATCTTGAGTGGGTTCACGTGATTATCTGATTAGCTAATAAAGAGGAGACACCAAAAGCATATATGCTTATATTAATCTAGTGTCAAAGGGATTGAAAGATGAAAATTTATGGAGGGCTGAGGTTGCGGATAGTGAGAAAAAACAGAGAAGCAATCCTACTATATAATAATCGTAAGTTATGGATTGAGTGAGGAAGAGGGAGAGGAAGAGGAAAATGAGTGAAATTGGAAACGAAAAGAAGATAGTAACAAGTGGAGAAAAAAAATTAAGGGTTTCAGGAATTAAAGCAATTAA
Organism: Ophiorrhiza pumila; assembly: GCA_016586305.1. Classification (NCBI taxonomy): domain Eukaryota; kingdom Viridiplantae; phylum Streptophyta; class Magnoliopsida; order Gentianales; family Rubiaceae; genus Ophiorrhiza; species Ophiorrhiza pumila. Next base: position 3,288,073 of record BLIW01000007.1, read on the forward strand.
ATGTTAGTGAGGAAGAGGAAGAGGAAGAGGAAAAGTGGAAGTGGAAACGACAAGAAGACTAACGGGTGGAAAACTTAATAATAGAAGGGAGAAGGTAGAAATTTGGACGACGAAAAAAAAAAAAACATCCCTTCCGGCTTTTACTATAATATGTAGATAAAAGGTTGTTGAAGACGGTCTTAGATTTAGGACACTTTACATTTGCTTGGAAGATTCAAACTAACCCTTACTAATTTAATAACATAGTGAAAGGCAGCTTCTCATACTTAAATGGAAGCCTCTATCCAAAACCACAGTTACGAAGGCATTTACAATGTCTCCCCCATATGGAGGAATATCTAGACCTCCACAAAAACACAATATAACTGATATAACCCCTTCCATCCCAGATTCCCATCCCAATACAAGGAATGCAACAATGATAAAATTTCTAATAAATTTGTAGTTTATCGTGTCACACTAACTACGATCGGTTTTTGGCTTTTTATTAGCACGATCATAATTCTGAATGCTACAGGTGTAGCCAGCCATTTGTTGGAAGCTAGACGAATCCTGAAAGAATGAATAAAACAACTTAGACGCATCAGATAAAAAGGCTATATGATGTCAAAAGACTCAAACCCTAGAAACAACATCCTGAAAATGTATTTCCTGCAATCTAGTTCTTTGTTTTTGTAAAACTCGATAGAATCATGATACAAAAGATTTTTCTGTTCTTGGTTGGCTCATAACATCTCGGGAAGCATTCTTTGGCATGTCCCTCAAATTTTCAAAAATAAGTGAAGCAAAAATGACATAAACAAAGCTGAACGCACCTCTGTATTAAGTGTTGTACCAGTCACTCCATTTGTCCTTCTGCCCACATCCAGTTGCACTGAGATGCTGACATGTGATAAATCCACTCCTGAGGATCGCAGTGCATGGGTTAGGGAATTCAATAACCTGTCAAGGCCAACAACACAATAAGCACAACCAAATAAACCTGTCCAGGCTTGCTTAAGCATAACCAAGCTGCATCATGATAATTGATTCCTCATCAAGCTACCAAGTGGAAAACCATTGCCAACGCTTTGAGGGTGACTAGATCCTGGTGCCCCTAATGCCTACTTAGTCTAGCATCTATAGACGCTCTCAATTATGTTAAATGCATCACATAAACGAGTCAAAATACATAAAGTTTACAGAGGTTTCCTACCATGTAGATGCAATCAAACATCTAAACCAATTCGACAGTAACACAAATATTGAATCCTGGTTGGTTTATCATTAGAATAGTTATCGAATTGCAACACACCCATCTGAAAGGTAGACATTAGTCTCGGAAGAATAGAAAGGAAAGTAGACAACTAAATCTGGAGAAAAAGTGTACTACCCTATCAAACACAACAAATTTCAAGCAGGCTTGATGCATATGCAATGCACAAAAATCTTATGCAGTCACAAGCTATCCAATTCAACAATATCAATTCTTTCCACGAAATCTTTAAGTTTACGCATACTAGAACAAAAAATAAATTGCACTTGCAGTCAACGTCCAAATGACCAGTTCTGCCTGTAAGAAACTACAAAAATAGATACGGAGAAATCAGATATAGGCAGCCAGAACACATTGGAACCTCAGGATCTCACCCTTGAGAGTAAAAATCAGAGATACTATCTACTCCACTATCTGATTTCATCGGTTCCTGCTGGCTAGCAGTGTAGTTTGGAACAGCACATTCAGACGCACATGTCTTGCCTCGCCAGTATTCAGAAGGGGACAGGGAAGCCAAGTGTTCAGGGTCAGGAAAAGAACCCTGAGGAGGTTGGGAAGACACAACATCAAACAAGTTAGGTTGCACTGACATGTTCAAAGAACTTTCTTGGTTGCCAGATCCTTGTGGATGATCAGTAGGTCTATATAGAGGAGCGCCATTCAACTCAGATTCCATTGAGTTTGTAGCATTAGAAAGCCATGTAGGGGTTACAACAATGTCATCATCATTACCAGAACCATTCCTGGCGACCTGTGGTTGATCGACAAAATTCTCAACCAGCCCCGAATTGTTTCGCTGTTAACAAAAGAAAACTAGAGGTCAAGATTATATGAAACAAATATTTGTGTCATTGACCAATGGATACCTAATTGCCTTTTCCTCCCATCTCGGGGAAAACATAAAAACCCACGGAAGATTAAAGCAATAGATTTTGGTATTGATATGCCACAAATCAAAAGTTCAAGGTTGGGAAACAGAAAAGTATACCGTTCATGACGAAATGTGAAACTAATCCTTCATTTAAGAAGACTTATTCTAATTTTAACCAAAAAAATAATGCTCCATTAATTTAGGGGGGAAAAAAGGAAAAGCTAAGGAGAATAAAATAAGCATACCAAGGCAAAGAACATGCAGAATCTAAAACTCGAAGGACAACCTCACATGCATTAAGAGTCAAATACTGTATATTACCCATGGTATCAGCTTTGATGGTTCTGGACTCCAGCCTTGGTATGTTCCTTCATACATTTGTATCTTCTCCTGTAAAAACTGGACGTACTGTATAACCTGCACTCAATAGCAAAACAATGATAATTTGTTTCCGGCATCTAAGTGACTAACTTGCTGAAGTAGAATTAACAGCAGCAGAAGGAAAAGAAAAAAGCAAACAGGAAATACACCTCAAGCAAAAATGAAGCTTTATCTCTCTTCTGATCATTTTCAGGAATGAGATCTCTTAAAATTTGGAATCTGCCAAACCCACAGCAAAAAATTTCACCTTTATTATACTAGTACTGCATAAATCAACTCTTCGAGGCAACAAAATTTTGACCTTAATTTGAGTAATGATCATCATCCACCCAAGTCACATGCCTTATAGAATGTTTTAAGTTGCAACTTCATTGACGACAGCCAAAATGAAAAAATCATTTTGAATTACATTACAGTTAAATGTGAGCGAAAAATCAATTTTCAATTATGAGAAAACAAAAGAAAGAAAAGCTTGCCTCTCATTAATTTTGCTCCTCCTTCGCTGCTCCGTCTCTGAATGCTTCGACCGCAGCGCACTCACCTTCTGATCGTTATTTTTGCCTTCCACTTTCACTGCCACTGGCAAAAAAATTCAAAATTTCATAACTATTTCTCGTGAAAAAAACCGAAAAAACAATACAATTATAGTAATAGTAGCGTGTACGTGTATACATAGATTATCAAAACTATAAAAAAAAAAAAAAAAAAAAAAAAACCAACCTTTTTGAGAGGTAACATCAAGAGTAGAGGAATTCAATTCCTCATCATCAATTTCATCTTCTTCGTGGTGACTCTTCACGGTTCTCACCATTTACGATAATTATTCTCCAGCCCTAAAAATTCAGTGAGTGAAGCTCGTTAAGCTTTCGACTTCTGAACTCAAAGTATGAATTAAATTATTTGGAGATTTGGAGGAGCCCTAGCCTAAACAATATCAAAAACTTTCAGAAAACTAATTAACGCTCGTAGTGGTGAGTGCTAATATGCGCCTGTAAAGTGACGGATGGTAAGCTAAGCATTCTCTGTTGTATTCATTTTTGTCATATTTTAATGTTGGTAAAAAATATTGATTGTTTACCATAACCGGATTACGTTTGAAAGTTACTGTTAACTATTTTATTACTAATTGATTGATACTTACTATCGTAATTTTTTATTTTCAAGTTTCCTCCACTTTCTTCCGTTCAAAAAATAGAAAAATAAAAACATTTTTTTATTGTGAATTATCACTCTTCTTTTTTCCAAATTAAATTTAACATATACCAATATGTTATACTAGGCTTACTAGTAAGGAAACTTGCACGTAATTTTAGCTTAGTACTATAATAATTTGAACCGAGAGAAAATAAAATGCAATCATATTGTAGATGTGATACATAAATTATATTTAATCGATTAATATTTGATAATTTAAACGTTAATAATTAATTTGTTATATTATATGCTCTAATTTTTTTTCATACATTAAAATGAAATTCATACAAATAACTGATACGAGATCAAGGTCATATGTCAAGTTTGTTGAATTCAAAGTGCTCATTCCAGTTGTAGAAGACGAGTCTTTCATTTGGAAACTTGGGATTGAAGAAAACGACGTGGACAGTAATCTACGTCGCGACGTCCACCCAAGTCGCGACTTCCATCGTCGTGCGTCGCGACGTCCAGCCAATTTTAGTTTTTATTTTATAGCGTTTTCCCGACGTCGCGACGTCGGGCTCCCCCACGTCGCGCGACGTGCGGGATTTTTCAGCGTTAATTAATTTACTTTCTTTTGGTATTTTTAGGTTTTAAGTTAATTAATGTTTCCTTTTATAGTTAATTCGTTTAGGGTTTGTAATAAGCCTATAAATAGGTATTTTTATCAGTTGTAATGAGGTAGACGTGAATTTTGAGATTTGAAAACACAGAGTTGTTTTTACGTGAGTTGTGAGTTGTTTTCCTGAGGAGGGAAATTCAATTTACTTTGTGAAGATTATTCCTGGGGAGGGAGTTCTCTTCGCAAGACTGTCTTGTTATTTATTGGTGAGGAGCCATCAAATAATCGTGCTTACTATTTGTTGATGAGGAGCCATCAAATAATCGTGCTTACTGTCAGTCTACGGAGATAGATTGATTCGATTTTATTCACATTGATTCTCGAAAAGATCGTGACCAATATTCCGCAACAACTATCAATCTACGTGAGGAGCGTGATGAGATCGTTATCAATAACTGTAACCATGGAAAAATGTATAATCAGCATTAAGAATTCTATTATTTAGCTCGTTGGAGTATAATGTGTTAGATGTTTGGCTATCTATGTTCTTGTTCTGTTATCCACCAATAATAGCAAATCACTGTTTCACCATCTCCTATGGCTATGGCTATGGCTATGGCGGAACTGACCAATTTGACATGCACTTCACAGCAAACAACATTTGTATGCTAATTTCATACGCCTTTCAAAACGTTCAGGATACCACTGTCATAAAGGCAATCGGTTGATGATGTATTCATTTTAGTAAGTTGAGGATGATGAAGTGGGATTCTTGGGCAAATCTCCATCGACAAAGTAAGATATAAAGGAGAAAAAAAAAACAAATGAAGACAGAGATTGTCGGACCCAAATAAAAATTGAAACATTATAAACTCATCGATGTAACTTTTCATCGCAAGGGACCATATTCGTCAACTCCAGCTGCTGTTGTTCGATATGACTCACCATTCTTGAGAATTCTTCTCCTGCGAGTGACATGGTATCTTCTCTATTGTGATGCCCCTGCTTGATCTTTAATATAGCCTGCGAAACCTCTGCAATTGAAGGGCGTTTTCTGGGTGTCTTCCGAAGGCATTTATGAGCAATGCTAGCTAGGCTCCTTACATCTTCAGGTTTACATGTTCCGGTGATTTTCGTGTCAACTATTTCATCCACGCCATCCGAACTCATGGCAGCCTTCAAATAAAATCAAGATGAAAACAATAAAGGTGACAACTTGAAGTAGAAAGCAGCATATGTATAACCCTCAACACTACAAACACAGACTTCTCCTAGTCCCCAATTTCCACCACTCCCTGAAGATTCTTTCCCACAAAACAGAAAAATACAAAAGGGGAAAAAGACATGCCGTGCCAAAAGAAAAGCTGCCACTAGGACTTCGACACTTACCAGATTAACATATTCCATTAGGTTCTGGTGTGGGTGAATAGCCGTGATGAGCTCAAAAAGGATAACTCCAAAACTGTAGATGTCACTCTTCATTGTGTACTTGTTTGTGGATATGTACATAGGATCTATGTAGCCATATGTACCTTTAAGGCCTGAATTACGACCATCAAAAACCTCTTCCTTCGACAACCCAAAATCAGCAACCTACTCATCAGAGAAATATGGGTGAAAGTCAGCTGAAGAGGACCAAGATGAAAAAAATAGCAAAAGGCAGACTTCAAAACATTGAAGATATACTTTCGACCTACCTTTGCTCTCATAGAGTGATCTAACAGTATATTAGCAGATTTCAAGTCCCGATGTATCACAGGAGGAACAGCCTGTAGCAACAAATGCCCGAGGATTTAAAAATTGAATCATTTAGCCAGGAAAAACACTTAGTTACCGTAGTCTCACACAGCCTACCCCATCATGAAGATATTCAATCCCATGTGATATGTCAAGTGCAATTTGCAGCCTTTCTTCCCAACTTAAAGCTTTTCCATCTTCATCTGGATGAGGGAACAGAAACAAATTGTCGTTTTTCTGGCATCCAATGGACAGTAAATTAACTATGCAACCCTCTTTGAGAATGGTCATATCTTGATTACAACTTGTACTTTCATTTTCGTTTTGCTGATTTATTTGGGTGGTGTTGGAGGTGGTTAGGCAGAAGGAATTCAAAGGATAATGAAACATTATGCCAAAGAGACAGACTGAAAATGAAGGGAAGGAACATCCAAAAAGGCCATGTTGCTTATCATTTATCGTAGTGCAATGATAATATGCATTACAAAAATGACATTCCCAAAGCAATTTCACAGCAATACAAACAAACGCACTCAGAACTCACTGTATAGAAGGTTAGCCAAGCTTCCATTACTCATGAACTCGTAAATTAGCATATGTTGTCCTTTATCCACGCAATAGCCAATCAAATTTACCAAATTTCGATGATGCAGCCTAGCTAGAAGAGAAACCTGTAAATCAATCAGGCCAATAATTAGTTTCATCTGAAATCTTAATAAAGTGGACACATAAAAGCAAGTTTGCATTGACCGCTGAGCTGGTCAACAATTTTCAAATCAAATTTTGGTTCTGTCAAGAATATTGATGGTATGACCAGAGAAACAAACCTATTTTGCCCTGTTATAAACTAGACGGCAGGTTGCATTGTTTCCATTTCATAAATCCAAGAATCCATTTACCGGGAAGGGGAGAGATGAAAGGATATGCTGAGCTAACCTAACAATTTCTTTTGAACAAGTTAATGACATTAGTTGTTACCTCTGTATGGAACTCCTTTTCTCCTTGTTTTGAATCAGAAGCAAGTACCTTTACAGCAACCACTTCACCAGCAGGCATTATAGCTTTATATACTGGACCAAATGATCCCTGTCCTAAAATAGTAGTGAAATTCTGTGTTGCTCTTTGAATATCCCTAGAAATTCACATGCAGTTAGTGAGAACTCTAACTCATATACACAACACGATGCATGAGAATCAGGCAACAGACTATAACTTGGTTTCTTATACGCTTCAATTAAAATAGTTCTTATGCCAATTTCAGAAGAAAGTGAAATTTTTATAGTTAAAAATTCACGTACTTGTAAGAGTATTTTGGTATGCCTGATGTTGTTGTGAACCGATCTTTGCTTTGGTGGTTCCACCAAGCATGCTGCAAATTTTTGGGACTAAAATCTGGTCCCTTAGCAACTACAGGACTTGAGACAGAAATGCTAATGTCAGTGGTCATTCCTATGCCATTTGTACGAATTGGAAGAGCAGCTACAGAACGCTCGTTTGCACAGGGCCTGATATTCGCTCGTCTTTTGTACCAACGAATACCCAAAAACACAAGAGAAGCTATGAGAGCGCCAAAAGCAAGACCCACTGTTACGCCAATGATGACTAGATCAGCTTGATGAACCATTCTTTGGTCCTTTACAAGGGTCAAACAAAGAGGGCATCTTGGAGAGCACCGTACCGCAATCACTATCATCAAAGTGAAATCAAACATCAGATGAACAGATAAAAACAGGTCAGTCCCAAGGAAATCAAGGACATATAAATTCATTGAGCTTCTATTATGCATTTCGCGCAATGCTGCAGAAGTAAAAATCCCTGACACTATCCAAGAACTTCCAAAGAAGGGTGCATCCTTGGCATTTTTAGTTTCTTTTTATCTTTTGATTCTTTACTAACAATGAAAGCAAAACCCTTTAATCTACAGCCGGAACCTATTAATTGAAAGTTCTTCCAAACGTCGCTCCCCCTTTCTTATGTACGCATGATGGTCAATCTATATTAAATTTTCAACTTATTTCTATATTATATAAGCAACGCACCATCTGCAATTGTTCCTGTCAAAAGTTCATATATTAATTCACATTGTCAAAAGAGAAAGTCTAAAAATAAACTTGATAAACAATTTCATGTAGGTTGGCAAACGAGGTAAAACTCAACCGCTTTAGCTCGCAAGAAATTTGTTCAATTTAGTCAATGCAAAAACCAATCAAACATGTCGTTCCCAGGGACAAAACGTTTTGACCAAAGCATCCAAAAAAAAAAACGATTACAAGGGTCGTCAGCAGATTTGATGATACCAAAATCCACACTGTGAAAAGTAAATTGACAACACAGAGAGCAGAAATTTTTTTAAAAAAAAAAAAAAAAAAAATCCCAGCAAAACAAACAAGTCTGCAAAAGCAAAAACCACGAATCGAACACCATAAAAAGAAAGTACAATCACGAAGGAATCCAACAAAACATAGTCCTTAATCCCAACAAAAAAACCCAGAAGAGAAGAATAAGCCCATGAAGCTTGAACAGCGGGGCATACCTGATCAGCTGACATTCCAGCAAATTTTTTTTTGTTAGCGACTTAAGCAATTAAAAGGAGACTGAAAAATCTCTCTGAATAGTTGATCTCTAGAAAAAGTAAAGAATTGCGTGCGGCAGTTGGCAAATGAGCGTAGTGGGACTGGGAGTTTTTGAATACTTTTTCTGAACAAGAATATGTACAGAATGAAAAATGATGACCGAATCGGCTGGTGCCTGGTGGTGGCTGGCGAGTTGGGTTTTGGTTAAAAGTTAAAAACCCAATTTTTCAGCTTCCGAACGAACAGTCTCATACAACTTGTCTTGGTCTTGGACATGTCCGCCATCGAAATCTGCATAATTGTTGCCACGTGTCTTGTTAATTGTCTTTTTTTTAATCCAAAAGTGATATTTTATTAATAATAATCAAAAATTACATAGCCGCTTAACATACACCTCCACTAACTAGTGGAAAAATAATTACACTGCTAAACAGTTTGTGTGTATTACAAACAAGGCAACAAATGGCCACCAATTGAGAAGTATAATCCATAATAATGGAATTCCCAAATATTACTTCCAAAATTCAAGTAATCAACTGAAATAAATATAAATATCTTTTCCTAATAACTTTTTAGCTAAAACTGAGAGAAAAATTATTTCTCCCCTAGTAGCTATAAGTTAAAACTGAGAATATATTTTCATCTTCTTCTTCACTGTTGATTAACTTTAACACAACAAAAAAAAAAAAAAAAAACAAAACTTACTCCTCAAAACCGACGTTCAACCTTGAGAAACTGGCATCAAAACTCTTTCTTCCCCAACCAGCACTGAAGATGCCTACCGGAGTGCTAGGCGTGGATTTTTTTTTTTTTTTCTCCTTCTCCGAACTGGAGACCTTTCTCTCACACGGAGAGACCACACACTCCCATCAAAACTCTGTCTTGTTAATTGTCTCACCCAACCCAAATGGAAAGCTTCAAAATCAGATATGATAATCAAAATTTATTGGGATTAGTTATTTATGGGATAGTTGATTTTTTAATTAATTAATTAAACTTTTTTTTTTTGTTTGACAAGTTTTAAAGATATTTGTTAAATAATGAAATGAGCGGACTAATTCAGCCGGGTAACGTTATTGTTGAGCATTTGAGTTTGAGTTGACTGGATGATTAGCAAAGGATTAAGTCTTACAGCTGAAAATTAAAATAAGATTTTCTTAACAACAAATACTAAACAAAACCCATGGCGAGCAACACGAGGATAATAGAGGTTTAAGGAATTTTATGTGAAGCCAAAACATTACTACTACCGGGTGAATTACAATGTCATCATTCTTGTGCAAAATTTCTCTCTATAAATTTAGAAAACCATCAAATGAATTTCAGGAAGAAATGGAATTGATTATACGGTTGGTGTATCACGATTCACGAAGCAGGTTTATATATAAATAATAAATAATCACAATTTTAACAATAAAAAATATAATAACGTTTTCAATAATCATTAATTATACGTTTCACATATGAATTGAATATAATACATTGTTTTTGTTGTTGAACAATGCAATGAATTTCATCTAATTAACTCTATGAATTTTATGTTTATAATAAAATATTGCCTTTGACAAAAATATATATATATATGAACCAGATTTTATATATAAATCGATTGCACAAGAATTTTTGTGAAGATTATACATGTATTTGAGTTGTAGTAAGACAAATTGAGTTTGAGTATATTTCTAATTAAACTATTTGAATTCATTAGATATGCAATTTGAACACAAGTTCTACCATCATTGTTGAGTTGGAACTTCGTTTTTACAGGATTTTTATGTAATTCCTAAATGTAGTATGGAAGATTAAATAAGAATTTACAATTAAATCAATGATATAAAACATGAATATAAAAGGAATTAACTCAAACTTAAAAGGGTTTGTTTGGATAAGAATCATAGTTTATTTTGGGTAAAATAACACAGCCGTTTTGGGATAAAATTTTGGGAAAATGCAGTGCTTGGGCCTTTCCAAAACTTGCTCAACCAATAAGAAGGAAAAATAAAAAAATATCTGGGAATGTTGGATGAAAACTTAATTAATGTATGATTTGAGGAAAAAACAAACAATGTATGATGATTTATGATCATTATGATGATAAATGAATAAATGGACAAACTACTGTGTCCTGCATTTACTAACTTCCACGCCCCATAATTAATTCCAGCTTTGTTGCAGAAGCAACTGCCCCATTACCAACTCTCCATTTTTGGATTTTGGTGTCTCTGCTCCACTGCAGCAGTGTAAAAATGAGTTTTTTTTTATTTTTTATTTTTTATTTTTTATTTTTATATCTCAGTTACTAACTCTACAACTCTATGTATTCCCGCCACTTCATTGTTGTTGAGTCAGACTACTCCTGCACCTAGAACCAACCGTCCCCTAACCAGTTGAGGATGTAAACCGCGGAATGTGCACGCAATGGATACTAGACTTCCTGCGCACAACCACCATAATTTTTCTCCATAGCGATGTGCCCCGGGGGAAGTATCCCACAAATACTCCTTCTTCACTCATTTATCCATAAATGGTTGAAGATTGCTCCAAGTGAGATTCAACCATGGCAATCTCACTTGTGGTACCAGTGACCTAAGCTCACTTGGTTGTAAAAATGAGTTGTTGCAAAAGGCCAACGAGCATATAATTAATTGGAAAATTTACTCGTATGAGCAACAAGCTTTACAAGTTGAATTTTTTTACCGTCTTCTTCTGCGTAAATCTTGAATCAACTATACTATTAGAATAAATAAATTAATGAAAACCGTTGAATATGATCCTACCGAGAAAAAAAATGCAAAAACTGTTATGACACTGTAGTGATACGCAAATTATACTTTATACATTAATGCGCTAATTTTAATATTTTATAAATAAATTTTTATACTTTATTTATACGCAAGTCTCACATATGATACGATATCACACAAAAATAACAAAAAAAAAACAGCGGATTAGAAAAGACAAGAGAAAATTGGCATATTTGTTTGTATTTTTGAAACCTTTGTAAAGTCGTATTCCTCAGAAAAATAAAAGCAGCATTATTTTTTATTGTTTGCTGATGCATTTTTTAATTTGTTAGTATTACTACTAAAACTATTCCATGGGAACTGGGATCTCCCATCAAGATACAAGAGTTGGGCGGCGGCTCCGGGGAATGGGAATGATACCACTCCAACATGCTCTGATGTCACGTGACAAACAGATCAAGTCACGTGACTAATTTTCCTTAACAATGCTTAACAACAACAATACCCACTTGCCACTATCCGCAACTGCAACTCACCGTACACCCAACAAAACTCATTTTACAACATCTCTAACACTGTCATCAAATGTCACGCGCTGTAACTTTGACTGGCCTACCACTGCAAGTAGACAGTCCACAAACTTACCATGTCCGAGCCTTCCACTCGTCTTTGTTCATCCATCCAACACCACCCATCATAAAAATCCATACAAACATGTTTCTTACAAGTACTGTCGCTATCTCCATTGCATGCTTAATGCTTTGACTCGTCCCTGTTTGTTAGTCTCGTTTAAGGTTTGTTTTTTTTTTATCTGGAGAGAAGGGATTTTGTGTGTGTGTGTGTGTCAAGTTTTGTGGTGGGAAAAAGATGAAGTGGGTGGCAATGAAAGGGGAAGGCAAGATTGCATTCAAGATTAAGTCAAGAATGAAATGGGTTGGTTTAGTTGGATTGGTCTTGTCTACCTTCTCTATTTTCACACACTTTCTACTGGCTAGGTATACAGATTGGGGTGTCTCTGAATACCACTCTTCAGTCACAATATTTTCTTGGAGACCCATCTTTGAGAATGCGGATCTTTCTACTAATGTAATGTGCTTAAAACCCTTTAAAGATCTCAACTTTATTTCGTTTCTAGTTTGCTGTATATTTAAATACTATTTATTTGTGACTATGCTTTTTCTCATAGTTCTGAATCTTTCCAGTTCTCTGTTTTCTGTTTTAGAATTTGCATGTGTGGAGCAGCTGCTGCTTTCGTGATGTGTATTAGATTTTTCGTTAGGAACTTTGGTTTAGCTAATATTGGGAATCTGGAGACTTATTTTGGACTGTTAGAGTTGTTTTATGTGCTAATCTTCCCGCAACATTCAGTCGTGCCATGTTTTAAGCGGCTCTAATTCTTGTATTCATGAGGTCTTCTTCATGATTTTTGAACTTAAATTCGTGTTAATGCGATCACTTTGTAAATGTTACTGCCTTGTTTCTGCTGGTGATCATTCTCCCAGGAAAGCTGCCCTTTTTTTTGTGCATACCCATTATAATTCTTGTATTTAATTATATTGCCTTTCTTGCTTCTTCAGAAACATTTATAGCAAAGACTTTTGTGTAATTGGGTATTCAAACTGTTAACGTGACTGCTCTTAGGCAAACATTTTAATGGTTCTCTGATGATTTTAACAAAAATTATCTTCTTAGGCTCGTTTTCTTATGTGATTTAGTTGTTTTCTTTTCGGGAGGGATATGATTAATATTTTATTTGAATTGTTTCTATATTGCTTTTAATCGGTAGTTATTATCTTTGGAGAATGGCATCCTTCATGTGGATACTTATTTTTCCTATACAATCTCTTGCATGAGCGAAGTTTTTACAGTACTTGGTGCTTTTGCAGAATTCTTTACGTCGAAGACTTTGGGGCACAGTTAGGCTTCTTGAATCTTTACATCCCCATGCAAACCCCAGAGGAAACTACGCAGGTAAATCATCATCACGATTGATGTTATACGCTCCTTTATAATGGCCTTCAGCTGTCAAATGAATGTAGACTAACACAAAAATTTGTTTTAACAGGTTAGTCACCAAAAGAATGGCCTTTTCAAGTTGGGATGTTCTATCATTTCCTTAATGTGCCATTCTCGTGTTATTTTGTTATTGTTACAGCTCCTATTGATGAAACAAATGGATTCATTTTTGTGAGAATAAGAGGGGGTTTTCATGAGATCAGGAACTCGGTAAGGATGCCATTCAGACATACACAAGAAAAGAGCCACCTTGAAATTTTACTTCTAAGATCTAACGATTATTTTTTAAAGAAAAACCTGCCCTTCAAGTACTCTTTATTTTTTTTTTTTGCAGATCTGCGATACAGTTGTGGTATCTCGACTCCTCAATGCCACCTTAGTTATCCCTGAAATTCAATCCACTACAAGCAGTAAAGGAATCAGGTTTGCTGTTATAGATAATAAATTGGGATTAAATTGTAAGATATATGTTTGTGTACCATGTGCAATTTGACCATGATGAAGGCTTAAGGTAGTGTAATCTATCCCGTGGTCAATGCAGCACTCAATTCAAGAGTTTTGCTTACCTTTACAATGAAGATCAGTTCATAGCTGCTCTAGCAAAAGATGTCAAAATTGTTAAAACCCTGCCACAGAATCTCAAAGGGGCGAGGAGAAAGAAAGAAATTCCTTCTTTTAAGGTCTCAAATGCGGCATCTCCATATTTCTATCTGCATCATGTTCTTCCAGTCTTGAGTAGGCACTCAGTTGTTGAACTTGTCATATCTGATGGCGGAGGCTTACAGGTATATGCTATTAATTATCTCTCAGTTTTCTGAGTTCCAGAAACAACTTTTCAAGCTTTTGCATTGCTATGGTGAAAATTTTATCTGAGGGTTACAGCTGGGGCTTGGAATGAATGATGGCCTGCTTGTCTTTAACTTTTGGTAGAAAATATGAGTTCTGCATGCTAAATGATATTAATAAGTTTGAATCTTGAACATATGTTGTAAAGATTAATAGAGAATGACTTTAATCTTCTATGTTTTCCGCAGAATAGAACACTTCTTTTTCCCATTTTTTTCTGTCTTTTGTGGACATCACGAGTCTTTATACCTATCATAGAAACTTCAACGATGGATTTAGGCCTTTGAGCTAATTATTGATTCAGATAATAAAAAAATGAAGTTCTGCTTATTTACTTTTGTCCTCCAGGCAATGCTTCCTCCACATCTTGAAGAGTATCAGAGGTTGAGATGCAGGGTTGCTTTTCACGCTTTGAGTTTTAGAGAGGAGGTTGAGGAACTTGCTACCAGAATTCTGAACAGGTAAGTTTCTACTGTCCCCATTTTTTCTTCCTCCTATACTGTTTTCTGCTTATTTTGGTTCTCTTGCAGATTAAGATCTTCTAGACGTCCATTTATTGCTTATGAACCAGGGATGACGAGAGAGTCTCTGGCATATTACGGCTGCGCTGAACTCTTTCAGGTATATATCTGGGATGAATTCATCGTGTCATGAATATTAGTAAGTGAAAAGGGCATCAAATTATCAAAACTTAAAACAGGAGGTAACCTCTGTTCTTATGGACATCTATTACTCTCTAGGATGTGCATACTGAACTTATTCAGCACAAACGATCATGGATGATTAAACATGGAATTGTGAAGGGAAATCTTTCTGTAGATTCCGCCAAGCAACGCCTTGATGGTTTTTGCCCTCTCATGCCAGAGGAGGTAATCTGCATTATTAATTACCATCAATGTGAAGCTTTTATTTGGCCTGTCAACATAGTGTTTTGCAACCCCCATTTTCCATATCTCTTGTATTAAGCCTTGGAGTAAAAACAGGTTGGTATTCTTCTTCGAGCATATGGTTACTCGTGGGACACAGTAATCTATGTTTCTGGCGGGGAGGTTTTTGGTGGGCAGAAGAAGCTGATTCCACTTCATGCTATGTTTGAGAACGTTGTTGATAGAACCTCCTTAAGTACATCATGGGAGTTCAATAAAGTATATGGTCGTGAGGCTGATCTTAACGACAAAATTTCAACTCCTCCTCCACCAGTTAAGGAAGAAATCAAGCTTGACGCATGGAAGAATATAGGTCCACGTCCTCGGCCTCTCCCACCACCGCCTGCGCGGCCAAAATCTTACAACATCGAGGGTTGGTGGGGTTGGGTGGCCGAGAGTGATAGAGAACCAGAAAGTACAGTAATGGAGCTGAGGACTAATGCCCACAAATTACTCTGGGAGGCTGTAGACTATAGAGTGTGTGTTGAAGCAGATGTTTTTGTTCCTGGATTTGATAGAGATGGTAAAGGACATCCAAATTTTGCCAGTTTAGTAATGGGTCACAGGCTTTACCAGTTTGCTGCATCCAAGACATTTAGGTTGGACAGGTAATCTTGTTCCTAAATCACCTCTTTTATTTAGTTCCTCTTGAGTTGTGCCTTGTCATATCCTCTACCCTTGATGTTTACTATTTCTTGCTTCTTATCTCCATCCAGAAAGGCAGTTGCCAATGTGTTGGATGAGATTCGGGAACACTTTTATCAAGCCAACCATACTTGGATAAAATCAATACGCAAACATCTCCGAAGAAACTTGATTGATGGACTGGCTGAGGAATTCAATAGAACAAAACAATTATCTTTTCTCTCATTTCCAATCCCCGAATGTTCTTGCATAAGGCAGACTTCACCTGAAAAATCAGCTCATGCTTCGAGTCCTTCGCCATCCCCAAGACTTGCTTTTCTTGGAGCTACCGACAACTGCCCAGCTTGGATGGACGGTGACACGATGGATCAGCAAAAGGAGAAGGAATCTGAAGAGGAGTTTGAAAAAGATGATTCCACATCTCTAGGATTGTTTCTTGAAAAGGGTAGTGCTAATCAGGAAGGCGGAGATGGAGAAACAATCAACAAAGAAGATACTCAGATGATGGAGGATAATGAAGAAGTTGAAGGTGGAGACAGATGACAAGTAGCTAAAATGGAGTCTTTTCCCTCTTCCTCTAACCCGTGCTGTAGTGTAGATGCGTATATACGGTAGGCTGGAATTGCTGCTAAACTAAGATGATAATTTACTCTAGGATTCAGTTTTGACATGGGGAATTTGCATTCAACAGCTGAACTTGGCTTTCTGGACTGGTCTGGTCCGTTCTTCGTTCTTGTTTGTATGAATAGTTTAGTTCAAGAACATGAGAAATGATTCTCTTCCTTACGTTGTCCCATGCTGATCATAAACTTGGGCTGTACAGAGTAAATTTTGAAATACTAAATTTTATAACATTTGGGCATCAACTTGTTTTTTGGTACCAGCCGTAGTTAATAAGAATTCTTTGGACTCCTAAATTTAAACATGTTTGAAGAAGTTAAAAAAAAAAGGGTGCACTATGTTTGATCCTAATTCTTCCAAAAGTTTTATTATTTAACAATTTTGTAATATGAACAGTAACCAATTTTCTATTCACCTGCATAGCCGTGTACATGTTATTTTGAGGGACAAACAATAGAAAAAAATAAGCCTCATAGGTTACACATGTGAGTGGTTTGAAGAAAAAAAAAATACATAATATGATATTTTATCATAATCATAGTATTTATTAATTTATTTTACAATTCTAAATCACGTGTAGAATGCAAAAAATATGTGTATAGTTAGGGAGATTTAATTTTTTTCCATTATTTTCCTCCTCAAAATGACATGTGCACAATCCGTTACATAAGTGGATGAGAAATGGATTGAGGACCGTTCACATTACAAAATCTAAATTAAGGGACTATAATTAAATTTTTTAAAGAATGGGGACCAAAACGTAACCAACCCAAAGTTGAGGGACCATTAGGGCCATTTAAACTTTTTTTTTTTTTTTTTTGAGTTTTTTCTCTTTTAAATTGAATTAATAATTTTATTTTTATTTTTATTTTTTACACAACAAACATAGCCTTAAATCAAAATACCTGCCGGTACATTAAATTCACTTGCCCGTATCTTGTCGCGTGGGAAATGATTTCTATAAGATAAACTTAAAACTTTGAATAACGCATTATACAATGAATTTGCATTTTCAGTATAATTGAATTATCATAATTGGATTACAAAGTAAAACTTTCTGTTGATGAAGGGAAAGTGTTATTATGGTCACTGAGAAACATGCAATAAATTTACCATTGGTATTTAGCCTAATTCAAAAACAATTTCTATATATGGCTTTTCCATGATAATCTCATCCATATTCTTCGGTACAAAATGTTCCAAAAAAAAAAAAAAACGCTGCCGGCAACTTCAACACACTAATACAAGACACTATGCTAAAACTAATTTCCTGAATCGATTCCACAGTACGTACAGAGCAAAGAGAATCCACCCAAATTTAACTCCGAAATCCTATGCGCTAAATTTATCATTTAATGCGTCTCATTCATCCCCACAAGCATCCGAGTTTTTGGGTTTTGGTAAAGAATTAACAAAATTGTAATGCCAGAAAGTGGTGATGAGTATCCAGTAATGCGCGTTATATATGCATTAATATGTCTCTTTTTTGGCTTTTGTTAATTGATTTGTAATCTTACACTCACTACCAACATGAGATTGGGATCCTCTATTCAAGTTTATCATGTCTTATCGTGTCCAAAATTAAAACTACCTCGTAGACGCTCAATCATATATTAGTTAGCGTGTAATAATGATAAAGTAATTTTAGTAATATTTATACTTTTTAGTCTATAGTTTTAATAAAACTACTTCATTTTATACATTGAATAGAATAAGACAGGATAATCTTATATAAAGGATCCGATCTCTACCAACCTGTCCATCCATCAATCTATTTAATTTTTTCTTGTGTATGCTAATGCCAGCAGAACTAATTTTCAATTTCTTTTTCTAAAAAGGGACAGTCTCCTCTGCTACAGCTAACGTTATGCTACTATTACTAATCTTCTTCTTCACAGTAATCTTCCCAAATCGTATTCCATGTGTGACCTCCGATTCAAATGCTCCTGATGATCTTCCTCCTCCATCAGCATTATACGTTCTGGGAGATTCATTGCTTGATAGCGGCAACAACAATCTGTTGCCAACTGTTGCTAGAGCTAATTTCTTTCCTTACGGTGCTAACTTTGCTACTGGACCAACAGGAAGGTTCACTAATGGAAGAACCGCTGTAGACTTCATAGGTGCACCATTGATGCGTTTTTTTATTCATGTTCTTTTTCCATTCCCATCCATATATATCATGTTTATCTTTTGTTCATGTTATCTTTTTCCCACCCTTTATAGCTGAATTTCTGGGATTACCGTTTGCACCGCCATACTTAAGTTTACAAGGTTCACCACAAGCCCATCCATCAGGGTTGAATTATGCATCAGGCTCCTGCGGCATTCTTCGCCAGACTGGAAAGTATCTCGTAAGATCTCTAACAACCTGCTCTTTTAAGCTTCTTTAATTTGCATCCTTACTCTTATTTATTTATTTTTTTTTCCCTTCAAATCTCGATCGGTAGCTTCCAAAATTTACGGCTAAACATTGGAAATAAACCAATGGTAGTTTCAAGAGAGAGCAAATGCCATTTTTGTTTTTTTTATTCTTCCATTTTTTTTTTTTTTGTATTTTGAATTCATAAGTGTCTCTATATCTTTATGACTATTTTAGATCCATGTTAGAGTGGGAGCGGCTGCCTCTAAAGATTAAAAATTAAAATTAATGTATACTTGTAAATCACGTTGTATTTAATATTTATTCATTAAAATTAATTTATCATTTAATAAAATTTAGTTAAATATACATATATTTATAAACGGTAAGGATTGCGACAGGAATTGAACAAAAGATTCGGAGTGCTTTAATGGTAAGTTCAATAAATTAATAAATAGATTCAATTGCTATACAAAAATAACAAAGTAATTTACGTAGTTGTATCTGCCAATTGGCACAAATTCCATTAGAGCTACAATGTGGAAATTAATTAAATTGTTGGAAATGCTCTTCTAAGTTGATTTTTATTTCTCGCCAGTACTAGTGTACACAAATTGTATTAATTAACTTTTGAGCAAAACAAAAAAAAAAAAAAAAAATTGTGTTACTAATTAATTAACTATTGCTGCTGCAAATATTTGCAGGGCCAGTGCTTGAGTTTGGCTGAGCAAATTGACTTGCTTCAGCTAACAATTGATTTCCAATTACCAAAATGTCTTGGTAGCAAAGCAAACCTTACAAATTACTTGTCCACATCAATATTTGTCATCTCTATTGGCAGCAATGACTACATCAACAACTATCTTCAACCTTTCTATGGCACCCGGGATCGTTACTCTCCTCGATTGTTTGCCCGGCATCTCATCGCTACTCTCTCCAAACAGCTTCAGGTAATTAATTAAGTCATTTTATCACCGTTTCTTGAATTAATGCGTATTATACTAGTGGCACAGCCAAAGTTCGAAAATGGGAAGCAAACAATACATGAGCATTTTCGGATACCATATACTCTATCCAATATTTATCCTGTTGTATCCTGTTTAAGGTTGAAAACAATTAGTTTTATTAAAATTAAATATTAAATACATAAATATCACTAAAATTACTTTACAATTTAGAGATTAGTGAACCCTACGAAGTAGTTTTAATTAAGACACAATAAGACAGGTAAAATATTGGACAGAATATCCCGTGTCGCATGCATTAATCTTGATATTAAATTAGCAAAAAAACGACAGAATTTCCATGTCCCTGAAGATTAATTATAGGCATTAACATATTTCGTTCCTTTTTTAACTCCTGGCAGAGATTATACAAGTTGGGCGCTAGAAAAATGCTAGTGTTTGAAGTTGGACCAATCGGGTGTATTCCATCAGTTACCAGAAAAACAAAACATAAGGGACAATGTGCGGAAGAGATAAATCGACTTGCAACACTGTTTAACGATCAATTGAGTACGATGTTGAAAAACCTGAGCTCCACACTCCTAGGCTCTCAATTTACTCTTGGTCGTACTCATCAACTTGCGTATGATGCAATAATAAATCCTTCAATTTTCGGTAATTTTAACTCTGATTCAGATAAATCTAAGTTATGTGCATCCATTTACATTCTTAGTTATGTTGATCGACTTTCATTGTCTTGGAAGGTTTAAAAGACGTAAATAATCCGTGTTGCACAACATGGTCGAATGGTACTTCAGCATGCATTCCGGGGCTTGTACCATGCCGCCATCCAGACCAACACTACTTCTGGGATGGTTTTCATCTTACTGAAGCTGTGTATAAGAGCATTGCGGAACGCTGTATCCATGATTCTTCTATTTGCAGTCCCAGGAGTATTAAAGAGCTCGTCCAAGTCTGAAGATGGATGGATCTGCAGGTATATATACAACATATGTATGTCCCAAATTTTGTTTAGAAATTGCAGCCTTTACTATAAGTAGGTAAGGTTTTATCCTTCCTTAATTATGGAGTAGAGATGCATGCATTCGGGCTTTGTGGCTTTGTGCAGGCATCAAATAGTCAAATGGGAAACATGTGTACCTATAAATTCGCCGATAATGAATACAAATCAACGGGCTTTAACATGTGTGCCTAAACTGTTTTACAGTTTTATTTTGGTTTTCTATTGTTGTTTGGAAACATTGAAATACCAGAAAAGCTTAATCATAAAGGGAGCTTTTCTTAAAGTTGGCATCATCCCATGCATAATTTTCTACATAAAGATGATCGATCCACCGGCAAAGTAAGAATAAAACCAAATTCATAACTTTGAACAATAACAACGGTACAAACAGCAAGAAGGAAGGAAGGAAAGAAGGAAGGAGTCGTGTATTTTTATATATACAAACAGTCTTTATAGGATACAGGTAATTTATCTAGCTTTACCTGGAAAAGAAACTGGACACTAACCAAAGAATAAAAGAAAAAAAAGGCTAGAAGAAGCAACGATTTGACCTCATAAAAGAAACAAAATTAGAGGTTTTAGTTACTTCTCGTTTGGAGACATCACTTGTGTGCAAAATTGTGAGGTCATTTACCTAAGCTAATATGCTATATGTTATATAAACCTTAATTTCATGATCAGAGTTAATCCCTAGGCTCGTAATTGTTGACTGGCGGAGTCCGGTGAGGCGTTTCCTTTCCGGTGTAGTCATCATGTATGACCTTTGCAACCTCATGACCAGCATCAAGAAATGATTTTGAAGTATCTTGAAGAGGGTCAAGCGTTGTGGGGTTTGGAAATCTCATTCCTTCAGCTGGAATTTTAGCTTCCATGGAATCATCATCATCTTGAGCAGCTCCTTTTGAAGTTCTCTTTGAACCATAATTTCCTGTCTCAAACAGGTAAATAAATAAATGGAAGTTAACTCCAAAATAACCAAGTGGTAGTGCTACATTTCTTGGATATTACTGATTTTTGTATAATGCATAATATTCTTAATTCTTATTAGTTAGATTTAAACTGCTTCATCGATCGATCCTTTAAAATAATTAAATTATCTGGCAGAAAAAGTTGCACCTGAAATCTTCAGTTTCTCAACCAAGCCTTGCTTTCTTTCGCTCTGTTTCTTCGACAATCCGTTAAGTACCCCCATTTTAATTCCTCTCAGCCCTTTTCTTCCAGCAATATGAGCTATAGCAGCAGCAGAAACTTCATCAAGGAAATCTTGCTGGCATGTACGACATGCGTCAGAAAACATATATATTATGTCAGAGAGTGGAAATTAGATCATAAAGGTACTGTTATAGGCATATAGAGACCAAAACTCACATTTTGATCAGCAGACGCATGGTCCTGTGATGCAATCCCTGCAAGCAACTTACCCTTTCTTGTTGTTCCTGCAAGGAAAGAGAAACAGTTAAGCTGATTAATTTTTACCGGACATGATGTAAAATATTCAGTATAGTGCACACAAGAGAGCTCCCTTGCCTTGATGAGCGCATGCCAAAGAGTACTTGAGGGCAAGGGAAACGATGATGACCCCTATTACCAAACCAGCAAACCTTGTGGACGCCATGATCAATATCTTGTTCAGTGATTTTTCTGACACTCATAAACGGGTTTGTTTTTAAAAGTAGGAAACGAGAAGCAGCAGTGAATGAGTGAAGCCAACTGTCGGTTTTTACTTTTTATAGAGTTCAAACATGAGTCAAAGCTAAGGACTTAAGGGTTCCCACTTCCGACAAGAGTGGCATATTATAACAGGGTTTTCTGGGTACAATCAGGGACTTGGGAAAACTCGACCATTAGAATAACCAGCTTAAAAATTAAAAAATACTAGTAGTGCAAAAATCGAAGTTCTAGCTCGGACTGTCGGACATATCTTAACCGTTTTTCTTTTTTTTTTTTTTCTATTTTGGGTTTCTGAAAATCCACTCAGAAGTTGATGATGAGTACAAAATATACAAGTAAATGTATCGAAAATATGTAAACAAATCTTGGGTGCCTGTGAAAATTGGGAATTTGCTAGTGATATTTACAAAACCAGACACTCTGAAGTCCTTCCACTGGCATCTTCAAAGTTCAAAGTTTGCTAGGAACTTGTACCAACTGACCGACCTTACTAAAGTACGTAATTTATGTAATAATTAATCAAGAAAAATAAAAGAGAGTGCATTTCAGTCTTTGAAGAATTAGATTTGTAATGGAATTTGTAGATACAGAGATGAGGGAAAGTCATAGACTCATAGTTTTGAAGCAGTATTTGGTCAGGTGTGAGGTGTTACAAGGAAAGAAATGGGATGGTCCATTGGAATTTTAAATAATGGAGTCAATTTAGCAATCCTGTGAGTCAGAGATTCGTTGCTCAGAGTTTGATAAAACAACTGAGAGTGAGAGTGTAATATCCTTTCCTTGGATACCATTTTGGGCTTCACAATATAAGCTTTGAAAAGTATCAATATCCATGAAAAATAAGTACTAGTTACGTTGTTGTTGGTTTTTTCTGGTAATACGAGGGAGGGATACTCCGATACTGGGAGATGTTAGTAAAGTGACACCAACCATTAATTCATAATTTCATATGGGAGTTAAAAAATACAGTATAAAATGAACATTAGCATTAGATTTTGCGTGATGCTTCTCCCACGAGGCAGCTGCCAATCAAATGCTTTACAAACTTAATTGGGTTGAGTTGGAGTTAACGAGGCATGATTATTCCCAAAGGAGCAAAAGTGTGAAATGAAGAGCTTGTACCGTACGTAGTGGCTAACCCCTGTGTGGCTGTCCATTTTTAACGTTGAAAAACTACACTTAACTGTAAGGATGTTGGGAATTGGGAGCAGATACCGAGACCATGCCTCCTTGCTCCAGCTAGCATGAACCTTGTGAGAATATATAGTGTATCGCAAAGTCGGTTCTGCCTCCGAATTAATGCTTGGCGGCCTTCAAGCAAATGTATGGATATATGGTCGGCTGATCGTGATCGATATTAGTGTGCAAGGTTGCTGCATATTCTACTTTTATGTCTACTAACTCATTGGCCAAAACTAAGGGAAGCGCTTCACTAATCAAGGCACTCCCTGGGCCTGCATGCATCATTGCATTGCATATTTGCATTGCATTCCATTCCCAACTTGCAAATTTTGAGCAGAATCGCCACAAATAAAAGTTAATAAAAATGTTTTCAGGGCACACGTCTTCCAAAAATCTCTTGTTACACGTACGATAGCTGAAGCTCATGCAGCTGTACTTGCCTCGATTCAATTGTTTTAATTTTGGTTGAGTAGGTTTTTGTTTTTTGATATTTCAGGTTAATAACTCTACAAAGTCTATGTATTCCTGCCACTTCAGGTTACTACAACTAGGTCTTCCCGCCACTTCACTGCTGTTGAGTCAGACTAATCGTGGAATAGGGTTTTTAATTAGATGAGTGGGGGGTGTGATTAATTCCTGAAACTCTAAAAAGCTCCGGAATTAGAGGATAACTATACACGTTCATAAAAAGATAAAAAAAGAGTCCAATTACTAATGTCATATGCATAATAATGCCTCACTTAATTTGTTGATGATCAAAGCAGCATACTCATACTGTCATACATGGTGGTGTGGACTGTGGTGGTCTTCTCCTCTCCAGTCTCCCTCTGTGGATGGTATTGGTGGGTTTAGAATCCCACCAAACCTGTTTTGTACACGTCAACAAGATTCCATTCTAATCGCTCCACAATTAATTAATTCTCGTTTGTGTGTATACTCTTTTTAGTGTTTATGGTGGACTGCCAGTGCCAGTACGATAAGCTCTCGAGTCTCGTCTCTATCTTCTTGTACCCAGAGATTATACTAGTACATAGGTAATTTAGTATTATCATTAGGCATGTTCCACGATGTTTTGTTGAAATACTTACGGAAAATCATACAAAAAAGTTACATAATAATCAAGAAAAAAAATTAACCCATTGAACATTCACAGTTGACAGGGCAGAATCCAACGAAAGGGCGGGGGCGGCCACATTGGTTCGTAACACAACCGTGTCTTCTGTCCTGAAATACAAATAATAAAAAGTTTGTACTTCAAAGTGGCACCTATTCTGGTCACAAGCCTTCACTGAATTTCAGACACAAAACATAAAAACTAGCATCTATTCTGCTTCCAATCTCTAGTATACCACCCACCAACTGTTCAACCTTAGTGATGGATATATTCATGTATACAACCAAAAAGACCAATACATTCGCAAAATCAGACTCTTTGATCCCCAACTCAGCATTTTTCCTTGTTAATTACAAAGGAAATCCTGTTTCACGAACCTATGAACCATCCACAATATAGGCTTACAAATGCTAACAAAGTTATAATACTAAGGAAGACAAAATTATGTGCAATAAATGAAACTAGAAACATAAAGGAACAAACAGCAGCAATTTCAATCATAGTAGATCCACATGAGAAGACTAAAAATGTACACACAAAAGGTAACCACATAACCATATAAATGGCTCATCGTGGTCGTATAACAAGAATTAGCTTCTTACATTCAGAAAGGCCACTTGAAATAAGCAACCTCATAGTCTTTGTACAAAATGTTAACACCAAAATTTTTTCATCACAGTAAAGCTTCATTAACTCATCCAAGACTGCAGCATTGATCAAGATCAGTAATTGCATAAATACGCACACGACTGAAGACCTGCTTCTGTAAGAGTCCCAAGTTTCTACTTTTCAACAAAAAATTTCAAGGAGCTTAAACTGTCATGTTTATTTAAGTAAATGAAGCAGACAAGTATCCAACTTGATGAATCTATCTTGATCGAGGATGAACAAACAGCACAGAAGGGTAGAAGAAATCCAGAGAGAAACCAGTGATTTAGATTGATCAGGAAAGCACCTATTCTTCTAACGATTTGCAATATGAATTACAAAGTTAGAACCAAACTAATATATTGAGGCATCAAATCTTGGCTCATAGAAGCAGACCTGACTGTTGTATGATTGAAGGGCACAGCCAGCGATCCAAGACCAAGCCTTCTTATCCACATCATAAAGAAGGCTTTTACCTTGGGTCCAAGATGTAAAGCAGATTAGATTATCCTGTCCAAAGCATTCAAATCTTTCAGCGGATAATCTCAAAAGAGCTCGGAAGAACCTTGGTGGCATCCTACTTATCTCAACCCAAATAATTTTCGAATGATCCAATTCCCAGATCCTCATGCTCTGAAGAGTACTATACAGGCCTATTCTTCCCCACTAGAAACAAGCGTTTTTGAGTACCAGCAACCAGATACCCATCCAACAGCGAACGTGGAAACTTTGCAGGAATGTGTTCCCAATGCCCTGTATCCAACCGATACATCATCAAACCAAGTGGAGAAAGAGTTTCCAAATACAATCTTGAGTCACAAAATGCCATCTTTGAAGAGCAAAGATTTACGGCAGGCATTGTCTGGTGAAGAGACCACAAGTCAAGCTTGGAATCATATACTTCTGTTGGCAAAGACTTATCACCATATATATCACTAGTTGCAATAACTTTAAATGATCTATCAATCCGATCAACAACCATGATTAACTGTCTTTGCTGATTATAATGCATGCTGGGCAATGTTCTCCAGCTTTGTGTCAGCGGATTACAAACTAAAGTCTTGAAAGTCAGCCCATCCAGGCCTGAAAAGCAGAGAAGACCACCTGAAGAACCGACCAACCAGAACGCCCACTGCGGTAAAAAGGTAAATGGGATCCTAAACCATTGTTTTAATGGCAAACTAAATACCGAACATTGGGGAGTCTGTGAATTCTTCCAAAAAGTCAGAAGGCAAGGGCCGTGAGAGGGAACTTGCGAATGAAACTTCAAAAAGCTGTTATCTTGCAAAATAGAATTCCACCTTTTACAAACTGATCGAAGCCTAAATATCATAAATGGAGGAACCCTAGCTAAGATTTCATTCAACAAATCTTCGGGAAGCATTGCCCAAATGTTATCTTCCATCTGTACGTCCGGTTGAACAGCTTTACTAAATGTAGCAACTGTCTCTTCATCTAATCCCCTTGGTTTAGTCTTAACTACTTTCTGCCTCGAAGGACTTGTATTCCTCGACCCAATTCTACCCAGTGGGCTTGTATTTCTAGAACCACTCCCCCCAAAGTTAGTCACTTGCCTATGAAAACTATCCTCCTCGCGAGAAGATCCACTTCTGACCAGTCTAATATTCAGCACTCTAGACCCTGATTCAGAAGATTCCCCCACTTCAGCCATGGTATTATTTACCCAAAACTCACTATCCCTATATTACATCCCCATAAATAGCCAAAATTGAGTCTTTACAACATTCAAGGCAATCGAATAGCCACGAACAACCGTGTCAGATTGAAAACAAGGCTGAAATAACACAATACTCCATTGTGTATCCCTAATTTAAGCAGCTCAGACCAAAAGATTTAGAAATGACACTTCAAATGAAGAATTCCGCCATCAGATCAGATGACCCGTGAACTCAAACACCGTCAAACTTAAAAAGAATCAAACAGATAATTGGGCCTTCACTAAATCATCCAAAAATCCCTTTTTCTGTAAGATCTCGTAAGAGAATTCACAGTGAAGAATGGTATGAACTCAGCAAAAAGATTGAATCTTGAAGCATAATACATCAATAGGAGGACACAATAAAAAATGAAACTTGAAGGAAAATTGAGATGGGTTACCTTTGGCTTCAATAAATAATCTCACCATTACAATTTCAATTTCAGAGAAGTAAGCTTGGTCAGGTAACAGGTATGGGGTTGAACAGACCTAGCCCGTCGTCTGTCTCTTTCCTCCTTCAGTCATAGACTGGCAGTGCGAGTATTCTATATTTCGCCCGTGTCTGTGGACTTAGCTTGCGTTTGATTGCGTTTGTCGCTACTACGGTTAATAATGTCAAAGGAAAAAAAACAAAGAATTGTTGGGAGCTTGGGCTGCAATGCAATGCTCAAATAGCGAGCTTCAGAAAGCGCGTAATGGCATACCAAAACATTGAAAGCGTAACGTCTCTTGCTGCACTCTATACACGCTTTTAGCTATCCTTATGGGATTAAATAGTCTGGGAACGGGTGTAATAATCGAGTTGAGTCAAACTCGAATAAACCTGTAATCGAGCTAGTCAAGCTTATGCAAGCTCGAGCACCAACTTTTGAACTTGAGCTCGAACTCGATCGAATACTAACTTTTGATCTTTAGCATGAGTTCGAATTTTTTAATATATTTTTAAAAAATTTAGGATGTATTTTATTTTTTTACAATTTAATAAGGTCAAATTATAATTTATCATAAAATTAAAGATTAAAACATAAATATAAATATAAAAAATAAGAGCAATGATAGGGGGAGTGAAAAATTAGATTGAAAACCCAAAGTGACTCACGTGGCAATTGTAAAAAGATAAACTAATACCCTAACAAAGTGATGATTGAACCCTAATGGATAATGAATTAGTTTGTCTTTTTATACATGCCATGTCAGTCACTTTGAATTTTCACTCTAATTTTTCACTCCCCCAATCATTACTCAAAAAATAAATGTACTTGATTAGCTCGCGAGTTACTCAAGCCTCCCCAATATAAGTTCGAGTTCGACTCGAATTTGGTCAAATTAAAATCGAACAACTCAATCAATTATCACTCATAAACGAGAGGCGAAAGCATGCTTGTTTTCGACTTTCAAAGTTTATGTTACTATTTGATGAAAAAAGCGGTAATTTGGCAGATCTAATTGCTCACGCTTTCACCTAAACAAGAAAAAAATGAAAAGGAAATTCTGGTCATTAACGATTATCATCCAAAATCTTTTTTTTTTTTTTTAATCAAAATGCCACACACCTATAAGTCATGACCAACATCTTAACTGCATTTTTGATTGCCAACATTTCAAACTAACCTAAAGCCTCCATTATCAAGCTTTAATATTAGATAATTATGAACTAAACAACTGAAAAAACCGTCTTCCCAGCACTCCATTTAGGATTTGATTTTTTTACAAAGTTAAAAAAAGAGCCTGCTCAATAATGTCGAGGCGCTGAATATTTTGATGTCTATGATTGGGTTGGGCTCCAATTTGACATCCAATCACATATCCTATCTAATCTATGTTGTAGTATATGAGGCCCTACAGAATCACGACGACGAGTGCATGGTTTTCTTTATCATTTTTTTTTTCTGGGCTAAATGATCGAGCTGGCCAGTCGCCACTGTCTGCTCAAAGATAAAATAAATCTTTCCACAAACTGGAATTTTTTCTTTTAAAATTTAAAAATCCAAAAAAATTGGAATTTGATTTTGCCGCCTTGGAATTGTAGTCCATTACTACTATGATGGTGCAGCTAGAAATTAATGAGATTTAGTGTTGGAAACAAAATTCTTATTTGTTTCTTCACTATCAATTAAAACAAAAACGGTAAAATTCTTGTGAGAGTGGATGTGATACATGAATTATAATTTATAAGTTAATACACTAATTTTTTATGTATTACTTCATTCGTTCTTTAATAAGTGTCGTTTTAACTCGCATTTTTTGTTATCAAATAAGTGTCATTTTACAAATATCAATGTAAAAAGTCTAAAAAATTCCAAATTTACCCTTTATCCCATTTATCTATGTAAGATTATTTAAAAGAAGAGAAAGATATTTGTAGTTAGGGCTGAGAACGAACATGAACGTTCACGAATAAGCTCGGGCTCGACTCGATAAAAGCTCGGCTTGAGCTCGTTCATTTAATAAATGAACAAACACGAAAAAGATTTTAGGCTAGATTAATAAATGAACAATAAATGAACACATGTGTGAAAGCTCGTTTACGTTCATGAACAGCTCGTTAAAAAGCTCGTTCATAACTCGGTTAAAGCTCGTTAAAAGCTCGGTTAAAATAATAATTATATAATATATATTTGAACTTATACACGAAATAAAACTATTAAACAATAGAAATATATAATTGGGTTTTTATATATATATTTATTGACACACACATCACACTATATGGTGGTGAGAACGAACATAAACCTTTATGAACAAGACCGAGATTGGCTCGGTTAAAGTTCCACTGAATCTCGTCTACTTAATAAACAAGTGAACACAAACAAAACTTTACGTTAGGTTAATAAATGAATAATAAATCAACAAGCAAGTGAAAGATTCGTTTAGGTTGGTCAACAACTTGTTAAGAATTTAGTTAAAGTATAAATTATACAATATAAATAATATGAACCCTAAGTAAAACTCTTAAATAATAGAAAAAATCGATTTTTTATACATATAAACACACAAATCATTATATATGAGTTTGAATTAAATTTGGACATTTATGTAAAGAGACAAAATATATTAATTTAACTAAATTATACATTTTTATTCAAGTCGGGAAGTGTTCAAAAACAAAGCTCGGGCTCGTCTCGGTTTGCGTAAAGCTCGGCTCGAGCTCGTTCATTTTATCTTTAAAACTACAATTATTAGAGAACAAAGAAAGTATATCCTAAATTGAAATTCATACATAAATTTTGTGTATGAAATGGTCTGACGAGAAGAGAATAACGCGAAAAAAAAAAACATTCAAAGAACATAATAATAATAAAAATAGTCAAGCCAGCCATCCATATCAAGTTGTAAAATGAATTGTAGTTTAGTGGATTAGTACAAACGCTAGGGTTGTCGAAACCAAAACATATTTAATAGCAAAGTCTGGAACAGTGAAAATGCCAGCCAAAGCCAGTAGGCACAAACGGACACCAAACCTTCATAATTTGGTCTGCTCTCAACTCTGAACAAACGAAAGAAGACAAAGCACATAATAGCAATGCTGGCGACGGACTTGCTCATTCTCTATTGACTTTGCCGTTAAACTGTCTAATCTTTGAAGTTTTCCCCCAACACTAACAAAATCAATGTCCTAAAAGGCTATAACTTAAAAACCCCACGCCACCACCACGGCTTCCTCCCGAACTAGTGTCACACAATCTCCGTACACCCTGGCAAACCCTACACCCTCTGCCCCACGTGTCAACTTTTATCAGCAACATCACTCTCCTTTTATACACCGGTTCATCCCACTCCATCACACGTGCCCCCTTCGCCTTTTCACGCCGGAAATCCCTCCTCCTTTCCTTCCCCCTTCCCACCTCCGTTCAAAATTTACTTTTTTATTATTTTTTTCCTTATTCAAAACAAAAGATACAGATTGGAAATAATAATAATAATAATTTTTTTTATATTAATTTTCTGTGTATATATTCACAAATCTAATCTGGCTTTGAAATGCCCTATCTATCAACCATGGAGCTCCAATCATTTGTAGCTCGAAAGTTGTAGTGATACGATATTCTTTTGTACGTTTAAAAATACGGTGGTGGGGAGGGATGGGGGCGGTGACGTCGTCAATGGCTGCCAAGTTTGCGTTTTTTCCTCCAAATCCGCCGTCTTATGGGGTGGAGGAAGTAGTGGAAGGGACGGGGAAATTAAGGATGACGGAAGTGGCGGGGAGGGATAACGTGGACGTATTGAGGCTGGGGACTAAGAGGGGGACTCAGATTGTGGCGGTGTACGTCAGGAATCCTGCGGCAAGACTGACGTTGCTTTACTCCCACGGCAACGCCGCTGATCTGGGCCAAATGTATGACCTTTTCAGCGAACTCAGCCTTCATTTGCGAGTCAACTTGATGGGGTACTTTGTTTTCCTCTACTTATAGGGTTTTAGTATATATTAAAATGTTTCACTTGCAAAGATTTAATTTTGATGCAACTACGGCGTAAAGGCGGCAGATTTGTCTATCTTGGTCATGAAATCAGCTACTGTCAATCATGTTTGTTTGTTAATTTACAAAGGGAGATTGATTGTTGAGTCCTACCATTTGTTTGTTGATGTTTTAGAGTATATAATCCAGAGTGCACTCAGGATTTACTTTTTTTTTTTTTTTGGTGGTGGCCTCTCTGGACAGATATGACTATTCGGGATATGGGAAGTCTAGTGGAAAGGTATGATATGGGGTCTTCATTTAATATTTTGAGAGCAGTTACTGATTTTAGGATGTTAGTCTGAATCAGAAGTTTTTATGTTTTGTAATAGCCAAGTGAGCAGAACACTTATGCCGATATAGAAGCTGCATATAGATGTCTTCAGGAGAAATATGGTACAAAGGAAGAAGACATAATATTATATGGGCAGTCTGTAGGGAGCGGACCTACTTTGGATTTGGCATCCAGATTACCACGCTTAAGGGCTGTGGTTCTTCACAGTCCGATCCTTTCGGGGCTTCGTGTTATGTATCCAGTGAAGCGCACTTACTGGTTTGACATATACAAGGTATCAGTTTTTACTTGTGCACTGATGTGAAACAACTTAGGAGTCCTCATTTCTTATTCATTGTAAAAGAGTAATGTTTCATTTGTCTTTAACTGACGTTAATTGTTTCTTTCTTTTGGGATTTTGGATGATGCAGAATATTGACAAAATGCCACTTGTTCAGTGTCCTGTTTTGGTAATCCATGTAAGTGTTCTCTGTTCCTCTGCTGTTACTGAGTGTTTTTTTCTTTCCTTAGAGAAACGGAATGTGAATGTAACTATCCTTTATAACCTATTGGTAATGATGTTTGGTAAGGATTTGTTCTTTTTCTTGATGTTTGCAATTGTAAAGAGAACCCCCTTCATATAAGTTGCTGTTTGGCTTTATGACTACTTAATGATTTTCATTGAATGATTTCTGTATCAGTGTCATTTTTTTCAACATATTGTAAATAGATTCTATGTTGCGATTTCATCATGCTATATAGCCGGATCTTCTCACCAACCATCTAATGTAAAAAAGTCTAGTTAGAGTCAGGAATAGAGAAAATTTTAGATGTCAAACAATACAGAACAAAAAGGCCCTCATAGGGCTCTTCTCTACGTATTAATACATTTTCTCAATTAGCTAGTCTGGGACGAGATGCGGGTAAATCGGGAATTGAGGGTTTTGAGTTTCTTTACTAGTTTCATTTTAATGTTCAGATTTGAGCAACCTGTTTGTGTTACTTGCATCAAGGGTAAGAAATCCTAATAATTCTTACATTTCTCTTGTTCATGGACTTTGCATGTCCTACATGCTTGTGTATATTTCCTGAGTAATGCTCTTCAATGTTTTGCTTTTTTGATTGACAGGGAACTGCCGATGATGTTGTGGATTGCTCCCATGGGAAGCAGCTATGGCAACTGTGTAAAGAGAAGTATGAGCCGTTGTGGGTAAAGGGGGGCAACCATTGTGATCTGGAACTTTATCCAGAGTACATTAAGCATCTGAAGAAGTTTATAGCTGCTGTAGAGAAATCATCACATTCTAGAAATGGATCTATGACATCTATTGATCTTATGGACAATCCCCGAAACAGCACTGATTGTCGACCTAGATCAAGCACAGATCAGAGAGAGAAGTCTAGGCTAAGTACCGAACAGAGGGAGAAACCTAGAGCAGTCTCCGATTTTCGGGAGAAATCCAGAGCCAGTATCGAAAAGAAAGAAAGAACCCGAAAAAGTGTGGATTATGCGGAAAAAGCAAGCAGCAACGGAGAACAGCCAGAAAAAGCTAGGAACAGCATTGACCGGTTGGATTAATTTTGCTGGCTAAGCTTTGTCTTTCGATTTGTGCCTCATCTTGTACATTTTCTCAATTTTTCAAGTTTGGGATATTAGTATAGATGCAAAAGCTTTCTTTCTTGACTATTAAAATCCGGTGGTGGCAGCTTTGGAGATATGATGAGATCGGCAGTGTTGTGCAATATTGATTGCTTCAAGCCTGCAGGAGCAAAAGTCTGAAGATGTATAAAAGGTCAGTTCAAAATATCTGTCTTTTTTGTCTCATTTATTCTTTTGATTGGCCTGTTGGTTTGATTTACCATTCTGAAATCTTTTTCCTGCAAATGTCCATAAAAACTGCAGAAGTTTAATTTAAGGGGAAGAGGCTCTGCAACTATCATGTTAACTTCAAGAGTAAGATAAACTTGAAGATGTTCATGTAATCTATCTGGAAAAAATTGAGTTCTTGACTGCTGATCGAAATCTCAGTCGTATTTGTGAATTTTCTTTTCTTTTTCTTTTTCTGGATATTCTTTGCTTAGTACTATTAGCTTATCTACACCCTAAATGGAAATGAGGTACTGTCATTGCCCTTCATTCAGAAAAAAGAGAAGGTAAAAATAACTGGCACGGCCGTAGCGTGGGCATCACTGGCACCAGTTAAAAGAAATGCAGTGATCTCTCTCTCTCTCTCCCCATTTATATATTTATAGCATTTACACATTTTATTCTCAAGATTATATAACAAGTGGCTTGCTTTTAAAACCTTAAACAATATATAGTTGTGTTTATCAAGCATTTCTCTCCTGATGTGTATGATTTCTATCAGGAGATGCACATTCAAGAGTGATTAAGCTCCACAGGCAATACCACATCAACAAGTATATCATGGTGAACTTTAAAATGGTCCACTCTCCCTCTCCCTTGGGTTTGTTGTTTATATGCGTTACGTGGACTGTTTGTGCTGATGAACGGTTTCAAAGTTCTACAGCTACTGAGAGCCTGTTCTACCTGCCTCCAGCAGATAAAGAGATTTACCTGTGGATGAAAGCACAAAGATGTGTTCGTTTTGATCTCTCAAGACTCAGGAAACTTTCATGTGTTCGGCAATGTCTTTAAATGCCCCTATCAATTGTTAAGGAAATCGGTTGGGAAACGGATTTCAGGATCTAATGGGGGGAAACAGTTATTTATCTCTCTTTTTTTTGAAAAAAAAAACTTAAAAGAATTCTGGCAAGAGGACCAGTGTGGAGGAGGTAGATTGGTGTCTTGGTGTTAAGCTGATATATTGATGTTGTACCAACAACTGCACTATTTTTTAATGCAAGACACAAGTTCTCCATATCATTCCATGATATATACTATGTTTTAAGTCACGTTTTGATTCAATGCCCACTTATTAGGGAAATTAATAAATTGTCTTTTTATCCTTAACTTTTTATTGAAGAATGAATAAAGCAATTAATATAATTGATTTTACGTTTTAAGTGGGCGAACTTTCAATACCGTAATAGGGTGAAGGATGAAGTTGGAATTAGTCGGTGAATGATAAAATTGAAACTTTCAATACTTTTTTTTGTATTGATGACAAAAAATTTTTGCTTAAAATCTCATTTAAAAAAGATGAGAGGGAGTATCCTTTTTTTAAGTTCTATTTTAGTTTAAAGTTTCCGGACTCCATTTTTACGACACCGGATTTTCTGTCCAAGATTTTGTCTGTCTTATTCTATCCTATTTAAAACTACGTCGTGAACTTCTTTTCCTGGAGAAGAAGCAATGCGGTATCTGGGGAATAAGCGTCGGCTAACTCTGTGCTAGCAACCGCGGTAAGATAGAGGATGCAAGCGTTATCCGGAATGATTGGGCGTAAAGCGTCTGTAGGTGGCTTTTTAAGTCCGCCGTCAAATCCCAGGGCTCAACCCTGGACAGGCGGTGGAAACTACCAAGCTGGAGTACGGTAGGGGCAGAGGGAATTTCCGGTGGAACGGTGAAATGCGTAGAGATCGGAAAGAACACCGGTTCACTAATATCTTGGTTAGGGTCTAATAATTTTAAAGTAATTTTAATGATATTTATGCATTTAGTACCTATTTTTAATGAAACTACATAGTTTTAAACGTTAGACAGAATAGGACTGGATAAATATTGGACAGAGTATCTGGACTCCAATTTTACGTGGATAATGCATGGGGTTGGGAAAGGCAATGTTTTTGCTTGATAATGCTCAAAAGGCACAGGGTGAAATTAATATGAAGATTATCAAAAAGGGCACAGGGTGAAATTGATATGAAGTCAGCACTTATAAAGGCGTGAAGTGGGAGATCATGACGTTATCTCACTCATCCCGTCTTTATTAGTCATCACTCTTTTTAAAGCGCAAAATTGTTTACGTTCGCCAGCAAAACCGAAATCGACAATGGCGGTTACTCCTTCGAGGTTCTCGCTGTCAGCCACACTCCTTCTGGAATCCAAGGGGAAGATGGCCGTAGCTTCATCATTGGACACGAAGCAGAGATTGCCCTATAACCCTCATCGTACCTACCCCGATAAACCAACAAAAGTACTCAGCAAAACCCAACCTAATTTAGCTCCGGCGCTCCTCACTACTCACATCTCTGTGTCCGACCTCCTTAAACACTCCACTCCGACCACCACCACCACCTTAACAGGAGGTAAAGTGCCAAAATTTGCAACTTAAACTTTGAGCTGCCTTTGTTACGAATTAACTGTGGTGCTACCGTAGGGATTGTGGGTGAGAGTGAAAAGACGTATTTAGGGTACGAGAGATGGCTGCCGAGTCCGCCAAAGGTGGAGAAGCCTCGTTCTGCGTTTAATGCGGCCTCGTTAGCTTATATTGGGGATTGCATTTACGAGGTTTGTCTTTAGAATGGTGGAAGTTTTTGCGAGAAACATTTCTTTTTGCTTGTGAGTAAAACGAACTGGGAAAAAGGAAAAAGTTTGAGAGTAAAAAAATAAAAATAAAAAATCAAGCTAATTTGATATTTTGTTTCGTTTTTCTTCACAAATTTTGTTTCTTTTTTTTGTTGCTTGGAATCTGATGCAGTTATATGCTCGAAGGCACTTTTTATTTCCTCCTTTGCGTATTGAAGAGTACAACGATCGCGTGATGGCTGTAGTGCGTTGTGAGGCCCAAGTAAGCTTTGAATTTCATTTATCTTCTAAGTCACCTGATGAATGTGTTGGTGTCATACCATTTTCCCAACGATTTAGAAATGAGTTTGAAGAAAGTGGCCAACTTTATGGTTACAATTGAGGCGATGATTCCATTTCTTCTATCCAACTGTCTGGACTATATGCATGGATTAGGCATTGCATCAATCTAGGTTTACTCTTCTTTTTATCCCAATAGAATGTTCAAATTTTGTGCTACTAAATAATGCTTGTCTCATGTTTCTGTTAATTGGTTTCTCACATTCTTTGTCCACTCTTTGCTTACTGGAGTGGTGAGCTGTCATTGAATTGAAGTGAATTGATTCTGATTTTCACATTTATCTTTCCTTTTCCCTTTTCTTCGTTTTCCAATTTAAGGATGTTTTTGCTGTTGCCATGTAAATACAAGGAGTAGACTTGTTTTTAAAGGGAGTGGGGAATGGTGGGATATACAGAGTTGACTTTTTTAACCCTTTATTGAATTACTTGCTGTGTTTCAGGATGCGATGCTGCAAAAACTTATTAATGATGACTTCTTGTCAGGACAAGAGAGGTTGGTATTGAAATTATTGGTTCTGTGGGTTTCTCTAGACTTTCAAATTGTATGCAAATCAATGAAAGATCTAATGAATACTTGCACGGGAAGTAAGGGAGTATTTGTTGATATTCTAGTTTATCGAAGGGAGCTAGCTTTCTGAAAACATTTTTATTGTGTTTGTTAGTCCTACATTCTGAAACCTTAGACATTAGATAAAAGAAGAGCCTTTAAATTCCAGCCAAAATTGGAAATCTTAAGAAGAAGAAGCAGCATTCTTGAAATGAAAAAAGAGCATCTGTATATTTGAAAACTTGCGTTTCTGTTGGGTGGAAATTTTTCTCAACTTGCTTCTACATTTCTTTTGGAACCTTGAGTGAATAGATTTTCAGAAATTTCTGCTAAACTTTGTTAGTAGAACCGTAGCTTTCAGATCATGGCATCTGATAAGAATCTTGTGCAGGGATGTGCTTCGTTGGGGAAAAAATGTGGGTTCTTCCAAAACAAGAACTAAAAAACGTGCTGGTGTAGCTGTCTACAACAGAGCTTCTTCACTAGAAACTTTTGCAAGTTCTTTCTACCTGCTTTGTGTATTTACTGAAATATGTTTGAATTTTTCTTCTGTATATTCTGTTTGTGAAGTCTTTTAGGATTTTATACTGGTTCAATATAAAGTAGTTTATATTGACTTCATTCTTTTGTTAAACCTTATCCTGATGTTATAATATGCCCATTACTGCTGTAATTTCCAGACCGATATTGCATAACGCTTGTTGTAGAGGGTGAAACTATGTTTTTAGTATCTTTCCTTCTGTGATTCTGCGTGTGACTGAGCAACTGTTAGGTGTGATTTGGGCTTGTTAAGAATCAGTTTCATATCCCTACTGTATTACTGGTTCTAACGCGGAACTTGTTTGTTTGAATTTGTATGTCTTTGGCCCAGAATACGATGTAATATAAACTACCTTTATTTTTATGTAGGTTGGTTATCTTTACCTGACAAATGCACAGCGGTTAGAGGAGATCATGTTGAAGTTGGGCTTTTGTTCTGGTTCCTCAAACCAGTCAATTTTAAAGGAAGCAGACTGTCAGAAATAGTACATTGATATACCAATGGTACAATGAGTTTCTGCTTTATAATCAGCGTGGTATATTTTGTGCATAATAATAGGATAAAAGCTCGAGAGAGTGCATACATTTTCTTATGTATTTTGGAAAATTTACAGAATTACTACCATACAACAAATATATATGTGTGGCTTGCCAAGAGAATAGTAGAGTTATGGTAGAAATGAAA
Organism: Ophiorrhiza pumila; assembly: GCA_016586305.1. Classification (NCBI taxonomy): domain Eukaryota; kingdom Viridiplantae; phylum Streptophyta; class Magnoliopsida; order Gentianales; family Rubiaceae; genus Ophiorrhiza; species Ophiorrhiza pumila. The sequence continues at coordinate 3,326,380 of BLIW01000007.1, forward strand.
CTTAATCATGATCTGGAACGAAAAGCAATGAATATTGTTACTGAGGATTATTAAGTGCTTATATTGGTATTCATTTCATTGCTTCTCTAATTTATCTTAACGTTTTTTTTTGGGTTTCTTCTTATCGAGTATTGCTATTGATCATATAGTTACTATAAGGTGTAGGAGTAACTTTTTTTCAAGAGTTGCTGGGGCATCCTGGATAGTAAGTCGTGCCAGTTTCAACGCAAACTGCATTGGATGTATTTTGGAGTCAATTTTAAAGGGGAAAAGAATAGTTTTGTTAGATCGCCTCTTGTTACTCTCTTTTGATGCTCAATTGCTCGCGGATGGTGACCATTTATTGATATGTATTTGTCTTGATCCTTTTGCACTTGCTGCCTTGCAGGTAGCAAGAATCGTCGGTAACACGAGTTTTCTATGTTACAAACAGTGAATGCACCTAATTAAGTTTGTAGTTGACCTTGAAGGGTGTTGCCATTTACTGGCATTGCAAAACGGTTTGATACGTCCTTATATGCTTTTATTTAAAAAGTGTTCGTTTGGATAGTTATTTGTCAATTCTAATCAAACAGATTGCTATGGAGTTTTATATGACTTGGTAGCATTTCGGCTGCTTCTTCATGTTTTCTTTTGATTTTAATGGTAATGTTGGCATTTTGTTTTTTTGCTCGTCCATACCATGAGAAAAAGAACTAAACATTTTTCTTCTTCTTTCGCGTTGTTGATATAGGTCCTAAAGGCACATTATTCTTTGACAATGAGAGTTAATGACAAGGTGAAACAAAGCCTGTCTCAGATAATACCAACTACAAGCTGAAGACGAGGCCCAAGTTGAAAATCTGGACGAAATCATTCGTCAAACTCTGATCGTGTCCGCTTTTCAAGTTTCAATATGTAACCATGTATAATCAGTCTGTATTGTGGTAAACCTTCATTGGTATTTCAATTTCCTCGGCAACAGCCATACGTTGGCTACTAAATCCTAGTATTAATCTTACATCTTTTCCATATTCTTTGATCAGATGGAAAGTCATGCCTATAACCCTCCGTTTTGCATAAAAATAATGGATGGACACGGTGGGTTCAGGGTCCAAATTTAATGGAGAGAACCATTGCATAGATTCTAGATTGTGTAATATTATTTTATTTTATTTAATATGTCAAATATCACTAAAATTATTTTACACAGGAACGAGGGAAGTTAAAACAAGAAAGGAAGATTAAGAATTGCCAAACTCAATCATTTTTTTTTTATACTAATTGAAAATTAACAGATTTTTTTTCCCGTAAAGGCTTAATATATAGAATGAAGAAATTCTAGCATCGGAAAAATGGGCAAAGGCCCAACAGCCAAAGGGGCTACCCAGAATTACCGGAACCGCAACAATCTTGCAAGTACCTCTCTCTCAATCGACTCGCAAAGGTTTAAGGAGGGTTTAAACTTTAAATCGGCTGTTTGCTCGTCGCGAACTCATACCGTCATACGCCTTTACTTCAGTGGTTTCCATTTTGATCACATGAGCTTCCACTGCGATATTCTTCATACCCCATTTACTCAATTCTCATCCATCTCCACTACATTCGTTCCGCTGTTCTTTCCTACGGTACCCATTTGTTCCCTGCCAATTTGATGTCCAGCATCACATCCCCCATTTCGGTAAATATCAGTATTGATCACTTTAATCCCCCTCCAATTGACAAACCCACAATATTTCTTTTAAAGACGCCAGAGATTTCCACAGTTATGTGGAGAAATATAGCCAAAAAGGTTTCTTCTAGAACCACCATAACGCCAAGATTTTCTACCGTTTTCAATACTCCCTCTCCTACTAGTGCTCGCACTTACAGCTTCCTTGGATTTTCACAAGATTCAATTTGTTTTGAGAAATTCAAGTTTAGAACTTTTGACCTCAATTCTTGCTCGGGTAGTGGGTTCCTTGAACCGGGTTTTCGAAAAGTTGGTGAATTGTCGACTAGGGGTGAGTTCTTTGGCCGGCCAAGTTTTCATTTTGTGAGGAACCAAGTGAACGTTAATGGGCTGTGCCAGAAGAGCTACGCTAGTGTCGCTGAGGCGGTTGCAATTTCATCAACTGATGTGGAAGAAGATGCTCCTGTTGGTGATGAGGTTCAAATATTGTTGACTGAAATGAAAAAAGTAGATAGAAAGAAGTCTGAATTTCAGTGGCGAAGGCAGTTTAAAATGGCGTACGGAATGGGGCGGAAGAAGTACCAAGCGCTTAAAAGGAGACAAGTGAAGATTGAGACGGAGGCATGGGAACAAGCAGCTAAAGAGTACAGGGAGCTTTTACATGATATGTGTGAACATAAGTTGGCACCCAATTTACCGTATATGAAGTCATTGTTTTTGGGATGGTTTGAGCCTTTGTGTAGTAAAATTGCTGAGGAGCAGGAGTTATGTATGCTAGGAAAAAGCAAGGCTGCCTATGCGCAGTATTTTTATCAGTTACCGGCTGATAAGATGTCAGTTATAACTATGCACAAGTTGATGGGATTGTTGATGACTGGAGGTGAGCATGGCTCTGCAAGGTTAGTACAAGCTGCGTGCCTTATAGGTGATGCCGTTGAACAGGAGGTTAGTGTCAGAGACGAGCTTCCATTTTGCCTATCAAAGTTTGTTCATTTTTTGAACTGTTGTTGGGAAGCATAACTATAGACGGAAGGCTTGGCCTTTAAAAGCATATTCTGTATTTATTACTGGAATTACCTCACTATACTCTGGTGCACATGTTTCATTTAACGAACATTAATGGTGTTGTTGAACATGTAGTAACAATATTCTTAAAATTTGCAACTGATTTTTAATATGGGCTTCAGCTAACAATGAGTCATGCATGCAGTGCTAAAAACTTTGATCTTCGTAATTGTAAAACCTTTTTTCTTAGGGAAATGGCTTTTTATGAATATGTTAAATGGGCTTCAGTCTAAGAAGAGACTGTAATATTTCAATTTACTCTGTAATTCCAAAAAAAAATAAACGTCAATCTATCTTTGGATGTATATTGGATCTGTGATGATATTAAGTGGAAAGGTATGGATACTTATGTTTAGTTGTAGGGAGTTTCTGCAGCTTTTTGCCACTATGCAGCTCAGGAGTTCACATGTATGTTAATGAATGTGTAGGGTGTTTGGAAAACAAGGTATCCAAAAGTATCTAAATATGCCAAAAACTTCAAAGATTGCTAAATGCTTTTATTGTTAGCTTGTTCAACTGAGAACACCAAATAGATTAGATTCATGCCTTTATTAGCGCATGACCACAGAAAGAAGCAGCCAAATGTTTCTTGTCTTCGGTTTACACCATCTATTTGTGTTTTTCATTATAAGTCCGTGTCTTTAAATAATTTCCTAATATATTTGGCATGCTGGACATATTGTTAACATGCTAGCCTGACTATGTCTCCCTAACCACACCGTACTGCAGAGTTTACTTTCTATGTGTTGAGATATGTTGAATATTCAGTTGCCAGATTGTTCAAGTCTAGTTTTTATCTATTAAATCAAACCCCATCCCCTGCAATGTGCTAGGCTCCTTGATATAGCTCAATATAGTTTCAATTTTGTAAAATCTCTGATCCTCACAGGTTAGGATACACAAATTTCTGGAGAAAACAAAGAAGAAAAAAATGGATGAAGACAAGAAAGTGGAAGGAGATGTCACTTCCAGTGTCACCCAAGAACAAGAGAAACTTAGGAGAACAGTTACTAATTTGATGAAAAAACAAAAGCTGCGGGCAGTCCAGCAGATAGTGAAGGCTCAAGATGAGTCAAGACCCTGGGGACCAGAGGCTAAAGCAAAGGTTTGTGCTAAATCTGGTATCTTAAACACAGAGTTTATGAAACTTTGTCCTAAAACTATGTTAAAGTGCAATATTTAATGTATCTTACAGGTTGGGAGCCGTCTCCTTGATTTGCTTTTGCAAACAGCATACATCCAGTCTCCAAATGATGAATTAGCAGAATGTCCACCTGATCTTAGACCTGCATTTACACATACATTTAGAACTGTAACGAAAGAAACAAAGTAATGATTCTGTTCCTTTAGTTGGTTTGTCTCTCAGTTTTGCTACATCTCCAAACAGTGCTTATGGGCTTCTTGCTAAGTAGGGGTGCTAGCAAAAGATACGGCATCATCCAATGCGATCCTCTAGTCCTCAAAGGCCTTGAGAGAACTGTGAGTAGATCAAGTAACTGTGTGTATTTTTTGGGATTTTTAGCTGCATATTCATTCTCTTAAGATGTCTGATATTCTTCCACATAAAGTGAGTTCTTTCGTAATTACTTAAAAAAATTCTTAGACCTTAACATACAATTTTCATATAGGAGTTCATGACCGATCCTTCTAATGTCATCTTTAAGTTACTAATCCTCTCTATTTACTTCTGTTCTCTGTTTTATCTTTATCTTTAAGTTGGATATGGCCCTGAGATTTGGTATACTTGTGAACAGGCGAGGCACATGGTTATCCCTTACATGCCAATGTTGGTGCCTCCAGTCAAGTGGAAAGGGTGCAGAAATGATCTTTTCCTTTACTTTTTTTTTTTTGTTTTATTTTTCCATGCATGGGGTGATTTGATCCTTGATATTTTGTTTCTTTGGTTCTCCTTATGCTAAAAGGATCCTCTACTCTTTTGTAGTTATGACAAAGGTGGACATTTCTATCTTCCTTCATATGTAATGCGTACACATGGTGCAAAACAACAACGTGAAGCAGTCAAGAGGACACCATTTAAGCAAATGCAACCAGTCTATGAGGTTTACAAGCATTCCATTTCTCTTCTTGTACCCTGCTGTTAGAGAAAAAGACCACTGATAGTTCATGTATCGAGATGCCTCTTTTTCCTTTCTTTGACCAGGCGCTGGATACACTTGGAGGCACCAAATGGAGGGTGAACAAGAGGGTGCTCAGTGTGATTGATAGAATATGGGCTAGTGGAGGTCATCTTGGTGGCTTGGTTGACCGCAATGATGTGGGTTGCTAAGATATTTTTATGCTTCTTTTGATATTTAGAATTTTTTTTTTCAATGTTTAAAAAAATTTGGGCGGTTGTTTTAATTGTACTCAAAAGAAACTCTTTGAAATACAACTTTTCGCATTGCATACAGATCCCTTTGCCTGAGCAACCAGACACGGAGGACGAAACATTACTCAAGAAGTGGAAATGGAAAGTTAAATCCATCAAAAAAGAAAACAGTGAAAGACATTCACAGCGTTGTGATATAGAGCTAAAACTTGCTGTATGTTTACAATTCTTTGCTTCCACTTTTATCATCCTTTTTGAAATAATGAGTAAATTTTGCACAAACCCAATATTGACTATGGAACAGGTGGCTCGGAAAATGAAAGATGAAGAAGGTTATTTCTACCCTCACAACCTTGATTTCAGGGGCCGTGCATATCCCATGCATCCACACTTAAATCATTTGGGATCTGATGTCTGTAGAGGTATGCTGGAGTTTGCAGAGGGACGTCCTCTTGGAAAGAAAGGCCTACAGTGGCTGAAGATACACTTGGCAAATTTATTTGCCAATGGTATTGATAAATTATCTCATGAGGCCAGAATAGCCTTTATTGAAAATCACCTTGAGGATATATTTGATTCAGCTGACAGGCCACTTGAAGGAAAGCGTTGGTGGTTAAATGCTGAAGATCCATTCCAGTTTTTGGCTGTATGCATTAATCTCTCGGAAGCCTTGAGAAGCCAGTCTCCTGAGACAACGATATCTTACATTCCTGTACACCAGGTAACTATTCAGCATGCAAGCGATAATTCCTATTCTTGTGCAAATTTTTCTTCACCTTTCTTTGAGTGAATAATTGTTGATCAAGTTTAAAATGAAATTTCCATGTTTATACGCATGAGTCTCTATAAGAGCCTCTTCCAAAGGAAAATAAAGATGTGTTTTTTTTTTCCCAATGGATGCAAGTTTGTTATTGAAATTTTTAGGAGTTTAAAAAGCTTGGGGTGTGCATTAGAGATGAGAGGTAAATGAGAAGCTAGTATCAGCTAGGCAATTGACCTATAGTTGATCTTTGAGATGAAACTGTCTACATGTTTCTTCATGGAGGACAATTGATTTTCTGTAGCGGTATCCTTGGCCTTTTTCATAAGAGAAACAGTGTTACTGCCCAACTGTATTGGCCTTTTGACCTTTTTCACCTTTCTTGATTTTTCCCCTTCTCAATGCGGAAGCTGTGTGTTACCTCTCAGTTTTCTGAGAGATGGACAGAGAGGTTTGATTTCTAGCATCAATTTAACTTTGCTTTTAATTTTTTTATCTTGCTGTCAATCTGTTCTTGGATATTGTCATTATCAGTTATTAGACTAATCTCTGATAAAATTTTCTTTTTTCTTTACGTTATATGTTTGTATTATTTAGGATGGTTCGTGCAATGGTTTACAGCACTATGCTGCTCTTGGAAGAGATAAGGTATTGGCCCTCATTTTATGTTGTCACTGGCCGGAGTTTTTCCCTTCAATCTTTTGTAATCAGTGTGGATAAGGAGGTGACATTTTCGTCTCAAAATTCGTTTTCTGAGGAACTAACAAAACCTAATGTTCTTTCATGGTTGTTATTTATTTATCTATATTTGTGGTCACAATGAACCGAAACTGCAATTATCCAGGCTACCAATCAAAAACCAACACTTTTTACCTTTTTGGATATATTTGAATCAAGTCATTAATTGTCTGTGTTTCTTTACTAACCAGATGGCTTCTAGAAACATCTTGATCGCTATTTAATTTAATTTTTTTTATCTCTGTTTTCTGTTTTTGTTTCTGAAATCCTTCATGCAGTTGGGAGCAGCTGCTGTAAATTTGGTTGCTGGAGAAAAACCCGCTGATGTTTACTCAGGAATAGCTGCTAGGTAATCTGCTTTTCATTTGGATTAACTAAGGTTTATGCAAAGTGATATCTTGCAGTATTTGACCTTTCTACTGTTGTATCATGATGGATATGCTGGTCCTGGTTTCTGTTTTTCTCTCCTATCTCTTTTTGAGCGGAAAAAGTACAACTATCTGATATGAAAATGAAAACAAAATTGATTATATGAAATACCAAAAAAGAAAGGGGAAATTCTACGGTTTTTTTTTGTTTTGGCATGCTGAAGTTACATTTAACACTAAATTGGCATTGAAGTTTGAAGCCTGATATTCATAATGGGAAATTCTACACAAATATTATTTTGATGGTATCTGTCAGAAAATTCAATTTTCATGATGGGCATGTTCTGATGTTGCCTTTAACTTGAATTTATAATTTTGCAAACATCTCAAGCAGCACACTGTTGAGCTGCACCCCTACTTAAACTGAAAAAGTCAAGTTAAAAAGAGTTCTTAGTTCTGTAGTTTATCTTCATGTATCTTTAGAAGCAAATAACCTCCTACGTGTGCTAACTTCTATGAATTTAAGTGATATCTTTTTAAATTGTGAACTTCTATAATAAGTTGAATAACAATTTTTTTCAGCTGTATTGATGGATTTAGTCGGTAAAATCTACTGCACATAAGTGCTTTGAAGAGATGAAGCTCATGTTCATATCATTTTTGGAAAAAGATTTTCAGAAACACCATAAACTTTCCATACATGCAGAGTTTTGGACATCATGAAGAGAGATGCACAGAAAGATCCTGCAGTTTATCCAGATGCATTGCGAGCAAGGGTTTTAATCAGTCAGGTCCTGCAGTTCTTTTCATGGTTCGCTGGTAGTTCATATGGCGTGTTGAGTTATATTTGTCATTTCCATTTTCGATGGTCATGATGAGGAGTTTTAATGCATCTTTTCTTGTACATTCATTCACTTTAATGTATTTGCATATTTTGTCCTTTATGAAGTTAATGAGAATATTTTTGAGCCATAGGTGGTAGGTTTGTTCAACACGTGGTCTTGTATTCTGCAAAGCAGCTAACTACCTGGATCCTGGATGAAATTCAGGTTGACAGGAAATTGGTGAAGCAAACAGTGATGACCTCGGTGTATGGTGTCACCTATATTGGTGCTCGTGATCAGATTAAGAGGAGATTGAAGGAGCGTGGTGCTTTTACTGATGACGCTGAGCTTTTTGGTGCAGCTTGTTATGCCGCAAAAGTAAGGGCAAGACTCTTGCATCATATCTTAAAACAGACTTACTGCCTTCTGACATACGATCTTGTTTATATGAACATATGCACCAAGAAAAAGAAAAAAGAGTAGCATGTCTCTTGATTAGTGTTCATGTAAAACATATATAATTACATCAAGAAAAAGGATTGCATCATGCTCAAAGTTATCTGTAGTTGCCTAGATTGTTATACTACTATGAATAAACTTGCCTTGATGTTTTGTCTCTCTGCAGCTAGAATATGGGAGTGATACTAGTAGTGTTAAGTCTATATGATCTTTGCCTAACAATAACAGTGATTTCCAATTTCCAAATAGACATCCATGTCAATGGCCTCAACATAACCAAAATGTTACCAATGTGATGCTTGTAGCATGCAGCAAATCTGTTTGATACACAGATCAGGTTAGGAGGTTGTGAAAGCATGGTGGCATGTGATCCTATTATTGAAAAAGACTCTTCAATGTAATTCATGCATTATTCTATCTAGATTTATTATTTATCATTCAATTTTAAAACACTTTCACTTTTTGGTACAATGGTAGACCACATTGACTGCACTGGGGGAAATGTTTGAAGCTGCACGAAGTATCATGAGCTGGCTTGGAGATTGTGCAAAGGTATGTACCAGATATTGTAAATTCTGTTGTAATAGTGGATGGAATTTTGTGAGTTTGTTTGAATGGAGTCTCTTTAGTGGGTTCCTCAGTTGAGTTTAGATGCTATTGGCAGTGGTGGGATGTAATAATTTACCTTTATTGTCTACCTTGAGGAAGTTTTAAAGATAGAGCGCATGAGATTTTTTTTCACTACAATCTTCTGATTTTAATTTAAGTGCAATATGAAGGTGTAAATGCGTGTATGTGTAATCTGATGTTTTTGTTGTGAAGTGGGCTCTAGTAGAAATGAACTGTTCCATTATGCCATTATCTTCATCTCCTCATGATATATTTTGTTATATCATATATGAAATTTCAAATAAACTATATATTTTCTTTGCATTATACACTTTCTTAAATCCTTGCACATTGTTGTTTGTTAATCATGACATTTATTTATGAGTTTGGGACTAACTGTTGGTGATAGAATCTGTTCTGTAACCCATTGTCTCATTTTGTTGCTTGGTCTATAAAACTACCAGGAGGCATTTCATTGTAACAAATGCTTAATGTAGTTGTACTGTTTCTCAATCATTTACTGTCCATTGACGAAAGCTCTTACAGATTATTGCTTCTGAAAACCATCCAGTTAAGTGGACAACTCCACTTGGACTTCCTGTTGTGCAGCCCTACCGTAAAATAGGAAGGCATCTTGTAAGTTCTGGATATTTCTTGCTATCATTATAACCATTTTTAAAGGTGAAATTTTGTGTTTCATATAATTGACCAGTTAGCTTTCATCTGAATGCAGATTAAGACTTCGCTTCAGGTGTTGACGCTGCGGCGAGACACAGAGAAGGCAATTTTTCCTGTTACTTGTCCTAGTTTAGATTTACCTTGATCCAATAACCTTATCTGCTTACTCGAAACTGTGAGTTGGTAAACAAGATGAGATGATTGAGAATAATCTGGAACTGAGGTTGTAATTATGATAATAGATTGAACCAGAAATTTATGTCTTGCCACTTTATCCAGTTTGAGTTTTGCATTTTGAGTCAAACTTTTAGATTGAAACATGGTCTTTTGTTCCCATGATTTGGGAGGTTTATTCACTCCTCATATCAGCTGCCTGTGATAAGCCTCTCAGATGAATGCTGGCAATTTTCTTTTAGAAAATGTATAGAACTCAAAAACCTATCACTGTATCTTAGCTTAGCAATTTGTTGATGAATTTTTGGGATATCAACTTCCTGGATCGAACTCAATAGCTTATTTGGGTTAGAGACTTCTTCATTGTTCCTTCGTGGTGTATGATTTTCAATGTTAGGTTGCTAGATTCTGGGTGAAAACTTTGTTACTTTATCTTTTGTAGGTCATGGTGAAGAGGCAAAGGACCGCTTTTCCTCCAAATTTCGTCCATTCCCTCGATGGTTCTCATATGATGATGACAGCAGTTGCATGCAGAAAGGAAGGCTTGAATTTTGCAGGTTCTTCTCATACTCTGCTTTTCATTGTTTTTCCGTTAATTCCATATGTATACCTCTGGACTACCATTTACCGTGTCTTGACCACAGGTGTTCACGATTCTTATTGGACACACGCATGTGATGTTGATGAAATGAACAAGATACTAAGAGAGAAGTTTGTTGAACTCTATGAAAAACCAATACTTGAGAATGTAAAGTAACTCCCCTATCATTCTACTTAATTTGCTTTTGGTTTTCAACTTCCAGAGCCTGTCTACAGTTGGATATAATCAGTTTATTTATTTATTTATTTCCTTTTAATAAAGGTAAGTAATTTGATCTCTGCCCATGTATAGTCGAGATAACAACAGTTAACATTGTTATGAAGTCTGTGCATATCTTGCTCTCTTTAGTAAACTGAAGGATATCATGCTGCTGCTAGGGGCTTGATAAGGATGATAAAAATTTGGATGCATTGATTTTTATTATGCCCATTATGGTTCTTTTTTCACATCCCTTGTATCCTTTCCTTTACTACTACTGTAACGACTAACGTGTGAAGTAAATTATGATAGTGTTGAACTTAATTTATTTATATTTTAATTCTGAACAGTTGTTGGAGAACTTTCAGAAGACCTTTCCATCATTGTCTTTTCCTGCTCTGCCAGAACGGGGGGACTTCGATCTTAAAGATGTTCTAGAGTCTCCATATTTCTTTAACTGACATAGTTCAAGAGGTACATTTTCAGGCATTTCAGTGACAGTAGAATCGCAATTGCATCTCTATGCTTTATCTGTGGTTCCGTCTTGCCTTGCCATGATGAGGACGGTGATTGAAAGTTACGGTACTATGAAGCTGGCTCTGCGTGCGTGCATGAGCTTAGCTCTCAAAACTCTCTTCTAGAGTTGAGTGCGGGAGAGATGTTGCAGATTCTAGTTTGGATGTTGAGCATCTTTTGAGAAGACCAACGTCTCCAAGTGTATCATTACCGGAGCTCTTGCCAAACAGCACAGGAAGAGCGACATTCTTTCCAGAAACTCGTTGCAAAACAAATCCAAAGGACCGCAGACTGCAGAGCCTTAGAGATGGCATCAAAGGAGGGATGAATACCAGCAGCAGCAGCAACAAGATGTGTATATAACCACAGCAAAGGATTTTTACAGTTGTGCTCTTGTGTATATATTCTTTTTTTGGGTTGAAAACTTTATGGGCCTAGTTTACCATTTCTTCTGATATTTCTGTACATAGAGCTGGATACATAGGCCAAAATACCAATGTTATGGAAAACATAATGTGGTTGCATTGCTTTGTAATTACCCTTCCTCTTCACCATTAATTTAATAGAGCAATTCATTGTTTCATGTCATATTACTTTTCTTTTTTTTTTTAATGTGAAATTTTCTAAAAATTGACATGAACTCAAAAGATCAAATTCGATCATTTTTCTTCTTATTCTTAAATCTATTGTAGTTTTGGATTGAATTGGATGGATGGATGACTTGACCTCGAATAATTTTATGAATCCAAAATCGACTAATGAGTTACCACTACGGATTCTGTTCCATTATTATTACAATTTATAAATACACGGTATGTATATTTATCTAAAATCCTATTAAAGGATAAGTATTAAATCCATTCCTATTGCCGTTTATAAATACAATTTACGTATATTTATCTAAAATTTTATTAAACGATAAGTATTAAATATATGGCGTAAATTTGTGTGAATTTATGCGAGTAAAAACAGGATTTGCAAAAGATAATGCAACAGAAGATCCTCTAGGACGTGAATTTGTGGGAATTTATATGAGTGAAACAGTAAATTGTAAAACATAAGATCCTCTTGGCTGGGTTGCTCGGTATGTATTTCTGGCTCAATTAACTCTTGGCTGGGTTGCTCGGTATGTATTAACATGGGCTTTATACCAACAATAACAACCAATAAAAATGGGTCGGAGATTCCACGCAACCCACAACTTGAAAGACCGACCTTGACCTTGATCTACTAGCCTCACCTCCGCTTTCTCTTTCTTCGCGGTTCGCTCCTCCGTCCTCTTCAAACGACCTCTTACTTTTTCACCGGAAAATGACCACTGCCATGGGTCCTCCCCCGCCGAGAAACCCTATCACCACCACATCCACCTCCACCTCCACCTCCACCTCCGAATCTCGAACCGAAACCTCTGAAGAACCCTCAACTTCATCTACCCCCTCCTCGTTGGAATCAATGGGACCCCCTCCTCCTAAATTTCCGAACCCTTCCCAACCGGAATCCAATCCTGAACCTCACTCAGACACATCAGTGTTGAGAACTTCCCAATTAGATGACTCTCTTGCTGAGAATGTTGATTCCAAAGAGAGCTCGAGCTCCCCTAGCAAAGACAAGGACACAGACAAAGACAAAGACGGCAGCCTTGTGAGAAAACAACGGCAAGAGCTTAATGATATTCCTGTTCCTTATACAATTCCTTCGTGGAATGGCACCCCTTGCCATCACTATTCTCTTGAAGTTCTCAGAGACGGCGCCATTATTGACCAATTTGATGTGTGCGTCTTCTCTTAAGACTACGACTTGAACCCTTTCTCCCTTTCCATTTATAATTTAGCTCTAGTTTTCGGATTAAAATAAGTGGTGGTTGTTGCATGAGAGGCATGACTCGTGTTGTAAATGTAGTTACACTTGTACTCGTGTTTGCATGTATTTATGCATTTTGCCCTGTTAAAATAGGTGATCATGGATTTTTTTTTTCTTTGCCATGTGTTGCCCTCGAGTTTTTCCAGAAAGGATGCTTTTGAGAGATGAGGGAACAATTTTGGGTGTAGTTGTTGGATACTTGCAAATTTTGAATTTTGAAGCCTCTATAATGGGTTTATTGGTTTTCCAGGAACAAGAAGGGCGCCTACATGTTTGGGCGTGTGGATCTCTGTGATTTTGTCCTTGAGCATCCCACAATCTCTCGGTTTCATGCTGGTAACGATTCCTATTTTTTTTTCACATCAATTTTTGCATCAATCTATTTTTGTCTTTGTTTAGGTCTGCTTTGTGTCAGGTTTATAACACTCCTTGTCTTATCAACTTTTGCATGAAGGACAGATTGATGATAAATAGCATTGTCTATGTATTTGGATCCTAAAATGTCACTGACAGGTCACTCCTGTAACAATGTGCTCAACTATCTTGTTCTCAAAGAAAGTGATTGTGCTTGGCGTTTTAAAATGAATCCAAGATAACTGTTTTAAACATCCTAGTTTTCTGGCTCCTGCAGTACCTAGTGAATAATATTCCCTCTCTTCGGCATCCCTAAAATGCTGGATGATAGCACAAGGCACTTCAGCTCATTATTCATTGTTGCACGAGTGGAGACTTCAAATGGATACTAGTTGAACTATTATCATACTTCTTGTTCTTTTTCTATATTAAGTCATGTTGTAATCTTGAAGATGTAACATTTTCACCAGAATGCATCCCTTTAGGATAATTTGTTGGTATTGTGATCATCATTCATGATATCTTACTGCTTTTTTTTTTTTTTTGCCAGTTATCCAATTCAAGAGCAGTGGAGAAGCTTATCTGTATGATCTTGATAGTACTCATGGTACTCATATAAACAAGAATCAGGTATTCACAGCCTGTTTTTAAGCATGCTTTGAAGCGATATATGAGAGTCTTGGATCTTTTTTCTCTAGTTTGATCAAATAATAGTAAACCTCCAGATTGACCTCTCTCCCCTCTTTTCTCCTTCCTCATTAGAAATAACTTAGTTTCTTAAACTGCTTGATTGAATGAACATCCGCTTCATATTCACCAACACTCTGAACTAAGTTATTTATGGGAAAAAAAAATCAAGAAACACTTGATATTGCAATCAGTTGAATAAGCTTTGTTAATGATGGCCGCATCAGTTATGACTGTTCATTTTTTCAATTGCTATTTTTTGTTGCAACATCTTTTTATAATATGCTGTTGTTCTGATTTATTCTTTGTTCTTAAAATATCAGGTGACGAAAAAGGCATATGTCCCGTTGCATGTTGGTGATGTTATTCGCTTTGGCCAGTAAGTAATTGTTTTCAATCCTTGTCACTGAAGCTACCAAATCAACTTGTGTAGACTATTGCCTATTTGGTATTAGTCATAGGGGGCATCAGCTCTGAATTTTATTTTATTTTCATTGGGGGTGGTTGAAACCTTATAACTTTCTCTAGATTCCAGAACATGGACACGGGGTACTGAAAAGATGTTCATATTTTAATAAATGTCTTGCATTATGTGGTACTTGTCCGCCTCGTTATGGTTTGTGATGGGGGCCAAAAGTATGTGCAACTATTTCTTCATGGTGTATGGTTAAGGGGCTCTAGCCTCTGTACTCTTGGTTTATGGGACAAATTTCATTGGATCCTTGTACTTTGCATATCTTAAAATGCACACTCATAAGATGTTGCCTTTTTCTGAGCAGCTTTTTTTTTTATGTCGTGCAGGTCATCTCGGTTATACATATTCCAAGGACCCGCTGACTTGATGCCACCTGTAAGACAATTTTTTCCAACATTTTTTGCCTTTTATAGATAGAATACGATGGCAAAGTATGATCCATGTAGCCAATCCCACTTATTGGGATAAAGGCTTAGTTGTTACTGTTGTTTCCTTTTTCTTTTATCATCTCTTTGATTTGTCTTCGATGTTAGCTTGCTATTTAATTTACTGTTCTTGGCTTATATATTAGCTTTTCAGTGAAGCATCTTCTACTATGAAGTACGTAGGTAGTGTTTGGTTCAAATTCTTCAATGGAAATCGCAATAGGTTTGATTGAGGGGTTAATGGGAATCATGGTTGCATTGTTATTGTTTGGTTCAAATTCTATAAGGGGTATTATTGTGATTAATGATGTTTGGTTCAATTCAACTTTTGTTAGGACAATCAGTCAAAATTCTAATTTTACCCGAACATCTCTTATCATGTCACATAATCTTGTAAATGTTCTAACCATTCAATGATATTTGTTTGAAAATACATGTAGTGTGTGAAAATATGTGGTGTGTGTAAAATGTGTAATGTGTGAAAAAGTGTGTAAATGTGTGTTGTGTGAAAAATATGTGTAGTATGTGTAAATGTGTGAAAAATGTGTAGTATGCGTAAAATATGTGTAGCATGTATAAATGTGTGTGTTGTGTTAAATGTGTAGTGTTTAAATGTGTGTAGTGTATGTAAATATGTGTAGTGTGTAAAAAAGTGTGTAGTATATGTAAATGTGTATTGTGTGAAAAGAGAAAAAAATTAGGGTTTTCTCGGTAGAATAAAGAAAGGATTAACTGAGGAGCTTGATAGGAGGGGGGTAGTTAATCAAAATAGGGTAATCAATAACTTATTTCATTCCCATTAACCCCTTCAAAACACCATCACTGGAAATGATTGAGGGTTCATTCCCATTGACCACCTCTATTACCCCCTACCAAATGCTCCCAATATCCCCGAAAAAACTATTTACCAGGTCATCATTTAAAGGAAAATCAGAAGCCTGTTACTGAGGAGTTTTATTTATATCTATGTATGTCCTTTTAAGTGATATACTGTTTCTGCTGAAGGAAGCTGACATGAAGATTATGCGCAATGCTAAGATTCGAGAGGAGATGCAAGATATGGAAGCATCGCTTTTACGAGCAAAACTTGAAGCATCTTTAGCTGATGGTGTATCATGGGGCATGCGGGAGGATGCTATTGAAGAAGCTGAGGTTTGGATGACTTTCTTTGCTTGTTATGCTGTTAAAATTTCAGTGAATAGTAGGAATTGGTTGTGGTGGTAAATTTCCATTAAGAACCTTGTGGGTCTAAATGTGATTTTGCTTTGCTTTTCTATACCATGTTCACATATAATTTAAGCTCTGATTGTCGACAAATTCTTGGGAAAAGGTTTGATTCAGTTGACTTCTTATCATAAGAGAAAACAGATTCTTATTTTATCTGGAAGAGTGGGTTGCTTTGTTATTTGTAGCTTACCATCTGGAAATTCTTTGTTCCTAAAATTCTGGGATTTAATTACTTCATTCATAGAAGAAAACCATGTTAAGGTAATAACTTGAATAGTTAGTTATATGCTTCTGTACTCTCAAAAAGGAGTGACTATTGTTTCCTTCCTTGGCTAATTTGAAAGAGATTTCAGCTTAGTTGTTTTTTATTAAGTGAAAAACAGGGCATAACTTTCAAATTGGTAGCCTATCTGCACCTAAATATTTGGATTTAGCCCTGTTCCTTTTAATTGAGTTAGGGTCTTGTGTACAAGCCTGTGTGTATGGTTTTGCTCTAATTTTTATTTTCTGAATGTCTTATAAAGGCGGGCTACTTTCATCTTCTTTTGTTTTGTTTCCGTATGGACTAATTGGAGTTTTGCTGTTATCTGTAAAACTGGTTAACCTGTTGCTGTTTCAATTTTTATTAAGAATGAGTTCTACTGGATTATCATATATTCAATCATTATACCGACTGCAATTATTTCTGATGTTTAGGATGAAGTTGATGAGATAACTTGGCAAACTTACAAAGGACAACTTACAGAGAAGCAGGAAAAGACACGCGAAAAAGTTGTAAAAAGACTTGAAAAGGTGAGTAATATTATTTGCTGACAACATAATATAAGAACAGGATTTGTTAAAAGAACTACATATTGAAGATTTGTTTGGTAGAATGTTTCCAAATATTGTGGCAGGAAATAAGTTTTTGTGCTTCACTGTCTTCTGCTTGGTCCCCTAACAAGAATCTAAATCATTTATATGATCACTCTAATTTTCTCCTTTTCTTTGAACCTTTTTAAATCTGCTCTCCGTCTGATGTGGCTGTCTGAGGACACACGGTTATTCAGTGGCTTTTAATCCGGGATCTTTGTCAGCAAGGCATAAGAAATGCCAGCTTGGATGTTTGACTTTCTTCCTGTACAATATGATGATTTTTCCTGACATGGTATTAATTGCTTATAGATTGCTCACATGAAGAAAGAAATTGATGCTATTCGAGCTAAGGACATTGCTCAGGGTGGTTTAACACAGGGACAACAAACCCAGATTGCTCGGAATGAGCAGAGGATATCACAGGCATGTATTACTAAATGGGTTGAATATACTTGAACATTTGTCTCTTTGCTCTACTCTTGTTTTGTCTGATTCTCTATGGAGGAATCTTACAAGATTAGTTCTCTTTTGTTGATAAGTGATAAAGCATGTCCATGTAAATCTTTTTGATAATTCTCATTTAAGAATAATCCTTAGATTGTAGTATAACTTGACTAGTTTTTGGCTAGTCAGTAGGTGTTGCTTTCTGTTTTTTATCTTGGTCATCATCATTATTAATCACCTATTCCTTCTATTTTGTCCTTAATTAATTCTTTCACTAAAATTTGCTTAGATTGTGGAAGAGCTTGAAAACTTGGAGGAGACATTAAATGAAAGCATCCGGGAGAGCCTAGGTGCTCGTGCTGGAAAGACAATCCGTGGTAAGAGAACAGGGGCTACAGAAGGTGATGAAGAAGATTGTGTAAGGTAACTCATGATTGATTGTTATTGACTGCTTTTAGTTTGATAACAATTATTTATCAGCTAGAAATCCAACTCAAATCATTTATATCTCAAGTTCCTCTCAAAACAATCCGACTCTTAATCCAAACCAATCAGCCCTCCTCTCAGAAAGAAAACGAAAAAGAGAAAAAGAAAATGGGAAAAAGAAAGAAGATTCTCATGCTGTTTACCTGTTACTAATCTATCGATTCGTTATATGCTTGCTGAGAAAGTGAGTTAGAAATCAGGAAAACTTTACTACGAAAGTTGATGCATTAGTTTGTTTACCAAGCTTTTTTACTTAACAGTGATGATGATGAGTTCTACGATCGGACAAAGAAGCCGCCTAAAAGAAAAACTGGTGAAAATCAATCAATTGAAACAGCTGACTCTCTTCTTGTAAAGAAAGAAGAAATTCTTAAAGAGATGGAAAACACGAGGAAGTTGCTCCTGGATGAGGACAAAAAGGTGGAAACAAATGAAGTTGCTGGAGAAGGAGACGCACTTGATACTTATATGACCAGTGTCTCATCTCAGCTAGGTGATATAATTGTTTGTTACGCATTCACGGTAGTCATTGTGATTTTAAGTGATCCAGTTTATGGAACCCCCTCCCTATTTCTCTTAATTTTCTTTTTACATCTCCTAGCACTTCTTTTTGTTTACCTTTTTCTTCCCTTTCCATTCTATGTTTCCCCTTTTTTTATTTATATTTTTCTTTTCTCTTCCCTTGACCCTCTCCTCCACCAATCAAACCAGACAGAAAAGAACATTTTCTCATTTTCTGTTCTTTTTCTCAATTTAGTTATGTCCAAATCATGGAAATTTAAGTGCTGGTCACCTGTTGATGGCTACTAGAATTGAAATGCTTTAACTTGATATGATGCTGAAGATCTGTTGTTTTGCTAATACTTGAAATAGTCATTATGGAATTGATTGTATATAATGCTGAAATATTGAAGTAGATTTTGTATAATACTGAATTTGGAGCTCTGTTTGCTTTGCTGAGAAACTGGGTGAACCTTGAAATGTTAATTGCTAAATTTCCTCAAATGTTGTGTAACCACTTTTTTTATTTATTTTGGAGAAGAAAACCAATGACTTGTGGAACATCTGATAGTTTGTCAATAGTTTTGCACTTATTACTGGTTGTGTAATTGCAAGATTTAATGAAGCTAAGTTTGAAGGCATAATGTTGGTCTATAAGATGCTTTATGCTGAATGGTCAGCCAAAATGCTCATTTTGCCAACTTCTCAAAAGGTGTGCAAGCTTTGGGAGTTTTGTTTATGATGAATCTAGGATCGTGTTTTGCACCAGTTTATTTATGTTTTTTTTCAAGTCACCTCTGAAATCAGCATTCAACACCCTTAGTTCTGAAGCACTGTTCAAAATGTGGTGTTATGGATTTACCGAACTTGTTAGGTAGCACATTGCAGGCATAATGTTGGAATGATAGTGGTTTTCAATATGTGCTAATTTTTGTACTTGATTGCAGCATTTGACAAGAAAGACAAGTTTGAAAAGGACATGGCATCTCTGCAGTCGGAGTTGGATAGAGTGTCATACTTGCTGAAGATAGCTGATCCTACAGGAGACGCTGCTAGGAAAAGAGAATCAAAAGCACAGGAAATGATACCTAATCCGACAATAGCTGTTCTGGATGCCCTGGAGCACCCACCATCAGAAAAGGGTCAAAACAGCATAATACCTAATCCGACAATAGCTGTTCTGGATGCCCTGGAGCACCCACCATCAGAAAAGGGTCAAAACAGCATAATAGAGCATCCATCAAGAGGCTCAGACAAACCTAAGAGATTGCAGAATAGCTCAATCCACAAACAAAGCATTGTCAATGAAGCAGCAGAACCCAGCCTGAAGTTGGAAGTAACTGAGATTGTTGCTGATGGGACAAATGATAAAACTACTGAGTATGCTGTTGTCAAACCCCAGTGGCTTGGTGCTGTGGAGAACCTGAAAAGGAAAGAAACAATAGAAGAAGTTCCACAAGATATTCAAGAAAAAGATCAGTTTGTGGACTACAAAGACAGGAAGACAATTCTTGAAAAAGCTGATATTGTAAATGAGATCTCAGGAATTGAAAATGCAGCTCCTGGTCTTATCATTCGGAAACGGAAGCAAGTTGAGGAACCGGACATCAGTGATGTCAGAGCTTCTGAAAAATCTAAAGATGCTCAAATAAAGGTTGAAGATACCGTTGCTTTGCTATTAAAGCACTCAAAAGGATACCATGCATCCGATGAGGTGGAACAAGGTATTGAAAATGTGCCCCGTGGTAAACAAGCTAGGAAGGATAAGAAGAAGCCTCAAAGAGTGCTTGGTCCTGAGAGACCATCATTTTTAGGTAACGAGTCTGAGTATGACTCCTGGGTGCCTCCTGAAGGTACAAGATCTTTGATCGTATGCTTGTTTGATATTTAATTTTTTTGAGCTTTTGGTTATATTCATTTCTGATGCCCCTGATACTCATTTCAGGCCAATCTGGGGATGGACGGACATCTTTGAACGATCGATATGGGTATTAACTTGGATTCCTGGACCTGTTCCATAGGTTTGTGAAACTTATGAAATTATCGACAGGAAGACACTGAGGGGGGTTTCGTTGCCACTTGGTAGTTGATCAATTTGGATTCAATGATGTCGCCTTAATTTTATGCCACAAGGCACAAGCTCCAGGTCTAAAAGGTTTCTTCAGACTGCTGATGGAAATATTCATATTTTTAGAAGAACATACTGGTATTGTTGTTGTGCGCTCATCAAGCTAATTGTTGGTCATCATGTGGCATTTTCTATAGGAACTAAACTAATGCATTTCTGGGGAAAACTCCCTTGTAGACCAGTGAACATCATCAAATAGTTCTCCCTTGTAGACCAGTGAACATCATCAAATAGTTCTCCCTTGTAGACCAGTGAACATCATCAAATAGTTCTCCCTTGTAGACCAGTGAACATCATCAAATAGTTCTCTTTAACATGAGTTTTAAACTTTGTGACGCACATAGAACTACTGAATGTATAGTCCATGACTTTAATTACTGTGCATATTACCAAGTCCTTTTGACTTTTAGATGGGATCCTTCTTATTTCTTCTTTAGTTCATTTTTATTCTTTGCTCAGTGATTGATTATGATCGGTTAACTTTCTTATTTACTATTTTTCCCATTTCCCATTTTCATTATTCTAAGGAAACCATAGCTTGAGATGTTTAAATCCTAACTGTAGCAGCATTGTCATTCTCATCATTCTGCATGAGGTGTAGTTCCTTCCCCAATTCTTTTTGTTTCCAATATATTTTTCTTCTTTGATTCTGGGAGCTACGTGTAGAGACCTTTGGCTGATTCACAAAAACTTGCACGAGCAGATGGTTGAACGAAGAATACATCGTATTTTCTATCAACAATGCTTGGTGCAGAGGCATGATCACACCAATGTCTTCGAAGCATAAGCTGGGAAACTTCAAGAAAAAGTATGTTTTTATTCCTCCTACCCGGAGCATAGGATACCCAAAGAGAAAAAGTATGCGAGAGGAATAATTAAAAATCAGAATCAACATGAAATAAGAAAGACTATAATCATGTTTATGAAGGAGGGGTTTGGTAGACAGATTGTACTTTTGATTCCAACAAAGAAACATATTTATCAAGCATTGAGATTACAGCCTCGAATTCTGTAACTTGATGCTCTATTGTATCAATCTGCCGAACATACTCGTCAAAGCTTCCAGTTTTGGATTTCAGCTGCTCCATAAAAACTCTTAGCCCAGAAGCCATATCTCCAAAACCTTTATATTCTTCTGCCACTTTTAAATTCATTTTCTCCAAAAGTTTCAGAAGATTGTTTGTTCCCTGAGGCAAACCAACAAGATGAAGACACTGTTATGAAACAGACCTACCCGCATGCTTTACAGGACACCCAGTTACAAGCATAACAGACTACAAAACTGAGGATCTGGGTGTATAAAATATAACTCCACAAAGCACTACAACATTTAAGATAAGTATAATGCGCAAAGCAGGTTACTAGAAAGGGTCACTACTTTAATTTCGATCAAAGTTGGGCATCTCGTGCCATCCATTCCAAAGATTAAGAATGGTTTAGTTACGAAAATGATATTAAGAAGAAATCTTTACAAGCTCTATATCTGACTGGAACAAAAATAGTGACACCAAGAAGCAATCATTACAATGCATCAATATTATTTAAGATATTGGATTCTTTTTTCCTCTATTAGAAAGCTTAATTCCAATCATAAGATACTAATACTAGTTAACAAGCAACTATCCTGAGGCCATGATGGCTGCTGTGGAGATCACCAATTGCATATCTTCAAACTCAAGCAAACATGAAAAGGTATCTCCAAACAAGGTCCAAAAGTATCTCATTGAAAGCAGGAGCCTATGAATTCTTCAGGCATGATTAAACAATAGGAACTCATTACCTAACAGGTAACACAAAATCATGGAATATTTCACAGGTAATACCTCACTTTAAAAGTCGAGAGAGTTAATCAAGTCACTCTATTCTACAAACTGAACGAAAAATATACCGCCACCAGATCCACTAGAAGGCTAAAACTGATACATGCAACGGTGAAAGTATAATTATGTTACAAGTCAAAATATACCGCCACCAGATCCACTAGAAGGCTAAAACTGATACGTGCAAGTATAATTATGTTACAAGTCAAAATATACCGCGCCACCAGATCCACTAGAAGGCTAAAACTGATACGTGCAAGTATAATTATGTTACAAGTCCGGTCAAGGTCCAAAACCAACCGAAGGGGAACAAAAGATACAATAAACTAATTGCCACGTTCTTCGTACAAAAGTCCAATAGCAGCACCCTTTTGCATCCCCACCCTACTATCATCTCCCAACAGCCCATGACTCCTCCATCCACCTCTTCACTGGGCACCACTTGCCCAAAGTTTAAGCATGCATCATCATGAATGTGCAGCATTATATCTAACAGCATCACCCCTGAAAAGGTTCTGCTCTTCATCGTCAACTGCTGAAGCATGCACCATGAATGAGAGCTGTCATCCCTGTCCAAACCTTTTTGCTCATTGCATTAGCTTTTCATAACTCCTCTTTCCACCTTTCTCACTGGATCTTACCTTAGCAAATACCCTAACCTAAACCATGCCACCTGTTTCTAAATTAGTAGAAGCACTATCCCAATTTCCAGCTGCTTAAACGTCTTCCTAGTACTATCAATTATACACTTCCCTGCTAAAATGTTTATATAATCCTTTACAAAGACATGAAAGATTCGAAAGAGCAAATATACTTAAAAAATAATCCTGGAGAGTATCACAATTAACTCATTTCCTCACTAAAATCCAGTTTTTGGAGTCTCAAATGACTGTATTTGATGATACAAGCCTGAAATCATCTAGGAACAACTCATACTACAACAAAACATAACCACTATATGGCTGCATCAATTGATAATTAGCGGTGCAGAAAAGATTATAAAAGTAATATCTTGAATTGGGTTTACTTTTTTTCTCCCATCCAGATGCATTTGGCAATAAAATTTAGATATGGAATACATCTGAAACTAAGATTTCATTTCGTGACAAACAAGCTCAAAAGAAAAATATTCAAACAAATCAATACAGATAATCAGCTCTAGTATATAACTCTACAACCAAGTAACCAAGAACCCGTTTTTAGTGTACCTGGAGCTCGCCCTTAACCATGGTCGAGACATTGATGAAGAGATCGTTGAATGATTCGGCTAGCTGGTCGCCTTCCTTCTCTGTCGCCATTGACGGTCTCGTCGGGATGTGTGTCTTCCACTCTTTACGAATTAACCACGTATTCACTCGATGACTTGGTAGTTGGTACTAATATTTACTCGTAATATTAGATTTTTGAGAGAAAAATTTGCAATTTCGAAGAACTATTTATTATTACTTTTGATGGTTCAATAGAATCAATACAATTGATGGAGATGAGATTTTTTCGAACAACTATCTTATACTATTTTAAATTATAAATTAAAATTAGGTGTGTATTTGTAAAGTGATTTTAGCTAAAATTATATCATTTTGATCCCTAAACATAATAAAACAAAATAATATTTGATATAGGATTTCGGCTTTTAATTTTTATAGATAATAATTTTGAGGTTTTGTAGTAAATTATGATTTTAAAATATTATTTGTATATACACTATACCCATTTATAGTATTGTTCCATTATGCATTCATCCCTTATTGTTTGCAATATATAATTCCCTTACATTTCTAATTCAAGAATAATTAGTTTACTACGCTAATTGCAGTTAAATGATTTGTTAAATTTGTGATTTATTTCACAAGTGCAAAATGAGGTGTTTGTTTTATTCAACTTTTTCATCAAAATTTTTAAAACACAAAACAATGCTAAAGTAATTATTTTTGCTACAGTAAATTTTATAAATAAAATATGGAATTTGAATTTGAATTTTAAATTTTAATAATAAACAATTTTTCCTAACACACTTCCCACCAAAATAAACTAATAAAATACTAATTTAAATTTAAATTTCAAACTTTTATTAATAAAAAAATCTTCAATACAAATCCCAATAAAATAAAATCATTTCATTCCAAACACTCTCAAAATATTCTTTTCTCATAACAAATCCCAAGAAAAAAAATTTCATAATATAATCTAAAAATAGCTCATCCAAACGGAGCCTAAATAATTTTTTTTTATCATTAGCGATACAAGATAATGAAATAATTAAACGAAATTAAGCACCTGTTTTTAATATAAGACAATGAAATGACAAAAGTAATTTTAAAATAAAAAAATTATTTAATAAAAATAATTAATAATTGAAAACTAATTAAATGTGTTAGTTTAGAAAATATAAAAAAATTAATTAAAAACTACAAAACAAAATTCAATTATTGAACAACTACAACAACTAAACATGTACCTCACTATATAGAGTTAGCTACTTGTATTAATATACTTCGTGGTCATGCTCAATTTATTCACATGTTTTCATTTTTATACGATTTTTAATATGATTCAATTATTGAATTCAACCAAAATTAAAAATATTGAAACTTTTGTAAAAAGAAATACATAGGGCTCGTTTGGTTGGTAGGGAATCTGGGTTGGGAAAGTAATCTTTTTACTAATTTCTAGATTCCTGTGTTTGTTTCAAATTGGGAAATTAATCATTTTCCTAATTATTAAATTCCTGCGTTTGTTTCAGGAAAAGTAAAAAGAATCCTGAACTAAGGAAAATAAATGCAATATTCCAGGATTATGAATCCTCTTTAAAAGTTGGTATTCTGATTCCTCTTTTGAGGATTTTGACTATGTAGCTTTTTGTTTATGTTTATTATTTATATTTGAATTTCATATGCTTCTTATGCTAAAGTCTAATTCATTTGGTCAAATAATTTTATTTTATTTTTAGTTTGATATTTTTTTATTGACTTTACTACTTAACTGAAATTAAAATTTTAGTAGTTTTAAATGTCTTTATATTGACTTTAAAAAGATAATTCAATGTAAAAAGAGTTAAATAAATGGATGGTATGTTATTTTTTTATTATTAAAATTATTAACATTATGGGGGCTTTATATATTTTTTCTAAAAACTAAAAATTATATTTATGTTGCTTTAAACTTTTTCTATCATATTTTTACTTAATTAATTTTCAATACTTACTGTTTAATAAATTTGAGCTATTTTTATCAATATTAATTTGTAAAATTATTTTTCATTTATTTAATCAACTATTATTTTTTTAATAATATTTACAAAGAAAATTTTTTATTTTAACACTTTTTTATAAGTTGTAGTTAATAGCTTAATTATTTAATTAAATTAAAAATGATAATTTTTACAATGATGAAAATATAAAATATAATATTAAAACATTTATTATAAGGTAAAAATATATAATTACGTTTTATGATATGATTTAAAATAAAACTATATAAATATTTATGTATAAGT
Organism: Ophiorrhiza pumila; assembly: GCA_016586305.1. Taxonomy (NCBI): domain Eukaryota; kingdom Viridiplantae; phylum Streptophyta; class Magnoliopsida; order Gentianales; family Rubiaceae; genus Ophiorrhiza; species Ophiorrhiza pumila. Next base: position 3,352,108 of record BLIW01000007.1, read on the forward strand.
ATAACACACCAATGGAATTCAAATAACATTATTTGGTTCAATAATTTAAATCAAATAATGAAATAAGAATCATACTAACTTTTTTAAAAATCTATCCAAACACCGGGTAAGTATTCAGATTCCTCACAATTAAATTCCTAGGAATCAGATGACCAGGAAAAATAATCATTTTCCTCAAAATTAAAATTCCAAGAATCACATTTCCATTAAACATTACTTTACTGCCAACCAAACGAGATAAAGATTTATTTTTCAAAACTAATCACTAAATAAAATATGCAATTCAATAATTATACTTTAATCGAATTAAGAAAATTTAAACGTTTTAGCGAACCTAGTAATATTATCTATATAAATATTCAATTTCAAAAATTGTAAAATATAAATATTAAAATGAATACTCCAATACAATTTTGGTTACAAGATATACTTTGAAAGATAACTAATTCATCACTCAAATATCCCCATCGGATCAAAGTTGTATTTTCGTTGATTCTCTTATAAGATGGGATATTATGTTTAAGGTTATCCTATCTTATTCTGTAAAAAATTAAAACTACGTCGGGTTAATTAACATGGGTCTAATAATTGTAATGTGATTTTACTTTTTAGTCTCTACTTTTAATGAAATTATGTCATTTTGAATACTAAACTGGATAATCTTAGACAGATGATTTGATATATTTTGTTGTTGATTTTTTTTTTAAATTTGAAAAATTAAGAGTGTTAACTGTTATAACTAAAACTATAAGATATCTATGAGATGTTATTATATTTTATCATATCAAATATTCAAAACGATCTGATTAAACTCAAACCAATGACTAAAATCATAAATAGGGTTCATTCATATTTAGGTTAGTGTTTCTATTTATGTTTTGAATTAATGATTTTAGTGAAACGATATAGTTTTCTACATTTGATAGAATAAGATAGTATAATATTATAAATAGAAACCGTTCTCATTTGACCCTAATTTTTTTTTTTTTAATCACATCTCATGTTTTTTATTTTTCAAATCAATTATTTGTGTGACATAAAGAAAAGGTAATTTACAGTTTTGCTAAACAATTTTTTATTTAACCAAAACGGAAAAAAAAGAAGAAAGTTACGACCCAAGTTTTTAAACGGAGATACCGAGAGTATTGGGTACTTAATGGCCTTCGGTTTGCTTAAGATAGCCCAAGTCCGTTTGCACGTTTTGGAAAATGTCTTGAATGCGGGTACAAGAAGAAGCCGTACATGAAGAAAAGAAATCGAGCTATGCGAAAACGAAATTAGGGAACCAAACCCGGGACTGGTTCAATAAACCGGTTCGTTTTTTGGTTCACCAACCTTACAGCAAATATACAGAGGGGAACAACCGATCAAAGTACACCCGAAAGTACAAAAATGGCACTATCGCCAACTGTGAAATCGACATGGAAGAAGAAAGACGAATCAAAGAAACGCAACATTCAATGATGAGTCAACAAGTACATTTTTATCCGCCATGTAGAGTGTAATTATACTCAGGTTCCTTCTAAAACCTAATTTTGGTGCGTTTCAAATTTGTTGCATTTTTTCCTCATTTGTATTTAGTGACCTGATTCCTGTTTCCTGTTTCTTGATGGAAAATTCCTAGTTCGATCGGTTGATTAGGATCCCATCATGACATGTTGGCGTTGGACGATTGAAGTGGGGAGGAATTGAAAGTGTTTTGTGAAGCCGAGAAAAATGAAGGCTGGGAGTGCCGCTAAGCTAATAGTTGATGCGCTGCTGCAGCGGTTCCTTCCGCTTGCCAGGCGTCGCATCGAAACTGCTCAAGCGCAAGTAAGATTTTCTTTTAAACCCTAAGTGAGAAAACCGCATTCAGATGTAAGTTAATAAATTGTGTTGCTGGTTAAGTCGAAAATTTGACTTTTACTACAACCTGCCAGGTTTTCTGCTTATCCCGATTTCTGAGTTTGTTTTTTTAAACAAATAATTATTGTGTAAAGAGAATGCCGAGGGAGTTGGAAATTTGAAATGAAAAAGTGTTTTATGGTTAGGCAAATTAAAGCTGAGATTCCTACAGGAGCAACAATGGGAAAAAAAATTGAGTATGAATTAGGAATATGGCTTAAGAGGTTTAGAGTGAAGGGAGATAGCTGCTGGAAGAAGGCAAGGATTGGGAACTATTCTATCATTGTCCACCTTTGACAGTAATCGTGTGTATTTATTAATGTGGGGTTATTTTCTATTTGGGATTTGAAAAGCTAAGAAAATAGTTGCATTTGTGTATTTCATGCCTGAGTTTTTATTTACTAATTGTGATTAAGAAAAGGCTATAAATAGTCACATATGGTGTGTTTGTGCCTGAGTTTTCTTTTTATCTCGCCTCTGCGAATTACAGGATGGACAATACCTTCGGCCATCAGACCCGGCTTATGAGCAAGTATTGGATTCTTTGGCTATGGTAGCACGACATACACCTGTGCCTCTTTTGGAAGCCCTTTTGCGCTGGAGAGAAAGGTTTTGATGCGTTCATTTTTGGATTTTAGTGGCCAATAGATGGTCTTACTTGCTTAAGAATGTCCGAGGTGTTCCTACTGTAACTGGCCAGATTCTTTTGAAATTGGCTAGTTTTACTTCTCATGACTCATACACGCACCTTGGTTTTTGCGTGGAGCTTTTTATGTTTGTGTGTTTTCTCCTGAATCGTAGTCTAAATTCAATTGGTGGTTTTTGCTTGGAGTTTTTTATGTTTGTGTGTTATCTCCTGAATCGTAGTCTAAATTCAATAGGCCAAATAAACCAAAACTGGGTTTCTCTGCGCTGGCTTTATTCTTGAAAGTGCCTAATAGTTTTTAACTTACTTTCTTTGAGAATGGCAGATAAAAAAGGTAAGAAAAGCTTATTTAAATGGGGAAATATATTTAATTCTGTTTAAACTAGAAGATTGTTCTTTAGGCGTAATATGACTGAGGTGCATGCTTTATTTAAATGGAAAGTTTTGAACTTGAAAAATTAGCATTTTGTTTGGTTTCTTTCGGATTAAGGGGACATGTGCTGCTGTCTTTCATGTCGTTATTCCTTGATTTCCCTAGGCATTAATATCTGCTGCAAGGGCTTGATCAGAATTAAGATACGTTAATACTTTTAATTTCAATTGTTGGTAAAAAAAGGTATTAAAATTGCATTTCTGCTATTCACTTACACTTTTCTGATTGATTTGCAGTGAATCTCCAAAAGGTGCAAATGATGCATCGACTTTTCAGAGAAAGGTTTGTCTAGTTCCTATTTCTTATGTTAGACATTTGCATCTGAAGGAATCTTTATGTTCATGAATTTATTACTTATATTACAATGCAATACGCACAATGTGATCTCCTAATTGCCTTACATTCTGTTCTAATGCATACATTGTATGATACTGCAAAATGTCCTTTAATTGTCTCACTTGATTAGATGAGTTATGCATGTGTACAAAGGATAGTTTCAATTAATTTTTTAGATTTGGAAGTCAATTGCTTGCTTTTGCTTTCTTCCTTTCCCAAAGCCAAATTTTTACAGATATGGGAAGTATGACTTTTGTCTACAAGGTGAAACATTTGTAAACTTACTTCATCTTGTGACACTGGATGTAGATTAAGGGGAGGCCAAAAGATAATATAAATAGTAAGTTTTGTGTCTCAGTTGTCTACCTATAGCTGTAATTTTGCTTAGCTTTACTATGAACTTGAAAGTGAGCCAGGATTCTTTGGTACCTGTCTGAGGAAGTGGAGGACCGCTGTCCTGATTTGTCTTCTTCTTCGGGTTGATAGGAGAAGGGGAAAATAAACTTTTGGACAACTTTATTATTTGAATGCAGTCATCTTATCCATTTAGATCGAGTAGATCACTCCATCTTTTGTTCCGCCAAACCTGTAAACAAGCAAAAATAGTTTTAGCAAGTATGAAGCAAGGAAAAGAAATTGCTTTAGGAGTACTAATGGAAGTACTTATTTTAATTCTCAAAGGCATGCGGTAACTCGAAAAAGTTGGTTTAGTGATTCAATATAAATGTTAGTGATCCAATACTAACTCACTCTTGAATTGACTGGGGAGCTTATGTGTTTCAGCTAGCTGTGGAGTGCATCTTTTGCTCAGCATGTATCCGCTTTGTAGAGTGTTGCCCACAAGAGGGACTTACAGGTGTTATCTATGTTCTTGGCAGGTCCCCAAGGGCTTTTTTTCCTTTTCATTTTTTTTGGGTGGGGGAGGCTGGGTTTGGTGGATATGCAAACACTGAATTTTTGTTGTCTAATTTCCCTGTTTGTGCTGCAGAGAAACTTTGGATTGGACTTGAAAATTTTGTATTTGACTGGCTGATAAATGCGGACAGGTAAAGCTAATCAAGCTGAGTTTGTCGTACTCATGTAGTAAGTTCTGATTTTTTTTTGAAGAATTAGTTCATTTTGAAGCCTAAGATCTTCTTATCAAGTCATCTAGTACTGGTATAATTACGGTGAAAGGGTCTTAGATTGTTGTGTATATCCCATGACGACTTAGAATTGGACTGGAATTTTTACAGTACATTCCTACTTTGTGCTATCAGAAAATTGGCAACTCTTGCTTGTCGATTTCATTAATTTAAGTGAAATCGACTAGTGACGTGAGTAGTAGTACTGGTGGATCATTAGTCATCAATGCATCATGATATTATTGATATTTGTTTTGTAATTAATTATGTTAAAATTGAAGTAGTTGCCTATTTACTAGGACCATGACAATTAGTTGTCTTTAGGGCCAACATTTGGAATTTATGACCTGCAGTTTTAGGCTTTAGGCATCTGCTATTTATTTTTCACATGCTATGTTTTTATTCCTTCTTGCAGGGTTGTTAGCCAGATTGAGTATCCTTCTTTGGTGGATCTAAGGGGACTTCTTTTGGATTTAGTTGCTCAACTACTTGGTGCTTTATCTCGGATCAGGTAAAGAGAATATCATGTGATGTGGCTGTTGATAGAGCTAGATAGAGGTATTAATGAGTACAGTTTTCAGACTGCTCTTTAATTTGATATTTGGTACTTGATCCAAACTTAAGTTTGTCCATAGATGAATGCATGTTAGCGGTAAAATTCAAATAATTGCTCCAGGTCCTTGAAGTTGAATGTTACAGGAATTCACCGATACCTGGAATTTCATTTGTGGATAAGTTTAGAGGGTTAGTGAGTAAATAGCCATAAAATGCATCAAAAGTTTCAAATAGGATTATTGTTAACCCCTTTCTCGTTTCATTTTGTTCTCTCATTTTTGTATTGTTTTATAACCTGAATGTAATTTTTGCATCAAACAGCTGGTTATCTTTCATCTCAGTTATTTGTTAACTTTGTATTCTTTATCCTTTTTTCTGGGCTTGCTATAACCTGTAAATACATTTATCCTAATTAAAGTGTTCATAACCCAACTTTCGTCAGTGGTGCGCACCATGCTTCACCATTGTTTTTAAATTTTGATTCCTTAGTCCCTTCTAAAATTCAGACAGGTTCTTTCATGGCCCAATTGTTTTGCGATTAGAACATGAATCTGCTCATGAAGGTTAAGCATACGGTAAGGGCATGAATAGGTGGGAAAAGGCAGCCTAATTAATGAAGTTGAAGCTTTTCTGTCCGATAAGTCCAAGCCATACTTTCTGTATTGCTCTCTGAGCCTTGGAAGAAACCTAATTGCTTAGGTTGTCATCTTTTGTAACATCTTGGATTAGTGTCTATCATTTCTTTTATAAATTCTTCGATAATATGGTGCATTCAACTAATCTTCTTTCTCCTAAACATTTCCTTCAGATTATGTTAAAGTTTAAATGTTGGATAATGTCTTGTGGCATATGTCATTACTCTTTTCATTTTAATTATCACTAAAATCCTTGATATCCTCTTTGTCCTGTACGTTCCAATATCCTTGATGTACTCAGTTTGTTGGTCCTAAAATTTAGTCTTCAGTTTTTAATTGGGTCACTAGATGTTCTCATAGGAAAGGCAATGAGTAGATTTTGATTGGTGTGTCATTCAGGTACTCATTGGTTCTTGTTGTTTAGTTTCTATTTTTTAGCATCAGAGATATTGTTGGAAGACTGATGTTAATCAATGGTTTGCATCTACAATTAATTTTGTATCACTAAAGTATGGTTAAGGTTGTTCCAGCAATACTTTGAAGTCAACCATTTTTGTAAATGTGATGAGAATTTCCTATGCTTAGTTCGCCAGCAATATTATTTCTTCCCTAGTTTTTATGACAGTTTTTGTTTCTCTCGGCAGATTTAGTTCTGTGACTGAGCGTTTTTTCATGGAACTCAATACACGTCGCATCGATACCAGTGTTGCTCGAAGTGAAACACTTTGTATTATCAACGGGATGCGCTACCTGAAGCTTGGGGTAAGCTTTGATCGCTAATATTATTAAATTTTGAAGATTAGAATTTCTTTAATGATAAGGTGACTATCAGGTTAAGACAGAGGGTGGTTTGAATGCATCAGCTTCCTTTGTGGCAAAGGCTAATCCTCTTAACCGTTCTCCCCATAAACGAAAAAGTGAACTTTACCATGCCTTGTGCAATATGCTTTCAAACATTTTAGCACCACTGACAGATGGTGGAAAGGGTCAGTGGCCTCCTTCAGGTGTAGAACCTGCTCTTACTCTTTGGTATGAAGCTGTTGCTCGGATTAGGTCACAGCTTATGCTATGGATGGATAAACAGAGCAAACATATAGCTGTAAGTACATTGAAAAGCATAACTTTAGGTTTACTTCATGCATGTATATAAACATTTAGGATAAATGATTTTTACATAAACAACAAAGCTACCTTTAATTCTCCTAGTAGTTTGATGGAAACTTTATTTACTTTTATATTTGTCAACTATTAAAATCCAACTTTTGATGTTACAGACTCATATTAAACGAGATGAATTTGATTCTAACCATGCTTCAGATGAGCTCCGACTTTAAGTTTTAGTGAGCTTGTTAAACAGAACATTAGGATGCCATTGAACACATATGCATGCAAACTGCATATTTTTTTAAGGTATCGGATTGGTGAATTGTTGGATAACGTGTTAGCACTTGCTTGGATTAGTTCCTGTAGGAAAAAGGAAAAAACTGCATTTGTCAGGGTGATCTATAGCATGAGCCACAATTTTTCTTATTGTTGCTCAAGTAATGTCAGACATGCATTGAAAATTCTCTTTTGGTCGTAGTTCTCCAAATGCTCATCCTTATTTTTTCTTTTCTAATCTGAGGAAGTTACTGTGTTTAGGTCGGTTACCCTTTGGTGACTCTTCTTCTCTGTCTTGGTGACTCTAATGTTTTCCTGAGCAATTTCGGTACTCACATGGAACTACTATACAAGCATCTTAAGGTAAGCCATTTGTGGTTCGTATTTTCCAGGGTTGTTTTGCCCTTGCTGGTTTACTATCAGTTGTGTCATGATGTGAGTCAAGGCTTGACAACATGAATTGGAATCTGCAGGACAAGAACCACCGCTTCATGGCCTTAGATTGTCTGCATCGGGTCTTGAGGTTTTACTTAAGTGTTCACGGTGATTCTCAACCTCCAAATCGTGTGTGGGACTATCTAGACAGCGTGACCTCACAACTTCTGACGATTATCAGGAAAGGAATGCTTACACAGGATATCCAACATGATAAAATTGTAGAGTTTTGTGTCACTATTGCAGATCATAACCTTGATTTTGCTATGAACCATATGATACTTGAGTTACTGAAGCAAGATAGTTCAAGCGAAGCAAAGGTTATTGGTCTTCGTGCTTTACTTGCCATTGTCATGTCCCCTACAAGTCAGCATGTTGGCTTGGAAATTCTTCATGGTAAAGCAAGTTACATGTTTATTTAGGTAGTCTTTATTTGTTAATATTGTTATTATTGGTTAAACTTGTTGATTTAGTTTGAGATTGTTTACCGTTGATAGTTCAAGGTGTTGGGCATTACATTCCAAAAGTGAAGGCTGCAATTGAATCTATTTTGAGATCCTGCAATAGAACCTATATGGGAGCTCTCCTAATTTCTTCAAGGACTACCATTGGTACGCACCCCATTTCCAAGCAAATCACACACACAGACACTCACACTCACACGCAGATAGAGCTAGGCGACATGCTCTATTCATTTAACTTAAGCTTTTATATATAACCATTAACTTACTAGTTTTCACAAAATTTCCATTTTTCATGGGTTATAACACGTATTTCAGTCAATAATGTCAAAATACAAAAACGCATTAATTTTGACTTTGTTGTGATTTTTTTACACCCACCTCGATTGTGAACATGCATTCCAGTGAATGTTGCCAAAAAAGAAATTTAAAAATTTTCACCAAACCTTCATTTTTCACATTATAACACGTATTTTGATAAAAAATGACAAAATAAAAAACGTGTTGATTTTTGGTTTTTCCTTGCTTTTTTTTCAGCCAACTCAATTGTGAACATACATATTTGTGAATGGTGTAAAAAAAGTGAATTTTAGATTTTTTTTACCAACTTTTCATTTTTAATGGGCTATAACACGTATTTTAGCCAAAAATGGCAAAATCCATAAATGCGTTGATTTTGACTTTTTTTGTATTCTTTTTTGCACCCAACCTGATTGTGAACATGTATTCTAGTGAATATTGTCAAAAATGTAAAAATTAAAATTTTTACCAAACCTCCATTTTTCATGGGTTATAACACGTATTTTGGTAAAAAATGGAAAAGTTAAAAACGTGTTGATTTTTGCTTTTCCCCTACTATTTTTTACACACATTTCATTTGTGAACATGTATTCTAATGAACGGTGTCAAAAAAGGGAAATTTATATTTTCCACAAAATTTTTATTTTTCACAGGTTGTAACACATGTATTTCAGTAAAAATGTCAAAATTTAAAAACTCGTTTATTTTGATTTTTTTGTGATTTTTTTACACCTAGCTTGATTTTGAACATGCATTCTAGTGAATGTTGCCAAAAAAAGGGAAATTTTAAATTTTTCACCAAACTTCCATTTTTCACAGATTATGTATTTTGATAAAAAATGGCAAAATAAAAAAAAACGTGCTGATTTTGGGTTTTTCCTTACTGTTTTTTCACCCACCTTAATTGTGAACATACATTCCTCTGAATGGTGTAAAAAAACATGAAATTTAGATTTTTTTTACCAAATTTTCATTTTTCATGGTCTAACATGTATTTTAGCAAAAAATGGCAAAATAAAAAAATGAGTTGATTTTTGACTTTTTTGTACCCTTTTTTTGCTCCCACCCCCCGATTGTAAACATGCATTTTATTGAATATTGTCAAAAAAAGTAAAAATTATAATTTTCACCAAACCTCAATTTTTCATTAGTTTTAATACTTATTTTGGTAAAAAATGGCCAAGTCAAAAACGTGTTGATTTTCGCTTTTCCCCTACTATTTTTTACACACATTTCAATTGTGAAAATGCATTCTAATGAACGGTGTCAAAAAAACTTAAATTTATATTTTTCACAAAATTTCCATTTTTCATGTGTTGTAACATATGTATTTCAGTAAAAAATGTCAAAATTCAAAAACTCGTTGATTGACTTTTTTTGTGATGTTTTTTACACCCACCTCGATTTTGAACATGCATTCCAGTGAATGTTGCCAAAAAAAAGTGAAATTTAAAAATGTTCACCAAACTTTCATTTTTCACGGATTATAACACATTTTGATAAAAAAATGGCAAAATAATAAAACGTGTTGATTTTGGGCTTTTCAATGCTGTTTTTTTCACCCACCTTAATTGTGAACACATCCTTGTGAATGGTGTAAAAAAAGTGAAATTTAGATTTCTTTTTACCAAATTTTCATTTTTCATGGTCTATAACATGTATTTAAGCCAAAAATGGCAAAATACAAAAACACGATGATTTTGACTTTTTTGTATCGTTTTTTGCACCCACCCCGATTGTAAACATGCATTCTATTGAATATTGTCAAAAAAGTAAAAATTAAAATTTTTACCAAACCTCCATTTTCCATGGGTTATAACACGTATTTTGGTAAAAAATGGCCAAGTCAAAAAACGTGTTGATTTTCGCTTTTCCCCTACTATTTTTTACACACGTTTCAATTGTGAACATGCATTCTAATGCACTCAAGAAAAGTGAAATTTAGAGTTTTTACACGTATTTTAAAAGTGAAATTGTGAACATGCATTTTTTACACGTATTTTGATAGAAAGTGGCAAAATAAAAAATGTGTTGATTTTGGGTTTTTCCCTGCTGTGTTTTCATTCACCTCAATTGTGAACATACATCCTTGTGAATAGTGTCAAAAAAAGTGAAATTTAGATTTTTTTTTACCAAGTTTTCATTTTACATGGGCTATAACACACTTATTTTAGCAAAAATTAGCAAAATCCAAAGAGGCGTTGATTTTGAATTTTTTTGTATCGTTTTTTGCACCACCCCGATTGTGAACATGCATTATAGTGAATATTGTAAAAAATGTAAAAATTTAAATTTTCACCAAACCTTCATTTTTCATGGGTTATAACACTTGTATTTTGGTTAAAAATGGCAAAGTTAAAAAATGGGTTGATTTTTGCTTTTCTCCTAGTATTTTTTACACATATTTCAATTGTGAACATGCATTCTAATGAACGGTGTAAAATAAAAGTGAAATTTAGATTTTCTACAAAATTTCTATTCATTTAAACTTAAGCTTAGATATATAACCATTAACTTACTATTTGTTGGTTGAATGTACTGCAGCTGAGTGGCTTGCTGTTTTATCTAGTACAATTGTTTTATAAAGTTGCTAGTTTATTGTCTTGCTGAAGTCTGGATACCATATTTTTGGAGTATGATATATTGTTTATGAAAGTTTAAATGCTGGATGCGAGCTAATCAGGCGTCCAATGGAATCACTCTATTGTTAAACAACAATGGGCCAATGGCTAACTTAAACGAGTCAATTATTGGTTTACAATCAGAACTAAGTGGAGGTCTTTCTTTCTGCCTACTAGTATACTATGCTGGAGTTTAATTGACTTTTGACAGAGTAGTCTTCAGCATATTGTGCAAAAATTTTGATTGTACAAATATGATCTTTTTGTATTTCACTTGCTTTTGTGACGCCCATTACAGCAATTTTTCCGTCTTACTTTGGCAAAAACTGAAAAGTCACAGAATTCCAGGATTGTAATGGTACAATGCCTATTTGCTCATAGCTGTCTTATAACCGACTACTTCTGTGCTTTGGATGATTTTTATTTTGCGGTCTGTCCCTTAATTTGTTCATTTGTTGAATGTCATAATTTATTTTTCAATTCTTGCCTCTGGGCTACTTGACCTATCCAATTTCGCTTGAGATGGTTTATAAGAAATAAGTTGTTTTTCTTTAGCTGTATTTTTTAGATTTTTTCTTTTACCTGACAACTTGGCCTATAAGAAATCGATCATTTTCTTGTACAGATGCGGTTACTAGGGAGAAGTCTCAGGGATATCTCTTCCGCTCAGTGTTGAAGTGTATACCATATCTGATTGAAGAAGTTGGCCGCAGTGATAAGATTACTGAAATAATTCCTCAACATGGCATTAGTATTGATCCTGGAGTTCGAGAAGAAGCTGTACAGGTATTGAATCGCATAGTGAGATATCTACCTCATCGCCGATTCGCTGTTATGAGAGGGATGGCAAATTTCATCTTACGACTCCCTGATGAGTTCCCTCTTCTTATTCAAACATCACTTGGACGCCTTTTAGAACTCATGCGGTTTTGGAGAGCTTGTTTGGTTGATGATAAGATTGAACATGATGCTACGGATGTCAAACGTCTCCAGAGAAATGAAGGACTCAAGAAGTCTTCTTTTCATCAACCACAAGAAGCGATTGAATTTCGTGCTTCTGAAATAGATGCTGTTGGTCTTATATTCCTTAGTTCTGTTGATAGCCAGATCAGGCATACGGCATTGGAGTTATTGCGTTGTGTTCGAGCTTTACGAAATGATATACGAGAGTTATCACTTCTTGAGCGATCAGATCATATATTGAAAAATGAAGTTGAGCCCATATTTATAATTGATGTTTTAGAAGAAAATGGGGTAACTAACTTTTTCTTAACCTTGAGTGATCATACTGTGAACTTCCTTCTTTGGTTTAACCTTTTTATTTATTGAATTTATAATTCACATGAGATGTCTTTTGCAGGATGATATAGTTCAAAGCTGTTACTGGGATTCTGGTCGTCCTTTTGATCTGAGACGAGAATCTGATGCTGTACCTCCTGATGTTACTCTCCAGTCTATATTATTTGAGAGCCCTGATAAGAACAGATGGGCCAGATGCCTAAGTGAGCTTGTAAAGTATGCAGCTTTGCTTTGCCCAGATTCTGTTCAGGAAGCAAAGTAAGTAAAATCCTATTATTGTCATTCCAGAAAAATATCCATCCCAAAAATTTTTGTGATAAACTTTTCCTTCACTGTAGCACATTGGTTTTGCATTTTTGCTTGTCTTTTTTCCTGCCAAGGCAGTCTCAGCAATGCACTCATTTGGGTGTTGGGAAACATTGTTGACCTTTAGCCTTATATGCAGCTCTCTCTCTCTCTCTCTCACACACACACACACACACACACACACACACACATCCACGTTTGCGTACATACACAAGCACACAGAGAATAAGTTTTCTTGCTGTGGTATGATTATATTTGTAACGGGACTTGTTGTTTGTCTTTATCCCTCATTATATAAGGTTGAAAATTGACGATCCTGAGTCCTGACTACATAATCCTAACTACATATGTTGTTGATATATGTATACTTTGTTGTCATTTATGATGGAATTGTAAAGCTTTTCGTTTCTAGTTTCCTATCTTAGTTAAACGCAAGTAACTTAAACAAAAAGTATGATTATTTTTATCTTAATTCGATGTTTATTTTACAGGTTAGAAGTTATTCAGCGGCTTGCTCATATCACACCTGCTGAATTGGGTGGAAAGGCCCATCCATCACAGGACACAGATAACAAGCTAGATCAGTGGCTAATGTATGCAATGTTTGCATGCTCATGTCCTCCAGATAGTAGGGAAGGAGGCAGTTCAGCAGCAACAAAAGAATTATTTCATCTCATTTTCCCCTCCTTAAAATCTGGTTCTGAAGCTCACATAGTAAGTAATGGCTACTTTATACTCTTTTAAGACAATGGAATCATCTTTTGCAACTTACTTTGGTTATTTCTTTCTCAAGCTTCTCCCTACCTGCAGAAGTTTCAAAAAGAAGAAAATGGAATTATGGTCTCGTGTCTGCTTTACTAATATGTAATGGGTTCATTTTCCCTCTTGTTGCAGCATGCAGCCACCATGGCTCTTGGCCATTCACACCTGGAAATATGTGAAGTCATGTTTAGTGAACTTGCATCCTTCATTGATGAGGTTTCTCTTGAAACTGAGGGGAAACCGAAATGGAAGGTATTTCTTCATCCTTGGATGCCTCTTTAGAGTTAAACATCTTCTTTTGTTTCTTGCTTTCTTCCTTTTCTAATTGTGCCTTCTGCCCTAGCAAGGTTGTTTTGTGTTTCTCTGGGATGTTTTTCTTTTTTTGGGCAAAATGGAAAAGGGAACAGAAAAGGGACCATTATACACATAGATACATAGTTTTTTGGAGATCACATTTTTCTTCCGAAATCCCTAGCATTATAATAACCTCGAAAATCATATGCTTGGATTTTTGTTGCTATAGCCCAAAAACTCAGGCTATAACCCTCGAAAACACTAGTTTTATAATAATTCTCGAAAATTTTCCATTTTCATCTTCTATGTAGCCGTGAGTTTTCGGGTGAAAAACGATTTCTCTGAAAAAACAACCCAGGAATGCTTTTCATAGTTCATTTTTTCAAAACTCAATGAGAAGCATGTAACTAACAAATTATGGCGAAAAGTAAGATAAAAAAAGTAAACAAATTAAAAACAAATTTTCATTTTCATGGGCTACACATTGAGTGTTTGGGTGAAAAATGTTTTCTCAAGAAAACAACTCATGCATACTTTTAACAATCCGTTTTCTATTCCAAACTCAATGGAAACACATTAACTAGTGGACTATGGTAAAAAATGAAGAAGTCAAATGTTAAAAAATCTCCATTTTCTGGGCTATAGCGTTGGGTTTTTGGATGAAAAACGAAAAACTCTTTCTTTAAAAAACAATGCTTGCATATTTTTAACTGTATTTTTTTTTTCCAAACTCAATGTGGAGCATGTAAACAATGAGATTACGGCCAAAAAAAGTAGAAAATAAAAAGTTGGAAAAAATCTCTGCTTTCATGGGTCATAACATGTTTCTACAGTCCATTTATTGTACATCCACATGCTTGTATGTACATTTCAGTGATGGGAACATGACTGGGTTTAAAAATGTGAAGCAGTTGGGTGAAATTTGTAGATGCTTACTGGCAGAACAATTTTGGCTTAGACTTCTTTCGTTACCCGGTTCATTTTTTTCATTAGGATTCTTTGCACTCATACGAGGCATTTGGCAAAACTCTTGCAGTACTTGAACTTTCATATATTGTTCTTGAATTGCAAGAAAGAATTAAAATCAAGGGGAGCTTAAGAAATTGTATTATAGAAATGAAGATTCTGACATAACTGATTTTTTAAAAAAAACAATTTAAAAGCTTACTTGCATGTCTGGAGAAAGGGGGGAAAAAAGTCCAAAAGTAGCCCAATTTTGAGTTATAGATTCACAGGATTTAGTCAAGTCTAGCTAAATACACAAAGTGTATGAGGCATTTTTTTTTAGCGGGGAAGATGCCATTCATGCCAATCCCAAGTTTCAATCGGAACCCTTATCGCAAGCATAACGGTGTCTGACCCTGTCCCCCTTTTTTTTAAAAAAAGAGAGAGAATATGAAAAGGAGATTGTCTCACCTTGTTTTTGTTGTTTTTTGTGTGGTGGCAATGTGACATAAAGAAAATATCTCAACATCCTATATAATCACATTAGAAGGGAAATTCATACGGGTACTAAGTGTAATACCCAGGTTCTGAAATACTTGAACCAAGTTATTATTATCCCACTAACCCGGGTACTTTCTTTTTTCAACAACAATAAACTTAGCTACACTGTAGAAGGAACAAATCATTAGCTCACCTGCAAATTACAGCTCTGGCATTCTATATCTGATTGCTAATTATTTTAATGGTGTGTGTATAGATGTAGTATCCCCGGACTTCTACTCATAAATATACAAAGTATGAATATCCTGTCATATGTGCTTATCCTTCTGTTGTGCTGATACAGAGTCAAAAGTCCCGTCGTGAAGAACTCCGTATCCACATTACAAATATTTACCGTACTCTTGCTGAGAATATCTGGCCTAGTACGTTAACCAGGAAGCCAGTTTTTCGCCTTCATTATTTGAAGTTCATTGAAGAGACGACTAAACAGATATTAACTGCTCCTCCTGAAAGTTTTCATGATATGCAGCCCCTCCGTTTTGCGCTTGCGTCTGTTCTAAGATCTCTGGCACCTGAATTCGTTGCTTCAAAATCAGAGAAATTTGATATCAGAACTAGAAAGCGTCTTTTTGATTTACTGCTCTCTTGGAGTGATGAGACAGGTAGCACGTGGAGTCAGGATGGAGCTAGTGATTACCGACGAGAAGTTGAACGCTACAAATCTTCTCAGCACAGTCGGTCAAAGGACTCAATTGATAAACTTTCATTTGATAAGGAATTAGGGGAGCAGGTTGAGGCAATCCAGTGGGCATCCATGAATGCAATGGCCTCACTCTTGTATGGGCCTTGTTTTGATGACAATGCAAGAAAGATGAGTGGACGGGTTATATCTTGGATTAACAGCCTGTTCATTGAGCCTGCACCAAGGGCCCCATTTGGTTATTCACCTGCTGATCCAAGAACACCGTCTTATTCAAAATACACAGGAGAAGGTGGCCGTGGTGCAACTGGTCGTGATAAGCATAGAGGTGGCCACCATCGAGTTACCCTTGCAAAGCTGGCTCTAAAGAATCTTCTTCTTACTAATATGGACCTATTTCCTGCCTGCATTGATCAGGTAAAATATCATGTCATTTTACTGTCTATTACGTTTTAAGCAATTTCTTTTTTGCCACTTTATGCTTTGAAGTCTTAAGTCAGCTGTTAATCAGACTTTAGATCAAGAATAGGCTTTGTCGTGATACATGTTCTGACTGACTACCTGAAACTCAAAAACATTTTTTTGTCTTATCTGGGCATATGAACTGACAGGTTTGGATCATTAATATTTTTCTAATTTTGTGAATGGCTGTCTGGTTCAGCAAAGAATGCTGCATTTGTGCTCGACATTCTTTTCTTTGAGTATTTTATGTCATGGATGCACTAAATATTGAAATCAGTTGTCCCGCTCTTTTTCCCTGCAGTGCTATTTCTCTGATGCTGCCATAGCTGATGGCTATTTTAGCGTGCTGGCTGAGGTCTACATGCGACAGGAGATACCAAAATGTGAAATTCAGAGGCTGTTAAGCCTGATCCTGTATAAGGTGGTTGATCCATCCAGACAAATCCGTGATGATGCCCTTCAAATGCTTGAGACACTTTCTATGCGCGAATGGGCTGAAGATGGCACTGAAGTCTCAGGAAGCTATAGAGCTGCTGTTGTTGGCAACCTTCCTGACTCCTATCAACAGTTCCAATACAAACTCTCCTGCAAACTTGCCAAATATCATCCTGAACTGAGTCAACTACTTTGCGAAGAAATAATGCAGAGGCAACTTGATGCGGTTGATATAATTGCGCAGCACCAGGTGCTGACCTGCATGGCTCCATGGATTGAGAATCTCAATTTTTGGAAACTCAAAGACTCAGGTTGGAGTGAAAGACTGCTGAAAAGCCTTTATTATGTAACATGGCGACACGGCGATCAGTTTCCTGATGAAATTGAAAAGCTCTGGAGTACTATAGCTAGCAAGCCTCGGAACATTAGTCCAGTTTTGGATTTCTTGATTACAAAGGGGATTGAAGATTGCGATTCAAACACCTCAGCTGAAATTAGTGGGGCTTTCGCTACATATTTTTCAGTTGCTAAAAGGGTTAGCTTATATTTAGCTCGAATTTGCCCACAACGTACAATTGATCACTTGGTTTACCAATTGTCTCAACGGATGCTCGAGGACAGTGTGGAACCAATGAGGCCCAGTGCTGGTAAGGCTGATGCCAATGGGAACTTTGTGTTGGAATTCTCTCAGGGGCCTGCTGTAGCTCAGATTGCTTCTGTCGTAGACAGCCAGCCTCACATGTCACCTTTGTTGGTTCGTGGATCTCTTGATGGTCCACTAAGGAATGCAAGTGGAAGCTTAAGCTGGAGAACGGCAGCCGTTGGAGGCCGAAGTGCCTCAGGTCCACTTAGTTCTATGCCACCTGAGTTAAATATTGTTCCTGTTTCTGCTGGTCGGTCTGGCCAACTTCTTCCATCACTTGTAAACATGTCAGGGCCATTGATGGGAGTTCGCAGTTCAACAGGAAGCTTGCGTAGTCGCCATGTCTCACGAGATAGTGGAGACTACCTTATTGACACGCCAAACTCTGGGGAAGATGGGTTGCATTCTGGGGCTGCAACGCATGGTGTGAATGCAAAAGAACTTCAATCTGCTTTACAAGGACATCAACAGCATTCATTGAGTCATGCCGATATAGCATTGATTTTGCTTGCTGAAATTGCTTATGAGAATGATGAGGATTTTAGAGAGCACTTGCCTTTGCTCTTTCATGTTACTTTTGTCTCAATGGATAGTTCAGAGGATATTGTGCTGGAGCATTGCCAGCATCTACTTGTTAATCTTCTGTATTCACTTGCTGGCCGCCACTTGGAGTTGTATGAGGTAGAAAACAACGATGGAGAAAACAAGCAGCAGGTAGTGAGCTTAATTAAATATGTCCAGTCAAAGAGAAGCAGCATGATGTGGGAGAATGAGGACCCCACAGTTGTAAGGACAGAGCTCCCTAGCGCAGCTCTGTTGTCAGCCCTTGTGCAGAGCATGGTGGACGCTATCTTCTTTCAAGGAGATCTTCGGGAAACTTGGGGAGCAGAGGCTCTTAAATGGGCTATGGAGTGCACATCAAGGCACCTTGCCTGCCGCTCTCACCAGATTTACCGTGCACTTCGTCCTCGTGTCACAAATGATGCATGTGTATCTTTGCTTCGCTGCCTCCACAGGTGCTTGGCAAATCCAGCACCAGCAGTATTAGGCTTCATAATGGAAATCCTGTTGACATTGCAGGTAATGGTGGAGAATATGGAGCCAGAAAAGGTGATACTCTATCCTCAGCTTTTCTGGGGCTGTGTAGCCATGATGCATACAGATTTTGTCCATGTTTACTGCCAGGTTCTTGAGCTCTTCCTTAGGGTCATTGATCGCTTATCCTTCCGCGATAGAACAACAGAAAATGTGCTTCTCTCTAGTATACCCCGTGATGAGCTGGATACAAGCGCTTCCGATGGTACTGTCTTTCAGCGATTGGAATCAAAGAATGCCTCCGAACCATCGACATCTATTGGCAAGGTACCGGCCTTTGAAGGAGTGCAGCCTCTTGTGCTGAAAGGGCTCATGTCATCCGTTAGTCACGGTGTTTCTATAGAGGTTTTGTCACGGATCACTGTTCATTCGTGTGATTCAATATTTGGGGATGCTGAAACACGGCTCTTGATGCACATCACTGGATTACTTCCGTGGCTTTGCTTACAGCTCAGCCAGGATGCAGTGGTGGGCCCTACTTCTCCACTGCAACAGCAGTTCCAAAAGGCTTGTTCTGTCGCAGCCAATATTGCAATCTGGTGCAGAGCAAAATCATTGGATGAGTTAGCAACTGTTTTTATGATTTACTCACGCGGGGAGATCAAAAGCATAGAGAATCTTCTTGCATGTGTTTCACCACTACTATGCAATGAGTGGTTCCCAAAGCATTCAGCTTTGGCTTTTGGGCACCTTTTAAGGCTCCTGGAGAAAGGGCCAGTTGAATATCAACGCGTTATACTTCTTATGCTGAAGGCGCTGCTTCAGCATACTCCAATGGATGCAGCTCAGAGCCCTCATATGTATGCAATTGTATCTCAACTGGTTGAGAGTACTTTGTGCTGGGAGGCACTTAGTGTTTTGGAAGCTCTGTTACAGAGTTGTAGCTCTTTGCCAGGATCCCTTCCCCATGATTCAGGGTCATTTGAAAATGGACTTGGTGTGGCAGATGAGAAGTTTCTAGCCCCGCAAACCTCATTTAAGGCTCGAAGTGGGCCATTACAGTTGGCAATGGGTTTGGGGCTTGGAGCCGGATCCACACCGGGCACGCAAGTTAATGCAACTGAATCTGGTTTACCACCTAGGGAGCTGGCGTTGCAGAACACCCGTTTAATGCTCGGGCGAGTGCTGGATGGTTGTGCGCTTGGGAGGAGAAGAGATTACAGGAGGCTGGTTCCTTTCGTGAGCAGCAGTGGGCACCTGTAAGGCGGCAAATCCATGGTGTTATTGGTTGATTTATTTAAGAAAGATGGAATGAAGGAAATTTTGGTGGCTGGCAATTGTAAATGGATGTGTAAGTTTTTAGTTGTAATATTTTTAGGATGCGGCACCAACGAGGCAGTGGCCAATAGTTAGTACAAGTGTCAGTCTGGAGTCTGGAGTCTGGAGTCTGGAGTTGGGTTTGATGAAAGCATTATCCATGATGTTGTCACTGCAAATTCTGGGATAATGTTTATATCTCTGTATTAGATTTTGATCACCCTTTTGTATAGTTGCTGTTGACAGCAGTTTTGTTTTGCAAGACTTGTTTAAAATTATAACACACGTATTTAGGTAAAAAAAGTCGAAGTCAAAAAAATTATTAATTTTAACTTTTTTCATATTTTTTTTTACTCAGATCTCAATTATTAACATGAATTCTTAGAAATGAAAAATAAAATTTTTACCAAACGTTCATTTTTCATTGGTTATAACACGTATTTTGGTAAATAATGGCGAATTCGAAAACACGTGTTGATTTTGGCTTTTCTCCTACTTCTTTTTATACATATCTCAATTGTCGACATGAATTCTTAGAAATGGCATAGAGAAGCGAAATTTAAATTTTTTTACCAAATTTACATTTTTCGTGGGTGTTAAGACACATATTTTAGCTGAAAATGGCAAAACCCAAAAAAGCGTTGATTTCAACTTTATTGCACCGTTTTTTGCAACCACCCAGATTGTGAACACGTATTGTGGTGAGTATTGTCAAAAAAAGTGAAAATAAAAATTTTCACCAAAACTCGATTTTTCATGGGTTATAAAAAATGGCGAATTAAAAAAATCGTGTTGATTTTGACTTTTCTCAAACTTTTTAAACACGCCACAATTTTCAACAAGCATTATCAAAAAGAGTGTAGAAAACGTGAAATTTATATTTTTCACGAAATTTTTTACTTTTCATGGGTTATAACACACTAATTTTAGCCAAAAATGCCAAAACACAAAAACGCCTTGATTTTGACTTTTTTTGCACTATTTTTTGCTCCCACCCTAATTGTGAACAGGCTTTGTGGTAAGTATTGTAAAAAAAAGTGAAAATTTAAATTTTCATAAACCTCATTTTTTTCATGGATTAGAACACATTTATTTTGGTAAAAAGTGGCGAATTCAAAAAAACGAGTTGATTTTGGCTTTTCTCCTACTTTTTTAACACATTCGTCAATTGTCAACATGCATTCTTAGAAATGGTATAAGAAAAAGTAAAATTTGGATTTTTCACGAAAATTTCATTTTTCGTGGGTGTTAACACACGTATTTCAGCCAAAAAAATGGCAAAATACAAAAACGCGTTGTTTTTGATTTTTTTGCACCGTTTTTTCCACCCAACCAGATTGTGAACATGCATTCTAATGAGTATTATAAAAAAGAGTGAAAAATAAAATTTTCACCAAACGTCCATTTTTCATTGGTTATAACACACATATATTGGTAAAAAATGGCGAATTCGAAAAAACGTGTTGATTTTGGCTTTTCTCCAACTTTTTTCACACACACCTCAATTGTCAACATGAATTCTTAGGAATGGCATAGGAAAGCGAAATTTAAATTTTTTTACCAAATTTTCATTTTTCGTGGGTGTTAACTCACATATTTTAGCCGAAAATGACAAAACCCAAAAAAGAGTTGATTTCAACTTTATTGCACCGTTTTTTGCACTCATCCAGATTGTGAACACGTATTGTGGTGACTATTGTCAAAAAAAGTGAAAATAAAAATTTTCAACAAAACTCGATTTTTCATGGGTTATAACACACGTATTTTTGTCAAAAATGGCGAAATAAAAAAATGGTGTTGATTTTGACTTTTCTCCAACTTTTTTAAACACACCACAATTTTCAACATGCATTCTAAAAAACGGTGTAGAAAACGTGAAATTTATATTTTTCACCAAATTTTTTACTTTTCATGGGTTATAACACTAATTTTAGCCAAAAATACCAAAACAAAAAAACGCGTTGATTTTGACTATTTTTGCACTATTTTTTGTTCCCACCCCTAATTGTGAACAGGCTTTGTGGTGAGTATTGTCTGTTTTTTTTTTTATGAAATGTTTCCTCAAAATGTATTTTAGGCAGTGTCCCAGCATAAACGTTTTGGACGCAAATGAGATAATGTAACAGATTAAATCAAAAACAAATCAGAAACCAAGAAACAAAAAGGTCGACAAAACCTTTCCAAACACATATTTCTCAATAGCTTAGTATGTCTTTTAACCACTGACAACTCAGACACAGAATCCTCTGCTGTTTCTTCTTCCTCTAGCTCGCTCAAATTTCCTTCCCTTGGCTCGAACATATGGCTTCGTATGACTGTGCGGAACACCCGGAGCAGGTCCAAAGTTCTTCACTGCTTCACGAGAATTCTTAGGACCTCTGAGGAGTACCGTGTTTTGCCCAAGGGGTGCCCTAAGAGCAAGCTGGTCAAAAGTCAAGCACTCTCCTCCTGCCTTCTCAATCCAAGCCCTAGCTCTCTCGGTGAACCTTAGTGCAGTAACCTTGAGACACAGAACTTAGTACACGCGAGTATCATCAGTCACGGTACCCACAACCACAGCAATCTTGTCCTCCTTTCCCTTGGTGTAAGTGATCAATCGGGAAAGGGAGAGAGCAGGCTTGTTGATCTTGCTCATGAACAATCTCTTGAGAATCACCGCATTGAACTTGCTACCGGTCCTTCTGACGAGGAATCGGTACAGCTTTACGAGCAACTTCAAGTAAATATCATCGGATTTAGGAGCAGTTCGCTTCGTCTTCTTCCTCTTACCTCCGGCTTTTAGATCGATACCCATGGCGGCAGCTGCTGCTACTGCTGTTGCTCCTCCTTACCGCGGCGCCTGACAGGAACTCAAAATGAATGGACTGTGATGTGTTGAGTATTGTAAAAAAAAGTAAAAATTCAAATTTTCATAAGCCTCATTTTTTTGGGTTATAACACATGTATTTTGGTAAAAAGTGGCGAATTCAAAAAAACGAGTTGATTTTGGCTTTTATCCTGCTTTTTTAACACATCCGTCAATTGTCAACATGCATTCTTAGAAATGGTATAAGAAAAAGTAAAATTTAGATTTTTTACGAAATTTTCATTTTTCATGGGTGTTAACACATGTATTTCAGACAAAAAATGGCAAAACACAAAAACGCGTTATTTTTTATTTTTTTGCACCGTTTTTTCATCCCACCTAGATTGTGAACATGCATTCTAATGAGTATTGTAAAAAAGTGTGAAAAATAAAATTTTCACAAAATGTCCATTTTTCATTGGTTATAACACACGTATCATGGTAAAAAATGGCGAATTCGAAAAAACGTGTTGATTTTGGCTTTTCTCCAACTTTTTTCACACACACCTCAATTGTCAACATGAATTCTTAGGAATGGCATAGAAAAGTGAAATTTAAATTTTTTTAACAAATTTTCATTTTTCGTGGGTGTTAATACACATATTTTAGTCGAAAATGACAAAACCCAAAAAAGCGTTGATTTCAACTTTATTGCACCGTTTTTTGCACGCACCCAGATTGTGAACATGTATTGTGGTGACTATTGTCAAAAAAAGTGAAAATAAAAATTTTCACCAAAACTCGATTTTTCATGGGTTATAACAAATGTATTTTTGTCAAAAATGGCGAAATCAAAAAATGGTGTTGATTTTGACTTTTCTCCAACTTTTTTAAACACACCACAATTTTCAACATGCATTCTCAAAAACGGTGTAGAAAATGTGAAATTTATATTTTTCATCAAATTTTTTACTTTTCTTGTGTTATAACACACGCATTTTAGCCGAAAATGCCAACACACAAAAACGCGTTGATTTTGACTTTTTTTGCGCCATTTTTTTGTTCCACCCAATTGTGAACAGGCATTGTGGTGAGTATTATAAAAAAAGTGAAATTTTAAATTTTTGTAAACCTCAGTTTTTCATGGGTTATATCACATATATTTTTGTAAAAATGACGAATTCAAAAAAACGAGTTGATTTTGACTTTTCTCCTACTTTTTTAACACATCCGTCAATTGTCAACATGCATTCTTAGAAATGGTATAAGAAAAAGTAAAATTTAGATTTTTCACCAAATTTTCATTTTCCGTGGGTGTTAATACACGTATTTCAGTGAAAAAAATGGAAAGATCAAAAAACGCGTTGATTTTGACTTTTTTGCACCGTTTTTTGCACCCACCCTGATTGTGATCATGCATTCTAATGAATATTGTAAAAAAGTGTGAAAAATAAAATTTTCACCAAACGTCCATTTTTCATTGGTTATAACACACGTATCATGGTAAAAAATGGCGAATTCGAAAAAACGTGTTGATTTTGGCTTTTCTCCAACTTTTTTCACACACACCTCAATTGTCAACATGAATTCTTTGGAATGGCATAGGAAAGCGAAATTTAAATTTTTTTACCAAATTTTCATTTTTCGTGGGTGTTAACACACATATTTTAGCCGAAAATGGCAAAACCCAAAAAGCGGTTATTTCAACTTTATTGCCCCGTTTTTTGCACCCACCTTGATTGTGAGCACGTATTGTGGTGAGTATTGTTAAAAAAAGTGAAAATAAAAATTTTCATCAAAGCTCAATTTTTCATGGGTTATTACACACGTATTTTTGTCAAAAATGGCGAAATCAAAAAATGGTGTTGATTTTGACTTTTCTCCAACTTTTTTAAACACACCACAATTTTCAACATGCATTCTCAAAAACGGTGTAGAAAATGTGAAATTTATATTTTTCACCAAGTTTTTTACTTTTCTTGTGTTATAACACACGCATTTTAGCCGAAAATGCCAAAACACAAAAACGCGTTGATTTTGACTTTTTTTGCGCCATTTTTTTGTTCCACCCAATTGTGAACAGGCATTGTGGTGAGTATTATAAAAAAAGTGAAATTTTAAATTTTCGTAAACCTCAGTTTTTCATGGGTTATATCACATATATTTTGGTAAAAATGACGAATTCAAAAAAACGAGTTGATTTTAGCTTTTCTCCTGCTTTTTTAACACATCCGTCAATTGTCAACATGCATTCTTAGAAATGGTATAAGAAAAAGTAAAATTTAGATTTTTCACCAAATTTTCATTTTCCGTGGGTGTTAATACACGTATTTCAGTGAAAAAAATGGAAAGGTCAAAAAACGCGTTGATTTTGACTTTTTTGCACCGTTTTTTGCACCCACCCTGATTGTGATCATGCATTCTAATGAATATTGTAAAAAAGTGTGAAAAATAAAATTTTCACCAAACGTCCATTTTTCATTGGTTATAACACACGTATCATGGTAAAAAATGGCGAATTCGAAAAAACGTGTTGATTTTGGCTTTTCTCCAACTTTTTTCACACACACCTCAATTGTCAACATGAATTCTTTGGAATGGCATAGGAAAGCGAAATTTAAATTTTTTTACCAAATTTTCATTTTTCGTGGGTGTTAACACACATATTTTAGCCGAAAATGGCAAAACCCAAAAGTTATTTCAACTTTATTGCCCCGTTTTTTGCACCCACCTTGATTGTGAGCACGTATTGTGGTGAGTATTGTTAAAAAAAGTGAAAATAAAAATTTTCATCAAAGCTCAATTTTTCATGGGTTATTACACACGTATTTTTGTCAAAAATGGCGAAATCAAAAAATGGTGTTGATTTTGACTTTTCTCCAACTTTTTTAAACACACCACAATTTTCAACATGCATTCTCAAAAACGGTGTAGAAAATGTGAAATTTATATTTTTCACCAAGTTTTTTACTTTTCTTGTGTTATAACACACGCATTTTAGTCGAAAATGCCAAAACACAAAAACGCGTTGATTTTGACTTTTTTTGCGCCATTTTTTTGTTCCACCCAATTGTGAACAGGCATTGTGGTGAGTATTATAAAAAAAGTGAAATTTTAAATTTTCGTAAACCTCAGTTTTTCATGGGTTATATCACATATATTTTGGTAAAAATGACGAATTCAAAAAAACGAGTTGATTTTAGCTTTTCTCCTGCTTTTTTAACACATCCGTCAATTGTCAACATGCATTCTTAGAAATGGTATAAGAAAAAGTAAATTTAGATTTTTTACCAAATTTCATTTTTCATGGACACACACGTATTTCTGTCAAAAAATGGAAAAATAAAAAAACGTGTTGATTTTGACTTTTTTACACCCACCCTGATTGTGAACATGCATTCTAATGAGTATTGTAAGAAAGAGTGAAAAATAAAATTTTCACCAAACGTCCATTTTTCATTGGTTATACACGTATCATGTTAAAAAATGGCGAATTCGAAAAAACGTGTTGATTTTGGCTGTTCTCCAACTTTTTTCACACACACCTCAATTGTCAACATGAATTCTTAGGAATGGCATAGAAAAGTGAAATTTAAATTTTTTTACCAAATTTTCATTTTTCGCGGGTGTTAACACACATATTTTAGTCGAAAATGACAAAACCCAAAAAAGCGTTGATTTCAACTTTATTGCACCGTTTTTTGCACTCACTCAAATTGTGAACATGTATTGTGGTGACTTTTTTTTTTGAACCTCTGTATCGAGGTGGGTCACCACTCCCAGTTTATTACAAAATGTTGTGAGTGATGGACATACCCTAAAATCACTCTTACACAAAAGAGTTCGTATGATTTCTATTCCATGTACATGCTCCAGGCCTAATGGAATATCGTTCATCCAAACTTGTAAAATATTAAATGTGGAGTACTTCCTCCATTTACACAAAAGATGTACATTAGAAATTTGCAAAATTCCATGTCTAGCAAAGGTTGTACATTCAGGCAGAAGCATCCCTCCATGAAGATAGACTACGAACATATTCAGCCAAAAAAAACCAACAATGCCTAGTCTATACATTACAGGTCCAGAAATAATATACATGCAGGTAGGGGAAACTTGGTCTAACATCAACAGCCAAGGCCCAAGCATCAGACAGAATACAGCAACAGACTCCCCTATGGTTTCTTTACGGCATTTCTGTAAAAGGTTCCATCATTCTCCCCTTATATTACCTATTCTTTTAGGTCCAAGTATAGTATACATGTACCCCTCATTACCTTTACCCACTGCCCAGCAAAAGGAAATGGAAACTTGGCCTAACATCAGCAACCAAGGCCCCAGATAATTGGAAATCAGCCTAACCTCAGCAGCTGAACCCCTATGATTACCTTGTGATATTTCAGATAACATTTTCAACCTGCCCCCCAGTTTAGATGTTGCTTCTATTTATGAGAGGGATTCCAACTTTCTCGCTAAGGATGATCTTGGAAAATTCTGCTGCATAGTTCTGGCCTTCAGGGCTTCCATTTTTAGCAATCCATGAAGCAGCTCGGTTCTCTTATGCTAGTATTGAGTTAAAGCTGCACCTGAGCTGAAGGAATTCTACTTCCACCACTGGTTAGCGAGCATCCACTGATTTTCAGTTGATCCCATGATAGCATTGTGAAATCCTCGATGGCTTGTCTCAACTATGATGTTGGTCCATCCCTTCTCACAGCAATGTTTTACCCGTTGATATGCCACATCCAGCAGCCCATTGCTAGCAGCTATTCTTGCAGGTTTAATCCATTCATACTAAGAAGAGAAAATTTTTTGGATCTCACCTTTGTTGTTCCTTATGACCGCTGCTGCAGAGATACAGTTGTCCTCTTCTTTATGAGCCACATTAAGCTTTTTCCAGTTCTTCTCAGGTAGTGTCCATTTGAGAATTTGTACTTTAATCCTGCTTCTATAATCAAACACCGAATCCCAGAAGTAGCCCCATTCTCTAATCTGTATTGTGGTGACTATTGTCAAAAAAAGTGAAAATAAAAATTTTCACCAAAACTCGATTTTTCATGGGTTATAACACACGTATTTTTGTCAAAAATGGCGAAATCAAAAAATGGTGTAGACTTTTCTCCAACTTTTTTAAACAAACCACAATTTTCAACATGCATTCTCAAAAACAGTGTAGAAAACGTGAAATTTATATTTTTCACTAAATTTTTACTTTTCTTGTGTTATAACAAAAGCATTTAAGCCGAAAATGCCAAAACACAAAAACGCGTTGATTTTGACTTTTTTGCGCCATTTTTTTGCTCCAGCCAATTTTGAACAGGCTTTGTAGTGAGTATTATAAAAAAAGTGAAAATTTAAATTTTCGTAAACCTCAGTTTTTCATTGGTTATATCACATATATTTTGGTAAAAATGACGAATTCAAAAAAAACGAGTTGATTTTATCTTTTCTCCTGCTTTTTTAACACATTCGTCAATTGTCAACATGCATTCTTAGAAATGGTATAAGAAAAAGTAAAATTTAGATTTTTCACCAAATTTTCATTTTCCGTGGGTGTTAACACACGTATTTCAGTCAAAAAATGGAAAGATAAAAGAACGCGTTGATTTTGACTTTTTTGCACCGTTTTTTGCACCCACCCTGATTGTGAACATGCATTCTAATGAGTATTGCAAAAAAGAGTGAAAATTAAAATTTTTACCAAACGTCCATTTTCATTGGCTATAACACTGGTATTAAGGTAAAAAATGGAGAATTCGAAAAAACGTGTTGATTTAGGCTTTCCTCCAACTTTTTTCACACACACCTCAATTGTTAACATGAATTCTTATGAATGGCATTGAAAAGCAAAATTTAAATTTTTTTACCAAATTTTCATTTTTTGTGGGTGTTAAATCACATATTTTAGCCGAAAATGACAAAACCCAAAAAAGAGTTGATTTCAACTTTATTGCACCGTTTTTTGTATTCATCCAGATTGTGAACACGTATTGTGGTGACTATTGTCAACAAAAAGTGAAAATAAAAATTTTCACCAAAACTCGATTTTTCATGGGTTATAACACACGTATTTTTGTCAAAAATGGCGAAATAAAAAAATGGTGTTGATTTTGACTTTTCTCCAACTTTTTTAAACACACCACAATTTTCAACATGCATTCTAAAAAACGGTGTAGAAAACGTGAAATTTAATTTTTTTCTCCAAATTTTTTACTTTTCTTGTGTTATAACACACGCATTTAGCCGAAAATGCCAAAACAAAAAAACGCGTTGATTTTGACTTTTTTTGCACCATTTTTTGTTCCCACCCCTAATTGTGAACAGGCTTTGTGGTGAGTATTGTCTGTTTTTTTTTATGAAATGTTTCCTCAAAATGTATTTTAGGCAGTGTCCCAGAATAAACGTTTTGGACGCAAATTAGATACTGTAACAGATTAAATCAAAAACAAATCAGAAACCAAGAAACAAAAAGGTCGACAAAACCTTTCCAAACACATATTTCTCAATAGCTTAGTATGTCTTTTAACCCTGACAACTCAGACACAGAATCCTCTGCTGTTTCTTCTTCCTCTAGCTCGCTCAAATTTCCTTCCCTTGGCTCGAACATATGGCTTCGTATGACTGTGCGGAACACCCGAAGCAGGTCCAAGGTGCTTCACTGCTTCACGAGAATTCTTAGGACCTCTGAGGAGTACCGTGTTTTGCCCAAGGGCAAGCTGGTCAAAAGTCAAGCACTCTCCTCCTGCCTTCTCAATCCTAGCCCTAGCTCTCTCGGTGAACCTTAGTGCAGTAACCTTGAGACACAGAACTTCGTACACGCGAGTATCATCAGTCACGGTACCCACAACCACAGCAATCTTGTCCTCCTTTCCCTTGGTGTAAGTGATCAATCGGGAAAGGGAGAGAGCAGGCTTGTTGATCTTGCTCATGAACAATCTCTTGAGAATCATCGCATTGAACTTGCTACCGGTCTTTCTGACGAGGAATCGGTACAGCTTTACGAGCAACTGCAAGTAAATATCATCGGATTTAGGAGCAGTTCGCTTCGTCTTCTTCCTCTTACCTCCGGCTTTTAATCGATACCCATGGCGGCAGCTGCTGCTACAACTGTTGCTCCTCCTCACCGCGGCGCCTGACAGGAACTCAAAATGAATGGACTGTGATGTGGTGAGTATTGTAAAAAAAAGTAAAAATTCAAATTTTCATAAGCCTCATTTTTTTGGGTTATAACACATGTATTTTGGTAAAAAGTGGCGAATTCAAAAAAACGAGTTGATTTTGACTTTTATCCTACTTTTTTAACACATCCGTCAATTGTCAACATGCATTCTTAGAAATGGTATAAGAAAAAGTAAAATTTAGATTTTTCACAAAATTTTCATTTTTCATGGGTGTTAACACACGTATTTCAGCCAAAAAATGGCAAAACACAAAAACGCGTTATTTTTTATTTTTTTGCACCGTTTTTTCATCCCACCTAGATTGTGAACATGCATTCTAATGAGTATTGTAAAAAAGAGTGAAAAATAAAATTTTCACAAAATGTCCATTTTTCATTGGTTATAGCACACGTATCATGGTAAAAAATGGCGAATTTGAAAAAACGTGTTGATTTTGACTTTTCTCCAACTTTTTTCATACACACTTCAATTGTCAACATGAATTCCTAGGAATGGCATAGAAAAGTGAAATTTAAATTTTTTTAACAAATTTTCATTTTTCATGGGTGTTAACACACATATTTTAGTCGAAAATGACAAAACCCAAAAAAGCGTTGATTTCAACTTTATTGCACCGTTTTTTGCACGCACCCAGATTGTGAACATGTATTGTGGTGACTATTGTCAAAAAAAGTGAAAATAAAAATTTTCACCAAAACTCAATTTTTCATGGATTATAACACACGTATTTTTGTCAAAAATAGCGAAATCAAAAAATGGTGTTGATTTTGACTTTTCTCCAACTTTTTTAAACACACCACAATTTTCAACATGCATTCTCAAAAACGGTGTAGAAAACGTGAAATTTATATTTTTCACCAAATTTTTTACTTTTTATTGGTTATAAAACACGAATTTTAGCCGAAAATGCCAAAACATAAAAACGCGTTGATTTTAACTTTTTTTGCGCCATTTTTTTGTTCCACCCAATTGTGAACAGGTATTGTGGTGAGTATAATAAACAAAGTGAAATTTTAAATTTTCGTAAACCTTAGTTTTTCATGGGTTATAACACATATATTTTGGTAAAAATGATGAATTCATCCGTCAATTGTCAACATGCATTCTTAGAAATGGTATAAGAAAAAGTAAAATTAGATTTTTCACCAAATTTTCATTTTTTGTGGGTGTAAACACACGTATTTCACTAAAAAAATGGAAAAATCAAAAAACGAGTTAATTTTGACTTTTTTGCACCGTTTTTTGCACCCACCCTAATTTTGAACATGCATTCTAATGAGTATTGTAAAAAAGAATGAAAAATAAAATTTTCACCAAACGTCCATTTTCATTGGTTATAACACTGGTATTATGGTAAAAAATGGCGAATTCAAAAAAACGTGTTGATTTTGGCTGTTCTCCAACTTTTTTCACACACACCTCAATTGTCAACATGAATTCTTAGGAATGGCATAGGAAAGCGAAATTTTCCAAATTTTCATTTTTCGTAGGTGTTAACACACATATTTTAGCCGAAAATGGAAAAATACAAAAAAGCGGTTATTTTAACATTATTGCACCGTTTTTTGCACCCACCTTGATTGTGAGCACGTATTGTGGTGAGTATTGTCAAAAAAAGTGAAAATAAAAATTTTCATCAAAACTCGATTTTTCATGTGTTATAACACACGTGTTTTTGTCAAAAATGGCGAAATCAAAAAATGGTGTTGATTTTGAATTTTCTCCAACTTTTTTAAACACACCACAATTTTCAACATGCATTCTCAAAAACGGTGTAGAAAACGTGAAATTTATATTTTTCACCAATTATTTTACTTTTCTTGTGTTATAACACACGCATTTTCGCGAAAATGCCAAAACACAAAAACTAGTTGATTTTGACTTTTTTTGCGCCATTTTTTTGTTCCACCCAATTGTGAACAGGCATTGTGGTGAGTATTATAAAAAAAGTGAGATTTTAAATTTTCTTGAACCTCAGTTTTTCATGGGTTATAACACATGTATTTTGGTAAAAATGACGAATTCAAAAAAACGAGTTGATTTTGGCTTTTCTCCTGCTTTTTTAACACATCCGTCAATTGTCAACATGCATTCTTAGAAATGGTATAAGAAAAAGTAAAATTATATTTTTCACCAAATTTTCATTTTTCATGGGTGTTAACACACGTATTTCACTAAAAAAATTGAAAAATCAAAAAACGAGTTGATTTTGACTTTTTTGCACCCGCCCTAATTTTGAACATGCATTCTAATGAGTATTGTAAAAAAGAATGAAAAATAAAATTTTTACCAAACGTCCATTTTCATTGGTTATAACACTGGTATTATGGTAAAAAATGGCGAATTCGAAAAAACGTGTTGATTTTGGCTGTTCTTCAACTTTTTTCACACACACCTCAATTGTCAACATGAATTCTTAGGAATGGCATAGGAAAGCGAAATTTAAATTTTTTTTCCAAATTTTCATTTTTCGTGGGCGTTAACACACATATTTTAGCCGAAAATGGCAAAACCCAAAAAGTGGTTATTTCAACTTTATTGCCCTGTTTTTTGCACCCACCTTGATTGTGAGCACGTATTGTGGTGAGTATTGTCAAAAAAAATGAAAGTAAAAATTTTCATCAAAGCTCGATTTTTCATGGGTTATAACACCCGTATTTTTGTCAAAAATGGCGAAATCAAAAAATGGTGTTGATTTTGACTTTTCTCCAACTTTTTTAAACACACCACAATTTTCAACATGCATTCTCAAAAACGGTGTAGAAAACGTGAAATTTATATTTTTCACCAAATTTTTTACTTTTCTTGTGTTATAACACACGCATTTTAGCCGAAAATGCCAAAACACAAAAACGCGTTGATTTTGACTTTTTTTGCGCCATTTTTTTGCTCCACCCAATTGTGAACAAGCATTGTGGTGAGTATTATAAAAAAAGTGAAATTTTAAATTTTCGTAAACCTCAGTTTTTCATTGGTTATATCACATATATTTTGGTAAAAATGACGAATTCAAAAAAACGAGTTGATTTTGGCTTTTCTCCTGCTTTTTTAACACATCCGTCAATTGTCAACATGCATTCTTAGAAATGGTATAAGAAAAAGTAAATTTAGATTTTTCACCTAATTTCATTTTTCGTGGGTGTTAACACACGTATTTCAGTCAAAACATGGAAAAATCAAAAAACGTGTTGATTTTGACTTTTTTGCACCCACCCAGATTGTGAACATGCATTCTAATGAGTATTGTAAAAAAGAGTGAAAAGTAAAATTTTCACGAAACGTCCATTTTCATTGGTAATAACACTGGTATTATGGTAAAAAATGGCGAATTCGAAAAAACGTGTTGATTTTGGCTGTTCTCCAACTTTTTCACACACACCTCAATTGTCAACATGAATTCTTAGGAATGGCATAGGAAAGCGAAATTTAAATTTTTTTTCCAAATTTTTATTTTTCGTGGGTGTTAACACACATATTTTAGCTGAAAATGGCAAAACCCAAAAAAGCAGTTATTT
The DNA here is from genome assembly GCA_016586305.1 of Ophiorrhiza pumila. Classification (NCBI taxonomy): domain Eukaryota; kingdom Viridiplantae; phylum Streptophyta; class Magnoliopsida; order Gentianales; family Rubiaceae; genus Ophiorrhiza; species Ophiorrhiza pumila. Next base: position 3,385,098 of record BLIW01000007.1, read on the forward strand.
CAACTTTATTGCACCGTTTTTTGCACCCACCTTAATTGTGAGCACGTATTGTGGTGAGTATTGTCAAAAAAAGTGAAAATAAAAATTTTCACCAAAACTCGATTTTTCATGGGTTATAACACACGTATTTTTGTCAAAAATCGCGAATTAAAAAAATCTTGTTGATATTGACTTTTCTTAACATTTTTTAAACACACCACAATTTTCAACAGGCATTCTCAAAAACGGTGTAGAAAACGTGAAATTTTTATTTTTCACCAAATTTTTCACTTTTTATTGGTTATAACACACGCATTTTAGCCAAAAATGCAAAAACACAAAAACGCGTTGATTTTGACTTTTTTCACAATTTTTTGTTCCCACCCTAATTGTGAACAGGCTTTGTGGTGAGTATTGTAAAAAAAGTGAAAATTCAAATTTTCATAAACCTCATTTTTTCATGGGTTATAACACATGTATTTTGGTAAAAAGTGGCGAATTCAAAAAAACGAGTTGATTTTGGCTTTTCTCCTACTTTTTTAACAAATCCGTCAATTGTCAACATGCATTCTTAGAAATGGTATAAAAAAAGTAAAATTTAGTTTTTTCACGAAATTTTCTTTTTTCATGGGTGTTAACACACGTATATCAGCCAAAAAATGGCAAAACCCAAAAACGCGTTGTTTTTTATTTTTTTGCACCATTTTTTCATCCCACCCAGATTGTGAGCATGCATTCTAATGAGTATTGTAAAAAAGAGTGAAAAATAAAATTTTCACCAAACGTCCATTTTTCATTGGTTATAATACTGGTATTATGGTAAAAAATGGCGAATTCGAAAAAACGTGTTGATTTTGGCTTTTCTCCTACTTTTTTGTCACACATCTCAATTGTCAACATGAATTCTTAGGAATGGCATAGAAAAGTGAAATTTAAATTTTTTTACCAAATTTTCATTTTTCATGGGTGTTAACACACATATTTTAGCCGAAAATGACAAAACCCAAAAAAGCGTTGATTTCAACTTTATTGCGCAGTTTTTTGCACCCACCCAGATTGATAACATTTATTGTGGTGAGTATTGTCAAAAAAAGTGAAAATAAAAATTTTCACAAAAACTCGATTTTTAAAAGGTTATAACACACGTATTTTTGTCAAAAATGGCGAATTAAAAAAATCGTGTTGATTTTGACTTTTCTCCAACTTTTTTAAACACATCACAATTTTCAACATCCATTCTCAAAAACGGTGTTGAAAACATGAAATTTATATTTTTCACAAAATTTTTTACTTTTCATGGGTTATAACACACTAATTTTAGCCAAAAATGCCAAACTCAAAAACGCGTTGATTTTGACTTTTTTTGCACCATTTTTTATTCCCACCCTAATTGTGAACAAGCTTAGTGGTGAGTATTGTCTTTTTTTTTAATTTGGCTAATCATCCCATTTACGGGGGGGGGGCACCACTCCCTATTTTATTGATAAAAAAGAGTACAAGATTTAATGGCAGATATAACCACACCATTGATACATTTGGAAAGTTATAAATTGGGAGGACTCCTCCCTTACATTGGTGCTTGATCTTGATTTTTTGAATAGAAATAAGGAGTACTTCCTTCTTGACAATTGCTAAACTAGATTTATAGTATTTAAGAGGGGGGGGACATATCCTCTCTTTCACAATTCCCAAGATAAGCATATGCTCATTAAACACGAAGGGGAAATGTAAATATTTGACGAAGTGCTTAGGCAGCAAAAGGTCTCTATAGTATAAGAAACACGAAGTGCTTAGGCAGCAAATCAGTTGACATTGGAAGCTCAATGCAAGTGGCCATGGATTGAGATTCTTAAAGATAACAAAAAGCAACTTATGAAGCAAACGGTTTGCATTGGTAGTGGTGTGATCTTTTGATATACGGAATTCCCAGCCTTTCAAGTCTAATTACCTTTCGAATTTTTTCTCTTGCTCTCTTCTAGGATTGTCTCATTCGGTTGGAGCATGGCTGATTTTGCTAATAAATTAGCAACCACATTTTCCTCTTTTTGGCACTTCTTCCAAGTATTTGGTGGGCAGACATTTTTGCAAATCTTGTATTAGCAGCCTGAGTTTCCAGGGACTGTTTTCCTTTTTCTTTAGCCATGAAAGTATGTTGTTGGAAGATGATACAATGCTTATATTTGAGGTGAGACCCTTCTGACAGCATATCTTTAAACCTTGTATGGCAGTTTGCATGATAACCTGTTCACTTGAGATCAAGTTAGTGGGAGAGAAAAGCATAGTAAAAGCAAAAATAATTAAGCACTTACTGTCTCTTAAAATTCCGCCTCCTTGGCCTGTGTTGTGATTGAGTAAACCATGAATGTTCAGAATGTAATGATCTTCCACAGGTGGATTCCATTTAATGTAAATAATCAAGATTTTTTTTCAGGATCAAGAACAGAATTCCAGAAATGATCCATGGAAAGTTTATGCATTTAAACTCTGTGAATGCAGCCTCTAAACTAATTTTTATTTCATTGAAGATGTTATTTTTTATTGACTCATAGTTCCATGAATCTTCCTCATATATGATTTTATTTCTGATTTTTCAAATTTGCCAACATATGATGGAAGGTGATATTTTGATAATGAAGTTGATGATTTCATTTTTTTTCCTTTATGACACTACCAATGATTAAGATAGAAACTTAAGGATAGGAAATTAGGGGGAAACATAATGCCTATTTCGCTACCAAATATTTTCCATAATGCTGAAATCATGTTGCATTTGAGAAAATTATGATTTACTGAGTCCTCTCCATATGGACAAATAACACATTTAAAAGGACCATGAATGTGAAATCTATGAAGTAACGATCCTACAGGGACTTGAACTTTTAAAAGTCTGAGCATGAAGAATGAGATTTTTTGTGGAATAAAAGGGTCCCAAACAAATTTAGCAAAGGTCCAAGCTGTATTATTGGACTGCGATAATAAGTTAAAGGCAGATTTGAAAGGCAGATTTGAAAGTGAACATACCTATATTGGACAGTTTCCAAAATATTTTTGCTTCTTTTTGTGACTGCCATTCTGTATGAATAAGTGGTTCTATTTCTGGTGCAATAGATAGCATTTTAGACCATCTGCGCGCGTGATTATTGCCAGAATGTCTTTGAATGATCTGGCTTGGAAGCCCATTCTTCATGCTCAGAATTTTCAAAAAAAAAGTATTGTCAAAAAAAGTGAAAATTTAAATTTTCATAAACCTCATTTTTGATGGGTTATAACACATGTATTTTGGTAAAAAGTGGCAAATTCAAAAAAACGAGCTGATTTTTTCTTTTCTCCTACTTTTTTAACATCTCCGTCAATTGTCAACAAGCATTCTTAGAAATGGTATAAGAAAAAGTAAAATTTAGATTTTTCATGAAATTTTCATTTTTCATGGGTGTTAACACACGTATTTCAGCCAAAAAATGGCAAATCACAAAAACGCGTTGTTTTTTATTTTTTTGCACCCTTTTTTCATCATGCCTATATTGTGAACATGCATTCTAATGAGTATTGTAAAAATGAGTGAAAAATAAAATTTTCACCAAACGTCCATTTTTCATTGGTTAAACACACGTATCATGGTAAAAAATGGCGAATTCGAAAAAACATGTTGATTTTGACTTTTCTTCAACTTTTTTTACACACACCTCAATTGTCAACATGAATTCTTAGGAATGGCATAGAAAAGTAAAATTTAAATTTTTTTACCAAATTTTCATTTTTCATGGGTGTTAACACACATATTTTAGTCGAAAATGACAAAACCCAAAAAAGCGTTAATTTCAACTTTATTGCACTGTTTTTTGCACTCACCCAGATTGTGAACATGTATTGTGGTGACTATTGTTAAAAAAATTGAAAATAAAAATTTTCGCCAAAACTCGATTTTTCATGGGTTATAACATGCGTATTTTTGTCAAAAATGGCGAAATCAAAAAATGGTGTTGATTTTGACTTTTCTCCAACTTTTTTAAACACACCACAATTTTCAACATGCATTCTAGTGAATATTGTCAAAAAAGTGAAATTTATATTTTTAACCAAATTATTTACTTTTCTTGGGTTATAACACACGCATTTTAGCCAAAAATGCCAAAACACAAAAACGCAATGATTTTGACTTTGTTTGCACCATTTTTTTGCTCCCACCCAATTGTGAACAGGCATTGTGTTGAGTATTATAAAAAAAATTGAAATTTTAAATTTTCGTTAACCTCATTTTTTCATGGGTTATATATCACATATATTTTGGTAAAAAAATAGCGAATTCAAAAAAACGAGTTGATTTTGGCTTTTCTCCTACTTTTTTAACACATCCGTCAATTGTCAATATGCATTCTTAGAAATTGTATAAAAAAAAGTAAAATTTAGATTTTTCATGAAATATTCATTTTTCATGGGTGTTAACACACATATTTCAGCCAAAAAATGGCAAAACCCAAAAACTTGTTGTTTTTTATTTTTTTGCACCGTTTTTTCCACTCACTCAGATTGTGAACATGCATTCTAATGAGTATTGTAAAAAAGAGTGAAAAATAAAATTTCACCAAACGTCCATTTTTCATAGGTTATAAAAGACGTATTTTGGTAAAAATTGGCAAATTCAAAAAACGTATTGATTTTGACTTTTCTCCGACTTTTTTCACACACCATTGTCAGCATGAATTCTTAGGAATGGCAAAGAAAAGTGAAATTTAAATTTTTTTACCAAATTTTCATTTTTCGTGGGTGTTAACACAAATATTTTAGACGAAAATGACAAAACTCAAAAAAGCGTTGATTTCAACTTTATTGCACCGTTTTTTGCACCCACCCAGATTGTGAACATGTATTGTGGTGAGTATTGTCAAAAAAAGTAAAAATAAAAATTTTCACCAAAACTCGATTTTTCATGGGTTATAATCCACGTATTTTTGTCAAAAATGGCGAAATCAAAAAATGGTGTTGATTTTGACTTTTTTTTAACCTTTTTTAAACACCCCACAATTTTCAACATGCATTCTTAGAAATGGTATAAGAAAAAGTAAAATTTAGATTTTTCACGAAATTTTCATTTTTCATGGGTGTTAACACACGTATTTCAGTCAAAAAATGAAAAAAATTAAAAAACGTGTTGTTTTGACTTTTTTGTACCCATCCAGATTGTGAACATGCATTCTAATGATTATTGTCAAAAAAGAGTGAAAAATAAATTTTCACCAAATGTCCATTTTTCATTGGTTATAACGCATGTATTTTGGTAAAAAATGGCGAATTCGAAAAACGTGTTGATTTTGGCTCTTCTCTTACTTTTTTTACACACACCTCAATTGTCAACATGAATTCTTAGGAATGGCATAGGAAAGTGAAATTTAAATTTTTTTTACCAAATTTTCATTTTTCGTAGGTGTTAACACACATATTTTAGCCGAAAATGGCAAAACCCAAAAAAGCGTTGATTTCAATTTTATTGCACCATTTTTAGCACCCACCTTAATTGTGAACACGTATTGTGGTGAGTATTGTCAAAAAAAAGTGAAAATAAGAATTTTCAGCAAAACTCGATTTTTCATGGGTTATAACACACATATTTTTGTCAAAAATGGCGAATTAAAAAAATCATGTTGATTTTGACTTTTCTGAACCTTTTTTAAACACACCACAATTTTCAACAGGCATTCTTAGATATGGTATAACAAAAAGTAAAATTTAGATTTTTCACGAAATTTTCATTTTCACCAAGCCTCCATATTTGATGGGTTATAACACACGTATTTTGGTCAAAAATGACGAATTCAACAAAGTGTCTTGATTTTGGCTTTTCTCCTATTTTTTTACACACATCTCAATTGTCAACATGCATTCTTTGAAGTGATATTTAGACTTTTCACCAAATTTTCATTTTTCATGGGTGTTAACACACATATTTTAGCCAAAAATGACAAAACCTAAAAACGCATTGATTTTGACTTTTTTGCATGATTTTTTGTACCAACTCGGATTGCGAATGTGTACTGTGGTGAGTATTGTAAAAAATGAAAATTAAAATTTTCACCAAACCTCGATTTTTTATGGGTCATAATAAACACACGTATTTTTGTCAAAAATGGCGAATTCAAAAAAAATGATGATTTTGACTTTTCTCCTACATCTATAAACACACTACAATTGTCAATATTCATTCCTAGAAACGGTGTAGAAAAAGTGAAATTTTAATTTTTCACCAAATTTTTTACTTTTCATGGTTTATAACACACGCATTTTAGCCAAAAATGGCAAAACACAAAAACCTCCATTTTTCACCAAATTTTAATTTTTCACCATTTTTTGCCACCACCCTAATTGTGAACATGAGTTATGGTGAGTATTGTAAAAAAAGTAAAAATTTAAATTTTCACAAACCTCCAGTTTTCATGGGTTATAACACACGTATTTTGGTAAAAAATGGAGAATTCAAAAAAAGTGTTGATTTTTACTTTTATCCTACTTTTTTACACATACCTCAACTGTCAACATGCATCCTTAGGAATGGTGTGAAAAAACTGAAATTTAAATTTTTCACCAGTTTTTTATTTTTCATAGGTTATAACATGTATTTTAGCCAAAAATGTCTAAACACAAAAACGCGTTGATTTTGACATTCTGGCACCATTTTTTGCCCCCACCCTGATTGTGAACATGTATTCTGGTGAGTATTGTCTTTTTTATCTTTTCTTTTTTTTAGTTGGCAAATCATCCCAAACTTGGGAGGCGCCACTCCCAATTTTATGAATCAAAAGATAGGACACAAAAGATAATTGCGGAAATATCCACACCATTAGTACAAAAGGAAAGCTATTGTTCTAACAAAAAGGGGAAGGAGATTAAAACCTAAAATACTAACAGCAAGCATATTAGGTTTAATCTCTACCCCTCACTTTGTTGAGCCTATGAACGATAATTAAACAAGGAGTACACTTCCTCCTTTACAGATAAAGAGATGAGAGGATTAAGAAATAGCATGACTGCCATAGTTAAAAATACAACTATTAATAGCATTCATGATAAGCTTAATGATCAAACCCCCTATTGCAAAAGACTCCCTATTGACATAATTCAATTTGACAAAATGCAAGAAAAGAGAAAGCAGAGAATATGCATGGCTAAATGGCCTAACATCGGCAACTATTGGCCTTTTTTTAGTTGTTGCTTAATATAATGCAATTGAAATGCCTCAACATGGCTGTCACACATTTATAGATAGAAAGTTACAGCAGATAGACCTAGAACGGTAGTCTAATGAACTCAAACATTAGTAAAATGGCCTAATAGTAGTAATTAACCATTGACCATTCATTGTAAGCATTTCTAGGTGCTATTGCTAAAGACTTCCTAGTGACTAAATTTAATATGACAAATCGTGACGGGATGCAAGAAGAGAACAACGGAGAATGTCCATGGCTAAATGACCTAAAATCTGATTTTTTGTGGTGAGAATTGTCAAAAAATGTGAAAATTAAAATTTCACCAAACCTACATTTTTCATGGGTTATAACACACGTATTATGGCAATTTCAAAAAAACATGTTGATTTTGACTTTTTCCCTATATTTTTACACACACCTCAAATGTAAACATGCATTCCTAGGAACGGCATAGAAAAAGTAAAATTTAGATTTTTCACCAAATTTTTTACTTTTAATGGGTCATAACACACGCATTTTAGCCAAAAATGGAAAAACACAAAAAAGCGTTAATTTTGACATTTTTGCACCATTTTCCCCCCACCCTAATTGTGAACATGCGTTGTAGAAAGTACTGTCAAAAAAGTGAAATTTTAAATTTTCATAAACCTCCATTTTTCATGGGTTATAACATACGTATTTTGGTCAAAAATGGTGAATTCAAAAAAACGCGTTGATTTTGTCTTTTCTCATACTTTTTTTAAATATACCTCAATTGTCAACATCCATTCTTAGGAACTAGGTTAAGCACACGAATTTTAGCAAAAAATGGAAAAATCCGAAAACGCGTTGATTTTGATTTTTTTGCACTGATTTTTGCACCCAGCCAGATTGTGAACATGTATTGTGGTGAGTTATATCAAAAAAATTTAAAAATAAATTTTTTGTCAAACCTCCATTTCTCATAAGTTATAACACACGTATTTGGTCAAAAATTGCAAAGTCAAAAAAATGTTGATTTTGATTTTTCCCCTATTTGTTTTACACGCACCTCAATTGTCAACATGTATTCTAAGAAACGGTATAAAAAATTAACGTTTAAATTTTTTTTACCAAATTTTCATATTTTCATGGGTTATAACACTCATTTTAGCCAAAAAATGGCAAAATTCAAAAACGAGTTGATTTTGACTTTTTCTTGCACCGGTATTTGCCCCTAACCTAATTGTGAACATGCATTCTAGTGAGTATTGCAAAAAAAAGTGAAAATTAAAATTTTCACTAAACCTCCATTTTTCATGTGTTATAATAACGTATATTTGTCAAAAATGGCAAAGTCAAAAAAACATGTTGATTTTTGCTTTTCCCCTATTTTTCTTACACCCACCTCAATTGTCAACATGTATTGTTAGAAACGGTATAAAAATTGAAATTTAGATTTTTGACCAAATTTTCATATTTTCATGGGTTATAACACACGTATTTCACCCGAAATTGGCAAAACCCAAAAACACATTGATTTTGATATTTTTCTGCACCATTATTCCCCCACCATATATGTTAACATGCATTCTAGTGAGTATTGTAAAAAAAGTGAAAATTTAAATTTTCACCAAACCTCAATTTTTCATTGGTTATAACACACGTATTTTGGTAAAAAAAATGTCGAATTCAAAAAAAAACGTGTTGATTTTGGCTTTTCTCATATTTTTTTATACGCACCTAAATTGTCAACATGCATTCATTGGAATAGTGTAGAAAAAGTGAAATTTAGATTTTTCACCAAATTTTCATTTTTCATGGTTGTTAACACAGGTATTTTAGCAAAAAATGGCAAAACCCAAAAACGCGTTGATATTAACTTTTTTGCACCATTTTTGTCTCCCACTCAGATTGTGAACATGAATTGTGGTGAGTATTGTCATAAAAAAGTGAAAATTAAAATTTTCACCTAACCTCGATTTTTCATGGGTTATAACACACGTATTTTTTTCAAAAATGGCAAATTCAAAAAAAAATGTGTTGATTTTGACTTTTCTCCTACTTTTTTTAAACACACCACAATTGTCAACATGTATTGTTAGAAATGGTTTAAAAATTGAAACTTAGATTTTTTACCAAATTTTCATATTTTTATGGGTTATAGCACACGAATTGTAGCCGAAAATGGTAAAACCCAAAAACACGTTGATTTTGACTTTTTTGCTCCGTTTTTTGCACCCACCTTGATTGTGAACCTGTATTGTAGTGAGTATGGTCTTTTTTTTTCTTTGGTTGGCTAATTATCCCTATTTGTGGTGAGTATGGTCAAAGAAAATGAAATAAAATTTTTACCAAACCTCCATTTTTCATGAGTTATAACATACGTAATTCGGTCAAAAATGACAAAGTCAAAAAATCGTGTTGATTTTGACTTTTCCCAGAATTTTTTTACACACACCTCAATTGTCAACATGTATTGTTATAAATGGCATAAAAATTTTAAATTTAAATTTTTCACCAAATTTTCATATTTTCATAGGTTATAAAACACGTAATTTAGCCAAAAATGGAAAAACCCAAAAACACGTTGATTTTGACTTTCTTTCACCGTTTTTTGCTCCCACCCTAATTGTGAACATGCATTCTAATGAGTATTATACAAAAAAGTGAAAATTAAAATTTTCATCAAACCTCTATTTTTAATGGGTTATAACACACGTATTTTGGTAAAAAAATATCGAATTCAAAAAAACGTGTGTATTTTGGCTTTTCTCCTACTTTTTTTATACACATCTCAATTGTCAACATGGATTCTTAGGAACGGCATTGAAAAAGTGAAATTTAGATTTTTCAGTAAATTTTCATTTTTCATAGGTGTTAAAACACGTAGTTTAATCAAAAATGACAAAACCCAAAAACGAGTTAATTTTAACTTTTTCGCACCGTTGTTTGCACCCACCCAGATTGTGAGCATGTATTGTGGTGGGTATGGTCAAAAAAAGTTAAAATTAAAATTTTCACCAAATCTCGATTTTTCATGATGGGTTATAACACACTTATTTCAAAAAAATGTGTTGATTTTGATTTTTCTCCTACTTTTATTAAACACACCACAATTGTTAACATGCATTCTTAGAAATGGTGTAGAAAAAGTAAAATTTAGATTTTTCACCAAATTTTTTACTTTCATGGGTTATAAACACGCAAAACCAAAAAACGCATTGATTTTAACTTTTTTTGCACCATTTTTTGCCCCTATTCTAATTGTGAACATGCATTATGGTGAGTATTGTCAAAAAAAAAAGTGAAAATTTAAATTTTTACAAACCTCCATTTTTCATGGGTTATAACACACGTATTTTGGTCAAAAATGGCGAATTCACAAGAACGTGTTGATTTTCGCTTTTCTCCTACTTTTTTACACACATATCAACTGTCAACATGCATTCTTAGGAATAATGTAAAAAAAGTGAAATTTACATTTTTCACCAAATTTTCATTTTTCATGGGTTATAACACACGTATTTTAACCGAAAATGTCTAAACCCAAATACGTATTGATTTTGACTTTTTTGCATCATTTTTTGCACCCACCCTGATTGTGAAAATGTATTGTGGTGAGTATTGTCTTTTTTTTTTGCTAATCATCCCGGTACGGGGGGCGCCACTCCCAATTTTATTAATAAAAAATTTTGGTTACAAGAAGGCAGGTATATCCACACCTTTAGTACAAAATGGAAAGCTATAAATTGGGAGGAATCATCCCTTACATTAAAGCTCTAATATCTAGAGTTTAAGCAAAATAAGATAGCAGTACTTCCTCCTTTACAAAAGTTGTGGTTCCTAAAGTTTAGAGATAATATAAACGCCGTCATGAGACTAAATATCTTTATATTTGATCCAAACTTTAGTTCTCAAATTTGAATGGAAAAACGAGAAGGACTCCTCATTTACATAATCTCTTTCTACGCAAAAAAACTCCTAAGTCATATAAATAGATTTTCACCAGGAGTGATATTAACAAAAGATGCCAAGAAGCAAATAAAACATTTTTTATTTGAATGTTAGCATGTGATAGTGATGCAGAAATATGCACAGTGAAGAGTGAGTGAGCAAAATCAGACATCAGAAATGCAGTACTGCAGTTTTTAAGTGAAAATTAAATTTTTTACCAAACTTTCATTTTTCATAAGTAATAACACACGTATTTTGGTAAAAAATGGCGAATTCAAAAAAAAACGTGTTGATTTTGGCTTTTCTCTTAAACTATCAACATGCATACTTAGGAACAGTGTAGAAAAAGTGAAATTTAGATTTTTCACCAAATTTTTATTTTTCATGGGTTATAACACACATGTTTTAGCCAAAAATGTCTAAACCCAAATACACGTTGATTTTGAATTTTTTTTTTGCACCATTTTTTGCCCCCACCCTATATGTGAACATGCATTCTAGTGAGTATTGTCAAAAAAAGTGAAAATTAAAATTTTCACCAAACCTCCATTTTTCATGGGTTATAACACATGTATTTTAGTCAAAAATGGCGTATTAAAAAAAACGTGCTGATTTTGGCTTTTCTCCTACTTTTTTTACACACACCTCAATTGTCAACATGCATTATTAGGAACGTCGTAGAAAAAAGTGAAATTTATATTTTTCAACAAATTTTCATTTTTAATGGGTTATAACACACGTATTTTAGCCAAAAAAGGTAAAATTCAAAAAGTAGTTGATTTTGACTTTTTTGCACCGATTTTTGCATTCACCCAGATTGTGAACATATATTGTGGTGAGTATTGTCAAAAAAAGTGAAAATTAAAATTTTTACCAATTCTCCATTTTTCATGGGTTATAACACACGTGTTTTGGTCAAAAATGGCAAAGTAAAAAAAATATGTTGATTTTGCCTTTTGACCTACTTTTTTTACACGCACCTCAATTGTCAATATGTATTCTTAGAAACAGTATAAAAAATTTAAATTTAAATTTTTCACCAAATTTTCATATGTTATAACACATGTATTTCAGCCAAAAATTGCAAAACTCAAAAACGCGTTGATTTTGACTTTTTTGCACCGTTTTTTGCACCCACCCTAATTGTGAACATGTATTGTGGTGAGTATTATCAAAAAAAATTATAATTAAAATTTTCACCAAACCTCCATTTTTCATGGATTATAACACGCATATTTTGGTCAAAACTAACAAAGTCAAAAAAATGTATTGATTGTGGCTTTTCCCCTTTTTTACACACACCTCAATTGTCAACATGTATTGTTAGAAAACGTATAAAAAATTGAAATTAAAATTTTTTACCAAATTTGCATATTTTGCATGTGTTCTGTATTTTAGTCAAAAATGGCGATGTCAATAAAACGTGTTGATTTTCGCTTTTTCCCTACTTTTTTTACACACACCTCAATCGTCAATATGCATTCTTAGAAACGGTGTAAAAAAAGTGAAATTTAGATTTTTTTTTTCACCAATTAAAATTTTTCATGCATTATAATTCACGTATTTTAGCCAAAAATAGAAAAACCCAAAAGTGCGTTAATTTTGACTTTTTTTTTACCTTTTTTGCACCCATCCTGATTGTGAAAATGCATTCTAGTGATTATTATCAAAGAAAAAGTTAAAATTAAAATTTTCACCAAACCTCCGTTTTTCAAGGGTTATAACACTTGCATTTTAGTCAAAAATAGCAAAGTCAAAAATACGTATTGATTTTGACTTTTCTCCTGTCAACATGCATTCTTAGAAACGGTGTAAAAATAAAGTGAAATCCCGATTGTGAATATTTTAGTTTCACAAGAGTTCTTTTGTGATTGTTGATTAATGGCCACTTAGAATATTTGCAAAATTAAAAATAAGATTTAAATTTCGATCTTTAAAATTTATTGTTGCCTTATTGGCCACAAATGTATAATTCTTTTTGGATTACTACAAAGAGTAACGATAGATAGTACAATAATTTTTACGCGAATTGGAAATTCGAATTATGTGTAATCATAATTGGTATAAAATAGGAGAGAAAGAGAGAGAGAGAGTTGATTATTTAGAATCCTAATATGATATAACTTATCTGATTAATAGGTAAGTGATTAAAAATATGTGTGTAAAATGATAAATAAACCTCCAAATTCCTTAATACAAATAATAATTGTTTATCACTAATTATAATTTGACTATAGTAACTTAAAATTCATATTAAAAACTATATTTTGTGACATCATAATTGTAGTTTCAACATTAATTGAGAATAACACCTCCTCTACCACGGTAATTTTGGTGAGTAAATCTTACAATTATTAATCTATAATTATTAAAACTATAAATATCACCAAAATAAAATATACAATTACTAAACCCTAATCCAAATGTGAGTGAACCCTACGACATGGTTTTAATCATAATTTTAGTAAAACCACGTCGTTAAAAACACATAGTAGGGTTCACTCACATTTGGATTAGGGCTTAATAATTGTATATTTGATTTTGGTGTATTTATATTTTAGTCGCACATAGTAGGTTCACTCACATTTGGGTTAGGGCTTAATAATTGTATATTTGATTTTGGTGTATTTATATTTTAGTCGTTTTTAATGATAATTTGGTTTGTGATTTTAATTTATGATTTTGATGATATTTTAATTTTGTTTCACAGTAAAATCTAAATTAATTATATTATATATGTGGGGTGTATAATTATCGGGGTAAAAAAAATTTAAAAAAAAACTTATGGAAAATTTTTAAAAAAAAAAATTATATGAATAGTATGTCTTATAAAGGGTTTATCGAGATAATTTTTGATAAATTTTAAACTGTTTATTTATACCACCTAAGATAAATTCTCTTTTGTTTTATACCAATTAGCACTTCACATAATTGGAGTTCCTAAATAGCGTAACAATTTTCGTATTCTCTATCATTCCTCGTGTTACAAATTGTTTGGAAAATCAGCGGATACAAAGGATGGAATCGTAACTCTTAAAATAATAAAATCTAGAGATTTTCAGAAATTCCCAACTTCAACTTGAGTTTCAGCATCCAAATTCCAGGCCTGTCGACTAAATCCGTACTTCCTAATCCAATATTCTCCTTTTGTAGAGGATTCTCAATTTTCAACATCTAAGAGCAGTTCAAAAGCAGGAGATTTCTAAGAACTCATCCTCTGTTCCATCACTGTCAGATGCATAACCAACCCACCTCATTTCGTCTATCAGAACCTGCAGGTAATCATATATATCTTCACATCTTGGATGAGTTTTGTCTCCAACAAGAAACATATGTACCTCAGACTTGACCTCTATCCAGCTGCAACCTGGCTCTTTTTTGAAGCGTCCGTGCCTCATCAATCTTCTTAGCTCTGAAACCTCATCCCACATTCCAGCATCTGCATAGATATTCGATAATAGGACGCAGGTACTGGAGTCTTGAGGATCCAATTGTAGAAGAGAAGCCGCTGCCATCTCTGCTACTTCTACATTCCCCTTCATCTTGCATACACTAAGTAGTGTCCTCCAAATTACATCATCAGCCTCAAAAGGCATTTCTTGAATAAGTTTCAAAGCTTCAGTAACTCGGCCTGACCTACCTAGTATATCCACCATAGATGCGTAATGATCCAACTGAGGATCTAATCCATAGTCAACTTGCATGGATTTGAAATAACACAAACCTTGCTCGACTAGCCCTATATGCCCACAAGCTCGGAGAACAGCCACAAAAGTTGCATGATTGGGTTTCATATCCTCAAATTGCATTCTCTCAAAAATTTGTAAAGCCTCCTCTCCAAGACCATGCTGAGCATATCCACAAACCAAAGCATTCCACGTGACAAAGTCGCGGTTTTGGGCTTTTTCAAATACCAACTTAGAATCATGCAAGTTTCCGCACTTTGAATACATGTCAACAAGAGTGCTAGTTATGAACACATCTATCTGCAACTCTTGCTTGACTACTTGAGCATGGATTTGCATTCCAAGCGCAATAGTTGCCAGATTTGCACAGGTGTCGAGAATTGTTGCATAGGTGAAATTATCGGGTGTAATTCCCATTTCTAACATATTAGAAAAGAATTTCTGAGCTTCCTCGCTTTGTTCATGTGATGAGAAGCCAGAAATGATTGCATTCCATGAAACAATTGTTTGTTCCTCCATTTTACTGTGAAGCTTCTCAGCTTCTTCCACCTTTCCACACTTGCAGTACATATCAACAAGAGCACTTCCAACAAATGATTGCAGCCCCATCCCAGATTTAATGATCAGGCTGTGGATCTCCATGCCATGATTAAGTGCTTGCTGACCAGCACAAGCTTTTACCACACTACCATAAGTGAATTCATCAGGTTCCATTTTGTACTGAAGCATTGAAACAAAAAGCAATGCGGTTTCCATCTCATTCCCATTCTGCTCATAAGCTGCAATGATTGCATTCCAAGACACAGCATCCCTAACTTCCATTTCATCAAATATACTACGAGCTTCAACCAAAGCTCCACATTTTCCATACATGTCAAGAATGGCATTTGCAACGCAAACATTAGATGCAAAAGGACTTTTCACAGCTAATCCATGTACTTGAATTCCCTCTCTTAAACCTTTGATTGCCGCACAAGCACTGACAGCACCAGATAAGGTTATTTCGTTGAAGCCAAGATTGGACTCCAACAAAAGTTTTAGTACTTTTAAAGCTTCAACTCCAAGATCACGTCGACCGTACCCAACAATAATGGCATTATGAGATTGCAAACTACGGTTTGGCAACCAGTCAAATACTTGCTTAGCGAATGACAAATTCCCACATTTCGCATACATATCCAAAGTGGCAGTTCCAACTATGACATCATGCCCAAAATTGTTCTTGATTGCATGACCATGCAATTGAGACCCCAATCTTAACTCAGGCAATGCTGCACATGACCGGAAAACACTTGCATAAGTAGATTGGCTCACCCCAACCCCCTCTCTCTGCATCTCCTTGAACAACTGCAATCCACCCATAGCCTCATCATTTTGAGCACAACCTGCAATGGCAGCGCTCCATGAAACCCAATTCTTCTCTGGAAGTTCATCGAAAAATTGGAGACAATCGTTTAATCTCTTACATTTCCCATACATGTCTACAAGTGCACTACCTGCCATCACATCTAAGTCAAACCCCAACTTAACCACAAGATCATGTACTTGAATCCCCAATTCATAATCTTCCAAACCAGAACAAGCCTTCAAAACAACAGCAAAAGTAGTTCTGTCCAAAGCCACGCTCTCTCTTTGCATCTCGACGAAAATCTGAATGGGTTCCCTGTAATCACCATTGTGCACGTAACCCGAGATCAAAGAGTTCCAAGAAATCACATCCTTTTCAGGCATCAAATCAAAAAACGACTGAGAGATCCCAATATCAATAGCAGAATAAGCAAAAATCATAGTATTCCACGTAACCGTATCTCTCTGAGACATCGTATCAAACACTTTATTAGCATAGTGTAAGACGGAGCATTTCACATAAAACTGAATCAAACAATTCGAGACAAAAATTGAGGGCTTGAACCCTGTGATTACCATTCTGGCATGGGCTTGCTTTCCTGGGTCTAAAGCTCTTTGAGTTGAACATTCTTGGAAAATATGTGAAAAAGTTTTTCGGTAGTTGGGGTATGAAGCATTCGAAAATGTATGGATAGGCAATGCCAAAATGGTCAGGAGATTGTAAAATGAAGACTTTGTCGGAAGAAGCAAGCGTCTGGCTTGGCATAGTCGAGAAGGCATCATCCGTTGGCGCTGGATTCATGCTTGGCGGGACTTCTGACTGTCGTCTGTTGATTTCCAGAAATCCGTTAATCTATTATATTATGCATTTATTTCCAATTATATTTTCAAGGAAGAATCAGTGGCAAACTGGCAATCAATTAGAAAATTTTAGAAGGATTTTGAAACTCATCCATGGAGAGCTCCAGAGTCCAGATGCATGGATTTAGGTAAACAAGCAGCCAAGTGGTCGATTGCCAAGGGGAAAATTGAATGTTGGACACCGCTCTTATTTGATATTTCTTGTGGAATGGAAAATCATTTTTTATGTTTTTAGTGTGTGTGTGTGTGTGATTATTTTCATAATTACTGCAGAAAGAAAATTTGTATTTACATCATTGTAACAAAACTTCACATCTCGTGAACTAACAAGGAAAAGACCAAAATGAGGATCAACACATCATTCAAACTATAATGTCCTAAAATGTTCTTGGATGTCGGCCATACAGGCCAACGAAGTGTGTTGATACAGCTAAAATATCATCTTCACAAAGTGGAAAATGCACCAAGCTTAAGATTTCATCTGGATAAGTTCCTATTTAGCAACTTCAAAATTGGTAAATGGGATGTCGAAACAAGGCAGCTACTAAACACGAGATAACCAATACAAAAACTGCCACAATGACATATTTGAAGTTAAGCTGCCTTGGATCGATATTCCTCACAGTGTCTGCGGGCTTGGAAGTGGTGCCCGAGAGCACCACTTTGTCAGTTTTGTCAAGCTGAAAATAAACACGAGAATAAAGCTTTAGAATGCACATTTTCCAATCCGACATCTCGGGTGAACCATAGTAGTATAAATTCAGAACGTTCTTTATCCAGTTAAAGCAACCTTCTGAAGCAGTATAAGGAAGTACAAATCACCCAACATTACATTAAGAAAGTTGCAAAGGTTCAGTCACATCTACGCTCTTGATATTATCGGCAGATAAAACACTAACATTAATTTTTACAAAAACCACAGGTCATTGCGGTAATATTTCCCGCAGTTGTACCAATGAATAGATGGCCTAGCAAACAGAACCCCTCTCTTTGACATCAATCTAAGGAATTAATGGAATCTATAGTCAAACTCTACAAATAAAGAAACAAAAGCAAGTTAATAGGTGAAGCACCTACCTCGTGACTGGTAGCCAAGAACTCAGTTGCTTCACTTTCAGTTTCTTTCCTAGAAGTTGCACTGGCAAAGTCATTGGTCGAAACTGTAAAGCCTTCGCCAATTTCGTCATCCTCTTTGCTCGCAGCCAAAGAATGATCTTTGCTCATTTGTTGAAAACATTTCAAAGGCAACCTTTTCTCCATTGTTAGCAAAGATATCTGCATACAGGTCAGGAAGCAAATAAATATATGAAGAAGCAGACACCGCATTTTATCCTGAGCTCAGACTATACAAATAGAGAAACACAAGTATGTTAAACGGACACAAGGGAAGGGGGGGTGGAGGATGGTCAGTTGCTTTACAGAAAGACACTACAATGCACAATGTTCGCTCTCAGCTATAGGAACATATGGAATCAGAATAGATGCAAACAAAATTAAAAACCACCGAAACTTAAGCTGAACAAGCCTGAGGTTGTCTTATAAAAAATTTAACGATTTTTGAAATACTGTAAAAGTAAAAAACTTCAGAAGGATTATGGTAGATTCAAACCTGCCTATGTAGTCGTTCTCTTTCCAGAGCCAACTGAATGATCAGATCCCTTATTAATTTAGTCCGGATGCCAATGTCCTTTGCTGTTGCTCTCTTGTTTTCCTCAGCTTGATGTAGGGAAGCCTCCAAGCTCTCCATTCTACTCCTAAGAAATTTTATTTCTTCGTTGAGAACTTCATTAGATTCTGACAATATAATGCATTTCTCTTCTGCACTATCAGCCCCACTTTCAGCTTTTGAAACTCTTGACTTTAGATCTTTGATTACATTTTCCATATCATCGATTGTCAAATACAACATGGCTTGCTTCTCCTGACTTGCTTCAGCAGAGGCAACTGCATGTTGTAGCTGCCTCTCGAGTAGATTTACCTCCTCCGAAGTACTAATATTACTACCCTTAGCAAAACTCAGATCTTTGTTAAGTTCAACATTAGTATCTTTTAGCAAATTATTTTCAGCTTCTGCACTATCAACCCTTTTCTCTGCTTCAGAAATCTTTTCTTTCAAATTATTGATTAGGTCTTCCAGTTCATGAATCTTGGCCTGTGATTCCTTCATTTCTTCAGCAGAATCCTTCAAGTTGCACCACTTTGCCTTAAGTTCTGCATTTATAGTCTCACAGTTCTGCAGAGCAAGATCTTTCGTACACAACTGTTCACTTAAGTCTTGACACTTAGATCTCATCTCTCCTTCTCTTTGGATGAAACCATTTACATTAAACTTTAGTATCTGGAGTTGACTCATTAATTCTTTTGACATTCCCAGAAGAACCTCAGAAACATTTTCTGCCTCGAATAACTTTTCTGAAACAACCTCTACTTCTTCTTCCATACAGAAAACTTCTTGTCGCAGCCTAAGTTTCAAAATTTCTTCACTTTGTCTCAGATCAGTTAACTTCTTCTCAAGATCCAGTTCTCTTGCCAAAGATTTTTCAAACATTCTCAAGATATGCCTCTGCTGTTCTGCAGTTTGCATTTTTATCTTTGAGCTCAAGTCTGAAGAATAACCATTTTCAAGACCCTCCGTGCCCTTGTCATTTTTTACTGCAGAATGCAAAATATTTCTAAAGAAAATTAGTTCTCCAAACAGGATAATTTCCTTAATTTGATGGACGATGGGAAACTAATGTACAGTTACTTTATGCCCGCAGCAATCTTGAAAACAATGTGAAACCACATCCCCCTTCCCTATACCGGATTCCATAAAAATAAAAATAAAACCATACTCGTGATTCCCCTTATTTTGTACTAAGAGCAAAAAGAAATCATTTACTTTAGCCATCATGAGAATTCATCATGTCACTAAAAACATTCATAGAAGATAGGATGAATGTATGATGCAAAAACTTACGCTCATACTTCTACTGAAGAAGATCAACTCAAATTCCACTGAAGTTAATGACCTGACTACGCATGCTTGACCTTTACAGATTTTCTAGGTATCCCCACATGACACATTGACCAACAATTCGATCAACCCAATGTATGTGGCTACTTTCCATGGAACCAGGTTATGATTACATGCAGCTTACCAACCAAAGCATGGACAATTTCTGTGTCAGTAGAATGTACTAAACTCACAAGTTAAGACAGAGAGACCTTGCTGCTTACAATAAAACTTTTTCTTTCCCCTCGTATACGTACCAAGTAAAAAATTTCATCACAAGATACCCATGATTTTTACCTCTGGAAGATGTGAATAAAATCCTCTGGAAATTGTCTGACTGTGCTTTTAGTTCTGAAACCTGTTCCAAGGACTGCTTTAAGGATTTTTCGCAGTCCAAAAGCTTTTCTTGCATGTCCTTGAAAGCCTCACCCAAATAGTTGAATGAAGATATAGTTCCACGAATATTATCAATTTCCACTCGAAGAATTACTACAAAATTATCTAGCTCCTCCAACTGTGACTCCAAAATTCCAGATAAAAGGTCAAATTCCAGTGCCTTCTTGGCAGAATCACCAAATATGTTCTCCATCTCTGAAACAAAAGCTTCAAAATCACCTTCCCTGGATGCCACATGCATAACAAGTATGTGCAAGTTTAGCAGTTTCTCAGAAAAACATGCTAAATCCAACTCAACCCTGGTTAAAACCTCCCCAGCACTCTCCAGTTCTCGCATCAAGTCTCCACCAGAGGATAGAACTTCAAGAGAGTCCTTGTTATTCGATTCGGCCTCATATTCACCAGTGCTAGCATCATCATCACGAACAGATGCATTCTTCATGTTCCCGGAATCCATCCAACTATCAACCAATTTCAAAAGCTGAAATGCCAATAAACAAATATATCAACAACCAGATGTTTGTCAATTCATGCCTGCATCACTTGATAAAATCTAAAACAAATACAGGCTTACTAGTCTAAGAAGTTTCAAGAGAGCTACAAAGAGATTAAAATAACGTCTGCAAAAAAATCATAGCAGATACTCAACAATATCTCTTCCTTTATAACCACTACACTACCCTTTGTTCTACCACTAACTAAACCTTTCAACTCACCGCAGTAATAACTCCTACATCGCTGCATTTCACTTATACAAGCGCAAAAGATAAACTGTGACCCCCCCAAACGCAGGATTCAAAGTTCATTAAAGATCTAATCTAGTAATGGCAGCTAAATCACACTCGAATCTTTTCTTGGTTCCGGCACAATTCATTATCCGAATTAGGAAAGACTCAAATCCCGTAAATAAGGCAAGCACTTTTATTGAAAGAACCCCACATGAGAAATCAACAAAACTCTACGTAATCATCTAAAAAATTTCCCAAACTAACAATTGCAGACATCAAATGAGATTAAGAACATGTTGAAACAAACATGCAAATGGAGAAATCAGAAACCAATATAAATGTTTAGTAAAAATTAATATATATATATATATATATATATATAAAAGCTTACCTTTCAGAAAGTTAACGGGCTAAGAAGCGAAGATGAAATTGTTTTCAAGCAAAATTGGAACGAATCTTCCTCAAGAATCGATCGGCTTTTTCCTTTTACAGTTTCCAGCTCTCTGTGGGTGGATCATCGTACATTATGCACGTGATTATCACGAGATGGGTCCTTAGCGGACACGCGTTGATGCGACATCATCCGTGGGCTTATGTCAACAACTTTAAGTCGGCTCTCGTCAAAGCAAAAGCCCACTTATCAATGCGATTTCTAAGCCAGCCCGATGAATTAAATAACAGGCAGTTCCATAGCCCACTTTTTTTGTTGGACCAAAATTGTGTTCTTCGTGATTTTCACCCAACAAAATAAAAAAACAAAAAACTACTCAGAAAACGATTCACATATAAGATGTTGTTCATATAGACAAATTAATTACAGTATAAACGTGATTTTAATTCAACTTTTTGCCTCTTTTATCTATCGTTAAAATTGCAATTAACTCATCGTTATATATATAACTCCTTCACAGAAAACTAGTTGACAAAAAAAATATTTGCTTTCTTGAAAAGTTTGTCAACCTACAGCATTTATATTTCTTTTATCTTTCTACTAGTAATTTCATTCCAATTTGCCTGAATTTTTCCATAGAATATTAGAATATATTTGGATAGGGTTTTTTAGTCAATTTTTTATCTTATTTCAAATTAATATGTTTGTTTATATTCAATTCTCTAAACAAAAATTTCCAAATTTTCTAACCACAAAACGAAGTCATTTCAGTATTTTCAACATTTTTTATTTTTTATTTATTTGAATTGATCGGTGGCGATAAAAAATTGACTGCTGTCGGTTAACCGCCGACAGATAGTGGTGGCATGCGGCAATTAACTGGCGGAAGTCAATCCAAAAAATTTAATAAAAAAAATATTTTAAATTTATTTAATAAAATAATTATTCTACACAAAAATCAATAAAACCGGAACTTATTAGTTCAAACATTCAATTTTCAAATCCAAAATATTCCTTTTGTAAAACGCAACCTAAACCTCATTTTTGCAATTTTTAAAACAAAATACATATCCAAAAAAATCCTTAAATTTCAATTTTTCTGACAATATTTATTGGAATGCATGGTCACAATCGAGGTGGGTGTAACGCATTTTTTGGATTTTGTTATTTTTTGTTAAAATATGTGTGTTATAACCTATGAAAAATGAAAATTTAGTAAAAAAAATCTAAATTTTACTTTTTTGACACCGTTTTGAAAGATGTTTGTTCACAATTAAGATGGTGAAAAAACAGTAGAGAAATTGTCAAAATCAATACGTTTTTTAACTTTGCCATTTTTTAAAAAAATATGTGTGTTATAACCTGTGAAAAAAATGAGGTTTGGTGAAAATTTTTAAATTTCACCTTTTTCTGACAATATTCATTGGAATGCTTATTCACAATTGAAGCAGATGCAAAAACATTATAAAAAAAAGTCAAAATCAACGAATTTTTGGATTTTGTCATTTTTGGCTAAAATATTAAGTTATAACCTATGAAAAATGGAAATTTAGTGAAAAAACTAAATTTCATTTTTTTTGACACCGTTACTTATAATACATGTTCCCAATTAAGACGTGTATACAAAATATTAGGGGAAAAGCCAAAATCAATACTTTTTTTATTTTTTTCATTTTTGACAAAAATACGTGTGCTATAACCCATGAAAATGGAGGTTTGGTGAAAATTTTAATTTTCAATAGTTTTGACAATATTCACTAGAATGCATGTTTACAATCAGATTTGGTGCAAAAAAAGGTACAAAAAAGTCAAAATCAACGCATTTTTTTATTTTGCCATTTTTTGTTAAAATACGTGTATTATAACTTATGAAAATTGAAAATTTAGTAAAAAAATCTAAATTTTACTTTTTTGACACCGTTCACAAGTATGCATATTGACAATCGAGGTAAATGAAAAAAAGTAGGGAAAAGACCAAAATCAACAAATTTTTTTACTTTGCCATTTTTGACAAAAATATGTGTGTTATAACCCTTGAACAATGGAGGTTTGATGAAAATTTTTAAATTTCACTTTTTCTTGATAATATTCACTTGAATGCATATTCACAATCGAGGAAGATGTAAAAAACATAACAAAAAATCAAAATCAATATGTTTTTAAATTTTGCCATTTTTGGCTAAAATACGTGTGTTATAAATCATGAAAAATGAAAATGTTGTGAAAAAACTAAATTTCAGTTTTTTGACACCATTCATTAGAATGCATATTCACAATTGAGTTGTATAGACAACAATAGGGAAAATGCCAAAATCAATACGTTTGTTTACTTTGCCATTTTTGACAAAAATACTTGTGTTATATTATAACCCATGAAAATTTGAAATTTAGTGAAAATTTTAATTTTCACTTTTTTTTTACAATATTCACTAAAATAAATGTTCACAATCGGGGTTTGTGCAAAAAACGGTACCAAAAAAATCAAAATCAAAGCATTTTTTAGATTTTTTATCTTTTGCTAAAATACGTGTGTTATAGCTCATAAAAAATAGGGTTAATTACCGATAACCCCCATGTGGTTTGCCGGTTTTTGTTAAAACCCCCATGTGTTTTCAAAATATACTGACAACCCCCATGTGTTTCTGACCTAAGCGTAAAGTGGATGGAAAATAGGTGCACTGACGGCACCGTTAAAATTTCCAATATTACCCTCTTACCTTTTATCAATTCAAACCAATAAATCTTTAAATTACTAAAACTTTGGGGTCAGAGTCAAAATTATTAAAGTTTTGAGGTAAAAAATAATTTTAAATTTTTCTTTTCTCTTCCTCAATGGTTTTTTCTCTTCCTTTTTTTTGTTTTTTGTTTTTGGTCCAACACTACCACTCTTTCACCACCACCACCACCACCACCACCACCACCACCACCACCACTACAACAACTATCCACTCACCACCTTTTTATCTCTATTCAAATTTTGGAGTCAAAATTTTAAATTTTTTAAAGTTTTGAAGTAAAAAATAAATTTAAATCCTTCTCTCTCCTTAAACGTACAATCCATCTTCCTTCATTTTTTTTCAACGCCAACATTACACCATGATCCACCCTCCTCCACCGTCACTACTTCCACCACCACCACCACAAAAATAACTTAGAACAAAATTGATAGCCGCCACCACCACAATAACTTCCAACGAAATCTTTAGCCGACGAAATTCCACAATTCATTCCACTTTCAAATATGAACCATCAACCCAAACCTTCTATCTCCAAACCCCATTCTTCTAGTGCCGAGGTACGTTGCCCACCTAGGTCTCTTTGATGCTTTTGCTCTTTTAATTTCTTCAGACTTTGGGTTGAGCAATCGTTATTTTTTTTTTCCAGGTCCATACAGTCTAAAGAATTAAAGTTTAAATGCTCATCTCAGTTTCACAATTACGAATTAACAATAAGAACAATCCTATCACAGTGGCAACAATTCCAAGAGACAGCTTCTTTTTGCTCCCTGGTGAGGTATAAGAACATGAACCATGGGGACAACCCTCACAAATCTTTATTCATGGGAGACATTGCGGCGAGACCGCAAGCCAAGCCGGAAGAAAGATGTGCATATCCATCAAAGAGGTAGTAAGCATTGGTCTTGGGGTTAATTCCGGTACTGATGATGACAGCAATGATCAAACCGTAAATACCCAAAACACCAGCCATAACAACCGGCACAATCGATTTCATCACCAACTCCGGTCGCATCACCCCCATGGATGCAACTCCAACTCCACTCTTCGTCGTCCCGTACGCAGCTCCCATATACAGGAGAAGACGAGCATGGCAGCAGCGCCGAGGAATCCGAAGAAGGGAACAGTTTCATCGCCGCTGAAAGTTGAAGACATTTTTCTTCAAATCGGAATCGCGATTTGAGTAATCGATAGGGAAAATTCTATTGTAATTCCCACAATTTAAAAAGTAGATGAATGGTTTAATGATTGAAAAAAGAAAAAAAATATGAGAATTATGATTCTCCAAATCAGATTAATTAATGTCGCAAAAGAAGAAAAGGAGAGAATGAGAAAAAAAAGAATGAAAGAAAAAAAAGGGAGCAGAGTATTGGTTGGAAAAAAACAAAAAAAAACGACAAGTATATTAGCAAGATAAAGTTGGGATAATTTAGTAAAAACACATGTTGTATTGGGCTTCAAATCCTCACACGCTCGTAACTAAGCGCGTGTTACACACTTGACGTTGACAGACTTGATTTCCGTCCACTTTACAATTGAAACCGAAACACATGGGGGTTGTCAGTATATTTTGAAAACACATGGGGGTTTTAACAAAAACCGGCAAACCACATGGGAGTTATCGTTAATTAACCCTAAAAAATAAAAATTTAGTAAAAAATCTAAATTTCTCCTTTTTGACACCGTTCACAAAAATGCTTGTTCACAATTGAGGTAGGTGAAAAATTATTAGAGAAATTGCCAAAATCAATACGTTTTTTAACTTTATCATTTTTTGGCAGAAATACATTTGTTATAACCAGTGAAAAATAGAGGTTTGTTGAAAATTTTTAAATTTCACTTTTTCTTGATAATATTCACTTGAATGCATGTTCACAATCGAGGTAGGTGCAAAAAAAAGTCAAAATCAACACGTTTTTAAATTTTGTCACTTTTGGCTAAAATACATGTGTTATAACCCATGAAAAAGAGAAATTTGGTGAAAAAACTAAATTTCATTTTTTTCACACCGTTATTTAGAAAACATGTTCCCAATTAAGGCGTGTGTAAAAAATAGTAAGGAAAAAAATCAAAATTAATACTTTTTTTACTTTGCCATTTTTTACAAAAATACGTGTGTTATAACCATGAAATTAGATAATTTTCACTTTTTTGACAATATTCACTAGAATGCATGTTCACAATCTGGTTTAAAAAATGATAAAAAAAGTTAAAATCAACGCATTTTTGGATTTTGCCATTATTTTGCTATAGTACCTGTGTTATAGCTCGTGAAAAATAAAAATTTAGTAAAATATCTAAATTTTACTTTTTTGATACCGCTCATAAGGATGCATGTTCAAAATTGAGGTGGGTAAAAAAACTAAGGGAAATTACCAAAATCAACACGTATTTTAACTTTGCAAATTTTCACAAAAATATGTGTGTTATAATCCGTAAAAAATGGAGGTTTAATGAAAAATTTTAAATTTACTTTTTCTTTACAATATTCACTGGAAAGCATGTTTACAATCGAGATAGGTGTAAAAAACATAATAAAAATGTCAAATCAACACGTTTTTAAATTTTGCTATTTTTTTGCCAAAATAAGTGTGTCTAACCCATAAAAATAAAAATTTGGTGAAAAAACTAAATTTCACTTAGTTTTGACAATATTCACTAGAATGTATGTTTACAATTGAGGTGTGTGTAGAAAACGTAGGGAAAAAACTAAAATCAATACGTTTGTTTACTTTGCCATTTTTGACGAAAATACGTGTGTTATAACTCATGAAAAATGGAGATTTAGTAAAAAATTTTAAATTTCACTTTTTTTGACAATATTTATTGGAATGATGTTCACAATCAAAACAAATGTAACAAGCATTACAAAAAAAGTCAACATCAACGCATTTTTTGATTTTGACATATTTTTTGGCTAAAATACGTATGTTATAACTCATGAAAAATAGAAATTTGTTGAAAATACTAAATTTAATTTTTTTTGACATGGTTCATTAGAATCAAATTGTTGTGGATTAATTCAAATTGTAGCAGTAAATAAACCGCAGCTTCAAATATAATCTCGTAATATTTAACCATAGGCACACAAATACTAATATTGTATATTAATAAACAATGCAGGCTTGAATTGTACCATGAAATGACAAGCGATGGGGACAAAGGCTTACCTCACACGAGAATATCAACATACATGAGTCATGAGTCATGAGTCATGAGTCCTCACACATAACCAACCGAAATGGTTCTTGTTTTGTTTGTTTCGCCGTTCACTGACCGACACTGGCCCTCGATAGCAATCAGCCCAACTGATCAAATTTCAAATGGACTACTAAGTCCATGAGTCCACCGTCATTCCTCATAATCCAGCTCATTGGCATTTGGCCACGGTCCCGGGTCCATCACTAAATTCGTGATTTAGAAAATATTCGTAGTATTATTACAATTTAAAAATTTTGGCCAGATATTTTCTTATATTATTATTTGTAAGGCACGTATAGATTCACGATTATTTAAAAAGAATGAAAAAATAAAGTTGCTTAAATATTTTACTAAAACTCGTCATCAACTTAACAAATGTCATTCTCAAAATCCCGAGTTTATGTTAAAATAATGGTAATTTGAGTTAGCCTGTTCAATTATGGTGTCAATGGCATGAGACACAAAAGATTTGTGTGATTGGTGATTTAGTTAAAGTTTGAATAACATTATTAGCCTGCCTGCCTTCCTTCCTACCCGAGATTACGTGACAAAACTCTTTCATGGACACAAGCCAATTTCAAACCCAGCCAAAAATTCTTTAATGGGTCAATTTTTGCTGTCAACATGATATTGCAAGAATTATCTTTTCTATATATATGGAGACAAGTTTTAGCAAAATTTGATAGCCAAAACTTGTCTTGATTTATTCAGTGAACAAAAAATTCAATAATAACATACTTATGGATCAAATCTTATGTTTACGAGGCGAATATGTCGCTTTCTAAACAATGAGTGAATGCGAATTGAGAGGTTTGGTGTAATTGCCTATTTAGGACCAAACAGGTTGAATGATAAATAAGGCTAGAGTTGACATAAGAGTGTTCATATATGTAACGTTTAGTTAATAAGATGAAAAACGGGTTCATATATGTAATGATTAGTTAATCGCGAAACACAAGATAAAAGTGGGTTCATACATATAACGATCAGTTAATCGCGATTTCAACATAAGATAAAAAGCAGGTTCATATATGTAACGATTAGTTAATCGCAATTTCAATGTAAGATAAAAAACAAATTCATATATGTAACGATTAGTTAATTACGATTTTAACGTAAAATAAAAAATAAGTTCATATATGTAACTATTAGTTAATCGCAATTTCAACGTAAGATAAAAAGCAAATTCATATATGTAACGATTAGTTAATCACGGTTTTAACGTAAAATAAAAAATAAGTTCATATATGTAACCACTAGTTAATCGCAATTTCAACGTAAGATAAAAAGCAAATTCATATATGTAAGGATTAGTTAATCACAATTTTAACGTAAAATAAAAAATAAGTTCATATATGTAACCATTAGTTAATCGCTATTTTAAGACAAATTAAAAATAATAAAAAATTAAAATTACAGTTAAACCAATTATAAATTCTCACTTACATACACGAATCAAGATTTATATATATTAATCCAAGTTTTTGTATTGTTGCCACTTACAGCAATTAAAGACAAAAACTTTACTTTGCATATGATTTGTTGTTGAGAACTTGTGATGATGAGGCTCGTGTCATTTAAGGGGTTAAGATTAAATAGTGTATAACGGAATTCAAACCACACGCCATTTCCAAATCAGCAACCGCAATCAAACAAATGACATGAATCAAATAAATCAACCTTCAATAATAAAAGCGCTTCAATAATTGGAAACAGACAAAAACTGAAACAAATTATTCATCCAATCATAATTATAACTGGAGGTTCCTGTTCCTCAACTACAATAATCTCTGAAAGGCCTTCCATTTGATGCTGATTTTGGTCTGTAAGGCGGCGACGACGACGACGACAAGCAGAAGAAGGAGGAGGATATTCAATCGATAACGAAGAGGGCCTTTCAAGTTTCAAGTGGAGGTCCTTCTTCTTCTGCAATTATTATATTTTTTTACAAAGAGAACCCACAAAGGTCAATTCCCAGTTTCACTGTATTTTTTACGTCTCTCTATCAATCATCAATTTTCCTGTCCATACACTAAAGGATTAAAAATACTAGTACAACATTTTTGAAGAACTGTTTTTTCTGTTTTTGAGTTAGGCCTCAGAGTCATCAATACTGTAGATATATAATTTTCTTTTTTTTTTTGTAAAAAGAAGGGTTGCGTAAGGTTGTATCTTTCTTTGGCTTTCCGTCTTCTTTAAATATTCAGCACGAGCTCATTCACATAGGAAAAAATATTTATCATTTTTGGTCTTTGACATTTTTGCAAAGTTTTGATTTTTATTCGTCAGAGCTTAACATTAGAAGAAGATTTCAAATTCTTGGTATTGATTTTTCAACCTTATATTAATTTCTCGAAATCATAGTCGGTGGATTTCTTCTTGGATTGTGCCTGTGGATTGCATTAGGTACGATCTGGGTGGTACGGATTAATTTCACCAATTGGGTCTACGGAATTATTGATAAAAGTTTTCATCTTTAGTGTTATATGAACCCTTACTGCTTCAGTTTTGGAAAAAGCTGATTTCTGTCAAAATTATTTTTAGCAATTTAATTATTTTGGATAAATTTTGAAGAGTTGAACTGATTCAGGCTCCTGAGGTGGAAGGCCTTGTTTTCGGTTGGTGGGATGCTTGAACAAATTTGATTCATTAAGCTTCTGTAGGATAAATATTAAATTCTGGTCCTTCTTCCTGTTCTTGCTCAGATATCTGTTTATTAAATCTTTAGAAAAAAGTATTATGCTTTCAGTATGAGAACATAATTTATGTTCATAATCCTGTTTAAACTTTGCCAAGTTATGCAAGTGGAATATATC
The DNA here is from genome assembly GCA_016586305.1 of Ophiorrhiza pumila. NCBI lineage: Eukaryota > Viridiplantae > Streptophyta > Magnoliopsida > Gentianales > Rubiaceae > Ophiorrhiza > Ophiorrhiza pumila. The sequence goes on from BLIW01000007.1 coordinate 3,415,347, forward strand.
TTTGACGTACTTAATTGGAGAGATGGAAAGCTAATCTGTTTCTTTTTTCTTTTGGTGTTTCTATAAGCAATATGTGAAGTTAACTTGTTAAGCTTTCTGATACAGATAATCTTGCTATAGAAGCTAGGAGATTGGAAAGCTGTAAATACATAATATTAATTCTTTTGCTGAAGCGTCTAAGAGTTCTAAGATGACGATTGGAAGCCTTAAACCAACAAAAGAAAAGAAGTCCAGAAAGAATAAATCAGTGGTCAACGAGAAGTCTCCTTTGTTACCCACCAAGCATGAGGAAGATGCAGGATTTGATGAGTTCAACGGAGCTTCTTTCAGTGGAGCTGTTTTTAATTTGTCAACCACTGTTGTTGGTGCGGGTATCATGGCCTTGCCGGCCACTATGAAAGTGTCGGGTCTTATTCCCGGGATTGCTGTTATCATTTTTATGGCATTCTTGACGGATGCTTCAATTGAGTTATTACTCAGGTTTAGTCGGACTGCTAAAGCAGTTTCTTATGGAGGTCTTATGGGGGATACATTTGGAAAGTATGGTCGCATGTTGCTGCAAATATGTGTTTTGGTCAACAATGTTGGCGTGCTGATTGTGTACATGATCATCATTGGTACGACTAATTTCTGAATTCATAATCTATTTCTTTTCATTTTATTTTTGTGTATTAAGTTTTTCATAGTCTTGAGTTTCTCATATCCTATTTAATCTTATTGGATTTACAAGCTACAATGAGCATTGCTTTTGTTTATGTTGTTAAAGGTGATGTGCTTTCTGGAACAACATCAAGTGGTATTCACCATCCCGGTGTCTTGGAAGGGTGGTTTGGTACACACTGGTGGAATGGAAGAACGTGTATTCTCCTTGTCACTACCCTTGCCATATTTGCACCATTGGCAAGTTTAAAGCGTATTGGTAATGTCCTTGTCAATACTATTTGGAATTCATATGTGTTGGATATCTTCTTCATTACTAAGATCTGTATCTTGGTTGACAGAATTTTTTTACTAGGATTGAACACCTGGGTCGACTATCTTATAGTTGCTTGGTTGAACTTTTCTGATAGGCTTAGTTACATTTCTATTGTATTATACTTGTACTGAATACTGCTTGAAGTGCAAGTTAGCACACGTATAATTGGTAGAGAATGTAAAGATTCCTTTCATATGGGCCTAGACTCTTTTGGTTGGGTTTCACAAGCATGAGAAGTTGTTCGCAATGTTTAAATTGCTGCATCATTGAAATATGCTGTGATAGTATTATATGTTCTTCATTTTGCTATTTAGAGGCCTATTTGGTCTCCTAATCTTATAGAAGTACATTAGTCCACGAGAAAGTACAACTATTGAATTTCAACGAAACATCTCATATGTGCCATTGCTTATTTTCAACCCATAAGTTATTAAATCTTCCAATCTTATAAATTTCCTTTTAACTCTTTATATGGAAGTTTTGACTTTGTTTCTTCTGTTTGCAGATTCATTGAAATTCACATCTGCATTATCTGTTGCACTGGCTGTGGTCTTTCTTGTTATTACAGTGGGAATTACTGTTTTCAAATTGATCAGTGGAACCATTTCGATGCCCAGATTGTTTCCTGATGTTTATGATCTAACATCATTCTTAAAACTCTTCACTGTGGTGCCTGTTCTTGTCACTGCCTACATCTGCCACTACAATGGTATGAGCTTCAATTGCTGATCCAGATGCTTGTGTCTTCTTGTGGTGATGTTAGTGACTTTAATGCTGAGAAACAGTTGGTTCTGAGGAATCATGAAATAAAATTAATGTAGGGTTAAATTGTGATTGGTTGGACTATTACTCACATTCAAAATATATCGTTCCTTCGCTGGACAAGTAGTTTCGTTGCTATGATATATATTTTCCCTCTGGGAATTATATATTTCATTACTCTTAAGATCTTATTAATGCTCATTTTCATTTGGAGTCAGTATAAGATTGAATGGGAAAAGAAAAAGTAAAACATGAAGGTGATAATATCAGATACCTGGATTGAGTCCCAAATAAATATCAGCAGTTAACTCTGTGGTTTATTCAATTATTTTCTTCCTGAATCATAAACATGCTGGATCCTTCAAAGTTTATTTTTCTGACAATTGATATATTTGCAGTTCACTCAATAGACAACGAACTTGATGACAACAGCCAGATAAAAGCAGTTGTACGAACCTCACTTACTCTCTGCTCATCTGTTTATGTGATGACAAGTCTCTTTGGATTCCTATTATTTGGTGACGCCACTCTTGATGATGTGCTCTCCAACTTCGATTCAAATCTCGGAGTTCCTTATGGCTCCCTGCTTAATGACGCAGTTCGTATTAGCTATGCAGCCCACCTGATGCTTGTCTTTCCTATTGTTTTCTATCCATTACGGGTGAATATGGATGGCCTCCTCTTTCCATCTGCAAGGCCTTTGACTTCAGACAACATAAGATTTGCATTAATCAGCACCTGTCTCATTGGTCTCATCTTTCTGGGTGCAAATTTTATACCTAGCATTTGGGATGCATTCCAGTTTACTGGAGCCACTGCTGCAGTTTGCATTGGATTCATCTTTCCAGCTGCGGTCACTCTAAGGTTAGTTAGCTTAATTTAAAAATGAGTAGGTAATAGTTTTCTCCAAAATCCACAGTTGATTTCTGGATAACATTCACATCTGCTTATTGGAGGTTCATTATGATATTGTATTATCTGGAAATACGAAAAGGCAGGATTGACAACTTAAAGTAACTTTTCATATCATGTGGACGAATGGTTTTCGATGTCTAAATAGCTCTACTAAGAAGTTGATCAGAAAACGTCGACTGAGTATTTGGTTGGTTTTGCAGGGATCGATATGGCATAGCAACAGAGAAGGACAAGGTGTTATGTATATTCATGATTGTCCTTGCTGTATTCTCTAACCTGGTGGCAATATATAGTGATGCCTATGCATTGATTAAGAAGAATACATCGCCGCGGTAGTGATTTCTCTACTGGACGAATTTGTTAGTTACCACAAGCACCCTCTAAGGTTCCCGAAATGTGGTATCTCATCAATTCATGTTTGATGCCGAATGGGAGCGTTTCGGGTTTGTATGATAATTTGCTCCATCAAGTTTCAATAAACCCACTCTCTGCTCAATGTTAGTGTTGAGTTAGTGTCGTCAACATGTACAAAAGTATTGTTTGCATAATGTTCATTCAGTTGTTCAAATTACTGGAAAGAATTGCTTGTATGTCTAGTTTGGTTTTGTAATGATTAGATTTTGATGGAAATTTCAGAAATTTTCATTTTTCTTGCACTAGAGTTTTTGATTTCTGTGTAAAATCTAGATATTTAATAAAACAATTCATTCGTGTTTTAAATGTTTTGTTTTTTCATTCGTGTTTTAAATTTAGAGATGTTATTATGGAGAAGCTAAAAGGTGTATTTATATATTGGGGATGGGGTGCGGTGGGTTTTCAATTTAAAATTATGGTATGATGAAATTTTAATTTTTTTTACAATACTCACCAGAATGCATGTTCACAATTGGTGCGGGTGCAAAAAAAAAATCAAAATTAATGCGTTTTTGAATTGTCGTTTTTTACTAAAATACGTGTGTTATAGCGCATAAGAAATGGAAATTTGGTGAAAAATCAAAATTTTACTTTTTGGATACCGTTTATTAGAATGCATATTGACAATTAATGTGTGTAAAAAGCAGTAGAAAAAAAGGCAAAATCAACACTTTTTTTATTTCACCATTTTTTTTACCAAAATATGTGTGCTATAATCCATGAAAAATGGAGGTTTTATGAAAATTTTAATTTTCACTTGTTTTGACAATACTCACTAGAATGTATGTTAACAATCGAGATGGGTGCAAAAAACGATGCAAAAAAAGTCAAAATCAATGCGTTTTTGGATTTTGCCATTTTTTTTTGCTAAAATACGTGTGTTATAACCCATGAAAAATGAAAATTTGGTGAAAAATCTAAATTTTACTTTTTTTTATACCATTCCTAATAATGCATATTAACAATTGTGGCGTGTGTAAAAACTGTAGGGAAAAATTCAAAATTAACACGTTTTTTTGGCTTTTTTATTTTCTACCAAGATACCTTAGATACGTGTGTTATAACTCATGAAAAATGAAAGTTTTGTGAAAATTTTAATTTTCATTTTTTTTGACAATTCTCAGAAGAATGCATATTTACAATCGAGATGGGTGAGAAAAACGATACAAAAAAAAAAGTCAAAATCAATGCGTTATTGATTTTGCCATTTTTGTCTAACACAGTGTATTATGCATAAATGAAAAATGAAAATTTGTTGAAAAATCTAAATTGTTAACAATTAGTGTGTATAAAGAATATTAGGAGAAAAGAAAAAATCAACAATTTTTTTTTTCTAACTTTGTCATTTTTGTGCAATTGCAATTTTTATGAAGGTCGATAGAGACAATATAGAAACATCCACGTACTTGTGCATAATGAATACTGTGGTTTGTAGATGTGCGCTGGTATAAAAGTTTGACACTAGCACGCCAACGCGCACACATTGAAATTATTTCATCTCCGACAAGGAATCGGAAGAACATGGAGGGAGAAGTTAAAAGATCATCATCATCATCAAGCAGCTCACTACCCAAGTTGGGTGGCGTGGTTGTTCCGACCATTATCTTTCAAGGTCAGCCCAATACATTCCACTCCTTTTTGCTGTGCCTTATCGGAGTCTTCAAATGCGCCATAGCTGCCATCTATATCCGTCAAAGCAACCCAAAGGTTGCCAGATATTATAGACTTTTTGCTACTTTTTTCATGACCCTCACGCTGTTGATTCTTCTGTGGGCCGTTGTTTCCGGCAGGCTGGAAAAACTGAAAAATATACCATACCTCCGTCAAAGAATACTGAAGATTGACCAAAAAAAACTATATCTATATATAAAAAATACATTATACATCTGTAATTACTAACTCGAAAAATCAAGAAAAGAAACGGAATGCAAGTGAAAAGTTGCAGAAGGGAAAATGCTTTGAGATTATACAACTTCTTGATGATAATGATGATGATGTCCAATATGGCAGTAAATTTGTTTGTTTAAAGTATTATTAGATAAATCAACATATTTATCCTATAGTCATTTTTTTGCGTAGGTAATTCTTGTTGTTACTAGTTCGCTTGGATTTCCTTAATCGGTGTAGAGCCAGACAAATTGCTTATCAAACGTTTTAACAAAACAAAAAAAAAAACACTGCAAATATCCCATTTCTCAAAATCAAAACCAACACGACGGGGAAAAGAATCGGCTCATTTTACCTTATTTCAACCGAAAAATCACTGCTTTAGCTTATAGTTTATTCAAAGGAATAATCAGGAATCAATACGCAAGAGTTTCAGTTTCTAAAGATACGATTTTTATTTTATTTTTTTTTCATCCAAAAGAAATTTGATTGAGTTACTGTATTCACAAATCAATGGCGGAGATCTCAAACATTAATAGCCACTTCCACCGTCAAATCCTATCATCCACTGCCATAACCAGCCGTAGCGTCAACGACTTTGAGGATGGGGAAGGGGAGGAAGAGGCAATCCGCAATGATTACGCTTTTGATTTTGAATCGTTCTCTCCTACCGACTCATCTTCTTTTACACCCTCCCATGGAAATTTAAGTTTCACCACTGTTTCACAACCCGAACCAGGGACTCAAGAGTTCGAATCGGGCAATTTCTTCTTCTACGACCATGAAGAAGTAGAATACGACAGCGACGATGAACAAATGAATTTCGTTACGGATTTGTTCGGGACGCATCGAGGCTTACCCGATGAACCCGATTTTATTCAATTAGCGTGTAGCTGTATGGATGAAGAACCCGAAGTAGTTTTAGGTTTAGGGTCCGGATGCAGTCGGGTTACTACTGGCCTTCGCATCGTGGATATGGATTCCGACTCCGATTCTGAAGCTGTCGAGGTAAATTCTGGGTTTGTTCATGATCAAGATGATGAATTGGGTCTACCTGGTTTTTGGGATAGTCAAAGGACCGAAGAATTTGAGTGGGAGGAAGTCAATATTAGGGAAAATTTGAGCTTGTTGATAGATAGAATTGAACAACTTTCAATTTCATCCGTCAGCGAAAGTTCGCCTTTTATCATCGGTGGTGAAGCCGAAGAAGAAGATAATGCAAGAAACGTAGAATGGCAGGTCCTTTTAGCAGTTAATAATCTGGAGTTTGGATCGGAATATGATGAATACAATGTGCAGTTTGGGGAGCTTGTTGAAGGGGATAGTACTACTATAAGGGGTAGTCCACCAGCTACCAAATCCGTGGTGGAAACTTTGCCTTCAGTAGTTTTAACAATGGAGGATTTAGTGGGGAGTTATGCGGTTTGTGCAGTTTGTAAGGATGAGATATCTGTGGGGGTGATGGTGATTAAGCTACCCTGTTGTCACCATTACCATAAAGACTGTATTTTGCCATGGCTAGCCATTCGTAACACATGTCCTCTTTGTCGATACGAATTACCAACAGATAATGTGGATTATGAGAAAATGAAGAATGGAAACGGCCTGGTTGATGATCATGATGATTTTCTAGTTAGGTATAATTATCAACTTTTACCTTGAGACTGACTGACTGTTGATACATTGTCATTTGTAGAGTGTATCTTTGTTCAAAATGTATTTTGTTTGGCAGTCGTTTGTATTTTTACCATTGAATAAAGTATTGCATTTTTGTTGTGTTGTTGAGTATGAGATAGTTTTTACTTGTAGAGCATGACCATTCTTAAGGAATTGAGATAATGAAGAAATTTTGCCATTTCTTGTTTTCTCTCTTTTGGCATTTCCTCACCAAGACCAAGGGAGTTGTTTGTGGGTCTGGTTGCAAAAGTTTCCAGAGGTGTTTTTGTTTGGACAGGAAAAAGACTGTCCATTGTAGCCAAAAATGGGAGAAACACAGAGACACACAGGTTGCCTGACAAATAATGGTGTGGATGGAGTTCAGTGCAAATGAAAACCGCAGCTTCGGCAACTTGTCTTATTGTCATCACCCAAATTGACCACCAATCTTAACACAAACGTACACAACTTGGAGTAATTGAGTTGAGATCTGACTCGATCCATAGCTTGCCATATACCTTGAACCACGTAAAGTAGACACTTGGCAATGCTGTGATTTTCATTTACTCTGAGTTTCTTGCTTTGCCCAGTTCTGTGGTGCTTGATTTTGTGGATTCTGGGCATTTTAAAATCACACCATAGATGGCTTAGATGACTTGCGCTTGCTTGAATATTCTATGCTACTGAAATAAAACTGACATGACAACGAAGTATAGTTCAAATGGTTTCAACAAATAAGTCACGGGTGAAATAAACTATTGTCACCTTGCTTCTTTGTTTAACTGGGAACGGATGTGATGATGTTGTACTCGTTACAGTAGTACAGCAGAAAACGGAGGTACGGATGAATTTTTTTTTTAAAAAAAAATGGAGAAACTGCTGCTACAAACTAGTCATTTTCAAAGAGTGGGATGAAGGCCCGGATGTTTTAGCCTTTTGTTGCCCACAAATGCAATAAAAAAAAGAGCACTAAAACTCTGTAGGATAGCCTTATTGTGGTTTTGTCTGGCGCTAGTGGCTTTGGTTCAAAAAAATCTAAACCCAAAAGGATATTTTTCTCAAGTCTAGGAAGGACAGGTTGCTAATGGTTTCAATGATTGTGATATTGAACAATGAATTTCTTACATAATTGTACCTTTACCTTTATGTGAAATCAAGTAAACTAACTAGGAAACAGCTAATCCAATCCAATGACGAATTGGAAGGATTACCTTGATGGATGATGCAAATTCAAAGCGTGATTCAGGAGCTAAACTTTACAAGTCTCATTCAAAGTTTTCGCTAGAACTTTTTCCTTTTCTTTTGGGAAGGGATGGGGGATTTGTCAAAGTTTTAATCAAATATTGGGACCTGAGCTTGCACCCACGATTTTCCCCCACATAAACATTTTCATCATTTACAATTCGAAGACGATTATATTCTCATCATGTCCCAAAATATATTGAGATCAGCTTAAAGATCGCCCTGTTTGCAAAAAGCCAGTCCTCTATTGAGTAGAGAAAGGACTAAGGGAATCAAGAGTTCAAGACTTGCAAAAGAGCAGAGTAATATCACAAGACAAGATCATGCATGTTCATAAAATAGGGTGCACATTCCCTCCAATTTGAGGCTATTGGCTGCTGCAAATTAGCTTCAAGTAGATTACCCCATCATCATTAATGTTCAGAAAACTGAACCCAGAAATACTGTAGCAACTTGCAGCCAAAATAGATAAACTTTATCAACCAGGCTTGGTATAGGGAAATCCCATTTTTTTCAACATTGCACTCTTTTGCATGTAGAGGTCTTGAAATGAACCTTGTCAAAATAGCTCACCATTAAATCCTGCTGCATTTCCCTTATAGACAGACATGCTTGTTGCAAACATTTTGAGCACAGGACAAAACTCTGTAACATTTTCATTCTAAAATAGAAAAACGGCTATTTAACTATCATCACAAGCTTATAATCTTACTTAATGGCGTATTATTAATCCCATTGACACATGGAAGAGTTTTCAAAACACTAGTCTTTAGGACAGCAGCAACGCCACCACAAATACAGGCTGACAAAGAAGCTATGCATAATGCATGTCCCTGAATCGTATAAAAAACCAAAGGCCATTTGCTTTAAACAACCAAACACCTTTATTATCCACATTGTAAGTGGATCAAAACTTTTTAACACAAGTACGCAATCATATGAACAATACGTGCAAATTAATGTTACTTAATTGTACCACTCAAACAAGCATTGTATTACTTTCTACGTTGCACCAAATATAGAAAAATTGTATTAAAACTTATAACAAACCAATGTGTCATTGTAGAGACGATTTCTAAATTTAAACAAAGGCAAGAAAGTGAACATGTCAAAGATGGTAGCACCCAGATTAATTATAAGTTTATCCTGTCTGGATTAATCCCCTTGATGAGGTTGCTGTCTGATTTCACTTATCAAACAGGAAGACACAGAACATTTTCATGAATCATGGGTTTACATTAAAGAGGCAGGAAATTGGAAAACTTAAAATGAAACTAAACTGAACAATTTTCTTGTCCAGGATATTATCCCACTTGCCGTCCATCGTGGACGAATTCATGGTTATTATATACAAGGAAGGGTACAGTGTATCATTGCTAAAATTTGATGTCCATCGTGGACCAATTCATGGTTATTATATACAAGGAAGGGTACAGTGTATCATTGCTCGGTTGAGAAAATTTGATGTCAAGTTGGTTGCATCTTATGTTCGCACTTGGCAGCCAGCCGCATTTGTGAAAATCAGCGGCCACAAGTAGTACAATGTGGCATTTTTAACCATTGAAATCTTGAATACTTTTAAGTTGTGATATCTCAATTTTTGTAACCTCAGCACTCAAAACTTATGTATGTTCTACCGGTGGCTGTGGCTAACTTAGATTAAAGAAGTTGGCTGATATCCCAAATTAGAAAACAATGAAACCAGTAGCTAAAAGTACTGCAAAATTGCAGCAGAATTTATAGCATAAAAAAGACAACATTCCAAGTTTAAAATGCACAAAAACTGGGACTAATAATGGGTACGAATGGATTGGCGTAGATGGTAGCAGTTCCAACTAGCAAGGGCAGTAAACTGATTGGGCTGAACACATGATTGTGAAATGGAACGATGAATGATGAAGGTTCACAAGAATCAAAGAAAAGAAATGTCAAGGTTTGTTAAGTGGGGTGCACAAATGGGTCACAATATGGCACAAATTGACAGTAGCACAAAGTGAGAGCTCCCATCGTGGGCTGAGACCCTGACAACAGAGCACCAGATCGAAGAAAAATGGCTTTTTCCTCAGTAAGAGCCAAAGCGTACGTACGTGGTTTGGGGACCCTATCCCTATCCCCCCCTATTGGCACCCAAATTGACTGAGGTGACACAAAGCCAATTAAGAACAAGGTTTGGGGACGGTGCACACGACATCCACACGCGCGGGGGACCCTCTTCAGATATCCATCGTTTCGTGCTTGCCCTTTCTCTATTTGGGCATGTTGGTACTATACAGTAAAGGCCAAATATTAGCCAGGGAAAATCTAGAGGCTGCCACTCTCTTGCAGAAACTGTCCAGACCAATTTGTAGCTCAAAAAGGCTTACCGGGACAGCCGGAGTTAGCTTTAGTGTTGGCGTTGAAACTTCAGAGTTGTTTTACTTGTGTAGTCTCCGTTTCCTCGTATGCATATATCTCAAGTCTGGATAACTAGATCATACACCCTCACATGTATCCTTCAAATCTCGGTCCCTCTCATGCATATATGTTAAGTATCGATAACTAAATGATACATCCTCAAAATGGAGAGGTCGGGATGTTAACTCAACGAGCGATTAATATTTGAATCTTTAATATAATTAAGTTAGCAATTGATAGGGGTATAAAAGGGAAAACAAGTAGATACGGGGCATGATTAATGAAAAAGAGATAAGATACGGTGACATGCAAGAGGGCCTAAAAAAGTGGTGCGTATTGGGTACTATTTTTTTAATCTAATCATTTCTTTCACATCTCTCTCGAGTCGACGTTTGCTTCTTGCGCCTGCTTTACTTTCTTCTTCTCTATTTTTTACTTAAATATTTCTGAAAAGAAAAACAAAAGAACGCACAAACTAGAGTGGATAGTATTTGCGTCATGTATATTGTTTTACTACTGAACTGAGTTACAAGAGTTCATTTTGCTAAATTAATACTCCTTTGATTGTGTACCAAACTATCAATTTGTTATATATGGAAAGTGATGCAGTGAGCTAGAACAAATATTAGAATGGCGGAACATGCATGCATTTGGTTTTTTATTTTTCAATCATATCAAAACAGATTAGTGTGCTCTTGATGATAACTGGAGAGAATTGATACGCATTTGGCTCCTGATTTTTTCACAGAACCCCCCACAAATGCTGCATTACTCTCAAAGCTTTTACGCTAATTATCAACCATATTGACATGATTATAGGATGGTTGAATATTAATTGCTGCAGAAACTACAATTCGACTAAAATGGGCTAAGGGAAATTTGAACAAAACATCGGCAGAAGAAAAGGTGAAGATGAAGCGCAAAGATAACAAGATGAAGCCGTCAGTTATTGAACAATCCAGGCTACTTTTGCTGGCAAGACTAATTATTGTAAAATGGCAAAAGCTTTTATAAAATCGCAATTAATAATTGTTAAAATCGTGATTCTAATTTTTTATTATTTTTTTGTGCGTTGAAATTATGATCAGACAATTTCGCAGGAGTTTTTCTCTTGGAAAATATGCGTCATCAACCTCTAAGTAAGAAGACATATACGTTAACAAAGAGGTATATATCCTAACGTTAATCAATTGTCTTTCTTGTTAAAAAGTGATGAGTATCACAGACAAATACTAAAACTAAAAGAGTAGGAACATGGGAAGAACAATTTAAAGACAAGAATGAAATATAAGTCAATGTATGTCTCATGATTTTTTTGACCATTCCGTCCACTCAACCAGGCCAACATGAGAAGTAGGGAGAGAGCATTTTTGGTTCTGGATGCATACCAAGTTCTTTTTATTAGTGGAAGACTACATTTCAAAGAACATTCATATCTTTCCCCTTCTCATCCTCCCACCAACATCATATATAGCAAGATTTTTTTTTATATGTTATTTGATGAAAACCCTTAATCCTGTTAACTTTTTCTAATGCTGAAGTTTCGTTTTCTTTTCTTCTTTTTTTATTTTTTATTTTTTTCAGAAACTTTGAAGCCATCTGATCAACAAAAGTACAGATGTAATCTATTAAAGATTTCTTTGCTTCTGCTAAAGCTAAAAGGTTTACTTGCAAACCTTTTAATCTTCTTGCTCTCTCATGAATTCCTGTTCATAAAATATATTTCAGGATACATTTTTCCTCTGCGCATCATCCAATCAGCCATTTCTGAGAATTTTTTATGCCTTAGTTGGCATTCATAAGAACATATGAACTAACTATTTTTTTTTTTCAGATTAAGCTCTTACCTAATCAAACATCAGCTGAGGATATCTTCCAATATAATTTAAGAGAAAACAGTACTTTTGCCTACATTTAATTATAATTATAAAAAGTAACTTGATCAGCATATGCCAAGTCATTTCATAAGATAGGATATATATATATATATATATATATATATATAGAACATTATTGAACTTTGATCAAGAGTTTACTGCTCGATCTCATGAGTTTGCTAACTCAAATGATCGAAGGTGTTAGAACTGTTATCAATATTCCACAATATTTTCCTCCAGAGTGATCAAAGACTGCCATTAATTTATCCAGTTAGAAATTAAGAAAAACATTCTTTCCAGCTACAAAAACATATTGAGTGGCAATCAAGAATGCCACGACATGGGTCTCTAGTATTTGAGCAAAAAAAAAAAAAAAGAGCCCAAGTATTGTATAGAAGATGAGATGATCAAAGTGGTTCTTGAGTCATTGATTATTTATTGATTTCACAAATATATAGAAAGGACTTGCCCTTGTCCTCCCCTAATCGTCTTCCTCTCTCCTATTGTGCCTTATTCAATCTCCTGTTCCTTAACGTCAAACTAGTACCTCGTAGGCCAAGAACCACTGCAGATTATAGACCATATATATATATATATATCCATGGTTCTTTTTTATATTAATTCCAGAGACATTCTACCTTTTGCATAATGATACTCACCATGATCATATTCTATGAGTGCACGCATGTGTGTGTGTGTGTGTGATGGATGATGTGAACGATGTTTTTTTGATGTCACAAATTATCCACAAGACCTAAAAATTTTCCAATTTTATTTTGTATGTATAGGTATATATCTTGTCACGTAGCAAACAGAAATACTAAATAATCTATCACCAGCATATAGGACAGAAGTGAAACCTAAATGTTAAATGATTTGTAAGATGTTTGGTATTGATATTGCACATACGTACGTAATACCACACAAAGTTATATATGCACATATTCATCATCTCATTCCAGTGGTCTCTCTTGTCTTTAAGAAACTTTACTGTTACTCCAAATTGATAAAATGGGACCGTGTTGCTTTTTCTCATCCTATAAAATCCGTCCCCTCCCTCAAGTTTCCCTTCGTCTTCCCAACAGCAATATCATTCAATCAGGTGAAAAACCTATAGTTATAATATATATTAATCATGCAACACGGTGAGGAAACAGAGTTGTATTACTTGCTTTCTTCAAGTCAAGCTCATGAATATCCGTCCCATTTTGGCCTAAACAACGATAACATGCCTTCATTTAACTTTAATAGAATGCCAAACCCCATGTATCACCTTCAGATCACTCCCCAGATTCAAGATTTCAACCCACAGATGTCGGGTTTCAGCAGTCACTCAACTTCAGATGAAACAGACGATCAACAGTTCAGTATAATAAACGAGAGAAAGCAGAGGAGAATGATTTCCAACAGAGAATCTGCACGGCGATCGCGTATGCGCAAACAAAAGCATCTTGATGAACTTTGGTCCCAGGTTGTTTGGCTCCGAAATGAGAATCATCAACTCATTGATAAACTGAACGATGCTTCAGAGCGTCATGATCATGTACTTAAAGAGAATACTCAACTCAAAGAAGAAGCTTCAGAACTTCGTCATATGCTCACCAACATGCAGCTCAACAGTCCATATCATAACCTGAGAGATCTTGATGATGATCCCTGCAATCTCTTGCCTCATGACTAATTAATCAAACTATTCCCTCTACGAGCTAGTATCATCACAATTTAATGAAGCGCACGATGCGGCCAAGATTTTTATTTTCTCTTCCTCTCTCTTTTTCTCTTCAGTGAATCTTATTTTATTCTCAATAAAAATCCAACCTCATTTTAAGCTGAAAGATGTGTGAGAATGGTTTTTGGACAACAGTCTTGTTGTCCCAGTGTCAAATGCATGAATATTGTTGAATATTTGCACACCGACAGCCCAAAGGGAAATGACGATGAATCACCTGTCTAAGTCCAACAGTTACGTTGCTAAAAAGAAAACCTGCGATGGATAGAACGTTAGACAACAGCAAATTAACAAGATTGAACAGGAGACGGATAAAATAATAAAACAATGCAACTTGTCATTGAGAAGAGCAAAAGAAAACAAAAAACTTCCAAATAAGCTTAAGGTTTCAGATAACTACTGAAAATAATGCAAGTAAAACATGAGTAGGGTGATTTTTTATTCTTATCTACAAACAATTTAATGATTTATGTGTGGCGACATTATCAGATAAACCCTGAATTTTACTACTCTAAACTAGTGAAAGGCAGCCAACTCCCCCCACTAGTTTTGGTGAGGAAAATGTCAAAACATGCATGTTTACAGATTGGCAATGAATGGCCATTAAATCAGCCATTATTCACTTATTCTCCGAAAAAAGGTATAAATACTATTATTATAAAGAGAGCAGATTGTCCAGAATGGTAACGGATCTTTGTATAAGTTTTGTTTATCACTTGTATAATCACTTTTTGTTAGCTTTACTAATATACATCACTTTCCGTTAGCTTTTTAGTTCGTATCACATTTACAGATACTGATAGATATACAGTGATACATGCAACATATGATACAAAACATCCAAAGCCATCTAAAAAGGCACAACATAGAGGAGCATTACCCTAAAACAGGCCTTAAGTCAATTTCTGGGTTGGACACTAATTCATTGGCCAAATCTCTTTGCAGTCTAGAACAATTAACCAACGACAGAGTTGAGAATTAATCTCGGTCTCAGAAAAGACCCATAGTATAAAAACTAGTACAAATTAAGCTACACCAGCATTGATCCCACAAAAGATCTAACTCGATCGAATTGTCTAATTTTACATTCTTCTTGGCAAAAATCAATACCAATAAGTCTAAAAAAAGTGATCTTTAGTTTAAAGGCAAGTGTCCTCACATTGGAAAGCAGCTCTATATGTAATAATTAAAATGCATAAAAAGTTATACAAATGCCACCACAGTGGAATTTTCAATATAATATACTCTAGATATTTGGTTTAGACCAATGATAGGGGAGTGAAATTTGAAATTGTGGAGTGACTGACGTAGCATGTATAAAAATACAAGCTAATACCCTAAACCAAACGATGAGTGGACCCTACTGAATAAGGTATTAATTTGTATTTTTTATACATGCCACGTCAGTTATTCCACAATTTCACTCCCCTATCATTTCTCTTTGGATTATAAGGATCGAATACTAAATAGGATGGATTGTTCCCCAGCTGTCAATTTATCGAATATACACGCATGATGTTGAATCCTGTCGGGCTGTTGGGACGATTCCAATTTTTTTTTGGAACAAGTAACCAAAACAGACGCAGAAATGATCGAATCTGTGTTTCTTGAATTGAACTGAAAATAAAAAAACTCGTACGTGCAGTCTTGCTCATGCAACGCAACGACGCAGGAAAGAGAAGAGAGTTTTGGTTTGGTTTTGAAACGTACGAATTTTAAGGATTTATTTTCGGATCTTTCTTTCGAGTTTTCGTTAAAAACCATGGAAACGAAACTCGTGTTCGCGTAATAGCACGACTGCTTTCAAAAGCGTCTGGATTTTCTGTTTTCGGAGCTAGATTTCGCGGTTTTGCATTGGGTTTTTATATGAACCAACCATGAACTGACACGAGTCAAGCTCATGCAAATGTTTGGACTTATTTCCCTTTCCATCCCCATATTGTTATTTTTATTTTACTTTCTTCCCCTAGACCTAAACTTTTTACGATATAACCCATAAACAAATCAAACCTTCTCATTCTTGATGGCTCAAAACTTCAAATCAACAAATCGCATCCACACACACAGTTTTCAAACGTTCAGCTTCATCGTCAAGTACTACCAAATTCCAGCAATTTTCTTTGTCCTTTTCTTTTTTGTGAAAAATCAAATTAGCGTGAATTAATAGGTTCAATAGGATTTAGGATTAGGGAATTTGGAATTGGAATTGGAATTGGAAGTGGAAAATTCAGGGAAAAAAAATAAAAATCCACTCTTTCTTCATAGCACAAAAGCTGCACTTTCTTAGATCCCATCTTTCTGCTCTCAGATTCACACACTCACACAGTGACTGACACCTTCTGTCTTCAGTGTGCATTGATATCAAAAGATTCCCTCCCTTTTCTTCTGCATCTTCAAGTAAATTCTCTTTGGATTTTTTTTTATAAATTTGGAGGTCAACGGAAAGCTGGTTCAAACTTACACTGGCTATTGGTGGACAAATGGCGGTTGCGGTCCGTGGCGGCCGAGTCAGCGGTGTCGGTGTCGGTGTCGGATCCACCCTCCGCAGCTTCTTTTCTTATCGGATCTTCGTCTCTGCCTTGTTTACCCTGCTCTTCATTGCCACTCTCTCTGTCCTCTTCTCCTCTCACCCCTCCCAACGCGACGACTCCGTAAGTCCCTTCTATATGTGCATTCATTCATACATTTCTTTCAAATTTGAGATCAATTTACACAGAATCGGATAATTCAACAAACATTACTGGCTGTGATAGTAAAAGTAATTAATTTCAACTGTATGATTACTCGCAGGTGGTATTGACCAGTGGAAATGCTTATGTACAAAGAACATTTCTAGCATTAAACTCTGACCCATTAAAGACTAGATTAGATATGATACACCGGCAAGCCAATGATCACATTGCCCTTGTAAATGCATACGCAGCCTATGCAAGAAATCTCAAGCTCGAGATCTCTAGACAACTTAAGATGTTCGATGATTTAGCCAATAATTTTGCCGATCTTCAGATGAAGCCTAGTTATAGGACTGGATTGTTCGATTCTGATGGGCCTGTAGACGAGGATGTGTTGAGGCAGTTTGAAAAAGAGGTTAAGGATAAGATTAAGGTAGCTAGGTCCATGATTGTTGAGGCTAAAGAGTCGTATGATAATCAGTTAAAGATTCAGAAGTTGAAGGATACGATATTTGCTGTCAATGAGTTGCTCATTAAGGCTAAGAAAAACGGTGCTTTTGCAAGCCTGATTTCTGCCAAGTCCACTCCGAAGAGCTTGCATTGTGTTGCAATGCGGCTTATGGAGGAGAGAATTGCGCACCCGGATAATTACACTGATGAGGGGCCAAAGCCTGAGTTTGAGGACCCAACTTTGTATCATTATGCACTATTTTCGGATAATGTGATTGCTGTGTCTGTGGTGGTCAATTCAGCTGTGAAGAATGCCCGGGAGCCATGGAAACACGTGTTTCATGTTGTGACTGATAAGATGAATGTAGCCGCAATGAAGGTTTGGTTTAAGATGAGGCCAGTAGAAGGAGGAGCCAATGTGGAGATCAGGTCGATGGAGGAATACCCATTCTTGAACACGTCATATGTCCCAGTACTCAGACAACTTCAATCTGCCAATCTGCAGAAGTTTTACTTTGAGAACAGTGCAGAGAATGCCACGAAAGATGTGAACAACATGAAGTTTAGGAACCCTAAGTACTTGTCCATGTTGAATCACCTCCGGTTCTACTTGCCAGAACTGTTCCCCAAGCTGCACAGAATTTTGTTCTTGGATGATGATGTTGTAGTGCAGAAGGATTTGTCAGCATTGTGGAAAATTGATATGGAGGGTAAGGTGAATGCGGCAGTTGAGACCTGTTTTGGTTCATTTCACAGGTATGCACAATATTTGAACTTCTCCCACGCTCTTATAAAGATGAGGTTCAATCCGAAGGCCTGTGCCTGGGCGTTTGGGATGAATATGTTTGATCTTGATGCTTGGAGGCGCGAAAAATTGACTCAACACTACCATTATTGGCAAGATTTGGTTAGTACCTACTGATTGATGTGTGCATGTGTGTGTGTGTTTATTTTTTGGTAATTTGGTTTGAATACATCCATTCTAGTCTTAAAAGGAATGATTCTTTAAGTTTTGATAGTTTGATGTCTCAGTCTAGTTAAATTTTCTACTCACTAATTATTAGTATCAGCACTCTTACCTATCTTTTATCATGAACAGAACGAGGATCGAACTTTATGGAAGTTGGGAACACTTCCTGCTGGTCTAATTACCTTCTACTCATCAACCAAATCTTTGGATAAATCTTGGCATGTGCTTGGCCTTGGGTTCAATCCGAGTATTAGCATGGATGAAATCAACAATGCTGCTGTTATCCATTTCAACGGGAACATGAAGCCTTGGTTGGACATTGCTATGAACAAATACAAGCATCTCTGGACTAAATATGTTGATTCTGACATGATATATGTGCAAATGTGCAATTTTGGAATGTAAATTGCAAGGTTACTGCTGATGAGGTATTGCTAATATCACATTACAGTAATTATCAATGGGGCTAGACTTTTCACATTACAGTAATTATCCTATTGATGTATTATCTTTTAAATGAAAGTTGACACTTCTGTTTATGAAGGATTGAACCGAGTTTTCAAAATTAGAAATCTTGAAACACCACACTTAGCAAAACAAAAAAGTTTGCAAAAGAACGGAGTCAGCAGTCCATTTCATTTTGCATCCAAAAGTGGACTTTTGAAGATCTAAAATATGGCCATTCTCCACTGACTTCTGGTTTTTCCTAGAATCAAATATTAAGGTTTGTTTAATGGTCAATAGATGCAAACATGGTGAACATAGTTTGTGTGCTTTTGCTAATGAGGTGGTCAAGTTTGGGAAGCAGTGATATACAAGTACTGGGAAGTGGGTTTGGGTGTGGCCTTTGTTCATCAATCACTATCTGAACTATCAGTGTTACCCCTTATCTAATTAAAGAATTACCAAAAACTAATGAATCCCTATACTTTCCTTGGTGAATTCAGTGCCACCTTCTTTTTAATTACTTTTCTCTGCCCTCCTCACTAGTAACCATTTAGTTTGTTTCAGATGATATACATATGTAGAGGTTTGTCTGGGCTGTCCTTTGCTGTCTGTGGAATCTTCACAAGTTTTGAGCATCAGGGCTTCTTAATTAGCAAGTGGAAGGGAACTTTGCTTAGGATGGAAGATCCAGGAGCATTGCAATGAGCAAGTTGAAGTCTCTGCTGTTGTTGGATTACATATTTGTCTGGTTAATGTTACTTAAGATAATTGTCCCTGAAGGTGATGGCAGGCATATTTTTGTTCTTTCCAAGTTCAGACTTTGATGATCCAAAAAGCTACAGTTTTTTTAACATGTTTTTGTCTTGCTCCAGTAAATAGTTGTGTGTTTAAATAAAAAGTAAAATCTTTCAAGTTTCAAGCAATTCCCTGTACAAGAAAGAAATAAAAGGTCAAAATTCAGAAAAGCCCAAGGGGGTTAACCAAGTAATTCTAATCAGTCTTATTACTACAACAGCCGATAGTATTATTACTACAGCAAATCCAAAATTAACCGACAGACATTTTAGTAATTAAAAATCTTGTACTATAATTGTATTCCTGCGGCGCAAGAACAATGAATGGGTGGAATCAAGAATGGAAATTGGAAAGCAAATGCGACCCGGAATATGTGCGTTTCTTGGAAACTAGTGTAATAGTAATAGAGTAGAAGAATTAAATGCACGCACCAGAAACAATTGTGTCCATTATTAACAGTTGCAACGCTGTTTTTTCCTCCTGAAAATGATCCTCATATCCGAGTCATCATTAAAGAAATCTGTTTGCGTGCCCGAGCAGCCGCTTCCCACCTGCACTGCATCGTCCACCTAACATTACATTATTCATTATTGCCTATTGCCCTATTGGTCTTGGATGTCCATTTTCATGCACAAACTAAATGCACTGCACACCGTTGAATATTTATGCAAAAAGGAAGAGAGAAAAAACAAAAGAAAAAGAAATCCATGGTTTCAATTCATCATGCTGTCCACGTAAGTCTTTGAACTACTATCAACTACTAGTATGGAACTACGGATCAATGCATTTATTTTCTTCATTTCCACTTTTTCCCTCCGCTGACTAGCTCTATAGCTAAAAAGCAATTCTGCGCAGCGCCGATGCGCTACATTTGTTGTTTTTAATTTTTATGGCTCTCGTCGTCATCACCACCAGGTTGTAAAGTGAGGTGCTTGAGGGCAGCTTTTAGCTTAGACTTCTCTGCTTCATGGAAACTGTGGGTGTTTTTCTTCCTTTCTTTATTTATTCGTGTCTTTTTTTTTAACACGCACTCAAGCATCCCCAAATAATCTAACTCTAAAACTTCATAATGGGCTAGCCCTAATGGCTAATTTTTGTCATTCTTTAATTTAGCATATTAAACTACTGATTATTCTCTTTCTGTTGCTACTTAGTAGTACTATTATGTTTTCTTGATTGTTCTCTAACCTTATGCATCTCCAGTTCAATCAAACTTGGGTAAGAATGAGTTAACTATAGGCAAACAGACATGTGCATTGTTGTGAACGTTCTTGATCCAGCGAGCGAGGAAAAATGTGAGGTTCATTTGGGTGCTGGCAACTGGCAAGGATACGATAAAAAATTAGTACTTGGTACGAGGATTTCGTTCCTCCTACGAATGGATCAGGATAAGTGCCAACGCTAATATTCCAGAAAATATTAACAAGACGACAAGATAGATTTGATAGTATTAGTTGAGTACAACGGAAAACATTTCAGTCCCTGTTATATTTTGACCCTGCGCCGGCACAACTCTCAACACTAAAATTCTTTGCAAATACATACTCCTCGACGGGACACTAATTTGAAGGCGCCACCGACATCATTTCCCCAAATCAAGAAGCTGAATCATGCGAATACATACGTTGAATCCCTGTATGTACATCGTGCACAAAAGCGTCTACAAACATTCATGCACACTAATGTACTCTGAATTACAATACAGATTTCTTTTAATTTATGATGAGATAATAGAAATACTTTCTACAGTTAAACATGTTCACTGATAAACAAGTTATTTTCCTTGGGATAAAGGTTTCATAGAATTAAACCACCACCCAAAAAAAAAAAAAGTTAGAAGAAGATGCATAACATGAGTGCTATTAATCTGGGAGTATAATATTCTATAAGGAACTTGAAAATTATGCCAAAATTTCATTCATCGAATACATCTTACGTACTCATCAGTAATCAATTTACATTCCGGACTACAACTCTAAACTACAAGACAATATTTTGTTTAAAGAACAAGTAAACAAAGTCTAAATCTTGCATCTGCATGGCAGTCTTGGTAGAGAAATTAATTCAAACTTCATCTTGGATTTTGGCAGAACCAGGACTTGATTATGATGAGGATGCGCACGTAGTTGACAAAGACGAGATGGGAACTGCCAAATGAGTTGGGTTTTCATCCCCGGCCATGATGACGACAATCTGGGGCATCATGATATTTGTAGCGGTGCTGCTCTGGGACTTCACCGACTTCTCCTCATCGTAGACCGACGCATTTGAATTGGATGAATATCGTTTATGATAGGAACAAGCAAGGATGATTAATGCTATGGTAATGAGAGTTACCATGCTACCTAAGCCACAAAATAGGTATGGTAATGGAGAATTCCATTGCCAAAAAGATGAAGTTTTAGGTTCCATTTCTGACTTTGAATTTCTCCCTGCTGCTAGCCTCTCAGAAAATAGTTACATGTGCTAAGATGTGTCGCCATAAATTTATAGAGAGGCAAACTTTCAGTGTGTGTGGCGCAATAACTGCATGTACTAAAATGCCACCGGCATCTAGGAAGATTCTTATAGTGCGCTTTATATATTCGTTTATTTTTATCATAGCCAGATGCTCTTGGCGATGGCCAAATGCCAATTTTGGAGTTTTGTGTCACTTTTCTTTGCACGAATTACAGTAGACGCACTGATTCTCTAGTAACTGGATATAACAATTAACAACTTTTGTGGGGGTGAAGGCATTGTATGAACATTTTTGGGTTGGTTGGATGTTAAAGTGAGCTACCTCTGTCGGCCTGTGCTAATTGCAAATTGCATTGACAAGTTATAGTTACAAGTGGCTACTAGAGAAATCTTGAAATGCTTTCCATTAAAATCTCCCGGCCTTTCCCAAACTTTACTTTCCTTCTTTCCTCCAACTTAACCCCCCTCTCTGCCCAAAAAAAAGAAAATGCAGAATAGATTTTGTAGGAAATTATCAAGACGACGTTAAATTAGTGGTATTAAAAAGAGTACGTACGTTATCCTTTTGTTGTAACTAATCCACATATATGTGTGCCACGGTCACAAATTTACTTGCTCTTCGCATTGATTTTCTTCTTCTAGCTTTAGAGAAAGTTTTGCTGCTATTCATTTAACAGAAATTGAGTTTAATGTACAAGTACAACTGCAGATGATCAGTTAAACCATCCTGGAAAGTAACATGCATGATAATCGATCCAATGGCCAAATTTTACCAAGAATTTCAAAGGCTTCCTACTTGGGTTCGAATATCTCGTATTATTTATTCTCAAAAGGCTCGAATTGTGTCACAAAATAATTTCTTTCCATATCAGGTTCCACATAAAGACATTAACTTGCTGTAATACAGGCATAATTAGCAAATTTTTAGCCGCGCGAGGACTTGAGCAGGCACTAAAATGGATGTCTTGCACTTGCACAGGCTAGCTAGTTGAGGATATTCGGTAATGCATGGCCAGCGGAATTGGTGCATCTACGAACTACGAAGTTTACAATGGGATTCGTTTGTGCACAATCGTGAAAATTGTGCGTGCACCCACAATCAAAGCTGTTTTTCAAAATGGGGACACCTGAGTTTCAAAGTACTATGATTCATTGTTCAGAAGACAAAGAACAAAAATTATATATAGTAGTCGTCAATGTCTCCCACTAGAGAAGAGGAGAAGAGACGGATGGAGAAGTGAAAGGAACTGCTTCCAGGAATTATACGTAGCAAGTTGTATGCGTTAAAGTCCTAACTTGTTGTCCCACCGGACAATTTCTTTTGCCAAAATCACAAAATTTGCCAAAGATTGTGAAGGTATTCGATCGTAGTAAATTTGCAGGTGATTGATGAAGCTATGCATCTCAGAAATCTAATCAAAGGTCCAACTCAATTTCATATGAAATTATTAATTTGTGTTGAACATGTATTCATCTATGATGGATAGGGCTCTTAAATGATGGATCTACCTGCGAATATCTCAAATTATACACACTCGAGTAGCTTGCGAATTACTCGTATATATATTTTTTTAATTTTTATACTTATATTTATATTTTAGTACTTAATATTTAATAAATTCTAATTTAAACAATTTATATTTATATTTTGGTTCTTAATTTTATAGTAAAATATCATTTTACTATACTAATTTTAAAAAATTACAAATACATTACATATTTTTTTATAAAAAAATAATATATAATAATAAAAAATCGAGTTCGATACTCATTACTCGAAGTCGAGTTCGAGCTCAAAAAGGAATGCTTGATCGAGTTCGAGCTCGAATACCACCCCTTATAACAAACTCGACTAGATCGAGTAGAGGTGTATTCGAGTTCGATTCGATTACATCCCTAAATTGACGGACATAATCCTCTCCTACCTCATATATATATATATATATATATATATATATATATATATATACCCTACCAAAATTTAATGTAAATGAAATCTGAGACAAAGAGATTAGCACAAGACATTAAAGTAAATCAAAGGGTGGTCATTTCATGATTTCATCCACCTAATATATTCAGCTTTAGTTTGACGTCCGCACACAAACGAAGAAAGAAAGAAAGACCTGGGTCAATTACTATCAACGTCTTTGGAGGAAACAAACAAAAACATGTTGATTGTTAATTAAGAAAACAGTGGAAAGTACCATACTTAAGTCATGTCTTCCACTAAAGAAAGACAGACAATGAGAAAATTGTTCATTTTCCATTCAGACTATTTGTCCATTATACATTTGAAAGAACATCATCAAAACACTTTTAACTTGCTCTGGTTGTCCATTTTAAACCAACCCTTTTCGAAACAAAACTACCCATTTACTCACCACCATGGCCAGCTGCTTTCAAGAAGAGCATCAATTACACACGTCCGAGAAGCCACACACAAATCCTAAAACCTAATCCATTATCATCATATTATCATATCCATTTCTTGGACTGTAAGTCAAACGTTGCTGGCTAACGCCACCAAATATAGCATATTAAAAGACCATATATAATGCTTCTTTTTTTTTCAACTCGCTCAAAAGAAAAAGAGCAACAATATAATTAAAGAGAAGGGGTCGTCAGCCTATATTCTATGTTGTGGTGTTATCCCAAAAGACTATCTTCGTAGAAGTTAAACAAAAAAAAAAAAAAAATCAAGATTCGCCACTATCTCTTGTAATATTAATTGATCCATTTGTAATGATAAATGAGAATTATCATTTTTTGTTCACATTGTAAGTGCTCAAAGTTGAATTCATGGGGTTACTTTTTTTTTTAGGTATAGTTCTATCATTAGTGTAAACAATTAATATGGTGTTTATAATATTAAGTCCCACTGTTAAGCACGCATCAGCATATCAGATGTGCACTTAATTTCTAAAGCACCATGCATGTATACATTATAATTACCTTTCAATTCATTTCTCCGTCCAACTTTATGTGTTGAGGATAAGTCATCGATCTACTGTGAAAGAAGTGGACGTTTCTCAATACCAGGATGAATATGCATGTATGGAAAATGGAAATTGCGCTGCTGTGTTACACACACATATACTGGAACAATCAATATTAATTGCCTTCCATTCCATGCATCATTCTTCACTGGTTAAGCTGCCTTGGCATGCATAAATGCAATTTTTCAAACCAATAGAAGAGATCAAGGGATTAAATTTGTTAAAAGAATTGTAACTTTATTAATTTTATGAGGTTAAATATTACTGTATTTAGTTAGATCGATTCATCTGCGGTCTGCCTGGTCCATTTCCTTGGGCTTCTAAAAATTAATTGGAAGCCTCTATTACTAATACTGCATTTGTTACAATGGAATATTAATAATTGACAATTCAACCATAATTCATCCATAAAGTTTGGAGTTGGGATCTTTTGTTCAAATTTTTTTCTATTTTATCGTATTAAAGATTAAATTACGTGGTAGGGTTTACTCTTTTTTTTTATTAGGATATAATAATTGTAAAGTGATTTTAGTGATATTTATACTTTTAATCTCTAGTTTTAGTTAAACTACGTCGTTTTGAACATTGAATAGAATATGACAGAAATAATCTTGAACATAGGATATGATGTCTTTTGCAAAAAGGAAGAAGAAGATTTCCACTTGCAGCCCAACGAGTCTTCTTTTTCAATGATTATCGTGTTTAATGACCGGGGCAGACTTGGAGAGAAATATAATTAATACTCCAGTCTCCCAAGAGAGCATCATTCGTCTTCCGTACGAAGACTTTGGTCATCACTCTCATTGTCTCCATGTCTCCACTTCCATACAATCAAGATCCTCATTTGCTACTTTAATTCTAATAAACAAATTAATCATATATAGCTGACATTACTACAATTATTCAATACTTCTTGAGGTTTAATAAAAGAATACTTAAAGATTAACATTATCCATGAGAGATATTAGCCGAATGACCAAAGATAATCATAGTTGTACATGTGACATATTATGCAGTACTTAATGTAGCATTATTGTTTAAAGTTTCAATTTTTGTCAAAAGCATATTTTATTAAAATTGAAAATAACATACACATAAAAAGCTAACTAGCTGAGATTATGTGCAACGTTTTGTTTTTTTAGAAATTAATTTGGCTACTTATTAGTTGGTTTTTTTGGTTGAGAAATTAATTTGGCTACTTATGTTTAGTTTTTTTTTTTTTTTTTTTTTTGGTGTTATTTGTTAGTTGGAATTGTGGTAATGATAAATTGCAGAATATTTGATGGGCTTCAAAATCTTCCTAATTAAACTTTAAAGGTGGAGAAATTAAAAGAGCTACAATAGAATAAGAATGAAAGTTGTGTTAATTAACCGTAGCCACAAGCATCTAATTACAGATATTAGATCTTCTATAAAAAATTATTGTGTTTTATTCTTTCCAATGTTCAAAACCTACAGACTAAAAGCATAAGTTTTATTAAAATCAATTTATAATTATTAAACCCTAATCAACACGATAACATTATGGATATAGCACTCCATCTCCTAATCAATTACAAAGTTGTCTTGGTTGGTTTGTTAAACTTACGATGTACGATCTTCATGAGCGCAATTGTTGAATAACAGACGAATTAATCATTTCCCGATTATCCAAACTAAAACATTTTCACACGGATAAACATACATGATACATGCAAATTGCAATGCCAGTTAGGGTCCTATTATTTTTGCCATCAAAACTTATCTATAACGTAGGATTAATGACAATTACGGTAATAAATCACAGCTGCATTTTGTTCGGCCACAACCGCAAGAGTATTTCTCATATTAATTAAATATTCTCTGATCTAACG
Source organism: Ophiorrhiza pumila (assembly GCA_016586305.1). Taxonomy (NCBI): domain Eukaryota; kingdom Viridiplantae; phylum Streptophyta; class Magnoliopsida; order Gentianales; family Rubiaceae; genus Ophiorrhiza; species Ophiorrhiza pumila. The sequence goes on from BLIW01000007.1 coordinate 3,441,842, forward strand.
TACGAAGAACATGGCCTAAATTATCATTGCATTCGTGAATGAAAAGCTAGAAACAAAGCCAACATAAACTTGCAAGTTCACAGAAAGAAAAAATGCATTAATTATATAGAGTATATATAATTGTAGTACGTACAGGGATTAATTCCACAGTTTATATTCCTTAAATTTCCTCATAATTTACAGTTCCCGGCTTGGCTTAGCCAACAAAAAACTAATAAAAAACAAAATAGGTTCTTGAAAAAAAGAAAACATTCGGGGTGCAAATCTTGTGTTCAACCAATAAGTCCAAGAAATAATTCTACCTGCAGAAATCGAATATGATCGATCATAATAATACTGCCCACTGGTAGTGATAATAATTTGGTAGCGAACAAGACGTCTTCTCAAACTTCCTCAGCGTGGCGAAGAGACGAAGCAGCTGGCTTAGCGATGTAGGTGGGGTTGTGATCTCCAGCCATGATTACAACTATCCTGGGCTCCATTTCCAGGGTTGGAATCGGTGGTTTTCCTTGATCATGAGCAGTACTATTGCCTGATGAGGGTTGCGAAGTAGCAGAAGTTTTCCTATAAGAGCAAGCGAGGAGCAGAAGAGCTAATGCAATGAGTCCTAACATGAGCGCAAGCCCACCAAATAGGTAAGGAAGAGGTGAATTCCAGTGGTGGAATCCCGGATCAAGCGCAGTACTGGAATTACTGGTGTTGTTTTCTGGGATCATAATTTTTTTTTTATTATTATTATTTTTTTTTGGAAAGTTTAAATTTACTCGAGAGAGAGAGAGAGAGAGAGAGAGAGAGAGAGAGATTGATTTGTATCTATTTTGCAATGAAGAAGAAGAGATTGGTTGTGTGTGGAATTTATAGTGGGGGAGAAAAACAAGAAATGGAATTTTTGTTTTTGGATTAGGATGGAGAAATTGGGTGAATTACCAGAAGTGGACCGTAGTGGTAATTTGCAGCAATAGTAGTGTCCTCAAGTATGTATGGGAAGAAAGCTGGAAAAAGTGGGGGATTCTTTTCTTGCTTTGGGCATTACTATTTCTTCCAATATTCAAACAATTGATTTGGGTGCAAGTTTCTTCCTATATATTATTCAGCTTAGCTGCCTTCCTTATTTTGCGATTCTCAATTATTATATGCTTTCAAGATTTGAATCCCTTCATCTTTAGTAATTATTAAATTAGCCACTAGTATTTATATATTTTTTTTTCAAATTTTCTTGCATAAGATTGAATTGTATAATTAATAATTTTTCCCAAATCAAAATCTAAAGATTTTCGCCAAATGAAGGCATCGTATTTGGTGACTTAGAATGAAGCAAAGCAGTAAAGGAGAGTGAGTGTGAATTTGAATTTGAATTGATTGAGCCATTAAAATGAGCAAGAATTTCTTTCCATTAAGAGCTTTTTTTAGCTAACTCTTCACTCATCTCTTCAAAAACACTGGCCCCCACTAAACGTGTTCTTTGGCCTCAAGCATCCATCCCCTTTACTTACTTGTTCAAGTTCTAAAACACACTGCAAATTTTGAAGAGTACAAATGTGGTAATGAGAGAAATAAAACACTACAAAGATTTATAAAAAAATGTGATTCATATATGAAACGGATATGTTAAAATCGTGATTTTTAATTTCTTGTCGCTTTTTATCGCGCGTTCAAATCGCGATTAACTCACAATTGCGTCTTCACAAAATCCAGTGAATATTTATACACAAAGTTCAACCCAGTAGGCCAGTACCTAACACATCCTTAAGACAGCTGATAGCCACATTCATATGTAATTAAGGGAGAAGAATTTCTGAGGCCAAAATCCCATTTACAAGCACCATTTCAACTTTAAAATTAATTTGATCTTAGACGGGTGACTCGTCAGTTGCAGCCTTGTGATGATAAGAGTATTCAATACTAGTGCTCAATGCCAATTCATACTGGCTTTACAGTCTTACACCTTAAACGGAAAAATGAGGCGCTAACTTAAATTATTGTTATTCACAAAAAAAAACTCTTCCATTTCCATATATAAAATGTACAATCAAATATAAATTAATCACCGATAAAATCGTAATTCTAATTTTTTTTAATGATTTTTATTTATATGTTAATTTTAATTTTATACTAATTTTATTTGTAGGTTGAAATTGTATATATGAAGTAGCCTCGCCAAATACTATAAGTCATGTCCTAACTTTGAGAGGACTCTTTATCGACTTCAATCTAAAGTCTCAACTCTTATACGCCGACTTTAAATTTGGGCTTTTCACCATTTCTCATTATGGGCGGACTCGGACTCTAATATAATCTAGTTAAAGTGGTCCTCAATACTGTCATACCCAAAAAAAGCCCATTACCTAGTTGGGCTATGCAAAATATATCACTGCAACTGCAAGACGGTACCGGATTTAACAATACATTACTCCACCAACCAAAAACATGCGGTACAAATTAAAAACACGCGAATGTAATTTTCTTTAGAGAAAAATCACGATTTTCATTTATAACTCACCAAAATTTTAATTATTTTTTTTCAAAATTTTTATTATTTCTTTATCATGATCTATCAACTTATATATTTCCCATCATATATTTTTAAAAAGTGATATTTTGGTTTGAGGAACCAAATGATGCATAGTTTAGGCTTCTTGCATTGCTAAGGAGTTGCAAATGATGTATAGTTTAGGCTTCTTGCATTGCATGTGCTTACTAAGGAATCGCAAATGATGCATAGTTTAGGCTTCTTGCATTGCTAAGGAGTTGCAAATGATGCATACTTTAGGCTTCTTGCATTGCATGCTTACTAAGGGAATCGCCAATGATGCATTGCGATATATCCTAACTCAACTCTTAATTTCACAGGTTTGCAAACTGAAATTTGACGAGGGATTTCCAAGATTTGAGACGAGAAATTAGTCATCCTGAGATGATTATTGAGTGAGTTATTTGTTGGTGGTAACATAAGAAACTAGAAAAAGCAGCTGGGCATTTCATTGAGCACAAACTGAGACAAAAAAAAAAATATTCTCAAGAAAAATGAGAGACCAAAGTGAAACACACAACTAAAATTAATATTGCCAAACATGGCTGAACTACGTGCATGGTTTGCAGAATCATTGTTTAGGTTGGATGTCTTCGTCATTCGTCAACCAAAACCTAAGTTAATTAAACAGTAATTGATCGTGTGGGAGGAGAGTTATCCACACCTCTATACTATATATTTTCAGAGCCATGTCGCATTAGCTGTTGAGTTTAAAATCATCCCTTTCAAGACTTCATCAAGTCTATAGTACTTGAGGGAAACTGGAAATCACTATATGGATGAATGATGCGATCGCTATCCGATCCATGGCACTGGCAACATTGAAATTTTTGACAATGGTTACATTAATAAAATGCAATTTTAAGGTTACATTCGCAATTTAGAGTGTACCATATATACTTGTAGTTGCACAGATTGCAGTGACATGCATGTCATGCACTGTCGTATTTACACCATGGGAATCTCCCTCTCTCTCTCTCTCCATGTTTATTATGTCTGTGTCTGTTATCCCTTTTCATTTTATATATTCCCTGATTAAAGGTGTCACTTTGGATGCCTCAAGATAACACTAGTGTTGTACGTCATTTCCATTACCAGGAGGGTTGGCTTTCCTTTACCTTAAATAATAGAGAATTCGGAATCTCGAGCTTTGGTTAAACTCAAAGTTGTCCTTATAAATTTGGATTATGAGAAGTTGAGCACGATTATCCGAGACTCTTGCACAGAGGGAAAGCTCGCAGGTAATTAAGCATTTGTACACTTGTTTTGTGTCTGATTGCTGAACAATAGAATATCCGGGGTTTGTCCCAGTTTTAGATCAAGAATATCTAAAGAAGTATGCTCTTTTTACTGGTTTGTCTTTTCATCATCCTGCACTTTTCAAGAATCTTTGGTTGGGTGATTATGAGGTAGAGAAAAATTCAGCGAATGGCAGGCAGGCAAGTGATACTTAAAGTGCAAATGGATTTAGAGGAACCTCTAGCGGAAATGCTGAGCCAATTTCTTATGCCATATATAGCACAAACTGGGTATCAATCTCTGGAGCCACAAAGTTGTTGTCTCCGTTGGTGACTTTGTGGCTCCATTTTTTTGTTCATTGGCTGGATTCGCTTTTCCTTTAAGAGTTGACATCCACAAATCGAAATTACTACTTAGTAGTGGTGTGGAAGTATATTAATGTTGAAATGTCTTAGATTGTGCCTGGAGGGTTCCTGCACATTGCTCCAGTTTATGTAAACACTTTATGTTCACCAATTGGTTTTGATATTAATTTTTAATGCCTTGGGATTCAAATCTATTGGTGCATATAATGGATTTACTGCTACTTTTTGTAACTAGCATCAACAAAACAAGGATCCATCTTCCTGGGATATTTTCTTTGGGCTCATGCAAGGTGGAGAAGGCAACTTGTATTCAGCAAATCGCAAAGCAGAAATAGATACTTAAAAGTGCTCGAGAGCATCAGGAAAAACCTCAAAGTCCAGAAGCTGGCCATCCTTTTATGATAGTTACAGGATACACATCTTGTCTAGCTAGTTTTGCAACCTATCTTGTATTTACTACCACTTGTTCACACTTGAGGTATTTGTTGCTCTTTTTCGCTTTTTCTTTTTGAAAGTGCACCCATAAAGTGAAAAAGTGCAATAATAATCTAAACTCAATCCTTTCCCTTTTTTTTTTTATGATGCTTCCATTCCTTTGACTGCTTAAAATGCATTGTGGATATCATGGCGCAGATATTGTTGCACTCTTTGGAATTCATTAATTTAGGCGTAGCAGATGGAGATTAAGACAGTATTACTATTTGAAGTAGGCATGTTGTCCGAACAATTCAGTTTATTAAAAACACTCTCATTTGTAGGATTTACTAATACATTAAAGAGTTGTTTCTGCTCTGAAGAATCTCTGTGTTTTTTTGCAGTACACTTGCATGGATAAATTGGCCGTTGAGAAATTAGTAGATGATTGAAGTGCAATAGTCGTTCTTGGATCTTGGGTCTGACATAAATATCTCATCCTAGGCACTTTTGATAAGTATCTTGTAGTAGATAGTGTGACTTTTGTAGATTCTTGAGAGTCTGAAATCCATTTTTTTTGCGTTTCGATCAAGAATTTGTGATTCATTTTGTCTGTACTTTTTCTTTGGTCGCTTACTTCAAAAGCATCCATGTCCAGCAAATAGCTGCGCAAAAAGAGACACTCAATTTGTGATGGTCCGTTAGCAATAATGGTCTTTAAGGAAAATGAACAGCCATATCTGATGGCCTATCTGGCACATGCCAGATACCAAGGTCTGAAGCCACAAATTTTGTACATCCACAATTGCTTCAGTTGTCTTTTCTACAACTTCAATCTTTTTCCTTTTTCTTTATGCCTTCACTTCCACAAAAGTGAAAAGTGCCCACATTATTCCAGCCAGTTGGTGTTACCTGTAGTGTACTAATCTATATTGATATCGTCTGTATTTTGATTTAGTTCTTTGGCTCTAACAACAAGGTCGAGAACGATTCATCATGAATGGTGTCAAACTGTCAATTGTCATCACCATCCTAAGTCAAGAATGTTGTCAGGTGAATGTTTATTCATGTTTCTTACATAGATTTCAAACTATATTGGTCAGTTATGTACAGCATGAACATTAAGGAAGTCTGCTATTGTGTAGGAACAATTTCCAAGGCACAAAAATGCGAAAATTTTGTTGGAGGGGAAAAAAAAGTGCATTGAATCTCCTATTCCACCCTCATGTACCACTCGTGCCAATTTCATCTTATACAATGTAACAAAGAGTGACAAGCGAGGATAGAACCGGAGATCCAATGGTGAAAAAAGATACTTAGTTTGAGCGAACGGTGGTACTTGTGAAAAAGGTGCGCAAATATTGAGCAGGACCCGAAAGCGAAAGGATTCTATGACAATATTTTTACATAAGCTTTTCTACCAGAACAATGCTATGGTATTTTAACAAGTTTGTGGATACTATGCTATGGTATTTTACCAGAACAATGCTATTGATTGTCTGATGATCCATCTCTAAATTTATTATAGTTTGAAAAATCAACCTTACTTTCTCATTGTATTATCTTAGTATCTTACTTTAGTAGCCAAGAAATATCTCCGCTCGCTTTTTCCATTCGTTATGGAGACGTAGACATAATATTCTGTTCATCTTTTCCCTTTGGAGGGCTTAACAGAATCTGGGACCATCTTGCAGAACGGATGATCAATGTGTCATTTCATAAAGAACAATTTCCAAGGTGTAGAGAAGACCCCAAAAGCAGGCAGGAAGTTGAGTGTGCGCTGACTAACTTTGCAACATTTCAGCAGCCATTAAAAAGTTTGTAAGCTTTCTGAATGCCTGAGGTTTTTTTACTGTAAAGATTCAATCAACTGGCGCTCGCGCGGCTAGAGTAGCTCCCTGTACATACTTTTTTAGGATGAGAGGAATTTTCTTTCCAAGAGTCGACTTTGTTAATCTTTTGCTGCCTTTCCTCAATCAAGCAATATATTATCTAGCAAAAATGGAAACTTTAATTACCCCAAAATGTATTGTTACTAAGAGTAGTAATGTACATTGATTACTCAAAAGCCGAGGGAACTAATTAAGGAAGACAACACCAAAACTACAAAGCATATTTGCCGGATTAATTATATCAAGAAAGAGATCCGATTAGCTTTTCCTTTAGACATCACAAGTATGAATCTCTTTATCAAGAAATGATTCGGGTTGATCCTGTCACTGGTTTTTAGAATGATGGGACGATGCCATACCCGCTATCCACCATCAGTGCAGTGGATAGCATCTGATCTACCTCAATATCAACATCTGCCCTTTTCGCGAATCGGCCTTTAATCCTTGGTCTCGTTTCTGCATATGCCTTCCTTGAGGCATACCTAATTGTCTTCTCAAACTTGCGAGTCTTCTTCTTCTCTCTGTACCTCAAAACTCTAGCCTCCCTGTCCATGGGTGTAAGTTGCTGTGGCATTTGAATTGGAGTACTTGCGAAAAGGTCGATGGTTCCTTTAGGGGGTCTATGATGGGAGATTGAGATATCACTCATGGTAGATTCTGGGATGACGCCACAATCCATGGATGAGATTGAAACCTGATATTGCAATCAGACATAGCATTGGTTTTCCTTCATATTTAAAATATTCAAGTAAATGTTCCTTTCAGTTTAAATACTGTTTTTTCAAGAAATGAATCAAAGTAACTACATCCTTTGGAAACAAAAATATGCATTTAATTTTCCTTTTGGACCTCCAAAGTTGTTCGAAGCTCTCAATTAGAGCAAGAGCAGCCGTACTACTTTACAAGATGGGATGGGCAAGGTCGGTCGGTAAAACCCAGTTTTTTGTCGCAACTCCAGACTTTCTAACAGTAAATGTAGTGTTTTCATTATCGCTTACTCGTGGTTTTGAACGGCCAACAGTTAGCAAAGAGCTAAAGCTGGAGCAAACCTCCAAAAGAAGCTCCAGTTTTTTAAACAGCAAAGGAAAAGCATGTTCTCCAATATAGTGGGAGGCGAACTAATCAAAATAGTTAGACTATGGTCGCATTGTAAAAGTTCAGACAACATTTCCCAAAAAAGAAATAGTTCCTAATCCATTGATCTTTTGGTATCCTGATCCTTATCACCTAAAAAATTCATCGAAATTCATCTCCATCCCCCAGAAAAGCAGACACAAAAAGTGCCCAAAAAAAGCCCAAATTTGGGAAAGAGAAATTCAAGAAAGGGTTAGAGAACCCACCCTCCAGAAAAGCAGTGTTACAAGAGAATAACTTGGTAAACGTCCCATAATGAGATTGATTCAAGAACTGAATTTGGAAATTTTGAACTGAAACGCCAACTTCTTACAGCCGGCAAATTACAAAACAAGACTAGAAAAAGGACCCCATTTGATATCGGACGCACGATTTACTACTGTATAAGGGGGCAGGAAAACGAAAAAAATACTATTCTTTATTCATTAGAGTCATGCAAGACCAAGACAAGTCCCATTCCCTTTAGTTAAATATTTAAGGTAACTAAACAGAAAAAAAATGAAATTAATGATGAAGTTGTAGCATGTAATGCAGAAAACTTACGCTGTGACTCATTGAAGCTTGATAACCATACCCAATATTTGATGCTTCACATTCCAAACCCAAGAGAAAACTTTGGTGATGCTGCTGCTGCTGCTGAAGATGAAGCTGATCTTTTCCTACTACTCCTCCTCCAGAACGAACTGGGACCACTCTATCACCTCCGTATCTCTTCTGAGGAACTGCATAGTGTTGCTGCTGAGCGTTATACTGACTGTCACTAGTAGTGTACTGATTTTCTTGGCACGAACTGTACTCAACAAGGTCCAAGTATTCATCGAGAACTTCCCCGCCAAATAACATCCCGTTGTTGTTACTCTGGCCGTTGTTTTTGACAGGGTTAAATAGCAGCCAAGAGGCTGCTTCGTCTTCATCATTTTCATCAATTGTGTCATCACCATCCTTAGTCAAGAAACCATCGTCAGCATCCCCTGTGGTGGTACGGGTTCCAATTATGGATCCTTCGGGATCACTACTAGCCGGGGGACCATAAAGGGAGCCCGGAATAGGCAAAACGGGGACGCGGTGGTGGCGACGGGCCAAAGGGTTGGCGGAATGGATGTCGGAGTCGCAGGTTGTACAGAGCGAAGCTGCATCAGCCTTGCACAAGAAAGCAGCAGGAGCACGCTCGCATGCCTCGCATACCCAGACGCGCTCGTGGCATGATGCTAGCTTGTTGGCAGCGTGTATGCGAGCATCGCAGCCAGTACAGAGAAATGCAGAGTCAGCCCGGCAGTAAACGGTGCTGGCGGCGGAGCGGCAAGTATCGCATACCCGGGCCCAGGTCTTGCAGCCTCCAACACCACCACTGGTATCCTCCTGTTTTAGCATATCTGTTTTTGGAGTTTTGCTTGAAATGGAAAAAGATGGAGTTCCGTTTATGCTTTAGTTTGGGAAGGTACGTTTAAGGTTCACTGTTCAGTCAGTCATTGGTCGTGGTTTGGTGGGTTCTGTAGTAATGTCCTGACGGAGTTTGCTTAGCCAACAAAAAAACAAAGAAAAAGAAAAAGGAAAAATTGTGAAGACAAAGGAGGGAAGGAGAGCAGCGTTGAGACTTAACAACAGTTGTAGCAAAGAGAATCCAGGGGATGACACGTGGAGTGAAGCTAGTGGGTTGGAAAAGTTGTTTTATTACCTTGTGGCTGGCTTTGATTCTGGTGGGGTCCAACAAAGACTTTACTGGTATGTTCTTTGTGGGGTCTACTTGCTTTTGGCTTTTGGAATCAAATTAAATGTGGACTGTGGTGGAGGACCGCCGTTGGAGGTGGAGGAGGTGGTGGAGGAGAAAAGTGCCGCCATCTCTCAACTCCCAAAACTTCCTTTCCCCATCTCTGCTCTTAGTGCCTTGCAATAAATACATATTAGTCTTCCCTCACTCCTCTTCATTTGGCATGCATGCATCACTAAGTAATCTCAATACTTGTTCTTTTATCAAGTGAGTTAATATATATAATAGCGAGTTAAATCGTGATTTTATCACGTAAAAAAATCACAATAAATTAAAATTTTAATTTCGATTGCGATTAATTATCCTTAAAATCGTGTGATATGTATATATATATATATTGATTTGCTAAAGTTGTCATATAACCTCAATTAATAAATAGGTCACTTGAGGGGTTTGACTTTAAAGTATGAGTAATAATAGCAGCGACACTTATTACCATTAGAACAATTATTTGGGTTGACACTTGAGAAGAGTCTTTAAAAGGCTACAGACTGCAGCTTCCAGTTCCCGCAATGGTTGTGTCCCAGGTTTTTGGATATGCAGTCATTTTTCCCTTGTTTCTTGTGATTTTGGTAAAAGCTTCATTCATGAATCATCACCATTTATTGCAAAAAGGGTGTGTTTTCTTGTTTTTTTTTTTAACTTTTTTCCCTTACTTCATCATTGAAGGCGGCCCATATACAACCTCACTTTTGTCACTTGAAACAACAGCCCACGTTCAATCCCACCCATTCATTATTAACAGAAGCACGGCACTATACAATTTCCAAACTGGTAAATGGTAATGAATCATATTCCATTTTGTGTCAGTAAAGGTTGTTTTTCCTAATAGAATTCAAGACAAGAAGAAATAAAGTTGGTAATATCTCCATCACAGAGATCAAATGACAATGAAACTCTCTCACAGCTGCATGCGGGTGTTGACAGTCCCAAAATGTACTCTTTGCTTGCTCCATTTTATAATTAAGTGGATAAATGAAAACACAAGGCTTGATGTTTAGTGGTTGGCCGTGGCAGCATTTGAGTCCATCCAATGCTCATTCAATTCAACCTCTCTATTCTCTTCTCTTAGAATATATTAGAAGCTGAGTCAGACGAGTAACAACACAATCCCACCTCCACCTGGGAAATTATATTTAAGCCAATTGGATGGAAACGTATGGGATGTCGCCAGATTAGCATCCTCCTCAACCACGAGTTTCCCCTCGTAGTAGAACTTGGCCTGGAATGGGGGCAAGGCAAAGGCAAGGGCAAAGGCAACCTTCCAATGCTACTCAAACTGATCTGCTTCACATGGGTTTTGGGTCCAGTACTGAAAACTACAACTCTCCCTATAAGGCTAATTGCTACTCTTTCGAGTCTTTGAGGTTAACATGCTGATTTGAATTTTTGTTCAACTTCCTATCATAAACTGATGAATGAGTGGCCAAGTAGGGAAATGACAGAAGCTACTCAACAATTCAGATTTCAGACTAAGGTTTAATTTTACAGAAAGCTCAGTTATGAGTGAACAGCTATCCATCACTATTCTTGGATTAGATTATCATTACTTTACTTCATTGAAACTTGATAGGCCAACAACACTTCTTTTTTTTTTTAGTTTGTTTGAAGAAACTGTACATCAGTTTCTTGCGATTACCAGTTTACCAAAACTCGTGTACTTAATTGTAACAGGCATGTTCATGTTCAAACGGGTAATGTTTCCTTCCTCCCACGCCTCCTAGTCTACACTATTCTCTGGGTCAGGGACCATTTTTATTTTGGTATTTTGGGTCAATCTTAGACTACTTACTAATATGAAACACAACGTTAAAATGAGTAAAGAAATGACGCCACCTGGAGCTCGGGTCCCGTTGGATATGCTTGCAGACTGCCAGTTAGGGCACATCCCGTGATTTACCTGTCACGTGCAGGCCCAGGGCAAGGCTAGCGTGGCCCGGTTTGGGTGTCCGGAATTTACACCTTTTGGAGTAAAGAAATGACGGTTAAAATATTACAGAAATGAGTAAACAAACACATGACGTATAAAAGATTGAGATTGTTTACTAAAACAGGTTGCCGCATTTCAGGAATTAAGCGAAATGCTGGGGGTCAAGGTCAACTGTGTTCAATCTAGGCCCATCTATAGATCTTCTAGAGTCCTAGACCACTGTTAAGTGATTTTTGTATGATAAATGGTCCATCTGTATGAACCCAAAAATTCTCAACTCCACTAATTTTGACACCCTGCTAAAGAGTTGCACCTCCACCATCAGACATTAATGATGCAGCAGCTGCGGCAGCGGTAGGAACAACCCCCGTTGAGACACCTGGTTTTGACAGATGCAGTAGCCTGAGAACCAAAAATAAATAAAAATGCCAGACAATGATTAGTTCCCGCCAAACAACCTGATTGTACTGAAATCAATCACACAGTAAAGAAATCGTCAAGTTCTGGAAGTCAATTTTGGTAATGCATAACTGGATTGGGTAAGAAAAGGCGGTGATTATTCCTCTCAGTACTTCAGAATAGGCTGGTCATGACTCTTGATAAAATGGTGTACAATGAACAGCCTTAGAATCATAAGTAGAATTGTTCACTTTAACATGCAAAACTAATTCTTTCCCTCAACATAGAGATCCTATAGGAGGAAACAGCTGCATCCAAGTCCTTTTGGCAACAGTTTATAACCTAACAACATTCAAGAATGACTAAACTATTTTCTCCATGAACAGAGGTCTATAGGACAAATTCAAAGAGGCTAGCAAAACAAAGATAAGGAAATGCCTCTCATCCTTCGAAGCCAGAACTATAAGACTCAACCCACATACATCATCATCCTTGAATTGCTCGTTTCATGGTCACCTTGCTAGTATCTATCACCACTTTCTGCTCCAACATTTTATCTTTTACCTCCTTCCTGAGCTACTAGGTGACTTTTTAAATGTTCCTTTCCTGGAGAACATCTATTAGTTTAACATTTTCCACAACAAAAGGAACAAGAAGAAGTAAAAGCACTTACGGTGCAAGGTACTCGCAAAAAGAAGATACAGCAGCAGCAACTTCAGAATAGTTTTCCGATGAAGCAGGGGCTGTCACTTCAACCAGCTGTATCCCAGGAGTTACAGGAACTGCCTCATCAGTTGAATGCAGCTTTAGCATTTTATTAATTGAAGACACTGTTACAGTTATCTGAGCACCTCTTTGGAAATGGAAGGCAAATCCTACTCTCAGCAGCTCATGGTCCAACTTGTAGCCGAGTGCATAAAATAATCGAAGTGCATTCTTGCTTACTTTGCTTTCTAGAGTGGTCCTTACCAGCACTGATATTTGCTCAGCACCAGTACCTCTCATTGCACCGCCAACTTGTCGGACAGTCCTAAGATTTAATTATCAATAAAAATCTGCAATGAAAAGTCGTTCAAGTAGAGCTCTTTTTATTTACCATGTTGGTTCAGACTGCTCGAGATCACACAAAAGCCTAACCTCTGAAGCAACTAGCCCTTCAAGCAGGAAGAGTAAATCTTGTTATTAAGCAAACATCTGCACACAAAGAAACTATCTTTTGGAAAAGACAAGCCACTTCAGAAGTTTGTTAATATCCCCATTGAACCATTGCATGAGAAACCACTCAATAAGCACAAAAGAGTTTTAGAAATACTATGATCCCAAAATTCTTAACAAAGCCATAAGTCACACGATATAAAAGTTTGTACAAACACTCGTAAAGGACAAGTTGGTACCTAGGTTTGGACCACTTTTTAGGCACAACTCATGGATCCTCAGTCGCTCCCTGTGAACACCACAGAGACCTTGAAGAAGAATCTCAAGAGCCTCAACATGCTGAAGAAAAGAAAGTTAAAATGATGACGTCAGGTAACTGATGGCCATTAGAACCTGCCTGACATTGCAGGCACAAAAAGATGTTCAAAATTCTTCCATGACAAACATACACAAAACAATGTATGATAGAATGGGCACGTCTTAACATATTCGACCACTAGACAACTGATATCACCACTCACAGAACCAGCCATAGAATCTAGTCAAAACAACATAGATTGCTTTGCTGAAATGCTTCAACATAAGTCTTTCAAGGAATGACAGCGCATAACAATCAATAACAACAAAAAATTTCAGTTTTTGTCCCTGAATCCGGAACACCAAGCCAATATGGTGTCTTAACAATAATATAGAAGCAGGAACTGCTTGGATGAATGGAAAGTCAAGAGACATGAGCATAAATTAGTTCCAACTTCCAACATAATTCTACCCTTAGCACCACAAAAAAATTACTCCCATAATTTAGGATCAATGTTTCCACTAATGCCATCAAAAGATGAAAGCTTTGGGCAACCGAAGCCCTAAAGAGCAAGCCCCAATTGCCGAATATTTTCAGTCAACGGAAAGAACCAATCTTGGTCTTAAACTGAATATCATAAAAGCAGAGGCAAGCACCCCCATCCCCGCAATTCATTCGTCAAAAGACTTCATTTTTGTTTGAAGTTATGAAGAATTCACCAAAAGCAATCCTACATCGATCATATTGATTACCAAAATCAAAAGTCAGTCACTAAATTACTCTAACTTAGCAAAATAGTTTAGTTTGGAAATTTAAAAAAAAAAAAAAAAAAAAAAGGAAAAACGCATGAAGAAATAGGTCAAAATATTGGTGTAATTGAATAGCAAAAGGAAGCTTACTTGAGTCTCGATAATTCCCTGAACCACGCACTCCATTCTCTCTGTGACAAGTCACCGCAGAATTGCAGATATAGGAAAAAGGCCGCACTTTGAATTCAGCCTTCAACAATGGAAACTGATGCTGGATTCTACCAGACCCATTAAGCGTAATAAGGGTCCGGTTCGGGTAGTCCAACCAATTTCCAAAGAGATTAACACAATTTGCCCTACGCTGTGACTCCACTTTCTTTTAACAGTGGAGTATTATTTTCTTCAAAGTGAGATTACTTTTATTTTTATTTTTATTTTTTAAAAATATATTTTTTTTAAATAAAAAAAAACTCACGTAATTCATGATTTTTTTGGGTTATAATTTTGAAGTTTAAGGAGAAAATTGTGTATGAATAATTTTAATGGTAGGTAGAAATAATTTAAATTGGTAGAATGTTGGTAAAAATAGCAAAATAAAATTTTTGAAAAATCTCAATTTATAGTCGGGTCGGGACTATAACTTTGAATTTTTTTTAAGAGAAAATCCCAATATTTAAATAAAAATGCAAGTATGATTTTATCAATATGTTTTGTTCTTGATTATTAGGAGGAGTGAAAACGCAAAGTGACTGACGTGGCAGCAGTTATAAAAAGACAAACTAATACCCTAACCAAATGATGAGTGAACCCTAATGGATAATGGATGAGATTGTCTTTTTATAATTATCACGTCAGTCACTTTATATTTTCACTCTAATTTTTCATCCCCATTATCATTATTCAAAGAGCTCAGATCTCCTGTCTACTTTTTCCCCAGTCTTACTCTGTCCAACAACTAAACGACGTAGTTTCACTTATGTTTTACAAAATTATTATCGTCTCAAATATTTGGCAAACCTTCAAACTGCGCATCGTCTCAAACCTCTCCAAATCCTCCAAGCTTCTTCGATCAGATTTCACCAATCGAATAGCCCTCCCTACCTCATAAAACTCCACAGACTTGGAGAGAGAAAAACTGAAAGCCGCAAATCGGGAGTTTATTAGAATAGAGTCCATGAACGAAGCACAAGATCTCTTAGTTCAAGTTCAATCAGCATCGAAACTGTAGAGACGGGGGAGGAAATGGGATACACGTAGGTTTGCCAAATATTTGAGACAATAATAATTTTGTAAAACATAAGTGAAACTACGTCGTTTAGTTGTTGGACGGAGTAAGACAGGGGAAAAATTAGACAGGAGATCTAAGCTCATACATTAGAAGAGCTCCCATCAGGAAGGAAATCCAATCAAGATTCGATATAAACGTGTTTCGAATTTTCTATCCTTTACTTTCAACTTCAATAGTTCAATTATTCTTTTTGTTTTTTTTTTCTTCTTCTTTGCTGTGCTGTGCATACCATTAACTTCCATTGATCAACAAATACTTCTTTTGAACTTTCAACCAAAACAAGTTTTGATTTTTCTAACTCTTTACTGTGGCAAAAACCAAGAATCCACCCTATCATAATTATTACACATGAAGCATTACAATTAATTAAGAAACATGTGAAGAAACACAAGAACTCACTCGCATTTGTTTTCAATTCTATTTGTGTTCTTGAAATTAAAGTTAATTAACAAACATCCATCCATTCTCCTCAGAACAAAGCTCTCCACTAGAACATAACATCCAAACTTTCTCAATCCGTTCTCCACGCTATTAATAACATTTTCCGCCTGCACTCTCACATCTTCATCTCCTCCGTCAAACCATCCTCGATTCTCTTGCAGATATCTTATTTTCTCATATATAGCTGAACTCAAACCCATGTTAGCTTTCTTCCTGTATCTGGGTTTGGTCCTGAAATAAATGAACCCATCAGCATCGTATCTTGTATGTTCTTTCTCTGCTTCCATTCCATAAACCAATGTTACTAACCTTCGTACACAAACATCAACAACCACCACATTGCTTCCGTTGCCCTCATTTTCACATGAATAAATTTGTTCCCACCATTGCTTGAGCGTCAATTCATAGAACAGTGAAGTTTTCATCTGTTCTTTCACTTTGGCCCTCTGTTATTTCACATATACAAAAGGGCAATGCCACTTTCCTATGACTATTGGAGATGATCGCCTGGACAGTAGTGGAACATCTAATTCCGGGGCATACGATAGAGAAGCAGTGCGGAGGCCTCGAGCTTCTCCTAGCTGGATTTTGAAGGAATGAGTAGTGTGAACTTCCCATCCTCCCTTTCTAAGGAATTTTGGAGGTAAACCATCCCAAGCAACCGGTGTCGCGTAAAATCCACCATTTAGATAGGGTCGAATCTCAACTTGCTGATATATATCCCTGTGATCAAAAGGCTTCGGCTTTAAATCCGCTCCGACACTGTTGTAGCAGCAAGTCTTGATAAAATCCTCGTCTCTAGAGCACGTGTATGCTCTCCTACGGAAGCCGCAAACAAAATGGTTTACAAAATTTTTAATAAGCAATCACTTCAAATCAAGAAAAAACTGAATTAGAAGTGTAGTTTATAAAGATTGTGTAGTTTGATTCAGAACCATGAATGGGTGCGGGTGCAGTGCATACCCTTTGTGGTAGCCTCTTGCACTAATAACATAGTAGCGGTTGGATGACAAGGGTTGATCAGGAACCGGTATGAACCAGACCTTTGAAATGCTTGTCTGTTCTTGATGTTCTGAAGTGTGAACGATCTTCAAGAACCTGTCTTGCGGAAAGGGTAGCCTATTTATTCTGCTATTCTTGCATACACCCCAACAAAAAGTATCCATTTCTTCAGATTCCTCATCGCTGATCACTATGTACCCTGAATATGGAGCTTTTGATGAGGGACGGACAAGGAGGGCGGTGGTAGACTTTCGATAGAGAGAACGAGGTCTTGTCACAAACATTGCTGCTTGTGTAGTTGTGCTCTGTATCGGGATTTCTATTAATTAACTGGAACAGTGTCATTTGGATTTGAGATGATAAATCTTATTTGCTTAATAATCTGACATTGAAGTCTTACAATATCGATAGTGACGGATCGAGTGAAGAAAATGACTTTGCACATTGCAGTGTTACAATTCGTGCGATGTAGGATATACCAAGATAGTTTATTTGTCATTGAATCAAAACATTATAACTCTGTAAGTTATCAAATTCCTAAATATGATAGCATAAAGGCAAAGAAATGAAAGATTGAAAAGTTAACAAGAAATTTTGTCGAGTCATTTTCCACTTTCATTTTAAACCACCATCCCCATTACCATCTAAAGTTATACAAAGTACAGCTAAAAGCTACTTTGCAGTTTGAATTGATAATTGGCTAATTGCATTCCCTTGGAATGCCATGATGATCTGATTTTTTTGAAAATTATATAGAATGACTACATGATATCATTAGAAAGAAAATAAAATTAATACCGTAAAATGGTTTGAATATGTGTATAACTACTCTAATTAAAAGTCACCGTTCTGGTCTGTGGGTGTGGGTGAGTTCCTCTCCTAATGAAAAAAAAATAATAAAAAAATCTCAAATTAATTGACAAGCCAAAATTACTTTTTCAGATTTTAAGAAGCTCAACTTGAACCAATTATTCTTGTTTCAGTAACCCAATTCTAATTTATCTCTTCCCTATCTAGAGACACAAGAACCGGCAAAAGTCCCAACCAGAGCTGCTCATACATGGAGTTTAACATATCCTTTTATAATTTCCATCATTTCAGATCCAGGAAACCTTCCAAGACATCCTCTTGCTGCTGCTACCTCGTTATATTCAAAAACAGTATCGCCAGCAGAAGCTTCAAATACTTTGCTTTCTGAACTTTCTTCAACTCCCACATTGTTCGTTATATCCTCACCAGCTCCAATTGTTGGGAGTGGAAATGGGTCGAGGGAAGTTTCTGAAAGGCGCGACTCACCTAATGCACCCACAAAATCTTCTAATCGACACAATGCAAATGGCACTGGTTCAAAACTGTGGTCTCCATATTCAACAGGAGTGGAGTGATCCCCAGTGACACATAGCAAGTATTGAAATTTCCCAGTTGATTGTGTCTGCCAGAGGAGTCTAGCCAGCTGACCTATAGCTCTATCCACAGCTTCCAAACCTTTCACTTTGAAAATGCTTGATTTATCATGACCAGCATCATCTATTGCCTACAGATTCGTATATCTAAATATCAAGATTTTGATTAAGTGTTGAGAATGGCCAATAAGCAATTTGGACAACTACTATGTCAAAAAACTCACGAACCTATTCAATAACTTTAGTCTTTTCCAAAGAATGTATATATATTTTTAGCATAAAATTGAGAAAAAAATGCAAGGAATCACCTTGATGTGAAGGAATCACCTATTCAATTCTAATACCGCATCCTCGTAAAAGAACAACATTAGCAATGCTTTTTCCTTCTGCAGCCCTTCTTGTATTTAATGGATGTGCAATCAAGATTCGAGACATTTCATTGGACAATTCATTAACAACTTCAGCTGTGTGCTTCGCTTCATTGGTGTCATCAAGTGCTTGAGCTTTTAAAAGTAAGCGATTGTCCTTTAAGGGATCAGTTCCTGATATATTTCCACTTAAATTTGGTCCTTTTACAACTACCCCGCATCTATGCTCTGTTGCATATGTGAAAGAGACATTTTTCCATACTCGTCACCTTCAGAACAAGGCTAAGAAGCCAAAGTTTACCCTTATTGTGATTGACATTTCATAAAACTTCGCATAAGATCTTGTGGAACATTATGAGTATGATAAAATGATGATTTTACAATCAAGTTACAATTTGACTATTGAAAACTAGCCAATACTATGCCTTTCCTTTTTCCTTTTTTTGAGATATAACAGATCAACAAACTTGCCTATTTAGATTTAATACAAGAGTAAATACTAAAGGAAAAGTTTCTATAAATTGCATGCACTTGTGGACAATGAAAAAGTATTGCAAGCAAAAGCATTTTCACCTGACTCTAACTTCGTACTCGGGAAAAGATGGTAGCTTCAGGCCATCCAGTTTTGCACATAATATAGGTCCTTCCTCTTCAAAATGCCTATCAGCCCTCCTGCTAATGACTATTCTAGTTTTCTCATCCAGGGTAGCAAAATTTGACTGAAGATACATACAAGTTACAAAGAATCTAAGTCAGAAGGACAAGTATGTTAGCAAACTTTTGATAGAACAAACTATATTAGAAACCAAGTACGTCCTGTCGAATATGAATCACCAAGTCCCAAACTCCGATGGGCAAATTCGGGTTCTTAGGGAAAAAAAAGAAAAATGGGTAAGCACACTGCACATACTTTGAAGCACATTCCTCCATGTTAACATTGCTATCCAGCACCGCATTGATTCAAATGACACCAACGACCCCGGTAATAAATCTAGGATCAAACACCCACAGAAAAAAGATGTGCAGTATCACTTTCCTGCAAGCCAAACCAACTTCTATATGGAATCCATAAGGACCGTTCCACTGGCGGCCAGAAGCATAGCCATCCAAATTTGGTATTTTTGCCCACTTGGTAAAGGGGTTTTGTAATCAATGCCTTGGCAATGATAACATCACCAAGTCCATCAATTCAGTACCAAATGCCACTCTCCTCTCTGGCTGCATCTAATTCACCATGCTCCTATAGCTGCAACTAGCTTTTCCTCTATTCAAATGCTAGAAAGAAACAAGCAATGAGAATTCCAAATCTGTACTATAATCTTTGAGAAGATTTGAGGAGGACAACATGCAACTCCTCTGTCCAAAACAGTTAAAACTGTCAAAAATAGACAACTTCAGTGGATAACGCAATAGGTCTCTATAGATCCCAGAGATAAAAGCTCCACCTTGATCTAGAAATTATGCATGTAAAAACAATAGCAATGCCCAAAGACACTTCTTTGTAAAGATTATCTGAACAGAAATGGAGCATTTTATCAATCAGGCAATACTCAGAAAATCAGTAGATAAATGGTCTTACAGAAATTAAAGCAACGTACGTTCGAGTGTTGGAATAAGCAATAAACAAGAACAATCAATTTATACAACAACCAAGGAACTGATAAATTCCTAATGATAATCCAAGATGAAAGAACAAATCAACCATAAAAGTATATATCTAAGAGGCCATTAACTGGAGTACCATTGTTAATCACTTAAACAACTAAAAAAAGGCTTAATGTCCCGTCAACAATGGAAGAATATACTCCCAATATGATTGCCTGAAAAGAAATAAAATACAAAAGTAGAATGGTAACAAGCCCTTATCAGGCAAAAAGCGCATTCTACTTTTTTTTTTTATTATTTTTTTTCAGTAAACGGCTATTAAGATGGATACTCGGGGGGGGACATTGACACTTCATGCCAAATATGTTTTAGGCTCTTCAGCAATCATTCTGATTACGGAAAAAACAGAAAATTCAACCATGTGGCTAAACTACCTTATAGTGATAAACGTTGACACCCCAGCTTTGGAAAATAATCCTAAATGAATTGTCTATTAACAGGACCCAAAAAGGTTGCGAAAAAAATCAAATAAAACTAAATTTGGGATCCGTCTAATTTATTATGCAAAACATCTGAAAATACCTGGTTTGTGGACTGTAGAAGGACGGCTGGACGGGAGCAGGGGTGATGGTGAGTAGAAAAAGAAATGGCACCTCTTGGAGTTGACGGGCAATGGGAGCCTTACCAGGAAATGATTTGGGCTTTGGGGACTTTGGATTGTGTGCGTGTTTCAGATTCTGCTGCGTTCTTTCTCTCGCTCAGCCTCAGTGAAGCGGCGTCACCAATTTTCCGAGTGGTTTACTTTCCCAGTTTCCACGAGTGGCATTCGGCATCTACAAACGTAATCAAAGTTGTCCGGATGCACCAATGCCAAATAAATGAAAGCCGTTGGATTAAATTCTAACTTATCTCATCCGTCTATATTTATTCTATTTATGTTTAAGTACACATGGACATGGGAGAGGAATTGGATTCTGCATTTGCATCAATAGAGGAAGCAAGCATTAATCCTCCTATCAACATTTTTCTTATAGAAAAAATAATTTAACTTCAATAACAAATATAACAAGAAGTTAATATGTAAGATTGATTAATTAAACTTGTAACTACTTTGAAAAAATGGTTAATTATTGATCACTTGGACGTAACAAATATCAAAACCAATTGATGTTCTATTCCATTCAACGCTTTATTTTTTATTTTTTATTCTGTAAATACATGTTATGCGTATTTAATACTTATTCCTTATAGATTTTAGTTAAATGAAAATGGTATGGAATACAAACCTCCCATGTCAACCCATCCCTAACCTTGAAAATTTATACAAACTGCAAGAAGTCTTTTATGGCACAGTTGTTTAATCATTTTCTTTCATGTTTTTTTATCAAATCATTTAATACCAATAACAAGCGAGTTAAATTAATTTATTTTAATTGGTGATGTAGCTCAATCATAAAAGTATAAGAGAAAGTTATAAAGGGATTGTGTTATAGAAGATCGGTTGTGAATACAAACTCACTAAAGCTACAAGTAACTTGAGAAAATAAATTAAACTTGTTACTAATCTAGTAAATAAATTAAACTTGCTAATAACTTTTGGAAATATATGTTGGTAGTAACTTGTTGAATTATCATATTATTACTTTTTTTTTACTAAAAATAATATTTTTATTATATAAATTAATATTACATAGCTAACTAGATGAAATTCATTGCGTTGTTCAACATAATGAACAATGCATTACAAGTAGTTTAATAAGTAGCAAAAAACTATAAGCCAGAATGGGTCATAACCCCAAACAAACATAAACTACACCCACACAAAGTAATGTAACCTAATGACAAAATTGTATTAATATCTCATAGTTTTAACCACAACTTTTGCTAAATCATATGCTACTTTGATTACAAATCCCAATTTTACTAGTAAAATTAAAGAATTCAAATTTATTAATACCGTGATTGCGATCAACAACCAAACTCATTTCGCCATTACCATTTACCATATATAGTGCTCGGGTTGGGCCACTCCAAGTGTATAATAATATCTATATCCAAGCCCATAGCTGAACAGTGTCGGTGATTGGACTTACGGACTTTATCCACGTAGATTTTGTACCCCACAACATTCTTTCGTTTCAGAACCCCACACCAGAAAATATTAATCGGTTTGGATAGGAAATTTTTATAATGTATTTTTTAAAATTTTGTTATAAAAAAAGATATTTTGAGCAATACTTGAGGTGTCGTTATTGATTAGTTTGTTTTGACGAGAATTTGTTTGGAATATTACTTATCCCTCTGTCTATTAGTGAACTATCTCTACATGCATTGTGAAATGTTTAATGACAATTTAAAATTAATATTTTATTAGTTTATTTTGATAAAAAAAAATATATTATTGAAAATTTAAATTTGTATACTTATTATCATGTTTGGTTTTAAAAACTATTGTAAAATAAATATATAAAAAAAAATTCCAAAGTTGAAGAAATTCCCCGGTCCGAAGAATATGAGAATCTCAAGCATTTCCAAAGATGGAGATTTTGGTTGCCTCGTTGGTTTATTAACATGATTGCATGTAGGTTATGATAGTTGGGTTGAATCTTGAATGTGTGCGAGTATTGTCCCAAACGAAAAGATGATGCGCCATTCTTAAATCATTTTGTGGATGCATGCGCTGTTAGAAACTGATCAGAAATAAAGATCTCACTACTGTCTGTTAATTTGCTGCTGCAATATTTCACTTTAATGAAGAACTCATTCGATACATAATTCAATGAATATGCTTCATACTTCATTTATGATTTGCAAATGATCATGAATATGCTTTGTCTAAGATTACAGAAATGAATAAGGAAGAATAAAGTAATTATTAATAAATCAAAACTGGGTGTGGATTCGATGAGATCATGGAGCTAGGATCTCTCAATGTTGCTGCTGTTGCTGCTGCACAATTAATGCTCAAAAAAAAAACTTGAAACTGAAATACTAATTCCCTATATATCTAATTATTAAGGAGCATTGTGCAGAGTGCAGGTTATTAATTATTGATAATCATAAGAAGGTGATGATGGGGTGCATGCATGCCATGGTTGTTCATTTGTTGATTCCTGTAGCATCCTTGATTGCATCAGCTGCCCCTTGTGCCTTTTCCCTCACCTGCTGGCCTGCCTGCTGGACGGATTCTTTGGCGGATTGGGCAGCATCGCAAGCCTTGTCCACAATCTGGTTCGTCTTCTCCTACAAAAACATCAAAATTCATTCATTTATATATTATCAAGAAACTTACAATCTGGTTCGTCTTCTCCTACAAAAACATCAAAATTCATTCATTTATATATTATCAAGAAACTTTGGAGGAGCAAGGCAGGCATGCAGGCATAATTAATATTATACGTACGTACCGTAGCTTGGCCTCTGGCTTCTCCAGCCTGAAAATCTTTCTGGGCTTGGTTCATCTTTGCTAAATATCTTTTAATTTGTTTGTTTTGTTTGCAGAAATTCGAAAACGGAAGAATAAGATGTAGTATAACTTAATAATTTGGCGATGTGGTTAATTAGGGGAATTAAGGCTGCATTTATAGCTTCAAAACTCATTATATTATTAGTTATAAATATTAATCTGGGGCTAGCTAGTGAACGCCCGAGGGTTGTTCGGATTAGTTAAAATACTAAGTCAATCAAGAATTGGTTGCACAAAATGTGGGAGTTATAAAACATTGGATGTTTGAATAAAATAAAAATAAACAGCAGTACAAGTAGAAGCCATGACAAGCCATTCTTTAAAAATTAACTAAATGCTTGTCATTCCCCTCCTCAGTCCTCAGTCCTCAGTCCTCAGTCCTCAGTCCTCAGTCCTCACACACAGGCATGGGCATAAAGCATTGGGCATTGGGCATTGGGCAGCCGCAATGCAGCAAGATAAAAATACCAATGGCTCCTCGAGATTACTCACGGTGGGTGGATTACATATGTATAAATTAATACAAGTGTTGTAGCTGAAACCGAATGATGCAACCTGACGTCCCACTCCATTCATAACATTTTTTTTTAGAGAGTTGGACTTCTAAAATTTTTCATATATAAAATAAAACGGGAGTTAATAATAGTTTCAACGTATCATAATCATGATTTCGACATATTGATCGTTGTTTCATATATATATCGAGTTAAAAGAGTTATTGTTAAATGTCATACAATACTAATTTGATTGTGAAAAATCAGAGCTTAAAACAAAGTTACCTAATCATAATTATCTCATAAATGTTGTTTCATAACGTTGTTTTACCATTTTGTTTTTTTATCATTTGAACGGAAGAAAGAAAGAGTAAACTATTGGAAGATTAATTGCCTAATTGGAGGCAAGAAGTTATGGGCAGGAGTGGACTCCAGTTAGACAGAGAAGCTTCACTCGTTTGACTCAGCCAGACATTACACGATGATGACGGTGAAGATTATCCCATTTCAATTTAAAAAGAAAAGAAATTAAATGAGTTTGAACTTTGAAGGGAAAAATTCGTAATTATCACGCCTTTCTAACGTTTGCTGACCAAAAACCAACGTAGGAGTAATAGTGATAGCTATCGTCCTTGTTTTGTTTGCGACTTTGCGTAACATTCACGAAACAAAGGCGTTTCGGTTCGGTTGCCTCTCCTAATCATTTGACCAAAACAAACATTCATTTATTTGTTGTTTCATGTTTGACTCGCCAAAGTCCGATAACGAATGAAGTGTTCTTTTTCACGCTTTCAAAAATTCAATTTAGTAAAAATTGTATGATTTTCTATAAATAGCCATAGAGCCCCGTGACTGAAGATGCTCCAACAATTTAGAAAGATACTACAGGAAGTAGTAACAAATTGCATTCACTTCGCCATCAATCTTGGCCATCACCACCATGGCCAACCGTGGTGTTGCCTTCCCCAAGCTCCTCCAAATTCTCCCATGTTTCCTCAGGCGTCTCAGCTCAGCTCCGTCCCCTATCACCGCTGTTTCTCCTTTAACTTTTGAACCAAAAACAGATCAACACCCGACCAACACCAATCCCATCATTGCCAATGCCACCCCAACAGGAACTACTCACCAAATCATCAATCTTGATGATATAAAGGGATTGTTTTCCACGGTTTCGACCTCAAAGTTGTTCAAATCATCGGTCACTCTACAGATGGCTGCAATTGAGCCCATGGTTGATGTAGGCTTGTGGGTGATGAATTCCAGGCTTATGGAAACGCCTGTAATGAAGCAGTTGATTTTGGGAGCCATAAAGCACACTTTTTATGATCATTTTTGTGCAGGTAAGGATTTGGAGGAGGCTGGTAGGACTACCACCAGGCTATGGGAGGCAGGGTTACGAGGGATGTTGGATTACGGTTTGGAACATGCAACGGATAATGAGTCCTGCGATCATAATTTGATTGAGTTTATTAAGACAGCTGAGTCGACAAAGTCTCTTCCACGTACCTCTGTAAGCTACTCTTAAACCATTCTGTTTCTTGATTCAAAATCCCTTAATTCTTCTAATAATTGTGCAGCATGGATTACTAATGATACACGGGTTGTGCCTTAGAATCAAACGAGTGACTGAAAAAGTTGAAATTTTTATGAAACAGGTTAGCTTTGTCGTTGTGAAGATTACTGCAATTTGTCCCCCTAGTTTGCTTAGAAGAGTAAGCGATTTATTGAGATGGGAATACAGGGATAGTGCTTTCCATCTCCCTTGGAAGCTTAATTGCCTTCCAATTTTCTCAGACTCCAGCCCCTTTTATCACACTTCAAAAAAGCCGCATCCCCTGACCCCAGAGGAAGAGCAAAATCTCCAGTTGAGTCACGAAAGGTTATTCAAAATTTGTGAAAAATGCAGAGATGCCAATGTTCCCTTACTAATTGATGCAGAGGACACTGCATTGCAGCCGGCAATTGATTATCTCACATACTCCTCGGCTATGCTGTACCAAAAAGATGACGATCCTCTGCTTTTCGGAACAATTCAAGCTTACTTGAAGGATTCTAAAGACAGGTTGGTGAAAACAAAGAAAGCTGCAGATAAGGTTGGAGTTCCAATGGGGTTTAAATTGGTGAGGGGTGCTTATATGTCAAGTGAAAGACAATTAGCAGCTTCTCTGGGAGTGGAGTCTCCAATTCAGAACAGTATTCAAGAAACCCATACCAGCTACAATGATTGCGCAAGTTTTCTTCTTGAAGAGGTTGCTAGTGGATCAGGAGCAGTAGTTCTTGCAACCCATAATGTTGAATCAGGTAGAGAATCTAAAACAGCGATCCT
Source organism: Ophiorrhiza pumila (assembly GCA_016586305.1). NCBI lineage: Eukaryota > Viridiplantae > Streptophyta > Magnoliopsida > Gentianales > Rubiaceae > Ophiorrhiza > Ophiorrhiza pumila. The sequence goes on from BLIW01000007.1 coordinate 3,468,108, forward strand.
CGGGATGTTTGGACAACGTTTAAGGAACTCAATCTAAGTGACATTTGAACTTGTGATGATGGACAGGGAAGCTAGCGGCAGTTAAAGCAACAGAGTTGGGGATTGGCAAGGATAACAAAAATCTCCAATTTGCTCAACTGTATGCAATGGCAGAGACGCTTTCTTTTGGTTTGAGAAATGCAGGATTTCAAGTGAGCAAGTATTTGCCATTTGGACCTGTGGAGCAGATTATGCCTTACCTCCTTAGAAGAGCCGAGGAAAACAGAGGCCTCTTATCTACCTCGTATCTTGACAGGCAATTGATGAGGTACAAACACTGAAATTGAATTTTGATGGGGCCGTAAGCTCATTGAACAATATTGATTCATCTTTTTGACATCGTATTTTGCATATTGCAGGAAAGAACTTAATAGGAGACTCAAGTCTTTCTTCATTGAGCAAAAAGGTTAAACTAAAATGGGATATTATTTACAAAGGGAGCCAGAGGGACAAGCGAGATAAATCGCGTGTACTTCCATTGAAGTTACTGTACAGAAATCCAGAAGAAAGTAGGGAGCCAAAAGCAACCACCCCTTTGATGAAGAATTGCAAAGATTGCTGGGAACAAGCAGCATCTGGGGAGGTCCTAAATATTATCAAACAGGTTAATTTTTTAGTTTGCACATTAACTTCACCTATAGTTGTATTGTTCAAGGACTGTAAATTGTAGTTTAGTAGCCTTTGCCAACTGGTCTTAGGCTTGGTATTGAACAAATTTGTATTCATTCAGTGGATGCTGCTGGATAGTGCTATTGTTCCTCCTATTAAGTTCCCTCTCCTAAAAATTTGTTTGTCTGAAAGGCATTGTAATCATGCAATTTGATCAATAGGAAAGGAATCCACCTTATTATTGATTATTGATTTTTGGTGTTAGAATATTTTAAGCACTGTATATGAATAGCTCTAATTCTCCTGAAGAGTTTGCAAAAAATAGCAGAAGAAAAGTTGATTTTGTTGTTGAAAAATCGTAGTTATTCCGACAATTCAATGCATGATTTGTCGGATTCTCACAAGATTCATGTGATCAACAAGTCCAAATGCACTTCTCTACTTGCGAGGTCCAAGAAGGATGCTGATAAACTTGGAGACAGGGAAATCTAAATGAAATTCTGGAGAGTGGTCCGGTATGACGGTGGTGTTGGTGTCACGAGTCACAACAGAGCAAAAGAAGCACCGAGCCACTGACCAATCTGAGAAATGATGAAAAACTCACAGCCCCCTCCCACATAGGTAGATACTGAATTATTCCAAATCAAGAAATGAAATTGCATTTCTGGCGAATTTCTGATTCTTTAGAAGCTCGTGTTTCAAAAGGATGTCACAGACTGGCCAAACCACTGTTTCACTTTTTTCCCAAATCCTTCAATTAATTACCATTTATAAGATTAAATAAAAAAAAAAAAACATGCGAATCCAAGAAACAGTTCCAACCCTGCACCCAAGAGGTCCTATTATTAACATTTCGACTAACATCGTAATACAGAGCATAATTTATGACTCTTCTATCCAGGCATCGTTGATAGTACAAATAATAAACAACAATCCATCCACGTCCTATCGATGGAACCAAAATTTTTTGGAGCTACAATTTATCAAAATTTTTCTTCTTCATGTTCGTCAAGCAAAAATACAGTAGGTGGGAAAACGTACATCAACTTAGAGTTTGATATCCAAGAGGCCCAGAAATTCCCTTTTGTCTGGCGTCGTTCCTCCTCACTAGAGAAGGCATCCAAGGGAACAGTTTTCCCAGCTCCCTGCCTATAGTACTAGGATTCGATTGCCAATCATTGATCCCAAATTTGGCTCTTTCTATAGCTTGCATTATATCCTCCCTTGATACACATTCAGACCCTGTCAACCAACAAGTACGACGAGCAGAATAATTAATCTAGATTTTTAAATATGAATGAGTAGCAATGTTCTTGAAATCTTACAGAAGGCTAATAGAATCTTTTAAAGTTGGGAAAACAGAATATACTTTCACATACTTATAAAATCAAAATTAGCGGCCAGGAAAATAGTTTGGGACATCAATAAAATATTTAAGGTTGTTAGATGGCTTAAAAAAAGAAAAGTTCCAAGCTACCATCTATTAGCATAGGTCCAATTCAATCAAGAATCATAGTTCTCTTAAGGGGTACAAAAATAGTAGAGTTCTTGTTGTGCATGGCCATTATAGCACCTGACTGCTGGGAAGTGAGACTAGGAGAGCTTACACCACAGCAGTGTAAGTACACCCACTAAAGGAGTGTATGAAATTGAGACTAGAAGAACGACGATTTCAGAATGCTCTCCATTTATAATTCCAAATTTTAAGCTAGCTAACTACAGGTAGAGAAGATTCCTCCAATTGAAAATTGAAAATGATTTTATCAATGCAACATATTTTGTACCAACCTCTGCGAGCAGCAAGTAAAGCAGCTTCGTTGACTATGTTCGCAAGATCAGCACCTACAAAGCCTTGAGTAAGAGATGCAACTAGGTTGCAAATAATGTCAATGTCTTCCTCTAGGGGGACCCCTCTAAAATGTATGCCCAAGATCTTTTTCCTCCCAGCTTCATCTGGTTCTCCCACATAAACTTTCCTCGAGAAGCGGCCGGGTCGGCAAAGAGCTTGATCTAAAGCTTCTGGTCTATTAGTTGCAGCTATAACAACAATATTTACGTTGGACTCAAAGCCGTCCATTTCAGTCAGCAACTGCAAGCAAATAAATTCCAAATGACAGGTCAAAACTAAAGAATATATGCGAACTTTTCTATTTGGCAATTTTCATGCGCTAACTCAAGTAATGAGAGTAATAATGCATGCATGTAGCCATCACAAGACATGAATCGCTATAGTATCTAAAAATTACAGAAGTCCACAAATAAACATGGAAAGTAACAGAAGAAAAAGCTGGTCAAAACAAAACTTGAAATGATATAAACATGATATGTTCCTTTCAGTCACTGTTGCCATTAGACAGCTATATTAATTGACAAGTACCAAAGAGGTAGATATTGAGACATTTGTTAACCCCCTTGAAAGAGTGATCTGTTGGTTAGCTTTGAGATAAGGTAATTAGGCTCATGATTCCATTTAGATTCCCAATTTTCTTTCACATGTTTTCCTTTTGTTTTTCTTTTAAAACCTATTGATAGTTCCCAAACACCAATTGATTGCTATTAGTCTTCTCAATCTAGAACTTGGAAGTACGAGCTTTTACTTGCATATAGTTTTGTGTGATTCTTGCAACTAGTTTTAGAACTTGAAGGTACATGCTTTCCCGTCTTCTGATCCTTAAACTGTAGATCACTTTCTCTTTATTGCAACACATTATATGACACTTTTGGCTTTCTGCAGTCCCATGACAAACACCAGTAGTGTCAATACAGTGCATAGTAACTAAAAAAGATATTGCTAAATTTGTTAAGGCTTAGCACGCTCAAAGAAAATACAAGGAGAAATTATAGCAGAGTTGAGGTGAGAGAATACCTGGTTAAGTGTTTGATCTCTTTCATCATTGAAACTTTTTCCACGTTTTCCTCCAACAGCGTCAAGTTCATCAATGAAAATTATTGACGGTGCGTTCTTCCTAGCGACACTGAAAAGATCTCTAATACGCGCAGCACCTCTTCCAACAAATAGCTCAACAAATTCACTAGCTGAAACTGAAAAAAATGGCACTCCTGCTTCTCCAGCTACTGCACGAGCTAGTAATGTTTTTCCGGTTCCTGGAGGTCCCACAAGTAGCACTCCTCTTGGTAATTTTGCTCCTAGCTTACTATAGTTTATTGCTCCTTGTAGGCATGAAACTGTCTACAAATAAACCGTGTGCATTACAACCAATCCAAATGGCAAAATTCTTATCTTTTTACCAGCTTATTATATATCAACATACATTATATGTAAGAAAGAAAAGATATTTGGCAGTTCTTGGTACGCAACAACAAGCAAATCATCAACTTGCATATTTCTAGAACACATGGAAAGCAAAACGTTAATTCCTTGTAGCATTGTTTATTTTTCTATAATAACACTTACTGCAGGCCTATACTTTATTATCTCTGAATTCAATTTCATGACAAAAGTTGGTTACCTCCAAAAGTTCTGCTTTTGCAGCATCCACACCCTCCACATCCTGAAATGTAATCAACTGGCTACTAGACCTTCGTTGTCTAGCTGGACTTTTGGCAGCAGAAATTTGACGATAAAGAAGCCACATAAAAGGAGTCAAGGGAATCCATAAGGTTAGCACCGTAATCAACGAACTCCTTATAGACATAAGTGCTGATTGAGGGGCAGAGCCGTATGAAGTTCCTTTCTCCCTCATTAGACCAAGAAGATAGCCTTCGTCATGATCGATCTTTCTTGTAGAAAATTGCCACAAAGGGGTAGAAGCTCGGCCTTTCAACATTCTATTCAACATATTGCCACCCACTTGATGCACTTTCACAGCACCGCTGCTAGCATGATCATCAGTAACACTTAATTCACGCTCTGATATAAGAGTGTCTTTATTAGCCCACAAGTTTGTATTGTAGTATATCCTACGAGTACCCTCCTCAAAAAGAACGTTTGAGACCACTCCATTTTGTAGGTTGATTATCAAGTCCGAATATGGAACAACTTTGGGGGTCGGCATTGCAGTCAATTTCAGAAACAAAAAGCAGAGCCCCAAAACACCCGAAATGGAAGTTGAAAAGGTCACAGTTCTTAGATTCTTACGAAGAAATGTTCCAAGACCATTTAATGTCGACCTTATCGAGCCATTTTTCAATGTTCTCCAAAATAATCTCAACGATATTTTCCTTCTCCTATCTTGATTTTCTTTTTTCCCCAAGTGAGCTTCTACATGTCTATTCTCATTAACTAAAGACTTAAGCCTAGTGCCCCGCAACCACAAACTATGGCGAAATGTGCAATGACTATAATAATTCCATCCCAATACAGGCATAGGAAGTGAACAATTGTATGGCTTAGACAAAGAAGAATCTATAGTTCTATATCTATCCAAAGACATGGAGTTTCCTACATAAAGTTTCAATTTTTCTTCAGCAACCAAGAAACCTTTATTCGAAATAACAGGGAAAGATGCCATCTTGACACTAGTATGGATACAATAAATCTTCCATGAAAGAAGAAAGAATATAAACCCAACACAAGATAGTCCCCCAAGAATTTTCAATTAGCAGAAGCCAAAATGATACCCGGTTGAATCCAAGATTACGATTGCAGAAGATACAAAGTAGCTGGTTGAATGAGCAGTATTGAAAATTTCTTGGCCTGTTCTTCAGCTAGTTCTTTGTCAGTAAAAGGACTAAAGCAGTCACAGTCACAGTCACACACGCAGATCTTCAATTATCAGACAGACACTGATGAGAAGTGAGGCTTTTCCTTTGGCAAAAAAAACCATAGAGAAATAGAATGCAAAGAAGAGAACCGAAGAAGAGAAGGGATGAGAGATAGGGTTGGTGGGTCCAATACTCTAGGAGAGTAGTATCTATTTGATTTGCATTCGGAGTTGCAGTGTTGTTATTGGACAAGAATCAAGAATGGCAATGGAGATTCAGCCAGCCTAATTTACAAACTTCAACGCAAATTTGTACGACCAACTCTTGTTTCTACTTCCTTCTTCACACCACAAAACAGTTAATACGGGTTGAATCGCGGATAAACTTTAGGATGATTACTGTTTATTTTTTATTTTTGGTTATTTATTTATATCTTGGGAGTTTGTCAAGTGGTTGAAAAATTATAGTGAAACGGGATAATATATAGTAATCCCTATTGAAATTGTAACTTTAATTTTTCGCTACCTTGAATATGTGTTGAAATTGTAATTAATTTCGTTAGATCATATATGATAATAGTCATTAAAATTGTAATTTTAATTTATTGCTATTTTGATTGTGTTGAAATTGTAATTATTTTCGTTTCACAGGATGTTTTTTCGTCAAATAATACTCTAATAAGAATTAAAGTTAGGTAAATGTCCAATAACTTCTCTTCAATGTCAAGTCCCAAAGAGTTTAGATTTTATGTATCATTTGGTGTATTATTTTGTGTAAGACTCTCTATAAATGTGATACTCTCTGTTTAGGTAAAATTAAAACTCAATCAAATGATTAGTGAATTATAAGCTATAACTGATTAAACACTGTCAAATTTGTAATACACATATGTGATATAATCTGATGAGACCCTACACAAAGTAATACACAAACGTGATATAAAGACGTATGGAAATATTAAAACCATAAATGGACTAAAATCAATATAGGAAATTGGAACTTGTTGGAAGTCCACCAAAGTGACTATGACAGCTTAGCCAAGAACATTTACACTTTGGTTATGGGCCTGCGGTAAGTCTTGGCCAATTGAAAAATTCATTAGGATTGGCCAGGAAGCAGCAGGGACTTATACAAATCATTCCTTCATTCACACAATTTCACTTCATACTACTACAATGGGCTTTTCCATGAAATGGGATAATATTAAGAAAACATGCAAGTTGGCCTCTCCAAGTCCAATATTTCACTTTCAATTTAAAAAAAATAAATAAATAAAAAATAGCAAGCAGGAATGCCTAGGAATTCAAAAAAGAAGAGCAAGTTGAAGTTACAATTATTTATGTTGGATTGGGTGGAAATGGGGATTTTATTTTAGTATACAAAATTTTCTTAAACCTCAAAAAATAAGAACAAATATGAACACCTAACACGTGTAAGTGTCACATATATTATTATATTTAATCATTTCCATTTGCGTCCCATATTTGATTTTTAGTAAAGAACCTCTACTAATCTACCGTAAAATTAAAGCTAACAAATGCGAATCCCGGAGGGGTACCACCGTAAATATATATAAAAAATTAATTAACACGTGGCGACCTAAACCGCTTGCCGCGCTATCTCTCTATATATTATAGGTCCTCCAGTCCGGAAATCGTATTCTTCAACTTTCCAGAATTTCATAGCAACTCGCTATTCCCTAGATTTATCGATCGATCGCTAAGCTTCTGAATCGAAATTTCCTCGTCTAGAATTCGAAGTTAGGGCTTTTGGAATTTCATTCTGTATTTCACTAATCTGCACCGCTGATCTCGTTTTTTAAAGACGTAAGATTTCTGCTCTCTGGCAATCTTTGATTCTCTGTTTTTGCCGTAGATACGTATTTGTATATGATATTTTGACAAGGTTTTGGTTAATATGATTTCTAGGATTTGAGTGAGTGGTATGAGTTTTTTCAAAAACGTGCTTTGATTGGGTTTCAAATCAAGATTTCGTTATCTGCAGTCCTCGTTTCTTACTCGCTATCTTGGTTTTGTTTTGCTGTTTTGAATTTGTGAATTGAATTTGCAGTTCTGCAATTATTTTTGTTTGGTTTAGTTTTGTCATTCTCATCGCTACTAGTTCTTTCGTTTGCCCTTGAGCTTGGTCCGACCATAAAGCAGCTATCTTTGTGAGTTGCTTTTTTCATTCAGCCTGAAAATTCTTCCTTTATTTCATGCTTCTACTAATTACGCATACATATTATTGGTTTTTTTTTTTTTTTGTTGAAATTTATTTGGTTGCTCTCTCGTTTTTCTGTAAAATCTTTTCAAGTTTCGTCAGTAACCCTATAAATTCTAGATGTGATGTTTGAGGTGCTGAGGATAATGGCTAGATTATCTGTATTTGCATGTTGCTTTTTTTATGGATTTTGTTTTTGTTGTCAATGGCGTGCTATTAAGGTTTTCTAAACTATTTTATGGGGTGGACATGCAGAAGATTGAATGATCTAATGGACAGTAAATGTGGGAAAAAGAAGTCTAGTAGTAGTAAATCGTTGGTCTACGAAGCTCCCCTTGGGTACAGCATTGAGGACATACGACCTGCTGGCGGAATCAAGAAATTCAGATCTGCTGCTTACTCCAACGTAAGTTTAGTTATGTTGCGATTTGTTGTATCCTACTATTTTAACATCATCATAATTGTGCTAATCATTTTTTTTGTAATCATGTATCATGTATGTGCAGTGCACTCGGAAGCCATCCTGAGATTTCTGTGGCCGATTGATAACCACCAGAAGTGAAACTATAGTACTTCTACATTCTGCTCTTTTAAAGTTATTGTTTTTGCTCCTCCTCCTCCTAGTTCTTGCTTTCAATAGGCTATCCTTTCTTCCAAGGCAAGATGGCCTTGCCTGTCTCTGCAATTGGGTTTGAAGGTTTTGAGAAAAGGCTGGAAATATCGTTTTTTGAACCTGGAATTTTTGCTGACCCTGATGGTCGCGGGCTTAGATCTTTGTCCAGTGATCAATTGGATGATGTTCTTAAAGCAGCTGAATGCACAATTGTGTCCTCATTATCAAATGATCAAGTCGATTCTTATGTGCTCTCTGAGTCTAGCCTTTTTGTCTTCCCTTACAAGATCATACTCAAAACTTGTGGCACTACAAAGTTGCTTCTTTCGATCCCATCCATCCTCAAGTTTGCTGAGGTCCTAAAGTTCAAAGTGAAAACTGTTATGTATACCCGTGGGAGTTTTGAGTTTCCTGGGGCTCAGCCATATCCTCATCGTAACTTCTCTGAGGAAGTAGCTGTCCTCGACAGCTACTTTGGCAAGCTTGGAACAGGCAGCAAAGCTTATATGATGGGTGATTCTGACAAGAGGCAGAAGTGGCATGTTTACTCTGCTTCAGCTGAATGTGCAGAAAATCTTAACCCAGTTTACACCTTGGAAATGTGCATGACTGGGTTGCACAAGGATAGAGCATCTGTTTTTTACAAAGCACAATCATCCTCTTCTGCTGTCATGACTGAAATATCTGGCATAAGGAAGATTCTTCCAAAATCAGAGATCTGTGATTTTGATTTTGATCCCTGTGGCTATTCCATGAATGCAATTGAAGGTGATGCGATCTCTAATATCCATGTGACACCAGAGGATGACTTCAGTTACGCTAGTTTTGAATCTGTTGGATATGACTTCAAACTTTTAAACTTGACGGAGCTCCTTGAGAGGGTGTTAGCCTGTTTCCAACCAAGGGAGTTTTCTTTGGCTTTGCACACTGATGTTCCTGGAAAGAAATTTGACTTGGATTTCAATCTTGATTTAAGAGGCTATATTTGTGGAGGAAGGAGCTGCGAAATGCTTGGAAAGAAAGGATCAATCATTTATCAGTGTTTTGCTAGCAACGATGGCTGCGGGTCTCCCAGGTCAATTCTGCAATGCTCTTGGAGTGAGGATGAGGATGAGTATATGGAGAAGAAAACAAAATAAACAAAGAGATAATCTATGGTGTTAAATTATTGGCTGAAATAGAATTAAGGTTTTTGCGGTGTTCTTTAGTTGAGGTACGAGTAAAGGTTGAAAGTGTTGATGATCTAGTTGGCGCTTATGATACTCTATATCTTGTCCTTATTTCACTTTGCACTAGTGTATAAATGAAGTTGGAATATGAGCAAATCCTACTTGTTAATTTAAAGAATACAAATAATATTATTGCATCATTTTCCTCAGCTACTTTGAGCATATTATAGCATTTGTATTCTTTAGTGGAAAAAAAAAATGCAAAAAGCATCGTTTACATTTTTAATTTTTTTATCATTATTCATGTTCAAAATGATACAATATTATTACTTGTATTACAAACATGGTAAAATAAAAAAACAAAATATTTAACATAAATAAATCAAAATGTATAAAATCAAAGAATGCAAAACAGAAATTGAAGGACTCACATTGCAAATTCTTAATTTCTTCCTTTTTCTTTTTTTTTTTCTTTTCCTTCTCCACATCTTCCATCTAATCCAACACATTAACGATGTAATTGGAACTTGAACTCGAAAGTAATCATTTATGATTTTAACTATGAATTTTTTTTTGTAAGAGATGAAAAAGATTTTGCATACCGACAACTCAGCTGTGTCACAAACAGTCGAATTTTTCTTGTATGCAAATCCAAACACGTCATTATCAAGAATTCCTACGACCCGAACCCACTTCAAACGGGCAGGGGAGAGAAAGCTGCTCGGGGCTCCAAGATTAGTTTCGGTTAACCCGAAACAGTAAATTAACCAAATAGTCATTGGACTGGAGAAATCGTACCGGCGTGATTGTTTGTTTCTGTTTCGTGCTTCCAAGAAAGCCTCGACCATTGAACTTACAGCAGACTGCAGAGGCAGACGCAAAGCGAGGTTTGGACTAAACTTCTGCAATTCACCTCCCTCTGTCTACCGAAATCAATAGAAGCTGCTTCCATTTGATAAGCTAATAAGAACAAATTAGATTTCTCTTTTGTGAATAGTTTGGATAATTTCTCACTTTTTTTTTTTGGGATCGTAATGGTTAGCTTTGTTGGACTAAGCAGTGAAAGCCTAATAGCAAAAACTGTGTGTGCCATTGTTGTAAAGGGTCACTGGGACGCTATATTGAAGCCCAAGATTGGTTCTTGTGTGACTTCGAGAACCATCAATCACGCACTAATTTATCTGTCCACATATGGGGTTTTTCTTTCTTGGTCATTCTTCAAGTGGGTTGAATCAATTCCCGGTTACAAGCATTCTTTACAGTCTTGTTGGACTATGATTTGCGTTCTCACTGAACAAAAGCATTTCAAGATTGCATGTAGAATGCTTGAAAAGATTGCTCTTAGAGATTTTTTGTCATCCCCTACTGTATTGAATGCTCTTGTTGTCAGTAGTCGTGATAATCCGGATGTGAATTCGCATGTTTTGAGTTGGTTGGTGATCTTTTATGCAAATTCTAAGATGGCACAGGATGCTATTCACGTGTTTGAGCACATGAGGGTTTGTGGATTTAAGCCTCATTTGCATGCTTGCACTGTACTCTTGAGTTCCTTGGTCAAGGATGGATTGTGTGACACTGCGTGGAAAATGTATAAGAAGATGATAAGACTTGGGGTTGTTCCAAATCTACACATATATAATGTGTTGATTCATGCTTGTAGCAAGTCTGGCAATGTGGAGAAAGCAGAAGAGCTGTTGAGAGAAATGGAGTTTAAGGGTGTATTTCCTGATCTAATAACATATAATACGTTAATCTCGTTGTATTGCAAAAGGGGAATGCATTATGAAGCTTTGTCTGTTCAGGACAGAATGGAAACAGGGGGTGTGCAGCCGGATATCATTACCTATAATTCCCTCATTTATAGCTACTGCCGGGAAGGTAGAATGAGGGAGGCTCTAAGGCATTTTAAGGAAATTAAAGGAGTTACCCCAAACCAAGTTACATACACAACCTTGATTGATGGATATTGCCGAACGAATGATCTTGATCAGGCTTTACAATTGCGTGATGCCATGGAGACTAAGGGACTATATCCTGGTGTTGTCACTTATAATGCAATTCTTCGGAAATTGTGTGAAGATGGACGAATAAAGGATGCAAATAAATTGTTGCATGAGATGAGCGAAAGAAAAGTGGAACCTGATAGTATCACATGTAACACTTTGATTAATGCATATTGCAAAATTGGAGATATGAATTCTGCCTTGAAAGTTAGAAGCAAAATGTTAGGGGCTGGACTAAAGCCTGACTCTTTCACTTTCAAGGCATTCATTCATGGGTTCTGTAAAGCGAAGGAAGTAAACGGTGCTAAAGATATGTTATTTGAAATGAATGCTGCAGGATTCTCTCCAAGTTCCTGCACCTTCTCCTGGCTTGTGGATTTTTACTGTAACCGAGATGATGACAAATCAATCATAAAATTGCCAGATGAACTTTCAGAAAGAGGTCTTTGTGTTGACATCTCAGTCTACAGGGCAGTTATAAGAAGACTTTGTAAGCGAGAAAAGGTTGATTGTGCTCAAAGCCTTTTCATTTCTATGAATGAGAGGGGAATTTCAGGAGATAGCGTAGTGTACACCAGTCTGGCATATGCTTTTTTTAGAATGGGAAACCAGGCTGCTGCTTCGAGTTTGTTGGATGAGATGTTTAAGAAGCGGTTAATGGTAACTCTCAAAATCTACAGGAGTTTCAGTGCTTCTTTTGCTAATGAAAGTAGCCACTTAGATACCTTTTGGGATAATCTGGTTCAGAGAGGCCTAATTTCCAAAACGACTCAAAATCATGTTCATGAGTTGAAGCTAAAGTCTTAAAATTTAGAATTATGGTTGATGATATTTGAATGTGTATCGTTTTCTCTCTTATATACATCAAGTTATTGTTTAACAGAGGATTTCAGATGCAGAAAATCAGCTTTTCTCTGTTTTGACCCTTGAGCAAGCAAGTGTAAATGGGCAAGCACAGCATTTCGAATTTTCCTGATGTCTCATTGTCCTTGTTTCATACTCCCACAAGAACCATTCATTGCTTTTGGGAGACATTTTTACACGTTCTAATGCAGGAAAGTTGGAGGGGAATTGCTTGACTTGGCTTCGCATTGATGGAGTTAATTGATCTTTCGAAAATTTATCAGAATCTTCTGGTATTCTGCTATCTGTACTTCCATTTAGTCATGAAGTAAGATTTTTAAAACCACACGTATCTGCCCCTTTCATAATTTGCCTTACAATTGCTATTCAATTACAGGAAGTCAGGAACTATGTGCTGCTTTAGTTGGGGGATAATTAATGGCATTCTTGATCTTGATTTGTGTGTTATGCAGTTAGCTTGGCCTCTAAACACTTGTGACAAGGCGGCCACCATCTGCACCAAGTAAAATATCATGTCTGATACATTTTGCTTACAAAGTTTTGCACTTTAAGGTACAATGCTAAAAGCCTAAACTTTCTGTCTTAATGCACGATGGAAAAATTGCAGATACAGCATTTTTTCTCTCTTTCAAATGAAAGATGAAAACACAGCTGAAAATAAACTTTTTCTCTCTTTGAATAGCCGGATTGTAGTTCTGATTAATGAGCATGTTTGTATTTACTTTTTTTAACTTTTTCTTGTTCATGTTTTAGAATTGCGAGACTGATGATCGACCGGTTGTCAAAAGGAACACTCTTTCCTGCATGAAAGAGATCAAGGCTGACGGGTCTGAAATTATCTACAAGAGGAGGCAGATGGATGAAACCATATGCTGGTATTGATCATTGAAGACGTTCATCTTGAATCAGGATTGTGGGTCTCTTTTTAGTTCTGTAACAGTCCCATAAAGATGCAAAAAGTGCATGGAGAGATTGTCTAAACACTTTAACCACAGCAAGCAAAAGGGTACTTCTTGTTGGATTTTTCTTCCACAAAATATAAAATACTTTAAATCATTGAAAACGAGGGGAATTGCTCAAATTTGCCTATGGCATGCTCGTGTTATTGGGGTTGGTGGGTCTGATAGTGAACCGTTGAATAAACGACTGGCAATCCAATTATTGGCAGCATCAGTGTAGTGTACGCCATCCCAGCTGATGACTGCGGAAGGTTTTGCGCAAGACCCCGCAAATACTTCGCTACCATTTATATTTGCTTTATTCCCGCACCAAACATCATAGTTAATTCCATGAATCCCGCAGCATATCTTGAAAGGCTCCTTAAATCCTGCCAATTGCAAATTAAATAATGTCATTAATCCTGTTGTGGAGAGTTATTGAATTTCTGTGCAAAATAAAGCCCAAACAGTTCATTAAAAACTCTTTTACTGTAGTTTTCAAACATCAAATCAAAGTACATTACTTTCACTTTCTGAAGAAGACATTTTCTAAACAGACACAGAGTATGTCGGTGGGCATAAAAATTTAGTACAAACAAAACATGCGAACTTATGATATCTTGATGCATTATTTTTTATACTGTTAGAAGATACTGCCACTCTCCAAAAATAGTGGAAAAATTAGAATTCATACGATGACCATTTCCAAAGCGACATCATGACTAAAACGAAGCACTGTAATTCTGATTGTTACAGAGATCTACGACTTCATCGTTTCTTGGCATTTGACGCTGATCTAAGAATGAAATGGTGTACCTTGTTTGTTTGCGTTGCTGATTAGTTCATACTTTGCCCTGTACATATCTACGTAAGTTATTGCGGCTTCTGAAAGTTCTTTCCTGAGTTTGAGGACTGAATGTTTGAGCTTTTTGTTGAACTTCTTAGCAATATCATTCTGACCCTTGATACAGCCATGTTCATCAAGATACCCTGGATTTGGATTTTGTACCTTGATAGTGGCCACTGGCAAGCAACCAATGGGACCTGTGTTGTGTATCCAGAATACCCTTGCTCCTCTCTCATACATACTCTGTGAAATGCTTGTTACACTCAGTAAGCCTCAAAAGCATAGATCATTCATTGATTACAAGTACATGTTTCAACTACTGATGAAATGGGTTTCTGAAACTCACTCGGATCTGTGCAGCAAACTCTTTGATGATATCAGGGATGGTAGCTCGAAGCTTGTTCATGCTCATCGTTCGGAAACCAGCAGCTATATCATTTTGACCCATGTCAAATGTGTAAAGAGCCTTGGAGAAATCATGTGGTCTGGGGAGCCTGTTTTTATCAGATTCCATCTTGGCTGAAAGTCAGTCAGAGATAGCTTTAATCTAAATGTACATATATAGCAGCATATTTTGGTTATGGAGTTGAGGGCTTTCAGCTATACGTTACCTTGATTGTAGAAGAACGCTGTTCGGTTCTTGAACTGAGTATAATGTTCCACTTGAATATCTAGAGGGAAAGGGCTTGCACCAGTTTGAAACCACGATTCGTTCTGCCTCCGGATTGTTGCACCTCCCGTTGCAAAGTTTGCACCATGCTGGAAATTGGTTCCTATTGAATCCAGGTATGGACTCAGGAACGGCAACCCCAGATGCTCAGCTTGTTTAGAAAACGAACAAACATTGATTTATTTAAGATTTCAGTGTCAGAGATGAGATGAAACACAAAAACAAATTTAGCTTAGATTATAAACAAGTTAATTTCCAAGTCTCAGAAGAAGTGGTACCAATGAAGTCTATGATAAGACGGCCATCAGAACCCCTGCCAACAGGTCTATGGAAGTATGTCTGACCACAGGGGCTTATCATTGGAAAGAATGCAGCTGCCATCCCTCCTGTATCCGAATTGGAATCGCCAAAATTGTATAGAGCTGGGTAGTTACAAGAAGGTAAATCCATCACATTCTTCTTACCATCCGTTATCAATGCATATGATGAAACTAAAACTGCGAAGAAGACAACTTGTGAAAACTTCATTTCTCTTTGGCCAGTTAGCTGAAATTTTGGTTTGAATGCTTGTATTAGAAGGGGAAGTACAAAAGGAGAGTGAAGAACTGCAAGAATTGAACTTCACTAAAGAAGCAAAAGCTCTCAATTGTTGTTCATTTCTCACTTTAATGAAATATTATTATATATTCAATTGATACTTTGCAAAGCATGTGAGCTTATAACATATTTAGCATACAGACACAAGTAAAATTGAGGCCACCCACGTTGTGCTCTTAAAACTTTAACGCTCTGATTTTCCAAACCCCTCGGCCTCGGTGTTTAATTCTAAGAAGGCCCGGCAGGCTGCATCCGCAAGATGTTCATGCAAGCCATACAAAGGAGGGAGATAATCAGGAATATTTTCGTTTTGGAATTTGATTATTAAAATCTGGGAAACTACGATCTCTACAAAATGATACAGCTGGGACACGTGATTTGGTTTTGTATACTTAGAGAAGCGTTACCAATATATAGGACAAAAATAAATCTGCTTATATCGAATGATTTGCAAAACAAACAATATGACTTCTATCTCGGGCTCGGACCACTGTCGTTAGGCTTACACTTGGGAGTTGGGACAAGGCACTCCACCTGCAATTCCAAGTCTGCAAGTTTAGAGTATCATGCTATGCTGTTGCATTTTGTTTCCAAAGTTTCCAACTTTAAGGTTTAAGGTACAAGGCTAAGTTGCATTTTGTTTCCAAAGTTTCCAACTTTTAAGGTACAAGGCTAAAACCTGACTGTCTTCGTGTGTGATGGAAATTTGCAGAAATGCTTTGATAAACTTTGCTTATTTCATTATCAAATATTCAAATGAATTATAACGTAAAAAGAACTTGGCTTTTAGTCTCTCTCTGTCGATGGTCAGGGCGGTGTTCTAATTATGCAAGTCTTAGATTTACTTTTTAACTTTTTCTTATTCTTGTTTTAGAATTGTGATAATGAAACTTCACGAGATATGAGGAAAAAGAATTGGGATGATGAAACTTCACGGGATATGAGGAAAATAAGTAAAGGCAAAAAAGAAAGGAGAGTTGAAACAATTTTACTTTTATGATGAACAATGTCATTGTGGCAACTGGCAACAATAACAACAACTGAGTGGGATTTTAGAAAGTAGAAGTGGATACTTTAAACATTGCGCGGAATTGCTCAAATTTGCCTATGGCATGCTCGTGTGATTGGGGTTGGTGGGTCTGATAGTGAACCGTTGACTACTTGGCTAGCTATCCAACTATTAGCAGCGTCTGTATAGTGTGCTCCATCCCAACTGATGACTGCAGAAGGATTTGCGCAAGACTTGGCAAATACTTGGCTACCATTTATGATGGCTTTATACCCGCACTTAACGCCATAGTTACTTCCATGAATTCCGCAGCAGATCTTGAAAGGATCCTCAAATCCTGCAAATACCAATTTAAGTAATAATGTCATAGATGCTACTATCGAGTGATACAGTAGTTTTCAAAGATCCAATCAATGTGCATTCCTTTCTCTTAACAAGACATTGCCAAGACTGCTAAGGAGTATGTCGCTTAGCATAAAAAATGAGTGAAAACAGAACATGCCAATTATGATTCTTGTGCATTTAACTATGATTATTACAATGATGGTTTGATGCTGGTCTAGTAAAGAATATTGTAGTACCGTGTTTTTTTGCGTTGCTGATTAGTTCGTACTTTGCCTTGTAAATATCTACATAGGTTATTGCAGCTTCTGAAAGCTCTTGCCTGAGTTTGATGACTGAATTTTTGAGCTCTTTATTGAACTCCTTAGCTATATCGTTCTGGCTCTTGACACAGCCATGTTCATCAAGATACCCTGGATTTGGATTTTGTACCTTTATGGTGAACAATGGCAAGCAACCAATGGGACCAGTGTTGTGTATCCAGAATACCCTTGCTCCTTTCTTATACAAACTCTGCCAAATGTTACACTCACTCAGTAAGCCTCAAAGCATTGGCCTTTTCTTGAATATTACAAGTCGATGTTTCACCTATTGATGAAATGGGTTTCTGGGACTTACTCGGATCTGTACAACAAACGGTTTGATCATATCAGGGATGAGTGCTCGAAGCTTCTTCATGCTTATCTTTCGGAAACCATCAGCTATGTCATTTTGACCAATGTCAAATGTATAAAGAGCCTTTGAGAAGTCCTGTGGTCTGGGGAGCCTGTTTTTATCAGATTCTAATTTGGCTGAAAGTCACAGAGAAGCATCATCAAGGTAAAAATGTATATATACATACAGATACATTTTGGTTATTGATCAAGTTGGCATTTTAATTTTGAGCTATACTTTACCATGATTGTAGAAGTAAGCTGTTCGGTTTTTAAACTGAGTATAGTGTTCCACTTGCATATCTATAGGAAACGGGCTGGCACCAGCAAAAAACCACGGTTCGTTCTGCCTCCGGATTGTAGCACCTCCTGTTGCAAAGTTTGCACCATGGTGGAAATTGGTTCCTATTGAATCCAGGTATGCACTCAAGAATGGCAGCCCCAGATGCTCAGCTTGGTTAAAACAAACAAATATTGATTCAAGCATTTCAGTCTCAGTGATGATGAGAAAAACAAATTTAGCTTGAATATAAACAAGTTTCTTACCAATGAAGTCTATGATCAGACGGCCATCAGAATTCCTGCCAACAGGTCTATGGAAGTATGTCTGACCACAGGGGCTTACCATTTGAAAAAATGCTGCAGCAATACCTCCTGTATCTGAATTTGAATCCCCAAAATTGTATAGACCTGGGTAATTACAAGAAGGTAAATCCATGATCACGTTCTTCTTCTTACCTTGTGCTGTCAATGCATAATACGATGAAACTAAAACAACAAAGAAGACAACTTGTGAAAACTGCATTTTTACTTTTGCTGATTATAATAAGCTGAATACTGCGGTTGTTTGATGAATGCTTATTTATAAGAGCTTTAACATGCTTGATAAGTATAGCTACAACAACTACACTTGAATAGTTCATTAAAATAATTTTCTTCAGATCCATGGACAAGTACAGAAAGAAGTGAACTTCAGTAGGAAGCAAAGCTCTTAAATATTGAACTATATATGTGCAGTTATCAGTTGAATGAAAGATTCCCCTGCAAAAATATATATATGAGTGGCCTATTTACTATTTTAAGTACTTACTAAACATGATGCCAATACTAAAATATGTGCAACAAAGTCGTATTTTTAGCATACACACACAAAATCTCAGTGCAAAAGTTGAGGTCTCCCATCCCATGTTGTACTCTGCCAATCCCAAGTCCCAACCCTCGTGCTCAACTAGCAAAGACAAGCTACTGTATTGTGATTTGTCAGGAACCTTTTCTTTTTATCTTTTTTTTAGGTGGGGATGATTTTGATTGATTATGTGAGTTCTTAAAAAACTATTGAGTTAATTATGATTTTTTTTTTTAAGACTCATAGTTGGGGGATTTTGTTAAGGATTCAATTGAAATTTTTTAATTTTTTAAAGGTGCATAATCTAATTTGAGTTCAGAGAGGCCAAGCGGAATCGTTGGAGATCGAATTTTCTGTCCAAAATTATCCTATCTAATACGACGTAATAGAAATTAAAAGTATAAATAAAACAAGATAAATTTGGACAAAATATCCCTTCCCCATAGATCCGCCAGTGTACACCCTCACACGAATTTCCCAAGAATCATGACCACTTAATTACTCATCAAATTAATTATATTTAACTCCGATCAAGTAATAAATATTTCAAAATAATATTGTTTTTTCACTTGTTCACTTAACATTTGTTGTGATGGACTATAATTTAGTAGTGTAGTCTAGAGCAAATGTAATGAGACCAAAAATGTAATATAATATATAATTATAATCTCTACGAAAATATGAGGACACGTGGTTTGTGTTTGTAAACTACAAACTTTCCCAATATATATAGTATAACACAAAATAAATCGGTTAATAATTGCTAATATATAATATATAATTATATTATTTGGTGTATCACACGTGTCTATTTAGATAAAATTAAAATCGTATTAAGTGATTGATAAACAATAAAGGATAAATAATTATAAATGTATCAAAATCTTATATAGTCATAAAGAATATCCAATGCGTTTGACTGTCTCCCTCCTAGTATTTGGACAAAACTTACATCACCCATTATATGCAAGCTAGAAAAGTTTTTACGAAACACTATCCAATCTTTCTAAGTTGATAAATCCACAAAGGTGTCAAAAAAGATAAAAGGAAAATAACACGTATTAATTTTTTATGGCATTTCATAAAAGTTTTCTAAAAAATAAAAAGCATTTTTTCTTAGATAAAGCAAAGCAGCATGTATTAATTACCAACTAATTTCGCAAGGATTTTCACTTGAACAAAAAAAAAAAAAAAAACTATTAGTGTATATGAATTTGAATGATATGGTGGTAATCAAAGTTGAAATAAATTTAAAACATCTAAGTGAGTTAACATTAACATTTGCTAAAGATTATGTAGATTATAGGTGTTGAGATGGGAGGCTAATTAATTAATTAATGGTTAGGAATCCCGTCTAATCCTCCTGGAAGTGGACATGCAACTGAATTAGACTGAGTGGAAAGAAGAGCTCCGGAAAATGGTGTTATACAGTTCCCAAGTGACCTAGTCTAAAGGCGATATATGGAGAAGATGAGCAGTGACTCTATAAATAACCCATATATGTTCAAAGTGTATACGAACAAATAATCATCATCAGCATCATTGAATTTAGTGATTGGATTTATAAGCATGGATAATACAAACAGTGCGAGTTACCAAGCCGGCCAGGTCAAGGGCCAAGTGCAGGTAATCCGCCTTATTGATCTTGCCTTGCCTTTTATTTAATACCCATATATGATCTTCTGTTGTAATCTTAGTTAATTGTATGAGACGATGCTTGCATGCATGCATGCATGTATGATGTTGAATAATAATAATAATAATAGTGTATATCAGGAAAAGGGAAACCAAATGATGGAGAAGGCCAGCAATGCTGCACAATCTGCTAAGGAGTCGATAGAGGAGGCTGGGCAGCAGATGAAGGCCAAGGCACAAGGAGCAGCCGATGCTGTTAAAAATGCTACTGGGATGAAGTGATGAACAAATGAGAGAAGCCTGCATGCATGCAGCCTTTTTCATGCATTTCATTTTCATATTCATCATCATCATCAACCCACCAGCGCAGCTATATATATGATCGATCTTCCTGTTCTCTCTTGTCGCCATTCGTCAATTGTGATCGAGCTTCTTATTTCATTTTCAAATTAATCTTTTATTTGTCACTTGTTAATTGTTTCCATATAAAAAAAAAATGAAGCCAAATCTGTAACTATGCGCATGGTGTTCTCAGCCAGTTGATCATGATCTAATAAAGTTTTCTCTAAATCTCTTGGGTTTTGCTGCTAAAGACATGATTTTTATCCTTCCATCTTTGCAACTTATGTCCATCCATCTTTAATATTGCTTCTGGCCCATATTTTTTTATGATGCTCTAGTACTACGTTTGCAGCCAACATCACTGCGCATAATTAATGCTAGCTCCATGGTTTTACTTTTGTTAATTAATGGAAGTCAATCAAATATGTTGATCGAATTGCAAAATTTTCCAGAATTGTTTAAAAAGGCAGCTAAAATTAGCATAAATAGTCATGGTGTATGAGGATAAAGAATCACAAAACAAAAAATATGATTGATTAAGTTTAGAGTTTTCTAGTATTAATGTATGGTGTATGTACACTTGATTCAATAATTTTTGAAATTTGTTTTTTTGGCAGAAAAACGCGTGCTATATCCTCAAAAAGTGGTCATTTTTCAAAATTTTTAACTTTTCTCTTTTTTAGTACATCGTTGTTTGATATGAATGCAAAAAAGAACGAAAACAGGCACATACGGCAAGTTTTTGAGATTTGTCATTTTGACAAAAAAAACGTGTACTATACCCTACAAAAATGGTCATTTTTTAAAATTTCTAACTTTCCCTTTTTATACACCATTCATTAAATAGCATATCATCATTTGATATGGGTGCATAAAATGGCAGGCACACATTTTTTTGGCCAAAATAGCAAATCTCAAAAACTTGCCGTCGTGGACCATTTTCGTTCCTTTTTTCACTCATATCAAATGGCGATGTGCTATCTATTGAATAGTGTAAAAAAATGGAACATTAAAATTTTTGAAAAATGATAATTTTTTGTGGGTTATAGTACATGTTTTTTTTACCAAAATGATAAATCTAAAAAACTTGCCATCGTTGACCATTTTCTTGCCATTTTTTGAAGTCATATCAATTGGCGATGTTCTATCTAATGAGTGGTGTAAAAAAATCGAAAGTTGCAAAATTTTAAAAATGACCATTTTTGTGGGTTAGCACACGTTTTCTTGGCCAAAATGGCAATCTACGGGTACCATTTTCCACTATAAAAATATTATATTTATCTAATTTGAAATTAGTTCTTATATGCAACGGCAAGTTATTCACGATTTTAACGATTTTAAGAGTGTGCTTATATATGAACCTATTTCACATATGTTTTTGCAAAAATATTAATATGAATAACGTTTTATATCATTTTATAGAAATTTTTAATGAAAGCCATAATCAGACCAACAATATTTCCCCAATTTTGGTCAAAATTAACAATGTTTGAACTAAAAACACTATTTATAAGCGGCTACAAATAACATTCGGGGTCAATTAATTCATCTCTCTCATTTTTATTAAAATTAATAATATTTGTTTCACGAGGTGCAAAAAATAACTTTCAGGTTTCGCAATTTTCTTGTTATGTATATTTAAAACAAACAATTAATGATTAATGATATTTTAATTTTAATTTTGTGCTATTTTTATCGTGCGTTAAAATCAAGATTAAGTAGTTATGGATATTTGGATTTGTTTAATAGGTGATCAATTGTACGAGTTTTATGTATGAATTTCATTTTGACGTGTAAAGTATAAAAAATTAACCTACAAAGTATCAAAAATTAGCATATAAAGTATAAAAAATTAGTGTATTAATGTATAAAGTATTAAATATTTGCTTATAATATATATAAAAAAAAATCCACCTATTAACTCATAAAACATAATTTACTAATTGCGTTTTATATTTTGGAAATGATAAATAAGGAAAAATAAAATTTCTCCCTCAATATCCATTGTAAAACGACTGCGCACGAAGCGCCGGTACTCTCTCCCTCTCTCCCCCCTCCGGATTGGACTAAAACCCTAAGACGAAATCTAAAACCCCTCCCTTCCACTGTTAGCCGAAAAACCTCGAAACCATTAAATACTGCTCGGCCAATTTCTTCAAAGGATTCCTTAGAACAATGAGAAATCAGTGGCGACGGCTTCTTCTCCTTCGATGCTCCTCTCCATCTCGGCCGCTCATTTCCACTTCCACCTCACCTCAATCTCAGGTACACTCTGTCCGCTGTATTTCGCATTCTCTGATTTCTCCACGTGCCTCTCCTGTTGCTTTCGATCCATTTCAAACCCACGTTATCCGTTTCTACTCATCTTCCGAACTCGCCGTCGAACCGCCTAAGGACCTATCTGATCAAAGCCTAATTGCTGTGCTAACTAATATTTTTAGTCGAACTGACTGTCCTAGTGAAAAAATTAAGCTGGAATTAGAGTCTAATAATGTTACTATAACCCATGATTTGGTTTTGAATGCTTTGAAAGATCTCCAATCTGCCCCTGATGTGGCACGGAGGTTCTTCAAGTGGGTTTCAAAGAGTGAGAATGAGAAGAGACTGAGCTCCAAATCGTATAATCTGATGCTTCGTTTGCTGGTAGATAATGGTTTTGTTAGGGAGTTCTGGGATATGGTTGGAATTATGAAAAGCAAAGGTTTTGGAGTATCAAAGACTACATTTGTTAAGGCTAAGGTGAAATTTGAAAAGGATGGGCTCAGTGATGATTTGGAGAAGTTGAGAAAATTGTATGCCTTAGGGTCGACTGATAATTCAGTTGAAAATCTTTGTTCTCGGACTTGCAGGGTGATTAGACAAGACATTTGGGGTGATAATGTCGAAAAGCGGCTTGGGGAATTGAATGTTGAGTTTTCAAGCCTGTTGGTTTCGATGGTTGTGGAAAATCTTGGGATTGCCGCAAATAAAGGGCTGCTTTTCTTCAGGTGGGTTGAGGAGAGTGGTCTTTTAAAACATGATGAGCGAACTTACAATGCTATGGTGAGGGTCTTAGCTACCGAGGGTTCAAGTGATAAACTTTGGAGGGTTGTTGAGGAAATGAGAAATGCCCGGTATGAAATGAATAAGGATACATATGTTTATGTTCTGGAGAGGTTTGTTAAGAAGCAGACAATTAAGGATGCTGTGGATTTGTATGATTTTGCAATGGGAGGCTTGAATAAGCCATCGCTGCAGGACTGCACTTTTCTTTTGAAGAAAATTGCCGTTCAAAAGGAGCTGGATCTGGACTTATTTTCAAGAGTTTTGAGGATCTTTAAGGATAGTGGGAATGCGATGACAAATTCTACACTTGATGCAGTTCTCAAGTCTTTGACTAGTGTTGGAAGAGTTGGGGAATGCAATGAAATCTTAAAAGCAATGAAGGATTGTGGACTTGTATCCAGCAAGACTTTGCAAAGTAAAATTGCTTTTCAACTGAGTAGGGGTGGGAAACAAGAAGAAGCGAGTGAGTTTATGGATAATTTGGAAGAAACTGAGTCAGGTCCAGATCATAAAACATGGGCATCGTTGGTTGAGGGGTATTGCCTAGGTGGTGATCTGGAGAATGCTTCAGATAGTTTCCGAAAGATGGTTGAGAAAGTGGGGGCTTCTACCACTGGATATTCTTTAGAATTATTGGTTAGTGCATATTGCCGGAAGAACAGAGCAGCAGAGGCATACAATCTTGTGTCTAAAATGATCAATGAAAAAGAGTTGCAACCTTGGCATTCCACATACAAGATTTTGATAGGCATGTTGTTGGCGCAGGGAGGATTCGAACAAGCTTTGGATGTTCTTCCTCTGATGAAAACACAAGGTTATCCACCCTTTTTGGAGCCCTTCATTGAATACCTTTCTAAGTCTGGAAGTCCTGATGATGCCATAGCCTTTTCAAAAGCAATGACCGTGAAGAGATTTCCATCCACATCTGTGTTCCTCCAACTATTTGAAGCTTACTTCAAAGTTGGAAGGCAGAATGAAGCACAAGACTTCCTGTCTAAAAGCCCAAGATACATTAGAAACCATGCTGATGTTTTGAATCTGTTTTGTTCCATGAAAGTTGGAGAAACGATGCCTGCCACTGTCTTGGCTGCTTAGGATTCTGAAGGATGTATCACTATGTATTTGTCACCTCAAAGCAGTAGGAAATTTGTTGAAAATTTTGCGGAAACTTTTAGGGATTTTAATTTTATTTTCCCCTCATTTTGTTCACTGTTAGAATAGTTGATTATCTCGATGAAAATAAAGAAGCAATCACCAATCTGTGAAATCCGGTTCTTTCCAATGGAAGGACGTTAGCAGCTGGGGTTTGGCATATTGCTTTTGAATGCGTCTTTCAAGTTCTTACTTTTTACTGTGTACTCAATTTTTATCAATGCTACTCCACAAACTATCACCTTGCTTTGTGCAAAATTTTGTTTGATCCAATTGATATCTGTGGAGCGGTTGTAGCGTTGTGTATATTATTCTGCTCTGGCAGGGAGGCAAATGTTTATGAATTCCATTTAGGAAGGTGAAGAATGCGCCATGACAGCAATAAGCAAACATTGTTTTTGATATGGCTGCGTAGGAACACGGTGCGTGATAGGAACTTATGGTAATTATGCGTTTTCAGGAGTGCATCAAATAAAGGTGCAAGTACAACTTGCCCATCACGAGAGTACATCATATAAAGGCGGCATCAATACCTCTATACCTGCACCACGCCTTTGACACGATAGATCGTGGATCAATTATTTGAAAGCCAGACGATGGTACAGAAACTATGAGTGCAGTTCTCCAGCAAAATTGAATTGGACAACACATAATAGGCTTCGATGCCCATCCATTCCTGCAAGTTCACTGGCATTATGAGAAGTTAATAAATTATGCTGGTTAACAAGGGGATTCTTTTGGTTTGACAAGTGCGTGATTTTACTGTGTAAAAACAGTTCAAGTACAAGAACATTTTTTTGCGTTCTTATTTTACCATTTTAATAGCATTCTTCATCAGTCTTCACATCAAGAAAACATATCCTAAAATCTGACATCTGAAAGCAAATTTGAAGCTGTTAATGTATTGTGCAGGAAGAGGGAGGGACCTCTTCAAATAAATGCGCCAAGACTGGAGACTTGAAAGTGACACTTCATTCACAACCAGGACCATTATCGTCATGGACCTGTGTTTGCCCACTGTCCCCGTTACAAAAAAGTCTTTCACATAAATGGGCTAATATAATTCAGCAGAGTTAGGAGGGCTTGATAAAGCATGGCCTGTAAATGGCGATTGTTTTTGGACCGAGTGAGACATGTCAATGGGCAGAAGGCGATGAACGTGACCAAACAGGTATTCAATGAACTTAAATGTGTAAATCTGTGAAGTACTCTTTCTTGGTTGTTCTGTTTTTTGTATTTTTATAGTATGATAATAATAGCAGCATATGAATGAATGGCAAATTGGCAATGTGAATATCTTACTCGGGAGTTTCCAATTTCCATCTGGATTGTAGCTAAGACTGAGTTCTTGCATGAGGGAGGGAGGGAGAGGCTGATGTTTTTTAACCCAACGTGTTAAAATGTCATCAAATTGTGATGATTACTAGCTGTTACCACGGGGGTTTCTTCCAGCTTTCTGTGAAACCTGGGGAGTGGGGAGTAATAGTGGCCTAGTGATCATGATGGACGAGGTGGCCCTAAATATTGTAGCAGTCTGAGTCTGAGTCTGAGAAGAGAGTAATGAAATTCATAAACAATTTTCTATTTCTTCTGATTGGGGAATAGGGGACACTTAGGATATAACAATGGAGAGCATGTAAATTCTAAAATGTAAAACCCTCCAAGGACATGATTAATTTACTCACGATGGCATTGAAATGGAATCACCACACTGATCAGCAACGTCGATGAAGATGATAACATTGTTTATGCGTAACGGGTAGAAAGGACAAACTGCCTGGAGCCTGGAGGCGCTCGTATGATACCAGTATAAACAAATTCAAGAAGAGCTATCCTAGGTTGATCTTTTTATAAAACAATAGCCATCATAGAGTCCAACACCGTCTGTCTACAAGTTTAGGCTTAGATTTTCTGAGAAATCATATGTTATGTTGTAGATAGGGGCAAACGTTGCCTTATCCTTCTTTACTTTCCCTATTGTGTAGGAAACTCATACATTACATCTTTTTCAGTTTCATTTTTGAATGGTTTTCATTCAACAAAAAATTTCTGAATCATTTTTTTACCATTCTTATTGATCAAGTGTTTGACATAAAATATGATTTGATTAATGACATTGTATTAGTACAAAAAAGAAAACTGGGGTTAGTCAGAGTTTCTTTTCATCTTTTTGTGTTTCAGCTAAACATGAGCAAATATTAAGGAGCTGCCTGTCTAGAGTCTCTAGACACTTTGATTACACATTTGTTATTGGAATTGGTGGTCCATCCCAACTTGTATTGTTATGAGTAATGAGTGTATCTAATCTACTGCATTTCTTTTATAGAAGTTGCCTTTTACTCTGGAAAAAGAAATATCATGCAAAGCAGACGAAACTCAAACCCCATCTAGGATTCAATAAATCTTGATTTCCAAACATTAATGGACCCAAGAATGCACTATTTAGAACGCTTTCTTTTTTTCCATTTCGATCGAAGCCCCAGGGTAGTGTTAAAGAAAGGGACAACCACTCCCAGCTGTGTAGCTTGAATCAATCCACACCCATCATCTTCCTCAATCACTGGATTTATTTGTCATTTTCCAGAATCCATTAAGGACCCTGTGCTTTTATTCTTGTGTTTTGTCAATTTCCTTGTAGTAGTTTTTCAGTTTTTCTTTCTTTCACTTATTTGCATTGGATTCAATTCAACTATCTTAGTCACATGACACAGAAGAAGATGATGCCATTAATGCTGGTATTGGCCGACTCTTTGCCCCGATAAATGGGTTTTTGATGGTTTGATTGGCATGAGAGGACGACAAGAGTTTTTTCTCAATCCAAAGTTCAATTTGTTTTAACTCAAAAAAGTGCCGCAAGTATTTTGTTAACCTTATGCACATAATGAACATAACAAATTCAAGTTTCTGTAGTTTTTAAGGTTAATAATGTAGTATTATAAAACATACTATTTAATTTCACTTTTATCTTTGGCTAAGCGAATCAAACAGCACATGATTCAAGATGTCTGTTTGTGAGTTTTCAATAAAACCACAAAATTGGAGGGAGGACCCATACTTCATCTTCAATTTGTGCATTTTATTCTCTTCTTACTATTGTTCCTTCCACTTATTCTTTATTATTCTGAAATAATATTTACTTCAATATTCTTGGGGCCAGGGAAGGACTTGCACAAACTTTTTTTAAGTTTTTAGTTCCAGCTAATAGTTTTAGTTACAAAGTTAGAAAAGAAATGAGCTTCAAAATTCTTAAACCCTAAACAATGTCTAAGATAAGATTAAAACAACAATGTGTATATTCAAATATGATTAACTCTGCCATATTCATTTTTTTTTCTATTCACTCACACTCGTATGCATCTCACAAGAATGGAATTCTATACTTGTAGGTTGGAGGTCGGAGCGCTAACTCTTTAATCACTGAACTAGGCCCAATGGCTAACTCTGCCATATTCACTTTGACATTAATTTGAATCCACGTTGTATATGATTCTTGGGCTTTTTACCAAAATATTGTCATTTTTAAAAAAATTTACCAAAATATTGTTATTTTTATTTTGTTTCCAAAAATAGCTAAAGTGGGGTTGGGAATCTCGACTTCAAAGTTGAGATTGCCAACCTCGACTTTGAAGTCGATATTGGGAACTTCGACTTCAAAGTTCGAATTCCCGCTTTAGGGTCCCAACTTCTTGCGACCAGAATCAATTGTGCTACAATTCTAATTTCTATGCTGATGGGACTTTGGCAGAGGGCAATCTCATTAGAGAAACGTTAGCATTTTCTAACACCCAAACCACCCCTCATCTCGTCCTCGGATGTGCTACGGATTCCAGCGAAGACAAGGGAATCTTGGGAATGAACCTCGGACGATTGTCCTTTGCCTCCCAGACTAATTTACAGAAGTTTTCTTACTGCCTGCCAATTCGTCAAGGTCAAAGTGACATTGCTCCCTCGGGTGGATTTTACCTTGTTCAGAATCCCAATTCAAATACATTTCAGTACATTAATCTTTTGAACTTTCCACAAAGTCAATCCATGCCCAATCTTGATCCCCTGGCTTATACTGTTGGACTTGTTGGCATAAGAATTGGTGCCAACAAATTGATAATTCCGCCATCCGTTTTCCGATCTTGATCCCTGGTTCCGGTTAGACGATGATTGATTCCGGAACCCAATACACATTCGTGGTGGAAGAGGCATACAATAAGGTGAGGCAAGAAGTTGTAAGACTAGCAGGACCAAAACTAAAACAGGGGTTCGTTTTTGGAGGAGCCTTAGACATGTGTTTCGATGGAAATCCAATCGAAATCTCACAATTAATTGGGGATATGGCGTTTGAATTTGACAACGGTGTCCAGATTTTGATTCCTAAGGAAAGAATTCTGGATGATATGGGAGGAGGTAGGGGTGATAAACGACCGAGCTACTCGCGAGTAGAGGAGCTTAGACATGTGTTTCGATGGAAATCCAATGGAAATCGCACAATTAATTGGGGATATGGCGTTTGAATTTGACAACGGTGTCCAGATTTTGATTCCTAAGGAAAGAATTTTGGATGATATGGGTGGAGATAGGGGTGATAAACGATCGAGCTACTCGCGAGTAGCTCGGTCAACTACTCGACTCGAGTTCGGTTTGACCGAGCTCGAGTCGAGTTCGAGTAGCTCGACTTCGAATTCGAGTCGAGCTCGAGCTCATATTATATGGGCTCGAGCTCGAGTCGAGCTACTCGAGTAGTTTTATTTTTTTTATTTTTTATTCTTATATTTATATTTTAGTCCCTAATGTTTAATAAATTCTAATTTAAGCTAATTATATTTATATTTTGGTCCTTAATTTTATAGTAAATTATTATTTTACCAAACTAATTTTGAAAAATTACAAATACATCCTATTATTTTTTATAAAAAAAATTAAAAAAATTAAAAAAATTAAAAAAATTAAAAAAAATTTAAAAAATAATAAAAAAACCGAGCTCGATACTCGACTCGATACTCGGTACTCGAAGTCGAGCTGGAGCTCGAGCTCAAAAAGGGGTGCTCGATCGAGCTCGAGCTCGACTCGGCTCGATTACACCCCTAGGTGGAGGAGTACATTGTGTGGGCTTGGGGCGGTCACAATCACTAGGAGTTTCAAGCAATATCATTGGTAATTTCCATCAACAAAATCTTTGGGTGGAATTTGATATTGCTGGTCGTAGAGTGGGATTTGGAAAGGCTGATTGCAGCAAGTCTGTGTAAGCATCCGTTTGAGAAGATCGACAATAAGAAAGTGTTAAAAAGCCCTCGACTTCAAAGTCGAGATTCCCAACCCCACTTTAGATATTTTTGGAAACAAAATAAAAATAACAATATTTTGATAAATTTTTTTAAAAATGACAATATTTTGGTAAAAAGCCCTATGATTCTTTGATTGAAGAAATAAAAAATTAAGTGGGAATTTATTGGGAAGAAAAAGAACAAATGAAAACCATTTCTGCATTATGACAACCTTCTTTTGATTTCATAATTGTTCTTTCTTTTCATTTTTTAAACAACAGCAGAAGGAACAACCGTTCTACCATGGAAGGAAAAACGACAAAACATTTTGTCGGCCCTTTATCAATCACGCGCACAAAATTGAAACTCAATCCAGCAAGCAATGTTCTCTAGCTGTCTCTCTCTCTTGTGGATCACGATCATTGAGAAACAACAGAGAAGAATCAAGAATGGGATGGAGTTAAAACTTAAAAGGCATCCATCCGCTTAACATTTTATCTCTCTCTGTCTCTTTTTCTTGTTTCTTGATTAGCTTTGGGAGTAAGCGTGTGAACAACTGAAAATATTAGCTGAAAGTAGTTTTGGGAATCAAGAAAGCTCAAACGAAATGAAAAAGCAATCAAACTCTCATCAATATCAAGTTTTAAAGAAAACAAAAACATCCATAAAATATTAAAATCCAACAAAGATCCTCCTCACTCCTCATAATCATCTTGCTTTATGGGTCATTCAAGGTTGAAGTCATCATGAATGTCGAGTCATTTCCCCTTGAGATTCTCACATTCTCATGTACTTTAATTTATATACAATTTTGGGATTTTATTGAATGGCCTAACTAAGGGAATGTCGGATTCCCTCCCTTCCCTTCCCTTCCCTACCCACCCCTTCACTGTAAAAATACTTGCATACCAACATACGCCCCATGCCAAATTTTTGGCTGGAGCAATTGTAAATCTTATATACACTTCAAAAGGATACAGACAAAATCATACTTACTTATTTATCTAAAGCAATAATTATTGTCTCATTGTTGTGTAATTCATGAATTTTTGGTATGAGCATAGCATGTATTTTAGTTTTATTGTGTCATTGTGTGTAGGCACTACCACTGAGACTGATGCTTTTGGTTTATGTATTGATTAATTAAACTGTTAGAATCTATCCTTTTCAGTTTTATATTTATCCTTTTCTTTTTTCATTTTTTGAATTCCTCATCGTCTCTAGGGATGTTGGCCATATGATATTATGATATTCTCTTTCTTGCATGCACCTGACCCAGTGACAGGCATGCTACTTTTCTTTCTTTATACAGCAAACAGCTGAGTGCTTTGCTTTTCCCTGTCCTATGTCTTACTTTACCGAAGACCATGGTAAAATGTGTTCCTGGTCTACAAAGCTAGAGTTCAGTTCCCGTCTGAAAGGGTTATCACATTAACCAAAACAAACTCATCTTCTTTTCTTGTGTTTGTTTTAAGACAACCTTTATCAACTATTCTGAGTCTGGGCAGGTTTTAGAATCTGTGTTTCTTTGGTTGCTGTATTGCGGCTCGAGTTAAAATGATAAGAGAAAGAAAGGATGTTTTCTGGGTTCTCACATTTATTTGCTGTTGGAGCTCTGCATTAGGTTTGCTTTCTCCCAAAGGTGTTAACTTTGAAGGTAAACACGATTCATCATGGCTAAATTTTGTGGGTTTAACTTTTTGTGTCTATCACTCGTGTAGAATATGGAGGACATCCATAATTATCCATTTGCTCTGTTTATCCAGTGCAAGCTTTAATGGCAATAAAAGCTGGTTTGGAGGATCCCCATGGTGTTCTTGATAACTGGGATGGGAACTCGGTTGATCCATGTAGCTGGACTATGATAACTTGCTCTGCTGAAAGCCTCGTCATTGGCCTGTAAGTTCTAGTCCAAAAAGAATAATCTTTTGCTTCCACAATTTTCAGGATAATGCCTCTTGTATGAATTAAATCTTCACAATTGTAATTTTCAAGAAGGGAAAATATGAGTAGCAAGTTATTAACCTGGTTTTAGATTGTTTTTGGTGCAGGGGAACTCCTAGTCAGAATTTATCCGGCACTCTTTCTCCAAGTATTGGGAATTTAGTAAATCTTCAAATCATGTGAGTGCTAAAAGAGGTAGTTTATGCAAAGATAACTCAGAAAAAAGAGTATTTTGATGGACTCTTATTCTTTTGCAAACTAATGAATGAGGTGTTTTGCAGACTTTTACAGAATAACAATATAACAGGATCAATCCCAGTAGAGATTGGAAGGCTTTTGAAGCTTCACACTCTTGATCTTTCTGATAATCACTTCACTGGCCAAATCCCTCCTTCCCTTGGGCATCTGAATAGTCTCCAATACTTGTAAGCATTAGTGTTTCTGAATAGCGAGCTAATTCTTGAAGGGATTTTTTTTTTAAATTATGATTTTTCCTGGTCTGACTACTTTTTCATCTCGAATCAGGAAGCTCAACAATAATAGTTTGTCGGGTGAAATTCCAAAATCATTTGCCAACTTGACTCTGCTTTCTCTCGCGTAATGCTCCTTATCTTCTTGAATTACCAACCAAGGTTTCTCTGCTTTTCTGTTCGAAGTCCTTATGACTGATCATATTTTGAAAATTTTCATATGCCAGGGATTTGTCTTTCAACAATCTGACGGGACCAGTACCTATATTTCCATCGAAAACTCTCAAGTAAAATCCTTGAAAGTTGCAAGAATCATTTAGTTCCTTAGCCCACAAAAGTGTTGTCTGAATGCTGAATGTCTCTCTGTCTCTTTTTTCTACTGTTATTCCAGTGTTCTGGGCAATCCTTCAATTTGCACGTCTGATCCGGGCTGCAACAGGATGACTTTGATGCCAATGTCAATGGCATTGAACGCATCACGGGGTATGCACCAGATACTTCTTTTCATCTTTCTTAATTTCTTTGTATAACCAATGAGCTCATATTTTAACTATCATTAACTTTAACTTCACGTGTTATGTTTCTGAAGATGATGAGCCTCGAGGGGGGACAAAGAGTCACAAACTTGTCCTTGCCTTGAGTTCAAGCCTCGGGTGTTTCTGCTTGCTTGTTCTTGGATTAGGATTGGCTCTGAGGATGAGACACAAGCAGAAAAAATTGATGCAGCAGGCAATTTTTGATGTTCATGGTTCGTAGTATTCAATTATTAATTCATGATGCATATACTGAAGTATCATGAGTGGTTAGTTGCATTTCCCCTATTAATGTATCTTTGAAATTTTAGATCCAAGAAATGAGGAAATTTCCCTTGGGAATTTGAGAAGGTTTCAATTCAAGGAACTTCAGGTAGCAACCAACAACTTCAGCAGTAAAAACATTTTAGGAAAAGGTGGTTTTGGAAATGTCTATAAAGGTCGCTTCCCAGATGGGACTGTAGTGGCAGTCAAAAGGCTTAAAGACGGCAATGCTGCTGGAGGGGAGAGACAATTCCAGACAGAAGTTGAAATGATCAGTTTGGCCGTGCATCGTAACCTCCTCAGGTTGTATGGCTTTTGTATGACTTCCACAGAGAAGCTTCTGGTGTATCCATATATGTCAAACGGGAGCGTTGCTACGCGTCTCAAAGGTGATATTATCATGCAGTTTTCTGTCTCCTTAATCCTAAACTAAGTTCTAAATGCTCATTTGGAGTACTTTTACTAATCCCACCTCTTTATTTCAACAGCAAAACCAGTTTTGGACTGGGGAACGAGGAAGCGGATTGCCATAGGAGCTGCAAGGGGACTGTTATATCTACACGAGCAATGTGATCCCAAGATTATTCACAGGGATGTGAAGGCTGCAAATATTTTGCTAGATGACTTGTATGAGGCAGTTGTGGGAGATTTTGGTTTAGCAAAGCTATTGGATCACCAGGATTCACATGTTACTACAGCTGTTAGAGGAACCGTGGGGCATATAGCCCCTGAGTATCTCTCAACAGGCCAATCTTCCGAGAAGACGGATGTCTTTGGATTCGGGATCCTTCTTCTTGAATTGATCACAGGGCAGAGAGCTCTGGAATTTGGCAAAGCAGCTAACCAGAAAGGAGCCATGCTAGATTGGGTGAGGAGAATTCATGAAGAGAAGAAGCTGGAAATGCTTGTGGATAAGGATTTGAAAGAGAAATATGATTGCGTTGAACTAGAGGAAATGGTTCAAGTGGCACTCTTGTGCACACAATACCTTCCAAGCTACAGGCCCAAAATGTCAGAAGTAATTCAAATGCTTGAAGGAGATGGGGTTGCAGAGAGATGGGAAATATCGCAGAAGATAGAAGCAAGCAAGTTCAGAACACAAGAATTATCGGCATCAGAACGATTTTCAGATCTTACGGATGACTCTTCATTACTTGCCCAAGCCATGGAGCTCTCTGGTCCAAGGTAGAATCATACATACAATCCAGTATTCTTCAAATACGCAATACAAGATAATGCATCAGAGTCCAAAGGGCTTTGATCATGCTGTATTCTAACTGTACACAGAATCTTATGGCGATGAACTGTTCATATTTTTGTTTTTGTTTTTGCAAATTTGGCACTCGTTCATTCATCAAAATCTGCAGGAATGTCAATGACACTAATGATGGAGTTAAGATTTTGTGCAGTCTCCAATTATTCTTTGCCATTTACCCCGACCAAAATGTTTAGAATCCAAGCATGCGATGCGATGCTGCTGCTTGTTCTTCTTAAACCAAGAATTATATTCCAAACTACGGAAACAGTAATGCCATCGCTAACCAGTGTTTGATTGCTCAAAAATTATTAGAAAATATTGCAATTATGCAACATTAAAAATAATATTTTCTATAATAAGTTGAGTTTCAATTTGTCCGTTTAATATCAAGCTATATTTTATAAATTTTCGGAAAAAATATCAAGCTGTACTTAAAAAATTATTAAAATCCCGTCTACAAAGTCTTTTAAGAAATGATATTTTTTATTTGAATAAGAGTATGTATCCATGTGCTCAATAAATAATGTCAACGATAGCTTTGAAAGTTCCACATAAAATCAAAGCCACACTAATTAATGCGATTCGGTCATTTTATGATCTACCTGCCTGCCTGGCTGTGCCTTTAACAACATTTTGGAGAGTAAAAACCCAAATATTGGCCTCTCAGTTCTGTAGACCAAAGGTTATTATTGAGCTCTTTTGCAGAAAGAAATGGCACAGTCTCTCCTTGTGGCTTCAAGTTTATGCTCCAAGATTTCCAACATAGGTATTTTAACTTTAACATTATGATTATTTATGTATTTCTGTCTAGTTGTTATCTTATGATCTGCTGTATTTAAAGATGCTATTTTCTGCTAAGATGGAATTAATAGAGTCAATTATTCAGCTTGTTTGGCTACTTATGGAATGGTCGTCAAAGAGAGTGCATGTAAGAAACATAATTTAGTCTTGTGGGATATGGCTAAATATTGGGAGTAGTCAAGACCAGAGCTTTCAATTTCTGAACCGAAAGATAACCTGTTTTGCATTTCAATTGATTAGTTGAGGTTCTCTTGATTTTCTTTCTTTTTTGTCGTGCTTTTTTTTTTATCTATAGTAGATTGTGCCATCAAATTCTTTCTTGGTCGTTATAGGTGAAGAACAGAGGTTTTGGTGTTCCCCATTGAAGAAAAAGTGGAGCAGTTTGAAGCCTTCATCTTGCTCCAGAGTAAAAATAAGAGCAGCCTATAACGTCAACCCCCACCCAACTGAAATTCCTCGTCAATGGTACAATATAATTGCAGATCTTCCAGTTAAACCTCCTCCTCCCCTTCACCCAAAAACTTTTGAACCAGTGAAACCAGAGGATTTGTCTCCTCTATTTCCTGATGAATTAATTAAGCAGGAAGAAACCAATGACCAGTTTATTGATATCCCAGAAGATATTATAGATATCTATAGACTTTGGCGTCCAACTCCTCTAATCAGGTTGGTTCTATCTTTCCAATGGTCATGTTTATTGTGCGACAGTATGGGAATCTGATACTCGTGTGTGCATTCAATGCAGAGCAAAGAGGCTGGAGAAATTGCTTGACACGCCTGCCAGAATTTATTACAAATATGAAGGTGGAAGCCCAGCTGGGTCACACAAAGCCAATACTTCTGTTCCTCAAGTCTGGTATAATGCGCAGCAAGGAGTGAAGAATTTAGTCACAGAAACTGGCGCTGGGCAATGGGGAAGTGCTTTGGCTTTTGCCTCCAGTTTATTTGGTCTCAACTGTGAAGTAAGTTTTTATTTTAAAGATTTTCTCAGTTGCCATCTTATTTAAGAAATAAACTCCATTTTGATCGTTGGGTGTTGGTTAATTCATTCAATTTTTCTGTGAACTTGAGGCTTGAACATTGAAATGACTAGGGCAGTTAATGTTTCCAAGCACTATATATAAGTCATATACAACTCATAAATTAATTTAGGAACCCTTTATAGGTTTGGCAAGTTCGAGCATCGTATGATCAGAAGCCATATCGTAGGCTAATGATGCAAACTTGGGGAGCCAAGGTTCATCCTTCACCTTCTGTTGTTACTGAAGCTGGTCAGAAAATTCTACAAATGGATCCATTAAGCCCTGGAAGTTTAGGTATAGCCATTTCAGAGGCTGTGGAGGTTGCGGCTAAAAATGCTGATACCAAGTATTGTCTAGGAAGTGTTCTCAATCATGTTCTGCTACACCAAACCGTGATAGGTGAGGAGTGTATCAAGCAAATGGAGGCTGTAGGGGAGACTCCGGACATTATTATTGGATGCACTGGTGGTGGATCCAATTTCGCTGGACTTGCATTTCCATTTATTAGAGAGAAAATGAAGGGAAAAATCAATCCTCATATTAAAGCAGTTGAACCAACAGCATGCCCTTCGTTAACAAAGGGTGTATACGCTTACGATTATGGAGACACAGCAGGGATGACTCCTTTGATGAAGATGCATACACTTGGGCATGACTTCATACCGGACCCAATTCACGCAGGTAAAAATTTGTAGACTTAGGAAAGGATACCTACTCCTTTTACGTTTACTTTCCTTTCATCTAGATTGAACTGTGTTTCAGGAGGTCTGCGTTACCATGGCATGGCTCCATTGATTTCACTCGTCTATGAATTGGGGTACATGGAAGCAATATCAATTCCCCAGACCGAATGTTTTCAAGGTACAATGCATGACTTCTGCCATCAAGAGTGGGCATCACTCGTAGTTGTATAGTTTATAAGAGGAAGATGTTGATTAAGGTTTATCCTTTTGAATGAATTTTGGCAGGTGCAATACAATTTGCTAGGTCTGAGGGATTGATACCGGCACCGGAACCAACTCATGCAATAGCTGCCACCATAAGGGAAGCTCTTAGATGTAAAGAGACGGGGGAGTCAAAAGTGATTCTCATGGCAATGTGTGGGCATGGACATTTTGATTTGCCTGCTTATGAGAAGTATTTGCAGGGCTCTATGGTTGATTTGTCATTTTCAGAGGATAAAATACGAGCATCTCTGTCCAAGATTCCTCAGCTAGTCCCCTAAGGGCTGCAGAGAGTTAGTTGTGTTTGAAGTATTCATCAAATCATAAGCTGGTATTCGGTAGTTGAATGAACATCTCCAGGATTTTGCTCAGGATTTCTCTGCATATTGCAATCCCACCTTTGCTGGAGGGCTAGTTAATGAGCATTTGCAAGGCAGAAATGCAATAAAGAAATTGTCAGAGATTGCTATGATTGAGCTTACATTTCCATTGTTGTAGTCTTCATGTTCTTTTCTACTACATTGGCTATAAAAGGCCAATCTTGCCTTGTTGAAGAGTGAGTGAGTGAGAGCTATTGAAAACAACGAGTCTTGTCAAAATTGCTGTTTAAAAGAACAAGCCAAAACCAAAGCGGTGCACCGTGGAACAAGTTTTGATATAGGAAAAGCTACAAAAATCAGTTGGATAATATGCAATATTTAATGGTCCGCCGAGGAAAATAATACAGTAAAAAAGTTTCAATATCCTTATAAACATTCTTCAAGTAAAAGGAAACTTTTTTAAGTGCTATATATGAATTATGAGGTTGGTAGCTCAGAGTGAATCTTTTATTTGTCTCAACGAGAATACACTACTTCTAAACACATTTAGAAGCTTTAATAATTAAATATTAAGAAAATTAATTTAAAAAGAAAAATATATCCTAAGAATTAATAATAACAACAATAATAAAAATAAAAAATACGCCTAAAATTCCAATATAACAATAATGTAAATTCCGTAACAGTATAACACAGACAATTCCACCCTAAACAGAATTTTCTTTTTTCGAAAATTTAAAAATATATACATATATATAGTTTTCTTCGTATACGTACGCATCTACAGGATTGTGCTGTTCTAGTAGTTTAATAAGGTTGGAGGATCGAAGGAAAATCAAGGCTTCGAAAGCTCCACGGACTAACGCCAGCCCACTGCCACCATCGACCACCACCGAGCTCCTCCATCTGATCAAAGAAGCGAGAAGCAAGCTTCTTGAACACTCTGCCGCCACCACAAGAATCGAGGTAAATTTTTAAATATGAATTTGACTGAGTTATTTATTGCGTATTGTAATTTCTGTCTTATCTGCGTGTTTTCTTGATAATTGTCGGTAATTGAATCATATGCGGTCTTTAGGGTTTTTTTTCCGTTCAATTTCAGTTATTGTTGTGGGTTAATGGTAGCTTTTTCCTCACTTGTCATTTGAAGAGGATATTTCTGTCAATGGTTTATTGGCTGCAAGATTTTACTTCTGTTAAATCACTAACTTAATTAAGCTCCATTCAATGGAACTATCGTGGATGCTTTGAGCACGATTATTTGTAGAGGTGGAAGTAGTCACATTTGAGCATACTCGTAAACTCATGGCAGAAAGATTAAAGGTTTCTTTTTTCATCTTGTTGTAGGTAATTGCTAAACAATTTAAAAAGCAAGCGAACATCTTACTGGAGTTGTATTGGTTTGTGCTAAAATTTAGATTCACTGGTCAGCAAAAGTTCAGATTTTTTTTGTAGTATTAACTGCAAATGGATGGTTGGATTTCAGATGGGAAGCAAAGGTCGAATTCCACCTTCTCATATGAGGCGACCTCTTCCTGGCCCTGGCATGGTGCACCCTGAGCCTTTTGGTCCTGCTATACGGCCCCTGCCTGGTGGTTTATCTCCTTTTGATATGTTACCTCCTTCAGAAGTTATGGGACAGAAGCTTGCTTCACAACACGTAGAGATTCAAAAACTTGCAACAGAAAACCAGAGGCTTGCTTCTACACATGGAACTCTAAGGCAAGAACTTGCGGCTTCGCAGCACGAGCTGCAAATATTGCATGCTCATATAGGGGACATGAAATCCGAGAGCGAACAGCAGAAGAGGGTTCTTTTGGATAAAATTGCAAGGTTGGAGACTGAACTCCAAGCTGCCCATTCTATCAAAATGGAGTTGGAGCAGGTTCGAGCTGAAGCTCAGAGCTTGATTGCTGCAAGGCCAGAGCTTATTTCCAAAGTGCAGCAGCTAAATCAAGATCTTCAGAGGTCCCACTCTGATGTACAACAGATTCCTAGGTTATTGGCTGAGCTTGATGGTCTGAGACAAGAGTATCAACATTGCAGGTACTTATTTTTTTTGTTTTTATGTACTTCTAGATGTGAAGCAACTGCAAGGAGAACTGATATTGATATCTTATAATTGAGAAGTTCCCTTAAAGATTTCACTTTCTGTACTTGCGCAAATGTACTAAATCTGTTAAAGAGACCTCCTTTATGGTTTCCAGTGCTAATGTATATATATTAGCACTGTCAACTCTGTGAAACTGATACATATGTATTCTTGCTTTAATTTCAAAAAGAAAATCAATTCAGAATTGCAAGTGATAATTGTTATAAATGCTCATTAGATGCACACAAAATTTTTCTTCTCTATTCTTTCCTTCTACTATCTTTAAGCTGTAATGTTGTTTGTTCTTTTGATTAGTGTTGAATATGAAACTGTCTGACAATTGTGATTGGTTGATGCAGAGCTACCTATGACTATGAGAAGAAACTGTGCAATGACCATCTTGAATCTCTTCAGGTGATGGAGAAGAACTATCTAACAATGGCCAGAGAGCTGGAAAAGCTTAGGGCTGAGTTAAGTAATTCTTCCAACTTTGACAGACAAACTGGTACTTGAACTAGATGCAATCTCTTTTATGATGTGCAATATTGATTTTATGTACTGCATAACTGTTCATACATAATACATTGGTGAATGCAGGTGGGCACTATGGTGGTAATACCAGATACAGTGAGAACGATGCTTCTGGAAACTATCCTGTTGGACAAAATCCCTATTCCAATGGCTATGGCATTTCTCAGGTTTATATATTTTACTACGAATATATACCAGTCGTCACCATCTTGGAGTCAATTTAAATTACAAGAAGTGATATATTTTTCTCCAAATCTTTTGGAAGAGTTTGGCATGCTTCTAATACTTGCTATTTCATACTTCAGACATCCCAGAGTTAAGGAGAGCAGTCATAAGTTATCTGTATGAAGTAAATAAAATTGAAACTTCTTGGAATTTTGGAATATGGTGTGTACATGTGGTACCAGGCTGCTGTTTAGATGAGTATAAAACACTTCTGATTCAAGGCTCTGAAATATTAGACGTTTGTTTTGGCCAAGAATATAAATAGAGATAGTTTGAGAAAAATTTAAACAGGTGTGGAATTTGTAGGTTTCTGTTGTTATTCGCTTCTCAGAGTTTTAAAGGCGTTGATCTCAGTTTGTTGCTTTTTCCCTCATTTAGTCCTTGTATTTTGTGTTACAGGGCAAAGGCCCCCTTTCAGTAGAAGGAAGCAGCAACTTAGCAGCTGATGCTACTGGTGCTGGTGCCAGTGGTGGTGTAGCTGGTGGGGCTACTCCTGTTGGTACTCAATCTAGCTCTGGAAATACTCTTCCTAGTCAGAAATTTGCATATGATGCAGCAAGAGGTCCCAGTTTTGACCCTCAGCGAGGACCTTCTGGAGCTGGTTATGATGTGCACAGAGGAATTGGTGGACCTGGATATGATGCACAGAGAGGTACCCCTGTACCAGGTCATGAAGTACAGAGAGTACCTGGGTATGATGCTCATGTATGGACTGCTTATGAAGGACACGGCTCCACGTTTAATGGGCATGCAGCAACCCTGTATGATCCCCACAGAGGGTCAGGGTATGATTTCCTAAGAGGGGGCCATGAACCGCCAAAAAGTGTTGGATACGATGCATCATCTGGAGCTGCTGGATCTCAAGGAAAGGTGGCAACAGTGAAAAATGCACCTTATGGGTCAGCAACTCCACCTGCTCATAGAGCAGGAATGGGATATGGGGCGCCACCACAAGGTGGAAATGCAGTTAGGAGATGAACTTGAGAAGGTACAAGGATTTTTCCTTGTTTTCTTGGAGGAGAACGCCTGACATACGCATAGAGGAGATCTCAAAGTTATTTTGGAAATATGGTCGAGGTTCGCAATCTGAAAGTTTTGCATGCAAACAGCTTGGTGTGGATACAATAATTTATGCTTCTCTGGAGGAGCCTGATCCAGGAAGATTTCAACAGAGTCTCCCTTAGAGATGGGGATTGCTACCTACCTGGCATGATGCAGTTTCTTGTATTCATGAGAGCTTAGGATCCTAACCAACATCGGTGGTTTTATGATGTAGAATGATTTGAACCTCAATTACTAATGTCTTTTATCTTTTAATCAATCTACTGAATAAGCAAAAAAAAAT
Organism: Ophiorrhiza pumila; assembly: GCA_016586305.1. Taxonomy (NCBI): domain Eukaryota; kingdom Viridiplantae; phylum Streptophyta; class Magnoliopsida; order Gentianales; family Rubiaceae; genus Ophiorrhiza; species Ophiorrhiza pumila. The sequence continues at coordinate 3,509,650 of BLIW01000007.1, forward strand.
GTTTTGTAGATGAGGCAAAACAGATGGCAGTTGTGAACCTTGCCTGTTGTTAATGTTGAACCTTATGTACTGTGTTGTTTTACATCCTTGTAAAGCTACACCAGAATATTAAAAAAACCAAAACAACGTTTGCTTTTCTTCAAAAAAAATTTGTAAACAGCAGTATTTCAGATTCTCAAAAAAAAAAAAAAAAAAAAAAAAAAAAGCCGAGTGGCTTCTGGCTGGTCTTGTAAGAAAAAAGAAAAAAGAAAAAAAAAAAAGTTCCTCAAAAGTCAACGAAAATAAACTACAGTCTTACACGTCCAAGAAAACTGCGTCGTTTTGTTTTATCATACTTAAAGCGCTTGTTGGAGAGCGCACATCTCTTATCAATTCAAAATTTTCTATTTCCCGGTAAATCCCTCCGCTGTCCTCACTCGCAGAGCTTCCATGGAAGACGAATTGTCTGCGCAAAGATTGAGAGGTTATTTCAATCTCTTTTTCTCTCTCTACTCAAGAATCATTTGTCTGTGCATTTAGCGTCTCGTAAATTCTAATGCTAGGTTTTATTTTAAGCTTCCTTCCGTCTGTAAGAGTACTGAAAAATATATTCTTCAATCGATCTTTTTTTTTTTTACATTTATTGGCTTAGATAGATGTAAATTTAATCTCTTTGATGCCGTTGTTTCAGTAAGTTTACCGATTGAAGGCATGGAAAGAGTAGTGGCTACAGTAACGGGCTACTCCGGCACCCAGCGATTCGACCTTATCAAACTCATATCGAAGGCCGGCAGTAATTATGTCGGCACAATGAGTCAATCAATTACTCATTTGGTATGTTTTGTGGTGCTCTCAACTCTCGTATAGTTTAATCATCTGCAAAGGTGCTTACTTTTTTTCCTATTTGTTGTTTTGCCTGAAATTTTTGTATGCCTTGTAATTTTCACTTATTCATATTTATTAATTACTGTCATTTTATTTCCATTGATTTTTGGTTTGAGTGTTTTAGGTGTGTTGGAAGTACGAAGGAACCAAATACCAACTTGCTAGGAAGTTTAAGACCTTGATAGTCAATCATCAGTGGGTCGAGGATTGCATTAAGGCCGGAAGGCGTCTTCAAGAGCACCCATATACTTTCCAGTGGTACGCGGATTATATGGAAATAATAGCCTTTAATCAACTCTTGATTAGTTTCAACATAATTAGTTTCAAAATTTGTGTTTGATACGAGTTGCTAGAATATGATATTAATTGAATCAGGGGCAAAAAAATCACAGCAAAACCTTTCAGAGTTTGGTGACTTGGAGAACTGTTTCCAGTATCAATGATATTTGGCATTGCGGCACCGTCTTGTCAATTGTCTTATGTCCTCTGTTATATGAGAATGGTTCTTTTCTGTTTACTTCTTCTATTAAAATAAATTGATATCTTAGTAATTTTTGGCTTGGTGAAATTCACAAGAAATGCGGTTTGAGTATAAATGAAATTCTTATGCATTTAGATGTGTGGCTGGATTAGCTATTTACTATCAAGTTACCTTTGATCTCTTGACTCGTTACTCATTAGTTGCATTTTGATGGTTGCAATTGTTGCTTGTAAGTTTTTAGGTCTGGTAACAGATTTTGGATCAATACAGTGGGCAAGTTGTTGACAACCTACTCCTTATAATTGATTCATTTCTCAATATTTATTTTAACTTTTTGCAGTGGACAAGAAGTGGGGCCATTAGTGTTGAATGTTTCATTGATTTTTGATAAGGTCTGAGGTTCGATCTTTTGCAAAGGCAGATTTATTGTTTACAAGCATATTTTGATTAAGATATTGGTTTGAGAGTTATAATTGCCTTTAATTCCTACTGCCCTTCTGTTTGTCCAAATAGATTGAGGAATCACATGCTCCTCAAATATTGCTGAGTCAGAAGAAGAGAAACTCTGCTTCGCCAGAACCTTCTCATAGAGGCCGGAGGCGCAGGCTGGTGAAGAAAAATAAGAGAAAGGAAATTTTAAATTTAATATCTGATTCTGAGGAAGAAAACACAGGACACGAAGATTCTCCTGAGCACCGGAAGAGTGTAGACGTTTCTAATCATTCAGTTCCTAGAAATGCATGCAAATTTAGTGCTCTGAATGCATGTGATTCTACCTGTTATGAAGGCAGACACAACAGAAATGAAGCTTTAAATGATGATGAAGACATTGAGGATGTGAATGATCACCTTGAACTTGATGATGGCAGTTTACATGTAAAGCGTGCCTCATCCTATCATGTTAATGACATTCGTGAAAATAGGAATGACATTGAAACCACTACCAAATTGCCCACATCAATGGAGTTGTCTTGTGTCATTTGTTGGACAGATTTCAGTGCAACTCGGGGGGTTCTGCCCTGTGGCCATCGATTCTGTTTCTCGTGCATCCAGAATTGGGCTGATTATATGGTACATAATACATTGTTTACATAACATAGTGTTTTAAAAGCACATCAGTTTTGCATCCAGTCAATGATACATTTGAGATAATTGCAGAAAGATGGCATAGTTGTCATATATTAACTTGGAAGGCAAGATTGATGCTGTAATGTATAGTCAATGCTAATTACATTTTTTCGTTTTTGATGCATTATTTACCAAGATCTCCCCTATCTGCTTGCATTTGGTACTGTACTAATGAAGTACCTAATACTCATATTACCTCCATCTATTCAGTGTAAGCCTTTGTTCTTTGGAGTTTATTGATGTTGAATTTCATCTATGTTTGGTCTGAAACCCTTGCAACCAAACTGTTGTGGCATTTAGTCTCTGGACCTTGAACAGGCATTTTTTGTTTCTTATGTACTACACCCTTTGGTTGACGAGGCATTTTTTTGTGTGTACTACACCCTTTGGTTGACCCATAATTGTCACCCTGGTAGGAAGATTGTCAACAATATCTTGTGAAGAAATGGATAGAGCATCATTGCTCTATTAACTGTACTGTCTTCCAGTCTTCCAATCTATATGATAGCTCCACGTCTTCTAGACTCATAATAAGAAACTAGTTGAGAGAGAATTGCAAGAGCGGGGTAATTTTGTTTATGTTCTGAGAATTAACAGATCCATTCTATCATTGTGAGCATCTTGTTTAAGATATATGTGGTTTTGGGTGGGTTATCTTTTGTTTCTTATGGTTTCTAACTTAGTTTCAATCTACTGCTGATGGTTCTCTTAACAGACTTCAAGCCAGAAAACTTGTACATGTCCTTTGTGCAAGGCTCCTTTTTCCAGCATTACAAAGGTTGACGATGCAGTTTCTTTGGATCAAAAGATATATTCACAAACTATTCCTCAAGATGGTGCAAGAATGGATATATACATTCTTCCTGGTGCTGACACGCGGAGTATGCCTTCTCATGTAAGTTGTCATAGGTATTCTAGGCATTTTCATGTTGACAGCTTTTTCGTTTCAAACCTGTTGATTTTTGCGTTTGTAACTTTTCTTACTTGAACTGCTTATATTTTACGATCCCTTTGATGGGAAAGACTTTTTTTTTTATTGGATAGTTAACGTTTCAGTTTGGAAATATTATAGTACTGTTTTACCCAGCACATACAAGGAGAGAACTGAATATAACATCACTGCAAGCGTGTTTTTCAGTTTCATGAGTACATAATGCAGCATGCTTTTACCGCAATTAACTTGTGCAACTATTTTGGAGCCTATGCTGGCTGTACGTATCTTTTATGTTAACCATTGACATCCTTGTGAATGAAATAACAGCTACTTGACTTGTTTTAGCATTATCTTCAACATAATTTGATGTGAAGATTAGTTTAGTCTAAAAGAATTCTCCCAGATTGGCTCTTTTACAACTTGGCGATTATAATGCTCTGAAACATTGAATCATATCTCCACTTTCTGTAGCCAAAAAAGAAAATACACTTGTCTCCTTTATCCACCTGAATCTTTTCAGCAGATAAAAATGTAGACTGTATAATGTTTACATTTTTTCCCTAATATTGCTGAGCTAATGTTTGTTTTGCTAATGGGATTATGTAGTCATCTGGAGCACCAGTTTGTTGCCACTGCTCTTGTCGAGAACCGGAGGATCTTCTTGAACGATGTAATCTCTGCCAGATTCAATGCATTCATTCATATTGCCTGGACCCTCCATTGCTTCCATGGACGTGTGGTAATTGCAAGGATCTACAGAGGCTTTATCTGCACATCCGCTAATCTTAAATTCAGTGTTGTTTAGAATGCGTTAGGTACCAATATTTGGAATTGATTAGCATATCTTCCATTGGATGAGATTTTCCGTTCAACTGATCATAATGGATAACTAGCTAACGTTATTTTGATTTCCATTTTTTTTTTCAATTTAGGATGTCCTCCTTTTCAAATTTTGGATGCAAGTGGCCGCAAGATTGACCGATTACTCACAGTTTAAGCAGTCAGGATCTTGGTTACAAAAACATCTCGGTTATTGGATTTGTTTCTTTCTCAATTTTATTATTATTATTATTATTATTGTCATTTTTGGTTGAGATGTGATAATGGTCTGTAAATTTTTTTTTTTACACTCACACGTTGTCACATATATTCACAAAAATCGAACGACACACGAGACCTGAAGGTTAGAATACTAACTGGCTAACCACTGTGCTAGTCCCAATAGCTTAATACTCGGTAATTTGTTTGTAGGTTAGCACGCTTAATTTTATCTTGAAAGCAAAAATAGAAAAAAGAAAATGCATTGCTTAATTGTCTTACCTGCAATTTAAGTTTAGCCAGGTCAGGTCAGGTGGAGGATATTAAGAGGTCCACCAAAATGCTTCCACGCTTGAAACTCGAACAGCAAGGAAATAGTTTGGTGCAGTTTTAGCCAGTCTTTTAATTTTGATTATTTTCCTTTGAAATAGAGTGAAGAATTGTCTACTCCTAGCTATTTATTTTACTAACCTATTTTTATTTTTAGACATTTTTCTCTTTTCTTTACTATCTGGGGATTAACCCTTTTACCCCTTTTCCACTCTGGGAGAGGGGTTGGGTTTATTTTACCTTCAATCAAATCAACCGGTAAAATTCTGTAAGGGCAGAGAGACTTGCAATACATGGATTCTCAATTCAGCATTGAGCCGCCCTTAACAGTGTTATCCAAAATTACCTACCAGTAACCTTAAATAACTTCTTGAGGCTTTTGTCAAAGCGCATTATCAAATCCCACAATATCAGCTGATTGGACTTTGCATTATTTCGTCGAATCAACGACATTTGCTGGGATTCCTCAGTCATCGTCGATCTTCCATACATTTTCTTCTTCTCATGAAAGATGATAAGCTGCCGCAAGCTCTTCCTTGGGTTTTTCAACGCCATTCTCTTGGCCTTTGCAATGTTCCATGCAGTTTTTGCTTTGATGTCTAATCGGGGTTCCTCCAATATACATTGCTACAGAAACCCAGGTCCAGCGATTTTCGGTATTTCAGCCATATTCTTGATCATTTCGTTGATAGGGTTAATTGCAATGTGTTGTAAATCCAGAAGCTTGGAGACCATTCATATGTGGTTCATGCTGATTACTACAATTGTGGTCTTCACTTTCACCATTTTCATATTTGTGACATTGCCCATTCAGTCCGCCAATTCTACATATCAAAGGACGCAGAATGGAAATTGGCTTAAAGCATTTTCGCCCTTCTTGAGAGTTGCTTTGGTTAATGACAAGGATTGGCTTGACGCCCGGACATGTTTGGTCCGCAAGGACTTTTGCCGATTGTTCAATAATAGTCCTCCCACTTTGCATTTGGAGTATTTACGTTTCCTGCAGGTAAATAATAATCATTTATAGCCATCTTCTTTTTTTTTTTTTTTTTTCCTGTGCAACATTTTTTTTTTCACAATTTGTAATCAATTGTCAAGCATGTTCATTTTGACGATAATTGTGATTATTTTTAAGCTTGAGTTTTCACATGAACATGTTTGTTTACTTTCTCTTTTTTCTTTTTATCAGAAAGGCTGCTGCAGTCCACCAACACGTTGTGGTTTTCTGAAAAGGAATGAAACCTACTGGGAGATCCCAAAATTTGGGTTTGATTCCCAAGACGGGGAGTGCCAAATGTGGGCAGATGTTGGCGACAATGGAGTGTGCTATGATTGTGACTCATGCAAAGCTGGTTATCTTGCAAAATTCCAAATGGACTGGCATGCGGATAGGGGAGTTTTCGTAACCATCCTTTTCATCCTCATCGCTAATACCTCCCTCTCTTTCTGGACTTTCGGTTTCAGGAAAGAAAATGAACAAGAAAAATAACGAAGGAAAGAAATATAGGAACATGGTTAATGATTGATGCAGCCATTGATTGTCCCTCCTACTGAAATTCTTTATATAAAATACCATATACAGTTGAGTCCAATTTCGGCAATGTTGATTGAACTTGATGCATCATGCATGCATTTGATTGTGATGAATCTTTTTACAGTAGAACTGTTGTTCTTGAAACATCTTATAGCAAAGTTTACTGTATAGATAAATCTCTCCTCAGAGTGTGGGATAGAGCGATGGCCTTGTTAATTTCTTGAGGGTTCAATACTAGTGATGGAAAAAAAAAATCTTGTCCCTGTTCTCATCTCTCTTTTTCATGCACCTTGAACTTTAGTTTACCTTTACATTTTTGCGGTGACAAGTGACTCAATAGAGGGCCCAACTTGCATGGCTTTGTTGTATGCCTTTCTAACGCATGATTCAGATATTGTTGACACGCAGTTTGTCTTTGGTGAACACTGATCACGGTGTAACGTATGCAGTCAACATAAGGACAACCACTCTCTGACTCATCACTTTCTCTTTTGGTACTCTTTCCGGCCGCTCAGCCCAACAACGTTATCTATCATGCATCCACAGATAATTTAACTTTTTAAGTCTTGTGGTTTTATTGGCGAAAAAAAGGTCAGTAGCAGTAGAATAATGTTACAGTAACCAGTAGTATATAATGCTCTTTCCCTTCTCTTTTGCCTTTTCTTCTTTGTCTTTTTTCTTAGAAAAAAGCTGAACTGGTAAAAAGAGTGGAAACTGACCGCATGGCTAATTGTTAATCAATACTGCTTTGTAATCTCTGTGTGTGTGTGTGTGTGAGAAAGAGAGAGATGCCTTGAAGCTGAAATTGAATACGTTGATGAAATATGAATTATCTTGTCCTTTTCATCCATGGTGAAAAACTACAGTGCTTTGGGGAAGAAAAGAAAGAGGAGAAAACACAAACATAAAGTTGTAATAAGAGAATTGCATGAATAGTTGTTCAGAATGCATAGCTTCGGGTCTTGGGGGAATCAGCAATTTGGAGAGTTTGTTCAATAAGCTTTCTTGCCTTCCTGCTTCTTATCTCAACTCTCATGCTTTCGCTCTTTTCAATCTTGTCATACACTTTCTTTACCTTGAGAGACCTCAGTTTGGACTTGAGATTTATCATCAACTTTCCAAGTCCCGTCATCATCATCATCATCTTTCACTAATTAAGTTCCACCCCTGCAGATTAAACAAGCAATCTGGAGCTAAGCTAAACATAAAAGACTGAATTGGCAGTTTCTGCTCATGAGTAGACATGCATACATACATACATACATACATGCATCATAAATAAATAAAAGAAACTTAATAGAAGATATTTGCTATTAAATTGAAGAACCTGATAGTTGGTTGGTGCTGTAACTTGTAAGTGTGTGAAAGATCCTCCAGTTTCCAGTATGGAAGAAGAAAAAGAGAATTCAAGATTCATTCATTTATATAATGGAGTCATTTAAGAGAGGGGTTTGGAAGCAACAAAGTGAGAGAACAAATAGGAATGAGTAACGGTTTGAGGGTCACAGAATGAGGGCATTTATGAAGTTGGAAGGCGAAATACGCAATAATACTCTCAAGGATTTGAGTAGACCCTACATCTTATATGACTTGTACCGTACACACAGTCACACACTGAAGAAGAAAATGATTAAATACCCTGCAAACTGTGTCTGTATTGTGTCATTGTGTGTATTTTTTTCACTCTTCTTGCTTGTAGCGTTGTGCTAGTTCGCTAGTTCCTCACAAGTATCAAGTATGGTTGGTTTTCATTCGATCATTTGGATATTGCCTCTGGTAGAGATGGACAAAATATTCACCTAATTAATATAGGGATAGCATTAGAGAAAATTGCTTTTGATTCAAGGTGACAAATGTGACAATTGAATAATTGCAGGACTCAACATTACTTTTTCGCTCTTTATAAATATAATATGTGTATTTTTTTATATAAAATTAAAATTTTAAGTAATTAATGAACGATAAAGAATAAATAATTATACATACGTAAAAGTGATAAAAAAAAAATAAAAGTATCAGCGAATGGATATGCATTTCAATGTCTCTCTAATTATTTTTTCCCTCGTTGAGTGAGTAAACAGGGATTTAACTAGTATCATTTTCCTCGTGTAATTGAAAAGGAATATATAATTTTTTAATACCGGTACAAATCCCGGATGATCGTCAATTTTTTTGACTCTTAGCTATATTGGATTTTGCTTACGCTAAATCCACTGAATAATTGCATATTGCACAGCTCCATTGTGATTTAGAATTCAACTCTTATTAGTGTCCTTTTTTTTTTTTTCCTTTTTTTGTGGTTTTCACATTTTTTTTCATTAATAAAATTGTAAATGTTTACGTATTGTACACGAATCTCAAAGAAACAGCCCTTGTGATTTAAATTTCAACTCACAAAGAAACATCCCTTGTGACTTAAAATTCAACTCTATGTCTCCTTATTTTGGAAAAAAAAAATCTCGTGTACAATACGTAAACATTTACAATTTTATTAATGAAAAAAAAAATGTGAAAACCACAAAAAAAGAAAAAAAAAAGACACTAATAACTACTTATGGTAGCAAGAAAAAGAAGGAGAAAATATCACAATGATTGGTTTGGGCCTACATAAATTACGTGGTTCAAAACTAAAGGGAATTTATAATGTTAAGTCCTTTTTAGTTTTTTCAGAAAAAAATAGATTGATGTTGCATTTTGTATTAAAGAGATAAGAGTAGTAGGATGATATATCCATCCATTAAAGCTTTTATTAACTTAACGATTTGTTTGCATTTATTATTTTTTTTTTTTTATTGGCAAAGGAGATAATAGATTCTTATACATTTTTTTCCCCAAGAATTCTCATTTCAAATCTACTCTATTACAAATTATTCTTATACTATTACAAATTTTCTTAATTTATATAGCAATTTGGACCATTCTTGATTCAGAACTTCTTCTTGAGGCCTTTGCAAGTGCAATAAAACATTGGAGTCAAACTTTCAAATATTGAGAAGGAGAGTTGCTATTGGGGGAATTCGAACCCTGTCCCTTAATCCTATATCAATATATACTTAATTGTTTTTGTTAGCCTTGAATTAGGAGTATTAGTAAGAAATTGGCACAAATGTATACAGCCATGGCCCCAATGGAGCATTATTGTTTGACATGTTCCGCCCAAAAGCAGCAGAATGTGTGCCAAGGTTGACGTGGACTGCCGCTTGGCCCAGCGCTTGCTTCCTGGCATCATTATTCTCCCACAATAACTGGATAGTGAAGCCTGGATAATAATTGAGTGGTCAATGATACCTGCAGTTAGAAATTTATAATGAATGATTGATGGGCCTCCAATTCCAATTCAATCTGAGCCTGAGCCTGAGCCTGAGCCTGAGGTGTAGAATTAGAATGTTCCCATTTCCAAATAAGTTTTAAAGGTTGAAAAATACAACTGCCTCAATTTTTTCATCAATCATTTGTGTTCTTTAGAATAACATTAGTTTCTTTGCTTTCACGTTTTGTTTCAGATTTGGGGCCAATGTTGATGAAAATGGACTTCAACTCAAACGGATAGCCCAACTACTCTTTTAACAACGGAGAAAATTGTTCATTTTCTTCTTTCTTTCTTTCTTTTTTTTTTTATATAATTTGTGAGGATCTTTTAGTCAATGGATATTTGGTATTATTTTTGTGTATCATTTCCTGTAACACTCTATAAGATTTTGACACATCTATAATCACTTATCTTTTAAACTTCACTAATCATGAGTTTTAATTTTATCTTAAAATACATGTGTCACATTTATACACAGTATTACACAAAGTGAACTGTACCATTTAGTGTATCACTCTATTACACAAAGTGAACTGTACCATTTAGTGTATCACTCTATGTATCGCTCCCTATAAATGTGACACGTGTACTTTTAGATAATACTAAAACCCTATCAAGTGATTACTGAACCCTAAGGGATAAACGTTAAATACACAGTGTAAAAATCTTATAGAGTGATATACAAAATTAATACAAAAGATCCATTGCCTCTTTTGATGGTAATAGATTTTCTGTATTACTTTTGTTTATCACTCTATAAGATTTTAACACGTGTAGAATCAATTATCCCTTAGTATTTGATGTAACAAATATTTGAATATTCCCTAATATGAAGAAACAAGTCATCAAGTAGTTATAACAGTTCACCAGGGCTCAAGGAGGAAAATATGGATGCGGTTTAACGGTAATATTGTTCAGTTTTTATATATACGTGAATGCATTAATTAAAGAGGGGGACAACTTTTACTGACTTTAGCATCGGAGTGGAACTCCTGGGGATCACCTCGGGCTTTTACTCTAACGCTACTCTTTTTTGTAGATAAGAAAAGGAAAGTTATTGCTTGGAGCTCGGACTATTTCAGCTCGGCCATTTATTTCCCGATGTGCAAATTTCAGCTTCATCAATTGGCGCCGTCTGTGGGGACCAAACAAAAGGTTCACACAACGAATTTATCATTGTGATGGCAAACACGAGATCCATGAGAGGAAATGTTCAGACTAGCAGGCGAGAAGGAGAAGGACAATCGTCACCCTCTCACCCGAAGGATCCTGAAAAGTCGCAGCAAGGAGGCAACCCCATCACTCCGGAGATGATGAAGATTTTTGCTGAACATTACGATCAAATGGAGCCTTTGGTTAAGGATGCTCGGAAGAAGAAAGACGATCAACAAAAAACCCGGGGAAAAGGACCCTGGTGATTGACGACAAGTCCAATGGAGAAAATGAAGGGAGATCTGAGACACACCCTTTTCTTCGGACTGGAGGTGGAGAGAATGCAAACCGCGATAAAGGTAGAAATCCCGGGAAGAGAAGACCAAGGAGAAATAACCCCTTATCAAAAGAAATCGTTGATTTCCCTCTACCTCCACGTTTTAAGTTACCACAACTGCAGGCTTATACCGGAGACACGGATCCCAATGATCATATTCACAGGTTTGAATCCACAATGGATTTCTTGAAGGCACCAGAGGAAACGAAGTGCCAGGCATTTCCTACCACATTGGAAGGAAAAGCTCGCCTCTGGTATGAAGGCTTAAGGCCAAGGAGTGTGAATTCCTTTTCTCAATTATGTAATCTCTTCTTTAACCGATTTTTGCAGCGTAAGAAGTTTGATAAGTCTACTGCAGAGCTATTGAATCTTCGTCAGGGAGAAAGTGAGTCCCTTCGGAGTTATATGGGTAGATTCAATGACGAGAGTTTGCAGGTAAAAAATTGCTCGGAAGATGTTCTGGTCGGGGCATTTCTTAATGGATTAAGACCCGGACACTTTTATACCAAGATGGCCACCGATCCACCATGTGACATGGAACAACTGATGAACCGAGCAGAGAAGTACGCCAAAGGAAAAGAGGCGGACCAAAGGAAAAAGGATAACGAGAAAAGAGGTATGAGCTCGGGATTTTTTTGAAGTATTATGAGCTCGGTATTTTTTAAAGTATTATGAGCTCGGGATTTTTTGAAGTATTATGAGCTCGGTATTTTTTAAAGTATTATGAGCTCGGAATTTTTGAAGAATTAATTGAGCTCGGGAGTTTGAAGAATTACTTGAGCTCGGGAGGTTGAAGAATTACTTGAGCTCGGGATTTTTGAAGAATTATTAGAGCTCGGGATTTTGAAGGATTACTTGAGCTCGGGAGTTTGAAGAATTACTTGAGCTCGGGAATTTTGAAGAAATTTTGAAGTTACTTGAGCTCGGGAGTTTGAAGAATTACTTGAGCTCGGGAATTTTGAAGTATTATTAGCTCGGAAGTTTTATTCAATAATGTAATAAGAACAAGTCAGTTTTTTTTGAATAAAATATTTTTGGTGATGAATTCCGGAGGAAAAAAATCTCTGTAAAAAATCCTAGTAGATATGTCGAGCTCAAAATTTTGGGGAATAAAATCTCTAGAAAAAGCAAATGATATAAAACCCCGAGAATAAATTCTGGGGAAAATATTCAACTACTCCAGAGAAAAAATCTCTAGAGAAACAAAGGTGCTTGGAGCTAGGATTATTTCCGCTCGGATTATTTCCTGAGGTGCGAATTTGAGCTTAATCCGAGAAGAATCTCTGCGAAATTCTAACTTATGCTAAATTTTTTATGGCAATTTCGGAGAAAAGATCTCTGCGAAAATCTATAAAACATCTATGCTAAATTCCCGAGGGTAATAAACTTCAGTAAAAGGAATATTAGAATTGATGTAATCTCCGAGAAGAAATTTTCAAATCCAGAAGTGAATGAACTTCAGGGAAAAGAAATCTAAAGCCACTGGAGGTACATAAAAATTTCAAGGTCGGTTTCCATCTTCATTTTTTTCCAGTTCGGGGAAAAACTGATCATCGGGATGCGAAACGGTTGAAATTATTTCCAGTCTAGCTCGGTCTTATTTCCAGTCCAGCTCGGTATTCTTTCCAGTCCTTAAGGAGTCCAGCTCGGTATTCTTTCCAGTCCTTAAGGAGTCCAGCTCGGTACTTTTCTAAGTCATTAAGCTCGGAGGTCGGATAACTCCTTAGCTCGGTACTTTTCTAAGTCATTAAGCTCGAAGATCGGATAACTTTTTAGCTCGGTACTTTTCTAAGTCATTAAGCTCGGAGGTCGAATAACTCCTTAGCTCGGTACTTTTCTAAGTCATTAAGCTCGGAGGTCGGATAACTTCTTAACTCGGTACTTTTCTAAGTCCTTAAGCACTGGAGGTCGGCTAATTCCTTAGCTCGGTCATATAACTCCTTAGCACTGGAGGTCGGCTAATTCCTTAGCTCGGTCATATAACTCCTTAGCACTGGAGGTACATAACAAAATACTCATCAGCTCGGGATTTTTTGAAGTATTATCAGCTCGGGAATTTTTTAAGTACTATTAGCTCGGGAATATTTGGCGTTAATCGTCAAGTCGGGATAAAAATATTTATACCGACTTGAGGAGGTATTGATGTAACAAATATTTGAATATTCCCTAATATGAAGGAACAAGTCATCAAGTAGTTATAACAGTTCACCAGGGCTCAAGGAGGAAAATATGGATGCGGTTTAACGGTAATATTGTTCAGTTTTTATATATACGTGAATGCATTAATTAAAGAGGGGGACAACTTTTACTGACTTTAGCATTGGAGTGGAACTCCCGGGGATCACCTCGGGTTTTTACTCTAACGCTATTCTTTTTTGTAGATAAGAAAAGGAAAGTTATTGCTTGGAGCTCGGACTATTTCAGCTCGGCCATTTATTTCCCGAGGTGCAAATTTCAGCTTCATCAGTATTCATTAATCATTTGATAAGATTTTAGTTTTATCTAACAAGACACGTAGTATATTTATAGAGAATGTTACACAAACTAATATACCAAATGGTACAGCAGATCAATTTTTTTTTTATGGTCTGTTAATTTTTTCTTTTTTTTTTTTATTTTCTTTGTTACTTCTTTTGATTAGCCTGGAGCGCATGAGGATGTCTCAAGGTGGGAATATCGCACCTTTTTGTGATTGGCATTGAAGGCGCGAAGATTTCTAAACGCCAGTGTATCATGCCTTCATGTGGTCTACGGTCTATAAGTAAACAACTTATGGGCTCTCTTTGTTTCCCTACGTTTTAGTACGGTTTATTTTCGTAAATCTAATTTAATTTTTGTTTGTTTTATCCATTTTTTCTATTAATATTTTTAAAATAAAAAATAATATCACAGTAATTAATTTTGTTAGAGTATTTTTTATAAATAAAATATTTAATTTGAACTTTAAATCTTTAATAAGAAATAAATATTTCTAACACAATTTATAACTTAATTAAACTCATAAAATATTAATTTAAATTTAAATTTAAAAATTTTATTAAAAAATCTTTCCAACACAAATTTAAAAAAAATAAAATCATCAATTCAAACACCTACAAAATATCCGTTTCTTATGATAAATTTCAAGGAAAAATATGCCATCGTAAAATCGAAAACTTCCTTATCCAAAGGGAGGCTTAATTTTTTTATTTTCTTACTTCTTTTTTAAATTGCCTTAATAAAAAAAACACGATATACTTAGATATAAATAAGAATACGTGTGTACATATAACAAGATAGCAAAATATGATTATCACATTTAAGAAAACACTAACGTTGATCATATGGTGGCACAACATTTTCACGTGATATAGGCATGCTCACACACACACACACACATAGAGTGAAATTGGGTTATTTTTAAACTTCCTCAATCAAAATAAGAAATTGGGTTATTCTGTGTTAATTAACATTTTTATTGTAATGGAAAGAACTTAATTGGCCTTTTTAACTTGAAAGGTAATTAAGGTTTGGCAGTAAATAATTGGGGGTAAATATATATGTGTAATTCGTTTCTTGAACCAATGGTCTTACTATAAATAAATGGATACATTACCATCACTTTTGTTAATGAGTTACCGCAACATGCGTTTGTATGGAAGCTCTCATCTCTATCCTCTCTGCCTACGTACTTTCCTCACTCCATCAATGTCTTTCTTTCTTTCTTTCTTCCTTAATTTACTCTCTTTAACATTTTCCTCAACCATTCTCTGCACTGTTACAACTCATCAATGAAGCTCCAAGCCTCCGAACTTCCCTTAGGGAAACCGCAAACGAGAAGAAGAACGCCAAAGATTGCCCCACTCCTCATTGTTTTTACAGTTCTTTTCACAATAATCCCTTTATATTATCCTTCATTGCGATACAATTATAGCCCCAAAAAGATATCCGAAGCAACATCTTCCTTTGATTCTCTTGAAGAATCTACGGGAACGGTCTCTATTCCTAACCCTCTCCCTGATAACGTTTTGGACCAAAACAATGACCAAACGGAAGAAGTTGTTGCAAAAGGGGTTGAGGAGAAGGTCCCCGAAAACCACAAAGAAGACGTTGAATCGGAGGTTACTAAACCACAAG
Organism: Ophiorrhiza pumila; assembly: GCA_016586305.1. NCBI lineage: Eukaryota > Viridiplantae > Streptophyta > Magnoliopsida > Gentianales > Rubiaceae > Ophiorrhiza > Ophiorrhiza pumila. The sequence goes on from BLIW01000007.1 coordinate 3,524,874, forward strand.
AAATTGATCCCACCACGCTGCCCAGTTCTACAAAGAGTGGGATAGCAATTGCAGAATCATTAGAAAAAGGTTCGGATCATGACGAAACAACAACGTTGGACAACGGTCGAAGCCAGGAACAACAACAAGAACAACACTTGGTGTCCAGGAAAAGATCAGGAAGGCGGGAAAAGAAACGACCTAACCATCGCCAACGTGATTCTGCGGGAAGCGTGAATAAAGAAAGACGAGAAAAGGCTGCCAGGAGATTTCCAAATTTAAACATTAACGGGGTGGGCTCTAAATTGATTGATAAAGAAGAAGGGTGTGACTTATTTTCAGGGGAATGGATTCCAAACCCCGAAGGACCGTACTACACGAACACAACATGTTGGGCAATTCAGGAGCATCAGAATTGCATGAAATTTGGGAAGCCTAATGGAGGGTTCTTGAAGTGGAGGTGGAAACCCGACGGTTGTGAACTGCCGCTGTTCGAACCAAATCAGTTCTTGGAACTCGTTAGAGGGAAGTCAATTGCTTTTGTGGGAGATTCTGTGGCTAGAAATCACATGCAGTCATTGATATGCCTCTTGTCCAAGGTAACGAGATTTCCATTGACGTTGAGTTAATTCATGCTTTTTTTTTTGGTGCGTGTTTTGCGTCGTTTGAGAATATGGCAATTGGAATGGTCATGATTCAGGTCGCCTCTACGGTCTGAGTAATTTGACTGATGCCACATTGTTTGGGTTTTCATTTGTTTCAGTTTTGCATTTAGTAAGTCAACGGAAATGGTGGTTTTTGTCATTTTTGCCATATTAAATTGCTAGAACAATTTATGCGGGTGTTAATATTTTGTATCAATTTCATATTTCATTTCTTGTATCATTTTATAAGATTTTGAATTTAACATTAATCTCTTTTAACTTTCAATAACTACCAGATAGAATTTTAGTATTATCTCACATTTATATAAAGTGATACATAGAGTTATACATACAGAAGATCCAAAGCCATTATCATGCCATATGGTATTTAAAAAAAAAAGGAAAAAAAAGGAATCACTAGTGCCTTATTAGAAATGCAAGGTATTGCACATATATACATATTCTCAGGCTAATATTTAAGGCGTATATATATAGGATTGTAATGGATTTTCTGTGGAATGCCGGCATTGGTTTTTATCAATGACATAAGTCGATGAAAGACAAAACAGGCAGAGTAATGGTAAAAGAAAGATCAAAGGGTAGACAAATAAGAAACAGCAGCTCAAATATGTCCGTCCTTGCCAATTAATGTTTATAATTCAGATGGGAATTTTGGATTAGTGAATGAGGCGGTCCTAACTCCTAAGTTGAGGGCATTTCTTTTAAATTGTTGACCAATATGTATTATATCATTTCATACATTTTGATTTATGATTTTAAAATTTGATGATAATTAAGTTGACAAATGAGGTTAATGTTAGCCATTGCTTAGATCATAAACTTGAATATGTATTTGATCGATGATGTTGTAATTAATTGAGACCCAAAACTCTTCTGACTTTTTCTCTTTTAGGATATATGTATTGCACCACAGCATCAATTTTTAGCTTAGAATAAAATAGTAGCTCAAGTCATGAAGTCACGGAAAAAAGGGACCTAAAAGTTTTGCTTATTATATTAGCATTAAACCATTGTTTATCTGATGAGTTTATTGTTTGGAAACTCTTGGAAGCAATTGCATGATGCGTGCCGCCGAGTAATAATATTAATGTATTAAAACCGAATGTTCCATTTCAACTGCCATTTAAGATTTGCTAATTTGCACGCTGACAATTTAGATTGATCCCTACCTCTCTTGGTCCTCAAAGTGAATTTAATCCCTGCTTTATAACAAAGTTATTCATACATCTTTGCGTGAGACTAGAGTGGCATTTATAAAATCTTCACCTATACAAATTTTACAAAAAAATAAAAAAATAAAAATCCGTTGTCATTTGCCATATCAATTTTCATAAAATTCTTTGATTTTTCGTTCTTTACGCATGATGATTTTGCATAAAGAATATCTTTTTTTTTTACGCCAATCCAGGTTGCTTATCCTCTAGATGCTTCAAACGCAATGGACCAGAACCAACGCTGGATTTTCAAGGATTACAACTTCAACATTTCAATGTTCTGGGCTCCTTATTTGGTAAGAACCGAAAAAACTGATCCCAATGATGGAACCCGGCCTTTCAATCTATATCTTGATGAATTCGACAAAGACTGGACTGACAATGTTGGAAGTTACGATTATATTATAATCTCAGCAGGGCACTGGTTCTTCCGGCCAACAATGTTCTATGTTGACCAGCGACTCGTAGGCTGCCAATACTGTCCGCAGGAAAATGTTACTCACTTAACATCGTATTTTAGCTATCGAAGAGCTTTTAGGACAGCTTTCAGAGCCATTAACAGCTTAGACAATTTTAAGGGTGTAACGTTTCTTAGGACATTTGCACCTTCACATTTTGAAGGCGGGCCCTGGGATAAGGGTGGGGATTGTGTGCGGACCAAGCCTTTTAAGAGGGATGAGAAAGTTTTGGATGATTACAATTTAGAAATGTACACGATTCAGTTGCAAGAATTTAGAATTGCCCAGAAGGAAGGAAGAAAAAAAGGATTCAGGTTTAGATTATTTGATGCCACTCAATCCATGTTACTGAGACCAGATGGTCATCCTAGTAAATATGGGCATTGGCAGAATCAGAATATCTCAATGGCCAATGACTGTGTGCATTGGTGTTTGCCAGGACCGATCGACTCCTGGAATGATTTCTTGTTAGAATTATTAAAGAGGGAGGAAGCAAACAGGTCGTTTGTGTAGAATATTCATTCATGCGGAAGAAGATTTTTTCTCTTTCTCTCTTCTTTTATTTTTGTTTTTTTTTTCTGTGGAATTTTTTCTAGAGCAACCCCATGTTTGTTCAGGGGTTCAAAAGTTTTGTTATTGCGAAGATCAACTATACAGTATACATATACACTGGATCGAAGTTTACTTGCATATTTAACTTCTGATCTTTCTGTTCATTGATGTTAATAATCTTTTATATATTCTTCTTCTGTCTGCCGGCAGCCATAATTCTTGCAGTGTCTTCAAATTACATCGTCAGACGAACGTCTTAATTTGATTAATACTCCTGTATAGTATGAATTGAAAGAAGTAGAGCATGCACGATGCATTGGTAAGTAGAGAATTTTGGACGTTTGTACTGCCATATTAGTTTGAAAAATGTGCGATTCGATGGGAATCGGGACAGTACTGAAAGGCACTTTTAGTTTAAGGGAATCGATGTCCGTAAAATTTGTGAAAATGTGAGGCTTAGATATAGATCTGTCGTGCACGTTCTCTTGTTTTCATCTTAACCAAGATTCTTGTTATGCACACATATACTGTATTTTAAAAGGGTTTGGTTGATTGTTACTCATGATGTTTAACGCCATTGTTTCTCTCTCACTAATGCTACAATCCATATACACATTTTGAACTATTAAATTCACCCATGCACTTCATCATTCTGGATTATGCTTCAAATGTTTTTGTATGAATATGTACATAATTAATCAACTATTTTTAACTCAAAAACTTTGTCAGACCGTATCTTTATATACTAATTTTTTATATTTTATATACTAATATTTGATATTTTACATACTTTATCCGCTAAAGTAAAATCATTAGGCAAAACTTACAAGACAGTTTAAAATTATTAGCAAATACCCCACGTTGTTCTCCACATTTAGAGACTTCAGCAATACATTTAGTTAAAGAAAATGATGTTAAGCCAGGCACAGTCAGAAGTGGTGAAGTGCTAAAAAACAAACTTTGTTAACCAAAGACCAATGAACTGTTGAAGAATTATTCCTTTAAAACCAAACCATTTGGATTTGTTCATCTTTATATTGTTTGCGTCAGAGCAAAGACTGTCTAACAAAACCACATGCAAGTCACCGACTTTGCTAACAATACCCAACCAGATCGATCTCTAGCTATCCTCTCATTCATATATCAGTACTAATTTGTTTTGCTCGTCACCATTCACATTCTCTTCCTTGGCCCTGAATGAAAAGCTGGAAGCTAGCTAGCCATGGAGTTTCCATTTTTCAAGAACAACTCAGTTCAAAAGACTCCATTGTTAGTTCTCCTAATTACACTAACAACATTACTCATTCTTGTCATTGTTCCAATTTATTACCCTTTGAGAAGATACCCATCAATATTGAACACTTCTTCTGAATCAGCGGCCCCTCCGTTCCATGTGGAGGAGAAACTTATAAAGGTAGCTGACCAAGACGAAAAGTGCGACATCTTTGTTGGAGAGTGGGTTCCAAACCAGAATGCGCCATACTACACAAATACTACGTGTTGGGCAATTCATGAGCATCAAAACTGCATGAAATATGGAAGGCCCGATAATGGTTTTATGAAATGGAGGTGGAAACCTCATGGTTGTGAATTACCCATCTTCAATCCGTATCAGTTCTTGGATATGATGAGAGGGAAGTACATGGCTTTTGTAGGAGATTCCGTGGGAAGAAACCACATGCAATCCCTGATATGCCTCTTATCCAGGGTACGCTTTTACACTGTACATAATTGGACGACTTAATTTTGCAATTTCTCATCCAAGCAAGAGTTTAGATAAAATCTTAGTGTTGTCTTGAAAATCTCAAACTAGCTAAAGTATGCAATTTTCATTTGGATCTACTTTCAATCTTTCATGTTTTAGAAAACTTTAATTGGTCAAAACCACCATTAATGGCTACCTTTTCCTTGATAGATATATAAATGATTAAGTGCCATAAGCAGCGGTGCCATCTATGATGATGTTTCTTGTATTTTAATGGGTTAGGTATATTACTAAGTTATTGATAGATGGCTGGTATTGTACTGTTGTGTACAGAAAATGAAGTATCAAAGATTCATTATGACTATAGAACAATTCATTGCTCCTGCATTTCACATTGGTTATTCATAAAAATTTCTTGAATCTTCACATTAATTTTCAGGTGGAATTTCCAATTGACGATTCATATACGGAAGATGATTATTTCAGACGGTGGAAGTACCCCAGTTACAACTTCACCCTCGCAGCATTTTGGACACCGTTCTTGGTAAAATTTCAAAAAGTGGATGCAGATCTTCACAACCTCTACCTTGATGAATTTGATGAGAAATGGACTGCCAAGATGGAAGAATTTGATTACGTGATCCTTAATACTGGCCAGTGGTTTTACCGTCCAAGCATTTACTACGAGAACCACCGGATTGTGGGTTGTCGTGCTTGCCAAATGCAGAACATCACTGAACTCCCAATGATTTACGGCTATCGAAGGGCATTGAGGACAGCCTTTAGGGCTATCAAAAGCATAAAGAACAGCAAGAGCGTAACATTCCTTAGGACTTACGCACCTTCGCATTTTGAAGGCGGTGACTGGAACAAAGGTGGAAATTGTTTACGAAAGAAGCCATTTAGGAGCAATGAGATTACTCTCTTTGGTAATGAATTAGAGCTTTACTTGACCCAAGTGGAAGAATTCATGGCTGCAGAAAGAGAAGGGAAAAGGGATGAGTTGAGGTTCAGGTTGCTTGACACAACTCAAGCTATGCTGTTAAGACCAGATGGCCATCCCAGTAGATACGGCCACTTGCCACATGAAAATGTGACATTGTACAATGATTGTGTGCATTGGTGCTTGCCTGGACCTATAGATTCTTGGAATGATTTTCTCCTTCACATGTTGAAGATGGAGGGCAGGAGATCCTATGAGGAAAAACTCCAACGAAACAGAAAAGAGAAGATAAAGTAACTAATGTTTTTGTTGTGAGACATTCTTGATTTGCTCTGGCTCTGGCTCCTCCTAAATGCACATTTTCTTGGATAGTATAGCAGTACTGAAAGTGTATCATTTATAATTGTAGATTTTACCCACCACAGACTATGAATGACAAATTTGTCATAAATAAATCAATGTTGAACATTTTTAACGTTGAAGAACATAAATAAATACACAAACATTTTGAAGAAGCTGGGTCAAGAAGGCCACTACTAGGCTTCTGCATTCAACATTTGAAGCAAAAGCTCATTCCAAACATCAATGGGACCGGGTAGGCACCAATGGACACAATCAGCAATTGTTGTTGTATACTCGCCATGCCCATGTCCATAGTGGCTTGGGTGACCATCTGGCCTAACCATCATCAATTGAGTAGTGTCTAGGAGCTTAAACTTCAAGCCCCTTTTCTTCCCTTCCATCTGTGCCGCTCTAAGCTCTGCTAATTGGGTCCAATAGAACTCCAAAATGTATTCTTCCAACTTCATTTCTTGTTTTTCAATAGGCTTTTTTCTCAAGCAATTCCCACCCTTATTCCACTCCCCATTCTCATAATGTTGCGGAGAAAATGTCCTTAGAAAGGTTATTCCCTTATAATTTTTCAAGCCCAATAGTGTTCTAAAGGCTGTTCTGAAGACCATTTTGTAACCGTAGAATCTAGTAAGGACGGTAACATTTTGTTGGTTGCAAAAATAACATCCTACAAGCTTGCCCTTTTTGTAGTACAGAAGTGGCCTTAGAAACCATTGTCCTGCCGAGATAATCACGTAGCTGAAACTTTCAATTTTAGCAGCCCAAATCTCATCGACCTCATCCAAATGGAGTTTCATAAGACTAGTCAGCGAGTAACCATTGGAGTCAGCTTCTTCTGATTTAACCAAATGAGTAGACCAGAAAGCTCCTAGTGTGAAATTGTATTCTGCATAGAACCAACGTCTGAATCTTGCATCTTGCACGTATGATACATCAATTGGATCAGCTTCCTAATAGAAGTATAAAGAAATTAGTTTCTAAATACTTCAACAGCAAAACAGAATTTGCAAATAGAGAATTGTAAGAAACAAAAGGTGACTAACTAATTTGGAATACTGTCTTCCAAACAGAGGAAGAGAATTGAACAGTCAATGAGTACGCACACTGGCTAAGAGGCAGACTAATGACTGCATTTGATTCCTTGCTATTGAGTCTCCAATGAAGGCCATGGACTTTCCTCTGACAAGCTCCAAGAACTGAGCTGCATTAAACAGGGGTAGCTCGCATTGATTGGGTTTCCACCTCCATTTCATGAACTCATTGTCCGGTCGTCCGAACTTCATGCAGTTTTGTCGATCATCAATCACACAATTGCTCGCATTTGTGTAATAAGGCCCTTTGGGAAAAGGAACCCAATTCCCAGCAAACAAATCGCACTGGTGCGATAACCTTGTGCTGGTTGAATTACTAACAATGTTATCACTTGAAGACTGTGCACTGTGGTGAATCATTTTCATATCCTGCCGCCACGAGGAAAATGGATAGCTATACAGCCCCAAAAGGGTGGTGCATACAAGAAATGATAGTAAAATCAGTCTCTTCGAGCTATAAGTAGATATGCTCTTCCTGCTGGGAAATGCAATAATACAAGTCTTCATTTCGACAGTGTCTCTGTTGAGGAAAGAAAACTCGGGGCTCCATGTATATATGCATTATAACGTCATGATTTTTGTTATCTTTGGATTTTGGCAGCGCATCCAAAAGCAAAAGAAAATCAAGATTTTCATATGCTCTTATTATTATTAAGTTTCTTCAGCATTGAAACAGTTATGATTAGGTTGTTCACATTGACCCATGAAATTATTAGGCATGATGTAACATTAAACTTGTCAGTAAAGACTAGGCAAAGGCAACCCCATTGTCGTTCCAAAATGCTCAAATATATATGCACCATGCTTATGTAAGTCAAAATTTAGGAAGGATAAAAAATATTACGTACGTAACCTATTAGTGCCCACAGTTGCATATTGATCACTGGATAAAGTAAACGCTTCAGTGCCCGTAGTTGCAGAACGATTGCTGGATAAAGTAAACGCTTTCGATTGTTTGAAACGTGTACGCCATATCATATTGTACGATCTGGGAAAATAGATAGTTATTGAAAGGGCACAGCAATGCAATCATCTTCACTTGGCATTCAAGTTACGCTTATTAGTGTTCTTGTAGTGTGCGTTATTATTATATATTCTGACGCATGATTGGCTACTTGTTCCCAAATTAATTTAGTCCTGAAATGGAAAAGCTGGGAGAAGAATATCCGTTGCATGACATTAAAGAAAGCCAGATTGAGAAATCTATGACTGCCCTGCCTGGGTCAAATATTCCAAAAGAATTTATTAATGATTGTCTATAATTCCCAAGTTGTGGGAAGTAAATACTACTAATGACGACTCCAAATTCAAGCATTCCCATGACAATTCTAGTTAAAGAGCCCCTTATCACAAGTTGAGCAAATAACAAACATGCACACCCACTTCACTTCTATGCAAGTAAAGAAAATCAAAGCCATCAGCCTTATACCTTGTATTGTAGGCGGCCTAATCTCATTCTGAGTTTCTCACCCACCTCTTAGGTGGGAAGTTGCCTATATTTAAAGGGAACTCGTGTGCTCTTATTCTCAGTTTCTCACGCATCAGTCCAGGACCTTATTATCTATCTCATTCTCAGTTTCTCGCCCACTTCTTAGGTGGGAATTTGACTATCTTCAGAGCATTCCTTGGCTCTGAGTTTCCGCATCCAACGTTTGACAGCCGCTAGATGCATCAATGGTAATAATAGTACTAAATGCTTCCCTACAAATTTCATGTAATAATTACTTTTGACAAACAAAGTTGATAGCGACGCAAAGTTACGCGGTTAAGCATATTAACGAAACTAACGGCTATGTTGAAGAAGAAAAGTCGTCGATGAGTAATCACGAAGCCTTTCAAAAAGAAACGTAAATAAAGTAAAAAAAAACACTCCAGTCTCCAACTCAACCATCACCACATCCTTCTCCAGTTTCTCCTCCTCAGCCCAATCTTCAACATTAACCATGTTGCTGCCTCAGATAATGCAGCACAGCCAACCTTTCCTCTTTCCCGAAACCCAATCCGCAGTTCTCCCTGATCCCTCAACATTCTTCTCCCCCCACCTCCTCTCCACCCCACTTCCCACCAACTCTTTTTTTCAAAATTTTGTACTCAACAATGGCGATCAACCTGAATACATCCATCCTTATATAATTAAATCCGTTCTCTCCACGCTTACTATCTGTTACCCATCACTATCCCACAATTCTTCAGTTATTTACCAGATTTTTAACCCGGATCTCTCCATATCTACTCTGAATAATCCCAAACCTAATGCCACACACATCATATCTGCATTTAATGACCTCAGTGTCACACTAAAACATCCTTCTAGCAATTTACGGTTCTTTCTTGTGAGGGGCAGTCCTTTCTTAACTTGCGATGTCAGGGGTGGTGTTGCCCTCTCAATTTCAACTATTCATTCTATTCTTCAAATTTCTTCCAATACTTCTCTCACAAAGTACACGATTAAGCTCAATAATAAGCAGACTTGGCTGTTGTATGCTTCTTCACCAATTCGTTTGAGTCAAGAAAATGTTTCTACAATCACTACCAGCGCTTTTACTGGGATAGTTAGGATTGCTGCATTGCCTGATTCTGATCCAAGAAGCGAAGCAATACTTGATCGTTTCAGTTCCTGTTATCCTTTGTCTGGTCAAGCTGTTTTGAATAGGCCATTCTCTTTGGAGTACAGATGGAAGAAGAGAGGACGGGGGGATTTGCTAATGCTTGCACATCCTCTCCACCTTCGGCTTCTTTCACATACTGATACTGTCTTGGAAAATTTTAAGTACAAAAGCATTGATGGAGAGCTTGTGGGAGTTGTTGGAGATTCATGGGTTTTGAAGACTGATCCTGTTTCTGCAACCTGGCATTCAATTAGAGGTGTCAAGAAGGAATCACAAGAAGAGATAATTAGTGCCCTTATTAAGGATGTCGATGCTCTCAGTACAACTCCTATATCCACTAATTCATCTTATTTTTATGGGAAATTAATTGCAAGAGCTGCAAGATTCGCTTTGATTGCTGAAGAGGTGTCTCATCTTGATGTTATTCCAGCAATTAGGAAGTTCTTGAAGGATACGATTGAACCTTGGCTAGATGGGACTTTTGGTGGCAATGGTTTCTTGTACGATGCAAAATGGGGTGGAATTGTGACCAAACACGGATCACTAGATTCTGCTGCTGATTTCGGGTTTGGAATTTACAATGATCACCATTTTCATCTTGGCTATTTTGTTTATGCAATTTCCGTGCTTACAAAGATTGATCCTTCTTGGGGGAGGAGGTATAAGCCGCGAGCTTATTCGCTGATGGCAGACTTTATGAGTTTAAGCAGGAGTGCAAATTCCAGTTACACGCGTCTGAGGTGTTTCGACTTGTGGCTGTTGCATTCTTGGGCTGCAGGATTGACAGAGTTTGCAAATGGACGGAATCAGGAAAGCACTAGCGAAGCTGTAAATGCTTATTATTCGGCAGCTTTGATGGGATTGGCTTATGAAGATTCTCACCTTGTTGCAATTGGATCAACTCTTTTGGCATTCGAAATTCAGTCCGCGCAAACTTGGTGGCATGTGAGGGAGGATGACACTCTATATGGGAAAGAATTTAGCAGAGAGAACAGGGTTATTGGTATATTATGGGCTAACAAAAGGGAAAGTGGACTTTGGTTTGCTCCCCCTGAATGGAGGGAATGTAGGCTAGGAATTCAGGAGCTGCCACTGTTGCCAATAACTGAGGTTTTGTTCTCGGATGTTGAGTATGCAAGAGAGCTCGTTAAATGGACATTGCCAGCTTTGGAAAGGGAAGGGGTTGGAGAAGGTTGGAAGGGATTTGTGTATGCTTTGGAAGGGATTTATGACAGAAAAAATGCTTTGCATGAGATTAGGAAGTTGAAGGGATATGACGATGGAAATTCACTTACAAACCTTCTGTGGTGGATTCACAGTAGAAGTTAATAATGTGTCAATTTGAATATCATTATGTTTATACAATGTTTATCTTCAAAATGATGCACAAAAATAACATAATTTATCTTTTGTCCTCCTAATTGACTTGTTTGTTCATAGATTAATTGATCGTTGATATATTCTGTACAAAATTATCAATATGTATAAAATTAAATTATGTCGTAAAGTTCTCTCATTATTTAATAATTGTAAAGTGATTTTAGTAATATTTATACTTTTAGTCCCTTAGTTTTAGTTAACTATGTCATTTTGGACATTGAACAAAATAAGAGAGAAAAAATCTTAGAAGAGTATCTAATCTCTTGCTCAATTGCCAATAAACTATATTTTTTGAGAATTTCATAGCCTCTTATAGGGATAAAGGAGTTTCAAATCAAGCCTGCCATGTCACCATTGAATAGGAAGACTGACACTACAGCCTAAAATCTCAAGAATCATGGACGCCTTTATTTTTTTTTTCTAACTCAATGTGTATGGACCATGTCCGTGTCCATAGTGCAAATTACAGTGCATATTGGACCCAACGGATTCCCTTTCCCTCTCTTGGTGTAGCCCAGAATGTGTTTGAGCCCCAAAAGTCATCAGTTGCTTGGGCATATCATTTTCGATGGGGACAAGACAACTATTGGCGCAATCCTAAAGCAAAATCATTCTCTTGCGGAAAAGAAAAGAATGTGGAAAGAGGAAGAGAATTCGATGTCCATAAAATCAGAAAAAGAATCTACTCTATTACGAAATCGGATATCTTATTCAAAATTATCAATTTACAATTATTTGATATTTAAAATAATGTAATTTTACTAAAAGTAAAATCACTTTACAATCATTAAATTTTAACAGAAAAATGAGTAAATTTACTACCTAATTTTAAATATGAACATGATAACATATGATAATAATATTGGATAAAATATCAAATCTCCTTTATTACATAATTTGCATCAACTAATCCCCTCAAATGGTCAGCTCAAAGCCTCCAATCTATTTTTCACAAATTATTTTATTTACACCCAAGAGTAGTGACTAGTGGTGTCACAAGTAGGGGTGATATCGAGCCGAGCCGAGCCCGGCACGGCTCGTTTATTTTCCTTCAGGCTTGAGCTCGAGTCGAGCCTAAAACTCGAGCTCGAACTCGAGCTCGTGTAAAAAATTTCGAGCTCGAGCTCGAGATCGGCTCGGAATCGGCTCATTTAGCCTTTATTCGAGCTCGAGCTCGATTTCGAGCCCGAGCCCGATTACTTTTTTTTGCACAAATAAGATTATTCAATCACGATACAATAATTTATCAAATATTTTGATAATAGTTAACACAATCTATTAGTTATATTCAAATGTAAATAAGATAAATTACAACATACATTGTTCAAAGAAACAACACCAACTAAATAATTCAAAATTCTCACAAAAACAATAACTTTTTTACAATTGTATAATTTTTTAACATAAATTTCCACTCAAATAAATACATCAATTCAAACGCCTATAAAATATTAGCTTATTAGCTTAATAAATATATATAAAAATATAATTATTTCTAATATTTAGTATATAAATACAATATATATTATATAATTAATATTTTAATCGAGCTTTTAACGAGCTATAAACGAGCTTTTTAACGAGCTGTTCATGAACATAAACGAGCTTTCACCGATGTGTTCATTTATTGCTCATTTATTAATCGAACCTAAAATCTTGTTCGTATTCGTTTATTTATTAAATAAACGAGCTCAAGCCGAGCTTTAATCGAGCCGATTACGAACTTGTTCATGAACGTTCGTGTACGTTGTCAGCCCTAATCACAACCGCTAATTCTGCAAACATACATTTCTCATAAACAATGATGGTGAACACGAAGAGGTGGGTGGGATCTTGTCAAATAATTGTACCCTACAATTGCTCTGAGGATCTGTTTTCATATTGGGTTTTCTTTTCCCTTTTGAGAAAATTTTCACACTTTGATACACCCCAAGAATAAGACATGCAATTCAGTTTCAAGTTGCTTTGCGTGTCCTTCTCTTATTTATATCCACCAGTTTTTTTTTATATATAAAAAGACACTTTTTTGTTGTTCCCTGCATGAAACAGGAAAAGGATTAAAAGTAATCATAAAACTAGTCGACAAAATAAAAAATAACAGTCTGCTTCAATAATCTTAGTACGTGGCCTTTCGAGATGGGGATCGACTAGGTACGTGTCAATGGAGTGGGTAGTCACTAAGGGACACGACACGAGGCCCATGTCCTGAATGGTTTGGATGACTATGTGTATGTGGCCTTAGCATCATCCCAGAACCCCAACTTGAAGTCCCTTTTACCTTTCTCCCAAGTTTCAAGTTTAAAGTTTCAACCAACTTGATTTATTGCTCTGCAATCGGACTTACCTCAAAACGAAAAATTAAACAAATGGCAAGACTCGAGAGGATCAGAATCTAAACAAAAGGAATTGTTCAAGTCAAGAGTATGTTCCAAACATCCTTTGCAAGCAAACTAATTACTTGTTATAAGCATCAAGGACAATCAAGTATGGGATGGAGGGGAAGGGTCATGAATGTGCAAAAAATCATCACAATCAACTGATCAAGTTCAACTATCAAGTCTTTGCATGCCTTGCAATTGTCCCAATTGGGCGGAACCACAACACCACTCACAATATGCGCCAACTTCACTTATAATACAATCAACATAAGCAGCCTTGCGCCTTTGTCTCGCTCCCACCAACCTCTCAGTTTCCACTGGATAATGGTAATAATTATCAATATCATCCTACACTTGGACAGGTATGAGGTACGTGCATTTAAGGTTACTAATAATAGTAGTTAATTGATTCTTTCCGACAAATGTGGTGTAATATTTGACCAAGTTGCCGGCCAAACCAAAAGCAAACTCACGCGGTTAAGAATACTAACCGAACTAACCACCATGTTGAAGAAGATCAGAAGAAAAGTCGTCACTGTTATCACCAAGCCTTTCAATAAGAAACGTAGAAAAACCCCTCCAATTCCAACTAAACCCTCAACTCCTCTTCCACCTCAATCTGCAACGATCATGTCACTACCGCAGATACTGCACCACAGCCAACCTTTCCTCTTTCCCAAAACCCAATCCTCAGTTCTCCCTGATCCCTCCACATTCTTCTCCCCTCACCTCCTCTCCACCCCACTTCCCACCAATTCCTTCTTTCAAAATTTTGTTCTCAAGAACGGCGATCAACCTGAATATATCCATCCTTATATCATCAAATCCTCTCTCTCAACGCTTACTATCTGTTATCCATCTTTATCCCACAATTCTGCATTTCTTTACCAGATTTTTAACGCTGATCTCACCATATCTACCTTGAACAATCCCAACCCTAATGCCTCCCACATCGTATCTGCATTCAGTGACCTCAGCGTCACATTGGACCACCCTTCTAGCAATTTGCGGTTCTTTCTTGTGAGGGGCAGTCCTTTCTTAACTTGCCAGGTCCTGGGTAATGCTGCCCTCTCAATTTCGACTATTCACGCAATTGTTCAATTTTCTTGCAATACTTCTCTCACGAAGTACACGATTAAGCTCAACAACAATCAGACTTGGCTATTGTATGCTTCTTCGCCAATTAATTTGAGTCAGCATGGTGTTTCTGTTATCAATACTAGCGTGTTTACTGGGATAATTAGGATTGCTGCACTGCCTGATTCTGATCCAGGAAGCGAAGCAATTCTTGATCGGTTCAGTTCTTGTTATCCTTTGTCTGGTAATGCTGTTTTGAGTAGGCCATTCTCTTTGGAGTACAGGTGGGAGAAGAGAGGATGGGGGGATTTGCTAATGCTTGCACATCCTCTCCACCTTCGGCTTCTCTCCAATACTGACTGTTCTTTTACTGTCTTGGAGAATTTTAAGTACAAAGGCATTGATGGAGAGCTTGTGGGAGTTGTTGGAGATTCGTGGGTTTTGAAGAGTGATCCTATTTCAGTAACTTGGCATTCAATTAGAGGTGTTAAGGAGGAATCGCGAGAAGAGATAATCTGTGCCCTTATCAAGGATGTTGAGGCTCTTAATACCACTCCTATATCCACTTCTTCTTCTTATTTTTATGGGAAGTTGATCGCAAGAGCTGCAAGATTTGCTTTGATTGCTGAGGAGGTGTCTTACCTTGAAGTTATTCCTGCAATTAGGAAGTTCTTGAAGGATGCAATTGAACCTTGGTTAGATGGGACATTTGGTGCTAATGGTTTCTTGTATGATTCAAAATGGGGTGGAATTGTGACTAAGCAAGGATCATCGGATTCTGGAGCGGATTTTGGGTTTGGAATTTACAATGATCACCATTATCATCTTGGCTATTTTGTTTATGCGATATCTGTGCTTGCAAAGATTGATCCTTCTTGGGGGAGGAGGTTTAGGCCACAAGCTTATTCATTGATGGCAGATTTTATGAGTTTAAGCAGGAGAGCAGATTCCGGTTACGCGCGTCTGAGGTGTTTTGATTTGTGGTTGTTGCGTTCTTGGGCTGGCGGATTGACAGAGTTTGCTGATGGCCGCAATCAGGAAAGCACCAGTGAAGCAGTGAATGCTTATTATTCATCAGCTTTGATGGGGTTGGCTTACGGAGATACTCACCTTGTTGCCATTGGATCAACTCTTTTGGCCTTGGAAATTCAGGCCGCCCAAACTTGGTGGCATGTGAGGGAGGATGACACACTGTATGGGGAAGAATTTACCAGAGAGAATAGAGTTGTGGGTGTATTATGGGCAAACAAAAGGGACAGTGGACTTTGGTTTGCTCCACCTCAATGGCGGGAATGTAGGCTAGGAATTCAGGAGCTGCCTCTGTTACCTATTACTGAGGTTTTGTTCTCGGATGTTCAGTTTGCAAGAGAGCTCGTTAAATGGACATTGCCAGCTTTGGAAAGGGAAGGGGTTGGAGAAGGGTGGAAGGGATTTGTCTATGCTTTGGAGGGGATTTATGACAGAGAAAGGGCTTTGCATGAGATTAGGAATCTGAATGGATATGATGATGGGAATTCACTCACAAACCTTTTGTGGTGGATTCACAGTAGAGATGGTGGAGAAGATGGGCATGAAAGAGGAGGGAAATTCTGCTGGTACAGGCACGATGAGCTCTGAATTCATGGAATTTTAGCTGAAGTGGATTTGAAGAAGATGAGTTGAACATGGCATTATTTGTATCATTGTGTTTGGGATTCATCCTACTTTTTATGGTTTCTTTCTTCATTGTATGAAATAATCATCTTAAAAATGATGCACCAATAAGATCCAGTGTAATATCTAGTGACAGCAGTTTATACAGGAATGTTGTATATATGTAATTTGAGATGATTCAATTTCACATAAATGAGTGTTTGCAAATAAAATTTCCAAAAACAAAAACTCGTTGCTCATATTTGGAGGCGATTACAGGCAAAAGGAAGAAGCCTATAGCCTATCCTTGACCCTGTTTTTCTCTATACTGAAAGATCACAATAACGAATGTCCTCCGGTGAGGCATTTCTAAGTTGATCCTTTATCGACTATTCCCTTCCATCTTCAAGGTTTGAAGTAAGAGCTCATTCCATGTGTCAATCGGGCCGGGAAGGCACCAATGGGCACAATCAGGATTCGTGATATTGGCATTAGCCGGATGGCCATATAGGCTTGGGTGACCATCAGGCCTCAGACGCATCATTTCAGTAACTTCCAGCAGCCTAAACTTCAATCCCCTCAGTTTCCTTCCTTCAGTTTCTGCAGCTCTAAGCTCAGCTACTTGAGTGGAATGGAGCTCTGAGAAGTAGTCACTCAACGGCATCTCATTCTTTGCAACTGGCCTAGTCCTCAAACATTTCCCACCTTGATTCCACAGGCCACCCTCATAATGTGATGGTGTAAACGTCCTTAGATACGTAATACCCTTAAATTTCTTCAGATTCATTATAGCCCTGAAGGATGTTCTAAAGGCCATTTTGTATCCATAATGCACGCCAAAGTCTGTGATGTTTTCGTTCTTGCATAAATAACAACCCATAATTTTACCTTTGTCGAAGTACATAAGTGGCCTGAGGAACCACTGTCCAGAGGAGATGATCACAAAATCAAAATTCTCAATTCGAGTTGGCCAGTACTCATCAACCTCGTCCAAGTAAACATTCATACTAGGCGGGTCAAGACTCTGATCAGCATCTTCTGATCTAAGTAAGTGAAAGGACCAGTGAAATGCTAGTGTGAAATTATATTCTGCATACCACCACACTCTAGATTTTGAATACGGTTCATGTGACACTTGTATGGAATCAACAACCTGAATTGAAAGACGGATTAAACTTGTAGTAATAATTAACTACAACAGAAGCAGAAAATTATTGGGCTGATTACTCACACGGGCTAATAGGCAGAGCAATGATTGCAACTGGTTCCTTGCCAATGAATCACCAACAAAAGCCATGGATTTGCCTCTCACAAGCTCCAAGAATTGAGTTGCATCAAACAGGGGTAGCTCACATTGACTAGGCTTCCACCTCCACCTCATGAATTCGGTGTCTGGTCGTCCGTTCTTGATGCAGTTTTGTCTATCATCAATCTCACAATTAGTTGCATTTGTAAAATAATAAGGTCCCTTTGCATGAGGAATCCAGTCACCGGAGAATAAATCGCATTGATTCACTAACCCTGCAGCTTTGCCGGTTGAAGTATTAAGATTTTCACTTGAAGGGGTTGAATTGAGATAAAGCATGTTGATATCTCGACGCCATGGTGAAAATGAAGAGTTGTACAAAAAGAAAATGGTACTAAGGAGAAGAGATGATAGGATGATTAAAATCAGTCTTTTGGAGTTATCAGGACATGGGCTGGGAAGAATTGGAGTGGTCGTGATACTATTACCACCCTTCATTAGTGCTGCAGCTGAGAATGGGAAGCAACGAAAGTTGCAAAACTTTGGGGTTTGCAATTCTGCTCTATTCTTATACTCTATTTATTACTCGTATTCAATTCATTGCTGCCAATTATCTTATATTACATGGAAAATGGCAGAATGATTTGGGTTTTTTTTTTTTTTTTTTTTTTGATTATTATGACCAATAAGAAGGAATTACCCTCTTAACCGGTTAAGCTTTTAAGATTCACAAAGAATTTTGCTGCCGGCCGGCCATCCATCCTCCATTTTCCGGCTTATTATGCTCATAGCCTCTCTGGCCCGGCTTATCATTGGGGACCTTTTTCTCCAGCTAGCATCATAATTCATAATTCATAACCGGGGGGCCCCATTCCCTTCGCCTTTCTTCTTTCTCCTTTATTTTTTCTTCTTAACCAGCGATGACAACAAAAGTGATTTTGGGGCAGAAATTTGAAGTAAACACCAACAGGGTATCGTATTTGGACCAACGTTAACGCATTGCAATCATTTTCAACTGATCACCGACACAATGGACCACTGCTGAAGATGAAATTTACAATACAAAATGGACGAAGAAGCATTTCACTTTCAAGTATTAGTTACTTGACACTTGACAGCCGCCTTTGGAGTTTCTTGGCACTATAACCGACAATTATTAATTTCTCCGCAGCAGCCGGTGACTGGTACAAATTACTGAAATGAGTAAATGCGGGTACATTTCAAGTCTTCATTAGTACAGATTATGTGTACAATATTTATCACATTCTATTGTGTCTAACGTTTAAAACTATGTAGTTTTATTAAAAATAGGGACTAAATGCATAAATAATATTAAAATTACTTAAAAATTATTAGACCATAGCTAAGAGATTACTGAACCCAACGACGTAGTTTTAATTAGGACAGAATAAGACATACAAAATTTAGTTTTAATAAGTACAGAATAAGACAGACAAAATTTTAGACAGAAAATCCCGTGTCAGTCTTCGTCTTATAGTCAATTTTTAATTAGTCTTCGTCTTATAGTCAATTTTTAATTAGGATTGCAATTTTAAATTGGTTTTAACTTTTAGTCCTTTGTTTTTGCTCTAATACATTTAGACACTTATCTTTAACTTTCTTACTCAGATTTAGTCCTTCATCCTTCAAAATTTACCCATTCATTTGGTTTGCCGTTTGCCTATTGTGGAATTTCCATAATTTCATACTTTTGAAATGTACAACAAGTTAACACGGAGAAGATTGTAGAACAAGTGAAGCTTTTGTAGCATATCAACTTTCTTATTAACTGCACATACAAAGTTACAAGTGCCCAACTACCTCAACCTTGTGAAAGTATAAGCCCCAGAAAGTCAGGCTTAACTTTAAAAAATATTGACAACATTACAAGACAGGGGAATGGTGGTTAGAAAGAAATCTTAATGAATACTGAGATGTGCAGAGCCAAGATGTATATCACGAATGCCGACCTCAGCAGCATCAGTCTCTGCAAAGACTCGGCAGTTCGGCCAATAGTTTGAGGCTTGTTGTAGGGATCAACAATGTAATCTGAGGACAAATGTCCCTTTACAGAACCACTTCTCCCAAGTCTATTTCGTGCTGTATTTACATCCACACTGCTGCTCTCAAGGCTCCTTGACAACCCGTTTAACCTTTCTAACTCCATCTCCTTAAGATGAATTTCATTGACAAGGCGTTCTGCCTGGCCCTGCAAGCAGCAAACAATTGAGAAAAATTCTCCAATTGTCATATTTGAAGAATCGACTGCATGACTATCACAGCATTGCAGTGTTTCACATTTCCACTAACAAACACAAATCTTACCTGTTTCCCCTCAAGCTGCTCGATAAGGCTATGAAGTTGTTTATCCAATGTTTTCTCCCGCTGAGCTGAAGTAACCACATGGAGTTCGAACATTGTGTTAATAATTAGGATCAAACTTCTTCAACTAATATTCACAAATTTTGTATGAGTTTCTTTCCGATAAAGAAGCTACAAGAGACCATGCAAATCTCAGGCTTTGAAACAAGCTAATAATTTCAAATCAGAAGGCAGTAAAATTGCCCAAGGAATGCCTATGGACATACCAAATTAGTGAAATATATGCTAGAAGAAAAGTGCAGGAGAACTGAGATAGTTATAATCTGGAGGAGGTAGAGGAATGCGTAACAAACAAATAAGATGATGATCACCTACTTGAAAAATAACATTTCAGTTAAACATGCTTTTTAGGATTTCATTTTTCCTTTCCTAGAAAACACTTTATATGTTGAGATATCAATGATGTACCAAATGCTTATCATATGTCCCTCAGGCACTGAGACAAAAACAAATACTTAAAAGATCATTTAATACAAGCAAATGGTGACATTGCCAAACAAAAACTTTGAAGTTGAATAATCTCACAACACATGCAGGAAGCACAACTTGTATACAGAAAGTCATACCTGGAGAAGGTTTTTTCACTGTATCGTCTTGAACCTTGGCCCATTGTTTCTCCAAGTTTTGAACCATTTCTTCAATTGAAGCCTAAGAAAACAATTCAATTTCAGTAAATAAGATTCTCTAAAAGGTAAAACAAAAAAAAACAAAAAAACATTAGCATCATGATAGAAATAAAAGAAAGTAACATACTAGTTCTTGTTTCTTGTTCTCTAACTTATACAAAAGTGCAGATTTTGCATCTTCTGCTTCTTCCTGAGCCTCGTTGGGGGCTTTGATTTCAACTGACAATTTGTTGAACTGCTCAGACTGGTTAGCAATAAGTGCAGCTTGCACACTTTCTAATTCCAATTTCAGGTTCTTTTCAGTGACGTCCAATTCCTGTAAGACCAAATCAATAGAAAAAAGAGTGCATCCCAGAGCAAATCAGTAAGTAACGAGCTAGCCACTTGGCAAATCCAGGAATCCCATCTCCAAGAATCCATGATCAGGAAGCCACCAAGGTTCTTGGCAATGGATTAATTCAGGAAAAGAGTCTGCCACAACAGAATACAAGTCTGACAATGCTGCCTTATTTAGTATCACTATGTTTTGCTCAGATTGAGTGGATTATTTGAACAAACATTAGAGACGAGAACACCCTCCTTTTAAAATTTAATGGCAGCTCTAAGAACGCAAATGACTTTTGAGAACTTAGCCCTGACCTTAAGTTTACTCTGAAACGCGTTGGCTTCCTGCAACTTCTCCCGTATTTTGTTCTCGCAATTCGATATGGCCTTCTCGTACTCAACATTCTCTTCTTGCAATCTAATTTCCCTTAATTGTACCTGCATTTGCCCCAAATAATCATAGTCTCGTTAACATATTTAGCAACTAATTGAACAAGCCCCCCAGCCCCAAGATTACATTTTTATTAGTGAATGAATAAAAGCCTTACCCATTACCAAAACAAAAAAAAGAAAAAAAAAAAAGAAAAACCTGTTCTTTGGTGGCTGAGTGGGCGTTTAATTGGAGGGCAAGTGCGGCGTTAGAGGCAAGCGAGTGAGCGTGAAGGTGGGGAAGGCGTTGGGATATGTCGGGAGGGGGCAGTCTAAGGCGTAGATCTTGGATCGAGCGGCTCAGAGACGCGGCTTTTCGGTCCAAATCTTGAGCATAAGCGATTTGTTCTGGAGTGAAAATTAAAGGAATTGAATCGGGATCGTTATCTTCTCCTCCGTTGTCGTGGCCTCCAGCTCCTCCTCCTCCGACTACGTCCGCAGCCCATGCCAGTAGCCCCGCCATTTATTTTCTTCTTCTATTTTTCGTTCACTGTCCTTATTGATTTTCATTTACTTAAGCATATATAAGAACAAACCGAAACGACGACGTTCTATATTATATGCTTTCCGAGGCGTTGACACGTTGTCGTTTAAGGTAGTGTGGCATCAGTGGCAAGAGAAACGCTGTCGTTCTAAGGAACTTGTCCAACAGTTGCAAAACAATTACCTTCACTTTTCCCTGAATTATTTTTTATTCGAAACTGAAAATCAATGTTTACTAAAGTCAACACCTTTGGTTTTGTTCATTAGATTTAGTAGGGTATTGTATTGTCCAAAACCTACCACCTAATAAAATTGAAATTAAGTTTAGAATTTTAGATGCACGTCGTTATTCACTATTTAACCCCACCAAACAAAAAAACATTCAATGTTAGGTGTTCAGAAAACCTAAAAGGTAGAAAATATGACCATTTTGTATATTGTGAAACTTAATCTTCAATGGTTTGGAGACTAACATAGAAATACTTTTGACTTTTGAACTACGTGAAGAAAAAATGTCCAACAAAAAAAAGTCAAATTTGAAACTTAGCACGTACCAATAAATAAAGCAATAGCTGTTTTGCGTTGCTAATATTTCAATTCATATTTGTCAATTAATTAACAAGTTTAAAACATAAGTATGGTTGTATATAGTATAGACCAAAATTAATTATACAGTTCTACCAAAACTTTTGTGAAATCTTACACGTGGTTTATATATAAAATCAATCATTAATATACGTTTAAGATCATGATTATAATTTACTGCTACTTTTATTGAACGTTAAAATTACAATTGATTTTTGTGGTATAGAAGGTTGGTGGTTAATGACTTTAATGTAGTACGAGAAGTCTTTTTGAATGATGTACTCCCATTCCACATAATAGCGGAAAAAATGCTCACGAACTCTACACTTAGAGCAGGAGATTTACACAAAATATTAGTTGACGCCTAAATCAAACTCCAACCCTTTGCTTTTTGGCCTTTGCATATCCTCTTCTCCGTCATCTAATAAGTCGAGAGATTATATTCCTCAGTGGAGGGACGGTAAATGCATGAATGATCTCCTCGTATTCCTACCATTAAAAACCCTCTTGCTTCCAGGGAAAGATTTCATACAGGCAGAGATGGATCATATATTCATGGCAAGGAAGGCTTGCAAAGAAACTTATTTCCCATCATCTTTGGAGCTAGAGCCACCGGTTCTCAAGGACGCAGAAAAGGGAAACTGTGCTCATAATGCTTCTGCCTGCAATTTATACTCAAGAGAGAGAAGAGTTGTGTGTGTCACCAGCGCCAACTCCTACTTTGGTGCTCACTTGGCAATGAAGCTATTGGCTCGCGGTTTCCTTGTTCGAGTCACTATCCAAAATCCAGGTAAGAAAATAAAAGAAAGAAAGCGAATCCTTTATCGTCATTTTCCGATTTATTTGTCTGTAATATATATATGTTGCTTAATGTTAATGACGTTTTAGCAGTAAATATTGAGGACATGAAGGAGCTTATGGGAGAAGAAGAGATAAGGCAACTAGAGAGTGTGGTGGTGGCAAAAATGGGAGATGTAGAAAGTTTGTGTGACGCTTTTCGGGGTTGCCATGCTATTTTTCACACCTCCACTTTCGTTGATCCTCGTGGGATATCTGGATATACGGTCTGTTTCTCTTTCTTTATTTTATTTTTATTGTTTTCAAAGCGTATCACGAAATTAATTTTTAGATCACTAATTCATGACACCAAAAAGTTTTGTTAAACAAAGAAATATTTGTGAATATACATATGAATCTTCAGGAGCGCATGGCATTTCTGGAGGCTGAAGGAGCAAGAAATGTGATTGAAGCCTGTGGTAGAGCAGCATATTTGAAAAGATGCATCTTCACTTCTTCTCTACTTGCAACTCTGTGGATGGGAGACGAAACTATTGAGCATGCCAAGATAGATGAGAGTTGTTGGAGTAACGAGGAATTCTGCAGAGAAAACAAGGTAGGTAGTTGGCTAAATTCTTCATTTTTCATCATCGTGTACATTTTCTTTCTGAATATGTCGATTAAAATCATCCCATCTAATATTGTGGTGTCTTGGGTGTCCTAAAAACAAGAATAGCTTTGGCTTGCCTTGGGTAAAACCAGAGCAGAGAAAGTTGCCTGGAGGAAGTCACGGGAACTGAAAGTTAATCTTGTTACTCTCTGCCCCGGCCTTTGGATGGCCCCGTCATTCCCTGATGCTCACATTGAAACCTCAATTAATCCATATCTTAAAGGTAACACAACCCATGCATGCATGCGTGATTCATTTCCACCAAATTAAGATTATTTATTGTCTTGCAAATTTCCTCTTACCATCTTTATCCTCTGCATCAATTTATTCGTCTGATTAGGTGGGAAAATCATGCTGCGACGAGGGGTTTTAGCAACTGAAGAAGTGAATAAAGTTGCAGAAGCCCATTTGGCTGTGTATGAAGACATGGATTATGGAGCTGGTGGACGATATATTTGTTATGGAAAAATAATTACACGATTGGAAGAGGCCATTCAACTCGAGAATAGGTTGAAAATGCATGGCCTGTTCTCAGGGGATGTTAACGGCTTAGTCACCTGGGAAACTGACCACATCCCTGCTAATCTTAGTAATTCAAGGATCACTAAATTGTTCTCCCGTGCTTTCCATCGAATATCTTGCAAACAATCCGAATTATTATCCTTCTTTTTCTAATTTAATTTAATTTATCGAAATGCAAGTTAATCCCCATATTTATATATATTAAGGTATTGCTTTATTTATATATCTTAATCTCCCCTTGGAGCTAGTTAGGGGTGATGGTCATGTATGTTTTGGATTTTGGTCAAATTGGTCCAAAAGTTTCAATATAAAGACCATTTGCAAATCATATGTGATGAATTTGTTCATTTAAGAATTTTTAATTTGGCAAAAATTATTGTGAAACCGTATTATATATGAAACATAATACGTGAATTATATTTTATACGTTAATACGCTAATTTTTGATACGTTATATACTAATATTTGATATTTTATACGCTAATTTTTTATATATTTTATACGTTAATTTTTTATACCTTATACGCTAATTTTTTATACTTTAACGCTAAAGTGAAATTCATACACAAATTTTATATATGAGACGGTTTCACAGGAGAACGACCCATTTAATTTTATATACTTTTATATAATTATTATGAGACCAATTACAATCATTATTGAACATGAAATTAATGTTAGAATAAACTATATATCTCGAGTAGTGAGTTGATAAAATCAATTATTATGTTTTATTTTGTGATTAACTTTTTTTAAAAAAAATTTCACCAAGTCCAAAACTCATGGACTGCAATTGATATTAATGATATTTATAAAACTGAATTCAGCAAAATCAAAACATAATGTGATTGTAATTGGAGCAATTCTTTGAGGGGCTTGAATGAAAAGTATATAAATTGAATTATTGTTAATGGAAATTGTGAAAGTGTGTGTCTTCTTAGAAAAACAAAAATAATTATCGGAATGAGCGACGTCGTTACGCAGAGATAACCTTGCAAGTAATGACTTGGGTTTAGCCGTTTAGACTGTAGGTCAACCTATAGCGACTGCGAAGACGAGCGAGAGATTGAAGGAGAGTGGAAAAGAAAGAGAAGCAGAGATGGGCGACGGGGAAGATCCACAGAAATTGAAGAAAATTGCGGCGGCGGCATACGACTACGACAACGACCCGAGATGGGCGGACTATTGGTCCAACGTACTCATCCCTCCTCACATGGCCTCCCGCCCCGATGTCGTGGACCATTTCAAGCGCAAGTTCTATCAGCGCTACATCGTAATTTAACCTTTTATCCTCTTCTAGATCACCTTTACTAATATCAAGTAGTAAATTTATTGACTATTCAGTTTGTTGCAATTGATCCCAGAAATTAGTAGGATTTAGTGCGATTCAATATTGTACTGGTAGTATTGTATTATAGGGTTTTAATTCTCTCGTTGATTGATGTTACTACATAGGATTGCATTCCTTTTATTTTCTAGGGTTTTGGTAGAGTTGGATTGTCTGAAAGGGAATTCTCGATTGCTTTCTTATTTGGATTTGAGATGCATTGAGTACTATTTTACGGTTTCAGAAATTGCGTGTTTGGGTTATTATGATTCCTCCGAGTATTATCTTCGTAAAACTTTTCCGTGACAGATTAACTACTGCTTGATCGTGCAGTCAACTTGATGACGCGGCATCCGAGTATTCTTAATTACTGTAATTGAGAATATTTAAGAATTATTTTGTGATTTCTTTGTTTTGAGTTCATGTTGCAGTGACAATGGATAATTTGTAGTTCTAGAAAGGATGTTATCCGCTTGATTTTTAAAGTCTAACGACTCCTACTGTCCTTAAATGGTTGATTTTTGAACTGAAATGTGCCTCTTCTGCAAGTCAGACCCTTTTGTCATGGTGTGTATATTTATTTCCCATTCAGGATCATGATCTTGTTGTTGAGCCAATCTCTAATGGCAGTTCCTCTCGGGCAGCAAGATCATCAGGACATCAATCATCATCTTCATCATCTTCTTCAAATTCAAATGACCAGCCACGACAGCGTAATGCAGGTATTTATTTGTTCATGAAAGTTTGCATTTCTATGTTCTGGAATGAGAATTTGGGTGACTCTGTTGTCTGTTAATAGAGTATGCTGTTAATTCAATGACATTACTGTTGCTTATATTGACATCTCTTCAATTCGTCCTAATAGGGTCAAATGGGAGAACATCAGGGGCATCAACCACACCACCTCCAAGTTCAACACCACTGCGATGGGATCAGCAAACAATACAGTTTTCAGTCAATGCTTGGGTATGCTAGTTCAATTTATCTTACTTACTTGATGATTAATATGCTATTTAATTCCCCATTTCAACCTTTCCTTTGAACTCGCAGGTATTTTTGGTGGCAGTTCTTGCTCTCCTTCCACTTGTGCCTAGAAATCTTTCCAATAGAGCATTTCGGCTGTCCTTTATTGGAACTGCTTGTTCGACTCTATATTCTTTGTACTCATTATATGGGGTAAATTTCTAGTTTTAATTATTTTTTCCCGTTATTTTTGCAGTCAATAGATACTAGTTTTTCAGATGTGCCACGCATCTCTAACTAGTTTTCCCATTCAGAAACCAAGAGCATGGAATCTGCAAGCAGTGCAAGTGTGGTTTCAGTCCGTATTTGTCAGCAAGGATTTTATTTACTTCATTTACTGCTTGACTTTTGGCACCTCAAATCTTTGCCTCAAATGTAAACCATTTTCATCCCCTTTATCAGTGTCTGCATTTTTATTGGGGTTTTGGATAACAATTGGCTCCGTTTTTTAACTTATGGTCAATTTCTTCTGTTTCTTTGTCCCAGTTGCTTTGATTCCTATACTATGCCGAGCGCTTGAAAATGTTTCCAAGTTCCTTAGGCGAAATTTTAGTAGATCGACCTTGTACAGGTACATGAATCTCCCTATTCCCATCCCCATCCCCACCCCCAACCCCCTCGTTCCCATATGCCAAAAAAGCAAATTTAACAAAACAAAGAATATAAAATTCTAACAAACCTCAAGAAATAGAGGAAGGAAAATTGGGATGAAGTGTATTAATCTGAAGTGTGGTTTGAAAGTGGTTGTTCTACCCATTCCGATGGAGAGTGTCATTGGTTGTCCCTGTTTCTGATTTGATTTTCTGGAATGTCTGTAGGAGGTACTTGGAAGATGCCTGTGTTTGGGTCGAGTCAAATCCAACTACCCTTAATATCCTGTCCTCACAAGCGGAGATTGGAAATGGGTTGCTTCTTATTATTTCGCTTATCTCGTGAGTATCTAAGAACATTTGCCCTCTTCATCTTCCAGGGCTTCCATCAAGTTTTGTCCTGTCTTGTGCTTGTCTTGTATAGTTCTTTTTCCTTGTTACTGAGACCTGGAATTTAAACATGCAGGTGGCAGCGCAATATAATACAAACGTTCATGTACTGGCAGGTTAGTCTCATTATGCATGATTCCCTAGTTATCCAGCTTTACCATTTCATTGCTTCATTTTCTTTTTCCTCTTTTTTTTTGGGGGTGGGGGTGTTCATTATTTGAATGTTTTAGTTCTTTCTTGTTGAGTTTGAAATATCATTATCTGGTTTCAAAGTTGGAAGTCAGAACCATGTTTTTCCTATTCATTCTGGGTTTAAATTGGAGAATATTAGGAATTGACAAGACATGCCTGACTAGCTTATAGGTTATTGTGGTCTCACTTTTAACTTTGAATATCATTGAAATATTCTTTGCAGCTCCTCAAGCTTATGTATCATGCTCCTGCAACTGCCAGTTATCACCAAAGTGCATGGGCTAAGATTGGGAGGACTATTAATCCACTTATCCAACGTTATGCTCCATTCTTGAACACTCCTATTTCCGCCGTTCAGAGGTGGTGGTTTAGGTAGAAGCATCACAAGTGGAGAATTCCCCCAGATAATAATCGGGATTTACTCTTGGGGACACTTTTTTCTTTTTTTGGGGCCAGGGGTGGAGAGGTGGTGGTGAGATTCTGGTTTAGACACCCCATCAAGCAGATGCTTGGTCTAGATTTGTTGGATTAACCTTCTAATTACTGCTTGGGAGCGTATATGCTCCTTCCCCATTCAATGCGAGGTAAAGCATGATTAAAAATAGAATTTTGGCTGAGTTTTGTAAAATTTTACACATTTTCTTGATTGACCTTGTCATGAAGCATTCTGTTAAATTTTTTAATTGTCTACGTTTCTCTGAAATACTATTTGAAAATTATACTTTTCATGACCGAACCTAGTAATGCAAAATGTTGGTATGATAGGGGGTTTTCAGTTGTGATCTTGCAGTCACCTTATGTAATTGAACTGCCTAATTCTGATGATTCTGTCAGGGTTCTCTTTTGCATATCTATTGTATGGCTTCCAAACACCTTAAGAGAAATGATATAACCATTCTTTTATGTCACCTCTTTTGGAGAGTAAAATAGCAACTGAGCATGTGTGGACATTTGAGGAAAGAGTCTCTAATCATAAGATTCATTACACATCTGACTTTGTCCTTTTTCTCTCATCTAAAAAGGCTTGCATCCAATGTGTTCTGTAGGAGGGTGTTGCTATCTGGGGATCTTTTCATAGATTTCATGTGGCATTTGGTTTATCCTTGCTGATCTGAATATCGAGTTGCAATTACTGTTCTCCTGGGAACCTGTTTGTTGATTATTTACATTTTTTTAAATACTTTTTGAGTTTGGTAGTTATAAATGATTCAAGGATATGAATTTGGAAATTCCTACTTTAGGTAATTTTTATTCATAACTGGGCAATACCTCATTATAATGACACGTTACAGCTAGCCTAACTGTATGCTTAGAATTTTTTGTATATGTATTATGTTACAACATTATTCTTTGTCTTATGGGAATGCCATTTGTTGATTATAGCAATTCATTCTCACTATGCCTCTTCCCCACTTATGGTTTACCCTTTTTCGCCCTCCGTTTTGATGCTTTCGATAGGAAATCATGTGAGGCTGATTATTGAACAAGCAAACAGGGAAGCCTCGAGCAGCCTCGTGGGTTGGGTTTGTAAAATTGGCTTTAACCTTTGTGTGGTATGTTAGAGTACACGTACAAGGTGAGTATAAGTAGTCGTGTAGAGAGAATGAAAATGAAAATGGCCCTTCCCTCTTCACATGTGAGTTGAGACCACGGCGACTATTATTGCGTTGGCTTCTGCATCATCATCATCATCATCATCATCAAACCAAATTGTGCACGTATGCTGAATCTTTAGAGCAAAGAAAAAGAAAGATTAGATTGTGCTAATCCTGAGTTTCTGGTGACGTAAAACTCTCTTATTGGCAGTCTCAATGGTTCACCAAAAGAACAAGTAATAATCAAAGCTGAGTTCTACAAGTCAAATAAAAATGACATATTAATACCGTGATTAACAAGTCTACGTTTATGCAAGTAAAATAAATAATTAAAACTTGGACTTTTAATTGAGTTTTGAACTTGGGCTCCCATTGTGTTTACATACCAGAAAAAATCAATTGAAAATTTGGTGCCCCACTCCGGGTCCGGGGTTGGAGTGGACTCTGTCAAAATGATAAATTGCGTAAAGAACAACTCTGCATTGGTTCCAAGTAAATCATTTTCAATTGACCGTTACCAAAACTCAATTTTACCCGCCGCATCTTCTCCATCAATGATTTGTATTTTTTTTTTGTTGGCATTTGGGATTTCGCTCTACCCAACAAACGAAATACCGGCACTCTCATCATCTGCTCTGCGCATCCCGATGCAATTTGCCCACCCACTGCAGTCTGCAGCCAAATCACCACCCCACACATCCCTATGATGATTGACGTGAAAAGTAACTGAATGATTGGATTCCATTCCGCTCGCAACCATCACTTTACTCGTGCAAGCAACTCTTCTTTCCGTAATTCCTTTGTTTAATATTACTTTGCTTAGAATCGGGCAGATCCAGACACACACAAACATCATCACGTTCTGATACTGAGGAGAGTTATAATTAATATATATATATATATATAAGGTGTCGCCAAGCCAGGATGGCGACTTCCTCCGCGTGTATTCCATCAACTCAGCCTTGCGATGACATTTCGAGCTTTCCGTGCAGCACTAGTAGTACTAGCAGTAACAACAACGATCAGCAACCAAGGCGGAGAGCACTTAAGAAGACCTTGTCTCCGCCGGCTCGCCAGCAGTCCTTCAGCCGTGAAATGTGCCACGCCGCCGCCGAGACTTATTTACTCACCAGTCTCAGTTTCAAGCTTCTTAGCTACCTTGGGTAAGTAGGATAGGTTAGGGTACTATTGTCATGCGATTCCAATTTTCCACCATTTTTTTTAAGTGCTTGGCGCTTATCTTAATTATCTGCATATTTCTACTTGTGAGTTAAGCATGTAGCAATGAATGGGCCTGTTTTTTTTGTAGAGTTATTTAGAATCTGAGCTATGCTTGTTTGTGACGGGACTCTGTTAAATGTTTGTCGCCAAATGAAATTTAAGCCTCTGGAGAGCTTGTACTATCACTCGTTTGAGAGCTCAAATTTGTCGCATATCATATCACATTCATTCTTATCAATTTCTTCATATGACAATGTCAAACACATTAATAGCACTGTACATGTGGTTAGAGGCTGGTATAGTTTGTGCTGGGATTGTAAAAACTAACTGATGCACACCATTTATTAGAGCTAACTGAATTAAACTTTGTTGAAAACATTTCTGGGGTAGAAAACTCTTCTTTACTAGTAGGATAGGAGGAGCCTTTTGCAAATCATAGATGAGCATGTTGGCATTTCTTTACAAAGAAGACTTAATGATTCACTCAGAAGCTGTATGCTTGGGTTTAAAGTTTGAATAGTATTTATTTAGGGACTTTGGAATTTTGATACCATCATTTCCTTATAGGGTGATTCCTTTAAAGAACCAATGCTTTTGCTCTTGCATTTTCTAATCTGTTACTACAATTTTGATGCTGGTAACTTTTAGATGGATTTCTGACCATGAATTTTATTCAGGGTAGGTTACCGGTGGATCACTAGACTTCTAGCTCTTACATTTTATGCTATGTTACTCATGCCAGGTTTTCTCCAAGGTAACTATGCTTGACTAACTACTTTACGATGAAAAAAGTTTGTTTCCTAAGATACACTAGGATCTCTTGTTCTTAATATCAGGCAATGAGATCTATCAACTTTCTTCTCTAGTCCTTGCCATTAATTTAGAGTCGAGAACTATCTTTTAAATTCTCGTAAAGTTAACTTAACTCAACCATTAGGTTTCCAACAGCAGAAAATTTTGATGGTTGAGAAAGTGCACTGTACTATTTGGTGAAAATTGAATAGAAGCGAATCATCTTCTCTTCTGTTTCCTGTTATAGGCTTTAAAGATTGATTAAGAACATCCCATATATATTTTGCATTGGTAGAGCAATACTTTGTCTTGTGTTTTTTCTTGCCCAGGAAGTGTTTATAATCTCATCTGGATTAGTGTATTTAGTCGTCTTTATGAAACATAATTTTATCTGTTTATAATTGGCAGTTGCTTTTTATTACTTCTTCTCAAGCAAAGTGCATAGAAGTGTTGTTTATGGAGATCAACCAAGAAACAGGTAATGTTTTTGATTTCTGGATGTCATTATTATTAATTTCATCTGAATTTCTTCTACGGTTGAAAGAATGGGCACACTTTGCAGGTTGGATCTGTATTTACCAGCAAGCCTAGATTGCCAAAAGCCAGTTGCAATATTTGTTACTGGTGGAGCCTGGATTATTGGGTCGGTATTTGCTTGAAACCTTTGCTCTTTTTGTAGTGATTATTATTTGGTTCTATCTCTTCTGTAGTATAGATGTTTAATTTTTTTTATCTATGGTACCATATGTTTGTATTCTTTTTGTGCACAAAGCTGTAAGCATCATCTTAGCCCACCTAGTTAAGACTTGAGAGTAGACACTCATGTGCGCATAGATTGACAATTTATTGGTGATAGGATTGGTCCTGGGGGCAGTGCTCTGTGATATCTAGAAACATGATTATCAGTTTACATGGTAAGGTAAAATAAAGCTCATTGGATTTGAGACCCCCCCTTCTCATTGGAGTCGAGACTCCTCTGCCCACTTTCTTGTCTATGGACGAAGCACTAGAAAACAACAATCTGCTATTTAGCAAAAGAAGCTGCTCTTATCATGGATCATTAAAATGCATTATCTTTCAATATGCAGATACAAAGCATGGGGTTCTCTTCTAGGGCTGCAGTTAGCTGAAAGAGACATCATAGTGGCATGTCTGGATTATAGGTAATTGATTCAGTTGGCTTTGGTATATTGTAGAAGTGAGACTTGTATCCCTGCGTCGTTATTTTTACGCTATTCCGGAAAATGCATTATAATTGTCAATATATCTGGAAGTTCCTTGAATTACTTTTGAATGCACTGTTTCATTTAAAGAATGATGTCAAAATTTGATCTTTCCTCATCCGTGTCGGCGCATTAATTTATGCTGACATCAAATGATGTAATGTTTTTCTAGATAATAGCAGAGATTGCCGTATTGCTTCATGTTCTATAAGAAATTTTATCACCTGTCAGTTGAGGAACATGCACTTATTATGGGACATGAATTACTAGCTTAGAATAAAGAGCATGCGACTAGAATTGCTAGCTTAGAATAAAGAACATGCAATTATTGTCTGGAACATACTTCTCTTGACTTAATATTGCGTATCTTATGAGATTAAGGGTATTCTTTACCTTTAACTTGAGTCAAGGTCAGTTTCCCAGAGATGTGCCATCTTTGATTAGACCAGCAGTTGCTTCATTTTCTATGAGAAAATTTCTGATGGTGGCAAAATTTACTAGTTCAAATTTCTGAATCCCTCTTCAGAATCTTAAATGCAGTTCTTTACTTGACAGTAGTTTAATCTGTTATCCCCCATTTTGCTGTCCTGTCTGCAGAAATTTTCCACAGGGGACAATTAGTGATATGGTTAAAGATGTTTCTCAAGGGATAGCATTCGTTTGCAACTATATCAATGAGTATGGAGGTGATCCAAACAGGTTATTATTTGTAAATTTAGAAATTTCTTCAGTTGCTTTGAAAAACATTTTTTCCCCACTGAAACAACTGCAGTTAGAATGAGGGCTCAAAAGTATGATTTTTTACAGTGGTATTAATTCACTTTAACATGATAATGGCACTTTAGCAGTTCTCATTGATGAGGGGGACAGCTTAGTGGGAAGATTTTGTTTAAAATGGAAAATTTACCACGATTCCAGCAAACTGATGTATTAAGCCATTAATTCCTAATATAAAGCTCTGAGTTTCATCAAGTCAACTATACTTCTGTTTCTAGTATCTACTTGTGCTGAATGCTGTAGAGACATGTATCATTATCACGAGAGTTACTCAATTGACTATGCAAGATAGATTGACATATCATTTTTCATTCATCAATTTTATTTTGCCCCTTAACATAACAGTATTTATCTGTTCCTTTTAACTTTTCCTTTGAACTTTGAACACCTGAGTTCATTTTCTACTTAGGAGCAATCATGTTTATTTTTCTTTTAATTATAGGCGATTTTTTATGTGTATATGAACGCTAAGGAGAATCAGTGGTTCTGTGATTTAATTGAAGAAAAAGGTGAAATGGCATGGTGTTTTATTTAGGACTTTGTTTGGGGGAATTTAGAAATTTGGATATAGTGGCCTGTATTATGCTGATAGGATATATTGATGAAGGGTAGTAACAGAGGAACTGTGGACTGCAGATACTAACAAGATTACTATCTGTTATTGGATTGAGGATTTGTCTAGATGGATTGCAATGAACAACTGGATAGGAGTTGTCAATTCCTGATATTTGTGGTGGGAGTTCTGTTCAGCTGTTCAACGCCTTCTTCTCTTCTCACTTGGCATGTTCATTACTTCTCTGTCCAGGATTTATCTGATGGGCCAATCAGCTGGTGCGCACATTTCTGCTTGTGCTCTTATGGAGCAGGCGATTAAAGAGTCTAGAGGAGAGGGTGTTTCTTGGTGCATCTCCCAGATAAAAACCTATTTTGGCCTATCGGGGGGGTAAGCATAATAGATTTTGTTTTCCGAATAAGCCGACTTACCTGCAAAATTTTTTTGCTCATATTGTATACTCAGGTTCTAATTTCTGCAACATACATGTAACAATCTTTTTTTCACCTTTTGCGAGTTGATATTACTGGAATCATTGTACTCATAATGTTCATTATGTTGTTTAAGGTACAATTTGCCCAAGTTAGTTGACCATTTCCATGATCGAGGATTGTACCGATCCATCTTTCTGAGGTTGGTTTGATTGGATGCCTTTCAGATGCTAATGTGAGCATGTTCAGAAATTTGATATAAAACTTATCAGATTCTGCTGTACAGCTGACTTTTTGAGTTTTCATTTTCAGTATAATGGAAGGGGAGCAATCTTTGAAACAATTTTCACCTGAAATTCTTGTACAGGGACTTAGCTCACAAAATGTGGCATCTTTGCTTCCTCCAATAATTCTTTTCCATGGCACTTCAGATAGTTCCATACCATCAGATGCAAGGTTTGATATCAACTTTAACGGTTGAAATAGTAATTAGTAGCACACGCATGCAAGAAAGATTATACACCCACACATTTGAAGGGGCCTGTTGGTTTGGGAGACGGTTCTAGTCCTTTACTCCTTACAAGCTGCTTAAATCCATGACTTGGATCTATATTCATGAAATTAGGGACTTGTTTTTTGTATCTAACAGATGAATATCTAGTACTTCTTTCTTTTTTTGGGCAGAATTTCCACGAAGCTCCATTAACTTGCTTGCCTTTGCAGTAAAACATTTGTCGATGTACTCAAGAGAGTTGGGGCTCAAGCTGAGTTGATTTTATATGATGGAAAAACTCATACGGATCTGTTTCTTCAGGTAAGTGATATTTGAGATAAATTTTATTTCCTGTTCGTTTATTTGGCATCATTTATAGAATACGATTCAAGATTGGTCATAATAGAATAGAAACTTTGAATGGTCACTCTTGGTAGAGCTGCCGTATGAGTGGACGACTCTGATTAAGTTATGCTTAAGAAGCTGAATAATATGAATGGAATTTGTTTCTTTTCAAGTTTTTGTATTCTAAATTTAATTTTATCAAATCGATGGAAAGATTGAGCTATGCATGATTGGGTTCATGAAAGAACTACTACCAGAGGAAACAAAATAAAAGGCGTGGGAGCAATTAAGGGAAGAAGGTGGGTGAAGAACAAGCAGTGAAATGACCTTTGCTGTTGTTCTAACTTGATGCTTCTTTCTCAACATGCAGGATCCACTTAGAGGTGGTAAAGACGAACTATTTGATTATGTGGTTGCCTACATACATGCCGAGGATAGAGAAGCTCTTGCTAAGGATGCTTTGGCACCTTTGAGGAGGCGGTTTGTTCCAGAGATATTGTTGAATTTGGCGCGCAGAATCAGTCCCTTTTAATTCTAGCTAATTGGGATAGCCTAAATTCATGCTGACAACTAAGTTGATCTCAAGAAAAAAAAGCTAATTGACTCCCATTATGAACCTATTTGGAGTAGAAGGCTCACTGGACATTCAATGATTTTGACTTCATCTTCGAGTCTTATTTGTATTCATTTATTGTGTTCTCTTCACTTGCAAATATACCTAAGACTTGTTTACTTTCTGTAAATTGTTATGCCTCTTGTTTGTGGAACTTGCATCGGTGAAAATTTAGAAAGAAATCTATATACATTCTTTGATAGATTTCAGTGTCGTGTCCGAAAAATGGAGCCTCAACTTGCACGAGATTGCATTCTTTGATAGATTTCACTGATTTTCTGAGATTACAATTGTTTTGTGCTTTTCTGAGATTGCTAGATTTCTTTTTGACATTTTCTTTGCTAATCTGCTATAGTTCTTTTCTTTCCTAATTTTATGAGGAATACGGGGAAAAAAAACAAAGGGAGAGAGAGAGAAAATGGCCAGGTTGCCCAATCGTCACATTCAATTGAGAATTCGAACTGGCAGTCAAACACGGTCTCAATTATCTCAACTAACAGTTTCTTCCCGCCATAACTCGAGCGGTTATGGATTGGAAAATGGAAACCCCATTTGCTTCATTTTTTATATGCATTACAGAAATGCATCGAACATCACTATCTCTTTCTTTCTATATATGATGTTTGTTTGAACGATGTCTTTGCAAATTCATGCTCATTATGCAACGCTTTTATTGGTCCTGTCTATCCGATCTGCTCTTGTTCCGGCCGACTATGAGTTTCAGAAATTCTCCGTTTATCCTCCGTTTTCAGGTCTTTCTCTTTTCTTCCCTCTTTGATAAGTTTTTGATCGGCCAGATAGTAATATTGTAGATTTGCATTTTGTAAGTTACTACGAGAAACTTTCAGACTTCACAGTGATTTTTCTCTTGGATTGAATTGAGATCTACGAATTGCACTTGTTCTTGCAAAAGCAGTGAAAAAGAAAAAACTGTGATTGTTCATAGTAGCTAGTAATATCATAAAACAAGTGTTCGATATATGCGTTTTATAAGAAAATGAATTTATGTTTTGCTACATGGGTTGGATTAAGGATACAGTTTCAGTAGTGGTTATGAGGAAGAGAGTGAATGGTTATAATCTGGAAAACTAAATTTATTTTCTTAAATCCAAATGGAAGAACACCATTCTCATCAAATCCAATTATTGGTCATGACCCCAATCCGCATGCTTCATATTCAAAACCTCGAGAACAGGAAATATAACGTTTGATTAGAGGAAATTTTATCGTATGTTGTTAATTTTCTATAATATGCAAGCTCTTTTGGCTTCAGCTCAAGAGCCCCAAAAGAAAGTCGCTAGCAGGCTTGCCAAACCGTTGATTGGGGATGATGGGCGGGTATATACCTGTTCAGAGAAGAATTTCTTTGCCTTTAATAACAATGGTTCCATAGCTTGGACAATAAATCTCAATTATACATGCAGTACCAGTATAGCTCCAGTGCACGGTGGTTCAAGAAAGGCAAGATTTCTTGCTAACGACATCCCATACATTTTAGTACTGAGAATTTATATTTCAAACCCAAATATATGCTGTTTATGCGACTTTTACATTGTGGTGTATTGATTTTGCATGGCCATTTATTGGCAGATATATTTCGTTGCAGAAAACAGAGTTCTAAAAGTTAATCCTTTCAAGGTTGGAACTCCTGAATCTGCTTTAGAAGAATTCTTTGGCCCAGAACCAGGGGAAATTATTGGTCTGGCTGTGAGCATATCAAGTTCTTGTGTAATCATTAATGTTAGAAACAGGGGCCTCTTTGCTTATAGGTTGCATGGGCAAATGCTCTGGAGTGCTGGCCCTGTACTCGATCAACATGGATATCGTCAAGGTTGTAGGAAAAATGTTACAGAGTGTTATTTCTCATCGACTCCCGTGATTGATCATTGTGAAGCTAGTATATATGTGAGTTTCATCAATACTTGCCAAGCTTCTTTGTTATTTTTGGAGTTAGATATTAACATGCTATTGGTTTGGTACTATATCAAATCAGTTGTTTGACACACCAAGAATCCAATGTATGATTGCATGAGGCGGTTATTCATTTCATTTTTTTGGCTGAATAATCTTTAATCTGTAAATTATACAAAGCTGCCTTACTTTTATGGGCTGTTTTATTGCAGATCTCAAATAACCAGGGGGAGCTGTATTCATTATCAGTTCGTAGTCCTCATTTCAAGTGGATCCAGGATTTTAGTTCATTTAACACCGGATTTACAGTCACCCCTGCAAACAATGGGCTCTTATATGTTACTCTTCCTGCTCGAGCTCTAGTGCTGGCTTTAGATGTTTCCACTGGAAATATTCTGTGGCAGGGAAGCACTGGACCATCAAGCTCAGAAGATTATGCACCGGCTGTCGATTCAAATGGTAAAGAAAACTTTATGCATGTAATGTTCCAGCAATCAAATACTGAAGATTGATATACAAGTACTGGAATTATTGGAGATCCCGGAGTGGTGGTCACAAGTATACTATGGCATATTTAACAATGAGATTCGTGAGAAGAATTTATTTATTGTTCAAAGGAGGCATGTTGCACTAAGTCTTGACCTACGTGTATGGGGATGTTGCTTTATTTGGATTATGGTGGATGCCACAGTTAGTGTTGGAAAATGATATATGGAAAAATCAACAGTGAACTTGAATATCTAATAGTTTTAGGATTCTGCTGATCAAATTATTCACTGTCACTTTGATATTGTTGAATCAGGATGGATATCGCTTGGTTCACTGGATGGCTTCCTGTACTCATTTTCACCAACAGGCTCTCTCAAGAAATTCCCCAAAGTGGGCAGACCGGATTTCGTCATCCAAGTTAGTCCTGTTGTTGATTGCTCAGGGTATGGAGTTTATGTGTCTCAGACAGAGATGGATGGAAAAGTTGGTCACACAATTGGAGATTATACTTATATCTCAGCATTGAAGCCCAAAGGGGTTCTGTTTACCATGCTTGTTCCAGCTACTGGTGCCACCTACTGGTCCAAAAGCTATTCTCCAGGTAATTCTCATTGTTTGTATGCTCTGGCTCATTATCCAATATTGGGTGGTCAGCTTCAAGTTTGAGTTGTCTTCTAACTGTTCCGAGCATCGGCACCCGAACTTACTAGTCTGGTTATGATTTTCTCAATAGCAATCTACCTTTTTCTTTCGAGATGGATTTTTTCCTTAAAAAAGCTGAGATTGTCCTCTTTTGTTACTTGCTGTCATAGGCCAAATTTCGAACAAGCTCTTTCAAAGTGATCTGCAGCATTTCAAACTGGATGAAACTACCCTTCTAGCTTTCGTGGCTGCTTCAAGTGAGTTGTAATCGATGATTGATTTTCTTTTGGCTGAGTTTCAGGGAGTACAGCAGTGATAGTTGTAATGACAAGATGATTTTTTTCATTATTGCTGTAAAAGACATTTTTCTAACCTGTCTTGTCCTTCCAACTTCCAAGTACCAACCCCCACACTCTCCACCCAAGGAAAATAGCTCTTCGTTAGCACTGGATAAAAGACATTGGCAAGTAAAATCTTTCTTTTCTTCATGATGCAGGTACTGGAAATCCATTGCCCTGGCGCACAACACGTCTGTTATTGCAACAACTAAAGTTTTGACAACACAGGAAAATTGCAATCATAGTTACTTCATGTCATGTTTTGCTCACTGTTTGTATCCTTTTCATGCTGCAGGTCAGAAGCTTGCCTCCAGCTGCTCACAAAGTAGTGCCAATAATATTGGTATCTATACAGGTAATTTGCTAATATCATAATAATATTGCCTATTTAAACAGCAGCCAACTATCGGCTATCTCCCCTTTTCAGGCAATGAGAAGACGATTATGTTACTTTTGTTCTTTGAAACAATAATAGTGATAACACTAGCAGCTCTCGTACGATTCTGTTGCATATTTTGGAAGAAAAGGAAGCTTCAAAGTCAAGGCCTGGGAAAATTCCTGGAGAAGAGAGTAAGTGAATTCCATTTCTTTGTGCCAGGCATGAGAAATCAGGATCATAAAATAGCCGCAGACTGCTAAATAAAGCTTGTATATTTATTACTTCACTCCATATTTTGCTTGAAATTAACAGAAATTTTTTTCTAAAACTCAAAACGGGGAGAAAACCACGCTACTTACTTAATGATCAGGATGCGTTTTGCTTGCTTTTACGTAATAAGATCGATATAGCATCCGCATTTGGCAGCGGATTTCCTTTAGTTTGGCACAATATGAAAAGCTTGAGTACTCTGTTTGGCCCTCGTTTGTTTTGCTAACATCACTTATTTTTTCGAAATTCTTAAGCATTCTCTTCGGATCCAGAAGAAAGCATTTGACAGGACGATAACACAACTGGAACAAAAATCAGCTGAAGAAGCTGTAGCCAATGAAGCGCTGGAAAAACTGAGAGTTTTGGTTAAGGAAAGGGAAGGCATCGAAAGGAAGCTCTCAACAACATACAGTCTGGGAAGGGATGGAGCTGGTATGCGATCCAAGTCCCTCCTCCCAATGTATGATGGGAAGATGAGAAGCTATTCTTTTCAAGGTGCAAGGAAGGAGAGCGTGACTATCTTTGATACATACAGCGATACTTCTTCAAATGGCAGCAGCAGCGAAAATGGGACTGAAGATGGTTTGTATGAAGAAACAGAATCAAATGTGAAGGCAAAGGGCAAAGCGCCTATTGAAGTGCACAGTTATAGTGATGATGAAATTTATGAAAAAGGATACAAGACAAGTCCATCAGTCTCAGGTTCGAGCTCAAAAGGATTTGTAAATCTCGTATTTATGGAGCAGCCATTCAACGAAACAGAAGACAGAAAAAATGTTACAGAGACTGAGAGTGGTAGCAGGAGCATGAGGAGGAGAGTGTTGTCTTCATCCAACTAGCAACTGGGGCATTCTGTACTAAGAACAACCAACATTCTTGGACGATTAATGTTCCCAAAGATAATTTGTATGGCTTCATTCGACTATGTCGAACAACATTTCCAAAATTGATCATCTTATCATTTGCTTCCTTCACTTCACTAATGTCAACGATCAATTTTTTCATTATATGCAAATGCAATGCAGCAAGTCAACGAGAAAGTGTTACACCAAAGCTACGGGGGATCTAAAGTATTTTTTTTTGTAAAACACAATTCGATACCTCAAGCATTCCTTTTGTAAAACACAATTCGATACCTTGTTTTTTACAATTCTCGAAACAAAACACATGTCCAAATATAGCCTTAAATTTCACTATTTTTTTTTTACTATATTCACTAGAATGCATGTTCACAATCGAGTGTGTATAAATGATATCACAAAAAAGTCAAAATTCAAGCTTTTTTTGGGTTTTGTCATTTTTGGCTAAAATATAAATTTAACTTTTTTTAATACATTTCATTAGGATGCATTCTCATAATTGAGGTACATAAAAAATAGTTTAGGAAAAGCCACAATATTCATGTTTTTTTTAATTTGCAATTTTTTTACCAAAATACGGGTGTTATAACCCATGAAAAATGGAGGTTTCGTAAAAATTTTAATTCTCAAATTTTTTGACAATATTCTCTAGAATAAAGGTTCACAATCGGAGTGAGTGCAAAAAACGATAAAAAAAGTCAAAATCATTGCGTTTTTGGATTATGTCATTTTTTATAAAAATACGTGTGTTATAACTCATGAAAAATGAAAATTCGGTCAAAAATCAAATTTTCATTTTTGTTACAATGTTAACAAGGATGTATATTCACAATTGAGGTGGGTAAAAAAACAGTAAGGAAAAAGTCAAAATCAACATATTTTTTTACTTTATTATTTTTTTTACTAAAATACATGTGTTATAACCGGTAAAAAACAAAGATTTGGTGAAAATTTTAAAGTCTGTTTGAATAGGGGTTTTTTAACCAATTTCTCATCTTATTAAAAAACAACATGTTTGTTTATATTTAATTCTCAAAATAAAAATTTTCAGCATCTCAAACCACAAAATGAGAGCATTATAATCTTTTAAACATCTTTTAATTTATATATTTATTTTATTTGTTTGAGTTGACCGATAACAGTTGAAGGTTGACTGCCGCTGATTAATATCCAATAGTGGCCGAGGCGATTAACCAACAACATGCAATCTTTGACAGCTTTCCTCAATCCAAACAATTTAATATAAAAAAATCTTATTTTAATTTTTATTTAATGGAATAATTCTCAAAACAAAACCAATATTCATATATTTATCAAGACCAAGAAAAAAAAACAGAAAAAAGAAACCAAGGGCCGTTTGGTTCGAAACTAAAATGGCATTGTAGGGATAAGAAAAGGATTGAACAAATTGGGACACAAAAGGAAGCCCGGCCCGGCCCGGCTCATATCGTGTTCCGTCGTTTCAACTTCCAAGCTTCCGCGGTCGGCAAGTCATTCTCTAATCTCTATCCAGAAAAATAATAATAATAAGGAAAAAAAAAAAAAAAAACAGAAAGGCGCAGCCCATCGTCAATCTCGGGCCTTTCTCGGTTTCTTTCTTCTTACAGACTTCAACTCAGTCCCCCTAATTTTGTTATTGCATTCAAGATTGAATTCGAAGCCTTTTGAAGGACCTCCAAAGTTTTTACACTATTACAGGTGAGTCGAAAACCTAATTTATTCTTCCAAGTCAATTTACTGGTGTTTTAATTTCATCTGCTGTCCCCGATGATATTGGTAAGTTTGAAACCCTAACTTTGAATTTTATTTTACAGTTTTGGTTTTGAATTTGATTTCATTCTTATATTATTTGTTTACTTTTTTTTTTTATTTATTATTTTTATTGCTGGCGTTAAGCGATACATTCTCGATTTTATTAATTTCACCCAAACTGCCGAATCATGGATTATAGTTGCTGATTTCTTTTGAAGATTGTTGAAGAATGTTTGTTGTCTTCTTGGTCATCCCTAAACTGATAAGACTTAGGAATACAAATAGCTTACTACAACTTTTTTGTGCTGAGGGAAACTGTTTGGTTTATTGTTACTGTCTGATTCTTTGTGATTGTTGCACGGCCTTTGATGATCATAAGGGGAAACAAATAGAAACCGAAGGAGTGGAGCAAAGAAAGGAGGGATAAAACCTAGAAAAAATGAAAAAAAAAAAAAATGGATGACCAATGTTTGGAGGGGCATTATGACCTACCGAGTTAAATAGGCACCCCCCAACCCCGCATTAGATGTGGCAGTGTTGGTAGTGAATGTGTCATTTGCTCATAAGTAATTCTTGCCATTTTGCTAACTTGCAGAGATGAGCTCTCCAAGCAACTCTATTTTTTCCACTGTTTCTAATATAGATTCTACTGAGATTTATACTGTCTTATACTGCAACATATGTTGTTCTGTGCTCATCTGGTTTTGATGCATTTTCTGTATCCTTTTGTTATACTACTTATCAAAGTTGATTATAAGGTTACGATTGCAAGCCTTGATGAAACGTTTCTGGAAGATGTTATAAACTAATTAGTTAAACTTGATGCAGCATATTGCTGGCCTAACTTGTATTCCTGGAATTATGGAGACTGAGGATATTATCAGCCTTCCTGCTAATAGCCCTGGAAACGGAAGTGAAAATAATGGGCATGATCAATGTGAACGCCAGTCCAATAATTTGGATTTTCAATCTGAAAAGCTTGAGATTGAAGAATTCAAGGAAATTGAGGAGATCCCTGGGAGCTCAGGGGACAGTGCAGAAGGAGATAATCAACTTTTGCCGGCTATTGATAATGGTAACAACATGCTTGATGACCCACCTAGCTTGGAAATTAGTTTTGCACCCACTGAAACTGTTGCAGTAACTAAAAAGGAGACTCATTTCCTGCCTGTGCATTCGGATAATGGGTTCCCTACTGCAAAAGATGAAATCTTTCTCAGTAATCACAAAGAAGATGAATTTCCTCTTAGCAATCGGGAGATTGGTGCCAGTTGTATCCTGTTTATTCATTTCCATGTACCGTTTGATCTCGGTATATGAATCCAACCTATAAATGCTTGTTTTTTCCTGACCAAAAAATGCTGGGATGTGTTTGCAGTAGCATGTTTGTGACTAGGTTTTCTACTAAAATGCTAAGCTACTTTTGCACTAGTTAGTTTGCAATTGTGATTTGGATTTCCAGCTTCCACTGTAGTTATGTTTTAGTTTCCTTATGTTACTTTTTCCATAACTTAACTTTCCAGCCTTATCTGGTGTTAAGAGACCCCGAAAAACTGTTGATGAGGAGCAACCTTTGGTAAAGGTTACATATAATTCTTTAACAAGGTGTGAGAATTAGTAGTACTTTTTATTTGGCTGATCTTTGATCTGTTGATAGATTATTTACTGCTGATATTTATATTGCAAAAACTTTGCATGATTATTTGGTGCAAACAAATATGAAGAGACTTGTTTTT
This sequence comes from Ophiorrhiza pumila, assembly GCA_016586305.1. Classification (NCBI taxonomy): domain Eukaryota; kingdom Viridiplantae; phylum Streptophyta; class Magnoliopsida; order Gentianales; family Rubiaceae; genus Ophiorrhiza; species Ophiorrhiza pumila. The sequence continues at coordinate 3,568,897 of BLIW01000007.1, forward strand.
GTTAGAATTTCACATTGACTAGATTGTTGATTGCTCTTAATTTTTTCAGAGCTAGTAAAAGGAAGCTCGAGGAGCTATTACACCAATGGTCGCAGTGGAATGCTCAGCATTGCTCTTCATCACCTGTAACTTGCAGTTAAACTTGATAATATGATATCTTTTGCTTGTGATTCATTTATGAGCATCCTGTTTCTTATTATCTTTGCTTCTCTCTCTCTCTCTCTCTCAACAATTGTCTAGACACTTTTATCTGAGAAAAAGAGGTTAAAAAGGAAAAATAGTATGGCCTCTTAATTAGATTTTGGTGGAGACATGAGTTTTATATTTCTAGCAACAAAATCATGAGTTATGGGAAATGCATAAAGTTGGTTTAGTTGCAAATAAAGAAAAAAAAGAGCAATGACCTAGGGTTATATAAACCAGAATGGCTTATAAGGTTATCATTTGTCCATTGTCTTGGTTGTTGGAACCAGTTGTATGCTCTGTCCCAAATCTGTTTGCTTTGTTGAAGAACTGTCTCAAATGCTGAAGTATTACTGTATTCAACTCAGGAATCTGGAAAAGCATTAGAATCTGGTGAAGGCACATACTTCCTTGCTATTCAAGTTGGTCTAGATAAGCCTTCTGCAGTGGTATGTTTGCTTTCCCTTCCTTGTATACCGTTAAACTTATTTTGTGGGGATGGGCCCCCTGGGGATGGAGTGGTTGGTGGGTTGAGAACAAGAGAAGTTCCTTGTTTCATTATCTTTGAACAAGCTCAAAAGAATCTTGTTACCAAGCCAATGATGTGGTAGAGTTGATAAATTCTTAACTCATTCAAATTTATAATTTGTAGTTATCGAATAGGCTTAATTGGCCTATGTTTGAATCAATTATTTTTCATATCTGAATTGCACTATCAAACAAGGCCTAAGTGTATTAATACAGTCTTTGTTTGACATTTACCAATTTATTTCTCTGTTAATTCTGACCTATGTTTTCTCTTATTGGCTTTCTAACTTTTTACTGAAGGACTAGTATCTTATGTACCTTAGCATCTACACAACTGGATATTTGCAGGGTCTTGAATTTTAGATTTTTGATATTCTTGGTCCTTAAATGTTTTTATCAAACTTTTTGAATAATGCATCATTCTACTCATTTTGGAAATTCTGTTTGGCCTGTAGTCCTTTTGGATGGAAAATGAAGCATGGAAAGACGTGAGCAAGGAACTCATTCCAATTGATGAAAACTCTGTTCCACTTTACGATCGGGGATACTCATTGGCATTAACTTCAACAGATGGTTCAAGTAATCCGGGGTAAAGAATTTTTATTTCAAATTGAATATGTTATTGCTTGGTTTATGAAGAGTTGGATGGTGGTCCAATGACCTCCTCTTCTGTTCTATTCACTGCATCCTCAATGTAGAACCAATAGCATTTCATATGGATCCAATTTTATATCTGAACTAATTTTTGGAATACACTGTGACAAAAAGTTAGGCTCAAGTCTTCAGCTGCGTGATTTATCATTGAGTTGTACACTCTGGAACATATAAAATTGCAAATGCTCCTCTAACAGACCAAACTAATTGGTTGCAACAGACAGTACTTGTCATATTTCCCTCTCGTTTCATGAGAAAAATTGCTGGGGAATTGACGAAGTCATGTTTAAGGCCATTAAAACAGTGTGCAGAAAATATGACCTTATATAGAACCTGATAACTTTTGCTGTATGTGTCAATTCATTCCACCGGACACCGTTCAAGAAAAACATCATGTAGTCATGCAAACTTTAGGAGCTAGAATACTTGACTTATCCATTTTGAGTTCTATGTTTTCCTTCTTGTGTTTGACTCTCCCTATTATACTTGAAAATCTCGTGTATTTTTTTCCCCTTCTTATCACTGCATAATTTTTTCCTATTTCCGGAGGACATTCTATCTATTAAAAGAGAGGCTTTTTGATGATTTGAGAGGAGGTGAATGCTCTGTGCATCTTGCTTCAGTGGCCGTGCATGTTTATGATAAATATCGTGTCTGATGCTTCTTTCTCATATTAGTAATTCGAATTGAAGTAAAGTATAGATGAAATTTAAATGTTACCACAAGGAACTTGTCTGAACCTTCAAATTTTCATAATATCTGCATTGTGTCACTTGTAAACTGCTTCTTTCTAAACACATTTAGTGGCTGATTATAGAAATTTCTTTTTTGATTCTTTCATTCTGCAATTATTCTGTAGGCTTGGATGAGTTGATGACTGGTAAAGATCTGGTGATCATTTATGCTATTTTTGTTAATGAACTGTTTCTCTTGTTGCAAATAGTCTAATAACATGCTTGTCAACCATCATTTAATGAATTTTTTTATTTATTGGATAAGCTGGCTAAGTTATAGGAATTTGTTTGATGGTATTTATGTTAATTTGGAGTCTAAATATTATTATCCAGAAGTATATGACGAGGCATTGTCCATTATGATTGTGAGTTTTTAAGTAAACAACCTGCTGCCTGGAACCCTTGGTTCACCATTGACTGCTCTCTTTGACTGCCAACGTGTTTAATCTGGTGCTGTGTCTTGTCACTTTGATTGAGGCATCAGACTGCTACCATGAATGCTTATTTTGTTTCTCCATGCACCTGTGCTTTTTCTTGTTCCTTTCAAAACCCAATATGCCTCTTTTGTATACCAGACGATCGGAACTAGGTGAAGGTTCCCGTTGTTTTAATTGTGGTTCATACAACCATACACTTAAGGAATGCCCCAAGCCTCGTGATAGTGTCGCTGTTACTAATGCTCGAAAGCAACATAAAGCTAGGCGTAACCAAAACGTCAGCTCTCGTAACCCCACTCGGTATTACCACAATTCTCCTGGTGGCAAGTATGATGGACTAAAACCGGGCAGTCTTGATTCTGAAACACGCCAGCTTTTAGGACTTCGGGTATGGTATCTCTATGCTTCAGGATTTTAATTGAAATGTTAACACAGCTTTATTTTTAGCGAAAGGCATCCCTTAGAGTGGGTTTTAAGTTGCAAATTTTGTGTATCCTGCGAAGTTAAAAGGATATCTAATGTTATTTCTCAGTTTTTTTTTTAATGATTAATTTGTGTAGGAACTTGATCCACCTCCATGGCTTAACAGAATGCGAGAAATAGGATATCCACCTGGCTATCTAGGTAATAAGGCATCTCCTGCTCTTCAATTAAAATGAAAATCAATATTTTTCTTAGTTTCTCTTTTAGCACTGCGTTCTATTCCAAACTTATGCTTACCCCACGTAGTGGGATAAAGGCTGAGATGTTGTTTCTATTCCAAGCTATGAAGTTGAAGTGAAAGAGAGTTATGTGAATTACTTTTTAAATATTAATGGTGAATTGAGAGAATTGCTTTGTAAAATTTCAACTAGCATCAAGTGTTTGACTGAAAGACAACAGACCAATTTTTCTAGCAACCTTTCTCATTTTCAAGTGTTTTGTTAATTTCATTCCACTATTTATTTTTCCTTTTGTTATCCGATTCTTCAGGTAACTCCGATAGATGAGAAAATGAGAGAAACACGTTTAAGATGGTTTGGACATATGCATAGGAGACCTATAGATGCACCAGTGCGTCGTGTAGAAAATAGAGAGAAATCAACTTAAATTAAAAGGAGAAGGGGGAGACCTAAAATGAATTGGAAAGAATCGATTAAAAAAATGTATGATGTACTTGAATATAAATGAAAACATGTGTAATGATAGAATACGATGACGAAATATGATCCATGTAGCCAACTCCACATAGTGAGATAAAGGCTTAGTTGTTGTTGTTGTATCCGATTCTTCAGGTGGCAAAATGCTTAATTGTCTTTTAATATCTGAATCTTGCTATTGACTGTATATAGATGGCTCATCTAATTCTTTGTTCCTGTTTTGACAATCGGCTCCCCTTTATCTTGTGGCCTTCGAAAAGCCAAGAAAGAAAAATCCTTGCACCTCAACGTTTATGTGGTCTCGTAATTTAACTGTAGCAGTTTCATTTCATTTTCTTTTTCATTTATTTATTTTTTAGATACAAAAGATGAAGACATACCATCAGGGATCACAATTTTTGGTGATGATGAAAAAGTGGGAGAAACTGAGGAAGGAGAAATTCTTGAGACGAGCTTTACTGAGCCAGATAAAAAAATGAGTGTTGAATTTCCTGGAGTAAATGCACCAATCCCAGAAAATGCAGATAAGAAGCTCTGGGTGGCTGGGGCAATGGAGTTAGGTCTGCATAGAAATCGTTCTTACAGTAGATTCAATTGGACTTCAGATTCTGGGAGCAGAAGTCATTATCATGAACAGAAGTTGTCAAGGGGTTTTGAAGATGATGATTTCCCACCTCCTGGCTGTGAGGGTGAAAGACCCACGTCAAGTGACTTCCGCGGATATGCTGGCTTTGACTCTGCTTATAGTTCTCACATTCCAAGAGAGAGTCCAGTACCAAGAAGCTCTAGTTTTTTGAGATCCTTCTCAGACAGAGCTAGAAGAAACCCAGTAGTCCATGACGGTTCTTCAATGCACTTTTCGTATGGTTCTTTACCTTACTCATCCCCCAGATAGACCTCGTGAACATGATATACTGGATGTACAAGTAGAACTCGGTGGACAACATAAAGCAATGAAGCATAATTCTGCATCCGATTTACCGAGTAGTTTGCAACGGCTTATATGATCTGCTGTCTATCCAAGATCATGTTCTGTGGTATGCTACTTTCCTTGTTGAGGCCATTCTTTTTAAATTAACATTTTTACTGTATAGTATCTGGATGACAGGTGATGAAATTCGTAGAGTTGCTGAAATCTGTCTGGTAATTGTTCTTTTGGTAGTCAATACCGTTTGTAACTTTTAAGTTTATGTACGTGTTTTGAGTGTATGGTAGCAATGACCATTGAAAATCTTCGGTTGACTATGATTCTCAATGACATGGCAAAAAAGAGAATGTATTGGGTGGTTAATAATCACAAACTTATCGCAAAGTTGGTTGTTAAATTTTAATACATTCCCACCATGTGTGCATGAGGGCTAACTCTTTATTTAATGTTGGTTGTTAAATTTTAATACATTCCCACCATGTGTGCATGAGGGCTAACTCTTTATTTAATGCACGGCTTCCCATAATTGTGAGATATAACATTATTATAGTGAACGTGAATTTTGATAATTGTGAGATATAACATTATTATAGTGAACGTGAATTTTGTGGGCTATAACGCATATATTTTGGCCGAAAATGATAATGTAAAAAAATGTGCTGATTTTGGCAATTTCTATGCTATTTTTTGCACCTACCTCAACTATGAATGTGTATTCAAGTGAACGGTGTTAAAAAAAGTGAAACTAATATTTATCTCCAAACCTCTATTTTTAGTAGGCATAAGTATTTTGGTTGAAAATGATAATGTTTAAAAACGTGTCGATTTTGGCCATTTTTGTACTATTTTTTGCACACATTTCAATTGTAATCGTGTATTCTAGTGAACGGTATAAAAAAAAAGTGAAACTCATGTTTATCACCAAACCTCTATTTTTTGAGGGTAACACATGTATTTTGGCAGAAATTAACAATGTCCAAAAACATGCCGATTTTGGCAATTTTCATGCTATTTTTGCTCCCACCTCAATTGTAAATGTGTGCAAAAAAAAAAAAAAGTGTGCTATAACCCACAAAAAATTGTAAATTTTAAAATTTTTTAGCTTTCCCTTTTTTACACCATTCATCAGATAACATCTCGCAATTTGATATCAGTGCAAAAAACAGCACGAAAACGGTCATTGATGGCAAATTTTTGAAATTTGCTGTTTTTGGTAAAAAAACGTGTGTTATAACCCGCAAAAAATGGTCAATTTTAAAAAAATTTAGCTTTCCCTTTTTTTACACCATTCATCAGATAACATCCTGCAATTTGATATCAGTGCAAAAAACGGCACGAAAATGGCCATTGTAGGCAAGTTTTTGAAATTTGCCGTTTAGGTAAAAAAACGTGTGCTATAACCCAAAAAAATAGTCAATTTTAAAATTTTTTAGCTTTCCTTTTTTTTACACTATTCATCATATAACATCCTGCAATTTGATTTCAGTGCAAAAAACGGCACAAAAACGGCCATTGGAGGCAAATTTTTGAAATTTTCCGTTTGGGTAAAAAAACGTGTACTATAACCTACAAAAAACGGTCAATTTTAAAAAATTTTAGCTTTCCCTTTTTTTACTCAATTTATGAGATAATATCCCGCAATTTGATATCAGTGCAAAAAAGGCACAAAAACGGCCATTGGAGTCAAGTTTTTGAAATTTGTCATTTTGGGTAAACAAACGTGTGCTATAACCCACGAAATATGGTAATTTTTTTAAAAATTCTATTTTTCCTTTTTTACGCCATTCATTAGATAGTATGTCTCAATTTGATATGAGTGCAAAAATAGCAAGAAAACGGCTATCAACGACAAGTTTTTGAAAATTTCTTTTTTTGGGGGGAAAAAGTGAGCTTTAACCCACAAAAAATGATTATTTTTCAAAATTTTTAGCTTGTCCTTTTTTACACCATTCATTAGATAACACATTGACATTTGATATTAGTGAAAAAAAATGCACGAAAACAGCCTCTGACGTCAAGCTTTTGAAATTTGCCATTTTTGAAAAAAAAAACATGTGGTATAACCCACAAAAATCTGTCAATTTTAAAAATTTTAGATTTTGCTTTTTTACACCATTCATTAGATAACATACCGCAATTAGATTATAGTGCAAAAATGCATGAAAACGGCCACTGGAGGCAAATTTTTGAAATTTTTTGTTTTGGGTAAAAAAACCGTGTGCTATAACCTACAAAATGGTAATTTTTTTAAAAAAATTATCTTTCCTCCTTTTTACACCATTCATTACATAGCACATTGAAATTGACATTGACATTGACATTGACATTGACATTGACATTTCCTCCTTTTTACACCATGTTTTGCGGTTTTGAAAAAAAAATGTGTGCGATAACCCACAAAAAATGGTCAATTTTAAAAAATTTTAGCTTTCCCTTTTTTTACTCCATTTATGAAATAATATCCCGCAATTTGATATCAGTGCAAAAAAGGCACGAAAACGGCCATTGGAGTCAAGTTTTTGAAATTTGTCGTTTTGGGTAAAAAGCGTGTGCTATAACCACAAAAAATGGTAATTTTTTTTTAAAATTCTAATTTTCTTTTTTTTACAGCTTTCATTAGATATGACGTCTGCATTTGATATGAGTGCAAAAATAGCACGAAAACGGCCACCGACGGCAAGTTTTTGAAATTTGCTATTTTAGAGGGTAAAAACGTGAGCTACAACCCACAAAAAATGATTATTTTTCAAAATTTTTATCATTCCTTTTTTTTTACACCATTCATTAGATACCATATTGACATTTGATATGAGTGAAAAAAAGGCACGAAAACAGCCTCCGACGTCAAACTTTTGAAATTTGCCATTTTTGACAAAAAAAAAACATGTGCTATAACCCACAAAAATCTGTCAATTTAAAAGAAAAATAGATTTTCATTTTTTTACACCATTAATTAGATAACATACTGCAATTTGATTCTAGTGCAAAAAATGCACGAAAACAGCCATTGGAGGCAAATTTTTGAAATTTTTTGTTTTGGGTAAAAAAAACGTGTGCTATAACCCACAAAAAATGGAAATTTTTCAAAAATTCTATTTTTCCTTTTTTCACACCATTCATTAGATAGGACCTCTGAATTTGATATGAGTGCAAAAATGGCAAGAAAACGGTCATTGATGGCAAGGTTTTAAAATTTGCTATTTTTGGGGAAAAAACGTGTGCTATAACCCACAAAATGGTAATTTTTTTTAAAAAAATTATCTTTCCACCTTTTTATACCATTCATTACATAGCACATTGACATTTAATATGAGTTAAAAAAGGCACGTAAACAGTCCCCGAAGGCATGTTTTTGAAATTTGCCGTTTTGGAAAAAAAAAGGTGTGCTATAACCCACAAAAAATGGTCAATTTTAAAAAATTTTAGCTTTCCCCTTTTTTACTCCATTTATGAAATAATATCCCGCAATTTGATATCAGTGTAAAAAAGGCACGAAAATGGCCATTGAAGTCAAGTTTTTGAAATTTGCCGTTTTGGGTAAAAAGCGTGTGCTATAACCCACAAAAAATGGTATTTTTTTTTGAAAATTCTAATTTTCTTTTTTTACAGCATTCATTAGATAGGATGTCTGCATTTGATATGAGTGCAAAAATAGCACGAAAACGGCCACCGACGGCAAGTTTTTGAAATTTGCTATTTTTGGAGGGGAAAAACGTGAGCTATAACCCACAAAAAATGATTATTTTTCAAAATTTTTATCATTCCCTTTTTTTACACTTTAGATACCACGTTGACATTTGATATGAGTGAAAAAAAGGCACGAAAATATCCTCCGACGTCAAGCTTTTGAAATTTGCGAGTTTTGACAAAAAAAAAACATGTGCTATAACCCACAAAAATCTGTCAATTAAAAAAGGGCGAAGTCCATTTTACCCCCCTGTGGTTAGGCATAATCACCCTATCGCTACCTCATGGTTTCAAAATACCCACATAACCCCCTCGTGTTTCGAACTAATGTGGAAAAGTGACGGAATCCGTCTAAACTGACGAATGTGTGCTACACGCGCAATAATAGGCGTGTGGAAAATTAAAAAGTGTTTCAGTTATTATTGTATTCCAAAATTACCCTTATTGAAGTTTTCTCTTCTTTTTTATTTCTTTCTTTTTCCCCTCTTTCCCTTCGTCTTCCTTGTCTGAAATCTTTAGGTATATTAACACACATCTCAATCCTTCAACAAAATCTTCACTTTTATGGTTCCACCACATGTTCCAAGTTCATACTCACAAAGAATTCATATTCCAGATTCCAAGTTTCAAATTCCAAATTCCAAATTCCAAATTCCAAATTCCAAAATCCAAAATCCAAAATCCAAAAAGAATTCATATTCTATATTCCAGAAGGACCAAACCCTCCAGCGAATTCGGGCTTGGAGGGAATCCAAGAAGCAACAACCCTCTGTGAAAATGAAAGATAGGGAAAATGACCGACACCGTGCCTCATATGTTGTTCTGCTTCCTCTTTATCATCGTCAGCTTTTTCCCACCTTCCAAATTTAAAAGAAATTTGGGATTCCGATTGGGTTTGATTAGACGAAAGGGAAACCAGTGGCCGAGAATGACGTTGGGGCTGTGAGAAAGGTTACAAAATGGCAGCTGCGGCAGTACATGAACTGTCGTGGTGGATTTAATCGCCCCTTGCCTGCTGAAGTCAATCGTTGATATGTAGCTCACAAATTCCTCTCAAAATCTTCCGAAGAGGTGAAGAAAGATATGTAGCTCTCTCCCATTCTCTTTGGTGATTGGAGTTGTATGTAATCTAACTAAAACGTTTTTCAGCTTGCTAAGGAAGAAGATGAACAGTGATCGTCAAGACTGCCCAAATCGGTTTTTGGACAGAAATTCACTAAAAAGTGCTTGAAAAAATCCTAAAAATTCTTAATAAATCCCTATAGATGTATGGAATAAGATCCATAAATCATTAGGTCCGATCTGTGCCTTGAACTCGATGAACAAGGCTACCAAATTCTGCCACAATTTTTGATGAACAGTAGTCAAAGCAGCAGCCCCAAAACCGTGGCGAAGATCCACGAAAATAGCTACAAATTAATCCAATGATTCCGGCCTGCCACCAACGTTTCCAAGGTATGATTTCCAAGCTAAAAGAGCCGTGTCGAGATACAAACACAGAGAGCTCTCAAAAGGGTCATCTTCAATCTGGTAGGGTTGTTTGATGATGCAGTTGTATGATATTTCCAAAGGAACTGATGTACCTTACTTGATTTTACTAGGTGTTGTGAGTTTGTTGATTAAAAAGATCTTCTCATGTTGTTTAACAGTCTGATGAATGTTGTAATCAAATGAATGTTGTAATCAAATGCTCTTTGCAGTCACTGACATAGTTTTTCACTTCTTTTCTTCCCTCGAATAACTTCTGGGTCACAACGAAATTTAGTTCAGTTTTTCACTTCTTTTCTTCCCTCGAATAACTTCTGGGTCACAACGAAATTTAGTTCAGTATGTTCAACCCGAGTTCAAAATCGGATTCAATGTTATTCATTTTTGTGTGATCAGACAAGAGAATAAATAATGATGTCTATCATGGTTTGACTCTATATTTAAGTAAGGGTGTTATTGTAATTTCACCCATATCCGTCAGTTTAGACGGATTCCGTCGCTTTTCCACATTAGTTCAAAACACGAGGGGGTTATGTGGGTATTTTGAAACCACGAGGTAGCGATAGGGTGATTATGCCTAACCACAGGGGGGTAAAATGGACTTCGCCCATTAAAAAAAATAGATTTTCATTTTTTTACACCATTCATTAGATAACATACCGCAATTTGATTCTAGTGCAAAAAATGCACAAAAACAGCCATTAGAGGCAAGGTTTTGAAATTTTTTGTTTTGGGTAACAAAACGTGTGCTATACCCACAAAAAATGGTAATTTTTCAAAAATTCTATTTTCCTTTTTTTCACACCATTCATTAGATAGGACGTCTGAATTTGATATGAGTGCAAAAACGGCAAGAAAACGGTCATTGACGGCAAAATTTTAAAATTTGCTATTTTTGGGAAAAAAACGTTTGCTATAACCCACAAAATGGTAATTTTTTTAAAAAATTATCTTTCCCCCTTTTTACACCATTCATTACATTGCACATTGACATTTGATATGAGTGAAAAAAAGGCACGTAAACAGTCCCCGACGGCATGTTTTTGAAATTTGCCGTTTTGGGAAAAAAAACGTGTGCTATAACCCTCAAAAAATGGTCAATTTTAAAAAATTTTAGCTTTCACTTTTTTTACTCCATTTATGAAATAATATCCCGCAATTTGATATCAGTGCAAAAAAGGCACGAAAACGGTCATTGGAGTCAAGTTTTTGAAATTTGCCGTTTTGGGTTAAAAAGCGTGCTCTATAACCCACCAAAATGGTAATTTTTTTAAAAACGCTAAGTTTCTTTTGTTTTACAGCATTCATTAGATAGGACGTATGAATTTCATATGAGTGCAAAAATAGCACGAAAACGGCCACCGAAGGCAAGTTTTTGAAATTTGCTATTTTTAGAGGGGAAAAACGTAAGCTATAACCCATAAACAATGATTATTTTTCAAAATTTTTATCATTCCCTTTTTTTTACACCATTCATATAATACCACGTTGACATTTGATATGAGTGAAAAAAGGCACGAAAACAGCCTCCGACGACAAGCATTTGAAATTTGCCATTTTTGACAAAAAAAACATTTGCTATAACCCACAAAAATCCGTCAATTTTAAAAATTTTAGATTTCGCTTTTTTACACCATTCATTAGATAACATACCGCAATTTGATTCTAGTGCAAAAAATGCTTGAAAACGGCCATTGGAGGCAAGTTTTTGAAATTTTTCGTTTTGGGTAAGAAAATGTGTGCTATAACCATAAAAAACAGTAATTTTTCAAAAATTCTATTTTCCCTTTTTTCATACCATTCATTAGATAGGACGTATGCATTTGATATGAGTGCAAAAATGGAAAGAAAACGGTCATTGACGGCAAGTTTTTGAAATTTGCTATTTTTGGGAAAAAAACGTGTGCTATAACCCACAAAATGGTAAATCTTTTAAAAAAATTATCTTTCCCCCATTTTATACCATTCATTACATAGCACATTGACATTTGATATGAGTTGAAAAAAGGCACGTAAACAGTCCCCGACGGCATGTTTTTGAAATTTGCTGTTTTGCGAAAAAAAAAACGTATGTTATAACCCACAAAAAATGGTCTATATTGAAAATTTTTAGCTTTCCCTTTTTTTACTCTGTTTATGAAATAATATCCCGTAATTTGATATCAGTGCAAAAAAGGCACGAAAACGGCCATTGGAGTCAAGTTTTTGAAATTTGCCGTTTTGGGTAAAAAGCGTGTGCTATTTTTCTTTTTTTTACAGCATTCATTAGATAGGACGTCTGCATTTGATATGAGTGCAAAAATAGCACGAAAACGGCCACCAACGGCAAGTTTTTAAAATTTGCTATTTTTGGAGGGGAAAAACGTGAGCTATAACCCACAAAAAATGATTATTTTTCAAAAATTTTATCACTCCCTTTTTTTAAACCATTCATTAGATACCACGTTGACATTTGATATGAGTGAAAAAAAGACACGAAAACAGCCACCGACGTCAAGCATTTGAAATTTGCCATTTTTGACAAAAAAAACATGTGGAATAACCCACAAAATTTTGTCAATTTTTTAAAAAAATAGATTTTCATTTTTTTTACACTATTCATTTGATAACATACCACAATTTGATTCTAATGCAAAAAATGCACAAAAACAGCCATAGGAGGCAAGTTTTTGAAAATTTTTGTTTTGGGTAAAAAAAACGTGTGCTATAATCCACAAAAGTGGTAATTTTTCAAAAATTCTATTTTTCCTTTTTCACACAATTCATTAGATAGGACGTCTGCATTTGATATGAGTTCAAAAATGGCAAAAAAAGGGTCATTGACTGCAAGTTTTTGAAATTTGCTATTTTTGTGAAAAAAACGTGTGCTATAACCCAGTTTGCTCCATCTTCTCTCTAGTAGACCGAAAATTCCGTACAGGCCTTTCAGCTGTAAAGCTGAAGGGCCCGACCCAAATTTATATATACGATTGTTATCCTTTGCTTGCTTCTTAAACATCAGACTTTTAATAGCTCTGATGAACTGCCATTTCCACCCATCGAAGGTCTACAAATTCAGATCGAAGAGCTGCACACTTAGTTGAACTCCAACTGTCCAGATCGAAGATTCAGTCCGACGTTTCTATCCTTATAGATCTGCCCTTCACTTAGCTGGGAAACTTCTACAGATCGTCCCTCCCAAGCTGAAGTAGTTGCTGAATCTGACCACTTAGGGACCAAGCTGACCATCGGGGCTGAATCAGGCAGTTCCGGGAACAGCTCACTTCCGCACTCTCTCTCCACCAGCTGCAAACGGATCTGTTACTCATCGCACAAAGGCAGCTCCTTTAGTGGAGCTGCCACTGTTCATCGATCCGTAGGATAGACAAAAGAGAGCAGATCGATTGCTGCCATCGCTCGAGCCATCAACCACCACCAAAGTCCAGAGCTGGCCACTAGCCTCCCACTCATTCGACCATGGAGCGGACTCTATTTTGGACCGGAACACATACTCCAAGCTGCCACCCATGACTCTCAGTCCACTGATCTTCATCCGGGCATTAGCAGTTGTTCCAGCCAGTCCAAACTGAGGAGACCACCAAGAGGTAATTTGGCACATTTATTTGAAGATTCTAACTCTGTGCACTGGAAATCAAGATTAAACGATTTAATCTTGTACTTGCTAATTCATTTTCTTGGTGAGAAATTTGGGAAGTTTATCATTTTTGGGCAGAATTGTTGAGGACCGTTTGCTTGATCCTACTGTTGGTGAGATTAAATGGGTAACTCTGATAAATATATGGCAAACTCGTTTGCATTTGTCATGTAATTGAACTAGGTAAATCATTCATGTCCTTTTGGTGAATTTTTGAACTTGAACTTGACTGCATTTGCAATGAAAACTGGCTGCCATATACTTCTTTGTTATCTATTGAATCGGGCATGCTAGGCTGCTGATTGGGAGAACCGTGATGCAGCAATGGAAAAGATGAAAACAGGACATATAATTTGGACCTATGTGCTTCTAGTGTGTTCAAGTGGAAGGGAGTGGTTCACTACTACTGTGAACTAGTTGAACGTGAATAGGATTGAATTTGGTTTTGGTGATTTCCCTGTTTGCTTAAGGAATTTGGAGCTATATTTTTAAATCCCTCATGTCCTTAGCAAAACATTCATGTGATTGGTGAGATTTCTTGCAGCATGTCGGTTATGGATAGTAGCACGTAAATGTGTTCATAGGAGCATTGATTGGGCATATTTTGAACCCAAGGGATAGAGATTCCCGCAAGATGACCATGGACTCAAAAGTTGCATAATAGTGAACTTTGGTCAACATTTTGGAACTTTACTAACAGTGAAGAAATTTTGGCTCCTTACATCGTTTGCTGATTAACGACATAGATTAGGGCTTCAAATTTAGAGGGAAATAGAGCCTATGTACTTGACCTTTCAAGTAGCTTTTCTCTATTTTTCTCATACACTTTGAGATAGATCTATCATGTAATGGAGTAGTACTTCTGATTTTTTGTATTTTCTTTGTAACAGTGTGAACGGGTATAACCGACACTGTATTTTACTTTTCCACAGCCATTTATATATATCTCCTTTTCGCAAAAAAAAAAACGTGTGCTATAACCCACAAAATGGTAATTTTTTTTAAAAAATTATCTTTCCCCCTTTTTACACCATTCATTACATAGCATATTGACATTAGATATGAGTTAAAAAAAAGCACGTAAACAGTCCCCGACGGCATGTTTTTGAAATTTGCCGTTTTGGAAAAAAAACGTGTGCTATAACCCACAAAAATGGTTAATTTTAAAAAATTTTAGCTTTCCCTTTTTTTACTCCATTCATGAAATAATATCCTGCAATTTGATATCTGTGCAAAAAAGGCACGAAAACGGCTATTGGAGTCAAGTTTTTGAAATTTGCCGTTTTGAATAAAAAGCGTGTACTATAACCCACAAAAAATGGTAATTTGTTTAAAAATTCTAATTTTCTCTTTTTTACAGCATTCATTAGATAGGACGTTTGCATTTGACATGAGTGCAAAAATAGCACGAAAACGGCCACCGACGGCAAGTTTTTGAAATTTGCTATTTTTGTACGGGAAAAATGTGAGCTATAACCCACAAAAAATGATTATTTTTCAAAATTTTTATCATTTCCTTTTTTTTACACCATTCATTAGATACCACATTGACATTTGATATGAGTGAAAAAAGGCACGAAACTGCCTCCGACGTCAACCGTTTGAAATTTGCCATTTTTGACAAAAAAAATGCAACAACCCACAAAAATCTGTCAATTTTTAAAAAAATTAGATTTTCATTTTTTTACAACATTCATTAGATAACATACCCGCAATTTGATTCTAGTTCAAAAAATGCTTGAAAACGGCCATTGGAGGCAAGTTTTTGAAATTTTTCTTTTTGGGTAAAAAAACGTGTGCTATAACCCACAAAAATGGTAATTTTTCAAAAATTCTATTTTCCCCTTTTTCACACCATTCATTAGATAGGACGTCTGCATTTGATATGAGTGCAAAAATGGCAAGAAAACTTGTCATTGACGGCAAATTTTTAACCCACAAAAAATGGTAATTTTTTTAAAAACTTTATCTTTCCCCCATTTTACACCATTAGTTACATAGCACATTGATATTTGATATGAGTTAAAAAAAGTCACGCAAACAGTCCCCGACGGCATAGTTTTGAAATTTGCCGTTTTGGAAAAAAAAAAGTGTGCTATAACCCACAAAAAATGGTCAATTTTATAAAATTTTAGCTTTCCCTTTTTTTACTCCATTTATGAAATAATATCCCGCAATTTGATCTCAATGCAAAAAGGCACGAAAACGGCCATTGAAGTCAAGTTTTTGAAATTTGCCGTTTTGGGTAAAAAGCGTGGGCTATAACCCAGAAAAAATGGTAATTTTTTTAAAAATTCTAATTTTCTTTTTTTTATAGCATTCATTAGATAGGACGTCTGCATTTGATATGAGTGCAAAAATAGCACGAAAACGGCCACCGACGGCAAGTTTTTGAAATTTGCTATTTTAGAGGGTAAAAACGTGAGCTATAACCCATAAAAAATGATTATTTTTCAAAATTTTTATCATTCCCTTTTTTTTACACCATTCATTAGATACCACGTTGACATTTGATATGAGTGAAAAAAGACACGAAAACAGCCTCCGACGTCAAGCTTTTGAAATTTGCCATTTTTGACAAAAAAAAAACATGTGCTATAACCCACAAAAATCTGTCAATTTAAAAAACAAAATAGATTTTCATTATTTTACACCATTAATTAGATAACATACCGCAATTTGATTCTAGTGCAAAAAATGCACGAAAACAGCCATTGGAGGCAAATTTTTGAAATTTTTCGTTTTGGGTAAAAAAAACGTGTGCTATAACCCACAAAAAATGGAAATTTTTCAAAAATTCTATTTTTCCTTTTTTCACACCATTCATTAGATAGGACCTCTGAATTTGATATTAGTGCAAAAATGGCAAGAAAACGGTCATTGATGGCAAGTTTTTAAAATTTTCTATTTTTGGGGAAAAAACGTGTGCTATAACCCACAAAATGGTAATTTTTTTTAAAAAAATTATCTTTCCACCTTTTTATACCATTCATTACATAGCACATTGACATTTAATATGAGATAAAAAAGGCACGTAAACAGTCCCCGACGGCATGTTTTTGAAATTTGCCGTTTTGGAAAAAAAAAAGGTGTGCTATAACCCACAAAAAATGGTCAATTTTAAAAAATTTTAGCTTTCCCCTTTTTTACTCCATTTATGAAATAATATCCCGCAATTTGATATCAGTGTAAAAAAGGCACGAAAATGGCAATTGAAGTCAAGTTTTTTAAATTTGCCGTTTTGGGTAAAAAGCGTGTGATATAACCCACAAAAAATGGTATTTTTTTTTGAAAATTCTAATTTTCTTTTTTTTACAGCATTCATTAGATAGGATGTCGGCATTTGATATGAGTGCAAAAATAGCACGAAAACGGCCACCGACGGCAAGTTTTTGAAATTTGCTATTTTTGGAGGGGAAAAACGTAAGCTATAACCCACAAAAAATGATTATTTTTCAAAATTTTTATCATTCCCTTTTTTTACACCATTCATTAGATACCACGTTGACATTTGATATGAGTGAAAAAAAGGCACGAAAATAGCCTCCGATGTCAAGCTTTTGAAATTTGCGAGTTTTGACAAAAAAAAAACATGTGCTATAACCCACAAAAATCTGTCAATTAAAAAAAAATAGATTTTCATTTTTTTACACCATTCATTAGATAACATACCGCAATTTGATTCTAGTGCAAAAAATGCACGAAAACAGCCATTGGAGGCAAGTTTTTGAAATTTTTTGTTTTGGGTAACAAAACGTGTGCTATACCCACAAACAATGGTAATTTTTCAAAAATTCTATTTTTCTTTTTTTCACACCATTCATTAGATAGGACGTCTGAATTTGATATGAGTGCAAAAACGGCAAGAAAACGGTCATTGACGGCAAAATTTTAAAATTTGCTATTTTTGGGAAAAAAACGTTTGCTATAACCCACAAAATGGTAATTTTTTTAAAAAATTATCTTTCCCCCTTTTTACACCATTCATTACATTGCACATTGACATTTGATATGAGTGAAAAAAAGGCACGTAAACAATCCCCGACGGCATGTTTTTGAAATTTGCCGTTTTGGGAAAAAAAACGTGTGCTATAACCCACAAAATGGTAATTTTTTTAAAAAATTATCTTTCCCCCTTTTAACACCATTCATTATATAGTACATTGACTTTTGGTATGAGTTAAAAAAAGGCACGTAAACAGTCCCCGACGGCATGTTTTTGAAATTTGCCGTTTTGGGAAGAAAAACGTGTGCTATAACCCACAAAAAATTGTCAGTTTTATAAAATTTTAGCTTTCCCTTTTTTTACTCCATTTATGAAATAATATCCCGCAATTTGATATCAGTGCAAAAAGGCACGAAAACGGCCATTGGAGTCAAGTTTTTGAAATTTGCCGTTTTGGGTAAAATGCGTATAACCCACAAAAAATGATAATTTTTTTAAAAATTCTAATTTTTTTTACAGCATTCGTTAGATAGGACATCTGCATTTGATATGAGTGCAAAAATAGCACGAAAACGGCCACCGACAGCAAGTTTTTGAAATTTGCTTTTTTTGGAGGGGAAAAACGTGAGCTATAACCCATAAAAAATGATTATTTTTCAAAATTTTATCATTCCCGTTTTTTACACCATTCATTAAATACCACGTTGACATTTGATATGAGTGAAAAAGTCACGAAAATAGCCTCCGACGTCAAGCATTTGAAATTTGCCATTTTTGACAAAAAAAATATGTGCTATAACCCACAAAAATTCGTCAATTTTAAAAATTTTAGAATTCGCTTTTTTACACCATTCATTAGATAAATATAACGCAATTTGATTCTAGTGCAAAAAATGCTTGAAAACGGCCATTGGAGGTAAGTTTTTGAAATTTTTCGTTTTGGGTAAAAAGACTTGTGCTATAACCCACAAAAAATGGTAATTTTTCAAAAATTATATTTTCCCTTTTTTCATACCAATCATTAGATAGGACGTCTGCATTTGATATGAGTGCAAAAATGGCAAGAAAACAGTCATTGACGGCAAGTTTTTGAAATTTGCTATTTTTGGGAAAAAAACATGTGCTATAACCATCGATGGTGCAGGAAAGCGAAGAACTTCAGGGCCAAAACATCATTGTAACTGGAAGAGATCTAGAGCTTTGTGGTCGGAATAGCAGCTCAGATGGTGTTGGAAAGAAGAAGGGTGTTGAAGGTCCAATGCCAGCGATGATTCTAGCTAACAGTGCCAGTCGCCACAACAGGTATGTCTGATGCCTATTGTTGAGGTAGGCGGCAGTGAACAGTGCCAGTCACCACAATAGGTAGGTCTGAATTCCAAAACGAATGCCATCGATGGTGCTAGTCTAGTGGAGACCCCCAATCTAGATGCTGATCAATAAGAGAAGGAAACCAACCCAACAGTGAAATCAAATCTGGAGCTGGAGCAGATGATGTCGGTAGAGACTCCAGTTGATCTAGCTTATCCAGCTTGTAAAATGCCAGCTGCCCAATCGAGTAAGAAAACTGATAGCTTAGCCTTGGCAGTGGTTGATCAATCGGCTTCAAAGTCAACAAAATCAGACTTAGATCCAACAGTGATTGAGCATTCAACCTCAGCAGAGATCATAACATACTCGCCTTCATTGGGCAAAGAGAACAATGATATTATTCCAGTGCTCAAGGATGGGGAAAAAGAAAAATCAGTTTGCCAAATCTCAGCTGCCCAGCCTCTAAATATAGTAGAGGCATTGTGCTTGGAAGATGATACACTCATGGAAAATAAAAGGAATGCTAGAGACGGCCTATGTAGAAGCAATTCTCTATCTGGACTCAAGTGCCTCCAAGATCAACCTACAGAGTCCCGAGGAAGAGGAGCAGGAAGGAGCTCTATTCAACGAAGAAAGTTACTATACTGATTCAGACCAGCTAACATACACTTATCCAAAAACGGAAAAAAAGCAACGATCATTCAAGATAAAAATGGAACCTGAACTTAGCCCTAAAGTCCCTCGAAAATCAGGTAGAAAAAAAAGAACCCTTAAATCTACTATGCAGAAATCTCTGAGTGATGAATGTCTTATATATTAATCCTTGGGTGCTGTCTGTAATGGGAGTTGAGGCTTCAGTTGGTTGATCTGTTGAATCTGGAACGATCGGTGCCTTGATGATAGTCTAGAATTAATGCTGTTTTGTGGTGGAGATGCGACTCAGTGAATTGAGAAAATGATGTTAGTTCTATGTTTTGTAATTTGAGTTGGTGGATACAATCTAAATGCGTGGAGTCTCTCATTTTGGTTTGTGAATTTTGGAGGCTAATGTTGATCTGGACCGTCTGGGAAGTATTGATTATATTCATTTGCTTTGATAATTTGGAACCGTACATAGTACAAGCTAAGATGTCGCTTGAACTGGTGAAGGCCTGCCTAACTCCTAACCCATACATACTTCGGATTTTGTATATGCAGTGAATCTCATCTCTAGAAGATAGAAAAATATACTCTGCTATTGGTTAGAGTAGACATTTTCTTCCTCCGAGCATAGATTTCTGATTAGTAATCGTGTAATGGAGTAGTACTCCAAATTTTATTTCTTTTCTTGTAAAAACGCGTTTGGGTATATCCAGCATTATCTTTTGCCCAGTATGTATATAAGTATGGTTTAAAAAAAACGTGTGCTATAACCCACAAAATGGTAATTTTTTTAAAAAAATTATCTTTCCCCCTTTTTACACCATTCATTACATAGCACATTGACATTTGATATGAGTTCAAAAAGAAACGTAAACAGTCCCTGACAGTATGTTTTTGAAATTTGCCGTTTTGAAAAAAAAACGTGTACTATAACCCACAAAAAATAGTCAATTTTAAAAAATTTTAGCTTTCCCATTTTTAGTCCGTTTATGAAATAATATCCCGCAATTTGATATCAGGTGCAAAAAAGGCACGAAAATGGCCATTGGAGTCAAGTTTTTTGAAATTTGCCGTTTTGGGTAAAAAAACGTGTGCTATAACCAATAAAAATGGTAATTTTTCAAAATTTCTATTTTCCTTTTTTTCACCCTTTTCATTAGATAGGACGTCTGCATTTGATATGAGTGCAAAAATGGCAAGAAAATGGTCATTGACAGACAGTTTTTAAAATTTGCTATTTTTGGGAAAAAACGTGTGCTATAACCCACAAAATGGTAATTTTTTTAAAAAAATTATCTTTCCCCCTTTTTACACCATTCATTACATAGCACATTGACATTTGATTTGAGTTAAAAAAAGGCACGTAAACAATCCCCGACGGCATGTTTTTGAAGTTTGTCGTTTTGAAAAAAAAACGTGTGCTATAACCCAAAAAAATGGTCAATTTTAAAAAATTTTAGCTTTCCCTTTTTTTAGTCCATTTATGAAATAATATCCCGCAATTTGATATCAGTGCAAAAAAACCACGAAAACGGCTATTGGAGTCAAGTTTTTAAACTTGCCGTTTTGGGTAAAAAGCGTGTGCTATAACCTATAAAAAAGTTATTTTTTTAAAAAATTCTAATTTTCTTTTTTTAGAGCATTCATTAGATAGGACGTATGCATTTGATATGAGTCTAAAAATAGCACGAAAACAGACACCAACGGCAAGTTTTTGAAATTTGCTATTTTTGCAGGGGAAAAACGTGAGCTATAACCCACAAAAAATGATTATTTTTCAAAATATTTATCATTCCTTTTTTTTACGTCATTCATTAGATACCACATTGACATTTGATATGAGTGAAAAAAAGGCACGAAAACAGCCTCTGATGTCAAGCTTTTTAAATTTGCCATTTTTGACCAAAAAAAAGTGATATAACACACAAAAATCTGTCAATTTAAAAAAATAGATTTTCATTTTTTTTACACCTTTCATTAGATAACATACTGCAATTTGATTCTAGTGCAAAAAATGCACGAAAACGGCCATTGGAGGCAAGTTTTTGAAATTTTTCGTTTTGGGTAAAAAAACGTGTGCTATAACCTACAAAAAATGGTAATTTTTCAAAAATTCTGTTTCCCATTTTTTCACCCCATTCATTAGATAGGACGTCTCAATTTCATATGAGTGCAAAAATGGCAAGAAAACTGTCATTGACGGCAAGTTTTTGAAACTTGCTATTTTTGGGGAAAAAAAGTGTGATATAACCCACAAAATGGTAATTTTTTAAAAAAAATTATCTTTCCCCCATTTTACACCATTCGTTACATAGCAAATTGACATTTGATATGAGTAAAAAAAAGGCACGTAAACAGTCCCCGACGGCATAGTTTTGAAATTTGCCGTTTTAGAAAAAAAACGTGTGCTATAACCCCAAAAAATAGTCAATTTTAAAAAATTTTAGCTTTCCCTTTTTTTAGTCCATTTATGAATTAATATCCCGCAATTTGATATCAGTGCAAAAAAGGCGCGAAAACGGCAATTGGAGTCAAGTTTTTGAAATTTGCCGTTTTGAGTAAAAAGCGTGTGCTATAAACCATAAAAAAAAGTTAATTTTTTTCAAAATTCTAATTTTCTTTTTTTATACCATTCAATAGATAGGACGTCTGCATTTGATATAAGTACAAAAATAACATGAAAACGGACACCGACGGCAAATTTTTAAATTTGCTATTCTTGCAGGGAAAAAACGTGAGTTATAACCCACAAAAAATGATTATGTTTCAAAAATTTTATCATTCCCTTTTTTTCCACCATTCATTAGATACCACATTGACATTTGATATGAGTGAAAAAAAGGTACGAAAATAGCCTCCGACGTCAAGCTTTTGAAATTTGCTATTTTTGACAAAAAAAACATTAACTATAACCCATAAAAATCTGTCAATTTTTTAAAAAAATTAGATTTTCATTTTTTTACACCATTCATTAGATAACATACAGCAATTTGATTCTAGTGCAAAAAATGCACGAAAACGGTCAATGGAAGCAGGTTTTTGAAATTTTTCGTTTTGGGTAAAAAAACGTGTGCTATAACCCACAAAAATGGTAATTTTTCAAAAATTCTATTTTTCACTTTTTTTCACCCCATTCATTAGATGGGACGTCTGCATTTGATATGAGTGCAAAAATGGCAAGAAAATAGTCATTAACGACAAGTTTTTGAAATTTGCAATTTTTGGGAAAAAAACGTGTGCTATACCCCACAAAATAGTAATTTTTTTAAAAAAATTATATTTCTCCCTTTTTACACCATTCATTACATAGCACATTGACATTTAATATGAGTTAAAAAAAAGGCACGTAAACAGTCCCCGACGACTTGTTTTTGAAGTTTTCCGTTTTGGAAAAAAAAACGTGTGCTAGAACCCAAAAAAATGGTCAATTTTAAAAAATTTTAGCTTTCCCTTTTTTTACTCCATTTATGAAATAATATCCCGCAATTTGAAATAATATCCCACAATTTGAAATAATATCCCGCAATTTGAAATAATATCCCGCAATTTTGAAATTTGCCGTTTTTGGTAAAAAAGCGTGTGCTATAACCCACAAAAAATGTTAATTTTTTTAAAAATTCTAATTTTCTTGTTTTTACAGCATTCATTAGATAGGACGTCCGCATTTGATATGAGTGCAAAAATAGCACGAAAACGGCCACCGACGGCAAGTTTTTAAAATTTGCTATTTTTGGAGGGGAAAACGTGAGTTATAACCCACAAAAATGATTATTTTTCAAAATTTTTATCATTCCCTTTTTTTTCCACCATTCATTAGATACCACATTGACATTTGATTTGAGTGATCAAAGGCACGATAACAGCCTTCGACGTCAAGCTTTTGAAATTTGCCATTTTTGACTAAAAAAACATGTGATATAACCCACAAAAATCTGTCAATTTTAAAAATTTTAGATTTTGCTTTTTTACGCCTTTCATTACATAACATACCGCAATTTTATTCTAGTGCAAAAAGTGCACAAAAACGGCCATTGAAGGCAAGTTTTTGAAAATTTTCATTTTGGGTAAAAAAACGTGTGCTATAACCCACAAAAAATGGTAATTTTTCAAAAATTCTATTTTCCATTTCTTCACACCATTCAT
This sequence comes from Ophiorrhiza pumila, assembly GCA_016586305.1. Lineage (NCBI taxonomy): Eukaryota > Viridiplantae > Streptophyta > Magnoliopsida > Gentianales > Rubiaceae > Ophiorrhiza > Ophiorrhiza pumila. The sequence goes on from BLIW01000007.1 coordinate 3,592,348, forward strand.
TAGATAGGACGTCTGCATTAGATATGAGTGCAAATATGGGCAAGAAAACGTTCATTGACGGCAAGTTTTTGAAATTTGTTATTTTTGGGGAAAAGCTTGCGCTATAACCCACAAAATGGTACTTTTTAAAAAAAATTATCTTTCCCTCTTTTTACACCATTCATTACATAGCACATTGACATTTGATATGAGTTAAAAAAAGGCGCATAAATAGTCGCTGACGGCATGTTTTTGAAATCTGCCGTTTTGGGAAAAAAAACGTGTGCTATAACCCACAAAAAATGGTCAATTTTAAAAAATTTTACATTTCCCTTTTTTTACTCCATTTATGAAATAATATCCCACAATTTGATATCAGTGCAAAAAATTAACGAAAACGGCCATTGGAGTTAAGTTTTTGAAATTTGCCGTTTTGGGTAAAAATCGTGTGCTATAACCCACAAAAATCTGTCAATTTTAAAAAAAAATAGATTTTTATTTTTTTATACAATTCATTAGATAACATATCGCAATTTGATTCTAGTGCAAAAAATGCTCGAAAACGGCCATTGCAGGCAAGTTTTTGAAATTTTTCGTTTCGGGTAAAAAAACGTGTGCTATAACCCACAAAAATGGTAATTTTTCTGAAATTCTATTTTCCCTTTTTTCACACCATTCATTAGATAAGACGTCTGCATTTCATATGAGTGCAAAAATGGCAAGAAAACGGTCATTGACGGCAAGTTCTATAACCCACAAAATTGTAATTTTTTGAAAAAAATCATCTTTCCCCCTTTTTACACCATTCATTACATAGCACATGGACATTTGATATGAGTTAAAAAAAGGCACTTAAACAGTCCCCGACGGCATGTTTTTGAAGTTTGCCGTTTCAAGATAAAAAAACGTGTGCTATAACCCAAAAAAATGATCAATTTTAAAAAAGTTTAGCTTTCCCTTTTTTAACTCCATTTATGAAATAATATCTCGCGATTTGATATCAGTGCAAAAAAGGCACGAAAACGGACATTGGATTCAAGTTTTCGAAATTTGCCGTTTTGTGTAAAAAAGCGTGAGCTATAACCCACAAAAAATGTTAATTTTTTTAAAAATTCTAATTTTCTTTTTTTTTACAGCATTCATTAGATAGGACGTCCGCATTTGATATGAGTGCAAAAATAGCACGAAAACAGCCACCGACGTCAAGTTTTTGAAATTTGCTATTTTTGGAGGGGAAAATGTGAGCTATAACCCACAAAAATGATTATTTTTCAAAATTTTTACCATTCCCTTTTTTTCCACCATTCATTAGATACCACATTGACATTTGATTTGAGTGATGAAAGGCACGATAACAGCCTTCGACGTCAAGCTTTTGAAATTTGCCATTTTTGACTAAAAAAACATGTGCTATAACCCACAAAAATCTGTCAATTTTAAAAATTTTAGATTTTGCTTTTTTACGCCATTCATTACATAACATACCGCAATTTTATTCTAGTGCAAAAAGTGCACGAAAACGGCCATTGGAGGCAAGTTTTTGAAAATTTTCATTTTGGGTAACAAAACTTGTGCTATAACCCACAAAAAATGGTAATTTTTCAAAAATTCTATTTTCCCTTTCTTCACACCATTCATTAGATCGGACGTCTGCGTTAGATATGAGTGCAAATATGGGCAAGAAAACGGTTATTGACGACAAGTTTTTGAAATTTTCTATTTTTGGGAAAAAGCGTGCGCTATAACCCACAAAATGGTACTTTTAAAAAAAAATTATCTTTCCCTCTTTTTACACCATTCATTAGATAGCACATTGACATTTGATATTAGTTAAAAAAAGGCTCCTAAACAGTTGCTGACGGCATGTTTTTGAAATCTGCCGTTTTGGGATAAAAAAACGTGTGTTATAACCCACAAAAAATGGTCAATTTTAAAAAATTTTACATTTCCCTTTTTTTACTCCATTTATGAAATAATATCCCGCAATTTGATATCAGTGCAAAAAAGTAACGAAAACGGCCATTGGAGTCAAGTTTTTGAAATTTTTCGTTTTGGGAAAAAAAATTTGTGCTATAACCCATAAAAATCTGTCAATTTTTAAAAAAAAATAGATTTTCATTTTTTACATCATTCATTAGATAACATATCGCAATTTGATTCTAGTGCAAAAAATGCATGAAAACGGCCATTGCAGGCAAGTTTAGATATTTTTTGTTTCGGGTAAAAAAACGTGTGCTATAACCCATAAAATGGTAATTTTTCAAAAATTCTATTTTCCCTTTTTTCACACCATTCATTAGATAAGACGTCTGCATTTGATATGAGCGCAAAAATGGCAAGAAAACGGTCATTGACGGCAAGTTCTATAACCCACAAAATGGTAATTTTTTTAAAAAAATCATCTTTCCCCCTTTTTACACCATTCATTACATAGCAAATTGACAATTGATATGAGTTAAAAAAAGGCACTTAAAACAGCCCCGACGGCATGTTTTTGAAGTTTGCCGTTTCGGGATAAAAAAACGTGTGCTATAACCCAAAAAAATGATCAATTTTAAAAAATTTTAGCTTTGCCTTTTTTTACTCCATTTATGAAATAATATCTCGCAATTTGATATCAGTGCAAAATAGGCACGAAAACGGACATTGGATTCAAGTTTTCGAAATTTACCGTTTTGGGTAAAAAAGTATGTGCTATATAACCCACAAAAAATGTTAATTTTTTTAAAAATTCTAATTTTCTTTTTTTAATAGCATTCATTAGATAGGACGTCTGCATTTGATATGAGTGCAAAAATAGCACGAAAATGGCCACTGACGGCAAGTTTTTGAAATTTGCTATTTTTGGAGGTGAAAACGTGAGCTATAACCCACAAAAATGTATCATTTCCTTTTTTTTACACCATTCATTTGATACCACATTGACATTTGATATGAGTGAAAAAAGGCACGAAAACATCCTCCAACGTCAAGCTTTTGAAATTTGCCATTTTTTACCAAACAAAACATGTACTATAACCTACAAAAATCTGTCAATTTTAAAAATTTTAGATTTCACTTTTATGCACCATTCATTAGATAACATACCACAATTTGATTCTAGTGCAAAAAATGCACGAAAACGGCCATTGCAGGCAAGTTTTTGGAATTTTTAGTTTTGGGTAAAAAACGTGTGCTATAACCCACAAAAAATGGTAATTTTTCAAAAATTCTATTCTCCTTTTTTTCACACCATTCATTAGATAGGACATCTACATTTGATATGAGTGCAAAAATGGCAAGAAAATGGTCATTGACGGCAAGTTCTTGAAATTTGCTATTTTTGGGAAAATCCGTGTGCTATAACCCACAAAATGGTAGTTTTTTTAAAAAAAATTTCTTTCCCCCTTTTTACACCATTCCTTACATAGCACATTGACATTTGATATGAGTTAAACAAAGGCACGTAAACAATCCCGACGGAATATTTTTGAAATTTGCCGTTTTGAGAAAAAAAAACGTGTGCTATAACCCACAAAAAAATGGTCAATTTTAAAAAATTTTACCTTTCCCTTTTTTACTCCATTTATTGGGGGAAAAATTAATTAATCCGTGGCGGGCCAATTTGATTATTCCCAAAATTTTGCAAAAGAAGGCAAACGAAAAAAAAAAACCTGCACAAAATTGGAGGTTATAGTTTTGAAAATTTGTCGTTTTTGGTAAAAAGCGTGTGTTATAACCCACAAAAAATTGTAATTTTTTTAAAAATTCTAATTTTCTTTTTTTTTACAGCATTCATTAGATAGGACGTCTGCATTTGATATGAGTGCAAAAATAGCACGAAAATGGCCACCGACGGCAAGTTTTTTAAATTTACTATTTTTGGAGAGGAAAAACGTGAGCTATAACCCACAAAAATAATTATTTTTCAAAATTTTTATCATTCTCTTTTTTACACCATTCATTAGATACCACATTGACTTTTGATATGAGGGAAAAAAGGCACGAAAACAGCCTCCGACACCAAGCTTTTGAAATTTGCCATTTTTGACAAAAAAAAACATGTGCTATAACCCACAAAAATCTATCAATTTTAAAAATTTTAGATTTCGCTTTTTTACACCATTCATTAGATAATATACCGCAATTTGATTCTAGTGCAAAAAATGCACGAAAACGGCCATTGGAGGCAAGTTTTTGAAATTTTTAGTTTTGGGTAAAAAGGCGTGTGCTATAACCAACAAAAAATGGTAATTTTTCAAAAATTCTATTTTTCCTTTTTTCACACCATTCATTAGATAGGACATCTGCATTTGATATGAGTGCAAAAATGGCAAGAAAACGGTCATTGACGGCAAGTTTTTGAAATTTTCTATTTTTGGGAAAAAAACGTGTGCTATAACCCACAAAATGGTAATTTTTTAAAAAAAATTATCTTTCCCCCTTTTTACACCATTCATTACATAGCACATTGACATTTGATATGAGTTGAAAAAAGTCACGTAAACAGTCCCCGACGGCATGTTTTTGAAATTTGCCGCTTTGGGACAAAAAACGTGTGCAATAACCCAAAAAATGGTCAAGTTTAAAAAATTTTAACTTTCTCTTTTTTTAGTCCATTTATGAAATAATATCCCGCTATTTGATATCAGTACAAAAAAGGCACGAAAACGGCTATTGGAGTCAACTTTTTGAAATTTTCTGTTTTGGGTAAAAATAGTGTGCTATAACACACAAAAAATGTTAATTTTTTTAAAAATTCTAATTTTCTTTTTTTTTACAGCATTCATTAGATAGGATGTTTGCATTTGATATGAGTGCAAAAATAACACGAAAACGGCCACCGACGGTAAGTTTTTAAAATTTGCTATTTTTGGAGGGGAAAAACGTGAGCTATAACCCACAAAAATGATTATTTTTCAAAATTTTATCATTCCCTTTTTTTTACACTATTTATTAGATACCACATTGACATTTGATATGAGTGAAAAAAAGCACGAAAACAGCCTCAGACGTCAAGCTTTTGAAATTTGCCATTTTTGACAAAAAAAAAAACATGTGCTATAACCCACAAAAATCTGTCAATTTTAAAAATTTTAGATTTCGCTTTTTTACACCATTCATGAGATAACATACCGCAATTTGACTCTAGTGCAAAAAATGCACGAAAACGGCCATTGCATGCAAGTTTTTGAAAAAAAAACGTGTGCTATAACCCACAAAAAATGGTAATTTTTCAAAAATTCTATTTTCCCTTTTTTCACACCATTCATTAGATAGGACGTCTGCATTTGATATGAGTGCAAAAATGGCAAGAAAACAGTCATTGACGGCAAGTTTTTGAAATTTGCTATTTTTGGGGAAAAAAACTTGTGCTATAACCCACAAAATGGTAATTTTTTAAAAAAAATTATCTTTCCCCCTTTTACATCATTCATTATATAGCACATTGATATTTGATATGAGTTAAAAAAAAAGGCACGTAAACAGTCGCCGACGGCATGTTTTTGAAATTTGCCGTTTTTGGAAAAAAGCGTATGTTATAACCCACAAAAAATAGTTATTTTTCAAAATTTTAGCTTTCCCTTTTTTTACACCATTCATTAGATACTACATTGATATTTGATATGAGTGAAAAATGACATGAAAATAGCCATCGACAGCAAGTTTTTCAAACTTGCCATTTTTTGCAAAAAAAAAACTTGTGTAACCCACAAAAAATTGTCAATTTTCAAAAATTTTAACATTCCCTTTTTTTAACACTGTTCATTAGATACTGCTAGCCATTTCAAAGGTTAATAGAGTTACAACCTCAACCTCGATGGGAACTAACGCCTAAACAAACAAACTCAGCTGCGATACTGCTAGCCAAATGTGCTGAGATACATCCCCACATGGAAATCTACTCAGAAAGCCTACTGCATCAAAAAATTCAGCAAGCTATAAGAGGAGAAAGACTTGGTCTTCCATACATCATTACATCCAAGGTAAACTAAAAGCTCTTTTTGTAACGGGCATAGGCTGCAGATGTTAGGCCTTTGTTTCCAAATGTAAGGGTCATAGGCTGCTGTTGTTAGGCCTATTAACCACCAATAATGTTGATGTCCATTTTCACATCCTCTCATCTTGCAATCAGTTATATGCATATCTAGCTATATCATATACACTCTGTCGTGTATGTTGTTTACTTTGGCCAATAAGGCAATATTTTTATAAGAATTATCAAATTCGATTAGAAAAAGTGGAAACTAGCAGTTGATTATTATATAAAGGTTATTAGTCTTAGACAGCCTTTGTATTATTCTCAACAGTTTGCAACCACTTACCATGTAATGGAGGAAGTACTCCAAATTTCAATTCTCAAACTTTAGATAGATCCTAAATTGTAAGGGAGGAGTCCTCCCCTTTTATAGCTTTCACATGTACTAATGGTGTGGATATATCCGCCATTGCTTTTGTAATCTGATTTTCAATCAATAAACTGGGAGTGGCGCCCCCCGAGTTTGGGATGATTAGCCAAAAAAAAAAATAATAACACTGTTCATTAGATAAATACCGCAATTTGATATCAATGCAAAAAAGAGCACGAAAAAGCTATTGGTAGAAAGTTTTTGAAATTTGTTGTTTTGGGTAAAAAAAACGTGAAGGCGGAGATGAACAGTTCCAGCCACCACAAGGTGAGGATAATCTGATTCCAGCCACCGAAAACCCTAAGGAGAATCAGGTTCCAAATGCTATGGATGGCGAGACCCAAGGAGAGATACCCTCCCTAGATGCTTCAGATCAACAGGGAGATAAACAAGAACATGCCTCAAGGGAGGCTCCAAATCTGGAACTGGAGCAAATGGAACCCCAGGAGCTGGAAAGAGAGGTCCCAACTGAGCTCAACGAAAATGCGGAAGATAAGGATGAAGGGCTCGAGTTGTTCTGTAGAGTGATTTAGGTTCGTAAAAGTGGTTCTCACTCAAATCTAGCACAGCTGCAAAACATCCCCACGGAGTCAGAGGAAGAGGACCATCAGGAGGACTTCGACAATGATGATGATTTCTTCTCAGATACAGACCATTATCAGCTTCTTGAAATCCACCCGAAGATGGAAAAAAGACAGAGTGCAATGAGGAAGTACAAGGAGCTCAATGTAAGTCCCACGTTCCGATCAGATAGGAAACTCAGAAAGAGGAATCCCCTAATCTGTTATGCCAATGAAAAAAGTTGGAATCCAGGTTAATCGAAATGGTAGGTATGGCCCCTGATTGCTGAAGTTGGATCAGATTGGCCTTTGCACTTGAAAATTTTAAAATGTCTGAATGGAACGGTAAATGTGCACCAATGCATTTGTTGTGAGACATTGTTAGCTCTTAGATGTTGATATCAATGCTGGATTTTGAACTTCTGGAGGCTTTACCCTTGAGATGCCCAGCTGGGAATTAATGGTGAGGTCGTTTAGTGAATCTTTGCTTAGTAGCTAAAATTTTGAACTGGTTGGATGTTAAAGTTTGAACTGGTGAGCTAAAGTCTTTGCATCTTGAGCTACCAAGTTGGAAAATAGTATTGTTGCTGGTGATCAGTTGTGTATAGTTGACTATGAGCTAGAGGGTGGATTTGGATACTTTTCAAGGAAACCTTGCTCTTGCTATAAATCTATTCTTCCATATACGGGAGGAGGCTGAACATGAGTTGTGGGAAATGGAAGAACTTAATGGGAATGGAGTGATTCAGCACTGATTTGATTGATACAACCACAGTGGAGATTCAAATAAAGAAGACATATCAGTGGTGAACAATGGCTGGGATATTTCAACCCTAGTTTTGCTTGGTGAAAATGAAATTTTGAAAAACGTTTAATTCAGTAGTCAGATATCTTAAATTTAGGAATTCTTTTGGTGAGGAGGTAGAAATTCTCTACTTTGATCCCGATCAAAGTAGAGCTTTTCTCCTTCCCTCTTTGATTGGAAGACACATGTAATGGAGGTGTACTCCTAATTTAGCTCATTTGATTGTTTTTTCATGTATTTGAGTAGTACTCCATGTTTACCGCATTTATACGTGTAACGGGGTTTTGGGTATATCCTGCCCCGTAATTTGCCTATTAGTAATATAAGTCCTTTTTTAAAATTTAAAAAAAACGTGTGCTATAACCCATAAAAAATGACAATTTTTCAAAAATTCTATTTTTCCTTTTTTTTTTTAAACCATTCATTAGATAGGACGTCTGAATTTGATATGAGTGTAAAAATACCAAGAAAACGGTCACCAAAAAAAATTTGCCGTTTTAGGTAAAAAATGTTATAACCCACAAAAATGGGTAATTTTTTTAAAAATTTTATTTTTCATTTTTTTACACCATTTATTGAATAGGATGTCTCAATTTGTAATGAGTGCAAAAATAGCGCGAAAATGGCCACCGATGGAAAGTTTTTGAAATTTGTCATTTTGAGAAAAAAAAAACGTGTGCTATAACCCACAAAAAAATGGTAATTTTTAAAAAAATTATCTTTCCCTTTTTTCTACACCATTCATTAGATGGTACATTGTCATTTGATATAAAAAAAAAAGGAAAATAGAATTTTTGAAAAATTATCATTTTTTGTGGGTAATAGCACACATTTTTTACCCAAAAAAACAAATTTCAAAAATTTTCAGCCAATGGTCGTTTTCGTGCCATTTTTTGCACTCATATCAAATTGTGGGATGTTATCTAATGAATGATGTAAAAAAGGGAAAGATAAAAATTTTGAAAATTGATAATTTTTTGTGAGTAATAGCACACGTTTTTTTGCCAAAACCAGCAAATTTTAAAAACTTGCCATCGGTGGCTTTTTCGTGCCATTTTTCACTCATATCAAATGTCAATGTGGTATCTAATGAATGGTGTTAAAAAATGAGGAAACTGCATTAATTTTGACTTTTTTGTCCAGTTTTTTGCACCTGCCTCGATTATGAACATTTATTCTAATGAATATTGTCAAAAAAAAATTCACCATACCTCCATTTTTAATGGGTTATAACACATGTATTTGAGCCAAAAATGCATTGAATTGACATTTTTGTACCGTATTTTGCACGCACCCCGATTATGAACATGCATTCTAGTGAATATTGTATTTTTTTTTTATTTGGCTAATTATCCTATTTGCGGGGAGCGCCACTCCCTATTTTAATGGCGGATATAACCACACCGTTAGTACATTAGTAAATCTATAAACCGGGAGGACTCCTCCCTTACATTATAGCCCTTATCTAAAGTTTAAGAATTGAAATAAGGAGTATTTCCTCCTTTACAAAAGTGTGGTTGCTAAGGTTGACAATTATATAAAGACCGTCCATGGACTAATAATCTTTATATAATCTCAATCTCAAGTTCCCATTTTTACAACAAGAAGGGTTTCCCCTTTACAAAAAAAAAAAAACTCATTACGATTAAGCATTGGATCACCATGAGTGATGTTGAACATAGAAACCATGCATATATAATTGAAAAAACCTAAAACAGAGTAATTGAAAACTTTTGGACAAAGCTTGCCTAACATCAGCAAGATGTCCTACATTTAGATCATCAAATTTTCAATTGGTAGTGAATATTGTAAAAAAAATTAAAATTAAAATTTTCACGAAACCTCCATTTTTCATGGGTTATAACACACGTATTTGAACCAAAAATGCATTGAATTGACATTTTTGTAGCGTTTTTTGCACCCACTCCGATTGTGAAAATGCATTCTTGTGAATATTACTAAAAAAAGGTGAAAATTAAAATTTTCATAAAACCTCTTTTTCATCGGTTAACACGCATATTTGAACCAAAAATGGCAAAATCCAAAAATGTGTTGAATGGACATTTTTGTACCGTTTTTGCACTCACCCCGATTATAAACATGCATTCTAATAAATATTTTCAAAAAACAGTGAAAATTAAAATTCATCAAACCTCCATTTTTCATAGGTTATAACACAATATTTGAGCCAAATATGGCAAAATTCAAAAATTCATTGATTTTGATTTTCTTGTACTTTTTTTGCACCCGCCTCAATTGTGAACATGTATTTTATCGAATATTGTCAAAAAATGCAAAAATCAAAATATTCACCAAACCTTCATTTTTCATGGGTAATAACACATGTATTTAAGCCAAATATGGCAAAATCCACAAATGCGTCCATTTTGATTTTCTTTACACATTTCTGAAAAAACAACTCATCATTCTTGCATCTCCATTATTAGCTGGAATGCATCCAGAAGAATAAGATTTGAACATGCATACATATACTGCAATGTGAAAATTGCAAGACCATGATCAATTCCAAAAGAAATGCTTTCAAGACATGTATTTAAGCCAAATATGGTAAAATAAAAAAATGCGTCTTTTGACTTTTTTTTTTTTACCTTTTTTGCACATTTCGGAAAAACAACTCATCATTCTTGCATCTCCATTATTAGCTGGAATGCATCTAGAAAGATTAAGATTTGAACATGCAAACATATACTGCATTGTGAAAATTGCAAGACTGATCAATTCCAAAAGAAATGCTTTCAAGACCAAATATCGATTGTACAAGAATGAAATTTGGCGAGAGATTCAGAGGGCAAACGTTAGCTTACAAATATTGCATAAAGTAAATAATGTAGATGATAACATGCAAACATAAGATAAAAATCTCAATCTCTTCACTAATAGAAGAAAAACTACTCTACTTCTTGCAAGTAATCATCAACTTCAGCAGACGTCAGAACTCTGCAAGAAAATAAGCAAATTGACATGATCTAATTATTGACATTTCAATATTACTAAAACACTTCATTCAGCTATTTTTGCATTCAATTATAAGCAAAATATTAAATCACTTGCCTGAATTTTCTGTCACTGCCAATAATGCCAATCTCAATGTTTTTGCCAGAAATTTGTCCTTCAAAACTGAGAATTGCATGCATAAGTTTATTTAGGACAGTAAACAAATTAAAATTCTCAATCTATGTCAACTCAAGTATGAGCAATCACCCAAAATAGTCATTCAGCATGTAGCCAATGTCATAGTAACCAGGTCCTTTCAGCAAATTATTTGAGAATACCAACTCTCAACTCAACAACTATGAAGCCTTTACCCCACTATGTAGAGTCTGGCTAATTGGATCATATTTTGCCACACGTCCTCATTTATATTTGCAAGTATATCATGTCTTTATTAACAGTTTCTTTCGAATTATTTTTAAGTCTTCTCCTTCCTCTTTTAATTTGAACCAACACTCAAATCACCAACAAGCTTTTAAACCACTATGTGGGTCGGTTATATGGATCATAGTTCGCTATTGTGTTTTATCTACAAAAACCTTTCCTCATTTAAATCTAAGTATATCATGTCCTTTCCATTTGTTTCTTCCCAATCCTTTTTGGTTCTTCCCCTACCCTTTTTAACTTGAGTTAATAATTCTCTACTTTCACAGTGTATTGAAACATCTAAAATCATCATAAATGTGTTTTCTCTCATTTTCTCATCTATCGGAAATGCCCCACTTTCTTTCTAATGCAGTCATTACTTATTCTATCTAATCTAGCGTGTCCGCATATCCATTTTAACATTCTCATTTCTGCTACTTTCACTTTTTGTTCATGTTCATATCTAGTAGCCCAATTCTGTGATCCATAAAGCATCGATGGTTTTATGACTGTTAATTTTCCCTTCAATTTCAGAGGTATTTTACGATCAAAAAGTATAGAGGACATTTCTCCATTTGTTCCATCATATTTGAATCTTATGTGTAACATCTTTATCAATTCCTCCATTCTCAATGATAGATTCTGAATATTTAAAACTTTTAAATGCATTTAACTCATGTTCGTCAATTTTAAATTTATCTTATTACTATGTCTATGATCACTAAAGTGACACTTTATATATTCAGTTCTTTGTCTACTTTGGTAAAAAACTTTATACTCTAATGCCTCCCCTCCAATCTTCTAACTTGGCATTTACTCCCCCCTCCCATCTCATCGATTAAACTCTCAACTCAACCAAAAAAAAAGATCAGAGAAGATTTGAGGTCAAAGAGTGGATGCTTACCCTTCTTTGAGGGTCAAAATTGCAGTGTGTACAGCATCATCAAGTTCCATATCCTCTGTATACCTGTGAGAAATACTCAAAAATTTTAGAGTGCAGTGCAATAGATCAACCGCAGTAGCTGAAGAAATCAAGAGTATTTACAGGACGGATATCCAATGAATTCTTAAAAGGACAAATTCAAATTGTAAACTTAGTTCAAGAAATCAATGAACCTGCATTCAATCATTTGCACAAAGGCAAGAAAATGAATAAGAAAATATGATTAATGATTCTAATTATTCATCTTCCATCAAAGCAAAAGGAAACTAAGTGAAAATACTATTCCAGAATTAAGCAAAAAGTGAAAATCATTTCACTTGACAAATGAATGTGAAGAATGGAGAGTTTACTCATGTGAAATGTAAATAAAAGTTACCGCAGTATCTCTGGTACACTTATTTGAAAAAGAATCCAATACTCAAGAAAATTCCAAAGTTTCTGAACCATAAGTAAATAGATCTGGGTTTTTCCTCCATAGACAATCCATTTAATCAGGATTCAGCCTCAAATAGCAACAATTGTTAAAACATGAAGAAAACCTTTCTACCTCATCATGCATTTATTCACAGCAGAAATAGTGAGATATAAGAAAGAGTATTACACTAAAAAACCAGCCAAAGCTGAAAACAGCGTAACTGTATAAACTGAAGTACTGAACTGGCACACATCAATAAGCCAGACAGGTTGTATTCAAGTTTTAGAAATGGTAATGACTCGCCTCTTTTCAAGAAATGTCTTAGCATTAGACACATTCTTCCCCATAGCTGAAGCTTTCCAGGAGAAGTACGAACCCGATGGATCCACCTACAGAAATAAAAGCAACTAAGGTTTCAAGGATATCTATAACTTCCATGTCGGCTAATGAGGCAAAACCAAAATTTATGTCAGCAATCCAGATGATTTTAACATGAAAAAGGCATGTGGGAAAATATCTTCGCCTCTGGGACTATCATAACATCTCTATAGTGTGGAAGACAATTTCAAAAGACTAGCATTTAGAATCCCCGAGAGGATGATATCTAGGGGTAACTAGTAAGAAATAGAGCAAAAGACTGGAAAGGTCATTAAACTTTCCCTTTGTCTGGGTTTTGGTCATTGAATCCTTTTATTGGTCAAAGAGGACACTAAACTTTTAAATCGTCATTTTTTGGTCATTCCGTCCATATTATCCATCCAACTAAACAGAAATTCTATTTTCAGGGGATAAACATACACCGATTTCCTTTTTATAATCTCTCCCAATCTCACCTGGGAGGGATGTAGAAATTGATCGGAACTTTTTTTTTTTTTTGGATGAAACCAAATGAGTAATTCTTCTTTCTGCAAATGAGAAATATTTACTTTGTTGCCCTAATTACCGAATTCTTGTATAACTATCTAAGTCCCTAAAATTTTTTTATGATGCATTCAAGTCCTGAATTGGCATTGTAGGAAAATTTTACCCCTACAAATTGAAGGCTGCACCTCACATGATTGCCTTTCCATCTACTCAAACAGGTAATACGGACAGAATGACCAAAAGACAGACAATTTAAAAGTTCAGTGAACTTTTCGGCAAAAAAACAATACAATGACCAAAACTTAGACAAAGGGAAAGTTTAATGACCTTTCGGTCATTTGCCTGTAAGAAATAGCATAAAACGTATGTATACTAGCAAAAATTTTGTCCTGATAATTGCAAAAAATTCACAACTGCATTGATTAGAAAAAGAAAGAAAACATCAGAAAACTGCAGCAAAGAAAGTTGGATGACCTACTTGATATAGTTGTGGACCCTTGTCATCAAAACCAGCAACCAAGAGTGAAACACCAAAAGGCCTCACGCCACTACAAGAAATTTGAAATTGCAAGAAAAATTACAATGATCTCTATTATATATCCAATATGGCAACTCGACAAGGAAAAAAAACCCAAATTTAGCTCTCCCTGTCAGAATATGGGACACCATATATCTTTCAGCTTTTTTGTGATATGATTTAAACTTTCGCTTGCAGAGATTTCTTTCAAGTAAAAGTAGAAGAAAGGGAAAAGTTACAATTGCAGTGGCAATGACAACGCAGAACTGTCTACAGGTATGCAGTCTCAGAAATTTATTCGCACAACAAATTAACTTCCATGTTTGATTTTATGTGTCATAGACAGTACACATCTTCGACTTCTAAAATCAGAAGGTTTGCATAACCAGGTCTTTTCAGAAAAATATTGCTCACAAAAGGAAGACAGTTCATACTATCTTTGTATGAAAAACTATATAATTGCCCCTCCTAAGCACATGCCTCTGCATCTTACAATCTTGCACCCCTGCCTCTCCCCCAAACTCATATATTCTATCTCCAGCATTAAGGAAGTTTATAAGTTAACAGGCATGTCTTTAAACCAAACTCTAATACAGAGGTGATCATTACTTAAATGTAATATTCTGTATGACATGTTTATTAATTATTTTTCCAGTGGGAGTAGATAGTCACAATTAACAATTCCTATACTCAAACTGGAAGATTTCAGAGGAAAACAGCATCACCATCATGAAGGTAACAATGTGGAAATCAACAATAACAAAATTGAGTCATGCAATAATAAACACAATTTACCCTGATTGAGTGAACTCCTGCATAACTGTAGCAGTTTCCCTAACAAGTTGTGTAACAGGAATTGGTTCCTGTGGATTAACAGCAAAAGACAATGAAGGTATCAAATTATAACGTTTTCACAATTTGGAACAAAACATAAGGTTTCAAAAGTCCTGAAGAAAAAATTCCCTGGGATTCAGAAAATGAAAATTTAATATTAAACCTATTTCTAAGCATTACATGCTCAGCTACTTGCAGGTGTCCCAAGTATGAAAACTGGACCATAAGGCCAAATGGCGCTGCTACTTTAACTATAGAATGCATCATCCAAGGCCACTAGCCAAAAATACGCCAACCTACATCCAAGGTTCAATTTCCAATTTTGCAAACATATTTGATCACTACTATTACTCAGAATTACCATACTGAAAAAGAAACTTGAAAATCCATACATGGATATCATATCTGAATTAATATTAAACCATATTATCAACACAACCTAAAAGCTAAACTACCTTCATGGCTCAAATTCAATCACAAAAGAAAAACCAAGTAATATTTCACAGAGTAGAAACTAAAATGGCACAACTAACAGTAAAGAAAAGAGATCAGCTCAATTATGTCAAGCTATAACTTCAAACATCAAGACTAAATTTCAACAATAAATGAACCATTAATAAGAGAAAAACTGCTTCAAAGACTTGTATTTACTTTATAAAGCCGATAATATTGCTCGGCTTGCTTCCTACTTTTCCGAACTAGAACTCGAAAATCAGGGCCCATACCACTGCAGAAAGAAAAGAATTTCATTAAAGAAACAGGAAGATGTGCATCAACAGAGATCAATTCATTACAAGGGGGACAAAAGCAAGGCAAAAGGCATGCAATACTTTCAGAAAATGATAGAACAAGTGGATAAGAAGCACTACTCAAAAAATAGGTTCTTCAAGTTGTCAATTACACTTACATAAGTGAGGAAAAGTATACTTAAAACTCAAAAACTAACTCTGAATCAGAATTCATTATCTATGTCACTGGCATCAAGTCATAGAAAGAGGATCAAACTTAAAGACCTAAATAAGAGAAAAAGGGAAAACCTAGAGCACTAAAAAGGTATACTCACAACAGCCATATGCCTAACAAGAAGCTATTTTCATTGGGCCCACGCTAACCCTAGGGAGGGGAAATAGCAAAATGATACAGAAACAAGATCAATAGCTTATCAGAAATTCCTCACATTATACATTCCTTAGGGCATATGAGTGGTGTAGGAAAAAATTGCCTAAAATGTAGACATACAACTAGAAGAGCTTCATAGGGAATCCAGAACAGTGTGAAATGCCCCACTACCCACGCATTAAAACTAACTAGAAACACCGCATTGCATACCTGTATACAACTCCCATATTTGGAGTCAAAATCTGAATCTTTTGCACCTGAAACAAACCAAATCCAAACACTGGATAAGAATTCTGTTACACTTATAAGTAAGTTGAAAATTGAAAATGTGAACTAAGACGCAACAAGAAGAAAAGAGATTAGAAAACACAAAACAAATTACAATTTGTGAACACTGTATAGAAGGCAATACTGCTAATAAGATTTGAGAGAAGAAAAATGAAAAGGTCTAACAATTAAGAACCTCTTCAGAGGTTTGATGAACACTTACAGATGTCTCGTCAACCAGGATGGATGGTAATTTCTTCTCAGTCGCAATCACAACACCATTAGCAGCTGCAACCATAAGAGCATATGTATAAATTGATATGATTTAATTGTTTTCAAGAAGTGGCAAGATAAAAAGACCATAGCAATCTTATCTGCAATAAAAGCATAGTGGCCATCAAATATTCTAAAACAAAAAGAGTGCTACTGGCAGTTTCCTGCAATTACACAGACCATCAGCTACAAAGAACGATTAGATAGCTTTATTTTATGTGCAAATCAACACTCTTTGAGTCTCCCAAAGTTTCCCAAGGTACGTTTTTATATTTATCAACTGTTAACTGTATCATAAACTTAAGCAACTAACTGATGCTAATAATTACTCTATATTAAGAAGTGAAGAAGGCCAGGAAGTACCTACAAACTTTAAACCCAGTATCACAGGTTACTGACCTAGTTAGAAACTCAAATTGGCAATAAAGTGTCGCATAACACTACCTACCAGGACATCTTTGCTCTTAAAAGACAAATAAGATTTCAAACTGCAATATCAGACATCCTGACTATCACGATGAATCCTAACCAGCACCCTTACCAATATATCGAAAAGGATATTAGAAGTACTTAATTACCTTTAATCCCCAAAGATGTTTGACCAGAACCAACTGCTGTCAAGGCATGTTCAATCTGAACAAGCTTCCCGGAAGGACTGTTACAATGAAAACCAGTGTAAAACTTGCACATAGAGGAGCCAAATATGACTATTATAGAACTAAAAGCCTATTTAGGTATGATATTTCCATAAATAGGAAATTGAGACCATACCTGAAAGTAGTGAGGGAAAAGGAGTACTGACTATCACCCATTTGAATACAAATGAAAATTTCAAGTAAAACCCTGCAGCAAGCATAGATAAAAAGGAAAATCACCATCATTTTTTTATTTTTTTTAGGTATATTTATCAAAAATTACATACTTAAAAACTAGTAAATACAGCAAAGATGTGAACTTTTCCTCCATCCGACAGAAAACCCAAGTTTCCTAATGGCCATATTTCTCATTCCAACTGCCACAACGCAACAATTAAAGAACCAATTATTCGCGTTATTGCTCGTGCTGAAACGGACCATAGGTTACAGGGAACTTAGTTGGTAAATAACTACATAAACTAGAATAAGCCAATTTGCCATTTTTTTTGTTGGTTTCAATTGATTTTTCTAGTCAGGTTAAAAGGCATGAATTCTACAGCGTTAGCGAGTTAGAAAAGATCGCATGAGAACTACAAAATAGTTCCGTTACAACTGTAGAAGAACTTCCTATTCAACGCAAGATCTACTGCATTTATGTGTGCAGAGAAAATAAACAGCATACCTAAGGAAGACCGGCGATGGAAACGTCCGTCGAGGGCAGAAGCCGGAGAATAAACCAGGGGAAGACAAAGAGGGGTTTCTTGACGCTAGATCAGCGACTGTTTTTTTATTTGTCGAGGCAGCGTCTTGTCAGTCAAGAAATCCGCCCAACTAACCAGAGGCATGGCCCAATCTGTATGGGTTTGACACTTTTAACACCATGTATGGACTCTGGCCCATGTGTTGCTCAAAGTTTCGGAGATTGTATTTTTCTTTTAATAAAAATAAAAACCAAGCAACAACAACTAAACATTTATTAAAAATATCATTTTCTTGAATTTTTTTATCATTTCTTGTGCATTGCTTGTCAAATTGGAAATAAAAAATAGATAGTTAAAAACATGTATAAATTGTAGCCAACTTAGTGTAGTCACTCATATAGGTGGGTGAAAAAAATAATATGAAAATAGTTCACAATAGCAAGTATTTTTGCTCTTATATTTTTTGGTCAAAACTCATAGGTTATATCTCACGAAAAATGATAATTTTCTAAATAATTTATATTTATATAATTTTTTTAATATCTTTCACTATATATCATATTACCAATATAAGTTGGTCACACCAGCTTAACCCTTAGTACATGGTTGGGGGTAGGCTATGGGGTCAAATCTAATAATTTGTTTGAAAAAATTCATAAGTGGTGTCATGCACTTTACTGATATGTAAGGTGGGTTCTCTTCCTCTAACCCCCAATTAACTCCATTTGGTCAGCTCCTCTAGATAGATTGATAGAATAAACATGTATAAATTATCTTATAGAAATTGTGTTTTTTCTTTTGAAAATCAAAAACTATAAAAAAAATTTGTTTTATTATTCATAAAAAGAATTTAAATTCATTTTAATGAAAATTAAAAAAAAATAAAAGTCATGGGTAAAAATTGTAGATTATTGTAAGTTAATATGTGAAAGGTATAAGCAGCATCAATTGCATTAATGTGAAAGGAAGTAATGTTGGACCTGTTTGGGCCAAGGTAGTATTAAACAGAATGGTAGCCCAACCAATTAAATAAACAGGGAAAATCGGAATATAAAGTGGGAAAGGGCAAAAGCCGCAAAACCAACAAAATCTTTTTCGAACAGGAAATAGGAATATGAGGGAACGAAATCCATAAAACAATTGTAGGTTTACATTAATTTTGTCGTCTTCTTCATTAAACTTTTTGTCTCTCTCGTCGCCGTGACTGTCTTTCGTCGTTTCATATAATTCTGGCGCGCTCGCTGTTATCCTAAACGTCGAGCGCTACTAGTATTTTATATATCCTCTTTCCTGTGTTTGAATTGGGTTTCAGTGCGGGAAAAACAAAGGGGCGCTGTTATACAGACGTAAATCGTAATCATGTGAGATGGGTACGAGAAATTCAAATCACGTTGATAATAATACTCTGTCTAACATTGAGGTATGTTTAAGGAATTTTCTTAAAGAATGCCCGATGATTATTTTATCAGTCTTCTTGTTTTTCACTGCCTCTATCAATTTCCTAATTTTATTAGTTTTCCTAAATCAATTTGTTGGTTTATGATGATACGGAGGTAACCCTAGCTTGTTTTCATAATGAGGAAATTTTTTAGTATTGCAAAATTGTCGAAATTGTTAATATTTTTGTGGGTTTCGATGTTATGATTTAATTGAGCTCGGTTTTACGTTCTATGGTTTGCCACATTAAAAAAAAAAGGTAATGAATAATGAATTTATGATTGACTGGAGGAAATTGATAGGTTTCAATATTTGTTACGTTGTTGTTAATCCATCATATCATACCCACGAAAAGGAAGAGGAAGAAACTTTGTTGAATTAGCTTGGGTTTGGTATTTTATGCTAGGACAGAGTTGGATTGAATGTGCTATTTTGGATTTATTTAGGGATGTCATTCAAAAACAGCAGTGTTATCGTCTCAGTGGCAGAGCATGATATCGCATCAATTGTTTGATGCTAATCCAATTAATAAAGCACCCAGCTTTTTGCAGTCATCACAAACAGGTGCTAGAACTTGGCTGGGGTCCATGACTGATTTCAGCTCTCAATATCATGGATTCGGTCGCATGATGTCTATGGGTTTTAACCCTAACTCATCAACAGCCAACAGTGTCAATCATTATCATTTGCCTCAAGGTATCTTTTTAGCTCTACTAATGTGAACTTTAGTAGCTTAAGCATTTATTTTTTTCTTACATTGCCTGTTTAATAATTATTGGTCTTACTACACTTGTTTGAGATGCAGGTTGTTGGTACAATAACAAGGGTGTTACCCCCAGATTTATTGCATCTGATGGGGATAACTCATTTTCACCTTTGGCTACGAACCCTTTTCCTGCTGAGTTCATTGGTTCCCCAGAGCAGATATCTTCAATCACGGCATGCTCAGAAGCAGACTTGTATTCCGACGGGGAAATTTTGGACAGTGGATCAACTTTTCCTTACACTGGTTTCGACTATTTATCACAGTCATCATCAGAAAATTACTTTCCAGGGAAACGTGTCGATCAGGGTAAGTTATTCACGTGTTTTGTCGAAGTCTCCTAGTTTTTAGTATGTAGTGTGCCTGAATAGTGTAGCTCTGACAGGTGCGTTTTAGACATCTCTGAGTTGAGCGGATTATGACTGTGGGATGTTACTGACATTCAGTAACATTTTGTAATTTTTTAAGACAAAATAAGATGGAACAAGAAAAGCACGTGTAAATCATCATTTGAGAGGGCACTCCTGAGGACATTAGGGGGATTTTGTTAACTAGTTTTGCATGATCATTTATTTTGTAGATTTTTTCCCCAATCACTGCCTCGTAGGTTTGTCATGTGCGTTATGTGTCTCCTAACTTTATCTGCTGCTCCTTATAACAGTTGTCTTTTATTGTTGTTTTGGACAGGGAAGTTGGGTTCAGTTGATCAAAGAGGAGTCTTGGAGATCAATCAGATTGCTTCTTATGAGTGTTTTCCAAAACTATTTACGGAGAGTGGGGACTTGTCTTATTCAAATGGTTGCGTCTTGGAACATATTTCTGAGAGAATTCCTAAGATGTCCAACTCACTTCCCAGTGTGGTTACTGGCAATGTCATATCAAGGCACGAAGATCAATATCAGGTTCCTCTCCTTCATCAATTGCCTAATTGTTTGCAGTTTGATGAGCAGTCTAAACCCCAATGCCGGGGATTGCCTTTAGGAAACCAGTATAGCAATGATATCTTCCTACAGAATTCCTTCAACTCGAATCAAATTCCTGTACAACAAGAGTGTGAGATACAACAAAAAGAACCGTGTGTTTTGCAACAAGTTGGAGTATCAAACATTTTAGATTCAAGTGATTTGCCTTTGAAGTATGTTCTTCTTCTCTATAGCCATTACAAAGCTATGCCAGAGAATAATGGGAAAGACCAAGCTAACTTGTTACATGTATTGCATAAAAAGCTATGCAAGGACAAAAAGTGCAATTGTGACCAGTACCATATCTTTATATCCCATTATGAGAATTGTCGCTACAGACCTTGTACACTTTGCAAGCCTGTCCGGGAGTTGCTTTCTACTGTTACGTTAAATTCTGGTCCTTTGAAGGCTATTCACGTTCGAGATCTTAATGGCTCTAGCACTTCCATGGTTGAAGATGCTCCACCTCCTCCCAAACGTATGAGGATGGGGGACTTTGTGCATTCCAGTCTCATTGCTGGTTCAGAGGATCAGTCTTCTAGATACAATGGAACTTCAGATTGCAAAAAGTGGCTTGAAGGTCATCTTTGCACTGAAAAAATTGAAGGGTTGATGAAAATGGAAACATTAAGCTCCCCAGAAGTCTTCATCCAAGCCAAGAAAAAAGAAGAGTTTTCCTCTCCAGAAGTATTAGTTCAGGCAATTAAAACAGAACAGTTATACTCTCCAGAAGATACCATCAGAGCTTCAGTAACTACAAATCACATTTCTGATAATACTCAGAGAGTGGGATGTGACCATCCCTTTGTTCCTGAAGAGGTCAATGATGTCACTGACAATTCCCACCGATTGAACTCTGATGTTATAGTTGTACTTGAACAGCCAAGTGTCGTCCAAGAACCAAGGGACCTACATTGCGCATCCAAGCCTCACCAACTTCAATCAAAACCAGAAGTAGAATCAAAGCCTGAAGTAGATCCAAGTAAGACTACAGGCGATCATCAGTTTAGAACCAATTTGGGTGGTTCAGGAAAGCTACCAGTTTCCTATGTTGACTTTCTTAATTCTGAGCAGATGAAAGAACACATAAACAGTCTCAGTCTATCTGTGGTTCAGGTTTGTGCAATATCTTCCTGTTTGTTGTCCTCATACATAGACTACTGAACCCTTCACGTGATATTGCTTTGATCGTTGTTTTGCTTTATTTTTTGCTGGTGTTTCACTTTGTGCATGAGTGAAGTCTGTATATAAGTTCTGTAGTGTTACCATTGCGATTCTTTTGCTCTGCTCACAATTTTGTAGAGATTTAAGTGCAACATCTTTCTTTGATGAATATCATTTGTCCTTTTGATTTTCTAACAGCCCATTAGGACAGAATCAAAAGAAAGCACAATGGCAAATTGTGTTGGCGAAAGCACGTGTCAGTTGTGCTCCATGGATAAGCTTGTATTTGGTGTAGCACCTTTGTATTGTTCATATTGTTGTAATCTTATCAAACACAACTTGATATATTATTGGGCTCTGGATGAGACGGGTTCCAGACATTGCTTTTGTACACGATGCTTCAAGGTGTCCCGTGGTGCTAGCATTTCATCCCAGGGGCATTCTTTTACTAAGGCACAGATGCGGAAGGAAAGGAATAACGAGGAAAATGAAGAATCGGTTAGCTCAGTCATCTTTACATTCTTATGATTTTTATTTCCAGTAAATGTTTATTCTCAACCTCTTTGATCTCCTTGTTTCTGCAGTGGGTGCAATGCGACAAGTGTGAGCGCTGGCAGCATCAAATTTGTGGGCTCTACAATGCTAAAAGGGATGCAGAGGGCAATGCTAAGTATATTTGTCCATACTGCCGGCTAGAAGAGATTAAAATTGGTGAGCATGTGCCTTTACCTGCTTGTTTAGGGGCAAAAGATCTTCCGCGTACAATGCTTAGCGATCATATTGAGAGGAGACTGTTTAGGCAACTCCAGAGAGAAAGAGAAGAGAGGGCAAAGCATTTAAATAAAGATATTAATGAGGTAAGTGACATATAGAAACTTGGGAATATGCAATTGGATATTGGGTTTATGCATTTAGAACTTGGTTAACGAGTAAGGTGACCTGTTTTGTTCCAACTAGATTATTAATGAATATATATCTCATGCCCCCATGTTAACAAACCACCAACGGTTAATTACCATGGGGATATCAATTGTTATCCCAGATAAGCTATTTAGTAATCCAAGATTACCTGTTAACAAACACCAATCAGTAACTGGGATATGGAAAAATTGTGGTAAATATTGGATTACTGGATAGCTGATTCAGGATTAAATAATTATACTGACAAGATGTGACAGATTACCCCTTCTAGACATGTTAGTTGTTTTATTGTTGCATCGACTGAACAAACTTTTGTTTGGAACAAGTTTCATAGAATCATGTGGTATAAATGCTGTGCAACTTGTATATTACTATGTTATTATACTTTTCAGAAATAATAATTAATCCATGGTAAAACTGGCTCACATTTTAAACATCGATTGGTCCTCATTTGAAAATAATTTCTATTTTGAATGATAAATTTGTTGTGTTCCTATCGTGAATTAAAGAAGAGGGTCAAGAAGAACAAAGTCACTGAGAATTTTGCACACTTACAGTAAAACTTTAGCAGTTCTATTCTGTTTTATAATGTACCTACCATATATGACCAGGTACCTGGAGCAGCGGAACTTGTTGTTCGAGTGGTCTCATCGGTTGGCAAAGTTCTGAAAGTGAAGAAGCAATTTTTAGATATATTTCCTGATGAAGGTTATCCAGTAGAGTTCCCATATAAATCAAAGGTAAGAGTTGAGTTCTTATTACAATATGTAGCAATAGTTGCAGTGGATGCTGATGCTTGATCTTTTTGCTTCTGTTTTTTGGTTGGTAATGAAAATGAGGCCCCTTTTTCTGTTAAGCAGTAAAAAGTTTCTTGCCTATGTTAATACAAGTTTTATGCTATGAAATTGTATTCAGTACCAAAAGTAGGGAACAGAGTAAGTGGTGGAAGAGCTGGCATCCAACTGCATGATTGAGCATGTTATATCGATTGTCTTCTTTTGTATTTTTATTCTCTAATTTTTCTACATCTTCTTTCTACTTGTCGCATGGATAGCGTGGAAATATGACATATCCTTCTTGTACAGGTGATTCTATTGTTCCAGAAAATTGAAGGGATAGATGTGTGTCTGTTTGGTATGTACGTCCAGGAATTTGGATCAGAATGTGGTCAACCGAATCAACGCAGTGTCTATGTTTCATATCTTGATTCCATCAAGTACTTCAGGCCTGAAATTCTCTGTGTTACTGGCGAAGCTCTTCGCACTTATGTATATCATGAAATTTTGGTATTTTCTCTTTTTCCCAATTACTCTCTTTCTTCTTCTCTGTGAGACTTTACAGTTTTTACACATGTGATAGTTGTGTGCTTTCCTTTGTTGGCTTTTCAGATTGGTTACCTTGATTACTGTAAGTTACGGGGTTTTGCAACCTGCCACATATGGGCTTGTCCACCTTACAAAAAGGAAGATTATATTTTTAACTGCCATCCTGAATCCCAGAAAACACCGAAGCCGGATAAATTGCGACAGTGGTATATGTTTCTTTCTTCCTATATTTTTTTCTGCCACTAGCTCACTTAACCAATTGAAAAACTCATGCGCACGAATTTGTTATGTTACGATTGTCAGGCTGCTGGAAAATTTGAAATTGCTATGAAATAGCTCTTTTATGGTTGTAGGTGGCTGTGCAAACCTAGACTTCCTGGACCAGTAATAGTGGGAGCCTTAAGTTGTAGTTTGCACTCCAATTTTTACAGATTTGTAGTGGGTCATAGTGCCATAATTAGCCTGGATGTATACTACTACACCGATGTTACACTCAGATTATGTGTCTGAAACTTCTATCTAGTCTTTGCATTCTTGACTGGAATATTTATATTTTCAGGTACAAGTCAATGCTAAAGAAAGCTGTAAAAGATGGTGTTGTGGTGGATCACACTACTTTGTATGAATCTTTCTTTATGCAAAATGGGGAGTGCAATAACAAGATAACAGCAGCTCGTTTGCCATATTTTGATGGAGGCTTTTGGTCAGGAGCTGCTGAGGATATGATAAGGAAGATGGAAAAAGAAATTGGTGGAGAATCAGAAGGAAAGGTGAAAAAACTGTTAACAAAGCGAACCTTGAAAGCAATGGGACATAATGATCTTAATATTGACTCATCAAAAGACATTATGGTGATGCAAAAGGTGAATTTCTGGCGAGCATGTATAGTGTTCTTAATTTGCAATAGTTTTGTTTTATGAAAAGGTATAAGTATCTGTGGATATCTGATGTATGTGGTTTAATCCACATCTTTTGCTGAATGCTATCTTATTCTAAGTTAATTTCTTTAGGGTTGACTACACTGACTAACTAAGTGGGTTGCCATAATTGCATAGACCTCCTATTTGTTTTTAAAGTTACAATGACCTCTCTCAAATTTTTTTGTGCCAAAATTATCTAAGGAGTTATTATAATTAGCTGCTGTGCATCATCATCTTATTAGAGGATTTAATGTAATCTAAAAACCCGGGATTTCTTTGTATATAAAAGATTAGGAATTTGTCTTTACAATGCATAGGCTTATATAGGCAATGCAGAACAGAAAACTAGCCAGATTTGGCTTGCTCCAAAATAAAACTAGAAATTATCATTAGCATGAACTAAGTTATACCTCTCCCACTTGATGCTAATGTTCGCAACCCCATGCCCTCATTCTAGAAATAAAAAGGAAGAACTTAGAAAAGAAATGGAGGCAGAAAAACTTTATAAAAGTGGTTTTGTGTGGTTTAATCATTATCATAATTGGATAAATTCTCGTGAATCAAAATCTAGACCTAAAGAAGGTAACTTAGTTTTGCAACTTGTGGATGTGTATGTGCAATTAACTTTCTTCATTCCATATTCATATGAAAATTTGATTTTCTTCAGTTGTATTTCGAAAAATATTGGGTGACGTTTCATTTTATGTATTCACTGGTTTGGATCCCATTTACAGCTTGGTTAGTGGTCTCTCCCACCCCTTGGTTCCCCTGATTTTGAATGACTGCATTTGGCACTACTTGAGACTAGCCAGTGAGCAGTATGATACATGATTTAAACTGGCGATGTGGAACTATTTATGTCTTCCTGGACTATAGTCTCTTATTAGCTTAGTGCATTTCTATTTGATTTGAGTACATCAATGAGTATTCCACCTTGTCATTATGTGGTTGAATCATTTACTGTTGCTCTATGATTTGTTGTTCTCTCTTTCGTTGCAGCTGGGCCAAACCATCTTACCAGTGAAGGAAGACTTTCTAGTTGTCCAACTGTTGTTCACATGCAAAAACTGCCACAACCTGATACTTTCTGGAGGTCATTGGTTTTGTAACCAATGTAAAAAGTTTTATTTATGTTCAAGGTAATTATCCTCATTAAGTTTAACCCGGCTTCTTCCTCTGTTTATTACTGTATTGGAGTCTATTGACTGTTTTTTATGCATCTCCCCATCTTTTGGATTTCTCGTTGATCTAGTCGTTTCACTTTTATCTGGTTCTGTTCAGCTATATTGCCATTTCTCCAGGTCTTGGTGTCGATTATTTCCTTATGCTATTTAAAGGCTTTATTTTACACCTTAAGATTATAATTTTTTGAGGTTGATACAACCAAGGTTTAGGAGTACAATATTTGAATGCAGAATACTTAAAATGAAGTAATTAATTTTCATTCAATCCCACAAAAGAAACAAAAAAGGGTACAAGGCAAAAAAATGTAGAAAGAATATGCAATTCTCCTTTATCCCAAGACACTTCTCTAGGTTTGGAGAGTTTTTCCCGAATAGGTGGATGAGTTTTTATAGCAAGATAGTCCATTTAAATGAGTCAATCAAGCAGTTTTGACAATGCTTATATATGGATTGAATTGCTTATATATTTATTGGGTGAGTTAACAAATCTCTGAAATGATGTTTCTAATAACAAATTTGTCGTGAAATTCTGCAGAGAAGTATTAAGTAGTTTAATCTCGTTATGTTAGTATTTTTGTGGGCTTTTTAAGTATTTCGAGGCTTTTAAATTCTTGTATCGATTACAGATGTCTTGAAATGGAGCAAAATCTTAAAGAAAGGAAAGTGCACACTTCCATTAGTGGAGAAGAACATTTACTCTCGCAGGTTATTTCCTACCTTGAATTTAGCATGTGCACTGAACTTTCTACCCTTGTCCGTACATAAATGTCAAACTGAGTTCTGTTTTGTTTGTGTCACTTGCTTTCCAGGTCATTGTAAATGACTCACCTGCTGACACTGCTGAGGAAGGTGTTGTTCTGGATAATGATATATTTGAGAACAGACATTCGTTCCTGAGCTATTGTCTGGGAAACAACTACCAGTTTAATACTCTTCGATGTGCCAAACACTCCTCAATGATGATTTTGTATGATCTCCACAAACAGAGTGTTTTAACTAGAAAGATAACCTGCAGCATTTGCCGGAAAGACATCAAGGCTGAGGCACGATGGCATTGTGAGATTTGTCCAAAGTTTGATGTTTGTGATACTTGCTACTTTAAATATGGTGTAGGTTGTCATAATCACAAGTTAATCCTACATTTTCCCAAAGCTGACTGTGGAGTACATAAAAATGAGGTTCTGCCAGAGAAGCCGGATGAGGTAGGTGATATCCATGACTGGTCTTTCTATAAGAAAATAAGGTCATCTAAGCATTGTTTGCATGTTCCTTGGCTCATATAATGAATCGAATTATATGATTAGATGATTCTATCTTGAGAGTCAATTTAGCAAAAAGTTGAAGATATTAACTATGATGTCATACTACTTTAGTATTAAAATAAATTAGTACTGAACCCCAGGAGTAGCCTGGTGGTAGCAATCCTGAATGGTTTCCTGGCCACTACATTTTAAACCTCCCTCCAACAAGCTTGCCTACAAAATTTCTGTGCTTACCTTGTCTATGAGGTTTGTGAGCTATTCTTTGTACTCAATAGGTTTGCCTTGTGGCTGATTGGTTTCCACTGTCAGAAAGTCTTTGTTTTTTTTTAATTTAAATCTGTGGAATTGATCAGAAGAAGATTCTAATCATGTTTAGTGATCATATCATTTCTGCTTGAGAAGTCATTATGGATATGGTACACTTATACCATTAACTAACATGGTGCAGGTACGATATCGAAAAGCATTAGAGCATGCTTCTAGTTGTAGGGGAATGAAAACCATCCCTTGTGTGTACCCTGAATGCCGTCAGATCAAAAGGCTTTTTCATCACTCGACTCAATGCAATATCCGGCTTGCTGGGGGTTGTAGATCCTGCAGGAGAATATGGATATTGATATGTTTACATTCAGTGACATGCAAGGATTCCAATTGCCGGGTGCCACGTTGCAGGTATGGTATAAATTTCAGCCTATAGTTAGTTTCTGGATTCAGTGTTTTTCAACTCTTTGACAATCTTTACTCATTATCCAGGAGTATTAAAGAGCACTTTGAAATGTGTTTGAGGAAAAGGTTTTGTATGTTCTGCTTTTACTGGCGACAATACCTTGCTGGATGTACAAAGGATGATCTAGGGCAAGCACTTACATAGAATGGAACAAAAGCAGCAACATGGCTGTTTTAGCTGGATTGCTATTCAAGTAAATAAAGTTACAATACCTTGCACAGAAATGTTTAGGCAATCTTCCTTCAATCATTTCCTATGTCTAGCAATTGAAGTTGTATATAATGTGATTTAGGCAAATGAGCGTAACGAATAGTTAACATTACATTTTAGAAGAGGTGACGACAAAATCTGTTGTCTGTTCCATAAAAGTAGGTGAAGATTTGTACATGTAATTGGAATGTTGGTTGTTCATCTGTCAAATTTTCTCTTGTTTCTTCTAAATGCTCCCTCATTTTTCTTTTTCTTTTTTGTTTTGAAAGAAAGATTCTGTATATTGATGACTAGTAGATAATATAGTTAAAACTTTCTCCATTTTTATCTTATGTTCCTTTTGAGTAAATGAATAAATTACTCCAAAGCCTGGACACAGCAAATGTTTGTAAAATTACACTGAAAGCATGGACACTGCTAATGACTGGCGTATAAGAATCGGCTAATGACTGGCGTATAAGAATCTAAACACAAACAATGTTTAGATGTTGTGGGTGAAGTTCATTAATGAGACGACACTAATCACTTGCTGATAACATTTAAAGTTACAGTGAAGTTAAGAAACTTCTTCACTCTTCCTGGCTGTAGCTGCCGGCTTCTGTTTCGTACTTGCCAAAGCAATAATTATCTATTCATTGGTGTACCTAATATAATCCAAGACTTGTTAATATTAAACAGTTTTTATCATTGACCAAAAATAAAAATCAAAATCAAATTCAACAAACTCGACATTTTCATACAAAATACTGATGCAAAAATCCTGAAAATCAAATTGAGATAGCAAGTTCAATGTTAGAATACACTGGTCAACATCACTAGAATTATCCACATTTACTAGTCATTCACTATGAAGGCCCCCCATATTTCCTAATAATAACAAAACAAGGGCAAAACCCCACCACCTAAATCGGATTGCGTGATTAAACTACACCCTAAAGTAATGCACACTATATAACAATGGAGAACTCTGGGCAGCAAAAGGAAGAGAACTCCTAATGAAAATCTAATGCAACAGCACCAGCATAGTAATAACGCGTTGTCATGTTGTAATAAAATTCCACAGCTTCTTCCCAATGGAGACTTCGCCAGGATGATCCAACTCCTCATCTTCGCCATCTTCGTCTTCTTCATCAAGGCGTTCACCTTGGTTCTCCACATTGCTGTCCTCCCTTGTCCCTTCTGGAGTCTCGTTCATCTCGTCACTGATACATATATCACCTTCCGCAATGTTTGCAGTTTTACCAACACCATCGTGAGCAATGGCTTCATCTTTTAACTGTCATAGTAGTTGAAAGGCAACATGTTCAAAACTTAACTCACTAGTGAACTGTATGCACCTAAAAGTTAAAACACACAAATTTGATGCTTCACTTGACCAAATCAAATTTTCAATGGCTGGTCCACAGACAGGCCATATACAACATGCAAAAATTATTAAACAAAAATAATCTCAAGGAACAGGATTTAGAACAAGAGGCCAGTGGCATTCCCTAAGAAACCGTGTGCTGACAATAATGAACTTCACCCACAAGATTTTACCTACTCCAAAATTTAACAGTTGGCAGCTCTTGTTTTACAGTAAGCCCAAGGGACAAATAGTTGTATAAACAATACACACCAAACATATCCAAAGTATTATCCAAAATTATAGCAAACACTCTCAAGGCTTCTGCCGGCGCTACTAGCATAACAAAGGATCAGTAGTAGTCTAGGAGAAGTAAAACATTTGGACAAGCACATGCAAACCTACCCTTGAGACATGATCACATAATGTACAAATACAGATACACATTGTGAAATCAGATGCCCAGAAGTGCATCAGAGTGAGAGAAAAGGGGGGAAGGGGAGAAGGGAGGAGGAATATACCATAATAGGACTGTCAGCTGAAAACTCATGTGCAGCCTGGATGCTTTTTGTTGCACTATCATCTCTTTTAGCACCCCCTGAAGCAGCAAGTCCAGAATTAGAATCTCGAATTCCTTCCCTCAAACCTCCAACTTCAACAGTATCAGAAGGTGTAGCTTTTGAACTGGAAATTTGCTCTGCAAGACTTCTATGACCACCAATTTCTCTTTCTTTCCCCTTCTTGGGGTCTGAAAGGGTTCCATTAGCTGCTGCTGCTGCAGCTGCACTGAACCATTTTACATGCCTTTTCAGTTTTCTCTAGGAGAAAGATAAACAAAATGACAAATTGTCGGCTGTATGCATGAAATCAATAAACAAGATGGAAATGATGATATCATTATAAAAAGTGGATACACAGTAAATAAGGTGCAGAGTAATTTCCAAACATATGGCAACACTAATCAAAACTTTCACCAAAAAGTAACAGAAAGGATTATCAATATGATTCACCCATATATTAAGCTCATGAATGAAAAAGGGTGCACCAATCAACAGTACATGGAATTCCAATAGCATTGGAGTTTTGCTTTGATGGAAAGATGCACAAATTGGTCCAAATACTTAAAATAAGAGCAAATTACCTTCTGGGTCGCCGGAGATTGTACCGTTTTTCAGCAGGAATTTGAACAGGCTGTGCAACTTTTTGCCTCCTTTTCCTGTGGCCTTCAACTGTGACACTACCAGACTGCCCGCTATATTCATCATTATTCTCACTAGCAGTCGCTTGTAACATGTACGTGTGGTTTCGCTTTCTTCCATTTGTTGGTGCTCCTGATTCCCCCAGCTTTTCTTCATTCACATGAACATCGCCATTGACATGCTGACTCTCACTGTCTATAAAAGATTCTGCGTGAATAGCCTTTTCATCTGTAACAGCAGCCTGCCCAGAACGTGCTCTTGTAACTCGATTTCTGCCTCTCTTACCTGGTCCACGCTTTTGTTCCTTTGCATTAGAGTGCTGTAATCTCTGGTCATTAATTGATGGATCAGGAGCAGCTTCAACCTCTCTAATGCTGTTGTCAGACTGCAAATTTTGGATATCAAGAGAATCATCTGCAAACCCCAAAGAGACTTCTGGTTCAATTTCACTGCTCAAGAATGGTTTCCGTGATTCTACACTAACAAGATTCCCGGGCAAGGTTCCACCATTATGACCCCCAGCAGCATCTAGTTCAAATGTTTTGCCAGGTGAAAATCTGAATATCCTTGTTGTACATTTTTTAAGCCATTTTATAGTTCCACCGGAAGCCAGGGAACCTAATTCAACTATGCCAGGGGATCCATTAGTATTTGCCCTCTCAGATGTACCATGAACATCATCTTTCAGATAATTCTCAGCTACTCTAGGCAGCAGAGGGTCCTCCACATTGTTAATCTCGTTCAAAGATTGAAGATCAGAGAGCACAAACTCGCGAATTAACTCCACACAACTTCCACAACTCTTCAGATTTTCAACAAACACAATGAATCGATCTCTTTCTTTGATAAAGTGTTCCCTCTGAACCTTTAACTTCCTACTAAGACCAACAAGCTCTTCGATGTCTTTTCGCATTTCAAGATGCTGCATCTCAAGTTGCTCCTTGCTTGCAGAAATTTCTTGTTTCTCTTTATCTAGCACATGTCTTTCCACCTTCATTTCTTCCATTTCTCTATGTGCAACATCCCTGAGATGCTTGATGTTATTAAGTTCCTCCTCTTTCTTTTCCTCGAAAGACTTCTTCATTTCACACAGTCGATACTCCATATCTTCCTGCTGCTTCTCCCTTTCAGTCTCAAATTCTCTTTTCTGCATCTCAAGTTCATTGAGCATTTGCCTTTTCTCACTTTGAATTTTTTCATCTAGCATAGTCCTTTCATGCTCCATGGTAGCAGCAAATGATTCTCTTGCCACTTCAAGAGCCTCCAGCTCCCTTCTAACATAAATTTGTGTTTCTAGCTTCTCTTTGTTCAGCCTTTCCTCCTCAGACCATTTCAATTTTTCGAAGTTCTTTTGCTGTTCAGCAACATCTGCAAGTTCCTTCTTGATTTCAGCCCCTTTTGCATCCAGTTCTTCCCATTCCTTTTCAAACCTCAACCTTTCATGCTTCAAATCCTCAGCCTCCTTGAGTAGTAGTTCGCTTTGGAGTCTACACTTTTCTATCTCCAGTTTGAGTTCCGATTGCAGTCGAGTATGTTCTGATCTTTCATCTTCAGTTACTTTAAGCAGTTCTGTCTCTTGATGCATCTTGAGTTTCTGGTTTTCTATATCAGATCTTATTTTCTCAAGCTCAATCTTGAGAGCAAGCAAGTTCTCTTTCTCAGAAAGTATTTGTTTCCTCTCGTTCTCCATGTTCTTTTCCTCAACTTTGAAGGACTTTTCCCTCTCTTTCAGAGCTTTTGACTTCAATTCAAATTCACTCTCTCTCTCTTTCACTTTCTCCAATTTTTTCTCAAGCGCCTGTTCTCTTTTTCTGATCTTCTCTTCCATGTGATCAAGTTCAGCTTCCTTCTTCTGCACTTCAGCTGCCTTAGTTTTCAAGTCCTGATCCACTGATTTCCTTTTCTGTTCCATCTCCAATTCAAATTCCTTTTCCTTAGTTTCCAGGATAGTCTTGTGCTCATCTAAGAGTTTCTGTAATTCCTCCTGAAGACGCACCATGTTAAACAGAGTCAAAAAGATAATGCCATAATTTCTAAGAGTAGAGGCCCATAAAATTTATCAAAAACACAATAGAATTCAATATTAGTGATAAAGACCAATTCCTGTAATATTATTACAGAGAGTATTGTGAAAAATACAACACATTGTCAAAAGCACAAAAATAATTAGGTCAGACATTTATTATTATGTTCTTTTTTCGTTTTTTTTGGTGTGAACAACATTTCCTTCCTAATGGTAGAATAAAGAATTTAGAAGACATTCATATAAAAAAAAATGAGAAGGCTTTATTCTCTTCCCAAAGAAGGCTCTATGGCTGCTGCTTTTTCATGCAATAGTCACTCTGCAACTGTAAGACGTCCAGCAGTTATCCGAGTTAAAGAAACAACCGATTCAACTTACTGTACACTATAAACACTAAAATGAGTTTAACAAGTCTCCTACCATAAAAATCTAAATATAATCCTGGGAAAAACAACCCATTAAACTGACAAACAAAACACCAATACTCACTTTCTCTCTAATATTTAGCTTTTCCTCTAGTTCAATCAATTGCCTTTCCTTCAATTCCAAGGTCTTTCTCAATTTATCAGCTTCCTGCAACAACATAAACAAAATAAACAACAGAAAACTTGAGGTTCTTGAAAGTCATAAGCTAAGCCAACACAGAAAACATGCCTTTTCCATCAAAGTAAGGCTTGCTTGGCGGCCGCTCATATCTTCCTCTTTCTCCTTCAAAGTTAAGTTAGCCACATCAACCTTCTTCCGCATATCTTCAAGTTCTTTCTGTTTCTGTTTCCACATATTATCATTTTCATTTGCCCTCTGTTCTCTCTGATTAAGCAATCTTCGACCTTCAGCAAGCCTTTCTTCTCCCTCACGTAATTTTTGTTCCCATTCTCTCAGGTCTTCCCTTTGTTTGGCCACCATTGCCTCCTGCATGCCACACCTGAAAAAGAAGAAATTATCAAGTGAGAAACAACATATTGTTAACATGGGAAATTTATAACAGATTGAAAGAAAATAAACAAAAGGGGAAGGATTTATCATGATGAAGTATACTCTGCAGTGAATGATAACCGTTCACGTCGAAGTGCATTTTCATGGATCACCAACTCCTGTGACTTCCTTTCAAATTCCGATGTCTTTCTGTTCACCTCAGCAAGCTTAGCATCTGTTGCACAGAATTTTGCCTCGACCTCCAACGATTTCTGCTCGATGCTAGCAACCAAAGATTTTGCTTCTGCCAATTTTGAATCAGCAGTGAACTTGATTTCCGCATGTTCTGAGCGCATCTCACGTAAGGCTTTTTCTAGCTGCATCCAGCAACAACTTGAACTTAGTACATATTATTTCACATATACTCAATGGAAGCATGAATTGGAGATCACTTGCTAACATTCAGAGATTACAAAACATGCCAATGGATGAGTTCAAGATGTGAACAAACGTGCAAACACTTATCGAACTACTGAAACAAAAGAATCGTGTCTTTAACAGTCATCAAGTGGGGAAAAGATACTAAATGGCAACCCTGCATTATCAAAAATTACTTTTTATAAATTACCTCTTACATAATAACACGTTATGATAGAGAAATGTATGTCAACAGTACATTAGCAGTAATTTCCCAAAAGAGGATTTTGTTACTAAAAAGATTCAGTACATAATGTCCAACAAGAGCAGAATGATAACCTTACTGCTATTAATGGAAAGGAAGATTGCAAAACAGATTCACACTTACAGTTCGGACAGTGTATGAAAATTAAATGCCAAATATCACTTCATGCAACACTGAAAATCAATACCAATACACCAGTTTCTTCCACTACCAATAACCTTATTTTTTTTTGGGGTTAAAAATAAAAAGAAATTTAAAAAGTCACAAACATCAGCAGTAGCAAGTAGAAGAAAAGCCGCTTCAAGTTGCTTCAGAATTAAAGCTGAAGGTATGGGGAAATGAAAAAGAAAGTTAGAAATCATACATCTAGCACGCACTGCTTCTCAGTACC
Organism: Ophiorrhiza pumila; assembly: GCA_016586305.1. Lineage (NCBI taxonomy): Eukaryota > Viridiplantae > Streptophyta > Magnoliopsida > Gentianales > Rubiaceae > Ophiorrhiza > Ophiorrhiza pumila. The sequence goes on from BLIW01000007.1 coordinate 3,627,457, forward strand.
CAATGCATTCCTCAAATTCTCTTCCCGCTTCTCTACTTCAGATAAAGCAATCAAATGTGCAGCTTGCTCTCTTCTATAAGCATCATCTACCTCAGCCAAAGCTCGCTTAAGTTCTTCATACTTGGGTGTCCACTCCTTTTTCTCAATCAACAGGAGCCCCATATTATACTGGTATTCCATGAGCTGACAAAACAAATCCACAAGTCAGAGAAGATACATTCAGCAGTCATATCACCAAAAATTTAATCTGGTTGGCTGTAAACAAATATATACAGCAGTTAAAATGTGGAAACAGGAGTATCCCATGTACAAGTATAAGAGATTCACAAGAATTAAAACCATAGCATCCAACAAGCCCATGAAGTAATTCCTACAATGACATGGAGTGCATCATTTACAATCTCCCATTACTACTAAAACACAAGAACAATTGTCCCCTTAAAGGCCTTCAAATTATGAGTTCAGAACTTGAAATCTTACTACACTAGCCCAAAAAAAAGTTCTTAAGGTTAACTAACAAGCAAGCGAAAGCCATTTCACTAAAATCCTAACAAGATCACCAAATTAAAAAAAAAAAAAAGACAAATCCTCAGAACCACCACACGAATCACCAAAACCCCAAAACGGAACAGAAAAGTAACCTTTACATGCACAGGTGGGTGATGCTGTCGCTTCTACTAACCTCATTCTCAAGACTGCTAATCTTATCCCGCAGGGCATCCTTATCCAAATTGGTAAAAATTTCAGCCGGTGCTTGAGTAAAGGTCACGACTTTATCCTTCCCTAGAGTGTCCCCATTTGTAGGGCTTAAATATCCCGGTGCCGAACCGGACCCAGCAGCCGACCCATTTTGATCCCTCCTCTGAGTGAGCGACCACGACCAGGGCTTCTTCTGAGGCGTGAACATTACTTATATTCCACAAATTGACCGTCTTGAACTCGCCAACTTCCAGATCGCGCAATTCAACAAATTCATAAGAAAAAGAAAGGCTTTCTCTTTTTTTTTTTCCTCTCTCTCTTTGCTACGACGAAGAAGTGTTCAAAAGTTGGAAAACCAAAAAAAAAAAAAAAAAAACAGAGAAATCGAACTGCTTCTTTGAAAGTATCAGAAGAACAATGAAATGACAAAATAAAAAACGAAAAGAACCCTAAATATTTGGATGTGGAAAAGAAGAGAAATCTAGACGGACGTGAACAGAGTTCCCAAATTCCGGCGAATAGGAAGCGGTGAAATCCGCTAACGTCTCAAAACCAACTTCTTTTGAACAAATATTATCTCTATCTCTCTCTGTCTCGCTTTTTTTCAGAGCCAACCTTTTTGTGGTGAGCGCTCGCCAGTCGCCCCTCACGTTCTTGCCCTTTTTATTTATTTTTATTATTAAACGTAAAAAGTAGAGTTTAACTCTGGCCCGACACCAATTCTATTCTTGAATTCGACCTTCTTTATTCTCTGAAATTACTTTTGTGCATCATTTCATTTATACGATACGTGTATAATCTATATTATTTAGAGTTCACTTGTCCTGATGAAGTTTTAGTTTTAGTTTTATTTAAAAGAATATGTATTATATTTTTCGAGTGTGATATATCGAAAGATACAGAAAATTTAAAGCTAAATTACATTAAATAATACAAAAAATTCAAAATTTAATTACTTGGGGGCCATCGTATACTTTTAGTTTTTTTTTTTTTCAATTTGATAACTTATTTATTAAAAGTGGTATACTAATAATCATTGTGTTAATTTCAATAGTTATTTTTCTTTTTTTTATTAAATTCAAATATTTCATTATATTAAATTATATTCTTAAGTGTAAAATTTACGCACAACTTTGCTAAATGAAACACTCACTATTTTAAAATGTAAATTCTATCAATTTTTCTCATTTTTAGCTATGATATTATTTTAAAAATTAAAAAATAAATAAATTTAACTAAAAATTTCAAAGATAATAATTGAATTTAATAAAATAAGTACTAATATACCACTTTTTCATAGATTAACAGCTAAACTAAAACAAAAAAAAAAAGTTAAAGTAATCAAATGCCGCCTTTTGGTAGAACGTGGGATACCGAAAGTAATCTTATACAATGACAAAAAAGCACCCGGGATTGGGAGTTGTGGTATTGGGAAAATGAGTGAGATAGGAGAGGGTGATTTTGTAATAGAAGATAAAGGGAATATACGGAACAGAAATGCCACGGTGTTAATGTGCTGGTCTGGAATGAATGGTGGATTTTCGATGAGTAACTTTGGGAATGAGGCGGCTGGCTTACTGATTACGCAGACTCTGAGAGACATATTTTTACTCGTCACCATTCCTCATTGACCTGTCCCATGTGGGTCTTCCCAACCATCATTCAATCACTTGCACTTTGCCTATTCTCTTCTTGCATCTTTGATCCAAATAATTTTTCTGTCCTCTTCACAAGTATTGCTTTTTTAATGTGTCATATGACTCGTATCCTTAAACCTTTGGCACCATAGTAATTAATCAAATATTCTTTCTTGTTATTTGATAAGATATGCGACTTTGTACATTATGAACTTTACTCTTTTTTTTTTTTTAATAAATTCCATATACAATCTCAAGTTTATTCAACTCTGATGTGCCGGATTTTTCTTTATCAATTTATAAGATTATGACGCGTTTATTTAATTTTTATTCGATTTGCTTACCATTTGATAGGATTTTAGTATTATCTAAATGTACACTTATCACATTTATAGAGACTAATACATAGAGATACAGAATATCCAAGTTTTGAATCTTCTATATCATTTTATGTATCCCTTTGTGTATCACTCTTTAGAAATGTTACATCTGTCTTTTTAAATAAAATTAAAACCATATTAAGTGAATAAAGAATAAGTGATTATACACGTGTTAAAACTACACAAAAAATGGTGACACAAAAAATGATACACAAAAATGATACAAAATATCCATTACCGAAATGTAGCATGTCGATTTCCTAGCATTTAAAAAAAAAAAAACCATCAAATAAAAATGGAGACAAGATTAACACACAAATATACTTATCGAATGAAAGCCCATCAATCACTAAAGGTTGATGAATTCAGCCCACAACTCACAGGTATGAGCCATATAAAAAGTTTTTCTTGGGCCTAGTATATAAATTATGAACATGGGCGGGCCTATATCACCTCAGGAGAACACAGCGTGGACTTTCGGGGTTCCAGCCAGCGCGGACATATGAATGAAAGTCAAAGGATGAAGTTAGCTACGAATCTCGTAACAATTATGTAAAAGTAAAACCGCAAACGTGAGAGGACAGTGTACGTATCCCTTTCTTCTTCAGAGTTCCCCTCAGATTTTGAACGAAGAATAAATGAATAGCGAATGGTCGTGGTAGTTGAACATTGCAAAACCCACCCCTTGTTCCCAGCTTAGCAAATTCATACAACCCAAATCCAATCTTCCCATTTTTGGTAGAATAGGGGACAGAAATGGCGGTCCCGGTTGTGAGGTTTCCGATCTACCTGGTGGTCAGGATACTGGGAATACTAGTGACAGCTTTAGTGCTCACTTGGAATATTCACTACAGAGGAGGATTGGCCCTCATCTCCGATGATAAAAATCTCATCTTTAATGTAATTCCTAACACTCTTTTTTTTTCCGGCTTTATCAGGAAATCCCAATTCTTCTTTATCCTTCAGTTTCTCGACTGGCTTTGTTACCTGCATTGATAAAATGAATCTGGGTTTTATGGATTTTTTTTTTACTTGTATTCTTCTCGTTTATTGTTCAGGTTCACCCGGTTTTGATGGTGATAGGCCTTGTACTTCTAAATGGTGAAGGTGAGAGGGTCCTCTATAATTACTCAACGAAGCAGTAATCATTTACTCTGAGTTTATACAAATTTGCTCCATATTAAACGCAATCCATTGATTGTAACTTCTGTGCCTGCATCTGTACGTATAGAGAAAGTATGTCTGTGTATTACTTCCTGATATGATCATAATTTGGTATCAAGTCACTAGATGGGATATGGGAGTTATTCACCACTTGGATTAAAAGGCTAATTTATTGCAATCTTGATGATGTTCAAGTCTGCAAATGGCTAGACCTTGCTTCTAGTTAAATTGCTTTGCCATTTATGTGAGTTCGATCATGGATCATGGGATGTTTGAGAATTGACAGCTGGATGAACCTCAATTAGGATTTCTATGCCAGTTACCCATGACAACAAAGAGGATTCTCAAGTTCAATACTTTTGTCATCTAAAATAAACGAACCCCAAATATGATGTAGGGTTGCTGCAATAAATAATACTATTATTCTCATTATTATGTGCTAAGTCTCATTTGTTATGATCTTATGAGATGAGCACTACAAGTTGTCATTGCTGGTAATCCACATTTGCCTAGTCATTCGCTATGAAAAATTGATGCACCGTTTGAAATGTATGCTTCAAAATTTTAATGTTATTTCACCTTTTCGTTTCTGTAAAAAAATACCAACAGTCACCTGGTTTTAAATTTTTCTGAGCAGCATATGGAAGCATGAATACTTAAAACAGTCGTACGATTTGTGTTACTTGGAAGTTGGTAATTATTCCTTTACAAGAAGGATCAGTTCAATAAATATACTGCTGAGTGCTGAGCTTTTCATGTAATTATTTCTGTTTGTTACATGGTCTGCTCCCATTGTGCTTAAAATTTTTCTAAACAATGGGCTGATGCATATTCTCTTGTCAAAATCTTTTTAGCAGTATACCCTTATCTAGGTTGTCTATGTGGCTGGTGTTGTCAGAGTTACATTTTATTTACTTTTTGGGTGAATTATTGCAGCTATGCTGGCATACAAGACAGTCTCCGGAACAAAAAACTTCAAAAAATTGGTTCATCTCCTTTTACAATTCTTGGCCTTCTGTTTTAGTGTGATTGGTCTATGGGCTGCATGGAAGTTTCACAATGACAAAGGAATTGATAACTTTTACAGTCTCCATTCGTGGCTGGGTTTAGCTTGCCTTTTCTTATTTGGCGTTCAGGTGCTGTTAGTGCACTTCTATTTCCCTTCTACCTGACTGGCCTGCAATTTGTTTCCTGGACTGCTACTCCTAGGATTATACATTAGCTAACTTGTTCTTTGCTTGTGCACAGTGGGGTGCTGGATTTGTAACTTTTTGGAAACCAGGCGGTTCAAGGAACAGCAGAGCATCTCTTCTGCCATGGCATGTGTTCTTTGGTGTATACATTTACGCTCTTGCTGTTGCGACATGCACTACCGGTATTTTGGAGAAAGCTACATTTCTTCAAACCCACCAGATTATTTCACGCTACTCTAACGAGGCATTGTTGGTAAACACTCTGGGCATCTTGATTGTTGCTTTGGGTGGATTTGTCATTCTGGCAGTCATTGCTCCTGCTAATGGAAAAGGCGATATTATCAAAGGCATGGTCGAGTAAACATGAATAGCATTGTTGTGGAAACTTTGTTGTGATTTGGAAAGGGTTGAGCCTGAATCATGCCTTTAAGGTGCATTTGTAAATGAAAAGAAATGTTATGGTTGTTAGGAAAATACTCTTGGTCTTGGCTGGTTTAATTGGCAAGCCAAAATTGGCGAACAGGTGAAAGTTCTAGAGTTCAATGAGGCCACGTACTAATATTCCCGAAAAGTTTATGCTTTATGCAGGCGTGGCCGATTGATGGTGTTTGTATTTTCACCCATCGTTATATTTTTCGTCTGAGTCTCGACAGCCAAACGTGAATTTAACTGTGAGTGAGAAGTCCAAGCGGACCATCTTTCTCATGTTTTTTGAGGCGGGCACTTGGATTTTTGGTTTTTAATGGTCTCTCAATTTACCGAGTAATAACTGAATTGGTTTGGTGGAAGTTTGAGGAAGGAGATCGGGAGATTCTTTGTTACTCGATGATGACTGCCTTTCCCAACACTCTTCCAAGAGATCTTTGGTCATACAACTCCATGGCAAAAATAATTGCAATTTCACTTCCTCTGTTGACCACCGTAGTCTTCCATTAACAATACATTCCAAAACTGCTCGGAGAGGCGGACAAAACGCACTCTTCACAGAGTCAGGTGAAAAATTGAGAACCCAAAACACGTCATACAGAACTCATTATTCGAGAAAGGGAATCAAGGGGAAACTAAATTTAAAATAGCTGGAAATGTGGATCTCTCTCTCTCCAATTTTAACAACCAATGCTAAACTTCAGCTTAATACGTAGTTTTTTCTCTATGCTCTGCTATGTCCATAAATGCTCTTGCCGGTATTCTCGAACTATCACAGGAACACTAGTGGGAGGGATCTGGAGAAGATATTAAAAAAAAAAACGATGAGCACTATCATATGAATCACCATATAACGTTTACACAGTATGCCACAAAATAAGATAGGAAAGGAAAGGTTTTTTTTTCTTTTCTCCTTTTTTTTGGAAGTGTTTAGGGGCATCAAATGAAAGCACCAACAAACCAGGCAAGATAACAAAAATTGCAGGTTCGTTCATCCAAATAAAGCAAAAACTATGAGATGCCAATTCCTTACTTTATGTGTGGTATTACAGTAACTTGATCATTCAAGTTCAGGAAAGCAGTTCTAGCAGTCAGTGCAAATAATTAGGGCTGAAAACAATTCTTCATTTTCCCCCCTTTTTGTGCAAAACTATCACTTACCATGCCATAATCTGTGATGATCATTGAAACATAATCCGAGGGCGTTGCGTCATAACTGTAACAATAAAATAAAATAAAGGTCTTAGATGCTCTATGTTGAGCCATGGCAAATTAACACTCAAGCATTAAAGAAAAAAAATTCATACTAACATAAGGTTCAAAAGCTGCAGATTTTCACTGTTAGCCCAATCATCCAAGCAGTTAATCTCCTTTCTACAGGACACCTTGGCAATTGTATCTGGATCACCTGCAGTTTTGACAATCAACAATTATGAAACATGATAAAAAATTGTAAAAGTGAATTTATTTTAATATGACCTCTAAAATAAATTCATACCGAGTTCGTTAGAGCAAATTGAATCGAGTTGCACCCTTTCATGAAACTTATAAGCTTCACAACATATTAGGACTGGAATTCGGAACTGATGAGCAACCATTGCAACACAAGCAGTCCCAACCCTTGAGTAAACCGTTCCATTAGACAATACAGATGAAGCACCCAAAAATACTCGAGTAACTTCATGCATAATATAAGAAACAGCATTTATATGAGTGTACGTACAGCTAATACCCTTTCCTACCAATCTACGAAGTAATAGCTTTCCTTCAAGTTTTGGACGTGAATCAACTACCACAACACGGAATTTTTTGCCAAGCTCATGAGCATGTAATAATAGCATTTCAACAGCAGAGGATGATCCATAAGTGAGAAGAACATCACCGTCCCTAATCTTTGTTACAGCATGCTTGACTATTACTTTATCAGCTAGTATTATCTTCTCATTGATAAATCGATCGATATCTGAAACAAGAATTGCTTTCGCTTCTGATTCAGACAAAGACAAAGGTAACTTGGCTATTGTTGTCTTAAGAAACCTTATAGCATTGCCCATACTAATTGAAAGGGGCCTACACTCAATCAGAAAAGAGACATAAGAATTTATTTTAGTAGTCAAGTCCCTGATAAGAACTTTTTCAGGAGGGGTTCGGTAGTCTTTAATCGATTCTTGAAACGCTTGTAGCATTGCAATACAGCGGGCATTGCCGCCTGATATGTCACCAGCTAAATACCTCAGACCAACCTGATCATGTGTAAAGTAATCACAATTAGGATAAATTTAAGAACCCAACGGGAAAAAAAAATCAAATTTTCAACTTAGATAAGACGTTCTAGTCACCTTCTTAAATGTTCTTCTAAACATCTGGGATAATTTTACAGCCCAAAACAGTTCTTAGAGCAGTTCTAACAGTTGCTGAGAACTCTAATGAACCGAATAAGATTAAACTACAATATAGAGTTTTACTAAAAGTTCCAAGACATGGAAATTTCAATTATTCAATCATAACCACCACTTTAACAATCTAAATAACAGACAAAAAAGTAAGATTTGTTTTTGAAATCACCTTGTAAACAGCAGGGTGAACTGGATCGAGTTGAAACAGCTTTGACTCAAGATCAGGAAGTCGTGTTCCATGTTCATATTGAGGTAAGTGCCTGAACAATTCAACCCTGTTCCTTGCCTCTGTCTGTTTAACTACAGAACGTTTTTTTGCCTTCTCAACTCGGCTCTTATCATCAAATTGCATTCGTGGATGAGGGACATCCTTCTTCCTGTCTTTGTCCAGTGGACGATCGCTGCCTCTTTTTTCAGAGGTTGCAACAGGAGAGCTGTCTTTCCTCTGCAGAGAAGCCTTTGAAGCCTTCCCGGGGTTTGTATTTGCTGGAGCAACTACACCAGGAGCAGCAGGTATCTTACCACCCTCAGCTGGGGAAACCATTGCCACAAGAGGATGAATAAGTAAGTGCCATTCTAAACCATAGAGGGTAAATTTAATACTTGCAGGACCAACTACAATGCCTGTTTCAGAATCCTTATGTGATGGTGCTTATATCATTTGATGCGAAAAAATTCTCTGTTATAGTCAAACATTAGTAAAAAAGTAAACTTGTCAAATTGCACATGCTTTTAATTCAGTTATAAACAGCAGCCACACAATCAGCTCGAATCATAATTCACCAAAAACCCAACTCCATTATTTTTATAGATAGGGAATGCGAACCTTTAGCAGCAGCCTTGGCGGCTCTTTGAGCTTCTTGAAGGGCACGCCTTTCTGCCTTTGTAGTCTTCTCTTTCAGGGGATTCGAACCAGCCTTAGATAGCTCCTTCTGCACTTCAACACCCGCTCCACCTTCTTTTTCTACATTTTGTCCAAACCCACATTCACCATTCAGTGGTAATTGATATAAAGGATACAAAGATCAGTCATGCATAACAAGAGAGATGTACTTTAGTGCAAGTAAAAGATCATCTCTAGAAGAGAACCTATCAAACACAAAATTTAGCGGCACAAAAATTCAGTAAAATCATCTGGAAGAGTGCAGAATATGCTCTCACCTGTTACTCCTTGGGGCATGTTGACAGTGGAGACAGTGGTTAAACTACTGGCAGGGAAATTATTCTGCTTCACGGAAGACCTATCAAAACCGCCTGCAGGGAGCGAAGAAGCAAATTTTCCGGAATTGCTCCGGCGAACAGCCCGGTGAGGGGAATGAGCATCCTCGGTGAACTCTGAGGCCGTGGGAGAGGCGAACTCGGAGGGGTTGTAGCTGCCGACGGGGATAGAGTCACGGGCACGCAGAGGGGAGAGTGGGCCAGGAGGGAGATGGGTCACACGAGAGAGGTCAGCGGAAAGATGACGTGGCGGGGGAATCATTACCGGCGACAGAGAATTGCCGGACGGGGAGACATCAGAGACCGGAGGTGAAGAGGAAACCGGATGGGATGGAAAAGATTGAGAACGGTCGGGTGGAGGCGCGGGTGTGAAAAACCCGACTTGCCTCACCTTAGGGTCGCTCACTGCTCGTGGAACTCGGCGTGTCTCCATCCTGGGTAGAGGGGGAATGGGAGGGTTTTAGTATTTTCGATATATTTCTATTTTTGGTTATGGGAGTGGGAGGGAGCGATTATGAGTTGGAGTGGATAAAGATGTGGGCCATGGGGTGGAGTATATTGTTTATTCAGTGGGTGGTGGCAGCGGTGCTGAGAAATCTAGGGTTTAGGTCGTGGGAGGTGGAGGAAGAAGGAGGAGCACAGAGATTTTTTTTCTGGTGAAATGGTGAATTCAGAATAGAGAAGCGGGTCCATCGCTACATAAAAAATTAGAGTGATATTCAATCTCATTAGTGTGAATTTGTTTCTTTCCGCACAACTTCATAACTCCAATTATTCCATTCACATAAACTTTATAATAAATAAATAGTAATGATTAATAAGATCCAAACTAGTAATAAATGCAAAGCTCATTAGCTGAGCCTCTCCATTTCTCTTCACTTAACGCTTTTCCAAATAGTTCGTTCAAAAAAGGTTCAAACTCCCCAACACTGGCCTTGACCTTGAGTTTTTCTTTTTATTTTCATCCTTTCTTTGCAGAATTGAAGATAGTGAATTATTACAGATCAAAGCTCAAGGTGAATTCCCTCTCTTTGATTGAGGTGGAATTGATAGTATTTGCCCTTTCTTATCCATGCAATGCAGGCTACAAGAATTTTCAAAAGCTCAGTTAACTGCATTCTACAAAGTTCCACAAGTTAACCATAACTTTCTCAATGAAATAAAGGGCTAACCCTTTTAGTTGATGATAAGAACGAAATTTTTTTTTGAAGTAATACATTCGACTAGTAAAACATTGAGTGGTCATGGAGGGAACATAATTTCAGGTAAGCAGAGAACATCAAGAACAGTATGTCACAGTTATGACCGAAATGTTCATAATTGTCACAGTTACAACTCTTAAAAAACAGATAAGAAGGAAGCCTGAAACAAGAAATTAAAGCAACCAAATGACTGCTAAATGCTTCATGTGAAGCTGCGACAGACTGGTCCTTTGGAAATTCCAAGATTCACTTCCATTCCATGATGCATGTCAGTAGGTTGGAAATTTTCAGAATCCCTTGGATCTGCAAAAAAAAGTTTGATATATTCAATAAGCTATATAAGAGTTATAAACACAAAATCCTCAAGTAAAACCCCATTGTAGAGTTGGTTTGCAAAAAGATATAAAAACATGCGGGACAATCAAGTAAAAGGCCTCGAACAAATTGAACTTGTAATCATTGGATTTTCATACCATTGAGGTAATCCTCAAGGGCAAAATCCTCCAAAGCCCCTGTCATAGCCTCCAACCCTAGAAAAGATGATGATATTGCTCCAGGTGGTCTCTGGAATCTCCTGAAAAAGATCAAGAAAAAACTTGAAAATGTGTTAAGCAGTTCCAGTCTCATGGAGTTCTCAACAACTAATGCTAGATGAGGCCTTTGTCAAGTATAGTTTAGTTGCTCAAGTATTGCCTAAAAGCTATATTAAACAAGCAAATACTGACATTTCGAATGCATACCAGCTGAGCCATACTAAACGAGCAAACTCTAACATTTTAAATGCATACCGGCTGAGCCATACGAGAAGATCAACTAGTAAGAAATTACTGGAATAGTATTTCAGACTTATTCAACATTTTCAACCTTATTAACTGACAATTTATGAATGAAAATTACCAACCAGGACACCAACCCTCCTCTCTTTCCTTTTTTTAGTTCGCATACAAAAATGAAGTTAGTGTATCTCAAATCCAGAGGAACACCATAATATTTGCACAAACAAAATAACATAAAAAAACCATGAAGAACACAACTCTAGGGTGAGATCTAACAACGAGGAAGTCAATCAACATCGCATACAACAACATCCTTCAAAAGATAAAAAGCAGTAATACAGCATCAGACAACCTCCATTTCTTTACTTTATGTGAATTTCAGACACCCTTAATAATGATCTTCTTTGCCAAAGGTTATCCAACCCTGTACATACCATCAGCAGTTCAAATGCTTTCATTATATTCATGTTCAAACCACCAATATCTAAGCCTATTCCGACCAAGCTCCTTTCTCTTTCGATAATTTAATTTCCGGCCATATTTACATTGAAACTCAACAAACAAACAAACAGAGCAAAGAATCAAATCCCCAAAGAGGGAAAAAGAAAAATTAAACCTACCAACTAAATTTTGAAGCAACTGCTAATATAAAAGAAAGAGAGACCAAAGTAACATCCATACAAAAACCCCCAAATTAGAGAAAGAAAAAAAAAATAGAAACCCTAAATCACTAACAAAACCCAGGAAGACTATAAAGTAGATGGAAATAGATACAAACTTGGCAAGGATTTTTCGATCCAATTCCATCTTCAAGGGCATAGCGGAGCCATAAAGGTTGGCCAGCATCTGCCCCTTGGTCCGCTGTTGCTCCAGCTTCGCCTAATAAATTAAACACAAAAATTCACAAGAATTCTACGCATAAAAATACATATATAGATCAACGTAATTACAATCGCATTACAAAAAAAAAAAAGTCGCAGAGCATACAATGAATAGATACAGATTATAATATTATAATATGTGTATGTGCAAAGAGAGAAAGAAATAGTACAGAGTGATATGAAGATTGGAGGGGATGATCTCCAACGATTTCCCCTTTGACGCTTTGGAGTCCGAATCGAAGCGTATCGAATTTGGGTTCCCCGATTTCTTGTCTGATTGTCTTCGGCTCTTCCATTCTTTCTTTGTTTCTTCTCTCCCTATGCTCTTCTGAGTTTTGAGTGCGTTTCTTTTTCTTTTTTCCACTCTTCTGAGTTCTGACCACCGGCGAAAAATAAAGGCGAAAACTTTGTAGACAAGAAAATTAAAGTAAGAAGAGCAATACGACACCGTTGATGTTGTGTACATACAATTGGACCATTAAACCATAAGTTGTAGGCCGACCGAAATAGCCAAGCCCAACTATTATGGTTTACAAATGGATTCACCTTCTCCTATTCTTACTTAGGAAAACAAAAAAAAAAAAAAGAGCCCAATAATAGAGGTGTGTAGAAGCACCAGCGTGATCCATTTTCTTCTTCTTGCTAAAGAAATTTCAAAATCTCCTCAACCAAGCATGAAGCATCAAGCGTGGTTTTTTGGCATGAGATTTGAAACTTAAACTTTGATTAATTCGTTGTTTAATCCAATCTTAGTTTCTAATAATTTAATTAATTAATTAATTACATGCAAAAGGAGCCACTTTGAATCTTCTATTTTATTTTATGTTTCATGACTTAACTAAAACCGTATAAATTGATTAACAAATCTTAATAAATACGCGATTTGTATCTATAAAATGATTGAAAAACTTTTATTTGTCTATGATTGAAAATTTTTAATTAATGAATATAGGGTAATTCATCAGAGTTGCCTTGCCTAGCATGGCAAGGCAGATAAATTTTTGTATCACTTCCCATATATAATTACTTATTATTTATGGTCATTAATCACTTAATATTATTTTAGTTTAATTTTTAAAAATTATATAACTAATTAAAACTACACCTATCACGTTTATAGTCGAATATCAAAAGTCCCATGATAATTTAAAGGATAGGTTTTAGATTCTGATAAGATCTTCTAGAATAAATCACATTTAATTAAAATTTCGATAGATGGGCGATGCAACTAAAGTTTAGGTGAAGGAGTTCTTTTTTTTTTTTTTTTTGTGGTCAATATAAAAAGTAGTAGTAGCCGTATTACATGGATTGTCAGAAGAACCAAACATCTCAACTAATCCATATTTAATTTAACAGGAAGATGTATGTGTTATATGTAGAGCCGCGTATGAAAGATTTGATTTGATGTCGGCACTAGGGAAAATTCACTAGGGTTTTTGCAAAATAAAATAGAATACAAGGTAGAGGTGGCCACCCCTTATCGGTTACGTTTACGGTTACGGTTTCAATTCCGTCCTAGTTCTGGTTTCGATTTTGTTCTAATTTCAATTTTTTTTTTCAATTTTTAGTTTCGAATTTCGATTGTAATCCCACTTTTAAATTTGATTTCTATTGAAATAATGATTAAATTATTAATTGAAACTTAAATAATACAACATAATAATATAATTAGAATAATAATAGTTACAATTGAACTTAATTAATATATAGTTTTTAGATAATAGAACTAGGAATAATTAGATAAGTGAGATTCAAATATATAAAAATAATAATAATATTTGAATTATTAATTAGAATTCAACTAATATAATATAATAACATAATTAGATTAATAGTTAAAAGGGTTATCTTCAATTTACCCCCATGAAAGATGGCCTTTAATCACTTTGCCCCCATAAAAAATTTTTATTAACACTTTGCACCGTTGACTTTCAATTAAAGATGCTAACGGATAATATCATTAATTATTAATTTTAAATGACAATTTTATCCATCAATAAGAAATAAATTAAATTATATTTGTCCCTCTTATATTTAAACATTAATTTTAATTTATCTACTACATAATTTTGTATTAATACTTAAATATTATTAGTTTGAGGCATAAAATACTTGATCAATTTTTTTAACAAAATAAGATACTTGTTTATTTTATTCATTTTTTTCTTTTTATTTTATTTCATCTTCTTTTATATAAATAAATATGTCAAGTTTCTTGTAATTTATGATTTTTTTTTTACTCATTTTAGTTTGTTGTGTCTTTATAATATGATTGTTTATCTTATTTGTATTATTGACAATTTAAAACATTGATTTAATATCTTAAATTTTTTTATTATATTATTATATATATTAAAATAATCTAATCAACATAATAAAATTATATAATGACAAAATAAATAAATAAAATAATTATTTGCTTATTAGTTGTAAGGTGTATATTTATTATAAATATATATATTTTTCTAATAGAGATATCTTTTATACTTAATAAATTTAATTAAAAATTTATTCACTCTAAATTAAAAATCCATAGATATCAGAGTGGTAAAATAAAATGTTTCATTAATTTTTTATTAAAGAATTTAAAAAATTAGACAAAGTATGTATTATTTTATTACATTCCAAAAAATTAAATAATTCATATGAGGTTTTTATTGACCAAGTATATTAAAAATAGCTAACAAATTATAAAAAATAGTAAACCGTATCCAAAATCTAATTTATTTTAGTAAGATTATATATATTATTCTATTATTTAAAATAATAATAAGAAATTTAATTTGTTAAAGTATATATAAAGAAAAAAGAAAATAAAATAATGATAAAGTAAGATAAGATTTTCAGAATTAAATTTAAGGGTAAAATAGTCTAAAATATAAAAAAAGTAATTTTTTTAAGGCAAAATTTAAAATTTTCATTTAAATATAGTAACAGAATATCCTTATCGGTGCAAAGTATTAATAAAAATCTTTGATGGGGGCAAAGATCATCTTTCATGGGGGTAAATTGAAGATAACCCTAGTTAAAATTAAACTATTATATGAATTTTTTAGAATAATAGAATTATGAATATTAGATAAGTGAGAAAGAAATATATAGATAGAATAAGAGTATTGAGAGAATGATCGAACTATTAATTGAAATTCAAATAGTATATTAGCATAATATACTAATAGAATTAGGATAATATTAATTAGAAAATTAAGTTGATACATAATATAATTGGATTAATAGTTGAAATTGAACTAATATATGGAGGTTTTAGAAAAATAGAATTATGAAGGATTAGATAAGTGAGAAAGAAAGATATATAAATGATAAGAGTATTGAAAGAATGATTGAACAATATAATAATATAATTATAATAATTAATTAAAAATTGATACCCTAAACGGCTAAACCTAAACCCTAAACTCTAAACTATAAACGCTAAAACTTACAATATAAAGATTAGAAAACTAATAAATTACGTGATGAAAATGAAGTGGTATAGAAATATTTATAAAATTATAAAAATATTTTTTTTTTGCCGGATCCGGTTCCACAAAATCAGGAACTGGAACCGAACCGTCCATAGACGGTTCGGAGCTGATTCCAATTTTGTGGGGTCCCAGTTTCGGAACCGAAACAATGGTCATATCTACCCAGAGGTTTACAAAATTAATTAATACAACGATTGACTAGTACTTTCTTCGAATCTATATATATGGTAATTAGTTTAAATAACTTGGGGCACTTTTAGGGAGTTTTTATTTTTTTCAATATTTAAGTTTTTAGTAATATTTATATTTTTATATGTAAGATTTTTTTCTTTTTAAGTTTTTATTAATATTTAAATTTTTGTGTATATATATTTTTGTGAATTGTAATTGATTATTGTGAATTGTGATTAATTAATTTTAAATTTATAAATTATAATTATTTAATTATGAAAAAACAATAGATTTGCTAGTGAGTTGATAAATTTTGCAACGTTTTCAACATATGCAAATTCGTAGGATATATTTGTCTCCTCTTATTTGTACGTCCGGTACTAGTAGTTCTAAGTGTATACAAACAACTATTTTATTAGTATGTACATGTATTTATATTGTTATCACTATGATTATCAATTTGATACTTAAAGTGTTACATATATTTATTGTACAAAATTTTTTTTTCTTATAAAATTGAACCCCCATTCAAAATAACGTCTAGTTCCGCCACTGTATGAGTTTCATAGCAATTAATGGCAGTGTACAAGTAATTAATGACAGTTAAAAACGCGATTCTAATTTTCTATCTTTCTTTTATTGTGCGTTAAAATTGTAATTAACTTTAATATAATATATGAAATCGTTTCAAACAAATTTTTCTCTTGTTTTCAAAAGTGGAAAGAAAAAGATGAGATTAATAAAATGTCAAGTTGTGACATGTAAATATATGACCATGACGATTGACGAACAGCAACATGCCGACATGGGCATAGTGGAGTAATGTTTTCAATATTACTTTCCCACTGTTTTTTCTTTTTCTTTTTTCAAGAGAAAGATAAGCAAAAGAAGAAGAAGTACTTGCTAGCTTTGTGCATAAATAATAGTAGTAGGTTGCAGTGGACGTGGATGGAAATGATGTATAGATGTTTTTGTAGCCTGAAATTCAAAGTTATTCTTGCTGTTTTTGCGTAAGAAACTCTCATGCATGCTCAATACGCTTGTGATGCCTGCAGAGATCTATGTAGGAGTATTGCATAATTAGCCTTTATGGAGGACAGAAAAAAACAGGACGTTCCAAGTACAATTATCACCATACTTTCGATTCAACTGTTTTAAACTCCAACTCCATCCATCGCCATCCATCAGAAATATATAAAGAAGATAAAACGTATAATAGTACGGCTTCTACTCAGATTTTGCACTGCTTCCCACGTAACGAATCATGCTATAGAATTAAGTGTATGTGAAGAACTCTGAAAATGATTTGCCCAATGCCCATTACATAAAATTTCCACAACCATATACATGAAACATGCAGTTCAAAACAGCTCTCTCCTTGGCTTTCTTTTTCTAGCTGTTGCTGCATAGATCTTCTTTGAAAATTGTTTCACTCTAAAAGACTTTGTCAATATTTGCCCCCCTTTCCGCAACTCCCCACTCATGAGCTACAGTAGAAATAAATTGTTGTGGGTTATAATTACTGGGAGCTCTGCATCAATCAACGCGGGCGCTAGCATCTTAAATCATCATCATCATCATCATCATCATAGAAGCTTCATTGCGATGGTTAATTTACTGTTACTATACATAAAAAGGGGGGCTGCTGCTGCTGCTGCTGGTGTTTTCACTGTTGCTGTCCTACCCCCAGATGGCCGTATATACTGTTAGAATCGATATTTTCCTCTATTAGTTAAAGTCTTTTCATACTGCTTTCAGACATTATTGGAAAAAGGGTGTTGATTTGTGATCATATATATCTTCTGGACTCTTCACAAATATATACGATTAATTGGATACAGATAATGTTGCTGAACCATCAAGATCGAACAGTGCGTTTGACTTCAAACTCGTGATCATAAAAAAAGCATGCATTTTCTCGTTTCTGAATGGGCGAAATAAACAACGTACAGAGTTTTTCCAACTCGATCCTGCAGGTATGTGATACTTTTATATACTTTAGAAATTTTTCCTCACTGGAGTACTAGTACGAGTATGTGGTTCTTCTTTTCCACACCATATTAGCGGAGAGCTGGCTTGGTTCAGAGATTAATCTGCAGTACGTTTTGCTTCCATTTATCTATATTCATGTTATATCATTTCTTATTTCTGCACCAAATCATTAAACCCCACAAAAGCACAAATTTCACATGAGTTCTTAAGCTTATGCATGCTCTCACTTTTCCTTGTGATATTTTGCTTCGTTTTCATGTATTCTTTAATTTGTTATTATCCGAGGGAGTTCCAAGATTTGCATTCAAGAATGGAACACAGGGAGAGAAAGAGAGACGAAAGGGAGAATTGCCCCACAGCAATGAAAAAACCACCAGACAACTTGATGTCCAGTTCGAGCTATATATGCATGCTTCTAGTACAAAAAGAGTTCAAGTGTGCTTAATAAAGACATTGGAGCATTAACTTGTTCTACATTTATAATACACAATCACTTTGGTTTAGCTAGCATATATAGATGTGCTGGTGTACTTATTACTTATTTTACTGAGGTGCACGTTTTAGGTTTCAAAATCCATTGAAAATCTGCACCTTAAAAAACAATAACATGATCAGCTCAACCCTATATAGAGAAACCAATGCGAAAGCACAAAAAATAAAATCAAACTTTTGCTTAATATATATCGATGGCCAAAATGAAAGGGCATAAGAAAGGTTTAATCTGAAAACAAGTCTATATTCCTGAAATTTACATACAAGAATTGGAAGAGCTTACTAATTAATTAGATGAGTATTTCTTACAAGTTAAGTTTATTAATAGTACTTGTAAGCAATTAGGGATTGAAAGATTCAACTTAATTAATCTTTTTATCATTCATGCTGAAACATGAAAAACATAGCCCGCGTAGTGTTTGTGAGAACAGAATGGCAAAGATCTGAATTGAATGGTAGTGTAGAGAGAGAAAGCTAGACAAAACTCAATAGTTTCTGCACCAACCTAATAGTCTATGACCAAAACAAAAACTAAAAAACTAATAATCTATAGCCTGTTGGATTTAATGTCAAATATTCAGATGCCAACATTGGTTCTTTTTGTTATTCAAATCTAAAATTGCATTAAACTTCTTCAATGAATGGTACGGATAAAGTTCCAGAAAATTACTGCCCACTCTTTGGACAGAACTAACTACTTTGAATTACACTTTCGGCTTTCACATAAATGTTTCTTAGCTAGGTTACAAAACTATATACAAAAAACTGAAGATAGGATGCAACAATATGATCAACAATTATACTTGTAGACAAAGCTTTTTCTTCTTTTAAATGTGTGATGCATTCTAACATTATCTTTCTATAATATAATTCTTAATTTTGTTGCTGGGGAAACTGAACTATTTTTGGCAGAAGTTCAAAGATGATACACGTACTCACCCAGAGCTTTGGAATTTAAAACATAATTCACAATCAGTCAGAGGAGAATCAAATCGTTTGCTTAGAAAATATTCATATGCAGACAAAGGTTGATCACTAGCTTAATCAAATATGACAAGCCGAGTGTATATCCTTGAAATTTACCCAATAAATTTTGAAAAAAAGAAAGAAAAAGGCATTGATCCTTGTATAGTTGTATTGCTTATCATCAGTTCATAGAAGGAAAATCAGTTTGGGTTTTTAAGAAAAGATTTCCAGAAGCAATTAACAACTTTCGGTATATAGAGATCGAATGGCTCATCAGCATACAAACTGGTACAGAATAATCATAACCTTCGAGCCTCGAGTTACAAATTAGAAGATAAAATCATCAATAGAAGATGAAACTTACTTCAATCAATTGACATGCTCTCGACATTGAACTTGCCATTGTTGATTTGCTCTTCCCAAGGCTTCCCACAAATTTGAAGCACTACACAGTTATTAAAAAAGAAAGGAAATTGAAGTCAGTAAGTTTACAAATTGGCATACATATTGATCTAAAGTGTGTTTTTGATTTACCTTTTGATGAGCTTCCGTTGGTCACAGCACATAAACTAGAGCATGTCATGCTGGTACTAATGCCCGAAATTTCATCTGTAACAGGTTGCCAATTGTTGAAATTTGAATTTTGGTTATCAATGAGGTTTCTCTGGAAACCCAAGTTTGAACAAGTACTATTTGTCTTCCTTTTGATCTTTATAGATTCTTCAAACATTTCTTCATTGTTTACTTCACCTGTCCATGGATTAACAAAGAAAAATTCATCCACTTCAGGACCATTTACTTTTAAGGAGGACATGGTACTTTGCCTACTGGACCCCCAAGATTTGCAAGTTAACAGTGATTGGTTTTTTGGACTTAAGGGGATTAGATCAGGTAACTTTTGGTCTTCGTTGAGTTTCCGAAGGGAACTCTTTTCTCTTGCTCTTTCCCTAGCTCTTTCTCTTGCCTTTGCCCTTGACTCTTTTGCTTGTCTATCCAATGCTGCCATTTTTGGATTTTTTGCTCCTTTTTGTTTAGCTGGTTTTCTCTTCCTCGTGGAACAGAATGTTTTTTTGGAGTCGCCATTATCAGCTTCTTCAGTAGTACCTGTCACAACATATTGATCTTCTAAAAAAGAACATAGAAACTTGGCATTTGCATCGTCAATCTCCTTTGAATGTACAAGTTCTTTTATGGCTGTTTTTGATTTAGTAATCAGCCAATCTAGCGTCAGGCTTGCTTTATCATAACCTAGCAAATCTTGAAGGCCAAAAAACTTCCTTGCGATGTCTATGGAAAGCCTAACCCTCCTATCCCTTGGACCTTGGGCTGTAAAAATCTTGCTGTGACGATCCCTTTTCGCAGGTTGCTTCCGAGGCCTACACTGTGTAGGAAGAGGAGGACGACCGCATTGATCTCCATCCGGATTAGGGATTTGTGGGTTGGTAATAAGTGCAGTCTTCTTGGTGGAAACTTCAGTCATTTTGTTGGCAGTCTCGATTATGGGCGCAACAGTGAAGCAGTAAGAGAGCAGATCTTGGTGATTGTAAAGTAACGGTTGGTTGTCATTTAGGGAAAAGGAGGAGGGAGTAAAGGGGTTCAAGTTCAAGTATGGTGAAACCTGTGGAAACTGTGAGATCCCATTACTGGAAGAGATCATTTTGGTTGAGTTGGCTAGCAATCGTATGAATATCCTATGGTTAATTAAGCCCAAGTTTTCATAGAAAACATTTAGAAATTCAAGGGCTCTCCATGAACTTAGTTGGGACATTCTGATTCAGCTTCGAATTCTTATATATATTAGTAGTGCAGCATTAATACAATTATGGCATTTAGCTTTAGGGCTAGGATTAGGAGAGTGTTATTTTTGAAGGAGAAATAGGTTTCAGACTTCAGAGTAGTCCATGTGCTGAGTGGAAGTGTTGGAGAGGTGTCGCTGTCCCTTGAAAGGTAAAATAGATATTTCTACTTTCCAGTTGGGGCAAATTTTGTTGCATAATTCATGCATTCTTTCCAGTTTGTTGAAAAGATTGATGATGAATTAGTAAACCCTGTAAATCAAACTCATTGTATGCTCTTTTAGTATAGGTTACTCTTTTGATGAACTTTTTGACTCCAAGTCTTTTTCTTGTTGGTAGGATCAATATTCGAAATTCAATTATGTAGGTTAACTATTACAGCGCATTTTGACAAAAACTAATATGAACCTGCTAACGGACAATTAATGATCAATAAAATCGCAATTATAATGTTCTGTCATTTTTATTATACGTTAAAATTGTAATTCAAATAATTCATATATATATATATATGAACCCAATTCAATTGTGCATATCATGAAAAATAAAAATAAAAATTCTGCAACATAAAATATGATATTGAATTTATACTCGTTTGTTTGGTAAATATATATGATCATTGTCGTCCATGGATGACATTTATATGCGTATCTAGTCATATATAGTACAGGTCTTGTTAACTTTTGTGGATAATGACACTCCCAATTGGTTCACATAGGGTTTCCCATTATTATGTGTAATGTAGAGCCTGATAACGAGATCGAGAATGCATGAACAGTCCAACGTACAAAAATGGCTGAGGCTGTTCATGCAACAAATTAAGTTCAGGGTTTGCATTGATACACGCATTATTGTTTAAGATCTTAAACAAAACGACAACTTACGACTTGTACCTTGCCATCATCTGAATCATTCGTTGTCTATTCATAAATTCTGCATATATAAATATCTCCTCCCTAGTTCTCCTTTAGGGAAATCATCAACTTCATAATCAATATTGGTACTAAAATAATGCGATACAATAACAACCATTGTTTTTGTGCTTTAGTGAAAAGCAGAGGTTTTGACGCATCTTTGTTTCATTACTTCTGTGAGCAAACTGCCATATATATATAAATCAATCAAGACGACAGCAGACTTTGTAATTTTCTGCCTTTTATAACAAATCTTGGAGTTTGTATGTTTTACGCATTGAATTATGTGAACTTAATTAACATCTTCAATTTACTTCTTCCCATTCATTATTCCTTAATAGTAACTAATTAATTACTCTTTTTCTTTACACAGTACATAAATTAATTTGACTGCATTTGAGCATTAATTAAAACTTGCGTCTGAATTTAAGAGAAGTAATGCATGCATACCTGAACATATTATATTATATATATATATATATTTACATTAGATCTACAATGTCTAACGTTGGAAGGAAATTATTGGGAAGTAATGGACATATATTGGCGTTAGTAAAATCTGTCAGCAGCAGCAGCAGCAGCAGAAGAAGAGTCGGTCAGTAAAGAATTAAAGTGAAGGTGGAGCACTGGAGTTGGTCCATGCAGTTTTATTGATATGGCTTTGTTTATTTGTTATGTTGTGGAATATATAGTACCATTATTTCACATTAAATTTGGAGGGACACTTCCTTATGGAATTGACCCGATCTATACCTTTCATTCATACACACATGGTATAATTTAACTCAACGGCTACTGTGGACCTGTGGTTCATTGCATTTCGGATAAAACTCAAAACCCAAATTAAATTTCCAGAAACCGACACATGAAGGAAGATACGCTTTGTTTGTATTGTGGTAACGTGTTCATTTTGATTGTTCTACATTAATTATATATTCTAACATAAGACTCACGAAAAAGTGAAATTTAAGTAGAAGACAATGAATCTATTCTTAAAAAATGAATTAGTATTAACTAGTACCTGTTTAGCAATGAAGTTACAAATGCAACACGTTTAGACAATTCATATTGCAATTACAACGCGGATACAGAAAATTAGAATCGCGATTTTAACGACTATTAATCATCTGTTTTATATAGGAATCATGTATTATATATGAATTTGACAAGAATTTTTGTTAAAATCCAAAAAGTTGCTATTGTGTATTATTTTCTAATAATATGATGGCAGACTCAAAATTCAAGAATAATCTGATGAGCGTTGAGCGGTGCATTGGATATTAGGCAAGTTGATTGTGAGCCTAAAGGCCAGTACTGCATACATTACATGCTCATGCACCTTTCAAATTAATTCAAATACTGCTAGCTCATCTTTTTGTTCTTTCCCTTTACTTTTTCACGTCTCCAATATGGATCGTGGGCCTGAGAGAGAACAGGTTCGTGTCATTTGCGTGTGATTCATGATTGTAAGCACGAGATGGCGACTGCTGTCTGCTTGGAGTTCCTTTTTGCGGGCTCAAACCCAAACATTTCAAGTGGGCCTATTACACACGATTGCTGTAAAAAAGGTTGAGTTAACCGTCCAAAATTTTTTTTTTAGTGTTTTTTTTTTTTAAAATTATTAGAGGTATGTGGGAAATGATCCTATTTTGGTTGTGAATTGAGAGGGAGGAGTAGAATTAAATATGGGAAGTAAAATAAAAAGTACAGAAAGTGGTTTTACACAAAGGCAGCAGCTAAATTGAGCCCACCATAGGACTGATCCACACACATGAAAAACAAGTCTTTTGTTTGAGTGGGCTAAAAGTTTGTGAACGCTATCGGACAACAATGTTTGCAGCTGTTTGTGAGTATGCAGATGACAAGTTATCATAATCATTTGTTTTTACGGGAAAGCCAGCATCCGCTACTTGAAGGTGAGCACTGGTGAAGCCCATCCTGTGACCCTAGCCGGCAAAGAACCACAAGAGGTAAACCAGTCTAAGTTGCCCATAGCTACCAGTCTAAGTTGCCCATAGCTGACCGACTCAAACCGAGAAGCCCGATAGACAGCTTCTTGAAGGAATCAATCGAACCTAGAACCTCAAGGTTACCAGACCAAGTTGGCTGGGGTTGCCCACTTCTTTGTTTCTCTTTTAGCTCTATGATTTGGAGCATTCCTAAAATGCAAAATCCAAACACTGCTGGATTCTTGACTTTGCCTCTCATCATCATCATCATTGTCCACGATTCACACGTGTGCTAAGAGCTTGAGTCAGGCTGCTGGCATTTACGCCCACCCAACCAACTCATCAGTCATCAGTCATGACCCTTCCCCCAGGCACTCAATATGCCTTTGTCGCTCATGACTCCAACTAGGATTTTAGGCTTCTGGGTATTTTCATTGTGACGACTTCATTAATTCAAAGTGGCAGTAAGTGATTCATATGCATTCTGCGTGATATATATAGAGTCAACAATGCTTCTAAATCTAACAGTTGTTGTACTGTCTCGCCATTGAAACTACAACTCTAGTATACTGGAAAATATATATTTGATCTATCCATGATTGTTCCTCGGATCATATCCAATTAAGCAAAATCTTCATATTTCTGAAAAAGAAGGTTCAGAAGAAAATAAAATGGCTAAAAACGGACGTTACAATTTCTTTACAAGCATAGTCCAAAAAGACAATGTTGCCTCGAGGAGTTTTTAAGAGTTGAGAGGAAAAGGAAACAAACTGTCTTCATTGATAATATAGATTGATCCCTATAAGGAAAAACTATTGGACATCCTTTATCTTCTGCATGGTGCAGGAAAAAGATGAACAAGAATACAATCCAATCAAAACAATCCCAATGTTAAGACTGAGATACTCTTTAAACTCCTCCAGTATTCCATGCCAATGATGAGCTTAGCAGCTCGAACGTGCCTTAAAAATGGCGATTATATATCCTAATCAAGTTCCTACGGACTAAGGATTCTCTTTCCTATTTACAATTGGAAGTCGTAATCCTGCAATATTGATATGTCACAACTTCAGTCATGCCAGCATAGAAGCATAACTACACATCTTCTCACTATATAAAGTCTTCCTCTCTGCTCTTTGAGAAACCTTCCAAGTCTTCTGCTTGACAATTTTTTCTCAGACCCTTTAATGGCTGCACTGCACATGTTCCTCGCCATTTTTGAAATTGCTTTTATTTCTGGAAATTGAGTGAGAAAGTTAGAGTTTTATCACTGCAGTGGAAGTGAGAGAATGAAATTGAGAGAAGTCAAGAAAACAACTCGAGTGTAGTTGCGTTTCAAGTCTGGGGCAAAAGGCCCTTCTTATAGAAGAGAAGAGGAATGCGTGTGAGGTGCTCCAAAACGCAAAAAAGTGGGCAACTCCTGTAGTCTAGGGAAGAGGCCCCCCTCTTCTCTCGGCCAAGTCATCCTATAATCAAGATTGATTAAGATTAACAAGGCCATCATCCAACAAGATTGTTTGTCGGCCATAAATGAATGTTAAATTGATTTGGGTTGCTCTGTTTTCCAGTGTACCATTTGGCTGCGAAGTTACTGGGATGTTTCTCAATCATAAACTTGCTCCAGTTTTTGCTGCATGATGAACAACAATAAAATATTACTAGCAGTTTGACTAAATCTCCATGTGTTCCAAAGATCTGCAACAAGCCCACAATTCTCAACATTATTGATCAGACAATTTTCATAAATTTTCTGCATAATACTGTAATATAAGCAGAATCTGTCTAACAAAATGTTTAATTTGTTTCTTGTTGCTTCCTTTTTTTTTTCTTTTTTTTTTGACGAAGGATAGGGTGTTTGAAAATCTAGTCCTTTCAGAGTCCATTCTCAAGTCTTTAAGACATCGCAGATTGAGATTATCATCATCATAGTCTAACTCTAACATGCAGTTGCGCACGATTGGTGCGGTCAACGATTCTTATCAATGGGGCGAGAATCTAAAGCTCCTGCTGCATATCTATCTTCTGCATAATACGTTCACGTTTGAGAAAGGGACAGCCTGGAGACATTGAGAACCTTGAAGCTCCTAAAATAATGTAAACTTGAACGTTCAAAGTTCAAACTCAACAACATTATAATTAACCCAGGTGATTCCTTTTATTCCAACTACTATAATTTAATGGGTTAGTCTGAAAGATGTTTAACCAAACCATGGCAGCAATTTTTTAACAAGACATGTCTAGTGCACTTAGCAGCAGTAAGGAGAGACAACCAAATTAACAAATTGGCTTAGCCTTTTTAGCAAAGAATGCAGCAAATTGGGTGATGATGAGCTAAAAAGTTTGGGGACTGTCTTCATCTAATCGCGTGCTTGATGGGTTTATGCTTTCTGATATAAACAATGCCACTGACACTCATAGAAGTCTTGTCGGCTCCAATATGATCCTTCTAAATTCGGGGTTTTGGGAAATTAAGAGAGGCTTTGGTCATTTGACTCATTTCATTTCTCAGTAAGAAAAGGAAGTCGCTTTAAGTTGCATCAACCCAGAAATTAAAACATTTTGTCCAGACAAAAACAGTCCGATTTCATGTTGCTGAATTAATTTCCATTTGACTAATGATACGGAAACATAATAATTGAAGAAAGGAGACAAATGGAGAGTCAACAAGTTTTAAAAAGCTGGAATTATTTGACAGATTGGACCAGTTTTTGTCTAATTTGTATGATTGTGATTTGTGAATGACAGACATATACGACAAGAGGACCTTTACAAGCACTGAGAGTTCCCGTGACAAATATGGTTCCTGCCTGCCTCTATTGCACAAAAGCAGCTGCAGATTTTTTTAGTTTTCTTTTCAACTTTCTCGTGAGGAATTGTTAATGTTTTTACTTCATTTACAAACATAAGATCTTCTTAGTAAGAAGTAAACACGATTTGCAAAATCTTCTTGTTGATTAATCTTAAAGATTTCATCCCCAGACAACATTTTATGTACACAATCCCATGAAGATACTTAGTTCCATTGCCTGAATGTAGACTTAACTGCAAAATAACTCAAAAAATTTGCTAGCTCTTGGCTTTTCAGAATATGAACTGACCACCAACAAGTTCACAACAAATCTTCAATTCTTCATGTTTGGATTTGGTGTGTCTCCAACTCAACCTCCTATTTATAATGCGTCCAATGTATTTTCCCCTAAATGAACGATGAGTACATTTTTTTATATAAAAAATTTGATAAAACACAATCCACATTACAATCACATCTCATTAACAACTCCATGTTTAAAAACAATGATTTTAGATGTGTTTTGTGTCTGCTGTACCATGCACCCCTTAATGTATCAGTTTTCGTATCATTTTATAAAAATGTCACACATGTTTTTTCAGTTAATTACTAAATTTTAAAAAATTATACTAAAATTCTAGCAAATAATTACTGAAGTTTAAGGATAACGGAATGTACACGTATAAGTTTTTTTTATAAGATGGTGGCTTTGATCATATATCACAACTTACAAATTCATCTTGTACTTTCCATTGTTAAACTTTTATTATGGGCTTCGTTAAAAAATGATTTTAATTGTGTGAGCCTTAATAAAATTGGAATTTTTTTTTTCACTCCTCAACAAAATACGCCACCATTACTCGTGAATCCGGATTATATTTTGGGCACATATGGACTAGCTTTCAGAGATTAGACCGTGAAGTACATACAAAAAAAGCAAACCTCCTTTCAAAGATTGAGCCTTCTAGTAGTAGTAGTATTCCAGCAAACAAAAACCAAAAGGCATTCAAGTAGTGGTCGCGGCAGTTCAGCTAAATGATTGGGCTAGCCCAGCTAACAAAAAATTCGAAATAACAAAAAGGCCTCAAGTGGTAAAATTCAAAATTAACGCCGTTGCCGGGGATCGAACCCGGGTCACCTGCGTGACAGGCAGGAATACTTACCACTATACTACAACGACTTGTGCAAACCGAACAAAATAAACAACACAAAAGTAGCCTTTCAAATTTTAAAATCCAATAAAAATTAATTAATAAATTCCTAGAGCATCTATAAACAAAGATCTTATTACATTTTTTTTTTCTCCCTTTAAGAGTCATAGAAGCTTTTTATCATGTCCTTTAAATAAATTATAAACTCTTGCACAATATTAAGGTTAGGTGAATTTTGTATTCATTTTCTATTGATAAAGAAACAATAATTTTAAATTATAGTATATAAAAAGGATCTTTATTGGTATATTGTACAAAAATGTATAATTTTTTCACAAAAAATTCCTCACAAATATCAGCATTCCACAACCATTTTGGTATAGGTGGAGGAAGCTACGTGAGACTTGAGGTAATCCTTTTCTTTAACCCAACAAGAACCAACAATCAGCAACGTATACTTAAACACCTTTACTTGTCAAATAAAAGAACAAAAAAAAAAAAAAAAAGGCACCTTGATCTTTTTGTTTTGGTTCCATGATCCATCGCTCCATCTTTGATGATAATGACAAATAGAATACTTACTACTACCTCATCCAAGAAAGAGGATTAAAAGTTGTTAAGCTAAAATGTGAATAATTGGGTTGAGTTAGGGGAGAGAGATGAAGAAAGTGGATAATTTTAACAGCCCTTTATCAAAATCTTTAAACAAAAAATGCACAAAAAGTTACATGTCAAAATTCTCAAACCATTATGCAAAACCGTTTCGTTTCCTTCCAATTTTTCTCTTTTCTTCTCCCCAAGTAAAACTATAATAATCGTACAAACATGACATAAGGTTTGGGTTGACATAATGGACTTCCGACAAAAACCAATCCAATGTAGGAGTTTATTGTTGAGATTCCTGGAAAGTTCCGCAGTGTTAAGACTTAAGACTCAAGACTCAAGTGTGTAGGTAATTCTTCTTGTATTCAAATTTTCCAACGTAGTTGTGGACCTCAAATTACCATCACCATGGTCAAAAGCTAAAACCTCTCTCCCCTTCGCCTGCCTTGTTCCCAGACTGCCTATTCAGCTGCCCACCCCCCAAAATCCCCCTCCTTTTGCTTCATTTCTCAATTCTAAACAGAAAAGCGCACACGCACAAACAATCCAAAAGCACCCCTCTGCTTGGTTAATCTTTTTGATTTATCTATCTATCTTTCTTTCGGTCACAATACTCCTCCAGGCTTCAAATCCAATTATTAATGGGCAGTCAATTTAGTAAAAACAAGGAACAACAGAGCACACACAGTCACACACCACCAAGACAGGGAAGCAACTCCAGTCATAGTCATCATGATAGTAGTGGCAGTAATGGGTCGTCGTCGTCGTCGTCACAAGCTGAGGATCAAGTCACACCCGAAGCTGATCTGAGCTCCTATGAAGCCGCATGCCAAGCCGATCCAGAGCTCCGTTCCTTAGATACGGCTTTCCAACAACGCACCAGTCGAGCCATCAACTCCATCGCGGTAGGCCTCGACGTCCGGGCCCTCTCCCTGGACTCCCTCCGTGAAGTCACCGAATGTTTACTCGAGATGAATCAAGATGTAGTCAGCGTCATCCTTCAATGCAAGAAAGACATTTGGAAAGACCCTCAATTATACGATCTAGTCAACGATTACTTGGAGAATAGCCTCCAAAGTTTGGATTTTTGCACTGCTCTCGAAGCTTGCCTCAAAAGGGCCCTTCACAGCCAGTCCATAATTCTCTTAGCCCTCCAAAAATTCGAAGATGAACATGCCAATGCTCAAGGGTCTGATGATCTTTATCCAAAAACATTACAGGAATTGGCTAATTTTAAGGCCGCTGGGCACCCTTTTTCAGCGGAGTTTCTTTCTTTGTTTCAAGGTGTTTATAAGCAGCAAGTTTTGATGTTAGAGAGATTGCAAACAAAAAAGAGGAAACTTGACCGTAAGGTGAGTAGAATGAAGACATGGAGAAAAGTCTCTAATGTTATATTTGTCGCTGCATTCGTATCCGTTTTGATTTGCTCTGTGGTGGCTGCAGCCGTCACGGCGCCGCCGGTGGTGACGGCAATGGCGGCCGCCGCAGCAGTGCCGTTGGGTTCAATGGGGAAATGGTTGAATTCTATTTGGAGTAAATGTGAGCGGGATTTGAAAGGGCAGAGGGAGGTAATTGTTTCGATGCAATTCGGGACTTATCTTGTGATTAAGGACTTGGACGGAATTAGAGTGCTCGCGGATAAGTTGCAGATTCAGATTGAAGCGCTGATTCAAACTGCCGAGTTTGCTATGAGACAAGATGAGGCTGTGGTAATTGCGGTGGCTGAGATAAAGAAGGAGGTGAATGGATTTATGAAAACCATTCAAGAACTGAACGATCATGCTGACAAGTGTAGCAGGGATATAAGGAAAGCAAGAGCAGTGATTTTGAGGAGGATTATCAATTATCCCAGTAGCTCAAATCAGGAGGCTGGTATGTTTTTGTCATGATTGTGTTCCGTTGATTAATGCAATTCACGAACACTCTTAACTATTGCTGAGATGCGCATTGTTTCTATGCAATTTTTTCCTGTCGGAACCTTACTAATAATGTTCAAATCATTTAAAAAATTGTACAGTTTAAGGGTTGGTTGTAGTTTGAGTTATCTGATAGTATAATCTTTTTCTTAGGAGAGCTTATTGACATCTTTGCGAAGAATGGTAGTTTTTTTTAAAAAAAATTTAAATGATAAATCTTCAGTAAGCGGATGAGAATTTAATTGCATGTTAGACATTTTTGGTGCTTACAAATGAAGATCATCATGGATGGTCTTGTCTATGAGTAAGCTGAGAGTGTTTAAATCTTCGAATTCCCAAAAGAGTCTTCACATTATATTCTGCACTTGTGATCGAAGTTTCGACTTTGTTGAACAGCAAAAGAAGAATGTGTAATATAGTACATTGGTAAGCCCATCATTTCTTTAACTTGGGACGCTGCCCTGTGGTGAACCTTAAACATTGTAGATTTCATTGAAATGACAATTATCTAGTCTGATCTGGTTGTCTCTATTGAATTGAGAGAACAACATTTACACTTCTTGTAATGTGTGATGCGCATTATCTCATCATTGATTGCATAATGTGCACATAATTGTGGTGACTTCTTGCCGAACAAAGGGAACAAATGGATATTGCCACCATGAACGTCAAGGCTCCAATAAAAGTGCTCATTTTCTTGAGGCACAAACTGTGATGCAATTTGTGCAGTTAAAAGTACATATGGATACACCTATGATACTGTTATTAAAAGCTATGGCAGGGGTTTGCATCTGTGAACATTGTGTGTTCAGATGTTATTGTTCCGAGATTTTGGCTTATGGCAAAGTCGGCAGGTCGAGAGTTGGATAATTTGTTTAATGCTGGGATGGAATGTGTGTGAAAGATCTTCAATCATGACCAAACTGGCTACTTGGGTTAATTCTTTACATTGTCGTAGTCTTGATCATATTGTAGGCAATGAAAGTTGGATTAGAAATTCCTAGTCTTGTTGGTTTTGGAAGGTTTATGTTCTTAGGCATCGATTTCTGGACATGAGATGGACGAATTGGGTAAAATTTGCTATCAAAATCGCCCCCTTTCGTCTGGCGATATGGCCATAATCTTACTCCAATCCCATGAACTCACTTTCAGATTGTCCAATGCACAACTGCTCATGAATGTATGGTTTGGATTTTGGAAGAAGCAACATGTCCAATGATAAAGAATTCTTATGCAATTTATACAATCAACACTTTATGATGAATTAGTTCACTTTTATTAAAACACAAACAAATTAATTCATCGATAAAACAAATATAATATCATTAACAATTTGTGCACAATCATAAAGTTTCAATTTATTATATTTCGATAAAACGTAATGTTGTCTTTCTTTCCAAAAAAGTGAAGGTTAAATATACTTAATGGTCAAGGGGTGCATATTCAATTAAAACTTTTTATAAGAAATAATAAATTAATATTTGAAATTTGAGGGGTCAAATTGACAATAAACAAAACCTTGTGGCGCAAAAGAAAACTGCCCCGTCTTTCTGCCATTGCTGCAGTTTTTTTGAGCTTAACGGGAGGGAGGCCTGATTTATTTACTTAGTGCTCTGTGAAAAGTTTCCATTGAATTAGGAAGACCGGCAATCCGGTCCATACAAGCATTTATCCTATTTTTCCGACGAGAAATTTAGTTATTGCTGCAACTGCTGCTCGCCTCTGTAAATGTTTTCCGATGAAAATATTTGATCTATGTTTACATCAAATGGCGGGCATAAATTTCTGAGCAAGTTCCAAGCTTTAGTTTGTTTATGCCTTGATAGGCGTCATGGGTATTGCAAGATTACCGCAAATGTTCCGCTGTCCTCTGAGAAACACAAACATCAGAAACCCGTTCGACAAATTAACCGACAGAAGAAACCTTCGAAATTAGTGAATAAAAGAGATGTAGAGCCTAAAGTCTATATGAGGGATACCATTTGGAGAATTTCCAATTTGTTGAGGTATTCCACTTGGGATTTCTGCTCAAGTTCAGTTAGAGAAGCTGGCAATAAAATGGGATTCTTACACTGTCAATCAAGTCCTCAAGACCCATCCACCAATGGAAAAGACCTGGTTGTTCTTCAATTGGGCTTCTAGGAGAAAAGGGTTTAAGCATGATCAATTTACTTACACTACCATGTTGGACATTTTTGGGGAAGCCAGGAGGATAGAGTCGATGAAGTATGTTTTTCAGCAAATGCAAGAGCAAGGAATCAAGATTGATGCGATTACTTATACTTCTCTTATTCACTGGCTGTCTAATGACGGGGATATTAATGGGGCAATTAATTTGTGGGAGGAGATGAAAGCCAAAGAATGCCGTCCAACCATTGTGTCCTACACTGCATACATGAAGATTTTGTTTGATCATAACAGGGTAAAGGAGGCTACTGAGGTGTACAAGGAGATGCTTCAAGCTGGTTGTTCGCCCAATTGTCACACTTACACGGTTTTGATGGAACATCTTGCCAATTCTGGTAGGTATCATTTTGTTATGCACATTTGTTTCTTATTCCCTTGGCGATGGGTCTGTTTTTGATATTGTGGTGCTTATTGTGCTGAATTTGACATTTGGACCTGACGTAGTTAAATTCCATTGATGATTACGAAAATACTTTTGCTGTTTGAACGCTGTTCTGCTGTCTTTCATTGAGCCCTTTCTTTAGTAAGTGCAGCCAGATTTTGATTGGAATGGCTGTCAAGTTTACCTAGGCCAATTCTCATAATGGCAGTGCCGGTAACCTTGTGCACTGATCTTGCTTTTGACCCCTCTTGCTTTCCCTATAAAAAAATTTACTTAAATGACTCTGGTATTCAAAGTCCTCATTGATATTGTCATTGTTATTTTGCTAAACGACAAAGTAGTTTGCAAACAATCTGAGTTGCTAGACAACAAAGTAATTTTTTTAAATTGATTTCAGGAAGATTCAAAGAAGTCATGGATATATTTAGCAAAATGCAGGACACAGGGGTAGAACCTGATAAAGCTACTTGCAACATTTTGGTTAGTAAATGTTGCAGAGCCATGGAAGTAGAGTCATTGCAGAAAGTTCTCCAATACATGAGAGAAAATGCTATTGTCCTTCGCATTTCTGTATATCATGAGGCTATTCAGACTTTGAGGGCTTCTGGAGAGAATGATGCCCCTCCTCAGACAAGTTAATCCCCATTTATCTATAGAAAGCTTTGACAAGGTAGGGACTGATAAATATACAGAAGTCAGTGCCGATGACAAATGTGTTGTGGCTCGAGCTGTTGTTTTGCATTTATTGAGTAAGAAAAATTTTGTTGCCATTGACAGCTTACTGGCTGACTTGACAAATAAGAGTATTAAATTAGACTCTAGCATAATTTCAATGATTATAGAAGTGAACAATTCTAGTCACAGAGAAGTTGGTGCTTTATTAGCCCTAGAATACAGTTCAAAACTAGGGATGAAGGTTGAAAGAATTGCATATCTTACCTTATTAGGTCTGCTTATAAGAGCAAATGCACTTACAAAGGTTGTGGATATTGTTTATGAAATGGTTAAGGCAGGGGTATCTCTTGGAACTCAACTAAGTGCTCTTCTTGTATATCGTCTTGGCTATGCCAAAGAGCTAGTTTCTGCTGTAAAAGTATTTAGTCTATTGCCCCATGAACAGAAAAGTACTGCTATTTACACTGCACTGATTGCTGCCTTCTTCTCTTCTGGGGATGCGGATAAAGCGCTGGAAACTTTTGAAAGTATGAGAACTCAAGGAATTGATGTTTCACTGGGGACATACCATGTACTCTTAACTGGTCTTGAACAAACTGGCCAAGTTCACAAGTTGCACACTTACAGGGAGGAGAAGAAAATCCTGCAGGCAAGAAGCTGTAACCAAGATGGTTCAACAGAGGAAGTGATATGTAATCTTCTATTTGCAAGTAATTTTGTCGGTTGACATGCTGGAAAACCAGACAAATGGTCTACATTTTACAATACTTCAAGGACCATTGATATTTTTCCGTTTCGGGCAGCCAGTCTTTTGTGATCATCATATAGCATTGGTGATGACTCTCATGTTGCAACAATAAAGAACCCGGAGCAGTCCACACCAGTTCGCAATTATGTTTGATCAGGTGGTTGTGCTCGTGATGTAACTTTAGGTTCTATATTTTCTATTATCTTTGTTAGCATAATTTAACCTTCACCATTATCCACATTTCTGCTAGATTAGGAAGATTATTTGTTGAGTTTTGTTTGATTAGTGTATATGATTCAACTAAAAAAGTTAAGTGCAGAAGTCATCTGATGCTTCTCTGGTGCAACAGAAGATTGAGATAACTCGTATGTCTGGTTTAGTTCATCTATTTGCCAGTGCTTGTCTATGTAGAAGTTCATCTGTTTCACATGTTCTTGCTCTTGTGGGATCAAGGATCTATTGATTTTTGAGAAGACGTGAGACAAGATTGGGAATGTTTCGGCCCGACTCGTGATCACACGTACTATTTGCTATGGCAATGAAAATCCAAATGCTAATAATGTTTCCTGCGATCAGAGTGAATATTTTCCTAGTTTAATCCTTTTAACTGACAAGACTGAAGACAGATTGTCGCATCATTTGGTAGTGCCTCATTTTCAAAAATCATGTATATCAAGAGTTGGATTGTTTCGTATGACTTATTATTCTCGGAATTTATGCCATGAATTAGTGAATTGGTTCTGTAGATTGGTATTGTATGGACAGTATATAGCTAAGATTCTTTGTAGAATGTAAAATCAATTCAGTAGTTTGATGATATAAGATGCTGTTTGTCACAGCAAATATCAGTACCTTCACCATTTGGCATTTCTTATAATCCTAGCAACAGGAACATAGCCTTATTACAATGGGGAATATATCCATTCCTCCCATTTGAAAATGTATATATGCCACCCTATTATGGTAGACACGGGATCTTCTGTCCAAGATTTGGTCTGTCTTATTCTGTCCTAATTAAAACTACGTAGTAGGGTTCACTAATCTCTTGGTTAGGATCTAATAATTTTAAATTAATTTTAATGATATTTATGCATTTAGTCCCTACTTTTAAATGAAACTACGTAGTTTTAAACGTTAGACATAATAGGATTGGATAAATATTGGACAGAGCATCTGGACTCATTATGGTATGGTGTGGATAACAAAACACTGGTTTTTGCCTTATGGGATTTATGTCTTTTATTTTTTGACCCAATAAACTACTCTATGTTCTCTTGTAAGTGTCCTTAAATCGAAAAACACATAAATTAAGAAAATAAAAAATTTAACTAAATTACCCCTAATAATGACTGCACAAATTTTTATCACTTTTATTAGTAATTAATACAATTAGATATCTAAAAATAAAATAAGGGTAGCCACTTAAAAGAGAACAGATTGAGTATTTTGAAGGGGTGAACGTGAAACTGCTGATTTATTAAGTTTTACAGATTATTGCTAACATAAATATAAAAGAACAGGAAAGGCAAGCGGTAGTGCCGTGTAAGCTTAGTATTAAAGAGGCGATTTGCAATAACAGCATTTTTATGATGGCATTGTTATACTCTTTGGTGAATCAATCCTGTTCTTCATTATCATAATATACGCCAAACAATGACGATGAAAAATGTTAAATGATTATTGCCGTTAGGATTAAAAATCTAGTAAATTAATTTGGTCAAGCGTCTTCCAATTAGCTGAAGTTGTGGGATTAAATTAAAATGAATGTTGTTTTGTCAAAAAATTTCTCCTGATTTTTGGGCGTTGTTGGGACAATCTCAAAGACGCCAGTGAATCAATAACTGGACCAACTTGGAAATAATGCAAAGACTGAATCCATAACTCGACCAACTTGGAAATAATGCAAAGAGTGAATCCATAACTCGACCAACTTGGAAATAATGCAAAGATTGCAAGAATTTTGATTTTTGATAGATCGATTGCAAGCATCCAATCCTTTTTTTTTTTAAATTATTACCCTGTTTCCCTTCAATTCATCGTACGTTTAGAATATGTTGCTATCATTCCATTACTAAAAGGTTTACATAAATTTATGATGCTATCTTTTCTATCGATATTTCCAAAACTCAAATTTTTGTTTTCTTTTTTCGTTGTCTGCTGATGAATTAACATGATTAGGTAATCCATCCAGATAAATATGACTCCAAATAGAATTCAAATTGTTAACAAAAGACAAAGAGACATAAAAAACAACTAGATGTTTTACTGAATGACCAGTTCATCAAATGTAAGACTAATAATAATACCATTCATCAATTAACTATCGGCATAAGCAAATTGGAATTTGGAGGTGTGCCAACTGCCAAGGGAAAACAAACTTTTGTAGGAAAGGAAATGGACCCGATTATGGTACTTTCTTGGTATTTATAGCCACGAAACCGCTTTGAATTTTTTTATATCATTTTGTGTATCACTCTATTAAATAAATTTTATATGTATAATACGTATCTTTTTAAATAAAATAAGAACCTTATAAAGTGATTGAGTAATAATAGACACGGTAAAATTCTATAGTAACTTACGTGGGAGATATAAAAAGATATAATTTGGTCTATTGTATTACTCTTATGTAGCACTTTGTAAAAAATTGGCACACTGATGTGGCAGTTATAAAAAGATAAAATCATCCATTATGTATAAAAATACAAAATTATGTGCCAACTTATAAAAAACTGACACGTGTACATTCAATTATCATGTGGTTAGGGTATTAATTTATTTTTAAAAATGAGAAAACTACATAAATTGACATGTCAGTCACTGTCATCACTCTTTAGTTAGTTATGTCATTTTTAAAAATTAAACTAATACACTAACCAAATAATAAGTGAAATGTAAGGGATAATTAATTGTACACATATTAATTTTTTTATAAAGTGTTACATCATTTTATCTTTTTATAATAATGGATGATTTTATTTTTTACACTTGCCACATCAGTCAAAAGGACAAGAAGCCAACAAAATAACTCTATTTGATGGATAAAAAGATTAACATGGAAATGAAGCAGAAGATGTTAAAAGTCCATCACCACCCAGAAAAAAGGAGAGTTGGGCTGGCAGGCAGTGTAATATTAGGGCATGATTGACTGTAATCGTAATATCGTAAGCGGCAAGTTTCCGAATTTCAAGCTAAGTCTCTTGAAAAAGTCATTTATTAATTTCCTCTCACATAAGGAAAATTCCACATAGGACATATGTGGCGACACGATCGTGTTAAACCTCATTCATTACATTATAATTCAATTCAATTCAATTCAATGCTTTTAAAATCCCGCCTTCCCCACCACCCATCCCTCGGGAAGCTTTATCTCCTACAACTCACCTTACTGTATCACATTGACCCATTGTATTTAATCCTGTAACACGTGTAAAGCATGGCTATGTTTTTTTGCTGACCAAAGTCCACATCAGAAGCCACCCACTTCTGATTAAAATCTTTCATCAATCTCAAGGACACGTGTACGCTGTTTGATTATATGTCAGCGCTCGTGAATTAGGCCATTTCGTTAATTGTCACGGCTGCAAGTGCAGCTGTGCAGGTTTCATTTTCATCCACCATTTTTTGCATATTGAATAGTTGGAATATATCCCAATTTTATGGGCATATTCCAATGTGTCACAATTTATCGCGATTTTTTTAAATAAATTTTTAATCAGTTATGGTCGTAAATACACCGCGAGGAGGACCTATAAATAGGGTTTCCATCTTCCTTACTTCTCCATTGTTGATACACAAAGCTATTCATAACCTGCCAAAATCAATTTTTCAATACAGAGATGGCCTTAAAGAAGAACTTAGCCCAACGTTTATTCAATATTTACAGAATAACCAACCCATCCTTATCTAGTTGTCGCATCACGTCATCAACGGCGTCGGCGACTACTACTACTACAAAAGCATCCGTCCCACCTAATCCTGATAAAATTGCACGCGATCCGGGAGATGCCGGGATTTTCCGACGATTCCTCCACCGCCGACCGTCGCACCATTCATTTGGGGAGATCCGCTTGCTTCCGACCGGGGAGAGTTTAATCGAGAAGTTGAGGGGGATGGACATTTCGAGAGATAGGATCAGGCTCGAGGGGCTATTGCCGCCGGTTGAGATGAGATCGGAGCCCGAGCCGGAGGAGGGGAAGTTGACGGTGGAGGATGCGAAGAAGCTGCTGAGATTGTCGCAGGTGGAAATGGTGAAGGCGAGATTGAGGCAGATTGAGAAGGGCTGCATTTCTCGTGATGAATTTGTTGAGATCTGCCGGGATGGGTGCTGGAGTCGCGATGAGGCCAAACAATTCGCAAAGATTCTTGATGAATCGGGCACTGTTATCGTGTTAGGAAATGTCGTATTCCTCAGGCCTGAACAGGTTGGATTTCTTTCTTTCTTTCTTTTTTTTTTCAAATGTCAGATCTAATTAAAGTAATAGTAATACTATATAGTTGTGCACATTTTTACACCAAGGTACTAGTATTTGTAGCTTTAGTACAACTTGGAACTGTACTAATCAATACTACTGCATGGCATGGCATGGCAGAGACTAGAGAGATTAAAAAATTTAGTGATATGTTGTTTTCCGTTTAATTTCATATTTTCGATTTGAAGACTACCGAGGACTGATAGTGTTTTTTTTATGGTGTGTGCTTCTTTCTCCGTGTTTTCTTGGACAGGAATATTGAAACAGTGTTACGACGGGTCTCTTCTCTTAAACAAGATGCTGACACTTTTGTTTGGGAATCGATCACTATTCCATTCGGGGACCCTTTTCAAACATTCAACTCAAATTCCAAAAAAAATATTCATAAAAACTTCAACCAAAATTCATATTTAACAAATACTATCGAAAAAAATAGGGAATACCACCCAAGTTTCACAAAAATTTTCAATACTTGTCATTCGGGGTGGTGCCGGTTTCCCCTTTTTTTCATTTGGGTGGAGTATGACTCTGGGGTGTGGCTTGCTAATGCTGGGCAGAGTAATAGAAAAGTAAAATTGCAATTTGCATGCCAGAGTTGTGGGGGGTATAGGCGTTATATAAATTGCAAAAGCCTGAATTTATTTACTTTTTCTTTTTTGTCGTTTTTGGTGGTCTTTGTTGTTGGAGTCTGAGAATAGAAATATCGAAAAAAGAAAAACATACTGAAGATTGAATGATTTTGGTTTTGTTTAGTTCCATTCTTCATCTGTAAATAGATGAGAGATGGAGACAACTTTTACCCAGATGTTTTGTACAATTTTTTTTTTTGGTTACAGGTTGTGAAAGCCATCCAAGGTTTAATGCCTGTACCGGTACCCCATCCCAATGATCCAAGATTGAAGGAACTGGAGGCAATGGAAGAGCAAAAGTCAATTATTGACAACAAGGCTGACTCAATGGTTCGCAGAGAGCTGTGGTGCGGACTGGGTTACTTCATCATTCAAACAGCTGCGTTCATGAGATTAACATTTTGGGAACTGTCGTGGGATGTCATGGAGCCCATTTGCTTCTATGTTACATCCATTTACTGCATGGCTGGATACGCCTTCTTCCTCAAAACGTCCAAAGAGCCTTCTTTTGAAGGATTCTTCCATAGCCGGTTTATTTCCAAGCAGAAGCGTTTAATGAAGATTCACAATTTTGATCTTCAAAGGTATAATGAGCTTCGAAGAGTTTATGATCCGCAATAACCATGACGCCAAGAAGACACGGTTCCGAAATATGCAAGAATCATTAACACATAAAGACACCATTTTTTTGAAGACGAAAAATCATAGGAGTCATAACATTTTTCCTCTTTTTTTTTTTTTTCATTTTTGATTTTCCTAACCTTGAAAATTGTACTTTTGTAACGGCGGCATTTGTAAAAGTAAAAGAAGAGTTATTTTTTAGTACAAAAATCTGGCTCAGTTTTATAAGCACGTCTAACTTAGTCAATAAGGATATAAATAAAAGAAGGGATCACGGAGGAGGGTGAAAAATTATTAGTCAAAATAATTGAATAAATAATAAGTAGAATGACGAGTCAATAAGGGAATAAAGAAGCAAAAGAATGTTTTAAATTGACAGTTAGTTTAAAATTTTGAATAATTTTATCACTATATATATGAATCAAATATATAAACTCATGTAAGGGGTCAAATATGGATAATGTAAAAATTCGTTTTAACGACGTTATTGGATTGTACCTAGTATTGTAAAATCAAATAGTAGGATATTGTTAGATCATTATACGTAACGTACGACTCGGTTAACTGTGTATGAGATGGAACCAAGTTAAAAAGAAGCATAAACAAGTGTTAAGTATTATGATAGGAAGTCCGGCCAAGTGTTAACACTAGGATCAATTAATGTCAAGTTTTAGTTTGACAAAACACGGCAAAAGACAAAAAGAAAAGCTCCATTATGCATGAAATAATCAAACTGGCCGGTGATCAGAGAGATAATGCAGATGAGAAGAATTGGTTTACGCTTGCTAACATTGTATTAGGTCACAAATAATAATAGGAGGATACGTGGACTATAATATTCACTTATTATGTGGTCTCTTAAAATATCCATGGAAACATTACCGTTTTATAGCATTGGTAGTTAATCACTAATTTAGTTATTAATCACCCAAAACGTTCTCTTCCTATATATACGGATGTGGGGAAGAATAATTATCTAATATTCACATAAACTGACCAAGTTAATATTCAGTTATCAGCACAACCTTGATGCAGAGTGAATTTATGTTTCAAAATTGTGATGATCAAGTATTATATATATATTATATATATTGGCAGTATATAATAGGCGGCACCATAATAGATATGTAAGGGAAAGAAACGGATGTCTGGATTACGTAAACTCAACTAATTAGAGAGCTCATAATATATCTACGTTTCAAACTCATAATGAGGTAGGATGCGCCAGCATAACATAGCACATATGTAACGGAATGAAGCGGATGATGTCTGGATTACGTCAACTTAGAGAGCTTACAAGTTTTAGATATTGAACAAAAATTTATTTATCCACTTAATTAGATTTTCAATATTAAAGTTTTATCTTACAAAAAAAACAAAATCCCAGGAGTCCATGAGAGTTTAGAAATTTTGAACTTATATACATACTAACATACCCATTAACCACCCAATTAATGTTGAGAATGTATACGATGAGTTAGTGGTTAATGACCATAACGCAAGAATGTAGACAAAGTAGCACTCGTGTTTTTACGGCACTTTTTTTTTTTTAATTAAAAATTTTGATATGCTAATTCCTTAACAACTGTATAAACATTGATGTCGGGTGCTAAATTCCTAACAACTTATCTAGTCCCAATGGTTGATGTTTTCAAAGCAGTCATGCGGCATAACATTCTAAACATTAATGTGAGTTTGTACGGGTTCATTTGGAGTCTTTGGACTAGTTGGGGAAGGTTTAACTAGTGAAGTACCATTCCATTTGATTTATGTATGCATGTTCCTGCAGACATCAAAGTTATAACTGGGAGCGGCTGTCCAACTTAATGTTATATGAGCTCATCATCGGATTGATTCATGACCGTACGTTGAGCTCTCTTTAATGTTATTAATTTACTACTCCATTAATTAGGAAAAAAAACTCAATCTCTATAGTATCCAATTCCGGAACAAACATGCATATATTATCCATTCAATTCTTTGAAACCCTCTGTGGAGCACAATTGGCAAGATGATCCATTAGAGTATGAAGATCAGATTATAGTGTCGTTGAACCATTCAACTTAATTTGTAAACTTGTTGGATGTATCTGGCCGCTACTGTCTGGAAGAGACGGTTTTGTATTTGGGATTAGTTGTGTTGGTCGTATACCTTTATCAATTCTGACTCTCAGTCAATCTTTTTCCGTTTTAGAATTTACATAGATTCTTCCTCTTCTCAAACTACTTACCCTGTATTATAGGAGCACACATTTAACATTTTTATTACTACCGTTTCTTCAAATATATATCACACATTTATTCAAAACTCAACTTCAATATTTATAGGAAAAGAAGATTGATTTACGTAAAACTTGATTGGCAACTATTGATGTAGCAAGCAAGCATGCATGCATGCGTTTGGCTATGTTATCCAGTTTTAAAACATATGCATTGTTCTTATCTCTTATTAGTTGTATTGATAGCTTTAAATAATATAACAAGAAAACTTTTACAAGATTAATAAAAGAAAAGAAAATGTTTGAATAATCAAATGGAGATAAAAATTAATCAAGTTGGCAATCATTGTGAGATAAAATTCATAGGAGGGCTAGCTGAAGATGAACAACTAGAATCGGCGATCTGTTCATTCCATTTTTTTATATACATAATCTTCTATAGCATGACACGGGGTATAAAACGAAAATTTCTAAATTAAATTATGTTTACACATGAGGGTTCTCTTTTAAAAAAAAAAAAAAAAGTTTTGTCAACTCCTCTGAGTCTGACTTCTTGCGATCGACACATTTCGTGGGACAAAATACGAAAGAATGATAATAGGGATGAGAACGTTTACAAGTTCTTCATTAAATGAAATAATTGTTCTTATCTTTTGGCCATTGCTTAGCTATTTATGCTTATCTTCAACCTATATTTCCGTCCATTCTTGCACATAAGCAAATAGTTACATTGGAGTAGTAGTACATCAGGAGGGATTCTTGATTTTTATTAATTTATTTCTGGTGGAGGATGCATTCTTTGATAATTAGAATAAAAATTACAAATATAAAATATACAAGAACTTCAATCATTCACACACAAATCGTCGTCCAAACGTATATTTGTTCTGCGTACCGTGCATGGGAAAGAACAAACTCGATAGTCCAAAAATGCAGGGTTCAAATGCCGCCCCAAGAAGGTAAGGATTCACGCGATGTGGAAGAAAGTAACTAATCAATTTTCCAAAAACTAAAAGAGTCTTAATTTAACACACTGGTTACTTCAAAATGTGCGGTTTCTTCAGCAAACTGTTGTTCAAGAAAGGTCGCCAGTGCCCACGAGAATAGACTCACTTAATTAATTAATAGTTATTAAACAAAAGAAATAAAATCTTGTCGCTTTCTTAGAGGGGTTCTGCTTTTGCATGGACGGTTGACATTTGACGCCTTTATTTTTATCCTGCAAATGGGGACCTTTGTGGATCCGAGATCTCTTGCAGAGCCCGTTACGTTGTCTTGAAAATCGTTGTATATACGTTGGAACATTGAAATAGGACATTCAAACAAAGAGGAAGAGAAATATTGTTGGGGCTCGAAACCCTCAATTCTAACCCCAAAGTGCCTTAAGTCATCTCCAAGTGACTATTGGAGTGATTCTCAAGCTAATTTCTCTTACTTCCATTGCATTGCTTACCTAAGAAGTTGAACATTAATGGGCTTGCTACAATATTCCGGCGCGCCACACCTTAGTACTTCCTTACTCCTCCGTGTCAATCTTGGCTACGAAAATTCATACTAGTGATGAATATGGAGAGACGTAGCTTGCTCTTCCATTGATACAATAACTTCTTTCTCTTTTATTTATCTATTTTTAATGACAATTCTTACCGTTGATTACACACTATCCCAAATATTTTAATACTAGCCAGGCCAGAGCCCAACAATATCTAAAATTTATTTTATGATCAAAGAGGACAAGTTGTTCCAGAGTATTGTGATTGTTCAGATTATATGTGGACTTTATTGATCTTATGAAACTCTTAAAAACAAAAGTTTTTGCAGAAAAAACTGAAAGAAGCCCAAAAGCATTTCGGACTACCATTAAGTTCTATTGGACTTCCTTCCCAAGAGTAAAGTGATAATTTTTACACATAGCCCAATTGCAGGAATATATAATTTTTACCATTTCTTGTTGCAGGAATGTATAAATTTGTGATTGATTGGGATGAGAAAGGGAAGTCTCGTTCTGATTAATTAATTACACAGTTAATTAGAAAAAATTAAATGTTTAAGTCGATTGTTTGTGGTCCTTTTTTGATGACATATGCACATAATTAGTATATGTGTTTAAAACGCCATGAGTATGA
Source organism: Ophiorrhiza pumila (assembly GCA_016586305.1). Classification (NCBI taxonomy): domain Eukaryota; kingdom Viridiplantae; phylum Streptophyta; class Magnoliopsida; order Gentianales; family Rubiaceae; genus Ophiorrhiza; species Ophiorrhiza pumila. The sequence continues at coordinate 3,671,710 of BLIW01000007.1, forward strand.
GTGAAAAAACAAGAAAGAAAACAAATCAATTGCTATCCTTTTAAATTGACAATTTGGCACAGCCAGAAACAGCATCAGTAAGCATCCGTGTAATTTAAAGCAATTTAAATACAAGTTCCAGAAGGAGATAATAAACCGATGGTTGCCGTTCTTGTGCCAAAAGAAGCATAAATAATCCTCCAAAATCGGTGTGTTTTTTCTGCGGCAGTGGGCAGTGGCCTTATAAAACTTATCCAGAATCCTGCGTCCAATCTTCGTTAACATCTCGAGTGGTGCTGGAGATAGAATGATTAATGGCGGTGGTTAATCCCTCATGATTATAACGTTGTGCTAACAAAACTAAGTCGGACAAACAAGGCTTGTTCAGTGTTGTATCTGCAGCACTCCAGTTCTATTGGATTTAGATGTCTTGCCTAAGAAGGTCCTTGTCGAATGTTTCCATGCAGCTGCCTGTACGCTAGTGCCTAGTGGTGACATTATTTTTCTTCTACGTCTCTTCCACATTCATTTTTCTCCAATTCTAAATTGGATTCACGCTTTTATATAATGCCAATTGAAGACAAATTTTTCTCCAATCGAATATAATCAAGTATAAGTTTTGCATATTGCTAAAATTCAGGTTCATTGTGAAAAAATTGGTTCACAAATTCAACAACATCATCAGTTACGACACGGATCTTCTGTTCAAGATTTTGTCAATCTTATCATGTCCTAATTAAAACTACGTCGTATGGTTCACTAATCTCTTGGTTAGGGTCTAATAATTTTTAAGTAACATTAATGATATTTATGCATTTAGTCCCTACTTTTAATAAAACTACGTAGTTTTAAATGTTAGACATAATATGACTGAATAAATATTGAACAGAAGATATGGAATCATCATTTACATATTCCTGTAGTTTTGGGGCAGCTAAAGATACGAATGATTTAAGGTTTGCACAACTGACCCGTAGTGCATCACGTGTAATTAATTAATTAAGTTTGTAAACTTTGTCTTTATAGTGATGAATATATATAACAAGTGAAATGTTATAGATTTTTGTTCATCAAACATTCAAGTTGCAAAAATATTAGTAAATCATGTATCGTCAAAGCCTGTTTGTACCGTCCAAATTTAAATAATGGCCTTTGATTTTGACAGCATAATCTTGAAGATGAAAGGAATTTACAAGAATATTCCAAACAAAATTCTAAAAAGAAGTTTAAAAACAGTAGGATAAGGCAGAGCTTAATTAGGTTGGAAATTGTAATCTCTAACACTTTGGTGTAAAAAAACTCCATCTATGGTACAAGTTTGCAGATATAGCTATGAAATACTATGGATTCTCTGCTGGATCACTTTTTGAATAATTTTTTCCTAAATTTACAATATTATCATGGCAACATTTTCAAAACCGCGATTCTCTAAGCAACGGAGTCTGTTCTTGCTTTGGAAAGGGAAGCCAAATAATACAGAATTCTCTAAGCAAATGGAGTACTTGTAATATTATCTCAAGAAAATAATAGTGCTTATACTAATACCAATTCAAGTTCCAACCAATTATCTTTGGAAAATGGAAGTTTGTTAGTAACAAACATTATTCAATTTCAATGTGAGGGGCCCTAATCAATTAGTGATAATTAAACCAATGGTTGATCTTTGAAAATGACTTGCTCATGCCAACCGCGAAAGAGACCCCAAAGCGTGACAGCCCATGAAATCGAGTCTAGATCCTCTGTCCAATATTTATCCAGTCTTATTCTATCTAACGTTTAAAACTACGTAGTTTCATTAAAAGTAGGGACTAAATGCATAAATATCATTAAAATTACTTTACAATTATCATACCCTAACCAAGAGAACCCTACGACGTAATTTTAATTATAACAGAATAAGACAGACAAAATTATAAACAAAAGATCCCGTGAACATGAAATCAAACTTTTCACAAAATTAACCCCCCAAATATATATACATATATACCCTTTCCTAATTATAAGCAGAATTAAATGCGCCTACACCCGCCTTTTTATTTATTTATTTATTTTTCATTAGTTGATTAATTTTAAAGTGACAAAAAAGAAAATTTACACAATGTAATATCCAATAGTAATGATAAAGGACATGAGATTTGCCTTATTATATTAATTAGATAAGTATTAAAGCAATATTAAAAAATGTATGATCTATTTTATATGTCATGTAAGATTTTACGCAAACAATTACTCGCTCGCGTTTCACATTGACCACCATAAATGCATGATCAAACTGATGTTTGTTTGGGGATAAAATACAAAATGGTCTGAGGCGAGTGTGATTAAATTGATCTACTAGATGCCGTGGCGTGTTCTCAGTAAAACATGTACAAAATTATCAGTTGTACAACTAACCGAACATTAATTACTCCATCCTCGAATCCACAGGTTTTCTTCGTTCTAATGCTAACAGAATCCAAGAGTAACAAATCTATACATGAATTTCTATTAAACTAACTTTGGCCACACCCAAAAAGGCAAAAAATGAAAATGAATTTGTACAAGCACCATCCTTATTCTCTTTATTGACAATTTTTATGTACCCAATTACACAACGGAGTCACTGGGGAAAATGCCTATTTAGCACCCCTTTTTAATGTGGTGTCAAAGTAAATAAGAGTAAAATTCTGCTAGTGCAACACAAAGTTTTAAAAAAAATAAGGGAAAGATGGTGAAAATTTTTCCCAGGACAGACCACTCAAAGATCTCTGTCTTTGACTGAGTCCAAATTGTCAGCTTCTTTCCCTTTGGCTTTGCCGGCAACATTTTTTTTCCTGGTCCGGAGATGCATTTTCACGTAGAAATTCAACGATAACAAAAGAATTGCCCCATTGAGGACCGAGTTGAAAATCCACGCCCCAATTCCGTTACATCCTCCTCCCTTGATTAAATGTAGGAGCAATACCCCGATATGGCATACCAAATTGCAACCCAACAAGACCATTTGGCAGTTCACCACGAAGGGAAAACAAGCACTGGGCAACCCTATTGCCGTCCAGAATCTGTAGCCGTAAACGACGGCGTATATCGAAGTCGTGAGGAGGATTGCGAGCACTTGAAACGACTGAGAAAATTCGAGCCACATAAATGACATGAAGATTAAGATTGAGTGGTTGAAGAGTTGGAAAACTGAGAGCCTCCGACGTTTGAGGATTGTGAAAAACGTGCGAAGGGTGTGGAGAAAGCGCGATAGGTAATAAACGTAGGACCAGAAGAAGACGCGCCCAGAAGGGCGCGTACCCACTGGGAAGCAGAGGAGCCATTGAAACGGGGTTGTTTTGTTGCGGCGCCAGAACCAACGGGTGTCACGGATCTCGGCGGCGGAGGAGAGGAGGATGCCAGAGAAGATAATTACGGAGATGAGGGCCATGGAGAGGGAATGAAGGGCGGGTAGGGGACCAAGTGGGAGGGGCCGATGACTTCGGCGGAAGAGGAGGAGGTTGAGGAAGAGGTGGAGGAAAATGGATAGAACAACGTAAGCGGCGATGGAGGTGAAGAGGAATGACCAAGTGGAACCCCATAATTCGGCGTTGCTCCAACGGAAGCCGACGATTGATGGATGTTCTGATAAATAATATCTAGCGTTTTGAATGAGACTCATCATCTTTGACGAGACTCAGACTAACACACGGGACCTCGACCCCGCCCTCCTCCTCCTCCTCCTCCTCCTCCCCTTCTTCTCGTTTTTGGCAATATTGATGTTTTTCCTCTATGGACGTAATATTTTTGGCCTCAGGATTCTTTGAGTGCAAAGTTTTTAGGAAAAAAGACAGCCGTGTATGGAGGTGAAGGAAATTGGTGAATCTTGTATGTTGATTTTCCGATATTACTGGGATATCAAATGTGTGTGGCAGTAGGAATTGAATTGCTGGAGTCCTAACTCCTAAGTCCAACCACCCAACTTTCCAACAACCAAAGTCGCTCAAGTTTTGAGGTTTTTGGAATTCTTTGTGTAGATTTTGGGTTATAAATGGAGATTTGGGAATTGGGATGAAACAATTTGAGTCAATTCACCCCATTTACTAATTTTGTCATATATTATGGTTATTTTTAAGCTTTGGGTCAATGGGTTTGAAGGATAAATACACGAAATTGTAATTTTGTACTCAGTGAAAAATAAGTTTATACTTTTTTTTGCTCAATAGTGAAAAATAAGTTTATAAAAGAATATTCATTCAAGTCAAAGCATAAAGAATAGTACGTAGTGCACTCCAAATATATAGGCACCGCACCACCCACCGGACACCGAGTCTCAAACCTATTAGGATTTGAGCTACTTTTATAGAAATTAGCTCTGTTTGGATAAAAAAAAAATTGTGATTTATTTCACAATTGCAAAATGAGTTGTTTATTTTGTTTAACTTTTTTATCAAAATTTTAAAACACAAAACAATGCTATATTAATTATTTTTGCTACAGTAATTTTTATAAATAAAATATTGAATTTTAAATTTTAATAATAAACAATTCTTCCTAACACACTTCCCACCAAATAAACTAATAAAATACTAATTCAAATTTAAATTTCAAACTTTTATTAATAAAAAAATCTTCAATACAAATCCCAATAAAATAAAATCATTCATTCCAAACACTATCCCAAGAAAAAAAAATTCATGATATAATTCAAAAATAGCTCATTCAAACGGAGCCTAAAGTATTTAAGGCAATGGATTTATTGTGCACTTTTTTTGTGTTTCAGTTCGTATATCATTTTTATGTGTCATATAATCACTTATTTAGAATTAGGGTTAGAGTTCACTAACTCCTATCTTCCTATCATAATCGAGAAAATCAACTTTTTATTTATTTATTAGATAACAAGAAAACTCGTGTTTGAGCAATAAAAGGATAACAAGTTATAGCAATAGAAAAAAAAAAACTCTAGAATTTTAATTTGAGAAAAAAAAAATATTTTTCTTTTCTTTTCTTCGTGTGAAAGAAAGGATAAACTCATAAGAGTAGTTAAAAAAAGGGATAAATATAATATACAACTGAATCTTCTAATTCTCCCCTTTCGTCCACATCGTAATTAGATATTTAGGCCTTGCAATTAAATTATTGTTTTTGTCGTCCTTGATTCGCATTGATTTTACATGGTAAGTTAATTTTAATGCACTGATCAAATTATTCATTATCAACTTCTTATTTTTTTCCCTTTTGTTTTGCGTTTTTCTATTTGGGAAAAATCAAGAGATTAACTCACCATCAAATGAATCAAACAGATGATTTATGGGTATATATGGGTATATATGGATACTAATTAACTCTTTATTTCAAATAACACATTTAACTTTTTTTTTTTTGCACAAGTATGATAATATCTGTTTTTATTTGGTTGTAAGGTACACAAAGTTGATCACTTGATATATATTTGTAAAATTTGCAGTATAGTTCCATCTGTGGTGATTTCATCTTCCACAAGTATTTCCTCCTCTACCTTAACAGCCAGGCTCTACTAAAAAATTGCGAAAAGAAACCGTTTATCATAGAAAATGTTTGTTTGTATCACTAACATGCACCTCAAGGTCTTCAAACTTAAATTTATGGTTCTAAGTTTTGGAGCTCTCCACAGTACAGGTTGCGCCTCCAGTCTCATACGTGCTGTCTATACAAAAATTTAAAACACCGCTTAATCTTCATAGCAAAAAAGGACAGACAATTAAGTTATATATTCAAGGTGATTTAGTACCCATAAATAGTTTTTTCTTAATTTTTTCTAATTTTGAATTATGTCGAATTCATGAATGCACGTTATATACTTATTTACTACATATTTTGTGAAAAAAAAAAAAACATTTACGATCGTAATTAGCGGAACCATTGTCTAATTTTACTCCTTCAATTACTTCTATTCGTGCATTAGCATTGCCTCATTCCCATATATATATTATATACTTTGATAATTAACATGCTTGTAAAAACTATAAATAACAAAACCCTTTTGTGAAACTAGATATTAATCCAACTTATCCATGAAACTTAAAAAAATAAGAAAGGCATATATATTTGGGACCGATGAGTAGGAACGAGAAATGAATTGTTTTTGCCCTTTCTTTTTCCTTTGTGTGTGTGTGTGTGCGCGCGTGCGTATGTTTGAACATATCTGATGTACAACTAATGACAGACGAATTTGTCCACACAAATCTCACATAGAATTATGTACGATCGATGGTGGCACTTCAGAAGATAGATACATACAAACAACTACATTCATTTTTGTAGATATTTATTTTTTAATTATAGAAAAAAATTAAAGGAAGAAATTGGCAGCAAAACGTCTAACTACAATTTTGTTGGGGCAGTTGCTAAAAAGTAATTAATCGCCCTATTTGCTTATGCTAAAATTTGTCGGTAGATAGTTTTCATCAAGTAGTGGATACATAATGATTCGAGATGATCTTTTATTCAAATTATTCTATCTTATTTTATTTTAAATTAATTTTATTAATATTTATATTTTTAGTCTTTAATTTTAGTATAATTATATTATTTTGATTATTAAACATAATAAGATAGGATAATATTTGATAGAAGATATAGTCTGTGATAATTCAACACTTCCCTTCTTCATATATTGATTATTCTATGTTGAAATGCCATATCCCTATTAATCTTTGATTATTCTAAAAGATTAAATCACAAAATAACAAATCGTACCTTATAGTAATAACTTCATATATACTTGCTAGTCTTATTCCTAATTAATTAATTAAGCTAAAATTGCATTTCATATTTGGTCAATAAAAGGCTGAATATTGGACAATGATTGCGAGGTCGGCTCTTAAATATTGGAAAATTTTCTGCAAAGATTTCTTTCTGGTTGAAAAGTACCCAAGATGACAAAACCCACACACCAATGTTTTTTAAAGTGAACTGTAATATTAAAACCAATTGACCGACCATTTATATATTTTGGTTGATCTATTTATTAATAAAAAAGAGAGAGAGAAAAAGGGTATTGGGGTATATGTTTTTAGTATTTCAAAAGCGTTAGTCAGTTTGTCTAAACTTAAAAAAGTCGGTATGTGACCTCAATAAATTTGTATTTTCTTTATTCTTTTAATTGAGTCAAATAACTTTTCTATTTAAAATCAATAATAATTTATTTGATTATTTTTTTTTTTTGCCATTAACGATATATTTTAGCATACTCTACCAATTTATCTAGGGGGTGACCTAATTGGGTCAATATTAATTAGAGAAAGAAAACTCACTTCACAGATCAAGAAAGTACCATGACACAACCTCTGAATTTTTCAAAAAAAGTCGTGAGATTTGATCCTATAGCCTACCCCCAATTAAACCTAAAGGACTACTACCTCTGTTCTTTAATAAGTGTCGTTTTAGCTCCAATTTTTTGTTCCTAAATAAGTGTCATTCTACAAATTTCAATGCAAAAAGTGTAGAAGCTTCCAATTTTACCCTTAGTCACATTTATCTATGTAATATTATATAAAAGAAGAAAGAGAAAGTTATAGTTATAAATATGGATAAATAAGAGAATTTATCAATTTTCTTAATTAGTGTGCACAACTTTAAAATGACAATTATTGGAGAACAAAGTGAGTATGCAGGTGAAATTCAATGGCCTGGCCTACCTCCATCCAAACCTTAAGGCTTAAGCCTGTAGTTGGTAAATTAATTTGCTTTATTTTATAATTTGTTGAGAATATTAATTTTGAAATACCTCAAATAAATCTCCATATTCCCAAACGAACAAATCTTTCATATATATATATATATATATATATTTTTTTGTTGGTTGGAATCGCAGGTTACCAACTATTATTGTATTGCATATTTGGATTGCAGGGTATGGGTATGGACAAGTTATGTTGGCGGCACCCGTTTGTTTTGGCGTTATTAGAGGAGTCAATTGTCACACTATCAATTCTTAAAATAATATATTTTTACTAAAGCGTTAATATTTTTCAAAATAGAAATGCATTATGCATGCACATGTTTTTCACATGTTGATGTAAAGTAGCCATAATATCTACAAATCAATACTTTTCACATTAATTATATAATATACCCATATTGGTTAAAACATTTTTATGTGGTTTCTACTTTTTTTTTTTTTTTTAAGTGGGCATATGCGACTGAATGGACAATGGTCAATGGCAACCATAAAGTTTTAATGTAGGAGAAGAAAAAAAAAAATGAAAAAGAAAGACAATTGCTTGATTTGATTAGTGAAGAAACTTCAATTGGAATAAATTACTCTCAACTACTACCAAAATAAATGCCCAAAAGGTTTATGTTAGAAATAAAATTTTTAAAATTTACAAATTAATTAGTTAAATGCTTGAATCACTCTTTTTATTATTAATTAATCTGGATACTAATTCATAAACAGTGGCAAATATAAATAAAAAAAAAATCACAAACTTGAAATCAGCCATTATTTTTACTTTTCGGCCTTTTAAATGAATTCTTTGTTGTAAGATCAGGTATTCAGGTCAAAGTAAAGTTTTATGCTGGGGAACAAGATTTCTGGCAACTCAACTTGTCGTTACAATGGGCCAACCCACTATAGCTTTGAAATGACCTAAATGTATGGTTTATAGTAATAGCCCAATTACAAGCCCAAGATGCAGTGTAATCTCGAGATTCCCGACGCTGACTTTCCCGGGCGAAGAAAGAATCCAACATAGGATGACGCAGACGTTTCCTTTGATAAACCTCAGAATGTTCTATAGATAGAATAGAGTCAACGACGCTCCAGCTGCGGCCGTCCTGTTTACTTACGACCGACGTTCCTAGCCCTCAATCGCCTTTCGATTCTCTCGTCATCTTTAGCCAAAGATTAGGTAAAGTATGGTTCTCTGGTTTTGTTAGGGGTTGGGTAAGATTTTAATTTTGTTCGGTTTTGAGGATAGTTAGACATCTTGTATATTGAATTTGGGCTTTTTCTAAATTGGGATAATCACTACTGTTTTTTTTTTTTACCCTGTGAACATTTAGGTAAGGTATGTTTAGATTTTAATAGTTTTGAAAGGGTTCTAGGTTTATTAAGTTTTGATGTACAGTTTGATTTGTTCTATTACACTTTATCCTCATCAAAGTTTGATGTTTTAAGTTGAACGAAACTTGAAGCAAATGCTTAATTCTGTTTTGAATGTCAAATTTGGAATGAGAATTCAAGGTTTTAAGTTTGGTTTTCCCATTTGTCAAATTTCCTCTGCAATTTGACATGTCCCCATTTTCCCAAATAATTAATAATGGTGGGCTGACGATGAAGATTGTGTGTTTTAGGTTTAGTGCAATCCTCTTATGAATTGCTGTTTGAACTGGACATAATGTCAAAAAGTGAGACTGACGAATCTACTGCTGTGCCTGCTAAAACCGAAAAGGTTTTTTCTTCCGCAAGTGGAAGTGGAAGTAGCGGGGATTGTGATGCTACTGATTTTGAATGCAACATCTGCTTTGAGTTAGCTCAAGACCCCATAGTCACCCTTTGCGGTCACCTTTATTGTTGGCCTTGTCTTTTTAGATGGCTACGCCTCCACTCACATTCACATGAATGCCCTGTTTGTAAGGCTCTAATTCAAGAGGAGAAGTTGGTGCCCCTGTTTGGGAGGGGAGGAAGTGTTACTGATCCAAGGACTAAACCTGTTCCCGGTGTGGAAATTCCTGGTCGGCCAGCAGGGCAGAGACCGCGGACAGCTCCTCCTCCTCATGATTCAACCAACTTTCCTAACTTTGGATTGGGTCTATGGGGAGGGTTTCTGCCAGTAGTGAGTGCAGGATTTGGTAACTTTGCCATGTTAGCAGGTTTTGGTGGGCTCTTGCCGTCAATGTTGAGCTTTCAGATTCAGGGATTTGCACCACCAATTTATGATACCAGTTTTGGATATCCGCATGGTTATCCTGGTGGAGATTACCATGGCTCTAATGTTCACAGAGCTCCAGAGGCAAGTCAAGGCGAACAAGCAGAAGATAACAAGCTTCTGTTGATTCTTGTTTTGGTTTTTCTGGCAGCGGCATTTTGCTTACTCCCCGGAATGTGATAGTTGACAAATGAGCCTATGTTGAAACGGAACTGAGAAAGTGAGTCACATTAGTATTTATTTTTACCCTTTTGTAAATACTTTAGGCTTTCCTATCTTGAATTGAATTGTTTCTTTACAAATCATCTCTATCATCCCCTGTTGTGCTGTTTGGAGTGGGTTCAAATCTGGCATTAAGAAAATGCTCCTCTTAGTTGTTTGCCATCTTATTTTACAAAAAGATGTTTGCAGGTTAATCATTGTGGTGGTATTATAGAAGGGCTTGTGGAACATTGCTAGTGATTCATGCTAAAAAGGATTGATGAAGCCAGCCAAGAGATGATTTTCCCTTCCCCAACTAATAGCTTTGTCTGCAAATTTGCCTTTTTCCTCTAAGCCTTCTTTAATGATACATTCTCGTAGTTACATTGCATTGGTGATCATGGATGAATGTATACAAGGTAGAAAAAGGATTAATGCATTATGCATGCTGTGACCTCTTGGATTAGTTCAGCTTGGAGTGAATTACTGATCAACAATACTATTGATTGTTTTGGTTGAATATCAAACACATTAAGACTAAAGATTTTGTTAGCTGAAGTCATTAAATATCCCTCGTACTACGTGAAACAACTTTGAGATACGAAGTTCACTGTGATGTGTTTTGTCATTTGCCAACAATCCTCTGCAGTTTGTGCCATGCATCTGAGGACAAGCACGACTTTCATTAATTGTAAATTTTTCTCTTGGGTTGATATATTTATTGATGTGACCGATTTTATTAGTATCAAAGAAGAAATTAAGTAAATGAGGTAGCAAATTTTATTCTTGATAATGATGGATGTTAGAGTTCGTTTGAACACATAATTAATTGATTGTAGTCAGGACAGCAAGTCAGAATACATTAATTGGTGTTACATCCACATTAACCAACTGCAATAGTTTCAGCCTTTCAACAAAAAATCCAAAGAGAATCTCCCCATAGGATGGATACAATGTCACTTTCTCTCAGAGTTATCAACAAAAAAAAAAATAATAATAATGATTAATTTAACTTATTAATAGGCCACTTTTTGTGTGTTATTTCATGGAAAGATAACACTGTGTACAATTACTTATGGTTTGCTTAGAATTTTAGTTTAATTTTTAAAATTGGATAATTAATTAAAAAAGACAATGTTCCAAAACCTTATTAATAGAGATTTAGTTTAGACTTTTGTATTCATTCATGTACAAAACCTTTTCTTATTATAAGATTAATAAGAAAGTGACATTCATGTATTTGTCAAACTTAATTACATGTACTACTTTGTATGGAAATTAAACGGACGTACCTTTAATCAATATTGATAATTGTTTTGGTATAAATGAAATTGCTTTAATAGGTGAACACTGACTGAGCCCAATACGTTAAACTTGGACATACAAAAATTTACTCCTATTTATGCCATTAACTTTTTGTAAAAATAATGTTATTATAGCCCAAAATAGCCGCTACAATTAATAATGCGACGTAAACGGTAGATTTTCAATGATTTCTTGGCCCCACTTTTACCCTTAATTTCCTCATCCCAACCACCTACGGTGTCGGTGACCAACAAATACATATAAGTTACTGCGTTTAAGCCCCCAGGGCATTAGCTCAGCAACAGATTGTATCCAAGGTGCAAGGTTCGAATTCCCTTTATAACAGAGTGTCGGGGATTTTCAATTCCTGCTGATGGGACTTGAGTTACCTGTAAATTCCTGCTGATGGGACCTGAGTTACCTGTTTACATCTCACAGTCTGGGTGGGTTTGGGTGTCCCGCATTTACACATTTTTGTATCCAATTTACTGCATTTAACTTGTCACAAATGGAAACCCATAAAGTTTTTATTTGTGTGTATTTATTTATTTTTTTTCTGGCATTGTGAACCTTAAAACAACCTTGGGATTACACGCAGTATCGATTTCTGATTAAAATTTAGTTTGTTGGTGGTGACACTTGTGACCGGTGAGTATTGTATAAATACAAACAAAAGAGATGAGGAGTATTTGCATGTGGATAACATGGAGGTTGGGACAGTACTAATAATGAAGAGTGACTCAATGAGTCTCCGCCCTCATTGTTAGAGAACTTAGAAAACCAAGGACTCGTAATTCGCCATGTTACTTGCACATGCATTTCATGATTTTTATTATTATTATTTTTGCCACACCAACTAATTAAGACTCCTAATTTATTATACCAAAAAGTACGCTGTATTCAAGACTTCTTGTACAACCACGATGACCCTATTTGTACTTGTTTCATTCTCTGTGTTTGTCTTTGTCGAGACACTAATTCTATGAGAAACTTTAAAATATTTAATTCAAAAGGAGAGAGTGTGTGTATATATATCATCTGACCGAAGTTAATATATTTGTCAGGGTAAAAGATCCTGATTGATAGTGTTTAAACTTGGAGTTAAGTTTTTTTTTGGTTTTCCTAAGTCCATAATTCCCCCCCATGTAAGGCTACAATAACAACCATCTTATACTTGCGTTTTTTAATGTGAGATCACTCAACAACACTCAACTTATTTGGTTTATTTTTGGAAGTAAGAAATATTGCTTCTTATATTCAACTCCCAAGTAAATCAAGGTTTGTTTGGATGAGGACATGCAGTAGACACACGCACATATATATATGTGAGAAAAACTCATGTGAGACGGTCTTATATATGAAATTATAGTTAATCACAAGTTCAATACATCATAAAAATGATAGGAAATAAAACTTACGATTTCAACTACCATTAATTTCGTTTTATATAGCAGACCGTCTCCCATATATATATATATATATATATGAGTTTTTCTGATCAGGATTGCAATTAGTGAACCATCTTCTCTGTGATCACAATTTACTTTTTTCTTTTTTTTTTCTTCCCCAGCATATAGCATATATTAATTAGTGATAAAGTGAAGCATCACATGATTGAAAAAAGGGCAAGTTGTCACAATTTAGGATGGCTTTTTAAAAAAAGTTTGTAGTTGAGCAATCCATTATTTGAAATTTTGTATGCAACCTTTCATTTTCATCATCTATAGTCGTCGGCCCACGTGGTTCATTAAGCTCAGCATTCTGGTAGATATGTGGCAAATTTCTTTTCATAGTTGCAGTCCGCAATTAAAGCAGAGGCGTAAATTTTGGACCAGGAGACTAGGAGAGGAGAGTAAAAGCAACAAGGCCGCGATAATCCTCTGAGTGATCAGTCGAGTTTTCGTATTTGTGAATAAATCACCACAGGCAAAGGCAAAGGCAAAGGCAAAGGCAAAGGCAAAGTTAGCCAGGAGACAACGACGGGCTCAAAAGTAGGGCTCTCCGCATTTAATGTTACACTGAATATGCGGAGCAATAAGGGAAGAAATCAGTTCTAGTGTCACAATTGCGCTTGTTTGATCAGTTAAGCTTTCCAGATTTTGGCTTTCAAGCTAAAACAGCTTATCAATGTGGGTCTGCTTTGATCAGGAGAATCAAAATTTTATGGCGGACAAAACATCATTTACTCTCTATATATAGTAATTCAAATTATATATATTCATCTTAATCTCAAAATTACTTTTAGTTAATTTGGAGTGAACTCTTACAACTGTTATCCTAAGTTTAGACATAGGAGCATTGATGTTGGCATATGAGAAATGAAAAGAAATATTTTAAAACCGAATACAAATGTTTTAATAGCATAAAAAGAAAATTCAGCCAATAATAGGAATTCTCTTATTTCAAATGAAACCGGGATTATTTATGTGGCGGAAGTTAATAATAATTTCAACGTAAAAAAGGAATGACAAAAAATTAGAATAACTTTTTTTTTTTTGGAGTTTTTATCTTTAGGCTCAAGTTCCCGCTAAGTGCGTTTTGTGATTTTTTTTTATGTCACTTATATAAGTCAAATGAATTTTCTCGATGAATTTGCAGGTAAATTTTTAAGCAAAATTCGAAACATTTTCTAATCTGTGAAATTTAATTTCCAATAATTAAATGAATGTAGGTCATAGATAATCAGTCATACTCCGAGTTTTACTCAAATACATAGAGTATGATTTATGAATTGAAATCTTACAGGCTTGCCTTAGCCTTACATTAATTACGCTCTAAGTTCTGTTTAAATATTATAATGTCATCTCAACTCCAAGACTTTTTTGGCCAACTTTCCTTACAAGAACCTAAGAGAGAGAGTGTGTGTGTGTGTGTTTTTTTCTTTAGACATCTCTCCGCCTGTCTCCAAGTTTCCAATACTGGTGTATATTTTTTCAAAATCTTTTCCCACTTGCCAGTGGTTGTTTTCTCCATATGATGTCAAGATTTCCCTTCATTTTTAAAACTTGCTTTACTTTCCTGTTGATCATCTCTATAGCTACAACACCAAGCAACGCCACTTCCAAAACCAACCGCCACAATTTCCGAGAAGCTCCGAAATTCTACAATTCTCCAACTTGTTCTACACTAAATTACAGCAGTACCATTACCGCCGTAGCTTCAAAAACATGCCCCAATTATAATGCAGTGCACGTTGCAATGACGCTTGATTTAGCGTACCTCAGAGGATCAATGGCAGTCGTTTTCTCAGTGCTTCAACACACTTCGTGTCCAGAAAACGTTATTTTCCATTTTATTGTGTCCTCTTCAGCTGATATCAACCAACTTAACCTCACCATTACAAAATCATTCCCTTATCTTCACTTCGATATCTATCCCTTCAATGATCCGGTAGTGGCTGGACTAATATCCACCTCGATCCGGGCAGCTTTGGACTGTCCTTTAAACTATGCGCGAAACTATCTGGCCGACTTCCTTCCCAAATGCGTTAGAAAAGTAGTGTATCTGGACTCGGATTTAGTCCTTGTGGATGACATTGAAAAACTTGCCGCCACTCCTTTAGGCTATGAAGCAGTCCTTGCGGCGCCGGAGTATTGCAATGCAAACTTCACTTTCTACTTTACGCCCACATTTTGGTCCAACCCTTCACTTTCTTTAACGTTTGCGAATCGGAAACCTTGTTACTTCAACACGGGTGTTATGGTTATTGATCTGGAGAGATGGAGAGCTGGAGATTATACTAGAAAGATAGTAGAGTGGATGGAGCTTCAAAAGAGAATGAGAATATACGAGTTGGGATCATTGCCTCCATTTTTGCTTGTTTTTGCCGGAAATATAGCTCCCGTGGATCACAGATGGAATCAACATGGTCTGGGAGGAGATAATTTCAGGGGACTGTGCAGAAATTTACACCCTGGGCCGGTAAGTCTGTTGCATTGGAGTGGAAAGGGAAAGCCATGGGATAGACTTGATGCTAACCGGGCATGTCCCTTGGATGCACTGTGGGCACCTTATGACCTCTTGCAAGCACCCTTTCTTCTTGATTCTTGAGGTACTATGCATAATGCATCTTTCTAGCTCCTCCCATTTCGTGTGGTCGTCTAGTTAACTAAGATTTTTTTTTTTTCTTCTTTCTTTTGGTTGGTTTCGTGATCATTAATAAACATGCAGGTGTTGTTGGCCTATGATTTGGAATTGAAAAAGAAGGAAGAGATCTGTGGGTTCGATCGAGATCCTCCTCTATTGTGATTAGATTTTGCAACACCAAAGATAAATGGTACTCATGAACTCGATCAACTGGCAATATTACCAGTGGTGGTCTGTATATTATACATATAGGTTATAATGGGTAGAGATATATACTATCACTACTAGTATACTATTTTTTAAGTTTTTTGACTGTGTAATACCCACCTGAGAACAGTTTTAACTATTATAGTCGAGAGAATATTAAAGAAGACAAAGGACACATCCAATATTCATTCATTTTGATCTCCCTTCTGCGGCACTATTGCCTTTCTTGTTGGTGTTTTTGTTTGCGTAAATATGTGCAAAGTGCTTTGTTGCTTTTCGTAGCAAATTAAGTCTCGTTCAAAATTTCTAATAAGCAATGGGAATAAATTTGTGATTATTCCTAAATTCTACTAGCGATTATTTTATATGAATTCCAAAAATTTCTGTGAAACTAGAGCAATTCAGATCATAGTAGGAATTGGATGAAAATTGGAACCTACGATATATTGATAAGAGGTTGCCTTTGTTTTATTCCATCTCTGTTTGTAATATAGAAATTAAAACTTGTAATAGTTAGCTAAAAATTCATAGGATGATTATATATAATCATATGCAGCTGTCTGGAGAGCACTAGAAATTGGATATTTGACTGACTTTGAGCAGTTGTGGCCTGTTTGGTGTTTATGTAAAACTTAATTTGGAGGATCTCTCACTCATTGTATAGCTATTATTGTCAGTTTTAGATTTTTTATTTTTTTTTTTGATTGGAAAAAATATTCTGGTAATACCTTAATGTGACCAACAATTGATCATATTCCCAGATTTTTATTTTTCTTATTAGTTTAAGCTTGAGAAGCACGAAATTCCCTCCAATTGCACAATAAAGAAACACGAACCATTGATTAATTAAGAGTGTGAGTGTCGGTGCCGGCCCTGTTGTGGCAAGGTAAGGTGAGAAACCATAAAATGCTTTTTTGTTGAAAAGTTTGAGATGGGTTAAAGGAGAGCATGGCAGAAGTGAACAACCGTCGACATCAACATGCATGATGCAGCACTCACCCCTGGCCTCCTTACTCACAATTAATGTTAAGAAGATTGAAGAGACTAATCAAAAACTTTTTATTTATGAATTTATGATACGTGTACGGGCCACGGCCTCTATAATTTCCTTGGGAATTCCAATTTCTTTCTTTCTTTCTTTTTGTTCTTTTAGACTTTTAATATAAATAAAATGACTCATTACGTGCCTTATTAATTCATCAAACTAACCAATAATTCCAATCTCATATAATTGTCTTATGTTTAGCACAAACGGAGAAATGGGAAAGTTTTAATTGTCTTAGTTATTAATGATTATTGAATTGTTGTGTAGACATTAGACAAGTTGCGAATGCTTTTTGGAATTCAGTAGTTGCGAATTGGCTTTGGCATCATTATTAAAACTGAGGAGACACCACCCAATTCCAAATTTACAAGCTCATTTACTGAATAAGACCTATCATGGCCCAAATTTGACTCTAAATGGGCTGGCGGTCATCAAGGATTTCAAGACTGACTCCAGTTTATCGACTTTTGAGAATGATGAACATAATATTAATAAATATATAAAAAAAGAAAGATAATAATAATCAAAAGATTTTATGCGCCAACATTTATCTGAAGAATAAATGATATACAGAGTGAAATGAGAAATTGAATGATGTGTTATGTATAAAAAGATAAAATTAACTTTAATTTTATTATATAATTTAATTTAATGGATATCATTAGTAATTTTGTCATGTATGCCACATAATTTAGTCTCCCATTTCAGGTATCATTACTCTTATATAAAATCTATAAACTTCTGTTTTTATGCGATATGGTCATTGAAGGCGTGGGTTCCTAAGTTTTTTTTTTTTTTTTTTTAATTTCAGAAAGTAAAAGTAAATAATTTTCTACTGCTTGGATTCAGTTGAATAATGAGTAAGTAAAAGAGCATTTACGGCAATTTCTCACAAAACAAAATTTCTCAACACAGAAAAAAGACCAATGTGTAAAGAGCAGAAAAAAGAATTAAACAAAATAAATCACTCGGCATAATCCACTTATTTAACCCAAACCCAGAGACAGCACTAGCACCATCCTCCAACCTCGTTAATGATTGCAAAGCTCCAAAGCTCCAAAGCTCCAAACTATTAACCTTTGCTGCCGCCTCCGCAGTAGTGTTGATGATCAGATGATGTGCTGCTTCTTGTATTTGGAAAGTATTTGTAGTAAACATATTGTATTATTATCTATCATTACAATATCAGTCAAGGAAATTAAGGTCCAACATCAAATGATTCAGCACTAGGCACTAGCCAGCAGCGTCGTCTAAGGCACAAAATAATAACAAGTAGCAAAATTGATGGATCGCATTCGCATGGAAAAAGGATACAAATAAATCGAGCAGCACGCAGGCAACAGCATCCAGCAACCACGGCAAGTTGGCTTTTATTTTATCCCAATCACTATTCCTTACCAGAATGCTGCATCCAATTTTAAACATTAATTAATTAATGCTGTTTATTTGAAACTTAATTTGTACGTACGTACGTACGTACGTAAGTTATTTGCATGAAAACACACCTGCCCACGTATGTGATATTTGCAGTCACTGCGAAGATAAACATTAGAGGATTCAAGCCCTGTCAATTCATTCATTCAGATTTAAATGCAATTAATGTCACTGCTCATTCATTATATTAATGTAGCTCGTGGTTAATTTATATTCACTAAAAATCAAAATTAAAAAGGGTCAAATTTGAGTACTGCCTCACCTCCACACTTCCCCTTTTGATCTGATAGAAAACACAAGAAACAACTTGCTTGTATCAGGGATCAAAAACATACATATATGATACAACAGAAGAAATTAAATGCATAGGAAATATGCAAAAAAAATCAAAATAGCTGATCATGAATGATTAAACCAACGCATAAAGGGACTTACGTACATTTAACCATATTTGGGGTATCCGACCACCCATGTATATGGCGGTCATCATCCATCCCAACCATTGCCCATACACATCATCTCCCATCCCATGTTCCTGTTAGTTGCCATTACTTTTTATTAATGGTAACATTAACCAAATTAATTTATGCAACTCAAAGATGGCAATTGGTATATAACTATATATCATACTTGTAATAATTTCCTCCCACTTAATCCAATGTATGCTTCTTGCATCATAGCCTTCGTTTGTTGAGGCATACTCATCGACGTAGCTATAAGTACACCATACCCAGCCTGCACCAAACACTCGTACCAACCAACAACATTAAGCAAATCAACAACTATAATCTACGTCTATTAATATTAATGCAACTAATACTATAATCAATATATATATTTGTGCATTGCCCTTTTATAGTTCAAGTAATTTGAGGTTCTATTTCTTTGTTGTCTTCGATCATTTAGCAATTTTTCAGTGGCTGATGGTACTCCGGCCGGCCCGAGCTTATAATATAAAATTTCCAACAAATTAACGTGCCACATAAAGTTTTCTGATCAAAGTTTATGGGTTCCTTCCGGATAGCTTTAATTAATAGTGGTAGAAAGTTATAATAAGATCAGAAGTGATGTTGAGAGTTGAGACAAGAAGAAGGTGACAAAATCCCAGACTGTCAATTTGAGATTAAGAGCTTAATAAAATAGTGGGAGTATACAAGAACAAACAACTCTCATTGTCGTGGAAAATATACTAATCAGAATGCAAATATCATAAATGGATTTTATAAAATGCCAGCAAATATTTTGTTGTTTTTTTTTTTAATTCTTTAAATATATGTCTCCTGGGTGCAGGGCTGAGTCAACATGTGAAGAGCAACAAAACGCCATTGTGCACTAACAACAGTTGCAAATATTCCATTAAAATGCATAATTTAATCAAACACTTACGGATCTTGGGATTGGTTTGGGTTGGCTAGCAGTAGTAGTAGTGGATGGAGATGCATTTTCAAGGGCCTCGTCTTCTGAGGAAGAGTCATCGTCCACGCCAATAGCTGAGGGACCACTTCTAACTGGCCAAAAAGAAGAACGAATAGGCGGAGTTGCGCTGCCGGCCAAAGATCTTGCTGACCTGCACCACCCCGTAATTTTTATCCACACGTACGCGCGCATCAATTTATTTTCATATCTTTCGAATTTCGACATTATCCGGCCAATATTTTCCAAGGAACACAAAAACGATCGATAATACGCATGCACATCTCTACTCTAGAAGAGACTAGTACGAACGTACGTGTAATAGTAGTCTCTGGATTCTCTACGTTGTGAATGAGCTTTGGCAGCGCGATTAGGTATTGGAATTCCAGAATCGGTTGACTCGTGTTTGTGTGGCCTCAAAGGCTTCTTCACATCTTCATCCTGATCATCAGTATAAAAATTAAAGTTTCAGCAATTTAGCCTCAGCCAAAATGTATACGAGCAAAATACAAAACTAACAATTTTGTATCTACCTCTGATTTAGAATCATTCTTTCGACCTTTCCACCATCTGTACAAGTGATCGTAGTACAAACTTTGCAAAACTAGCAGTACCGTAGTTGTTGTGTATAGCTGCTCAACATTGTAATTGGCAAAACAATACGATCCAGAGTTTACTATTAATGGATTCTTATCTTTCCAGTTAATTATAGATAAATGAACAAATGTGGCAATTAATTAAAAAAATTGTACAAGCTGAAGCAGCAGCAATCTATTACCAGGGCTGTGTAATATTGGGTTGGCAACTGCACCATTAACATAAAGAAAAGAAGAACATTAGTGAGCGCGATTGAATAGAGAAAGAAAAAACCCCGTACGTAAAAGATTAAAGACTTGATTCAGTTTGAGTGCAGTGCAGGTGCAGAATGAGTGTAGCACCGCCACTGTGACTCTGGAAGTCTAAACCAGCGAGAGAGTGATAAAAGCCTCTTCTTATCTTTATTCATTTTTCATTTTTTGGTTTCTTCTCTTTTAAACGAAACCTAATCTACATATGTGGGGTGGTCCAGAAACAGGCTTACAGTTGCAGGTTCAAGAAGGCAACCGACTAGATTGAATATGTCTCTGCAAAGTGCAAACATATAAACAAAACAGAATCATTACACCTACTACGTCTCCAATTTACACAGGTATTAAATCCATGTATATATACAAACAAAGCCCATGCAGAGTCGGAGAAGAGAATATATAATGGGAAATTAAGAGATACAGACCCGGCAATCCATGTGAGAAGAAACAAGAGAGAAATGCCATGGCTGGACTTTGTTCTGAAGTTGGTGATAATTTGTGGGATTTCGGCAACCCCCCAGCAGAGGAGGCTTACGATGCCAAAACCGAAAGAGATTTCGTCTCTTGTACTGCACAGACAGTCCTTGAAGTATTTGTTAACCCAACCAACGCATGCCTGCTTCTCTTTCACACAGTAAGAGACTGAATTCTGCAACAATCCCTTCATTTTTTCTGTTCCCTTTTTTTTCTTAATCTTTCCTGTCCATTGAGCAGAGAGAGTATTCAGAATGACAGGTATTAATACTACCCCTCCCCAACTCCAACCCCCAATCCAAACTAAAATAAAAAATTGGCGTATATTGGTCCGTTCTCTTTGACTCTTTTACACCTAGATAACTTCCATATATGGTGTCCTAATATACTCCTAGACTCCTGGCAGCATTTGGGAAAGAGGTCGTAAATTCAGTTATAATTTGACTTGGAAAATTGAAGAAATTATCCGCAACAGTTGTATATTGTTGTATTTCTGAATACAAGAACATTAAACTCTCCTTTGATTTTGGTGGATTCTTAGAAAACCAATACATATTTATGTTCCACTAATAGTAGAGAACAAACACAAGAATATAAAATGCTACGTATTCAAAGTATGAATCAAGCAGAGAAGAATCAAACAAAAGAACACTTGCTCGTTCTATCTTGTGGTGGTAGCATGGAAGATGGATTAGATCATGTGACTCTTTGTCACATTTCATTTTCAATTCCTAAATGTGTTTTTATGTAAACCTCAAACGCTGTCTTTTTACCTATTTCTACTTCTTCTTCTTTTTTTTTTAAATTTTATTTTACTTATATGGTCCCACCCATTAAACATATGAAGAAAATCCCAGGGGATTAGAAATATAGATACAATAGGAAAGACGAGTTCAAGAATCTTTTTTTGCCAAGTGAATGAAGAGATAAATATCAAGGGGTTCCAGTACACTATACATTGTTGAACTTGATCTGGACTGGAGAGTCATCCACATTCAATAACCTAAGCTTTTATAGTAGAGATTGAACTCTGGATTTTTTTTTAAATTTTATTTAATATATCACTCTATATTATATCATGATGATTTTTCGGTTGGGCACGAAAATGTCCATGCATATATGTTAAATTCAACCTCCTTCATTCAGTTTTTAAGATTGCTACTACATGGTACGTACGTACGAGTGCATAAAATGCAAGAACTGAAAGATTTCCGAGTCCTTTCATTTTTGCTCTCTTTTGAAAGATTTCTGGAATAGGATGGCGATACAGGTGTTGAAATGCAGCGACGGTGCGCTGCGGAGGAAGGTGCAGTTGCCGTACACGTGTATTAATTTGTACCAGCTAGTTATTCGTGCCTATCTATCATCATCATCAGCCGCATGAATGATAAATGAGAAGCGAAGATTATCCAGAGAAGTCAGAACCCAGAAGGCGTAAGCAGTTGATGATGATGATGCAATTTCATTTAATCCCATTCCTCTGTTTTGTCGGGTTACTATTATTGATGACTGCCTCTATGCTGCAGTTTTCCTCAAGCTGCTCACTCTCCTTTCTTTTCGTGTCACCTTTTCCAGCCTTCCACTTGCCTCTCTGCCCATCCCACTTGTAAAGCTAAAACATGTCATTAAAACTCAATTTTCAACTAAACTAAGAAAGCTAGAGGAAACATTTTGTTTATTTTGACTCGATTTTGGCATATATTTAGACGAATCTTCAAGTCCTCTGGAAAACAACCCCTGGAGAGTGGAGACGGACTCTTGTACAATTAAGGTAGATATGCATATGTGTGTCATGAGCCAGGCGGATTATGTAAGAAAGGATTGCCCACATGGTTTATAATGTCCTGCAATCCAGTCCTATAAGTAGGATAAAGTAGCTTCACTCCCAGCTCTAACTTCATACGGTTATTACAAACTCGCTTCTCCTCACTGTAATCTCTCTCGAGCACGAGGGATTCTGCCACTTGATGAGACGTGAATTCTTGTCCATGGTCCAGCCACTTGCTCTTCACCAAATTCTGCGCAAATTTGAACACTTGTGCTCGTGGAGCGGGGTCATCATCGACTATGTTGTATATTTTCCTGACATGAAACCCAATAAAATGACAAAAGGTAAAATCAAAGGGAGAAACGATATCAGCAAGTTATCATATTACAACAGAAACAACCCCTATCCACCACCCCAACTTTGTTCCCAAGAAAGTTAAGCACTTGTTCAACAGTTATGCCCCGCCACTTGCATCTCTGAGTCTGCTTTGGCTAGTTACATCAAACGGCAGACAAACACATGGTCCTATCCATATATTGTACTATAGATTGAACTAAAAATGATCACCCTGCATTAGACGAGTACGAAGTGTGAACTACAGAAAAAGGGTAGCTGAGGCTTGTACATTTTCCCTTTTCCATTTCATCATACTAAGGAGAAAGCTTGAAAAATGTATAAATTAACTTTACCCGTTGGTTGGTTTCTTGATGCTGGCATTGAGTGCTTGGCAAATGTCAGAAACATGGATCCGGGATGTATAACGCCTGGATGATCGAATTCTCTGACTTGCTGAGAGTGGCTCCTGCTTGATTATTGTATCAATGGCACTGTGTGGTAAATTATTGATCAGCAATCAAGATCAAGCAAACAAGCATGCACCAAATAACTGCTGAATTAGATGACTTAAGAAGATGAACAAAACAGGATATTGAGATCATTTGATTTGACATTTTAACCTTCTGCCAGGGCCATAGATACCTCCAAGTCGAAATATTTGTGTTGATATCTCCAGATTATGCCCCAACCTTGACCATCCTTCCTCCGCAGCTAATCTAGCCCTCACAACCTCATTTGCAGGCATTATTTGATAACTGCCAGGACATAATTACGATTTTGTGTAAATCCCAACTTTTTAAAATCTTTATCAAAACTAAACCAGTTGGTTAATGAACACTTACTCTTCATCAACCCATGCACCCCCACTATCTCCATATACACCTACAGGTCAAATCCCTGAATTTCAGCTTGATTATCATTCAGAATGGAAGTAATGAAGATGCAAGTAATGAAGGAAAAATTTTAAATGGAGTTAGGGATAGATTATCTAGTTCTTGCAACACAACACCTTCTATATACAAATATAGAACAAAAGTAACACCACAATTGCTAATAAAAGTACTGTGCGTACATGCATGGGCTTCATAACAAGTAAGAATTTAGTAAGCATACATACGAGTTGATGATAAGTAGCCTAGCCATCGAAGGTTGCCATATTTTAATCTACTTTGCAATAGTTCTCTATGCTGGAGCATCTGCAATGGCAGGGATAATAAGAGAACAATAAGATCAAAAAACACATCAGTGCTGACAGTGCATGGCAGATGTATTTCTTTAACTGTTTATATATAACTGAAAAACTTACAGGATCACCAAGATCAACAACCGGAGGAATTGAAATAAGTAGGTGTGTGTGATATTTCATGATATCAAGGACTTCAAGTCTGCATATAAACCATCGAAGGATACAGTAAAATTTTGTCTTAGCTATTGGAGCCATCAGATAATCCAACAACATCACTCCCAAAATTAAAAATGAGCAGAATTTAAACAAAATTTTTAGAAAATTGGTTCATTTAGAATCATCCCAGATGGTTGACAATTTTTAGCTAAATCCCAAGGATAAAAAAGAAAATAACATCAAACGATCCTCATCATCCCCAAGAATTGAAGCCAAAATAGTCTTCTAAACCAGTTAATACTGACAAATTGGAAGGGAATCAAAATGTCAAACTAGGAAGGTAATGTAAAAGTTTCCAAACAGATTTAAATAATCTTAAAACTCACTCACTGTGGTTCATTCGCGTTAAAGACATAGGCGTCATATCCCATTTGTTCAAGCATCATCTTCTTGGCAGTGCTGGTACATGTCCCGCTCACAAGCCTACGTACAGTAATGATACACAAATAAATAAATAAAACTTGAACGAAAAAAAAATCCCAGAAGTTGACAAAGATAGCGCAAAGGTTTCATCTTTAATTGACAGGTGAGCTCACCATCCTTTCTGCTTCAAATCAGCAGCAAAGAATTTTCCCACGAATCCCATTCCAAGAATAAACATTCTGAGATTCTGGGATTTTGCTTTTGCATCATCTGAGCCGCACTGCTGCAGATTGCATCTCACTATGGGATAATACGACGGAGTTGAAGTTGAGATTCTTTGTCCGAATCGGAGAGGAATCACCGGCAAACGCACCGGTACAGCTCCTATTTCCATGGCCAGTACTTTGCTGCAAAAACAAAGGCCGGACGAATCCTTTATTAATTCTTACGTTTACTGGACTCACACACTTCACTTCTATATGGGCTTCTCATAGTAGGCCCAAGGTTTACTGGTCTGTTTTCAATAGATAATTATTCTGGGAGCTGCGAGAAAGTTAAAAAAAAAAAAGAAGAAAATTTAAAAAGAATATATAAAGGTCAATTTCCTTGTAAAGGAACCTGTCCCTGTTTTACATTTAAGTCTTATTATTATTCATCAGAAGATTTAAAAATGGCAAATTGATCTGCTTCCAGTCCACAGTCCACACCCATTAAAAAATGTTTTAATACTCCATTTTAAACTCCGATGATTCACTTTCCAACTTATTAATCTACCAAATTAGTAGAGCAGTACACGGATTTTCTAGAAATAATATATAGTAATGTAAAGGAATATGACATCATTTTTTTTAGCTAACAAAAACTCCGATGAATTATGCTTTATACGTTAATACACTAATTTTTTATACGTTATAAATTAATTTTTTATATTTTATATATTAATTTTTTTAACACTTTAAACTAATTTTTTATATTTTATACTATAAAATGAAATTCATACACCAGTTTAGTATATGAGACGATTTCATATGTGAATGACACTTTTTAGCCTTTTGTTTTTCTTTTTATTTACATCAGTATTAATTTCATGGATAAATGGCATGAGAAGGATTATTAAATATTGGGCGTTTAATTAATATGCAACAGCACCCCCAAAATATTAGAAAATTCACATCCAAAATGAATTGCAATTGATCGATCATCCCTATGACATGCACTAATTAAATGACAAAATGTAAACTATATATCAAAATAATTACTTTATATAAAACTTATTGATGAAAAATGCATTTTGAGTGAAAAAGTTTCTCTATTGACCAAAACTACTCTCGCATTTTCGATGTCTAAAATGAAACTCATTCCTCCTATATGAAAGTGATCTGTGAATGATGTATGGGGTTAGGCAAAGCTATTGTCATTATTAACAAATCCAAATGCTCGTTAGGTATAGAATTGTTTGTGTCTGACAAAGTAATCACAGGTTCATTATTGAATCAAAAGTGATCCAAAATTTTTATGGGTCAACTGTGATTTTTTATTTTTTATTTTTTAATTTCCTGCTGCTAAATTGATGTACAATGTAATGGAAAACGATCCAGAAACGATGAGATATCAATCTAGCTAGTCTAGGGATTCCAGTGAATATTGCAACATTTATTCATGTATTAGTTCATGTCACATATATATATCTTCCGTTCAGATTTTAGAAAGTGTTGCGTAGGTTCGGAGAAAAAACACACACTCACACACTAGAATATGATCACTTTATTTAATGGATGCAATAAGTCATTAAATAAACATATTTTTGTTGCTTTTCCTTACCCAATTGCTCCTGTTGATTAATTATCTAGCAAGTAACTAAAATCACTATTTAATTTGTTAGAGATACCGATGCTTTTAATATTCCTCCAACTAAAGTCAAGTGGACCAGCAAAATTTTTGGCCCCATGGAAGCTGCCATGCAATTTCCCTCCCCCAAAACTTCACGTAATCAATCTAGCAATTTCAATGCAAGTTCAATGCGCCATCCCTTCTAACTTCCCGTACACATTCATCAAGCATGTCCACTACTGTTTCTTTTCTCCTGTTTATATAAACCGTGTTTTCGTGTTAATTAATGGTTCCTATAGTGATCCCATTCGTATATATTTCCCAATAATCAATATGGAACCCGAAATAGTACCGAAATCTTTCGGTTGTCTTCCACACAGAAATCTTAAGTTGAGTTTAAATCGATCTAAATCCAAATCAAGAACTCCCAAATCACCTTCTTCTACTACCCCACGAAAAAGTTCGAATGCTGCTAGGTCAAAAGAAGAAGAGTACAGACAAGTTTTTCGCCGTTTCGATAATGATAACGATGGAAAAATCTCGGCAACGGAGTTAAGGGCTTACTTTGCCTCTATACAGGAGTACATGTCGGACGAGGAGGCTCAAACTGTTATCAGCGACCTTGACACTGATGGTGACAATCTCATCGATTTTCAAGATTTCCTTAGGCTTATGAAAAAGGATAATGATGATGAGGATTTGAAGGCAGCTTTTGAAATCTTTGAACTCCAAAAGGGGTCCGGCCGGATTACGCCTAAGAGCTTGCAAAAGGTATTGAGTCGCTTAGGGGACACGAGATCTTACGATGACTGTGTTGCTATGATACAACTTCATGACACAGATGGCAAAGGAGAACTCCATTTTCATGAGTTTCAGCAAATGATGACGGTTTGATTTCATTTTAATTATCAGAGTTTTAATTAGTTACCCAGCCAGCAGGGACATAATTTAAATGGGAATAAATTATGATTCGTGATTGTTCAAAATTCTGAATCCCCATAATGTAGGCATGCAAAATGGTTCTCAAGATCACGTACAATAATAAAAAAAAAGAACATTAAACATTAGCCCACGATGCTTTTAAATTTTTCTTTTGTTTCAGTTACGGGATCTTCTGTTCAAACATTTTATATGTGTTAATTAAAGTAGGTTCACTAATCTCTTGGTTAAGGTATGTGAAGTAATTTTAGTGATATTTATGCATTTAGTCCATACTTTTAATAAAACTCCGTGATTTTGAATGTTAGACAAAATAAGATAGGATAAATATTAGAAAGAGGATTTGGTCTTTATCTGTCTGCATGTAGATAAACTGTAGTTGGAAGTTGTTGCGGTATATTGTGTGATTAGAATTAATTTTCCGTTTTTTCTCGTATTATTTTGGATAAGCAACATATCGTTCAGTTTATGAAATTTTGGCTAATCAAGAACCACCTTGTACGTGGAAAAACGTATATAAATATTCTGAGCAGTAAGCAAGCCTTGAAGAGCATGAGAAGATAATTTGAGATTGTTGTGGTTCGCTTGGTTGGATGCGAAATGTTTTACCACTGATGAAATCTTTTTCAATAATTTACGAAAGAAACAGTGGATCGGAGGAACTTCAAAATGTATTAGTATTTAAATCTATACATTAACTGCTATCGACAGTGAATAACTAAGGCTTTATTTGATATGTGATTTGTTTTGAAAATTGGCAAAAAAAAATTATATATGGAGTTGCGTTTATAGAAGGCATATTTTGGTTCAGAAATTAAGTGTTTGAATTTATAAGTTTTGTTTATATTGACTTTTGTGTAGAATAATTATTTTATTAAATAAATGTTAAAATATATAATTTTTCTATTAAATTGTTTAGGTTGACTGCTATTGATCAACCGCCATTGACCGCCGTAATCACCACTAGTCGGCCGGATTCCAATTCAATTTTGGCCAAATGACGAGAATTCGGCTGGTGGCAGTACTCGACGGTTAATCGATCGACGGCAATCAACCTTTGACCGACACTGAGCAACTCAAAAAAAATAAAATTAAAAGATTTTGAAAAGACTAAAATGCCATCATTTTGTCGTTAGAAAAGTTATAAATTTTTGTTTTGAGAATTAAATATAAAGAAATATGTTGTTTTGGAATGAAATTATCATAAATGAGCTAAAAAACCCTATTCAAACATATCATAATTTTCACCAAATTTCTATTTTTCACAGGTTATAACATAGTATTTTAGTAAAAAATAACAAAGTAAAAAAGTACTTTTGTTTTGACTTTTTTTCTTATTATTTTTTCACCCACATCACTTGTTAACATGCATTCTTGCTAAGCGTGTAAAAAAAAAATTTAGATTTTTTACCAAATTTCCATTTTTTATGGAATATAATACACATCCCCTTTAGCCAAAAATTGCAAATTTCAAAATTGTGCTGATTTTGATTTTTTTTTTGTGTCGTTTTTTGCACTCACCCCGATTGTGAACACGCATTATAGTTATATTGTAAAAAAAATAAATATGAGAATTTTCACCAAACTTCAATTTTTCATGGGTTATAACACACGTATTTTGGTAAAAAATAGTACATTCAAAAAATGCGTTGATTTTGGCTTTTCCCCTGCTGTTTTTTCACTCACCTCAATTGTGAACATCCACATTGTGAACGGTGTCAAAAAATGTAAAATTTAGATTTTTTACTAAATTTCTATTTTTCATGAGTTATAACACACGTATTTTAGCCAAAACTGACAAATTCTAAAAACGCGTTGAATTTAACTTTTTTTGCACAATTTTTTGCATCCACGTTGATTGTGAACATGCATTCTATTGAGTATTGTTAAAAAAAGTGAAAATTACAATTTTCACAAAACTTCCATTTTTCATGGGTTATAACACACACATTTTGGTAAAAAATTACAAAATCAAAACATATGTTGATTTTGGCTAATCCCCTACTATTTTCTATACACACTTTAACTGTAAACATGCATTCTAATGAACGGTGTCAAAAAAAAGTGAAATTTAGATTTTCTACTAAATTTTCATTTTTCATAGGTTGTAACACAAGTATTTTAGTAAAAAAAATAACAAAATCTAAAAATGTGATAATTTTGACTTTTTCGTGATATTTTTTTATTACATTGATTATGAACATGCATTCTAGTCAATATTGAAAAAAAAAGTGAAATTTAAAAATTTTCACCAAATCTCAAATTTTCATGGGTTATAAGATGCGTATTTTGGTAAAAAAATAACAAAGTAAAAAAAACGTGTTGATTTTGACTTTTTTACTACTATTTTTTCACTCACATGAATGGTTAACATGCATTCTTGTTATTTAAGTGTGCATATATAAGTTGAAGAAATTAGACAGTGATATATATATTAAATTGAGAGGAATTCAACAAATAAAAGACACTAGGAAGGTATCAAGAACTAAAATGAAACTTATGATAATTAAACAAAACTAAAAGTCATCTAATAGTCTAGCTAGAAGATAAACTATAAAGGAGCAAATAACCTCAATTGGGCTTTGTAGCATTGGACAAAGGATTAGAAAGTTTAAAAGGTTGACAATTTTCATAGTGTAGTAATTTTAACCAGTCCACTTGAACTTGGACCGCATCTACAAAATAAACAAACTTGGTCCACTTTTGCAACTCTACAAATTAAATACTTTGACCGACCCCTTTAATTTTCCCTCATAGCCAAAAAAGTAAAAGAATAATAAATAAATAAATAAAATCCTCTTCTATTTGAGCTTCTGACTTTTGACGGATGCAAAAGGAGAAGAACGCTCCTTTTTCAGTAACTTTCAATCAAATGCGCAGACATTCTTATTTATTGCATTGCAGGCCAGCGAAAGAAAAATAAGAAAAGTTGTCCATGACGAGCTTTTACCGGGGCAATTTTTGTGTTATAATCATCTAAACTGATCCCAAATTACCGTTTTAGTTTGAAGACCATAAAAGAGTAATAATCATGCTATTATCAAAGCTCTGACTGATTCCAGAAACCACTAATGTTAAAGCTCAAAACCCACTTCATAATCAATGTTTGAACATTTTTGTTGTTGGAGGAAACATTAATCGGTTTCCCAACCAAAAAAAAAGTCAAAAGAATCCCGAATCCATCCGCTGATGTGCTTCCAGCGATGGTCAATGATGCAGGTAGGAGGAGATTGAGATAGTTGGGAGTCACTAACATATTATTTAAATACATTTTTTTTATGAGAAAACTTCCATCATCTTACTTGTAATACTTTCTTGAAAAGAAAATTCCAGTTGCAACTTTTTGATGCTTTTGGACTTTGTCTTCATTCTTGTTATTTGCCATTTACCGTGCGCGTTCCGCCGTCTTCCCGGAGTCCCCTTTCCAACACGCTGAAGATATAACATTCCTCATATGCCAATTTTGGCCCATTCCCATTACACAAAAAAACAACTGAAAATTCATCATCTTCAATCAATCTTGCAATGAATCTTTTGCATCTTGCTTTACTTCTTTTCATCTTTCTCGTCTCCAACTCTTCATTGATTCAATCCCAGCAGCCTTACATCAGGAATGCCACAACAGCATGTGACAGCACGGATAATTCAACTTCGGGATTGGGTTATACTTGCAATGGCGCAACTCCAAGTTGCCAGGCTTATCTCACCTTCAGATCTCTACCACCCTTCAACTCTGTTGCTTCCATTTCGAACCTCTTGGCCGTTGATCCATCCCAGCTCTCCCAGCTCAACTCAGTCTCCCAAGATGCAATCTTTGATACCAACAAAGTCGTGCTTGTTCCTGTCAACTGTTCTTGTTCAGGTTCGTATTATCAATACAACACTTCTTACACTATTCAGCTAGGAAACATATTCTTCAGTATTGCAAATAATACTTACCAGGGATTGTCAAGTTGTCAAGCTATACGAGCACAAAATGCTAATCTTAGTGCTAGGAACTTAGTTGCTGGTACGAGGGTTAATGTCCCACTCAGGTGTGCTTGTCCAACAAATACTCAGATTGACGATGGTGTCAAGTACTTGTTAAGTTATTTAGTAACCTGGGGTGAATTTGTTTTTGATATCAGCTCAAAGTTTGGGGTGGATACTGAGAAAACGCTTCAAGCCAACGGCTTATCTGACCAGGATTTTACAATATTTCCCTTCACAACTCTTTTAGTTCCTCTTCAGACCACACCTTCAAGCTCCCAGATTATACAAACCCCACCACCGCCTTCACAACAATCACCTCCAATTTCAGCTGCACCTTCTCCCCAGAGTAGCTCAAACAAAACTTGGATTTATGCTGTTGTTGGAACTCTCGGGGGAATTTCTCTTATATCAGTATCTGTGCTGCTTGTGTTTTGCTTTTGTATTCGTAAAAGGAAGAGGGAAAAGGATTCAGCGATTGTTTCAGAGAGCTTTGAATCAATTCAGAAAACACCGGCTGAAAAGTTGGATGAAGATGTATCTTCATCACAGAGTTTCTGGGATAGCATATCTGGTATTGCTCAATCCCTTAATATATACACTTATGAAGAACTTAAATTGGCAACAGAGAATTTTAGTTCTAGCTGTTTGATTGGTGGATCGGTTTATCGCGGTACAATGAAAGGGGATTATGCTGCTATTAAGAAAATGACTGGAAATGTGTCTCAGGAAATTAATCTCCTGAACATGATCAACCATTTGAATCTTATTCGGCTTTCGGGTATTTGTGTCAACGATGGGTACTGGTATCTTGTTTATGAGTATGCTGCAAATGGAGCTTTGAGTGATTGGATCTATGGAAAGTATGGTGAAGAGAAGAAGTTCCTAAACTGGAAGCAGAGAATACAGATTGCTTTTGATGTGGCCACAGGGCTTAATTATCTCCACAGCTACACCTCCCCTCCCCATGTGCACAAAGATTTGAAGTGCAGCAACGTTCTTCTTGATACGGATTTCCGGGCAAAAATAAAAAATTTTGGTCTAGCAAGATCAGCAGATGCCCAAGAAGGTGAGTTTGCCTTGACTAGGCACATTATTGGAACCAAAGGTTACATGGCCCCTGAGTATTTGGAGAATGGCTTGGTATCTCCAAAGCTTGATGTTTACTCATTTGGGGTTCTCCTGCTTGAGATTCTGACTGGAAAAGAAATTACGATTTTGTATGAAACGGTAAACTTGCACTTGGGAGAGAGTTTAGTTCCTGTGCTTGATGAGAAAAATGGGAACGAAGAGTTGAGCAATTTACTGGATCCTTCTCTCGGGGGAAATTATCCTTCAGAGCTTGCAATTTTGCTCATCAGATTGATTGATAGTTGCCTAAACAAAGATCCATCTGCCCGTCCTGGCATGCATGAGATTGTCCAGACTCTGTCCACAACCATGAATGCCACAACATCTTGGGAATCCAAACTCAGCGTCTAAAGCATAATATAGGCCTGGCCTAGATCAGTTGATATCATTTTTTGTAGCTTCAATTTTTAAGTTTTTCTTTCTCATCTGTATATAGTTATTGATTGAAAAATTTGGTAATAAAGAGTTAGAGATGATCCACTAAAGTTAATCCTATCTGAAAGCAATCAGCAATGCATAGATTTTGTATGTCCATTTATTTTCCTTTGTTTCTAAGCAGTTTAACCACTCCCAATCCTTAATGTGAAACGTTTAATTCATCAATTCATGCTTGTTAGACAAAAATCTCCATTCTCATACACCAGAATATCTTTTTGGCTTTACTTAAGTTTTTCTTTAAATTGAACAAAAGTATCTTAAAATATCTCTTTTCATATTGATGGGGTGAATATGCAAATCAAAATCACATTCCAGAACTGAAGCGCAACTATAGCAGGCATTGGTTAAATAAATCTTGGTCGCCATGGTAGTTAGTTGAAATTTGAAAGACTTGCTGTAAATTCCCGAATACAAGATTGTTCACATTTCTTAATACTTTAGAGCAGATTTTCCTGTTTGGCGTGCACAATTAAGAGAATAAACTCTTGCAATCATGACGTGCCACAATTTTTTTTAAGCACTAAGAGAGAGACATCCACCACTCTCATGGAGATTATTTAATCTGTTCATACCAAAATAATACTTTCAAGACAATTAAAGTACAAAAACTATATCACCTCAATATGACGACTTTGATATTTTATGATATTGGAAAAGCTCACACACACACACACACACTTTAACAAAAACATAATTGTTTTTATGTTTTCCTGATTATCTGCCAATCATCCACCGTTTGCTTATCATGCTTTCAATATCAGGGCTCATCAGCTTGTGTTAAAAAAAAAAAACGGAGCAACCAATTTTTTCTGTTGCGCAAATGAAGACTTCTAAAACATTCCTCTGCCTTTTAATTATAATGGTCCTTCTCAAATGTGAGTTTGGTACCCAACAAAGATGCTTTTGTCTGCAAATAAATTAGTTAATTTAAACCTCAAAGTCAGTTTTGTACGCCAAACAGAGCTGACTCGTCGATCATTGGTGAATCAACTTTATACTCGTATTCATTAGTTAATTTAAACCTCAAACCTTGTGCATTTGAGAAAATTGCACAAGGTCATTGGTGAATGCACTTTAATTAGTCTCTGCTGGTTTTTTCATTTCCTAAATTTTAGAGCAGACGCATATTCAAAAAAGTTCATCATGAATGACTTTCTAATCAGCTCCTTCATAATCTTAGGACATTTAGCTTCAATGTTGAGTGGCCAACAACAATATTCAGGACAATCTGTTTTTGCCTGCAACAGCACCGACAAAACAGGACCATCTCCAGCAATTTTGTACTCCTGCAATGGCCAAAAACATTTCTGCCAAGCATTTCTGATTTTCAGGTCTCAGCCCAGTTATAATTCAACCACTACCATCTCAAACCTCACATCTTCAGCTCCTCAGGAGCTTTCTCGCATCAACAACATCTCAGTTTCTGGGATCTTTCCTCAGAATGCGGAGGTCATTGTTCCTGTTCATTGTTCTTGTTCAGGGCAATACTATCAGGCTAACACCTCTTATCTTATCCAGAGTGAAGATGATACCTACTATACAATCGCAAAAGACAATTATGAGGGCCTTGCAACCTGTGATGCACTTAAGCGGGCTAATGCGTACGATGCATTACAGCTACACTCCGGTTTGAATTTGCGGGTGCCACTTAGATGTGCATGTCCCACAAAAAATCAGATCTCAAAGGGGATAAAGTTTCTGCTAACGTACTTGGTTACTTCGGATGATAACATTCGGAATTTAAGTGAAAGGTTTAATGTGACTAGTTCAAGTGTAGCTGATGCCAATGGGTTCTCTGACGAAGATCCAGTTCTGTATCCCTTTACAACTATTCTAATTCCTCTGCCGGCTGCCCCCTTGAGCTCGCAAATCAAGGGTTATTCTCCTGAATCTCCACCTATTGCGCGTCCTCCATCCACTCCTAGTCCGAGGCATAAGGAATCAAGAAAAGGGATTTATATAGGGATTGCAGTTGGTAGTTCTCTTGGTGTGCTTTCTTGTGTCTTAGCTCTACTCTATTTGCGTTCCACAGGTGGCAACATTAACAAATCCTGGCAGAAGAATAAGCAGAGGAAAGAGATGCAGCATTCACCAGAAAAGATAAAGCAAAGAATTTCTAATTTTGATCAGGAACTGAAAATTTATAGTTTTGGAGAAGTGGAGGCAGCAACTGAAGGTTTTTGTGCTGGGAAGAAGCTGAGTGATTCTGTTTCTGTCTATCGTGGGGTTCTTCGTGGAAAATTAGTAGCCATTAAAAAGATGAGCAGAGACGTTAGGAAGGAAGTCAAAATGCTTCAAAAGATAAACCACTTCAATTTGATTAACCTCTATGGTGTTTGCGAGCATAACGATATTTACTACCTTGCTTATGAGTTCATGGAGAATGGATCGCTGAGGCAGTGGCTCAATCAAAAGAGCCCTGAGGTTCAAAGATGGAACATTAGAATTCGTATGGCGTTAGATATTGCTAACGGGCTTGACTATCTCCACAGTTTCACTGCTCCAGGATACGTGCACAAGGACATCAATAGTGGCAATATTTTAGTCAACGGTGATCTGAGGGCAAAAATTGCAAATTTTAGCTTTGCTAGATCATCCAGGAGGGGTGAAATTGGTGATTCAGTGTCTTCTTCTACATTTGTCATGGGAACAAAAGGTTATGTAGCACCGGAGTACTTGGAAGCTGGAATGGTAACCCATAAAATAGATGTTTATGCCTTTGGGGTTGTTCTTCTAGAATTGATCACTGGAAAAGAAGCTACCTTTATGGAAAACGGCAGCAATGTTCTGCTCTCCGAAGCAGCACTTTCGATAATGTCTGGGACAAATGCAGTGGCTGATGTTGGACGCCTCATTCATTCTGACCTGCAAGAAAAACACCCTCTTGGGTTCATCATTGATCATTCAGAACTTGCATTGCGCTTAATAAAATTAAGTGTGGCATGCTTGGCAACAGAACCGTCAAGAAGACTAACTATGGCTGCAGTGGTTTCCAGTCTACTGAGAATTGAGTTAGATGTTCAAAAACCAGAATATTCTTTTTCCTTAGAATAGGTCAGTTATGGTGATATCAGAGGTGAACTTTGTTCTTCTGAACTAGTTATGTATATCATAAGCATAAGCGTACATTTGTGTTTGAACATCTCTAAGCAAACAAGAAATGAATGATTGTAGAATTTCTTTAGGCAGAATTTTTCTTCCTTCAAAAGAAAAAAGCACAAGTTTCACTAAGTACAAGGACAACTTTTTTCTCTTGCTCTAAAATTTACAATAAACGCTATGTTTCCCGTTGAAAACAATGTAGCATAAAAATATCTCTTTTTCATTTTCAGTTTGTGACTTTGAGAGAGATCTTATTTGCACTAAAATATACACACAATTGGTATAGGAAAAACAAAAAAAATCAACGAGCTATGACTGGAGTAACAAACTGAATAGCTTCATCAACTTCTCTTGATGTCCAAGACCTTTCGTACATCTCGGTGTATGATTGATTGAGAACGCAGAGGTTGAATACAATTTCGGCCATTGTAGGTCGGTCGGAAGACTTCTCCGATGTACACGCTCTTGCCAAGCTTGCCAAGCTCAGAGCTCCATCTATGGGATAAAAGCTCTCTAAGAGTGGATCCATCCAATTCCGTAACCTCTCTTCTTTCTTCTCTTCAACTTCCAAAACTCCTTTTATTTCTTTCCATAACATCACTATTTCACCATTCCCTTTTGTTTCCATTGATTTCCTTCCTGAGAGTAACTCCAATACAACAACTCCAAAAGCAAACACATCAACTTTTAGGACTGAAGAGCTCGTGGCAGGTGTTGCCAAGGAGAAATTTGCAATTTTGGCTTTAAACCTTGAATCCAGAAGTATGTTGCTTGTTCTGATATCCCGATGAACAACGCTTGGTTGAGTGAGTTCGTGCAAGTATTGCAGGCCATTTGCTACGTCTGAGGCAATGTTTACTCTTTGATTCCAAGTGAGGACTGCCAAGGAGCCAGACGAAGATGGTGACTTATGGAACAACCACTTCTCCAGCGACGCATTCTCTGCATATTCAAAAACAAGAAACATTGTCCTCTCACTCGCTGAAGATATACCAACTAACTTCATCAGATTTCCATGGCTTACTTTCTGCAATAATTTCAATTCCTCTGTGCCATCTTTGGTCTTTTTAACAGCAAACATCTGATCGTGTATCTTTGCCCTGTATACAGATCCTCCAATTTTATACCCTTCATTGAGGTCTGAAGTCGCTTCCATAATCACTTTCGCGTCATAAACTATCAACTTGCCAAGATAGCCTGAAACTCCCGGGAGTATCTTATCCTGATTGGACTTGGAATCGCAGGTTTCAGCCCCCGTTATTTTTTTGTTCCGAATAAGAGCCGAAGTTTCCATAGAAGAGGCATTACTAGAGAATGCTTTCCTTTTCTTGAGCAAAAGATGTATGCATAAGAAGAGAGCTAATAACAGGAGTAGAAGAGACAGGGTAATACTTAAAACAGAAACAAGAATCCATCTCTGTTTGGATTTACTTGTTGAAGCAGGAGGAGAGAAACTTTGCACAATATGTGGATAATGGAGCACGGGTATTAACGCAGGAAAAAATATCCCAGCAGAGAAGTTCCTGTAATTATTTTCCGCATCAATAGCTGCCGGTGATGCGTTAAACATGGCACTCACAGACAAGACATCATCACCCGGTTGCCATACATAGGTAAGAACGTACTGGAACTCATCAGGGCACTTACAGAGCAAAGGAAACACTGCTTCTGAACCGATCGTCAAATTGACAGGTTTCAAAGAGGGATTCATGTCTTCCACTAACTGAAACTTTGTCAGGTTCTCGAAAGCACGGATTGAAACTGCATAAAAGCTATCATCAGCCTTGATTTGATAGGTAACGTTAGAGAAGAAATATGATCCATTGCAATTGCACTTGATGGGTATCAACAAGAGTTGGTCAAGCACAAGCTGAGCATTCTCTGACTCAAGCTGGTTTGCTTTTGCAATATTGAGGCGGCTTATTCCGAACAGATCAGAGATAGACCCTAAATCCATATAATCAGGAGACTGAGCTCGATAAGTGACAAATGTTTCGCACATCATTGCAGTTGAGTTTGAAGAACACGAGAAGTCCGCATACGGGTTATTAATGGATTGAGCTGAAATGGAGGAGGCTGAAAAGATTAGCATTTGGAAAAAGATTGCCTGCATAGACAAGGAGAGAAAAGAGACTGCCATTGCTGAGAAACTAGGAGGAACTGATCAGAAGCTAAGTCGTACGTGATATTGTTATCATTGCGTTACAAAAGTTGAAAAAAAAGAGATGAAAACAGTTTGTAATTCCATCCAATCAATCAAAAGGGAAACAGTGCAGTTGATTTAAGCTGAATCTTGGAGGCCGTTGCCTGTTTGTTTATTTTGTAGGGTTTGTTTTTCCAGTTTACTCCGCCAGATACGTGTGTATTGGTGATGATTGTATTGGTATCTAAATATCTAATGGGCTGATTAACACGGTATTATACAAGGAAAATGAAGATTATTATCCTGACAAAGACAAGTTGATAAATTAATGTTGTTGTCTTCTCTAATTTTGTATGAGGGTTCATATCTAAACATACGTTTGAGAAGCATCTGCAATCAGAATAATAGAGTAGCCCAAGTCACGACGGCAAGAATTCGTCCATCCTATCAAATTTCATTGCATAAAAGATTGATTAAAAATAGACAAAGTCAGAAAGGTTTAAATTAGATTATTAAGGAGTTAAACAGCTGCATCCTAACGTTCTGTCTAAGGAATAGCATGCGGAGACAGATCATGGTAGCAATAGTAGTTCACACTTCACAGTTTATCCTAAATTATCCTGTTGGCAACATTCAATCGTATTGAATTTGTACTTATATGATCAACAATTAAGCTGAAGAGGACAATGGAATATTATTCCTATTCTTGATTGTCTTTTTCATATGAGATCAAAACTCAACTGTCTCAACACTCTCAATGCTAATTAATATCATTCCAAAGAAATTATGAAAAGCCAAAAACACTTGTTGCTTTATTATATACCAGAACAAGATGATGATTATTGATGATGATGATGACCTGAAATGAAGAAACACACTCAAAACCACTCTTTAAGGAAAATGCACAACATCAAAACAAGACCAGTTCTTCGCAGTTGACACAATTTGATGTAAATGATCCATCTCAGAGATGCTGCTAAGAGACAAATTTTGGGTTTTATGTACAGTCTTTGGAGTCTGGATTGTTTACCCTCCCACTTCCCTTGTCACAACTCTCTCAAAGATAGACTTACTCTTTCTCATATTCAAAACGATGTAATTTTATTAAAATTAAGTACCAAAAACATAAATATAACTAAAATTATTTTACAATTATTAGACTCTGTGAACTGAGATGGAATCCTCTATCTAATATTATCATGTCTTAAATTAAAAATACATTTTATGATTCACTCATCTCTTGGTTAGAATCTATTAATTGTAAATTAATTTTAGTGATATTTATGCTTTTAGTCCTTAGTTTTAATGAAAATATGTCGTTTTAAACATTAGACAAAATAGAACAAGATAATATTTGACAAAGTATCTGGGCTCCTGTTAACCCTAGAACGTAGCTTCAGTCTAAAACATGATAAAAGACACATAATTTTGCAAAAAGGATCACATCTCTCAATGGCATTTCTTTGTCCAGAATTTAAATTGAAATCTACTTTCAGGGCTTTGTCCATCTGTCAGTCTTGACTCTTATGATTTCATTTCACCCAACGCTTCCTTAAAATGCATTTAGTCAAGGAAATAAGCAAAGTTAGACATTTGGTTAACGTTAATCCACCAAAGTATCAACCCTACAGAATCTCGCAATGCATGTGTCAACGATTACTAATCGCTCCAAATGTTCTCTGCTTCGTCTAAGTCTAAATATTATTACTAAAACTCTATTCATGTTTGGGTGGGGTTCTTGAGTTGTGGGGATGAAGGTGTTCTGTCAGGCTACTAATAGTGTAAATGAAATCAACCTCTGCTTTTTAAGAAAATATTTTGAATCACCATTTCTAGAAGAAAATTCAGGTTTTACGACAAACGGTTGAGTCTGTGCATATCACTATACATTGATCCATAAAACTGTAGAGACCGCAAAAGGCTAAAATATATATGACAAACAAAAATCTTTGCTTCTTATAGCTGGATCATCGCGGCATATGCATGCATCATTAGTTTCATTGTTAATAATTAAGGGGAATCAAAGAAACAAAAACGTAAAATTGGATGAATATTTCCAATTGGGATTGCCAAGTCCTCCTATAAGTGCCAGTGTCACCACAGAGATTCATCATAGACAGCTTGCTATGCCCACAATCTTTTACTAAAGCAAACCATCCAAGTGCACACACCCTGTGGCCTGTAATATGTTCTTGCATAAACATGAGCATCTTTGTCACGTTTTAAAATGATAAAATTGAGAAGCTTCCCATTTTAAAGTATTTATATATTTCTAATGACTTTTTTTTTCTGGGATTAATGATAGAATATGAAATTTTTTATGGCAAAAATCATACTCGTTCAAATCATGTAAAAATAAACAGAATCAAGTTGTTACACATAAAATTGACCATGTGTAAATCTATGGTTTTCTTTTTTTTCTATGGTATGTATCCACGTTGTATTGCTGGTATAGTATACAAATTACACGGTGTTCAATGTTCTTCAGAAGGATCAATTAGTGTTAAGATACAAGCATATATCTTTCTTATTCAGTCTGATATATTTTGTTTCATTTCAAAGCCGCAGAAGATGCAGATTCAGTATAGCAAAGAAAGGACCAAAAAGTATCCATTTACGAGTGGAAAGATTGAAATCACCAGGCACCAGGCAATGTATTATGGAAAGCATCCAGTTAGCTGGATGTGATCAAGGGTTCTCTTCAGTCCATACTTGAGAACTGCCTTGTTACCTTCTCTAAATCCATCTCCATAAGCTGCAGAGGTATCTGACTCTATCTGATGTTTGAAAAACTCACCCAATTTCTTCTCAAATAGAGAGCGTTTTCCTTTTTTGGAAGAGTTTGAAGATGATGGTGGTGATGATGATGAAGAGGACGAAGAGGCAGATGAGGAGGTAGAAGTCGAAGCAGTAGCATTACTACCAGAACCAGCAATTATTTCAGAGTCCAGCCACATGTGAGCTAAAACCTGGCAAATTCCTTCTTCAACCTCTGGACTTAGATGAGAGTAACCTGACAAGCATCCAGCAAAGGTAATTCCAGCTCAGTTATATTTATATTGCAGACAAGAAGGAATTTTCAGGAAAGTATGCTTCTTTTGGAATAAATGTGCACCTTTAAGCCTTAGCCATGCATGCATCATCTCATGAGCCAAGATGGATCCAGTCAACAACCTAAACCGCATGTTGAAGTGTTATATTATGGTGCAAGCATCAAGTAAACCCATGATGACAAAATATTCTTACCTAGGGAGACCATACAATATCAGAATTGCTGTCACTTCACATCGACGGATTAGCCTACATGGCTCAGTGAACATGTCTACTATTCGATAACCGCCAATCCTAGGCCGCCTCAAAATCTGGCATTTGGGATGAATAAGTTCAGATTCGTATTGGATACATCACATGCCTCAATGTAACTGAATTTCCCCTAAACTGTATATGCATCTATGTAGCTGAATTCCACTAAAATATAAGGGTAAATATAAGGGAAAGACTCCTACTGTGCTGACGGTTTGTTCTTCTGATAGGCAAAGTCCTCTTGTCTCGGGCAGATGGTGATGACCCTGGGTGCACCAGAGACAAATAAAAAAAATAAAAATAAAAATTCAACAACATTTTTTTTGAGGGTTGTCAACCAAACAATACAATAAAAAATGGCTTTCACAGTGTCAAAAAATGCAAATTCTCTCAAGGTAAAAACAGTTTCAAAGTATAAACCTCACATTCTTTTCTCCTTCCATGGCTTCGTTAAGTGCTTGTCTCTCAACCAAGAGTAATGGAACTTGCTGCTCCACTTTCATAATTAGGCCTTCATAAAAATCTTGTATTTCAAGGTAAAGAGGTTGGCATTCATGAGTGTCCATTATTGCAGAGTCTAAACACTCTAGGCACAACTTTCGACCATCATCAAGGATAAGGTATCTAGCATCAACTGGCTGCATGGGTGTAAAGTGTAAACGTCCAACATTGGCCACATAGTGAATAAAAAAAAATTCTTTCAGGTGTTAATTAAGTAGGGCTTGAAACAGTTCACCTCTCCCTTGCAATACTCCTCTTTATTTATTTATTCTGAAGGACTTGTCATACTCTTCTATTCAGGTTGATAATGTATTCCCTTTTTATTCAGACGATTTATTTTTTATTAACATACCTCCATTCTCTCACAGCTGCAACAGCGTGGAGTTCCGTCATGCTCATGTGATGGAC
Source organism: Ophiorrhiza pumila (assembly GCA_016586305.1). Taxonomy (NCBI): domain Eukaryota; kingdom Viridiplantae; phylum Streptophyta; class Magnoliopsida; order Gentianales; family Rubiaceae; genus Ophiorrhiza; species Ophiorrhiza pumila. The sequence continues at coordinate 3,714,210 of BLIW01000007.1, forward strand.
AATATTTTTGTAGCCAGAAAGGATGTGCGCGATACTCAATCAGACCAGCTGCATTTGTTGGGATCTATTCAGATGATGTAAAAATAGTAAAGACAATGTCAGAACAATGTGTGAAGGAGAATACAGTACAGATCCAAGTATTAACTATTATCTAATTAACTTTCAGATACAATCCTTTAGAAATCAATAACCAGTCATGTCAGGATACCAAATTAAACTTACAAGAAGAAATGACAATAGAAAACTTAAGAAAAATAACATGTTATGATATATCAGATTTCTATTACAAGGCAGAGACTTACAAAGTTCTTGCAGACATCACATTTAGGGTGATGCAACTCCTTATAACAGGATTTGTGGTAGGGCCGATTATCAGACATTGAAAACTGTTGAAAGAAGTTGACAGAGAGAATTAGTTTGATCACTTTACATTAATCACCTATAACATCACACAATTGAGGTGATTCCACAACCACCTACTGTTTAATATGAAACACTGGTCAGGATTCAAAAGGCTGCTTCAGAAACAAGTTCCTGATAGATTTTTTTAGTTGCTTTAGCTAAATTCTGACCTCATAATCAGATATTGGTCGTCTACAAGCATGGCACAGAAAGCATTCGGGATGCCAAGTAGATCCTATGCAACTCAAATATCGTCCTTGACCAATTTCAGCCTTGCAACCAGCACAGATCCTGTAATCATATTATATTGTAACGTTAATCCAATTTTAAGATCAATTGCAAATCTGCTAGAAGTAAACTTCAAACCGAATTTTGTATAAAAGTAACATTCTTGGAGAGTAATGAGACTGACTTTCGGATTGAAAACTTCATGCAATAAAAGATAGTGCAAGCACTACATGTTTTCTGAGGTAAAAAATGCTGGTGTAATAAACATAAAATATAATATATTGCAATTCTACACATTCAGTTGAGGATGGTAGCTGTAGGATTGAGCCACCAGCAGGAGGATGCAAGGTATCGTATAAGTGAAAAACGGAGGCTGATTACCTATAGCCGGATGGATAGAAGAACTGATAGGGTGGAAAGAAACTTCCATAATCGTAACGAGGTGGAGAAGGTGGAGAGCCCACATTCAGACTCTCTTGAATAGCCTTTGCAAGTTGCTCATCTTCTTCCAAATGAGATTCATCCTCTGATATTATGAGAACAAGTCCAGGAGATCTAAAGATTAAGTGAAAGCATAATGGAAAAACAAATTGAATACTCTAGAAGGAAAGTAAACACACTGCAGCACCAAAATTTTATTAGCTGGAGAATTAATATGATGCTAAGTCATGCACTATGCATCAAAACCTGAACAACAGAAGATTTGCTTCACTTATAAGCTTCTATTTGTATTTCTCAATGTCTTCTAGAATAGCACAAAACTGGTATTCATCAGTCACCAGAACTCTCCACTCTACAAAGCTAGAGATATCACATGGCCATGTGACTTACCAATCACTTTTTTCCCTTTCTGATCTTTTTCTTCTGGAGCTTCTTGATGATCTTCTTCAGCTACAGATTTCCGATCTTCTTCTGCTGTAGATTTCCGATCTTCTTCTGCTGTAGATTTCCGATCTTCTTCTGCAATAGATATCTGATCTTCGTGTGCAATAGCTCTGTCATCCTCTTCTGCAAGAGAAAGTGCTATTGCCCGATCAATTTCTTCATTATCAAAATCTGACCACACATCCTACATTCAAGTAGCGAAATGTTGAGTTAGCACAGAAAGACTTTTGAGAGAAAGCTATGATGCATCTAATAAAACTCCTAAGCATATTCAAAGCATAATGATCTAGAAAATACAAACAAACTGTCCTACCAAAGTTATAGCACAATACAAGAGAAATGGCAATGTTTTACAAGAATGATAAGCCAAAAGCAAACAACTACCCCTGAGGGAGAAGGTCCTTCCCAAATTGTATCATCTTCATATCTTCCATGATATTGCCCTTCCCATTGTTTGTGGTTGGAACCTCCAAAAATCTTGGTTAGCCAACCCATGAATAAATTGCTATTGACTGGCAGGTCTGCAATTATATTCTGCAGACTGAAATATTTAAATTGATGAGAAAAGATAAGTGGAGTAAGACAGAATTAACTACTAACTGCAAGCAATTATAAGGTTTCTATTTAAGTAACAACCGAAAAGTAAACTAATCATTGATTGTCAGTCTTCAAGAAAGATAGAATGAGGAAGAAATAGAATAACATCTTAAAACTGATAAAAATTGCATTTTTAAACATTCAATAGCTAATCAGATAAATTCAGTAGAATTGATTGATCAACGGCAGAGGTAGCTTAAAGGGATCAGAATTGAGAACTCTGATACCTTCTATTGCTACCTGCCTTAAGCAGAACGAATGTTCCAACAACTCATTCACCTTACAGAAAGATCAAACCAAGCGAATAAAATGACATGATCGTTCAAGCTCAGTGATCTCCTTATCATTTCTATAAGAGTATACAACACAATATGGAAAATAAAGGAGAAGACAAGGAAACTGAGCAATAATCAATAAGGAGAGAAAAAACTCAGCGAAAGTCCAACCCAAAAGAAGTAAATTGACCAAGAAAGAATACCAGAATAGGAACGAGAGAAGAAAACATCATGGGTGCGGACACTAACCTCAAACAGTTGTAGAATCTGCAGAGTTCCTCGGAATCTGATGAATCCCAGATCGGACAAAGAACACAACTCAGTTGAACGCATAGTCACCACAAACAACTAAAAGTAGAGATGACATATCTTATGTATTCCATCTGCCCAATTATCCATCCTGAAAATTCACTCCATCACAAGAAAATATTGTAAATTATCAAAATAAATCACATCAATCTTTGCAATCATTTTCCTGATGACAGGGTCAGAAGAACATTCCAGGATGGAAGACAATAGCGAAGCTATAAAAAGAAACGAAAAGTATAAAAAGGGCACCTAAATTCTACGCAAACATAAGCAAAAAGTCAGAAACTTTTTATTATAGTGAGTGAGTATGATGTAAAAATAATTTGTAATGATGCGTTTCTTGAAGATTGAAGTTTGAAGATAAAAGCGATCAAATTAAAATATGGGATGGGAACTTCAAATGCAGCACTTTGCTTTATTTAGCACGTGGGGACCTTTTGCCCCCATTTTTTTTTTCTACCATTGCTTCACTACACGTCAAAAACCCATAACTGTTAAACCTTTCCCATTGACAAAAGCGTCGTGAAGGGAAAGGGAGAGGATCATTTGGGGTCTTCCACACACACTCACACACTGTTTTATCTTTTGGCATTTTTCTCTACACAGTGGGAAGACAATGGTGGCTGAGTGGGGGTGGAGAATGTAGAGGGGACGTAAAAAAAATTTTGTAATTTTGTTTTGGGGTTTCCATTTTTTTTCCAAAAACAAGATTTGGACCACTTTACGATGTGTGGCAGATTGGGAAGTACGTGCGAAGCTGTAAAATGATGACAAGTGGATGAATGAAGATCTGCTGCTGCTGCAGTGCTGCATTTTATAGTACTTCTGAAAAAGGTCAATCTTATTAATTATGCTTCTAAGGAAAATTTTTCTTATTTTTTTTTTTTATATATGTCATGTTGCTAACACTACAACTCCGTGTATTCCCGCCACTTCATTGTCATTGTTGTTGAGTCAGACTACTCGATGTGCACGCAATGAATACTAACCTTACGGTAGTAGCCCAAGCCGGGTACCAAGGCCGTGTTCAGACCCCACACGGCCTCACTCCTGCGCACAGCCACCATAATTTTTTCTCCATAGCGTATGTGCCCCGGGGGAATTTAGACCATCTCACAAATGGTGAAGATTGCTCCAAGTGGGATTCGAACCCTTGTGATACCAGTGAGCCAAGCTCACTTGGTAAATTTTTCTTATCCTTATTTTATGGATGGGATATTTTACGTTTTACAATTTTTTAAAAAATATTTAAATATGTGGGATTTTTTTGAGGGGAAAAAAACTTTTTCTCTCTCTTTATCACTAAATTATTTACAATTTCCTATTTTTCGCTATCTCAATAAAAAAGGTACATTTTGCTCAAAATGCTTTAAGGGAATGTAGAGAAATGAAAGTTTAAGTTGATGCATTTCACTTGAAGAAAATATAAAAAAAAAAAGGTTAGACTTTAACATTTGATTTCAAAGTGCGGCACAGTCTCTGAGTTAATGAAACATTTGTAAAGGACAAAAAAAAAGTCACTTTAGAATTGTGTCCCATCATGAATTTAATATAAGTTATTAACCACTCCATATTGAATAAATTAATTACAAGTTCAAAACCATGGCATACCGACACCTAACAATAACTATTTTATTCAACAAAACATTATATAATTGTTGGCCAAATAGGACGCTCTAAGGTGGAATACTTGGACTACCAAATACACCACCTTTTCTGGGTAGATAATTATATTTTTAAATTTTAATTTGGCTATTTATTTAGTAGAAGTGGAATATTAGTGACTTAAATTTAAATATTATTTTTCATTTTTAGTAAGCATGGTATAATGGTTTCGGGTAATAGATATTTAGCTAATAAAGTCGTGTAAAAACATTTACACTTAAAAATATAATTCAATAAAATATATTTTAAATTAATGAAAAAATTCAAAAAATAGTGTAGAAACCAATTTTAATATAGTAGTGGTTAGGCTAAAAAAAAATAGTCGAAAGATGAAATTCCATTTGAATAGTTGAATGGTGGTTAAGGTAATTTATCATTTCCTTTTCATCCAAAACTAAAATGTAGCGATTCCTTTTGTTTATTAAATTTACCGTGCGAGATCTTAAGTGTGTGTGTGTGTGTGTATAGAAACAAATGTACACTAAGAAATGATAATAGAGTCAAATGGGCCAAGAAAAAAATGGCCCAAAAACTAAATAAGGCCTCTCAGCCTATAAAGAATACCACCTTCCCTTGAAAGCTCAATAAACCAAACTCAAGCCCATATATGGCCGGGAAGCACCAGCCTTGTTGAGAGACAAACTCTTGATGGAGGCGCCTTAGTTTGTGGTTAGCACAATTCATTTCGGAGCTATATAATGAATCCACTGATATTTGTAGACATTGGCTCCTCTAAATTATTTTCCCATATCACATGAATCGCGTCATGACAATGGAAATGAATGAGCCCAAACAAAAACGCTCAACTGTTCGAAGCTATAAACGACCCTTTTAGTAATGCCCAACTACATAAGTGGCATTAACACTGAGAAAATATTAGGTAGTTAATAACCACCAACTTAGCTGATGAGTTGGTGGGCAATAATCAATATTTTCTCCCCATGTATATACTATAACTCACTATTATGTGAGACTTTACATTAAATAAAGAATCACCCCCACATAATAGTGGGTCATTATGTACACGTGGGAATAAAGAATTCGATCTTGCCCACCAACCCAACCCATGAGTTGGTGGTTATTACCAATCACTTTAATTTTCTTTATATTTAAAAACTGTCCTCGTTGATTTGTGATTGCGATAATATTTTTTGGTTATCGATAATAATATACGATATCCACTAGAGGTTTATATCAAATTTCTAAAACTATCATGGTACTTGTTTATTTGAAACTGACTTTCTCAAACACAACTGTGGACTGTGTGGCAATCAGTTGTTTGTTTGCATTAACGATTGTGGATCAAAGTAATTTATTCATTCATAGTGTTAATGTGCAGTAATATTTATATATGGTTACATGTAGAGTTGGCAATAAAAGGGATCATTTTGACGCTATTCTACGGATACTTAACAGCTTGTTGATGTAATGGTCTAGACTTTGGACCAGCGCTCATTCATATTGTGGATAGCTTCCAGTTCCAGTTCCCACTCTACGGTTGGGCCCAAAATTCCATCTTCACAAGTAGAAAATGGATAAATGCATAACGTCATCGATATTACTGATGCTTTCTTTTTATAGTAAAGAATTATTTTATGGTAATAATACAATTACCTTTGTTTAAAAAAAAAAAAAATTTATTTTATGGTAAGAATATTAGAAATCAACGTGACACTATCAATTTATTTATTTATTTTTGGAGAAAAAGCCAATATCTTAGTATGCAATGAGTATATATTTATGCATTTTGCTATTAAATTTTTTCATGGCACTGCTTTTCAAGTAACATTTATAATTTGCTTGTGACGCTTTCAAAACCTAGTTTACTTTGAATTAATCTTATTTTATTGTTGTGTACTCATAGAATATAAGGAAATTGACAACGTCTGAGTCTGAGATCGATCCCAGGGGCACAATCATAACTGACAGCACTTTGAGAGACTGGTGCTATGAGTAGGTTTATTTCTTTTTAAAGAGATGAATCCAATGATTTGCACATGCGGAAAATTAAAAAAACTTTAGATCTCAATCATTTATTATTCAGACAATTACCACTTCAAAATATATTAACTCCCCTCCCCGCCCCCCTTTTGGATTGTCTCCGACTGTTTTGATGGTTACTTTTTGCAGGGCAGACTAGACTACTAACTAGCATTCATTCTCATTTTACAGATATCTAGAATGGTACTCAAATTGACATTAGTTTTTGTCATTTGCTACTCCAAAAGCATACAAATGTCTTATCAAACTATGTATTTGTCCAATCTCACACACACACACACACACACACACACTTACTTGTGTGTGCCGCCAAACTTCTCCTCCCACACACACTTGACACACCATTTCAAACACATGCAAAAACTTCTCTCCTCTCCTACGTCTTCTATTTAATTCTATATTCATTTTATCAAAACCAATTCTAAAAACTTAAATAGAGAAACCAAAATCGTAGACGGAAGTCCTTTTATTTTTTGCATGATGGAAGACAAGAAGTAGGTAAATTTGCAGCGAGTTTTTTATTTTGTTTTTCCCTATCGAACATTTCAAATGAGCTTCACTGAACCATGGCCAATGCTAGTTGTCAAAGCAAACCCTACACAACAATTGGAAATTTGGACCACCCAAAAAGATTGGAAATGCATGAGATTAAACATATTCCAAGATTTTATTTTTTCATATTTGACTTATCAAAATACATTTTTTAGAAAAAACTTTACTATTTAAATTAAGAACCATATTGACAACATTGTAAATCAAATATAATATCAATAATTAAATAAATTTTTGTTAAAATTGGGATTTTGCATAATAAAATCACTAACTCCTAAAATTAATTTCCCAGCTGGAGGCTCCACCGACTTTTACCCTCAAGACTTAAAAAGGGGTCATCCCTATCATCTAAATAAATCATCCATGTCCATGGCTTTTGCTCAACAGACTGTCAACCCTTTTCCTCTGCGACACGTGTCAAAACAGAAGCAGAGATGTCCTACCTGGACCACTTCTCCCACGTGGCCCTGCCGGCCGTGCCACGTGGACCCCCTTCCTCACAAGGCAAAGTAGAGGACCACCCCATCAGCTTCTTCAACATTATATATTATAATGCATATATATTCCACCACTCCCACTCTTGCCTTCCGCAAGTGCTTCCCTTTCAATTATTTCGCAGTCCTTTTCAATATGGGCCCAGGCCCGCTCTAAAGTCTGTCCATGCTCCGAGACTCCACATTCTCCCACTCCGGGCCATATTTTCCTTTTCTTTTTTTTTTTTTTTAAATATAATTTTTTCCCCACAAACGGTAAATAATCAAGTACTAAAATGAAGGACATTTTTTTTTTTTTACAGGGCGAAATGAAATGAAGCAACGGAGAAGATGAGAAAATGAAGCAATGGAGAAGATTTGAATAGGGGAATAGACAAAAGGGTATAAATAAGTAAATGTTTGTAAAAAAGTGGAGCCATACCATGAGAATGTTGGTCCTTTAATTAATGCAATGAGCATATTGGAAAGTGACCCAAATGAGAAGGACATGAATGAATATGTCCCTTTGATTTTCAAAGCATCCAGTTCCAACTACATTACAAAACTCCAATTAAAATTTCGGCTATGGTGGCTGCTGCTGCAATGTTGCTTCTTCTTGCTAAAATATATAGATTTTTAAGGGTCGTCATGGACATCTTTTTCCATTGGATCAACTTATCCACACTCAATCTTGGCAATGAATCCCAATAACTTTTCCGAGTTGTTAGGGAGATTTACCAAGTCAATGCTACTTCCAAATTGGACTGAAACGGCCACGGCAGAGAATGAGATTGTGATGGTTCTCGCATCGTAACATGATGCCCCAATCTGGCTATCTCAATGTGATTTGTTTAAAAAAAAAATTTCTTGGCTAACTGGCTAACCGCGTTTACGAGCAGGGACGTGACTTCAAAATTTTATTAATAGTAAAAAAAATGTAATGGCAGAAGTATCTAACACCATCGCTATGAAAGTTTATGCGGGATCTTAATGTGATTTGTTCAATCGTGAATATAATGATGCAAATAATTAAAAGTTGTCTCTCTTTTTGTTTAGCACTCATTCAGTTTCGACTTCAGCAATTCTCTCAAATGTCAAAACAAAATCTCTATTCCCAATTTTCCCGCTTGAGAGACTCGAGATACTAATAAGAAGTGTTAAAATGACAAAAATGTTTTCTCACTTCAAATAGAAAAACCATCAAAAACTTACTGGGATTGGGAGGACAAAAGAAGTTCATCTTCCAACAGAAGAGAATTGAGTTCGACTTCACATTTTTATCATCAAAATGTACGTATGACTTTACATTTGAAATTTCATAAGATCATCATGTATTATATTAGACTAATTTATGTTGCTCATAGATTTCACTAAATTAATGTTCTTTTCAGGTAAAAACAATTCACTCTAACATACTTATTAAAGTTTATTAAGAGCAAAATATTATTATGTTGTATAATATATAATCTGAAACATATTGAAAAAAGAGAGAGAAAGAGAGGGAGAAGCTTTAGTTTAATTTAAAACGAAAAATTGCTTCCATCTCAGGGTTAGCAAAAATCTCATCCAAAGATGGTGGTGGTGGAAATGATTGATTGGGCAATATTTTGAAACCCTAAATATGTTGTATTAATGTTGTATTAGGAAAGTTAAGGTTGCCGCCGCCCGAGAGTCCAAGCCATGAAATTCCGAATCACCCAACTCTCTGAATCTCACCCATTTTTCAGCCTTTGGAGTTATATTCGAGTTCTTTTTCTTTTTTTTTTTTTCTCTTTGACATCTAGAAGACAACACAAAGTCTGTAAAAAAAAATATATTCCAATGAATTTAATAACAATCAAAATTTAAGCCAGAAACACTTGAATAACATAATGTAAAACTAGCCAATCTATCAATATGGTATACGAAGTGTTCTTGCAATTCGTAATATTAAATGCAAAGATCGGAAAGCAATTATTTTGGTTCGTCCAACATAGAGTATTATATATCCAATGTTAGAAAACTTTTCAAGTTATCAAAAGTGATTGACATATCGGGTCCCCTATTCTATTAAGTTAACGTTTGATTATATTGTAATTTGTCTTTAGAGTCTGTTTCGTCGTTTTAAAAAAACAAAATCCTGAGTCAGTACTCGTGTGTGACATGAATGGCACCTTTGAAATCGACAACGTTTCCTCATTATTCTACTGATTTTCTCGAAATTTTAAGTGTCAACAATGGATGGATTTCAACTTTTTTGGCCAATGGCAGAGGTAATTGAATCAATAAAAATTAAATATAATGTTTGGTGGGGCAAATTAAAGTCAGGAGGCTTAAATACTAAGGAAAATATTATGATGCTTGCTGGGTTTGCTTAAACATCATACGTAATATCAAGAGATCCCACTTGAATCGTTGGAAATTGGTTGGTTAGCCTTTTACATCATTAGGTAAAAGGTACCTTTTTTAATTCTTTCTTACTTAATCTCTTATACAAACAAACAATTACCATATCATTGCTCTTGTGATTTGGACACTTTTTTTAGTTGCTTATTATCGTTGGACGACCTTAATTTTAAGGCTATGTAATAATGATAAGTTATTTTAATAAGTGTTTATTTGGATACTCGATTATGACAACAGCAGCATATGGTCGTCCATCAATTACAATTACAGGGCCATTAAGAGAATTTATATATGTGACATACAGGATCATCTATATTGTATTATAAAATTTGTGTAAAATCGCTTCATATACAAAATGAAACAGAAATTGTGATTAACTGTCTTTTATATATAAATTAGTTTCACAAGAAACTAACTGTCTATGTATTATGAACTTAATTCCTTTGTCTCCATGCCATTTCGTGGAGTTCAATGAAATAACTATGTAAAAATTAATTATAAATCTTTAGTCCTTAATCAAACATTCTTGGACAAAGCTAAAAATAGCAGAACACATACTTATTTCAGTCCCATGAAGAGGACCGACTAAAACATCAAACAATTTTTGATATTAATGGTTGTCCAAATTTTGTTTCCTTCACTTATTATTTTCCGCATATCTTCCCATGCACGCGTTAAAACAATTAAACCCTTTTTTTTACCTAAGCTATATAGGTTTACACAACTGTTAGGGGAGACTGTTATTTGCATAATTTCCTCAATGAGAATTGAGAACCAAACTGTGAGATCTCAATTTTGGAAAAGAAGCTTAGGAAGATTCCTATAAGGCTATAACGATCACAAATTTTACTCACAAACTAACAGAGAAAAATTTCCATGAAAATAACTTGAATCTGCTAGGCCAACTAAAGTTAAGAGCATTAAAAACTAAAGAAATTAACTTTCAGATCATTCATCAGTAGCCACCCTTTGAGTTGGCAAAATTACTGAAGCACTTAAACAGCGTTTAGATAAATCAGCAATCCGTTCTTACCCGTCTTTTGAACTCTGATAATTTGGTAGTACAGGGAAATATAACTCCATGAGGTAATCTTTGCACGCAAGCAAAATTTTTTTTTTCCCGGTCATGAGTTAATAAGTATTTTTGGCTTACGTATAAAGATCCCTTTTTCTGGATTCATGAAGGGAAAAAAAATGTTGAAGTACCATGCGTTTGTACCCTAATCATGACACCATGATTAGCAATTTTTTTTTTCAAGTTTGAATGGTCCAATACAATAGAGATAGGGAGTGTAGGCTACCCCAGATAATGTTGGATTGACTCCTATGCTATTTTTTTCAGCTTGAAGGAGTCCCCAATTACTTTTGAGGGTGCTGAATGAATCCAGGCGTACCAAATTGCATAAATGTTTAAGAATGCGGACAAAAAATTTCTTTCTATTTTACTTATTCGTGCCAGTCTAGTTTATTGAAATATTACGCTATTGATAGCAACTCAATCAAAAGAATTTCCAAGCGTCAAGGGGGGCTGAAGTCATTCAAGCTATACCTACTCATGAGACATGAAATGACACATCTTTCATGGTCCGTCGAATTGTAACGAGGTCAATCATCCCGGTGTTACGAATTGATCCCGTCGTCTCGTCGGAAAGTTTTAGATTGAGAAGAAAATTGGACAAATTAATGTCATGGAGTGGAGGCTGTGTTTCGTAATTTTATGGTTATATGAGAGTAAACTTGTTTCATTTTCAGTTATTTGAAGGCTTCACTTTTACCAACTAGACAAGGGACATTCTTAATTAATTCTATATATGATTATATTTAGTAATTGGTCTTCTAACATTTGACCAACTCATTCTATACATAATTGGCATCATTTTATTTCAAACTCAAACCAAGAGTCAGCAATCCTTAAAATAAAATATGAGCATCCGAAGGCACACTTATTATAATGCCGTGGCGTCTTGACTAATAAATAAGTTTAGACCGTAACCTTAGAATAATAGGAAATGCAACCTCAGCGTCGATGGTATAGTAAAATTAATTAAACAAGTAATTTGGTAAAAGAAAATTTTCTAAATATAAAACTGAAAATTTTAAAAAATAAACGCATACTTTGTTTTTTCTTTATTTGATTTACTTTTTTTCTATTCATTTAGTTGACAATTGAAAAGAAACTTATGTAATGAAAATTACTTGTTATATATTGATTATCAGAGCAAACATATCATATTTATCTTCAAGTAAAGTAAAAAGGAATTATTCCACATATCAATTTTCTCCAAGTGGGATTGTGGTCACGGCAAAAACTAAGCTTTATAAATTATGTGTTCTTAAAAGCGGGAAGAAAAAAAAAAGATGATGACAAAGAAAAGAGACCATCCAGTTTCAATCCAATGTCGGCATGTATTCATGCATTATTAGGAGCAACTTTTCACTAAGTTGAGAACTGAGAGTTGCAAGTGGAGCTGGGTGTTTTTGTGTGTGTGTGTGTGTGTGTGCGCGCATTTTATTTTGTTCATGAGGTTGCATATTGAGAATTGAGAGGGACTGAAATTTGTCGTCCTTTCACTTTTGCTTTGCATCATTTCCTTTTCCATTTCTCCATTAGGCAAAAGAGACAGTGGCGAAATTGTCGTTGACGCTTCCTCGTACGAACCTAAGCCCTTGTAAGTTGTACCTTCTTGCCTGCTTTCCTCTGCTTTCTTTTTCACTCTTATTGATATTGCTGATGTTCTTCAACATCTCATTTATGTCTTTAAATTATATATATATTTTCATTCGCAACGACATTGAGAAAACGGCAAGTCCTTAAACAGGTCTTTGTGCATTTGTTGAATAAATTCAATTTTTTTTTTCTTTTGGAGGTCAATAAAACTAATTCTGGTTTATAAAATTTGCATGTTCTTTTAGCACAAGTTTCTTTTTCCCCCTTGAGAGTTGTTTTCATTTTTTTTCCCCCCTGGGGCGGTTGATGATGTCCCCTTACACTATTAAGACGGTGTCCAGCAGGAGATGAATTCTGAAAGAATTTAAGAACTCCAAAAAATATAAACCAGTTGACCAAAACTACAACTCCCCTGCGGTGAAAATGGTTTATATATGAAATTGCGATTTCAATATAGGATAAAAACGATAAAAAATCAGAATAACAATTTTAACAGCAATTATTCTTTTGTTTTATATATGAACTAAATCTTATATATGAACCGGTTTCATACGATCTTTTGTGCCAAAATTATTAGAAATAATACCCGACCTTTATTACTTTCGAAAACCTCTTAAACTAATATATATATATTATTCTTAAATTAATTATTAATAGTAATCAATTCTAAATAGATGTACAAAAAATTTTAATATGGTATCTTAATTTTTTTTAATTTAAACTTATTATATGACTCTTGATCTTGATTTTCACTTTTTAATATTGGATTTGGTTTTTATTTTGAATTTTTACATTAAATGACTAAGCGAATTGGGCTGGGCTTTTGCTTTAGTCTAGCATTTATTTAAAGCTTTCTGAACTTAATTAATCAAATTTGGTCCTACTAGATCAATGAATGTCAATTAACGCACAAGATTTTGTTTTAAAAAAGTACTTAATTGATTAAATCAAATTATGCAATTAATGTTTGTGTCGTTAACTCGTTGTGAAGATTTTTTTTGGAAATGATGACAAAAATTTTATGGTACTATTTTTGGAAATGATGATAAAAACGATTTAGTTTATACATATACATATATAGTACCATTTAATCGTTTTTATTATTAATTTACTTTCAATTACATTATTAATTGTTCTATTTTTGAATTTTGAAAATTGTATTGTTATATATGGGGCTTTGACTAAATGTGGTACCACTCTAGGAGTATACTCGAGGTCGACTCGAGTTACTCGAGCTCATTAGAGAAGTACTTGAGATTGAGCACCCCTTTTTGGGTTCGAGCTCGACCTTGAGTATCGAGTCTAGTATCGAGCTTGATTTTTTTATCAAAAAAATATATGATATATTCGTAATTTTTCAAAATTAATATGGTAAAATTATAATTTACTATAAAATTAAGAGTCAAAATATAAATATAAGTTGCTTATATTAGAATTTATTAAATATTAGGGACTAAAATATAAATATAAATATAAAAAAAAATAATTACTCGAGTAGCTCGTGAGCTACTCAAGCCTATATAATTGGAACTCGAATTCGGTCAAATCGAGTTCGAGTCGAATAGTTGACGAAACTACTAACGATTAGCTCGATCGTTTGACAACCTTAGGTACCATGTTATAGTTTACCCAATAAACTTACATTAGAACTTTTATTCCACCTATAAATTATGGATATCAGATCCTCTGTTTAATATTGTGATGTCTTATTTTCTATAAGAGTAATGATATACGGAGTGAAATTCTAAAGTGAAATCTCATAGTGAATGACGTGACAGGTATGAAACGACATAATTGGGTTTATTGTACCACTCTCATGTAGCACTTTGTAAAAAATTGACACGTGTTATTTTAGTTAGTTTTCTCATTTTTAAAAATTAAACTAAGACCCTAATCAAATAATAAGTGAACCCTAAGGGATAAGTGATTGTACACGTAAGGTGTTATATCATTTTATCTTTTTATACATAAGGGATGATTTTGCCTTTTTACACATGTCATAAGTCGCTATGAAATTTCACTCTAAGTATCATTACTCTTTCTATAATGTTTAAAACATTGTTTGGCTAAAAATCAAAATGTGAGTGAACTCTATAACGTAATTTTAATATTTGATAAATAAGATAAAATAATATTGAATATGATACCATCTCTAAATTATGATTATTTTATTTAGTACTAGAAACGTTTTTTATAAAATTTGTGTGCACAGAAGAATGCACAAAGACTTGGCTGTGGGCGTTGTGGCTAATGCATGGCAATGGGCAAGACTCGCCAAGAGCAATACAAAAAAATTGCGTAAAATTAAATAGAAAAAGTGGAGTGGAGCAGTAGTGAAAAACGGAAAGGCACGTGTGCAGAGATAACTTTGGCACGTGAGGGGCGAAAGATGAGTTATTAGAGTTCAATGATGAAGTGGTCCTAGTAATAGCGGCAAGCGTGTGAGGGAGGGTGAGATTCACGTGACATCACCCAAAAGGCGACAGATAGGAGAAGGTTGGCCTGTCAATTATCAATCTAGTTTTGCAGTTGTAAAAGCTATCTCCATTTCCCTCTTTCTATTATCATTACCAAATACCAAACCACCATTTTGCTTTTTTTTTTTTTTTTTAATTATTACATTAAAAAAAACAGGTTTAATTTTTGTTGTATATAAATTTATAATTTTTCAATTAGCTTCAACTTCAATCATTTTCGAGATACTCAGAAAGTAATTTACAATATGCATGGATTATTTTTCTGCTGGATTATTCAGAGAAAATCAAACCATTGCCGAGTTTTTGGGGTGTCAAACAAGAAAATCAACAATTTTCATGAAGAATATTTTCGCGGACAATGATAAAAATTTAAGGAAGAATTTTTATTAAGGACGCGACTCATCTCTTTATTATTAAACGGGCGTAAGTTTAATATATTTATTATTAAGGGCGTTAGAATATCTATATTAGTTTAAATAATTAACCAATAACTTCATTATCCTTTTTATTAATTAAACAATTCATCACTATCAAAACACTTATTTTTTTTTACCTTTCTATTACTAAAATATATCGATATAATCAATAACTATATCTTAAAACTCTTTATCATTTACTGTTTTATAATTGTTATCAATAAATTTTTATATTAAGTTACTTCTTTTATTCTTTTATTACTGAAACACATTAGTCTAATCATAAACTATTTTATTATTTACTGTTTCATAAGTGTTATCAATAACTTTTAATATTAATTTTACTTAATTGTTATTCATAAACTTTTAGGTAAATTTTAATCATTATTAAACTATGTTATACTGTAAAATTAAGTTTAAAAAATACACAAGAATTTGTCAAACTAATATCACAAATCATAATTATTTTTAATGAATTTTAAGTTTTTTGGTATATTTTAAATGAACTTAATTATCTGATAAACACGTAAGCACGTACAATTGTTTATTAATAATTTTTAATTTTAAAGTTGTTGTATTTTTCGATGTTGTGTTATTTAATTATTTTTAATTATAAATATATTCATGAAAAAATATTTATGATTTATGTTAATTTAATAATAAATATATTCATGACAACAAAATTTAGGTTTTGAAAGATTTTGAAAATGATTATATTTTATTATTTAAGACATTACAAAAAAACTTAAAAATTAAAAGAGTTTGATGATAAGTATATTTTATTATTTAAGATAGTTTGATAATGATCTAAGTTACTATCAAATTTTATCCACAATAAATTATTAAAAATAACTAATAAAAGGTTGGATAGTAAAAGATAGAAAATTAGGTATTTAACGTGATATTTCTTATAATTGATAAGAAGGGTACTAAAGACTTTTATTAAGTATATAATATAATAAAGTTATTTTGACGCCCTTAATAATAAATACATTAAAGTTATACCCCATTTAATAATAAAAATATGAGACGCGCCCTTAATACAAATTATCCCAAAATTTAAAAACTTATACTCTCCTCCCCTACGTGGACGGAAGCCCATCTTAATTATGTATTCTCATTATCTACATTTAATTTTTTTTTCTGTCCCTTTTGTTCAAATGGGAGTGTTCATACACATTCTCAACGAAACCTGTGAATTCCTAACGGCTACGCAATATATATAAGGTTTTGCATTGCGTTCAAATACGTAGCAGCAATAATTTCTTATGTTAGCATTTTTGACCAAATATTGCATTCATGTATAATTATGTGTGTATATGAGCATGTCTCTCTTAAGAAAGAAAATAATTTTCTTTTGGGAAAAATATCTTATCACGGGAATGGAGTCATGCAAATGAACTACAAAGTGAACTTTAGGAGCTAGGCACGTTGCAAATTAATTGGAGATTAAAGTCTAAAGACAAAACCACAAGAATCATAATTAGTTCGTCCGTTTGTTCGTTTGTCCAAGTTTACTTTATTTATTTATTTTTTTAATTACAGCAATATGTGAATTTTTTTTTTTACACAAATCATTAAAAATTACTTGAAGTAAAGTAGGATGATTTGAACGACATTAAAATGCATTGTTTTACCGCTAGCCAACATTAGAAGCGCTAAAGCTACCCAAGGTTTAAAAAGCACAATAATTACTTAAAAAAATCATTTAATAACTTTCAAGTGAAAGTTCATTATCTACACCACAAGTTGTTTGAATAAAGACATACTTATGCACTAATGCTATAAGGCCTATTATTCGGACTTCGGACAAATTAAGCTACTTTATGACTTCCGTGATTGTACATCATAAGATAATATGAATTTGTAATAATATTTTTTTAAATTTTTTTTTCTAGAGCATTTGATCGACATTAATTACAAGTTATAATTCACTACACATAATTAAAATTAATCTTCTATTTATACTCGTTATCCCAATTTTCAACATTAAAATATCTTTATTTTTAATCATGAATTGTTGTTCTCTTATTAATTTCGTGGAAAAATAATGCAAAAAGAAAAAAAAATTTCACAATTGAATATTTCTTCTCACTAAGTTCTGAATACCAGAAGGCAGTAAGCAAAACTTCATCTCAATTTTGTTGCTAGTGTTAAATACAGAGTTACATCAACAAACATTAAATTCTGAATGTTTTTATTGAATCTTGGTAGAAATAACCTCTATGGTGACAATACTTGTCATGAATCATGAATTATGTATTTCAAATCCTGGACATTGTAATAACTGCAACAGTTGCATCTCCACATGATTAGAACGATGACTCTCAACAATTTTTTATTAGACAAGACAAATAATCAATTCAGTGTCACTTTCACTACAAATTGACAAGAGAATAAACTTCAATTCAATTTCCTTTTTATTTTTTCCGGAGGGATCTTCTAGTTAAGACAGGCTAGTTAATTTCCGTCATTAATGTTAGTATTTAGAAAGAAAAACTGAAAAACTGTGCCAATTACATGGTTGTTGATCACCGACTGAAATGGAAGAACATTTCCCTTTCCGAACAAAGCAAATGCAGGCAATATAGTAAAACAAGAAGCCAAAAGAAAACTTTAGTCATAAAAGGGGAAAAATAAATAAAATAAAAGAAGCCAAAAACGGGGAAAAAATAATCTGCAAATGTGGCATGATGAAAAAAAGAAAAAAAAAAATTACATTTAAGTGGATACATCTTGGTTGCAAATCAGTTAAATGTGTCTTTCAGATTAGCTCCCGCCCAAACCTAATTCGTCACAGCTAACCATCGGCACGTGCCAACTTGTTTTTTTGATTGGTTATCATTAATTCATCCATTTAATGGCTAAAGAAAAAAAAAGTTAAATAATGAACTGGTCCTTTTGCTATACTCCCTCCGTTCTCTAATAAATGTCGTTTTAAAGATGGGCACACTAAATAATAAAATTGATAAATTCTATTATTTACCCATATTTATTACTACAACTTTCTCTCTCTTCTTTTACATAGTCTTACATAGATAAATGAGATGAAGGTTAAATTTGGAACCTTTTAAACTTTTTACATTGATATTTGTAAAATGACACTTATTTGAGAACAAAAAATGTGAGCTAAAACGACACTTATTAGAGAACGGAGGGAGTACTTTTACTGCTTATGATAAGCCCGGCCGTAAACCTTCAGTTTGGTTTACATAAACTAGAATATTAAACAAAAATTTATCATGAACTTTCTAATAAGTCATATATGACATTGAGATATAAAACGGGTTGATATATGAGATCGAAAATTAATGGTAGTTGAAATTGTAATTATAATTTTTTACTATTTTTATCTATGTATTGAAATTATAATTAACTCTTATCTCATATATAAACTCGTACAGGAGTTCTTCTCTATATCGTTAATCACCTTCTTATGCTAACCAAGATTTTATGCCCGTATTCGGATCCTATCCGAAAACAAACTGCACTCCCCCTCTTTTTTCTCATTTTTATTCTAGTATTTTTGCCTCAAATATAAATATTTTGACATATATATATATATATGTTTATATTGATTATTTTTTTAGTTATGAAAAAAATGTAGAAATGAAAATAATAATTTTGTTACGTCAACAAGAATTAAATATATAAATAAATCTTAACACTAGAAATAATTAGGATGATCGAAAGTGAATAACTAATGACATAAATATATATATATATATATAACTAAAATATTAAAATGTAAAATAAAAAGTGATAGAAGAATGTGGGACAAAAGATGGCTGGCTGGCTAATCCTTTCAAATATTGCTGTTGTGCATCAATAAAAGCATCTGCAGAGACAGAGAGGGTACCGAAGATTAGTTTGACATCTTTGAGACGAAATTTTGCTAACCGCATTGTTTACCCTCCATTATTAGCATTAATTTCCTTGGCCTAGGTCGAATGGAATGTGATCCACATCCGTATAGATGGCCATTTTTTGTCATTTACTCGACCTCTTCAACCACATCATCCTCAATCATCATACATTTTTTCGTCCATTTAAACATCGATCATTTATAACTCTACTTATTATATATATTCTTATACAAGGTTTAATTATTATTGTTATTTTGTTTTGTTTTTATTATGGATTTTGTCGGATGGCTCCCTCCTTCAATATTGCAATGTGGGACTTTAGCTCACGTACTTACTCTGGTTCGTGTAGGTTTGGGTGCAGCTGCAAGCAAGGGCTCTGTCAGTAATTTAAGAGACCTTCTCTATACACAATAATTCGGGCCCAATTAACATTTTCTTAATTGATAAAATCCAAATGTTATTTATTAGTAAGTTTTCTTCAAAAGTTTAAAAAAAAACAAAATAAAATAAATTATAATACTATGTTTTAAAAAATAATAGTTGAGTGAAAAAGGAGGGGTAGAAGAAAAACAGCGACCTCTTCTAATCTTTTGTGTGCATCGATCCTTCCTGAGAGAGAGAGAGTGAGTGTGTGTGTGTGAGAGAGAGAGAAGAAGATATACATATAAATGCTATAGGGATATCTCTAGCTAGTTGCATCACTACTCGATCCATTTTATTTTTATTTATTTGTTTTTGGTTTAAATCATTTTCGTAGATGTATTCTTTGTCTCTTCAACTCTGTTTTGAGAAGGCGATTGCAGAGAGGAAGAGTTCTGCTGCAACAACAAAGAGAAGCAACAAGTAAGTAGTAAGAGCAGCAAGGAAAGAAAAGGAGAGAAAGAAATAAAGGACAGCCTCGGCCTCAATCGTAGCAACAGTGAACGGACAGAAAGAGAAAAAGAGGAAGAAAAGAAGAAAGATTGAAGCTAGAGAGGGGTCTCTTACTCTCTCTCTTTCTCTCTCTTGAGTCTCGAATCCCACAGAGAAGAGAAAACGATGTCTGAGAGCTTTGCACCCTTTTACAACCTGCAACTCTGAAGAGGTAGTATTTTGTTTTTGCGTACATGTATAAAGCTGAAAATAAAACCATCCCAAAGAAAAAGATTCACTTACGCTTGATGCCTTCTCTTTTCTCTTCTTTCTTTCATTCTTACTTCCCCTTTTTCTATTTTCTTTTTTACTATCATTTCAATGCGTTTACGCAGCTCCATATTCATCCAGACTCCTCGTATAGTTCCATCTTTAGTGGGGCTGTTAATTTTCATATACTGATCCATGGTTAAACTGAGCAGGAGCAGCTGATCGAGGATATTTGTGAGTGGGGTGTTTTGTGCTGCCGAAGAAAGAGATGATGATGATGATATGGGAATAGCAACTACTACTCCAGCAGTACTCCCTAGTATCACATCATCTCACCACTACTACTCCAAGGGCACCAATTCTTTGAATAATTCTATGTCCCAGCAAGATTATCAACATCAAGGGATCTTCAGTTTCTCCAATGGGTTCGAGAGATCGCAGCCCGAACAGCAACAAGTGCAGCAGCACATAGCCCAGCAGATCCGTAGAGACAAACTTAGAGTGCAAGGTTTTGAGCCCCCTCCACCCCTAGTTACAATCGATGAGGTGGAATCTAGTGGTATCCCGGGCTACGAGACCGCGGGAATGTTGTCCGAAATGTTCAATTTCACTACTTCAGGAGCAGGACCTGGTGGTGATCACATCAATTCATTAGACAGCCAAATAGTAACGCATAACTATCGCGGTGGACCTGGTGGTAACGCGAGAGGACAGCAGCCGCCTCCTCCCACCACTCCTGTGGGAAGCGAGTGGTATGGCAACAGGCATGGATTGATGGTTGGTGCAGGTGGTGGATTGGGATCGTTGGGTGATCAATCAAAAGACCAGAACGTTGTTGTGGATGAGCGCGACAGCATAGCAACTCATCATCCTCATCACCACCACCAACAACAACAACAGATTTCGGGGATTAATGCGGACTCAGCAGCAGCCATGCAGCTCTTTTTAATGAATCCTCAACCAAGGTCACCTTCACCCACCCAATCTCATCACCATCCTCCAACGTCCTCCACGCTTCACATGCTGCTTCCTAACCCACCGTCATCCACTTCTACACTTCATCACCATCAAGGGCTCAACTTTCACAATCATCATCAGGTAAATCCTACATCTCCGGCTGGAGGCCATTTTGGTCCATCCCAATTCACGTGGGTTCCTGATCATAGTCCAAGTGGAGGTGGTGGCCATGGTGGTACCACTACTACTACACAGCTAAGCCCTAGTGAAATTGGAGGAGGAGGAGGAGGCGTTGTGGAAGGTCAAGGCCTTTCCTTGTCGCTATCGTCGTCGTTACAACATTTGGAAGTGGCCAAGGCTGAGGAGTTGAGAATGGGAGATGGAGCCATGTTATTTTTCAATCAAGGAGGAGGAGGGTCTAATACTACTACTTCTTCTGCTACAGCACAATATCCATACAAGAATTTGGGTCATTCTCATATGCAAGGTGGGATGGGTCAGAACCACCAGGTTCATGTTGGGTTCGGGTCGTCCTTGGGAGTGGTTAATGTGTTGAGGAATTCCAAGTACGCCAAAGCAGCACAAGAGTTGTTAGAAGAATTTTGCAGTGTGGGTAGAGGTCAACTGAAGAAAAACAAATTAGCAAGGAATAACTCTAACCCTAATTCCAATCCAAGTGGCAGTGGTGGGGGTGCCACCAGTGGTGGCGGTGGCGGTGGTGCTAATTCGGCATCTTCTTCAAAGGATCTCCCGCCTTTGTCAGCTGCCGATAGGCTAGAGCATCAAAGAAGAAAGGTTAAACTATTGTCTATGCTTGATGAGGCACGTACTCTTCTCTCTCCATCTTGTTTTTCTCTTTCTCTCGTCAATGACAAATCATTGATCTTTATTTTAGTCTAACATTAATTATTATGAAAACCCACCGGGGAGAGCAGCAAAGTTCCGGCAAGTTTCGAGGAATATCATACATAGATGTTCCCACACAAACAGCCGGCAATACAATAGGTTTTCGATAGATTGTGTTAGTTGAGGTTGATTTCTTGACATTTTTATATTTCAAACTGATATTATTGGTGGGGTATTAGGGTACTTGGATTTTGTTTGGTGAAATTGATAACATGTATAGACGATGGTGTCTATAATGGAACGTTTTAGTTATACATGATGATTTACCTTAGTATAACAAAGATGTTCGTAAATTCCCACCTTTGATTGATTTGAAACCTGCGGGCTAAGCTATTTAACCTACAACTGGCACGACATTATAGAGTAGTTCTAGATGCTTAGGAATTTTCTTAGAATTCAGGGCGAGGTGCCATGGTAAGGTAACAAACACTGCAATTCCAATCACGGGAAATATTGCCATTGATGTTGGCTCTATGAGTTGACCCCTAAAGATTGATTCTTTTTTTGTTTTCTTTCTTTGTTTATGCCAACACTGTACATCTTGTTGGCTGTATTGGGAAAAGAGAGCAAGGAAAGAAACACAAGTATATTCTTTTATTCACGTCAACAATCATATCACCGTAGCAGGCTTTGGATTTTCCCATTATTTTTTTTTTCTTAATCTCTAGTTTTTAAATGAAGAATGACAGCAACGTCTTCGTATGAGTTGAGGATCCAACAAAATTGCAGCCTTTCCGCTAAAAGCTTCTCCAATCCATACCAACCGCAATTAAGATAATACCTTGTGGTTTACTTTCAAACAATATATTATGTAATTACTTGCATGATTTTGTATCGTCTAAATCTTTTATTTAATGGTTCCATTTCCTTGCTATATTTAAACTGTTGTTCTATTTTAAATACTAGAGTTTTTTTGAATTTTGTGACATTAGTCCATGGCATCATATAACTCCTTAAGCCTAATTGATATTATTCTAATAATCACAAATCTTGATCTTTTGTAGGTGGATCGAAGATACAATCATTATTGTGAACAAATGCAAATGGTGGTCAATTCATTTGACCTAGTGATGGGTTTCGGGGCAGCAATGCCGTACACCGCACTAGCACAGAAGGCAATGTCTAGACATTTTCGGTGCCTCAAGGATGCCATAGCAGCACAACTAAAGAACAGTTGTGAGCTTCTGGGTGAGAAAGACGCCGGTACATCAGGAGTGACTAAAGGAGAGACTCCAAGACTTAAACTGCTGGAGCAAAGCCTAAGACAACAAAGGGCATTCCATCAAATGGGAATGATGGAACAAGAAGCATGGAGACCTCAAAGGGGCTTGCCTGAACGCTCAGTAAATATTTTGCGAGCTTGGCTTTTTGAACATTTTCTACACCCGTAAGTTCTTCCTCATCGAACCCTCATTCCCGAATTCTCTCATCTTCATGAAGAAAAAAAAAAAAAGAAAAAAACCCATGATTAGAAAATTAATACACAAGGATGACATGGAGCAATATTTAAGACATTATTAGCCGAAAAGCATAATTGCAATGCCCTTTTAAGCATTGTCTCTACTTTGCGACAGTGTTGGAATACACTGTAATTGCAGAACTGTCCTTTGTTGTTGTTTGCGTCAGTTAAAAAAGCTGAAAAGGCGTTTCTTCATTTACCAAAATTGCAGTTGATAATAACACATTAATTAGTACTTGGGTGACCTAGGCATTAGTATGACTTTGGCAAAGAAAAACCTAGTAAATTCCCATATTCACCTCCGACCCCCTCTCTCCTCACTCCAACAACACACAGACACACATGCATTCAGGCATTCAACCTCTCTCTCTCTGCTGTCGTGACAACATGCAGTATATGAATGGCAGTAAAAGCAAACATATAATGGGGAAGAATCTAATGGATGCAATGATCAGAGCATGCAGTGTCCTATCTTTACTTACTGCAAAAAATTGCTGTCTCTGCTGCTGCCCTCTGCTTCTGCTAATCTCTCCCTCTTAGATTGTCACGCCCTTTGCAGGAAAAAGAAGGAAAAATTTCAATCCAAACTACGGATATAAAAAAGCTTTTGCGTCTCTTTATGCACTTTAGGTAAGTTGTCTGATGTCATTTTCTGGTCTCTTTCTCAGGTATCCAAGCGATGCAGATAAGCATCTGTTGGCACGACAGACTGGTCTCTCGAGAAACCAAGTACTTTACTCGCATTTTTCCCCTTCTCTTACTTATTCATGTTTTTTCTTCTCACGCTTACTTAATCTTGGTACTGCATGGTTCTGTGATGTTAGCGGACAGTTACTTTTCATTTTCTCTTAGATACTAAACATGGCAATGGCTCAATGAGAGAGTGATCAGTAAAACAGTATGGGTGACCGGGAGTTAGTTCAGTTGGACTTGCACGAATATGGGTATTCATTCCACGGGTTTTTATCTTTCTGTTGTAGAAAAGCCGATACTTTTTTTACCGTTTTCTTTTTTGGGCTTTTTCTACGATGACATAAATTCTCAAACAGTGAAAACCCTTCAAAATAGTGAAAGATATGAGAGTTTGCATCTTTGATTCTTTCTCTCTCTCTTGCATGCCCTATTCACCTATTCCAACTACTCATTGGAAATAAACAATGCATCGCAATGAATTCCGCATCTCAAAACAGTAGCTTATGGTTTAAATACTTAAATATTAATTGCAGATTTTCCTTTTACAAGTACTCAGTAACAAATTTTTTGAACATCTTTTTTTCTTAATTATTGTAGATGAATACCTGGTTGAGAAACATTAGTGGTAACATTATAGGATTTATTTATTTTTTTTTTCATTTAGGGTTCCCATTAGAATAGCCATAGAATAGAGAAATAAAAAAAAACACCAATGAGTAAAAATAATGCAGAATAGTTACTACAGAGCCTTTAAAGTTTAAAATTGATGGGAAAAAGTCAGCAGAACAAAATCTTGGAAACTCCAAAAATTGTCTCAATCAAGAGGGGCGCCTAAAATTGTATAATAAAGAAAGAGTTGAAACATACCATATTCGTTACACACTTGCATGGAGAAAGAAAAGTAACATCATTATGAACCCTATTTATTTATATCCTGTACAGAGTTGTGTGTTGTGATCTTATCACCTTGTGGGTTTTTAATGTTTTGGGTTTTTATTTGTGTCTTTCAGGTCTCAAACTGGTTCATTAATGCCAGGGTCCGGTTGTGGAAACCCATGGTGGAAGAGATGTACCAACAAGAAGCCAAAGAAGAGACAGAAGAAGAAGAGAGAGAAAATAGTCCCCCAAGCAATTCCAACAATATTGCACAGACACCAATGCATAATGCCAATACTTGTAGCACCACCACCCCGTCGACAACAACAGCAGCACCCACAGCTGCCACTACTGCGAAGACAGCAACAGCATCATCAGCAGCAGCAATTACAGCAACAGGCAAAAGATCCGAAATTAATGACACTGAAAAGGACCCTTCATTCTTCGCAATCAATAGACAATGTTTCTCGGAAAACCAAGCAAAGCACCACCCAAATAATAACCATTCTTCCTCCCCTACTTCCACCTCAATTATGTCTATCTCCAATTCTGTTGCAACCACCACCGTCACCCTACCAATTTCATCACAATCTTTTCCGACAAATTACGATCAGTCCGACGCCTGTTGCCGCAGTGGTATTGTGACATCTGGGAACACTGAGATGGGGTCGACTCTAATAAGGTTTGGAACTAGTTCCGGTGATGTTTCGCTCACTCTAGGGCTACGTCATGCCGGGAACCTACCGGAAAAGAGTAATACATTTACAGTTCGAGACTTTGGTGGCTGTTAATTAGTAATGGCCGTAATTACTTGCGGACGTACACAAGATCTTGGAGGAGAAATTTGATAATGCCATTAGCGCGCGGAGTTTTTTTTTTTTTTCTTTCTTCTTAAAAATGTTGTAATTTTATCTTAGATTGAAAAATACGTATTGAGAAACATATATAGTAGTGCAATATCAAATTTATGGTAATTGTATAGTCATTGTTTTGAGCCTTTGACGTTTTGTACTGTATCAATGAATCATTTTACGTACGTACACTAATTAATTGCATGCGCCATTCATGCATGGTTGGATCCATATATAAAGCTACTGATCTTGTTAGTGTACAACGTCAAACCTTCCTCCAAACAAATACACTGTAGATACTAATTCTTTAATAACTACAAACTCATCGTACCCTTTTAAGAAAAAATGTCTAAAAAGGCACGAGTACAACAAAATCCCTCCCTCCCCCTTTCAAAAGAAAAAAATAAAATAAATAAAACAAAGAAAGAAAGAGAAGAGTACTCGTGCTAGCTTGTCGCATCAATCGTTTTCTTATAAAATAAATGCTGATTCCTTGGAAGATCATCTACGAAGGAATAAAAGTTAAAACATGGAACTTTCAGATTGGAGAGTAACTAAAGTTTGAACTTGACAGGAAATCACATTCACGCATGGAGATAAACATTATTGTTGTAAATAAGCGTTCCATATTTCTATTTGTGTAGTTAAGGTTAAAGCAAGAGAGTCGGTAGGTGGCTAATATTTTTGGCATATACTTGTCCCACTTGCAAATGGGTCATATGTGATTTCTACAGCTGATTACGTCTATATATGCAGCCTGCAGGAGTATTATATTGTATATGCTCTTCATTTAATTAACATATATGTACTTATTAAGTTTATCATGCATAATAATAGCCAATATAAGTAACAAGTCGAACTAAAAGTTCAAATATCAGTGATTTCTCTTGCAAACACTGATGGGGCAGTGTAGGGCCAAATTAAATCGTTTTCAGATCGAAACGCATTGAGATTGTTTGGTAGAGAAAATGAAGGACAACAACCACAAGATATGGCAATCAATTTTCCATCTTTACATTTTTTTGATATATATATATATATTTTTTGTTTTCCATCTTACTTTAGGTGATATATAAGCGTAGTGAGTTAGTTAGTAAATGTTAAAAATGTAACCCAATCCTCAAACATTTCCTTAAGATTGAGAA
Organism: Ophiorrhiza pumila; assembly: GCA_016586305.1. NCBI lineage: Eukaryota > Viridiplantae > Streptophyta > Magnoliopsida > Gentianales > Rubiaceae > Ophiorrhiza > Ophiorrhiza pumila. The sequence continues at coordinate 3,741,418 of BLIW01000007.1, forward strand.
CAACTATACACAAAGCAACAATTACCTTTCACCTAATAATTACATAATATTGCTTTTTTGCTAGAGAGAATCGTAACCAAAAGATAAATGGTTTAAAAATTAGTTGTGCTGCTACAATCAGGTCCTGCTTTAATTTGTATGATACATTTTCAGCTAGAGTAAACGTCAATGTGCATGCTCTTTTAAAAGAAAATGTATTAAACTTTTAGCCAAATTTAATGTGAATCCTGGCCTACACTTTGAAAGAGCAAGGGTTGTAAATTGTTTAAGAAAAAAAAAATAAAATTAAAGGGTCGGTGGGCAACTGGGCAGGGGCAGTTCTTATAGGCTATAGATTTTTTGTATTATTTAGTGTATCACTCTATGTATCATTCTTTATGAATGTATCACGTATTTTTCGATAAAACTAAAAATCCTATTCAATGATTAATGAACTTTAGGGGATAACTGATTATACCGTATCAAGATCTTATCGAGTGATAGAGAAAATGATACAGAAAATTCATTATCGTTATTATATTATAATGGGTTTTGTGATCTGCCCATAAATACCATATGGAATAATAGTGGGAAAGAGAGATGTGTGTCTGCGTTAGAATTTTAGAAATGGATTGTTGTAGTGGTAATTAATTAGTGTTTTGATGGAGTACTGTGGGGAGAATGGTTTTTTTGTCTTGTTTGGTTGCCCGCAGGCCACATCCTTACATAGATTTAGACAAAATTAATATGGTCATTGTTTCTTCGTGGGTTCACTCTCATACTATCTGTAACATATCGTAATAATGAGCATTACTAGACAATGTTCTCTGGGCCCACTCTTCAAAATATTGTCCAGACTGATTGGGACCCAACACCAATAAACGGCATGGAACACACCCTTTGGGCTTCAACCCAACTACAACCCAATCGCTCAATCCATTCACAGCCAATTTTCCAAAAACAAAACATTCTAATAAAATTTACATGGATAGGTAACGAGATAAATTTCTATATTTAATTTGTCAACTTTATTTCGACACTAAATTCAGATAGGTGTCAACAAATCTTTTGGTTTGCGAGGTGGGTTTCACTCCCTCCAATACCTTGACCTATTTGAGTCATCTCATTAATAGCATAGGTTAAAATAGAATAAGAAATATTAAAAAAAAATAAAAATTACATGTCTGCTCATCATGCATACGTCAAAAAAGAACAAAAAAAAAACAATTATTAATTTTATTCTTTGAAGAAGTAGGGGGCCCACCGGAAATAGTTGTCGTTTTCCATCAGCTTTGCATTTAGAATTAACAACTAAAAAATAAAAATCTTGCTACATGTTTTTACTGTCATCATATTTCAGTCTTACATTAAATCACAACTAGGTTTGACTTTGATATGTTGTGTATTTCTTCATCCAAACAAAGACCACCTCACTGTTGTTGCTGTTACTTTATGGTAAGAATAAGTTCCATTTTCCCCTATTAAAGAAACGGACCCGCTCAAGGATGGATAAAAGTTTGTAAGAAAATCAAATTGCGAATTGCAAATTGGGATGGGGATTGGGGAAGGGAAGATAGGTCAAATTAATAAAGAAGCAGGACCACTATGAGCAAGACACATTAAAACCAGATCCCACAACTGAATAAATCTTCAAGATTCATAATAAAAGCAGAGAGAGCATGTTGATGTTTTGAATGAACCCAACTGAGCTGTCCTTTTGGCTACTTACTTTACACTACATATTCACATTCATGGTTGGAATTCTAGGTCCATTTCTCTCACAACAAATTAAAACTATGTTTATATATCATAAGATGAATGCATCTGAGTCAAATTATCAAACATTCACCAATTGATGTCTGCTTAGGTCATCTAGCTAGGTTTAATTCATTTTTGCTGCAGCCGTTATTCTTCCCAAAGCAAGGAAGCCAAGAACATCCACCAAGTTTTGTCAATTTGCATAATCATTTATTATTTATCACAAAACCCCCATTTTTGATAGGATATAAGACATGGACTTTGGCCGAAAACGTGCTAATTTTGGCCGTTTCTATATTGTCTTTTACACTTATCTAAATTGTAAACGTGCAATCTATTAAATTGTATAAAGAAAAGTGAAACTCATATTCATCACTAAACCTCCATTTTTTGTGGGTTATAGCATAGGTAGTTTGGCAAAAAATGACAATGTCAAAAAATGTGCCGATTTTGGCCATTTTCGTGCTATTTTTTGGACCTACCTGAATTGTGAACATGTATTTTAGTGAACGGTATCTTTTTTTTTTGTAATTGAAATTTATTTCCATTGATTGAAACTCATCAAGATAATAAATCATCATCATTCCTTCTACAAATCCAACCATGAACCCCTTCAAATTTACACCATAATCCCCAACAAGTGAAACCCTAACCCTTCCAAGCAAAGTAGCAAACAACAAATCCTAAAATTTCAAAAGGCCCTAAAACAAAGCAATGGAACCCTAGAACATACTTCTTAAGCCCTCTCACCCCTAATCCCCCTAGCAAGGTGGATATCTTTAGGCATAATGGTAACCCTCTTAGAATGAATCACGCATAGATTCGTATCCTCTAATAGTCCAACGAGGTAAGCCTCTACCGCCTCCTGCAGCGTCACCACAGCTGAGCTCTAGAACCTCAGATCAGTCTTGAAATCCTGAGCGATTTCCCTCACCAACCTCTGGAATGGCAGCTTCCGGATCAACAGCTCAGTGCTCTTCTAATACTTCCTGATTTATCACTAAATCTCATATTTATCACTAAATCTCTGTTTCTTATGGGCTATAGCAGATGTATTTTGGCCGAAAACGACAATATCCAAAAATGTGCCGATTTGGGCCATTTTTGTGCACACACATCAATTGTTGCATTCTAGTGCACGTTGTAAAAAAAGTGAAACTCATACTTATCACCAATCCTCTATTTTTGTGGGCTATAGCACACGTATTTTGGCCGAAAATGACAATATCCCAAAACGTATCGATTTTGGCAATTTTCGTGCTATTTTTGGCACCACGTTAATTGTGAATGTCCATTCTAGTAAACCCACAAATATTCATTAGAATGCATGTTCACAATCGGAATGTGTGCAAAAAACGGTACGAAAAGGTCAAAATCAACGTGTTTTTAGATTTTTCCATTTTCGGTTAAAATACGTGTGTTATAACCTATGAAAAATAGAAGTTTGGTGAAAATTTTAAATTTCACTTTTTTTACAATGTTTACTAAAATGCATGTTCACTATTAGGGTGGGTGCAAAAAACGGTAGGAAAAAAGTCAAAATCAACATTTTTTTGAATTTTGCCATTTTCGGTTAAAATACGTGTAAACCCATGAAAAACGGAGGATGGGTGAAAATTTTTTATTTCACTTTCTTTGACAATATTCGCTAGAATGCACGATCACAATCGGGGTGGGTGCAAAAACGGTACAAAAAAAGTTAATATCAATGCATTTTTGGACTTTGTCATTTTTTTGTTAAAATACGTGTTAAAACCAATGAAAAATGGAGGTTTGGTGAAAATTTTAAATTTCACTTTTTTTTACAATAATCAATATAATGCATGTTCACAATCGGGGTGAGTGCAAAACACGATACGAAAAAAGTCAAAATCAACGAGTTTTTAGATTTTGCCATTTTTGGTTATACGTATGTTACAACCCATGAAAAATGGAGGTTTGGTGAAAATTTTAAATTTTACATTTTTTTACAATATTCACTAGAATGCATGATCATAATTGGGATGGGTGCAAAAAACAGTACAAAAAAGTCAAAATCATCGTGTTTTTAGATTTTTCCATTTTTGATTAAAATACATGTGTTATAACCTATGAAAAATGAAGATTTGGTGAAAATTTGAAATTTCATTTTTTTTAAAAAATATTCAGTAAAATGCATGTTCACTATTGGGGTGGGTGCAAAAAATGGTAGGAAAAAAGTCAAAATCAATGTTTTTTTTTGGATTTTGCCATTTTCGGTTAAAATACATGTGTTATAACCCATGAAAAATGGAGGTTTGGTGAAAATTTTTAATTTCACTTTCTTTGACAATATTCACTAGAATGCATATTTTTAATCGAGGTGGATGCAAAAAACAGTACAAAAAAGTCAATATCAACACATTTTTGGATTTTGCCATCTTTGGTTAAAATACGTGTGTTATAACATATGAAAAATGAAGGTTTGGCAAAAATTTTAAATTTCACTTTTTTTTGACAATAATCACTAGAATGCATGTTCACAATCTTGGTGGGTGCAAAAAATAGTACGAAAAAAGTCAAAATCAACACATTTTTGGATTTTGCCATTTTTGGTTAAAATACAAGTATTATAACCCATGAAAAATGGAGGTTTTGTGAAAATTTTAAATTTCACTTTTTTGACAATATTCGCTAGAAAAAACGAGAGTAACGTCCCCTCTGAATAAGGGATGATTAGCCAACTAAAAAAAAAGATAATATTGGCTAGAATGCATGTTCTTAATTGAGATGGGTGCAAAAAAGTTACGAAAAAAGTCAAAATCAACTCGTTTTTAGATTTTGCCATTCTTGGTTAAAATGCGTGTGTTATAACCCATGAAAAATGGAGGTTTGGTGAAAATTTTTAATTTCACTTTTTTTACAATATTCTCTACAATGCATGTTCAGAATTGGGATGGGTGCAAAAAAGGGTATGAAAAAAAATTTAAAATCAACACCTTTTGGGATTTTGCCATTTTTTTTTGTTAAAATATATGTATAACCCATGAAAAATGGAGGTTTGCCTAAAATTTGAAATTTCACTTTTTTGACAATATTCACTAGAATGCAAGTTCACAATTGGGGCAGATAGAAAAAATGGTACGAAAAAAGCCAAAATCAATGCATTTTTGGATTTTGCCATTTCTTTTTCTTTTTTTTTTTGGGAGAATATTCATAACTTTCAGTCCCGAACTCCAAAATCCAAATTTTGGATTTTGCCATTTCTTTTGTTAAAATACGTGTATTATAACCCATGAAAAATGGAGGTTTGGTGAAAATTTAAATCTAACTTTTTTTTTGACAATATTCACTAGAATGCATGTTGATAGGCTAGTCGAATAACCTAAACAAACAAATACGCTAACTCTAAAAATGTAGCACTTGGAAGCAAGGGGTCGAATTCCACGGAGAGGGGGGGGTTTTGTTAAGAGTTTGCGTCTAGTATGTAGAGTAGTGAAAAATGCAACTAAGGAAAGAAGATAAGATAAAATGCAACAAGACTAAACCTACACTAAAGTCAACTTAATTGATCTAGGACTTTAGCTTTAAAATTAGGGAGTATAAATCAATTAGATAAGTGTATCATTGGAATTTAGCCTTAGGTTTATCAATAATTTGTAGCATTGGCGATTTATGTGATAGCTTGATGAATATGGTTTAATATTGTCTTGTGGAAATTTGGTGTCTAAGACTATTACCGGACCAAACTCGACCACAATTAATCAATCAATCAAGCCAATAGATTCCATATCATTGCAAATCCACAACTTCCAAGCCAAGCCCTCAACTAGGTTGTCATGCTAGTGTAGACTTGGTTTCCATATGTTTAGGATTAATTCATGGAATAGACTCAATCAACATTATCATGGACAAAGAGGTATCGTCATTACAATATGTAATGGATTAATATTCTACTCACAACATGACCCAATTCTCAATTTCAAGTCAAGGATATTTTACAAGAAATGTGACCTTAAAATCAAGCATATGAAACATATAATCAAGCCCATATTATTTCATCACCATACAAACAAATTATCAAAACCTCATAGTTTAATTCCAATGAAACCACACAAATTAGCCCTTCATGACTAATTAGAGCAAACTCAAATGATAAATTAAGCAATGATTTATCAAGAAAGTGCAAGACAAGAGACAACCCAAGATAAGTAGTCTTTCCAAATGTTGATTCCAATCTAAAGGTCCAAGTTTCCCTTTGATTTCCACTCCAATGAGCCAAGAGTTAAGAAAATTCTCTCCCAAGAAATGAAAACACCAAGAACACACACTAAAATGTGTGTTCTTGTGAGCTATTGCTAATTGTGTCCTAGATACCTAACTTAGTCTTTAAGAAATCTTAAATAGTTAGTGAAATGACTAAAAATCAATAATTACATAAAGTACCCCACTTATTCTAAAATAGGGGCTGAAATGCAATTTTCAAAAGTGTTGGTCCTACAACCACTATCTTTCAGGATTTCAGATAGCACATTTAGATGATATTGGGACACAATGTTGAATGTCTTTTGTGCAGAACTGGGCATTGTGGTCTTCATAAGAATTGTAACCCTTCCTCTTGGCTTTCCTATTCGTTAAGAATCATTGAAATTGGAGTTCTAGAATGAACGTTATGAACATTCTCTCAAACTGTGACATAGCCTTCTGATTTTTTAAATTCTTTGGTATGTGTTGACTTGAGCCTCAAATTCAACCATCTTTCCAGGATATTTTTGAGTAATTCCAAACATAAGACTTTTAGTACTCGCCTAGACATTTCCAAAACATCTAATAACTCCTCGTTTCGTTAAGTCGAAGCTGAGATATGCTCATTTGAAGTTTACTGTACGTTCTGCCTAGTTTTACCTTGCATTCCCATCTTTGCTCATTTGTGCCATCTTGTCTTTGATAATCCGAATTGAGTGATTTTCGGTTCTTTTTCCCTCTTTTTCACATCAAATCTAGATATTTTTTTTATTTTAGCCTCACTGAATTTGAAATCTTGCATTTATTCCAAAAACAACACATAAACAACAATAAAATGCTCATAGACAAGCATAAACTTAAGTAAATGAGGGGATAAAAATATGTATTTTTAGCCCCGATCAATGCATGTTTACAATTGTGGTGGGTGCAAAACACGGTACTAAAAAAGTTAAAATCAACACGTTTTTAGATTTTGCAATTTTTGGTTAAAATTTATCACTTTTTTTACAATATTTAATGAAATGCATGTTCTCAATCGGGATGAGTGCAAAACATGGATAAGAAAAAAGTCAAAATCTACACGATTTTAGATTTTGCCATTTTCGGTTAAAATAAGTGTTATAACCCATGAAAAATAGAGGTTTGGTGAGAAATTTAAATTTCATTTTTTTACAATATTCACTAGAATGCATATTCACAATTGTGGTGGGTGCAAAAAATGGTACGAAAAAAGTTAAAATCAACGTGTTTTTAGATTTTGCCATTTTCGGTTAAAATACATGTGTTATAAACCATGAAAAATAGACGTTTGGTGAAAATTTAAATTTTCACTTTTTTTTGACAATATTCACTAGAATGCAAGTTCATAATCGGGATGGGTGGAAAAAACGGTACGAAAAAATCAAAATCAACGCATTTTTGGATTTTGCCATTTCTTTTGTTAAAATACGTGTGTTATAACCATGAAAAATAGAGGTTTGGTGAAAATTTAAATTTAGATTTTTTAACAATATTCACTAGAATGCATGTTTATAATTGGGGTGGGTGCAAAAAAAGGTACTACAAAAAGTCAAAATCAACGAGTTTTTGGATTTTGCCATTTTTGATTAAAATACCTGTGTTATAACCCATAAAAAATAGAGGTTTGGTAAAAATTTTAAATTTCACTTTTTTTGACAATATTTGCTAGAATCCATGTTCTCGGTCTAAGTTGGTGCAAAAAAAGTTGCGAAAAAAGTCAAAATCAAAGTGTTTTTAGATTTTGCCATCTTCGGTTAAAATACATCTGTCATAACCCATGAAAAGTGGAGGTTCGATGAAAATTTTAAATTTCACTTTTTCTTACAATATTAACTAGATTGAATATTCACATTTAGGATAGGTGTACAAAATAGTACGAAAACAGTCAAAATCAACGTGTTTTTGAAATTTTTTATTTTCGATTAAAATATGTGTGTTGTAACCCATAAAAATGGAGGTTTGGTGAAAATTTTAAATTTCTTTTTTTTGACAACATTCACTAGAATGCATGCTCACAATCGGAGTGGGTGCAAAAAACGGTATAAAAAAGTCAAAATCGACGCGATTTTGGATTTTGCCATTTTTGTTAAAATATGTTTGTTATAACCCATAAAAATTGTAGGTTTGGTGAAAATTTTAAATTTAACTTTTTTTACTATATTCACTAGAATGCATATTCACAATTTGGGTGGGTGCAAAAAATGGTACGAAAAAAGTAAAAATCCACTCGTTTTTGGATTTTTTGATTTTCGGTTAAAATACGTGTGTTATAATCCATGAAAAAGGAGGTTTGGTGAAAATTTTAAATTGTAATTATTTTTACAATATTCACTAGAATACATGATCACAATCGGAATGGGTGCAAATGGTACGAAAAGGTCACCTTTTTAGATTTTGCCATTTTTGGTTAAAATACGTGCATTATAACCCATAAAAAATAGAGGCTTGGGGAATATTTTAAATATCACTTTTTTTTTACAATATTCACTAGAATACATGTTAACAATCATAGTGAGTACAACTATTTTTGGCTAAAATACGTGTGTTATAGCCCATGAAAAATGGAGGTTTAGTGAAAATTTTAAATTTCACTTTTTTGACAATATTCACTAGAATGCAAGTTCACAGTCGGGGAGGGTGGAAAAAACGGAACAAAAAAGCCAAAATTAACACGTTTTTAGATTTTGCCATTTTTGTTAAAATATGTGTGTTATATCCTATGAAAAATGGATGTTTGGTGCAAATTTTAAATTTAACTTTTTTGGATAATATTCACTATAATGCATGTTCACAATCATGGTGGGTAAAAAACAGTACGAAAAAAGAAAAATGAACACATTTTTGGATTTTTCCATTTTCGTCAAAATATGTGTGTTATAACCCATGAAAAATGGAGTTTTGGTAAAAATTTTAAATTTCACTTTTTTTGACAATATTCACTAGATTGCCTGTTCACAATTGGGGTACGTGCAAAAAAAGTTACGAAAAAGTGAAAATCCACTAGTTTTTGGATTTTGCCCTTTTCGCTTAAAATATGTGTCCATAAAAAATGGAGGTTTTTGGATTTTAAAAAATATTCACTAGAATGCACGTTTACTGTTGGGGTGGGTGCATAAATCAATAGGAAAAAAAGTCAAAATCAATTTTTTTGGATTTTGCTATTTTCGGTTAAAATACATGTGTTATAACACATGAAAAATAGATGTTTGGAGAAAAATTGAGCAAACTGCCCCGAATGGTCATTGAACTTTTTCGCAATCCGTGTTTTGGTCATCAAACTTTTAAGTTAGCCTAAAAAGTCACCGAACTCTTGAAACTGTCGTTTTTAAGTCATTCCGTCCTATCTCTCCGTTATCTTTCTTTGAATCTGTTAACTTGAAGGATATTTATGTCAATTTAACTCCCATCTCTCTCACTCACCACTGTCATTTTCTCTTTCCTCTCCTGCAAACTCTTTCTTCTCCGGCCCGTTCTTTCGCTTGCCACCAATCTTCTACAGGGAAAAATTTGTACCTAAACTAAACTCTTCAGTTTTTCATTCCTTTAACAAATTCATTAGATCCATTCAATTCTTTGAAAAGAAATAAACCCGACAAAATGTTCTCGTCTTCTTCACAGACCTTTATGACTTGCTGATTTCCAACTTCTTTTTCTTTTATCAGATCTGATTCGAATTTCTTATTGATAGAAACAATGGTGGCTTCTTTCCTTTCATCTGATTTCTGATTTGTTGATACAATGATTATATCACAGTTCAATGGAAAAGGCCCAAGAAACTCATCTTCTAAAGCAGACTAAATAATCTTTGTCATTCAAAGCATCACTTCAAGGCAAAATAATGACAACAGAAATAAGAAACGTAGGAAAAGATTTAAGTCCAAGGAAAATCTTGGTTGAAAGTGCAGTCTTTTTAGTTATGAGATTGTGATTGTGAATTGGGTATCCTATTTCATTGCTGTAACAAGAACAAGAAACTCTTCATGATCAATTCATTCATGAACATTGAATTTGCCCCAAAATGAATATCTTGATTGCAAAGAGGCCTATTCTCCAATTGGGTCCTCTCTTCTCAGCGCAAAATGATTTGTTTCACTCTTCATCACTCAGCCTGAAAATCCATATTTTCTCAAATTTTGTCCAAGAAGAGTTTCTTATCTGGATTGACCTTCATGGTTTCTGAGCTGCAGAGGAAGAAATTTGGGTTTTGGAATAGAATTTCCCCAGCTTTTGTGGGTTGCCATAACTCTTGCAACCTCACATTCCAGTGAATTACCTGAACTGCTGACGGCAAATTCAGGAAGATGCCATTGCCACCTCGTCTAGTGATGTGAGAAGAAACACAAAGACCCATTATCATGAATGGGTTTTGGATGTACCTTTAATACTTTGATTTACAATGGAATGTTCATAAGAAGAAGAAGAAAAGAAGAAGAAGAAGTTAAAAATGCCCCTAAAAAAGTTGATTTCTGTTATCTCTCACGGCGCTATTGGACGAAAGGACCAAAAGTTGCGGGTTCGAATAGTTTGGTGACCTTTTATGCCTCTTTAAAAGTTTAATGACCAAAAGACGGATTTCCATAAAGTTTAGTGACCATCTAGGCAGTTTGCTCGAGAAAAATTTTAATTTCACTTTCTTTGATGATATTCACTAGAATGCATATTCACAATCGGGGTGAGTGCAAAAAATGGTATAGAAAAAGTCAATATCTACGCATTTTTAGATTTTGTCATTTTTTGTTAAAATACGCGTGTTATAACCCATGAAAATGGATGTTTGGAGAAAATTTTAAATTTCACTTTGTTTGAATATAATCACTAGATCAGCTACATCAAAAAATTCAAATGGTTATACGTTCAGAAAGGCATGGCCTTCCCTACATCATTAGATCCAGAAAAGTAAAAAATCATAAGTAAAAATCATCTCTGCCACTTTACATTTTCATTTTAAAAAAAAGAATATAATCACTAGAATGCATGTTCACAATTAGGGTCGATGCAAAAAAAGGTACGAAAAAGTCAAAATCAACGCGTTTTTAGATTTTACTATTTTTTTGTTAAAATACGTCTGTTATAACCAATGAAAAATGGAGGTTTGGTGAAAATTTTAAATTTCACTTTTTTTGACAATATTCGGTAGAATATATATTCTCAATTGGGGTGAGTGCAAAAAACGGTACGAAAAAAGTTAAAATCAACTCGTTTTTAGATTTTGCCATTTTCAGTTAAAATACGTGTGTTATAACCCATGAAAAGTGGAAGTTTGGTGAGAAATTTAAATTTTACTTTTTAACAATATTCGCTAGAATGCATGTTCACAATTGGGATGCGTGCAAAAATCAGTACAAAAAAAGTCAATATCAACACATTTTTGAATTTTGTCATTTTTTTTGTTAAAATACGTGTGTTATAATAACCTATGAAAAATAGAGGTTTAGTGAAAATTTTAAATTTCAGTTTTTTGACAATAATCACTAGAATGCATGTTCACAATTTAGGTGGGTGCAAAAAACAGTACGAAAAAGTTAAAATCAACGTGTTTTTGGATTTTGACATTTTTGATTAAAATATGTGTGTTATAACCCATGAAAAATTGAGGTTTTGTGAAAATTTTAAATTTTACTTTTTTTGACAATATTTGCTAGAAGGCATGTTCTCAATCGGGGTGGGTACAATTAACAGTACGAAAAAAATTCAAAATTAATGCATTTTTGGATTTTGCCATTTTCGGTTAAAATACGCATGTTATAACCCATGAAAAATAGAGGTTTGGTGAAAATTTTAAATTTCACTTTTTTTAATAGTATTTACTAGAACGCATTTCACATTCGGGGTGTGTGTGAAAAATGGTACGAAAAAGGTCAAAATCCACTCGTTTTTGAATTTTGCCATTTTCTGTTAAAATACGTGTGTTATAACCCATGAAAATTGGAGGTTTATTCAAAATTTTAAATGATACTTTTTTATTAATATTCTCTACATTGCATGTTCAGAATTGGGATGGGTGCAAAAAATGGTATGAAAATAAATTCAAAATTAATGCCTTTTGGGATTTTGCTATTTTCGATTAAAATATGTGTGTTATAACCCATTAAAATAGGGGGTTGGCGACAATTTTAAATATCATTTTTTAACAGTATTCACTAGAATGCAAGTTCACAATCAGGGGAGAGGGGGTGGAAAAAACCGTACGAAAAAAGCCAAAATCAATACGTTTTTGAATTTTGCCATGTTTTTGTTAAAAAAACGTGTGTTATAACCTATGAAAATTGGTGGTTTGGTGAAAATTTTAAATTTTACTTTTTTTGACAATATCGCTAGAATGAATGTCCACAATTGGGGTGGGTGAAAAAAATGGTAAAAAAAGTCAAAATCAACTCGTTTTTGGATTTTGCCATTTTTGGTTGAAATACGTGTGTTATAACCCATGAAAAATAGAGATTTGGTGAATCTCTAAATTTCACTTTTTTTGACAATATTCGCTAGAATAAATGTTCTCAATCGGGGTGGGTGCAAAAATCGGTACGGAAAAAAGTCAAAATCAATGCGTTTTTAGATTTTTCCATTTTCGGTTAAAATACGTGTGTTTTAATCCATGAAAAATGGAGATTTGGTGAGAAATTTAAATTTCACTTTTTTTTGCAGTATTCACTAGAATGCCTGTTTACAATTGGGATAGGTGCATAAAATAGTAAGAAAAAAGTCAAAAATAATGTGTTTTTGGATTTTGCTATTTTCGGTTAAAATACGTGTATTATATATAACCCATGAAAATGGAGGTTTGGTGAAAATTTTAAATTTCACTTTTTTTTTGACAATATTCTCTTTTTTGACAAATATAGTGAGGTTACTATTGTTGCTTTTGTCCAATCCTTGGCTCAATGCATTAAGGCTTATGCACATGCAGAATCATTTGAGCACACTGAAAGGCTTGCATGCACTACTCCTATTTTAAGGTATTTCCATGCATTTAGGACATTATATTTTGTTTCCAATTAGCATCATGTCACTCTTGGGGATTCACTGATTAATCTTATAGAGTTTTTGGCAAAAGGATACCCTTCTTGTAAAAGTGGTAACCGGAGGTTGAAATTATATAAAGACTATTAGTCTATGGATGGTCTTTATATATTGTTAGTTTTTAAAAAAAGGCAATATTAACTATAATGGAAGTTCATAATCTGGGTGGGTGGGAAAAATGGTACGAAAAAAGTCAAAATCAAGGCATTTTTAGATTTTGCCATTTTTGGTTAAAATACGTTTGTTATAACCCATGAAAAATGGAGGTTTGGTGAAAATTTAAATTTAACTTTTTTTTGACAATATTCACTAGAATGCATGTTCACAATTGGGGTTTGTGCAAAAAAGGGTATGAAAAAAGTCAAAATGAACGCGTTTTAGATTTTGCCAAGTTTGGTTAAAATACATGTGTCATAACCCATGAAAAATAGAGGTTTGGTAAAAATTTTAAATTTCACTTTTTTGACAATAGTCGCTAGTATGCATGTTCTCAATTAGTGTGGGTGTAAAAAACGGTACGAAAAAGTCAAAATCATCGCGTATTTAAATTTTGTCATTTTCGGTTAAAATACGTGTGTTGTAACGCATGACAAATTGAGGTTTGTTGAGAGATTTAAATTTCACTTTTTTTTTATAATATTCACTAGAATGCATGTTCACAATTGGGATGGGTGCAAAAAAGGGTAAGAAAAAAGTGAAAAATAACGTATTTTTGGATTTTGTTATTTTCAATTGAAATACGTGTGTTATAACCCATGAAAAAAAAGGTTAGGTGAAAATTTAAATTTAACTTTTTTTTTGAAAAAATAATAATAAGCGTGAAGATTAACCTTTAATTCCCCGGCGCCAATTTGATAGCGGTTTTGGAGCTAGGGTCAAAAGCTAAGGTTTAACCGAATCAAATAAATTTATAACCCTAATCCTCACGATATTTAAGGTGCATCAAGACACCGACGTTTTTGTAGCAAGAGGAAGTAGGGGTCGAACCCACAGGGAGGGGATGAGTTTATAGAATTAGTGAAAATGTGTGTGTTGTAGTGGAAGTGAAAACAAGTAGCTAAAAAGGAATGTTAATTAACAAGTAAAATATGCTAAAGCGTCAATCTTAAGTCAAGAAGGGTACGATGTGCTCCCGGGTGTTGTCGGCTATGGTTACTAAGGATTCTCTATCTAGGGTTCGTCCTAAAGTGTCACTAGGGAATAGGGATAATCGCTCCTTTTGGTCTCCACTTTTATGGCGGAAGCTAGAGCTAAAGGGGCGTCTATCTAGAGGACTTAACTAGGTGAAGTTGTCTTCCTTTATGGCGAAGGCAAAACTACTCAATCCTAGATAACCGTATCATCTACGTTCTCCCAATCTTACCACTCTCAAGACCCGTTCCTCCTTTATGGCGAAGGCAAAAACCGATTCTAGTCACTCCCCTCTAAAGTCTCTTCCTAAGCTCACTCTCCCTTTATGGCGGAGGCAAGGGTTAGCTTAGTTCTCAACTCCGGGTGCACAACCTAACGCAATGTACGAATGCTATTCGTCTTCCCTCATTAATGGTGGATGCAAGGTTAACTCAAGCATTTCCTCTATTGTACTTCCAACCCTAGGGCTTGAAGATTCACTCAAGCCTTTTATCAAACACTTACTAGTCAACAAATAAGACAACTAGCTACCTTTTCATTCAATGTCCATAGAACCCATTCACTAGATATTCTTAAGGTTCAACCCTATCAAGCAACATTTAATGCATCAACCAAGCCAACAACAACCCAAGGAGCACAATAAACTCTAGCCTAACATAGCTAGAGCATTCATCATGGAAACAATAAATAGCACATACAAAGCAATAAATGACATTAAAGAAGGAAAACTACCAATTTTGGATGGAGAGAAGTCTTCTTCAATAAATGTGAGCATTCATTACAAGCTTTGTCCACATAGTTGATGAATTTCCCTTCCTTGTACAAAAGATTGAGCTTCCAAAATGAAACCCTAACTAGCACTACTCTAAGAACAAACAAGAGAAGAACTCTCTATTCTAAAAAACTAAAACTAACCCTAACTAATGACTAACTACAAAACTAACAAAAGATGGCTTCCTCTTCTCTTCCTCTTCCTCTTCTTTTGTTGCAGCCTTCACAATGATATATAGATGAAATTAGGGCTGCAATGTGTGTTTCAAACGTTGCCCCAAAATGCCCTTAAAGTCTTCTCAAAATGGAGGACAAAATGGCCCAAAATCAGCCCCTCGCGATCACCAGCGGCACGCAGGCAAGTTCTCCGGCTCGCCGGAGAGCCAGCATTGTCAATAATGCTATTTTGTGAACCATGTTTCTATATGATCCATAACGAATTAGGAAAAACCTAAAACATGAAAGTTGTAGCTCTGTCTCTTAGCTTTCCAATGGAACCGGAATCATTCAATTCGGACGTAAATTGAGAGAGATATGCCCGAAATACAAAACCCTGGCAGCCAGCTTCAGCTCTCCGGCGCGCCGGAGAGCACTGGAAGTTGCATTTCTTGGTCCTTTTAAATGTTGATTTTTTGGCGCGCCGGAGAGACTTCTCCGGCGTGCCGCTAGCCTTTTTTCCAGCTTCCGACGCGCTTCAAAACGTGCTCTTTTCATCGTTCTTCACTCCGTTGCTCTTTCCACGCCATAATGTCCTACAAATACATTCAAAACACATCAAAACACATAGAAACATGCTACAAGGACGCTCAGAAAATGAGTAAAATGAATCAAATAATGTGAAAATCCTCACATTATCAAATAATCACTAGTATGCATGTTCACTATTTGGGTGGGTGCAAAAAACGGTGGGAAAAAAAGTCAAAATCAACATTTTTTTGGGATTTTGCCATTTTTGATTAAAATACATGTGTTATAACCCATGAAAAATGAAGGTTTAGTGCAGATTTTTAATTTCACTTTTTTTCGACAATATTCACTAGAATGTATATTCACAATCGAGTTGGGTGCAAAAAACGGTAAAAAAAGTCAATATCAACATATTTTTGGATTTTGTCATTTTTTGTTAAAATATATGTGTTATAACCTATAAAAAATGGAGCTTTGGTGAAAATTTTAAATTTCAATTTTTTTGACAATAATCACTAGAATGCACACAATCAGAGTGTGTGCAAAAATGGTACGAAAAACGTCAAAATCAACACGTTTTTTTATTTTGCCATTTTTGGTTAAAATACATGTATTATAACCCATGAAAAATGGAGGTTTTGTGTAAATTTTAAATTTCACTTTTTTTTGACAATATTCGCTAGAATGCATGTTCTCAATCAGGGTGGGTGCAAAAAAAGGCTCAAAAAAAGTGAAAATCAATGCTTTTTTTGACTTTGCCATTCTTGGTTAAAATACGTGTGTTATAACTCATAAAAAAAGAGGTTTGGTGAAAATTTTAAATTTCACTTTTTTGACAATATTCACAAAAATGCATATTCATCATTAGGATGGGAGCAGAAAACGGAACAAAAAAAAGTTAAAATCAACGTGTTTTTGCGTTTTGACATTTTTGGTTAAAATACGTGTGTTATAACCCATGAAAAATGGAGGTTTGGTGAAAATTTTAAATTTCACTTTTTTTTGACAATATTCACTAGATTGAAAGTTCACAATCGGGGTGGGTGGAAAAAATGGTACAAAAAAGGCAAAATCACGTTTTTGAATTTTGTCATTTTTTGGTAAAATACGTATGTTATAACCCAAGAAAATTAGAGGTTTGGTGAAAATTTAAATTTAACTTTTTTTGAAAATATTGACAACAATGTATGTCCACAATTGGAGTTGGTGCAAAAAACAGAACGAAAAAAGTCAAAATGAATGCGTTTTTGAAATTTGCCATTTTTGATTAAAATACGTGTGTTATAACTAAAGAAAAATGGATGTTTGTTGAAAATTTTGAATTTCACTTTTTTGACAATATTTGCTAGCATGCCTGTTCTCAGTCGGGGAGAGCGCAAAAAGGGTACACAAAAAGTAAAAACTTAACGCATTTTTAGATTTTGCCATTTTCGGTTAAAATACATGTGTTATAACCATTGAAAAATTTACGTTTGGTGAGAGATTTAAATTTCACTTTTTTTTTACAATATTCAGTAGAATACATGTTCACAATTGGGATGGGTGTAAAAAAGGGTAAGAAAAAAGTAAAACTTAACGTATGTTTTGATTTTGCCACTTTTGGTTAAAATGTGTGTTATAACCCATGAAAAATGGAGGCTTGGTGAAAATTTTAAATTTCACTTTTTTTGACAATATTCGCTAGAATGCATGTTCTCAATCGGGATGGGTATAAAAAACAGTACGAAAAATGTCAAAATGAACATGTTTTTGGATTTTGCCATTCTTGGTTAAAATACGTGTGTTATAACCCATGAAAAATGGAGGTTTGGTGAAAATTTTAAATTTCATTTTTTGATAATATTCGATGGAATGCATGTTCTCAATCTGGGTGGGTGTAAAAAAGGGTAAAAAAAAGTCAAAATCAACGCATTTTTGAAATCTTCTATTTTTGGTTAAAATACGTGTGTTATAATCCATGAAAAATGAAAGTTTGGTGAAAATTTTAAATTTCACTTTTTTTTAAAAAAAATATTCACTAGACTGCATGTTCACTATTGGGGTGGGTTCAAAAAGCAGTAGGAAAAAAAGTCAAAATCAACGTTTTTTTATTTTGCCATTTTCGGATAAAATACATGTGTTATAACGCATGAATAGTGGAGGTTTGGTGAAAATTTTTAATTTAACTTTCTTAGACAATATTCACTATAATGCATGTTCACAATCGGGGTTGGTGCAAAAAATGGTACAAAAGTCAATATCGACACATTTTTGGATTTTGTCATTTTTTGTTAAAATATGTGTGTTATAACCTATGAAAAAGAGAGGTTTGGTGAAAATTTTAAATTTTACTTTTTTTGACAATAATCACTAGAATGCATATTAAAACTTCAGCATTCAAGCTCCATCGGCTCTTGCCTTTTGGCCAGAGCTGGTCCGGTCAACTTTTCTCCACCCTCTTCTACCCTCCACCACCATCCTCCACTCTCCTCCATCATCCTCCTCTTCGTTTTTTCGAGCCATTCAGTAACATTACCTCTCCACCATGGTAACAACATCTGAGGATAGAGCCTCAAAGACTTCAAATTCTTAAACGGGAAATTCACTTCTACAAAGTGAATCACGCTCTCAAACGGGTGAAGCTACAAATTCAAAATCACGATTCTAAAAAAGAGCTTTCAAGATCTCAACCCATCAGCTGTAGAGGAAGCTTGAACCGAGTAGATAGGTTTCAAGACTTGAGCTTCACCTTGCAACCAAATGGAAAATCTCTTCTCCGCCAAACAGTGATCAACGCGATCTACCAACATCTGGCGGAGTTCAGATCAAGTGCTGTGTGAGCTCATCCCAGCTCCTTAGTGCACGAATCGGACTTAGATCGGAGCACTCACCTCAGCTACTGTTCAAGCCTTTCTTTTCACTATTCACAAGTCAACTTTTACTGTTCACAACTCAGCCCTTTGAGGCTGATTTGGCTGCTATCTATCAAGCTTCAAATCGAGTCCAATCCGAGTTGATCTGTGGAAGAAGTAAAGCAGCCTCCACTTGATCGGGCCTTCGATTGAAAAAGATCACCTTGAGGAAGCTTCGCCAGCTGCCCGGATACTGTACCTGCCGTCGAGATGCCACTGTAGCTCAGAAGGGAACATTATTGGCTTTGCTAGGAGCTACTCGGTTGCCTAGCTTGCACTAACGACCTACAAGGAAAATCCCAGCTAGGACTCTCATATTGGAGCAGTCATTTTGGTCTCCTTTTAATGAACCATTTATGTGCAACAATCTCCCATCGAGATGTTTCTGGAACTTGTTATTAGGATTCAGATTTGCTAACATTTACTCACAACGATGGAACTTGAAGCCTCAGCTCATGGAGTGACTGCCTAGCTGCTTGTGATGCTGCCTGAAGGAAGTTTTTGCCTTGGCGGTAATGCTTAATTGGGTAAGGATGAGTTCAGATTCATGTGTGGCCCCTGACTGCTGATGTTTATGTCAGTTTGGCCATTTTCTGGTACAAAATCTTGAATGATTGAATGCTATTTCTTGGGGAATGCTTGAAGATTGTTGGAATCCAGAAATTGTTTATGTCAAAATTGTGATTAGGATAGTGGAAATCATTTTAGAACAATCTGAGGAAATTGGAACCTATTCACTTTGAATGTTATGTACTTCTTTCGGAATTCATTTGCTTCATATGGATGATGCTAACATTGCCTGGAACTTGGAAGTGTTATGCAAAACATGGCCGTGTCCATATTGTGTTATTGTCATATACTGGCCAGCTTTCAAACTTGGAATGCGTTTATTGTGTTGGGTTTATTTGTGTACGTTTGGAACTGGAAACTGCATCTATTGGCATTTGCTGAATATTAGAGTTTCTTAGTTGGAATTTGGACATTTAGAACCTGATTGAGACCCTTGGACATTTGCATTCGCATTTCCGTAATTAGTCTCACTTAAATAGAGCACACTTGACTTTGGACTTTGATGGAGACCTTTGGATCCTGATTTGACAATGAAGCCTGATGATCTAAATTGCTCAGGCCACATGGAACCATGATAGCTTCGCTATTTCTGTTTTTTCTATCTCTATATGCATTGTTGGGGACGAAGGTATTCAGAACCATACCTCTTATGTGTTAGCTGTTGCTGGTCTTCTAATATTTTGAGATAAAGGATTTACAGGGCTAGAGAGATTGGGATGGCTGCACTGTTAGGAGAGTCTGGGGAAATGAGGGAAGAACTAAGGCAGCTTTTGTTTGTTTCTATCGGAGAGGGGCTATAAAGAATTGATCTCTGCTTTGGTATCGATGAAGGATTGCCTTGGGACATAACTTAGGAACCTAGATTGTGGAATGTGTACTAATTGAAGCCAGCGGCTGAATCTAGAGATTGGTGATTTGGTTGTAGTGATTTCTATGTGCTAGAGCTATAGCGTTATTGGTCTTCTGCCCCTATTATTTGTAAAGGTGGAAAAGTGCGAAGGGGAAGAATGATTCATAAGCTGGACTGCTCTGTTGCATAGTTACTGGATGTGGAGGTCATCGGTCCTAGACTTTTTAGGATAGAAGCGAGAGGCAACTACGTTCCTCTTCTTATCTTCTGGAAAGACAGACAATGGTGAAGGAGAAGCTAGTTTCCTGGTAGTGTTTGACTTGAGAATCCCCTGGACTTGAGAGCATGAGTGTGGCTTGCGTGGGCACGAATGGATTTAATGGTGAACATTGGATAAACTGGAAACGAGGTCCATGTGCACCCAGTGTGCTACTCATTCATGTACTTTGCAAATCATTCATATACTTAATTAGATTGGTGGATTTCATTTGCTATGTAGTACTATCTATTTACATTTCATGACAATCTGGAGAACTTGGTTGCCTTTTGGAGCTGTGCTCACATTGTAAATTAATATTGGCTCCACATTTACTGATTAGATTAGGGCTTTAATGAGAGGAAAATAGAGCCAACCTACTGGATCATCCAAATAGCTTGTCTATATTTTGTTTACACTTATTGAGACAGATTTTTCATGTATTGGAGTAGTAATTCGCATTTCTCGCATTTGCTCTGTAACAGTGTGAACGGTTATAGCCGACACTGTATTTTGCTTTGATCTAGCTATATATATAAATATATTTATAAAAAAATCACTAGAATGCAGATTTACAATTCGAGTGGGTGCCTGAAACGGTAAGAAAAAAGTCAAAATCAATGCATTTTTGGATTTTGCCATTTTTGGTTAAAATTCGAGTGTTATAACCCATAAAAAATGGAGGTTTTGTGAAAAATTTAAAATTCGCTATTTTTGACAATATTCTCTACAATGCATGTTTCCAATCGGGGTGGGTGCAAAAAACGGTACATAAAAAGTCAAAATCAATTAGTTTTTAAATTTTACCAATTTTGGTTAAAATAAGTGTGTTATAACCCATAAAAATTGGAGGTTTGATGAAAATTTTAAATTTTACTTTTTTTGACAATATTCGCTAGAATGCATGTTCTCAATCGGGTTGAGTGTAAAAAACGGTACGAAAAATATCAAAATGAACGTGTTTATTCATATACTTTTAAGAGGGATTCTACATTTCCCTGCATTACATGCTTGTAATGGTGTGGTCGGGTATATCCAGCACTGCATTTTGCTTATGATGTTATAAAGTTTTTCTTATAAAAAAAAAGACAATATTCTTTAGAATGCATGTTCTCAATCGGGGTGGCTGCAAAAAAGGGTACAAAAAAAGTCAAAATCAAGGCATTTTTAAAATTTTCCATTTTCGGTTAAAATACGTGTGTTATAATCCATGAAAAATGAAAATTTGGTGAAAATTTTAAATTTTACTTTTTTTCAAAATTATTCACTGGAATGTATATTCCATATTGGGGTGAATGCAAAAAACGTTAGGAAAAAAAGTCAAAATCAATGTTTTTTTAGATTTTGCCATTTTCGGTTAACATACATGTGTTATAACGCATGAAAAACTGAGGTTTGGTGAAAATTTTTAATTGAACTTTGTTAGCCAATATTCACTATAATGCATGTTCACAATAGGGATGGGTGCAAAAAACGGTACATAAAAGTCAATATCAACATATTTTAGGATTTTGTTATTTTTTGTTAAAATACGTGTGTTATAACCCATGAAAAATGGAGGTTTGGTGAAAATTTTAAAATTTATTTTTTTTGACAATATTCGCTAGAATACATGTTCTCATTCTGGGTCCAAAAAAGAGTACAAAAAAGTCAAAATCAACACAAAAAACAGCACGAAAAAAGTCAAAATCAATGCATTTTTTGATTTTGACATTTTTGGTTAAAATATGTGTATAACCCATGAAAAATGGAGGTTTGGTTAAAATTTTAAATTTTACTTTTTTTGACAATATTCGATAGAATGCATGTTCTCAATCGGGTTGAGTGCAAAAAAGGGTACGAAAAATGTCAAAATGAACGTGTTTTTGGATTTTGCCATTCTCAGTTAAAATACGTGTGTTATAACCAATGAAAAATGGAGGTTTGGTGAAAATTTTAAATTTCACTTTTTTTGACAATATTCGCTAGAATGCATGTTCTCAATCGGGGTGGCTGCAAAAAAGGTACAAAAAGTTAAAATCAACACATTTTTGGATTTTTCCATTTTCGGTTAAAATACTTGTTTTATAATCCATTGAAAAATGGAGGTTTGGCCAAAACTTTAAACATCACTTTTTTTAACAATAATCACTAGAATGCAAGTTCACAATAAGGGGGGGGGTGAAAAAACGGTACGAAGAAAAGTCAGAATCAACGCATTTTTGGATTTTGCCATATTTTTGTAAAAACACGTGGGTTATAACCTATAAAAAATTGCGGTTTTGTGAAAATTTTAAATTTTAATTTTTTTGACAATGTTCATTAGAATGCATATCCACAATTGGGGTGGGTGCAAAAAATGGTACAAAAAAAGTCAAAATCAACGCATTTTTGGATTTTACCATTTTTTGTTAAAATACGTGTGTTATAACCCATAAAAAATTGGGTTTGGTGAAAATTTTGAATTTCACTTTTTTTGAAATTATTCGCTAGAATGAATGTTCTCAATCAGGATGGGTGCAAAAAACAGTACGGAAAAAAGTTAAAATCAACGAATTTTTATATTTTACTATTTTCAATTAAAATACGTGTGTTTTAACCCATGAAAAATAGAGGTTTGGTGAGAAATATAAATTTCACTTTTTTTTATAATATTCACTAGAATGCATGTTCATAATTAGGATGGATGTAAAAAAGGTACGAAAAAAGTCAAAATCAACGTGTTTTTGAATTTTGACATTTTTGATTAAAATACTCGTGTTATAACCCATGAAAAATGGAGGTTTGGTGAAAATTTTAAATTTCACTTTTTTTTGGACAATATTCACTTTTTTAACAAACATAGTGAGGTTACTATTATTGCTTTTGTCCAATCCTTGACTCAATGCATTAAGGCTTATGCATATGCTGAATCATTTCAGCACACTGAAAGGCTTGCATGCAGCACTCCAGTTTTTAAGGTATTTCTACGCATTTAGGACATTATATTTTGTTTTAAGTTTGAATCACATTAGTCTTGGTGATTCAATGATTAATCTTGTAAGAGTTTTTGGCAAAGGCATACCCTTCTTGTAAAAGTGGTAACTGGAGGTTGAAATTATATATATACTATTAGTCTACAGACGGTCATTATATATTTCTACAACCTTGACACCAATCTTTGTAAGAGAGCAAGTACTCCTTATTTCTATTTTTGTAACTTTAGTGAAGGTAAGCATTGTAAGTTTAAAAAATGGCCATATTCACTATAATGCAAGTTCACAATCGGGATGGGTGGGAAAAAAGGTACGAAAAAAAAGCCAAAATAAATGTGTTTTTAAAGTTTGCCATTTTTTGTTAAAATACGTGTGTTATAACCCATTAAAAATGGAGGCTTGGTGAAAATTTAAATTGAACTTTTTTTGACAATATTCATTAGAATGCATGTCCACAATTGGGGTTGGTGCAAAAATCGGTACGAGAAAAGTCAAAATGAACGCGTTTTTTGAATTTTACCAATTTTGGTTAAAATATGTGTGTTATAACCCATGAAAAATGGAGATTTTGTGAAAATTTAAAATTCCACTTTTTTGACAATATTCGCTAGTATGCATGTTTTCAATCGGGGTGGGTGCAAAAAAAGGTACGAAAAAGTCAAAATCAACGTATATTTTTTATTTTACCAGTTTCGGTTAAAATACGTGTGTTATAACCTATGAAAAATTGAGGTTTGGTGAGAGATTCAAATTTCACTTTTTTTACAATATTCACTAGAATGCATGTTCACAATTGGGATGGGTGTAAAAAACAGTAAGAAAAAAGTAAAAATTAACGTTTTTTTTGGATTTTGCCACTTTTGGTTAAAATATGTGTGTGTTATAACCCATGAAAAATGGAGGTTTGGTGAAAATTTTAAATTTTACTTTCTTTGACAATATTCGCTAGAATGCATGTTCTTAATCGGGGTGGCTGCAAAAAAGGGTACAAAAAGGTCAAAATCAACGCATTTTTAGATTTTTCCGTTTTCGGTTAAAATACGTGTGTTATAATCCATGAAAAATGAAAGTTTGGTGAAAATTTTAAATTTTACTTTTTTTAAAAATATTCACTAGAATGCATATTCCCTATTGGGGTGAGTGCAAAATACGGTAGGAAAAAAAAGTCAAAATCAACGTTTTTTTAGATTTTGCCATTTTTGGTTAACGTACGTGTGTTATAACGCATGAAAAGCGGAGGTTTGGTGAAAATTTTTAATTTAACTTTGTTACACAATATTCATTATATTGCATGTTCACAATAGGGGTGGGTGCAAAAAACGGTACATAAAAGTCATTATCAACATATTTTTTGATTTTGTTATTTTTTGTTAAAATACGTGTGTTATAACCCATGAAAAATGGAGGTTTGGTGTAAATTTTAAATTTCATTTTTTTGAGAATATTCGCTAGAATTCATGTTTTCAATCTGGGTGGGTGCAAAAAAGGGTACTAAAAAAAGTCAAAATCAACGCATTTTAAATTTTTTCATTTTTGGTTAAAATACGTGTGTTATAATCCTTGAAAATGGAAGTTTGGTGAAAATTTTAAATTTCATTTTTTTTAAATATTCACTAGACTGCATGTTCACTATTGGGGTGGGTTAAAAAAACAGTAGGAAAAAAAGTCAAAATCAACGTTTTTTTGATTTTGCCATTTTCGGATAAAATACATGTGTTATATCGCATGAATAATGGAGGTTTGGTGAAAATTTTTAATTTAACTTTCGTACACAATATTCACTATAATGCATGTTCACAATCGAGGTTGGTGCAAAAAAAGGTTCAAAAAAGTCAATATCGACACATTTTTGGATTTTGTCATTTTTTGTTAAAATATGTGTGTTATAACCCATGAAAAGGAGAGGTTCGGTGAAAATTTTAAATTTTACTTTTTTTGACGATAATCACTAGAATGGAAATTTACAATCCGAGTGCGTGCCTGAAACCGTATGAAAAAGTCAAAATCAATGCATTTTTGAATTTTGCCATTTTTGGTTAAAATTCGGGTGTTATAACCCATAAAAATTGAGGTTTTGCGAAAAATTTAAAATTCACTGTTTTTGACAATATTCTCTACAATGCATGTTTTCAATCTTGGTGGATGTAAAAAACGGTACATAAAAAGTCAAAATCAATTCGTTTTTGAATTTTACCATTTTTTATTGAAATACGTGTGTTATAACCCATGAAAATAGAGGTTTGGTGAAAATTTTAAATTTCACTTTTTTGACAATATTGACTAGAATGCATGTTCACAATCAGGGTCGGCGCAAAAAACAGTACGAAAAAAGTCAAAATTAATTCGTTTTTGGATTTTGACATTTTTGGTTAAAATATGTGTGTTATAACCCATGAAAAATTGAGATTTGGTAAAAATTTTAAATTTCACTTACTTTAACAGTATTCACTAGAATGCATTTCACAATCGGGGTGGGTGTAAAAAACGCTACGAAAAAATCAAAATGCACTCGTTTTTGGATTTTGCCATTTTCTGTTAAGATATGTGTGTTATAACCCATGAAAAATGGAGGTTTATTAAAAATTTTAAATTTCACTTTTTTTACAATATTCTCTACGATACATGTTCCGAATTGGGATGTGTGCAAAAAATTGTATGAAAAAAATTCAAAATCAACGCCTTTTGGGATTTTGCCATTTTCGGTTAAAATACGTGTGTTATAACCAATGAAAAATGGAGGTCTAGCCAAAATTTTAAATATAACTTTTTTTAAAAATATTCACTAGAATGCAAGTTCATGATAAGGGGGGTGGAAAAAACGGTACGAAAAAAGCCAAAATCAATTCGTTTTTAGATTTTGCCATGTTTTTGTTAAAACACGTGGGTTATAACCTATAAAAAATTGCGATTTTGTGAAAGTTATAAATTTTAATTTTTTTGACAAAGTTCATTAGAATGCATATCCACAATTAGGTGGGTGCACAAAATCGTACAAAAAAAGTCAAAATCGACGCGTTTTTGGATATTGCCATTTTTAGTTAAAATACGTGTGTTATAACCCATAAAAAATTGAGATTTTGTGAAAAATTTAAATTTCACTTTTTTTGAAATTATTCGCTAGAATGAATGTTATGAATCAGGGTGGGTGCAAAAAACGGTACGGAAAAAAGTCAAAATCAACGAATTTTTAGATTTTACCATTTTCGATTAAAATACGTGTGTTATAACCCATGAAAAATGGAGGTTTGGTAAGAAATTTAAATTTCACTTTTTTTTACAATATTCACTAGAATGCATGTTCATAATTAGGATGGGTGCAAAAAACGGTACTAAAAAAGTCAAAATCAACATGTTTTTGAATTTTGTCATTTTCGATTAAAATACGTGTGTTATAACCCATGAAAAATAGAGGTTTGGTGAAAATTTTAAATTTCACTTTTTTTGGACAATATTCACTTTTTTAACAAACATAGTGAGGTTACTACTGTTTCTTTTGTCCAATCCTTAACTCAATGCATTAAGGCTTATGCATATGCTGAATCATTTGAGCACACTGAAAGGCTTGCATGCACTACTCCTGTTTTAAGGTATTTCCATGCATTTAGGACGGTACAAAAAAATCAATATCAACATATTTTTGGATTTTGTCATTTTTTGTTAAAATACGTGTGTTATAACCCATGAAAAATGGAGCTTTTGTGAAAATTTTAAATTTCAATTTTTTTGACAATAATCACTAGAATGCATGATCACAATCTGAGTGTGTGCAAAAATTGTACGAAAAACGTCAAAATCAACACGTTTTTTGATTTTGCCATTTTTGGTTAAAATACGTTTGTTATAACCCATGAAAATGGAAGTTTTGTGTAAATTTTAAATTTCACTTTTTTTGACAATATTCGCTAGAATGCATGTTCTCAATCAGGGTGGGTGCAAAAAATGGTTCAAAAAAAGTCAAAATCAATGTTTTTTTTACATTGTCATTCTTGGTTAAAATACGTGTGTTATAACCCATATTTACAATCCGAGTGGGTGCCTGAAATGGTACGAAAGAAGTCAAAATCAATGCATTTTTGGATTTTGCCCTTTTTGATTAAAATTCGGGTGTTATAACCCATAAAAATGGAGGTTTTTTGAAAAATTTAAAATTCACTTTTTTTGACAATATTCTCTACAATGCATGTTTTCAATCGGGGTGGGTGCAAAAAACGATACATAAAAAGTCAAAATTAATTCGTTTTTTAATTTTGCCATTTTTTATTGAAATGCGTGTGTTATAACCCATGAAAATAGAGGTTTGGTGAAAATTTTAAATTTCACTTTTTTTGACAATATTCATTAGAATGCATGTTCACAATCAGGGTCGGCGCAAAAAACAGTACGAAAAAAGTCAAAATCAATGCGTTTTTGGATTTTGATATTTTTGGTTAAAATATGTGTGTTATAACCCATGAAAAATGGAGGTTTGGTGAAAATTTTAAATTTCACTTGCTTTAACAGTATTCACTAGAATGCATTTCACAATCGGGGTGGGTGCAAAAAACGCTACAAAAAAGTCAAAATGCACTCGTTTTTGGATTTTGCTATTTTTTGTTAAGATATGTGTGTTATAACCCATGAAAAATGGAGGTTTATTAAAAATTTTAAATTTCACTTTTTTTACAATATTCTCTACAATACATGTTCTGAATTGGTATGGGTGCAAAACATGGTATGAAAAAAATTCAAAATCAACGCCTTTTGGGATTTTGCCATTTTCGATTAAAATACGTGTGTTATAACCAATGAAAAATGGAGGTTTGGCCAAAATTTTAAATATCACATTTTTTTTAACAATATTAACTAGAATGCAAGTTCACAATAAAGCGGGTGGAAAAAACGGTACGAAAAAAAGTCAAAATCAATGCGTTTTTTGATTTTGCCATGTTTTTGTTAAAACACGTTGGTTATAACCTATAAAAAATTGCGGTTTTGTGAAAATTTTAAATTTTAATTTTTTTTGACAAAGTTCATTAGAATGCATATCCACAATTTGGTGGGTGCAAAAAATGGTACAAAAAAGTCAAAATCAACGCATTTTTGGATTTTGCCATTTTTGGTTAAAATACGTGTGTTATAATCCTTAAAAAATTGAGGTTTGTTGAAAATTTTGAATTTCACTTTTTTTGAAATTATTCGCTAGAATGAATGTTCTCAATCAGGGTAGGTGCAAAAAACGGTACGGAAAAAAGTCAAAATCAACGAATTTTTAGATTTTACCATTTTCAATTAAAATACGTTTGTTATAATCCATGAAAAATGGAGGTTTGGTGAGAAATTTAAATTTCACTTTTTTTTTCAATATTCACTAGAATACATGTTCATAATTAGGATGGGCGCAAAAAACGGTACGAAAAAAGTCAAAATCGACGTGTTTTTGAATTTTGTCATTTTCGATTAATATACGTATGTTATAACCCCTGAAAAATGGAGGTTTGGTGAAAATTTTAAATTTCACTTTTTTTGGCAATATTCACTTTTTTAACAAACATAGTGAGGTTACTATTGTTTCTTTTGTCCAATCCTTGACTCAGTGCATTAAGGCTTATGCATATGCTGAATCATTTGAGCACACTGAAAGGCTTGCATGCACCACTCCAGTTTTTAAGGTATTTCCACGCATTTAGGACATTAAATTTTGTTTTAAGTTAGAATCACATAAGTCTTGGTGATTCAATGATTAATCTTGTAAGAGTTTTTGGCAAAGGCATACCCTTCTTCTAAAAGTGGAAACTCGATGTTGAAATTATATATAGACTATTAGTCTATGGACGGTCTTTATATGTTTCTACACCCTTGACACCAATCTTTGTAAGAGAGGAAGTACTCCTTATTTCTATTTTTGTAACTTTAGTGAAGGTAAGCATTGTAAGTTTAAAAAATGGCCATATTCACTATAATGCAAGTTCACAATCGGGATGGGTGGGAAAATAGGTACGAAAAATAGCCAAAATAAATGTGTTTTTGGAGTTTGCCATTTTTTGTTAAAGTACGTGTGTTATAACCCATTAAAAATGGAGACTTGGTGAAATTTAAATTAAACTTTTTTTGATAATATTCATTAGAATGCATGTCCACAATTAGGGTTGGTGCAAAAATCGGTACGAAAAAAGTCAAAATGAACGCATTTTTGGATTTTACCAATTTTCGTTAAAATATGTGTGTTATAACCCATGAAAAATGGAGATTTGGTGAAAATTTTAAATTTCACTTTTTTGATAATATTCGCTAGCATGCATGTTCTCAATCGGGGTGAGTGCAAAAAAAGGTACAAAAAAGTCAAAATCAACGTGTTTTTTTTATTTTGCCATTTTCGGTTAAAATACGTATGTTATAACCTATGTAAAATTGAGGTTTGGTGAGAGATTTAAATTTCACTTTTTTACAATATTCCTTAGAATGCATGTTCACAATTGGGATGGGTGCAAAAACGGTAAGAAAAAAGTAAAAATTAATGTGTTTTTGGATTTTGCCACTTTTGGTTAAAATAAGTGTGTTATAACCCATGAAAAATGGAGGTTTGGTGAAAATTTTAAATTTTACTTTTTTTGACAATATTCGCTAGAATGCATGTTCTCAATCGGGTTGAGTGCAAAAAACGGTACGAAAAATGTCAAAATAAACGTGTTTTTGGATTTTGCCATTCTCGGTTAAAATACGTGTGTTATAACCCAAGAAAAATGGAGGTTTGGTGAAAATTTTAAATTTCATTTTTTTGACAATATTCGCTAGAATGCATGTTCTCAATCGGGATGGCTGCAAAAAACGGTACAAAAAAAGTCAAAATCAAAGCATTTTTGAATTTTTCCATTTTTAGGTAAAATACGTGTGTTATAATCCATGAAAAATGAAAGTTTAGTGAAAATTTTAAATTTTACTTTTTTAAAAAAAATATTCACTAGAATGCATATTCCCTATTGGGTGAGTACAAAAAACAGTAGGAAAAAAAGTTAAAATCAACGTTTTTTTAGATTTTGCCATTTTCGGTTAACATACATGTGTTATAATGCATGAAAAACGGAAGTTTGGTGAAAATTTTTAATTTAACTTTGTTACACAATATTCACTATAATGCATGTTCACAATAGGGGTTGGTGCAAAAAACGGTACATAAAAGTCAATATCAACATATTTTTGGATTTATTTATTTTTTGTTGAAATACGTGTGTTATAACCCATGAAAAATGGAGGTTTGGTGAAAATTTTAAATTTCATTTTTTTTAACAATATTCGCTAGAATGCATGTTCTCAATCTGGGTGGATGCAAAAAATGGTACAAAAAAAAGTCAAAATCAACGCATTTTTGAATTTTTCCATTTTCGGTTAAAATACGTGTGTTACAATCCATGAAAAATGGAAGTTTGATGAAAATTTTAAAATTCACTTTCTTAGACAATATTCACTATAATGCATGTTCACAATCGAGGTTGGTGCAAAAAATGGTTCAAAAAAGTCAATATCGACACATTTTTGGATTTTGTCATTTTTTGTTAAAATATGTGTGTTATAACCCATGAAAAAGAGAGGTTTGGTGAAAATTTTAAATTTTACTTTTTTTTGGCAATAATCATTAGAATGAATATTTACAATCCGAGTGGGTACCTGAAATGGTACGAAAAAAGTCAAAATCAATACATTTTTGGATTTTGCCATTTTGATTAAAATTCGGGTGTTATAACCCATAAAAATGGAGGTTTTGTGAAAAATTTAAAATTCACTTTTTTTGACAATATTCTCTACAATGTATGTTTTCAATCGGGGTGGGTGCAAAAAAACGGTACATAAAAAGTCAAAATCAATTCGTTTTTGAATTTTGCCATTTTTTATTGAAATACGTATGTTATAACCCATGAAAATAGAGGTTTGGTGAAAATTTTAAATTTCACTTTGTTTTTTGACATTATTCACTAGAATGCATATTCACAATCAGGGTCGGCGCAAAAAACAGTACGAAAAAAGTCAAAATCAATGCGTTTTTGGATTTTCGACATTTTTGGTTAAAATATGTGTGTTATAACCCATGAAAAATGGAGGTTTGGTGAAAATTTTAAATTTCACTTGCTTTAACAGTATTCACTAGAATGCATTTCACAATCGGGGTGGGTGCAAAAAACGCTACGAAAAAGATGACCTTCGTTCACAATCGGGGTGGGTGCCAGGAACTCCAAATCCAAACTCCAATTAAATCAAGCAAGTACAACCTTCGTTCACTATCTAAAGATGAGATCTTTGAAAAACAGAGCAAAGAGGAATGCTCTGAATTTTTGTTACTCTGATTCTGATACTCACCTTGATGTTGATCTTGATTTTGATCAGTGCTGACTTTAGATTTTCTACATCTCAATTATGAATATGCATTCTAGTGAATTGTGTCAAAAAAAAAGTAAAACTCATATTTATCACCAAACCTCCATTTTTTTGTGAATTATAGCACACGTATTCTTGCCGAAAATGACAATGTCCAAAAAACGTGTTGATTTTGACCATTTTCATGCTATTTTTTTTACTCATTTCAATTGCAGTGTCAAAATAAGTGAAACTCATATTTATCACAAAATCTCTATTTTTTGTGGATACAACACACCTATTTTGGGCAAAAATGACAATGTCCAAAATCTTGCCCATTTTTGCCCCCAACTAAACATTCAACAGAATCAAGAAACCTGCGTTGAAACTTGTGTTACTATTTAAATGGATAATGGAAACAAAATCCATATGGGTGTTACTTGTTTAAAGTGATCATCTATAATTATAAAAAATAAAAGAAAGTTTATGCCAGACATTAAACCCCACATGATACTTGAAAATGCATACTACAACTCCATCTGATAATTCTAAATATTTAACCATCTTTTCAGGCCACTACCTATGTTCTTTTGGGGCACTTGTCTGCCAAGCTTGCATTTTACAGCTCTGTTTCTAGCCCTAACAATACCATAATCAGTATTCTCCCACAATACCGAAGATCGTAACAACATAAGAATGACCAACTTTTTAACTTAGTGAGATGAGAATTAGTCCAAACAAACAAATATCGAGATTACGGGTATTATCTCACTTCTGTAAGAAATACATTATGGCGGATTTCATCGAGTGTATCATCAAAGTAACTCGTACATGCAGGTTAAACCAAGCAATTCACACTTCCACAAATTTAACAAACATCAACTAAAGATGAACCTCATTGAGCCCATAAAGCATTGCATTGAATATTGAGACTCGTGGATCCCGTGAAACCTCAGAGTGAAGCAGCCTACCCTTCAAGTAAGAAACCTACAGCATATGCAGTTTCACCCATGTCTTGTTTCTGAATTCTGCATTATTTTTAACATTGAAGAGACTGGAATCCCGGATGTACCATGGCAATTATCGCATATTGTTGATACTAGGTTTTTCTATATCTCTACAGTCTACGACCTTCAATGCCATTGAGCTATCTGGCTGAGAGAGATTAATTGATTCCATATATGGCTTCACAAAGGTCCTTCGCCACCACACCTCAAAAGCTTTCTGAAGATTTGGGCAACTATCACCAGCCTTTAGAAAACTGCCCAGCCAACCTAACAAAATACTCTGCTGCTCCTCCAAAGGAAGTGTAAGAATTGTCCTGCCAATCCCTTCCTCCACAACTTTGCGATCGAAGGACCTGCAACCATGTTGTAACCAACTATAGTCATTAATTAGTGGTTGTAACCAAGTTTGTAATAACAAATGACGGATGTCCTTTGTTGGCAGAAGCTCCCCTCTTCCTATTCCAACAAAAAGCCTTGCTGTAATACAGCTAACAGGGTATCGAGACATAATAGGAAGCCTTGCATGAAGAGTGGCCAAATCTTGCTGATTAGCCCACACTACTGCAAACTCATCTGCCGCTTGTCTGTCAGCTAAAATTTCAAGCAACCATGCAAGGTTATCAGCCTCCAGGGATATCTGCTTTAGAACTGGTTCTCTGCAGTCATTAAGATTACTGGTAATAGCTGCAGATTCACTAGCTTGTCTGAATGCAGATAGCAACATATTCAAGCAGCTTCTGCATGATCTATAAATAATCTCATTACACATGTCAACTGAACCTGAACAGCTAGGAAGATTGTTACTTTCCCTAAGAAGCTTCAGCACGATGGATTTCATTTCTCGGCGGCCTCTCTCTTCATTGCTCTTCAGCACCAATTCAAGAATTTGAGAAAGGGTATCTTTAGGTGGTTTTGAAATCTCTGATGATACCCGTTTCAAGACTGGAGTAACTCCAATTCCCTCAACCTGGAGGCGTAGGACTGATGTAACTACTTTATCTTCTTCATCTTCCCCTACCCAAGGGACTGCTTCCAAGTATTCTAAGCAAGACTGCATACATGACGTGAAGCCGAGTTGTTCTGCAATCTGCAGTGTACTTTTAAAATTAAAATAGATCTATATTAAAAGTTCATATGTCAACAATAGTTTAACATCCTTCATTTGCTTAACCTAGAAATTGAGACTATTTACCTATAGGAGGGAGCACTACCAAAACCAAGATAAGACTATAGTCAGATCCTTCTCAGTCCTATATAAGCACTACTCCATATTTTGCATTTCGGAAGAGCCTTGAATGCATAGAAGCACTGCAACTGAAAAGCTCAAGTCGGCTTATTGAGTTTTGAACTTTTGAAGAGACTTTACAATCCCAAATAACCTATTATGGCTGGATTGAGTCCGGATATTATTGCAGCAAAAGTAACTACTATTGAAAGTTTTCACAGAGCTTGCATCAAATGAACCAGAAGTCCACATTTTGTTTAAAAGATTTCAAAAACTTTATGCATCGGCAAGGAATGTTGTGATTCTAATTATCATCCACTTGAGAGAACAAGCAGTTTTCAGTTATCATAGCCAAAAGGCTTAGACAACCTTACAGTTGCATTGAATTTGAAGCAACAAAACTGAAAAATTCGGCAATAATTTTTCAACAGTACCTTAAGGATTCGTAGCACACGCGAAACACCTTGCTTGACCAACCGCTGCTTCAATTCTTTGCAGTACATCAGCCCAACAGTTTCAACATAAATTTCCACATCATCGCAATCATCAATTTCAAGGCAGGGAAAAACAAGCTGCTGCTCCGATATTTTATTTGCAAAGAAACTGCTGTTCTCAATCAAAACATTCTTGTGGACACTCAACTTCACAGCAAATCCCTGTTTCCCGAGGATAATCAATTTCAAATCGCTCGTTCCAGGTTCTCCAAACTCAATTGACACCTTCCTTGGCACACTTTCAGTTTTCAGACGAGGTACTCTCTCGGTTGTGGCTGACACACTGGCAAGTGATGCATCAGAGTTAGGAGCTTTTTGTTCATCGGAAACAGGGTTGGTCTTCGGGGCTGAGCTTGTTTGCTTTTTCTCAGTCACCACTGGCGTTTGCTTCTTCTGAAATGCAGTACTGCTGGGTGTTGGCGTGGATGATTTTGGCTTGTTAAGGGGATTTTGTGTCTTTGAGGTCTTTTGAAACACAACAGGGGAGGGACAGCACCAAAAACCCTCCGGCGTCACAGCAATTGGGACATTTTTTATTTTGGTCTGACCTTGCTCTAACTTAGTAAGTCTAATTTCTGCCATATTTGACAAGGCTTGAACAAGAAATTAAGTCAAATCTACAGCATTTACAATGACAACAATGATGTAGAACTTCACTCATATAAGAGATCCTTTTTATTAGACAACAACACAATTCTCAAATCAAGGTTTAGCTTTTGAAAACTAGTAATTGAAGCGTTTTGAAACTCCTTGAGCTCTATGATGATTTGCTAGAGGAAAAGTAAAGTATATAACAATAGAATTCTAAAATCTGCAAAGCCATGCACTGCAACAACCAATTTCAACTATAAAATTCGATCCTGTACACTATTGAAGAGTAAAAACTCCAGTAATGGTATAAAAACCTTCTGGCAAAATTGAAAAGCTATCGCCTAAAATCCCCCAAAAGTACTATCAAGACTGACGCTTAGCAAAAGAAGCAAAATCAGAAAATCAAGGGCGATTCAAATAGTTTTCCCAATCATAACAACAAACTGACGCCCCCCAGACAAAAACCCGTTAATTTCACAACACAGCAAGGCTTCAAGAAGCATAAAAATGGAGTCTTGACATACTGAGCTCGAGAAAGTTGAAATCTTGAAATCCCAGAAAACATCAAAGACTCACCAATAACTGGGTAACCTGAGACTCCTCTGAGATCCCATCTCTTTAATTAAAGACTCCACAAGACCCTATGGAAAAAATGATTGGAAGGAGCTTAGATGTCAAGCATCAAGGGAACCACTTAACTGAGATTTAACAGAATAGAATCATAAGAGCGAAGTGTCCATTTGTATATTTATGAGTAGAAAAGTCTTGGCAATAAAGAACTCGGCACATGACAGGAGCCCAAAAGGTTTAACAAAAAAAAAAATACTAGTACCAATGGTAATAACAGAAACTCAGAAGAGACTGATGATGAAATATGGGCTGTTTTTGTAACTTTACCACGAGGTGAGTATCTGAGGCTGCTTTTTTTCTGATTTTTCTGATTGTTTTAGTTGATCCAAGTGCGTCATCTCTCACACGCACACACACACACACACACACTTGTCTGTCTCTACGACTGGTACTCAGAGTTTCACAGTAATCAAAAGACAGGCATGCGTTAAGGCTGTCGGTCATTATTTTTGTTTCTTTTTTAGTTTTTCAATGTTCATTTTAGCTTTTGCTTTTACGGGTGGTTCATGGTTCATGGTTCATGGTTCATGGTTCATGGTTGTGGTTGTGCCATCGAATCTAAAGAAGAAGACTGCTGCCACGCTCACACACTGGTTCCAGTGGATGTTAATCGACAAAAACACCCCTTCCCAGTAAACGATGCCAAACTGGAGAAAAGTTGTTTCCATCCTGATCCAGATTCCAGGCTCCAGCTGAGGGGTGAATGGCAAAAATGGGTAAAGGAGGGGCATTTAAAAGGAGAATGAGACTTGAAGACTTTGAATGAACGAAGTTTGATCGAACGTGAAAGTGATGGATGATTTGCCCACACTTAATTCCAAGAATTGATGTTTTTGTCCTGTTAATAACAAAATCCCTTCCCTTGGAGTTCCTCTTTATTTATCCTTATTGCCATAATACGGCAAAACCAAAACTCCACTTCTTCACTTCCAACTCCCAATTTCCAAAGAGGGTGTTATATTATTTTACAATTCGCTATTTTAGGCTGAAAATTCATGGATTCTATTTTGAATTTAATTTTTAAATTTCAATAATACATGTAAATCCCAGAAAAAAAAGAGCTTTATAGAGGAGTCATTCTATTATCATACCGTTTCATATATCAGCGTATGAATTTTATTTTAGCGTACAAAAGTGTCAAAAATTAACGTACGAATTTCATTTTAACATAAAAAAGTATCAAAAAATAAGGTATCAAAAATTAGCAGTATAAAAAGTTAGTATATTAACATATAATTGATAAAAAAGTAACGGATAAAATATAATTTACTATCACGTTTCATGTACGAGACGATAAAACAAGAGTTTTTAGTAACGAATACTTCTCTTTTTTTTTTACTTTTGCTAATTTTTAACTATAAATAAATGAAACTTGGCACATCAAACTCCTCTTATCCTAATTATCGAGTATGCAACTGTAATTAGTTAAAGAAAGAATATTCGAGTAAAACAAAAAACTTGGCGAGGAATTAACTCCACAGTCCACCCAAAAAAGAAAATGCCTTGGGCCTAGTCGGGCCGCTGGCTGGACATTACATTAATGAGGTAGTGGGGCTAATCTGTTTTCTTAAAACAGTACCATCATCAACATCGTTTATGGCTGGAAAAAAAAAATATTCAAAACAAAACTATTAAATGTTCTGAAATTCCTTTTGACTCAGTATTCGCTCTTTCTTTTTTCAAAAATTAGTGTAAAAGTTGGAAGCCAAGCATTCATCATCATAAGTATGATGGGCCGTTGTCTGCCGGAGCTTTTGTGAAATGATGATTGAAAGTGAAATGGCAAAGAGTAGCACGCTTTCATCATCATAATCCAGTAATCCACTCCTCAGTTTGCCGTGGTCCTGGCCCGCGATTGCCTTTCATACTAATGTTGTCCCTCGTGTCCACGTGTTTGTCTTAATTCTCAGTTGCAAAATCTAATCATGCATGCCCAATAAAAACTTTTACAATAATGAAAAAAATTTCGTGCATTGTTTGGACTTTGGATGGACAAATTCTTAACTGTGAAAATTGTCGAAATAGGCACTCACCGTACAAAAAAAAATTATTTTGTCACTCATATTAAAAATGATGCATTTTAGTCACTAACATTTAAAAAAATGTATTAAATTAGTCACCAACAAACTTTTATTAGGTTTTTTTAACAAAAAAATCACAGTCTATTAGCTTTTTTAACTGAAAAAACAGACGTTCATATCATATATACTCAATAAATGGATAAAAGTGAAAAATTAATTTATTTTTCTTATTCATACTCCACCGTTAATAGTGGAAAAGTCCACCAGTAGAAAACGGCAAATGATCAATAAATCGATTGTAATGAAGGATTTTGTGTGAAAAATAATTCGATCTTAAGTGCCCCGTGATGTGAAAGTGCATTTTTTCGGTTAAAAAAACCTAACAGTGTTTGATTGATTGACTATTTTGGTGCGTTTTTTAAATGTTAGTTACTAAAATACATTATTTTAATGTGAATAACAAAATAAATTTTTTTTGTAATGTGAGTGCATATTATGTAAGTTTTCCATTCTTAATCCATCCCTCTATCTACCTTTACTTTCTAACGTTATAACTAGGCATAATATTATGTAAGTCCCAGAAGATTTCGTGTTAAAGATAGAAAAAGAAGATTTATGAAAGTTGCAGTCATATTTGATTTGATTGAGGGAGAGCATATTAGCAAAGCCATTGCCGACAGAAACAAACTCTTAACTATTGGATTTTGTGAACGAGATTGAATGGGTGTATGTCATAAGTTGATGTTTTGTCTTCCTTTTTTTTAATGTTTTTGGGACTTACCTTAAAGAGAGTCGCATCAGCAGTGGCCTACGAAACAAAACCATTAATTAGCATTTTGACATGCAGGAGACAATTACTCTTTCTTTAAAGTTTTGAGTTTGTTTTTTCCTTTTCCAATGAATTTTCTGGAAATTAAACCATGTTGGTCTCTGCCAAAATGGTTTAATAATTAAACATCTACGTATTTATTTCGACAGCAAACTCGAATGATGCAACATTTACTTTATTTTTTTAATGACAGAGGACAACAAGTTGATTTAACCGTATAATTCTTCTGCAATGAAGATTGGGAAGTCAACGCTCAACCACCTCAACCAAATGGCTCCATTGAATTGAAGTTGGCCCTTTTGAACAAATCTATCAACCTTAAAAAAAAAAAAAAAAAAAAACATAGGAGCAGGCATTTCCAGTTTCTTAGAGTTCGTCTGGATTGTCAAAATCGAGAAAATCACAAAGAAAAAGAAGAAGAAATATTAATAGGATATGATGGGAGCAAAAGTTAGCAAATCAGTGGTATTCAGTGTCTGCTCACTTTTAATGGCATTTCTCTTCGCTGTCTCTGCATATTTTCAGCTCAATGACACTGGTAATTATTGCTAGCACTAACCCAAACTTGTATGATTTCCCATTTTCCGTTTTATTATTGTTGTTTTTGTGTTTATATAGTTCACTGATATATATGGGTTATTTCAGATTGGTTCTTGTGGTTTTCCTTGTATACCTGTGGTTGCATTGTGAACTTGATCAATGGAGTGTGCAGAATCCCCAAAATCAAAATTGTGGCTAAATTTTGCTTTTGGCTTGGGGTATACTTATTCATCAGAGTGGTCATTGAAGGCCTTGAAAATGGTTTATTTTCTAGACTATACTCTTTAGATATGCGGGAAAGAGTTGTCAGGGAACAGATTGGCAGCGCACTAGTCATCGGCTCCATGTATATACACCTCAAATCGCCATTCTCATCAAGACAACATCAACCAAAAGCCAACCAAACAAAAGTTGCAGCAAAATTTGCTGCATACGGTAATGACTAACTAGGACAGCATCCCTAACAAAGTCATTATTATTATTTTCGTTTTGTTACAACGTTGTTGTTTTTCATTATCATTCTCAACAGGGATGCTGGCACTGGTTGTACTCAGCTATGGTCTGTCGCTTCTGTTCTACTTGTGCCATCAGAAGGAGATGAGATTCTGAGTCATCCATGAGGAGGTGGATTGGATCCCAACTTTTACATTTTCCCAAAGAAGATGTTTAGAGAATATCTATATATGCTTCTATTCTAGTAAACTATAAAAGTAGAATGCTTGCATGTCAAGAAGCAATGTAAAGGAACCTCTGTGCTCGAGTCTTGAGTCTTGACTGGGATGCAAACAACACTTGCACAATTGCAAAATCTCTCTTTACTGGAAACAAATGTTTCCTTATTTACTTGAACATGTTACAAGATCTAATTGCATTGCTTTGCCCCCACACAACATGGAAACATAAATGGCATGGCTGCAGCAGTAGTGAATACTACAATTGCTTTTGAAAGCTGGCAACATTGTTGTGTTTTAGGACAAGAAGTTGGTTGGGAGCTAAATATATCATATCTATATTAGAAAGGGTAAGCAAAGTGCTCTAAATTGTGAAACCATAAGTTAAAACAAGTGTGTTCACATGAACTTTTACTCTCAAGAGAAGAAAGACCTACATTTTACTAATAAAAAACAGTTGATGAATTGCATTTCCATTAACAAAACCCCAATGATGTTGTCCACTGGGACCATACGCCATTGGAACAGTTGTAGAAACAGAAACAGTGACAAACTTCATCTACAGACCTCATCCCTAACAAAAGCAAGAGAATCCCGGGTCATGGGGATCACAGACCAATTATATCTTTAATGGATGGTCTCAATATAGGCGGCCCCTGCAATTGGGAGCTCCACAAAGGCAAGGGCACCCTTCTCCAGGTAGTAGTTTGTAGCGATAATCATACGTCAACTCTTCACCCATGCCGATCTGCTCGTAACAAAGAAAGCAATTAGACCTGCAGACTCTTTAAGGAAAACATTACTCCTGTCGTCCCAGACATTTTAAAACATAGACAACTAGTAAGTAAGAAAAGAAAGAAATTGTACTTACATCTCGACTGGCAAAGAGGCCAATGTGTGCAAGCTGACAATCCATGCTTTCGACAAGCACTTGATGATTTGCAAGATTCGGTGAGCAACTAAGAGCAACAAGAGATAACAAGTTACAGAACATAATATAATAACGTATAAAGAAACCAGAAGAACTAATAATTCAACTCGAACAAGAGCAATTTATACAGCCGAAATCATCTTGTACTTCAACTTAAAGGTCGAGATCGTAAGAGGAATTTTGTGTTCAGTGTTTGCAGAAATAGATTAGATGAATGGAATAATAACAGAATATCGGAGGATCAAAAGGTCCACAGAAAGGTTTACTGAGAGATTACTCCACACTTTTTCAAGTCTGCTACAACTACGCATCAGCAGAGGGGAAAATGAAAGTACTTTTAACCTAAATCTACAGCGAACACAAACTCATAATCACAAACATCTTAAACCATACAGGCAAAAATCTTTTTTTTTTCTTTTTTTTCATACAGGCAAAAATCTTGACAGCATGAAATAGCAAATCTTCTGTATCACAGATACCGAGATATTGATAATGCTTGCTCCCAGGAACTAATAATTTCCATTATAAAAAGTAAATAAATAGGAACAGTCACAAGAAATACACATCACCTTTGCAAGCGTAACAACTTGCTATAGCCATCAAGCAACATTGGAAAAGCTACAATTCAATTATCCAAACCTGCAAAGGAAATATTTTGCCTCACCTGTGATTAATATAACGTGAAACATTTCCATGATTTGTCCCGTCAATCACAAAGGAGACCTGCCCTTCAGTCAATCTGCTTATGTCATTAATTTGAGCATCAATTTCATAGAAATATCCGCAACAGTCATCCCCAAACCTGGTTTTCGAAACACAAGTAAATGCGAAAGTTCACGTGTAATAACTAACCAGAAGATATTGAAGATAAAGATTCTGTTAGAGACTTGAGACAGAATCAAACCTATTGCGCCTCTCATCTGCTTCCTGCTCATCTATAACCTCCCCAATATACTCACATACAAATGTGCCACGGAGGATTGCTTCCCTGGCCCTAACCGCCCAACCCTGCAAACCAAAACAGAAAGAAGTTAGACGATACTCCAAATAATCAGAGAAGATGATGAGCCATACCTTTTTCTCTGTCTTGAATATTTCCAGTTTCACTCGAACCCCATTCTGCAAAACCCGGTTCTGACAGGTTTTGCTGCAGCAGCACCTTTGATTGCACTCATACACTAGGTAACCCTCCTAACAAATCAACCAAAGAAAAGGGAAAGGGGATTAGACTACAATACGGGCACTGGTATTGGATAACTTCAGAATTGGACAAACATCAGTGTTTCAAATTTTAAAACAGTGGCTCTTGCACCAAAGTCATACCTTGTGAAAACTATGTTAAAACTCAACAGTTAGCACTACCCTGATGCAAGAGATACGTTTCCAACTCACTCTCTCTCAGGGTAATAAAGTCATTACATCACGGCAATTGACCTAAGGTCTTCTTGAGCTGCTTATTGCGGCCAAGATGAGAACTAAGTGTCGTGTCCTATTCTTGGACCTCTCTACAAGTAGTTTGGGCAGGTAAATAAAGACAATCTCGATTACATTTACATCAGAAAAAAAAAATTGCACTCCCAGGCCATTCAGCTAAAACCAGGGTAGTTTATTCTACCTAACAGCTAACCAAGCATACACTAAAGGCACATTAAGTTTTCTCCTCGATGTCGTTTTTTTTTTACCTCGTGGTGATGTCTTTTTGCTTCTAGAAGGAACCCAGAAATAAATACACACCAAGTGATGTATTACAGTAAAGAAGCTTCTACAACAAAATGCACTGATTAGATTGCTAATAAAGAAAGGGCTGAACCATACCCACGAACCTGGTTATCTTCTTTCTGTGTTATTCTAATGTCCTACTATCAAGACAATTGACAAACTTGACATCACAACACACGTACATTACCAACAGTCCCATCCAAGTCTGAGGTGGCATTTGATTCAAATTCTTCAATGACAATCACAATGAGTTTGATTGACTGGTCTATCATAATGGGAATCATAATTGCATAATTACTGTTTGATTCAAATTCTATAATAGGTATTATTGCGATTGATGCTGTTTGGTTCAATTCAACTTTAGTAAAGATAATCAGTCAAAATTCTAATTTTACCCCCAACATCTCTTACCATGTCACATAATCTCGCAAATGTTCTCCTATCCATTCAATGATACTTGTTCGAAAATATGTGCAATATGTGAAAATGAGTATAGTATATGTAAGATATGTGTAGTATGTGTAAAATATGTATAGTGTGTGAAAAAGTGTGTACTATGTAAATGTGTATAATGTATATAAAATATGTGTAATGTGTGAAAATATGTGTAGTATGTGTAACTGTGTGTAATGTATATAAGATATGTGTAGCGTGTCAAAATATGTGTAGAGCGTGTAAATGTGTGTATTGTGTGACAATGTGCATAAGTAGTATGTGAAAATGTGTATTGTGTGAAAAGAGAATAAAATAGGGATTTTTAGGGTAAGGAAAAGAAAGGATTGATTGAGTTTGATTTATAGGAAGGGAGTAGTTAATCAAAATAGGGTAATGATGAACTTATTTTCATTCCCATTAACCCAAACAGAATCAATGATTGAGGGGTCATCCCATTGGCCATCTCTATTACCCACAACACCCCCAACCAAATGTCCCCCGAGTAATTTGGAGCAAAAGCCCATTGTTTGGGAAGTAGAAGATGCATAAAAGGCAGACAACACAGAAACTATGAAATATAGGAACCTATGGGGCATAAAAGCAAATGTTCAGGTACCTCCAAAATGATCCGACCCCTTTCATCATAAGGAAAGCGGCCATGCATCGGTTTTCCATATATGTCTTTGGCATCTTCATAGTCATTATCAAAAAGGTAGACATGATCGCAGCTTACAGGAGAGCAAACTGAATGAGCACAAGCACACCCCAATTGTGACCTCTGACAAGTGAGAAAGCAAATGAGAGAGTACATCAAGATTATTTTATATACACATTTGCACTGATTCAAAATTTATGCAAGAATGCAGAGCAAAATAATTGGATCATTATCCAAAGGCTTTCAACACAATTTGCAGAGAAAGGAGCCAACAGGAAGAGCGGCTTGCAAGGAAGTACAATTCTTGGGTAGCTGGATAGAGTACAGCAGGACTAAAAATCAATGTCATAGAACACAGCATACTTCAGAACCAGAAACAACATGTATCAAGAAAAAATATTTCTCAATATAATATCACAAGGATCCAGACATAATTTGGAAAAAAGAAACAATAATTCTTCGGAAAACAATACTCAGTGAAGTAAAAGCTTTTGCAGAATAGAGAAAAACCGCAGGGAGCTAAACATACTTCAGTACTCAAACATTTCAGCAGGCATACTTAAAGATAAACATAGTTACACACCAAAACATTCCAGCAGATATACTTAAACCATTCTCGAGTGTGAATATTCAACATCAAAATGCACTTGAACAACAGAAATTTAGATAGTAAGATAAATCATGGGGGCAGAATATGTACTTCACAATTATCCTTCTGAAGATCCATTTCTTAGACACTTAATTCTTTCTTCTTTTTCATTCTTCCTCCCACTTTTCCATGTTTGTTCTTATTTTAGCTCCTTGTTTTCCTTATATTCCAAGGTACAGAAATAAAGAAAGCTAAAATGAGGTCAGACAAAGCATATGCATGCAATCCTATATTGAGCATCCAAATCAGTATATGGAGAAAGTTGGAACTTAAAATTTCTAACACTACCTCCACATCAAGACCAAGGCATTGATCCAGTAATGGCTTTGTAATATAAGTAAAGCTCTCCCATGGCAGAGAGCACGCTGTGATTTGGCCATCAGAACCATCCGCCATGATATGAAGAGAACCCAAAAGGTTTTCATCCACCACACAAGCTATTGGGACAGCCTCCTTCCCAAAACTTATATCATCGCATAAGATAATTCTCTCAGCAGAATCTTGGTTAAAATGTCTGGAATCAATGACATAGTGACACTCATCCATCGTCCATTCACTGGTAACAGGACTGAAAGGTACGGAAGATTTAGGTACAACTACATCACCTGAAAGGGGCATCAAAGGAGACAATTCTTCTGGCCCCACAGTCCTACACCCTCTGGGACAAGTAAACCCTTCTTGATGCCAATTCACTAAAATGTTTTGCTCACTGCAGAGTTTAGCTGCTTTCAGGTATATACGCTCTGGCAAGGTTCCATATTTTGCTGTTAATGAGGCTTGCAGGCTTAACTTGCAGCAAGACAATCGAGCAATTGATAAGATCTCTAAGTTAGTTGGTCGTGGTTTTGTTCTTGTAATCTCAGAAAACAAAACTTTTGCAACTGCCGAGCATTGAGAATCTGCCAGTCTACCAAGACTAGCAACATCAGGCTCGACCGGCTGGACTCTAAGTTTTGCGATGGTACCCAAATTTGATGCATGAATGTGTTTCTTTATGTTTTGAGCACTTCTGTTCCTAATCCTATATGATGCTGATCCTATACCTTTTCTAAATCCAGGCCGCTTTAGTCTCCCA
The DNA here is from genome assembly GCA_016586305.1 of Ophiorrhiza pumila. Taxonomy (NCBI): domain Eukaryota; kingdom Viridiplantae; phylum Streptophyta; class Magnoliopsida; order Gentianales; family Rubiaceae; genus Ophiorrhiza; species Ophiorrhiza pumila. The sequence goes on from BLIW01000007.1 coordinate 3,786,303, forward strand.
GATTTCAATTTTTGAGCATAGAGACGAAGGCCTCTCTTAGGCAGGTGAGGACCAGCAGGAGTTGACCCCATATGAGCAGCTTGATGATGGCGGCCAAGATCAGGTAGCAAGTCAAATTTCAAGCCACAGAATCTGCAACTGAATTTCCGAACAGCAGACTGACTCTCACTGTTCCCATTCTCTACAATAGTCGACTTGTCTGCCTCAGGATTCTGCAAAGGAGCTACAACCACCGAGAGGTTTTGCTGTTCAGCAGCACTTGATTGCTTGAAACTATTAGGATGAACCAAAAGAACATGCGACCACAATTGATCCAGATTCCCAAAATGGCTACCACATGGAATACACTGGAAAAGCATACATTGTTCAACAAATTGCACCCGATGTCTCTCCTGCACGTGTGTTTCCAAAACTTTCTTATTGGTAAAAGAATCCAGGCAAATTGCACAAACATAACCCCTAAACAACCACTGGGCTTCTTTCTTATGATGGTTCATCCAGTGTGTTCCAAGCGCTTCATCATCACCAAACTTCTCTGAGCACAGTTTGCACTTCATGGTGGTCTCATTGTCATTGTCACTTTCAACTGCCGTCGGGATTTTGCTAGGAGCCTCAAGAGAGGTGGAAGCTTGCAAGTTTTCATTTGCACAAAAGCCCCAGATCCTTTCTAACCTTTTCTTTTCACTGCAAACTAACTTCACTAAGAATTCCCCAACTACAACATTTTTAGCAGCTTCAGATAAGGCCCATTGGAATTGAACTTCCTTAGGAACAGGATTCCTCAGAGATAGAATACTTTTGAAAAGCCTATAGAAGAGCTCACAAGCTTGGTGTAGATTTAATTTTTGCTCCATTGAGTGACAATCCTTCATAAGCTCTATGAAAACTTCCTTTGAAATTATCCTACTTTTCCCATTCCTAGCACGTTTAAGCCAACTAGGGATGTGCTTATCACAATACAAAGAATGTCGTTTTGGACTTTCTTGGCAAGGTTCATACCCGTCCTGAGACCACAAACCTATGCAGTGGGCAATCTCTGTGACATTATCACGTGATTGCTCAGGCAAATCAACTAACCAGCTTCTGCTTAAGGCCTCTCCACCCATGACCGAGATGGGAGTTATTTGCAAGGGAGCTTCAAATCTTTCAGATAAAACAATTTCTTTGCAATCTGCGGTACCTGACTTATTTGTACTCTCCTCATGCTTTCTTTTAAGCTTATTCTCAGGCAAACTGGAGTTTGCTTCTTTATCATCTTTCGGCCTATGTTTCTTACAGAAAGAAGAACCATGCAACGACCGATGCTTACATTTCGTACCAAGAACAGTAGTACCTTCACACATTGGTGAATCTACAGGAGTTCTTGATTCAACTTTTGACGAGCAGCTAGAGAAACGAGAGGCCAAATGCACACAACAATAAACATCACCTTCATTTGCCCATCTTACACATTGCCTTCCTTTATGTTCAATGAAAGCTATGCATTGGCGACTTTTATTTACAACATCCGAAGAACTTACACCAATAGCACCATTTTCAGGGGTCAATTCCACGTCTTTCAACTGGGTATCAGAATTTCCGGCTTCAACAACAATCTCACCCCATCTATCAACAACACTACCAGGGGAGCCAGGAGGAGCAGTTCCCTCCAATGATAGTAACTCTTTAGAAGGCTCAGAATCTAATGTTGCAGTGTTTACCACATCACCATTGAAAAAACCAGAATCAGTTTCAACAGCTATGTCCTGATGTGAACTCTGAACCACCTGTGTATGCGAAACATGCATTTCAGCACGACGAACTTCCAGTTTGGGCCTCTTCCTGCTTGTCTGAATCTCCATAGTCAATGGACTATCATTGCTAGTTTGCTCAAAATCACCTCCACTAGAAATGGGATTCGATATTGAAAACCATTTCATCACCTCATGTTTCCAGGTCCTCCACTCAATGCTAAGTTCATGCTGTGCTGTTCCATTTGAAAGGGAGTGCACGACATCCCAAAGGATAGAATCAACCAATTCCTAGAGCAGATGGATTATTCACATTAGCCAGTGTTGTCAGGACACAAGTTACAATTTACAAAATGACCAAACCTCAATCAGTATCATAGTTGTGAGTGTCCTAGTCAACAAATTGACATGTAAACATAAAAATTTTCATATAGAAAAGTACAAAAAAGGAGGAAAGAAAAGGAAAACTAAGAAGCGGAAGGTGATTGCAACTTTTAACTACAGCCAGCTATCATTATCCTACAGCATTCAGCTTGATGGTGGATAGCAATATCACTCAATTATACAAAACTCGGTAGCAACAATCTTTTGGAAGTCCCCTTTGGAGCAAGCATGAAACAAATTGACAGGATGGTGATGGAAATTATCAGAGTCTTACTTTACAAACTAAAAGACTAAGCTGGAAATACGAAAATTAGGGCACAACTACCCAAAATCTGAGAATTTTTCCTTTGACACGGAATGCATCACAAGCTTTTCTGGAAAATAAATAGCCTTCTATGACTAAGGGTTGCTTAATAAACACGGAATCATAAGGTGGGCAAGTACCTCCTTCAGCATTTCAACAGATTCAGCATTATGTGCATTCTGACATCTCTGAACCCAAGATAGCAGAGAATGTTCCAACCAATGTGAATTGATGCAGCGCTGCAATATCATCTGAGACAGCAAGAGGAAGAGTTATCTTTGCATCAGCATAAACAAACTAAATATAGAACTGCAAATAAACACCAGTTTTAAAATGTTTCATTCACAGCAACATTTCAGAGCCATTGGCACAATAAGCACAGTTTTTAACTACAAGAGTGGGAAGACAAAATGCAAATCTAAGATAATAACAAATCAAACTATGAATAACCATTAGCAGTTTGAAAAGTATGGTTCCCAAGTAAACTAATTACATTGCCTAACATTCAGCTTACCTGGAATGAATGGATCACTGGAATAAGGAACCTCTCAAATCTACTTTACAAGAAGAAATAGTAGCTTTCTTAGTTCAAAAATTTGTATTAGTGCAATAAAATTAAGTCCAAGAAATAAACAAAGAATTTGAACACAGACAAGCAAAGAAATTTATCCATATATCCAAGACACAATCTTCCAAGATATGCATAAGAAATCTGCATACTTGGAATTTGGAAATGAAATCCTAGATAACCAACAAAATGCATGTCCTACAAGTACAAGCATCCAAAAAGAAATGGAACTGCAAGAGCAGAATTAAGTGAATATATATTATAAGAAATTAAATGGTTCAACAATATTTTAAACAATAAAACAAAGAAACACAGGATGTGTAGTGCTTGGATGTAAAAGAAGTACTATTTAGAGAGTAACTATACAAAACCAGAAGAACTTGAACATTTTTTCCACAAACTACAACAGGTGAGTTCTTACATTTTGAAGTTTCAACAGCATCTTGCCAAGATCGGTATAACCCTTACAGCGGGAAGCCTCCAAAGCAAATTCCTTCCAGGTTGTTACATTGCGGGCGGTCTCTATCAGAGCCTAATTTGATTTAAAACATCTAATTAGGAACAGAAATTGAGGAAGATCCACAGTATGAAAGTATTTGTCTGAACATGCAAGAGAATGCACTAACCTCACTATGCAATTGATCAAGGATACTCAACATGCCAACAGCAAGCTTTTGCATGACAAAACGACGCGCAAGAGTGAGATCTTTGACCATTTTCACTCCAACTTTATGTGTTTTATATGCAATGGGCTGTGGAAACTCATTGATTGGTCTAACAAGTAGCTCATCTGCCCACGAATAATTTCTTGTGCGGGGAAAGAATATCACAAGATATTTTTTCCTACCATGGGTTGGCTTGGCTTTCAAAGTTGATAATGGCCAATCTGCTCTTGCACATCTAATTCCAGCTTGCCACTTTCCTCTCCACTATGGGTGAAAAAATAGAATAACCAATAAAGAACCAACAAGACAAACTTTCAAAGAATTCCACAACACAATAAATAAACTTCATCATTGAAAGTTCCAGGTGATAGACAAAAGTTCAGTTTTTGCCTCAGTTGAGCTCAATTCAGACAACAACGAGAAGATTAAGCGTATTGAAGTAAACTCTCATTTCATTGGAGAAGTTAGAAATAAGTGATCATCTCATGTAAAATATATGGGGAGGCTTAAAAGTTCAATATATTTGCAACAAGTTAGAACTTATGATATGTATGCTCTAACTTGACAGAGAGTGTCAAAGAGATAAACAATGGTAGGTTTTTCAATTGCATGTGTAAGTAGGGTTTTCATGTATCCTAGGGCTTCTTTGTTATAAACAATATTGAGCCATCAATGTTGGATAGGCTGTTTTGACAGAAGACAACTGGCTTTGAAAAAAAATTAATGCATCAATTTGACCCGCCTTGTTACACAATTTACTATGTAATCCAGACTTCTGCCTTCAAATGTCAGAAGCAAGCCCTCAAGCAAAACCAAGCCACTTAAAACAACCATGAGGTACAAACTTTTAGACATCTCGTAACTCTATATACTCAATCCATTCACATGATCCTCTATATAATCTGAACTGAATAATGCTATGATGCTAACTTTTAGAGAAGATAATTATCGAAAAAGAAAGTAGAAAATTAGCTTAAATGAATGCCAACAGAATCTAAAATGTTAAGTACCCAAAGACAATGAAAAGAAGCAAAAGAACAATATGGAAAGAGCACAAGATCAATCAAGAGATCTAAGATCTTTTAGTCAAAAAGCAAATTGAAGTAGCTATTGTTGAAAATTGATCTAGTAAGTTCTCTGGCAGTGAACTCCAATAGGGCCAAAATTATCAGAAAAATTCCGAAACCTTATGCATTTCAACATATGCCACACATGTAACAAATTTGATTGACAAATCCCCTTCCTGGAGTCAGCTTTGATAAGTTCACTGAAAATGAATAAATATTTTGGCCATGAATTCATTAGGATTTACCAGCTTCTAAGATATATTCCTAGAAATCATCTCCTGTAATCCAACTAAGAATCCGATATCAAATTCTTCCACGGAAGAATTAAACTAATTCCATGGAAAACTTATTCTCTCTATTGATAGATCCAAATGTTGCGAGTAATTCTACCAGATGTAAGAAAAATATGAGTAAAACAATATGCAGCAAAAATGAGATTTGCACATCTAGTTAGAATAACTACCTTAACCCATACTGCCAAAGATTCATCAGTTTCCAGCCATTTAGACTCTGAAATCGAGAGCCCAGTCTCTTGGTTCACACTTGGTTGTCCACTTCCAAGTGTATATGCACAAGATCCCGTGGACTGATCCTGAGCTTTGGATTTTTCATCTTCAGAATCATGAGAATCGAAAGAGAATTTCTCTCCATCCATCTCAAATTCATAATATGCATCTCCGTTATCATGAATTTCTGAAGAAGGCAGTTCCTCAAGAGTCCATTTGCTTCCTTGCTTTCTATCCTCCCGATGGCCTTCCACACTGAGCTCTAGGCCATCAACTTTAAAATCTGTAAGCTGCACTTCTTCAATATGTTCTAAAGAGTTTGATTCTCCGGCAAACATAAAGGAAGCCCTTGAGCCCTGGTCAGGGCAATCAGTGTCTGCGACATAATTTACACCAGAACAAGGAAGTACTTCCATAATTCCAGACAATAATTTTTGGGGCCATATGGCGTCTAAATCATCATGTATATCCACTGATTTTGCAGTCTAAGCAGACAAATGCAAAAGTATCAGCAGGACCAAGAGTATACATTTATTTGATCGTAAAATAAGTTAAAGAGGTTTAGCTGGTAAGCACAAAGTAATTAATTGAAGTATAAAGAGGTGTTCATACACTTCAAATAACAAATAGGTGAAAAGATTTCCACAGCATAATATATTTATGAATCAGCGTATTGCTTGACTTTGAAGAAGAAGTGAAAGTGTTTCCCAAAATTTATCAAAATAACTGCAAATTAATACAATGCAACTTTGACTAGAAGAAAAAGAAGGTAAACATAGATCTGGCATTCGTCAAATAAATCTATAGGATTTTGAGAAACGAACCATAAAATCAAGCCAATCAAGGTAAATGGGCATAAAATTTTAACTCTATCCATTCATTGAATTTGCTTTTTTGTATTTTTGGCTCGCGCAGCTAAGAGAAAGATAAGGCCAAGGGAAATTTTTTCCTCTATTCAATTTCATCATGGTTCAGACAACCACAGTAGCAAAAGTTGCAATCATACAAGATGTATCACAATTTAAAAAAAAGAGAAAGATTAGTGTCACAAACTATAAGAGATGAAACAAACTTCTTCAAGCTTAAATTTGAACAATATCTTTGAGGAGCATCCATGAAGTCAATTACCATCCATGTTTGTGTGCTTTAGTTAGTCAAGTTAAGGACCACATATTGATGACTGATATTCATTTACTTGGTAGAGCTTCATATTAGTTCAAGATACACTCATGAAAATCATGAGCCTGTAAAATATTCACGTTTCATCCTCATTATCTAATGCAGCTATCTCAATCTCAACGAGCTCCTGGCTGGTCTATCTGGAGAGAACTAAAACCGACAGTTCACTCTAACACCTATCAGCCGAAACTTGGTTCAATGCAACAGTTTTTCTCTTGATACTCTAGGAAAACCACATATATACAACATGTATTCACCACAAATTACAAGGTTCATTTTCCAATTTCTTTCTACTCCTGGCACATGCATCAATAGAGATAAGTCTTATGGCAGCGTATAAGTAACCTCAAATGCACAAGAGTTTTCAATCAGGTGATTAGGTTCCATTCACCATGCAGACAATATGATTCTATGCACATTCCAATTCATTGTGCATTAAAATAATAAAATCAAAAACAGCTCAGACCAGAAGCTAGCTTCACAAAATGCAGCTTACTGAGGGAACTCAGCAGTAAAAGTACTTCAATACAAAAACACTTTTTTCGCTCAGGATAATGATCCTGTCCTAGAATCAAGTATTCTTATTCTACTAAACCAGATTAACTCGAAAAGGCTCCTACACTCAACCCAGAATGGTAAGAGAATAAAGAAAAACACTGATAATCAATTGAGTGCTCTATTTTGCAGAACAAAAAACCAATATATTGCTGTAAAAATCTATTCTAGAATCAATGATAATAACTAGTTACACATAAAAAGCCCAGATTTCATAAACAAGATAATATGCTGGCTGTGTCCCAACATATACGTCATAAAATCCCCATTCAACCTCCACAAAAGAGGGGGAAAAAATGGAGATAATTCCCAACATAATTAAAATCTAAAAATAATTAATAAGCCCTCTTCAATAGTTTTGCTTCAATATGTGAACTTTCTCTCATAAAAATGCAAAAAATTGATCTTTATGGTTTGCACATAAATTTACCGAATACCAAAAGAACAAGATACATATCATCCTACAAGAGGAGAAAAATGAGAAAACAGCTTCAATTTAGGAGAGGGTCTCAACTACACGTAAAGACTGCAGCTTTCCCCAAACTGCAACAATGGAGCTAACCATATGTACTAGTCAATGCATGGCCTCTCCAAAATTGTAACCGTCCATTAAATCCCCAATTCCGCAAACCTCAGTAACCGAAACCCTAAATTATCAGCATCCCAAAAATGCACAGAGTCGAATCAAGATGAATTTTTGCTGGCACGGATCAGCAATGTGTCAAACATGCATAACAAATGGTGGGTCCAAATTAAAAATTAAAATCAAAGACCCTGAAATTCTTTAAACGGAATTCCTTCTTACTTAGACGGGAAAAAAAGAATTGAACAAAAAAAAAAGGTCATTTTCCATATCTTGGTTACTATTTAGCCTAACCCTTTTTGGGTATGAAGAGGTAGGTCACAACAAGACATGGCCACTAGCATAACATTAGCTATACACAACACAATGTTACAAAATAGACATACAGCAGTGCGGGTATGTATGGTTGTATAACAATGGCATGCATGCCTAATAGAGCTAAAGTAAAGATTGGCAGAAACGGTGGTAATGGTAATGTACCTTGGCAGTGAAGATCCCTTTATTATTTTTATTTTTTTTTTCTCTTTTTTGCAGTTGGGGTATATGTGGGTTTGTGTTGCAAAAGGGGATGGAATTGTAGAAACTTTGATTGGTATGAATATTTAATATTTGGGATTGAGAAAAAAATAATTGTGGGAAAGTGCTAAAGGAATTAAAGATATGGAAGGTGGGAGTGACCAGATTTTTAGAACTAGAGGAACGTGATGAATGGACATGTACAACAGTACAAGGTCCAATTTTTAGAAATTGAATGGGAAAAAAAATCGAGAGTTACATAGAATAGAAGAAAAAGAGATGGACAGAGAGGAAATCAAGGGTGGGTTGGTGAGAATTCTCTGGATTGTGGATGGGATGGGGGTTTCTCGTTATAGTTGTGGTACGAAGAAACTAGTCTGGTCTGGGGCCTGGGCTGTGTGCCACTGCCTGTGCGCTATGGTTGATTTATTTACTGTTAAAATTATTAAAAACCTAATTTTCTTATTTAAGGAGGATTTTTATTACCGTGGCGTGGTGGGGTTGGACGTTGGAGAGGGAAGAGAGACCATGTGCGCTTCCATAGCCAAGGTCCTAGCGAGAGAGTTGTTTCGTTTCCGTAACGTGGCCGCGTGTGGTTTTTTTTTTTTTTTTTTAATTATTCAGTAGAGTACTTCTTTTATGGGTTAATTAAATTGATATCTATTTGACCAAATACTACTACAAAATAATTTTCAAAGTGGTTACAATTTGCTTGCTTGCTTGCTTAATTTCCTATGGATAAATATATTTTTGTTGAGAAAAACTCTGATATGAAAGTTAATTATAATTTTAATGTATAATAAAAATAATAAAAATAATAAAAAATCAAAATCACGATTTCAACGGATATTAATTAACCGCATCTCATATATAAAATCGTTTCACGGGAGTTTTTCTATTTTTTTTTTTATGAATTATGATACATTTTTAATTAATGATTAAAATATTAGTTAATCAACGATATAAATTATTATTAGTGTTATCTAGTACTTGTTAAAAAAAAATGTATTGATTTACCTAAATTCAAGTTTCATTTAATAGTTAGGTCAAAGGTAAATGCAATTAATCCCTGCTTTTGATAGTGTTGTCTTGGGAAATTCAAGAATTGAAGCTGGTTGATTTCTTGTGGGCTGAGGTTCACAGGCTTGCATTGGGGTGCGATGCATTAATTCCAACTTGGTTCTTCGTGTTTAATTTTCGGATATTTCTAAGAATTTTAAGATCATTTGAAATTTCAAGCAAGCATGTCTAATATTTTTTTTTTCTTTCTTTTTAGAATTGTATCTATTAAAATATCTCATAATAATTTAATAAAATTGCAACTCAATGATCCTAAAGTGTTGAATTGTGTAATTGTAAAAGAATTAGATTATAACCGGATGCAACTTATTGGATCAAATTTTCGTTCCAATCTAATTTTGTCTTCTTCTATCCAATACAATCAAGGATTGTATAGATATATTTTGTACAATACCGAAACTCATGGTAAAGTTTGAGACTAAATAAATTTGTTTACATATTTATCTATTGAAAAAATTATTGACTAATGAGTAATTAAAATTTGATATTAAATTGATTAGTGAAGTTATTGTGAAATATGAAATTAGAGTTTGAAATTGAATTAATTATTGCTTTTGCGTCATAGGTTCGATTGTGGTGTATGGAGGTAGAATATGATGGCGCAATCTCATTCATATTGTCGACTTTATATAATGAGATAAAGGCTCTGTTGTTGTTGACTTTTTGTAATAGTATTTATTTTGCATGGTAACAAAATTAGATAGTAGAGTTTGAGATTAAATATATCTTTTTATATGGAAATTTGTTGATTAATGAAGAATTAAAGATTGAGATTAAATTTATTATTGAAATTATTGAAGAATAAGGAATTAGAATTCGAGATTTAATTGATTATTACATTTTCAACGCAACAATGTGAATTTTTTGTTGAGTGGTAAAGAATTATAATTTGATATTAAATTAATTATTGATAAGAAAAAAATAGAGGAAATATGATTGGTAAAGATAATTAGGCCTTTTAATATTTATATAAAATAACTTATTCCTATACCCTCAACAACAAACACTTCAAAGTTATACTTATACCCTCTTAAATAATTTAATAATAAGGATGTTCTTAACTATAATTTTCCGTAAACAAATAACCTAATTGACTCTTTAAGTTATGGGTTGCTAGAACGGACATACCCAATAAGGGAATGGGCCAACAGTTTTATGTAGCCCAATAAGAGCAACAAACTTCAGTTCATAGCTTTGGTTTTGCACTCTGCCATGGATCCCAGATCTCCCCATTCGCCGTCGTTGGATGTGTTTTTTTTTTAAAGGAAACTCATGAGAACATGAGTTGACATTTATTCTCCTATTTCGGACATAGTATTATTATGTGCCCATTAATTCCCTCTCAAATTCAACGATAGATATGCTCTTAATAGGTGCATTTTTATAGTAATATTGTACACGAAGACTGAAGTTGCACTAATCACGGAGGTTGATATTTGTGATGAATGAATTATAATTTTTACGTTAATATTTGATATTTTTATATGCTAACATGTTAACTTTTTATGCTTTATACGCTAATTAGGACAAACATAATCCTTAACAATTAATAGTTGCTAATGTTCGAGGGAGTTTCATTTTTTTCACTTTGGTTTGACTATACACACAATTGTAATAATTTCAAACTCCATTTCGTGCTACTCGCACTAATAAAACTGCTATGCCAAACAAAAACGATGGAGTTGGAGTTGATCATGCCAGAATCAGTTGAATCTCACTCAAAAACCCTTGTATAGTTGAATCAATGGGATAATGATGGACAATCCTTAGAGTTGGAGTGTTGGAGAGTTGGATGGACACAGAGTGTGGGTGACTGCCTGGACTGGGAGTAGTGGGGACAAGCATAGGAGGGGAAGATGCCTTTTCGTAGCCATATATCATTGGCATTGACTCGCTTGTCCAAATGCCTTTGGAAAGTTCGCCTTTTTCTGTAAATTTCTGGGGATTCTATGCCTTTCCGAAACTCACGAACCCCTCTTTCGTAATCGTTCCCCACGCACACTGTCTGAGCCTCAGCAGTATATAAGCCCGTATAGATTCTAATCTCAGGCAGCTGCCCATATGCAAAACATCAATAGGATATAGATTTTCAATATGTTATGGCTAATGAATGTTTTTCATTCTTCATTTTTTTTTAAATAAAAAAAAAAACATTGATACTGGAGTTAAAAATTAGAGTGAAAACCCAATGTGACTGACGTGACAGTTATAAAAAGACAAACTAATACCCTAACCAAATGATGAGTGAACCCTAAGGGTAATAGATTAGACAAACTAATATACTAACCAAATGATGATTGAACCCTAAGGGGTAATGGATTAGTTTGTCTTTTTATACGTGCTGGGTAATTGATTAATTTGTATTTTTATACATGCCACGTTAGTCAATTTGCATTTTTAGTCTAATTTTTCACTCGCCCAATCATTAATCATTAAAGAGAGAGAGAGAGATTCAACTAGTACAATATACACAAAATGTTTACCAAAACTCGAGGCGAAAATGAAATGCTCAGAACTCACTGGTGAGATCGATCGATGAACATCTTTAGCAGTCATCCTGATTCAAATTTTGGGATTAATGCGTATGATTTGGGCACTTCAACTTTTAACTGGAAACATACACATCAAACTGTTTCCTTTTTTTGCTACTTTATATCACAGATGACAGAACTTTTAGTCCTCGAATGGATTATAAATGATTGATACATAACAAGCAAATTTGAATTCAAAAATAACCAAAACACTGGGAAAAAGTCTTGGTGAATGCATGAGATGGGGCAGATAGCTAAATGGAAAAATGGGTCAGGAACATTATTATAGTTTCGTCATGATTTACCTATATCATGTGTCTTCAGACCGATCGAGTTCATTTCTATTTATGCACTATCATCTTGAAGTTGTTCTTGATGTGGTTTGTCTATGTATAACCTTGGTTCAAATTTGGGTTTTCTCTTTTCTCTTTCTTTATTGCTCATAATTTGTTTTCTTCTAGCGTATCGATTGAAATTTGCGATTGATTTCTCGAAAAATGCATTCACTGTGCTATCAGCGCATTATCATGCTATTGTAGTTTGACAATTGCAGCGAATTCCATTTGGAAAATCAAGCATTGCCCTTCATTTAAATGAGTGATTTTGATTTGAAACGGAGGGAGAAAGAAAACATAAGGCATCTAGGCTAATCTTGGGTCTCAAAATTTACTAAAAATGTGATAAAAACTCTTGGTACCATGGAATCCCTGTCCAAATTATCCATAAAATATTGTGAAGAACTCGATTGCCACATGAAGTTCGGTTCTTCATGGATCCACGAAGCATGTCTGTCAGTTTCGATTAAAATATCAATCCTTCACTTTACTCCAGCGATATTCTTGGCACACGATGCCTTTCAAAGTTTGACATTGGAAAGAATCATCTGAGAATCACTTGCATAATAAAAACTGATAATAAGATAAAATAGAAGTTTCATTTGTTTATACCATTGACAGCTTCTGTATCCTGAGGCTGGAGAATGGAGATTATTCAGACTATGAAATGAGTCCAAAAAAATCACTGTCTAGTCTTCCTTTTAAGTCACCATTTTCAGTAGAAAACAAATGCAAGCAGCATATTATTGCCATGCAATTACATTCTGGTTTACTGTATTTTCCGCCATCTTTAGTTCCTGGACGTTTTATACTAAATATTTTTTTCCCATGCATTTTGTTTTGGGAAATCAACTTTTTTTTAATTTGACAACAAAGTGTAGATCAAATAATTTATATTTTCACATGTGAATCAATAAATTCGAGTCATCATCGTGGAACCCGAATCATCAAGTGATAGGTGGAGCGTAATGTTGAAGAGAAAAAACTTATTTTAATTTATTTTCAATCTAGCTATTAGAAAGGATACCCTTTCTCTTTGTATTATTTTGTAGGCGATTCCCTGTAACTTGTAAGAATGGAGCTGCTTTTTTAATCAGTAGGTCAACATGACGACAAAAACAGAAGCCTGGCAATCCTAACACATAATCTTCATTTTCCTTTTGCATCGATTCTGGAAAAGGTCAAGGGCCATGAACCCATTTTTTATTAAAGGGATTCTACGACAAACGTTAGTCTCTTCGCTACTGAAGGACAACGGAGGTATCTCCACCCGTTACAATCCTTCAACCATTCCAATAGGAGATTAGACAGAAAGGGAAAAGAAAAAAAAAAAAAAAACCCAGAAGACCTTATTTCTTTTCAAGCATCAAAGTTTACTTTAGATCTTAATTTTCATCGCTTTTGATGTCAAACTTTAGGCGTAGCTTGTCCTCTTAATTCCCCGAAAAAACGCACCATCCCTTAAGCTTGGATGTATATGTTTGGATTCCTTCAACATGCACAGGAAAAATTGAACAAGGTGAAGTGACATAATTTGTTCGAAAATCGAGAGTGATGAAGTGAAAACCAAAACATTTAGGACGAAATGAAATGAGATAAATGCCTTTCAAGCTGGTCAATTTTCTTTTTTTCTTTTTTGCAAGTTTGAAGTAAATAAACTAAGAATGAGCACAGAAAAGGCAATTTTACCAAAGGCAAATATTAATCAACAAAACTTGAACACAAGACTATCAGTTTCAAGCTTCTACTTTGATTGCAAGCCTCACGGATACGTATCTGTATGTATTTATTATTGTCATGGAGCCTGAAAAATGTACCGAAAGATGCAAGAACATAAAATGGAAAAAGAATTGAAGATAATATTTTGTTGACCTTTGAACCAAGTTTTTAGCACTTAATACTAGTACTTTAGTATTGCATTTATATATATAGTTGGTTTATGATTGGTCCCCTAACCACAGGGACAGCGTCACCTGAAAGTGCCAGCATAGCGGTTTAATATAAACAAATCTGGCATTTTGATCATCATCAATTATAGAACGCACGTTCATGAGTTACCCAATTCAAGATACCAACTGATGATTAATGTCTCCTAAGGACTGAGGAAAGAATATTTTTGGTGTCTATAATTTTGATCTCTTTTGTGAGAACCTAATAAAGCATAATGGAGAGTACAACATCAACTAATAATTCCTTAAACATTTGGGCTCTCACAATTAATGATTGCTATTGGATAGCAATATTCCACTTCTAAAAATATATATTTTTTACATACTCCTCACGACGTATTTTCAAAAAATCGAATTCTAAATTTTAATGTCGAATGCTAATTTCCTAACCATTGACTTTAACGATAACAATGGATGGCTAGATGGTGGAACCAAATATCACGTCTATGAAATTATTTACTTGTATGATTTTCTTTTAACAACCGAAAAAGAAAAAGAAAATTTATTTAGTAGTGGGATCTTTGAATTTCCCTATGCTTGCTTTTCTGTTCTCCTTTTACACTTTTCTGTTGGCATCAAAATTATCAAGACCTTTTTTCACCTCAACCTTGGAATGAGCCCATTGTACCGTTCTACATTGGTAGAGGCTTGTTGTTTTTACGTGCTTTTTTGATTACAACAACGAGAACAGAGAATCCACAAAAAAAAAAAAAAAAAACACCTGAAAAGGCTATAGCCTGTTGGCTACAAAGATAACATCACTCATTTTAAAGAATTCTATCCTCCAAGAACTGTGCTAATTTAAGTGCTAAGAAATGCATAAATTGCAGCATGCAAGAAAGGATAAGAAGGGACGGTCACCAAATCCCACTAGCATTTGCAGCAAGCCAAAGAAATTGTGGTGATTGAGTTGTTAATCAGTTATTGTTGGTACTTGGTAGTACATTTTCTAAATTTGTTAATCTCAAACTACTGCAGAAAAATAATGTATTAATCACTTGCAAAAAAAAATTATTGTTGATCAGCCAGCGTTTTTCTCCCTCCTCTGATGTGGGGACCTTTAGATATCTGTGTCAATGCATGTACTTCTGGACACTTTTGACATTTTTGAGTATACTAGTACGAGTATGGTTGGAGACTTTCAGCACTAAAGGCAGAACCATGTTTACTAATTTTACCACCAAAACCAAAAGCCTCCTCCCTCCACACACCTACACCATTGCCATTTGCTGAAAAAGGCTGCTGCTGCTCTAGTATGCAAAGCTTTCCGTGTGAGAGTTGAATTTGCAAAGAAAACACCCACTGGTCAAAAGGACCGCCTTTCTTTTAATCTCGAGCCGTATTTTCTGTAAGCATATGACTATTAAGAGAGAGAGACAGTCATATGATTGCTGATTAGTTTCTGGTTTCTGCTGTTTTGCAATTGCAAGATGAAAAGTGGGGTGTTTTTACATTAAGCTGAAGTTATTTTGAGGACCCATTATTGGGTCTTCGAGACTACTGAGTTTTGTTCATCTTCTAAAAAAAATCCATTCTTGGAGTCCTTTTGTTCACAGAGCCTGTGATGGTAATTATTATCTGCAGTTGCTCGGTTTTCAAATGTACATTTCTTTCTTCTCTTGTTTTATAAGGAGTGCGGACTAAAGCAGTTCACAAAATTTGGACAATCGATGGGTTCCGAAGGGATTAGTGATGGCAAATTACATGGACTTGGCATTGCTACTTGTGCACACCAACGTTCGAAGAGGTAGATTTCTTGATTTCTAATTAGTTACAACTTAAAAATTTTGGCATTATGCATTTCTTGTTTCTTAACGTTTCGAGGAGAGAGCATATAGCTGAGTTGATGTTCTTAAGAGTGCCATTGCATTGAGAATTAGTTACACTTCAGTCACTCATTTGATGTTCTCAAACGTAGTTTGACCTCGCCGCATTGTAACTCAATTTGCAATCCAGCAAATCTTGAAGGGTAGTGACAGATTGAATAGGATAAAAAGGGACAATCTTTGTACAATTGTGAAGGGAATGAAGTTTCCGTACTTATTGTTTTGTATGTTCCTCTAGATTGCTTTAGTTACTGGATGGCTTTTTGATTTTTACGTTCAGTCCAAACCCCAAGGTCAAATGGTCTTTAAAGGGTTCAATTGAGACGGGTTTTTGTCCTCTTTGTGGCTTCGATCATAGTTTCTGTAGCCGAAATCCAAGTATGAGCATATGTGAGGTTGAGGATTCTGTTGCTGGGGATGCAGTATTGTCCTCTCAAGTTTTACTCACTCTTTTGTTTGGTTTCTGGAATGCCAGCTTCCCAGATAAGAAAGGATTGAAAGAAGAAAACTTGGACCCTGAAGCCTCCCATAGGTCTAAACTGGTAAGCACAGTTCCTTAATTTCGATTGCTTTCCCTGCTCAGAAACCGTTTCAGAGTAAAATTGCATAATATAAAACTGAATCCAGAAGAAAATTCCATTAAAAGGAGAAGAGTAAACATTTATAGAGTTGTTTCTCTTCTTTTTAGAACTTTGAGGGGTACTTGCAAGTCATAACGGAAGCACACCTTTTCTCTCCCTCTCCTCCATTTCCTCTGAGAGTAGAGGATATCCATATATGGTGGTTTCTTAGGGCTTAATATGAATTTTCAGGTTATAGATGAAAAACTTACGGATATATCTTCTCTATATAATCCAGTTTTGGTGTTTTCACAACAGGACGAGGAGCATTTTAATGACTCTGTCAGGTGCAAGAAAAAACAATCATGTACTGCTGATGTCGAAAATTCTTTGAGGCAAGAGGTAAGAGGAGTTGGGTTTACTTAAACTATTATCACCTATACCTGCTGGAACTGTTCTCAAATTTCCTTGCACTTTTCAGATAATGCAGCTTGAGAAAAGATTGCACGACCAAGTTGCAGTTCGCTGTGCTCTGGAGAAGGCTTTGGGTTATAAATCTTCTTCCCATAGTGCAACAAATGATGTCTCAATGCCTAAGGTACATGTTATTTTATTCACTAAACATTGTATCAAACTTGTGGCATTTATAAGAGCAATTGTTTATAGTAAGAAAGATATACATATATTAGAGGAATTGTGTTTTTTGCTGTTTCTGCAAATTCTTCTCTCTTGCCAATTGGCTTTAAGTTTCTTAGTCTTTGTCAGAAAATGATTTAGTTGCGATTGGACCAAGATTACCTCAAATATTTACATTGTTTGAGAAAAATGACGTTCCTGTGATTTTTCCAGCCAGCCACAGCGCTCATTAAAGAAATTGCAGTATTAGAGGTGGAAGTAGGGCATTTGGAACAATATCTGCTCTCATTGTACCGGAAAGCTTTTGATCAGCAGAAATCTTCTTTATCTCCATCAGCAAATGATGATAAAACAAAGTCACCCTTGACAACCCCAAGACGACGGCGCTTGGAATTTTCAAGATCAGATATGACATCAGAAAGGGCAAACCTTTCAGGTCAAGAGTGTCAGCTTATTTCAAATTCACAGAAAGAAACCATTGGTGTAGGAGAGGAGAGACCATTAGATTCCAGTTTTTATCGTTGCCACTCGTCAATATCTCAATGCTCAGCTATGTCAAACAAAACTTCTCCTCCTGCGGAGCCATTGGGAAAAGCTCTACGAGCTTGTTATTCTCAACCTCTATCAATGATGGAGGTATGCTATAACCTTCAACATTTCATGAGGCATACAATTGTAACACTGCATCTTGTTTCTCTCAAACAATGGGATTTTTCTTTATTTTGGGGTGGGGGGTGTTGCTGCATAATTTTAGGTTCTACTAACATAGAATTAAGTATGAAAAACCACCTTGGGAATTGACAGTGTGCAACTTCTTGATTTCTTGTGTCATTTTGGCAGTATGCACAAAATACTTCTTCAAATGTCATCAGTCTGGCAGAGCATCTTGGTACCCGGATCTCCGATCATGTTTCAGAGACACCAAACAAAATTTCTGAGGATATGATTAAGTGTATGTCGACAATATACTGCAAGCTTGCTGATCCACCTCTTACAAACCATGGCCTCTCATCTCCCACTTCATCCTTGTCATCAATAAGTGCATTTTCTCCAAAGGATCACTGTGACATGTGGAGCCCAGGATTTAGAAATGACTCATCTTTTGATGTTCGATTGGATAATCCTTTTCATGTGGAAGGACTGAAGGAGTTTAGTGGACCTTACAGCGC
Source organism: Ophiorrhiza pumila (assembly GCA_016586305.1). Classification (NCBI taxonomy): domain Eukaryota; kingdom Viridiplantae; phylum Streptophyta; class Magnoliopsida; order Gentianales; family Rubiaceae; genus Ophiorrhiza; species Ophiorrhiza pumila. The sequence continues at coordinate 3,804,446 of BLIW01000007.1, forward strand.
AATGGTTGAAGTTCAATGTATATACAGAGATAGTCAGAAGTTGGGTGATACTGAACATCTTTTACAAAATTTTAGGTAACGAACCAATGTGATATTACCATCTCATGGGCATTTTCATTTAGCCTTTTCCACCCAATTCAAGTTCTTCCGATGTTTCAGATTTATTATGTCAGAATTAGGTTGCTTCATCTTTCTGGTGTGCTCATCATTGTTATTGACTTCTCATAATGTAGATCTCTTATTTCAAGATTAGAAGAAATAGACCCCAGAAAGATGATGCATGAGGAGAAGCTTGCATTCTGGATCAACATACACAACGCGTTGGTGATGCATGTAAAAACATTTTTCTGCAAAAAACATCGAAGTTAAACTTGTTGTACTTTCAATTGTGAACTAAGAAGGATTGCTCTTCGTTTTCTAACAGGCATTTTTGGCGTATGGGATCCCACAAAACAATATGAAACGTGTTTTTCTCCTGTTGAAGGTAAAAACTTATTCACTGTTTAGAGAGACTTGGTTTGATATGGCTTATCTTACCCATTTGCTTGATTCAGGCTGCTTATAATATTGGAGGTCACGTAGTAAGTGCAGATGTGATACAAAATACAATATTGGGATGTCGAATGTCCCGTCCTGGACAGGTAAATGCTATCCTGGTTATGGTTATAGTAGCCATCAATTGACAAAATGCAAGGAAATGTTCCCTTCCTTTTATTTCATGAAACTTGCCTGGCCATTGAGATCAGTTTCTCTTTTTCTATTGCATGAATTTATCTGTTACCTTTTTACGAATATTGGAGCCATTTCTCATGCATAGTTACTGCCCTTTAACCGTTAGATTTAGTAAAGTTGAAAATTTGAGCTTCCACTGATAAAAATTGCTTTCGTATGCAGTGGCTGAGGTTGCTACTTTCATCTAAAACAAAATTTAAGGCAGGAGATGAACGACAAGCATATGCAATTGAGCGTGGAGAACCCCTCCTGCATTTTGCACTTTGTTCAGGGAGCCATTCTGATCCCGCGGTAGTTATGCATTATGTTCTACCTTTATATGTATCATAAGCTTGACATCCTTAATCCAACATCCAAAGATTACTTAACTCTTTGCCCAAAAAAAACAGAATGGTGCCTAATTTTGCATGGTTCTGGGGAGTTAGTTTCTATGGTGTGGAAAAGTTATTTTATTAGAGGTTCTCAAACGTGTTCTTCTCAAAGTCATAATTTTGATGCATTTGCTAGTAATGTATTCATGAAAAGAACATATTTTGTTCTAACAGGTTCGCGTTTACACCCCGAAAAGAGTAATTCAAGAGCTGGAAGCCGCAAAAGAGGAATATATTAGGGCTACCTTTGGTGTAAAGAAGGATCAGAAAATCCTTTTACCCAAACTCGTGGAGTCCTATGCTAAGGATTCAGGCCTTTGTCCTGCCGGTTTGCTTGAAATGATCCAAAAGTCTTTACCTGAGTCTCTGAGGAGAAGCATTAAGAAATGTCAGCTTGCAAAGTCTCGGAAATGCATCGATTGGGTTGCTCACAATTTTGCATTCCGCTACCTCATAATGAAGGAGCTGGCTAAGTGAAGTGATTGTTTGATCAGAGGCTAATTGCGGATAGTAGAGTTGAGATCCCTTTTGAGTAGATTTCTTGATCTCATTGTTTCTCACTAATATCACACTCTTAAGAAGGAGGCCATCTGATTTTCTTCAGGGTGGATCTGGATAGAATTAGTCAGATTAGAGGATGGTAGGACACTGCCTGTAGTTTGTCTTTCTATGCATTTGATCTCCTAGCTATAGTCTTGATAGTATCCAAAGAGAGGCAGTTTCCTAATCAGCTAATCTTCTTGTCAATACTTTGAAAGAATCAGTGGTTTTACTTCTTTTGGCTTGTAAAATGTGTAGTTCAACTATGGTGCAATGCAAATATATATATAAATGTTTTGATTTACTAGAATAGAAGATTAATTAATGCCCAGACATCTAAGCAAAAACGATTTGAACTGAATTAACCATCATCTAATAAGAAGTTTACGTGAGTCTAAAAAACCAAATTCCAAAGTGCAGCTCTACGCACATCAGAGGAAGATTGGCCCAAAACTTTGCATACAACTAATAGGGTCTCTCCCCAACTACATTTCCAGGGGGATTATAGAAACAAATAGTCAAACTAGAATGCTCCTTTGCACATTGAGCTTGTGCACAACCCAATTCTACCGAATTCTTCCACACCACTTGTGTGTAAACGCCGCACCTGTGGGCTGGGGTAGTGCAAGTATTGTTGGCATAATCGTAGAATGGCTTCTCCGCCACCCAAGTTCCCACAGCCATGCGCGGTGCCACCAGCATCCCGCCAGCCCATAATTGGTTCCCGCCAAATTTGCTATTTGTTAAGTTTGCAAAAGAGCAGCTCTGTCGGTCCCTCTGGTACCTTGCAGTTAAACTAGTGGATTTGGCCAAGGTTTCACTCCACTTTAGAGGGCCAACTCCCACTTCCGCCCTTGCTTGATTATGCGCATCAAGGTACTCCTGAGTGGCATTGGATAGTGGTTGGGCAACCGGAGCTGCGGGTGGTGGAGAAACTTGTGCAGATCCATAACCTATGGCCAATAGCAGCATTAAGACTAAGACTCTACGGTCCATTTTTCCTACTTGAATGCTGTGACAACTGCAGCCTAGAGGGGGTTGGTGGTGGGTTTTATAGGCACTCATGCACGGTGGCATGGGTTGATTTATTAATGCCGTATGTATATGTAATTTTACCAACAGTTGATGAGAAATCACGGACTTGATATCTGCTCTTCTTGTCTCCTAGTTTTGGCAGCTCAATTATCTGAGTACCAGATGGATGGTGCATTTGTGGCCAATTGATCAACTTCGCCTGTGTCTGTGTACATAAAAATCTTGGAGACTAGCACGAGTATGGAGCAAATAATTCTTCTCCTTTTTTGAAAAAAAAAAATAAAGAAGAAATAGAAGCCATAATATTAAGAATGTAGCACTAATAAATCAGTACCAAATTGGCCAACAACAAGGAGTTAAAATTTCATTATTGAGATAAATTTTGAAATCAATTCTTAAGGCTTGATTAATCTGCCAGTTAAAGGTAGATTTTGAGAACAATTTTTAAGACTAGTTTAATTTGTCAAGTGTTAGAAGAAAGTATCATGCGCGATTTTGAATGAGATAAAGAAGTAACTAGGGTTCGTTTGGATGTGGTATTTTTGGATTATATTATAAAAAAAAAATTCTTGGGATTTGTTACGAGAAAATTATATTTTAGGAGTGTTCGGAATGAATGATTTTGTTTTGTTTGGATTTGTATAGAAGATTTTTTTATTTATAAAATTTTGAAATTTAAATTTGAATTAATATTTTATTAATTTATTTTGATAGGAATTGTATTAGAAAGAATTGTTTATTATTAAAATTTAAATTTAATATTTTATTTATAAGAAATACTGTAGTAAAAAATAATTACTGTAGCATTATTTTTGTTTTTAAAAATTTTGATGGAAAAATTGAATTGACTTCCAAACAGAGGTAATCCTATTTTCAACTCTGAATGAATTTTCGATATTTTTTTTATTTCATCAAATGAATGGCATGTTCTTATGAAAATCCTAGCTATTCATGATATTGGAAAATCTTTTTGTTGGCACTCAGACACCCTTTTCAGCCCCTTAAAAAAAAAAAATCAATAATGTACACAAATGCACGCATCCATAGATTAAATTTACCAAATGCTACATTTACATTATTAGTTGCAAAAGTTAACATTAAAGAATAGGGAAAAAGAAATAGTGAGTGATTCCAATATAAGATCACGTGATAGTACTGTTTTCTTCAGTGAAAGAAGATAAATGACACTGTTCCCCTTTGACTTCCAAATCCAAGGTAAGTATGCCCACGTGATGTGCTTAAGTGCTTTCATGGTCCGAACTCCTAACCTTGACATGACAGATATTATTAGGCAACGTAAATACAATAGTGGTGCACCGCAAAATTTTACTGTTTTTATTTTTCATTGCTCTTTGATTAAGCATTTTTGTGACAATTTTGAATCTTTCACTAATGTAAACCATTAATGTTGCATTTTGCTTTTCAACAGTTCAAGAAATGAAAGGTAAGGGAATATTGTGTCAATGGATGGGTTATATGGATGTGCTAATATCCAATTTTGAAAAATCGTTTTTTAACTAGTTCAAAAATAATACATAATATATAAAGTTTGCTTTTCCTCCCTTGGACTTGTTAAGTTATTAATTTTTTTTCCTTCGCAAAAAAAAAAAAAAAAAAGAAGAAGTAATACCAGATTTAGAACGTTATTAGCATTATGTTTGTCATCATCCTATTGAAACTTATGAAAATCTACATTTTTTTTGAATATTTTAATTTTATTCAAGCATTTAATTTTTAAGCCGAAAAAAAAAATAAACGAAGAAAATTAAGTGTGGGAAATTTGGGGAAGGTAAAAGAGGGACATACATGATACAATAATTAGAAAATAGTATCTGAGCAGTCCAAGAAACAAACTGGAAGATCTTGGGCTTAATGCCCATCACTACCTAAACAAGGGACAGCCTTAAGGCCCAACCGGATACTTACAAAAACAATCCACAAAACAGAGAGAAAGCCGATACACAATGGGTGACACTGGTATTGTGTTCCAGCCAATGCCGCCCATAGAATCATAACTTCGATTTCTTAACGAGATAATAAGAAGCACTATGCAAAAAAATGAGATGCAAAAGTTGCTAAATCTTTTTTTATTAAGAAATAAGTCTATTTTTTTTTTTTTTTAAAACCAAAGCGATAATATTAAAAGGTATTTTAGTTACAACATAAGTCTACTGGCTTCAAATACCCTCGGTTTGCCATACTCAATCAAAAAGGTGCAGGATTAGGCCAATCCTGAACATAATTTGTAACACAATGTTTTTTAACAAGTACTCAAAATGACTAGCATTATTGTATTTGCTTGGAATCCAAGATAATACACAAAAGTTAAAAGTATTTTTAGTAAGAAGATATCCTCAACTATTGTCGACACCTTCAAAATCGGGAGATTTCCTTTGCAATTTGTGTACAATAACTTTAGTTTCTTAACTAAAATTTTATTTTACTCCAACCTATGGTTCAGCACAGTGGAGATTGAAAAAAGTCTTCATTTTCTCACTTTATGCATAATCCATGCTATCGTCCATCCATATTCCATATTCCATATTCCATATTCTTTCTGAAAAAAGTGAAAACCGCTCATTACAATTAAGGCATATGAATCGGTCCAAAACTACAAATACAAAAGCAACGCGAAACTTATGAAGTCAAATCCAATGCGTTAATACTGGGAAGACACGGAGTTGTAGTGTTACAACCCTGAGATATAAAAAAAATAAAAATCCAATGCCTTAATAGTTTTATATAGCTCTTTAGATAAAAGAAGAAAACAAAGCCAAGTAGCAGTGGACAGCACAAATTCATTAATTAGTTGACCTGAATGCATTGTCCATAGTATCGTACTATAACCTTTTCAGTTTTAAGACAAACACGAGGCGGCAGTATCAGTATGAAAGCGAAAAATCGACGTATGATTGCATTTTGTTTGGTCCCTTGTTACTTTTTGGTATTTGGAGAGCAAAAACTTTCAAGTGCGGTATCCAGAATTGACAAACAACAATCAACCCAGATGTACTTTTTAATGGAAAAAGCAAAACAGAAGCACAATTTCTTCTGAATATTAGTGGGATCACCGATCACGTACGTTTATCCAGACCCTTTTTGATCTTTTGTCGACATCAAACACTTGCCAAGTTAATATGCTCTGCTCTGCTCTCATCACTTCACTCTCTTTTTCTTTTTCTTTTTCTTTTTCTTTTTATTTTTTCCAACTAAAAACAACAGACTTAAGGTGTTTTCACACTTGCACAACTTTAAACCTGCTTCGTTGACTCTTTAATTTCACATAAAACATAAATACATATAAAAAGGCAAATTTGCATATTTACTAGCTATTTTACAATGATGAAGATGCAATGGAAATGACTTTCTCTGTTGTCTTGGTGGTAAATTTGTTTGATTGAAACACACAATTTATCCAGCCAAAATTAAATAAAGATGGGAAAATGGAAAATCTGTGTGATTTTAAATTATTGAACTCCCAAATGGGAAAGGAAGCAATCAAATACTCAATATATTTTCTTTAACGAGTGTACTTTTAAATATTGACACATTAATTAAAAAAGATGGTAAATCCTCTTATTAATAGTGACTTATATTTATAGTGACAATTTTCTCTCTCTTATTTTAAATAATATTATATAAATACATAGGATAAAAAAAACTTTTTGTATTAAAATTTATAAAATAATACTTTATTTAATAATGAAAAAAATATGAGTTAAAATGAGTCTTATTAAAGAATACCTATTAAAGAACGGAGTACAATTAAAGAAACATAACGATATTTAAATCTATGGCATTTGGAAAGCCAAGGAAAACTTTGTATTGACGAGTTTATGAAACAGTCGAATAATCCAAATTGTTTATAGACGTACGTAGCGGAACACTCAGAATCATCATCAAAAGGTGTGCTTTTTATGGCACTTTGAATGGACCAAACGAAGGGTTGTTGCATATTTGAAAATTTCTCATGAATTTCGATCTTGGGAATTTTCTATTGTTCACAATGGTACATTTCGATCTTGGGAATTTTCTATTGTTCACAATGGTACATTTATGTACTTAATTAACTCCTAATCTTTTCAGAATACACATATAATTAACATGTTTTTCACGTGCTTGATTTTATCAAGTCTCTTCTGGACTTGCAACTTTTTCTTTTTCAAAATTAAGAAATGTTGCAATTAACATCGGATTCCCCTAGCTATGATGCAAATGCGATTCCAAGATTAGTCCCATCAATCAATTTCGTAAATCAAAATCACCATTATTAAGTACTGCTTAGTTTTGTTTAAGCCAACTAATTTTAGCTTTCAAAAGTTATAATAGCGGTCCCCGTCTGATTATCACCATAACTATTCCTAGGTAAATGGAATGCCGATGGAATTAAGAAGAATTAATTTTAGTTTCATCGTGTTTTATTTTGATCCTAGACATTTTGTTTGTCTTCGCATTGTTATTAATAAAATTTAAAAAAAAAATGGCAATTGCTTCTTCCCAATTATCTTTATCTGCAAATATATACCAAACCGAGCATCGACAATCATTTTTGTTATTGCTTTTTAAAGAAAAAACACAATCCTTTCCGGATTATATCTTCACATAATTATATCATAAATCGGTCGATAGTGAAGTCCATCCGGCTAAAACTTTCTTAGTTGGGCCATTTTGTAGTTAGTAATTATACAATTTTGTTATAAGTTGGCGTCTTATGCTCGGTTTCTGTCTTTACAAAGGTTTGATAATCTCTACAATTCCGAATTATTTGAGATGTACAATATTTATCATGTCTTATTCTGTCTAACGTAACCCTACGACGTAGTTTTAATTAGGACAGAATAAGACAGACAAAATATTGGATATAAGATCCTGTGTGGAATTATTTATACCAAATTAAGAAGATGAGGCTTTTATTGCAGTCTCCCGCAATAAAAACGTTTATGTTGGAGACATTACAATTGGAAATTAAGCATGGAAGCGTCCAACTTATATTAAGGAACAAGGATTGTTCCAGGAAGAAAGTTTAGAATTAATATTAATGGTGTAAATATATTTTTTTTGTCATTAGCAATATTTTATATTTTACTATAATCTGACACAACTTAGTTGAAGTCAAAGGAGGTGAAGAGAGAGCAATCTACTTCGCAAACTAAAATAATTACTAGTAACCATTTAAATTTAATCCCAGAATAAACATGAATTAAACAAGCCCTACGATTTGATAATAGAACCTACTCGAATACTGGAATTTTAATTCCTATTTGCCAACTTGGTTGTAAACATCCAAGGTCAATGGACTTGGAATTACATTCTAAAACTTACAGTGGGAATATTTTTATGTTACCGTGTATTGTAAGCTAAATAAAGAAGTAGAGCTAAAACTGAAACAATGATGGATGGAACTGGGAAGGAAGCCCTACCTTGATGTAGTTACAATCTATCCATTCATGGGTTTAATTTCAGTATCCTTACTTTTTATTATTATTTTTTATGACGAATATCCCAACTTACATTGTATTATATTGGACTCCAAGTCAACCGTTCTTTATCCACTCTGAGAATGTAAATCGGAGTATGTGCAAGTAGATGTATACTACTCTCACACCACCGTCTCAAGTTGGATATAAAGTCTAGTGTTAAAACTTTGATCACCAAGTCATCAATCCCTCCAAATTGTTAGACAATAATTATCCAATGAATCCCGACCCCACAATGCCTCACTCCCTCCCTTGCGTAAATATCCTTAAATATCCTTTGCGTAAATAGCATAAGCTTGTCTCCACTGACTTGTACTCCAGTATTCAAGTAGCCTAGACATGGATTACAGCTGTAAAGGATTAAAATCTATCATCTTTGGTCCTTCCCTAGATACTCATTTTGAGCATCCCACAGCATCCGTCTTTAAAGTCTGGTCATCACCATCATACACTCATCACAAGAAGCAATGACAAGAGATTTAACCACTTTTAAGATACTATTAATTAGTTTTTGTTGCAACTTGCAACGAATGTTTACGTACGTTGATTTATTCGTAAAATATAGTATAATAATAATAATAATAATAATCAACTAAATCAAGTTTTTATATAACCCTTTATTATGAGTTTTTCTCCTTTCCTTGTCCTTTTATATTTTGTAGAATGCAATGAAGCTTCACTGCTTCAAGACGAGTTTGGCACTTATTTTCTTGTCAATTAGCTTTTGTCCGGCAACGTAAGATGCCGTTGTCTTTAAGAATAATGGATTAACAAGATAGTTTATAGGTTTAGCCGGAAGCAACTGGGTTAGTTATTATTATTAAGATTGAAAGCAAATAATAATTATGGGATTTGGAGCGTCGTGTGTTTTGTTTGAGTTTGACAATGGCATTTTTCTTGCCCTAATCCCAGTCATTTTCATTAGTATTATAGTACATGAACGCGTTATTTTCATTTGTGTACATCAACGGAGGGTCCGAGAATGAAACATCGGAAGAAGCCACAGGCAATCGTAATTACCTGTCAAATTAAATAAGATCTGAAAATAGACCTTTGTACCTCTACAAAACTTAAAATCATTTATGTAATTATATTATATTAGGATAATAATTCACAGACAACACTAAAATTAATATTACGAATTCGACCTGTAGATCTAACCATCAACAAATATTATTATATGCTGTCAACACATTAGGAGGCAAAATTGTCATTTAATTAAAATAAAATTAAAAAAAAGAGTAAATTCTGATTTGAACTACCTACTGCTTAATCTTGGAAATCGGCTCAGATAATAATATTAATCTTCTCACCTCATTTCTCAACTACAGTATGTACAACAATAAATAAATAAATAAAATGACTCCCATCATTTCCCAAAATACCCCTACTCCGGAATCGCGCTCAGCAGTGCCGTATACTGCCCTCTCCTCCCCCGGCCGGTCCTCCTCTCCCTTTTCAACCTAATATCTCCGGCCTTTCTAGATGGGTTCAACTCCTTCTCCCCAGAATACGCCAAAATAGCTTTCCTTCCACACCCGCATTTCTCACCACCGCTATTGGCCAATGCAGAGCTGGCCTTCACTGCCAATGCCGCCATTTCTTCGGCCTGCAGCCGGCGTTTCAACAGGTTTAAAGGCAAAGCAAAGTACAACTGGCCCAGTTGAAGCACATCTTCATCACTTATTGCCGAAACTACATCGTCAAAATCCATTTCGTCGGAGTTGCAGATAAAACAAGCCGGGTTCTTTTGTAACACGTAGGAAACCTTAACTGGGTACGAAAATTCTTGCAGTCTTCCATCGTGCAATATTAACTTGGCTGTAGCCACATTAGTGGACTCGCACGAACTGCATATACCCATGAGAACCGTTGAAGTGCGTATCCAAGTTTAGAAACTAAACATACTTTGGTTATAAATAAACTACACGATGTGTACATATGAGAGAAAGAGAGAGAGAGAGAGAGAGAGAGAGAGAGAGAGAGTGACAAAGAAGAAAAGAAGAAAACGAGGGGTTTTATATAGGCGGTGGGAGTGGGATGGTAAATTGGTAATGGTACGAACGTATCTTTCGAAAAAAAAAAAAAAAAGAAAGAAAAGAAAAAAAATTGTATCGTGAATTGAACCAGGAAGCCACGTAAGAGTTGTCATTTTGTAAACTGTTGGTACAGTGAATAAATGTGTGTTTATGTTTTGTTGTGTTTTAAAGATGAACCATCAATGGTCTGTGATGCCAACCTGGAAACTCATGGGTGACAGCTTTGTTGTTACAAACCTACTGTATCATTCAAAACTGACCCACACGCACCCCACCTTCATACGATGAAATAACGAGGATGGAAAGGCTTTGGTATTCTTTTGGCGCATTCAATATTTCATTGTTGATTGTTCATAAAAAGGAAAGCTGAAGCGTGTGGAGTGATCAGTGAGTTGGGGATTCAATAAAATTCAAACAATGTCCACAATGCGACAACCATACATTTGAGATCCAAACACATTTTTATCTAATCCTTCGGGAAAAAAAAAATCATTCTCTTTACCAAATAAGCTGGAACTAAGTGACTAACTAATCTTGTTTGACTTAGTTAAAGATGGAAAATTGTGCATTGTAGTTTATTGTCCCGTTTAGTTAAGGTTCAGTAATATTAATATTTTACTAATTTTGTCATATAAGTGTCGTTTTTGTTATTTTTTTACACTCAAATAAGTATCACACTATACACATTTCATTCAATTTATCTAACATATACATTAATAGCACTTGTTTATTTTTCAATAAAGAATTAATAGTAAATAAAATAATTTATTTATTTTCTTAATTAATGTGCTCTTAATAAAAAAACGACATAGTTTTGCCTATTTGTATGACTGAAATTATTCGAGTTGATCCGATCAACCTCTAAGTGAACGAAAACCTGATGAATTATGCCTCGATTTGAAGTTTCAACTCTGTACTTATGCGCAGGTGCATGAATATTGGGAGCTTAATCATGCATTATTGAGTAATTACTTGAGTCTCTTTAATTACAAATTATGTTACAGTGCACCTTTAGTAGGCGTTTTTGGTAGTTTCTTTTCTAATTTCTAACCAAACATGTACAGAGGCGAATATACACACGGAATTAATTGACTCTAAATTGAAGGCTTTGTTAATGAATACTTCAATTTAGTTATTGTGTACGGATCATGCAAGTGAAGTCTTCATTGATTGAACATGATGAACCGTACGAAAATTGAGGAAATTGCTTACATAACGTTTCCTTAATTTACTTGTAGTATACTTTCCATTTCGACGCATTTGGACATATTGAGTGGTGGGTACATACTGCCGATGGTCCACCTGAATCGAGATCGATCCATCTTCCAGACTAAACGAGGGTTACGAATAATGCAAAATTGTTCTCGACTACTATTTTCCTTGAGCTTTTCTCGCATTTTTATATTGCTTATTGCATGATTACTAGGGAAGAAAAGGGGCCTATAAATAAATAAAATAATAAATTAATTAATGCGGGTCAAATTCGGAGGGGATGAATAGTTCACGTGAGGATGGGAGCAATGGGCGTGGATGGGGTGTGGTTGGAATGGATGCTAAATGGTGGGTCTGCAACAACTAACCACCGCACCGCTATATTTTCTTGATTAGTGTATCCAACTAAACACAACTTTTTATGGATAGCCTCCATTTCAATCACCGTATTAACTGATCACAAAGCGACGACGAACAGGAGGCTGATAGCGATGTTGGTACGAAGAAGATTCTCCTGTGGATGGTGATAATAGCAATACAATACGTGAAAGCATCGGCAGCAGTCCATTCCACTGTGACTGACCCATGACCATGAGAATTGAGATCGATGAAAGGCAATTTCTTTGGACTTGGGATGGGACTATTTATTTTCTTTGCAATATATCTTGGCTGAAATTGGAACTTTTTTAGTATTTTAAGATTTACGATAAAACAGATAAGCAGAGTTGAGTTCGATAGGGAGATTAAACCCAAACAATTCCAAGTCGAATCAGTAGATTATAAACCGATTGATTCAGTAATTCTAAACGATTTGAACAAATATGACTGAATCCTAAGTATCCCATGACAAATGAATAATCTTCTTCAAATAGAAAAAGAATAAACACACGAGAAGTAATTAAAGTTTTGTCATGGCTTAGAGCATCTTATCTTTCTAAATATAGTATTTGTTAATCTCAGCATAGGACCCTCACCATTTAAACAAAACAAACAAAATGGGGATGTGATTTAGATTTTAGATTAGATCTCTCCAGTATGAGTCCAAGTGAAAGGAATGGAACAAAAGAAAGTTCAGATTCCAATGCCAGTAGTAGTAGTCCCTTATTAGATGTGAGTTGCGAATTAATGAAGTAGCAGTAAAGCTCCAAAAGTCCAAAATTAGCCAAGGGGATTACGATTGGTTATCCGCCTGTTACGCATGCATCAGCACCAGCTCACGAATTTAAACTCACATAGTCCCAACTCACCCAACCAATCACCCACGGCAACGGCTCAACTTTTACTAATACCGTATTGACTATTGAGTTTGGAAAATTGCAATATTATTTTTTTAATGTTATGTCTAATGTATAAAATGACGTGGTTTAAATAATGTATAAATGAATAATCTTAAACAGAATAAAATAGAATAATATTAAATAGAGAATCTAATTTTAGAGTATTTTGAATTTAATTTAGACTAAATTAGTATTACTACTAACTATTCATTGAACAACAAGAAGGCGGTCAAGTGAAAACGTTAATATCAAGATTACTTAGAACAAAGTACGTAATTATTAGGAGCCGGCCCTGCTGAGAGCTGAGGTTCTTGTACACAATACACATGCTTGGACCTTGGAATTTTATTTGGTTTTAGGAATTATTATGACTAATAATAATGGAGTTGATTGATTGATTTACAAAGGCTTGAGTTGAGGTTCACATAAAGGTGCGGTGGCAGTTTTGGGGGACGTGGCAAGCTGGCTGAGGCGGAGAAGAGAGACATATAAGACCACGTGGATGTGGTGGGTCTGAGACCAGCAACAGCCCAGCAGACCGACATTTTGCTTACGTTTTCTGATCTGTTTCTGTTTCTATATTTGTTGGGCTTTTTACAAATTATCCTTAAATTATTCCCTCCTTAATCAAGTCAAAACACATTCGTTGTATTCTGATAGTATCTTTACTACTTACTCCTAAATAATACTCTAAATGTAAAAACCTATTTTAATCATCTTAATTCACTACAATTCCATGTACACAAACATACATATATGTCTCTGACTCTCTCTGTGTCTGTTTGATTAAATTATTTTTAAGTAGGCCTGCAGACGATTATGATATTATAATGACGAGCAATGATATGGGACTGAAAAACCAAAGTGACTGACGTGCCAGTTATAAAAATACAAACTAATACCCTAACAAAATGATGACTGAACCCTAATGCGTAATTGATTAGTTTGTATTTTTATACATGCCACGTCATTCACTTTGCCAATCATTACTCTATAATGACACGCACATTACTTGGACATACACGTCAAATTTTTTAGCCAAAACATGTTCAAAATTTCAGGATTAGTGCATGCATTGGCGTATTAATTAAGAAGTTGTTGTTTGCAGCTTTTTATTACTAAAATAAATATTCCTTTTTGACTCTATAAGCATGCTTGGCTTGGTTATTATTTGATTTTGATATTGACATGGATAATGGATTGTCAAACAACTGGAAAAAGCAGCGTGTATTATCATTAATGTCAAAATAATGGTTGACTATTAAGAAGAGTGAAGTAAAGATAAAGAAGAAGCCGCCCAATGTCTTTGAAAATTAAGAAGAAATGCAATGAAGATGGTGATGTTGTCAATGTCCAGGTTGCATCACCAGCAACTCAGTTCATATCACACTCTAGCTGGAAATTGAGAGAAGTTGATCAAGGAAACATGATCCCAGATTTCATCTAGCTAGTCCGAGAAACTTAAATAAACAATTCCAAATCTTTTATTATGCACCTAAGATGGCTGTACATTTGGAGGATTTCAGAACAAATGGATGATTATGAAACATCTAAACGACCAAATTCTCTTTGGACGGGACAACTAATTTCTATAAGATTGCTAATAAGCCCATCCATATGTACAATATTTGTGTACTACAAAGAAAATAGAAGCCAAAGATTGAATAGAGAAGAAGCTAATGACAAAAACCAAGACAAAAAAGCCATAGCAGCTGACAACTGATATCGGCCACATAACTTTGCACCACAAAACGAACCGCCAGAAGCCATCAATAGATCCGTCACACTAGCGGATGAAGAGGATGCAGCTAATGATAAAAAAGATAATACCTGGGGGTGGGATTCCACATATTTACTTCAAAAGATGCAAACAATGAGTCAAAATACCGAGAAATGAAGGAAGAAAAGACCTTACCCAATCACCCAGTACAACAATTGACATTATTCCAGGCTGACGAGATGGACGTTTTACGAATACAGAGAACGCATCCACCATTGCCAATGTTAAACTCCAAGGAATGACTAAACCCATGATTGTTACCAAGAAGCTGAAAACAAGAAGATAACAATGAAATGGAAATTAAACTGCATACATATGCATTTACTAACGACCAATTGCTTCCTTTACCAACTGAATTTTTGTGCATGACAAAACTTTATGCTGAGAAGTGTAAGGCCACAACAAGATTGAATTGTAAATCAATCCTAGTAACTAATAGCTATTTCAAATCCAAAAAGCATGAACAGACTAATGGTTGTACCATTCATTTACCTTCCCAAATCACAATCCGTGTGTTTCCTTAAATCAATGCATGAAAACACGTTAAATGCAGCTACCTCTTTCGGTTTCCTATTTGTCTCACCGAGTAATCGTAGCAGTATCTCGGTTAACTAAAGAGTGGCCAAAATGCTGCCAGGCAATGTGCCAGAAAGCACAAACTAAATCATTTCCAGTCCAATGATCATTATTAAACAATGACTGCAGTGACATTCTGTAGAAGTCCATCTAACATCTCTAGCACTTTTGATAGAAAACTAAGTCCTAACTAACTCTTTTACTATGCAAGTACAGGAAATCGTTAGTCTCCATAGAAAGTAGTTCTTTTCAAATATCAAAATTAAAGCCTCTGCCATAAATTATCTGCAAACCTGTTGCAACAAATGGCATGAATTTCCTCTGTTATGAGCAAAAACCAAACTTAACAACTACTATGCTAATTGACTGGAGTACTAAAAAACTGTCATCGAATTCTACTCCCTAACTATTATCAAATAGTGCACCATCGGATTCGCTTTCAACTCTCTAGTTTTCCTCCCTCCATTCTTTCTCCTCTCTAGTTCTTTCGGCCATGTTTTTCCTTTCCTTCCTCCCATGTTTTTCCTTTCCTTCCTCCGGGAGACGGTTGAGTACAAGGTTCTCCCTACTCACTTGGGCCCCCTTAAGATTAAGGAACTAATGTGAATCAAATTCTCGTTCACCCAACAGAAAACAGGAGAACAAAACGCATTATCATCATCATCATCACATCCCTGTCCTTCAACCAACTACCAACTACGAATTGCAATTCCAATATAATTATGATAAATCAAAAGAAAAATACAGGCATACAGTAGTACAAACATATGATTTCCACACAAATATAAAAAAAAAAAAAAAAAAACCTTAATCATACTTAATCAAGAAAAAGTCGAACTCTCAAATGAATAATTAACTAAACTACAATTGGGATTCCGACCAGATGACAAATAAAGGAGAAAATGGGGAAAGTCACGAAAAAAAAAAGATTAGAACTTGTAGACGGTGGGAGGTGGAAGTAAGAAATTACCAGAAGGCGGTGTAGCTGTAGAACTCGACATCCAAACACATGAAAAGAAGAGAAGCAATAGAGAAGATGGCCTGTCCTAATCTCAAAGCCAAGCTAGCACTCGTCCCTAAAGCCCCCGGCAATTCATCCATATGATTCGATATGTAGGATCGTCGTAATTCTGAACCGAACCACCACTATGACGCTGTTCTTGATGAACCCACAAATTACTCAAAACCATGACTCAATTCTCTGCATGGAACCTCCCACTATTCTCATCAAATGCACAAAAATGAAGTCGGGATTTTTCTTGGAGTTACAGAACGGGAAAGAAACATTGATTATAGTTTTGTTTAGTTGGAAAGAAAAGAGAAAAGAACGGTGGTTGTGGTGTGGTGGTGATGACTAATGAGCGTTCACTTCACGGAGGAAAATTGGAGATGAGGTGGACACAGTTGGTAAGAAGACTTTTTCATTCCTCTTTCTATGCTAATAAATTCCTTAATCTTCCAAAATAAAATCCCAAACACTTTTTCTTTGTTTTTTTTTAAGGCTGTAATAAATCGGCCGGTTGAGGAAAGCCATCCATGGATAGTGGGAAATAACGAATAACTAATTCCACGCGAGAAATTTTACAATCCAGTGGTGGCGGATCATGACAACTCATACTCGGGTGGGGGCCTACTTAGGTGGGATCCATATTTGGTTTGCCTGTTCTGGTTGGCTACTTTAGAGTTTGGTCTTTTTTTCTGTGGCACAATTTTGATGGACTAAACTTAGCATTGCTAAAAGTCAGGCAGATAATGCTTTGTCTTTATTAATATTTAATATTTAATAATAATACTTTGTTGCTTCTTCTTTATTTTTTTTTTACCAATTTTTAAAATCTGGTCATACAGTTTTGATGATTAGTTGTGAAGAATTTAGTGAGATCTATCCGGCTATCTCCGAGATTTTTTTTGTTTAGACGTATTTTTCTGAAGGGATGCTGTAAGATCACACGTCAAGTCTTTTTGTTTTGCTACATCTAAATCTTATACGTGTACGATTGTTATTCTAAAGGTTATGTACGTTGTATTTTGATGCAAAAAAAAAGATTCTACAATTAATGGTGGACTGATAAAAGTAGGAGGAATCAATGAATCAAGGAATCCATTTTTCATGGGATCATTTTACACGATTTATACGGTGTGTTTATATTACATACATTTAAATCAAGTATATAATTGTTTTTTTCTTATGAGCTTAAAAAATGTCTCTTACAAAGTCGATTTATATATGTAATAATGAATTAATAGCGATTTCAAGATACAATGAAAACGTGGCATGTTGATAAACAAGATTAGGAGATTTCGACAATATATGTAACAACAAATTAATAGCGATATCAAGATACGATGAAAACGTGGCATGTTGGTATACAAGATTAGAACATATCTGTTGCCAGAGGCAAACGAAGGGGAGCTGGTGTGGGCTCCAGCCCCCCAAGTTCAATAAATCGACATTTAATAGGTTAGAAAAATTAAAATTCAACCAAAATTTGACCAAATAACTTAATTTAGCCCTCACCAAGTTTTTCAACATTTAACAAATTAAAAACATTCCAAGCTAAACAATTCATCTGTTTTTCATGAGATTTTTTAGTCCAACAATATAGTTTAGTTCTTTAAGTTGTTGGGCATAATTTGATTTTAATTTTGATTTTTGTTTTTTTGTTATTGTTTATTTTTCTTGTTGAAAAATGATATGATTTCATATGAATTTTAGCGGTTTGAATAATTATTTGTTTTATCATTGTTGTTATAAAAATTATATCATTAAAAAACTCATCTATACCCTAAAATTCATATTTTTAAAAATTTTACATTAGTAACATACAAATTGTAATATTACAAAAACTCTTGTGAAACCGTCTCATATATGAGACATGATATGCAAATTACAAAAGTATGCTAATATGCTAATTTTTTATACGTTATATGCTAATATTTAATACTTTACACGCTAATTTTTTATACTTTACATACTAATTTTTGATACTTTATATGCTAAAGTGAAATTTATACGCAAGTCTCTTATATGAGACGGTCTCACAAGAGAATGACACTTGTAACATTTATGATACCCAAAATTTAAAAGATTATATTTCATTTATAAAAATTAAAATTTTTATTAATTTAGTAGAATTTACTAATTATTAAATAATTTATTTAATCGCGCAAAAAAAATTACTTTTATGTGAGCCCCTAATAAAAATAATTTCTAGTTCCGCCGCCACTGTTTGTAGTCAAACTAACAAACTTATGCCTCAAAACTAAGATTTAATATATCATACATTCAGAACTCGCACTAATATAGGGTAGTTTAAACATCGCATCAGACACAATTGACGCATTATCCAGTTCCTTTTAACAAGATTCATAAGACAATTAAATTGCCATTTCTTAAATCTTGAGTAAACTTTTAACTAACAATTCATTAAGGACTTGAACAAAGAAGAAGCAGTTTTTTTTTTTTTTTTAAATAAGAAACATGATTATAATATACAAGCAGATTACAAGTCTCAATAATGTTTCTCCGACGGATTTGACAAGAATGGCACAGTTGGGATGGTCTTATGAGTTACAACAACAAAACTCCAATCCAAGAAATAAAAAATACAAACTCTATGATTCAAGTTGAGCATACCAGAATCCTTGGATTTTAACATCCTTGGGTGCCTTCGACCCCAAATCAGTGTCGGATGGCTGAACACTCTCAAATACTCCAATCACTTCTCCAGTTTCAGGCTTGCTCTGAGTAACACTCAATGTGATCTTCCCTGATGAAGATGAAACATTCTTGATGTTCTCCTTCTGTAGCTCCTCCTCGTCTCCTCTGCCTCCGGCAGGCAATGCAACAGCATTGTCATAACCTGTTGATCCACCCCTGCCCTTTGGGTCAAGGAAGGATGAGCCCCTGTATGATGGCACAAGGAACTCCCCGCTAAAGCTGGATGGTGTGCCTGAGGCAACTAGTTGTTTGATGGTGAAAAGGAAGGGCACACGCTCGCCACCAGGAAGCTGAACTGTTACTGCTGCATAATCAATTCCATCCTTCTCCACAAACTTCACTGTGCCGTCTGAATTTACTTCGAAGGGTCCTTCAATCTCGTCAAGGGTGTAGGTTAGACGGGTCATGAGCTTGGTCTTTTGGAACTCTGCGGGTGCGTTCTTGCTAGGTCCCTCGGCCTTAACTGTGAAGGAAGTTGGCTCCAAGCAGAACTTCTTGGCATTATATTTGCCAGCCTTGAAATTAAAGCCATCCTTACCCCCAACAATGGTTGGGCACTGGTTTGCAGTTCCTGTTCCCTTTACTTCCAGATATGTCTTGCTTTGAATTTCATCAAAAGTAAGCCTTCTGGGAACTCCTTCGGCGTTTGCTCCCTGATGACATTGGCCACAAACATTCATAAATTTAGTCGAGTATAACCATAAAAAACGTAAATGGATCTTAAATCATCCTGATATTAGTTGCAAGAATGTAGGATTCTCAATGGATAGCAAAGTTTTATATAATTCTATGGACTACTTATAACTACATTTCATTTTAAAGCCCGTTTCTTTGTCTTTCTTTGAAGTTTCATTTTAAACTTTCGGTTGTCATTCAACCAAAACACCAGGCAGCGGCATTATACTTATATGTCCTTCAAATTCAAGGACAGAATCAAGAGTAACAAGAACAATTCTTTTTTCTTGCATCATCAACATCATCCAACTAGCTCTTATTCTAATTATAGAATCATCAACATCATCCAACTAGCCCATTCATTGTTTCCTTTCACTACAAGTTTACAGTTGCGGAAACTCGGGTTGAAAAATTGTTCCATATTAATATCTTTGTAAATGATTGCAACCATCACCACTCACTATTTAATTATAGAATCTTTTTAGTCTAAACTCTCCAAAACCAAGTGTTCATCTGGGCATCCCTAGCATCAATTTCTTAATAGAACATGCACGTTATATTTAGAACTTCGAAGATTCAAGTATACGAATATTGGCATCATCTCATACAGTCATGATATTTCGGTGTAAGTTAAAGAGTAAAATTCCAGATGAAAACTGGAACCAAATTGATAAGTCTACATACCGAGGCAAGGAGGGCAGAAGTGGCTAGAGCAAAGCCAGCAACTTTTGCTGCATCAGTGCACTTCTGAGCAAAGTCTTTGAGATCAGCTTGAAGAGAGCAAGTTAATCTTGATGAAGATGGTTCAACACCGAAAACCCTGCTAACGCTTTGAGTAGATCTAAGCTGGATATTGGTTCGGGATGCAACACCACCGAGCTTGGTTGGTTGCATATGTGTGGCTGCAGCTTGAAGTGAGGCCGCCATTTCTTTCTTGATTACTCTTTTCTCCAACTTCCAAACACAAAGTGGGAGTTGGGAAATGATTTTTTGAGTAGAGAAATAATTTTGGTGGCTTTGCAATGAGTAAAATAAAGATAAGGGATAGGATAAGGTCTTATTTCATTGGTTGGTCTGAGCTAATGTTATTGGTTTTACGGATTGCCAAGTGGCAAACTTGTTGTTTAGGATAAAGATACTAATTCCTGCTATCAATGGACAACCACGTTTTTATGTTTTATTTTTCATAACTTTTTTTCTTTAAAAATATAATAATAAGGAATGTAAAACATATATAACATAGATTCTTTTCAAGTTTTATTTTTAGAAAAAAAAATTATTAGGGGAATAGGCATAATTTTGAACTAATTATCATTAGAGGTACATAGATAGTTTAATTATTTAATTTATTTAGCCAAATATTTAATTGTCCTTTTGTATAACAATTTGAAAAGCATAAAACTAAGGATAATAAATAAATTCATTGTCAAAAAAGCACTTGTTAAAATTAAGAAATTAAATTACCTCTCGATCTCCGAGTTTTGAGCCCAAGAGCTAGAATATGCATGTGATGTAAGTTTTCGTGAGTGTAGAAAGAAAAAGAAAAAAAAAACTGATAAATTGATTATTATAATTAAAATCTTGATCTTAATATTTTAGTAGATGTTTAATGCATACCTTACTACTAATTCTAGTATTTGGTTGGTGTAATAAAATGTTTTAAGAAAATGATAGAATTATAGATCCAATCAAAAATTATCAAATTGGTCTAGAAAATGTATTATTTTTTAGGGCAACAAAACCTTGCACTAAGTGTACAAAATAATTAAGTCATTTTCATATCTCAAAAATTAAGTATTTAAAGTTAATATAGATTATAATGGTTATTATTATTAATATTTTGTCTTTTCAATTTCTCTTACAAAAATTTTATTTTATCTGGATATTTTGTTTTATGTGATAATAAAATGAAGCTATTTCGAGTGTTGAGTGAGATTGAGTTATTGAACTTTGTTTAATTACTAGTGCTAAACTATAAGATTAAGGATAGTTAAATATTTTGCTAAATGTATCAAATAATAAGTTATATCATCTTTACTAGTAATGGCGAAAATTTTCGATTGGGCCGACCATGCCTGTGGTGTTGACCAAAATATAAAGGCTTGGCCCGGGCAGACCAAAACATAAAGGCTTGGGCCTTAGCTGAGATTTGGCCAAATTACGAAACATGGCCCATGCTTCGCGTTATTAGCACGACGCTCTAACCAACTGAGCTAATAGGCCAGTTCATGATGTCATAATCGTATATTTTAGAGAAAACAATAAAATTAATATTTTACAATTTTCCTAAAGAATAGAGTTACTTGCCTTCAATTTGCTTTCGTCCCAGACTCCCAAACATTATAGCAACAACGCAGAGACATGTTTTAACGGGTAAATAATTCCTATTTTACTATAAAGTGCAAAAAAAAAAAAAAAAGTGGGATTTCCTAACGTATGCGATGCTACAAAATTAGGAAAGGAAACAATTCCGAAAACTTAACAAATAAGTTCTTCCCCATTTTTTTTTCCCATAATTGTTTACTTCTAGGAATTTAGTGCTATAAAATCAAGTTTGTTGTTTGTTTACATAAGAGCACAAGTTGTGTTATTAATTTTTTTTCAGGAAGATGTCTAGCGATGATGAACCATCTTGGTTGACACAATTGCTTCAAATAGATTTCTATACGAATTGCAGCATTGAAGGTCATCCTTGGAAGACAATCTTTTGTTTACAATGTGTGGATGGACCAATTTGCGAGAAGTGTGCAACAAATTATCATGAGAATCATCAAATTTTGCGAGTAAGTTTAATGTTTTTTTTTTTTGAAATTTTTGAAACCTCTTATAATGTTAATATTTTCGGCATATTTTGTATTATTGACATTGTTTGTTTTAGGTTGTCAAAGCATCATATGGAGTGGCCATTAGAGTTGATGACATAAACAAATATTTAGACGTTGGCGGTATACAACCATTCAAAATTAATTCAAAGTCAATCTTTTTTCTACGCTCTCGAGGACAAAGCTTGCTACACAATAGTCCCAAGTGCGAGAAATGCAATGGACATGTTAAAAGATCAGATCATAAATATTGTTCTATTGCCTGCAAAGTAAGAATTATTAATTGTAAGATAATATTTGTAGGCCTTAAATAGTATGCATATATGCACATAAAAATATATATATTTGAATTGCAGGTTGGATTTGAAGTTGAATCTTACCATGTTGAACAATCCAATACTGCAATAATGCATTCTAATGATAGCCAAGAGCAAGAAGTTGACTCCTATAGGGGGAAGAAGAGGAGGAGGAGAAGAAAAGGAATTCCTCGTAGATCTGACCTCAAGTAATGTAAGTATATGCTTTATAAGTAATGACTTTAATAGATGCTTGTAATATTTAAATATTAGGCTTTGGTTTGATTTATATTATGAATTAATATGCTGAAGAAGCTGTTAATTTATTTCATACAAGCAAATTATTATGTTAATTTTATTTCATACAAAGATATAGACTTATGAATTTATGTTATAGGGTTCACTCATATTTTAATTAATAATGATAAAATTTGATTTTATTGTTATTTATACTTTTAGTTTTTAATTTTAATAAAACAACGGTATTTTGAACTTTGAAAATTTAGAAACAAAATTCTTAGTCAATGTCATATTTTTTAAAAGGTAAGTGTTTTTTTTTTTTTACAAGCTATAGACTCTAATCTACTTCTACTCCAATTCAGATTCTAATCTACTTCTATTCCAACTGCGTTATGGAGGGTTCAGATTCTAATCTACTTCTATTCCAACTGCGTTATGGAGGGTTGAAAGGAGGGTCTACTCCAACTGATATATAGAGGGTGGCAGACTTGGCTTGTCCAAGTTGTTGGTTATAACTTTTTTAATCAGAAATTACTCCCTTAATTTTTTAATAAGTGTTATTTTAATTCTCATTTTTTATTTTTAAATAAGTTTCATTTTACAAATTTAAATGCAAAAAAGTCTAAAAGTTTTTAATTTTACCATTCGTCTTATTTATCTATGTAATGTTATTTAGAAAAAAAGAAAGAAAACTATGATTATAAATATAAAAAAAATAAGAAAATTTATAACTTTTCTTAATTAGTGTGACCATCTTTAAAACCACAACGTTTTAAAAATAATAATATAACAATGATAATAATAGGATTCACACTTTTTATACAGCAAAGTAAATGGATTCTTAAAAAAAAAAAAAAAAAAAAAACGTAAATGGATTCTTAATAAAAGGACATGCTAATATAAACTAAGCAGTTATCATAAGTTATGATTCCCATATAATATTGTCTGAGTTTAATAATAAACAGCCATAACAATAATAGACAGTCCATTGATTATAGTAGGAATACAAAGTAGTATACTAAAAATTATAGACAGTCAGCAGAGTGAAGAGAATGTGGCTCAAAAGTGCTTGAAAAATAATCATCACTACCCCCCGCTTCTAATCCAGTGATAGAGAGGGGTTCGTTCCTCATTTGTTTATGAGAGTTTTTTTGTATTTTTTTCTCATCATTGCCACATTCATTTTTCACTTCCCTGTAAGCCTGTCCTATCCTAATCCTATGTTAATCATTTTTTTCGATCCAATTAATGAATACTTTTTTTTATAGAAAAAGGTCGGAGAAATCAGAACCAGTAAAGAACATGTAATAAAACATTCCCAGATTACTCCTCACCCCTCCCCATCATCATCATCATGCCCTGTATTAAAACCCAAATAATACAGTAAAAAGCGTTAAAACACAACAAGAAATGGAAAGAAAAACCATAAAAAAAAAAAACAAGGGAAGACGGTGGGGTGGTTTCTCTCAGACAAATGCCTCGATTTGTCTTCAGGAATTTAAACGAATGGATTTCGATCAGACTCGTCATCTTAGTTTCTTCATCACTGAGAAACACACTTTTCTTTTTTTGTTTAATAAAAAAAAAAAAGAAGAAGAAGAAGAAGAAAAAATAAATGATAACAATGAAAATTGCCCACTGCATTAATCACAGACTCAATTAAATAGAACTCATAAGAAATCATTTATGATCAGCAAAGCGCGAGAGAAAGCAGTCATCGCTCTCCGCAAGAAAGAAAGAAAAAGGGAAATGGTGGCAACGGAGCTCAACGGAGTTGTGCTTTATATCGCAACTGAACTCTCAGATAGCCCGATTACTTAGCTAGGGTTAGGGTTCAAATGACTCTTATGCCCTCGCTCGTTGGACTCATTTGTGCTGCTATGGATGGACCCAATGTTTAAACCCACTAACCCAATGACTTGGGCCCAAAATATAATATAAGTATATATAAATAAGAGTTCGTACATTATTAGAAGATTAAAATAAGAAATGTATATTGAGAAATGAGAAAGAGGCCAAAAAGCATCATCAATCAATCAGTATGGTACTGGTGAGCAAATACTCAGATGAAGTGAAGTACCAATCCCCAGATTGGATAGACCAACAGGAGGAGGATGCCTAGAGTGTTTGAAAATCCGTGTGTCTGTGTGAAGGAATTACGGAATCCTCCAGATGCTCGGATGTGTTCTTGCAGTAAATAACAACCTATCACAAGGCATATCACAACTCCCACCAAGTTGTTCCTCAGGCTATCAGCAAACAAACCCGGAGAGACCACCAACAAAAGGATCAATGAACCAGGCATCTCCAGCCAGTCTGCACTTGCCAAACAACCGCAACCGGCAACCGGCAACCGTCAACCGTCAACCGTCAACCGTGATTAGTCAAACAACTATGTGGCAGATTGCTTCTTGTATGTTGGTACTCAAAAATACATTGTTTAAACTTGTTTAACTACCTGGGAAATGCCGTGGGAAGAAAAGCCTCAGTACAACTGCAATGAAAGCAATCCATTTCCCGAACTCTCCCCTAAATCACAATGCAGGATACCGGTTAAGTGTTTTTAGTATTTAACAGTTAAGAGAACTAGAAAGAAGGCGATCAGGAACTGAAAAATGCACCATTATTGTCATCACCTCAAGAAGTTGAAAAGCACAGCTGGGAGGCTTAAAAAGATATAAGGAACTAGAAGTGAAGTCAGCATGTTCGTCCTCCAGTTTGTCCGATCCAATATTAGCAAATAGCTTCAGCAGAAAACAGAACCCGAAAGTTAACATATGGTAGACCCTATTCACAAAGTGATTTTAATAAACCGTGTCTGATATTTGAGAAGAGGGTTGTGAAACAGAAAACAGCAGTTGCAAAGTGACTCTGATAACAAAAGAAGAATCGCCCTCAAATAGAAATGGAAGTTCATACGCATGCATCTTTTCAAAATTAGCCAAGAAATGGTAAGGCACTGAGGCTCTTTCTTAATCCAATTACCGGTGAATTACAGACATTTTGTAGGGCTAACAGTCAAGAGTAGACGAGAAAGTCCAGTAAGAGCATAAATTCCCATTGTAAACACCTACTGTATTTTAAGTCAACATTCATGCCAAAATAACTTGTCATACATTTTCTGAGACCATAAATTTTGAGCCCTTGTTGAAGTGAAAGTTTCAAGTTGTTGAAATCAACAAAGTGTTAATTTGGTCATCAAAATAAACTCAAACATACTAAAAAGGTCAGCTGACAGACTCGCCATGAATTTCTTTCCCCTCTTCAGTAGAACATCAGTTTGGACACATGAGCATAATTTGCTTTATGTCATGAGTGCATGCAACATTTTATTTTTGTTAAATTCTTTTGCAAAGTTCAGTCATTTGCAATCCAATACAGCACAATTAAACAGGTACATATCCTGTAGCAGGACTAATAAATCTCAACCAAATATCACTCACTTATTTTTTTTTGTTGAGAATCAAGTTATGCCATCTTACCATTACACATAATTGATCAGTATTTGTCATGATGTCCATAATATTGACCAATGAACAAACCAATTATGAGATAATGCGTTCTGTGAAGTCATTTTACAACTGGGAACCGACAGAATTTCACCGTGTCCCAAACAAAGGTCAAATAGAATGATCAATTATCAGATCAGCTGGGAAAGAATAACAACGTTTGACAAACTTCATAATCAAAGCAGAAAGGGAAATGGTCCCAGAAATTATTACCTAATTCTTTCGGCAGAATAATTGTTTTGACCCTTTTAACATTGAAAAACAATTACAGGGTTGTTTCGAACTTTTCACTTTTTGACAAAAAGAACATCGTTAAAGAATTCCAAAATGTACGATTCCAGAAACATGATCACACGCAAACTTAAACCAATCAAGCAATCCAATCATTACAGTCGAACATATCCTAAAGGCTGAGAACTAATTCCAAAAAGAAAACAAAGAATAGGTTGTAGAAAACTGGAAACAGCTTACATTGCAGCGAAAGATGCGACCCATTTGAGAAAAGAAGTGCCAAAAGCAAGGCCACCCAATTTGGTAGCATGATCAATGAGTTTCTTGGCAGCCATTTTTAACTCGTTGATGTCCGAATCGATCAATTCGGCCATTACTTGATCTCGGTCTGTCTTCATAGCCAAAAAATCAACTGGGTTCCTCCCCATTTTGATTTATCTTGCTGAAATTAAGAATCTTGGGATGTACAAAGTTAGATGCAGTGTGTCTCGGAATAAAAGATAAACTGGGCTGTTTGAGTGTGAGAAAGGATCAAAAAATAAATGAGTTGGAACTTGGAAGGCAGCGGGACACCTTGTTTTTAGACAGAGCACAAGTAGTGCGGTGCGGATCTAACTGATTTTCTTGACCCTGGCCGGTGACATAAAATGGAGGCTCAGAGTGGACTTCGCTAATACGTCTTCCGGAGCTGCGAATTCTTTGACGGGTCGGGCCTCAAAATTGGAATTCCCGTTGTTCAAATCAAAGTGAACAATATTGTTTGTGACACTGAGAAATCACTTCCAGCTGACGGTTCTTTTGTTGTTCCATTGTGTTTTCCTAATTGTAATTTGTAAGCTAAGTAAAAAGTAAACAAATAAAATGTATTAATATTATCATATCAGTTTTGCTGTAAATTTTGCAGCATCAGTTTAAGAAGTCACAAAACAATCAAAAGCAATGACATTTTTTCCAAAGCAGTCTCGGAATTGGCCAGTCTGAGGCATCCATTAAAGATTTAAGAACCAACTCATACTTAGTCATCTGAAATTGTTTTATTTTTTTTGACAAATACTCGAAAGAAAGAGAAGAGAAAGTTGGACCACTCTATAGGATGTTTGATTCAATTTCTAAGTTTCAAGATCAATAATTGATCAAAGTAGAAATTTGAACTTAGCCATTGCTCATCCTTACAACAAAATCCAGCAAGAAATTAAAAGCTTTTATAGAGTACAGAATGGTGGTGACCACTGACCACTTCCACAATATTCTGGATTCTGGATTCTGGAACATGGCATGTGGATTTTAGACAGCTACAAAGAAAAGAACTTGCCATCTCAATTTGAGTAGATCTGTAACCATTACCATGCAGATTGCTGAGTTCCAAAACTTCAATAAAATGACTTCCACTAATGCTTTTTCTTTGTCACTTTGTACCAACATTTTTCCCTCTTGTCCTCATCGTCTCAAAAGAATCCCACCACTTCAACTCAACAAATAGCATCCAAAATCTTCTACTGTGAAAGAAAATAATCATATGATATGCCCTTAAAAGCTGGTGAAACTATACCTTTACCTTTTATTCAGGCTTTTTCAGATTCATGAAATTAATATAATCTAAACAAACACAGGAGGAAAGACAACCCTTTTTTCTATATTGTACGATTATTAATTTCAACAAAAACCAATGATTAAACAAATGTTACAAATTAACAAGAAAATAAGATTAGTAATTGCTGAAAATACTCGAGTTCATGCGTGAATTTTTTACTATTGATGGCGATTGCTCCGCCCTTTCCTGGCCTCCACCACGGTGGCTGAACTGTGTGAATCACACACTTGTGTCTTGAATTTACACCCAAACTTACTCCTCCATCCACCACCACCACCACCACCACTACTTGCTGCTCCTCCTCTTCCTCTATCACTGGGCGGCCCCATCTTATCAATCTTTTCAATGGCCTTCTTCATGGTAGAGCACTCGCGCTCCAATTCATGCACTCGAGTCCTCATGCTATCCATATCCAACCGCAGCACTTGATTCTCCCTCACCGCAGTTCTCCACGTGTTCCCCTCCGCAACCTCCCCTGTAAGTGGCAACCCAATCCCAACCACCTCCTCTTCATCCTCCCCACCACCTCCAAGCCCCGACGACTGCCTTCCTGTCTCCAGTGCTGGTGGCACGTCCGCAGCCAGCAATGTCCCCGCGATAGCATGCCGGAGCTGCAATTGCTCAAAAAATAGAACCTGAACCACCGCTCTAAGGGGCAGCCTCTCATTTTGCGCCGCGTGAGTACACGCCTCTAGTGTCAACTTCTGGCAATCTAAAAGTCCACAGATTTTCTCTCTTTCAGACTCCGATATCCATGGATGCGCCTGTCAAGATGCAATTTTTATATATAATTTTTTTTTAAAAAAAAATCTCTACTCGATGATGAAAAATTATTTGAAATTTACCTACCTTGAGATAGACGTCGACAGCTCTATAAAGGCCGTCGTCGAAGAGTCTAGCTTGCTCAGGCAAAGAAACGGCGAGCTGATAAAATCTATCCGGCTTTAAATTAGCATCGGAAGCAATTTCCGATAAATAACCGTCGATCAATTTCCCGACGAGCATTAGTGCCGCCGATCTCAGACTGCTGTCCTCGTCTTGGACTTGTATTCTACTGGAAGAAGATCTCTCTTCCCATCCTTGCAGGAAATATCCTAAAATCCTCTCCACACAGTCCACATCGTAGAGCGTTTCGTTCAAATAGGAATAACTCGGAATGAGTAGATCATCTAACGTAGCTTGTTCGAGTTGAGAACCTATCTTCTTCTCCAATGTAGCACGACATTCCTCCGAAGAATTTAATATGTTCGCAGTGCGCAACAATCCGAACAAAAATCTCGTGGCGGATGAAGAACTTGAGCTCTTCTCCTTTGGAAGATTAGTTATGACAGCTTCTAACAGCTCCCTCTGTTCGTTTTCCGACGGAACTGAAGAAGACGACGAAGCCGCCGAAGATGTCGACTTTCGATTTGATCTAGAAATTCCGGGAATGTACTTCTTAGCGTAGTACATAAGACAGTTCTCGATAATTTCACCGCTCACGTCTTTTTCTTTCATTGTCAAAATCAATCGCTTAAACGATTGCAAACTCAACAAAGACAGTTCATCAAACCAAGCATCTGCTCCTCCGGTCGTAGCGGCACTGGCGAGTTTCCGACGTGCAGAAATAGTATTAGTGGACGATGAAGATTCTATAATACCTTTGTCATTGACCGGCCAACCAAATAGCGAGGGATCAGTGGAAGAAGCTTTGGAAGCAATAGCCTCGATGCATCTCTGAACAATGCCGAGATTTTCCGCTAAAGGCGAGAGCTTCTCGCAAGAATGGAGGGTTTGAATGGAGTGTTTGATGTTTTTAGGAACGGTTTGGGAAAGGTACCTCTCGGTTTTGGAAATGAGGTTGTCCTCGGAGTACTCATCGGTCATTTGGAGAAAATCACCAGCACAGCGGAGCGGAGCGACGTTTGATGGCGACAGCTCGATTTTAACGCCGTAACAGAATTTAGCGGCGGTCTCAAAAGCCTCTGAACCTCCCGGAAAATCTGGGAGAGCGATGTGACACGAGTATTCGTCCTCATGTCCATGTTCATGTTCATCATCATCATCCTCCGCAGCTGCTTCTTCAATCTCTTGGTCGTCATTGTCATTGTCATTATCCGAATCCCTCTCTTCTTCAGTGAGTTTTTGGTTTTTAGCGAAGTTTGTTTTTGGCTTTTTCTCTAGCTCCGTAATCAACTCGTGAAGCTTTAGGCTTTTTGACATAAGAGGAAACTGGCGAAAATCCAATATTTTTATTAATAAAAAAACAAAAGTTTTTATATCATAAGTTGATACTAACAGATTCAGCAAAATTTACTACAAAGAACTGAAAGGAAACTGACCTTGTGGAGATGGAAGGTCATGTCGCCCACCTCGATTACAATATCGCTGGGCAATCCAGTAGTGCAAAACCTGCAAAGCAAAAAATTGTTTTTTTTTTTTATAAATTGAAAAATGTACAATCATAAAGATGAACACCGTAATAAAGTTAGAGTTTAGATAATCACCATGCTTGGCCTTTGGAACTGGGTTTCTCAGAGGCCATTTCTTTGAGATCTCCAGAAATGACAAAACAACAGAGTTGTTAAAAAAGTGAAAACTAGACCAGATTCATGAAAATGGCCTTTGAATAAACACAAAAAAGGTAAGAATAATTGAATTGGTTGATGGGACTAAATAAAGTTTTGTGACAGAATCAGAGGGAGTGAGGGTCTGAGGGAGTACTAAAACAAGAAGAAGGAAGAAACAACAGCAGAGACAGAGATGATGGAAAATAATAAGAGGGATGACTTGAGTTTTGTGTATGGAATGATTATGTTTGTGGAAATTCAAGCAGAGCATGAAAAGGGAAGGTGGGAGTTGTTGGGAGATTGGAATAATAAGGGGGGGGATGTTGAGAAGGGACAAATGGGTTTTCAACAAATAACGAAAAAAGTGAGTAAAAGGTAATGATGATAATGGATCATTTTTTTCTTTTCCAAAATTTTATCTTTTCTTTCTTAACTTTAGAACAATAAAAAGAGATTGTAGAATTGTTTCAGAATCCTCTTCTTCTTCTTTGTTAATCTGGGTATGGATTGGGGCAAAGGCCAGACAAAGCCGAAGTTTTTGAAAAAAGTTGGGCTTTTGAGTATATAAGACTTCTAAAAGTATTCAATAATTCAACTATGGTAATAATAGTAAGGGACAGAGATAGGACTCTCTGGCAGATTATTAATACGATGATGATTATTGGCATCATTATTTATTTGCAGGGACCAAAACACCCGCATTGCTTGCCAACTGGGTTTTGATGGACGTTTTGTTGATTTTTTCCAAGCCACGGATTGCTTTTAAGTCTTTAACTTTGCACATTATTAATAGTCAAATCTGTGATTTTTTGAGGACTCAAAATAAGTCAGGAAATAAATATGCAAAAGGGAGGATCTGAGTAATATTATTATTAGGCCATTTACAGCTCTTTACCATATAAGATAATGATAATGCTTTTCCGATCTATTCTATCAATATCAATACAGGAGTAGAATATATTTGCATCTAAAATTTGCCGGATTGGAATGGGCCAATGAGTCTCTTCATGTCAATCATGCCTCACTTTATTGACCAATGAAGTTATTTTGCTTTTTCAGCTGAGGTTGTCCTTTAATTCTGCAATCTACGTCCCCCTGTTTTCATTCTTCAATCCCACTAGTCCCTGCGTTCAGTTTGTTGCTTTGACACCGGGAGGCCAATTTTCCTTCTTTTCTGGAATCCAAAATTGAAGCTTTTAGTGCCATCGCCATATGTCTATTAGTACTATACATTATTAATGATAGTGTTTGTTTATCATGACACTATAACATCATCACTCAACATTTCCACTTTGAGAGTTGGAATGACATTAAATAATGATGATTTGTTACGCCCATAAATTGTTTCTCATGACATCTTAATGTTAAAATCAATCATAGAAGCTTACCTTATCACTATGAGTATACTGCATCTTAGTGTTAAGAAGATCCCACGAGTGGATTTGATACAACTTTATTTGTGGACTGTACAATAAAAGCCCCACTCTTCCATTTCTGTGTGATTCATAACTATAAAAACTTCACTTTTACAATAATCAACGGTGGCACACACGTTCCCCGTGACCCTCAAGGTAATTTTCAACAAATTCAATATATAATATATATATTAAAAATAGCAACATTCTAAGGAAGAATTTGTTAATTTTGAATACACATCCATTATAATTGTTGTTTTAGGATTTTCTTTTTCCACTATCTATTTTTAGGTTTTATGATGAAATATTTTTTATTGGGATTGTTATAATAAATGAATATTTTAGAAGTATTTGGATTAATAAATTTTGTTTTGTTGGAATTTATATTAGAAATTTTTTTATTAATAAAAGTTTGAAATTTAAATTTGAATTAATATTTTATTAGTTTGTTTTGGTGGGAATTGTGTTAGGAAGAATTGTTTATTATTAAAATTTAAAATTTAAAATTCAAATTTAATATTTTATTTAAAAAAAATACTATAGCAAAAATAATTATTGTAACATTGTTTTTTGTTTTAAAAATATTGATGAAAAACTTGAAAAAAACAAACAACTCGTTTTGAATTTGTGAAATAAATCACAAAAATGCAAACATCAAAACAGATACTAATTTTGTTGGTTTTAGCAAATCAGCTGTACATAATTTTTATTCATTTTATAAATATGTAAAATGACCATTATAATGAATCAGGTTGTAATGGATATTCTATATCACTTTGTGTATCACTTATTGTATTACTTTTTGTATTATCATATAAGATTTTTACACGTTTATAATCACTTATCTCTTATGGTTCACCAATCAATTCATAGAGTTTTAATTTTATTTAAATAAAGTTTTAGTTTTATTTTAAAAAAATCGTGTCATATTTATAAATAGTGTTATAAAGGCCGATACACCAAATAATATACTCAAAGCCGAATTAGTGAGTAGTAATTATCCTAGACAGCTTTAGGTACACATTAACTCGTACCACAAACAGAAAACCCAAAAGTTGTTTATCCTACTAATTTCTCATACATTTTGTATGCATTGATGTCGCTTTAAAGAAGTGACAGGGCGGTAGGCCGCTGCCATTAATTATGCAACTCCTTCTTTTGAAAAAAATTGAATTTGCATATAATAGATTTAAAGCCTAGAATATGAAATAGAGACCTTACACTGTTATACAATAGACAATTGATTTTCTGACAATGTTGCGGAACAATTGGTAAAACTTCATTTATCTTAATGATGTTCATAGTATTTAGACAGAAGATATTCTTTCCACTGTTTAACATTAATCATCTCAAAACTATGCGCATTGCAAAATAATATCCTGTCAAAATTCACACATTATTTGATTTAAGAGCATTAAAGTGCAAGTTTCAGTTTTTTCATTTTTTGTTGGAAAGAGCTTGAAGAAAGTAACCCATCCATTTGTTTAAGTGCGAGTACGTCAGAGGGAATAGAAAGTTGGAGCAATAATTATAAGCAGTAAATGAATGTCCTTATTGCAACATTCATTCATTGGTCGTAATTAATCACTCATGATTAGACAAAGTTAGTTGCACGGGATAGAGTACTTGGCCTTCTCTCTTTTTTTTTTTTTGTGTAGTAATTTGGGTTATTAATGGAGTTGTCGTGGAATACAAGGACAGTGAAACGCCCAAGTTAGAGCCACAAGGTGACAATTGTTTGGCTTTTACGTAAAAATCTTTAGTATTTATTATTGTATGCTTCACTTTTGTTTGTACGTTTAATTTGTGTTTAAAATTAGAACTTTTGTGCGCGCCCAAGTTGATAAAAACTGTGGCACAATAATCACGGCCCCGATTGAGTTCAATTCTAATAAAAAAATGTGCCAGGCCATGGTATGCGTGGGTCATTATTACTTGTAAATGTGGTCAAATTAACAAAGTCTTTTAACAGATTACAAGTTGGTGGAAACTTGAAAGAAGAGAGCGCAAGTTTCACGATTAGAGAGGAAATGGGAGCGCCATGTTTTTAACAAAATTATAAGCCACCCTGCACAAGGTTTAAAACGAAAAACACAGTGCCACCGTTGCCGTTGTTAATTGAGTGTATTATTTATTCAAGCTTAGACTGTGGTCAATGCTAGTTGAACTTAGATTAAAGTTTTACAAAGCATGCATAAAAAGGCCACGCACACGAGATAAGTGAGAGGAAAAAAAACACACACACACACAAGTTGCCCGTTGTAACAATGCTCCATTTGTTTATTGTAAGCATGGCTGAGGCTGAACCATGTTTGCTTGTGTTGATCAACATTCAAAGCATCCTTTTAAGTATTCGCATTGCCTGCGTAAACACAACAGAAAAAAGATATATATATTATCCACCGATTAACGTTACATGATGCTTCTTTAATCTTCTGGAAAATTCTAATTCTTTACTCGCTCATCAGCAATAACCAAGTAAACTTTGGCTGATATAAACGGGAAATAAATGTACCTGCTGGGGCTGGGGCTGGGGCTGGGGTTGTGAGTGTTGTTGAAGCAGACACTTGATCGAGATTGGAGTCGGATGACTCGGCTGGGATGACTACACCAGGCCAAGGGCGACACATGCAATGCTTTCCTCTCTCAATGTTGGAGTATACGCTGATCAAATGTTTGCCACACCCTCCCCACGTAAACTTGCCACATTCCTTGCAACTCGTCCGATAACACATCCTGTTTTCTTACGATAAGTCCCTTTAATCCAATGTGGGTTTCTTCGACCTTAACCTTAGAATGCCTAATTTAAATAGAGGAACGGGAAGGGAACCCACCCAATCACTTCGATTGCATCGTGTTACTTTGTGAAACGCCTTAGTGTTGAAGGTATCGCTTTTCATAGAAATTCACCTAATATTCTTCTCCTGGACATTGTACTGTCTTTTATTTGGCTGGAAGCACTAGAACAACGAGGTTTACAATGTCCATCCAGCTGATTTAGATAACATGAGTGTGTGGACTGGACTGACCGTGGTGGTGAGAATTGACAAACATCCAAGTCTCCTATCGCTCCATTCACGTTACCTCCTGACCTCAAGGGTCCCATTACACCCAATCATATGTTAATGTACTCGCTTGTCAACTCCCTTGATTGATGAATATTCTCATCAGCATATTGCAAACATTCACAAAGGACATAATCATCATAATCACTGCTCACAACCTAACTGCTACGGGCTACCAGTACAGATATCATCACAACAAAGTTTGCCAGTGATTGAAAATTATTACAAGGAACCTTCAGAACCCCAGTTTCTTTTTTTTTTTTTTGATATCTCAGGTTCCTAACACTACAACTCCGTGTCTTCCCACCACTTCATTGTTGTTGAGTCAGACTAATCCTGGGCCTCAAACCAACCGTCCCCTAGCCAGCTGAGGATGTAAAGCGCGGGATGTGCACGCAATGGGGTACTAATCTTACGGTAGCAGCCCAAGCTGGGTACCAGGGCCAGTCTTCAGTCATTGGTCACCAAGTCACACACCTCCCCACCCGAAGTGTTGACGATGCTCCTCCGAGGAATTCCGACCCCACACGGCCTCACTCCTGCGCACAAGCCACCATAATTTTTCTTCCATAGCAGTCCCCGGGGGAACTTAGAGCATTTCACAAATAAATGGGTGAAGATTGGTCCAGGTGGGATTCGAACCCTGGTTACCAGGGTGGAATCCCACCTGTGATACCAGTGAGCCAAGCTCAACCGGTTTCAGAACCCCACTTTCTTCAATTCTATACTTGAATTGCCATAAACTATCTTCTTCATTGGGTTTAAAAAGAATTCATCAAAACAAACGTACGCAAGCTTACCAATGCCAAATACATTCGCAGTCATGGTTAGGCCTAATGAGATATAAATCTGACTATTGTGTCATCAACAAGCATATACAAGCAACATTTACTACAAATTCCATGAAATAAGGCACTTTTAGTAATTGCAAACAGCCGTTGAAAATGAAGCTAAAATTACACTGCTATCTACCCTTAGATGTCACGTCAATCATCATGCATGTTCAAGAACAACAAGCCGTAAAACTGAGATCAGGGGTTCCCAAGGATGATATCCATGATACTAGGAGATAGACGTTTTACAAGACTGCTATTTAGAAGCTAACAAACTACTGGATGACAAACATAGCATAGTTTCTAATTGTCTAACAACAATTCTCAGCCAAATGACATACAATCCCTGCCATCGAATTAACTACTTGAAGCATGCAGAGCTTTCCACATTTCACAACCAAATTTTGAACCTCTAATCAGAAAATATTACAAATGAAGAGATTCAAATGTTAGAGCTTTCGAGAAGCATTGCTGTCACTCTTTTTTTGGTGAAGGCTCTAAGCATGGTTTTTTCATAGAATTAGAGCTGGCGGCACTCATTAGTACACGCTTAACTCCTCTTCCCACAACCCCAAGATCTGTTACTCCAGCAGCACCGTCTGTGTGAGCAGTGGAAACTGTTGGAGAGTCAAAACCTCCATTGCAGTTAGCAGTACCCATTTGTGAGGAGCTCAGTCCAAGAGAAGCGTCAGTTTTTTCAGTCCCTCTTG
Source organism: Ophiorrhiza pumila (assembly GCA_016586305.1). NCBI lineage: Eukaryota > Viridiplantae > Streptophyta > Magnoliopsida > Gentianales > Rubiaceae > Ophiorrhiza > Ophiorrhiza pumila. The sequence continues at coordinate 3,841,142 of BLIW01000007.1, forward strand.
CCTTGGCAGACATCATTCCCAAGATATCTGAAAGAAAAGACTTTGGATTTGAAACAAGCTGTTGCAGATCTTCAAGCTGCAAGTAGAACAAATATTTGGTCATTAGGCCGAGGAGAAAATAATTCTAATGACAATCAATATAGGCACCTATAAGTTAGACTTGCCTTCTTTTCAAGTTCAACAGAGAGACCAGTGAGTGTCTCAATCTCAGATTCTCTATCAGCAGCAGAAATAACTAACTGGGTTGTGCTGGATGACTGCTGAAGAGTTTGCTCGGATTCAGATTCACTTACTTTTGAGGTTGAGCCAGCAAAATCATTCGCCTCACTTTTAAGCCGCCCCACCCTAGACTTGCAAGTAGAAATAGCCTTTTGGCAAAATGGAATGGCTTCCTGAGGTTTAGAACCAATTTCCAAACACAAGCATATTCTAAAGTTTCTGATCTCCAGCTAAGAAAAATGACTTTGTCAGATATCAATAGAAGACCAGTAAAACTTCTTTCAATATTATGCGCATCCTGAATAATCACTTAGCTCTGTTGCATTCATAACATCAGAACGACAAAGAAGATCAAGTTAAAAAGGATACAGTTCAGCTATATGTCGACTGTCTGGTTCAACTAGGCCCTCCAAGATGGACAGTGCCTTCAGGTAATCATTGAGCGAAGTTTCAATATCCTCTACACAAACGAAATGAAGCTTGATGTTCTAAATGGACCAATATGCAAAATTGAATAGAAAAGTGCAAAAGTTTTTTTCTGCTGATACAAGAGAATATGCATTACTAATGAATAGAACAGACCTCTTTCTAAAGATACCTCTGCCAAAGCAGACAAAATGTCCACCTTCTCCATTGTCTCCCCTGACTGCTTTTCAACAATTGCCCTTGCAACATCAAGCATTTTCCATGCCAAATCCAAGTCAGATTCATCCTCATCACCTTCGGCCAAGTCTTCGCCATCACTCTCCTCTTCATCTTCTTCCAGATCTTTCCCTTCAGCAGCTGTTTCTGGAATAGTGGAAAAATGTGCTGCTATGAAAAAGACATCCCCTTCAGTAATACTGCATCAAATCTTCAAAACACACAGATTAATTTTGAACGACTCGGTTATCCCAAAAAGTGAGAGCAATGAGTTTCCTTTCAAGCAAGTCTTGTACAGTAACTGCAACAGTAGGTGTTACTACTAATTATATGGAATACTATTTGAACTACTTAGTTTTTTACATAAACAAAATTATGACCTAAAAGGATATCAAACCATTAAGGTACCTTTGACATTGCCCCCTCCAATATATTTTCTAAGCCTTATTTAACTGGTAACAAAGAACATAATTATGATGACAAAACCAAGACAATACTATGAAGCCCTCAAGCTAACTCAACAAAGTCATTGGGAATTGTTCAGGGCCCCTAATTGTTTGTACACATATGCAAAAGAAGACCGAGCTACTGAATCTAAGAAGGCTAAAAGAACTTACTAACATACCACGATTGTAATTAAAAAAAGTGTATCGATAAGGCAGTATTTTATCAGCATAACGAAATAGACATGAATTGATCCGTCAATTTTGGCTAAAATAATTAGCTTAAAAGTAAACTTTATTTAACATGTCATATCAGGTGAAGAACACAAACCATCAGTTTCCAGTCCTTTCGCTTTTTCTTCATTATTTGAACTACCATTTTCTCCCATGTTATTCGCAACAGAAGTTGTGGAGGATTCACCAGTTACGCTCTTAACAGATCCTTCTTTATCAGAATCTCCCTTCAGTTCGCCTTCCTTCTTTGGCACAGCACCCAGAGGATCAGTCTCTTCTTGTGCTTTGTAAAGCAGCGAACAACCATACTTATAATACGCGTTCACACATTCCGGTGCAAGTTCTCCAAAATGCGCAACCCTAAGATACATTTTTGCAGTAATACCGAAAATACTAAATAACGAAAAGTTTTCCATAGAAAAAAAATGCTACTTTGGTAATGATACGAACCTTATTTCTAGGGCACGACTGTAAAAATCAGTGGCTGCAGCGTAGTCATGCTCATTCGCGGCCTTAGAACCGAGATCCATAAACTCTTCAGCGTATTCTAGAGACTTCTCGCGCTCGCCGTCGGAGGCCAGAGTAGAGCTCTCCGCATTGTTGCACGTAGACTCCGTGCCTCCTTGAACCTCCGATTCGATGGTGGCTTCAACGGAATTCTGGTTTTGGTCCACATTTGGATCTTCAATTCCAGAACTAGGAGTTTCTTCTGCCATTAATTCTAGTACTGGTAAATCAAATTGCAAAACCCTAGCTTTACTGTTTTGCTTCTCCACTTGAAAATGAAAACCCTCGATTTCTGGCGCAAAAACGTAAAAAATTCGATTCGGAGTTAAAAGCCTCTATTAGCGCGTACGGGAAACGACGACGTTTGGAGGAATCCGGTTTACTTATTGTCTAATACTTAAGTAGTATTAAGAGGACTAATCTGTTCGACTGTGTCTGCGAATTCATCTGGTTACATTTTGTGATTCAATCTCTAAATAGTGTATTTATCGCTCATGCATTATGATTTACTAATTGGCTGATATAATTTTAATAAAATATATATAATTTTTATTTATAAATTGAAATAGGAATCTCTATTTATAATTTATTCATTAAGATTCACTAATTGACTCATATAATTTTAGTGAAATATATACCGTTTCTATTTATAAAATGAAATATGAATAGAACATAAGATTCGAAGTGATTCACTCTGTGTTCACTAAATTAGCACATTTTGAGCATGGAGAAAAACAACTTTGAATCTTTTATATCATTTAGTATAATATACTTTATTAATGTGACATATGTCTTTTTAAATAAAATTAAAATTCTATTAAATTATTAGTGAATGGTACAAGATAAGATGATTATACAAGTATCAAAATCTTATAAAGTATTACCTAACATACACAAAAGTAATAGAAAATATATTGCTAAATTGACGAGAAAAATGTTTGTTTGTTTTGTTTTTAGCAAAACAAAATTGATTTTTAGCAAACAAAATTGATTCGTTTGTTTTGTTTTGTTTTTCTATAATAATCATCAAAAATGAAACTTGAAACTTAAATTTTAATATTTAAATAAAAAGTTATCTAACACCATTTCTAACCAAAACAAACTCATAAAATATTAATTTTAAATTTAATGTTAACATTTTATTAATAAAACACTTTCAAACACAAATTTTCACTAAAACAAATTTATCATCCCTAACATTCTTAAAAAATTGTTTATATTTATAACAAAATTTCATTTAAAAAATCCCTGTCTAAACGGAGATGAGAAACTAAATAAAATAAATAAATGAAAAAGATATGTTTATTTGTTGGGTTGCAAAAAAAAAAAAAAAAAGACAATTTATTTTCTTTATCTTTGGGATTTGAGGAATTGAGGGGTTATTTTGGTTATTTGACACTTGATGATGCGGGGATTTTAAACTTGTGGAGGAGTGACATCGGGGTTTGAAGTTTGATTCAATGGCTTCCACAATCTCAGTCGTAGCACGCCCTCTCACACTAAACTGTGCGCACCATGAGCACTCTACGTCACACAATTCTCACGTTACTAAATTTGGGCCGGCAGGTATTCCAGGAAGGAGGCAGTTGCTGTTGCTCATGACGGCCACAACGGCACTAAAGGCCGCGGAATTGCCGGCTAGTGCTGCGGACATAGGACTGTTCGGACTGAGGAAGAAGCTCAAGAAAGTGGAGGAGGAGGCGGAGGAGTTAGTGAAGGAAGGGTTCGAGGCAGCGGACAAGGGAATCCAAGCCGCAGGAAAGGGAATTGTTGCGGCGGAGAGAGGTTTAGAGACAGCAGAGAAAGGAATAGAGGCAGCGGAGAAAGAGATTGAAGAAGTGCTGGCTTTCGGAGGGCTTGCTCAGGCGGGAGTGGTGGCTGGAGCTGAATTTATCGGTGTTTTGGTTGCCACGGCAATTGTGAATGGGATTTTGGGGCCTGAAGCTCGGAAATCTTAACACTGTTGATTCATTTCGTTTGTATGGCAACATTAAGTGTATAACCAACTACTGTAATTTGGATATGTAATCCTGTTAATTTGTATTGTTTGTCATTGAATTCTTAATCATTGTTGAATATATTGTAATATGTCTGTGATTTTTTTTCTTTTTCTGTTGGAACATGCAAACTTACTTAGAATACGAAGATCAGAATGACTAGGCTCCGTTTACAATTACTTGAGAATTCAAGCGAGAAAATGAATTATCAACATCAACATTATCCCTAATGTTGAGTTAATTTGCATGAATCAGAGTAATGGCTGCATAAATTCTCCAATAATTTGGTATGCATTGTATTATTGATGGGTTAGGTGTTTGAAGATTGCCCGTTCCACGATTATTGCTGATACTATAATTTGCTCGGACAAAATGTACAACGTTGTGGTGCAACACTTGCTCAGAAATCTTGTGATTTCTTTTGTTTGGGTTGTGCCGTATGCTTGGCAAATGAGCTTGATCAGTTGATTGGATCCAAAACTCGCCTTACTTTTGTGTTTGGACTATGAATCTAAACAACCTATGCATCTACACTTTCTTCAGCTGTCATATGTAATTAATTTATTATTGTTTTGGTGGAGATTCATAACATCCTTAGACAACTCATCATAAATATCCAACCATTTGAGTTGTAGCTATAGAAGCAATTAATTTATTTGGAGATATATAAAGTTAGAGAACTATTACTCTGAAACAGTCTTATATGAGATATGATTTTATCGCAATTTCAATGTATATTAAAAATAACAAAAAATTAAAATTAAAATTTTAACGGCTATGAAGCCCTGAATCTCATGAGTTTTCTCCTAAAGTTAAGCCCAAAATACCAGATCATTTGCCCATAACAACATCAGAAAAAATAGAAATCTCCCAAATCCCAATCATTCTGTGTCCAAAAAGCTTTACTGACCAAATCTAAGGGTCCAGTCCGGTAAGCTTCCTCCAACTAGAAACTGCAAACGGGAAAAAATCTGGTGTGACTCATACCAATCCGCAACTGGCACCACAAACATTGCAATTGGCAACTCTAGTGAACTGTTCAAAGTCCTTCCTGCCAGCGCCACTCCTCCATGGCGCGCGTGGCTTCAAGCACCCTCGGTCTCCACAGACTCTCTCCATATCCCTTCCGATCCCGCCAACTTCCCCACCTTGTTAAACTCTCCATTCACCACCGTGCTCAATATCCCAGATATCAAAATATTGTTTGTTGCCAAACAAACACTAATCCCACTGACTCTTCCTCTCCATCGACGGTCTATATCTTGTTATAGTTATCTTATCCAATCGAGTTTTTGTCTTTCTGTCTAATTGTGTTTACTTTGTTAGTGCAGGAAAAATTTGCTGCAGAGCCAGCTATTCCAGAAAATGACGGTACCGTTAACACCCCTCAAAATGAAGAGGTTAAGGTTGGATTTCCCGAGTATCCAACAAAAAGTATCAATAAAAGGATTGCTGTGGTTTCTGTACTTGCAGCTTTTGGACTTTTCTTGTCCTCAAGACTCGATTTTGGTGTTTCTTTGAAGGATCTTTCCGCTATGGCTTTACCGTATGAAGAGGTTTGCAATTGCTTAGACCTTAATATGTTGATGCATAAGAAGACAAATATGCAAATGCAAGGATTTTTCAATGTGGGCTTTTGCTAATATGAGTGCATTTGCCATCTTTGACTAAGATTGTGCTTGTGAGCATGTTAATCGTAGGTCTACATTGTTGGTACGAAATGCTTGAATTTGCCAGCTATTTGTTGCTTAGTTTTGGGCATAGAGTAAGTTGTGATTGGCTGTTACCATCCAGCTTATGCGTTTTGGATTAATGCAATTTCCTTCTCTGGGCTTAGTTTCCGTGTTTCCAACTTATTATTACTGCCGCCATTTTCTTATTAGAAGTACAGTTTATGGTTCCTTTTACATTTTGTTTTGGATGTGCAATCTTATATTTAGACACTTGAAGCATTTTATGAGGCGCTCAAGTCGTTTACAAGGATCCCTAAAAATCATTGTTGCTTCCAATGCAGGCTCTTTCCAATGGGAAGCCCACTGTTGTTGAGTTCTATGCAGATTGGTGTGAAGTATGTCGAGAATTAGCTCCTGACGTATACAACGTTGAGCAGCAGTACAAGTATGCATTTTGAATTTGTCAATTTAGTTGATGTTAGTTTATCTGTCTGGAGAATACATTCGGTTGTTGTATGCATGTATATGTGATTTATTTTTACTGAGTTCTTTTTGAAAACACAGTAGTTTTTACTATTCTTTCTTTAGTTGGCAAAATATCATCACATAATGCAAATGAGAGTTCACCTGTGAATTTTTGTTCTGCAAACTTGGTTCCATTATTTGCTCATTACTTCAGGGATCGAGTAAATTTTGTAATGCTGAACGTTGATAATACAAAGTGGGAACAAGAGCTTGATGAGTTTGGTGTTGAGGGCATTCCTCATTTTGCATTCCTAGATGACAAGGGGAATGAGGAGGGTAATGTTGTAGGTCGGCTTCCAAAGAAATATCTGCTTGAGAATGTGGCTGCCCTTGCGCGCGGTGAAGCATCAATACCTTATTCTCGTGTTGTTGGACAGTATTCAAGTGCTGAATCCAGGAAGCCGCATCAAGTGGTTGATCCAAGGAGTCATGGTTAGATCTAGATTTGTATTCTAGAAACACCACAATGTGTAGGTTAGCAAGAATTCCATTTTCCTTGAAACAGCATGAGTAACTCTCAATCTTGGCACATACATGATACACGTTCTTGTAAGCCGAAAAGTTCCATATATTATAAAGTGGACTAACCTGCTGTGTCTGCTGATACACATAATTTTAGTGATCAAGTGTTTTATTATTTTAATGCTGTCAATCTGGTTCAATTGTCTCTGTTTCTGTTTTCCTGCTGCATTAGAAGAATTTTTACCCTTGAATGCTAGTTGACTTGAGTACGCTCGAGTATGGATTTTACCTCATCTTTTCGGTACAAATTTTGGGAGAATCTTCATCTGTATGTGTATGGTTTCCCCAGACAAAACTTGACAAGAGAATCCACGATAGAAAACTCCTTGGCAATTTTAAGACAGTAATGGAATTGGATTATAGTAGTCGTTAAATACACTGTAACTTCCTAAACAAATAAGGCCAGGAATTAGAGTGGCGCTTCAGTTTATGATCGAAAAAGCAAATGTAATTTCACATGATTTAAGTGACAAAATGTACACTTTTGACTCCAAGTGTACAACTTGAACTCATTTGGTCACACATTTTCGGAAACGTTCTAAAATGATGAGGATCTATGATCTATCTGGTCATGGCTGTCGAGTACTTAGCAACTTACGTTTCTAAGAAAAGTGCGAGGCATTGAAAAAGAGGCAAAGACGTACTTTTAAAAGAGACTCAGAAAGAGTGCGTCAACAAGGAATACAGAGGTTCAAATGCTTGTTGTATGTAGGAGGAATTTATTAAGAAGTTCAAGTGTAAAAACAAAACTTTGAATTGCCTCTATGGTATGGTATGGACAATATTAGCTAATACTATCAGAAAATGTCAAGGGTCACATTTAATTAATATATATATATATATATATATATATGCAATAATAAGACGGGTTTCCCATCAACGAACAATATTATTCAATAAACTATTTGTTGATGGTGAGCTCTGCTCACTTAACCAAGGATCCTGCACTGACACTGGGGAACTCTCCTTTGTTTCTTCCATTGTAGATAACGAATCACGCTCACCTCCTCTCTGTGAAACAATCGATCTCCTACTCCCCCCTCCCAGCTTCTTTATTGTTCTACTGTTAAATGATTTCTCACTTCCATCAAATGGAGATGAACAAGAGGATGCCGCAGATGATGCCACACAGAAATTCTCCTCTAGTGGTGCCCAACCACTAAGCCTGATCTGCTCAAGTTCATCTGCCACTTCCATCATTGACGGTCTCATGTCTCGATGAAAAGCAAGGCATCTAAAGGCCAGCTCACCCACTTTATGAATAGATGAAAGTGTCCATGCATCCCTGTGAGGCTCAAGGAATGGATCAATCATCTCATCCAGCCGACCTTTTCCTATCCTTTCAATTGCAAGTGCAGCCAAATTGATCTCACTGTGAGGTCGTGAAAAGTCCACCACTTTCAATGCTGTAATGATCTCTACGAGAACAACACCGAAACTGTATACATCACTTTTATCAGAAAGATGGAAGTTCTGATGGTACTGAGGATCAACGTAGCCAGGGGTTCCCTGTGGAGCAGTGGAAATGTGAGAGTCATCCATCATGCCAAATCTTGAAAGACCAAAGTCTGCTACCTTTGACTTGTAGTTGTAATCCAAAAGGATATTACTAGACTTAATATCTCTATGGTATATGGGTGGATTTATAGCAGAGTGAAGGTGAGCAATTGCACGAGCAGTTTCCGTGGCAATGGTGAGGCGTATTGTCCAGGGAAGCCCTGAACCCCTTTCTCTTTGTAGATGCTGAGAAAGAGTTCCATTGGGCATGAATTCATAAACAAGGATTTGTTCACCGTCCTCAATGCAGCAACCTAACAGGCGTACCAGATTAGGATGGCTCACAGAAGACAGAAGCTTGATCTCATTCATGACTTGTTCGACGCTCTCAGGATCACGATGTTTAATTTTTTTAATTGCAACCCACTCATCGTCGCGCAGTTTTCCTGCATAAACTGTACCGTATGCCCCTGTTCCCAGTCTCTGTTTATCAGCAAAGCCATGCGTGGCTCTCTCAATGTCCTTGTAAGGATAGAAAGCAATACTACAGCTGCCTGCTTCACTCAGAAGACGCTTTGCACTCATTCGGTTCTTCAATGATTTAGTTCGCTTTCGAATGCAGTAGTAGAAAAGAGCAAGAGCAACCATCAGAGAAGCTCCAGCAATTATCCCTGCAAAACCAATGAGAAAACCATAAACATCAGTTTACAACCTCGCCTTAAGTGCAGTGAAGTTCTTGAAACTTATTAAAATGATAACTCTATAGTTTTCGAGTAGTAGAGTGCCCATTGTAACTCTATCTAAGCATCAGTGCTTAAAAAATGCAGGACTTTGATCATAGAAATCTGAAGAGGTGAACTAGCAAAGAAAGAAACAAAATTCCTAAAATAACTTCTGGGATCATTTGAGAGTTAAAAGAAACTGTTTTTTAAGGGATGAATACAAAATTCTGATGAATCAAATACCATGGTCAGGACATAAAACAGTACCTCCTATAAGAACACCAAATCTTGTTCCGCCGCATCGACCAGGTATGTATCTTGAAGCATTGCAATGTGCGACTGGTAAGACAGCAGCCAACAGAAAACAAGGAAATTAGCTAGTATCATAGTTGAACTTCTCCGGGATAATTTTACAGTTAACTAAGCCATCTAAAAAAATGCATTGTTTTTGGCTGTCAAAACAGAGTTTGAAACCAGCAGTTGGCAAGACAATCCACACTCTGGTTCGGAATGTCTAATGTATTCGTGAGTCCCTAATATTAACAAAATTTAATGCCAGAAACCAGCAGTTGGCAAGACAATCCACACTCTGGTTCGGAATGTCTAATGTATTCGTGAGTCCCTAATATTAACAAAATTTAATGCCAGTTAAAAGGCATTATGAAATTGCTATATTCTTTAACCTTTTTTTGACAGTCTAATCGAGATAAATGTGTATTTTCAATTTTTGACGCTTGAAAGTTCCCGTGTTTTCATTCTCAATATTAACATTGTTCATTCTGTAAAAAGCCTCTCTTTCAAGAAGTAACAACTCTGATTTACTTTTCGTTAAATGAAAGGAAGATTAAGAGATCAACATACAAATTGTACAACTGAGACTGAAAGAGACTAATCATTTCCGTATTGTCAAACTCAGAATCATGCCAGAATATATCAGTCTTCTCATTCATCTAACCCAAAAGCTCATTTCAATATTCCCATGATCATGTTCATGTGTTCCTTCTTATATTAAATACTATTAATCAACTGCATTATTAATAGTCTTTTGACCTAGTAAACAGAATCCTTCCGTGATCGAGCAAAGTCAAAAGGAATAGAACTTCGTATCGGCTTAACATGAGCATGACAAGGAAGCAAGCGCCAAGGCGCAGCAAAGTACGAAAAGTTCTTACAAAGACTCTTCTTAATGTTAATCAGCAAATTACTACACAAATCAAAGTTTGGCAAATTAAAACTTTAAAGGCACAAAGTGAACAGCAAAGACCAACTTGAAGGTCATTTACTTAGGTAGCCAATCAACAGGGAGAAACGTGCATCCATTTTGATGCTAAGCGAATGTGAATTCCAATATGCTTTATCTTTGCTTAAAGAAAAAGGAAAAAGTCACCCTTTGATTATTATACATGAACAGCATACCAATAAAACTAACTCAAACCAAAAAAAATTAAAAATAAAAAAACGAAAATAATCCGAAGTTTAACTTTGGTCATTAAAAAGGTTAGACAAGTCCGCAAAATATGGTCAAATAAATACAAAAATTTCTTTCGACCTTTAATGGCCCAAGTCAAAAGCGAAATAAGACCATCGGCAAAAGAAAAACAAAAAATCTCTATGCAAATTATATTATTATTATTATTCCATATTTTTATAATTAAAAAAAAAAACGACAAGTGGAGACAATTCCAATTATTAAAAGAAAAGAAAAAAAGTCAATTCCGTCGAGTTAACTTTTAAAAGTAAAAAAACCGGTAAGCAACTCTCACCTTGTCGGCAACCATCACCGGCAGCGAAACCATCTCCAGCATACCCCTGTTTACACTTGCATCGGTACCCCTGGCCTCCGTTGGGCAGCGAGAAGTTGTTGCATGTGGCAAACTTACTACAATTGCACGCCCCCTCCAGCCACCACCCTAACTCCACTGTCTGAAGGCTCAACGACAACGACGTGCTGCTGGAATTCGACGTATTGGCATCCTCGGATTTAGGAAGAGATTCAAAACTGTTATCCAAATCCACCGCGATCGAAGAAAATGCCACCGCACATTTACTCTTCGTGAGAAGATCATACTCGATGAAAAGAGTATTACTATTATTATTGGAGTAACAGCTGATATTGTTAGTGTTACTGTCACTGCAGCTATTCATTCTCAACCGGGACTTGAAAAGACCAATTGGTAGAGCACATCCATTCAACGGAGTTGTACAGTTATCCAATAAAAGCCCATTTCGCCACGTCATATCAAAGTTCTTTCCTCGGAGTTCATTGAGGTCTTCAATCGTTCGACTACAATTCGCCGGAAGATTGATCAATATGCTGTCCGGCGTCACATTTTGAACTTGGAACTGCCCAAGTTTGATCGCTCCAGTTTTGCTGCAATTCAATTGAATACCACAGCTTGGGGAGAACCCGAATGGATACGGGACTTGAAGCGGCTTCCGTTTACCAGATGTACAGTTCTGATCACAAGTTCCTGCATTATTTACTTGATTTGGCGGTGCTGATGAGGGTGATAGTGAAGAAGATATAGAAGAAACCTCGGTGGAAATTAAAATAATAAGAAGAGGTAATATAAGAGTAAATAAGCGGTGAAAAATCATAATCATATTAAAATATTAGTACAAGATTTGAGAGAGATTAAGGATCTGGTAAAGAAGCCGGAAATGGGAAAAAAAGAAGCAGAGCAATCATGGCTCATCAGGCTTGGAATTGGAGGTGAAAGGAAAATGAATAAGGTTGACTTGGGACGAGCATTTAATTTGAATTTAATGGTGGAAGAAAAATTAAAGTCTGAGCAGTTGATGTTGGTGGGGATTCTTGCGCGTCAATAAATGCTCTGCTTTATCTTTTTCTTTTTTTTTTTCTTTTCTTGTTCGATGAAGAACAATAACAAGAAGAAGGACAGAGTTATTGCTAGCTCAAACCTTGCTGCTAAGAGATTTTTGAAGCCTCAGCTCCCAACTGTCTACACTGTTAATGCAAAATTATAAAGGCTCTGCTGTTTGGCGTTGATGACTTTTCACAATTTCTGTTTCGACTGATCAAACGTTAATTAACCAGACAGAGATAGACAGAACAGAACTAGACACAGAAACAGAGAAATGAAATGAAATTTCCGATGGAAAAGGAGAAAGTGAGAAAAACTGGAAGGAAAATGATTTTTGTAGAACAAAGAATGATGGGCCAATTCGTTCAAATGTCACTTATGACCTTGTTCTACTTCGTCTACTATTATTATTATTATTTTAAATATGTATAATTCTATAGTTGGTAAATTAGATTTGAATATTTAGTCTAGAATTATCTATTTTAAATTAAAATTATATTATTCACACATTTTTTAATTAAAATATAATAATTTTATTAATATTTATACATTTAATTCTTAATTTTAATAAAATTACATTATTTTAAATATTAAAAACAATAAAATAGGATAATATTATACATATATCTGATTTCGGTCAGTTAAGGTTGAAGTTTAATTAACGTATGAGTGGCTCTCGTATTTTGTCTAACAATATGGATTTATGAGCTAAATATAGGTTTAATGGGTGGATTAAAATCTGGAATTGTATAAGTGGAAAATGAGGAAAGGTTGGTTTGACCGGAACAAACACTATTGAGCGTGTGTGTAAGAGTTGGACAGCAAACCACCACCGTGTACACGAGTCCATTATAATTTGGTCCTGTGGGGTTCATGTCACGCTCCTATCTTGCGAACCTGTCCCGTTCAACCTAATTTGTTTGGGCTCTATTTAGACTTCAAGGTTTAGAATTTAATATTATTCGCATTCCGAACGTAGATATAGTTCACGAGAAATAATATGTAAAATGAAAAATAGAATAAAAGTAAAAAATAAATAACGTTGATCAATTGCTTATAAATATATATTATTTAATGAAATTAATTATTCGCACATATTGTTCACTAATTTGGTGCGCGTAATTCATTTTGTATTTTCATTATATATTTTTTTTAGTGAATATAATGCAATTGGTCGGCTACTCAGTCGTCAGTACTACCACACTTGTATCTGCTCTACTCCATTTATTTTTCCTGCGTTAAGTTAGTCGTGTTGTAATATCAGAAACAGTTTACCAACGGATTAAAGAATTGACTATCATATTTAATTACTTGATGAAAGTGTTTGATTCAGAATCTTTCTGTGCCTACCTCTTTCCTTTCCTTTTTTTTTCCCCTTTGCTTCTAAATGTTTTGGTATATTTCTCAGCTGCGAATGCTCAACCTTGTCAAAGAAAATCTTTTATCATCGATCAATGAGTAATGTCTTGAGTAAATGTAAATTGTAAATCAAACCGGCAGTTTGGAGCTAGCTCCTAGCTAGGAAGTTTCTTTTCTGTCTTTCTAGACGATACCTCCTCCGTTTTCAGTTATGGTGGTGTACACCGAGATTTAAAAAATTATGTTAAGTTCATGTAAAAATTTTAAAAAATTTAATTGAATTCTTAAAAAAATTAAGATTTTATACCCAAAAAATTAAAATATAATTTTTACTATGTAATTTTGCCCCTCCAAACCTTTATTTCTGAATCTGCCACTAGTTGTGTACAGTTAGATCATTAATGAATGAGAAGGCTGCCATGCAGTATATATCTTATTTGTGTCAATTACCGAATCTTGCCAACTTCTTGACTAAAAGGTTTTTGTAAATGATGGGGAATTTTAGTAAAAACAAGTGTTCTCTCAGGGAGAAATTTCAAAGAAGTTTTCAAAAAAGAAATGTTGTGACTTGTGAGGAATACTTCTAAAAAGGTTACAACATGCTAGTGAAATGGTTTCATATGGTCCCGAGCCTGATATGTGCTCCATTCAGTCAACTCAAGGTCCAACATGGGAATCCAGTCTCCAAAATCTCATCCCATGTATGTTAATGTCATCCAATCTTATTAACTATCATCAAGAACAAAATTACCTCGCCTTTGCATACTTTTGAACATGCATGCAATAACAAAATTACTATCAAGATTAATCCATCACTTCTCAACTTTTGTTTTGCAATTTGCATGCCTCAGGACTTTGATATTAATGCATGCATGCCTTTGGTAAAAATGGAAAGGAACCTAACCCAATTGCGAACGTGATGGCATCACTCACTGATACTTTTTGCAAGTATTAATTACCATCCTAATTAGCGTTGCCAATAAACTAATTAATTAAAATGAGTATTTATAAAATAATAATAATGGAAATGAGTGTCAAACCCAAAGGCCAAAGTTGCACGGGCGGTGCGGCACAATTCCAACATCTCAGCTGCTTCCACGACTGTTCTTCTACTGGGAAAATTCTTCCCAAAGTTAAACGCGTTTGCTATTTTTTTTTTTATTTTTTTTTCATATTGATCAATTGTTTGATTTCTTTGCATTTTACTAATAGTTGACTAATGGTAGCTTCTAAATTTGGAATAACATCAAGTAAATCACATTGATTCATGAGCTAATGGATGACAGTGTTAAGACTTCATATTGTTTATTTGGAGTTCAGTATTAATTTGTTTGGTAATAAGTTTGTCTTCGTGTTTTTAGTCCCAAATCATTGGGAGAATAATTGATTTTCCCGTATTTCTTATATGAAAGAAAAAAAGTGTTTAGCAAAGCATTTTGGACAGACCAGTCCTTGTTGGATATTGATTTTGTGTTTCACTTGTATTATAAATATAAAATGAAATATAAGATTCATTTATAGTTAAATGGGTATACAATTCCAAAGATTTTTGTTGCACTCCCTATTGTAATACCTATTTCAATTTTATAAATTAACTTCATATATTTAATATTTATTATTTACACTTCACTAAATATTTGATATAATTATAATTAAATATTATAAAATAAAATAGGAATGACAAGAACGGAGTGATATTTAATCCTCAAGGAATCGTCCAATAATTCACTCAACATTTGGCTGACTTATCCTATTGCATCTGCCAGTCTATATCGTGTGGACGTTGGCTGAATGATACACATCGTGGGAAAGTTGGGAATAAGGACGACTAATTCATACAAAAAAAAATAAATAAAAAATAAAAAATGACATAATATCCGGATATAAAAGAAAGTTAAGCATTGATCAAAATTTGATGAATATACAACCATCTCTACATATGTCCCTTTCCATATTCTTTAATCATTGTATTTGATGTGCGGCCAATAAATACAACTTAAATATTGTAATTAAAATCTTATAATTGTCACGCCCCAAAATCGGACATGCCACGACCATAATTCTAGAGACTGTCATAATTATTATAATAGTAGCTAAAAAAAACAGTCAATTCTTTTAACTCAAAATAAATTGAACTCTCCTCTCCTTTCCTCTCCTCCCAACTTAAATCCTTGAAGAAGAAGAAGAACTACGTGCCGGTCATTATATGGAGTCGATGCCGGAAATTCCCGTTAGAGATTTTAATTACCCGGTACCACTATTAATAATTAACTAAACAAATCTCAGTCGCGCGCGGATAGGTTACCTAGAGACACTGCTATTCTATTCTATGGTCAACGTAAACTATTGAGACAATTTGGAATTTACATCTTTCTTTTCACCATTCGTACAAATGTTCAAGAATACATTTATCTTTGACCTAATTATGAATTCATCAAATGCCCACTACTACTGTACTACATCGCTACAATCCACTAATACAGCCGATTACGGCTATGGTCTGTTCGCAACTGTGCAATTTTTTTTTAGTTCCTTTTTGGGTAGAAATGTAGAACCAAATCATCAATCATACAAGTTGATAACTTAATATAGTAGGGTAGAAAATCAGGGTTATGATGCTGAGATGAGGATGGAGTCTACTATAGGCTAAGGATTGGTCCCCTCAAATCCTAAGGACAAAACCCAAAGATGGGTCTAGTTGACTTGTCAAGATCTTTCCTTCTATCACTTCTTCAGTCGTTTCAAATTTAAGATGAAGTCGTCTCCCCTAGAGATCATATGAATTTTATTAAGGATAAATTGCAAAAAAAATATCCCTAACATTTTATTGATTTTTTTTTTTTAAATTTTTGACATTTCAAAAATCCATTTCTTATATTTACTTGAAAAACTTTTTTAGTCTTTTACATTTCAGATTCACTGACATTAAATTAATATACTAAATTGGTCCTAAATATAAAGATTGATTGAAACATTGATTGGGTTTTAGCCCAATCTAGCAGTCATCTACAAATATAAAGATTCCTAATTAAATGTGATTTTTTAATTTTTTTTTTGTTTGTGCAAATAATATCAACTTTGTCAGTCTATTTGCTGTGAAGAACGGATATGTAACAGGATGGTAGCATGGTATGCATGTAGACATGACCACGGTTCACGGTTCCACAAAGGGTAGAACCTGAACCGGCCCTTGGAGTCACGGTTACGGTTACGGTTCGTGAACCGTCAGTTCACTATTCGGTCAGGTTCCGGTTCCATCCCGGTTCTGGTTCCTGTTCCGGTTTCGATTTCGGTTCCGGTTCCGTTTCCGGTTTTGGTACGGTTTTCTCACGGTTTGACTTTTAAAAAAAAATAGCAATATCTTTCTTGAAAGCATATAATTTATTTCCATAGCTCGATCATTTCTTGAAAGAATATAATTTATTTCCGGGACAATAATTGCTTTTCAGCTTGATTGGTTGTTGGTTGGAATCTAATATCTTTGTGTAATGCTTCTTGAACATAGCCGATTTTAGCCTTTCTTCAACGTTGGGGCTTTCGGTTTCTCCACCACCACTAAAAATTTGCTCACTTTGGT
Organism: Ophiorrhiza pumila; assembly: GCA_016586305.1. Lineage (NCBI taxonomy): Eukaryota > Viridiplantae > Streptophyta > Magnoliopsida > Gentianales > Rubiaceae > Ophiorrhiza > Ophiorrhiza pumila. The sequence goes on from BLIW01000007.1 coordinate 3,857,884, forward strand.
TTGCACCAAATTGTGAGCTACCAACAATATCTCTATTAAAACTATCCATTTTATAGTAAATTAAAATTAAGTAATTGAATAAATATAAATAATTAGATAAATAAAATTATAACTTTATAAGTCTATAATAAAAGTGTTTAAATAAATTAAAATAATTAAAATAATAAAAATTACTAATGAGAAATAAATATTTAATAAAATAAATAATTTTCAAAAATAATTAGCTAAAGATTTGAATAAAATAAAATAATTTAAAGTAAAGAGTTGAATTTTGAATATAATGAATTAATGAGTAAAAATAATTTAATGATAACAAAAAAAAGTAGATAATATAAATGATAATTGAGTATTGAGAGAATTGGGAGAATTGAGTAAATTGAGATTGAGAGAAGAGAATGGTGTGAAAATGAATTTAGAAAATTTTAGGTATTTATAGAAGAAAAAAAAAAAAGGCACAAAGCCTTAATTTGAAAGCCCACAACCGTTGGCTTTCCATAGGCCAAATTTATGGCCGTTGGACTGCCAACGGTCATAACACCAATGATTGCCCAATCCCAACAGCCATCAGCCCATCACATTTTTTTATTATTTTTTATTTTTTTTATGAACCGACAGTTTGAACCGCCGGTTCACGATTCAAAGAAACTATGAACCGGAACCGGCCCATGGGCCCGGCATGGGCCGGTTTCGGTTAAAACCGGAACCGTGTCCATGACTATATGCATGGGCAATATTTTGTAGAGAAGGTTCTTTTGCAGACGCAATTGTTTTTGTTCAATGTGGCCGAATTAACACACCAAAAATTGGACTTGGAATTGGACATGGCGCATGCAACTCAGTTTATATCAAGGGTGATCACTGCATGGTTATCGTCTAGATGAACTCATTTTCCACTGTAATTTCAACACTTCATTCTCACTTGGAACTTGGAAGAAGAGGAACAAAGAAATGCAAAAAGAACAGAAAGAAGAAAAAGAAAATATCAATTGATAGAACACTCCTTTATTAATAAGGTAAAATAATTGACAACCAAGTTTAGCACATAAAAGTTTTGACCGTGATCAGAAAAACCATTAAAAACTGCATCACACCAAAAACGCTAAATATATATGTAATATATATAGTGTTAATAGTTTAAAATCATCAAACCTGCGGCTTTCCTAAGCCATCGGAAGGAATGATGGCGGTGCTGTGTTGATTGCTCATCTGATTCGATATCAAATCATCACAACCAACTGTGCTAGTCATGTTATTCATATGAACATTGTTGAATGGCAGAGGAGGATTTTTCAGCAATGCTAACTCATCGGCCCTCATGAGCACGTTTTTCCTCAGCTCTTCCAATGCAGTCATATATTGTTCAAGTTCCTCCAACCCCAAGTGATCCACTGGTTCATCCCACCAAAAATTATTCACGTTACTCACCAGCTTTGCGCCTTCCAGAATTTCGTTTTTCTTCTTCTCAGCCTCCAATTCTTTGCAAAGCTTTGCATATTGCAGGTTGTGTTCGTGAATCTTAGCAGCAGACAACTGGGTAGGCTTAGACACTAACGATGATGATGCCGATGATCCCGTGGTGTAGCGGTCGATTACACTATCAACACTGGGGTGCCCAAAAGCAAAAATACGCTTACCCAATGAGTGGACAATGATGGCAACTTCAGCACCGGTTAAGATGCAAAGTTCACTAGCTTTCTTGAAAAGACCACCGCGTCGCTTAGAGAAGGTTACTTGCCTATTGCTTATGTTGGCTATTTTCTTGATTTCAATCTTCTTTCGGCCTTGGGTGGTCTTCTTCTTCATGATAATGGTGCTGTTCTTGGCTGTGTTCGCCATTACAATTTTCTTGCTTCTTGGAATTGAGAAAACTGAAAGAATTGCCTTCGTGTCTATTTATTCTCTCCATAGAGCTACATAGATGTGATTTTAGGAAATTCATTCTCATACTTTCAATCAAATATTTTAATTTCCTTATATACACTCTTTCCATACTTTCCAAGAATTTTTTATTCCAAATCATTACGCCTATGAATAGGGACGGATAAGGGGTTTGGGAGGTCGAAAATTTTGAAAACTTTGTGTTTTGTTTTTATAAAAAGTTAAAAAAAAATTAATTTAACCTTAAGAAAATTAAAATTTTATCCCTCACTCTAAAATTAAAATATAATTTTTATTAATAATATTACACAATTTTCTCCATTTCTCCTCCACCAAATGCTATTTTTGGATCCATTATAAACTAATTTAGAGATAATTACACAATTTTTTTTAACATTCCCATAGAGCTAGATATAGATTTAATTTTAGGAAATTGATTCTCTGTCTGAGTCATGCTTCCAATCAAATGGTTTAATTTCTTTATATATATATAATCTTTCCATTTTCCAAAATTTTTTGCTTCCAAATCATTACCTATGAGAGCTAGTCATAGTTAGCTTCCTTTTACTTTTAATATTTTAATAAAAATCTTGTTAAATTTGAAGTTTGTATAGTTAGTAATTAATTAACAAACTGTATGAAGTGTTTAATTTTTATACGTACTACAAAAGAACTAATTAAATTACCATCATTCGAGTTTTTTAACCAAAGCAATTTATCATAGTTATGGTTTTGTAGTTCTATGACGATATACATTTAAAAAAAAAAATGCAACTATGCAATGCACAAGTACATATTCAGTAAATACAAAGACTACAACCCAAGTTTCGGCAAGATTTTCTACACTACAGTTGATGTACATTTAATTTAATTTAATATATATGGAGACTGCTACTCAATTATCTCAAACCTTGGAATGCAAGTTAACCGTTTTGTACACGAGTATACGTACTGAAGGACGGTACAAATACCAAACGTTTTTTTTTTTCTTGGTATCTTATAAAGAAAATTAACTCAAGTGTTCCATCGCATTTGCACGGTCCGAGTCAATGCGAAGAGCATGTAAGAGGTCCCAGATTCACGGTGGTTCCAAGGTAACGCATAGATAAACTCATTGTAATAGAATATGATTATTTTTAATAGTATACGAGTTTCAAAAAAAAAAAAAAAAAGAGAAAAAGAAAATCAAGTGAATTACATTTTTACATCCTAATAAGTTGATAAAACAAAATCGCATGATTAAAATCACATGTGGTTTTTTTTTTTCTGAGGATTCGAGATTATTTTTCTATTTTCTGTCATAATAAATCAGTTTATATAAATGTTTCTCATTGAATTAGAAACAAGCAACAAATGTTTGTATGAAATCCCAAAGCCATAAAGCCCATAAATTGATTTTTTTTTTTGAAATATTACTTTTCAAATGTTATGATCTACTACTTCATATATTTTCTTTAAGTAAAAAAATTGTAAATAGTTTTTTTTTTTAAATCCCAACTTTTTTCTCGACAACTCAAGGCTATAGTCTATAAAAACTGATTTTTTTATCATATTCGTTTAGATATTTTTCATCGAGTTAGAAACAAGAAACACATAGTTAAAAAATCATTAGAGCATAGCTTTTAAAAATCAATATTTTCTCTCAAAATCTCAAATTTATAGCCTATAATATCTTTTTTTTTTAACCATAATCTACCAACTTACATATTTTACATCGGATCCAGATTAAAAATAAATCGCTAAAAGATCAAATTGAGAGTAAAAATAAATGGCTAAAAGCATGCACACATAATTTTATAGGAGTAAAAAGCATATTATTGTTATTTTTTTCTTTTTGTTTGATAATAAGTGAATAAAAGGATTTTTCAGTGTTATTTTCTTAATACTTTCACTTTGTTTCCTCAGATAAATGAGAACAAAAGATTCTTAATTTACATTTACACTTGAAGCCTTGTAAGGTTTATAAAGCCCATTTATAATTTATAAATGATGACAGTCTCTTTCTAAATATACCAAAAAGTTCGGCAGATCATGCCACACCTCACTTTCACTATTGGGCCGCAATATTTTTTTTTGTTTCAGTTTGTGGGAACTTTTGCGGTGTTGGGGCAGGGGGAGATCGGGTTGGTGTTACCGGGTTAGCCATAAAAAAAAAAGAAAAAGAAAAAAAGAGAAATAGATGGGGTAGTTTGAAATCAACATATGATCCAAAACCCTAACTCCAACCTTAAACCTTAAAACCGGACAAGAGACTTTCGAGAGATTCCGATACCGGAGAGATGTCCGAAAGAGAAGGAGAGAGTGATTCCGACGCTCCCGAGGAATTCACTTCCCAACAGGTCCCTTCACTCTTCTCGCCATTCTCATATGAAACAAACAGCTTAAGCGATAGCAATGATTAATTGATGTTATTAGTATTTGTTAATTTTGCCCTAACAGAAATTTTTCTTTTAAGTTTTGTAGGGAATTGAACGAGATCAAGAAATAACAAGAGTTCAAAAAGAAAACAAGGCCAGGTTGATGTTCTATGTTCGTTGTTCATTTTTTTTTTTATAATAAATTCTGTTATTCTGCATTTTTTAAGGTTAGTTAAATCTGCTCAATACCTTTTGTATGAAGGGCGTGTTTTTGCAATCCTTTCTGATTGAAGATTGACCTTTTGGGGCACCTGGAATATGTACAAATTTAGGAGTTATTTCATTTTCATCTCAATGCTGTGCTGTGAAGGCTTTCTGTCTATACTTTTTATATACTGAGCAGATTTTTTTAGTATTCTTGTGCGAGATTGTTAAGAGAATTGTTGAAATTTCTGGTTTGGATTTAACATGACCTTGATTTTGCCTCTCGAATTAACTGAACTAAGGAGTATAACAGGCTAACCTCAATAGATGATTAGCTCATGCCTGCAATATGTTAGGTTGTCATGGATTTCCAAAGTTATTTTTGGTATTCAGGATCTTCTTGCTTGTGTGGGGGATATATAGTAATCTACCTCCATTCTGTTGTCCAGGATATTCAGATGCAGGGGGATGTTTGGATAAAGTTATTTAGGATGGTCATGCTTCGACCATACTATTTGTGTCTCTACATTCCCACAAAAAAAGGATGTTTTCATGGATTTTTCGTATACCTACTTTGCTCTTGTTTGGTTACCCACTATCTTGACTTCTGTTGAAAATCTTTACCTATTTTTGTCAGAAACTGTGTTTAGAACTGTATAATTCATTTGTTGTAGAGTCGCTCGTGAGGGGAAAGAGTGTCGGAGAAGATGGGCTAAAAAGTTAATCCCACAACTACCACGAGAGGTGGAAAGCATTGAAGATGTTAAGGAAATTGAAACAGAACAAGAGTCCCATGATAACATGGGAATGCTGCCAGATGAAATAGTGAAACTGCTTGCAACTCGTGAGAAGTATGTATCTGACTAACCCGTTACCGGATTTTGGATTTGATACTCCTGTGCTTCTTGGTTATAATTTCTTACTGATGTATATGAATCTTTATCGGCAGAAAAGTTTTCTCATCAGACTCTGAAGAAGAGAAACCGAAGAGAAAGGCCTCAATAATGAAAAGAACAAAAAGAACAGGGTATGGGGCTCTTCCTATCTTCCATGGCAGATGAATATCCTTTAATTGCATAACATATCAACTCATGTTTCTCGGATCAGTATAAAATACAAGTAGGGAAAACCTCAAATTCGTGTAACATTAGTCTCCTCTCCTTGTGGTTGACAGGTTAGAACCTATTATTCTAGAGGAAATGCCACCAGCTCAATGTTCGAATAGTTCACTGGAATTTCTAAAGAGAAGGAAAATGCAAATTTCAAGGTCCTCTGCTGTTTTGAACAATTCGGGTCAAGCCCTGCGGCTTCTTTCTACGTCACTATCTAAGAATTGATGAGTCACGGCTTTGCTATCTGGTGGTAATTTTTCACTTGCTCCACCAGGATGAATGCATCCACAATCTTGTTGGATATCTCTTTGTTGTTGTAAACTTTGATTAAATATTTGGATGCTAGATTTTTATCATCATAATGTTACATTCTTCAAGGGCAAAGTAGAAAGTAGAAAGTGGTGGGTAATATATTCCTGATCCCGACAAATGTTTTTAAAATCTTTGTGATACATTTTTTATCATCGTCTGCAGGTATGCTTCACAAATCACAAGTCGATGCGTGCGCCCGTGGCTCGAGACAACATTTTATTTGTGTCGCTCAATTCGTTTTGCAAATGATGAAAATATGCCTTAGGTGAGTGTAATTGGTACTTCTTGCCAATTGACATGACTCAAAAAATGGCACAAAAATTGCGGAGGACGGCAAGTTTTTGAGATTTATAATTATCTTAAAAAAAAACGTGTGATATAATCCACAAAAAATGGTCATTTTTAATATTTCAAACTTTCACTTTTTTTACACGATTTAATAGATAGCATATCGCCATTTGATATGAGTACAAAAAATGGCACTAAAATAGGCCATGACGGCAAGTTTTTGAGATTTGCCATTTTGGCAAAAAAAAAAAGTGTGTTATAACATACGAAAATGGTCATTTTTAAAAATTTTTAACTTTCCTTTTTTTTTGCACCATTCATTAAATAACAAATCACCATTTGACATGGTTGCAAAAAATGGCACAAAAACGGACACCGACGACAAATTATTTAGATTTGCTACTTTGGCAAAAAAAACGTGTGCTATAACCCACAAAAATGGTCATATTTCAAAATTTCTAGTTTTTTTTTAAAATTTTTTATAGCATTCATTAGATAACACATCGCCATTTAATATGAGTGCAAAAATTGGAATGAAAACGATCACCGACGTCAATTTTTTGAAATTTCTCGTTTTGGGCAAAAACACGGACACAAAAAAAAGGTTATATTTCAAAATTTGTAAGTTTTCATTTTTTTGCACCCTTTATTAGATAGCACATTGCCATTTTATCTTAGAGCAAAAAGATGCACGAAAAAGGCTCACAACGGCAAGTTTTTAAGATTTGCACTTTTTACCAAAAAAAACGTGTGTTAACCCACAAAATGGTTATTTTTCTAAATTTTTAACTTTTGTTTTTTTTTTTCACCATTCATTAGATAGAACATCACCAATTGATATGACTCCAAAAAAATGGCACAAAAATACCAAACGACGGCAAGTTTTTTAGATTTATAATTTTGGTAAAAAAAACGCGTGCTATAACTCACAAAAAATGGTCATTTTTCAAAATTTCAAAATTTTCATTTTTTATACCATTCAATAGATAGAACAATGCCATTTGATATAAGTGCAAAAATGGCATGAAAACGGCCCATGACTTCAAGTTTTTGAGATTTTCCATTTTGGACAAAAAAACGTGTGCTATAACCCACAAAAGTGGTCATTTTTTAAAATTTCTAACTTTTCCTTGTTTTTGCACTATTCATTAAATAACACATTGCCATTTAATATGGGTACAAAAAATGGGCACGAAAACATCCACCGACGGCAAATTATTTATATTTGCCACTTTGGCAAAAATAACGTGTGCTATAACCCACAAAAAATGATTATATTTCAAAATTTCTAACTTTATTTTTTTTATGGCATTCAATAGATACCACATTTCCATTTGATATGAGTGCAAAAAAAGGCACGAAAAAATCCACGACGGCAAGTTTTTGAGATTTGCCATTTTGGCAAAAAAAAATGTGTGCTATAACCCACAAAAATGGTCATTTTTTAAAATTTCTAACTTTCCCTTGTTTTTGTACCATTTATTAAATAGCACATCTCCATTTGATATGGGTGCAAAAAACGGCACGAAAATGGCTACCGACAACAAATTATTTAGATTTTCCATTTTGGCCAAAAAAACGTGTGCTATAACCCACAAAAAATAGTCATATTTCAAAATTTCAAAATTTTTATTTTTTTTTATGTAATTCATTAAATAGCACATCTCCATTAGATATGGGTGCAAAAAATGGCACGAAAACTGCAACCGACGACAAATTATTTAGATTTGCCACTTTAGCCAAAAAAAGTGAGCTATAACCCACAAAAAATGGTCATATTTCAAAATTTCTATTTTTTATAACATTCATTAGATAGCACATCGCCATTTGATATGAGTTCAAAAATCAGCACGAAAATGACCACCGACGACAACTTTTTGAAATTTCTCGTTTTTGGCAAAAAAACATGTTATAACCCATAAAAAATGGTTATATTTCAAAATTTGTAAATTTTCCTTTTTTTTCACCCTTTATTAGATAGCACATCGCCATTTTATATGAGAGAAAAAAAGCACAAAAAAGATAGCACATCGCCAATTGATATGACTCCAAAAAATGGCACAAAAATGGCCAACGACGGCAAGTTTTGAGATTTTTCATTTTAGTCAAAAACATGTGCTATAACCCACAAAAAATGGTCATTTTTCAAAATTTCAAACTTTTCCTTTTTTTACACCATTCAATAGATAGAACATCGCGCGCCATTTTATATAAGTGCAAAAACGGCACGATAACGGCCCACGATTTCAAGTTTTTTAGATTTGCCATTTTGGCCAAAAAACCGTGTGCTATAACCCACAAAAATGGTTATTTTTTAAAATTTCTTACTTTTCCTTATTTTTGCACCATTCATTAAATAGTACAACGACATTTAATATGGGTGCAAAAAACGAGCAGGAAAACGGCCCCTGACATCAAATTATTTAGATTTGTCACTTTTGCCAAAAAAAAGTGTGCTGTATCCCACAAAAAATGGTCATAAAATTTCTAACTTTCTATTTTTTTATGGAATTCATTATATAGCACATGGCCATTGGATATGAGTGCAAAAAATGGCACGAAAATAGCCACCGACAATAACTTTTTAAAATTTACCGTTTTGGAAAAAAACGTGTGTTATAACCCACAAAAAATGGTTATATTTCAAAATTTGTAACTTTTCATTTTTTTGGCACCCTTTATTAGATAGCACATCGTCAATTGATATGATAAAAAAAAGGCACGAAAACGTCCCACGATGGGAAGTTTTTTAGATTTGCTATTTTTGCCAAAAAGAAACTTGTGCAAACCTACAAAAATGGTAATTTTTCAAAATTTATAACTTTCACTTTTTTTTCGCCATTCATTAGATGGCACATCGCCAATTGATATGACTTAAAAAATGGCACAAAAATGGTCAACAACAACAAGTATTTGAGATTTATAATTTTGGAAAAAAAAACGTGTGTTATAACCTACAAAAATAGTCATTTTTCAAAATTTCAAAATTTTCTTTTTTTACACCATTCAATAGATAGAATAGTCATTTGATATGAGTGCAAAAAGGCACAAAAATGGCCCATGACTTCAAGTTTTTTGAGATATGCCCATGACTTCAACCCAAAAAATGGTCATTTTTTAAAATTTCTAACTTTTTCTTGTTTTTACACCATTTAGTAAATATCACATCACCAGTTAATATGGGTGCAAAAAATGGGCACAAAAACGGCCCTAGACGACAAATTATTTAGATTTGCCACTTTGGCCAAAAAAATGTGTGTTATAACCCACAAAAATTGGTCGTATTTCAAAATTTCTAACTTTCTATTTTATTTATGGAATTCATTATATCTCTTATCGCCATTTGATATGAGTGCAAAAAATGGCACGAAAATGGCCACCGACAATAACTTTTTGAAATTTACCGTTTCTGACAAAAAAACGTGTGTTATTACTCCAGCTTGTGTTTAGCTCTTTGGAGGACTCAAATCAGTGATATATGCATATGTCAGGGACGTTTGGGCTTTATAATTTTAAGATCAGTTATATGTAGCTGATTTTCAATACTTCACAAGTCGTTTGGAAATAGAAACCAATACTCTAGAAGTTGTTAGAGTAGAAATTTTCTTTACTCCATCGATCATATGCTTAGGAATTCATGTAATGGAGTAGTACTCCAAGTTTATCGCTTTCTCTTTTGTAACGATGCATTTGGTTATACCCAGCATCGTCTTTTGCCCACTATGTAAATAAGATCGGCAGTTTAAAAAAAAAAATTCATTAGATAGCACATCACCAATTGATATGCCTCCAAAAAATGGTACAAAAATGGCCAACGACGGCAAGTTTTTAAAATTTATAATTTTGTTAAAAAAACTTGAGATATAACCTACAAAAAATTGTCATTTTTCAAAATTTCAAACTTTCCCTTTTTTACACAATTCAATAGATAGCACATCTCCATTTGATATGAGTGTAAAAAATGATACGAAAAAAAACCACGACGGCAAGTTTTTGAGATTTTCCATTTCGGCAAAAAAATCGTGTGCTATAACCCACAAAAAATGGTCATATTTAAAAATTTATAAGTTTTTATTTTTTACGGCATTCATTAGATAGCACATCGCAGTTTGATATGAGTGCAAAAAATGGCACGAAAACAACAACCGACAGTAACTCTTTGAAATTTCTAGTTTTGGGCAAAAAAAGGTGTTATAACCCAAAAAACATTAAATAGCACATAACCATTTAATATGGGTGCAAAAAGCGAGAATGAAAACGGCCATTGACAGCAAATTATTTAGATTTGCCACTTTGGTGAAGAAAACGTGTGGTATACCCCACAAAAAATTGCCATATTTAAAATTTTTAACTTTCTACTTATTTATAGAATTCATTATATAGCACATCGCCATTTCATATGAGTGTAAAAAATGGCACGAAAATAACCACTGACGGCAACTCTTTGAAATTTCTCGTTTTGGGCAAACAAACGTGTGTTATAACCCACAAAAAATGATTTTATTTCAAAATTTGTAACTTTTCCTTTTTTTGCACCATTTATTATACATCACCATCTTATTAGATAGCACATCTCCATTTTTTATGAGAGCAAAAAGAGGCACAAAAACGGCTTACGACGGCATGTTTTTAAGATTTGCCATTTTTGTAAAAAAAAAACGTGGGCTCACCAACAAAAATAGCCATTTTTCAAAACTTGTTACTTTTCATTTTTTACACCATTCTTTAGATAGCGTATCACCAGTTGATATGACTCCAAAAAATGGCACAAAAATGGCCAATGATGGCAAGTTTTTGAGATTTATAATTTTGGTATAAAAAAACGTGTGCTATAACCCACAAAAAATGGTTATTTTTCAAAATTTCAAGTTTTCCCTTTTTTAGACAATTAAATGGATAGCTCGTTTTGGTAAAAATAACCCACAAAAAATGGTTATATTTCAAATTTTGTACCTTTTCCTTTTTTTGCACACTTTTATATGAGAGAAAAAAGAGGCACGAAAAAGGCCCATGACAACAAGTTTTTAAGATTTGCCATTTTTGGACAAAAAAACGGGTGTTAACCAACAAAAATAGTCATTTTTCAAAATTTGTAACTTTCGCTTTTTTTTACACAATTCATTAAATAGCACATTGTCAATTGATATGACTAAAAAAAATGGCATAAAAATGGCCAACAACGGCAAATTTTTTAAATTTATAATTTACATCAAAAATTTTTAAAAACGTGTGCTATAACCCACAAAAAATGGTAATTTTTCAAAATTTTAAAATTTTCCTTTTTTTACACCATTCAATAGATAGAACATCACCATATGATATGAGTGCAAAAACGGCACGAAAACGGCCCACGACTTCAAGTTTTTGAGATTTGTCAATTTGACAAAAAAAAACGTGTGCTATAACCCACAAAAATGGTAATTTTTTAAAATTTCTAACTTTTCCTTGTTTTTGCACCAATAATTAAATAGCACATCCCCATTTCATATGGGTGCAAAAACGGAAACAAAAACGGCCACCTACGGCAAATTATTTAGATTTGTCAGTTTGGCAAAAATAAATGTTTGTTATACATTACAAAAGATAGTCCTATTTTAAAATTTCTAAATTTCTATTTTTTAATGGAATTCATTATATAGCACATCCTCATTTAATATGTGCAAAAAATGAAACGAAAACGACAACCGACAATAACTTTTTGAAATTTACCGTTTTTGGCAAAAAAACGTGTTGTAACACAAAAAATGGTCATTTTTCAAAATTTTGAACTTTCCCTTTTTTGCATCATTCAATAGATAGCACATCGCCATTTGATATAAGTGCAAAAAATGGCACGAAAACAGCCCATGACGGCAAGTTTTTGAGATTTGCCATTTTGGCAAAAAAAAACATGTGCTATAATTCACAAAAATGGTCATTTTTTAAAATTTTTAACTTTTCCTTGTTTTTGCATTATTCATTGAATAACACATCGCTATTTGAAATGGGTGCAAAAAATGGCACAAAAACGACAACCAATGGCAAATTATTTAGATTGCTACTTTAGCCAAAAATACGTGTGCTATAACCAACAAAAATGGTCATATTTCAAAATTTCTAACTTTCTATTTTTTATGGCATTTATTAGATAGAACATCGCTGCCATTTGATATGAGTGCAAAAAATGGAACAAAAATGACCACCGACGTCAACTTATTGAAATTTCTCGTTTTGGGCAAAAAGACGTATGTTATAACCCACAAAAATGGTTGTATTTCAAATTTTGTAACTTTACCTTTTTTTTGAACCCTTTATTTGATAGCACGTCGCCATTTTATATGAGAGAGAAAAAAAGAGGCACGAAAAAGGCCCACGACGACAAGTTTTTAAGATTTGCCATTTTTGCCAAACAAAACGCGTGTTGACCCACAAAAATGGTAATTTTTCAAATTTGTAACTTTCGCTTTTTTTTACACCATTCATTAGATAACACATTGTCAATTGATATGACTCCAAAAAATGGCCAACGGCAAATTTTTTAAATTTATAACTTTGGTAAAAAAAACGTGTGCTATAACCCACAAAAAATGGTAATTTTTTAAAATTTTAAACTATTCGTTTTTTTACACCATTCAATAGATAGAACATCGCCATATGATATGAGTGCAAAAACGGCACGAAAACGGCCCACGATTTCAAGTTTTTGAGATTTGTCATTTTGGCCAAAAAACCGTGTGCTATACCCACAAAAATGGCAATTTTTTAAAATTTCTAACTTTTCCTTGTTTTCGCACCAATAATTAAATAGCACATCGCCATTTCATGTCGGTGCAAAAAACGGGCACGAAAACAGCCACTGACGGCAAATTATTTAGATTTGACACTTTGGCCAAAAAAAATGTGTGCTATACTCTACAAAAAAATGGTCCTATTTTAAAATTTCTAACTTTCTATTTTTTTATGGAATTCATTATATAGCTCATCCTCATTTAATGAGTGCAAAAAATGGCATGAAAACGACCACCGACAATAACGTTTTGAATATTACCGTTTTGGGCAAAAAAATGTGTGTTGTAACCCACAAAAAATGGTCATTTTTCAAAATTTAAAACTTTTCCTTTTTTACATCATTCAATAGATAGCACATCGCCATTTGATATAAGTGCAAAAAATGGCACGAAAACAGCACACGACGGCAAGTTTTTTAGATTTGCCATTTTGGCAAAAAAACGTGTGATATAACTCACAAAAATGGTCATTTTTTAAAATTTCTAACTTTCCCTTGTTTTTACACCATTCATTAAATAGCACATCGCTATTTGATATGGGTGCGAAAAAGGGCATGAAAACGACCACCGATAGCCAATTATTTAGATTTGCTACTTTAGCCAAAAATATGTGTGCTATAACCCACAAAAATGGTCTTATTTCAAAATTTCTAACTTTCTATTTTTTATGGCATTCATTAGATAGAACATCACCATTTGATATGAGTGCAAAAAATGGAACAAAAATGACCATCGATGGCAACTTTTTGAAATTTCTCATTTTGGGCAAAAAAACGTATGTTATAACCTTTGAAGAGTCCTAAAGACATTGATGCAATTTGGTTTTGCAAAATTCAGATTTTGCAATTTGGTTTTGATATACCAATCCATCGACTGCCTTTGCTTACACTTAGTGAGGACCTTGCACTTCCACTTAATTATCCTTTTTTTGGGAGAATTTGTTGAACTTCGTTGCTAAATGCATGTTGAATCTCTGCGGAAATGCGTGTTCAAAATTTTTTGTGAAGAGTTCCCGTTTGCATTTTTATCATGATTGCTGCTCCTGCTATTGATAAAGGATACACTTGGTAAAGCATTCATGTGCTTGGTGAGACAATTTATCTTGCTGTCTTGTTGATTTGATTTGGTGAATTGGAGAACTTGAACTTGAACGTTAGTCTCTGTGCGGCTAGGTTGTGCTGCTGGGTTTGAATACCAGTCCAGTGCATTCTTAAGTGATTGAGTGCATATGCTCTTGCAAATGGTATGTTGTTTTGAATTGTTTTTTTGGATGGTTGTGATGCATACCAATGCATGCTTTGAAATTTGGTTGGATGATGGTGTGAATATGTTCTTGCAAACGGATGGTAAGACTACATAGATGCCAACCTTAGAGCCATTTGGTTAATTGCCCCCTGAATGATAAACTGTTAAATTGTTCTTGGAGTGGGGTGGTCAGTTACTTGGATTACTGCATATTAAGGAAGATGTATGGATTTGTCCTTCTACAACTTCACTTGCATTTACTAGAGCTCATTCAAGATGCATAGGATTTGATCGGATAATAGAAAGGTATACTCTAGTTGGTTCTAGAGTATACATTTTCTGTATTCCATTTTTTTCAGTTAATCACAAACTCATGTAATGGAGTAGTACTCCATATTTAGTGCTTTCTTTTTTCTTTTTATTTTCTTTTCTTTATCCTTTTGTAACGATGTTGTTGGGTATACCCAGAATCGTATTTTGCCAATGATATATAGATAAGCTTGGTTAAAAAAAACGTATGTTATAACCCACAGAAAATGGTTGTATTTCAAATTTTGTAACTTTTCCTTTTTTTTTGCACCCTTTATTAGATAGCACATCACCATTTTATATAAGAGAGAAAAAAGGCACGAAAAAGGCCCACGACGACAAGTTTTTAAGATTTTCCATTTTTGCCAAAAAAAAAGGCGTATTAACCCACAAAAATGGTCATTTTTCAAAATTTGTAACTTTCGCTTTTTTTTATACCATTCATTAGATAGAACATTGTCAATTGATATGACTCTAAAAAATGGCACAAAAATGGCCAACAACGGCAAGGTTTTGAGATTTATAATTTTGGTAAAAAAAATGTGTGCTATAACCCACAAAAAATGATAATTTTTCAAAATTTTAAACTTTTCATTTTTTTACACCATTCAATAGATAGAACATCGCCATATGATATAAGTGCAAAAATGGCACGAAAACGGCCCACGACTTCAAGTTTTTGAGATTTGTCATTTTGGCCAAAAAAATGTGTGCTATAACCCACAAAAATGGTTATTTTTTTAAAATTTTTAACTTTTCCTTGTTTTTGAACTATTCATTAAATAGCACATCGCCTTTTTATATGGCTGCAAAAAATGGGCACAAAAACGGCCAACGCTGCCACTTTGGCAAAAAAACATGTTCTATACCCTACAAAAAATGGTGATATTTTAAAATTTCTAACTTTCTATTTTTTAAATGGAATTCATTATATAGCACATAGCCATTATATGAGTGCAAAAAATGGCATAAAAACTGCCACCGATAATAACTTTTTAAAATTTACCATTTTTGGCAAAAAAACGTGTGTTGTAACTCACGAAAAATGCTCATTTTTCAAAATTTCAAACTTTCCATTTTTTGCATCATTCGATAGATAGCACATCGCCATTTGATATAAGTGCAAAAAATGGCACGAAAACAGCCCACGACAGCAAGTTTTTGAGATTTATCATTTTGGCCAAAAAACTGTGTGCAATAACCCACAAAAATGGTCATTTTTTAAAATTTCTAAATTTCCCTTGTTTTTGCACCATTCATTGAATAGCACATCGCCATTTGAATTGGGTGCAAAAAATGGCACAAAAACAACCACCGATGGCAAATTATTTAGATTTGCTACTTTAGCCAAAAATACGTGTGCTATAACCCACAAAAATGGTCATATTTCAAAATTTCTAACTTTATATTTTTATATGGCATTCATTAGATAGAACATCGCCATTTGATATGAGTGCAAACAATGGAACAAAAATGACCACCGACGGCAACTTTTTGAAATTTCTCATTTTGGTAAAAAAAACGTGTATTATATAACCCACAAAAAATGTTTATATTTCAAATTTTATAACTTTTCATTTTTTTTGCACCCTTTATTAGATAGCACATCTCTATTTTATATGAGAGAAAAAAGAGGCACGAAAAAGGCCCACGACAACAAGTTTTTAAGATTTGCCATTTTTGCACAAAAAAATGAATGTTAACCCACAAAAATAGTCATTTTTCAAAATTTGTAACTTATGCTTTTTTTACACCTTTCATTAGATAGCACATTGTCAATTGACATGACTCCAAAAAATGGCACAAAAATGGCCAACAACGGCAAATTTTTTAAATTTATAATTTTGGTCAAAAAAACGTGTGCTATAACCCACAAAAATGGTAATTTTTCAAAATTTTAAACTTTTCCTTTTTTTACACCATTCAATAGATAGAACATCGTCATATGATATGAGGGCAAAATGGCACGAAAACGGCCCACGACTTCAAGTTTTTGAGATTTGTTATTTTGGCCAAAAAAACGTGTGCTATAACCTAGGATTGAAAAAATTTCGGGCCTTTCAGCTTTTCAGCTCGATCCATCATTTTGATTAAAGATTCGATAAAACGCATTGAAGCGGAGTACTGTGGAAGATTCAAACCAGCTGATTCCGTTGTGCCAAGACGGCTTTGCTGCTCCGATTATCAACTGTCGCCGAATTCTAGGCCGATTTTTTTTGGCGGCTTCAAAGCTGATTTTTTAGATCCTTCACAGCTCGATTCTTCAGATCCTCTACCGGACGAAGCAAAACAACCTCTACCGAACAAAGCAAAATAGATTTTTCAGCTGCTGATTTCAGCTGCTTCAAAGCTCGTTTTTTGGCTGCTTCAAATCTTAGTTGAAGTGGGCTCGATTTCTCAGAAGCAAATGACCCTCAAAGCTCGATTTTTTAGATCTTTTTTCCTTCTCCAGAAAAGCAAGATATATTGCAGTGGCTCAGAGGAACAAAACCTTGAAGGCCGACTGCTGGAACCGTTCACCGTGAAGAATCATCCTAATGGAAGACGATCTGAGCTCAGATCTGCTCCGGGGTTTCCCTCCAAAGCTCGTCGAAGTCCACTGGGATCTCATTTACTTCCTGGCATCTATGGCCAATTTGCGGTCCAATGTCTAAATCTAAAACCTTTCTCCCAGATGAACTTTTCTATGGTGCTTGGAGGATAGCGGTTACTCAGATTAGGCCAGAACTTACTCCTTTGGGTGATTTGAGTTGGTGAATTTGGCTTTGCTTGCTATGTGTATGGTTATGGTTTTTCTGGAATTGTGGCTGAACGCAAGAGTAAGGTTTCAGACGAAATTTCCTTAACATTGTTGGTGGTTTAACCGTGTTAGATTAAATTTTCTGGAATTCAACTTGGACTTTAATTATCAACACATGCTGAATGTGAACACTTATTCATGTTTGCTATCTTAATTTTGGTGGACTCTTGATTGGTTATTCTCGGTTTAAAGAATCAGAAATCATCATGTATAATCTAGTGGTTTCTGTAACACTATTGATGTAGTTCTTTTGTAGTTCTGAATTGATGTTTTTTGCACTCTATGCTCTGTCATCTGAATTTTGGATGTCAAAGAATGCTTATTCAGTTACTCTGGGATAACTTGAGATCATTGACTGGTTTGGACAAGGCTTGTTTTATCCTTCCTGGATTTGGTTGATTGGATTTTGGTTTGGTTTTGATTGATTATCCTAAGCTACACTGATGGTGATGAAACTTGAATCCAACACATATAATTTTGGTGCAAATGTGCCTTCAGTTTATTTAGGATTTTCTAAAGCTCGTTTTCTTGAATGAATGGGAATCTCTGATGAAATGAGTCGTAAAATTTGTGGAGAGTTCCAGATTGCATTGTCGTCAACCTGTTGGTATGCATTTGGATACCATTCATGTGCTTGGTGATTGGATGCACTTATATCGTTCATTTCCTTAACTTTTTTGTACTCGCTGATCATGTTGCTGATGAAGTGGATGATTTGTTTGTTGTCAATTACTTCTTTTACCTTGGCTGCTATGCGCGGATTGTTTGCACTTTGGATTGTGGCCACGAACTTCTTGGACTGGTGCTGATTGCAAGTGTAGTTTAGACGACTCATAATTCCTGGAATGTTATACTGTTGACCTTTTTTGACATTGTTGAATTTAGTGGCCTATACGGCAATTGACATGGCTTGAACATTTACTTGATGGGATAGAGAGATTTGCTACTTAGTACTATCCTTAGTAGTGCTTCTCTAAATCTCTTTCTTTAATTTAGAAATTGCATGTAATGGAGTAGTACTCCTAGTTTACGTGTTCTTGATTTTGTTGTTGTAACGGTGTAACGGGTATATCCGACATCGACTTTTGCTCATGATGGTATATATTTTCGTTTATAAAAAAAAAGCGTGTGCTAATTCTAACTTTTCCTTGTTTTTGCACCAATAATTAAATAGCACATCTCCATTTCATATGGGTGCAAAAAACGAGCACGAAAATGGCCACCGACGGCAAATTATTTAGATTTGCCACTTTGGCAAAAAAATTGTGTGCTATACCCTACAAAAAATGGTCCTATTTTAAACTTTCTAACTTTCTATTTTTTTAATGGAATTCATTATATAGCACATCCTCATTTAATGAGTGCAAAAAATGGCACGAAAACGGCCACCGACAATAACTTTTCGAAATTTACTGTTTTGGGCAAAAAAATGTGTGTTGTAACTCACAAAAAATGGCTATTTTTCAAAATTTAAAACTTTCCCTTGTTTACATCATTCAATAGATAGCACATCGCCATTTGATATAAGTGCAAAGAATGGCACGAAAACAGCACACGATGGCAAGTATTTGAGATTTGCTATTTTGGCCAAAAAAAACGTGTGCTATTACCCACAAAATTGTCATTTTTTAAAATTTCTAACTTTACCTTGTTTTTACACCATTCATTAAATAGTATATCGTCATTTGATATGGGTGCAAAAAATGGCACGAAAACGACCACCGATGGCAAATTATTTAGATTTGCTACTTTAGTAAAAAATACGTTTGCTATAACTCACAAAAATGGTCATATTTCAAAATTTCTAACTTTCTATTTTTTTATGGCATTCATTAGATAGAACATCGTCATTTGATATGAGTGCAAACAATGGAACAAAAATGACCACCGACGGCAACTTTTTGAAATTTATCGTTTTGGGCAAAAAAACGTGTGCTATAGCCCACAAAAAATGGTTATATTTCAAATTTTGTAACTTTTCCTTTTTTTGCACCCTTTATTAGATAGCACATCGTCATTTTATATGAGAGAAAAAAGAGGCACAAAAAAGCCCACGACGACAAGTTTTTAAGATTTGCCATTTTTGCACAAAAAACGCGTGTTAACCCACAAAAATGGTCATTTTTCAAAATTTGTAACTTTTGCTTTTTTTTTCACCATTCATTAGATAGCACATTGTCAATTGATATAACTCCAAAAAATGGCACAAAAATGGCCAACAAGGGCAAGTTTTTGGGATTTATAATTTTGGTCAAAAAAACTTGTAACCCACAAAAAATGGTAATTTTTCAAAATTTTAAACTTTTCCTTTTTTTTACACCATTAAATAGATAGAACATCGTCATATGATATGAGTGCAAAAACGGCACGAAAAAGTCCCACGACTTCAAGCTTTTGAGATTTGTTTTGGCCAAAAAAATGTGTGTTATAACCCACAAAATGGTCATTTTTTAAAATTTCTAACTTTTCGTTGTTTTTACACCAATAATTAAATAGCACATCACCATTTCATATGGGTGAAAAAAACGGGAACAAAAATGGCCACCGATGACAAATTATTTAGATTTGCCACTTTGGCTAAAAAAATGTTTGTTATACCCCATTAAGGAATTCATTATATAGCACATCGTAATTTGATATGAGTGCAAAAAATTACACGAAAACGGCCACGACAACAACTTTTTGAAATTTACCGTTTTGTGCAAAAAAAACGTGTGTTTACCTACAAAAAATGGTTATATTTTAAAATTTGTAACTTTTCCTTTTTTTGTACCCTTTATTAGATAGCACATCGTCAATTGATATGATAGAAAAAAAGGCCCACGACGGGATGTTTTTTAGATTTGTTATTTTTGCCAAAAAAACGTGTGCTAACCCACAAAAATCGTCATTTTTCAAAATTTGTAACTTTCGCTTTTTTTTAAACTATTCATTAGATTGCACATCGTCAATTGATATGACTCCAAAAAATAGGACAAAATTGGCCAACGACGGCAAGTTTTTTATATTTATAATTTTGGTAAAAAAACGTGTGCTATAACTCACAAAAATGATCATTTTTTAAAATTTCAAACTTTCCCTTTTTTTACGCCATTCAATAGATAGCAAATCGACATTTGATATGAGTGTAAAAATTGGCACAAAAATAGCCAACGATGGCAAGTTTTTGAGATTTACCATTTTAGTAAAAAAAAACATATGCTATAACCTACAAAAATGGTCATTTTTAAAAAATTTTATATTTCCCTTGTTTTTGCACCATTCATTAAATAGCACATCTCCATTTGATATAGGTGCAAAAAATGGCACGAAAACGGTCACTGGTGGTAAATTAGTTAGATTTACCACTTTTGCCAAAAAAACGTATGCTATAACTCACAAAAAATGGTCATATTTCAAAATTTCTAACTTTCTATTTTTTATGACATTAATTAGATAACACATCGTCATTTAATATGAATGCAAAAAATGGCACGAAAACGACCAATGATAGCAACTTTTTGAAATTTCTCATTTTGGGCAAAAAAACGTGTGTGATGACCCACAAAAATTTGTTATATTTCAAAATTTGTAACTTTTCCTTTTTTTGCACCCTTTATTAGATAGCACATCGCCATTTTATATGATAGCAAAAAGAGGCACAAAAAAGGCTCACGATGGCAAGTTTTTAAGATTTGCCATTTTTGCCAAAAAACCGTGTGTTAACCCACAAAAATGGTCATTTTTCAAATTTTGTAAATTTCGCTTTTTTACACCATTCATTAGATAGCGTTTTGATCATTTTAATCAAAAAAACGTGCGCTATAACCCAAAAAAAATTGTCATTTTTAAAAATTTCCAACTTTTCTTTTTTTTTTTACACCATTCAATAGATAGACCATCGTCATTGGATATGAGTGCAAAAATAGCAAAAAAATGGAGGTTTGGCGATAAATATGAGTTTCATTTTTTTGACACAATTCACTAGAATACACATTTACAATTGAGATGAGTGTAAAAAACAATACAGAAACAGTCAAAATCATTATTTAAATTTTTATTATTTAAACCAAATAATAAAATAAGAATTATAATAACTTTAAGTCAAATACTAAAATAAGAATTATACTAACTTTTCTGACAATTAATCCAAAATAGGCTAAGTATTCGAATTTCTCACAATTAATTCCTAAAAATGCTGAAAAAAATATTCATTTTCCTCAAAATTAAAATTTAAAGAATCATATTCTTATTAAACTTGACGTTTATACCAAGCAAACGAGCCCTAAAGGTTTGAGCAAATATTTTCATTTTACAGCCAAAAAAAACTTAGAAAAACAAAATGCAGATTGAGTAGAACTAAGATTTCAACAGTTGTCATGGGGAGGAGAAAGCATCACCAACACCAAGTTGCACATCAGGCGCCTCTAGAGCCTTGAAAACATTGCGAACCTTGTTCATTAACTTATGGTGACGAATGCGTCTGAGGACAACATCTTTATCAAGCGTGCTTTGAGAGCCATGACGATCTGATGCAGCCGAGGATGACTTCAAGTAGAGCTGGCTGCTAACTGAGTTAATGCTCTGAGTCTCCAAATAGTTTCTATTATTTTCTGAACGGCTCGACCTGTCCGGCATAGTCATAGAGGATGATGGCTTGCTCTCTGATATCATATAAGACATCTCTTGTAGTGAAATCGAATTTACAGATATCTCTTCCCTTCCCTTCCCTTCCCTTCCCTGCACTCGAATATTTGTGGTGCATCAAATGCACACTCATCCCTCTGTATATGTTATGTTTGCTTACAAAGGTTTCTGTGGGCGGTTTACGGTTTTGCCCTCAAATGCTGGTGGCTTTGGCATGCACGGCAGTTTAGCCTGGGGGATTGAGCTGCAAAACTGTGGTCTGAGATAAGAAATAAATGCATGTTTGTTTGGTTTCGGGCATGCAGTATTGCAGTGTAATTATCAAGATGAATTCTGAAAACCATTGTTGCGAGTCGGTTAATTTTGACAATTAGTCACCGAAACAAGTGAACCATAGCTGACTAACAGGATCTCACAATCGCTATTCAGAGACCTTGACAAACTTAAATTGGTTTCTTGGAAATTCATAAATTCAAGATTACATTAAAATCCCAAGCGTTCTTGGACATATATACCGGTTTGAGGGAACAAATGCATATAGAAAGTGAAAAGCTTGAGATTCAGAGATAGTAATATTAAATGGGCCTGTCCTTTGAAAACAAAACAATGGGCGGGTCAAAAACTCAAAATCTCAAAATCATGGGTGTGAACAACTGAATCTCCTTCCTCGTCGGTACATTATCCATGGCAATTCAATTCTCATGTTGGAGATTTGTAAATTGAAACTATATTTTGTTGGATAGACCCCTTATAAGCAAAGCAATTAAGCCCCTTAATAAAGCACCTTTTTGGTTCAATTGAATGAGAGCTGAAGGAAGTATCCTTTCGTATAGGATCAATAAATAAATAAATTTATTCGTTTTCATCTTTGTCAAGGAAACTCAACAAAAATCCACTTACTACCCTTCTTGCAATGGGATGGGGAATACTACGGCATAAGCGTCCATCAATATAAGCTACTATGCCTGACAAAACAAACTTCCCGATCCCACATCTCCAAACAAGCTTCACCTTCTGCTCCACCCCACCAGACACAGGAACAACAGCTTTGCGATTATCAGATTCTGATTTCTCTTTCAAATTTACCCTCGCCATGACCTTTCCAGCTTGCTTTCTCAACATACGAATTGCGAAACTTACAAAAAGGTGCTCAAACAGAGTGAGCACCGTTGGTCCAATTCTCCATTCCTGATTAAAGTACAGAATGAAATGGTTACACAAGTAGGTGACAGTCTACCATACTCCTATTTGAAATTGGTCGAGTGAGACCAAGAATTTTGACCAGTTTTTCTCATCTTGTTCTCCACATCATTTTACATCTAGAGGCACATAACCACACACAATCCATCACACCACAGAACTCTCACATGCCGAGTTTTCACCCATAGTAACAATCTTAAAAAACAAATGGTATTTAGACAGCCTTTTCCCCTTCTTTATTACCTGAAAACAGTTGCCATATAACTTCCTATATGTTTTGCATTTTTGATAAAATTTTAGCCAAATTCATTCATACTTAGAGATTTTAGTTAAAAACTGAAAGTTGAATAGTTGATGAGATTGAGAGCAGTCACTAATCATATCGGCTATAAGCTTCTTTGACATTCATTATGCTTCATGTGATTAGATATATTTTAACCATAGAGATAGATCATGCCATATCCACCCATGGGTAAAGATTTCAAAATACTTTTTTTTTTTTTGTTCTTTTCTAGGTTCATTCTTTTTGGTGGATAATTTTGCTCATAGAACTGTTTTCTCACTGAACTGAACTAACTAGGTGGTGTATGTGCACTCTTCACGTGTCAATACATGCAATTAAAGTAATAAAGAAACCACTTTGTAAGGATCACGCTAGCAAGATGGCCCAAAAGTTGCTTACGAGTTCTCTCCTTCTTTACGAGAAAATTAGCTCTTCCTGAGCCTCAACCACGAAGAACAAAGGAATGCTGCATGACATCCCCAAAAAAACTAGTAATTAGAACAAAACAGACTTACACTTTCTGCTCGAATGTGGCGTAAAGAATGAGCAGTTGTTGTAGAATCCCCCTTCAACAGGGCCCTGCTTACAAGAAAGCCTTTCACACGTTCTACAATTTCATTTATAAGAGAGGTGTTTGGAGGAAGGTTCTTCAGTATAACCTGTAATTAAGCACAATGAGAGTCAATATTATGAATTTAAAATCTCCCCATGATATGCAAGTGTACATGTACATATAGACAAAGTAAACAAGTGCATCTTGATCATGTGTCATTTATGCCAAATGGTTTATCAGGTGATGAAAATGCAGCAAGATCATCTATTGTCTGCAGCTAAAGCAAAGATTAGCAAAACAGAAACAATCTAAATACCTGGTTGTCGATGACTCTCACTCTGAGATATTCTTGTTTATATAAAGCATCCAACAAAGCTTGCAAGTAACCTTCAATATATAACTGTATAATGCATCTCAATTAGTAAAGACACTTGGATAGCCAATAAAAAGAAAAGGTAATTGACCATTGTCGAAAATAAAATCTTGTGTTAGTAACTATCGTCAGGAAGACTTAACACTTCATGATCATAAAATTTCCTTGGTGAAAAGCTACTTTCCTACTCTACAATTTAAAATATAGCAGTAAATTGTATTTCCTTGTAAAATATTAGTAAAACATGACAACAATCGTCAGCTTAATCCCACATAGTGGGATAAAGGCTTAAAAAGTTGTCGTTGTCGTTGTAATCAAAAACTAAATATTTGAACATGTGAAATTGGACATAGGAGCTTCAGAAATTGATCCTAGAAAGCTCAAGTTACCTCGTCAACTCCAGGAGCTCGATCGAGCATAATTTTCCGATCTGGCCCGCCTTCCATAAAAGCACTCCCCAACAAAGATGGCTCCATTGCTAGCTTTAAAACTCCATGGTGAAATCCGCGCATCTATGAAAGACAAGTACATAAACTACAGAAAATGCTATTAACTTTATTATCAACTAGAGACAATTACTACCATTCCATTAAAACCATTTGTTTCAGCACCCTTCAAGATCGAGTCTGATATTTCTGTGACAGCAGCAAATAATATATTTGATCCTGCCAATTTTAACTGCAAAGAAAGACATGCTATAATACCCCTTCTGCAACTCACATATGCATCTGAATTAGAATTTAAAAGAAATAAATCTTACTGTTTTTCCAAGATCACCAAAATATCGCTTAGTTCCGGAGAACCCTTTACCTCCAATGCATTTACTGATAAATTTGAATGTACCTATTTGAGCAATTGTACGGTTAAAACTGCATGTAGTCACAAATCAAGTTGGGGTTCAAGCCAAAATAGTAATAATAGGTACATGGCAAACTATTTGATTTGCATTTTTCAATGAGCATGTTAATCACTAATATGTACCAGTTTGACATCATATACCACAAATTCTATAGATGCTTGCCAGTATCTTACAGTTTCTGGCCATTTTTAATCACTAAAATCTAATATTCCTGACTAGTTCTTCCTTGTATTTCAGAAGTTCATTACTACTATCGCATTCAAAGTACACAAAACCATTACACTAGAAATATGCAGAAAATATATAATGGCAATAAAGAACAGTAATGCAATAAAGGACACAAAGCTAGTTTTAGGCATCCAATTTGACTTTTTCATCATAACCTACTTCAATTATGATATGCGCATTTTTTTGGTCAGTGGAGAAGACCCGACTTATTAAACGCTCCGCATATGTTAGATGAAAGGGTTAGTGCAAGAAACCTAAAAAGAATTGGAAAGAAACTATTAAAAAAGACATGTTATACTTAAATATAAATGAGAACATGTGTCAACCAAGCACGATGGAGAAATATGATCCATGTAACCGATCCCACATATTGGGATAAAGGCTTAGTTGTTGTCATTTATGTTATGCAACAAAGAAACTTCACCAACATCTTCCACAAACCCTATGGAATCAAATCATATCCTTGAAGACCAAGAGGCAAATACATGACTTCCAGATCAAGAAAAAGTAGCCAGGATAGCAGAAGACTTAGCTGTACATACCAGGACTTCAAGCAACTAACTGGGCTTTGGATGACCCAAAAACCTGAGATCACCTCATGGCTCAAGGATTGATGAAACAGGAGATGGCATTGTATGTAGCAAATTTAAGAAGAGAAGAGCACAAAATTTATCCCAAAAAGAGAAGAAAATTAAGAGGATAACAGCCACAAGAATATTGCTATTTACTAGTATTATTTTCTGTTGCCCAAGGCCGGTAAAATTAAGTCAATGTACGACTTGGTCAGCTTGCTCTCATGCACCAGAAAAAGAGAGAGAGAGAGAGAGAGAGAGAGAGAGAGAGAGAGAGAGAGATACCCATAGTAAGACCAGGAAGATTGATCATGCCACTTGAAGGATCAAAAAACACATCAAGAGAGGAGGAAGAAAAGTCATCAAACATAGATGCAAACGCAGGTGGAAGTAGGGGGCTTCCCTTTGCAATATATATTCCCCTCAATGCATACCTTGAAGAACCAAATAATTCTCACTCACAATCAAGACAAATAGATTTAAGGGCAAAACATCAAAGGAAAATATTACAGGCCTACCATGAGTAATGTTGAGCACATTTAATACACAATTCACGCAAGGTTATCAAAGCATGTGTGACGAGTACTCCATTGAGCTCCACAGTCTTATTTTTAATGGTAGGAACCTGGAATACAGATAATATGATTCAAAAAGTGTAAAGAATGTTTTTCATTGCTTCGGGAGAGTATTCTTCAAGGAAAGGGGTTTTTAGAACAAGAATGCAACTAAAAACGTGAACAAAATAAGGGCATGTTTGATAAAACTGAAAACTAAAAGAATCTAAAGTTTGAAATCTAAAAGTAATAAGTTGTTGAATTCATTAATTTTATCTGTTTGATGATCCAACTAATTTTTAAATCTGAAAGTATGTAGTGTACAAGAGTTTATATAGTATGTGTATATACATGGTGTGTGAAAATGTATGTGTAAATATATATAATGTGAAAATGTGTAATATGTGCAAATATGTAGTGTGTGTAATATGTGTAAAAATGTGTAGTGTGTGAAAATGTGTGTAGTATGTGCAGTGTGTAAAAATGTGCGATAGTATGTGCGTAGTATGTGTAGTGTGTGAAAATGTGTAGTATGTGTAAATATGTGTAGTGTGTGAAAATGTATATGGTAGGTATAAATATGTGAAGTGTGTGAAAATGTGTGTAGTGGATATAAATATGAGTAGCGTGTAATTACATGTGAAAAGAAAAAAATTTGAACCATACTAATTATGTCACATTGAAAATATTTTAAACTATATAATTGATCATGAGTAATGATATGCAAAGTGAAATGAGAGAGTGATTGATGTGGCATATATGAAAAGACAAAAATCACCAATCAAACCCCTTAAATTGTGTAATAAAATAAGAGATGATTTTGTCTTTTTATACATGCCACATAATTCAATCTCTCATTTCACTCTACAATTTCACTCTGTGTATTATTACTCATTGATCATACTCTCAAATTAACCAAATTAAACTAAATTTTATAGCTTAAAATTCTATCATCATTTTGCATGGGTTTTCAGATCCTCTTAATCAATTAAGATTTACTATGTGTGTTTATCAAACAACTTAACTGGTTCAGTCATATTGCTTTATCAAACAAGCCCTACATGTGAAACAAAAAACTTGAGAGAGAGAGACCTTTATAACACTATGAAGCAGGGACCGAAGCATCTCCTGAGTGGAGGTGTAACTGTCGTACAAGTCCCCTGGAAAAAAGCTTGCTACAATCTTTAAGAAGACAAACACAAGTAAATTAGTTGATAAAGCCACAGTTGGGGAAAATTTAGAGGAACTAGAACCAATTACATGGATGCCACACAAGTTTTTGTTAGTAGAGAATGGCAGAGGTAAATCATTGACAAAGTTGAACATAAGTACAAGGTAAAACCTTGACAGGGTGAATCTCAAAATGATCAAAATAGTACTGTTGACTCGGAGCATTTGGATCACTAAGCGATCTTCTCCAAAATGGAACAATTCTCATTAGGGTCTCCTCATCCAGGTTGACATCAAGTGGCTGCAAAAATATGGAGTACACATACTCAAATCATCAATTTATGACACAACTGAGAAAGGCATTAGAGTATCATATCATGAGTAAGATGATTTTCATCCTGCTAAAAATTTTGGCATTTTTAAGTTTCTGACAAAGAGTTGTGAGATCTTTCCTAGACCACAAAAGAACAGTAGAGAGGAAAAGAAGCAGCTACAGATAACATGTTTCTCTGTTACCTGCAAGATGATAGATAAATAATTGATATGCGTAACAGCAGCACTTGATGAAAGCAGAACAAGCACCACTCGAAGCATGCTATCATTTGTGTCATTATACTGAGATTGATGCTTACGCAGCATAGCTGCAAAAGGAGCCCCTGCCCTCTTCAGATCCACAGTCAATGACTGAATCATAGTAAAGATCAAGGCATCAGCCGGATGATATAACTTGCAGTAATATAAACTGCTTTACAAAACAAGAAGATTCCAGAGGCAGATGAACAATCATAAAGGAAACACCAGGACATAGATATACTTACCTGCAAAGTAATGCAATTGACTTTATGCTGGTCTGTAAACATGGAATGCATATCAACGTTTTCAAGTCTCGTGATGATAACTGGTTTGTAGATTGAGGCTTCACCAAAATCTTTGTCCTTCAGCAGATTAAAAATAAATTCAGAGAAAGGAAAACTGGATTATCCTCCAGAAGAAGTTGCACATAGACCTACAATCAGGAAACAACAATCTGTAGCTTAGAAGCTTGATGACTATGACCTTCAGTTTTATGAGTCCGAACCACCTGGCACAAAGTTCTCACTGCTGCTTTTCTCTTTTCTAAGTAGAAATGGCAAACAGATTTCTTTTTTTTTTTCTTTTTCTGCCCTAATAACCATGAAAATTCAATGGGCACCATTCGCCGCATGCCATATGCACTAAATGACCAACACAAGCAAAAGGTCTTACAAGACAATCCAATAAGACACTATTATTTGCCACTTAATCGTTGACAAAATAACATTCGTTCTGCAAAAACAAGCAATTACACAAGTTTTGAGGTTGCAACTTGGCTACCTAAAACGTTATTTTGTATAACACTATCATGTCACTGGCTTACTCATTCTACCCTGACAGCATCTAAGGAAAATATATTACACATATGATCAACATTTGAAAAGCCAATAACGAATTAGTCAGTTGAATGGATTTTTCATTTTAACTTTTGAAGGAATCCATGCAGTGCCAATAGAAGAAAAATATCAAAGTACCATGACCAGGAATTTTGGTTCAGAGAAATCATCAATAGCACAGAACTCTGCTAAAGCAACCAAAAAGTAAGAAATCCAGGATCCTAAGGCATACAAGAAACATGGATGACATTTCAGTTGTAATAGATGGAATATGCCACAATAAATGGTTGTAAGCTATTAATAATTCAGGTTAACCTTCTTAGCATATTCTAGCAACTGTAGGGCAACATAAGAGATTCTGAATCGCATTTTTGAACTGGAGTAAAACATGGTATCACCCTTATGTCTATCAGAAAATTCACATATTCTCAGAACTCGGGTAAGCCCTTGTGCATATACTTCATAACCCAATTTCATTGTCCCTGTGCTAATCAACTGACCATAACCATTCCTGTTCTTCTCTCCAGACTTCATATCCAGCGGAAAATGAAACCCCATTCCTCTTTGTTGTTTTGCCCTGTAAAATGGTTTCCAGGCATGCACTTTATCCAAATTGATTTCCCTCAATAGATGCACATCTGCAAGAAGTGAGATAGATTGATCCTGATGAAAGACACATCTACGTAGCTACTCGTGAGTAGTTCACCAAACCATTAAAGGACTGCTAGTGTCCAAGCGACAGAAAACAATGCTACTGAATATAGAGAAGAAATTATTTCACATGCAAAAGCTTTGAATGAGAAGTCCTAACTTTCCCAAAATGATGCAGAGGCAACTCTACATCTGGGTTTCTAAGACTCTAAACAACAAGTTGGTCAATTAGGTTTCTCACAAACAAATGCTAGTTCTCATACCTACCAAATGCACCAAGGAAAAAATACGTACATTCTGCTTCTATGAAAACGAAGTCGAAAAGATTGAAAAAATAGTCATTCACAACCACTGATGACCAATTCCTCGAGAAGGATTAGTAATCCTTTGTAGAAATTGAATGGATTAGTAATCCTTTTGAGTTGGGTTAAAAGCATGAAAATTCATATAAGCAGGTATCAATGTATCAAATTGGACTGACAGGGTAAAAGCTACCATCTATTTGGACAACCAGCTTATGAGGAAGAGTCATATCATCCCAGACATAACCAACAGTGCATCCAGATCCCAAAATTTCTGGCTGCAATGAACCCTGGGGATTTTCAACAACAGAAAAAAACCATTTAGTGTGTTTCCATGGAAATAATTCTTGAGATATGCAAAGCTAAAATGGGAGAGCACTCAACCTTTTGATAGTATGTCACAGGAGTATCATGTAGGCAGTTCTCAATCTGATAAGGTAGGTCAGCATTAGGTGGCCTGTAAAAGTGTAATACAAGGGTAGAATCTTCTTCTACCACGTGAACAGCAGCAAATTTGCATAAGTTGGGATCATCTGATGTGGAGCAATTTGATTGGCTTACAGTGTCTACATACGATTCCCTAAATTTCAGGAAAAAATGTCCAAGAGAAGCAATGCACACTGGTCCTGACCAATCAGAGATGGCATCATTTGGTCGGAACTGAATAAACAGCAGAGTATCATCGAGTGGTTTTGAATGCTTTCTAAGAAGATTCTCAAATACAGTAGTTTCCCCTTTTCTTCTTTTTCCATTCCGCAACTTTAAGGCTGTTCTTTGCTTACTGTTAATTGTAATTATCCCTTGCATGTCATCCTTGTCCATAGAAAATTCAGCATATAAATAAATTTTACCAGCATTACTAAGAAAAGCGACATCAAGGAAAACAAGAGCAAACCTCTAGATAACATTGACGGACAAAGATCAGTTCTTCAGATTCGTTCAACACAACATAACGGGGATTCATAGATACTATCTGCGATGGGACTGTTTTATTAGATGATGGCTTTAAAGAGATCCCCAATTTTGTAACATTTTTAACTCCTTTTTCTTCAGCTTCCAAATCTATCTCTGTAAGGCTTGACAAAGCATCCAAGTTCAGAAGTGCTTCAGATGCTTGCTCTTCCAGCAATTTAAGCCGGACCTTGTGGTATCTAGCATCAGCAAAAAAGATATATCAGAGACCAGTTAATAGATGCACAACAATAACAACAACTAAGCCTTTATCCCACTAAGTGGTTTAACAGATATGATGTATTTAAATATAGACGATACATGTGTGCAGATAGAATACGATGACAATGTATAATCCATATAGCTGACCACATAAAGTGGGATACAGGATTAATTGTTGTAGAGAAACCAGTTAATAGAAACGTACACAAAGACACGCTGTTAATTTGATTGCCTGTGTCTTATAAAGTTCAAGCAGTTCAACATCAGAAAGTAAATATACCATAGGATTTTTAAATTACAAACTTCAACTATGCTTCATCTTTCAAAAACAAAAACAAAAAAAAAAAAGTTTACTTCATAAACCATGATCTTCTTGAGTTAGGGGGCAAATAAGCTCCTTGCTCGGGAGGAAATCTTGAACCAAGTTTTTCGACTTCATCTCTGCACATGCATATATAATAAAAAAATGAGGAGAACATATATGCCAAATGAAAAAGAACTAGTAACTACAACAACCGATGCCGGAGAATACCTAGATAGAGGCGAATGATTGCCTGCAAAGCAATAGAGGAAAAATTCGGTATCATTTCTCAATGTGTATGGAGTGTATATGACAGCCTGCAAATATATAGAGATATCAAGATTCTAACAGAGTTCAGAAACAAAAACTGTAGTTTCTGAATAACTACCTCCAGTGTGCCTCTAAGCCCCCGAGATAGTCTTAAGAATGCAAAATATTTTCCACCACCAAAATCCAACTCAATGTCCAAATGATTGGCATTGCTTTTTTGCTTCTGTAACCTTTTAGCCCACTGACTACTATTGACTGGTTTGCAGCTTGAATTAAATGCAGTCAGAGTAATAACAAAGAATATGTTGGCAGGGTTGGCATATAAGTTTACAGCTGAACCACATGGAATTTTAGCCTGATTGTATATGCTGTCGTAAATGACTTTGGCCCGTGGATCTGCACCACAAAGTCTGCGTTCATGACAAATCATCAATGTGACAAAAATTTGCGACAAATTATGCAATTACCTGCATCCGTTATATTAACATGTATATCCATCTCCAATAAATAGAGACATTAACAGTAGGAAGGAGAAATATTTCCTTCTGCTCTTGCAATGCAATGGGTAGATTCTTGTTAGCATATCCCAAGTTATCTGGCTGGATGACTGGTATATCTTTTCCGATGCTTTGGATTAAAAAGTATATATTAGCAGTTCTCCCACCTTCTAATTTGACGGTACAATTTGCAGTAACAAAAGAACATTTCACTGATTCAACAGCAAATGCTGTCCGGACTTGGTAACTTAATTTCTCAAATACCCCTGACAAAGGGACGGGTTTCCCACCTCTAAGATCATGCGACCACTCCACTGAAGATACCTTAATGTTCAGTAAGTTTTCCGTAATTTTAGGCCTAAAAGAGAACAGGAAATTACCTGCAAATCAATTTTCAATGATATGAATTTTCTAAAGTTTCATTCAGACAAAGATAAACTTTCTTCCTTGACACATCAAAAAATATAAATATAAATATAAAATAAATTCATTCCTTTATTCTGTCAGTTGGAACTTTCATCCTTAATTCTTATTTTCACTTCTTTCTTAATACAAAGAGTACAAGGATAGAAGTACATATGAATAAAGGAAAACAAAAAATGGGCACAGAGATTTATCTAATTTAATGTCAAGAAAAGTAAATAAAGCTCATAAACTCAGAATAACATTAAAAGGAATGCTAGAAACATTTGAATCTAACCCAATTAACAACTTCAGCACCACATATTCAATTTAGTTTCCCTTTTAAAGTACATGTTAAATGCACATTACAGTAAATTTCAAAATTTATTGAAGTAATAAGGAAATTTGTGATACATTACTCAGTTGGTCTAGCAACAATGAGAAAATAAGGGCAAGCTTCATAATCTAAATGATGGAAAAGTGGAAAGGTTAAACTAATCTTCATACTGTTGGACACTGGAGGAATTAAACATGAAAAGGGGCACACAACTAACATAGCAGAAGGAACATCGTGACAAGAAGACACCTATAAGAGATGAAAGATGATTGATATAAGGATCATGAAAAAGTGAAATAGCAAAAACATTGTTCCTTCTCTTTTCCTAATGAGAACTCTCATCGAGGCAAAAAAATAATTTGGTATACCGGAGATCATGCCACTAAGATCCAGCCGATGCTATGGCTTCAAAATTATGAGCGGACCTAAATATGAATACAAGGAACTATGCAAAAAATAGAAGGGTATATGCAAGATAATGATAAATACTGAGATGGATGTGTGGACTCACTAGACTTAGATAGAATAAGTAATGAATGCATTAGAAAAAAAGTAGAACTAGGTCCAATAGATGAGAAAATGAGAAAAACATGCTTAAGATGATTTTGGCATGTACATAGGAGTAGGCATGACCATGGTTACGGAACCACCGGTTCCAGTTCCGGTTTTGTTCCGGTTACGGTTTTCTTCAAATTCTGGTTTTTATTTCGATTTTCAGTTTCAATTTCGATTTTAATCCCACTTTTAAATTTGATTTCTATTGAATAAATGATTAAACTATTAATTGAAATTCAAATAATACAACATAATAATATAATTAAAATAATAATAGTTAGAATTGAACTTAATATATAGAGTTTTTAGAAGAATAGAACTAGGAAGAATTAGATAAGTGAGATTGAAAGATATAAAAATAATAACAATATTGAAAGAATAATTGAACATTTGAATTATTAATTAGAATTCAACTAGTATAATACAATAATATAATTAGAATAGTAGTTAAAATTGAACCAATATATAGATTTTTTAGAATAATAGTATTATGAAGATTACATAAGTGAGAAAGTAAGATATAGAAAGAATAAGAGTATATATAAAGAGAATGGTCGAACTATTAATTAGAATTTAAATAGTATATTAGCATAATATAATAATAGAATTAGAATAATATAAATTAGAAAAGTTGATACATAATATAATTGGATTAATATATATAAAGGTTTTAGAAAAATAGAATTATAAAGGATTAAATAAGTGAGAAAGAAAAATATATAAATGATAAGAGTATTGAAAGAATGATTGAACTATTAATTGTAATTCAAATAGCATATTAGTATAATATAATAATAGAATTCAAAATAATTAT
This sequence comes from Ophiorrhiza pumila, assembly GCA_016586305.1. Taxonomy (NCBI): domain Eukaryota; kingdom Viridiplantae; phylum Streptophyta; class Magnoliopsida; order Gentianales; family Rubiaceae; genus Ophiorrhiza; species Ophiorrhiza pumila. The sequence goes on from BLIW01000007.1 coordinate 3,892,285, forward strand.
TTATAAATGTTGATACCCTACACACTAAACTATAAACTATAAACTTTAGAACCTAAAATATAAAGATTAGAAAAGTAAGAAATAATATAGAAAAAGAATTATGTGATGAAAATGGAGAGATATAAAAATATTTATAGAATTATAAGAATGAAAAATAAAAAATTTAGTTTTTTTTTTTTGGCCGGTTCCGGTTCAGGTGGGGCCACGATTCCGGCTCCGGAACCATGAAATGGCCATATCTACATAGGAGACCTTTAAGTGCCCCAGTGAGGTGTGTAAAAAATAAAGAATTATTAATTCAAATTAAAAGGGGAAACCATAAGAAAAGATATGTTACATTTAAATATAAATCAGAAAATGAGAATGTGATCCATATAGCCAACCTCACTTAGTGCATAAAGGCTTTATTGTTGTTACTGGAAGCATGCCAAAGTTCAATATGCTAGTATTAGTTAGTAACTTCCCAAGCTCCCTCAACTCTTAATTAGTATTCGCAGCTGACTCTACAAAATTAGCCATTTACTGAACCTACGGTTTGAAATGTGGTAGAGACTTTTCAGCATCAATGAAAGCTGGCAATGTATGCGTTTTTTTTTTTTTAAACTTTTCCATTAACAAGGTTAACATAAACTCCCCTTATGGTGTGATTTCAAAAAACATTAAAAAAAAAATGCCATCAACATGCACCTGTGCGTGAAATTTTATTAAAATACAACCAAAAAAATTTATTCTTAAAAGTTTAAACATGAAGTATAAGGAACATAATTATGGGACAACAGATACATCAAGTTATTCCAAGCATGGTTTTATTCAAAAGTATCAAGTTTCTCTCATGCAAAAGTTTTAACATATTGCAAATTAACCACTCACATCCAGTAACAATTCCTACTTTCCATAATCAATATCATTTCATTTAACCAAAATATTTGACAAGTAGGGAAAATAGAAGAGATGAAAAGTGTAAAAGAGCATAAAACATACCAATACTTAAAGACATGAATGCTTTTTTCATTCCACCAGACGAAGTAATTCCACCAAAAGTAGCCATAGAATCATCAACAGAGTCCCCAGCTTCCAGAATCAAAGAAGCAAACTCATTTTCCTTTTCCTGTGGTCTTTGAAAACGGAGCTCCATTGACAAATCAGTTTCATTGTGTATTCTCAGTAAAGGAGAAACTGTGATTGACAAACCATCCTACAAATAATGAGGAGAAGTCAAAATAAACCATATGAATCCATCTACAAAATGTAGTAGATTTGAACCACGAACATGATGATCTAGGAAGATACCTCAGTCCTTTGTGAAACTTCAACCACAATAAATGGACCCGGGAAGGTTTTTGATTCTGATCAACATTAAAGGAGAAATAAGAGTAAGCCAGTTTGTACTATCCCTACTGAAAGTATTTCTGAAACGAGCGAGTGCTAAATCTTGTTCCAAATGTGATCAATGACAATCAGTGATTCAAGATTATCATCAGAATCTCAAACCTGGAAAAAATCAAGCTCACCTACTAATGGTATATGGTTGGTTTAATGATTTGACAATTCCAAACTAAAGAAAGTAATAAGACTGATATCTCTCATCCATTTGCAAGTACTAATGCACAAAACTGCCAACACCCTTTCAAGCTTCCACAATCTATGAACTTGTTTCATCAAATTTTGTCCTAAAGGTTACACAAATGTAACCTAAAGTAAGATACTGGTTTTAGTTCGCTCAATTTCCTTTTAACCATATACATTTAGAAAGCACCACCTTCTTAAAATCAGTTTTGCAAGCTTCCAATCAAATGCGCTCACTGTAACCGCCTCTACTGCATTCCACATGTGCCACAATAATAATGAGTACTAGTTGAAAATGTCAGCTGTCAAGTAGACAAAATCATTAATAATAAACTGACTTTGAATAAAAATAAGTATCATCTTAAAGTTGAGCCTCTCCATTAATGAAAATTTTGCTTCAAAATAATGCCATGTGTCCCATGACACATTCTATGCTTATCCACCAGTGGGCTAATAGATTACATTTTCTAAGTTTTCAGTTAGACACACGACATAGATATAATTGCAAAACAAGAAACATTCAGAAGGTTGCACAAGGTTGCCCAAAAAAATTCTTTCAACAAAATTAACAGCAATGTGCTGTCCCCCTGAGTATAATTCTAGAAAAATCTGAGTATTTAAGTCTATCTAAATCATCATACTGCATAGACAGGTCTAGAAGATGCACTAGCATCTCCCCGTAATTCACAAGTCACAATCAAGAAACATTATCACCTCAATTTCCTTTCTGTAGCACTGACAGCCAGTTAACCTAATAGAGAATTCAAGGAAAGCTTCATATTCAAAAATTCAAGAGCTGCTTCTCAAAAAAAATGAATGCAGTCAGTGAAGCAAACTCCTATGTAATACAACATTCACACTGGTTAAACATTTTCACCTAAAGGAAAATTCTTCTTGTGCACACAAGGTTTTACTCAATGTTATCATTTTTAATTCAATATTAACAGAAATGAATGCCCACACTCCAGTAAATTACTCTATTTGCAGCAAAAGAGAAGGACAAACTCACCTTGTGACGATACTATACGTGTTCTCCAAGCAAATACCCTAGCTTCTAAGAGTGAAAGATGAATTAGAGATGTTGATAAATCTTCTTCATCTGCAAGCTGGATTGAGAAGGATGATGCTTCAGGAGGTCGACTTGCTAAAGCTAAGTGCCTGCAAATCATCATAGTAAGAGCCAACAAACATCAAATCTGATAGCAGCATATGATTGGACAGTCACTTGGAAAAGCAAAATGCAGATGTGTGCCACTTCTGGGACAAAACAAAGTAGAAAATGTCCTCATGATTATTTATCTTACATGGGTCAGCATAAATTAAATTTCAATTGCACGTCCTTATCTATAAATTACCAACACCCCATTTACAAGGCTATCTTTTTTGTATAACAAGGATCAGATTTTAGCTAATTTCGAAGAATATAAGAAAAAGAGGTTACTTAACATGACAGTCAAATATTCAAATAAATAAAATTGAAGCCCAGATTGAAAATTGCAGAAGAGTGAATCTATACTAAGAAACAAAACTTGACTGCACACTGCTGTTCAATTGAAATTAACATGCTTGAGTTGCAACCAAGTACTTAGCTTTGTTCACAAAATAAATCACAGCTCAGACAATAATTATTGAGACCCTCACCCTAGGTAAGTTCCACTACTCAAGCAACAATCAATACACAATCATCATAATGCTCATCAACCAATAAATACTCACATGCTACGTAGAGAATTTTCTGATCAAATGTCTCCATGAAAAATTATGTTGATCTCCATAAGAAACAACATTAATTCGACTTCAAAATATTTATCCAATGCTGAGCTATGATTTTACCTGGAAAGGTGATTGAACTTTTTCTTTCCTTCCTTGAGTATGGCCCTAGTATCAGATGTACCAACTAGATCGGGTTCTCAGTTACAACAACAATACTACTAAACCTTTATCCTACTATGTGAGGTCAGCTATATGGATCATATTTCACCATCGTGCTCTATCTCCACACATGTTCTCATTTATATCTAAGTATATCATCTCTTTTTTCACAGTTCCTTTACAATTCTTTTTAAGTCTTCCCCTACCCTTTTAATTTGAGTTAATGATTCTCCATTATCTACAGGGTGTACTGGGACATTTAAAGGTCTCCTACTCACATGTCCAAACCATCTTAAGCGTGTTTCTCTTATTTCTTCATGTATTGGAAGCTACCCCCATTTTCTATTTAGTCTAATGTGTCCAGATATCCATCGCAACATTTTCATTTCTGTTACTCTCATTTTTTGCTCAATTTCATCGGGTACTTTACAATCAAATTCTCAGTTACAGAAACAATAAGCAAAAAAAAAAAAGAGTTTCAGAGAAATACCTTAGACAAATGGTACTGATTTGACTTCCAGCTATTATTACATGCTGGCCATCAAAGAACTGACATAGAAGGGTCAATCCAGACTTGTTTTCAACCTGCATTAGACAACAAGAATTTCACATCTTTGACAGAACCAGCCTCGCAATGAGATGGGAACTCCAAGCATGGTGGTGCAGTTCAAGCATGGATAACACTAGTCAGCAAATAAAGCTGTCATAACCCACTATAACCCTGAAATCCACCAAAAACAAATCCACTATACAAACAACTGAAATCCACAATAACCCTACACATTAATATGTATGGCAACTTGGCTTATCATAATCCAATCATGAAAATGGATCATGTACAAAAAATTCAAAATGAAGGCAAGTCATGCATTCAACGAATATACTGTTTTCTTCTTTATGGATTACTAAGGTAGCAATATAATATAATCAGTTATGGAAGGAGTCCAGACCTTGCAGCAATTGGCCAAAATAACAGAACTGCTTACGGCAAAAGGGCCTGCCCAGCTTCAATTTCCCAATCACAAAGAGGAGGACATCGAGTGAAAGCTCGCTCAAGGATATATTTAACTGCCAAGGCCACAAGTGGATTATTGCCAAAGGTTAGAAATTAACTACAAGCGGTATTGACTGGACATTCACAAACCTCACCTCTTTGATTCTAGCATAAAAATGACCAGGCACCCTGGACAACACTTTTTCTGGGCCCTGAATGAGAAATCGATATCGGTAGAAAATGCAAATTTCAATTGGACTGACTAGTTCTCGCCTGCAATAAAAGTCATTCTAATAAATATTTCCATGCAAGTATGAAAAAAGCTAACCAATTAAATTTCTTTGGGAAAATTCCTCACCATAAGTTTCTCTGGGAATCAAAGTGATGCAGCACAATCTCTACCCAGGTCATAAACCTGGTTTTACTTTTTGAAATTTGTATGATGAACTCTGTAGAACTAATAGAACCTTGGAGGAGCGGAAACTTCTCTGTTGTATCTGATAGTTCATGAACAATTGTCAGTGTAACCTTGTCTACCACAATAGTGATTCCCCGCAACCTCACACCATTCCTCAACTTTCTATCATCATTTCCGTGCGAATCATATAGAACAGCAGTTCCAGGAGCCCCCACTAAACAGCTATTTAGTAACAAATTATTACAGGGTGGAGGTGGGTCAGAAAACAGTTTCCATTTAAAGGGACTTCCAGGCTTGCTCACAAATTCCAGAACCCCATCAATGAAAGCTATCGATTGGTCGTTCTTCTTGTTCACAAGGTGAAATGTATTTTTAGTTGGAAAGCAATTAGATTCCCAGTCAGAATCACCATCATAAGCCTGAGGCCTGTAAGGAAGTATACTCCAAAGTGCCCATGCACTATCAGAAGAGACCGAAGCACCAACAAGATCAGATCTTGACTGAGCATTCAATCTTAATGGTTCCCCAGAGGTATCTTTGGCATACAATGAGATCAAAGAGAAATATTGAACTTGTGGCTTCCATCTTCCTGTATTTTGATGCTTCACCTAAGCAGCAAGCAACATGCATGGTTACAATGACACTAGAGAAACTAAGTAATTCTGGTACACACAAGGGGGTCAATCTGGTGGGAGCGGGAAAAAGCAGAAGCAAGATTCGTACTCGTGGAACTTGTAGTATCTTGATACTGAGTTTAACAAAGTTAGCTTCTTAGCAAGCTTCACTAGAAAGTCAAGACTTTCTCATTAAAAATGTAAGAGGAGAAAAATCTATTCCTCCTAGGGGATAAATATCTAGGTAAAAACTTAAGGGTTTTACAAAAGGCAGAAAAGCTACAGAAAAACACATTTCCATGTCAATTTCAGCTAACCAGAAGATAAGACAAAATTCTGAAATACTTTTGTATGCATCAAATATGTCTAGCCCTCAACTGCTAAAGACTTCCTTTAGGTGCAATTGAAAAATTGAATAAGCCATGTTTCTGAAACTGGAAAGATACAAAACTGAAAGGTACTTTTATCATGCATACAAGTATAAAGAACTCAACAATTTATACTGAGGTACATAAAATGCATCACACGCAAGCCAGCAGTAGAAAAGAAGTCAAATCTAATACCAAAATCTATCATATGCCAACTCAGAGGAGGCAATGAATTTTCACAGGGTAGATAGGTAATTGGAATAACTCCTCAATCATTTCCATTAATGTTGTTTGGAAGGGGTAAATGGGAATGAAAATAAGTTAATGATTACCCTTATTTTGATTAACTACCCTCCCCTCAATTAATCAAACTCCTCAATCAATCCTTTCTTTTTTCTACCAAAAAAACTCTTATTTTCTTCTTTTTTTCACACAATACACATTTACACAACACACATTTACACACACTACACATTTACACAACTACACACATTTTCACACATTACACATATTTTCATGCAATTACACACATTTTCACACACTAACACACATTTGTACAAATTTTCACATTTCACACACTTACACACACCACACATTTGCACAAATTTTCACATTTTCACATTTCACACACTACATATTTTCACACTCACACTACACACATTTTCATATTTCACACACCACATTTTCACACACTACAGACAGTTTCACATTTTCACACACCACATTTAAACATACTACACGTATTTTTCACACACTACACACATTTTCACACACTACGCATTTTATATATATTTTTACACTACAATACATACTACACATTTTTTCACACCACATATTTACACATACCACACACTTTTTCACTCATTACATATATTTTACATATCCTACACGTATTTTCACACACCACATTTTCACACAAGTATCATTGAATGGATAAGTGAACATCTCTGAATATGTGACGTGATAAGAGATGTCGAGGGTAAATTAGAATTTTGACTGATTGTCATTACTAAAGTTGAATTGAACCAAACATCATCAATCACCATAATACCCATTATAGTCTTATAGAGTTTGAACCAAACAGTAACAATGCAATCATGATTCCCATTGTGATTGCCATTGAAGAAAAGGCTGTGTACGGCAAGAATCTGATGACTAATACAGCAACCAAACTTGTACAAGTAAGATAAAAGATTTTATATTTAAACGTGGTGTGTATATTAGTAAGAAAACCCGATCATTAGGTCAGTTCTCATTCCACTCTTCCAGCAGCAAACAGTAACAGAAACCAAAGAAAATAATGTTCTACATTAGAACATGTGAGCAAGTAGCAATCAACAAAGGAAACTGGAAATATTCAAATTATGCCACCAAATAATGGAAATCTCTTACCCTGAAGAGAGCCTTCTCCCCCACAAGCGAATAATGTATTGTTCCAACTAAGTTATAGCCGCTTTCTGCATCTTCAACTGCAATATATGTATGTTGATAGACATCTTCAATTGCGACAATTATTCCTGTACACATGGCAGAATCTGTTATAGGTAATTATGCATCAAGAGGACAAAAAGAAAGGCACATTCTACAACAGCTAAAATAAATATTACCATCAGGAACTTGCCCCTGCAGACTTTCTTCAGATTCTTGATTCATGGAAAAATGTCTTCGTGTCAAATCATTAGTTTTCTCTTCACTACAAACCCCAGCCAAAGATTGAAAAGCAGAAAGCATCATCTGATCCATGTCGAAGAAGTAACGACAAAGTGAACAATCATGACCAATATTAAAAATTATCAGTCAAGAGAAGAGTATACTACAAGTGATCTAAGAAACTTTAAGTACTTAGCATCTAACATGCTAATCAGAAAAACCAGAATCATCTCTTAATCCCATTCTAAAACCTACTCGTATAGAAGTTAATATTTTCCACCCCACATGTTATCCTGGCCATATAAAAAAAGTGAATGTCTCTTTTCTGCCAAAGGTCACTTATTTTGGACTAGACAGGAAACGCTATTAAACATTAAAAAGAAAGAAAGGTAGAAGTTGGAGAGAGTACAAATGGCAAGAACCTCATTCTCCAATTATCTTGACTTTTTTCCTTAAGTCTCCCATTATCTTGTATTATTCTATACATGGGGTGTCATGTCGTTCATAATATTGCTAAATTTTAGTAGATAATACATAAAATTATGAGCTTCTTCACCTGTAACTGGGTCAGAGAAAGGTTCATATCAAAACCTGAAATAGAACCACTGCCAGCCCAAAGATGATTTAAGATCAGAGAATCTCTCCCATCTCTTTCAATAGGCTGCTCGACTGCAATGACTACATGTAACTCTTTTAATATGTAGTTTTGAGGACTTAAATGCAAGGTTGTGGATCCTCCATCACCCATATGTGACTCCTTCAAATTATCAGCATAAGGCTCGTTAAGAGGAATAGAAGTACTCGTGAAACTCAAATTGTGAAGGACAGGTTGTATTTCATTCCCATGCTCTACAATAACTGAAGAATCTCCAGACACGTTGGATGAAGACAAATCATGCATGGCAGAAGCAAAATTAGGAATTTGAATTTCCTTATATTGCTGTGCTGCAGTTGCATCAAGGAACTGAGAAAGGATGGAAAATTTGGAAATCTCAAAAGAAACTTTTCTTAGCATATTTGAAACTTCAACATTCAAATGAGCATTAGCCTCGAACAGGAGTTCCCGAAACCTTCCTGCATATAAGTGAACACGCCGATGACATGTCTACAACAATCAGAACATATAAAGCCACAAGGAAACATTAATACCAAATTCATCTCTAGCAACAAGTACAAGAGTAAATTGTGATAGATTTATGCTAAATGCTTCCAATTGGTGCCACTGATTCTTCTCGGGTTGCTGAATATCTTGTGCAGGCTTGTTATCAGGAGCTGCCGCAGTCTCACCATATTGAGCAACTCTGCGTTTGTCAGGAGACAACACAGATGGTAATAGATCTTCTATTAGACAACAGTATAGATTCAGGCATCGGACAAACATCAACACTGCTTCTGTTTCGAGCAAAATAGATCCCCCCTGTCATATTACATTACTCATCAATCTAAACGCAAGTTAGAATTTAAACTACAATAACTTCACTAACACAAACCAACTAATGAAATAGAATGATATTATTCACAAGGTCAGCACCTGAGATTTGCAACAGATTGTCCGAAATTGTTCACCCACAGAGCCAGATGCATTGAGATTATTGGCTTTGTGTTTTTTGACGAGCATATTCTTTACTGTGCACTCAGCCATATAAATTTCACCTAGGGAAATATTTGTGCAGAGCCAAGGAAATGAACCATCCCTGGATCTTTCAGTGTTCATTACCATGTCAAAATTCTCATACAGGTATGAACTGTTGCATGAAGCAGAAGCAGAAGCAACAGCTCCATTTCCCCGGTGTGCTGCAGTTGAGGATTCCTCAAAAGTTCTCACACACAAATAGAATTTACAATAAGAGAGTAATGCTTCAAACAGGCAATTTAAAGAAAGCAGCAGATTTCTGACTGGAAACTGATCAAATCTCTCCGAAATCTCAATCGGATATCTGACAATAACAGATCGAAATCCAGACAGGTCAATGAGAAGTTCAGCAATTCCATCTTCAAAAGAAAACACTCCACGTGTCAGCTGAACAGACAAGTAAATACCACAATCAAGATCTGTGCCCGTGGCCAGCTTTCGGCTAGCTGAGGTATCTGCTAGTATCCAGTAGTTCTCCTTACTCTGGCTTTTCCTGGAATAATAGAGGACTATATCTACAGAATTCAGCTCACAAATGTTTTTGAAACAGAAGAGGGATTGCATAGAAACAGGAGATATCCATTTTCCCCTATTTACGAATATTCCGTCACTTTCAGAATAGGTACATGCCCCGTCTTGCCCTAGTAGTTCTTGAAAACTTAGGTTACAACTTGAACCAAAGTAGGTGACAGCTTGTAACACAACAAAATATAAACTCGAAAGCGCCTGCCATAAAAAGTACATGGAGAAGTAAGAGAAGCAGAAGGCAATTTTGTAGCTAAAAATCAGATAAAGATGCATCACAAACTGACAACTTGCACCATTGACAATCAACTATAGAAATTGAGAATCTCGGGCAGCACCAAATCTGATTGTCATCCAATAACGAATATCACAATTCTGCGTTATTTTTATTTCACCATATAAAGAGGAAATTAAAATGTTCGTCTATAACCACTGTCAGATTAGCTCACAAATACCTTTTTTCTACCTCATTAATTCACTATTTCCGCTGTAGTTAGATTTACAAAGACAAAAGTAGGAGTTACCCCCAGTTTTTAAAGCCGAAAATTCCTAAACCTTCCTACAACCAGCAATGGAAGGAGCCTTACCAGACATGACCTCCACTACCTCAAGAACTTATTTGTAATTTGAAAGCATGTTCAAACTTTTAAGCATATGGCACGGAGAAACAGTTAGCAAGCACTATTGTTTTACGCATAAAGAAAACCATGAAAATCTAATTATGTGAAACCATTTTCCTCATAGCCCCCATGACAAGAAAATATGTAGCAAGGAGACAGAATTTATGAGCCACTGCATGTCATACAAGCCACTTCAAGAGCTGGATATTGCAACCATGTGTGAGCTTAGTCATTTGAACAAACAGAACAGACAAGTAAAACATAATTCACTATTCACTAATCCATAATTATTATTACATTTTCTCATATACTCTGATGCAACACATCAGAATATCCATGCCCAATTAGATTCTTTTTACTGCTTACAACTAACCAGAAAAACAGAACTGAAACATTCGAGACATATACAAGAATATCAAGGAGCATGAAAATTCAGATAAGAGCAAATGAAGAACTGAAAATATAAGACCATGGAAACACGGAAACCACCTCAACCAAAACAGATAATTCATCCAGAAATACAACAGCGGTGAAGCCAGAAGCGGTCCAATGCAACACTGCAGAGGATGCTACAATTGTTGAACCAAGTGAATGACAATCCTTCCTGCTCACAAATACAATACACTAATCATAAATCAGGACAAAAATTGATAACAAAAATATGAGCTTTACTGGGTTCTTCTTTGAAATAGATAACTGAAGGAAGACTATACTTGATTTCAAAAGTTCTACAATCATAATAAGTCCTTCACAAATTATTAAAGTAAAATTTTAACAAAAATATAAATAAATAAGAATGCACAGAGAACAAATCAGCATTTTGAGTCATTAATACCAGACGCCATAAACAAAGACATTTACAAACAAAAAACAGTTATATTACATAGTAGCATGATTCTGAATAAATTCAAACATAGTTCCATTCGGATACTTTAACCGAGTGGATCACCCCCCCACCCAAAAAAAATCTAATCAATATGGAGAAAACAAGGAGTCTTGTCAGCATAATCTGCAAATATTAGACATTATTCTGTCTGAGATGACTATGTCCAAACTACCTTAAATATTCTCTGATATATGTAAGAAGCAAAGTATCCAGAATTTTGACTTCCTAGGCTCAATGCACCAATGAAAAGTTTAGATACAATGTCTACACATTCAAGAAGTTGTCCAACATACAGAAACAAGATTAAAAAAGAAATTGACCTTCTAGGAAGCTGACCAAGTATCACACATCCAATTTGTGCTCTAAAGTCTGAATTAATTCATAGTATATCTAAGCAAGCCGTGACATATTAATGCTTCATTCAATGAAAAATCCACATGTCTGCTTGAACGGATCAGAACCAAACATTTTGCTAAATTGATTTGAAGCTTCCGTGAGATTCTAAAAATTTCCTGTATTGATTTTCTTTGTGGCGTTGGATCATCTACTTGTATTTTTATGCTCCAATCACTTACATGCAAACTTTTAGCTAAATAGTGTAAAGATCTCATGCTCAATCTCACGAAGCCTTGTTTCCAGAAGAAATATCAAATCAAAACAGAAGACACCCAAAAAGGCAAAAATTAGTCAATACCACCATGTATAGATTGCATATCTTAGTCTTACCACCTCCAACAACAACAACAACTAAGCCTTGATCCCACCACCTCCAAACTTCTAAAATCGCCTTAGTAGGAACTAAATCAAAAAGGTAAGAAAAAATGTAATTAATAAAATAGATTATCTGCGAAATATACAAATCAATACATGCATCACAGTTAGCCAGAACATTTCCAACCAGCAAATTTTTTAAGTAGTTTGTCACAAAACTTTTCAGCACTAAGAGCTAGTATCAAGATGGGAAGTGGAAGTGAAGACTAAATACCTCAACAATGATGACCGAATTGTCGTTGGACCTAACATGACAATTTCATAGCCTGGATTACCAGATAAGTCACCAAGGTAAGCTTTCAAGCAATTAAACTTCAGATAAGCATTGAAAGAAACACACCCTTGACATCTGTACATTTCATTAACTGGTTTAGGAATGTCAATATTTTTAGGCTCCTCTACTCTAAGGCTACTGAATTGCTCATCACAAAAATCTGTGCACCCCCTTGATGCTGTACATTTAGATACTGAATTTGGTGAAACAACAAGTTCAATGTCTTCAAGATCAATTGAAAGTTCTAATTCATCCTTCTTGCTTACAGGATATAAATCTGCATTTCCACCAAGAAACCTCTCCTTTCTCAATGATAGCCTAAATCTGGGGCCAGCAATCATCAATCCAACTTGAATTTTCTTTTGTGGAACCATTCTAAGCATTGTAATTTCAATCCTGCTAGAAACAGACTTGTATTCACTACTTGAATCTACCACAGGGGATGCCAAACCATCCAGAACAATGTTTGTCCCCTTTCTGCAACCTGCTCTCCAAAGAGCCTGCTGTATCTGTCCAAAGAGTACAGCTAGTGACAGCACTGACGAGCTTCCTAATACAAAGTTCAATCTTCCCACAGCCATTACCACTTCAGAAAACCCAGATGTAGGATTCTTGGCTGTTTGATCAATCAAAAAGTATTTACTCTCAAAAAGAATGCATGGGGCTTCTGAAATTTTAAAGTCATTTCTTTCAAAGTTAGAGCAAGCATTTTTCCAATTCAACCACATTTTTTCCACAAGAGATTCCAGAAGTGGGCTAGAAGTTACTCCACTATCATAACCAGGATTTTTTACCATTTGAGTACTTTGAGTAGGCTCACACCATAAAATCTCCCGTGGCTCAAGAATTTTCTTCTTCCTCCGTTCTTCCAACTTTTTATTGCCATGATTAGACCCAGTTTCCATAACATATGTAGCAACCTTTACACATCCGCAAGCAAACATCACATGCTGGTCAGAAAAATTCTGAAGGTATTTTATGAGAAAAGAATCAAATGAAATATGAAATGAAACTAAATCATCATATGAGAACCACATGGCTGAGGGTGATAACCCATGGACAGAAGGCAGAACTTCCTTTTCTGGAAAGACCGAAATTGAGAATTTTCCCAGAGTCAGATGGAAGCAGAATTTTGGAAAAGAATCATCACAAACACCCTTGAGATATTGGATTATTTTTGGCTGATTAGGCAAACGGCCAAAAACACTAAGTAAATAGAGCAAACGTAGAATTAAGTGTAAGGCAAAGCAAGTCATAGCCCAAATAAGGGAAAGTAAATGAAAAATCTTCCACAAAATTCTCTTGAATTGTGGACCAGCCTGCTTTGCCAATTGAGCACTTTCTGATGCTCTCTGACGAGTTATTCGACGTGCTTGTGCAATGGCCTCAGGAGGCAGCTCCTCCTCGCATTCAGAAATTACATCCCAATGGTGCTTAACAGATCTTGAGTACGTTTTATCAGAGATCATCTTAGTAAAAGATTCTTTAATTATGTCCCCAGCAGGATATCCAATTATTAGAAGCATATTCTCATATGTGTGCAAATAATATAACCACAGTTTTACAGAGCTAACAACTCTACACCATGAAAGCTTAGGAGTAGGAATCAGAAAGCTAATTCTTCTTGCTGCTATTTTCCAAAGTTGCCTACCACTTCTAGCAAACTTGGACTCTTTTAATAAGAGTGAATAGAATAAAGATATGAAAGAGAGATCTGCTGGAGAAAAGGAAAAATTTACCGCAGGAAGGAAAAAAACAGAATTTGTGAACTGAAGATTTTCCATTTTAATTGAAACAAACAGATCGGTTGGAGAAACAACATAATTGATGCAATTATCACTCCGCAAACCTATCTCAAAACCTCTTAAGTGAAGGTCAAAACAGCAAACTCGAGAAGACACTAAAAAAGAACTAATCAACCCTCCAAGAAAACAAGTTTGTTGAATACACTGAGACTCTGCACCAACTTCCTTTATCTCCAACAAGCATGATACTGAATCAAAAGAACTAGGAGGTAGCAAGAGAACATAAATATCATCCATCTGCAACCGACAATGCCTAAGAAAAGTATTCACTATATTGTCTCTCCAACTGCCAGAAGTAAACTCCGAAATCTTGGAAATGGCATCATGCAAAGCACTGCCCTGAAATGTAAAAACCCATGACTAAGCTTTGAAAGTCAACAAATAACTAACACGCATACCAAGGACAGTTTAGAATATTACAGGTTCTCATTCATCAGATAATGAATTTAAACATGTCTGCAGCACTGCAGAATTTATCCATGCTCCATTCCTAGTCCATGACTAGGAAGTCACATATTGATTTAAGAATATGCTTAAATAGTTGAAAACGTTTACTAAAGCAACTTCAACAAAGAAAGGTGTTCCAAAATTTATCACTATGTGCTCATCTCAAGGAGGTCGTTTTTTACCAATAAAGTAATATTATTCTTTGATCTTCACAGCTCCTAGACAGTTTGAAGCTATTCTGGTAGCTTTCTTCTATTCCTCAAATGGCACTAGTTTGTTTCAAGTAATTTTATTTTTTTTAAATGCATAGCCAAACACAGTCACGCATGTATGGAAAAAAGAATGGCAGAATCAGCATAGGTAAAGTTCTCCAAAACAATAAAAAATGATTAAGATGCTTTAAACATTTTGAACAGCTTAAGACAATGCAAAAATCTATTCATTACTTGTGCCATAGGTATCGATTTGGATGATGGCAAAACCATATACGTGAAGCATCACTAATCAATTAGGTCCAAACACGAATTCAAAATACAAAGTACCTCTGGATCAATCTCATTAAGAACTCTCCTCTTATCCTCAGCGGACATATCCCTAGGCTTCCTCCTCCGCCTCACCCTTCCTGGTTCCTCCTCCGCCTCCTCTTCCCTTCAGAGCACACAGAATTCTGAAATTTATAAGCACAATCCCAACAAGGAAAAATAAAGGCAAAAATATACAAATATATGTATGTATAGGTATAGCCTACCCTAAGGTTAGCGTGACGTGGAGACCGTCGACTTGAAGAGTGAATGCGGGGAAAGACCAGTACGAAACTCGAAGGGTTAATTCTCGAACACTAACTTCTTTGAAACGGTAGCAAGTGGAATCATCGAGTAATTGATTGAGTGCGTAATTGTTAAAGTTGAGGTTCTTGATCGTACCGCCGGAACGGAGAAAGCCTAGTTTGAGTTCGAGGTCCGGTCCGTCTCTTAACCATGGCTGTAAGAGTGACGCGAATCTCCGCCGAACGAAGTCGTTAAACAACATCTTCTTATTGCTCTTCTCTTCAAGAAACTGACTGAAATTTCTCCATTTTCGTCGGAAATGATCTTACTCCTCCGGGTGGTATAATAAGATGGGGATAAGACTGCGAATGATTTTTTCTGGGTTTTGGGTAAAAGAAAATGTAGGCAAAAGCAAAACGGTTCGGACCTCTGGTACAGTTGCCTAGGAACCCCGTCATATGTACTTGCGTGGAAACGACGCCGCTTCTTCACCTTGTTGGGAAAAAAATACATTTATTTATAATTTCATAAATGCCCCTGAAGTTCACTTTGAATTCCGTTTTACCACCTATAAGGCTATAATGTTAAATATGATACGTTTTATCTTCTTTAAAATTAAAACTACGTGTACGCCATTTAAATAATAGTAAATGTTATGAACATATTGTGAATGTCCATATAAATACACTATGTTCTACCATTTTATCTCTCATTATTTCTATAATTCATAACATCATCCCCATTATCACCCATTACCTTGTAACCTATATAACTTATATAACTATTGTAATTTTCATTTAAAACATTGTAAGTTACAAGCTACCTCAAGCCTATAAATAGAGTATTATGTGAAAGGGAAATTAGGTTGAATGCTTACTACATTTTGTTCTACTTTACTCTATAATATTCTCTATTTTTCTAGCATTTTTCATACTTGTTTCATATTTGATAATAGTAGTTGTAACATAAAATTTATATCTCTACTTTCTAGTAGTTATATAACAACTTGTTACACAATATAATACTACAAATTTGTAGTATTTTTATAACAGAAAATTCAATATTTAAAAATTGTATCCATATTGACTGGAAAAGTGAAAATCATACCAGATATAATTTCATCATTATGAACAAATTCAAAATGTTGGTCGACAACGCCAACCATTTGTTTTCAACCGTGGGATGAATGGAATCCGATACACAAATCCGTTGATAATAGAATATAAAAAGCTTAGACTCTGTCGCTTATAGGAATTAATTCCTAAGCCCAATAATTAAGAATAACAAGTTTATGATCTAATAATTGTAAAATTATTTTAGTAATACTTATTCTTTTAATCCATAATTTTAGTGAAACTACGTAGTTTTAGATATTAAACAATATAAGAGAGAATAATACAGGATAATATTTGATAAACGATCCGGTGTCATAATCATAGACAGCCACTTTCGTCTCCCTATTTCGTTTACTATTTCTAATTTAGCATTGTCCTCCTATCCTTTCAAGTTTCAACCCCAAATCCATTCAAAAATCTTACCCCTTGTTTTGTTTTTCTTTGAATTCCTCCCCCTTCACTTTTCTTGTTTCTTCCTTGCGAGACTTTACCATTTGCTTCATTGCTTGTAAGGTTTCTAACATACATCCCAAAGTTATACATTTCACATAAATATGAAAAGAAAGCTATGTTTTTTTTTTAATGTGGTAAAATAGTATCTGCACAATTGAAGATGGTTGTCTAAATTTAGAAGTATATAGCACTTGACAGATATCGCATTTTTTTTGCAGTGATTTTGGCTAATGACTTGTGTAAGTAGTAAGCTATCAACATGCCAATGAAATACAAATCCAATTAAAAATGCAGACTATTCTTTAGCCTAACTCCTCAAATTTGATGAATTTGATTTGTTTGGGGTTATAAATGGACATGATTTTATAACGTGAATAAGCATATATTAATTTAGAACTTATAGATTGAACCACTCACTTTAATAACAAAAACCAATTTTAAACATATGTAACTCTAGGGTTACAACGTATGGTGCAGAACCAAATGAGACGTGTTAAAAATAATAAATAACTTATGGTGCTGTTGGTTTTTTGTAAAACTGATTAAAATATGCAACCACGAATTAATTGAGATTTTAACGCATAACAAAAGTAATAAAAAATTAAATTCAGCATATTACCACATGGTCCACATCTTATATATAAACTGATTTTCAAAGCAGTTTTTATGTTGTTTAGCGAGTGATTGTTTTTTAGCAGAAAAAGATAACAAGAATAAAATATAGAACGTGCTGAGTTTACATATACAAGGAAATTATCCAAAAAAGTTTGTGGATGTAATGAAATGAATCGAAGGCGTGATCATTTAATACAAGAACTTTCGTAAAGAAGAGTACTCATATTCACATACAGGGAGGAGGCAAAATTTACCATTCATTAGAGTTCAATCACATAAATGACTGTTGTTTCAGTTCCCTTGCTAGCTTCGTATTGTTTTTTTTTTTTTATAATTTAAAAATTCGACCGAAGCAATAGTAGGAATTCTCTGTCTGGACCATGTTAAAGGCTTCGTTTCAAGCCCAGTCATTTTCCACCAATACCGCTCTTCAAAGTAGGAGAATATCACAAGGAAGTCAGTCTAATAACGCGATGATTTCTTGTCTGTTTTTTTCCTCTACCCCTTAATGTGTAGCCAGCTTCTGACCAGCACGCATTATCGCAGTGATGTTGTGATAAATAGAGAAAACAGACAGAACAAGAACTTCCTTTCCAGAAGCCATAGCATTTTTCCACGAAAACAACCGCTGCTACAGTTGGTTGGTTCAGATATTTCGATCCAGTTTGACAAACTGTGCTTTAGATTTAAGATGTTTCAACTATACAGATATCCACACCTGTCCCGTGAAAAAGTCTCTGGTCCAAGGAGATCTTCATGGCCAAACATCCTGTTGTTTCTGTTTTTGCTCTCCGCATAGATAACTTTCTTTTGTCCATCCTCTTTCTCTTTTCTCAGGGACCAATATCCTACTTTATTCCTCCATCCTTTATTTGATTTTGGTTGTTTTTTTTTTCACACCGAACACGTACAAACTTCTTCATTTACAAGATCGATAACAAAATGAGAAGCTCAATAGGAGGCCAAATGCAAACAGATGACAAAAACCAATCACGAAAACAAAATTTCCGGGACATGTTGCAGTCCGATCATTCCAATGAAGAAGAACACTGTACACGAATCAGCAACATATCTGATGCTACCCCATCAAATTACGAACGACATCCTGGATTGAGCTCCGATACTAATACCTCTCCGTACAACACACCATCGCGGGGCCAATATTCAGCACCCTCTTTGGATAATATTCAAGCATCTCCATATACGACGGGCCAATCATCTCCCTTGGCAAGATCCCCCTGGTCATCTCATGTTCATGAAACGCTACACGATAATTACTTTTATACGGGTCTAATGGGCTCCCTTTTTCGTGAAGAAGGTCACATTTATTCCCTAGCAGCTACACGAGATTTGTTATATACGGGATCGGATAGCAAGAACATAAGGGTGTGGAAGAATCAGAAAGAATTTTCAGGATTCAAATCTAACAGTGGTTTGGTTAAGGCAATTATAATCGCTGGTGAAAGAATATTTACGGGACATCAAGATGGGAAAATCCGAGTTTGGAAGGTCTCCACCAAGGATCCCAGCATTCATAAGCGAATAGGGACATTACCCACATTGAAAGCTTGTATTAAGAGATCAATGAACCCTAGCAATTACGTTGAAGTAAGCAGAAATAGAAATGTGGTTTGGATTAAGCATTTCGATGCCATTTCATCTCTTAGCTTGAGCGAAGACAACAACTTTCTATACTCGGCTTCTTGGGACAAAACAATTAAGGTTTGGAGAGTATCGGATTTCAAATGTTTGGAATCTATAAAAGCCCATGATGATGCAGTAAACTCTGTCGTTGCAGGGTTCGATGGATTAGTTTTTTCAGGCTCAGCTGATGGAAGTGTAAAAATCTGGAGAAGAGAGTTACAAGGAAACGGAACAAAGCATTTCTTTTCACAGAATTTGTTAAAGCAAGAATGCGCAGTAACAGCATTGGCTGTTAACCCTACGTCCGGTATTCTTTATTGTGGTTCATCGGACGGGCTAGTCAATTTCTGGGACCGTGAAAAGCTTACGCACGGTGGGATCTTGAGGGGTCATAAGCTGGCAGTGTTATGCTTAGCTACAGCAGGGAATTTAGTATTCAGTGGATCCGCTGACACAAATATTTGTGTGTGGAAAAGGGAGGAGGCTGATCATGTTTGTTTATCGGTGTTGAATGGACATTCTGGTCCAGTGAAATGCTTGGCTGTTGAAGAAGAAAGCGGGGCAGTGGGTGGTGATCGCGATCGGCCGTGTGTTCTGTACAGCGGCAGCTTAGATAAGTCAGTGAAGATATGGAGGGTATCATCCCAGTCTGGCCGCGAGCAACAGCAAACTCAAGAACAGACCGAAGAGTTGACCTCAACCAATAATTTTCCATCTATTCATAGCTACTCATCTCAAAGTAGTAGAGTGAGTGAAAGGCGACATTTATAGGATATCTTAGGAGATCGACAACATTACCGTTCATCTTTCCAGTTTTTGTACTTGCCGATTGAACTATGCACACTTAATTGGTCTGGAAATTAGAACTGCATGACAGAATCATAAGTTGGTTAAGGTAAAGTTAATATGTTATTGTAACGATAGATTTGCAGCTGGTTTATAATCGTTCATCTGTAAATAATGAAGTTCTAAAATTGTGTGATTAATACTATTCGCTAATACAACTATGCAAATGTTTTCAATTCAGTTCATAATATCTGTGATGACTATCCAGATGCTGCTTGATTCTTGTTGTTGTTGAGTGAATGAAAAGAGTGTTTCAGGCATCTATCTCAGTGCTACATAAAATAACAGATCAAAGATTTTTGTTGTATCTTTCACAATTCTAGTGAACATCATCTGATTGACTAACCTACGTTGATGTTTATTGTTGTTTAAATCAATATGAAACGTGCACGAATGTGAAAATTACGAGTTTTAGTAGGCGTCAGTGCCGAAAGTCTTTTGAATGTTTGACCCTTGATCCTTGTTTTTCTACGTTGAATTGTGCGGATTAGACTTTGACATGGTAAAGATAACTTAGCATGAACAGAGTAAGTAGTTGGGTGAAGTCATTAAGGTTGCTTAAGAATTATTAAGTATTCACTATTTGCCACCTTTTGCAGGTGGCCTAACTTATTTATTTGGCAGTGTTGTTATCGTCTTTGAAAGCTAGAGAATTATTAGGTAGATGTAAAATAAAGTTCAACAATGGAATTGACTATTGTACGTTAATATGTTCCAGAGACGGAGAGGTTTGGACAAATTTTTGTTGTAATACTTGCGTCACTGAAACATCATAAGCTAGCTCAAAATTTGCTGCTTCGTGTGAAACACGAGTTTAACAACAAAACCAAGGGAGTTAAAACTTAAAAGCGTTTTTTTTGATCTTTTGTATCATGCATTGTACGTATGATTCGTCTACTTTTAAATAATATTAAAATCATTGGTAAATAATAAAAAATATATGTTAAATACACATATTAAAATTTTATAAATTAATATAATAAATAATACATAAAATTCATTGCACCTAAAAGTGTGTATTCATGGAGAGGATAAATAAAGGGATTGAGCCAATTGGTATTAATATTTGATTTAAAACCAAATAATTTATTAAACCGAAAAGTTTCATATTATCCTACATCAAATTCTACAAAGTATATTGTAGCTTTCAGACAAAGTATTTGATTATTCAAGATTGTCTCGTGACTGAGGTTCCACCGGAAAAACATTCCATGCGCATCTGCCGCAGATCAAAACCAAATTATAAACACGGGTGAAATTTTCGACAAAATGAAAAGCTTCAATAGAAAAAGAAAAATAAAAAAACTAAAACACCCAGTTCCCGGAGGACCGTGGTCGTCTAAAAGCAATCGTTTCGATGCCAATCACGAGGTAAAAGACAAAAAACCCGTCCTGCTTACTTGATCCCACCGCCAAGACTATTCACCAGTCACCACCTGTGACCACCATTTGCCATATGCCATATGCCTAAACCGTTTTTGTCTTTTAGACTCTTTCTCTCTCACACACACACGCAGTACATTTCCTCCATATAGTCACTACTTTAATTAAAAAAAAATTGGAAATTACAGTAAAAAAATCAGGAAAAAGGTGGAAAAAAAAAGAAAAAGGGAGGCTACTCCGCACAGAAACAGTGCCCAGTGCACTGCCCACCACTACTGGTTTCCTTCTTCTTTTGCCGTCTTTTTTCCCCCACACTCAAAACACCAAAGGCTTAATTCATCACTTTTCCGATGCACCTTTCGTCCATTGCAAACAACAAAGATCCTCTCCCGTTTTGTATTATCCTTCCAACAGTTGATCTTTGTCCCCCTCTCCCTTAAGTTCCTATTCCTTTCCCTTTCCGCAATTATTTTCAACTCATAATATTTGCCCTCAGTTTCATTCTTTCATCCCCAAAGTTTCCATTTTTGTTTAGCCTCAAACCAAATTGAGAACTTTTTTCCCCCTACCCAGCTCCTAAAACCCATTACATAAGTTTTTCAGTTTTTTTTTCTCCTATTGGCCTTTTTCTATTTTTTTTTTCCTTCTGGGCTTTGTGTCTGTGAATATCTTCATTCAACTCCACTGGGGCCAATCTTTTCTACATTATAGAATGTTACTTGCAGTTAAAAAAGGTTAAAGGATCAGTTTTTATTGAGGGAAAATGTCACCGGAGGTGGCAAGTATGGGGGTGGAGGGGGAAGTGGAGTATGCTTTTGCCATGGAGTATCTGGGTCCACCAATTACCCGGGAGCTTCCACGGGCACTACCTATCAATGTGGATCGGATTCCGGTGGCCACGGTGGTTTCCCAGGTGCCTTTGCCCGATAAGTTGTCTTTACCTGTTGTACAGCCAATATTAGCTAATAATATGGCAAAAAAGTTCTCCAAAGAGTTGAAATTGCTAGGTTCTGAATCGAATGTTTCTCCAACCTCTGTTATAGCATTTGAATCTCAAAGTGGTGCTGTTGTTACGGATGAGTCTATGAGTAAAGAATTGGCATCAGGTTCTGAAATTACTGTTTCTCCTAGCTCAGTGAATGCATTTGAGGAAAGAGGGCCTAGTAATGGTGCTTGTGATTTATCTGGAGAGTTGAGTAGTTCTCACGATATGCTTCCTCTTTGTGGTGATTACGAGTCTGGAGAACTTTCTGGCATGGTTGATAGGTCAGCTGGGGTGGGTTCTTCCTCGATAAGCCATGATCATTCACAGGAGTTATTAAACGGGGTGGGGAGCTCTGGAACGTTGGGTTTCTCTGATAGCTTTGAGAAGTCTAGGGAATTATCAGGAATCTCACATAAATCAAGGGTTTCTAGTGGCTGTAAAAGCAGTTCAGATTTCAACAATGAGTTGAACCAGCCAGATTGGGCCTCAAATGAGTCTGTTTTGAGTCTTGATTACCCATCTTCTCGGGTTTCTTCTCTGAAGATTCGGGATGGCTTTAATGAACTTGGTTGTGATGCTAAACGAGCCCCAGTTGTAACTTTCTGCGATATTGAATCAGAGGATGAGGACAGTCACGAACACTTTGGTCGCGCGGGTCCTGAGGTAGTTCGGGCAAAGAAGGAACCTCCCGTCAAGGTGAGGAAAGGGGCATGTTATCGGTGCTTGAAAGGAAATAGATTTACTGAAAAGGAGGTTTGTATTGTTTGTGATGCTAAGTATTGCAGTAATTGCGTGCTTAGAGCAATGGGGTCCATGCCAGAGGGAAGAAAGTGCGTCACTTGCATAGGTTATTCAATTGATGAATCGAAGCGAGTTAACTTGGGAAAATGTTCAAGAATGCTGAAGCGATTGCTCAATGACTTGGAGATTCGTCATATTATGAAAGCTGAGAAACTTTGTGAAGTAAATCAGTTGCCACCTGAATATGTTTTCGTGAATGGAAGGCCTCTCTGTCACGAAGAGCTGGTTGTGCTGCAAAGCTGTGCAAATCCCCCAAAGAAGTTTAAACCAGGGAATTATTGGTACGACAAAGTGTCCGGGCTCTGGGGCAAGGTGATATAAATTATACAAACGCATCTGACTCTTAATGATTTTCTTAACTTAGGACTTGTTTTTGAGTTTGCTGATGATTTTAACAGGAAGGACACAAGCCTTCTCAAATTATTAGTCCCCATTTGAATGTTGGAGGCCCTATCAAGGCAGATGCTAGCAATGGAAACACACAGGTTTACATAAATGGTCGTGAAATCACAAAAGTAGAACTGCGCATGTTGCAGGTACTTATCAACGTACATGCTACAATCAGTTTGGGAATTTCTCTGCCACATAACTTCTGACTGTGTAGTCTCCGTTACTACAGTTGGCAGGTGTCCAATGTGCAGGCAACCCTCATTTTTGGGTTAATGAGGATGGTTCTTACCAAGAAGAAGGACAAAAAAATACCAAAGGTTATATCTGGGGCAAGGTGGGATTGATAGGCAAAGATATGCTTGTTTTTTAAAGTTCTCTCTTTTATTTCCTCTCTAGCTTGTTATATTTTCTCTGACTTGCAAATATACCTCTCCAGCACATGTAATAATTTTGGAAGTCTCTTTTGAATGCTTTTTACTCAGGCTGGAACAAAGCTGGTTTGTGCTGTTCTCTCCCTTCCTGTTCCTTCTAAATCCCCTTATCCTTCTGGAGATCAAGTGGCTAATATCTCCAGTCAAACTGCACCGAACTACCTTGAGCAAAGGACGCTTCAAAAATTTCTTTTATTAGGATACAGTGGATCTGGAACAAGTACCATATTTAAGCAGGTGATTTTGGAATCTGCTGACTAGTAATATGAAAGCTTTAGTTATATGTTTATTATTAATTTCTCATTTTAACACTCCCATTTATACTTCTTATCCATGGGACATTATATGCATTCTTGTACTGTTTTTCTGTTGTATAAGAGATTATATAAATGTAACCTTCGCAAAATCTTCTTTCTTATTTGCAATAGTTGTTCCTTGCCGTTCTGCTCTGGACACTTGAATTTCAAAACCTCAAACTTTTATGCACAAATAGAATGAATTCAGCCTTCTCTTGAATATCTGGAAACAAAAGAAGTTTGTGGAGTATCAGTAACTCTTTTTCCCTTCTTGTTGAATAACAAATTGATGTGACAATGTGGCCTTACAAGAAGGCATGAGCTAATATTGTATACTTCCCTGAGCCATGAATCATTTATTTCACTCTCTCTCCTTTGTGGTGTCTGTTCGTGTTGAACTTTTTTGTTTTTTCCCCCTTAAAGCTGGCTCTCTCCTCTGCTATTTGGATTATTATGCCTAACATATTGTGGTGATTGTTATGTCAGGCCAAAATCCTTTACAAAGATGTCCCTTTCTCTGAGGAGGAGCAAGAAAATATAAAGTTATTGATCCAGAGCAATGTGTATAGATACCTTGGAATACTTCTTGAGGGGCGGGAGCGTTTTGAAGAGGAAAGTTTAAATGATTTAAAGGCAAAGCTGCCTTTGAGCCAGGATGAGATCGTAGGTATGATATATTTGTTTCATTTTCTTGGACTCCTTTGACTTTAATGTGTCTCCAATCTCCCGTGCTGTTATCTGTGGCTGTTATAATTCAGCAAGTGTATGCGGCTAGCATTGATCAAGTCATTCACTTATTAGTCTCGATTCATACCTAAGAAAAGGATATCTAGGAGAGTTTAATCATTTAACTATCTGTAATCTTGTTGAGCTTATTACTTCTTCTTTAGTCACATCCTGCCTGATTTTAGTGCTGCATGGAAATTAGTGTGGTTGGTTGACGTTCATGATTTTCTGCGCGACTAGCATCTCAAGTTGGAATTTTTCTGCCCAATGACAGGGCATAATGATGGTGCAGAGAAGCATACTATCTATTCCATTTGTCCAAAGCTGAAAGCTTTCTCTGATTGGCTTCTCAAAGTTATGGTGTCAGGTAATTTAGAAGCAGTTTTTCCTGCTTCTACCCGGGAATATGCCCCTCTAATTGAGGACATGTGGAGCAATACCGCCATCCAGGCTGCCTACAGGCGCAGAAGTGAATTGGAAATGCTACCCAGTGTTGCTAGTTATTTCTTAGAACGGGTAAGATAGCGCCTCATGTTGTATACAGTTTCAATTAGTTTTAGGTATTATGTTTGTTTAAAGGTTATGATACTTCTTCATCACTTAGGAAAAGTTTTGCCATAGAATCTTGATGATGGTCAACGTTGTTTGCTTATATGCTATGTTATTATGGATTGGTTGATGATGTTGAATAGCTTCTCATTGAAACAGTTTTCAGCTTTTGTGACTAGCACTTAAACAAGCATTTACCATAAATGTAGTCTAATTTGTGCTTAGGGAAGTAATAAACTTTCCATCTTCCATGTGTTTATCCCTTAGATTATGGTATGTTTGGTCTGCTAGATGTCTTGTTTAACAACATATTCTGTTAATGCACACGTGAGTTGGCATTTATTTTAATTGGCATTGATTTTTTGGCAAAAGATAAGGAAAGCTTTTATTGAAGGCAAAATCAAATAAAATCAATCTATGCAAGGAAGATTGATTTGATGATTAATGCCATGTGGATAATTATGGAACTTATCTTGGTATTCTTGGAAGCTATCCTACTTTGGAAAAGATAAGTTTTGAAGGCACAAGAGTTTCCATCTTCTTATTTAAATTATTTTGGAAATTACCTTGAAGATAATGATGGGACGATTTGGTGATTACGTCCTTCCATTCGAATGGTTTTGGAAATAATCTTGGGATAAACATGGAAGGATTTTTGAGTGCCTAAGCTTTCCATCACACGGTTTTCATGTGTGAGTTTTGTGATTTTTATTCAGTTTTTCTCTAAGACTGTGACCACACTCCTTTGGTGAATATCTTTGATTAAGAGTGTGTTTGCTGTTGCATCGAAAGGTTATATTCTTGAAGGTGCTATCCTTGTGTTTCTTTATTCAAGCATAGAACTCGGGAGGAGTTCAAACGTGGGCAAGGGGATCTTGCTTAACCACGGATTCCGGGAGGAATCAACATAAGTCGAGGGGAGCTCGCACAATCCGTTCACTGCAGAAGTTAGGAAGCAACAGTATTTAAGATAAGATGGTGTCTTACCTTGTGTCATACTGAATGTCTTGTAACTTGTGAACATAGTGGATTGTTTTTTCTGGGTGTGGCCCCGCAGACGTAGGCAATTGCCGAACTGCGTTACCAACCTCCTGTCCATTTATTTTCCGCATTTTTAATACTGTCCATTTGCATTTTATTATCGGTGTCACACCCAGTGTCACTCACCTACTGGGACACCGCGCTACTAACCTAGATCTTTCATATTCCATTAATTATTCTTTCCACTTTACTTCAGATGGTTGATATACTGAGATTGGATTATGAACCAACTGATGTTGATATCCTCTATGCCGAGGGTGTTACATCATCCAATGGACTTGCTTGTGTGGACTTCTTATTCCCAGAGCCAGCATATGAAGAAAACCCTGAAACCAGCGATCAGCTTGATTCTTTGCTCAGGTAAGTCCAACTGTTACTTCCTTTTAGTTTGCAAGTCGCCATTAAGTGATTGTAATCTGGTTGTAAATTATAAGTTGTGTAATGCAGATTTCTGTCCTACATATTGGTTCCTGTTCATGTATTTCTTGTTAATGCAATTGTTGAAGGCTCTTTCTAGCATCTGATACATGTAAATGCAAGAACAGTTTCCGAAGCTTTAGCATTATAAGCAGCTAGGCTACTTAATCATCTGTCTGAGAATTTGACAGTTTATTTATGTGATTGGCTTATGGCTGATCTTGCATCCAACTTTGTCACCTTCCAAGTTGAATCATATGTTGTGGCTCTGGAAGGACAGAGGATTAGGAACCTTCTTACAGAGGACCTTAGGTGTTGCTAATTTATCCCCGTTGATGGTCCAAAAAGAATTGGTATATCAAGTTTCTGATACTGCAGAATTTATTCAGGATTTTAATTAGATTAACATCTAATTCTAGATTGTAAAATCCGAAAAATGATGCTCCAGTCTAATTTAAATATATCTGTGGCTTTGTTTTCGTGCACATTTGTCTTTCACTGTTTCCAGACATTGTTATTCAGGTAACAGACAGATCACTTTTCTTGTTTGACAGATTTCAGCTTATCAGAGTACAGTCGAGAGGATTTGGAGAAAGCTGCAAGTGGCTTGAGATGTTTGAAGATGTTAGAATTGTCATATTCACTGTTGCCTTGAGTGAGTATGACCAATTTCTCATTGATGAAGATGGAAACTTGGTGAACAAGATGACATTGAGTAGAAAGTTCTTTGAGAGCATTGTTACTCATAGTACTTTTGATCAGATGGACTTTCTTCTGTTGCTTAATAAATTTGATTTGTTCGAGGAAAAGATGGAAAGGATTCCTTTGACCAAATGCGAATGGTTTGATGATTTTCATCGGTGATGAGTCATCATCGAGCCAATAGTTCGAGTACTAATAGTAATACACCATCTCTGGGACAGCTGGCTTTCCATTATGTTGCTGTCAAATTTAAGAGACTATTTTCTTCTCTCACTCATCGTAAGTTGTATGTTTCGATGTTGAATGGTTTGGAGCCAAATGGTGTGGATCAAGCTCTCAGATATGCAAGGGAGATTGTCAAGTGGGATGAAGAAAGACCCAATTTTAGCGCGAGTGAGTATTCAGTTTATAGCACCGAGGCAAGTTCTTTCTCTCACTGAAACCAGGACAGGTTTGTAGATGGTTTTTTGCTGCTGAGATTTGTCAATATACATTCACCATTGTACAGAAACAGACGTGTGAATCAACAAGAGAATCAGAGTTCCAATGGTCATCATCCATGACGGGTTTGGTTGTGTCATGAATTGTTGCTATTGGATATTATTGGCATTATTCTGAACTGGATAGCACTGGTTGGATCATGGATGACCAAAACTTTTACTCATGCTTTAACATCCTTTTATGTAGTCTAATTCTGTTCTGATATGTTTACTAATGCAATATATACTACAGTGGCTGCCAACTTTGAAACAAGTGGAAGCAGAACAAAGTGTAATGCTCTTTGTAAAAAGTTTGTGTACGTAAACAATCCTGCAAATTAGTTTAAAAGTTGGTATGAATGAAGATTATGATGATAATGATACTCGTGAAGATGGGAAGATTCTGCCTGTGGTTATTCCACTTCTTTCCTGCCAGCCCAAGTATGTAAATTGTAGACTTCCATTACAGGAATGTTACAGAAGTAATTCGTGTATCCTTATTTGGGCAGGAGTGGTGCGAAATGTTAAGACTCAAGTGCAGAATGATAAGGCACCAAAGGCCAAGATTCCTATTTTGGGTGTTGAGGACAAGATTGTTGTTTTTTCAGAAAAATAAAAACGAACAAAGATCCTTTTCAGAAATTATAACTAGTTTTCAGATATTGCCGCAAGTCTTTGCAAATTTAGAAAAGCAAAAAAAAAATCTTTGCAAACTTGGATGGATTTGAATCAACAAACAAAGGAAAGATTACTGACCACCAACGCCGCTGAGGAAAGTTTCATTGCATTTGTGCCCCCATAAGCATGACCATAAAAGGAAAAAGAAACAACCGAACCGACAACGGCACGCCATATCTAGACATAGGGGGACGGTGGTCAGCTCACAGTCACAGAACGCTGAGTTGTAGAGTAAATTAATACACCTGGATTTGATCTCACCATAACATATTTATTAGTCAAGAAACGAAACCCGCTTTAACTGCTCTTTATCTGTACGACGTTCGCTTCTGTAATTCTGTTGCTCCGCGCCCACACACACACACACACAATCTGTCACTCTTCCTCGCTCAAAATCATTTTCAGAAACTTTCTCATGCAATCCAGCTTGTATTCAGTTTCTAGTAACTCTACAAACTTCCACTTTTCGTGGGTTTCGCGTGCTTCCAAGCTCCCTTCACAACAAGCAGCCAAACCCGTCAGTCCAAAAACCATTCTTAAACCCTTCACCGTGTCAAACTCGGTTAAAACCTCATTTAACTTTCGGAAAGACTTTGACTTTAAAGAAGAAAATCAAAACCTCAAAGATCAAGGACCAGTTGAAGGCCAACCTGGAATTTCTTATCGCCTTCCAATTGTTATTCGCAACTCGAGCACTGTTTTGAGGTATTTTTGGGATGGAAGTGGCTTGAAATTGGTCTCTCTCGACGGGAATTCTTTTTGTTTACGGGATTCTTGCGTTGATTTTGAAGATGCGGTTAGGAAGTTTGTCAGGATTTGCAGTTCAGTTTTGAGAAATTTCTTCCTTCCTAGGGAAGTGAGTGGGAATTATACTGAGTATGTCAAATGGAAGTTCTTGCACAGAGTTTTCAGCTCTGCCCTTCAAGTTCTTGCTACTCAGGTGATTTTTTATGAGCGTTTCTTTGAGCTTAACTATTGATTTTTGAACCAGACTAGCATGACTTTTTTTTTTCTTCTATGGTAAATAGCTGAGATAATTTTATTCGGATTGTGCCATGAAATTAAAGTTGCATTTTGTTGCATTATCCTCGTACAATTTTTTGAAAAACACTTAAAAGAATTCCGGTTTAAAGGAACTTAATGTGGCCAATTCAAGATAAATGTAGGCAATGTTCCGTGCAATTGGCATAGGCTACAAGCGTTCTCTTCCATCAGCTGCAGCTTTGAATTGGGTCTTGAAGGATGGTCTTGGACGGCTGAGCAGGTGCATCTACACTGCTAGCCTAGCATCTGCCTTTGACACCAATCTGAAGGTATAGACTGTTATTGGCGACAATATGGGCGATATATTATGTGTCTTTGGAAAGTTAGTGGCAGAACTTATAACTACTTTAATCATAATTTGTGTAAATTAGTGTTGAGTGAGGTGATAAAAATTTCCTGTGCTATATTTTTTCTTTCTTATGTTGATAAGCATGCAGTTAGGTATACAAGTGATTTTTGAATTGTTGTGGGCTAGAGTGTGGTTTCTTATGTTTGTTTACTTTTGACATTTTCTCTTCCCAAATGAAGAGAGTCAGGTTCTCAACATCTGTCCTCTTCAGTTTAAGCATTGGAGTTGAGTTGTTGACACCCGTATTTCCCAGTTACTTCCTGCTGCTTGCTTCTGTTGCTAACATTGCAAAGCAAATAAGCCTGGCATGCTACTTGGCAACTGGTGTAAGTTTTTGAAAGAAAATGTGAATGTATAGGTACAAATTTTCTGTTTTTGTGATTGTCCTGAACTATTGATTCTTTGTTGAAGTTATATTTTTTACTTATAACAGCTGAATTGGTATTTGGATAATGTTAACGATTTGAGATGAATGGTATGTAAATAGCTGAATAATATTTGCAGTTCTCTCTTATTTGAGCCTATTGAATCTGTAAATGTCATAGAGCTTTCTGAAACTATGTAATATTGTCGTTTGCGGCATGATGGATAAAGAAGGATCTAGGTGGCATATAACTATTTAAATAATCACCTACCTTTTGATGAAATTCGCAGCGGAATACTTTGGAAATGTAATATTTTTTACGTCTGGGAGGAAGAACCTTCTTTATTTTTTGGTTTCTTTGCTAATTACTGTGGGAACTGATTGGATACTGCTCTAAGGAATATTTCATTTTGAAATTATTACCAGACAGCAGTGCACAGAAGCTTTGCTATTACAGATAACCTTGGTGAAGTTTCGGCAAAGGCACAGGTTGATTGTATATTTAAGCTTGTTGTGCATTTTCCTTGGTGGTTTTTCTGTTATGAAATCTGAATTTTGTTGAATTTCAGATTCAAACAGTTTGCTTTGATAATCTTGGCCTTGCGGTAGCTGTGCTCTTGAATATTGTAGTGAGAAACAACCAAAGGTTTTGATACTGTCTTTGCTGTATTTTGTAATTACGAGATTTATTTTTTTGTTCATTTTCTGCAAACTCTTTACTCACAATGTGTGCTTCTCTACTCCAAGAGTTTAATTATCACAGGAGCTGGTGATGTTAGGTACTTATAACGAGTTAAACATGTCCTACTGGAGAACTAATTCTTTCTTTTTCCTTTCTTGGATTGAAAAGTTGGTCATGTTAACCAATTAGGTGAACTGGTCAGCTGTTATTCTGTAGGTACAGTGGTTTAATCAATCGTTCAAAAATCCACCAAATGCTTTTTGAAGCTATCATGGAGCAAGGCAGATCACTCTTTGACAAACTCACACCAAATTGTTAGAAGACAAACCCAAAAACAATTTTATTGAGTGATTAACACCTAATCCTAACTTGTATTAAGCCAGAGGCCAAGGCCAAGGGACTTTGTCCTCCAGTTTCTGATGTATCTTGCAGATGTGTATCTGTTATCTCTTCATCTTGTCCAAAAATGTCCGACCCACAGTACTCTTTGCAAAATTTCTTTTGTGACATTCTGGATTTGCTTTCAATATTTTAAGACAAAAACTACCTTTTCTACATACTGGCAAGCATATTGTTATTTTAGTTATTGGTTTAAGACGTGCTTTTATCATGTTAAGACTTGGTGTATATGTATCTTAAGCTTGAATTATGGTATAGATTGCAGGCTGCTTTACCCTTTGTGGTATACCCAATCTTTTCAGCAATTGACCTTTTTGGGATTTATGAAGGGTTGAAGCATGTTCATCTGCAAACGTTAACCAAGGTTAGTACTAATCTGCAGCCAAAATACTAGATTTGTCAGTTTTATGTCAGATAATTGAAAATTCAAGCAGACGTGTTATCTTAAGCATGTGCTTCCTAAGATTATCGGCAGCTCTGTTTATATCTACTCCTCAAGTTTGCAGACTTGCAGCTAATGGGTATGCAGTCCCATGGGTGAGTCGTAGTTTGTCAGCAGCCAACACTTAGGAAATGGTTGTTCCATGTTATGCTTAAGCGTAACCTACTTGTTGATGCAAGAAACCAATTGCCGTTCATCTTCTCTCCTGAGTTTCATCTTAGTTGCCTTGCATGTTTGCTGGTGCCATTTTATTGAATTTAAGACATTGTAACTCTTGTTCTTACAGCCTAAATTTCCTGTCCTATTGGCTCCATAAGACACCACATGCCAATGTTTTCTGTCTATGCTAGTTTGAGCTACGGATTCATGTCTGAATATATGTCCCCTGTTGTTTCTTACCTTTTTATAACTGGTTCTTTTTGAATCAGGAAGAAAATTCAGGTTTTATCTTCTCGTGGTTTTGCCAATCAACATGTTATTTTTATATTCCATTGTCCAGGATAGGCTTGAGATTATAATAAATTCATGGATTCAGCAAGGATATGTACCATCCCGTGCTGAAGTAAGTAAAGAGGAAGGTATCAATTTCTCGTGGACAAAAGGTGAGGTTTCCACCCTGCATTTGTCTATACTGAAGCTCTAATGGTCATGATTTGTTCTGGTATGCTATAAATATCGCTTCTTACTTAGCTTTGGATTAGGCAGGAAACCTTGGCCTATTAGAATTGGTTGCTTAAATCTAAGAGGCCAGCTACCTGAGTTAGCAATGTTGACAATGCAAGCTTTGAACAACGAGGACTTCTACTTCATATGCATGGAGAACTTCAACAATGGCCTGACAAGAATTGGTCAAGTATGCCTGAGAATCGTTATCGTTTTGTAGGTTTTTCTGATTTAGTAGCTTTAACTTTCTTTTAACTGTGCTCTTTGTCGTTTGTTTCTTTTAGAAGGAAAAGTTGTTGCACGGGATTGTTCTTTGTATACGCGAAGGAGCATGCTCTTCAGATGTCATGACGGGTTTATTGCAGGTTAGCAGAATTTTCTTACCTTCTTCTTTTTGCTCTGGTAACATAAAAATGGTATTTGCCTGATTTGACCATCATCATATTTCAGCTTCTTGATGTAATGTGAACAATCTTCTGGTGTATGCAGGCATGTTATATCCGCAAAGCTCTTCTAAGTAGCAGGAACCAGTATGAGAATATTGTAAAACCTTTGGACTGCTGCTCCAATCCATCGCTTCAAGAATGGTTTAAAATGATTGAAGACAGCAAGCAACTAGCACAAGAGAATGTGAACCTTTTAATTGAAGAGATGTCGGCTATGGGTTGGGCTTGTAAAAACGTTCTCTTGACTGCAACGGAGCAAACTCGATATAGTTTTGTAGCTGACTGAAGGTTTCAGTCATTGGTGTGTCGTTTTTGCACCAAAATTAATTCTTACTCTAAGGATTAAAAATAGTCTAATGGGAGTAAGGTCGATCCCATGAGGAACAAAAAATTCTCTAAATTAGTTAATTTGCAATCGTCACAACAATGAAAATTATAAATAGCAATTATGAAACTAAATAAATTAATAATCAAATATAACCAATAATCCAAAATACCAAATTATTTAAGATAAAATTCTGGCAAATAAGCAATCCACACTAATCTTTATCAGTTGATCATTGACTCAGAAATAATAATTTCATTTTCAATCAGTCAATTATAAGACACCGAGAATCAGCTCCGACGTGTCCCAATCCTTCCTTACTTATTCGATAATGGACAAGTATCAGCTTAATCCACTATTTCCTTATTTCTAACATAACCAGGCCGGAATCAGCCGATCACCCAATGCAACGTTAGAAAAGCATTAATTCTTAGAAAGACCTAACTCTAACAAACTAAGTTATGATCAGCATACATTAATTTGTTAACCAATTGTCTCCGTCTACCGAGACATCAGCTTTGTCATTAATTAATCCTACTAATTCAATCCAGTGATTTAATTAGAGATTAATTGACTCTACCCAATTTTATTAAAGTTGATCAGGCTTTAATCCAATTAAGTAATGAACGCTATTCACAGAAAACTCTTGGAATCAAATCATGAAATTATTGATATAAACAATTCGGTCTCACAACCTGTTATTGATTAGAGCTTCTTACTTACATGCCAGATAAGAAACTACTGACTAATCATAATTAAAAGCAAAACAAGAACTAAAAATAATAAAGCTGAATTAAGAAAAAGCAAACCGAGACGCCCGTCGTTTGCCCAAACGACGGGCGTCTGTTCTTGTTCTCCAATTTGGAACTCTGCAAAACTGTAGAAAAGCTACGCCAGACAAGTTCTAAAAATAATAAAAGATAAAAAGATATCTTTGCCTAATTATTGTGTTCTCTTATATAGAAGAGAACAAACATCTTTTCCTAATTTTACTAAAAGATAAGAATCTACTTGTTTCCAAAAAATACTAACATCCACACATGGTTATAACAACCAACTTCCAAATCAAATTCTTCTCCCATTTGGTAACTTCGTAAGAATATTTATGCTACCAAATCTTTCCAATTATCTTCAGCTCTTCTAAGATTTGCTCCAAGAATTTGCTCCAAATCTGTACTTTTCAATATTTTATCCTCACACCATGCTCTTTGTAGGAAACTTCCAAATCAGTAACAAATAAACCCATTAAGTACAAATTTTACCCATAAACCCATTAAGTACAAATTTTACCCATCAAGCACATTTAAAGTGTACATAAAAATATGAATTATTGTGTGATCATCAGTCATCCACGCAATTCTCCTGGCCCTGATTTGTGTTGAGTGAGGCCTAGGGAGGGGAAAGACAAACAAAATCAAAAGGTCTTAAAACCATATTAATATATCCAATTTTTTTGTAGTACAAGTAGAAAAACTGATCAGGTTATAGACTTCATACTTCCTGGATTAAGTTTTTCTTCAGGGTTTTTTTCAAGAAGAGAGAATTTCATTTTACTATCTGCAAAAGGAAGTAGTTTTTGCTTATATTTGCTTTGGATTTGTTCTTGGTCCAAGAAGGGAAAGATGGCAATTCCCAGATTGTCAATCTTTACAGTTGGCCTAGTTGACACAAATATTAGGCCACGACATAACTGTGCCAAGTCCTTGATTATACAAAATTCTGACCAAATTGCTTGTCAGATTCTACCATTTCACAAGCAAAAACAGATTTCAGCAATACTTATGCTCTTATTACACACTAATAAACACAAGTAGGAAAGAAAACAGAGGAACTTGGAATGCATTATGCATGCTCTTCAACTTCTTCTGTATATGACGACATTGAAGATTTTAGTTCCCTTGAGCAATTCAAAGAGACAAACATCTCCAGGGACAAGGCTATTTTCCTCAGCAAACTGTTTCCAACCACGATACATTTTCCCAGAGCTGTCCTTGAGGTCAACATACACAGTCCATGTATCTGTCCAGTTCGACCGGTGAATCTCAAAATTGTCACCATGGTTTCTACTAAGGTAGTCCCTAAAGGCCACCGATGTATTCGTTGTCTCCGAGAGACGAATCTCAAAATTCCCACTTTGATATCGACTAAGGCAGTCCCTAACGAAGGCTGCTGGAATGTTCTGCAAAAACAGAGAGAGATCAGTCATTGGATAAATTAATGTTGTTTGGAATTTATAAACATAACTTATTACGGGGCAACTGAGAAAGGAACAATGCTACAGCTTACAAGAGTGAATGAACCAGAAACATAAGATGGTCTCACGAAGCAAGAGAACAATGGATTATCAGATTTAAAAGTTCTTGCTGTTCGAAAAGCTTCGTGCGTTTCTTTCTTTGAAGGATTTGGGCTAGCCATGGAAGGTTGAGGAGGAGTGGCCCTTGCTGTTCCGTCGCATCTCCCTTCTGAAGATATAAAAAAAACAGCTTATTATTGTCATGCATGTAGACAATTACGAACAAAACAGGAATTCTCAGTTCTTGAAATGAAGCTCTCCCACCTTCGATCCTCTGTCTCAATCGGCGTCCATTCACATACGACATTCCAGGATTTACCTTTCCGTCTTTCTCAATCTTGTCCATGCTTTCTCTCTTCTTCCCCGACTTATGTCCCAAGTACTTAATAGAATAATCATCATCATCATCATCATCATTATCATTACATTCTTCGGATTTAATCCAGCTTCTAATAACGTCATCGTGTCTAGCATTTGTGAATCTGATTGGGTAGTCAATTTCCAAAGCTGTTGTGTCAAATATTGTGACATAGAACTGGGAATTCCCATCATATCTGAAAACCAAGAAATGGAATTTCTTTATGGAATAGAACTGTCCAAATTCTTTCCACCCTTTCTGCAGCCAGGTGTCACCATCAATCTTTAGCAATTCTACAGGCCATGCAGCTCCGCTTGGAACCCTCAAGAACACAACTTTCTCCAAGCTATCTCCATATTTACTCACGAACAATGTGGGAATTTTCTGTCAAAGATTAGCGAAGAAAAATCAGTGAAACAACATTTTCACAATTCAAAGAAGTAGCCACAAACTGTTAATAGTAAAATACTTACAATGCCTTGTTCCAGAGGAGAATAGACAACTTTAAAAAAGTGTGGTGCCTTGGGCTGGTACAGTAGCTTGCCTTTCTCATTCATAGCTGTAGACACTAGTTTAAGAAGAAGTTCAAAACAAAGTATGAGGATTAGAAGCTGAATTGTGTAGATATACTAACTGGCGGAGAAACCATTGTAGTAGTAGTTTATGCAAAATTAATGAACTCGTTTTCCAAGGATTGAAAGTTGATGGGAATTGATTTGATTGATACGTATGACAATGCATTTAGAGTTTTCATTAATAAAAAATAAAAAATTCCAAAGTACCATGAGAAAATAATTTTCCCAATTTCCCTTCAAAGTGTGTCAATCTTCATTAACCCCTTCCATACCCTTAAACCAAACGCCCCCTCAATTCTCGAGTGAACCAGAATAGAACTATCTTCAAAGTGTGTCAATCTTCATTAACCCCTTCCATACCATTAAACCCAACGCCCCCTCAATTCTCGAGTGAACCAGAATAGAACTATCTCCATGCATACTTCCAAAATTTCTTATCTTATGAAAATTGAATTAAACTAATATTTCTTGACATTTCCATAACAAATTTGTTTTTATTTAAATTTATTTTATTTTATTATAACAAATTAAAATTATTCACTCTTTTTTTTTTTGTTAAAATTTGATAATTATAAAATAATTTTGGTTATATTTATATTTTTAACTTTTATCTAGTTTAAAATAGATCATTTACGAAATTGAATAAAACAATGTTGAATAAAATATCCATCTATTTTCAATCTCCTTAGATTTCGTCCTTAAAACTATTAAGCATTCTTTTTCATTTTCCTTTCATTTCCATTTAAAAAAAAAAACCACCACACAATATTATGCATAACTGAATTGAAATACGAAGAGCACTTTTATTAAGGGCAAAATACATTTTCCTCTGTTGGCTTTGGAATTTTAAAACTTAAGAATTTTCAGCAAGGTTATTCAAGCAAAAACCAGAGTCCTCCCCAACACATTGAATTGCACCTCGATGCTTGTTATTATTCAACTAGTTCTTTCTGTATATGATGACGTTGAAGTTGAACATTTGGGTGGCCCTGACCAATTCGAATACACAAGTATCTCCTACAACTAGGCAGTTATCCTGTGCAAATTCCTTCCAACCTCCACTAATTTTTGCATTCTGCACGGAAATAATGCATTTCACGGGCCAAGTTTTCGTCCGTTCCGGGACCCCAAGCTCGAGATCGCAGCGATTGCCTTTGCTAAGGTTGTGCCTGGCAAAGCACAATGAGAAGCTCTGCAAAACAGAGATAAATAATTATGCAAATTTTCCAATTGATGCAATCAAGGAATATATAAAGTAATCCATTGCTAATTACCAGTTGAAATGGATATTTTAAACAATATGGTTGCATTAAACAAACAAAGAAAGGATTTTGGGATGTAAAAGCTTTTGCTGTCTGATATGAAAGGCATAGTTTTTTATTAATAAATGTCGGAAAGCTAGCATTGGGAGGTTGATCACGGGTACAGGGCATCCCAGTTCCGTCAGGGTGTTGTTCTGCAGAGAAATGAAGTTAACACTCTAGATTAATCAATCAAATGTAATAAATTGATCGAATATGTACTACCATAGTAATTCAAGAAAGTCTATCGTCGCAGTTGATCACCTTTAATCCTCTGCCTTAAACGATGACGACGACCCCAATCCACATCTTCGTCGTGAAGCTTTTCAAAATTTTCTCGTTCAATTTTAACAGGAGCTTCTTTTCTGTTAGTCCCTGATTTTCTGCCTTTACTAGTTTGGCATTGTGATGCAGGTTTCTCCCCCAAGAATTCTATTGAAACATCGTCGTCGTCGTCTTCGTCAACAATGGATTCAATCTCTTCTCTTTTTGGAACTTGGCTTATCTTGATATTAAAGGAATGGTCCTCCTTATGTCCATGATTTGATTCGACTGGATATTCAATCTCTGAAGCACTTGCATCGAAGATGATGACATGAAATTGGGAATTGTAATCATATCTGAAAACCAAGAAATGCCGTTTTTTAATGGCATAGTATGCTGCAAATTCCTGCCAGCCTTTACCCAGCCAAGTCCCATCATCAGTTTCAAGAAGTTCTACTGGCCACGAAGCCCCAGTTGGAACCTTCAAATGCACCACTTTGTTCAAACTATCTTCATAGTTTCTCATGAATGCAGTTGGAATTCTCTAACAAAACAAGGGAAAAAAAATTGAGTGAAACTGAAAAAAAAAAAAAAAAAACCTCAGAAGTTAACGACTGAAAAAGAGAAGTTCACTCACAATGCCTTGGCTCACAGGTGAAAAAATAACTTTGAAGAAGTGTGGTGATTCGGCCAAAAGCTTGCGTTGTTGAGATCCCACACCTCTTTTGTTGGTAGCCATTTTAATTGCTTTCTTCCCTCACAGCCAGGGACAAAGGAACAGGGTTTGCAGCCTGGAATTGGAGAGGTCTGCGTGGGTAGATGGAAACAGGGAAATGAATGAACATTAGCGGGGGAAGTACTCATTCATTCAAGAACGCGCAGATACTGTGCGTAGTGTGTTAATGTGATTTATTAACTGCTGATGATGATCAGTGCTCGAGGAGGCGAAGGCAGGCAGTGGTTAATTGACTCGAACTTTGGAATTCCAGTAAATTAATGATGCCCAGCCAGCCGGCCATCAACAGTCAAAAAACTATCGGATAATGGGAAAATATTTAATGAAGTAAAACGTACTGAAAAGTGAAAACCCTTTTACTGCATTAATAGTCCATAGTTGCAGTGATAATAATGTTTTTCTGATCTCATTTGACAACTCAAATGGATGGATGACATAATAATATCTTCTTTTTTTTTTTTGTTTTTTTGTTTCTTGAAGTCTTGAACTGCATTTATTAGCAAAGAACTTGCATTTATTACCAACAGAAATCCTTCCATTCCGTCGTTGGTCAAAGTACCTCGATGATGATGATGCAGTTTCATGAAAGAAGTAACAAAAAATTCTAACAACCAGCGAATAAGATGAGGCAGTAGCAGAGTATTATTATTATTATTAGAGCAGAAGACAGAATAGACAGAAGTGAAGTGACAATTCAGAAAAAAGCTTCACAGTCACGTCCCTTCCGAGATTGAGTAGTTCGTTTCATATTCTCTGGGTACACGCAAACAATTATCTCCATATTCTGACTCAAAGCTTTCTGCGACTTACTATAACATATTCTAATCCTATTAAATCTCTATTAATTGTATTGTTAATTATAAATTAATTACTCAAAATTATTATGAGAACGTGACGTATAGTTACTATATGTGTTTGATGAATTATACTTTATAAATTAATATATTAATATTTAATACTTTATCTCACAATTTCAGTTTCACAAAAGAATGATCAATTTTGATTAAATAATAAAATAAAATTTAATGTTTAAATAATTATAACAAATAGTAGTATAAACAAGCATTAGATGACATTCTTTTCTTGTTCTTGTAGAGTGAGAGCATTATAAGACAAGAATTTAAGTGGGTTAAACCAAATTTACAAAGCGAGCTAGGTCGACATAATCAGCACTAAGACACTAATCTCTAGTCAAAACCCAGGCTTTGTTGTTCAAAAGTACAAAAGGCAGCCAACAGGAACTGAGGAACCAATGCATTTAGCAGTAGTGTGTGCCAATTATTAACATTGTTCCTTGACCAACTGAACTAAGATTCTTTCAGTTTCAGGTACGAACTTGAAACCATACTTCCTTCGCTCCAATAATCTATTCTTTCTCCAGAATTCAGGCCATCCTCCAAGTCCAGGTTTTCCACACAAGTGGAGCGTGCCACACTTTTCGTACAGTTTCAATGGAGCTGTGATAGGCCACCCATTCAGATACTGCACCATCACTTCTTTCTTGTGTATCAAACCAGTCTCCCGGGCAAATTTCGCAGGAACAAACTACAATTACTCAAAGGAAATTGTTAAACACATTGCATGCACCGATGCACGCCAAGCTAAAACATGTACTCGTTAATTTGTCTTTTATTATTTAATGGGGGTTTTGAAGGTTGGATTTTACCAGTCTTGATCTGTGACGTTTAAGCAGAACCAGCTCAAAGTATCCAACATCTCCACTACGTCCACGCTTCTTAATCTTTTTTGATTTTCTACCTCTCGGACCTGTTTGAATCGAAACAACAATTTTATTACTGTTTTCCTCAAATTGGTTTTTCCATATGTTGGACAAACCATCAAATTATCATGGTACGATACAAATTAAAGGATATCAATCTCAACAACAAGGGATATTAGGGATACATAGGATGCTGAACACTAAACTGGGAAAGGTATAAATTGCTTGCAAGACATCTAAAAGTTCAAAAGAAAACAAAAAAGATGGAACAGGGGAACATAACAACCACTGACCAACACATTAACAGAATAAAAAGGAGCTAACCGTAGGTGGCATTGGATCGTTCAGAATCAGAATTAAAAGGAACATGGCTTGTTGATGCTGAGTTTATATCCTTTTCGCACCCCGTTACTCCGTAGGTTGCAACTCTGAAGATTGATTTTTTGGCACGTATAAGCCAGAACACCAGAAAATCATTCATTTTGAGCTGACGATCCTTAACAAACTTAGACCATCCGTCTGTGAAGCAGTGTCGCCCATCAACTATCTCTATCTTTACATGCCATGTTTCTCCAGATTTTGTCTGAAGCAGGGCATGTCCAGGCAACATGTGTTCAAATGTTTTAACCCAAATTGGCGGTATACGCTGCCCAAGAAAAACAAAACAAAGGAAACATGCATATGCATTAATTTAACACTAATGCCTACTATGAAATCTATGATATTGAATGCATGCAGCTATAATAAGAAAACAGCAAATGAAAATTCTTCATTTATTTACTGGGAAGAAGTATGATTAAATGCATCCCACATCAATCATCGTTTCTCTTTTTAATTCTCTCCAGGCTCCAGCTACAACACACTCTATTCATGAGGAGGGAAGACAAGACTTACGAGTAGGGATTTGAAGTCGTGGGGCATGACTTTGAAGAAGGTTGGTAACTCCATTATTTCCATCCTTAATGCTTCATTCACTTACAAGAATTGGGAATAGTGATCTATGCAGTTTGCAAGGATGTGACTGAAAAAGTGCAGAGTACCGATATCATGGAGAATTGGAGATGAAGTCCCTTCATATTTATTACCATTGATTCCTTTCCTTCTTTTGTTTACAGAAATACTATTTCAAGATTATGTATGTAGTTAAGTCATATATATTTTTGTGCTTTTTAAAGCTAGATAATTCCAAACATTTAAGCTTAATCTCCAGCCATAAGCAACTTTCACCATAAAAGTAAAACTTGCTTCTGTTTAAGCGGAGAGGATTAATAACTCTTATTAATTCACTGCAACTCCTAATTTTTCATTATCTCATTGTGTTACGGTAATTTTTTCATACTTGATACGTCAAAATGCACAATACATTAATTTTCCGAGTAATACACAAGTCACATACATGAAATCGTTTCGCAAGAAAATGCCTCTATTAATTTTTGTTCTAAGTTTATAATGGGCCTCAAATTCAGGGCCGTTAACCCAATTTCATTTTAGTCTGAAATAAATTACATGGGCCTGAGTTAGTCCAGCATGGCCCAACGGACTGCTCTTAACGAAAGGTTGGGGAAACGTTTTCAGTATCAACTCGCTAGGATCTCGAAGCGAGTTCAGTTGCCATCCGGATTATCTTCGCGCTAAAACCCTAAACCCTGTTGGACAGCTGCCACCTCTACCGCCACCACTGCACGGCCATGCGACACCTACTGGGTGTCCTCCGCCACCGGTTCTTCCGTCACAATTTCCATATCATCCAGAGGGCTCACTACAAGCCCCAGAAGAACCAACCACCACCTGCCCCACCATCTCCCCCAAAGCCACCCAAGAAACCAGCAAAGGTTACCCTCCACGACGAGACATGGGAGGACCCATACAGTTGGATGTCACAGCTGAATGATAAAGTAGCGATGCGGCATATGGACGTGTACATGGAGCAAGAAGAGAAGTACACTGAAGCTGTAATGTCCGATACAGAACGCCTTCAGTCCAAACTCCAGTCTGAAATGGCCTCTCGCTTTTCATTTGAACTCTCTACGCCTCCCCTTCGCTGGGGCCCATGGTAAAGTTTCCATCTTTTCTACTTCATCTGATCATTACCAGAATCCGTTTGATTTTCCTTTGTTAGTTTTCTTAGAGGTTTTGGTGGAAGTTTTCATGGCAACCCAGACATTTTTTAGCTGCTGTCAGCAACCATGTACCAGGGACGAACAAATTTTTAAGCTTTCTAGCAATTCCTCTTGAAACTCTCTTGGTAAAAATATGGTTCATGTGCATTCAAAAGCAAAAAAAAAAAAAACTAAGAAAATAAATAAATGGAGACAATTGATATTGATGTCAGTTTTGCCATCTTGTAGCAATATCTTATTTCATCCATTTATATATAGTGGTCTTATAGGTGCGACTTGGTTGTGGAGTCTAAATATTAGCTGTTTAGTTTATGAAAGACAATTTCTTTTTGTGCAGGTTGTACTACAGACGGGCAGAAGAAGGGAAGCAGTATCCCATGTTGTGTCGAAGATTAGCGAGCTTGCATGAAGAATTTATATCTAATAAATCTCCATCAGCTGGTTTCGATTTTGCTTCTGGCAAGAGAATTGAGCAGAAGCTGCTTGACTATAACCAAGAAGCTGAAAGATTTGGGGGTTTGCATTTTGCCTTCTTGCTTTTGATAGTATCTTCACTTTTATTACTTTGTCCAATCCTTGACTGTGATGATTTGATTATAGGTTATGCTTATGAGGAATTGTCGGAAGTGTCACCTGATCATCGGTATCTTGCATACACAATGTATGATAAAGAAAATGATTACTTTAAACTATCTGTAAGAGACCTGAATTTTGGTTTGCTCTGTAGCAAACCTCAAGTTGATCGGGTTTCAAATGTAGCTTGGGCAAAAAATGGACAAGCATTGCTTTATGTTGTGACTAATCATGATAAGAGGCCTTATAGGTTAGTAATTGGAATAGTTCTTTCAGGAAGCCTTGTTATTTTGGACTTATGGTGATGAAATTACGGACTTGTTCATGTTCGTTGTTAGGATATATTGTAGCATGCTTGGAACAAATGAAGATGACATCCTGCTTCTAGAGGAACCTCAAGAAAATGTTCACGTAAATATAAGACACACCAAGGATTTCCAGTTTGTGACTGTAAATACATTTTCAACCACATTTTCAAAGGTATAGTTCTATATTTGTCTTTATATCTTTACTTTCCATTGGACGAGTTTCTTTATCTGTGACCAATTTTTAGGTTTTTCTGATAAATGCAGCTGATCCCTTATCTGGCATGACTCTACTCTGGGAGTGTGAGGCAAAAGCCCACTGCATAGTTGAGCACCATCAAGGTTATCTTTACCTCTTCACTGATGCCACCAAAGAGGGCCAACCTGTTGATAACCACTATCTCCTTCGTAGTCTTGTTAACCCTTCACAAGGTCCAAGAAAATGGGAGGTTGGATAATCTCTAAGTTATTGTAAGCTGGTCATTAAATCTATGTACATTCTATGAAGCCTTACTAGTGATACGCGATGCGAAATTATATTAAAGTTTTTTCTCCTCCCATGGTTTTCTTGGTTGTTTTAATTATTACTTGTATTACCATTTTAAAGTCAAAGCTCATTGCTTTTATTCAGCGAAGTGCAGGATGTTTTTGTTAATGACCAAGAGTTTGACTGTCAAAGAAATTTTTTTCTTGTCCCATGGTTATCTGGATTCGTTTAGTGCACTAATTATTCTTGTCACTGTGTAAACGTGGCCCGTTTTTTATTTGATGTAATGCAGAATGTTTTTATTGATGACCAAGAGTTGATTGTTCAAGATGTTGATTTCAGTAATTCACACATTGTTCTCATTCTAAGGGAAGGTCGAAAATTTCAGCTCTGTTCTGTTTCCCTACCTCTGCCAAATGGCAAGGTAAAAAAATGTATCTGGACCACTGCTGTTGTTCTGGATTC
Organism: Ophiorrhiza pumila; assembly: GCA_016586305.1. Classification (NCBI taxonomy): domain Eukaryota; kingdom Viridiplantae; phylum Streptophyta; class Magnoliopsida; order Gentianales; family Rubiaceae; genus Ophiorrhiza; species Ophiorrhiza pumila. The sequence continues at coordinate 3,936,957 of BLIW01000007.1, forward strand.
AAAAATTCTAAGTTCCTTCTTATTTTGTTATGCTTTTTTTTATTTAAAATTTTCTGTCCCAAGGTTTATTCTCTAAAATTGATTTTGTTTACTAGCTGTTATATATCATAGGCTGTGTTCCATTTGTTATTGTTATTGTTCAGTAACTAGAACAGAAGGATCCCTGGTCTGTTATGTTGTTTTCTAAACTAGGAGTGAATGGTGATATGAATATTGACCTGATCATGTATGAAGCTTCCTTTGAGCTCTGTTTGACCGCACCTTTTTGTAAAAGTATTTTTTGGTTACTTTTTGTTATTTTATGTTTTGTGGAATGTGTGAATTTTTTATTATTTTGTGTCCTAAAACTTAAGGGTAGTCCATGGGAGCTATTTATGCAGTTTATGCAATGAGTTGAGTTCGAACAAAGCTATTTGTTTGGTGAAACTTTGTCATTATGGTGTCGGCTTATCTAGCTATTATTATTATGCAGAAGCTTTCTTAATTATGATGTCAACTTCTAGGTCCATTCTCTGTCTAGATGCACATCTAGCTATGTGCTTGTCATGAATCATAATACTTTCTTATCAATTCAGTTTTCATGTGACAGGGATCCTTTTATCTCAAGGACCTTAATCCAAGATTTTTGTCACTTCCAACTCATGTTTCTCAAATATCGCCTGGACCAAATTATGATTACTTTTCATCAGTCATGCGCTTTACAATATCATCTCCAGTGGTATGTGATTGTTTTTTTTCTTCATATTCTGTTGTTGTTCCAATAAGTGCAAGCCATCAGTTCTATGCAGTGAATAATATAGCTGGCCCTCATTCTTACTGTATATCCTGCCATTTGATTTTTTCATGGAATGTATGTAAAAATGAGCCAAGTGAGCAAAACTAGCAACATAAATGTTTTGTCAGAGTAGCCTCTTTTAGTTGTTTTTCCGTTTTCTGTTGGATCATGTTGTAGTGATAAAAGTAGTAATTTATGCAAACTTTAAACTGCATAAGTTAATTGTTGCATTTTATTCGAACTTTTTCTGTCCATGAGACAATATCTATAATATGAATTTGCAATTTCTTCTTACAGATGCCTGATGCTGTAGTTGACTATAACTTATCAAACGGTAAATGGAATATAGTCCAACAGCAGAATATGCTTCATGAAAGAACACGAGTTTTGTATGGTTCAGCATCTTCTGGTAGTGGGAGTGAGAAGTCACCTTTATCCAGGACTCCATGCTCTTTTGATCAAGACAATGCTGAAAGCGACCAGTTGTGGAATGACCTTGGTGAATATTACACTTGTGAATATTATGGTGTCCCATCTCATGATGGGGTTGCGGTGCCTTTGACCATTGTATATTCATGTCATCGAAGTAAAGAGTTGCAGAGTCCTGGACTGCTTCATGGTCATGGAGCTTATGGAGAGATACTCGATAAAAGATGGCGAAGTGAGTTAAAAAGCCTTCTTGATCGAGGTTGGGTGATTGCATATGCTGATGTTCGGTACACGCCATTTTATAGTTTGAAGCATTGTATCTATTTTGTGCCCTAAATATTGCGGATGTTTTTAACAGTTTGTTGTTACGGAGATCAGTGTCATTTTACATATTAATGCGAGTTCTAAAATATTATTTCCACAACTTAATTGAGCTGTTACTTTGTAACTTTGACATTTTTTATGGTTTTTATTTCCAGAGGTGGTGGTGGCTACGGTAAAAAATGGCATCATGATGGCCAGCGTGCAAAAAAGATGAATTCGATTAAAGATTATATCTCCTGTGCGAAATTTTTGATTGAGAACAAGATTGTAGAAGATAACAAGCTTTGCGGTTGGGGATATAGTGCTGGAGGACTGTTGGTTGCTTCTGCTATTAATTCTTGTCCTGATTTATTTCGTGCTGCAGTTTTGAAGGTGTTCATAGAGCTCTTTATTGACCTTTTATTACTCTCTTGACTCTTCTTTTTCAGTTGACGCTTTCTTGTCTCGTCATAATTTTCTCTGTTTTTAGTACCTTTGCAATTTTAGTTTGTCGGAATCTTTTACTTTGAGATTAATTTCATCACACCTTTTTGTTGAGCTTTTGTCCACCTCCACACTTCTAACAAATTAGAAAGGGTGGAAGGAAGCTCCTTTTTCTTTCTAAAGAAACTTGTTAATTTGTTCTCATGTTTCTTGATTAGGTTCCATTTTTGGATCCAACTAATACCCTTATGTATCCCATTCTACCACTTACTCCTATTGACTATGAAGAATTTGGGTACCCGGGTGACATTGAAGAATTTCAGGCTATGCGTGAGTATTCTCCTTATGACAACATTCAAAAAGGTGTTCTTTACCCATCCGTTCTGGTGACCTCTTCATTCAATACACGGTAATTCCAAATCCTACTTAGTTCCTTGTCTCATTTTCTGCTGACATTTAGATTAATTTCATCACTCTGGTGTAAGAAAGATCCAGTAGGTCAAATTATTTCATGCTAAAAATGACTGCTGTCTGGGGTGGAACAGATTCTGAACTTAAGAGTTTAGGAGAAGTTGACAGGGAGTGATGATTTGCTAGTTTTCTATCCACGTAATATTTGTTTTAACAAGTTGGTTTCATATAATTCCTACCCTGGTAGATGCAGGAAACTTCAGTCTGTTCTGAGATTTACTTATTAGCTTTGTGACTGAGATAAGTGGCTCTCTATGATTAAGAAGAAAACCTGTGAGGATGCTATTTAGTAGTTGTATGAGTTTGGTATATGACATAGCTGAGAAATCTTCAGAAGCCACTAGCCTTACAGACATGAAAACTTTTAATATTTGGAGCATAGTTGTGGCACTTCCGGAAGCATGACGGAACATGTGTAATCATCCTGTAAAACTAATAGTATTTATATAAACAGCATAGTAACAGCCATACGTTGTAATTAGTACACTCACAACTTGTTGGATTGTGGCATATTGCCATATTGGCATTTATGATAGGAATGCCATCGACAGCTAGGATCTGCCCAAAATGGTAGTTGTTCATCTCTTGTTTAAATATATGTCACCAACATGGTTATTCTTTTTTCTTTCATCCAGGTTTGGAGTTTGGGAAGCTGCAAAATGGGTTGCGCTAGTGCGTGAATACTCTGCTTATGATCCTAAACGTCCAATACTGCTCAATTTAACGACTGATATAGTTGAGGAAAACAGATATTTACATTGCAAAGAGTCGGCCCTAGAAGCTGCTTTTCTTGTGAAAATGATGGATCTCGAGGAATGACTTGTTTACAACAGGATTTTGGTTTTTACTCTGATCTTGGCAATTGGAAGCAAGCCTGAGCCTGTAGACGCATGCATTTCCTTGAAAAAGTGAACTGCTAGCTCAAGTAATGGTACTAATTCTTAAGGGGCAGAAAAACCGGAGCACCAATTTTAGATGAGGAACCTATATTCTATTGGGCTGCTTCAGGTGGTCACTTATATTTTATCACTCTGCAGGTGCATTTTTTATGAATTAGGTGAGAGCGGGTGTATGCTTGAGACTTAAATGATACCACCACTTCTGAGTTGCTTTGTTCTTCTTTTTTATATCAACATTGATTTTTAGTTGAATTATTTCTTGACTTTGGCAGCCATGATGGGCAAATCTAAGAAATCTTTTAGCCTGTTGACTCCTTTTTCCACATCGGCTCAATTTTGCCAAAAGAATCATCATCGTCAACTGCCATGCAAAGTCTCTTTTGGAGGGTTGCCAATCAAGAAAAGAAAAGGTTTATAAAGTTTGTGTAAATGTAGCCTTTAACCACCTAACAATAATATTAGCGACAACTTTTGAACAAGTTTAAGGAAAATGCGTCTGAAATTTGATCATAAGATTCCACATTGTTCTGAAGAAAATTCTCAGATAAGAAAAAGCCGGGTACGATCATAATGTTCTTGTCCCCAAAAAAGAAGGAGAACCATTGTCTGTTTTGTTAACAACATTTCCAGGGAGGACCCATTTAAACTCTCCTGAATGGCTATCTACAAATTCTGGTGATAAAAATACAATATAATTAGTCCTTTCGTTTAAGAATTCACAAACTATTCCATGGCAAGCAAAACTCCATCACCATGGTGTGCCCCAACAAAAGCAATTCCTCAAATCATTGGAATGTTGTATGGTCTTAAATCTTCGGATCCCAGAAGTTTTCTTTCTTCCATTTTTCGAAGAGAAAGATCTACACGTTGCATGATCCAAGTAGCGGTAAACTTTATCTATCTCACATTGTTTTGCAAAATATACAAGAAGAAAAGTTTTGCTTGTTTATCCTCCTACTTGTCTGTTGGTGGATATTGTTTTGTTGAAGTAAATTATTTTAAACTTTTGGTACGTGCATTGTTGATTCGACCTTGGAAGTGCAGTCTTTTCCGTTTTCTCTGGTGAACGATGAAGGCATCATGTAATTCCTACATGGAAAATGGAAGTCAATTTTCTGAAAGTGATTGAACCTTATTAAGGACAAAATAAGCTTATTAGAGGAGGGTGGTTGGTTCATGCATGGTTTGATTAACAATAATAAACCAAGCTTTTAGCCGTGAAGCCACCAAATAATAAATATCTCAAATTTACAAGTTTCTTTATCCCAAATTAGTTTTTGACTTACTATGCCCATTAATCTTCCAATGCTTGATACAAACCAACTTCCATTTATGTTTCCTTCCAACTTCTTCAATCCTCTGCTCTCCCACCAACTTCCAGAGTAGATATTGGGGTTTTTAAGACCATTTCAAATCAAATGAAAGAAAAATTCAAATGCTAAAATGTTGACAAACTTAGTATAATATCTGGACAAGGCTAAAAATTTGAGGAATAGCCAAACAAGCAATAAAAAGCTCGATAATATACAACAGAGAACAATTTGGTGGCGAGCCAAATGTCAGCTGGTAATATCCTTCCTGCCCCTTTTATATTTGCTTTTAAGTCATAATTACTACCTTAGATGATTCAAATTTCTAAAGCCAACTCTACAAGAAACTCTGACAAAGATTAACAATTTAACCAAGAAAAAACTTGAATGAACAAATACACCCGGCTTGCAGCAAAGGAGCCAAAGTGGGGCAAAGAATCCAGCAGAAATCTCTCTATTCCTTTTCCTTTGCACTGGCACCTGAAAAGTTCAGTCTTTCAAGATTAAGCCCGTCTTTAGGCACCAAATTACCAATCTCTATAACACCCCCCGGGAGGTGAGGTCAGCAGATATCATTCACAGCAGTTCTCCAACTTGTACTTCTGCATCTTCCACAACAGTCGGAAGGCCACCTTCTTTAATAAATGTGGGGTTGAGAAACTTAGCCACAAAAGCCCACAACTTATACACATCATCAAAATTAGTCAAGAAACCAAGAGAAGCAGTGACAACTTCAACCCTGATGAACCCACTTCTACCATCATGCCTGCCATTGTCCATTGGCTTGCAAAGGGTGGTATCTTCCAGGTTGAAAGCACCTCGTTGCTGCTTCGGGTTATCTAATATCCGGATGTGACTGAGAATACCCACACCAACAGCGATACCATGAGATTCAGCCAGCTTCTGTACAACTTCTGGACTAATTAGACCCCTGTTCCTATCTTTCACGTTAAATGCAACAGCTGCACCTCTTTCATACTTTATTTTTGGCCCATAAATGTGAACAAGTGGTGCATTGTCCTCCCCATTTGGACCAGGTAATCTTAATTGGAGTAATGAGGTCACAAGCCAATTGATTAGAAACCGAAGTCGAAGGGTGGTCTTGTTAAGTCCCAACATATTTATGTGATTAAGATGCCTGCATGTTATCTCGGGTTCTCTTCTATCCGAGTCTTGCCCATCACCGTAGTCCCCATCACTTATGTACTCATCATCATCCAGGCTCGCGGCTGATAATTCTCCTGGCTCCAAAGTATGGCTGAGACGTGATTTGTGGCTGTCTTCCATGCTAAAGGATACTCTTCTGCCCTTGCTTCCAGGCTGCTCGATCTCTTCAATGCCAAAAAATCTACCACCGGCATATCTATTTCCTTCTCTTCTTTCCAGTAATCTGAATTCACCTTCTGTCTCCCTCCTTATAGCACTCTCTTTTGGCTCGGAGCACATTGCAGCAACTGAACCATTCTCATGGATTCGTGTCTGAGAAACAGAATCTGAATCTTTTAAAGTAGACCCCTTGACAGAAGAATTCAGCATCTGAACTGGTTCGCAGATGTCAGCTTCTTCTTCAATTTCCTGAACATGGCGAACATTTGGAGCTTTTCTACTTTTTCTCGCAGCAGGACTTCTTTCATTTGACTGCTCAACTTCAGAGATTTCCTTTACATGGTCCAATTCCTGAGACACGGATCGGACAGCAGCATCAAACGACAGCATGTGATCCTCATTGTGCCCTGGGGTTGCCTCCTTGTCATATATAGGGCTATTCAATGTCTTCACCGATCTCGGTGAAAGCCTCTTATTATTATTCTTCCTTCCAGCAAACCAAAATGGTGGTGCAGGTGAGGCCACCTTTTGTTTGTTTAATTGACCTGCACTATCAGAACTCAAAGGACTTTGACCCAGATCAATCCACAGAGAGTTATCAGAGGATTCATCTTCACTAAAGACTGGACTTTTCATTACCTCCCCAACAGAAATACTCTCAGTTTCTTCAAAAATGGTGCTTGCGCCATCCCTGTCAGAACTGTTATCGTGTTCCATCTCGGTCTCAAATACATCCCTTACCTGGGCAGAAGTGTATGCACCTGAAAACGCAGGCAACTGAGATCCTGGACGAGTTTCAGTTTTAGATTCACCATTTTCACCAACTTCATCATCCTCGACCAATCCAGGAAAACCATCAATGGAATCACTCAAATATAGAGGAAAAACGGGGGTGATTTTCACTATGCCGGACCCTGCATGTCCAGACTGATTTTGAAGGCTTCCCATTACAGATTTCTTAATCAGAAGGCATCCAAATCCAGTAGGATCATACCCAAAAACCCTGTAAAAGGATGTAATGATGAAATCAGGTCGAAAGAGAGACAGTCCAAGCGAATCCATGTCTTTGGGACCCAAAGCTCCAGCATCAAGCAAGACATGCCAGTTATTCTGCTGAGCCAAGGCCATCCACTGGTAAGAATACTTGGCACCTGTCACCCTAGACTGGACTGGGAAGACAAAAAGACCAACTGCTGAATCTTTCTTCCTCCTCTTTTTATTAGAAATTTGCTTCCTTAGATCAGTTGAGCAGAGCTTTAGGGTTGGCCATTTAAACCAAGCGCTATGAACTTTGGCACCTTTCTCTCTGGCACTTTGAGCCATCCAACTCAACGACTGGCTTTCATGATCAAACATCGTCAACAACCTTTTGTTTGTGTGAAAAGGATAGGACTCAGCCAGCAGTTTAAAAGCCGAGCCCCTACTAACAGTAAAAACGAGTCCATACTCGTTCTCGGGAATGTTCAAGTAATCCATTATTCTGGCTTTTATGTCATGTTCCACAGTCCCTTTATCAGCACCCCCATATAAAGCATGATTGCTCAAATTAGCAGTAATCTCAGATAGGCTAAACGTAGACGACTCCCAATAATGAACAGTTTGAAGGAATGAAAATAGCCCAAATCCACAATAATCTAGACATACCTTAGGAATAGAGCCGGAAAGGTGAGAATACTCATCTGACCTCAGCTCATCAATCCTTTCTGATGACTTATACTTGGGATACATAGTCAGAAACTTCTCAAATGCTTCCTCAAGATCAAGAATGGAGTCCTCCGATTCAAAGATTCGCTCTGCCGCGAGAGCAGTGGCCCTGAGGAATTCTTTCTGGGCATGTAGTCTTGCAAGTGATCTTGATCGTCCCAAGCTCTCATCCTGATTAGCCATGGACTCTGAGTCCATATCCTGAGATTTAATGAGAGACCCATCTTCAGATGCTTCCTCAAGAGCCTCTCTAAGCTTGTGCTCTTGCAATTTCCTCAGAATTGATGGATTTCTCTTAATTTCCTCATTTGAGTGACTGGACCCATCTTTTCTTCTGCTCTTCTTATCCAATATCAGAGCAGCACAGTGAGATATTGGCTTCCATAGTGAAAGATGCATCAAAGCTTCCTCCTTTTTGTTCAAGGATAATCAGTTTGAGAGAGAAACGCAGAAAAGAGTAACAAACTGAAAGCCTCACCAGAAGGAAGGATTTGTTTAGCCCATCAAACACCAAACCCCAGAAAAAGGAGGCTCAAGTTCAAACAAAATTTCAAGAAAAAGCAAAAGGAAACAAGCTAAAAGCTTCCAAGAATCAAAACCTTTGCTTTCTAAAATCAAATCCCTTATTTCGAGGAGGGAAAGAAATAGACAATCTGCTTTACCAAAACATTCAAACAAGAAGTCCAAAACTTACGGAAAAGAATTGAGGAAAAAGCACCAGATCAAGAAACCCTAGATTTGACCTCTCTTGAAATTCCTAAGACACTGCACTTCAGTAAAGATGATGATAATGGAATTGGAACCCAGAATAGAAAAAGGAAAGAGGATAAATGCCACCCAAGATTCAGGGTGAAATGAGTGAATTCAATGAAAATAGTGGGGGGTTTAATTTTACCACTTGGGACCTTTTAAGAATGGCAAAGCAAGGATGAGGAAAGAGAATAAAAGAAGATAGATTCAGATAAATTCAAGATTCAAACTTTTCACAAACCCATATCCAAAAGAGAGTCAAGCAAATTATCTTGAAGCTCAACCAAAACATCAAAAGCAAAGCAAAGAGGCCAGAACTCAAAATCCAGATCCCGGAATAAATGGCAAAGAAGTGACACTGCAAATGAATGTGGCAGAAAAAAATGATTCTGCACAACACAAGAAGACAGTTGAAGAAAAGGGTCTTACAGCTTCAGCTTAATTCGTGAATGGATGATGAATTTCCTTTAGAAACACCTGAATTGAAAAGGGGTGAGGAGCTCCAAAGCTCCCTCTTTTTAGTCTCTCTCTATTCTTCTCTCTATCTTTTCTGCAACACTATTAAAAGCAGACCATCCGAAGCAAATGCACATTTACTTCAGTTGTGATCTGTGAACCCAAAAAACCATAGCCCTATTGATTACCTTCCCCCACTGTGGCACTGTGCACTTATCTCTCTCTTTCATTGACCCTATCTGCCTTTTGGACTAAAGGCCACAAATATGCAATATTGTAGTATTGTTTAACAGGGGAGAAATGACATTGACTTTCACACCCCACCAATCCCTGTTCTCCCACTAGATTAAACACAGTTGTTTTCCTGATTAAATTCAGTATAAACAAATTTTTTCCTTCCTTTTTTTTGTGCTACTAAGGCCCCATCCATCTCACACCGAGGTCTTAAAGTCAAACGCCTATCTGCTGGCTTTGCTTAGCTAGTAAAAGCTGTTTTGCGTCCAACTCCCTATTTCTTTTGTATAATTTTCATTATATTTCTTCATTACAATAAGATGAATAAACCAAAAGCACTAAAGAAGTTAATTAGTGAAACACAAAAACTCCTATAAAATCCGTTCATATATGTGAAACGATATGAAATTGGCAGTTAATTATCGTTAAAATTTCATTCCGCTTATATATGCATGGTGATTCTAATTTCATTCCGCTTATATATGAAAGTTAATGACATTTAAAATCATAATTTTAATTTCACTCTCTTTATATATGAAAGTTAATGACCTGGTTATTCTAATTTCATTTCGCTTATATATGAAAGTTAATGACATTTAAAATCATAATTTTAATTTCACTCTCTTTATATATGAAAGTTAATGGCTTCGTGATTCTAATTTCATTCCACCTATATATGAAAGTTAATGACGATTAAAATCATAATTTTAATTTCATTCCACTAAATGAAAATTGCTCTTTATTCAGTCTGTTTTTTTTTTTTTCTATTTCTTCTAATGGGGACTAAAGTAAATAAAGCCACTATCCATCTTGTCATTTTGGATTAAGTTAGAAACCATTATGCCAACTTTGATATAACTACACTAAAAACTTTGGACACGTCATATTCCATGTATTATCCCTGCCCAAACAAAATTTTAAAATTAATAATGATTAAAAAAAAAACCCCTCTGGTCAAGCATTTTTGGACCCATCTCACCTGCATTTCTTAAAAGTTGACCTTTCCATATCAAAATTATTTCTTTTTACTGTCTTTAGTTAGCGTGACGTTGTTTTCATGTAGAAAAGAAATCTCCAAGAAATATTGGAGGATGATTCACATGCAATTTAAATCTGAAAGAAAACTGAAAATAATAAGCAATACTTAGGAAGGTGGCCGGACTTGAAATTTTTGACAGATGAAGAAAACAATTTTATTTAGGTAGGGAGATTTGTTGTTTTTGTGCACACTCACTGCAAATATCTTGCTCATTGCACCTGCATCATACATGAATTCCAAGAAAACAAGTTTCCTGGACCACTGGAAAAAAAAAACAGTTAAAAAAAAAGAGATGGAACATGGAAAGCTAAAATTGTTTCAAAGCAATAAATGTATTCTTGAATCTTAATAGAAAACATCCTATACAACTTTAAATACTCCAAGTCTTTCTCCAATGCCTTTTGAGAAATGATGATAATGAACTCACTGATATATCAAAAACCCTTTGGTGGCAATTATGTTTGTATGCCAAATATAGAACTGGAGAAATATCATGATAGTAGTTAATCATGGCTCAGTTTTTGGAAGATATTATTACTTTTAACTCTACCATATTTAAAGCTGCATTTTATTTTTTTTTAATTTGGTGCTTCCTTCCTACAAATTGCTTTTCTCACGTTGTTTCTTGTAATTGCAAATCATTTGGTTGACTACGCAACCAATAATTTGCTTTGGTTGGCTTTTGTGAGCAGTAACCCGCATGCCTATGCTTGCATCGCAACAATATGCATATTCAACGTCGAGGATAGGAAAAGAATCAATATCCAAATGTCCATGTATATATGCTGGCTACAAAACAACGTTGTTAGGAAAGTAATGATCGGTCAGCTCCATGCAAAGAACCAATCCTCCTTGTACATATCAAGCTAAGTCCAAAGGTTGTCTTGCTCAAATTCATGCTTCATATTATCCAGACTCCAGAGGCATTAATTTGACCTTCAACTGAGCTCATTCTTGTGTCCCTTTATATAGTTAGGGGTTTGCTTAATTCTTGTCCTTATAGGATCATGAAAACTTTTAAAACATTTGGGTCAACTCTTCAAAAACTGATGAACAGTTCCATTTGCAAAACATAAACAATGTCAGCAGTCGAAATCACGACAGTCGACAAATATGGTTCCATCTTCCATGCAGTTTCTTCTTGATTAGTCACAAATTTTGTTTCTACTGTGTAGTTTAATACTGCTCTCTTTTATTGATCTTTATTTAAAATTCAACAATGTAGACAACGCTGCAAATAAAAAATTGGTCAAGTACTCAACCCATCATAATTGTTAATTCATATATCATACTTTTTTTGCTTTGTTGCGATATTATTTGCAATTGGTGTGTAGCAAATCAAGTAAAATAAAAAATAATAATAATAAACAAGATCAATAATATAAAAAAGGCATAAAAGATAAAAGAAATAAAACACCCCAACAAAAAATTTACCTTTAAAAAATACTAGTCTCCAGTAATAATACTACGACGGTCACCTTGCACTCTCAATTCGCCCCAAACAAAAAAAAAAAAAGTCCACTACCAAATCTCCATATTTTATTAGGTCAATTATCAGAATATCTACAAGGTAGGGAGCATACGAGTTGAAAATATAACCAAACTGGTCCCCAGAAGTCTAGCAAGCCATTTTTTTTTTACTTTTTTTTTTATTTTTTTCTTATATGAGATAAAATTATCTCTTTTTTTTTTTGGTGAAAAAAAATTACCTCTTTATAAAGAACTTATTGTTAATTATATATAAAGCAATAGATGGCCATGGAGTTATATAAAGATATCCCTCCTCCCCCCCGCCCCCACCTCCCTCTTTGGATTCCTTCTCCTGAATGGGTTGGACCGGTGAAGTATGGCACAAAACCCCAAAAAAAATTGTCAGGAAAGAGTAAAAAAGAAAAGGCCTATTGACTACAATTCGTAACTTTTCATTCTTAGAGACCATCCATGATCCATCTATGATTGACTTTTAAGTTAGACGACGATTAACAACATTAACGTGCAAATCTGAGTTAACTATATGTTTCCACGCTTTTGTTATTTTCGTTTTTCTTTTTTTTTTTCCCTCTCCTCATAAAGGCGATGATGATATGCCATGACAAAAATAATAATTAGTTTGCTTATGTTGATTTTCTTTCCATTTTTTGGCTCAGTATACAAATTTTGTTCAGTCTTTTAGACTTTCTCGCATTTAAATAGTTGAATTATATGCCCCGTGGCCACATCAATTGGAATAATCAAATCTTGAAATAATATTTGAAAGCTGAAAATTTGAAGATTCCTATATTTTTTTCAAAAGAAAATTTATACAAATTAAATACGGAGAAAATGTGAGTAAAGATGAATGAGAGTAGGTTGGAGTCAACCAACTTAGTCAGCACAGCAGTTACTAGGAGATGTAGGTACAAAAAAAATGGACCCAAAACACAAAGCCAAGACATATTTAATGCCTGTCTGTGACCTCAAAACTTTTTCCCATGTTGTCCTTATTTATTATGTGTTTCTTGGATGCGTGTTAATGCTCAATATATTTTTTTTTCCTTTTTTAACTCCACTGGAATCCACAACATTATCGATATTAAGTTGAGTTCCCAAGTTAATTCAGTGAACAGAGCTTTTCTGAAGGCCTCAAGATGCCAAACAAATGATTTTGGATGAAGAGATTAACGCAAACTTATAGTACTATACAGAGAGGGAGATACTTTGTTTCAAGAACAAGTTCCATTCTAGCAGTTCATCCTAATTGAATTCAGTTAATCTTCAAAATGTTTATTTTTTTTAACTCTAGTGATAAATTACATTTTCTTTCGCATGCACAAACAATCTTATTTTAGCATATACGAAAGCAACTCACAGAATGAATGCCAAAACACATGCAGACACGAATGCTAAGGGCATAAAAAGGCCAACCGATCAACTTCCAAAAGAGTCCAATCAGTGAGTTTATAATGAGATAAACTTATCATAAATAACGTTCATATCTGAAACACGCAATTAATAGTTCTTGATTTTAATTTTCTATCATTTTTAGTATGTGTCTAAATTGTGATTAACTCTCATCTAACGTACTAATCCGTTTCATACAGATTCTTGTCGTCCATTATAAAAGAGCACATACATACAGTAGTATATTTCATGAACATAACAAAATATTTTCATTTGGATAGTTTTCACGTTTTTATAAGTTTATTATTATTTATTCATGGTTTTATTTATTTATTTTTTTTGGGTCAAAAGATGAGAGTATAAGAAAAAAGAAAACAAATAGATAAGAGAATTATGGGATTCAAAACTCTTAGTCGGTTTACTTTTTCGTCTCTGAATAAATGATGTTGTCCAAAGCAGCAAGGAAGTAGTATGACTTTACTTTTCTAAAGTAAGCAAAGCATTAGCAAGTTAGTAGTGATATATATGCAGATAGTGGCCTCTTTTTGGAAGCATGGCTTTTGCTTTTGGTGCGTCTCCTTTATAACTTTTCGTTGCTTTTCCTAATTTCTGTCAATTTTGTGTTCTGTTTCTAAATTTGCAGTTTCACTTCTTCATTAGCAGTCAATCCAAATTTTTTTATTTTTTTATTTTATTATTTAGCTCAAGTGCAAACAAGGAGATTCCTCCAAGTCCAGGACCACGAATCCGGAGCTATTCCCAGAAAGGATATGTTAATATGGTTGGAATAGTGCTAGGCCACATGATGGGCTGTGATTGAACCACTTTGAAACGTACCCTCCCTATAATTAATCACTCAAAAAAATTGACACTGCAAGATTGTTATTTCGTAGATGGGCTAGAAAACAAGGAGTCTAGGTTGGGAAAGCATGGACTGTGCAAGGAAAACAGGGAAAGAGAGAGGAACCCATACGCGAATGCGATCAAGATATCTGCCCACTGCATGAAGCTCCAACTACAGAGTATATTACCATGTGGGTTACAGAGTAGAGGAGAAAATTAGGACATTTCTAATCATGTGAGTAGTAAGCATTTTATAGCCTTCCTAAAAATAGAATTTGATATCTTTAACTACCATGAAACTGCAAAAAACCAAAAACCAAAAACCATGAACTCTTGTGGCAAGCATTCAGCTAAACGCCCGATAGATTTTGTACTTGCTAGGACTTGATGCATGAACAAGAAAGGAATGCAAAATGTCTTGATGGCATTTGGCAACATACGTTTTCAACTGATGTAACACCCTCACAACACCCTCCCTTGCGAGCGCCTCTGTCTGAGTCGTCCAGCAATACTATCATGGGATGGTTCTGTCACGTGGATATGTTCCTTGTAGGATTTTGAAAGTGTTACGGGTGCAACGCCTGGGTTAGCTGAATCTGTTTGATTTAAAGTACCTTCAGCTTTCAATAGAGATGGAACATTGTTCAACTGCTGCACCCCTGTTGACCTCTGCTCCTCGTGCTCTTTGTCTTTACCATGTCTCTCTCTCAATCTTCTGGAAATACTATCTGCGACTCCAACTGCTACTGCTGTGACATCTGGAGTGGTGGAACCTGGAGACATAACATTGCACAATTCCAGCTTAACATCTGATGTTCCAATTTTAGCCCCTCCTCTTGACATTTGTTCCGAAAGCTCATTGCTCTTGTTACGCCTCTGCCTCAATCTTCCAGCAATACTGTCAGTAGATAGGTCATTGGTGTGGCCATGCTTCTTTTTCACATTTAGGCTTGATTCTGGTGCGGCAAAGCAGTCAGCATTTCTTTTACCCAAATGGAAGATCGCATCGCCTTTCGTGCCTTTGAGCTTATCAATGCTTGTCCCACATTCAGTTTTTGATGCTCCTTTCTGGTCAAAACTGGTCTTAGGAAGTCCTAGCTTGTTTAAAGACTCTGCGATGTTATCCAATGGAATGTTGCTGCAATCTTGCCAATCTATTTCTTTTTGGATCACACCCAGGAAAACAGGATCCACAGAGTCACCATTTGTGGCAAATGCCTGCTCCATTATGAGCTCTGAGTTGCTTTTGAGGTCCACCTTACAATCACCCAGCTTATTATCTGATAAGCGAGGCTTTCCCTCTTGCTTTCCAACATCAAGGCAATTTTCTGTCACATGACTATCAGATTGATCATATTCTGACCCATGAGGTTTTGTGTTGAACTCGGAAGATTCCTTCTCTAGTGATGTTGCTTCTGTGGTGGAAAAAGGTAGTGATCTTTTCACAGATATTGGAACCTTGGTAACTGAATTTGCCTCTGAATCACTGTTTGATCGCCGTGTTTGAATGATATAATGTGCAACAGACTTGAAACCTAAACTTGAAATCTAGGCAGAGTTCAAAGCATACAAGTTCAGATACTTTCTTAAAGAAGAATAAAATGAACAGAAGGAAGACAAACAAGCATACTTTTCTATAAAGACTTCCTGTAGGTGGCCACCCTTTTGCTTGACGACACAAACTACAGTTACAAATACCACGGCAAACGGGGCAGACCCAATTTGGATTCTGGTTTGCTTCAAGCACATGTTCTCCATATCTGCCAACCAAAAGGAAAAGAAAAAAAAATGCTTAAGAAAAATAAGATCGCTGATAATTCATACAAAATAAATCCTGGTCAGTGAGCAATAAATAACAGTATTCAGTTTTAAATGAAAAGAAAAGAGAATAATCAGAGTGGCAGAATTTCCTCACTAATGATCCAGAAGGCAAAAGAGATAAGTGTAGCTTGTTGGAAGCAACTTTTTGGAACACATATTCATTGCAAGAATTGATACTTCCCCTCAGTTACAGGCATCATATGGACGCAGAAAATATGGTCAAGAGACAGTCACCTGGATCTTTCTTAAGTATTTCTTCAACCACAAAGTTATTTAAAAAATGCTCACTTCCTTGTCACGATTCTTTTATGCTGCAATACCTTCAGATTTAAAGGAAAAAAAGTGCAAAACACTCCAGAGAAGTTTTTAGTCATTATCACGACGAATGTGTGATCTTTCTGTAGTCTGAAGTTAGATTTGAGACACTTTTAGTTGCACAAATGGATGTATGAAAAGGCAATACATTTTCAAACTGCAGATATATAGGAGCAGAGTTCATGCGATAATTAGATTGAAGGCATAATTGCCAGACATAATGCAAAGTCCACATTTCAATGTAAGAAACTTTGGTCATGGTACATTTGTACCTCATATAGAGACAATCTCCACAGAATTGTCCCTGCACCTTGTTACATTTGCAGCAGTGAGTACGATAACCAAGAGTTTTCTGCCTGAAAAAAAGGGTGGCAATTTGTTGAATATTCATATACAATCTAACAATAACAGGCTGAAGCCAGAAGTTGCAAGACAAAGGCGAGAAACTTAAAAGGAATTAGTGACAAACTCTTTTTTACACATTCCATCTGGGATGAATTTACTTCTCTAAAAGAAACATGAAATAAGTTTTTTCCCATTTATTAAGCGAAATTAGTAGGAAAAAGAACGCACAATCCACCTTTGAAGTAAAGCAAAGGCAGTAATTGCTAGGGCAAACAACTACGTACCTGCACTGGTGACAAGTCTTGCCGTTTACTTGATCATAAATACGCTTTCCATCTCTTCCACATCCATCCACAAAAAGAGTCCAACTCATTTCAGTGCTCCCCAACAACCTTTCATGCTCTTCTGTGTAAACTTCTGGTTTTGAACCCTCCTCCCTCAGTAAATCATGCTCATCTTTCAAGGGATCGTCTTTCAAATGCAGTTCAGAATAACAAACTGGTGTCGCATTTTGCAACCTAATAATAAATTCCAACAAAAACATGGCAGCGCCATTTTAATAAAGTAATTATCCAAGTCATTGCGTTACCTACACTCGAATCTACTCCTACAGTCGACAATGTCTCAAAAATGTCATCTTTCTGACACAAATGGATCCATACTGCGATAATGTTATACTTTTAAATTTCAACGAACACCCCATTAACATGTATCAACCGCTATTCTTAATTTTAAACGTTAATTAATGGGGAAAAAAAATCCAGTACTTCCTTGAAGGAAAAACCAAATACAATCTACTAATATCTAAAACATTAACCAACACCTCGGATGAAACCTCAAAAAGCAAATAATCAAATAATAAGGCTAAGTATAAAGTCATAAATGAATTGACACAACTAAAGCCCACTACAATTCTACAAAAGTGTACCGGGAAGAGCGACGACGGGGCCGGGGAGTTGAATGATCAAGGGTTAGGCGGATGGCACGGTTGGACTTAGGAGTGGGCTTGTTCAGAGACTTGAGCTTGAGAGAGAGATCAAGAATCCCAAGTTTCTGCATCCTTTGAAGGTTTTCTTTGATTCTTTCTTCCCTGGAGTGCTCATATTCGGATATCTTACTAGTTTCCCCATATTCTTTCTTCATGCATGTTGTTGGGACATCTGAGATTGGACCTTTGCTTCTCAGAGTGACCATTTATGTGTCGCCAAAGAGTATTGTTTTCGGGGGGGAGCTGCAATGCTGCACTGCTGCAGGGACTCAAACGGTCGAGTGAGCTTTTTGTACACTGGGAGTGGTGCGGTAGGCTTTGGGAGGAGGGAAATTTCAGTGATGTGCTGTAATGTGAAAGGACTACACGTTCTGCCCATGAATTCTCTGGCCCATTACTTAGTGACCATATCCTTGTTGGATCATTTCTTTAGATCTCCGCATTATCTTTGTTATTGGGCTTACAGTAATAGTACCCTTCTTTTACGTGGACTATTTACAACACAGTTTCGAGTCTCAATTGGGCACCCACTAGCCACTACCAACCATTGGGCAGTAACTTAAGCATTAATAAGCCAGAAAAGTAGTTTTGGGGTTTTAGGAACACATGTTGAAATGGCCGAATGAAGTTTATGCTTCCACCTAGAGGTGGCAAACGGGCAGATTTGGGCGGATAGTAGGTGAGTATTAAACGGGTTTGAAAAAAATGAGCAAATACTCGCTCATGCCTATTTTATTGACGGGTGAAAATGGACGGATAAGTGACAAATTTGAGGGTACCCTAAGTGATTTGAGGGTAATAAAATAGGTAGTTGCGGATACCCGTAATGAGGATATTCTCATTGAGTAATATGGGTACCTATATTTACCTACTTTTTACCTTCAAAATTTTTAAATATTATAATATACAAATAAACTAGTGGTGGTCTAATGGAAATATAGTGTTTTACCATTGTATAAACTAGGGTTCAATTAGTGGTAAATTAGTGTTCTATCATTATATAGACCAAGTGAAATTTTTGGTGTTCAATTAGTGGTAAATTAGTGTTCTACTATTATACAGACCATGTTCAATTATTGTTGGTGGTGCATTAGAAGCAGTTGCTTATTTTTTGTTTCTTTTTTTTTTTCCTCTTTTCTGTATTTTTTTTCAAATTTTCACAAAATAATTAATAACGGTAATTTAGGGTATTCTAAGGTACCCATTAATAACCGCTAAGGTACACGTTAATACCCATTTTATGGCGGTTATGCGAGTACCCTCATACCCGGCCACATCGAGCCTATTATTACCCTACCCAATAATACTCGCAATCCAAGTTTTGTAGGTTTGGACGGGTTATATTGCGGGAGTGTAGCAGGTTGGTAATGGGCATAGGTATTTTTTCCAGCTTTACTTCCTCCTGAATAAGATTTTTTAATTTTAAAAAGTATTTTTTTTAACAATTTTGTTATAAGAAAATAACGCTTTAAGATGTTCACATTGATGAGTGTTTTTTCTTCAAAAATTTGTGTGAAGAGTTTTTTTTATGAAATTTTAAATTAAAATTTTATAAATTTGTTTTACTGAAAATTTGTATGAGGAAAAAAATTTATTATTAAATTTAAAATATGTATATAGTTCCAATTAAATCATGAAATTATAAGATTTTGCTACTTACATATATATCTCATCAATCTATACAAAATTCCTTGATTTGTGAAAATATTGCCATGCATGCATGTACACGTGATGTGTGGTTTATTAGTGTAATTATTTACCTAATCCTCCAACATTCGAGCGGACAACGTATGACAGAAAAAAAGACCAAACTTAGAACATACATTCGAGCGGAAACGATGACAAACAACATTTCAATGACAACCATAATTTCAATTATTATGAATCAGTGGCGTATCCAGAAATAATAGTTTGGGGGGCAAAATTACATATTAGAAATTATATTTTAATTTTGGAGGTGCAAAATTATAATTTTCTTAAGAATTCAATTGAATTTTTTAAAATTTTTACAGGGTCCTAATATAAATTTTCAAATCTCGGGGGCGGCCGCACCCCCCGCACCCCCTGCATACGCCTCTGTCATATGACTTCACCCTGTCGGTTTGCTTGTACCATAAGAATTGCTTCATTTCCATGCAGGTTGAGCCAGCAAACACTATATTGATTACCTACTTCTTGAATTTTATCAGTCAACAAGCTTTTTCTCCCCTTCAATCTCTAAAAAAAATTTGGGTCTTACCAAAATGAAACTCCGCTATAACAAGCCTTTACAAGTTTCTCAACTAGCTTCACTTCTTTCTTCTTTACTTCTTTTTCCTCCCGCAACAATTAAACTCACATATATACTTCTCCCCCGTGCCCCCCTTGAACTTCAAGTCTTCCTGGTGTGTCTTTGATCAACTCATGGCTCTCAACTATTCCTTCTTCGTTGCTTTTTCCCTCTTTCTAATCATTAGCCTAAATGATTTTGGAGTTTCCCAAGATGATGATTTAGCAAACGGGGCTTCCTATATTTTTGGAGATTCTTTAGTTGACGCCGGAAATAATAACTATCTACAGACGTTGTCCAAAGCAAATATTAAACCAAACGGAATTGATTTCAAGGCTACGGGAGGAAATCCTACAGGAAGGTATACAAATGGAAGGACCATTGGAGATATTGTTGGTAAATTTTTCTCTTCCATGCCTCTTCCGTTAATTCAAAACTGCCACTTCCATTTAACTAAACTAAACAATGTTCTAATATTTTTACATGCATCAAATGCTTGCAATATCGGTGATCTCAGGAGAGGAATTGGGGCAGCCATACTTTGCAACCCCATTTTTGGCACCAAATTGCACTGGAAGAACTATATTACACGGAGTTAATTACGCCTCTGGTGGTGGAGGAATTATGAATGCCACCGGACGAATTTTTGTACGCCATTAACCTTCAATTTTATTGTTATATATTTTATCAGGCTGTTTATCTCCTACTGCATATATTTTGCATATTGAATCATCAAATTGCGTTTCTTAAATATCACTGTTGGTATTCATTCCGGGGTGTTTTGTGGTGATGTGACACATACAGGTAAACAGGCTTTCAATGGACGTCCAGATTGATTACTTCAACATTACAAGAAACGAAATCGATAAATTGTTGGGTGCATCCAAGGCAAAAGAATACATATCGAAAAAATCGATTTTCTCAATCACTATTGGGTCCAATGATTTTCTCAACAATTATTTACTTCCAGTCATTTCAATGGGTGCAAGAATAACACAAAGCCCAGATGGTTTCGTAGATGATGTTATCAACCATCTAAGAGGTCAGCTCACGGTGAGTAAATCATAAAAATTCCAGTGTACATTAATTTGCCAAATTTGTTTAACCAAAGTATTCATGCATGATGTGGCATGGACACGCAGAGGCTTTATAAACTGGATGCTAGGAAATTCATTATTGGAAACGTTGGACCTATTGGTTGTATTCCATATCAAAAGACGATTAATCAATTAAGTGAAGACGAGTGCGTGGAATTACCAAATAAGCTTGCACTTCGATACAATGCTCGATTGAAGAATCTTGTTGATGAACTCAACAAGAACCTCGCCGGAGCCACATTCGTTCATGCAAATGTTTACGATCTTGTCATGGAACTCATTCGAAACTATCAAAAATATGGTGATCGACTACTACGAACTAGATCTTCTCTATTGCTTACTTAATATATAATAACTTGGGATGGCTTTAAATACTTTAATCAAAATTTGAACGGTGCGTACGTATATATACGTGCAGGGTTTACAACTGCAAGCAGAGCATGCTGTGGAAACGGAGGTCAATTTGCTGGAATAATACCTTGCGGCCCTACTTCGACTATGTGTCAAGACCGTGACAAGCATGTATTTTGGGACCCTTATCATCCAAGTGAAGCTGCAAACCTTATAATTGCCAAGCAATTGGTTGACGGAGATACAAGATATGTATCTCCCATGAATCTTCGAAAACTTAGAGATTATTAAACTAAACTACTGTACAATTTTTTTCTTCATGCCTGTCGTGTGCTTTTAAAAAAAATCATCCTTCTCCTTTTCAGTTTCTTCTTGTACGTAGTTGTTGTGGGAACTTTGGATATGATCGACTACCCATTAAAGCAAATTTAATGGATCACTTGAAACAGAAATTAATTACCACGGCGTGTGCATTTAATTAAGTTGGCAACTTGTATACGAGAGCTTAATAAATTTTTCATATTCTTGAATAATACATCTGTTGTTTAATAAGTATGGTTTTAACTCACATTTTTTCTTTTAAAATAAGTATTATTTTATAAATTTCAATACAAAAAGTTTAAAAGTTATAATTTTACTATTTGTCCCATTTATCTATATAGTGATATTTAAAAGGAGTGAGAGAAAATTATGATTATAAATATGTGTAAATAAAATAATTTATTTCATTTTTTTAATTAGTATGTCTATCTTTAAAATGAAACTTATTAAAAATGCGCTTGTAACAAGGATTTTATGAGGTGATGAGATGAAATAGTTGAACAATGTTGGTAAATGAATTGGAAAGATTATTAATTTGACATCCTATCATTTCGAACAATAAATAAAAAAACCAAGCTCTTTCTCGTTTGGTGTGAGTTCTGTGACTTGTGTATTTACTAGCTTGTACTTTTGATCAATTATTGGAGAATTATTGGGGAATGATAGTGGGGGGATGCAGTGTGATAATTAGTAGTACTTACATGAACATGAAGAATAATGTGAAAGGCTTAATTGTTGTTTCAAAGTTGCACGAAAACTTTTAACGCCAACTGAAATCAATAGCTTATTCATAAAGGCTTATTAGTAATTTGTAACTTATAGGTCAGCTACTAGAAGTAGTTTGTTGGCCTAAACTAATGTACTTTCTGGAGAGTGCACAGTAGTAGTTAACGGACATTATCCAAATATGGAATCTTGTAAAGTCGATGTACATATCCTAGTTGTACACAAATTATAAATACCATTAAGTCCTTCAACTAATTATTGGAGATTTGATTTGCGTACAACTAACTTCAATACTACTACTGCTTCTGTAGAGTAGTACAGCACTCTATATTTCAGTCAATTGTCCCCTGACTTATTCCATCCTCCCCATGACCCTCGACAATATTTGACCATGGAGGAACAAATATGAAATTCAAACATGATTTCGAAAAATTCCAAATTACTCGTGAGTTTTGATTGGCACTTCAGCTGCATATATATACATACAAGAGTCAAAGCCAGCTCAATTTGTTTTCTTTGCTACTGTCCTTACTCCTTAGTAATCAGTACTGAGGAGTCAAAGCTTTAACCAGAGCAGGGGAGGGAGAGAGAAGAGAACAATATTCCTAGCGAAAGAAGACAAAAAGAAAAGCAAAGTCCTAAAGGCAGCACAATTGAGGCCATTGTAAGTTGTCACACACTGTCTACCTATAATTGGCAACCAATTGAAATGAGTCAAAAATGAAATTAAAAACGTACTCACACACACGCACATCTCGTGTGTGTTTTGTGAAGGTCCAGCGAAGAAAACGACATGAGATTAGAGAGCAGAGATAGTTTTATGCATTACAGTGAACCAAACTGTGCAATGCAACATCGGCAGTAGTTGGTTGAACAAGCGACCAGGAGAGCATGCCACATATATAAACATATTGATTGGCATTGGGCAATGGGGCACTGGCCCGTGGGCTCATGAAACTCACTTGAGCAGCAGAGCGCGTGCCGGTGAGAATCGCCACAACTCTCTGACAACTGACACCTGTCGCTTCCATAGGCTACACTAGTTCCTTGTTCGCGAATTTGCAACCAATGGTCAGGATGCAGCGGAGCATGGTAGTTGTGGTGGGGATGAGAACGTGGGAAGGGAAGACGACAAGGGACCGAGAAATCCGGCTAGAATTAGAGTACGGACGATCGATGATGATGGAGGGCCAGAAGGGGGAATCTGGAAGAAGAAGAAGAGAGGAAGAAAACGACGGGTCTGGGGTCCGGGATAAGAGGGGTAGCAATCCAATAATTGCACTCCCACGCTAATCCGACATTCATGATATTGTCTGTACAAATTCTATCTTAGTCTATCAGTCCACGTCTCCTCAATCTTTTTCTTCCTCTTACACGCTCCCCAGTCCCCAGTTGTTGATGCAGCAGGCTAGCAGTACGCATGTCTTGTGTGTGTATTCGGTATTCCTGCTGCTGTTACCCTGTCTTCGTCCCGCTCTGAGCTTTCAATTTTAGTCATTCCCGCATTTGTTTAGCTGCATTTATTTCCTCTTATGGAAGCTTTTCAGATCAACCCCATTTTGCACAACTTCTTTGCCTTCCGCTATTAGTACTTGGTCACGAGGGAGATAACCATGCAATTGTGTTTTGAACCTCAAATATTGGTCAAATGTTAAATCTTAGTCAAGTTTGTCATTACAAAAGTTATCATATATCCTTAGTTCTTTAACCAAAAGTCTTTTATTTTCTTGTCCCTGTCCTGTCATTCTCTAATATGTTAAGAAGGTGTGAAGTGGACCTGTTGTTACTGAGTTGCATGCATGCTTTGCCTCTGCGGTTTTCTTGTTTGTTTCTTTCTTCAACTAAATCATTATATTTTGGAAACACCTGAATTGTCATCTTGATCATCAATTTTCATTTGCTTTGGAGATTAATTTTTGTTTGTGTATCTTTTTTTTTTTTTCACGCAATGGGGTACTAATCTTACGGTAGCAGCCCAAGCTGGGTACCAGGGCCAGTCTTCAGTACTCATACCAAGCTGGGTACCAGGGCCAGTCTTCAGTACTCCTTCTTCACCCATTTAAATGGGTGAAGATTGGTCCAGGTGGGATTCGAACCCTGGTTACCAGGGTGTAATCCCACGTGTGATACCAGTGACCCAAGCTCAACCGGTTTGTTTGTGTATCTTTGAACTTTAAAGGGAGTATTGTTTGTTAATCTGTCGGTTACTTTCTTTCATGCATAGATTCAATTGAGAATGGGACAAAATAAAGCAAAAGAAAATTATACATTAATTAACAGTAAAGCAATAATAAGATAGGTTTAAACCCTGCCAAGCCGTGTTAAAAGTATTGACTTTGAAATTTTAACTTGATAGTTCTCTTCCAAGGCATATGTAGCAAAGCATATATAGGACATTCCATCGCGAGACATGATCGCATAAGATTGATATTAACTTGAGAACACACACGCAGGAGACACGTATTAGTAAATAATGATGTGCATATGCAATTAATTCACACTCTTCTTTGAATCATTGTGACTTAATAACATGGAATGCAGGGGGGTGGGGCTTTCAAACAGTATCCAAAATAAACATTACTCATACAATTCTTTAATAAATGTAGTTTTAACTCACAATTCTTGTTTTCATATCAGTGTCATTTTACAATTTTTAATACAAAAACTTTAAAAGTTTTCAATTTTAACTTTTATCCTATTTATCTATATAAAGTTATTTAAAATAAAAGAGAAAAAATTATAATTATAAATATAGGTAAATAAGATAATTTATCTATTTTCTTAATTAGTGTACATATTTTTAAAACGACACTTATTTGAGAACGGATGAAGTATTAATTGCATACGGTGGCATTTACTCTCTACTGATATCCATTAATTTTAAGGCAGTAATATGCGATTCTGCATATATATGATTACAAACCATAAACTCAAAGCAAAGGCCCAGTCTCCTTCCAACTAGTGATAAATAGGAATATTAAGAAGACTCCTTCATTTTATGGCAATCAAAATGCAGGAGGAGCAATCAACTTTAGCTGCCATAAATATTGATCATTGCATGCACTTGAATCAAACTTAATCACTTTGCACCTTCAAAGGAACTGTTCATGTAAATTGAAAACTCCTGCATAACTTCCTATATATATATATATATATATATTATCAAATCGAATATAATCCTACATGTAAAATCCGAGTTGTAGTTCTTATTAAAGATATCTAATGAGCTAGTAAAATAAAAACAAGAATGAGAAATTATAGTGTGTTAAACAGATAATGATACAGTTGCATATATATATATATACACTGTTGTATCTATAAATATAGCCCAACAAGAGCCTTGTTTTGGAGCCGACCCAAAACAAGGCCTGTCTTCGAGCCGACTGAAACAATGGTTCATAGCCGTTTTAATAGAAATTCTGAAAAAAGCTGCTCACTATTGGCATAAGCTTCGCAGAAACTGTTTCTTTAAACATTTACACAGATTCTCCCTATTATGTCTCAGTCTCTCTCACGCACTCACACACACAACCAACCATAAAACCCCTTCTTCCTGCTCCCTTAACCCCCCGAAAAACTTCATTCAATCATTCTCACATTCTTATCCTTCACCAAACGGCAAAGGTCCTCTTCAAACATTTCTTCCCTTTTCACAACCACAAAAGCAGACAAAAACATTCTAAAAGGAAAAAAGAAATGCCTTCAGAGAGCAGTGAACGGAAAGGTGCAAAGCCAAACCAAGTGGGGGCGCCACCATCAGAGCCAGAACAACTTCAATGCCCGCGCTGCGAATCAACCAACACAAAGTTCTGTTACTACAACAACTACAACTTCTCCCAGCCTCGTCACTTCTGCAAGGCCTGCCGTCGTTACTGGACTCAAGGTGGGACCCTTCGTGACATCCCTGTTGGTGGTGGCAGCCGCAAAAATGCTAAACGTTCGCGCACCGTGACTTGTTCCGGCGTCTCATCGCCCTCCTCGGCTAACTCCACGTACGAGTACCGCCACACGTCATCCACCACTTCACCGCTTATGGCCCCACTTGCAGCGGATCACGGCGGGTCTGCACAGCTCATGAGCAATGATGTTAAGCCGGGAGTGAGCGTGTACGGGAGTTTTACTTCGTTGTTGAATACTCATGGACCTGGGTTCTTCACTCTTGGTGGTTTTGGGCTGGGGCTTGGAGCTGGGGTTGAAGATATGGGATTTGGGCTTGGAAGAACTGTTTGGCCCTTCCCTGGCATTGCAGTTGCTGATGGAGGTGCTACGGGTGCTGGTGGACCGAGCATGCTCGGAAACCCGTGGCAGCTACAAAGCGGAGAGGCTGGGATTGTCGGCGGGGATTGTTTCACTTTGTCTGATGTTGCAATTTCCACAACCAGCCATGCCTTGAAATGATGTGTTTAGTGTTTACTCTCCTCCGGCGAGTACAAACTGTACTTTTCTTGTCGTTCACTAAGAACGAAAAAACTGTCGAAAAAGCATAGCATGTTAGACTGTTGATCTTGCAAGATCAAACTTTTTGCACTTAAAAAATATATTATGTAATAGTCGTAGGTTCGCAGCGGATTTAAGGAAGTTGTTTTGAACTTTCTGAATCCTTTGGTTATTCTCTTTCCGAAATGACGATTTTTTTATTTTTTTTTTTTATATGGGATACGTCTAGTCGACTTAATTCTATACTGTATTTCTTAATTGATACTTGTATGGAATGCGAGTCCCGAAACTTTGGAAACTCACCTTTGTTTTTGAAGGCGAAGATTCATCGCAGAAAAATACTCGCCCCTGAAGCGAACTTGAAAGGATGGTAAGAAAAAGACGTGCATTTCATCCTTGCTACTTCAATTTGGAAACCGTACGCCTTTTACCCAATGCGGTACTTCAATTTATATTGTAAATTTGATTATTATCAATATAAATTATCTTTTTTGGACAAAAAAAAAAAAAAAATCCGTGATGTGCTTCTGTTTTAACCTTCATAATGAAAGCGCGGTGGTGAATAAAACTAAGGCGGATTTGACTATTAGGCTAGAAGCATTATCTATGTGAAAGGCGTGATATGCATCCACTTCTTAATGTTGAAAAAATGACAACGTTGTGTGTTATGGACACTGAATCACGGCAATGGATCTTCTCTATCACTCTTGTGTATTACTATACACGGCAATGGATCTTCTCTATCACTCTTGTGTATTACTATATAATATTTTGATACGTGTATAATCACTTAGGCTCCGTTTGGACAGTCATTATTTATATTTATCTGTAAAACCAAAATTAATTATGTTTGGTAGTGGCATTCATCTACCATTGCAATCGAAATTGTAAAAACTTGTACAGTAAAAATATCACATAAATATTATTAAAATAATGAACAAATCATGATCACATTGATTTTGTTGGTGTAATGTGCAGCCTTTTCTTCCTGGTAGGGACAAGCATAGCCCCTCTGAAATTTTGTCAACCTTCCAACAAAAAATGTTACAACTTCATTGGACCAAATGCATGTACAAACGTAAATAATCGTCAGCGTCCAGACATTTCATATCATCGAGCGGGACCCACTTTTTAAAAAATACATTTAATAATTTATATAAAATAATAATTATATATATAATAATTATTTTTTATACATAAATTTTAATAAATTAACTAAATTTATCAATCCAAACACATCTAATCATTTTATAAATATTCCTTTCTCATTACAAAACCCAATAAAATCATTTCATAAATAAAACCAAAAAACACCTTATCCAAGCGGACCCTACTTTTTATTGTTATAGTTAACTAATATATCACTACATAGAGTTGTAGTATTATATAAAAAGATACATGTTACATCTATAAATAGTGATTCACAAAATGATACAAAATATCCAAACCCACCAATCACTTATTGTTTTATTAGGTAGGTAATTGATCTTCTGTATCGTTTTTGTATATCACTTCATGTATTACTGTGTAAGATTTTAATTAGTGTATAATTACTTATCCTTAAGGTTCACTATTCACTAAATAGAGTTTTAGTTTTATCTAAAAATACTATTGTCATATTTATAAAGAGTGATACACCAAATGATACAAAATATTCAAAGTCATTTTATGAATGACAATGGATATTCTATATCACGTTTTGGTATTACTTTGTGTATCACTCAATACAATTTTGACACGTGTATTAGATAGGATTTTAGTATAACTTAAAAGTACACATATCATATTTATATAAAGAGCAATAATAGTGGGAGTGAAAAATTAGAGTGAAAATCTAAAGTGACTGACGTGGCAGTTATAAAAAAAAACTAATACCCTAACCAAATTATGAGTGAACTTTAATGGATAATGGATTAGTTTGTATTTTTATACATGACACGTCAGTCACTTTGGTTTTTCACTATAATTTTTCAGTCCCCCAATCATTAATCTTATACAAAATGATATATAGAGTGATACGTTAAATACATAGCATCAAAAACATTTATTAACCATCGATCACTTTAAGCATTATTTTTAATTTCAATGGGCATATGTTGGTTAGAATATAAAAATCATACATACAGTAAGTAATTTGTACATTTTGAAACAATTCGCCCTTATAAATTATTTCAAAATAGTAGAGTTGCTTCAACAAAGGAAAAACTCTCTACGACGTCGTTCCGTGCCAACTTCAAAGAAACGCCAGTAACAAGTCGTGTATTTGTCTAATTGCTGAATTAAACGAATGGCGCCATTTTGACACCTAGGGTTTAAAGGCTTTCAAAACTTTACACAGTTGTTCATCTCCCTAGAATTCAATTTCAATCCTGAACTCGATTTTTTCCCAATGTGTCCCAAATTCTTCCAAGAATAATCAACAACTTCGAAGCCAAGTCTGCAATGGCTTTCTCTTTCACTCCACAGCAGCAACAGCCCCAACCGTCTCCTTTATTCCCATCTCAGCCGCAGCAACCGCAATTGTCCCCATTCTCAATTTTTTCTCAAACTCCCCAGCAGCCTTCGTCGCTTCAATTTCAACCTCAACCTCAACCGCAGCAGCAGCAGCAGCTGCAGCTACTACCTCCTCAGCCACAGCCGCAATCACAGCAGCTGTTTCTATTTACTAACGATAAGACTCCGGCGACTTATAGTACCAAATGGGCTGACCTACATCCAGATTCTCAGAAATTTCTCCTCCAAATTGAGTATGTAGGATTTTTAATTACACGCAGCCATCGCAAAGTTTGCTTCTTTATATTGTAAAGTTTGTGTCTTTGCGTTTTTGTTTATTATTCTGTTCGGGAATGGTTACAGGGAGAGGATATTGGAGTATAGAGACGAAAGCGAACGGCTTGACCAGTGTAGCCGTCTCTACGATTCATCTGTCTTAAATGGCGGATTTGAGCTTGATGCTAGTAGAATTTTTCAGGTTCTATTACTTTTCCATTTCCATTATAGCATATTCTTTTGGGTTTTTTTATTTGTTTGTTATTCCATGAGTGATGTCAAATTTGTTTTTGATGCTGTGGTTGTTTTCTGAAAAAGTAACTCTTGAACAAATTTAATCTTTATTTAGGTTCATTTATGCTATAAGGTTTATCTAGTTCTACGTGGGGTTCACAATTATCTTAGTCCATTGAGCCATTGCGTTGTCTTAACCGTTTAAATGGTTTCTCAGGAACTTGGTGGAATCAGTACAGCAATGGAGAGGCAGAAGGCTATTTGCCAAGAACTGATGGCTGTAGTTAAAAATTTGCTACGCAACACAGAGGTAGCTGTCCGTTCCTTTATGATGTTGCGCCCGAGGTTTCTTCACTCAAGTGTGGGTGCTGCAACCATTGGTCCTGCATCATCACAGGCTTTAGGAGTGCCAGCTGTTCAATCATCAGCTAATCAACCTGCTGCTACCTCTATAGTGCCAGTTTTTGACTTCTACAGTGGACTACCAAGGAAGCCCTCTCCTTTTTTGCAGCAGACTGTTGCAAGATTTGAGAAGTACATTGCTGAGTGCCGCCAGTGGATTGAAGAGTTAGAACAATTGATTGTCTTAGACACTGACCAGAACTCCTTAAATTCTACTTTATCTTTGTTGCAGTCTCTTCCAAAAGTCATGGAAAATGTGCATTACTTTTTCATTCATGTAGCAGCAAAGGTAAGGGAATGCACAATTTTACATGTAAATTTTTTTTATATGTCCTTTTGCACATTATATCGAATAGCAATCTTCAGGGGTTGATTTCTTGAGATATATTATACTTCCGATGTTTCTTTTATGTCCTTGGATCATGCTGAAGATTAACAACCTGCTTGCCTTTTCCTTTACATTTTTATAAGTGACATTTCAAGCCCTCAAGCTTCCAAAAAAGTGTGGCATTTTTTGCAAATCCGAATCCAATGTTTGAGTCAATAATTTTTACCCACTTATTACCTAACATAATAGAGGCTGGAAGCAGATGGCTCATGGCTGCTAGTTTTGCACATGTTTCAATCACACACAAGTCTTTGCTGAAGTATTTCAGATGACTGCCAACTAAATTGCGACAATTCTTCCATTTCCTGTGTAGGAGACCTAACAAGTTCTAACAAGTTCTAGGGCACTTTGGTACGATTATGTGATTTGAAATGACAAGAAGTGATTTTGCTCACCTTTCTTCGCATATAGTACAAACTTGACTGTTAAGGATCATATAGCACAAAGTGGACTGTTAAGGATTGTGTTGGATGTTTAGAAAACATCTCTGGATATGCTGAGGTATTGGTGGAATATATGAAATAACCTTTGGTTCATGAACTTTATGCTTACGCCAATAGTTGACTTGACTGATGGCATGAATCAACTTGAACTATAATTTCCTCACAGGGCTATAAATTCACTCTTATCTTCTCTGGAAATGGGTCTTGACTTGTACAACCTGTCACTAAAGAGGCTTACCATGGATGCTTTCTTCTGAGAGTTGGAAGTTTATAATTTCTAGTTCTTTCTTGAAATTGACTATTTTTTCCAATTGCCCTTCTGAAAAAAGAGAAATAATTAAAGCGAGTGCTTGTGTCTTTCACAGTTAAGATGTTCAATCTTGGAGTTTAGCAGCAAACAGATTTTCCATCTTTATGCTGATCCTTATCTGTTTATTGTTGATAATGCTCGTTGGTTATTACATCTGCAGGCGGAGAACCTTCATCAATATATTGAATCCATGAAGACTGCATATCTAGCTGACCAGCGCAGAAGAGGGGATGGGAACGACCCATTTCTTGAGGCTGATCGACGCGAAACAGCAAAACAAGAAGCTGCTGCTCGAAGGGTACATCCAACTCTACATTTGCCTGCTGCTTCACAACCGTCAACTCAAGTTGCTGGGTCATTTTCAAGCTCAGGGATGCCTGGAGCATTATCTACACCACCTACCGCTACAGCTGTTTCATCAGCTTCGCTTGGAAGTAGTTTCTCCCTATTAGGTACTCCATCCAGTGCCGCCTCATCTTCTTCTCTGTTCTCTACTCCAAACACTTCAGCTTCAATCTCCTTGTTTGGATCATCTGGAGCTTCTCCACAGCCATCACTCTTTGGATCCCTTTCTGCTTCTGTTCCTGCTCTGGGTGTTACTACTTCGTTATTTGGTTCAACCCCCGCTTCTGGTGTGTCAACTTTTACAACACCATTTGCTACAGGTACCCCTTTCAAGGTTTTATATCATAAGACATTAGTTGTTATTGGCATTGCAGTGTTTCTAGCTTCCACTGTATAGAAGACTTCAACATTGATTTATCTAAGTTCGAACTCAGAGATTATTCCCAATAAGTTATAATGTTGGCCGAGATATTCTGGTCATAACTACATTTAAGATCGATGGCGCCAACATGTGCACAAGATGTTCTGATACAAGCTATGGCAAGAAACAAAATACTAGGTGAACATTCTGGTATCATTTTCCTAGCCCAGATGGAAAATTCAGGAAAATGGGTAACTCAGTTCCTGGGTTTAGGCATCATCAGCCAATGAGAATATATAGTTAATTTGTCTAATACATGTATCTTGCTACTTGTAAAAACTATGCTCTGCCAGATCTTGGTAAATATTATTGACTACAGATCATTACTTTTACTTAAATATGTTGATCTTTCTAGATTGGTGACTGAGCAAATTTTGTTAACTGCATTCCTAGATGAAACAAATTCGAATTGTACACTAGCAAATTAGTGATTTCATTTGGCATCTCAGATGTTATCCTTTAACTTGTTCTTGAAGACATCTGCTAGATTCTATGCTAGAGTCTTGATTCCTTAATACAAATTTCTGTAATTTGTTTACTTTTTGACGATGTAATTCTGTTACCATAGGAGCTGCCACAGGATCAGGTGCAAGCTTTACCACTGCATCGGTAAGTTCTTGTTTCTCAGAGTTAGAACTTGTGTATACTTAGTATGTTTTGTAGTCTTATCATTACGTGGATTGGCGAGTCTATTTTTAATTCCAAATTTATAATCTACTTTTGCTGCTAGTCAAAATTTGTTTCATTAGTCAGTCAGAGCTTAAGAGTGTTGATTTCAATTTGTGAGTACATCTGGTGTGGGTTGGTGTTAGACCCCCTTATTGGTTCAGCTCTAATTGAGGATTTAGTACCATATGAGATGTGACTATGAGCCTCATCTAATGCCCGGACCCACTAAATTCTGGTGCTACAGAGTGATTGAGGGAACTATGATTAGGGGATTTAATTTTGTATAGTGAACATTTGAGTAGCAAACTGAAAGTTACAGTTTTCAAAGGATTTAATATCTTTGGAGACTTGGGGATGAAGGAAAAGAAAAGAAAATACAGTGATGATCTACAAAGAAAATGATGATTACATACTCTGCTTTCAGTGGTTTAGATTGCATTACTTTGATCCAGGATCTCACTTTCTCTACCCAAATATTTTACTTAAGTACATGAATAGCTGATTGTGCAACTCTGGAAGCTTCATAAATTGGACATATCGGTATTAATATGCAGATCTCATCCTTCTACCTGCATCATTTGCATGTCTAGCAGTTGTCTTATTATGGATTCATAGGGTCTGAAGAAATGGCATGCGAACTCATATTCTGCATGTAATGCAATTGGCATATTTGTCTTGTTTGTCACTAAATTTTCCTTGTTTTGCATCTCTTCACAACTTTGTTAAATCATCTCCTCATTCCGCGTTCTTGCAGAAGACAAGAGCCAAAAGCCGCACTGGCCGACGTTAGTCAACTTAATTCTCTCTGAATGGATGGCCAGCAGTTTGGATCTTTTTACAAGACAACCAAGCTTCTTGCACTCAACATGTCAATTGTCACTATCCGTTGGATACAGAGTTCCCTTCTGAAATCTGAATCACCAACTGCTGCAGCATGTTTGTTTCCAGGTTCTCTGAGATTCTTGTTCCTGACACTGCAGAGATGTACTTTGAGATTGGTCACGTTGTAACATTGTACAGATGAAGCCTCTCATTGATTTCTTAATATTAGTAAGGAATTAACCATGTCTCAATTGTAAACACCTTATGAGGTCTATATTCAGCTGACGAGTGATTTCTTGATTGGAATGAACTGTGATCCCAAAGGCAGAATATTTAAATTTCATCTGTTTCTGCGTGCAGCGAGTGTTTTAGCAATTTTCCTAGTTCAACCTGTATTTCATCATTTTTGGGGTGTGACCGATCTGCAGAAGAAAATACATGAATATCATCATTCATAACTGTTGTCCAGCTTAGGCCGGGATCTCTTTCAGACGCCGGTCTTCTGATCTTTCTCCTTGTTTCTGCTACACCATCCCATCTTCCATCTACAGCATAAAGTTTTTCCAGCAATATGTTTGTTGCAGTGTCTTCTGTGTCCATGCTGAAAATATGTTCAACTGCATGCATTCCTATTCTCAAATCTCCTTTCATGACACAAGAACTCAGAAGAGTCCTCCACAGCTCCAAATAGTCATCACCAAAAGGTGATTCCATAATTGTTTCATCAGCTTCCTCCAGCAATCCTGCTCGACTCAACAAAGTTATCATGCAGGAGTAATGCTTGGGCCCAGGTTTTAAACCCCTTTCCTTCATGTTATTCCAGAAGTGTTTTCCTTCGCTGACCAAGCCACAGTGGCTACAAGCAGCAAGGAGAGATATAAATGTTACTTGGTCTGGTTTTAGACCTTGTTTTAGAATATCATAAAAAACTAGGAATGCTTCGTATGCCTTCCCATGATGAGCATATGCACCAAGCAACGAGTTCCAGGATTTTAAATCCGGCCTAATCACTTGTGAGAATTCCAACTCAGATGCTTGAAGATCCCCAACTTTAGCATACATATCTACCAGACTTCCACAAACAGTCATTTCAGCATCACATCCCAGTTTCACAGCCAAAGAATGAATAGTTTCCCCTTGCCTAAGATTTGCAAGGTCAGCACATGCACTTAGCGCACTGCTCAAAGCATAGCTATCAATCTTATGCCCTTCCTGTGACATTCTGTTGAAAATTTTCATAGCAGTCTCACCATCACCTACTCTAGAATGACCAACCAGCATATCGGTCCAAAGCACCACATCCTTCTCTAGAACCGAACAGAAAATTTTTTGAGCAGATTCAGTTTCACCATTGCTGAAATACATTGATATCAGAGTGCTCCCAACATATGCACTCCTTTCTAGTCCTGCTTTCTCAATTTGGGCATGGAGTGGTTTGCCATAGTTAGATGCAGGAAAAGCTCCTGTGGCAGATAAAACTGCTGCATAAGTATATTCATCTGGTCTTCTTGTGAATCCTCGCCCAAGCTGAACAAACATATCCATCGCCTTCAATCCATTTCCAGTCTCAGAAAATCCAGCAATGATAGTATTCCATGAAACCAAGTCCGGGTAATCAATTCTCATAAAGACGCCATATGCAGTATCAATGTCATAGCAACTGCAGTACATGTCGAGTAGGGCATTGTGCAAAGGCAAATCAAAACATGTCCCCAGTATAAGAGACTGTGCATGAGCAAGTTTCCCCGTATCATAATCTCCCAGTCTACCACAAGCATTCAATGCCATTGAATATGTAAAATGGTTAGGCCTTGACCCATTCAATAGCATGGTGCTGAAAATTTCGAGTCCTTTAACCATCCTACTATTTTCCATGTACGCATAAATAATAGTATTCCAAGACGTGGCATCTTTGTAAACCATATTATCAAAAACTTCCTCTGCAAATTCTAAGTTCCCACAACTTGAATACAACCCAAGCAGAGAGGTTTGAACACGAACATCATTTAAGAATCCAAATTTAATACCTTGGGAGTGAAGAAGTAATCCAAGGATTAAATTTTTCAGGCTCGATGAGGATTGCAACAGGCTAGTAAAAGTCGACCCGTTAGGTCTGAGATTCTCATTCAGCAATTGGGTAAGTAAATGGAAAGTTTTTGGGGCATGCTCGGTGCTGCCAGAATAGGCAGAAATGAGGGCATTGTATGAGACAATGTTTCTTTGAGGAATTTGGTCGAATACAAGTTGAGAATCATTGTAAGACCCACATCGACCGTACATAGACACGAGATTGTTGAATGTAAATGGACATATAACAATGGCGGCTGCAGATGTCAAAAGCAGGGCGTGGAGTTGACGGGCTTTTCTGATCGAGGTTGTGGAAGTGCATTTTCGGATGAGCAGATTTGCGACAGGGGCAACTTCATTCCATGAGCTCATAGAAAGAGCGTTAAATACCGTTGAGCTGATGAGTGCGCGGGACTTCAAGTCTCAAAAAAACATCATTCTTACCGCCAACAAGAGGGCAGAGCAAACGCTCAAAAGTCAAACCTTTTACCTCTTGTTTGGTTTTGTTTTTTGTTTACTTCCTGCCACTCAAGAAAAATCATTGAAAGCCCAATATGTAATTTTGTCACACAATAAGATCTCTCTTTTTGGAATCATTATGTTTGGCCCATATCTTAAAAAATGTGTTTACCTTTTTGTCATGAAATGTGATGAATTTAAGGATAGATCTTTTTCTAAAAGCACAATCCTCCCATCTTCAAAAACTCGGGTGCGGTATGCGACGGGATTAATGACCATGCGCACGTATAAAATATAAATTATTATAATTGGTATATATCTTATTACATGTGAAGGTATTACTATTGACGTATGAAGTATGAAGAAATATGAAAGTATTATAATATAATGTATGAAATCTGAAGAAATATGAAAGTATTATAATATAATGTATGAAATCTGAAGAAATACGAAGTCATTATTATTGACGTTTAAAATTATGATGGCATTATGATTAGCGTATAATCTTATGAAATATGGAGTATTAAGGCATCGCGTAAAGTACGAAGGGATTATGATTCGCATATAAAGTGTGAAGTGTGAAGGCATTATGATTGGTTTATATGAAAATTTGTACGATAAAGAAACACTAAGTGTTACGCCACATAGATGTGACCGTATCACAATAAACTTTCCTCTAAGATATTATATTCATAAATTTTAAAATTGTAAATATAAAAAAAGTTCTTTCTAATGTAAATTATATCCATAAATTTTTAAAAAATGGTTTATAGTCAATCTTTACATGGTGCCAGCCCAAAAAAGAAAAAAAAAATCCCAGAAAAAGAAAAAACAGTAATAAGTGATCATTTTTTCCCTCCAAAAATTGGGAAAGGGGCAAAATAGAGTAAAAGTTTCATGATGGCCTTTGCAATTCACGTCTACTTCACTCAACTCTGAGTCTTGAGCTTGGCATCTCTCTTCTGTGTTCCCGAGCACATGGATTGTAAGACAAGTGGACGAAGAATGAAAATTGAGGCAATTCATTCGCGTCTTTGCCGCCTCATCGGCGACACTCTTCGTCCACACGGCGTAGGTTCAACGCAATCTTCATTCTTTTCATTCATGAAATACGCGTTGCATTTTATTATTATTTTTTTGTTTCATAAGCCTTTCCATTATCCGAATGATTGATTTGTGTTTTATTTTGCAGGAACTTGTTGCTAGTTCTTTTACTCCAGGAATTGAAAAAGACCTATTGATTTTGCTCTCCCAGGCAATTTCTCTTTCTGCGTCCGACGATTTTATTTTATTTTTTGCAATTTATTATATATCATTTTTATAGTTTAAGTTGAGACCTAAATTGTTATGCTACAGGTTATTAGACAAATCAAGCTCTGGACACTTGCGTTTGATCCTGATTCAGACAATGTTAGATTCTCTGGATTCCTTCCTCGTATTCCGATTATTATTAATATTATTATTTCATTTCGATTGTTTTTCTTGAATTTTATAGATAAGAGCCGAGGAAACTAAGGATGCTAGCGAGTCGTGTGTTGCTTCTGGTTCATATACTTGCGAACATCAGTGTATGGCTAACATCATTGCTGTCTTGGTAAGTCCTAGTTTATTCCTTCATAGTAACATTTATGATGTTAAATTGCTGTTTACTGTTTGTTGGAATTTAATGTTGTTAAAAAATGTAAACTTGGAAAAATTAAGTCCATGACGCTGTTTGTCTCTAATAGAGTTTTTGAGTTTTTTAAACTCTTCCCTCCAGAAATGAATTCACAGATGTTTTTGAGTTTTTTGGTTTGATTGGGTGGTTCATTGGGGTGGGAATTCAAAATCAGTAGAAAGAATTCACAGATGTTTTCTATCTGGTGCTAGGAAGTTGTTACTTGGCTGTTTAAAACTGCTTTTACAGCTTTTAGGGGTAGGAGAAGAGGATAGTCAAAAAATCAAATACAAACTCTGATGGATTACAATGAAGACATGCTTTATGATATGTAAGTGCATCTCTACTCGGGTGAAAAGATTACTTTTTTGTTTGGGAACTCATTGATTTTCAGGGGTATGATAAATCAGTATAGCTATTAAGTCCTTCATGAGTATCAATTTATATACTCTTTTAGCGCACTTTTTGCTTCCTTCAAATTGTCATCTGTTTACGGCCTAGTTGAATGAGAAGACCTTTTCAGCTCAAGCTTGCTTATTTCTTTGTTACAGGTGTCTTTGATCAGTCTTCAGAAGCCACTTATCCAACACTTAGCAGGGAATGTTCTTGTGGCTATTTCTGAGTTTGCCTCTGCATCTGTATGTTATTGCAGATTATGCTCATTGCTTTTTATCAGTTGATTTTATATTTTGATTTTCTCAGTAGTATTCATCTTTCAGGAAACTGGTTGGGATGAATACATCCACTTGCTGTGTCGTTGGTTGAAATTTGCACTCCATAACTCTCTGCCATCTTCAGCTGTGCATGTACTTTTGCAAGTCGAGGATATGGATTTTGACTCCCTGATTTCTGTTTTGCCCCTCCAGCTGAGACCGGAAAATCTGAACTATCTAACTGTTGCTTCTATCCTTTGTGTTTTGCGCAAAATTTTGAAGCGTTTGAAGTTGAGTATGAACGATAAGTTTTTGAAAGTGTACCTAGATTTGGTGACTGACACTTTTTCAAATGTGCGATGGGATTTGCTCAATGAGACTTGTGTTTTGTCAAATTGTGAGGCTCCAGCAGGCTCTGGTGAACATAATTTACTGCAACAGTGTGCTGTTCAGTCAAAGTCAATTGCCATTTTTCATGGGAATCTTGTTCAACTCTGCTGTTCTTTGGTTGACATAAGTGGCCTAGCTGAAGCTGGAGGCGAAACTGATGTGCATCCTGTTATTTTTCAAGTCAAAGACCTGATTCCAAAAATTGTTCCTGTCTGCATTGGCAAGCCAGAAAGTTGTGATGATGCCTGTATCTTTCATTACTTGAGACACAAGATTTTGGTAGGAACTTGCTTCTGTTGTGATTTGTGCTGACCTTTGATTTGGAGCATACATCAGAAACTGGCATAATTTTCTCCATCTACTAAGAGAATTTGATCTGCTTCTCTCCTCTGCATCCTAGTTTTGTTTTGTGAAAGAATTGGCCTTAAACTGGTTGAAAAAGCAATGTTCAAATGACACATTTGTATTTATCATGAAGAATGTTTTGATTCCTTCTTGTTATTTGATCCTGTTTGATTATTCAATTTTAGACTTGTTAATTTGCTAGCAACGATTATGATACTCTTGACTGCATTTCCTTATGCCAGATGCACTTTAGTATCATCCCATCACAATATTCATTTTGTTGTTGGTATTACTTTGGAAACAAGTGTAAACTCTATTTGATTTTTAGTTAGTGGATGGTCATTCTTAGTGCTGTGCATTATGATGATGATGAATGCAGTGATTCAGTGGTGTTGTTTGGTAAACCTAGAGCATCAGGATGCTTGTGGATGAAAATGGATAGCTGTACGCCCTACTTGTATTCCGGAGATCTTTTCATGGCATGGGGAGGTGAAGCTATGTATATACTAAATATCACAACTGCTTTAGTTATGGCTACCTTGCATTTTTGAGAGACTGAAAAAGTCAGTGCATTGCTTTGTCTTATTAATATAGTAATTTCAGTGATATTTTTGCTCTCTTATTCCATGATTCTATTATTGAAAATTGTGAGTCTTTCTTTTTTGGTTACTTAAAAGAGTTGATAATAAAAGTAGAAATGTTATTCTTCTGCTAGCTGGTTCAGTTAGCAGTAAATGTGCTTTTAAATATGTCCCTGTGTCTACAGAGACTCTTGTTTTCATGATAAGCTTGACTGTGCAGATGCTGCTGGTGAGGCTTGATTCTAAAGTGAACCTGGAGCATTCCGATCTGATTTCATGGTTGCATATTATTGAGAAATACTTTCAAGACCTACTGTTGCAGCCTTTGAAGAAGGTGGATGAGTCTGATCAGGAGGACTGTCTAGAAGGTTCCCCTTTCTGGGTGGATAATTTTGATGCTGAGATACAGAGAATCTCATCTCGTCATTTGCAAAGACTATCTGTTTATCTTTTCCTTAGGTGTTCCTTGTCTTTGGAGAACTTGAAAGAGAAAGCTGATGAGCCGTTAAATTTTGTAAATTCAGTCTCTTGCACGACCTTTGAATTTCAATTTCATTCAGAGTGTTCCAGTAGAAGCGAAGGTGGTTCGATCCTCCATAAGTGGCTTCTAAGCCATCTTCCTTCTGATATTTTTGTGGATCATGAAATGTATCCTCAAAGATGCAGGAACTTTGCACTATCCTTTCTTAAGTTATTCGTACATGAGGTGATACTGTCAACTCCTTGGAAGATTGTTTTCAAGTTTATCTTTTAGCCAATTTTTACTATGTCAAATAATTTCAACTTAAAAATCGGTATGTTCATTTTGTACATTTACCCCTTGGCTTATAAATAATGTGAGAATTTTCACATGGTATAATTTTCTGCTTTTGGAAGGATGTTTGTCATGCTAGGCTGGTGTAAAGAATATGTGGCTAGCATAGGGTTTGCAAACTAACATATCTTACAATTGCATTCTTTCCCTCAACAGATAGTTGTACTTCGTACTAGATCCTTCGTTTTCATCCTCATTGTTTATGGACTTGTGCCTAAGACATTTTCCCTACTGATCTATCTACAGGAGTCTTGCAATTGTTACAGAATGATGCTTACTAGAGTTCCTGTTTCTATATATTCTAGTCTCTTACCTGCTTTTGTGATAACACGTTCTGAATTATTTTCTCCTCTTGAATTCTAGGATGATATGCTGTTTGAAATGCTTTTGCAACTGTTTTGCATTCCATGCTATAATACACGGTAATAGTACATCTCCATGTTACATTTTTCACGTCTAAATAAACGGATGTTGTATTTTGAAATCCTTTTTTGTGGTTCCATTTAGGACTGATTGTGAGGAGACTTCATCAATGGCAATGAATGACATGTTTTGCCTTGTCTCAGACCTTTTTAACCCCATATACCTTTTTCATTTATTCCTTGCAGAGGTGAGCTCATCAGACCTGCAAAATAGAACTTTACTTTTTTGGCTCTTGGATTGATAGTGCTTTGGTGTCTTGAATGTATTGTTTCTGCTAATTGTTTCTTAGTTTACATTGCTTACAGATACTCTATGATCATCAAGTCCTTCTGGATTACCTCATCTCGAAGGATACTGGAGCGAAATCTGCAGAGTATCTTTTAAGGTAAGTGTACTTCCTGCTTCCTTTTTTATGTTTTTATCTTTTCTTTTAATGTTCAATGACTTGAAGTTCTGTAGATGTGTTATTAAATGGATGCTTATTTAGCACATGCTCTTAGTTGGAACTTTGTCCTATATATGGTTACTTTAGGTGCCTGCGAATGGTGTGCAGCTCGTGGCAGCTATTTGTGGAATTTCCAGCAGTTGGGAAATCTCCAAATCCATCATGTCAAAAGAGACGAAAAGTTTTGGCAGATGGTATGAAATTCGAGGATGGTTTGAGCACCACATTATTGGAAGATGATATAGTTTCCTCAACTATTGAGACACAGTGCAAAAGGGGGCACAGATATGGTAGCAAGAAAGAGAGAGCTAAGAGATTTTCTTTTGAGGATGCCAAGGACTGCTTGCTTTCTCTGAAAACATGTATTAATAGCCTTTACCAGAAAAATCTGTTTCCTTATAATCCACAAGTCCTTTTACGAAGGTCAGTTTCCACAACTCTTTAGACAAGAAAATCTGTTTGCTTCTTGCCTTGTTTGTTATTTAACTGTAAACATTGGTCTCTATGATTTTTCATCAATAGCTTGTGTCTTCTTCACTCGATAAAAAAAAACTAGATAATACAGAAAATTTATGTATATAAAGGGGTTCCTGCTTCAAGTGGGTTAACTATACAGATGTGACCCTTTAATGCACAGAAAACTATTGATGATTTTGCTTTGCTAAATATCTTTTCTACAATGTATTAGCCATTCAGTTTGTTTCCTTATGGGCAACACACTTTCATGCATTCTCGCAGATTGTGTACGAGAAATTTCATTTGAGTGAGTTAGAATGAGGTTAATGAACTGTAAACCATGATGACATTCTTCTTGCTTGCAGGCTGGGAAGATTTCAGGAGCTCTGCCTGAAGGAGATGAAAGAGCAAACTACTTTACCCTTTTGACATTGCACCTTTTCTGGTGTCGAATTAGAAGAGAAACCACTGATAAGGATGAGAATTCTGACATTTCTCCTTTCTGGCGTCAAAGCAGAAGAGAGCTGCTTTTTTGTATGCATTAAAAGGGTGATTTGAAAAATAAAGGAGATCCATTGTGGTGTCTAAGTAGCCGAGAGCTTCTTTTATGTATGCATTAAGCTATGGTAAAAGTTGGAGAATAAATAAGAAAGCGGAAGCACATTTTGTGTTCATTCACGGTGATGGGGGGCATGGTGCTGGTGCAAGGTGGTGTCACTTGTAAGATCCTGGTCACAAAGTCACAAACGGTTAGAAGAACTCAATTCTTTCTCTGACTATGTTGAGCCGCTGATGGAATTCATGATGGATTTACAACAGGATAATAGAGTTATTCTTATGGACAAAACAGCAAGGAAGGAATCACCATATTTCTTGGGATGGAAAAGTTCTCCTAAAAAATTACTGTTGCTGTTCTAGTCATCGCCTTCATTCCCAGCCACTAATCTCCCCGTTTGCACCATCCTCAAGGGGTACATTCTAATTTTCTGCTCCAGAAATTGTTGATTTGCTCTTCTGTCTAATGATTTACTCATTTCTTGGTTAAAGTCTATTAAGTGTAAATTAATTTTAGTGATATAGTGATATTTATGCTTTTAGTCCATAGTTTTACGTCGCTTTTACGTCGCTTTGAACATCAGACAGATGATATTGGACAGATCTGGTCTCAATATTAGTAAGGATTGAATTTCTTGATTTCCTTCCCTTTTTTTAAATTTTTTTTTTCCTGGATTCACTTCACCAAATCTTATATTTAGCTAAAATATTTTCTCGCATCTTAATTTTCTCGCAAGGATTAACCATATTAAACTTGAATAACACACACGTGCGACGTGTCTTTGTTTGAAGAAAAAGAAAAGCTTCAATTACGCCTTTTCAGAGATTTAATATGCCATATGAGTACCATATTAAAATTCATAGTATCAATCTAGATTTATTTCCATGTTGTCTAAATGCAGGTGACACATCTATATATACGGCACCAAGGGGACAAAGCACCAATACTTGCTGCACCCTCGTATGCCAAGAGATCAATGTTTGGACGCAGTAAAAGGTTTCCATTGATGACTTGCATCATCAAGGTGGACACTAGTTCTCTAACATGGCAAACGACTGTGAAGAAAGTTTTAAAAAATATCCGTAGCGTGCGCAGATTCAAGATGGACGAATATGGCGTTGTTGAAGTTACAGGCACCGTCAACACAGAAAAACTTGTCAATAAACTCGCAAAAGCAGGCAACCAAGCAACGCTCTGTTGGTACACTACCATGCCAAT
The DNA here is from genome assembly GCA_016586305.1 of Ophiorrhiza pumila. NCBI lineage: Eukaryota > Viridiplantae > Streptophyta > Magnoliopsida > Gentianales > Rubiaceae > Ophiorrhiza > Ophiorrhiza pumila. Next base: position 3,980,357 of record BLIW01000007.1, read on the forward strand.
CCCCGCAATTGATGATTTTATTTATTACTACGATGATCATCTCTATGGTGGAGACGGTGCTTATTACAGCCAAGGCTATGAATATGGGGGAACGGGTTGGTCCCTTTACGATGGAGATTATGATTGCTATCAAGGCGACGATTTTCCGCCAAAGCATGCACACAGACCATTTGCATCGTTGGCTCGCGAGTTCCGTCAAAGTCGTGCTCCTCCTCCTCGTATGCCTACGCAAACTGTTGTTTATAATCTCCCGCGCTCTTGTGGTGATGGCGTTGGCTGTTGCAACGTGATGTAATAAAGTTTCTTCAAATTAGATGGCCCTTGGTTGCTCATTTCTGGGAGTTTTTCATCCCTCCAGGTCCAGGCTCCAGGGCTCCAGCATGTGTGGGAAAATGTTACTAATGCAATATTTTCTCTTTCGTGTTTTTTTTTTCAGTAATATTCTACTCTGGTTAAATTTTGCTCGCTGGAGTAGTTTAAGTTGAAATTAGGATTTCGTTGTCCTTGGAGTTGGACTTTGGTAATTATGTGACTGATGAATAAATATATAAACACTTTTTTTTTGGTGTTTAAAGTATATTTAGGTGTTTTAACGTTTCATTTCTACAAACAAGTAAATACACTTCTTATTGTCTATTGATAATTAATCTGACCAAATTCTACTGTCAAGTGCAATTCATCTTGGTAAATTAAAAAAAAAAAAGATAGTAATAATAACAAAAGTAAATTTTACTTCTTCTTATCCTAAATCATCTTAATCCTAAATAAACCACATTTTAGATAGTTTTGGTTTTACAAAATAAATGACCTTTTAATTACTATATACTTACAATGTTACCTTTATCCAATAAAAATTAATTTGGTCATTATTGATGCTTATCAACATTAATTAAAGATTTTTTAGTCACTTATTCCTTAATAATATATACAATGTTACCTTTATCCAATAAAAATTAATTTGGTCATTATTGATGCTTATCAACATTAATTAAAGATTTTTTAGTCACTTATTCCTTAATAAATAATATAAAAATACAAAACTCATTTATGTCATTTATTTAGAATTAGAGAAAGTATATCTATATTATCATTGTTTTGAGCTATAAAATTAATGTCAAGGCCATTAAATAGCAAGGTGATTTTGTTGAACTGAAAACTTAAAAAAGCATTGTGCGAGAGAGTAAAAAGATAAAACAACATTTGATTGGTGAAAAAAGAAATTGTAAAGGTAAGTATTTAACTATGATGACTAATCGCCGACAGTGTTGATCATGGATCAAAATATATAGCACGTGCACGTTAGTCAACAGTTTAGTCCAATATTAATATGTGGAATTCCAACAAATTAAGAAAGTTACAGCCTTACAGTTCAACATTAATTCTAACGTTTTTCGGTTTGTTTTCCGTACATTGAATATCAATGGCCGAAACCAATTATTAGCCTGCTCTGCTCTGCTCACTGCTGGTGAATTGAAATCAATAACCGAAACCGACGACAACTGTACTTCGTTGAAGCACAAGACAAGAGATGAGGAACAGCACGGAGAACTTCTAGTCAGTAGTGCGTACGCTACCGGCTATCTCATCAAGTATTTGACAAAGTTGATGAGGCTTTGAGAGCATTGGCATGTGGTCTGTGTCTTTCATCTCTTTAACAATGGACACCCCAATGGTTTGAATTAGCCAATATTGAAAATCTTTTGGTATACCTTTATCCTCACCGCATATGATATAACCTCTCTTAACTGATCCATAACCTTCCTTGGTAAATGGTTTCTCCTTTGACAGATTTTCCACAAATAATGAGCTTGGTCTAACTAACAATTTAGCCAACTCAAGATCCTAAAACACACACACACACACACACAATTAAGGAAATTGTTTGAGCCTTGAAATTAAGATATCATAAACTTTTATATATGGATCTGCTAATTAATTACCTGAGTTGAGCTCAGCTGGTAAAGTTTGTAAGCCAAGAACTGGGTTCCGAAAAACATTGTAGTTCGTGGCTCTTCTGGGCTGCCAATGGATTTAAATTCCGTGTCCAACCACGCATCAGCCGGCGTCCGCTTCACATACTTTTCAATGAATTAATTCCAGTACTTCCACCATTAATTAATTATACATATATATAGATAGTAGTGTATGATTTTTGGACATATATAGTATAGCATGAAATGTTTGATATACAAAGCTAGCTGCAGGATTGCTGTAATATATGGTGTGTAAATAATTAAGAATCAAATGTTACCTGATCCAAAGGATATGATGGTGAATGTACAGAATCTGGCATGAAAGCCGTCAAGAAAACAGCAACTAAAACTTTCTCCGGGTACTTGTCTGCGGCCAGAGCTATATTTAAACCCCCAAGGCTGTGTCCAACCAGAATGACTTTTTCATCGGGAGGAAGAGAAGCCATGAATTCCAGCAAGGGCAGACTATAATCGTCAAACGTGACAAGATCTTGAATCGTTTTTGCGTTGATCCCAGAAGCTGATAGGTCAAATGCGGTGACCCTATGGCCTTCCGACTCCAGCAGGGGTTTGAGCTTGAACCAACACCAAGCTCCATGGCATGCACCGTGTACGAGCACAAAGTGCTGTTTTAGCATTTCTTGCTTCTCAACTAATTCCATCTTTACTTAATTCTTCTCTTTATCAACTTTTTTTTTTTTTTTTTAGTGTTTTTGGTTGAAATTGAAGGTTTGTTAGTATTATATGGAGGTGAGTGGAGGGAATGTTGTCTATATGGAGACCATAGTTTTCTTTGGCAGGCAGGACTGGTGTTTAATTACTTGTGTTGGAGGCGAGCTGTAGTTTTCCCTGAATTTTATATACATTAAATTAGTCTACCTCGGAAAGTAAAATCTAAAAATCAAACCGGGGACCACGAGTATCACCAAATTACAAATTGTCTGCGACTAAAATCAAAAGACAACGTGAAGTTTTGTAAAACATGCATGTCAAATTGTCAATAGGGTAAAAGACAAAAAAAAAAAAAGAAAAAAAAATGCAATAAAATACATTTTGTCCAGAAAAGAAATAGAACGCACTAAGGATCATTAGTAGTTTAATTAAAAGTAAAAATTAAAAATATAAATATAATTAAAATTATTTTACAATTATTAGATTTTAAGTCAGAAATGAGTGAATCTACAATGTGATTTTAATCTTATATATGATAAGACAAGATAATCTTGGACAGAGTATCTCATCTATCATTTTATAAAAAACGGTGGACACCCACTTATTACTTAGAGTTTACTTATCATTTGATTAGAGTTTTAGTTTAATTTTAAAAATTAGATAGTTAACTAAAAGAAAACGTATTAACATTTTATAAAGTAGGACATGAACATGGTATACACCAAACAAATCATCAGTGTAGCAGCCACTCAGGGAAATAAAGTCAATACCAAATCTTGGGCCAATAAACCCATCTACAACTGGGTATTTCAGCCCAAAGTTGCAGCTAGATACGTGTTAGATTTATCCTAAACAACTGCTGGGAAAAAATCCGTCCAGTAAAAAGTTGAAAAAGCAATAGATATGAAAAAAAGAAAGAATCAAATCAATGGTTGTGAAATAAAATGTGGTCCACATTCCAGAACCAAAACTTTATTGGTGGAGATACAATAACCATATTCTGAATTGTTGAACACTTGAAAACAATCAATTATTGGAGAAATTATTGGAGGATGCAATATCCATGTATTATTGTGCATTGTTGAAATCAGTTAATTATTGGAGAAAAAGTTGTCATAGAAATTAGTTGGCTTGGCGAGGCGTTATTAGCATAAAAAACAGTAAATTGGCTCCAGGCTTGATTTAAATAAATGCAAACTGCTTAAATTAGATAAACAAAAAGCAAAGAGAAGAGTATACATCTCTGCCTCTCTTTGTTTTACATGCATGCATGCACACTTACACTTCAAGAAACATTCAAAAGCATGATAATTAACCCGGTATTTTTATTGTTTAACTACTTGAGAATAATTCCCAGACAACGGTTTCGACTGGACAGGACGATGAATAATATTGTCTCAACTAAGCATGCTTCTTTGCTAACTCCAGCAGATTTTGGCACAATTCGTCAGGTTTACTGAACATGGGCATATGGTCAGCACCGTTGATCACTTTAACCTCCTTTACGGGGTTGTTTTCAATCATCCACCTCTGGAAATCTGCCGGTATGGTTTTGTCGTCGCCGGCAATTACGTAAGCTCGTGGAACCGATCCAAATCCCTCATCACTGAATTTATCTGCCTTGAGCAAATCTTCTATAAACAGTGATCCAGGTCTCACCAAGAGTTTCCCCAGCGCCTGATCCTGTTTCCAATAAATAAGGTTATAATCGCAAGTCAATATTATTCCTCTTAAAATAGCTTGACAAGACAATTAAATTGAAGAGACTTGCCTCTTTAGGGGACAGATGGTATAGTGTAGATGAAATGAATTCCGGCCCGACGAGCAATGATGTTATGGGAGGGTCTCCGTATGCTGAAAATTTGGTATCCTTCCATGCATCTAGCGGAGTCCTTGCGGTGTACTTTTCCAAGAAATTGAAGTAATTAGCGGAAGGAATAGGCGACATTAATTCACAATCATTCTGGAAAATGTTTGCCAACAAAAGCAAAAACAAGACAGCGACGACCCAAAGTATATGCATACGTCTATCGATCAAGATGATTGCAAAATAATGTCGTCTGTCGTCAATCAATTTTGATATTAATGGGAGAGTTTTAGTTTCTGGATTCTCATTCTCTGTTCACTATAAACGCAAAAGTTTACTAAACAAGAGCCAACAAAAGGCCAAAAAAAATATATCTATAGGCATAGCCCAGAAAAGAAATGATCACTATAGATTAGTTAAGGTGATGTAAATACTAAATTACCTGCTCCAAAACGTAGGATGGTGGGTTTTTGGAATCAGGCATTATGGCATTCAAGAAGATCGCCAGTGAGATTTTGTCAGGGTACTTCTCCATACCAACAGCTGCGCCCATGCCACCACCACTATGGCCAATGAGTATCACCTTTTCATTTTCTGGAACTGAGGCCAAAACATCCAACAATGGCTTAGTATATTCGTGTAGTGAGTGAATTTCTTCGAGTTTTGTATCGTTAGCTCCCGAAGCTGAAAGGTCAATAGCCCTGAAAAGGTGGCCAGCGGCCTCAATGCGGGGTTTGAGCTTGTAATACACCCATGCTCCATGGCCTACACCATGGACTGCAACGAAATGCTTTTGCTGCTGCTTAGTAGCTTCCATTTTCACGATGGTTTTTTGAAGCTTATGCCACTCTCCAATTCTTTCCGAGATTTTATAGCAATGAAGATTGGAATGTTTCAACATTGTTAAAAACAAATTAATATTAATATTACACAATTAATTTGTTTGTATCAACTAAAGAAAGAAAAAAAGAGTACAAAAAACTGCGCAAATTAAGTAGAAATATATTATCATGCCAATAATTTGGAACGTTGATAGTTCTGGTAATATTTGTTTATCGTGGCCACTGGCCACGCACGAGGCCCCCGAGTTGCTCAGGAATTAGTATTTTATTATCTTCTTCAATGTTCCTCACAAGTACACTTCCAGAATGGAACAAAATCTTACTTTGATTATGATAATAGTCTTGACGACACGCACGAGGACCTCGAGCCTCGAGGTCATGTTTTGCTTCATCTTCACACGTACATCTCAAGAAACAATATGTCATTTATGGAAATATCTAATTAGTGTCGAGTATATTAATGAAGTAATGGATTAAATACTTCCTCTATTCTGTAAGTTTGGTTTTAAAGACGTGCACATTAATAAAAAAAAGGTGATAAATTCTCTTATTTACCAATATTTATAACTATATCTTTCTTTATCTTCTTTTAAATAACATTACATAGATAAATTGGATGAAGGGTAAAATTGGAAATTTTTAGATTTTTTGCATTGAAATTTGTAAAATGACACTTATTTGAAAACAAAAAAAGGAGAGCTAAAACGACACTTATTAGAAAAGAGATAGAGTACATTCTAACTCTTATTAGAAAAGAGATAGAGTACATTCTAACTCTTATAATCCCATCCAACTTTCTCCATTTATGATATTTTCACACTTATGTATGAATGAAAAGCTGAAAATGACCAAAATTTTTTTCTTAATTAATGTTAATCAACATTATTAATAATGAGTAACAAATTTTTGTTGAAATATATGTAAATCAATAAATGATCTAATAAAAAAAAAGTAAAATTATAAAAAAAATTGCATATATTGCTCAAACCATATTTATATTGAAACAAAATAAAATATCTTAAACGTTATTTAAAATAGATTAGAACGAGTACTAATTATTCGTGCATGGCTTCTTCAATATTAAGTACCGAAACATTGAGAATTAATTACAATTTACCCCAAGAGATGTCATGTAATAACACTTAACCTCAAATAACATTTTTATTGCATATTTCTATTTTAACTATTGGTTATTGGTATAAACTAGGAGATAATGTATTAAAATATGATTTTTCATGGGAATAAACTATAATTAACCCAATGCGATCAGTTATAATTGGCTTACATTTTGTGTAATACTTCTAATAACACTTTTCACATTTTGCATATATATAATTATTTATCTTTTAAATTCTTAAAAAAAAATTAGATAGTTAACTAAAATGACATTGTCAATGGTAGAGAATGTTGAGTTATAGACATTTCACGTCGATGATGACTGTAGATTTTGCCAAATTCATTTGGTGAGATGAACGTACGTGAACAAAATAAAAAAAATAGGAGCAAATTACAATGTTAGATACTTATATCTCCGATGTTGACAATTACAACATTTATCTTCCAAATCGAGAGAGTTTGAAAAGACTGAAACCGCTGCTATTTGGCAATCTCTAATGCATAACATCAAATTTGGTGTAGTTTTCACACTAAACATGGTGCAATTTCAGCACCAACTACTATTTCAACTCCAATTCATTCACACCATATTTTACACCAAAAAGAATATTCTATCTTTCTTTTTTATAATCTAATTATCACCATACAATTTAATTTGTTACATAGTTTTTATATAATAATTATTATATTTAAAAATTAATAATTTTACTTTATTTAATAAGTTGATATTTAACAACTTAATTTTGAAAAATAATAATTTCACTATTAATTTTTATTATATATTTTATTATACTTGAAAATACAAAACATACTATTAAAACCACAAACAATTAAAACAAAATATATAATTCACTAAAAAAAATAAAATAACACTAAATTCAAAATACAATATTATGAGACCTTAATTCTCACAATTACTATATTGTTCCCATAAATATTCAATCAATGCATTATGAAATCCAAGGTGAGCATTTTTATCCTTGATTTGTCTATATCGAGCAAGAAACTCTTCAAATCGGGTACTATCATCTAGTACCAGCTCAACGTTTGGAGTTGACACCCCACCTCATAGTTATATCCAACGTTGGAGCGAATATTGTGCGTTAATGTTATGTGTAATGTAATTTGATATTTATGCATTATGAAAATTTAAATGATTAATTGTGTTTTTTTTTATAAAATTAGTGAGATTATTTATAAATTTAATTATTACAAAATACATGAATTAATTTAAATATAATAAATAAAAATTTGGCATAAATACATAATTAAGAATATATGTAAGTTTATTTAATAATTAATAATATTTAATAATCATAAAATTACATTTATAAAAAAATATAGAAAATAAAAAAAAATAAAAAGAAGGCTAGCACCAAATTTGGTACAAGATATAGTGCTACCTAGGAGGAAAATGGTGCCAACGTGATTTGGTATGTAAAGATGGATTCCGTTTCATGACATCTTAGATGTTATTAACTCGCAACAAAACTGAAGAAGATAGAGAGATGCATCCCCTTCTGTTTCACAGTTAAACTTTCACAGAAATAAGTTTTGATAAAACAAAAGATTGCTTAAACATCAAGAGATCGCTTCTCTCCATATATAAACAAGATATCCATCATCATCAAGTACTAGTGCTGGTAGAAACAAAGAAGTACAAGTAAATTAAATTGCACAAGGCCACAAGCACAGCGTAGAAAGAAAATTAATGCTGGAAGGTGGAAATAATAGAGTCTCGGCAATCATAGATATTGAGTTCTGGCAAGTTAAGTTGGTGGTGATAGCCGATAGGTGCATGTGCGGTGTGCAACGTAATTGAACAACTCCTTTGATTTTTTTTATTTTTATTTTTTGGAAGAGAAAGAGAAAACAAATCAATGATATACTATTATAAGGAACTCGCGCCACACGGGACTCCGGCTGTATTTGTTAATGAATATATTTAACCTCGATGAGGATTCTAGACTCTCAAGTCTCAAAGATCTCCACAGAAACTGCACGACAGACCATGGATTACCTCACTATTGCTCTAGGATTGCTATTCGCCTTGACTTTGATTCAGGGCTGGAGTTTTTTATCGAGAAGAAGCAAAAAGCTTCCTCCAGGGCCAACCCCATTGCCCATTATTGGTAACCTCCATTTGCTAGGTGATCAACCTCACAAGTCCTTAGCCAAACTAGCCAAAACTCATGGCCCTCTTATGAGTCTAAAACTTGGCCAAATAACCACACTGGCCATATCTTCATCTGGGATGGCCAAGGAAGTCCTCCAAAAGCAAGATTTAGCTTTCTCCAGCCGATCAATTCCTGATGCAATCCATGCCCACAATCAGTTCCAGTACTCCGTGGTTTGGCTACCCGTTGCCACCAGGTGGAGAAGCCTTCGGAAAATCTTGAATTCTAACATCTTTTCGGGTAACAGGCTGGATGCTAACCAGCATTTAAGGTGTAGAAAGGTCCAGGAGCTCATTGCCTATTGCCGGAAAAATTGCCAAACTGGTGAGGCTGTAGACATTGGCAGAGCAGCTTTTAGGACTTCCCTGAATTTATTGTCCAATACCATTTTCTCTAAGGATTTGACCGACCCTTATTCTGATTCGGCTAAGGAATTTAAGGATTTGGTGTGGAACATTATGGTGGAGGCTGGTAAACCAAATCTGGTTGATTTCTTCCCTGTGCTTGAAAAATTTGACCCTCAAGGTATAAGGCGTCGCATGACAATTCATTTCGGGAAGGTACTTGAGATGTTCGGTGGTCTGATTAATGAGAGATTAGATAACGGGAAATCAAGAGGCGGAAACAATGATGTACTGGATGTCCTGCTCAATGCAAGTGAAGAAACTCCAGATGAGATCGACAGGACTCATATCGAGCGCTTGTGCTTGGTTTGTCTTCTTTTTCCCTTCCTAAGTTCCATTTTTATAGGAACAGTGACATGTTACTGTTGATATCAGTGCCATTTTCTACTTGATTGTTCTTCCTATATTAGTTTCCTGCTTTCTTTTCCTTAATGCTTTCACTTGGGTCGTCAAAGATTTTGTCAAATGATTTGTGCTGAAGCTAGTAAACTAATTATGCAATTCAATATCAACAACGTTGTGCGCTGCAACTTTTTCAACTTTTTCATTCACAGACATCAATTGTGTTACAGGACTTATTTGTAGCGGGAACAGATACAACTTCTAACACATTAGAGTGGGCAATGGCAGAGATGCTCAAAACTCCAGAGAAAATGAAGAAAGCCAAAGCTGAACTTGCAGAAGTCATAGGTAAAGGGAAGGCAATTGAGGAAGCCGATGTTTCTCGCCTGCCTTACTTGCGATGCATTGTGAAAGAAACCTTAAGGCTGCACCCACCGGTTCCTTTCTTGATTCCTCGCAAAGTCGAACAAGATGTTGAGGTGTGTGGGTACAATGTGCCCAAGGGAACACAAGTGCTAGTGAATGCATGGGCAATTGGGCGTGATGAAACTACTTGGGAGAATGCTCTGGAATTTAAGCCCGAGAGGTTCTTGGAGTCAGAACTTGATATTAGGGGAAGAGATTTTGAGCTGATTCCATTTGGGGCTGGGCGAAGAATTTGCCCCGGATTGCCATTGGCTGTTAGGATGGTTCCTGTAATGCTTGGTTCACTGCTAAATTCATTTGACTGGAAGCTTGGAGGCAGCATTGCACCAAAAGACTTGGACATGGAGGAGAAGTTTGGGATTACACTTCAGAAAGCCAATCCCCTGCTAGCTGTACCAATTTCTCTTTGAGATTGTGGCCTTCCGAAGAGTTCGAAATAAAACCAGGACAGAATTAAGAATGCTTATTTTGGTTGGCCCCTTATTGATAATGTATGAAATTAAGCTTCTTCATTGTGCGAATTTCTTCTTATGAAATTGATACGAATATTACTACATATTCCATTAATAAGAGTCAGCTTCAACAAGTGCATATTTTTTCTTTTTTTTTTTGATAAAAAAAAATATTAATTACGCGCAAGATTTGCATAACTAAATCATTTGAGTAATTAAATAATATCAAATGGGTACATAATTTAGCGGCTAAGAAGTAAGAACTACTAAATCTACTCACTAAACGACAATCTTTTTTAATTTTGTTTGTTTGATCAGCCCACGAGTACACGAAATCATCCTCGAGTTGACAAAACTCAGAGACGAAGAATGGATAGCGCTACTTGAAAGTTGAAACCGTTGTTATTGTATTTATGGATGAATGGTGACTAATCTTTTGCGGTCATTTTTCCCAAACGAAGATAATTTCACATAGTTACTCTACCCGCCTCACCAAATTTAACTGATTGAATTTCAAATCTCTGTACCCTGAACCTGAAGAGAGATTACCCTCAGCCCAAATTTGTAAATCATCTATGGCAACAGATGCAATAAATGTAAGATAACTTGCTGGATAGCCGGGATTAACGTGAAACATGAAAAAAAAATTTGCTAAAAAATTGATTAGACAAATTGATATGTACATAGCAATCATTTCTTCTCAGGATTATCGCCAAGTTCTAAGCATATATTAGCCACTTCCATGTACACCACCACCATAGCAAATGATATTCATATTATCAGACATCAGAAATCATTTCCCTCAAAAGGTAAACATACCGAAAAGCCAGCCGGAGAGCATTACTAATCAGCTGAGCATGGTTGGATGCCCAGTCTGAAGCATCCTCTTCAACATATCCATTCCAAACGCAGAATCTGATGAACTAAACAAGGCAGCACATAACTTAGCAGCTTTATACTTCGCTTCTGATGCATGTAACGAACACGTACGATACAAGTGTCATTGAAACACAAGGGTGACTACTTCAGCTAAGAAACAAGGATGGTCAATTTAATCTAAGAAAACAAAACTACACGATTCTCAATATCTGATGCAGGACTGGGACACCATTACACTGTCTAGTAGTCCACCTCAAATAACTTGGGAGTAAATTAGCAAATAAAATTTTGGTTTGCACCAATTTAGTGGTGGATTACGTGGCAGTACTCCTTTCAGAGCCAGAAAACAATGTAATTCCCTACCTGACACCCTTCGCATTTAAACGGGAGGATACATTTAATTACATACTACATGTGCAGTAGACAAACCATATCAAGGATAAAAAAAACTCTAAATCCCCTAGTTGAAACCAACCTCCCTCGCCAAGTCACTCAATGCAGGGAGAAATTTCTGAATACTTCCATTCCCAAACAGCCTTTAGATCGCTATTTTGCACGCCTAACCAAAAAGAGATACAGCACAACGCTTTATATGCTGACCCATAAGATTCCAGCATTAGCAAACTAGTTTAAATTCTGTTAAAATGAACTCTATCTCATGACATAAACAGCTGATAGCCAATGACAGAATGAAATGAAGAGGAAAGAGAATATGCAATATACAGGAACTAGTAACGGTAAAGCAAATATAACAACATTAATACGATTTATACATCATTTTCAGCAAACTATTACCTTGAAATAGTGATTTCATAAGGAAATGAGACACCCTCAAGGTTTGGTATAGGGGGAACATGATCCTTCTTCTCATTTACAAATTTTATTATCTGAAACAAAACCTCACGAAGAGATGACTCTAGTGCTGTCCGACGAGCATTCCTCTCCTCTGAGGCACTCTCTGTAATCATCAACAGGAGAGATGATGAATTAATTGAATCTCAGAGTTAAATAATAATTTCAATAAAGTGCAATGCAGAAAAAAGCTAGTACCTCCTGGATCGACTACTACTTTGGAATGATGAGACTTCCCAAAATGTGTTTTGGGATGCTGTACTACATTCAGATTTATGTACCATTGCTCCCAATAAAGGCGCTCAACTTTGTTAGTGAACCAAGTTGCCTGTTTGTTCTTAACCTCATAAAATGATAAACATATCTGCATCACATTTGATTTAATTCAAGTAAAAAATTTTAGCAAGAGATACCCTTCATAGTGCTAATCTAGAAAGCCAAAAATCATAAGATACAAATGAATTGTGAAAACGCAAAATAATTCTCCTGTGGGTCTCATTTGATATATAGAAAGAAACCCAAAAGAATTGTGTTATAACAAAGACTATCCTATAAGCAAAACCCCTAGGAAGGAGGCGTTCAGCACTTCCTTGACAAAACTTTGGAAGGGCTTGTAAGATGATGCGAATGAATGTCAATCGAAGATCAGCCTTTCTATCTTAACAAAAGAACACATAAGAGAAAACCCGCAATTAAATGAGACAAGTGAAGTACAAAACTCAAAGAAAAGTCAAGCAGAAGCTAAAATAAGCTCAATATCATGCAAGAATTGAGAGACCAAAGATGAACTGAAGCCTAGTTCTGTTTATAACCTATTTGTGCAATCAGGAGTAAAAATTTGACCAAGTTTCAGAAAAAGATCAGTTACATGAAACTCGGAATCAGAATCTCATAAGTCACGCTTTAAGTGCATAGCTAGGATACGATAGAGAAGTATGATCTATATAGACAACCCCACATAGTGGGTTAAAGGCTTAGTTGTTGTTGTTTCATAAAGCATGTGTAATCTTCTCTAAAATAGAGAAGTGGGAGCAGAAAGACTTGCAACATCACGGTTGAGAAAGAAGACTGGAACCTCACCATAAGAATACATCAACTCTGAAGAGCACATAATATTGTAATTATACATATGTTACTTTGGTAGAAGTTCAAATGTGGGAAGTTTGTCTTGTTTCAATTAATTAAAAGTCAAAACAAAAAGCCAAAACAAGATTTCCTTGTACCATCGTAGAAGTACAGATCATATAAACACACTTTTCATGACCTCAAAATAAGCCATATGTAATTTGTTTGATAAACAACTTCATTGACAGTTATCAAGCACGCCATGGACATAGTATTTAACCATTCTGTCTCAAACTAACCTGATTTTTCTTGTTGGGGTGCTTCTCTACCCTGTCTATGAATTGTTCAATCTTCTCATCTATTTTCTTTTCAAGTTCCACATCACCGCATTGTACCTAAAAGCCAAAGATGGGCAAAGATCAAATTGCAAATCAGTCATTTCTCAATATTAAACCCAAACGGGCCAAACCCATGAAATTTTGTAGACCTGCAACTGAATTGGAAAAACAAAATAACAATAAAATTGTAGGAAGCTCACGTAAGTGATGTCAAAAAGCTCCAAATCAATGTCCTTTGGCCGTACAAGTCCCAAAGCTCTGTGAAACAGAATTGTGTGTAGAATGGCTGCACAAAGAATTCATCATAACAAATAAAGTACTGCTAATACTAACTGCAGATCATAGTAAATTAATTTACTCACATCGCAAAGCTTCGCGTATTTCAAAGTGCTCCACTTCCTGAATACCAAAAAAAAAAAATAATTCATAGTAATTTAACTGTTTAACTTTTAATCGGTAGTCAAAGAAAATTGAAAACCAAGTCAAACTATAACAGTAGAGATTGAATTGGGTGTGGGTTTGTCAGTTTAAGGCTTACGAGTTCTTTCAGTTGGCAGACTTCGCAATTCATGGCGGCGTTGTTCGGCAGCTGGCAATTTGATGAAAGAAGAAGATCGACGGATGAGTGAATGAATTTTTGATAGTAAGATAGAATTTAAAACCGCCTGGGTCGTCGTGAGATTGAGAATTCTTGAAATTTATATTAATAATCTTATTCCTTCTCTGCCGACCCGACCGGCAAATTGGTTGCGTCGTCAGGTAGACGACTTCGCAACTAAAACACCGCAACTGTTACTTTCACTCGATCAATAAAATAGATTTCACTTCAAAGATGTAAAAACTAAGGGGAGGATAGGAGAAGTATTACAACGTAGAATATTATTTTATTTTATTACGTCTTCAATGTGCTAAATCAAGATTAAATTAGGACATAAATTTAATTTTAGTAATATTTATATTATTAATTATAATAATATTTATATTATTAATCATTGATTTTAATGAAATAATATAATTTTGAATATTGATAGCATAAGATATAACAACGTTGGACAGATGTTGATTTTGAATATTGAGTGAAATAAAACATAATAACAAGTCACGTCATGATTTTTAACAAAATTAGCAACAATAGTGGTTTTTGCATAATGCAACAAGTCTTGTCACTATTTTTTTTGACAAAACTAGCAAAACTCGTGATTTTTGCATAATTTTTGCTATAAATAGTAAAGACTCTAGTTTTTGCACCACAACCAAAATTCAAAGACCAAACACAGTGATTTTGGGAAAAATAGATACTTCAAATAAAATGACCCATTATTACAAAAACTTTAACAACAATAGATATTTCAAAAAAAATAACCCATCATGACGTGACTTGTTGTGCTATGCAAAAATCACGATCTTTGTTATTTTTTGGAAAAAAATGTGACTTGTTGCCTAATGCAAAAATCAAGGTCTTTGCTATTTTTGGCAAAAATCTAATTTTGTCAAAAATAGTGACGTGACTTGTTGCCTCAAGCAAAAATCACGATTTTTGTTATTTTTGGCAAAAAACGTGACTTGTTGCCTTATGTAAAAATTAGGTTCTTTGCTATTTTAGATTTATTTAACACTAAATCTAGATGGGTGTGAGTCACCTTTCTGATTTATGAGGTGTGTTTCTGTCTCTCCATCCCCTTGACCCAATTGTGTCAACCTATAGTATTGTTATGATCCATTCAGTAAGAACCACGACTTCAATATTGGAGTATCCACGTTTTCAATTGTAGATAACTAATGCTTAGAATAAGTCTTTCTATTAGTGCAGCAGTTAGTAGAACATAGTAGTGACAATTGATAATTCCGATTGGCTTGCAAGTTAGTTAAGAGAGCTATTGCAGAGAGAGGCGGTTATGACTTCTGTAATTGATATTTTCTTTTCTGGAATCAAACTTCATTTTCTCTCTCTAAACTTTTTTCTCTCTTTCTCTCTCATTTCCCCATTCTGCACTAATAATCAATCATCTTCAGGATTATCGAGCTTTAATCCTAACAAGTATAGTGACACAATTTGGTCACCCTATAGTACTATAGTGTATGTTAGGTTAGAAGATATCAGATTATTTATCTAATATTATTCTATTATATTCTATGTAATGTTCAAAACGTTTCACAAAAACTATGGACTAAAAACATAAATATCACTAAAATTATTTTACAATTAATAGACCATAACCAAGAGATGAACGAACCTACGACGTAGTTTAAATATAAGACATGATAAATCAGGATAATTTTGGACAGAGGATCCCATCTCAAGTTAGAATAGAAAATTGTATTGCTAGTGAAAAAAAAAATCTTGTCTTAATTAAAAATACGATGTTCACCCATCTCTTGGTTAGGGTATAACAATTGTAAAGTGATTTTAGTGATATTTATACCTTTCCTCATAGTTTTAATATAATATGTCGTTTTGAACATTAAACAGAATAATACAGGATAATATTAGACAAAGGATTATGTCTCATATAGATGTCTAATAATTAAAATTAGGTTGTTTTACTAAAATCATAATAGTTCACTCATATTTGAATTAGAGTTTAACAATTGTAAATTTGATTTTAATGATATTTATGCTTTTAGTCCATATAAAGTTGAACTTTACCAACAAAGGCTCGACAATTGGAAGAATAAATATTCACTCCTTCAATTGAAATTCTTTGAAGATTTTACTTTTTATTTGTATGTATTGTTATAATCAGCTAGTTTATATATTTCTCATTAATAGAAGCAAGCTTACACAATGTTTTAGGAAATTATAATTTTTTAAAATTTGACATATTTAATTTTACTATATTATTCTCCCAATTGAACTGAGAAAAAAATGAATACATAAAAATAAAATCAGGCATAAATGATAATTTAAAATTTTGTGATTTTCTTTCAAAATCAAAAGCTATGACACAACAACAAATTAAAAAAAAAATATTTTCTAATCCTTTTACTATAATATTGAGTTCAGTTTCTCATGAAATCAATAAAAAAACATATATATATATATATATATATTATATTTTAGAATATCATGATTTGTTTTAATAAACTAGCCTACTAGAATTTTGGTCTATTTGGATAGGTTTATTTAGTCTATTTCTCATTTCATTTCAAAACAACATGTTTAATTATATTTAATTTCCAAAAAAAAAAAAAATTCAATTTCTCTAACCACAATGAGATCATTTTAGTATTTTCAACATCTTTAAATTGTTTTAGTTTCTTTTATTTTTTTGAATTGGTTGGTGGCGGTCAAAGATTGATTACCAACGGTTAACCTCTGTTGTCTGTCGTCACTACAACTACCAGTCATCAGGATTCTGGCCATTTGGCTAGAATTCGATTGAAATCCGATCAATCGGTGGTGGTGGTCTCGGCAGTTGATTGACAACAATCAACATTTGAACACCACCGTCAACATAAAAATTTAATATACTTTTTAAAAAACATAATTTAATAAGTTAATTCTTCTACACAAAAACCAACAAAAAAGAAAACTTATCAATTCAAACACTTAATTTTCGAAACCAAAATACGTATTTTGTAAAACTCAACCCGAAATCTCATTTTTCCCAATTTTCAAAACAAAACACATATCCAAGCAGAACCTAATTTCATTTTTTTTGACAATATTCACTGGAATGCATATTTACAATCGAGATGGGTGTAAAAAAATCACAAAAAAAAGTCAAAATCAACGCATTTTTTAATTTCGCCATTTATAGCTAAAATACACATGTTATAACCCATGGAAAATAAATTTTGGGTGAAAAATCTAAATTTCACTTTTTTTCACCATTCATTAGAATGCATGTTTACAAATTGAGATGTGTGTAAAAAATAGTACGGAAAAAGCCAAAATCAACATATTTTTGGACTTTGCCATTTTGACCAAAATATGTGTGTTATAACCCATGAAAAATGGAGGTTCGACGAAAATTTAATTTTTACTTTTTACTTTTTTATGACAATATTCACTAGAATGTATATTTACAATTGGGATGGGTTCGAAAAATGATATAAAAAATGTTAAAATCAACGATTTTTTAGATTTTGCCATATTTGACTCAAATACGCACCATTACAAAATGAGCCTATAGCATCACTTTGAAGTCAACACTTGTTTACAATTGTTTCCCTTTTTATAAGATAATGCAATACTTTTTCACAAGTGTTGCAATTATTATAAGAATATAAAACACTTTGTGTATAATAAGCTATAATTTTTATAGCTAGTTTTTATTAAAATATATTTAGGTTTCATTTGAATAAAATATTTTTTTATTATGGAAAAAAAAATTTCAATTTTTTTTATTGGAAGCTAATATTGTATTAGTGTTTGATTTGATGCATTAATTTTGGTGGGAATTTATGTTAAAAAATATTTAATTATTAAAATTATTAAAATTATTAAAATAAAATTTAAAATTAATATTCTTTATTTAATTTTGACGATAATTGATAATAAAATTTATTAGTATTATTAAAATTTTAATATTAAATTTTAATATTATTAATAAAAACCGTACAAAGAATAATCATTGTGACTTTGTGTTTAATTTAAAAAATTATTATAGGAAAACAGAAAAATAAACACATTAAATTCTATTAATAGGAAAAAATAAAATAATTTTAACTTACTAGGACAAAACAAACACATTAATTTGTAAATATGCTATAATACGAAGTTGTTTCTTGTAAAAGTAATAATAATTCACAGGGTAAAATACACTAAATTCCCTTTTACTATTGGTTCGTTCCACAATCACCCCTTATAGTTTTAATTGAAATATTTAACCCCTTTAATTTTCTAATTTTAGAATAATTAGTCTAATATATTAATTGTACTTAAATAATTAAATAAAATTAAACACATGACTTTATTATAAGATAATAAAATGACAAGATTAACTTCAAAACAAAGAATTATTTAATAAAAGTAATCAATAACTGAAAGTCTAAAATTCTAACAAAAGAATAAAAAGGAATCCTTTTATGCTTTTCTAAAGAAGAAATCATGACAAACATTGTAGGATATATCTTGAAAAATCTCTTTTTCTTGCTAGTCAGTTTCATGTCAATTTATTATATTATATATTTTTTAAAGTTTAATTGAGTGTTTTAAATATTGAACAATTATGATAGGAATACAATTAGTGTTGTAGTTATTGAATAATTCTGATAGGAATACAATTAGTGTTGTAGGTATTGAACAATTCTAATAAGGTTAAAATTATATTTATATTGGCTCTATTAATTTTTTTCATAAATTAATTGGTTATCGCATGCATTAAAGAGTTTTAGTCGGATTAAAATTATCTTTTCATTGACTATATTTAGCGTTGTTATTGATTTTCTTTAACTTGAAAAGTTAATGGAGTTAATTATTGTAATTAAAACTATAGGGAATAAAAGTAAAATAGATAAGAGCAATGATAGGGGGAGTGAATCTCAACAGATATTAATAGTATAGGGGGTTTAGTGTATTTTGCTTGATTCATATACTATTCAACATATAAAAAAATATGACATCAAAAAATAAAATAATTTTATCTTACTAGTAGAAAACAAACACATTAATTTGTAAATATGCTTTAATACGACGTCCTTTCTCGTAGAACTGTAGAAGTAATAATAATTCATATACTATTCAAAACTTAAAAAATATGACATAAATTCATGGTTGCCAAAACGAAACCTCCCCCTCAACGAAATCCTCTCCCTAATCGACCCAAACCCCTCCGTCTGCAAACCCTTTAATCAATCGAATAATTCCTGAATCTTTCGACTTCTCCATTAATACTGTTAATCTTCATGTAAAACCTTGAATTTTCAAGCATCTTGAAGCCTAGGGCTTTACTGTCGGTGAAATTTTTTGGGTATGGTAAGGAAGACGGGCACTGAGGTGACGAACAAGGACGTAGATTGTGATTTCTTAACCATAAGTTTCTTAGAAACATAAAATCCCCAAGTCCTAAGACATCATCTTTCATAAATTTCATTTTAATTTTATCTTCATAAGGCCTTAACTGTCTTATTTTTTTGGCCATTGTAGGTTGAGAAGTCAAGAATTTGCTAGCTATGCTCACACTACTTGTGCAAAAGTCCTGAATAATTAAGGTATTTGTCGTGTTCTCAAGGTTTCTTCTTTGTTTTTTTTTTTTTTTTGTAAATAAAGTTGTTTCCTCTATTCTTTTATGTTGTTCTCGTTGGCTTTTTTTTTTTTAAGATTCATGATGATATGGGGTTTTTATCTAGTCAAATTTTTTTTTATAATTTATTAGTTATTATTATTATTTTTAGTTGAAATTTTGTTGTATGTTGTGAAATTTTTTAATACTATTGTTGAGGGTTGTTGTTGTTGAATGTTTCTTTCATAAGCACTGAAACGTTTGTGTTTACATTTTCCTTACTCCAAGAATTGAACATTAATTTTGTGTTTTTTCAAACAAAGTTTATCCGAGATGGGATAATTACTCCTTTTAAGCATTCACATTTTAAATCCTAACATGAACTTTCTTTATACACTTCATTATCTTTTTGCGCTATCATGCATTTCTCTAGAATCCTTTTATCACTCTTACACTGAGAGAGGCACAAGTACACTTACACACTTCGTGTATGTTGGCTGTCAATTTGTTAATGAAAAATGATAGTAGTACTAACTTGCAATAAAGGGGGCTTCTGTTGTGAAGTCTTGAGGTTTAATATTTGACATTGTTAATTAGAAATATTGATGCAATATTTGGTTTGTGAACTTCCAAAAGAAATGGGGAATTGGAACTCTTTGATTTGTTCTTTTGTGGTTGAGACCTAAATTAATATGTGTCTCTTTGTGATCCTTTTGTAATTTATGCATCAACCAAATTAAGTAGAGGTGACTGCTCTGCTATTATGCACTGAGAGTTATTTTTGGTTCAATGACTTGAATAAAATGATTTAGGAACTGAATCTCTTGTTAATTAGGGTATGGTTAAGTTGATTATGCAATGCAACTACATAAATTTGCATTTAAGTTGGGAAAGTTTAGATTTTAGGTTTAGATGGTTCTTTTATAGCGTTTCTAATTAGCTAAGTAGCATAAATGGTCGCCTTGTTAAAGTTTTTGTTACGTTAGTTAAGTATTTTGCTATATTTTGTCGTTTTAAATTGTTGAATGCACAAATTTTCAAATTACTGGACTCAAAAATAGAACACCTTTGGTTGGTTTTTTGATCATTTATGTTATTTAGAATGACATGCGTGGGTTATAATAATGGAACAAGTTGCGGAAGTGCTATATGTCTCTACTGTGGTATACTTGGATGGGAAATGGGAAAAGAACCAGACTTAATTCTATTTTAAGTGAGAAAAATTTAAATGGATGAAAGTGATTCTACTCAATTAAATGGTTAACATTAGTGATCTTTAGGTTTAAGAATTGTTTTTTCTGAAACTTGGATAATACATATTAGTTACATATTTGGAAACACGTACATTTTGGATACAATCTTTGAGTTTTTCTACTGGTTACTCAATGTTGTGCTACTTGGTTTGTTGTTGTTGACTTGAATTTTAAACTATTATGTTTTAGTCATTCTTATTAATAGTAGAACATGATTGTTCATTTTTTTCTATTATTTTCTTTGATAGTTTCTGAAAGAGTCAAGGTAGCTGTAAGATTAATTGTGACATTGGAATGCTGGGGAGTTGAAAGCTGATGCAGATTTTGCTAATTGTGCGGAACTACAACCAGGGGTATGCTACAAGATTCATTGAGATGAACTGGATCTTAATTATTTGACATGTCTTTTTGACTTTTAGCTTCATAATGTGCCATTATTCTGCATTTCGATCTTTCAGCTTAAAAGATTGATGTAATAAGAAACTTCTCGTTTTAATTTTTATGGAAGAAGGGTTTATGAGGTTTTGAGATGTAAAAAGTTCCCTTTAAGAATTTGATTTGTATTTGAATTCTGTTTTTGTTTTTTTTTTAATCTCTTTAATCTATTTAAATTCAAAGTTTTGATGTGAATACTTTTGTTGAAAACTTTTAGTTGTGAATATGAACATTGGTGGTTCTTTTGCTTAATATAAGTTAATTGGAGTTCATGAGGTTCTGGTGCTGATTTTAGTTGAAATGGTGCTTGAAGTTTTCTTCATATTGATTTTAGCTGTTGAAAGATTGGAAATTGAAGTGGGTTTTGATTTGGGAGCATGGTTATGTATGGATAGCTCAGTAGTAAATTGGTGGAGAGCATAGTAAAAATGTTACTGCTGGGATGCTAAGCTTTATTTCTCAAACATTAGTTTCTAATCCAATGTAATTATTCAACTTTAAACTCACATTGTTTGTCTAAACTTTACATTTTTGTTTACTGGGGATACATTTTTCGGCTTGGAAACTCATAGATTGACAGAATGATGAGGAAAAAAGGAAAAGCAAAAAACAGCCGCCAATTTTTAAGCCTTCAGTAGTTTTTGGTCTCTTCAGTCTGTACTTGTCTTTTTTCTATCTATACAATTGTTTAAGGCCTCGAATACTATTTTAGGTACTTTTATTTCTCTAGGCACTGTTTTAGTATGAGTTTTTTCTTCTGTAGTGCAAAGTTTGGAATTTTTTGGTAGCTAGGCTTGAGCGATAATGGTTAGCTATGATTGTTGTGATTATTTTGGCAAATGACTAACGGAAAGTTAGGTTTTATAGATTTGTAATGAGGGTTTTTGTGGGTTCTACTTTTCTATTGATTTTTTTTTTGGGCTTTTGGGTTGTACTGATTTTTGTTGTTATGAATGATAAAGGTTTTTTTTTTTTTTGGTTTTGATTAATGAATCAAATGTGGTTGTGGGTTCTTTTTGGATTCACTTGGACTTTTGGTAAAGATCCATGTTTTTTGTGTTTGTACTTAAATTAAACTGGTGATGTTGTAATTTTTATTGTTTTGGACAGTTGTGAATTTTAATAGAGGAGTGATTATTTTTTGTGAATTAGTTGTAAGCGAAATAATCATTGTTATATGGTATTTTTTTTTGGTGTATGAAATGATTCAGTTCTTATGAGTTTAAAATATGCATCTTTTATGAATATTTGAAAGACATAGCAGTATTTCTAAGTAGATGATTTTGCATGATTTGCTTTGAATATAATGGTTAGAATGGTTTCTACTTTTATGAATTTAGATATGATGATGATATCAACGATGCATAACGTAAGTGTAATGATTTTTTAATATGTTAATGGATATTGTTCTAACCAAGCATGAGCTAAGTGTTTTTAGGGGTGACATTCGAGCGTTTTTTGTGTTGTTTTCAATTCTTCTCATAAGAAATTTCTAGTTTTAAATTTTCTGCTTTCAAAATTTAGTATTTTAAAGCCGTGCATTCTCATTTTTCGTGCAAAAAGTTAGAATGACATAAATTGGCTGACAGTCTTGTTTTGTCTACAACTGGAGAGATTATTATTTTTAATTGCATGTGATGAATATGCAGGCTTGCATTCTCCTTTTTATTTTTTAATTGCAAATGATGAATGTGCAGCTGTTTATCACGTGCAAGTTATATTTCCTACTTGTGTGTGATAGAAGAATAATGCATGAACTATTTGGCTTGGTTTATCATGTATGAATTAGTAATTTGGCATTGTCCTGCTAAATAGAATATAGATATGTAGAATTAGTCTGTTCTCTAGGAAAATTTAATATTCGCCTCAAATGCAAAAGTTAGTTCACATGATATGTTTCTTTTTTTCATATGTTTGTCCATCATCTATAGGTGTTCATCAAGTAACAAGTTGTTTGTATGTTTGCCCATATATGTTCATCAAATATATGCTAATATTGTTTAACCACGAATGATGCATGGTGTAGGACTTTATAACATACTTTTAGACGTGATGCCTTAGACTTATTGCAACATTTTTAGGGCAAAAAACAACACTTTTGAGGTGTTGCTACAGACTCAATTTGTAGTAGTGATGGGTGTTATAACCCATAAAAATTAGAGGTTTGGTTAAAATTTTAATTTTCACTTTTTTGACAATATTTACTAGAATGCATGCTCACAATCTGGGTGAAAAAAATAGTACAAAATAGTCAAAATCAACGCATTTTTTGATTTTTCCATTTTTGGCTCAAGTATTGTGTTATAACCCATGAAGAATGGATGTTTGGTGAAGATTATAATTTTCACTTTTTTTGATAATATTCATTAGAATGTATGTTCACCATCGGGATGGGTGCCAAAAAGGTAACCCATGAAAAATGACATATTTTGTGTATTATAGCACACTTTTTTTTTTTGCAGAACCTCTATTGCGAGGTGGGTCGCCACTCCCGATTTTATATCATACGTTTTGGGTGGTGGATGTACCCTAATACCACCCTTACACGAAATGTCCAACCTTGATCACATATCCATTTACAAGCTTTAGCCTAATGGATCTATGATCAAGTAGGTTAACTCAAAATTAGGAGCACTACTCCAATTGCATGATGAAATAGTAGAGCCTATGAATTATATACCATTAAGACCATGCCCTATAGGTATCTCTTCATACTATTAATTGTATGAAGTTCTATCCTTACAAAATATAATGTTGGTCATAAGGAGATATGTTCAGACCAGGTTGACACCTACCAACCATTCATTCTCCAGACTAATATTTAACACCGAACCAAACCACATCATTATGAGACAACTTTTGAGGCAAACTGTCCTAACATCAGTAGACAGGGCCTTAAGTATATAGCAGCACACCAATAATCCAATCAAGTATATATCCTTTTAGCCATTAACTTTTCATTCGACATATGGCAACACAAGCTAACATCGTGGGCCATTTTCAAAGCATTTTGACTAAAAGGATATATACTTTTATTATACTTTCACCTTTATTTTTCTGAAATTTGGAATCCCTAGTTTGTCAGTTTGAATTAATCTTGAAAACTCTAAAGGTAATGCATTGATCTCTGGCTTCATAGCTGAGGAAGCAAGCCAGATTGCAGCTTGGTTGGCACATTTCTGAGTTTTTGTAAAGGTTGCACTGGATCTTATAAAGCTAATCTGTTCCTTCAAATGAACATGTCTCCATGGTAGTTCTTTTTGTGGATTCAGCATTCTTTGTAGGTTTTCTGAACTTGATTCCAGCAATATGTGGTTGTAACCCATGCCTTTGCTTATTGAATTCCTATAGCTGCTGTTATGATCTCTACCTGCACTTTTGATGTTATTTGACAGTTAAAATTGCAAATTGTATGTAAAAATAAAAGCTTACCAGCATTGTTTCTGATCAGCATTCCTCCTTGTCCTGAATTATTTGTTATCAGGCTAGCAATGTTAATTTTTACCTGTCCATGTGATGGAAAATTCCACTTGAAGATTTGAATATGGACTCTCTTAGGTGGATTTATTCTAGAAGCCCAGAAATCCTCCCAGGTAAGTTTTTGTGAATCCGTATATAGCACAACATCATCAAATGTAGCTTTCAGCAGTTGTTGGAATTCGAATTTTTGATTATCAAAAATCACCTTATTCCTGAACTTCCAAATTTCCCAACTCATGATCAAAGGAATTATCCTAGTAAGGCTATTAAGTACATAATTTCTGCTTTTATGCTGTTGCCATATTTGTAGGTTAGTTTGCAAGGATAATGAATGTCTTAGAATACCAATTTCAGCCCTAAAGATTCTCCACAACCTACTTGTGGTTGGACATTCAGCAAATAGATGATTTAAAGATTCCCCACTGTTTTTGCATAAAGGACATATAAAAGGACCATGAATGTTAAAAACCATTAGATTATGTCTAATAGGCAATTTATTTTTTCTCATTCTTAAATTTAAGAAAGAGATTTTTGTAGGCACATGATTACTCCAAATAAGCTCATTACTTGAGTTATTGAGTGAATTCCTTTGCCTGACTTTCTGAAAAGCTGAGGAGAAGGAAAACAGCCCATTCTCCTCTAAATTCCATATCAGTATGTCTTTTTCCAAATAGGAGGGGGAATAAGTATTTCTAAGGGCTTCTATCCATTCCTGAGGTAAGTGAGTTTCTAGAGCTGGTATATCCCATCCCTGGGGTGTAATATATTGTGCCAGTGTTTGTTCTTCCCCCGGGGTTACTACATGAGCTAAAGGCCCTTTTCCAAGCCAATTATCATACCAAAGACTGCATTTTCCTTCATTAACCTGAAATTGAATAAATTGTTCAGCAAGCTCAGCTATTTGGAGCATTCTTCTCCAAATTTCCGAAGTTCCTCTAAGCTTGTTTACCACTGTTGGGTGAACCTTTAGACAGTATTTAGCATGCAAATAATTGGCCCATAGTGTGTCATTTTTTCTAAACTTCCACCATAATTTAATGGATTGAGTTTTCACTATATCCTCTAGAGCCTTGAAGCCTAATCCACCCTCCTCCTTTGGATAACATAATTTATTCCATTTAATCCAATGATATGCTTTATGATCCTCTGTTTCACCCCACAAGAAGTTAGCTAGAATTGTTTCAATCTGATTTAGCATTCTTTTTGGGGGATTTAATGCCATGGTAGAATATAATGGAATGGATGCTAATACACTTTGAATAAGCTCAATTCTACCTCCCTTACCAATTATTTGAGAATTCCATAATGATGTTTTGGCTGTTATTTTCTGGATTAACTCCCCATAATGTGTAGCCTGAACTCTCTTATAATGTAGAGGAAATCCCAGATATTTAATAGGAAGTTCACCTGTTGGGAAATGTGTAACTTTCCTAATCATATGCACCTTTTCATAGCTTAAGCATTTGTGGGCCAAAAAGCAACTCTTGTTGTAGTTAATTTTCTCACCAGAGACATGTGCATAATGTTTAAGGATGTTCATAGTTAGTCTCAAGGATTTTGAGTGAGCAGCAGTAAACACAATAATATCACACGTATTATAGCACACGTTTTTTGCCTAAAACGGCAAATTTAAAAATTTTGTCGTCGGTGGCTATTCTCGTGCCGTTTTTTTCACTCATATCAAATGACGATGTTCTATCTAATTAATGGTGTAAAAAAAGAGAAAGATAGAAATTTTGAAAAAAAGACCATTTCTGTGGGTTATAGCACACGTTTTTCTCCCAAAACGACAAATTTCAAAAATTTCCCGTCGGTTGCCATTTTTGTGATGTTTTTGCACTCATATCAAATGGCAATGTGCTATCTAATGAATGGTGTAAAAAAAGTGGAAAGCTAAAATTTTTGAAAAATTACCATTTTTGTGGGTAATAGCACACGTTTTTTTTAAAAAAACGGTAAATTTGAAAAACTTGCCGTTGGTGATTGTTTACGTGTTGTTTTTTCACTTGTATCAAATGAAAATGTTCTAATGAATGGTGTAAAAAAGGGAAAGATAATTTTTTAAAAAAATTACCATTTTTGTGGGTTATAGCACATGTTTTTTTTTCCAAAATGACAAATTTTAAAAATTTGTTGTCGGTGGCCGTTTTCTTGCTAATTTTGCACTCATATCATATGGAGACGTCCTATCTAATGAATGGTGTAAACAAATGGAAAATAGAATTTTTAAATAATTACTATTTTTGTGGGTTATAACACACGTTTTTTTACCCAAAACAAATAATTTTAAAAACTTGCTGTTAATGATTGTTTTTGTGCTATTTTTGCTCTCATATCAAATGGAGACGTCCTATCTAATGAATAGTGTAAAAAAAGGAAAAATATTTTTTTTTAAAAAGTTACAATTTTTGTGGGTTATAGCACACATTTTTTACTAAAAACGACAAATTTCAAAAATTTGCCGCCAATGACCGTTTTTGTGCCATTTTTTGCATTGATATCAAATTGCGGTATGTTATCTAATGAATGTTATTAGAAGGGAAAGTTAAAATTTTTGAAAATTGACAATTTTTTGTGGGTTATAGCACACATTTTTTTTGCCAAAAACGGTAAATTTCAAAAACTTGCCGCCTGTGGCTGTTTTTGTGCCTTTTTATTTTCACTTATATCAAATGTATGTGGTGTTCAATGAATGGTGTTAGAAAAGGGAAAGATAGAAGCTTTTAAAAATTATCATTTTTTGTTGGTTATCGCACATATTTTTACCCCAAAACGACAAATTTCAAAACATGCCGTAGGTAGCTATTTTTGTGCCGGTTTTGCACTGATATCAAATGGCAATGTGCTAAATAATGATTGGTGTAAAAAAGGGAAAATAGATTTTTTTAAAAATTACAATTTTTTGTGGTTATATAACACACGTTTTTTTCCCGAAACGTTAAATTTCAAAAACATGCCGTAAGTGGTTGTTTTTTTGTCGTTTTTGTATTAATATCAAATGGCGATGTGTTATTAAATTAATGGTGTAAAAAAAGAGAAAGATAGAAATTTTGAAAAAATGACCATTTGGGGGTTATAGCACAAGTTTTTTTTTCCCAAAACGGCAAATTTAAAAAACATGCAGTCAGTAAGTGTTTATGTGCCCTTTTTTGACACATATAAAATAGCAATGTGCTATCTAATGAATGGTGTAAAAAAAAAGGAAAGATAAAATTTTTGAAAAATTACCATTTTTTGTGGGTTATAGTACACGTTTTTTTGTGTGGAAAAAGTAGATATATATATATATATATAGTTTGAACAAAACAAAATACAGTGCCGGCTATACCCGTCCACACTGTTACAAAGCAAATGCAGAAAATATGGAGTACTACTCCATTACATGAAAAATTAATCTGAGTATATGTAAGGAAAATAGAGGAAATCTACTTGAAAGGACTTCCAGTAGATATGCTCTATTTTCCTCTAAACCTGAAGCTCTAATATGTATAATTATTAAGCAAATGTCAAAAGGAACTATGATGTTTCTGAGCATTGTTAGCATTGCTCCAAATTCTCCATCGGCAGCTATGGATGCTATCGATCGGAGGTCATCAAGTATAATCGATTCCCAAGTACATGAAATATATCAACAGCAAGTGGACAGAGATTTTCCTGGTTCCCTAAGGAATCCATATTCAAGTGCTGGTTCAAAGAAGATTAGTCCATAAGCACATGAACTTCAGCAATTGAGAGTTTTTCTAAGTACCATCTACAAGCTTGACCAAGTACCATCACCAGGTTCAAAGTATATGATTGAGTTACTCTCAGCAAGTGGACTGTGGTTCTCCTCAAATGTGTTCACATAATCAGCAAAGAGTTCGCACAGCAAAGGTATCAAGCTACCTCAGAATCACATGAATCTATTCTACAATATGTTCATTTAAGTGCACAAGGCCAGCATAAAGGCCAATTGAGAAGGAAATCTTGTCAACTGTTAACAACCAGTAAGCACAGATTCCAAACTTAGAAAAATAGCACATAGACACCAAATCTATGTTCGTCGGTGCAAACAAGTTACCTCATGATACAGTTTTGGACCAGTGATTTCGACTGAGGCTTCAAGTGTTTGCAAGAAGCACAAGAATATAACTAGTTCATGCACATGACCAAGAATCAAATGGTTGAAGACTGCTGAGCCAGTTTGTACTACACAGGATATTCCATCAAAACCAACATTACTCACCAATCACTATATTGCCAAGTACATGAATGAGCCACTTGAAATTTGGGTGGGAATTTTCCTCACCAGCAAATCCAATCACCAAGGAAAATTAGGCAACCAGCAAATCCAATCACCAAGCACAGGAAAATATGACAAGTACATGAGTAATTTAAGTTGAATGGGAACTCTTTTTAAAAATTTGTCACACAATCCTTCAAAAGTTCCACATTCACTCATATTCAAATTTAACATAGTCACCAAGTCCATATACCAGAGACGCCAAAAGTTACCTTATGTTTTGGCTTGACTGGAAAATTCTTGAGGAGAATCACAGCTCCAACTAGTTGAGCTAGGGATCCTCATCAAGGCAAGTGATCCAGGACAAAGTGAGTGAGTTTCTTGGCCTAAATTTCCTTCTAGTTCTGCAGTAATGATTTCCGGCCGGAAAGGAAAATCTTTGAAGCAAATCGGAGCCAAAAACAATGTCCATTTGGACTGCTCCTTTTGAGTTTATCATTTGGAAAATAAGCACTTCCAAAATAAAGCAAAAGATAGCACAATCCAACCACACAATCAAACAAAGCATACGGTTACTCATCTAAGCCACCAAATCATCATTGAATATTTTATTGCGTGTTCAATCAGCCAAGCAAACTATTCATCACAATCAGGGCGTCCATAAAGCCCATATTTTAGTTCACCACAAACAACTACAGGTTCAGCTTCTCAATTAACGCACTTAGCAGAACCCTCATCTCAAATCCAGAATTCGTCCACATCACACCAAAGAATCTTACCTACGGGCTTGGTTTTGGCCATTTGAGTGTGATCCTTTGCTGAAATGTTCCTTTGAAGCTTCTAATCGATTGATAGCAAGTTGGGCCTGAAGTATAAGCAGCATCCGAAGTTAGCTACAAAAAGATTGAGTTGAGCAAAGCTGGAGTGGTAGCCAAGCTAAGAGAAGTCCGATCTAAGTGTGAGAGGTCCGATCTAGGTTAAAGAGCTGGGTACTCGATCTGCTGTTTTCTGTCGGCAGTCAGCTTGTCCAGTTACCTTGGAGTGTTGAAGCTGTCGTCTGTTGTCTGAAGTTGTCGTGGGTCTTGAAGCTCTTTGGAAGCTCCCGTTTAAGCTCATGGGTTTTGAAGCTCTATGGAAGCTCTTTGAAAGCTCTTTGGAAAGACTGCCTTAGAGCTTGATTCCTCTTCAGCTTTCCCGTTTGAGTAGAATCTCGATTAAGAATAAGGTTCCCGTTTGAGATCTGTTACGATAGTGAGGAGATGTTGGTTGCTGAAAGGCCCGAAGAAATTGTCCAGATTTTAGAGAGAAGGCAGAGAGATTTTTTAGAGAGAAAAATGATATAACCCATGGTTATAGTACACGTTTTTTTGCCAAAGTCGGCAAATTTCAAGAACTTGCTGTCAGTGTCTATTTTCGTGCCATGTTTTCACTCATATCAACCGTCAATGTAGTATTTAATGAATGGTGTTTAAAAAGGGAAAGATAGAAACCACAAAAAATTACCATTTTTTGTGGGTTATTGCACGTTGTTTTTCCCAAAACAGCAAATTTCAAAATCATGCCGTATGTGGCTGTTTTCGTGCTGTTTTTGCACTGATATCAAATTCCGATGTGCTAAATAATGAATGGTGTAAAAAAAGGAAAATATATTTTTTGAAAAATTACTATTTTTTGTGTGTTATAGCACATGTTTTTTCTCCGAAACGGCAAATTTCAAAAATTTGCATCCAGTGGTCGTTTTCATGCCATTTTTTGCACTAATATCAAAAAATTTTCCGCCAGTTGCCATTTTCGTGCCATTTTTTGCACTTATATCAAACCGCGATATGCTATCTAAGAATGTTGTGAATAAAGGGAAAGTTAAAAATTGAAAAATGACAATTTTTTGTTGGTTATACTTTTTTTTTGCCCTAAAATAGAATATTAAAAAAACTTGCCGTTGATAGCTGCTTTCGTGACATTTTTGCCCTCATATGAAATGACGATGTGCTATCTAATGAAAGGAGTAAAAATATTGAAAGATAGAATTTTTTTAAAATTACCATTTATGTGGGTTATAACATGTTTTTCCCAAAAAGGCAAATTTCAAAAACTTACAGCTGTTAGTCAATTTCGTGCCGTTTTTTGCACTCATATCAAATTGCGCAATTTTATATAATGATTGGTGTATAAAAAAGGGAAAGTAAATTTTTTTGAAAATTGACATTTTTTTGTGTATTATAGCACATGTTTTTTTTGCCTAAAATGACAAATTTAAAAATCTTGTCGTTGGTGGCCATTTTCGTGCCTTTTTCCACTCATATCAAATGGCGATGTTCCATCCAATTAATGGTGTAAAAAAAAGAGAAAGATAGAAATTTTGAAAAAAGACTATTTTTGTGGGTTATAGCACACGTTTTTTTCCCCCAAAACGGCAAATTTCAGAAACTTTCTGTCAGTTTCCATTTTCATGATGTTTTTGCCCTCATATCAAATGACAATGTGGTATCTAATGAATGGTGTAAAAAAGTGGAAAGTTAAAATTTTTGAAAAATTACCATATATCACACGTTTTTTTCCAAAAAACGGCAAATTTGAAAAACTTGCCGTTGGTGACTGTTTACGTGCCCTTTTTCACTAGTATCAAATGAAAATGTTATATCTAATGAATGGTGTAAAAAAGGAAAGATAATTTTTTAAAAAGTTACCATTTTTTGTGGGTTATAGCATACGTTTTTTTTTAATAAAACCTAGCTATATATATATTAGACAAAAGACGGTGCCGGATATTCTCGAACACACCGTTACAAACATAAGACAGCAAAATCATAAACTTGGGGTACTACCCCATTACATGGACTAAAGCTTATGAAAAGTAATAGATGACACCCTACTCTAATATTTGGTAGGGATGTTCTATTACCCACACTATTGTGAATATGAAGTATACCTAGCTGTATGATCATTCTAATGAAGTCCTTCCCAATCAGTCATGCAATCCCTGTCGAATCTTCTAAATCAGTTCAGGATATGACAATATGTGCTGTATACATTCCTAGCTATCAAATGTACAAAATATGCCTTCAAAGGGCATTTCCAAGATCCAAGGTGTGCTGGGAACCTTCCCTGCAGTATGCCAATTCAACTAACCGAGATTCCCAAGCAAAGTGAACCAACCACACCGAATATTACCAATCTCTGAATAGTTTGTAAGGCTGTACAGCAGCCTATCCCACAAGAACGAAGGAAACGTAAGGGTTATAGCATACGTTTTTTTTTCAAAATGACAAATTTCAAAAACTTGCAGTTGGTGGCCATTTTCTTGCTATTTTTGCACTCATATCATATGGAGACGTCCTATCTAATGAATAGTGTAAAAAAAATGATTACCATTTTTGTGGGTTATAGAACACATTTTTTTTACCCAAAACAAATAATTTTAAAAACTTGCAGTCAATGACCGTTTTCGTGCTATTTTTGCACTCATATCAAATGGAGACGTTCTATCTAATGAATAGTGTAAAAAAAATGAGAAATAATTTTTTAAAAAAAATTACCATTTTTGTGGGTTACAACACACGTTATATATATATATATATATATATATATATATATATATAGATGGACAAAAACACAGTGATGGATATACCTAAACACACTGTTACAAAAGAGAGAAGAAAAAAAATTTGGAGTACTACTCCATTACATGTTTGTCAATTAGATTTCGAACCTATTCAATTACATGTGTCTCAAGATACAGTTTTTGTGCAATTCCTAACCCTAATCTAGTCTATTCTATTTACGTTGGGGAAGATTCGCTCTACTTTAGATCGGGGGAACCAAAGTAGGGTGATTCTTCTCTAAAGAGATCATAAAATCTAGTATTTGGCAGTCATTAGCATACGTAGATACCGTTAGAAAAATGGAATCAATTTAGCATAAAGTCCCCAACTACCTATATGAACCAAAAAGCCCAATCTTGCAGGACAAAGATTCTTCCATTATCACACAAAACGCAAGTTGATTATATCATGAATTTCAAAATGTGGACCCATCTCAATTCCATGCTGCCGAAGATCTCAAAGACCAGCACAAAACATCATCACACTCATTGTTCCTCTTTTAGAAGCTGAAGAAATGAAGATCTTGAAGCTCCCTTTTGAGAATGAAGCTTGGAGCTGTCGTTTGTTATTGTGAAAGCTGGAGAAATACTCACCACTGAAGATCCATCCACAGAAGCTGAAATGCGGTACTGAGAATAAGTGGGATCGGGCCTTTCAGCAGAAAAGCTGAAAGGCCCGAACGAAAATCTTTTTCAGATTCCTAGAGAGGAGGAGAGAATTTCCTAGAGAGAATGAGATGCATGGGCTATAACTCACAGAGTTTTAGTCAAAAACGCCAAGTTTACAAATATGATTGTTTCATATTTTCATGTCATTTTTTAAACCCACCTATATTAGTAACGTGTTATCGAGTTAATGGATTGATAAAAATAGAAATGTAAATTTTTGAAAAAATTAATATTTTTCGCGGGCTATAGCTCACGAGTTTTGGCTAAAAACGGAAATGTTCAAAAATTTGCTATTGTGGACAATTTAATGCCATTTTTACACTCACATATATTGGTAATGTTTTATAATGAATGGAGCGAAAAAAACTTAAAACGTGAAATTTTTGAAAAATCACTATTTTTCGTGTGTTACTCACGAGTTTTAGTCAAAAACGATAAGTTTAAAAAACTGGCTATTTTGAACTATTTTCTTGTCTTTTTGTTTACCCACGTATCTTGCTAATGTGTTACATAATGAAGGGAGTGAAAAAATAAAAACGTGAAATTTTTTCAAAATCACTATTTTTCGTGGGCTATAACTTACGAGTTTTAGTCAAAAACGCCAAGTTTAAAAAACTGATTGTTTTAGATTATTTTCATGTCATTTTTAATACCCACCTATATTAGTAATGTTTTATCTAGTGAATAGATTGATAAAAATATAAATGTAAATTTTTATAAAAAGTGAATATTTTTCGTGGGCTATAACTCTCGAGTTTCGGCTAAAAAAGGAAATGTTCAAAAATTTGCTATTGTGGACAATTTAATGCCATTTTTTACACTCAAGTCTCATGTATTTTGGTAATGTTCTATATAATGAATAGAGCGAAAAAAATTGAAACGTGAAATTTTTGAAAAATCACTATTTTTCGTGTGTTATAACTCACGAGGTTTAGTAAAAAACTGCAAGTTTAAAAAACTGGCTGATTTGGACTATTTTCATGTCATTTTTTACACCTACCTATATTGATAATGTATTATCTAGTGAACGGATTAATAAAAAAAGAATAGTAAATTTTTGAAAAAATAAATATTTTTCGTGGGTTCTCACGAGATTTGGCTAAAAACGGAAATGTTAAAAAATTTGTTATTGTGGACAATTTAACGCCATTTTTTACACTCGCCTATATTGGTAATGTTTTATATAATGATGGAGCAAAAAAATTGAAATGTGAAATTTTTAAAAAATCACTATTTTCCGTAGGTTATAACTCCCGAGTTTTAGTAAAAAACGGCAAGTTTAAAAAACTGGTTGTTTTGGACTATTTTCATGTCTTTTTGTTTACCCACCTATATTGATAATGTGTTATATAATGAATGGAGTGAAAAAATAGAAACATAAAATTTTTTCAAAATCACTATTTTTCGTGGGCCATAACTCACGACTTTTAGTCAAAAATGCCAAGTTTAAAAAACTGATTGTTTCAGACTATTTTCATGTCATATTTTAAACCCACCTATATTAATAATATGTTATCTAGTGAACGGATTGATAAAAATAGAAATGTAAATTTTTATAAAAAATCAATATTTTTCGTGGGCTATTACTCACGAGTTTTGGCTGCAAACAGAAATGTTAAAAAATTTGCTATTGTGGACAATTTAATGCCATTTTTGACACTGACATATATTGGTAATGTTTTATATAATGAATGGAGCGAAAAAAATTGAAACGTTAAATTTTTAAAAAATCACTATTTTTCGTGTTCTATAACTCACGAGGTTTAGTAAAAAACGGCAAGTTTAAAAAACTGGTTGTTTTGGACTATTTTCATGTCAATTGGTAATGTTTTATATAATGAATGGAACGAAAAAAATTGAAAGTGATATTTTTGAAAAATCACTATTTTTCGTGGATTATAACTTTTCATGTCTTTTTGTTTACCCACCTATATTGGTAAAGTGTTATACAATGAATGGAGTGAAAAATAGAAACGTGAAATTTTTTCAAAATCACTATTTTTCGTGAGTTATAACTCACGAGTTTTTTTTAAGGAAATATATATATATATATATATATATATATAGAACAAAGTAAAATACAGTGCCGGTTGTATCCGCCACACTGTTACAGATCAAATGCGATAAATTTGGAGTACTACTCCATTACATGAAGATCTATCTCAATATATGTAAGAAAATTGAGATAAGCTACTTGAATAGTTGATAGGCTCTATTTCCCTCTACCTTTAAAGTTGTGATCTATGTGGATTATAAGCAAAAGGTATGGGGAGCCAAAATTTCTTTACACTGTCAGCGTAGCTCCAAGATGTCGGCGAAAAAATCAACAACCAAGCCGACGATAACAATTTGTTTCACCAAGCACATGAAGGCTATAACTCACGAGTTTTAGTAAAAAACGCCAATTTTAAAAAACTGATTGTTTCAGACTATTTTCATGTCATTTTTTAAACCCACCTATATTAGTAATGTTTTATCTAGTGAACAGATTGATAAAAATACAGATGTAAATTTTTATAAAAAATCAATATTTATCGTGGGCTATAACTCACGAGTTTTGGCTAAAAACGGAAATGTTCAAAAATTTGCTATTGTGGAAAATTTAATGCCATTTTGACACTCACATATATTGAAAATGTTTTATATAATGAATGGAGTGAAAAAAATTGAAACGTGAAATTTATTAAAAATCACTACTTTTCGTGTGTTATAACTTGCGAGTTTTAGTAAAAAACTGCAAGTTTAAAAAACTGGATGTTTTGGACTATTTTGATGTCATTTTTTACACCCACCTATATTGACAGTGTGTTATCTAGTGAACGGATTAATAAAAAAAGAATTGTAAATTTTTGATAAAATCAATATTTTTCGTGGTCTATTACTCAAGAGTTTTTGTCAAAAACGCCAAGTTTAAAAAACTGATTGTTTCAGACTATTTTCATGTCATTTTTTAAACCCACTTATATTAGTAATGTTTTATCGAGTGAACGGATTAATAAAAATAGAATTGAAAATTTTTGAAAAAATCAATATTTTTCGTAGGCTAACTCACGAGTTTTGGCTAAAAACGGAAATGTTCAAAAATTTGCCATTGTGGACAATTTAATGCCAATTTTTACACTCACATATATTGGTAATGTTTCATATAATGAATGGAGCGAAAAAAATTAAAACGTGAAATTTTTGAAAAATCACTACTTTTCGTGTGTTATACTCACGAGTTTTAGTCAAAAACGGCAAATTTAAAAAACCGGCTATTTTGGACTATTTTCATGTCTTTTTGTTTGCCTAACTATCTTGGTAATGTGTTATATAATGAATGGAGTGAAAAATTAAAAACATGAAATTTTGTCAAAATCACTATTTTTCGTAGGCTACGAGTTTTAGTAAAAAACGCCAAGTTTAGAAAACTGATTGTTTCAGACTATTTTCATGTCATTTTTTCAACCCACCTATATTAGTAATGTTTTATCCAGAGAACGGATTGATAAAAATATAAATGTAACATTTTATAAAAAATCAATATTTTTCGTGGGCTATAAGTCACGAGTTTTGGCTAAAAATGGAAATGTTAAAAAATTTGCTATTGTGGACAATTTAATGCCAATGTTTTACTCTCACATATATTGAAAATGTTTTATATAATGAATTGAGCGAAAAAAATTAAAATGGAAATTTTGAAAAATCACTATTTTTCGTGGGTTATAACTCACGAGTTTTAGTCAAAAACAGCAAGTTTTAGTCAAAAACTGATTGTTTTTGACTATTTTCATATCATTTTTTAAACCCACCTATATTAGTAATGTGTTATCGAGTGAACGGATTGATAAAAATAGAATTGTAAATTTTTGAAAAAAATCAAAAGTTTTCGTGGGCTATAACTCATGAGGTTTGGCTAAAAACGGAATTGTTCAAAAATTTGTTATTGTGGACAGTTTAATGCCATTTTTTACACTCACCTATATTGGTAATGTTTTATATAATGAATGGAGCGAAAAAAATTGAAACGTGATATTTTTGAAAGTCACTATTTTTCGTGGGTTATAACTCACAAGTTTTAGTCAAAAACGGCAATTTTTAAAAACTGGCTGTTTTGGACTATTTTCATGTCTTTTTGTTTACCCACTTATTATGGAAATGTGTTATACAATGAATGGAGTGGAAAAATAGAAACGTGAATTTTTTTAAAAATCACTATTTTTAGTGGGCTATAACTCACGAGTTTTAGTTAAAAATGCCTAGTTTAAAAAACTAATTATTTCTGACTATTTTCATGTCATTTTTTAAACCTACCTTTGTTAGTAATGTGCTATCGAGTGAACGGATTGATAAAAATAGAATTGTAAATTTTTCAAAAAAATCAATATTTTTCGTCGACTATAACTCACGAGTTTTGTCTAAAAACGAAAATGTTCAAAAATTTGCTATTTTGGACAATTTAATGCCATTTTTTCACTCACATATATTGGTAATGTTTTATATAATGAATGGAGCGAAAAAAATTAAAACGTGAAATTTTTGAAAAATCACTATTTTTCGTGTGTTATAACTCACGAGTTTTAGTCAAAACCAGCAAGTTTAAAAAATTAGCTGTTTTGGACTATTTTCATGTCTTTTTGTTTGCCCACCTATCTTGGTAATGTGTTGTATAATGAATGGAGAGAAAAAATAAAAACGGGAGATTTTTTCAAAATCACGAGTTTTAGTAAAAAACGGCAAGTTTAAAAAACTGATTGTTTCAAACTATTTTCATGTCATTTTTTAAACCCATCTATATTAGTAATGTGTTATCGAGCGAACATATTGATAAAAATAGAAATGTAAATTTTTGAAAAAATCAATATTTTTCGTGGGCTATAACTCACGAGTTTTGGCTAAAAACAGAAATGTTCAAAAATTTGCTATTGTGGACAACAATTTTTTTAACCGCATAATATATAGATAATGAGCAAAAGAGGGGCTGGATATACCCGAAGCCACCTTTACAAGATTTAGTACAATGTTTATGGAGTACTACTCCTTTACATGAAAAAGCTATGATAGAGAAAAGTATAGGATGGGATAGAGATTCTATCTAATTTGATCACCATGATAATCAAATTATATGCAAATCTCAGTCCCTAAATACAAAAGCTCCCTCAACATCTATATAATATTTCATCGAGGAAGATTCTAACAAAAGTATAGTTGTTCACCCCTTTTCAACTTAAATCACCAACTTTAAACTTTCCAAATCCATTTAGTCCTGCTGACCAAGCTCGATGGAGAGGACTCATGAGGTGCTGTGCAAAAAATCAACCAAAACAAGACAGTATGATATTCAACTTGTTAGCAAGCTAAAAATGAGGTCACCAAAAGAGTTACATATTTCTTGGACAGGTGGGGTCCACTGATCCAAAACGCAAAACTGGCTTCACCCTCCAAGATCAATACTCTCGAAGTCAATGCAATCCACACATGAAGATTTAACGAGCTAAGCCTTTGCATTGTCATTGACGTCATCATAAACAGCAAATTGTATAACCACCTAACCTTTGGATCACATTTTCAGTGAAATGCCATGCTGATCAAGAGAGTCACTGAATTTTCTTCATGAAAAACCAATTAGAAATAGACATGCAAAATCAGCAGCACCATCCCATGCATAGATTCGAGGATTGCCAAAGATGGGATACCTTAATGCTATTGTGGACAACTTAATGCCATTTTTTACAGTCACGTATATTGGTAATTTTTATATAATGAATCGAGCGAAAAAAATTGAAACTTGAAATTTTTGAAAAATTAATATTTTTCGTGTGTTATAACTTACGAGTTTTAGTCAAAAACGGCAAGTTTAAAAAACTGGCTGTTTTGGACTATTTTCATGTCTTTTTGTTTACCCACATATATTGGTAATGTATTACATAATGAATGGAGTGAAAAAATACAAACGTGGAATTTTTTAAAAATCACTATTTTCCGTTGGCTATGACTCACGAGTTTTAGTAAAAAACGCCAAGTTTTAAAAACTAATTGTTTCAGACTATTTTCATGTCATTTTTTAAACCCATCTATATTAGTAATGTGTTATCGAGTAAACGGATTGATAAAATAGAGATGTAAATTTTTGAAAAAATCAATATTTTTCGTGGGCTATAACTCACGAGTTTTGGCTAAAAACGGAAATGTTAAAAAATTTGCTGTTGTGGACAATTTAATGCCATTTTTTATACTCACTTATATTGGTAATTTTTATATAATGAATGGTGCGAAAAAAAATTGAAACTTGAAATTTTTGGAAAATCACTATTTTTCGTGTGTTATATAACTCACGAGTTTTAGTAAAAAACGACAAGTTTAAAAAACTGGCAATTTTGGACTATTTTCATATCATTTTGTATACCCACCTATATTGATAATGTGTTATCGAGTGAACGGATTGAAAAAAATAGAAATGTAAATTTTTGAAAAAATCAATATTTTTCGTGGGCTATAACTCACGAGTTTTGGCTAAAAACAGAAATGTTCAAAAAAATTTTATTGTGGACAATTTAATGCCATTTTTTACACTCGCCTATATTTGTAATGTTTTATATAATGAATGGAGCGAAAAAAATTGAAACATGAAATTTTTGAAAAATCACTATTTTTCGTGTGTTATAACTCACGAGTTTTAGTAAAAAATGGCAAGTTTAAAAAACTGGCACTTTTGAACTATTTTCATATCATTTTGTACACCCACTTATATTGATAATGTGTTATATAATGAACGGATTGATAAAAATAGAAATGTAAATTTTTGAAAAAATCAATATTTTTCGTGGGCTATAACTCACGAGTTTTGGCTAAAAACAGAAATGTTCAAAAATTTGCTATTGTGGACAATTTAATGCCATTTTTTACATTCACGTATATTGGTAATTTTTATATAATGAATGGAGCCAAAAAAATTGAAACTTGAAATTTTTGAAAAATCAATATTTTTCGTGTGTTATAACTCACGAGTTTTAGTAAAAAACGCCAAGGTTAAAAACCTAATTGTTTCAGACTATTTTCATGTCATTTTTTAAACCCATCTATATTAGTAATGTGTTATCGAGTGAACGGATTGATAAAATAGAGATGTAAATTTTTGAAAAAATCAATATTTTTTGTGGGCTATAAATTACGAGAATTGGCTAAAAACAAAAATGTTCAAAAAAAATTTATTGTGGACAATTTAATGTCATTTTTTACACTCGCCTATATTTTTAATGTTTTATATAATGAATGGAGCGAAAAAATTGAAACATGAAATTTTTGAAAAATCACTATTTTTCGTGTGTTATAACTCACGGGTTTTAGTAAAAAACGGCAAGTTTAAAAAACTGGCACTTTTGGACTATTTTCAAGTCTTTTTGTTTACCCACCTATATTGATAATGTGTTATATAATGAATGGAGTGAAAAAATAGAAACGTGAAATTTTTTAAAAATCACTATTTTTCGTGTCACGAGTTTTAGTAAAAAACGCCAAGTTTAAAAAACCGATTGTTTCAGACTATTTTCATGTCATTTTTAAAACCCACCTATATTGGTAATGTGTTATACAATGAATTGAGTGAAAAAATAGAAACGTGAATTTTTTTCAAAATCACTATTTTTCGTGGGCTATAACTCACGAGTTTTAGTAAAAAAACGCCAAGTTCAAAAAACTAATTATTTCAGACTATTTTCATGTCATTTTTTAAACCCACCTATATTTGTAATGTGTTATCGAGTGAACGGATTGATAAAAATAGAATTGTAAATTCTTCAAAAAAATCAATATTTTTCGTCGGCTATATAACTCACGAGTTTTGGCTAAAAACGAAAATGTTCAAAAATTTTCTATTTTGGACAATTTAATGCCATTTTTTCACTCACATATATTGGTAATGTTTTATATAATGAATGGAGCGAAAAAAATTAAAACGTGAAATTTTTGAAAAATCACTATTTTTCGTGTGTTATAACTCACGAGTTTTAGTCAAAACCAGCAAGTTTAAAAAACTAGCTGTTTTGGACTATTTTCATGTCTTTTTGTTTGCCCACCTATCTTGGTAATGTGTTGTATAATGAATGGAGAGAAAAAATAAAAACGGGAGATTTTTTCAAAATCACGAGTTTTAGTAAAAAATGGCAAGTTTAAAAAACTGATTGTTTCAAACTATTTTCATGTCATTTTTTAAACCCATCTATATTAGTAATGTGTTATCGAGCGAACAGATTGATAAAAATAGAAATGTAAATTTTTGAAAAAATCAATATTTTTCGTGGGCTATAACTCACGAGTTTTGGCTAAAAACAGAAATGTTCAAAAATTTGCTATTGTGGACAACAATTTTTTTAACCGCATAATATATAGATAATGAGCAAAAGAGGGGCTGGATATACCCGAAGCCACCTTTACAAGATTTAGTACAATGTTTATGGAGTACTACTCCTTTACATGAAAAAGCCACCTTTACAATATTTTTCGTGGGCTATTACTCACGAGTTTTAGTAAAAAACGCCAAGTTTAAAAAACTGATTGATTCAGACTATTTTCATGTCATTTTTCAACCCATCCATATTAGTAATGTTTTATCTAGTGAACGGATTGATAAAAATAGAAGTGTAAATTTTTATAAAAAAATCAATATTTTTCGTGGGCTATACTGACGAGTTTTGGCTAAAAACGGAAATGTTCAAAAAATTTCTATTGTGGACAATTTAATGCCATTTTTACACTCACATATATTGGTAATGTTTTATATAATGAATGGAGGGAAAAAAATAAAACGTGAAATTTTTGAAAAATCACTATTTTTCGTGAGTTAAAATTCACGAGTTTGAGTGAAAAATGGCAAGTTTAAAAAATTGGCTGTTTTGGGCTATTTTCATGTCCTTTTGTTTACCCACCTATCTTGGTAATGTGTTATATAGTGAAT
The DNA here is from genome assembly GCA_016586305.1 of Ophiorrhiza pumila. Lineage (NCBI taxonomy): Eukaryota > Viridiplantae > Streptophyta > Magnoliopsida > Gentianales > Rubiaceae > Ophiorrhiza > Ophiorrhiza pumila. The sequence goes on from BLIW01000007.1 coordinate 4,022,461, forward strand.
GGAGTGAAAAAATAAAAACGTGAAATCTTTTCAAAATCGCTATTTTTCGTGGGCTATAACTCACGTGTTTTAGTTAAAACGCCAAGTTTAAAACACTAATTGTTTCTGACTATTTTCGTGTCAGTTTTTAAACCCACCTATATTAGTAATGTGTTATCCAGTGAACGTATTGATAAAAATAGAATTGTAAATTTTTGAAAAAATCAATATTTTTCGTGGGCTATAACTCACGAGTTTTGGCTAAAAACGGAAATGTTCAAAAAATTGCTATTGTGGACAATTTAATGCCATTTTTTACACTCACGTATATTGGTAGTTTTTATATAATGAATGGAGCGAAAAAAATTGAAACTTGAAATTTTTGAAAAATACTATTTTTCGTGTGTTTACTCACGAGTTTTAGTAAAAAACGGCAAGTTTAAAAAACTGGCTATTTTGGATTATTTTCATATCATTTTTACACCCACCTATATTGATAATGTGTTATCTAGTGAACGGATTAATAAAAAAAGAATTGTAAATTTTTGAAAAAATCAATATCTTTCGTTGGCTATAATTTACGAGAATTAGCTCAAAACAGAAATATTCAAAAAAAAATTTATTGTGGACAATTTAATGTCATTTTTTACACTCACCTATATTGGTAATGTTTTATATAATGAATGGAGCGAAAAAAATTGAAACGTGATATTTTTTGAAAATCACTATTTTTCGTGGGATATAAATCACGAGATTTCGTCAAAAACGGCAAGTTTAAAAAATTGGCTGTTTTGGACTATTTTCATGTCTTTTTGTTTACCCACCTATATTGGTAATATGTTATACAATGAATGGACTGAAAAAATAGAAACGTGATTTTTTTTCAAAATTACTATTTTTCGTGGAACTCACGAGTTTTTGTAAAAAACACCAAGTTTAAAAAACTAATTTTTTCAGACTATTTTCATGTCATTTTTTAAACCCATCTATATTATTAATGTGTTATCGAGTGAATGGGTTGATAAAAATAGAAATGTAAATTTTTGAAAAAATTAATATTTTTCGTGGGCTATTTTCACGAGTTTTTGCTAAAAACGGAAATGTTCAAAAATTTGCTATTGTTGACAATTTAATGCCATTTTTTACACTCACGTATATTGGTAATTTTTATATAATGAATGGAGCGAAAAAAATTGAAACTTGAAATTTTTGAAAAATCACTATTTTTCGTGTGTTATAACTCACGAGTTTTAGTGAAAAACGGCACATTTAAAAAACTGGCAGTTTTGGACTATTTTCATGTCTTTTTGTCTACCCACCTATCTTGGTAATGTGTTATATAATGAATGGAGTGAAAAAATAAAAATGTGAAATTTTTTCAAAATCACTATTTTTCGTGAGCTATAACTCACGAGTTTTAGTAAAAAACGCCAACTTTAAAAAGGTGATTGTTTCAGACTATTTTCATGTCAGTTTTTCAACCCACCTATATTAGTAATGTTTTATCTAGTGAACGAAATGATAAAAATAGAAATGTAAATTTTAATAAAAAATCAATATTTTTCGTGGGCTATAACTCACGAGTTTTGGCTAAAAACGGAAATGTTCAAAAATTTTCTATTGTGGACAATTTAATGCCATTTTTACACTCACATATATTGGTAATGTTTTATACAATGAATGGAGCGAAAAAAATTAAAACGCAAAATTTTTGAAAAATCACTATTTTTCGTGTGTTATAAGCCACGAGTTTTAGTAAAAAATGGCAAGTTTAAAAAACTGGCTGTTTTGGACTATTTTCATGTCTTTTTGTTTACCCACCTATCTTGGTAATGTGTTATATAGTGAATGGAGTGGAAAAATAAAAACGTAAAATCTTTTCAAAATCACTATTTTTCGTGGGCTATAACTCACGAGTTTTAGTTAAAACGCCAAGTTTAAAAAACTAACTGTTTCTGACTATTTTCGTGTCATTTTTTAAACTCACCTATATTAGTAATGTGTTATCCAGTGAACGGATTGATAAAAATAGAATTGTAAATTTTTGAAAAATCAATATTTTTCGTGGGCTATAACAAACGAGTTTTGGCTAAAAATCGAAATGTTCAAAAAATTGCTATTGTGGACAATTTAATGCCATTTTTTACACTCACGTATATTGGTAGTTTTTATATAATGAATGGAGAGAAAAAATTGAAACTTGAAATTTTTGAAAAATACTATTTTTCGTGTGTTATAACTCACGAGTTTTAGTAAAAAATGGCAAGTTTAAAAAACTGGCTATTTTGGACTATTTTCATATCATTTTTTACACCCACCTATATTGATAATGTGTTATCTAGTGAAAGGATTAATAAAAAAAGAATTGTAAATTTTTGAAAAAATCAATATTTTTCGTTGGCTATAACTCACGAGAATTGGCTAAAAACGGAAATGTTCAAAAATTTTCTATTGTGGACAATTTAATGCCATTTTTACACTCACATATATTGGTAATGTTTTATACAATGAATGGAGCGAAAAAAATTAAAACGTGAAATTTTTGAAAAATCACTATTTTTCGTGTGTTATAAGCCACGAGTTTGAGTAAAAAACGGCAAGTTTAAAAAACTAGCTGTTTTGGACTATTTTCATGTCTTTTTGTTTACCCACCTATATTGGTAATATGTTATACAATGAATGGAGTGAAAAAATAGAAACGTGAATTTTTTTCAAAATTACTATTTTTCGTTGGTTATAACTCACGAGTTTTTTTTTTTTTTTATATGGCAACGGACCTTTTACGAGGGGCGCCACTCCCTCTTATATTAATAAATTTTGTGGATGATGGATATACCCTAATATCACCCTTACATATATGAACCGATTTGATCCCCACACCATTTACATGCCTAAGCCTAATGGGGTGTGGATCAATCGGAGTACACAAAAGAGGAGAGCTACTCCTTATACAATATAATGAATCAAGGACATGTTGACTAAATCCAACAGAATCAAAATGATGTGGCGTGTTTGCTCCATTAACAAGTTCTATAATAATTCTATGGTGCAAAAGCCTCCTTATATCACAAGGAGTGACAAAAATCTCTTTAACAAAGAGACACAAGATCCTAGCCCCCTTACTAAATTTCTCAACATAGAGCTTTGATGGGAAACTAGGCAATACTTTACATCTGACATAAATTTCTTTTGGCATTATATCCATGAAGCAAAAATTGATCATCCGATCAGTCTTGACCTCTAGAAGCTGCAACACCTTTTCAGATTTGGCTGGCTGTGTTCTATGATCCTTTTTGCTGAGCTGCTTCTTTAATTGAATATTTGTGGAGAACCTGCATAGATAATCAATCCAGACCGAAAGGAAACACAATAACATTGGAGAGGACAAGCCAACCCTAACTTCAGCAGGCTGGGGTCCAAAACGTAGGTAAGCCAGTCCTAACTTCAGCAGACTGGATCCTTTTTTGATACCTGATGTTGCATAATAAGGAGCTTGAGTCCCTGGTTTTGAACTCTTAAGTTGTAACCTCATTCTCATATCACAATTTCGATTCCTTCTCAGCATATCAATTGGTTTCCTTTAACCTTACTTTTCTGAATTTTGGGAGTCCTATATTGTCCAGGAGAATGATATTCTTTAACTCTTCAGGGATATTCTCAAAATCTCTAATATGGCTATCGACCATCCATCTTGCAGCTTGATTGGATTCTTTCCAGATTTTAACGAATGTAGCATTTCTCCTTATGGTCTTGATAGAATCCTGAAGATGGTAATATCTCCAAGCTATATTCTCTGTTGATAAAGCTCTCTGCAAGCATTCTGAGTCAAATTCCAACAAAATATTTGTAAATCCACGGTTAAAACATTCTTGAATACCTGTAGCAGCTGTGCAGATTTCAGCCTGTACTTTGAATGAAATTAAACAGTTAAATTCTGTTATTAGATGAAGCCAAATAACAGAACCTTCACAGTTTCTTACCATTATGCTCCCTTGGGCCGAGTTTTCCTTGATCAGGCTTGCTATATTGATTTTTACCTGACCTTTCATGGGTGGAATCCATTTACTGATTTGAACATTATATCTAATGACAGAATTTGTGCTAAGAGACCAAAATTCATCCCAAGAGCATGGATGCATTTTTACACACATAGTCAGATTATGGAAAATAGATTTAGCTAATGTGACCTGCTCAAAATTCTGATTATCAAATACTACACTGTTTCTCATTTTCCAGATTTCCCAACAAATGATAAGAGGAAGAATTTTACATAGCAGGTTCAGCTTTCTGTTTTTCCCTTTATGATTCCTCCAAATTTGATAGATAGTATTCAGGGAATTAGATTGGCTTGTTATACCAACCTCAGCTCCAAATTTTCTCCAAATCTGTCTAGCAATAGAGCATTCAGCAAACAGATGATTAATTGTCTCCCCATTGGCTTTGCATAAATGGCATAAGAAAGGGCCATGTATGTTGAATTTTGATAGACAATTTCCAATAGGTAATTTGGCTTTTCTCAATCTTAAGTTAAAGAAGGAGATTTTTGTAGGCACATGCATGTCCCATAACATCTCATCATTAGAGATATATGACTCATTTCTTTGCCTTATTATTGTGTAGGCTGAGGATAGGGAGAAACAGCCATTCTCTTCCAAGGTCCAAATTAATCTGTCCTTTTCCAACCGGGAGGGAGAGTGGCTGCACTTAACAACTTCTAGCCAATCAGGTGGAATGAAATTCTGCAGCAAAGTCAAATCCCATCCTTGATCATTAATGAATTGATCTAGACTGTGGTTGTGATCAGGAGTAGCTAAGTGAGCTAATGTACCCAAGCCAAGCCAATTATCAAACCATAGGCTGCACTTCCCTTCATTGACTTGATACAAGATGAACTTCTCTGAAATTTCTGCAACTTGGATTAGTCTAGACCAAATTTCAGAATCCCCTCTAGCTCTATTAATCATTGTAGGGTGGACTCCCTGACAATATTTAGAGTATAAGAATTTAGCCCAAAGTGTGTCTTTCTTTCGAAATTTCCACCATAATTTGATGGATTGGGCTATGACAATGTCTTCTAGAGCTTTAAAACCTACTCCTCCCTCCTCCTTAGGGAAACATAATTTACTCCATTTAATCCAGTGATACGCTTTGTGGGAATCTGAATTGCCCCACAGAAAATTAGCAAACAAAGATTCAAGCTGATGAAGGACTTTTTTTGGAGGGTTCAAGGCCATGGTGATGTAAAGGGGGAAGCTTGTCAAGGCACTCTGAATGAGGACAATTCTGCCACCTTTTGTGATAATTTGAGGGTTCCAAAATGATATTTTGGCAGTGATTTTCTTAATCAAGCCCTCATAGTGTGCTGCCTGGATTCTTTTATAGTGGAGAGGAATACCCAAATATTGAATAGGCAGCTGGCCCCTAGGGAATTTTGTGATTTTTCTAACCGTGTATGTCTTTTCCCTGCTTAGATTCTTATTAGCCAGAAAGCAGCTTTTTTGGGGATTTACTTTTTGACCAGAGACATTTTCATAATGCTGAATGACCTTCACTACACTTTTTATTGATCTTGAATGAGCAGTACTAAAAATAATAATGTCATCCGCATAGGCTAAATGAGATATTTCAGCACATCCTCTTGGCACACAAAATTTGGGGATATCTTCTCTCGTAGTTAAACTATTTAAGCTTCTACTTAGGTATTCAGCCCCAATTACGAATAGCATAGGTGAAATGGGATCTCCTTGTCGTAATCCTCTAGTAGATTTAAACCAGCCATATGAAGTACCATTAATTAGGACAGAGAACCACACATTAGAGATTAGTCTCCAAATAATGTCAATCCATACTTCACCAAAACCCATTAGCCTCATTATTTGAAGTAGGAATAGCCAATGAACCCTATCATAGGCTTTTTCCATATCTAATTTGAGTGCAATATTTCCATGTTTATGTTTCTTTGGTAATGCAGTCATTAGTTCAGCAGCTAACAAGTAGTTACCCACTATGTTTCTCCCTTTAACAAAGCCACTTTGGTTTTCACCAATTATTTTGTTCAAAATTCCTCCTAATCTCATAGCTAGCATTTTGGAAATGATTTTATTAACAAAATTACATAAGCTTATGGGTCTAAAATGAGCAAAGGTTGAAGGTCCCTTAATTTTTGGAATTAGTACAAGTGAAGTAGTTGTGATAGCTTGTGGTAAGGAGCCTCCATTCATAAAGTGAATCACAGCTTTCAGTAGGTCATCCTTGATAATCTCCCAAGTAGCTTGGAAGAAAGCACCATTAAATCCATCCGGACCTGGTGAACTTGTTTCATTCATTGAAAACACTACAGTATTTAATTCCTCCATCGTAGGGAAGGCAGTTAAGTTCTGCCTTTCTTCTTCATTAATAATTTCTGGAATTAATCCTGGTTGTATATCAGAAGTAGTGTTTAGAGCAGAGAAAAGTTCTTGAAAGTGATTTGCTGCCATTTGACCTATATCATTTTGATTTTCTACCCAAGAACCCATATGGTCTTTAATTTTATGAATGTGGTTCTTAGCCTGTTTCTGTTTAACAGATGAGTGAAAGTAATGAGTATTTCTATCTCCATCGTTTGTCCAATTTTGCCTAGTTTTTTGTGCCCAAAAAGCCTCCTCATTATTGAGGGCCAAATTATACTTAGCATAGGCTTCATTGAGAATCTTTCTATCAATAGGATTATTAGCATCCTCATGTTCTAGTTTCTTCACTACATCCTCCGCCTCTGAAACTTTAGAAAATATGTTTCCAAATTCTGATTTATTCCACTCTCTCAGTCTAATCTTCGTATTTTTCAATTTCTCAATAAAGGCTCGCATTGGATTACCTTCTACATGTAATTGCCAAGCTAGATCAACAACATCTAAAAAATTTGCATTTTTAATCCAAAAATTTTGGAATCTAAATCCTTTTATAATCATATCCTGTTTGAGGTTTAGATTGAGTAACAAGGGAGAGTGATCAGATGGGCTTCTAGGTAGGTGAGTCAATACAGCATTCAAATTCGATGTTAGGAAAATACTATTAGCCAATCCTCTATCTAGTCTTTTCCAAATCCTCTTGTTGCCATCCCTATTATTACACCAAGTAAATTGAGGGCCTATAAAGTTTACTTCTACAAGACTCATATCATTCATGATCTGTAGAAATTCCTGCCCTTCTTTTGTGTGGAAAGGTTTCCCTCCTTTTTTTTCCTATTTTTCTAGAATGCAATTCCAGTCACCTAGCAATAGCCAAGGTTTATCTGAATTCCTGTAATTTCTTAAGGACTGCCATAGGGGTTCTCTCTCCTTGGTTGAACATTTAGCATAAATTACAGAAAGCATAAATGCACAAGGCAGCAAAGGATGTTCCAGAGATATAGTAATATGCTGAGTGAAGTTTTCTAAGATAGCACAGCTAAAAGGAGCTCTAACAAAAATCCAGATGGAGTTTTCAGCATTAGATATAGCTATGTCAAATCTGAGTTTTATTCTAAATTTTTCCAGTTTATTACTGTTACATTTTGGTTCAGCCATCGTAAGTAGGTTAATGTTATGCTGTCTAATGATTCTTTTTAACCTACTAAAATTAGGCTTTCTTCCAATACTTCTAATATTCCAAAATAATGTATTAATCATCGGATAATTCAGCATAGGTACCTGATTTTGGAGTGCTTTTCCTGAGTTTGCGATTTGATACCTCATGTAATTGTGCTGCAATCGAATTCTCTTTTTTCCTTTGCTTAGCCTCCTTCTTTTTTGCTGATTTTGACTGCACTTGGGAAAAAGGAGTCTCTTTTTCTATTGGGATATCCACAGAGCCTTCAGCTTCTGATTCAACAATCTCCTGCAGTGAAGCAACAGAATTAGATTTCCTAATGATAATTTCAAAACCTGTCTGAATTTGGGTGATTTCCTCTCTTGTATCTTGACTATCAGTCTCTGTCTCCACCATAATTAGTTCAGGATGTGGCTCATTGCCCATATTGGAATCTTCTTCCTGGTTTTCGACTATTTGTCTTGGCTCCTCTTCCACCTGCTGCTCAACTGTTTTAGAGTTTAACATCAAATTACCATCTACCCTTTCAGGGCTCTTTTGAGCTATGACTGGAATCAATTCTTCGGAGGGGTTTCCCAGGTTTTGTTTTGCAGCAGTAGCTTGAACGTTGGGAGATATGGAGTGCTGTGAGTAGTCTTCCACAGAGCTTGTTCAGGGTTTTGCACTATCTCGGGGGGAATTATTACAGTCAGTGATGCTTTACTTCCTTCCTGTGATTCCTGATCTTTCATTGATCCTTCAGCTTGTGGTTGGGCAGGGGGGCCTTCTTCTACACAGATAACAGAGCTTGATCTCACTTTGGAAGATTCCGGGATATCTAGAAGAGTGGCAGAAGGTTCATCAATGGCCCTCTCCTTGCCTTTACCTAGAGGAGCTGTCATTTCGTTTGAACCCTCTTTTTGTTCAGATGATTGAGGTTTTTCTTTTTGGGTCTGAATCCATTCCTTCTGTTGCCTGATGGTTGGAGGTTTGGTAATTGGAGCTTTTTCTTTTCTTTTCTGAACAGGGTTGCATCTGGTACTGCAATGCCCTAATTTTTTACACTTAGTGCAATAATTCGGACGATCTTCCACCTCCAAGCTCTGCCATTTTTCATTTTCTCTGCTGCCAATCCAGATTCGAGATGGGGTAGGCTTGAGGACATCCATTTCCACACATACTCTAGCTTCATTCGGTCTTACCAATCTTGTCACCGAAGCTGTAGCAATATCAAGTTTCAGAGGGGTTCCAGTCGCAGAGGCTAATGAATATAGCTTTTCTTTATCCCAGTAGTGGATTGGTAGCATAGGAAATTTGATCCATACTGGAGTTACAGATGGCTCCATTTCCGGTGTGAAATCTGCAGACCACTTGAAAATCCTGGCTTGAAAGCCATTGAAGTACCAGTTCTTCCTCAACCACATCCTCTGGAAGTCCACTTCTTGATCGAATTTGAAGAGGACATGTCGGTTATCTAAGAGCCCAATGTGACACTCTCCCTTGAAGGAGGCAGCAAGTATCTCCTTCCTTAGATTGGCCATTGAAGGGCGTCCCCAGGAAAATTTCCCAACAAGGGTCCACTGAAAGACTGAGACGAGTTGGCGCTCTTCTTCATCTTATATAATTAGGGCTGGCTCCCCCTTGAAGGTAGTAAGTGGTGCTTTGTTTTTTATGGATCCGAATGAGATTGAAACATCTTGGTTAGTAGCGTGTGGGTTAGTTTTGGATACAGCTTCCTTGTAGGATGCCGACGGTGGGGCCGGTGGAGGAGCTCCCTCCTGGCTCGCCATAGGCGGCCAAGGTGAATTTAGGAACCCAAGAAATTCTAACCGTTACTAAGGGTAACGGCAGTATTCAGCCCAATTGTAACTGTAGCAATAGTTCTTTATGAGAGAGAGTTTTTTTTTTCCAAGTTGGCTATAGCACATGCACTTGAACATGCATTCTGAATAGCACTGGTTATAACTCACGAGTTTTTGTAAAAAAAAATGCCACGTTAAAAAACTAATTTTTTCAGACTATTTTCATGTCATTTTTTAAACCCATCTATATTATTAATGTGTTATTGAGTGAATGGGTTGATAAAAATAGAAATGTAAATTTTTGAAAAAATCAATATTTTTCGTGGGCTATAACTGATGAGTTGGTTTTATACCAATTATTTTGTGTTAAATCTCTTGGCTTTTGTCTTGTGAGTGATGCAAATTTGTGGCTACTTACGTGGTTTTATGCATATATGTTGTGTGCTATTTGATAATGTTTAAATGGTGCAAAAAGGGTAAAAATGATGGTAAATTAAGAGATGTGTGTTTAGGATGAGAATTAAGGATTGAAACATACTTATACGACCAATAAGGGTTTTGGGCAGATTGGGATGTGCAATTTGTGTTGAGTATAACTCTTTCAATTCAATCTAATGGTGAGATTTGATAGCTATGGAAAGCCCTTTGTGGTGAAATTCAAATTGTCATGTTTTAACTTTCTTCCGAATTCTGGAATGCATTCATGAGAAACGAAGGCTTTTTGTTAGGCTTGGATTAGGATTTCTTTAGGGTTTTTATTTCCTCCTGCCCCACAGTTTGATAAAATGATATAACTTGAGTTATAGACCTCTAATTTCAGTAATTCTTGATCCAATTGAAAGCCCAAGAGTTAGACCTAGAACTTCTATGTTTTACCATCCCGAGTTTAATTCAGGAAGTTAAGGCCACATATGATTTGCATGGAAGTAGGGTCTTATGCTGAAATGAATACTTTGCCATTTTAGATGTTCTTGCATTTGGCCTTTGCACTTATACTGCACACACGCAACATTTCTCACAACATTCTAACACCCTTATCGCACTACACTCTTGCACTCCACCCACACATATTGTGCGGCGAGGTCACCTCACCGCACAAGCACTCTCGCACACTACTAACACTACACACTCGCACACATGCACAACACTCTTGCACTCACCACACTTCACTCTCGCATCACTCGCACAACATACTCACACACTCACCTCACAGCACACACACTAACGCACACTCAAGCATGCGACGAGCTGACTCGTCGCATGAACCACGCACACACGATGTGCGGCGAGGTCATCTCGCCGCACATGCATACTCGCACACTTCATGCGGCGAGCTCACCTCGCCGCATCTCACTACACTCATGCACACAAATGCACTTCACTCGCACATTAGCAAACATACACCATGCGGCGAGGTCACCTCGCCGCACACACTCACGCTTAAGTCTCGCATACATGCACTACACTCCCACTCTAGCACTACACTCTCTTGCACACTCACTCACTGAGCACACCATGCACATTCACACGAACAATTCTTCTCACTTCATTTGCACACTACAATTGTACCTTCATGCATATCCTGCAAGCTCTACACAGCAAGGAATAGCCATGACATTTGCTCACAATCAGACTACATTTCTTTCGGCTCATTTCATTTCATATTATTCAACACACAACATTTCATTCTCCTAGTTGCAAAACTTATCAATTCATTCATTTCACACATTACATTCACTCACACCTCACAAACATCCCACTTCGTAGAACATTTCATCTATATTAATTCACAACATCTCACACTTTTGTTCACTCAAAACTCACACACTCGCACAAACTGGCGAGACCTCGCCACGAGGTCTCGCTCACAAGCACAATGCACGGCGAGGTCTCGCCGCGAGACCTCGCCAGCAAAGGCATTACACGGCGAGACCTCGCCACGAGGTCTCCCCCCACACACACACTTCACGGCGAGACCTCGCCACGAGGTCTCGCCATGCAATTTTTCCATGAAATTTCCAGTTTTGTCGCACTTCAGTGAGTTGGCCATAACTCTCTCGTCTTAGCTCTGAAATGAGTGATTCAAACGGCTATGGAAAGATAAGACATATGGCTATAACATTAATGTTTTAAGATTTCCCTAATACACAGTGCATCATGGTCAGATTTTGGCTGGAAGTTGCTGCCATAAAGCGTTTTGTTCTTGAGTTTCCAGAAAAATGGCTAAGTATGGAACTTCTGATTTCAGGAGTTTAGCAAGGCAGCTGAAGGCGTGAAGTTTCAAGGCAAGAAGGCATGAATTTGCAAAGGTTGGACTGCAAGGAGGTTCGCGGTGAAGCTGAAGACGTGAAAGGTCCAGGCTCAAAGGCTTGAACTTGGTCTGATTCTTCAGCTGGACTTCCAGGCGATGAAGGCGTGAAGCGAGGAAGCTGGAAGGTGCGGGGCGAGTGACGAGCGAGCGAAGGCGTGATTTCCAATGGCTTGAAGGCGCTGGATTGCTGGAATTATTCTTCATCTTCGAATTTTCACATTTTAGACTAATTTTTTGTCTTTCTTTTCAAGGACACTTTTGTAATATCTTTAGATATTTTTAGTTAGCGTATTAGTTACATTTCTACTTCTCTATATATAAGGGATGTAGTTAGAACAAAAGGAGGGGGAGATTATTCTAGACTGAAACTGACTTTTGAACTAGAGAGCGGGAATTATTTGGCGAGATCTACTTTCTCTCTCTAGTTTCTCTCTCTAGCATTTGAGCTCCATTTCTGATTCCGATCAAGGATTTACTCCGATCATTGTAATTCATTTCACAATTAAGGAAGCTTTGAGCAATTCTCTCACGAATTAGAGCTCTTTGATTCATTCTAATTGGTAAATTCGTTCCATCTTATTGAAATGAACTGTTTGATGTTGTGTATTGACGATCGTGAATTGAGAATGGAGTTCTGGAAATAGATTCATGATGTTCTAAAGTTTGAATTGGATAAGTGTTTAATTAGACTATGCATTGCTATGCAATTGACACAATTTCTTAAGAATGAAATCATATGTGGTATTAAAGCTTGCATTTTGTTAAGTTTCATGAATTCGCACTTTTATTGAATGAATTGAACTTTAATTGCTGTCGCCATGCTGAGTTGAGGTGAGATTTACCAATATGAGTATGAATGCATGAATTGAGAACATCGATTATGATAAATGAGTCTTTTAACTCGATTTACATATTCATTTCTGAGATTCAGGCCTCGCCTTGGGAAGTTTTGATGAAATAAAACCTTAGGAAAGAGTGTTAAAGAAATTCTCTGTGTTAACAAACGAAGACATACAAATCTAGGTCGGGCCTTGCCATAGGAGTTCCTAGGTTTTGTATGTTAGAGCAGTTAGCTTGGAGAGTTGAGACGTTGCGGAGTGAATTCCATCATTCTCAGGCCTCGCCACGGGAGAGAATGGTGTTAGGAAGTGTAGGGAGTGGTGTGGTTGCCATGCTAACCACAAGCTAGACTTCCAGGCATATTGATCTCCTCTTTGTTTTGCTTGAGTATCAATTGCACTGTATTTGAGTAGTCTAATGTGCATTCTTCCGGTGGAAGAACTCTAGAACATCCTTTCACTTCTTGTTTTTTTTGCACTTTATTTGTTGTACTTGATACTTTACTAGTTAATGTTGAGTTTAAGTTCTCTTGTGATACTCTGTGAGCAAATATTGAATTCAAAGAATCCATCCCCTTCCCTGTGGATACGATCCCTACTTCCACTACTACAGTTAGTTAGGGTAAAATTGAGCTGATACGACTTTAAGCTTTCAATAACTCACGAGTTTTGGCTAAAAACGAAAATGTTCAAAAATTTACTATTTTTGACAATTTAATGCCATTTTTTACACTCACGTATATTGGTAAGTTTTTATATTATGAATGGAGCGAAAAAAATTGAAACTTGAAATTTTTTAAAAATCGCTATTTTTCGTGGGTTATAACTCACGAGTTTTAGTAAAAAATGGCACATTTAAAAAACTGGCAGTTTCGGACTATTTTCATGTCTTTTTGTTTACCCACCTATCTTGGTAATGTGTTATATAATGAATGGATTGAAAAAATAAAAACGTGAAATTTTTTCAAAATCACTATTTTTCGTGGGCTATAACTCACGAGTTTTAGTAAAAAACGCCAAGTTTAAAAACTGATTGTTTCAGGCTATTTTCATGTCATTTTTTCAACCCACCTATATTAGTAATGTTTTATCTAGTGAACGGATTGATAAAAATAGAAATGTAAATTTTTATAAAAAAATCAATATTTTTCATGGGCTATAACTCACGAGTTTTGGCTAAAAATGGAAATGTTCAAAAATTTTCTATTGTGGACAATTTAATGCCATTTTTACACTCACGTATATTGGTAATGTTTTATACAATGAATGGAGCGAAAAAAATTAAAACGTGAATTTTTAAAAAAATCACTATTTTTCGTGTGTTATAAGTCACGAGTTTGAGTCAAAAATGGCAAGTTTAAAAAACTGGCAGTTTTGGACTATTTTCATGTCTTTTTGTTTACCCACGTATCTTGGTAATGTGTTATATAATGAATGGAGTGAAAAAATAAAAACGTGAAATTTTTTCAAAATCACTATTTTTCGTGGGCTATAACTCACGAGTTTTAGTTTAAAACGCCAAGTTTAAAAAACTAATTGTTTTAGACTATTTTCATGTCATTTTTTAAACCCACCTATATTAGTAATGTGTTATCGAGTGAACGGATTGATAAAAATAGAATTGTAAATTTTGGAAAAAATCAATATTTTTCGTGGGCTATAACTCACGAGTTTTGTCTAAAAACGTAAATGTACAAAAATTTTCTATTGTGGACAATTTAATGCCATTTTTTACACTCGCATATATTGGTAATGTTGTATATAATGAATGGAGCGAAAAAAATTCAAACATGAAATTTTTGAAAAATCAATATTTTTCGTTTGTTATAACTCACGAGTTTTAGTAAAAACCGGCAAGTTTAAAAAGCTGGCTGTTTTGGACTATTTTCAGTTCTTTTTGTTAGTCAAACTATCTTGGTAATGTGTTATATAATGAATGGAGTGAAAAAATAAAAACGTGAAATTTTTTCAAAATCACTATTTTTCGTGGGCTATAACTCAGGAGTTTTAGTAAAAAATACCAAGTTTAAAAAACTGATTGTTTCAGACTATTTTCATGTCATTTTTCCAACCCACCTATATTAGTAATGTTTTATCTAGTTAACGGATTGATAAAAATAGAAATGTAAATTTTTATAAAAAAAATTAATATTTTTCGTGGGCTATAACTCACGAGTTTTGGCTAAAAACGGAAATGTTCAAAAAGTTTCTATTGTGGACAATTTAATGCCATTTTTACACTCATGTATATTGGTAATGTTTTATATAATGAATGGAGCGAAAAAAATTAAAACGTGAAATTTTTGAAAAATCACTATTTTTCGTGAGTTAACTCACGAGTTTTTTTTTTTTTTTTAAAACCTAATATATATATCATCATGAACAAAATGCGGTGCCGGATATACCCGTCACACCGTTACATTAACAAAAACGTAAATATCATAAACTTGGAGTACAACTCCATTACATGCAAATTCTAAGTTAAGAAGGGGATTTAGAGCACCACTACTACGGGAGTTCCAAGTAGCAATTCCCTCTATCCCATACCAAGTGTTAGACGGGTTATGAGATCAAACCAACCCAGTTCTGATATATATATCTCTATGCTAATATACCAAACTATATGATGTTCCATAGAGGTTCCCCCATGTACAAAGCAGTGACCAACTAGAAATATGGAAGAAATGGAAGCCGGGGCATCCCAACAGATGACTGATTCCATCAAAAATTAGGATCGTCCAAACGAACACTACTTGAAACAAGTCAAAGCCACCAACAGGAATCCTAATTCCATGTACCAGAGATATGTGTTCAAGGCAAAGCAACATCAAAAGATTAATTCCAGGATCTTCATCACGGAAAAAGGAATCTCCAAACTCCTGGAATTAGTGATTAAACTCATGGACACCGAAGGACATTCAAAAAGGCCATTCCCCAAATACGATCTACTCCTCTAGTGCCAAGCAACCAGCCAGTGCACTAATTCAGATCAACAACAAAGTCCACAGCAAGACAATTTCACCACACCAAATTGGGTCAACAAAACATAAATCAGTAGGCCTCGCAAAGCCAATAATGAAACTAAGATCAATTGCTGACATTATCTTTTTCAGAGCCAAACAAAATCAGATAATCATGCATAATCCACAGCTTCATCAAATGCCTATGTTCTAATCCCACAGGGACAACCTTTCAACCAAACGGTGTCTCCCATCCCAGGTAGCACCCAATAAATTAAATATATTAGCCATTTTTACTCAGAAATTTCTGCATAGCAGATTGTGGGATTCTTTTTTTTTCTACCTGATTTTCGAGGGCCTTTAGGGCTGAATACCGGTTCATTTTTTAGCTTGAATGATCGTTGCTTTTTCGCGATTTTTGGATGGATGCATGTGAGCTGGTCTGAATCGGTGTAGTAGCTATCTTCATTGAATAGAACTTCATCTTGCTCCTCTACCTCGGACTCTGTGGGAAGATCTTGGAGGCGCTTGAGTCCAGATAAGGAGTTGCTTCTGCAAATGCCATCTCCAGGATTCCGCTTATTTTCCATGCTTGTATTGTCTTCTAAGCACAATGCATCTACCATGTTAAGATTCTGGGCAGCTGAACAATTTTCCCCCTCCTTAAACACTGGGAGGATAGCATTATTCCTTATGCCCACTGGAGACGAGTAAATTGAGATCTCTTTTGGGTGAGGCCAATCAATCAACGCAAGATTATTTGAAGGCACTACTTTCCCCCCGGTGAACTCTTGGACATAAGGTATCACTGGGAGTTTGTCTGGAGCCGAGGTTTCTTGTTCCAGAATTAGCACTTCACCATCTGATTGCAGGACCCCCGAAGAGCATCCGGTGTCCTTGATTGTTTGAGTAATTGTCGGACTGCAGGGCGAGTTTTCTCTTCCAGCGTTGGCTTTAGGCAGCTGCAAATCCTTAGGGTCGCTGAGTTGACCTTCTTCAGCTGCTTCTCGCGGCTGTATAGTCCTAGCTGAGCTAAGGCCGTGAGAGGGCCCTCCAGCTTCCTGATCTTCATCAGCTTGATTACTTTTCCCCTCCAAGTTCGGATTCACTTCATCGGAGTTACTGTTCATGCCGGAAGGATCGAGGTCTACTCTTGTCACATTAGGTTTTTGGCCCCCAAGATCTTGATTTTCCTTTTGCACCTGTGGAGATCCAGATGTACCCTTAGTTGCCAATTCTCTGTCGATAGTGGCTTGAGTCTTCATACCGGCCTTGTCACTGTTCACCACAGGGATCCAAACAGAGGTAGAAACCTTGTTAAGATCTCTGGATCGTGTCTCTTTACCCAGCTTTATTGGCTTACATTCAGCAGGAGAATGGCCAATTTTCTGACATTCAGAACAATAGGGAAGAAGATCCTCCACCTTCAATGGGTTGCCACATCCCTTTTTCCTTGCTCCCGATCCAAATCCGCTTTGGTCTTTCCTTAAGCACATCTAATTCCACACAAATTCGAGCCTCACTAGGTCTCAGGATCTTGCTTGTAGCTGCTGTTGCTTTGTCAATTTTCAGTGGTCTGCCTACTGCAGATGCAATTGAAAAAAGCTTGGTTTTGTCGAAATAATGAATAGGCAGCATTGGGAGCTTTATCCAAACGGGAGCAAATGTTGATTCAGCTGAGGGCCTAAAATCCTTGGACCACCTAAAGATTTTAGCTTGGAACCCACTGAAAGTCCAAGATCTTCTCAGCCATATCCTATGGAAATCTGACTCATCCTCACACTTGAAAAGTACATGTTGGTGGTCAAGAAGTCCCAAGTGGACTTCTCCTTGGAAGGATACAGCCAGGATATCACGTCTAAGAGTGGCCATGGATGGCCGGCCATTAGGGAATTTGGCAACAAGTGTGAGCTGAAAAGGGGCGGCCAACTTTTCTTCTTCTTCGTCAGTTAATATGAGAGCTGTTCACCCTTGAATATTGAGAGACAATTTTGACTATTTGAGGGGAAGGTGACATCAAAAACTTCAGTCCAGTTTTTTGAGACAGCATCTCTAAACGATTTTGGGTCAGGAGGTTTAGGGTTAGGGATTGGCATTGAAAGCTTAATAATATGGCATATTTTAGAGAGAAGGTAGAGAATATTTTAGAGAGAAGTGGTTATAGGCTATAATTCGACGAAAATGAGTTAACTCACGAGTTTTGGTCAAAAATGGCAAGTTTAAAAAACTGGCTGTTTTGGACTATTTTCTTGTCTTTTTGTTTACCCACCTATCTTGGTAATGTGTTATATAATGAATGGAGTGAAAAAATTAAAACGTGAAATTTTTTTGAAATCACTATTTTTCGTGGGCTATAACTAACGAGTTTTAGTTAAAAACGCCAAGTTTAAAAAACTAATTGTTTATGACTATTTTCGTGTCATTTTTTAAATCCACCTATATTAGTAATGTGTTATCGAGTGAACGGATTGATAAAAATAGAATTGTAAATTTTTGAAAAAATCAATATTTTTCGTGGGCTATAACTCATGAGAATTGGCTAAAAACGGAATTGTTCAAAAAAAACTTTTATTGTGGACAATTTAATGTCATTTTTTACAGTCGCCTATATTTGTAATGTTTTATATAATGAATGGAGCGAAAAAAATTGAAACATGAAATTTTTGAAAAATCACTATTTTTCGTGTGTTATAACTCACGGGTTTTAGTCAAAAATGGCAAGTTTAAAAAACTGGCTCTTTTGGACTATTTTCATGTCTTTTTGTTTACCCACCTATATTGATAATGTGTTATATAATGAATGAGTGAAAATATAAAAACGTGAAATTTTTTAAAAATCACTATTTTTCGTATCACGAGTTCTAGTAAAAAACGCCAAGTTTAAAAAACCGATTTTTCAGACTATTTTCATGTCATTTTTAAAACCCACCTATATTGGTAATGTGTTATACAATGAATGGAGTGAAAAAAAAAGAAACGTGAATTTTTTTCAAAATCACTATTTTTCGTAGGCTATAACTTATGAATTTTAGTAAAAAAAGCCAAGTTTAAAAAACTAATTGTTTCAGACTATTTTCATGTCATTTTTTAAACCCACCTATACTAGGAATATGTTATCGAGTGAACGGATTGATAAAAATAGAAATGTAAATTTTTGAAAAAATCAATATTTTTCGTCGGCTATAACTCACGAGTCTTGGCTAAAAACGGAAATGTTCAAAAATTTTCTACTGTGGACAATTTAATGCCAATTTTACACTCACATATGTTGGTAATGTTTTATATAATGAAAGGAGCGAAAAAAATTAAAACGTGATATATTTGAAAAATCACTATTTTTCGTGGGTTATAACTCACGAGTTTTAGTCAAAAATGGCAAGTTTAAAGAACTGACTTGTTTTGAACTATTTTCATGTCTTTTTGTTTACCCGCCTATATTGGTAATGTGTTATACAATGAATGGAGTAAAAAAATAGAAAGGTGAAATTTTTTCAAAATCATTATTTTTCGTGAGCTATAACTCACGAGTTTTAGTTAAAAACGCCAAGTTTAGAAAACTAATTGTTTCAGACTATTTTCATGTCATTTTTTAAACCCACCTATATTAGTAATGTGTTATCGAGTGAACGCATTGATGAAAATAGAACTGTAAATTTTTGAAAAAATCATATTTTCGTGGACTATATAACTCACGAGTTTTGGTTAAAAACGGAAATGTTCAAAAATTTGCTATTGTGAACAATTTAATGCCATTTTTTACACTCACATATATTGGTAAAGTTTTATATAATGAATGGAGCGAAAAAAATTAAAACGTGAAATTTTTGAAAAATCACTATTTTTTGTGTGCTATAACTCATGAGTTTTTTTTTTCGGTGTTATAACTCACGAGTTTTTGTCAAAAATGGCAAGTTTAAAAAACTGGTTGTTTTGGACTATTTTCATGTCGTTTTGTTTACCCACCTATATTGGTAATGTGTTATATAATGAATGGAGTGAAAAAATAAAAACGTGAAATTTTTTCAAAATCACTATTTACGTGGGCTATAACTCACGAGTTTTAGTAAAAAAACGCCAAGTTTAAAAACCTGATTGTTTCAGACTATTTTCATGTCATTTTTTCAACCCACCTATATTAGTAATGTTTTATCTAGTGAACGGATTGATAAAATTAGAAATGTAAATTTTTGAAAAAATCAATATTTTTCATCGGCTATAACTCACGAGTTTTGGTTAAAAACGAAAATGTTCAAAAATTTTCTACTGTGGACAATTTAATGCCAATTTTACACTTACATATGTTGGTAATGTTTTATATAATGAATGGAGCGAAAAAAATTAAAACGTGAAATTTTTGAAAAATCACTTTTTTTCGTGCGTTATAACTCACGACTTTTAATAAAAAACGGCAAGTTTAAAAAACTGGCTGTTTTGGACTATTTTCATGTCTTTTTGTTTTCCCACCTATATTGGTAATGTGTTATATAATGAATGGAGTGAAAAAATAAAAACGTGAAATTTTTTCAAAATCACTATTTTCCGTGGGCTATAACTCACGAGTTTTAGTAAAAAACGCCAAGTTTAAAAACCTGATTGTTTCAAACTATTTTCATGTCATTTTTTCAACCCACCTATATTAGTAATGCTTTATCTAGTGAACGGATTGATAAAATTAGAAATGTAAATTTTTTAAAAAAATCAATATTTTTCGTGGGTTATAACTCACGAGTTTTGGCTAAAAACGGAAATGTTCAAAAATTTTCTATTGTCGACAATTTAATGCCATTTTTTACAATCACATATATTGGTAATGTTGACTATAATGAATGGAACGAAAAAAATTAAAACATGAAATTTTTGAAAATTCACTATTTTTCGTGTGTTATAACTCACGAGTTTTAGTAAAAAATGGCAAGTTTAAAAAACTGGCCGTTTTGGACAATTTTCATTTCTTTTTGTTTGTCAAACTATCTTGGTAATGTGTTATATAATGAATGGAGTGAAAAAATAAAAACGTGAAATTTTTTCAAAATCACTATTTTTCGTGGGCTATAACCCAGGAGTTTTAGTAAAAAACACCAAGTTTAAAAAACTGATTGTTTCAGACTATTTTCATGTCATTTTTTCAACCCACCTATATTATTAATGTTTTATCTAGTGAACGGATTGATAAAAATAGAAATGTAAATTTTTATAAAAAATCAATATTTTTCGTGGGCTATAACTCACGAGTTTTGGCTAAAAACGGAAATGTTCTAAAATTTTCTATTGTGGACAATTTAATGCCATTTTTATACTCACATATATTGGTAATGTTTTATATAATTTATGGAGCGAAAAAATTAAAACGTGAAATTTTTGAAAAATCACTATTTTTCGTGTGTTATAAGTCACGAGTTTTGGTCAAAAATGGCAAGTTTAAAAAACTGGCTATTTTGGACTATTTTCATGTCATTTTTTACACCCACCTATATTGATAATGTGTTATCTAGTGAACGGATTAATAAAAAAAGAATTGTAAGTATTTGAAAAAATCAATATTTTTCGTGGGCTATAACTCATGATTTTTGGCTAAAAATGGAAATGTTCAAACATTTGTTATTGTAGACAATTTAATGTCATTTTTTACGCTCACCTATATTGGTAATGTTTTATATAATGAATGGAGCGAAAAAAATTGAAACGTGATATTTTAGAAAAATCACTACTTTTCGTGGGTTATAACTCACGAATTTTAGTCAAAAACGGCAAGTTTAAAGAATTGGCTGTTTTGAAATATTTTCATGTTTTTTTGTTTACCCGCCTATATTGGTAATGTGTTATACAATGAATGGAGTGAAAAAATAGAAACGTGATATTTTTTCAAAATCATTATTTTTCGTGGGCTATAACTCACGAGTTTTAGTAAAAAACGCCAAGTTTAGAAAACTAATTGTTTCAGACTATTTTCATGTCATTTTTAAACCCACCTATATTAGTAATGTGTTATTGAGTGAACGCATTGATGAAAATAGAACTGTAAATTTTTGAAAAAATCTATATTTTTCGTGGTCTATATAACTCACGAGTTTTGGCTAAAAACGGAAATGTTCAAAAATTTGCTATTGTGAACAATTTAATGCCATTTTTTACACTCACATATATTGGTAATGTTTTATATAATGAATGGAGCGAAAAAAATTAAAACGTGAAATTTTTGAAAAATCACTATTTTTGTGTGCTATAACTCACGAGTTTTTATTTTTTTTTTCTGTTATAACTCACGAGTTTTAGTAAAAAACGGCAAGTTTAAATAATTGGCTGTTTTGGACTATTTTCATGTATTTTTGTTTTCCCACCTATATTGGTAATGTGTTATATAATGAATGGAGTGCAAAAATAAAAACGCGAAATTTTTTCAAAATCACTATTTTCCGTGGGCTATAACTCCCGAGTTTTAGTAAAAAACGCCAAGTTTAAAAATCTGATTGTTTCAGACTATTTTCATGTCATTTTTTCAACCCACATATATTAATAATGTTTTATCTAGTGAACGGATTGATAAAATTAGAAATGTAAATTTTTGAAAAAATCAATATTTTTCGTCGGCTATAACTCACGAGTTTTGGCTAAAAACGGAAATGTTCAAAAAATTTCTATTGTCAACAATTTAATGCTATTTTTTACACTCACATATATTGGTAATGTTGTATATAATGAATGGGACGAAAAAAATTAAAACATGAAATTTTTGAAAAATCAATGTTTTTCGTGTGTTATAACTCACGAGTTTTAGTAAAAAACGTCAAGTTTAAAAAACTGGCTGTGTTGGAATATTTTCATGTTTTTTTGTTTGTCAAACTATCTTGGTAATGTGTTATATAATAAATGGAGTGAAAAAATAAAAACGTAAAATTTTTTCAAAATCACTATTTTTCGTGGGCTATAACCCACGAGTTTTAGTAAAAAACGCCAAGTTTAAAAAACTGATTGTTTCAGACTATTTTCATGTCATTTTTTCAACCCACCTATATTAGTAATGTTTTATCTATTGAACGAATTGATAAAAATAGAAATGTAAATTTTTATAAAAAATCAATATTTTTCGTGGGCTATAACTCACGAGTTTTGGCTAAAAACGGAAATGTTCTAAAATTTTCTATTTTGGACAATTTAAAGCCATTTTTACACTCACATATATTGGTAATGTTTTATATAATGAATGGAGCGAAAAAAATTAAAACATGAAATTTTTGAAAAATCACTATTTTTCGTGTGTTATAAGTCACGAATTTTGGTCAAAAATGGCAAGTTTAAAAAACTGGCTATTTTGGACTATATTTATTTCATTTTTTACACCCACCTATATTGATAATGTGTTATCTAGTGAACGGATTAATAAAAAAAGAATTGTAAATATTTGAAAAAATCAATATTTTTCGTGGGCTATAACTCATGATTTTTGGCTAAAAATGGAAATGTTCAAACATTTGTTATTGTAGACAATTTAATGTCATTTTTTACGCTCACCTATATTGGTAATGTTTTATATAATGAATGGAGCGAAAAAAATTGAAACGTGATATTTTTGAAAAATCACTATTTTTCGTGGGTTATAACTCACGAGTTTTAGTAAAAAACGGCAAGTTTAAAGAATTGGCTGTTTTGAACTATTTTCATGTCTTTTTGTTTACCCGCCTATATTGGTAATGTGTTATACAATGAATGGAGTGAAAAAATAGAAACGTGAAATTTTTTCAAAATCATTATTTTTCGTGGGTTATAACTCACGAGTTTTAGTAAAAAAACTCAAGTTTAAAAAACTAATTGTTTCAGACTATTTTCATGTCAGTTTTAAACCCACCTATATTAGTAATGTGTTATCGAGTGAACGCATTGATGAAAATAGAACTGTAAATTTTTAAAAAAATCTATATTTTTCGTGGGCTATATAACTCCCGAGTTTTGGCTAAAAACGGAAATGTTCAAAAATTTGCTATTGTGAACAATTTAATGCCATTTTTTACACTCACATATATTGGTACTGTTTTATATAATGAATGGAGCGAAAAAAATTAAAACGTGAAATTTTTGAAAAATCACTATTTTTTGTGTGTTATAACTCACGAGTTTTTTTTTGTGTTATAACTCATGAGTTTTAGTCAATAACGGCAAGTTTAAAAAACTGGCTGTTTCGAACTATTTTCATGTCTTTTTGTTTACCCACCTATCTTGGTAATGTGTTATATAATGAATGGAGTGAAAAAATAAAAACGTAAATTTTTTCACAATCACTATTTTTCGTGGGCTATAACTCACAAGTTTTAGTAAAAAACGCCAAGTTTAAAAAACTGATTGTTTCAGACTATTTTCATGTCATTTTTTCAACCCACCTATATTAGTAATGTTTTATCTAGTGAACGGATTGATAAAAATATAAATGTAAATTTTTATAAAAAAATAAATATTTTTCGTGGGCTATCACGAGTTTTGGCTAAAAACGGAAATGTTCAAAAATTTGCTATTGTGGACAATTTAATACCATTTTTTACACTCACGTATATTGGTAATGTTTTATATAATGAATAGAGCGAAAAAAAATTAAAACGTGAAATTTTTAAAAAATCACTATTTTTCGTGTGTTATAACTCGCAAGTTTTAGTCAAAAACGGCAAGTTTAAAAACTGGTTGTTTTGGACTATTTTCATGTGATGCGAATGGGCGAGACTTGAAATCCTGGACCACTCGAATCTCCACACCTTTAGACCGTTGTTGACACCAAAATTACACAAAAAGGAAAGACACGAACAAGCAAAACAATTGGCGGAATACAAATAGTGTAAAAAACTATGTTGATTTTGACTTTTCTCCTACCACTTTTTCACCCCACTTCAATTGTGATAATGCATCCTTGTGAACAGTGTACAAAAAAGTAAAATTTAGATCTTTGTCCAAATTTCTATTTTTTGTGAGTTATAACACCTGTTTTATAAAAAAAATAGCAAAATCCAAAAAAAATATTGATTTTGACTTTTTTGTGTCATTTTTTCCACTCATCCCGATTGTGAACATGTATTCTAGTGAATATTACAAAAAAAAGTGTAATTTAAAATTTTTATCAGACCTTCATTTTTTATGGGTTATAACACACATATTTTGGTAAAAAATAGAAAATTAAAAAAAACGTGTTGATTTTGGCTTTTTTCTTACCATTTTTTAAACACATCTCAATTGTGAACGTGCATTCTAATGAATGATGTCAAAAAAGTGAAATTTAGATTTTTCACCAAATTTTCATTTTTAATGTGTTATAACACACGTATTTTAGTCGAAAATGGTAAATAAAAAACTCGTTGATTTTGATTTTTTTTCAATTTTTTAGACCCTCCTCGATTGTGAAGTGAATATTGTAAAAAAAATTAAAATTTAAGGGTATGTTTGGATATGTATTTTGTTTTGAGAATTGCGAAAAATGAGCCCTCGGTTGCGTTTTATAAAAGGAATATTTTTATTTTGATAATTGAGTGTTTGGATTTATAAGTTTAGTTTTTATTGGATTATTGTGTAAAATAATTATTTTATTAAATAAAATTTAAATAAAAATTTTTTTTATTAAATTATTTTGGTTAACCGGTGGTAGTCAATCTTTGACCGCCACCGGTAAACTCAAACAAATAAAAAACTAAAAAAAGATTAAAAGATGTTTTTTTTTAACACACACACCCTCACATGCATCCTACAGGAATCGAACTCTAGACCTGTAGGTCGGGAAGCTAACTCCCTAACCACTGGGCTAGCCCCAATGGCTAGATTAAAAGATGTTAAAAAGACTAAAATGCCTTCATTTTGTGGTTAGAGATATTGGAAATTTTTGTTTTGAAAATTGAATATAAACAAACAAGTTAATTTAGAATGAGATGAGAAATGGGCCCCATCCAAACATACCACGGAATTTTCACTAAACCTCCATTTTTCACGGGTTATAACATGCATATTTTTGTAAGAAATGAGAAAGTCAAAAATCGTGTTGATTTTTGAATTTTTCCTTACTATTTTTTCACTCACTTCAATTGTGAAAATGCATACTTGTGAATGGTGTCAAAACAAAGTGAAATTTAGATTTTTTTTTTTACCAAATTTCTATTTTTATGGGTAACACACAAATTTTAGCAAAAAAATGACAAAATTCAAAAAACGAGTTAATTTGACTTTTTGTGATGTTTTTACACTCTCCTCGACTGTGAACACGCATTCGGGTGAATATTGTCAGAAAAAAAGTAAAATTTGAAATTTTCACCAAACCTCCATTTTTCAAAGGTTATAATACACATATTTTGTTAAAAAACAGCAGTGTAAAAAAATATGTTGATTTTAGATTTTTACCTACTATTTTTTCACCTATCTCAATTGTGAATTTGCATCCTTGTGAATAGTGTCAAAAAAAGTGATATTTAGATTTTTGACCGAATTTCTATATTTCATGAGTTATAACATACGTATTTTAACAAAAAATGGCAAAATCTAAAAAGCATTGATTTTGACTTTTTTTTGTGCCATTTTGTGCACCCACCCTAATTGTGAACATGCATTATAGTGAATATTTTTTTTGTTGGCTAATCATCCCGGGTGCGGGGGGCGTCATTCCCAATTTTATTAATAAAAACTTAGGTAACAAAAGGCAATTCCACTCCCAATTTTTTGTTGGCTAGTGACTATTGTAAAAAAAAAAGTGTAATTGAAAATTTTCACTAAACCTCTATTTTTCATGGGTTATAACACACACATTTTAGTAAAAAATGACAAAGTAAAAAAAAGTGTTAATTTTAACTTTTTTCCAATTGTTTTTAAAAACACCCCAATTGTGAACGTATATTCTGATGAACGGTGTAAAAAAAAGTGAAATTTACCAAATTTTCGTTTTTCATGTGTTACAGCATACATATTTTAGCCAAAAATTGCAAAATAAAAAAAGTCGTTGATTTTGACTTTTTACATATTTTTTAGACCCTCAATGTGAAAATGCTTTCTAGCAAATATTGTCAAAACGAAAAAGAAAATTAAGGGTATGTTTGGATATGTGTTTCGTTTTGAAAATTGTGAAAAACAAACCCTCTATTGTATTTTACAAAACAAATATTTTTGTTTTGAAAATTGAGTGTTTGGATTGATAAGATTTGTTTTTATTGGGTATTGTGTAAAATAATTATGTTTAAATAATTTTTTTTATTAAATTGTTTGGGTTAACTGGCGGCAGTCAACTTATGACCGCCACCAATCAACTCAAACAAATAAAAAACTAAAAAAAATTAAAAGATGTTAAAAAGACTAAAATGCCTTCATTTTGTGGTTAGAGAAGTTGAAAATTTTTGTTTTGAAAATTGAATATAAATAAACAACTTAATTTAGAATGAGATGAGAAATGACTGAAAAGCACTATTTAAACATACCACAAAATTTTCACCAAACCTCCATTTTTAAGGGTTATAACACGCGTATTTCGATAAAAAAATGGTAAAATAAAAAAATGTGTTAATTTTGGCCTTTTCTTTACTATTTTTTTCAGTCACCTCAATAGTGAAAATGCATGATAGTGAACGGTGTAAAAAAAAGTGAAATTTGGATTTTTTTTTTACCAAATTTCAATTTTTATGGGTAACACATGCATTTTAACCAAAAAATTACAAAATCCAAAAAGGCGTTAATTTTGAGTTTTTTTTTTTTGCTATTTTTTGCACCCACCTCGATTACGAACATGCCTTCTAGTGAATATTATCAAAAAAAATTAAAATTAAAATTTTTGCGAAACTTTTATTTTTCAAGGGTTATAATACACGTATTTTAGTAAAAAATGGCAAAATTAAAAACTTGTTGATTTTGGAATTTCTCCTACTGTTTTTTTACACACACCTCAATTGTGAATATGAATTCTAATGAATGGTGTCAAAAAGTGAAATTTAAAATTTTCATCAAATTTCCATTTTTCATAGGTTATAACACACGTATTTTAGCCAAAAATGGCACAATCTAATACCAAGATGATTTTGACTTTTTTGTAATGTTTTTTACACCCGTCTCAGTTGTAAAAATGAATTCGAATGAATATTGTTAGAAAAAAAATAAAATTTAAATTTTCACCAAACCTTCAATTTTCAAAGGTTATAACACATATTATTTAAAAAAAGGTAGTGTAAAAAAACATGTTGGTTTTTACTTTCCCCTACTATTTTTTCACCCACCTTAATTGTGAATATGCATCATTGTGAATGGTGAAAAAAAGTGAAATTTTGATTTTTGTTTCCACCAAATTTATATTTTTCATGGGCTATAACACACGTATTTGAACAAAAAATGACAAAATCCAAAAAATCGTTGATTTTGATTTTTTTTGTGTATTGAGAAAGATAGAAAATTTGAAAAATGGCATTTTGGTGGGTTATAGCACACGTTTTTTCACCAAAAATGGAAAATTTTAAAAACTTGCCGTCGGTGGCCATTTTCATGCTGTTTTTGCACTCATATCAAATGGCAATGTCCTATCTAATGAATGGTGTAAAAAAGGGAAAGCAAAAATTTTTGAAAAATTACCATTTTTTGGTAGGTTTTAACACAAGTTTTTTTTCTCAAACCATTTTTTTGTAGGTTTTAACACAAGTTTTTTTTCTCAAAACGGCAAAATTCAAAAACTTGCCGTCGGTGGCTGTTTACGTAACATTTTTTTACTCATATCAAATGGAAATGTGCTATCCAATGAATAGTGTAAAAAAAGGGGAAAGATAAAAATTTTGAAAAATTACCATTTTTTGTGGGTTATAGCACACATTTTTTCCCAAACTTACAAATTTCAAAAAACTTGTCGTCGGTGGCTATTTTCGTGCTATTTTTCACTCATATCAAATGGCAAATTTCAAAAATTTGCTTTCGGTGGCCATTTTCGTGATGTCTTTGCTCTCAAATCAAATGGAAATGTTCTATCTAATGAATGGTGTAAAAAAAGGTAAAGCTAAAAATTTTGAAAAATTACCATTTTTGTGGGTTATAGCATACGTTTTTTTTTTCAAAACGCTAAATTTTAAAAACTTGATATCGGTGGCTGTTTACGTGCCATTTTTTAACTTATATCAAATGGCAATATGTTATCTAATGAATGTTGTAAAAAATGGCAAGATAAATTTTTTGAAAAATTACCATTTTTTGTGGTTTACAGCACACGTTTTTTTTTAAACGTAAAATTTCCAAAACTTGCCATCAGTAGCCGTTTTCATGCTATTTTGCACTCATATCAAATGGAGACATCCTATCTAATGAATGGTGTAAAAAAATGAAAAATAGAATTTTTAAAAATTTACCATTTATTGTGGATTATAGTAAACGTTTTTTCACCCAAAACGGCATAATTCAAAAACTTGCCATCAATGGCCGTTTTCGTGCTATTTTTGCACTCATATAAAATGGAGACGTGCTATCTAATGAATGGTGTAAAAAGGGAAAATAGAATTTTTAAGAAATTACCATTTTTTGTGGGTTATATCTAGACATGACCCCGGCATTCCGGGCCCGAATCGTGAACTGGAATCGGCCCAGGCGGGCTGGAACCAACAGTTACCGCTGGTTCACCAAATAAAATTTAAAAAAAAATGAGATGGGCCATCATTTAAAAATTGACCGTTGGAAAGCCAACGGTATGTTACTTTTTTTTTGTTTTTTTTTATTTTTCTTCTATAAATACTCAAATTTCCTAAATTAATTTTTACACCATTCTCTTCTCTAAATCTCAACTCTTTCTTAATTCTCTCAATTCTGTTAATTCTCTCAATACTCAATTATCATTTATATTATCAACTTTTCTTTGTTATCAATAAATAATTTTTACTCATTAATTTATTATATTCAAAATTCAATTCTTTACTTTAAATTATTTTATTTTATTTTATTCAAATCTTTAGCTAATTATTTTTTAAAATTATTTATTTTATTAAATATTGAATCCTCATTAATAGTTTTTATTATTTGAATTATTTTAATTTATTTAAATACTTTTATTATAGACTTATAATTCTATTTATCTAATTATTTATATTTATTCAATTACTTAATTTTAATTTACTATAAAATGGATAATTTTTAATAGAGATATTGTTGGTAGCCCACAGTTTGGTGCAAACCAAAGTGAGCAAATTTTTAGTGGTGGTGGACAAACCGAAAGCCCCAATATTGAAGAAATGCTAAAATTGGATATGTTCAAGAAGCATTACACAGAGATATTAAATTCCAACCAACAACCAATGAAGGCAAAATGCAATTATTGTTCTGAAAATAAATTATATGCTTCAAATAAAGGATCGGGCTATGGAACTTTGCCGGGATATTTGAAGGAAAAACATCCACACGAAATTGGTCTTTCCACCAACCAATCGCAATTATCCGGGTTTGTTCCCTCTACTACTCCTCCTTTTAAATATTCGGATGAAAAAAATAGAAAAGAATTAGCTAAAATTATAGCCATAGAACATTTATCATTTGGTTTTTGTGAAAAAGTAGGATTACTCATTATTGTCAAAATGCATTAAATCCACAAGCTAAAAGAATGCCTAGAACAACAATAACAAGAGGATTAAAGAAAATTTATAAAAATGAAAAACAAATTTTAATTGAAACTTTTTCTAAACTAATGGTAGTGTTTCTATATGTTTCGATATTTGGAGTGATTTATGGCAAATGTATTCTTATATGGGAGTAACTTGTCATTGGGTTGATAGTGATTGAAAAATACAAAAAAGAATTATTGTTTTTCGTCATTTTGAAGCAAGACATACCGCAAATAATATATCTAATTTGTTGAATATTATTTTAGATGAATACGGTTTGTCTAAAAAAATTTCAATTGGTTTTGATAATGCTTCGATTAGTCAATTAACAAGTCTTTGTCAACCAATAATAGGTGAAAAATTTTTTCATATTAGGTGTGCATGCCACATATTAAATTTAGAGGTACAAGATGGTTTAAAAACACGAAATACGTATATTACGCCTATTAAAGAGGCAATTAGTCATTTATGGTTCCGTCCAAATTTAATGAAACTATGGGTAAAATTTTGTACCGAAAATGGACGCAAACCTAAAAGATTTAGTAAAGATGTTCCTAATAGGTGGAATTCAACTTATAAATTATTGAATTCATCTACACAATATAGTACTTTGTTATGTATTTTTTTTTATGCAAAATCATGTAGAAAATATTTCTATGCATCCTAATATGTGGGAAATTTGTTGTAAATTATTACAACTTTTAAAGATAATTAAAGATGCTACTAAAATTTTATTTGGTGTTTATTATCCTACTTCTCATTTATTTATTCACATTGCATGTGATATTGTTCGTATTTTACAACAATTCAAAGATAACCCTGTTTTATCACTTCCTATATATGATATGTTAGTAAAATGGTTTAACTATTACCGAAAAATTCCACCTACATATTTAATTTCTTTTGTTTTTTATCCACGTCAAAAAATTAATATTTTAGAAGAATATATTACTGCATATAATAGTTGTGTAGATTCATTTTTTTTTTATAATGAAGGTTATAAAGCTCAAGATACTAAAGAGATTATAGGAGAAGTAAAAATTTTTCTTCGTAATTTATTTAATGAATTTCATTCTAAATATGGTAGTCAAGTTCCTATTAATACTGGATCTAATATTGATGGTTCTACTAGTAGTGCATCACATCAAAATACTAGTACTACATCAATGTTTTCTAAAACACTACGTAAACTTGGTAAATCTATATATTCTTCACACAAAAAATCAAGATCCAGTACTGATACGAAACTTGATAGATATTTAACAACTACTTTTGAGGTTTGTGATGAAGATAGGGATTTTCACAAGTAGTCCGTGTTAGAATGGCGAAAGGGAAAGGAGAAGGATTATCCAATCCTTTCTACTATTGCAAAACATATTCTCGTAATTCCGGCATCAACCGTAGTAATGGAGCAAGCTTTTAGTGCGGGAGGGAGCATTTTAGACGAACATCGGTCCCGATTATTACCAAGATCATTAGAAATCCAAACATTAGTGGATGATTGGCACAAGGCATTTTTGAGTGCACAAGAAATGGACAAGACGGATGGCATTGATTTAGATTACAACACCGACATTTTCAAAACGAGCAATGCTAGTACAACCAGATCTTCAACCAGAATTTCCTATTTCACGAATTTCGTCCATCCCAATCCCGATTATGACTATGAAGAGTTAGATGATTAAAATTTAGGTCAATTAACTTGTACTCAAATTACTTTTATGAATGAAAATTTTTCTTTTTAGTAAATGTTGTATCATGATTCATATATGTAAATGGCCAACTCAAAATTCGATATTTAGGCCAAAATTTTCTATTTCAATAATAAAATGAGGTATTTTCCAATTATATCAAACTTGTAAACTTGTACGTATTATATCAAACTTCTTATTTTTCATATTGTAAATTTGTAAATTTGTGAATTATATCAAACTTCTCTTATTTTTCACATTGTAAATTATGTCAAACTTCTTTTTTTTCACCTTGTAAAGTTGTAAAGTATATCAGACTTCATTTTTTTATTTTTTTTAAAAAGTCAAACCGTGAGAAAATCGTACCAAAACCGAAACTGAAACCGTGAACCGGCGGTTCACAAACCGTAATCGTAACCATGAGGCCAAGGGCCGGTTCAGGTTCGACCCTTTGTGGAACCGTGAACCGGCGGTTCATGAACTGTGGTCATGTCTAGTTATAGCACATATTTTTTTATCCAAAATGGCAAATTTCAAAAACTAGCCGCCAATGGCCGTTTTCGTGCCCTTTTTTGCACTAATATCAAATTATGGTATGTTATCTAATGAATGGTGTAAAAAAAAGAAAAGCTAAAAATTTTGAAAATTGACTATTTTTTGGGTTATAGCACTTTTTTTTTTGCAAAAAAACTACAAATTTCAAAAACTTGTCGTCGGTCGCTGTTTTTGTGACATTTTTTCACTCATATCAAATGTCAATGTGAATCTAATGAATAGTGTTAAAAAGGAAAAGATAGTAACTTTCAAAAATTACCATTTTTGTGGTTTATACGACACGTTTTTTTTCCAAAACAGTAAATTTCAAAAACATGCCTTCGGTAGCTGTTTTCGTGCCATTTTTGCACTGATATCAAATGGCGATATTGTAAATAATGAATGGTGAAAAAAAGAAAATAGAATTTTTAAAAACTTACCATTTTTTGTGGGTTATAGCACAGGTTTTTTCCCCCAAAATGGAAATTTTCAAAAACTTGCCGCCGACGGCCATTTTTTGCACTCATATCAAATTCCGATATGTTATCTAATGAATGGTGTTAAAAAAGGAAAAGTTAAAAATTTTGAAAAATGATCATTTTTTGTTGGTTATACTTTTTTTTGCCCAAAAATAGAAAATTTAAAAAACTTGCCGTTGATAGCCGCTTTCGTGACTTTTTGACTTTTTTAGCGATGTGATATCTAATAAATGGTTAAAAAATAGTGAAAGACTGAATTTTTGTAAAATTACCATTTTTGTGGGTTATAACACCTTTTTTTCCCAAAATGAGAAATTAAAAAAACTTGCTGCAGGTTGTCGTTTTCGTGCCCTATTTTGCACTTATATCAAATTGTGCAATTTTATCTAATGAATGGTTTAAAAAAGGGAAAGTTAAAAATTTGAAAAATAACATTTTTTTTTTTGGTTATAGCACACATTTTTTCCCGAAAAGACAAATTTCAAAAAGTTGCCACCGGTGACCATTTTTTTGTTGTTTTTGCACTCATATCAAATTGCGATATGTTATCTAATGAATGGTGTTAAAAAAAAAATTAAAAACTTTGAAAAATTACCTTTTTTTGTTGGTTCTACTTTTTTTTGGCCCAAAACAGAAAATTAAAAAAATTTGTCGTTGATAGCCGCTTTTGTGACTTTTTTTCCCTCATATGAAATGGCGATGTGCTATCTAATTAATGATGTAAAAATAGGGGAAGATAGAATTTTTTTAAAATTACCATTTTTGTGTGTTATAACACACGTTTTTTCCAAAAACGGCAAATTTCAAAACTTTCCATCGGTTTAAAAAATTGTGCAATTTTATCTAATGAATGGTTTAAAAAAAGGGAAAGCTAAAAATTTTGAAAAATGACATTTTTTGTGGATTATAGCACACCTTTTTTTATCCAAAATGGAAAATTTTAAAAACTTGTCGTCGCTGGCCATTCATGTGCCGTTTTTTCACTTATATCAAATGGCGATGTGCTATCTAATTAATGGTGTAAAAAAAAGAAAGATAGAAATTTTCAAAAATGACTTTTTTTGTGGGCTATAGCACACATTATTTTCCAAAACGGCAAATTTCAAAAACTTGCCGTCGGTGGCTATTTACGTGACTTTTTTTCACTCATATCAAATGGCAATGTGCTATCTAATGAATAGTGTAAAAAAAGGGAAAGATAAAAATTTTAAAAATTTACTATTTTTTGTGGGTTATAGCACACGTTTTTTCTCAAAACGGCAAATTTCAAAAACTTGCCGTCGATGGCCTTTTTCGTGCTATTTTTGCACTTATACCAAATGGAGACGTCCTATCTAATGAATGGTGAAAAAAATGAAAAATAGAATTTTTTAAAAATTACCATTTTTTTGGGTATATAGAACACGTCTTTTACCCAAAACGACAAATTTAAAAAACTTGCCACCAATGGCCGTTTTCGTGCCTTTTATGCACTGATATCAAATTGAGATATGTTATCTAAAGAATGGTGTAAAAAAGGGAAAACTAAAAATTTTGAAAAATTACCATTTTTTGTGGGTTAAAGCACATGTTTTTTTATCCAAAAATGGCAAATTTCAAAAACTGTCAGTAGCTGTTTTCGTGCAATTTTTTCATTCATATCAAATGTCAATTTGTATCTAACGAATTTTGTTAAAAAAGGGAAAGATGGAAACTTTTAAAAATTACCATTTTTTGTGGGTTATACCACGTGTTTTTTTTTCTCAAAAGGCAAATTTCAAAAATATGTCATAGGTGGCCATTTTCGTGCCATTTTTGCACTTATATCAAATGGCGATGTTCTAAATAATGAATAGTGTAAAAAGGGAAAATGGAATTTTTGAAAAATTACTATTTTTGTGGGTTATAGCACACATTTTTTTCCCCGAAACGGCAAACTTTAAAAACTTGCCGTCGGTGGCCAATTTTGTGCCATTTTTTGCACTCATATAAAATTGCGATATGCTATCTAATGAATTGTGTGAAAAACGAAAAGTTAAAAAATTTGAAAAATGACCATTTTTTGTTGGTTATACTTTTTTGGCCACAAAACATAAAATTAAAAAAATTTGTTGTTGATAGCCACTTTCGTGACTTTTGTCCCCACATATGAAATGGCGATGTCCTATATAATAAATTGTGTAAAAATAGTGAAAGATTGATTTTTTGTAAAATTACCATTTTTGTGGGTTATAACACGTTTTTCCCAAAACGACAAATTTAAAAAACTTGCCGTCGGTTGTCATTTTTGTGCCATTTTTTGTAATCATATCAAATTGCACAATTTTATCTAATGAATGGTTTAAAAAAATGGAAAGTTAAAAATTTTTAAAAATGATATTTTTTCTGAATTATAGCACATGTTTTTTTGCCCAAAGCAAAAAATTTCAAAAACTTGTCGCCGGTGGCAATTCTCGTGCCCTTTTCAAAATCAAATGGAGACGTGCTATTTAATTAATGGTGTAAAAAAAGAGAAGGATAGAAATTTTGAAAAATGACCATTTTTTATGGGTTATATCACAATTTTTTTCCCCAAAATGGCATATTCCAAAAACTTACCGTCGATGGCCGATTTTGTGTTGTTTTTGCACTCATATCAAATGGCAATTTGCTATCTAATGAATAGTGTAAAAAAATGAAAAGCTAAAAATTTTGAAAAATGGTCATTTTTTGGGTTATAGCAAACCTTTTTTTTTTCCAAAATGGCAAATTTCAAAAACTTTCTGTAGATGGCTATTTACGTGCCGGTTTTTTCACTCATATCAAATGGAAATGTGCTATCTAATGAATGATGTAAGAAAATGGATAAAATTTTTGAAAAATTACCATTTTTTGTGGGTTATAGCACTTGTTTTTTTCTCTGAAACGACAAATTTGTGGTGAAAATTCAAATTTTCACTTTCTTGATGTTATTCACTAGAATGCATTTTCACAATCGAGGCGAGTGCAAAAAACGATACAAAAATCAAAATCAATGCATTTTTGGATTTTGTCATTTTTGGCTCAAATACATGTGTTATAACCCATGACAAATAGAGGTTCGGTGAAAATTTTAATTTTCACTTTTTTTACGTTGTTCACTAGAATGAATGTCACAATCGGTGTTGGTGCAAAAAACGGTACAAAGAAATCAAAATCAAAGTATTTTTTTTATTTTGCCAGTTTGGGCAAAATTACGTGTGTTATAACCCATGAAAAATGGAGGTTTGGTGAAAATTTTAATTTTCACTTTTTTTTACAATATTCACTAAAATGTATGTTCACAATTGGGGTGTGTGTAAAAAATGGTACAAAACAGTCAAAATTATCTCATTTTGGGATATTGCCATTTTTTGCTCAAATTCGTGTATTGTAACCCATGAAAAATAGAGGTTTGTTGAAAATTTTAATTTTCACTTTTTCTACTATACTCACTAGAATGGATTTTCACAATTGGAGTGGGTTAAAAAAATGGTTAAAAAAGTCAAAATCATCGAATTTTTTGATTTTGCAATTTTTAGCTCAAATATGTGTATTATAACCCATGAATAACAAAGCTCCAATGAGTCGCTCCTCGCTGGAAAGGGGGTAGGAAAATGGAGGTTTTGTGAAAAGTTTTGTTTTTACTTTTTTGATAATATTCACTAGAATGCATGTTCACAATCGGTGTGGGTGCAAAAAACAGAACAAAAATGTCAAAATCAACCCATTTTTTTACTTTGTCAAATACGTGTGTTATAACCCATGAAAAATTGAGGTTTAGTGAAATTATAATTTTCACTTTTTTTTACAATATTCACTACAATGCATGTTCACCATCAGGATGGATGCAAAAAAGGGTACAAAAAAGTCAAAATCAACGAATTTTTGGATTTTGACATTTTTTGCTCGAATACGTGTGTTATAACACATGAAAAATTGAGGTTTGGTGAAAATTATAATTTTCACATTTTTTTTACAATATTCACTAGAATGCATGTTCATCGTCGGTATGGATACAAAAACCGATAGAAAAAAGTCAAAATCAATGAATTTTCGGATTTTTCCATTTTTGGCTCAAATTGTGCGTTATAACACATGAAACATGGAGGTTTGGTGAAAATTTTAGTTTACTTGTTTTGACAATATTCGCTAGAATGCATGTTCACCATCGAGGTAGATACAAAAAACGGTACAAAAGAGTCAAAATCAACGTATTTTTGAATTTTGCTGTTTTTGGCTCAAATACATGTGTTGTAACTCTTGAAAAAATAGAGGTTTTGTGAAAATTTTAAATTTCACTTTTTTTGACAATATTGACTAGAATGCATATTCACAATCGGGGTGGGTGAAAAAAATGGTAAAAATAAGTTAAAATCAACACATTTTTTAATTTTTTTCATTTTTATCTCAAATACGTTTTTTATAATCCATGAAAAATGGAGGTTTGGTGAAAATTTTAATTTTCACTTTTTTTTTACAATATTTACTATAGTGCATGTTCAACATGGGAGTGGGTACAAAAAAACGGTACAAAAAAGTCAAAATCAACGCATTTTTTTATTTTGCCATTTTTCGCTCAAATACGTGTGTTATAATCCATGAAAAATGGAGGTTTTGTGAAAATTTTAATTTTCTTTTTTTAAAAAAAATATACACTAGAATAGGGAGTGGCGCCCCCCACAAATGGGATGATTAGCCAAATATATATATATATATATATACACTAGAATGAATGTTGACCATATGGGTAGGTGCCAAAACTGGTACAAAAAAAAATCAAAATCAACACATTTTTGGATTTTGTCATTTTTTACTACAATACGTGTTATAACCCATGAAAAATTGAGGTTTGATAAAAATTTTAATTTTTACTTTTTTTGACAATATTCAATAGAACGCATGTTCACCATTGAGGTGGGTGCAAAAAATGGTACAAAAAAGTCAAAATTAACGCATTTTTTGATGTTTTCATTTTTTCTCTCAAAAACGTGTATTATAACCTTTGAAAAATTGATTTTGTTAAAAAAAATCTAAATTTTATTTTTTTTACACGGTTCATAAGAATACTTGTTCACAATTGAGAAATTAGAAAAAATGACTTTTAAAATATGAATACGTTATTTTTTAGAAACTTGCAATATATGCCCAAAAACTCAAGATAGTAGCCAATAAATTTTGATATTTTAAAATATTTACTTTTTTATTTTTATGATTTTTTTACTAGTTTAAATACTTTCCCTTGAGTTGTAAAAAAATATATATATGGTTAAAGTATGCAAATATTATTTTTATTTGAAATGCATTTTGCATCTAAAGGTCCAAAGGTATGTCCCATGAAAACTATGATTTTTTTACAATTTTTTATTCTTTATTCTAATATACTATTCTATATGTTTTCCATTGAGTTAGGTATAAAACTTGCACACATAAACACAAGTAAAACCCAAGTATATTGCCAATGAAAACTAAAATTTATCAAAATTTTACTTTTCATTTTTCTTTTTGTAGTTTACTGGTTAATTTAGACATTTTCTATTGTCTACTGAGTTGGGAAAAAAAATTGCTAAAAGCATGTAGATTAATTGAATTTTTTTAAAATGACAATTTTATTCTTAAAACTCAAGTCTATAATACATGGAAACTAAGATTTTTTTTTTTTTTTGAAATTTTTTCTTTTCATTTTTTTCATAATTTATTATTTTGTGTAATTTTTTTTTTAAAATCCATGAAAATAAAACCTACAAATACTTTTTTTTTTAAATTATTCTTTTTTTTCCCATATCTAATTAACCAATTACATGTTTCCTAATAAGTCTTAAAAAAATGGATATTTTAAAGTATGCAATATGTATAAATAAATTTTGTAGAATCATTTTTTTGTTTCAAAAGTTAGTCAATTTTACCAGTTTACAAATTTTTTATTTGGCTGGAAATAAAATGTATAAAACCTGATTTCCTTTATCGGGAGAAATCTGGTATCTCCGGAAACACTTGTATGCATGAGGATACACAGCTATAATCACGCCCTTTGAAGTATTCAAATTCAATAATTAAAGGCGTATTTATTAGGGTGATAGAAGATCCACGCCTTTTGTAGAATAATTTTCAAAGGTGTATTTCAAGAGTGATGAAGAAGCAAAATTACAAAGATTCCTTTTGAGGTAAAGCTCCTTGACGCTCTTCTTTACATTTCCCTGTCTGTGATTACTGATTATGCATGTCTACGTCTGTAACGTCTGTTGGACTGCTTTTTTTCAGTTGTGGAGTTAAACCCATTAATGTATCCAAGAAAAGAAAGGTCTCTTCATGCTTGATTTTTTTTTTTTTAATTAAGGCATTTTTTTTTTCCAGGAGCAGCATTATACTCTTTTGAAAATTAAACTCTAGGAAACATCCTTATGGTACCAACCCTGCATTATACCCTTCTGAAATACTATAGTAAACAGAGTTTTAGCTGCTTCTGGCGCAGATTTTTTGAACCCTCCTTTGTCGATCTGTTAATAAACTTGAATGTCTTCAACTGAAAATATTACTATATATATGCGTTTCAGATGAAGTAGTAAGAGATGAACCTTGGCGTTATAAGCATTATAATCAGCTTCAACGGAAATGCATAAACAATGAATCCTCTTTACAAAAAAAGCCAGAAAAATTCATAACATGTGAAGTTAGTTCATGTGTTTTAGAGTGCTTATGAGTTAATTGATGGGCTGACTTAACCAAGGTTCATAATGCATGCAGTTGAATCTTTTATCATAGTTTTGTATTTATGTGTCTTTCTATTAGTGGATTTGGTGATTTTATCCCATCAATCATATACTGATGTGATGTTCTTTTGTCCTTCTTTCGAAAGGAATGTCATAGAGCTTTCTACCACTAAGGTTTGTCCATGAAATTTATTGGATGACCGTCGCAAAACGTGACACCCACATATCAGAATCTTGTCATTCTACTCATGCATAGACAACCCTGTTTTTTAATATTCACCATAAGTGAATACGTCGTGGTTTGAAGCTTTTTGTTATTATTGAATTAAAAGTCTCATTTGAGCAAGAATTGATGTTGCTGCTTTGCTCAGAAAGCAGCTCACAATACTTCTGGTAATTGTACATGGGTACTACGAGTACAGAGTAATATTAATCCATAGAACATTTCATGTTAAGGCCTTGTGAAGATCGATTTTCTTTTATCTGCAGTCTTTTTCTCAGAAAACTACTCAAACTTTCAGGCAGATAATCAAGGATTTTAGAACAATATGCCTATACTAAATTGAGCATATATATTATCAAAAGCAAGGAAAGTGTGTAGTTATGAACAATTCTTTCGATTTCCCCCCTTGCTCGTGACAAATTAATGGTGAAAGCAAGCAGTAGAGAAGTTAATCTATACGTCAACTAATTGCTTCTTTAGCTTGAAACACTATTTTAAAGCTTGATGTTGATCACAAGAGAATGGCCCCACCCCCATGAGTTAAGATTACTCTGAACAGCTCGATTAGATAAGGTCCAGAGAACCTAATCCAATCTTGGAATGACAAAATTGTATCAGCAGATGAAGTTGCGCATGGGACTTATTGGGATGTGGTCCTTTAATTTGTCAGAATCAAAATTCTCCATGCCAAAGCTTATCATATAGTTCGTCACTTGACCTTAATTAAATGACTCGTAGGCTGTTGTTCTTCTCCAAGTAAAATAAGTTAGAATAGAATCAGCCCACATGCCACGTTCTTCAATCCCAAGCAGGGACATGATCTTTGGTATTCCTGCAAGAAGGATCTTGTCCATCTTTAGCTTTTGTCAGGTTGAAACCTCCATTGAAGTTCTCATCATGTGTGTGACCCTACCTGATGAACTCCTTATTGTACTAGGTGGGGTCATGAGACCATTTAGATTTTAGGGTTTATAACCCTCCATTTTTGTCAGTCCCACTCATTCCCTCTGTTAATAATTGAACGAATCTTTACAAGATAGATAGAGAATGTCTTCTCGCTTCAAAAGTTGATATTCCAAGCATCTTCAAAAACTTAAGGTTTGATGCAAAGATGGCTGGTGGCTTCTCTCTCTGAGTACTCTAGGGTGACTGTGAAGGGTTAAACAAAATGCATTTCCAGTACTGAAACAGTCAATTTAGAGGCATAATGCACAGTTTGTAAATTGTAATCACTATTTTTGAATTCATTTGTCAGCTGGGAAGAATGATAAGATAAATGAGTGATGTCAGATAAAATGGGCAATAAGTGGATGGAAATCAACAGCCAATAAATTCACACACGCACAATCAAGCGCGTGTTACACTCGAAGTTAACGGACTTGATTTACGTTCCCTTCACAATTGAAACTGAATCACATGCAAGTTTGTGGTATATTTTAAAAATACATAGAAGTTATAGCAAAAATTGACAAACCATATTGAAATTATCAATGATCAACCCTATAAAAAAAATTATTGATAGTACAATATTTCTTTCTTTTTAAACTGAAGAATTTTTGTATCCCAAAACAAGTGAACTCATCAGAGAGTAGCATGAACAAGTTGAACCCTTTTTAATCTTTTAAACAACATAAGGAGAGTGATGAAAAAGATGGGTAAGAACTAAGATTGAGAGAGAGATGGGGAATCATTGACAGCATTATTATGCAAAGCGCATAAGCCGTACATCTTCATCCACTTGGAACAAAATGTAGACGAGGAGGTTCAGGACCCGATAAAAGTCTAGTTGCCGGGTAAAGGGAGACACTGCTCGGGTCCCATATAGAATGTGGAATGTTGAATACAATTATTTGTGAATTCCAATTTCATGCATATTACTCTTCACCTTTCAACTGTCCTATCAATCTCTGCAATTAATGAACAATTTCAATATCCACAGCATGCGCAAGCGCAACCTTATTCATCCAAAAATAGCTACTGCTACTTACATGAATTATGGTAAGAAAAATCTTATTTTGATTAACAAGCCATTCTAACTTTGATTGTCAATTGTTGTCATGAATTATCGGAATAAAGATCATTCAAACAGGAGGGCTTCTTGAGATAATGCGCTTAAATCACGACGGGATTAAGATTAATTAAACGTGAATGAACCAGTAAAATTATGCGTAATCAAAGGTCAATACTAAAGAACAACATTGGGTGGCGAAGAAAAGCACGTGATAGCGACTGGGGAGAAGAGAGCCCGATGGTCGAGGAAACTGTGGCACTTTGACGGAGACCTTATCAACTGCCGGGACTGGCCAGTGCTCGGCCACGATCAACCTTAGGTCGTTTTCAGCTTGGCGCTGCCCTCAGAGAGATCCCCACCACAATAATAATGGATGCCGAAAAGTCACTGAATCAAGAGGAGCCTCCTGCCTCCCTCTCATCCTTAGTCTTCGGTCCTGAAGCTCAGGGTGTGTACTCAGTACTGATTACTGAACTACTGATGATGATGTTGTTATCACTAGCAGCAGGGAAATCTCTGTTGAGTCTGAAGCCGTCTCCCATTCCGGACGGCACGCGCGGTCAGGTGAAGGTCAGTTCATGTACGTATCTCTATTGTCGTTTTATTCGTTTGAACAGAAGCAACCTCAAATGAATAATGTACGTTGCTACTAAATTACAAATGCATGCCAAAAATTTATATATATATATATATATATATATATATATTTTTTTTGGAGCATGCGAAATGATTCAGCATATATATAGCATAGGCATGCATTTCTACAAAGAATATATGCTTCCTTTTTCTGCTTAAAAGCTTGTTTCTCCGAATATTGACCGTAGTCCATGATTGGACTGTCACTCCCAATCGATAATAGATTTTTTTTTGGTGTCTTTCCTATTTTGAAGGCTTAGATATATTTTAGTTCCGGACCAGTCTTGTTTAACGTTAAAAAAAAGTTGCCTACAAACACAAAAACATTATAAGAGTAGTTGATATATTCTGTTTCATTTAATTTATTATTTTATGTATCACTCCCTATAAATATATAAAACGTGTAATTCTATATAATACTAAAATCTTATAAATTAATTATCGAACTTAGAAGGGATAAGTGTTCTTATCAAGTGATTAATAATTTTAAAGAATAAT
Source organism: Ophiorrhiza pumila (assembly GCA_016586305.1). NCBI lineage: Eukaryota > Viridiplantae > Streptophyta > Magnoliopsida > Gentianales > Rubiaceae > Ophiorrhiza > Ophiorrhiza pumila. Next base: position 4,065,222 of record BLIW01000007.1, read on the forward strand.
TGTTAAATACCAGTATCAAAATAAATTTTAAATACACATACCAAAATAAGTGTTAAATATCAAAATTTATGTAAAAAATAATATAGAATATTTATTGCCTCAAATTACGAAACAACGTAAAAACTAGGCGAATAACATGGGTTTGAAGTTTGATACATGCACATATTAACTAACTCTTTCCACAGAATTTATACGTAAAATTTCAAAGATTCTTAGTCGCGCAATCATCCCACCATTTAGTGTAAAAATGGTGAGTGCAGCAAATATCAAGCCTTAAGTCTCGGGGAAGTAACGAAGTGCAGTTCTGGTTGGGAGTGGGGACATGGGGCTTTACACGTCTTTCCATGTGATAAGAATTCTCTTGAAATCGTAATCATTGTTATATGAAACGCATCTTCATGGTGGAAGCACAACGCTCTAATCAAAGATTATTCTTTGCGAGAAACTTGATTGCCATGATCATTATAAATTAATTTCTAGGCCATCTTCCCACTTCAGCCTATTTAATTAAAATCACACCAGTATTAATATACTCAGACTATTACTATATATTCTCGAAAAGCGCAATGTTACTGTAGATCATATATGCCTTGATCTCTCGTTCAAACTTGGGTAGCTAGCAATTCAAATGCGCACCTTGTCATGCTTAATTTCAACCCGCTCGCTCCATATCTTTGAAGGAAACTTTCTTGATTTGTCTCAACGTACTTCCTACTCTGAGCTTGACCAAAAGACTAATTCAACATAATTAAAATCCTAAATAACGAGATAAGCATTTCGGTTGTTGACGAAGAATTGTTAAAAAACTCGATCGCCCGTGACTAAATGTTCAAGAGAGTTTTTTGTTTTCGTGTTGTACGTAATTAAGTAAAATAATAAGGCGATTATAAGGGATCATCTAGCTAGCTAGCTTTAATTTAATAGCATTTCACAAGAAGAATATTAGTACTAACAAACAAACCAGCAATGATTCGATTATGTAATGGAAGAAGCAAAAAGGCAAATGACAAATCTAATATATATACCACCGGTTTCTACATATATACGACAAATTAAAGGGTCTCTCCCCTTTAGTCTTTCTTTATGGTTTATTCTCGGGTGTGAGTGTATTAAAGGTTCCCTAGTCCATTCCTTTGTTGTTTCATTCCCCCATAAAATTTGGCCAACTAAAGTGCAAAACTTGAAAGCCAACCTAGCTGAGCTACGTACTGAACAAAAAAACAAAGAAAATCCACGATCATTCAGTCTCTTTCCCATAATCCCAGTGCCTGTATGCTTAACAAGTTGCATTCACACACCAGCAATGCACTAAATTATCGACTTTTTACCGAAAAAGACTAACTGCATTTTTTCCTTTTCCCTTTTTCGTATTCTTGTAGATTTACAACCGAGAAACTAAAAAAGATGATTCAAGAGCTGTTGGGGGAAGCTGTTGGAGTAATTGGCGAGGGAGAAAGATCAAAGCATTCCATTAATGGAGTATTTTTGGGAAGCTCGAGTACTTCTTCACCCTCTATTTCACCTGCTCTTTCTCCTTCACCATCACCTTCACCATCTTCCTCCACGGTCACCGCCCCTACAAGCTCATCAAACTCAGAGAACCTCAGGTGCCCGCGATGCGATTCCACAAACACAAAGTTTTGTTACTACAACAACTACAACCTAACTCAGCCTCGCCATTTTTGCAAAACATGCCGCCGTTACTGGACCAAAGGTGGTGCACTGCGTAACGTTCCAATTGGAGGCGGATGCAGGAAAAACAAGAGCGCCACCATTGCCTCATCATCTGTCATAAAGTCAAGTAGTGTTGGAAAGTTGGCAATAGAGATGGGAAAGCCAGGCTTTATGAACAACGTGGAACACGAGCTCTCTTCTTCCATTTCAAATTCGAACCCTATCTTGTGGGCTTCACCTCAGAATTCTCATATGCTCTCCTTAATGAGAGGTAACCAAAACCCTAACCCTAATTCTGGTCCTATGTCATGTTCCGTTACTGTTAAGGAGGAGGCTTCCATTCCCGGATCCCACGGGAACTCCTCCGAATCACCTGCCGGAGCCCTAAATGCTCGAATACTTGGGTTGGATGCTTCACTAAGCCAGGTTACTTCATTTGGTATCGGTGCTAGTTCAGTCTGGAGAAATAATGAACATCAGCAAATTGGATTCGTACTCGGTGAAGTAGGAGCTCACGATTTTTGTCAAAGGCTTAGATCATCCGCAAGTTACTATCCAGGTAACGAAGCAGTAGTTCTAGGTAATCTTGGTTCGTCTTCATCATCATCAACATCGTCCTTCACAATTCTAGACTCAGCTCCAGTTGCTGCAGCTGAATCGGGCTACTGGAATCCTATCCTTTCGTGGTCTGATTTGCCAACAACTAATGGTGCATATCCATGAAATTAAGCAGAGTTTTCCAGTTTTTTTTTTTTTAGGACTTTCAAGAATCTAGGGGGTTTGGTTTCTTCTTTGTTGTTGTTTTTGTAGTAATTGGCCGGTATAGTGGAATATGTAGGGGCGTCAAGTTTTTACTTTGCATTATTTATTAGCTAGTTTCCTTTAGTGTTAATGTACGAGTGCTTTCTGATGTGTGTTTGATTTGTATGGACGAAGCAAGGATATGATTTAGAATCAATGAAAGCAGAAGATTTTAATGTAATTAGGTGATCCAGATTCCAGATTTTGTGTGAACATTGCCGCGGCGGTATCAACTGAAAACATCTTTTCTTTCAGTTAAATTCATACCTATCATTACTAGCAAGCCCTGCGCGGTTCAGATTTTCTGAATACGTATATATGCCAACGATGATTCATCTCAATATGTTCAGTAATCAGAAGATATGCAGTGATTTTATTTGTTTTAAGATCAACGACTGCGATACATGTATGTGACATGCATATGGGAGAATATTGACATATATAGCGTCTTGGCTTAATTTCTGAAAATTAAGAGTTGTTTTTTTTTTTAAATCCCCTCTTGACTTACAAATGGGAGTTAATTAATGCTGGCAAAAGAAGGGTGCTGCCAGTAATAATTTTTTTTCCTTTCTTTGTGGCTTTTGGAAAAGTAGAGTTTGAATATAAAATTGTTCTATACCCAGAAGCGCTTTCAGTGGGAATTGATGGATTTCGACACTGTGGCCTTATGTTAGAATCCTAAGAAAACACTGGCTTTCTGATTCTCCCAAAAACTTAATGCATATATGTCATAAGAGTAATGAATTCGGAGGAGTGAAAAATTAGAGTGAAAATCCAAAGTAACTGACGTGGCATGTATAAAAAGACAAACTAATCCATTACCCATTAGAGTTCAATCATAATTTGGTTAGGGTATTAGTTTGTCTTTTTATAACTGCCACCTCATTCACTTTGAGTTTTCACTCTAATTTTTCACTCCCCTATCATTGCTCATGTCATAATATATTTTTAATTGAAAGAAAATCCTTAAAATGCACTAGTGCAATATTTACCAAACAATAGCTACCTGTTTCTACTGAAAATTATGCCAAATAAGACGAGTTTTTTTTAGGGATATCCTGCATGTTATATTTGAGTTTGTAATTTGGTACCAAATGATATTTTTAACTCCATATCTTCTGGTTCTATCTGTTTTATTTTATAGATACATGTCACGTTTAACTAAAACCCTATTAAGTAATGAACGAGCTTTAAAATCATATCAATTGATTAGTGAACTTAAGTATAAGTGTTAAAAAACAAGTATCCATAAATCAAACATACACTGAAATATAAAATGTAAGGGAAGATTCATTGGACATTTTAAGTGTATCAAATCTTTTATGGATAAGGAAATTAAATTCAACACTGGTCTCTTCATTCCCACCCCCTAAAGAAGATTATCTGATATTCTTTTAGGCAGCTCATAATTAATTCCTTTGGATAGCTAATATATAATAGGTAGAAAGCTCAGACTTGTCCTTAATTGGATTTTTATCTAGTTTTATAAAGCCCATCAGCAAAATAACTATTGTGATGGGCCGGCCATTAAGGGTAAATACGGCCCATGAGCGTGCCACAGAACCAATAACATGGCTTGTTTGTGAGTGATGTGGTGATGTTTAAACTTCAGAAATGTCGAGCCAATTAATAATTATGAGTGTTTGATTGAGGAATTAATTAAGATTTAAATCAAGAATTGAGAAGGAGTGAGCTCATAGTATGTGCACACATATCATCAAGCTTACAACTGTTCAAACAATTGACACAATAACAAGTACTTGTTCATATATATGATGCTGTGGTTCAACATGAGCTCATAATATCAACCTTGACAATTTGTTTTTCATTTCCTTGTCAACAATTTTGGCCTAAAAAAGTTCTAAACTTATTTTATTGTTACTTAAAATATTTTTTAAAAAAAATCTTGTAACTCCAAATTAAGAATAGAATTCTAGAAATCAGGAACATATATATAAATGCGGATGTCAACCTTTGTAAAGTTGTCGGTCCATTCTTCTCGCGTGACTGAAATAGAATTGGAGAAGGAAACAAAGAATTTCATCCATGCATGGATCGACCACAACAAGAGGAGAGGAGACAAGAAGATGAACTATTGCTTGGCCTTGCCACAGAGAATTGCATTATTTGGAATGGCGGTCTCGGTATAATTTGTTGGATCACTGTTCCATACCCTTATATACACTTCCTGTCCCAGATACCGCCTTGGCCAGATTTGAGACCTTAAGTTCCACATCCCCTTATTGTCCATGGATATCAGGATTGCACTCCATCCTTTGGGATATACCTGAATATTCAAAATTAAGGCATTCATCATGTATAATTTTTCAATCTAATTAGAGTATGTTGAGTCATTTGCATAAATGTTTATTTTTTATCTCAAGAATGAATAATGATAAGCAGAATGAAACACAAAGTAAATAAGTAAATGATGACGGGAATCAATTAAGTAATACATGTGCTTTTATTCTATTTTTTTACCATGCATATTATTACTCCTGGAGATACCCTATTACATATAACCAATGTGTAATTAATCCACGCATATGGGATAAATATTTTAAATGTAAATTGTTAATCTCTGGTCTTAAAAACCAACCAAACACGACATAATCGAAAAAATAATTAAGGAATTAATGCATGCCCGTCGAATATTATGTATATCTACCAAAATCGCAGGGATAGGTGTTTTACCTGAACGGTACTTCTGGTATTAGCGTCATCAAGATTATAACGCTTCCTCATAGTTGTGTTCCATTGTCCAGAACCATACCTGAATTTATCAATGTCATTAATTAATCCATGCATATTCGTTGCTGTTTTCATTTTTACGTATGAATAAAACAACAAAATTTAAATTAAATAATATCTTAATTAACCAAAACAACTGATGAATGATGATGGTACAGAAGATTAATGCATACGCGACAGTCCAGAAATCAGAACCATCAAGATGGTAGGATTGCAATGTATTCTCGTTGTTCTGGAAAACCACTTCCACGAAATCATGAAGAATGATGCCAAATACAGAGACCCCAAGAACGGCAGGTTTAGCAGGAGGGTAGTCCTTGATTGCGTTCAAGACGAAAACACCAGTGATATTGAAGTAGTCGGCTAGCTTCAATGGGGTGCTTGGATTAATGTAAGAAATCCCATTAATCGCGTAGCGGGACTTGCCGTAAATCTGAGCAGGTGCATTGGCTAGAACAATAGTCCTCGTTATTGGTATTTTTCCGTAGTGATATGACCCTTGAGGGTTTGGTCTTGCAGCATTCGACGTCAAATTCCGTCTTCAAAGAGATAAAGGCCAAAAAGATCCATTAGATCAAACATGTTATTTTGATGGCTTCCCAGAAGAAAATTCAACACTATTAATTTGTTTCTGTTAAATAAATCTATTAGAATAAAACTTTCTTGAAAATTTTTTCATAAGGGTGATGATTAAGCCTTAAGGTATTGTTCAAGAGGTAATTAGTTACATGATCGCCCTCGCTTGCTCCATGGACCAGTGATAGTCGCCGGGCGGTGGTGGTGGAAATGGGCCAGAGGCTTGGGTTTTAGAACCATCGTAATGAAGGATCGCAGTTGCAGACAGAACGGGATTTGTAAAACGACTTGTGACCACCATAAAATAGTCCTTGAGAATCGGGGCGGATAAGGTGACAAGGAAAGTCGAGGATTGGCCCGGATGAATGTCAAGAGAGCTAAACTCATCTTGCATGGTATGCGATCCCTCAACTTCAACCAACGTTAACGTGTGACCTTGTATTCTAAAGTTAATTGAACTTGTTAAAGTTAAGCTTGACACCCTTATCAAGTATCTTTGCCCTGGAAATTAAGAAAGAAAACAATCTTAAAATAAATCAAGAAATGACTAGAATTAATGTACTAGTACTATATTCCAGGCTAATATAATTAAGATCATAACCTCTGTTCAAGTTTATCCTGTCTTCTAATGTTCTAAACAACGTCATTTCACTAAAATTAGATATTAAAAGTAAAAATATCACTAAAATCGCTTTACAATTATTAGACTTTAAACAAGGTAAGTGAAATTAGTTTAAATTTTGAACATGATAAGACAGGATAATATTGGACAGTATATCACATCTCTATATAATTACGGTGGTTACCTTTCATTCCGGTGAAGGTAGTAGATTTAGGTAGGCCATTAATAAGAAGACCATCAGGAGGAGGAAATGGTTTGCCAAAATCCAGTATTTGTTGTAAAACCTAAGTACAAGCTTAAAATATTTAGACCGACTTGTTATACGTACAATATAAATAGATGGATCATAAGTACTCATGATCACTACCCCAAAAGTGAAAACTAAAGTATAAAATTGGTTTGAAATTAACCTTGTTATCTTGTTTCCACCAGTCGCTGATGATTAGCGAGAATTCAGCATAGGGTTTAGGATAGGGTATTGATATGACGGACCGAGCATAAATGTTGATTCCTCCAAAACCACCAGCCGCTCTATGCATCAAAGTAGAAGGGTAATACTTGTATGTTCCCACTTGATCCTTCATTTGCATTCTATATGTCCAGTTAGAATTAGGAGGAATTGGGCAATTCGTTCCCAGCACACCATCTTGCCATGAACTCCTTCTTTGTTTGATACCGTGCCTGATTCACGATATCTCTTTGTAAGAAAACATAGTATATAATGTTAATGTTGAAGATATAGAACAACAACAATATTGTCCTGACAACAGACACTAACCATGTAATGAGGAAAGGCTCATTGAGCTTGTTGATGACATTAACAATAATGTTTTCATTAGTAACGCAACTAATGGTAGGGCCAGGAAACTTCCCATTTACAAGAATTCCCTGTAACAATATCCAAATTAAAGGAATTAATATTAATGTTGATAATAATGGAATTGCAATTTGCATGCATGCGATTAAAAATTAAATGGTGTATAAATAAATAAATAATCTCAGGAGGAAGAAACAGAATCTGCATGGTTTGGGGTCAGACCCTCTGCTTGACACCTAGAGGAGCAATATCTCCATACTCAACGACCCATGTGAAAAATCTGTATGGATCTTCGGCTTTCACATAAGAGGAACTCAACCATGCCAAGACTCCAAGAAAAATGTGGACCAAAATGGCGCCTCTCATCATTTTTTAATTATGAGAATTATGTTCAACTAATTAATTTCTGCCACCAAACAAGAAAACTATATATATATCAAGAGATTATATATGTAGTATATAGAAGCCTAAAGAAGGAATAAAAAAAAAGAAGGGATAAAAAAACGTAATTAATCAAGCCTAAGATTAATGAATACCTACGTACGTTATTTCAAAAGAAAATTTAGCAAATTAAGAACCAATTAATGGATCAAAACCTCCTCAAAAGCCTAAGCATTGAGGAAAGGGTTTCAACTGTGAACTGTTTTCAAGGGGTTTGACAATGTTTGAGGTAAAAGAATCAATCCTCTTATATAACCACAGAATACGTAAAATAAAATGTTCCGACGGGCATGGTTCAGATTTCGAAGAGAAATCCCAGTTCATTTACGCCGCCGCACTTCATGCTCTTCAATACTCTCATGCATATTATTGTTATTTACAACTTCACGATCAAAATTAAGGTTAGAACTTAGAAACATACAAGTATATGTGTAGTTGAATAAGTTAAGCATGAGTTTGAGAGCCTAAGAAAACGTTGATCAGTTATGACTGCAGTTTCTCGTAAAATTCAATTAATTCATTATTCCATGTTAATTTCAAGAACAACAGTTGTTTATGAATTGGATTTGTCGGGGGTGAGAGTGCATGGATTGAGATAATAAAGGCAAAAGCAAGAAGAACGCAACCAAGAACGGATCACTAATTCCTCATGAGAGAAATCAGATGTTTAAGCTATGCGTGATAAATTAAGTAATCCATACCACTATAGTAATTACTAAAAAAAGAAAATCATTGACAGGCTACTACTAAGGGAGTAATTACTAAAAGAAAATTAAAGATAGTTTGAGATGAAAATTAGTTCATTGCACAGAGTATTATCACATCATATGGCAGAAGGGAACGAATTAAAGATGAGTGGAAAGTTGTGTGGATCCAATGCCCATCCTAGATCGTTTATGGGGTTTTGAGATCAGTTGTGGCCTGTGGGAGGCAATTGCCACTTCGCCAGTTGCCACTTGATCTAGCTAGCGATAGTAAAATATACACTTCAAGCTAGTTTGCCGCCTTCTACCACCCAAAGTCATATCCATGAATTCTATTATTAAACTAAAGAGCTGTTTAGTTCGCATTTCTCAATCGAAATATTAATGAGAATAACTCCACTATTATTATGAATTTATATTATTAATGAGAATAACTCCACTATTATTATGAATTTATATTATTAACCTATCATGTTTGGTTGAAGAGTATAATGAGTTTCATTTTCTATCACAAGCATTTAATTTGTTTATTTTTAGTAATGAGTTTCAAAATTTTATTTTTAAATTATTTAAATAAAAAATCATCATTCTTAATATACAAAATATGTATAGTGTATGAAAATACGTGTATTATATGTAAAATATATCTAGTCTGTGAAAATGCATATCATGTGTGTAAAAAATATGTGTAATGTGTAAAATATGTGGTGTGTAAAATATATTTAATATGTGTAGTTTGTGTAAAATATATATAGTGTGTGAATTTTTTCGATTATTTCAACTTAATTAGCAAATTAAGTGGGATGTGGAGTGAAATAAGCTAAAGATGAAAATTAAATTTAACAGCTCCCGTGTGTGTATATATATATTTGATAATTAAACTTTGGTGGTACAATATTGATCTAAGTACATATGAAGTTGCATGTTGTTGAAGAACATGCATACATCCCGGTCGGCCCACTCATTACATTAATTTACAAGTTGGCAAATGTAATAAAAAAATGCAAGTGAACGAATAAGAATTGTTGATAGTTTGCATAACCAATACCAAGAGCATCAACACGTGATATAATGCAGTTTCCCAGATGGATTTAGTGATGTTTCAGATACTGCACGCTATGCATCCCCATTGCCATTCTCTTGGGCCGAACATATTAACAAAATAAGTACAAAAAAAAAAAAAAAGATAAAAACATTTTGACTTTAAATAATTGTATTAATTACGTAGAGATCACGTTCTGATCGATGGTGAAGATTTAGTACTAAAGTCAACAGTATAACTTATGACTAGAGACAAAGCAAAGTGTATATCTTGAAGAAAACGGCAATTCTTGTTGTGTACTGTACAATGTACATCACGAGTAACTTTGGGTGCCTACATCTTTACGCATAGGATTCTTCATCATTCAGTAACATTCTTAAACCTTTTTCCTTACGAACTTTACTTATTCACTGCCAAATATTAATCACGTACTTTCTGTAGGTGTCCATGCTGACCGGCCGACCGACCAACTTAATAATAGATACAACTTGCTGCTTGCGCCTGAGATAATTTATGATTTATATATGCATATTTTTTTCAGCTCCATAGCTCACACTGGCGTAGTCGATTCATCAAAAGATCAAATTTTTGTTTTCTTTTAAAATAGTGGGAGGAAGTTGTTATGGGGAAGTGGAGTTGGGCAAGGTTAATGAATTTTCTATATCACTTCTTGTATCACTTTATAAGATTTTAACACATATATAATCACTTATCCGATTCACCAATTATTGGATAGGGTTTTAGATATATTGAAAATTTGACATTTCACATCTATAGATATTGATACATATAAAACAAATCATGAATAAGTTGGTTTTTGGGTAATTATATTAATGGGTTGATTGGAAATTGGAATGGTTTGGGCCTAGATCCATTTAAAGATGCAAAAGCCTAATTTAGTTGGTAGCCGGTGCAGTCCATTTACAAAATAAAAGAAGAACTTGTTACAGGCCAATATGAGATATATTCTAATGCTACTCAGCATGAATATTCACACATTTCCTCAGTTGGGCCAATTCAGTGAGAAAATTAAAAGCTTCTGCTATTGTAATTCTAATGTTTTTGAAAATTTGTCCAGGCGAAACTCGTAGTTCTTCCATCTTCAGATGACAGTTCCAACCCAAATCAAAAATAATGCCACGGCCCAAAGAAAGAAAATTAAGTTAAGGCATAGAAAATTAAGAACAAAATGCAAAACAGAATAGTTTAAAGGTATAGATGTGGAGAATTTTGGCAAATTCTGTGATTTCTCATATATCAGTCAAACTCTGATGACTGCAAATTATCATTAAGTACTAATTAATTAATAATTAATAACTAAGCAATGATAGTAAAAAACAGTAGTAATAATTAAGGAAGTCGTCCAAGAGCTTTTCCGCAAAGAAGAACATTGGTAGGTATATCATATTCGTTGGCAAGACTCTTGATTGGGTTGTAAACTCTGAGGTAGACTTGCTGTCCCAGATACTGCTTCCCCCAATCAGCAGACCTCAAGTTCCACATGCCTTGGTTGTCCAGGGACACAAATATTGCTGTCCAAGAATTAGGATATACCTACGACACAGTACAGTACGAGGACATCCCACATTAAAATTATATATGCAATGGAATTGTATATGGAGGTGCTATAAAACAGACAATTCTTTTTCTTGATTTACCTGTACTGTATGTCTAGCAAGAGCATCATAAAGATTGTAGGTCGCGGCACTGGCTTTTGTCCATTGCCCAGTCCCGAAACTGTTTATGAGCAATCGCCAGGAAATGGACTTCATTCATTGATAATATGACCCCTAAAACAGGAAAAGAAAAAATGCAGAAAAGTTTAATAATCACTTACCCTAGAACCCAGAAATCATAGCCATCAAGATGCCATGTCTGCAGAGATTTCTCGTTGTTCTGGAAAACAATTTCTATAAAGTCGTGTAGATTGGTTCCAAACACAGAAACGCCGAGGTTTGGAGAAACAGTACTAGACGGAGCACTCTGGGTGTAGTTCACGCTGAAAACACCAGGGATGTTGAAATAATCAGCAAGCTTCAGAGGGGTGTCAGGATAACTGAAGGATACACTGTTCACAGTATAACGTTGCTTCCCGTTAATTACAGGCGCAGCATTGGCCAGAACGAATCTTTTTGTTACTGTAATATTTCCATAATGAAAAGATCCCTGGGGGTTTGGCCTGGCAGCATTCGCTGTCAAATTACGCCTGCAAAGTAAATTCTTGTCTTGTTAGGCCACAATGGTAACTATAATGCGTCAACAGTTGCAGGAATTCTTAGGCAAAATCATACATGTCTGTGAGTCTCTGAAAGAAATGATCCAAATTAATAAAAGGCGATTATTTTATGTGTTGGTGCTAAGTGGTGGGGATGCAATATTTGTATAACGAATACCTGATGGCTCTGGCTTGATTCAAGGACCATTCAACTCCGCTAGGTGGACCAGCTGGTAAAGATCCAGAAACTGATGATTGAGAGTTTGAGTAGTGCAATACAGCAGTGGCAGTAAGAGCTGAATCTGTAAACTTTGTAGATGCAACAATGTAGTAGTCTTTGGCAGGCTGATCCAATGTGACCAGAACAGTCACAGATTGACTAGGATGCACATCAAGATAATCATATATGTCTTGATTGACATGAGATCCTTCGACCTCAACCAGCTTCATTGTGTGGCTCTGAATCCCAAAGTAAAAAGTGGTTGTCAAGCCAACATTTGAGATTCTGAACATGTAGGTTTTACCTGAAAAATCCCAAACGAAAAGAATTCGCATCAGCAGAAAAACTAAGGATGTCTATTGGTAGCAAAGAATGCAAAAGGCCTTAAACTTGTCTAATGAAGAAGCGTAGAAAACTTCGAGCACTGAATATGACCTTGGTCACCAGTGAAGGAAGAGTGAGTCTGGCCGTTAATAAGGAGACCATCTGGAGGGGGCAGATATCTCCCAGAATCTAGCCTCTGCTGCAAGACCTGCTAGCATCAAGACGATTAACAATGTTAGCCAGCAGAAGTTTATGTGAAAGCAAGTTCATTATATTATCATTTAGATAAAAGTCAGGGCCATTTAGCACACGACAGAAACTCCCCCAAACAAGTAATTCTAAGATTACAAAACCAAAAACTAAACATTTTCCTATCATTTCTTAAAATAACTGCTGCAAATTATACATCAAACTTTGCTAAATTTGACAAGAATACACACGATACAAGAAATTATCGAGCGCTCACCTTGTGATTGAACTTGTACCAATCCCCAATAAGTAAGGTGAAATCTCCAACAGGTTTAGGATATGGAATTGAAATTACTGATCTTTGCCAGACATTGAGTGCTCCAAATGCTCCAGCAGCTCTGTGCATTAGAGTTGATGGAAAATATGTGTAGCTTCCGATTTGATCCTTGGCTTGGAATTTATACGTGTAGTTTGAGTTCGGAGGAACAGGGCAATTAGTTCCAAGAACTCCATCTTGCCAAGAATTTTTTCTTTGTTTGATTCCATTCCTAAAGGTGAATAATGTATGTTATTCCAAAGATCAACAAAACATGCTTGCATTTCTGGTTTCTTTTCCCATAACTGGAAATTCGGAAGAAGCAAAGTGGATTTCTTTCCTTTTTGGGCATGAGGCATTCAAAATCAGGGAAGTTGAATTATAGAATTGCTAGGGGATTTTAGGCATCTATGCAACAAAGGATGGAATAGAAAATTCTTTTACTTCTTTTACTTCCAAAATTCCACCACAGACACTTGAGGATAGTGAGAACAAAATATTTTAACAAAACCAGTCAACTGAACCACCTAAACACCTTAGGGACAATTAACTAATTCCAGGCTAAACACGGATAGCTACACAAAATTAATAGACAAAGACAGATGGAAACGTGGAGGGGCGAAAATGGGAGAAGGGTTTGAGGGACTCACCATGTCAAGAGAAAAGCTTGATCCAACTTATTAATGAGATTGAGAACTACATTGTCGTTGGTCACAAGCTCAAGCTTGGGACCAGGGAATTGATCATTGATGAGGATGACCTGCGAATCCACAACATTAAAAACCACTCCAACAATAAGAGTGCTTGGAAAACAAACATAAATGTAAATGTGATTAACAGCAAACCTGTTGAGAAAACCCAAGTGGAGAAGCAGTTCCATAAGTAACTGTCCATGTGTAGTATTTATAAGCATCTTCGGCTTTGACGAAAGAGACACTCCACAATGCAAAAATTGCACAACACAGATGGATCAGAAATGGTTTCCCCATTGTTCACCAACAAAAAAGAATCTGAATCAATCTGCGCAAAGTTGCAATCTTTATATCAGACACTGCCAAATGCAATCTTCAGATCGGGAAAAGAAAGCTGATAAGTTGACAATGCACGACTACACTAGACTTACTCGAATTATGCAATATAAAAGGCAAACGCAATTTGATGACACGGGTTCAAAATGCTGCAATGCAGGGTGATGAACGAGTTAAACTTCAGCGAAAATGATTAACAGATCGATAAGGGATGCCATAAAAGAACAAGAAAACGACACTAGTAGTAGTAGAACAATATAGGGAAGCATACCAGTTTTGGGTGGCTAAATTACGTATATAACTGGAAAGAATGAAAGAATCCAGTTCTCTGCTATATTTCTCTACGTTTCTACTTTAAGTCTATTTTGACATTGATGTACTTTCGTGTTCCCACAGCTCAACAAATTTGGAAGTAATCGGAGAAGATACAAAATAGGAAGAACAGTGGCAATGCGGTAGTGTCCAGTTGCACACTTGATATAAACAAAGGGAGTGCAACTGTGCAAGAACAGGGGTCCACCGGACCGGCACTATCTAATGCCAACTCTCAGTATATTCGGCAGCAATCACGCGTTTCCCCATAATCATCATAACCATAATCCCAGTTTCATGTTTCATGATAACACTAATTATTAATCACTAAAACCTTCCGACACAAGGGAGATCAAAACGGACCGTGGTTGTTTTTGTTAAATACAACTACTTGTTAATAAAAGAAACAACTCCACCAATGCCGCCGGAATTTATTCATCCCACACTAATCCAGTCAGTAACTGTACACTACTGCTGTATAAATATTACTTCTTTTTTTTAAGTTGACGGTTTATTGTTTTATCATGTGTTAGATTAAAATTCTGTGGTAAAATTCATACATATTTTGATTAGAGTCTATTATAAAATAATTTTAATGATATTTATAATTTTTAATTCTTAGTTTTAGTGAAACTACTTAATTTTTAACATCAAATAGAATAGAACACAATAATATTGACATCAAACATAATAGAACACTCATATTTTGGTTAGAGTCTATTAATTTTAAAATAATTTTAATGATATTTATACTTTTTAATCATTAGTTTTAACGAAATCAAGTGATTTTGAACATCAAATATAATATAACACAATAATATTGACATCAAACATAATAGAACTAAAATAATATTAAATAGAGGATGTGATCGTTTAAGTACAAGTGAGGACAAACTGATAAGATTATATTGTCATTAGTGGTAATGGCAAATCTAATTTAGGTGCCATTGAAAAAATAAAATCTCTTTATGGGGATTAGTTTGTCTTGATGGATTTCTGTTTTTGCTGTGGAATGATCAACTGAAGTGAACAAAATCTTGGAGAAGAGATTTGTTCGAGTAACTCAAGACTAATGATAAATGGGGACAGAATTGTTGTGTAGCTAACACCGTCACCGTCGAAATCATGGATTATTGAGGAATGAAATAAATAAATTAGTAATAAATAGGTTGGAGCTGCCGTGGGTTTAATGGAATCAGGAGGACCCATAAATGAAGTGAAGTGAGTTTTACAGAAAATTTTCTGCTAAAAAATGATCTCAGGCCATGTGAGTTCTGAGTTGAGCAAAAACACTGCAACACTTTGAAATGTGAACGGGGGACCACGCTTATCAACTCACTACCCGCCACCAACCAACCTTTAACTTTAAATATGCCTCATCATATTCGTGTGCCATTGGGGGTTGGAGGGAAACAACCAACCAATGCTCATGAATTTAATTACATTCATCATACTCATGCCTTCTTTTTTTTTACAAAAATTAAAATGAAAAAGACTGGAGAAGCATGTGAAGATCTTCTGGTTATGACCTTACCATGCATGGTCATTCACCATTAATTTGGTGATAACAATTAATGTCAATGCTTTAGTTTAAGCAATTGCTTTGCTTTGCTGCCATTAATCGATACAAAGACTAGTTATAGTATGCTACATATAATTTCTACTGTTTGGAGTATAAGAACATGTGCACAAATCCTTGCTTCCATTGCCCCTATAATTTTTTTAAGGTTTCAATTTGAAACAACTATTATATTAATTCTAATATATTACAACAATTCTATGAGTTACATCTAGAATTTTCATCTGTCGTGAATCTTGTAACCGTTACACACGAATGTATAGATTAAAGACAGGACCTTTGAACAACGGAAAACATCTCCCTATAACAGAGACAATATAAACATCGATAGTTTCGTTTCGGCCATGGAAGGCATCTCCCTATAATGGCATTATACGTTTAAAAAAAAAAAAACAAAAACAAAATGGGCCGTAAAAAGCCTTGTTGAAAATGGAGAATATGACCCAAAGCAAGCACCAGTTTTGCAGCTCTAACTCTATCCAGCTAAGAAGGCTTATCTGGACTCATGAATTCTAAACATCTGCATGGCTTCCACGTTTGGACATGCAGTGCATCAGCACGTGTTATGCCCACATTTTGTTTTAATCATTAATCTTCTCCAATCTCCACCTTAGTATTAGTACCTACTCATCAATATACTGCGTATTCTTCATTAATCTTCTTCAATTCCACTTAAGTCGTTCGTTATATATTGGATTTTAGTAATTTTCTTCCGATTATTGAAAATGTCTGCCTCGTCGGAAACTACTCCACCATCACCTCCTGCTGCAACCGTCGAGATTCAAAGTAAGCTAACATATGCAGATTTAGCAAGGGACACAATCTTGTGGAGGAGAAAATACCTAAGCATCCTTGTTCTTTTGGTGGCAACGGCGATATGGGTGGCACTGCAAGTCTACCAGTTTAACTTCGTTACTGTGGTTTCATGGGTGGCAATGGTCCTTGTTACACTGCTGTTTATGTGGGGCAATATCCATAGACTCCTCGGGAAGTAAGAATTAATATAGTAGCACTACTGCACTAGCACACGCACACCACTTTAATTAGTACTTAATATTAGCTGTTTGGTTTTTACTTGATTTATCTATTGTACGTTTAAATTTATATATATATATAATTAAAGAGAGGCTCCGGAGGTTCCGGGGATGGAGATAAGCGAGAGGTCAGCTGCGGAGATGGCGAATGGAATTCGAGAATGGGTTGAAGAAGGCCTGAGATGGATGTTTCGGGTGAGCTCACCCTCCGAAACTGAAAGAGGGTGGTTTCTGTTTGCGGCAACGGTATCTTCATCTTGGCTACTTTCGATGATCGCAAGCCGCTTTGATTTGCTTACACTTGTTTACGCGGGTAAGTTCTTGTTATTAATTATATATATATATATATGGAAAACAAACAGGAACAGGAACAGGAACAGGAACAGGATGGACTAAAGAAAGATTCATCTTTTATGACTGCATGTCTTAATTATGGGATTTACAACGCAGGGCTAGTAGTGGGCATGATTGTACCTGTTATTTATGTGAAATATGATCATAAGATCAAAGAGTATGGATGCCAATTAAGGATGCAGTCCCATAAGTGTTACGCCATCGTTGAAGAGAAGCTAAGGAACTTGAAGAATAAGGTTGCTGCTGCTGCAGGGAAGAAGAAGAAAGAGAAAAAGATGGACTAGTACTGTAGTAGTAAATTTATACTTCCAAATACTGTTATGTCATTTCGATTAATTCTCTCCTCTTAATGTACAGTACTTTATAACTCTTGAACATAAAAAATTCCAATAATCCAGGACGACTCCTCAATCTCTGTAACACCACAACCACAAGTCCAGAAGTCTATCTGGAATGAGTTGACGCTGCAGCAAATTGCAAAATATTGAAACGGAAAAATTAACCTTTTAATTCACGACTGATCCCGATCCCCTCGTTTTATTTTGGCGAGTCTATACCGCATACTCTATTAGTGTCTGTTCAAAATATACAAATGTTCTCTTAACTCAAAATACATCATCTTTAAGATTGCCACTATCCAAATTCCAAAGCAGGGTGTAAACGAGGACTGAGCACAACATTTGTGAGGAACCTAACTTAGAAAACCAGATTCTACAAACAAAAATGAATTCCTAGCAGGACAGAGATTGGCAGTGCTGTTGAGCTCCATGCAAAGCCCTCAACGTCCTTTGGCTTCAAAGGAACGATGCAGAGGTAACTTCTCTGCATCTTTGTCAATTTTGAAAGGCTATTTATTATACACGCGTTTTGACAAAAAAGTCTAAAAATATGCCTAAATTGCTCATTTTTGTGGCCTTTTAAGCACCCGTAGGATGCATGTGAGGGTGTGTGTGTTATAAAAAAAAAATTAAGAAAAAAAAAAAAAAAAAAAAAAAAAAAAAAAAAAAAGCACCCGTTTCACTTGTCAATATTATATCTAATGAATTGTGTGATAAAAATGGATAATAAAAAATTTTCAAAACGTGCCTATGTTGGTTGTTTTCGTTGCCATTTTTTGCATCCGTCTCACTTGCCTGTATGATATCTAGTGAACGATATAAAATTTTCAAAAATTGACAATTTTGATGGAATATAACATACGCATTTTGAACAAAAATAAAAACTTTAAAAAACGTGTCTAAATTGGTTGTTTTTCGTGCCGTTTATTGCATCTGTCACACTTGTCAACATTATATCTATTGAACGGTGTTAAAAAAATGTATTTAAATTTTTTTTCAAGAAGTGGCAATATTACCTTAGTATGAGAAAGTCCACGAGAGCATCACAGAAAGACTGCAACATAGTGGACACTGGACAGAGATCACCAATAATCCTTACAGGAACAGCTTCCGCCATCAAAATAATGGAATATAGTTGAATCTCGTACAATGATTCTTCTTTCTGAGATATTTGAAATAAATTTAATGGCAGTATGACAATCCACACAGGTCCTTTAATTCTTGAAAGCTTTTATTGGTGTTCCAGGCGGAGTAGCAATAATACCAAAAGCAACTTCAAGCTTTTCACTGTGATAGAAGAGGTTTTCCTCTTTTTGTTCCTCTTCCACATCATGCAGCACAAACTCTATATCAGGAACATAATCTTCTTCCTCATTCTCTTTGACATCTCACTCAAGAAATGAGAAATCACATATTTCCTTGGATCTAGGATGGGATTGATCTCCAGCTAAGAACAAGTGTGTTTTCCTTATTTGCACAATCCATATTACCACATTTGGAGTATATATGAACAAGAGCACTTGCTGCGAATGAAAACGGATCAAACCCCAATCTCATCATGTACCCATGAACTTGCTTACCCAAGCCCTCAACAGTTTGTTGTGCACAAGCATTCAGAAACCCAGCAAATGTGAACTCCCAGAATTCAGCAAATCAGAGAACAATAAGAACCCTTCTTCCCACCTTCCATCCCCGAAGTACCTATAAATCATAGCTGTCCATGACACAACGTCCCTCTCAGACGTCCAATCAAAAACATATCTTGCTTCGTCTAGGCTCCCACATTTCCAGTACATATCAGATAAAACACTCCACCCACTGCATCTGAATCCAATCCTGACAGTGTGACCATGAATCTCCTTTCCCAAGCACCAAGACTGGACAGAAGCAGCTGCTGCAAGTGCGCTGGGAAGTGTAAATTTATTAGACACTGATCTTCCATTTTTTTGCATTAATCTGTACAAATCAAAACATCTTTCTGCTTGTTATGCTTAACGTAACCAGAAACCATCGCAGTTCATGAAAAATCATCTCTTTCGGGCATTTCATCTAACCAGAAACCATCGCAGTTCATGAAAAATCATCTCTTTCGGGCATTTCATCGAACAATTTTCTCGCTTCATCGACTCTGCCCAATTTCGTATACTCAGAAATCAGCGTATTCCAGGGACGCAAATCCTTGTCCCCCATTCCATCAAATAATTCACGTGGATCATGAACATTCCCACACTTGCAAAACAATTCAAGAGTTTTATTAGAAAATAAAAATCCCAGGCACAAAATTAGACTTTATGCGATAATGAACTCTTCCCCTCCTCCAAAGCTCTCTGGCGAATGCAAAATTGCAAAAGCGTTGAATATATAGCAGCAGAGGGACGCTCTACGCGGTTTTCGAGCAATTGAATGGCGTCCTTCAAGCGCTTTTGTTGGCATAAAATCTCAATTACTTCTTTGAATTTATTCTCTCTGCATAACCGGTTAATCAGTTGGTGTTGCTCGTAGTCATCCTCTGCTTTAAAGAAAATTTTTCTGCAGGAATGGTCGGCGACTGAGCAAGGTTTGGGAAGAAAAGGGACAAGAGGATTAACTAACGGATTTAGAGTGAATGTTGTGCAGAGATGGGAAAAAATGATAAGCAGCAAAGAATTTCGCCGCAGCGCTAGTCATGGCTTTGAATCACAAACCACAGCGGGAGCCAGCGGGAAAAGACAAGTGCAAACTGCTAAGACCGAAATTTGTAAGGCTTCATGTTCTTCCCCTCTCGTAAAGCTGCTAAAAGTAATAACTATATCATTAAGCAAAACCAAGCATAGTGTCAAAAGATTTCTCATGAATTGAAACACCTGTGATACAGAGTAGCTTAGAGTATACCACTGAATACAACATGTATTTTGCAGTAAAACAAACAAGAAGCGGACAACATCTGATAAACAAGTAACAACATCGGACGACTCGGGAACCGGTCATGCACCCCTTCTGCTATAATCTCTCCTGTCATGTGTAAAAGGATGAATTTCTTCCCAAGTTTAAGTGTCCAAGAAGTTTTATACCATGCAGACCCTGTAATATAACTGATATTAATCCTGTGACCAGACTAGAGCATAATCATTAAAAATGCTATGGCCATTCTCCAGTTTCAAATCTTCATGCTGACATTGCCCAAATGAATCTAAGGGCTTTGAAAACCCAGCAACAAATCATATTACATTGCATATATCACCTCCCCGCTGCTGTCAATGTCTAGATCAGGATCGAGATCAAGATCATCTGAATCCAGGTCATCCATGTCATCATCCATCATTTCTAGGTTATACAGACCAACAGGTGGTATAGTGGCCTCGGATATTATCTGCATTATTACATCCAAACTCTGCATTGGCTGCTCAGGCTCTTCGAACTGGTTGCTCATGTTATTTTCATCCATTAGATCTGCAGGAAGGTTTTTCAAAAACCAAGCATGGTTCTTGATCTCGGGAATAGTGATTCTCTGTTCAATTACAATAAAATTGGCAAAGGCTCAAATTCTAAACGCATTACTAAGACAGATGTTAAAATATAGTCATTGGTTCAAATACAATATACAGCTGACATACCACTACCACATTCAGGACAGATTTATATAAAATGTATAGTAAGGTGACAAACAGTAATTAGATTTCTTTCAAAAACACAAACAACTCAATGGCTACATTCAAGATCCTGTCAAACTAAAAGTAACATCCTCTAATTATTTTCTGGGTCTCTTCCAATCATAACTTAAATCAAAATCCAATTCAAGATCACAAAGACAACCAGGCAAAGCCCATTTTACACGATAGATATTAAACATTTATTTTTTTTGAAATTTGCAGTACTAACCATTGTAGGGTCTGCAACAAAGATCCTCGATATTAGATGGCAACAATCCTCAGATATTTGCACATGATCTGGGATGGTATATTGAACATGCAATATTCTCTACACGGCAAAAAAAAGAAATTTCCTTATCAGGTTCTTACAGGACAATAAATTAACAAGACAATGATAAAAAGAGCAACCCAAGTACATTTATCGTCTTCCGAAAGTCCTTTGGTTCATCGGGATCCTCAAAAGGATACGTGCCAACCAACATTACATATAATGTTACAGCACATGACCACACGTCTGCAATCTAACAAAGAGACAGAAGGTGAGGTGTATCAGTCTGGCAGCTCACCTTCAAAGATAAAAGTAGAGATATAATAAAGCAAGTACATGGTAAGCCATCACTAAAATATAGCAATGAAGAAAATCATAAACGTATTAGAACCCCGGTATTGAAATCATGCCAGAAACAAGAAGAGACGATGTATATATTACTCATCAAAAGGTTAACAGTTTTTAAGAGCAAAAGAAAAAGATGAGGCTGGTAACGGGATGATTCAGTTGTTTTCTCATTAGACAAAAGGAGGACACAAGGTCATGGCTTTGAGTGAAAAACTCCATTACAAAGATCATCAATCTTCAACAAGGTTACAGAACCAATAAAAGGCATGCATCCTGAGCACAAAAAAAGTAAAGTAACTTCCTTGAACAGTCTAATAGGTCTGCAACTTAATGAATTCAAATAATAGTCCTCTGGATCTTATCTTTCATTTACTTCCAAATCACAATCAAGGATATCAAATAGTTAACTATTCACTTGAAGCACTAATGCGTCTTAACAATATTGCAAGATGAAGGCATCAATAAAATCATGGCAACAGCCAATATCATATTAACAAAAAGAAAAATCCAAGCACTAATAACTCTCTCGAGAAACGAGAGACAAGGAATCACACTCCATCAGATTCGCATAATTTAATGAATAGGCAATAGTGCAGGCAAAAGTGCAATTGCAGCCAACAAATTTGACTCATTGCCAGAGATCACGTGATGAAAATGTGATTGTACCTTGCCATCATATTCTTTCCTGAGTAAAACCTCAGGAGCAATATAAGCAGGAGTTCCCACAGTAGACTTTGGTTGCGAATGCAGCAAAGAGGACTACAAAATGCAAATATCAACAAAGAATTACAAAATGAAGAGAGAAAAAGAAGAACAAGTAGCAACCGTCATGATGAGGACGTGTAAATAGATAATAATTGTCTCCTGTCATCCAAGTATCCAGAAGCTGTCCTCATTAATAGGAATTCACAACAAAACCTCCCCCACAAAACTGAAAAACACACAGCAAATTTCTACCCTGCCCATGTGGGATGAAGGTCTGTCCCAATTTTAAGACTCAATTTTCTACTGATGGATACAAGTGCAGTATGAAGATTGAGATTAAGCAACAACACAAAGAGCTACTGTACCTTGGAATACCCAAAATCGCATATCTTCAGACGAGGAGCCGGGCTGCCATCTAACAATGTATTTTCCAGCTTCAAGTCCCGATGGCAAACTTGCTTCACCAACAAATATAAAACACAGATAAGTCAAACAAATATCTAGTTCTCTCAGAAGAAGAACTTCCTACTCAATCACTTTTTTTTTTTTTGGTTATTTACCCACAAGACAGATATTCTTAAAAGCAGAAAGAGATGAAATTCAAGGTTGATTACCATTGAATGGCAGTAGCTGACGCCAGATATAAGTTGCTGGAAAAAGAATCGAGCCTGCAGCACAAATCCAAGTTCTCAAGCTAATCCCATACTGACATAAACATGTAGTGATAAGTAATTCCAAAAAATCAACTAAAAAAACTAAAGCAATTAACCTCATCCTCACTGAAACGGCCAGCATTGGAGATTCGTTCGAAAAGCTCTCCTCCAGAAGCATATTCCATCACAATAGCCAGATGAGTTGGCGTCAAAATAACCTGGAATCAGTACAAAAGTCAACAATTCATTCGATACAAAGGCATCATACAAATTTAAACAAAGTAAAATAAAAAAAAGGGGAATGAGCAGCGAACCTCTTTGAATCTAACAATGTTAGGATGCCTCAAAGACCTATGATTAATAATCTCCCTCTTCACATTTTCATCTATCTGTAGCAAACACAACACGCCATTCTTTAACCACTAAAGATTAATACCAGAGCTGACTAGACTGGACAGTTTATTTTAATTTTTTTTTTTTTTTTTAAATTCAAGCTTTTTGCAATTGACCCAAATCAATTTAAGCAGGAGTTCGTTCTTCAAGAAAATTCCCGGGAAAAAAACAGCCTTAAAATGGAAAGTATTAAATGTGCATAAAAATTTCCAGAAACAACCAATTTAATGTTACTGGGATAGAAAGCAACTTCCAAAAGTTAGTTATTTTAGACATAAAGTTTTATTCACAGAGCTTGAAAAAGGCAAAAAAATAAAAAATAAAAAAATTTGTCGAACCCAATTTAAACACAACCCATGAAAAGAAAGTTGTCGAAAATCGAAATAACCAAAACGAGAATCTCTGGAATTACAGAACTCACCTTGTCGCCTCTCTCGATGTACTTAACTGCAACCAACTCCTTGGTCTGCTTATCTCTCATGAGCCTCGCCACTCCGAAGTTACCCGACCCGATATCCCTAACCAAATCGTACCGGTCACTGTCGTGCATGATCGGCATATCCATACACGGACCCACAGTTAACGCTGCCCGATCCATTTCACACACGCTACTACCGCATTAATTAAAGAAGAGGTTTCAGCAGTGATTCTGAAAATGCAAACGCCGACGTATTGCCACGGAAACAGCTCCGTAGTAAGGCCAGTGTTGTCGGGGGCGGGGGTTGACTGCTCTCTCCAAAAAAAAAAATCCCCAATCCAAGATCGGTGAGGAGTGTGAAATGCCAACGTTAACCCCAACGGATGTGGATAAGGTACGGTTTGGAGGTTGGTGGGTTTAGTAATTTTGACTTGTTTCAATTCCGAAGTTACGAAAGGGGAAGATATTTTTTTAATGGGGAGGTCGGCGACGGAAAGTCTAAATAATTAGTCTTATCTTCAAATTGTAGGTGGTGATGATGTTGACAACGCAAACATAAACATTAGAGAGAGAAAATTGGCAAGCACAAAAGCATGGGTGGCATTTTTTATTTTTATATTGTACCTTAACTGTGGATTGGGTTTTTAGAAGACGACGGCGTTTTTAAGTTTTCTTTGTTTTTTCAAGCCATGGCCATGGAGTGGCGATGATATTTTTGGTGGTCCCTCCCCCTCCCCGCCCAGCCTTTTGGCTTTTGTGGGCTGCGCTTTGGTTTTTTCTATTTTCTGTTTTTGGTCTTACCCTTCATTCCTCGATATTTGTGTACTAACTGTAAATGGATAGTTACAAAATTACATGCCGAAAGTGTCCTCATTTCAGCCACCGCCATTCACCATGTCAGGAGACCGGCCGTTTTTAATTTTGTTTTTGCTCTCTTTCTTTCCGGAATTTTGTGGAAGTTTGCACTCAGGACAATGCAAATGTATTGCTCAATCCTCTCGTTCATACTCAGTATTACAATAGTTCTGGGGGCAACCCCAGCCGAGTAGGTCGGACAGTTGGCCTGGTGACCGTGAGGTCCCAGGTTCGAATCCTTAAGGGAGAGTTGTCTGTTGGCCTTCTCGGTTGAGCCGGTCAGCTATTGGCAACCTAGGCTGGTTTACCTCCTTTGGTTCTTTGCCGGCTAGGGTCACAGGACGGGATTCACCCAGTGCGCACCTTCGGGTAGCGGCTGCGGGCTTTCCCGTAATAAACAAAACAAAGTATTACAATAGTTCTATCTCATTGGTTTTAGCAAATTGTTTTGTCAACTTTAAAATGTCATTTGTACCTTCTTAAACTCTTATCATAACTAAACTAAAAATTACGAGGCGGGAATGAATAAAATTCATACATGACTATGCTATGCTTTATATGAGAATGCGATAGAATTGTTTAATATTGATAAGTTTCAAAATGATACGTTATACTCGAATCAAGAATATATTAATTAACATTTACTTTATACGCTAATAAATATTAAGTTATATGAATAAAAAATGTATTTGTTAACATATATGAAAATAAATCCTAATTTTACTCTAATAAGGAATATATTGATTAACATATATACATTCAAATGTATCATTTATCAAGATTATCCCAATAAATCATTTGTCAAACACCAATAATACAACTCGATTATACCATATAATTAACTAAAACTCTTAAATTTAGGAAAAAAAATTAAATGCACCAAAATGATAAATCTTTCCATAATTCATCCATATCATTTGTTTAAAATTATCATGTATTTAATCAATCCAATGTTCAAATTTCTACAAAATTAAAAAATAAAATATCACTAAAATTAAATCTATAGTTATTAAACCCTAATAGATAAATTTATAATTATTAAACCCTAAGAGATGTGAGTGAACCCTTCGACATTGTTTCATTAAAATAAAAACTTAAAAAGAATAAAATATTATTAAAATTTAATCTACAATTATTAAGGCTTAACCAAATGTGGGTGAACCTCCGACATTGTTTTACTAAAATCAGGAATTAAAATAATAAAATATCACAAAAATTAAATAATATTAATAAACCCTCTTATATGACTCCAATCACATAATAAGATAAAAAATGTTTGGAAAAAAATTAAAGATGTTGAAACATATATATTTAATTATTTTTCATGCTTAATTTAGTGTTTAAAGGGTTTTCATGCTAAATTATATGGTGTAGGTATAGTTTATTTTTATTAGGGTGAGACTTTAAAAAATACTTATATTGTATGAGTTATGCCTAACAAGGGGTTTATCAGGATAATCTTGATAAATGGTTTTTTTCATATACATTATACGCAAATAAATTTTAAATTATATGTGAATCATAAACATGTTTGATTAATATTCATACGTAAATTGTAATAGAATAGCGTGTGGGCACGCGTCATTAAACTCATCACATACATGCCAGAATCGCGCACGAGTTATTGTTAAACTCATTAAACCCTTAGTATAAGTTTATTACAAAATTATTTATTAGCAATAATTTGTTTCAGCAATTATTTGGACCAGTCCTATAGCTGGACTTGTTTGATTTTTGTGGATGCCGCATTAATTTCAGATTTAAATGGGAGGGATAGTTTGGTCAGATTAATTGCGGCAGAAATTGGCATAAGTTTAACAACTAACTAACGACTAAGAATAAAGATAATATGAAATTAAGGAAGTAGAATGAGTGTTGAGTAAATACAACAAATTTGTGCTCTGGTCCACGCAACATTAAAACTTGCTCTATTTGGGACATAAAAAAATTTCAAAAGCCGGACTGAAAGCCAATTTGGGTTTTTGGGTAAAGATGAAAAGGATATACCATCAAACCCCTGAAAAGTGCATTCCACTTCCTCCTTAAATTGACTTTTACTTCAAGGAATATTTTTCTCTTTTCCTTTAATCACATTATAATGGTTTTTAATATATTTCTTGGAAGTCTTCATTCCTAACCCTTTCTTGCAAGTTGACGAGTAAGCGAAACTGAACAGGTCAAAGCACGTAATAAGAAAATAAATAAAAAAAACTACCATATCCATATATATATATAAATTGAAAATAATTTTTAACATTTTATTATTTGACTAACAGCTATTGGTTAATCAATTTTTTTTTTCATATGCACAACTAAATAGTGCGCAAAACTCTAATTGACATTAATTTAATAGAATTTTATCAGGGTTTTTACGGTTTTGAATTTTTTGTATCATTTAGTGTATCACTTCCTATAAATGTGACACGTGTACTTTTAGTTAATACTAAAACCCAATCAAGTGATTAGTGAACCCTAAGGAATGAATAAATACTAAATGCATGTGTTAAAATCTCATAAAAGTAATACAGAAAATGATACACAAAAATGATACGCATAGCGGATTTTTACTCAAAAATTTACATATCTAAATGAATATAAATATGCATTTACATTTTCACACGTCCACAATTTCCAATATTTTTATCATTGCACCAACAAAATGAGCTCCAATTCAAATGAATTTTTAAAGTTGGGCCTCTAGGCTTCGAGACATTGAGGAAAGGCCTGAGTGGCAATAATTTCAGCCATGCTTTAGAATTGAGGCACTAAATAAAACATTGATCGTATTTTGGTGTTCAAACTTCAAAGAGAAAAAAAGGCCCAAAGTGTACTCAGCCCATCAGGTCGATTTTCCATCACGTGAAGCTGTCGGCTTCTAATAAAGCACATGTAATTCTGGATTCCTGCAGAATGGCGAGGGTAAATCCGTCTAAACGTCAGAAGCGTCAAAAGACACGCGACATTAAAATTGACGGCGCTCCGCTTCACCGTTTCTCAGCAATATCCACCGTAACCGATCAACAACGAATTACCAAACTTATCCTCCAGTTGACACGCCAAATCGTCCTCATTATCAAATTCAATCTCTATCCCCAAAACTGTCATTTTCGTCTCACAATTAAAATCCCCGATTAGTGAATATATTAGTCCGATTGTAATATCAAACCAATCGCGAAACGAAGAAATTATTTTTTTTAATAAAATCAATTGAACAAACCGGACGAAATGGTAACGGAGGCGGAGCTAGTGGGACGACTGAGGGAGTTTCTTAGCACGTCGGACCTAAACACGACGACGAATGCCATCGTTCGCCGGAAACTTGAGGAGGATTTCGGAATCGATTTGTCGGATAGAAAAGCCTTCATTAGAGAACAAGTTGATATTTACCTTCAACAAGCAGCGCAAGAAGATGAGGAGAATAACGCCGAGGAAGATGAAGAAGAAGAACAAGAAAATGGTGCTGCTAAAGAAGAAGAAGAAGATGAATTAGAGGAACCCATTAATGGAAAAGGGCCAGCTAAAAGAGGGTAAATTTCTTATTTATTTGTAGTTCGCGAAGCCGATGAGCTTAAAGATGCTACAAAGTTTGGATTTTTAATCCCATATCTGCATGCCTATGGAGTGGTCTTGGCTCCTCCCATGCGTGCCTGTGCTTATGTGTCTGTTATTTCGTTGAGAGTTTTTTCTTTTTCTTCATATGCATGTGTCCTCTAATATAGCGACTGTGCAGGGAACGCTATTTCTGTAGTCGTGTAGTGATTTATAGTTTAGATGGTATTTTTGGGTGCCTTTCATTAGAGAAATGTAAGTTTTGTTCATAGCAGAGCATGCACCTTCTGGGGCAACTGGCGAATTTCTTGTGCAATATACTGAAATTGCTGTAAAGGGAGGATCTTGAAAAATGAAGTCCTACTATGGTTGGTTTTCTTGATTGTTCAAAATATGGAAGTTGTTTTGTCCCATTTCTATGTTTTAAGTTATTGATCTTATGCCTTTTGTTCTATCGATTTTGTCACCAAAGGAATTGATACTGGCCAATGATAGTACCTATTGCTAAATTGGTCTGAATTTTGAAGGGTGTTTTGTGAGTTGCTAATGCTCGTACCTTTGTCTTCTATTAAAACTATCTTTGCATATTGTACCTTGAGTGTGCTTTTATATATGCTCAAGGTTTTAGCCTAAGTTGAGGAAGTGGCTTCTAGCTTTGCTGTAATTTTTGAATAAATAGCAGATGCTATTCTACGCTAGCCTAATATGGTTAAGAATGTACTGTGACATCTTGAGTTTGCATGCCATGTCCAGAGTGCTTGGTATGATAATTTGTGAGATTGTTGGATGATAAAAATCTTTAGTTTTTTCAATCATAAAATGGTTGTAAGTCGCTGTGCTCATTCCGAGTAAAATGAAAATTTTCTAGTTGTAGTACTAGAATGAAATTCTAATGGGTTCTTTTGGTCTGTCTTTTTCTCCTCAATCCTTTATGATCTTCTTTTCCCATGCAGCACACACCCCACACCCCACACCCATATAAAACACACTGTTATGTGCAAGAAGTGTCAAAAAAGTGAAATAATTCTCTCACAGAAAATCAAGGAGTTCAGTGATTTTCACATATTATGCTGCTTTAATTAAGTAAATATCTTTTGGTAGGTCAAAAAAGAAGAATAAAGAGGTGAAGAAAAGAGGTGGTGGGTTTACCAAGCTATGTAGCCTTTCTCCACAGCTTCAAAAATTTACTGGAGTACCTGAATTAGCCAGAACAGAGGTATGACAAGTTTCACAGATGCTCCTTGTCATTGTATGTTAGTTATTAATGTGACTGGCAACTCTTTTATGACCATTTTCAAATCATGAGGATTTTAGGTTGTGAGGCAACTTTGGAGCTATATTCGAGAGAATAATTTACAAGATTCAGCCAATAGGCGTAACATAATATGTGATGGTACCTTACGGGAACTGTTTGGTGTGGATACTATAGATATGTTCCAAATGAACAAGGCCTTAGCAAAGCACATCTGGCCGCTAGAAACAAACGGTGGTAATTCTTTCTATTTTTTTTTCATGCTCCCTTGTTTGATGAGTTCTTTTGAGTATTCTAGTAAATTGTATGCTATTAGAGTGTTGGTTTGCAATTGCTTTATTTTTTCTTGATGCTTGACTATGTCTGCTACTTTAATGCTAGAATGAAACATAGAGATGAGTTTTTTAGTTGTTCATTGTTTGAGATACTAATTGTTGTTTGGTGAATTATGTCAAATCATTCAGAAGGACAAACTGTTATATTTTGGAGTTTAAGCCGCATAATATTTCTGTAACATTTCATAGATTTTTCTTGCATGCTGCTGGGAGCATATTTCAACTGCATATGAACTGGTGGCTGTTGCACCTAAAGGGTTCTAAGTAAAAGTTATTGGCTCTGTTGTATGATTGAAATTTTTTTCATTCAGATTTTGTCCCAAACCCCCTCCTATGGTATTTGGAACAACTTGCTTGTGCAAAAAGTTATGGAGTCATGGACCATCTGGACGGAGAGATAGGTTATTACACCCCCTTGTGTTAATTACATGTATCCCCAAAGAATTTCTATTGCATTCTTCTCTTTGCACAACTTGTGTACATGTAGTTTGTCCATTTGACTGTGTCAATTAAAGTTTTCTAACAAAACATTATGCTACTCCATGAGCAGATCAAGCCACAAAATTTTGGAATCCAATTTTCGCACAACTTATGTGGAAAACTTTAGATATTTCGTGATCCTAAGCATCGAGGATTTGATTGAGTGCAGATATATATTGGATCCAGAGTTGTTGTCAACAGGAATTGTCTCAACTATCTGGGAATGCGATTAGTTCATATGGACTTGAAGTATTTTCTGGGCAGTAGAAGAACTCTTCATTATTTATTTAATTGAGCAGCTTTTTATTCTGTTATTAATTCATATTAGATAAAGTCAATGGTCAGTAATAGAAGAATATTGAAGTACTTGGCATCTTTTTTCCGACTGCAAATGATTGCCTTTTAATCATGTGATTAACTGTTTTCAAATTTTGGGTCACGCTTGCCTAGTTTATCCCAGTGAATTTCATTGATTGCCTACTAACGCGATGTTACATGATTCCTTTTCTTATATCTATCCATAGCTCAATTTTCTGATTCCCTACTTCCTTCTTATTTGTTTTGGGACTGAAGATACTTGATAAGCTCTTTAATTTCACTGTTTCAGAAAATAATTGAGTTTTATGTTGGATCATTTTGACTAATTTGCATTCTGCAACTTGCTTTAACTGTTAAGCTTGTTAATTGACATTAGTTTCTATTTTGGCAGTTTACCTTCCTTGTCATTGTTTTATCCCGTCATGGTATTATAATTTTTCTTGATTACTTCACACTATTTTACAATTCAACAGATTCAGTCTCCTCTACAATCAAAGAGAAGCAGCAGAAAAAAGATAGAGAAGAAGGTAACAATGGCTTTCAAGCTATCAGAGAATGTCTATCGCTGCAAAAGTTACCTGGCTGATAATTCTGTTACAGAAGCATTTTCTCAATTTGGTTGGAAGATTTATTTTTAGTACCAATTGCAGAATTCATTTTAAATTGGGGATTAGAAGTTTTGGTGCCTCATGGCTGATTGTGATCTCCCATCACATAAATAAAATAGTTGAAACAATGAAAACCCTAATAGTATAATTTGTTTCTTGATGACATTCTTTGATTCCTCTTGTTTCTCATCATAGAAGAAGAAGAGCCGAAGAGAAAGGAGAAAAGGCAAAAGGGTGGCAATTCAGCTTTTCTTGCTTCCCTTCCTCTTTCTGATGCACTTGTGAAGTTCCTCGATACAGGAGAGAAGGCTTTACCACGATCTGGTGTTGTCAAAAGAATCTGGGATTACATTAAGCAAAACAATCTGCAGGTAATTCATCAGCAGCAATTAACAAAATTGAAGCATTGATACTTTTCTTCTGTAGTTCCTGTTTGCATTTATATTTATCACTACATTTTGGCTGCATCGCACTGTGCTTCAGTTGTTGCTCACTTTTTACTTTCTTGATATTGAAGGATCCATCAGATAGGAGGATGATATTATGCGATGAAAAGCTGAAAGAACTCTTTGATGTTGACACATTCCGAGGATTCAGTGTTTCAAAACTCCTTAAAAATCATTTCATAAAGCCAGAACAATGAGTTTGCTGCTGCACTGTTCGTTCTAAGCTGGAGCCCAGAGTAACGTAGGGAGGTTTTTGCATAGATTTCAAGTGAACTACTGACTGTTTTCTTGTCTTCCTAACTTAATGCATCTTTTTGTCAGGTCTAATAGGAAAAAGTGTGGGAGAGTAATTGTTGCTTAATATTATTGAAAGCCACCCTCCTCCCTTTTGTCCCCTATATCTTAATAAAATAATATCCCTTTCTGCTGAGAAATTCAATTTTTGCACTTCTAATCTGATTTTTATCTTCCGTGAGAATATTAATTACATTGTTCAGTTGTACCTTTGAAGAGGGGCACTACAAGTGAATTGGGAGAGTTAGAACATCTGTTGTTATTAATTTTGTTCAGTTTAGCCACTGGATTTATTCTGAGTGGTATGAGAGATAGTATCTCGGCGGGATCACGCTTCCTACGTTGCAACCCCGCTTAGGTGGCAAGCCATCCCAGCTCGGGCGAATCAATTATGTGTATCACTTTTTAGTAACACTCTATTACATTTTGGCACGTGTATAATTACTTATCCAGAGTTCACTAATTATTTGATAAAATTTTAATTTTATCTAAAAAGACACGTATCACATTTACAAAAAGTGTTACATAGATTGATACACTAAAATGCTAAATAATACATAAAATCCAAAATTGTGGGCAACTCATGCAAACAAAATGTACATTATGGTATATGATTCTTGTACCTTTTTTTGGTTATTACAATTGCTTTCTTAAACAACGGGAGTTATAGGCCAAGTTGGAATGGACGAAACGTGTCTTTACCATAAAAAAAAAAGTTTAAAGACTGGTTGTGTAGAATCAAAACGCAGCAAACAAAGTTAAAAAAGTACTCTGCGCCAATAACTATCATACCAGTGATTGCTTGGTATGAGGCGAATGGATGTTGTAGGAAAAGAGAAATAGTGGAATCCATGCCTTTGGTCTGGGTCGGGAATCGTTTTCATGTTAATTGTTGTTGTGGTGGTGGTGGTGGTATATGAATCATTTGAATAGACAGAAATCCATTGGTGCAAGTTCGTCAGAAAGTCAACAAGTGAATTTGCACCATCCATGGTTGGATTTCAGATAAAATTATTTTTTTTCATTTCAGACAGACAAACTTGTTGTGCGTAATCATTTTTGCTTGTACTTCATCAATGCCTGCTTGTCCACAAATGGCAACTAAGTATTGATACTGTATTCGTCCGTTCCATTGTGGTCAAGAGTACAACCACCAAAAAAAATGATGTACTTTGCGTAAATATGTGCAGATTAATTTTTTCCATTAAGCTTTAGAAGCCTATTTCTCGCCCAACCACGCTTAACTTCGGAGTTCTAATGGTATCCGGTGCATTAGCCTATTATAATCAAGTTTGAGCTCATATATTTACAACATTTGATTTGTGCATGGTTTTCCTAAGTCTTTAACATAAGTACATTACTTAAAAAGTTAAAACAAATGAGTGTGACTGTGTGAGCGTGACTAACCCAAACAGATATTTTTTGATGAGGTGAAGACACTAAAGATGAGAGCTTCATATGCACCCTTAAAAATGGTAGGGTCCAGCAGGTTGGAACCGTTAATGCCCAAAGCAAAAGCAACAATAGCATCATTGAATTTATCAAGATTATTCCATGTTTTACTCGAAAAAAATTTAGAAGTGATCGTGGGTTCTCTCAATTTAACCTCCGTTAATTTAATTAAGTTAACTGTTAGATATATTAAAAATTGACTAAATTGTATTGCTAATGACTAAAAAAATTATCCAGATGATGATGAAGATGATGAAACACACACACATTCTTTACTTTACGAGTTTCATTGGTAATCATCTAATTAGTTACGTGCAGGCGAAGAGATGAAAAAATATAATAAAGAAGAAAGATGTGCTTCAAATATGAAGATAAAACATAAAACATTTTTAACTATTTTACTCGTAGAGAATCAATCGCGTATGGAAGTGTCTTGTGGCGGACGGTTGTCCTGTTGTACGATATGGGCATCTATATCTTCCTTTTGATTAGAAATGTCCATTTTCCAGTCCAAGATAACCAAAGTCCTTCTTCAACGCCCTAAGAATAATCCTAACCTTATCTCTAATTTTTAGTTGTGGACTATAGACCACTAGACACCCACGCAATTCCTTTGCTTTAATCCTTTTTTTAACATGCCCAAAACAAAGTGAAAATAACTTTGAATTTTTTTATCAGTGTATCACCATATGTGTAACTCCTTATGAATGTGATACGTGTACTTTTAAATAATATTAAAACTCTATCAAATAATTAATAAATTTTTAAAAAATAAATATGAAATATATGTGTTAGAATATTATAAAATAATATAAAAAGTGATATATAATATGTATTACCATGAAAAACGAGGGCTACATAATCAATTTATATGGAGTCCTCAGTCCATAATCCATATGAGAAGATTAATTTATTTAATAAAAATAAGAAAAAAAAATGGGAAGTTGTTAGAAAGCAGGTGTCAGAATCTGAGTGGATTTGATAAATGAATAGATGTTCTTTGATGTGTCCCCACTCCCCAGTCCCCATCCCCGATTGATATAGATTCTCTTCTTGTTTTTGTTTTTCATAAGATCCCGCAATGAATGGGTTATGTAATATGGACCACACCAAATTATTAATTAAAAAAAGGGTGAAGGTACCAAGAGAGCTTGGTTCGAATCCCACTTGGAACCATCTTCAACCATTTATGGATAAATAGTTAGAGAAATAGTATTTGTGAGATGCTCCAAATTCCCCAGGGGCACATACGCAATGGAGATCAATGATGTTGGTTGTGCGCAGGAGTGAGGCCGTGTGGGGTCGGAATTCGTCGGAGGAGCATCGTCAACACCTTGGGCCGGGAGGTGTGTGATTTGGTGACCAATGATTGGAGACTGACCCTGGTACCCAGTTTGGGCTACTACTGTAAGTTTGTACCTATTGCGTGCATATCCCGTGCTTTACCTCCTCAGTTGGCTAGGGGACGGTTGGCTTGAGGCGCAGGATTAGTCTGACTCAATAACAATGAAGTGGCGGGAATACATAGAGCTGTAGATTTAGGAACCTAAAACATAAAAAAAAAAAAAAAAAAAAAAAAAAGGTGAGGGTGAAGGTGAAGGCGAAACATTGCTAATCGTGTTTTTCTATTACTATAAAAATTCTATAAATTTAATAAAAATTTGTTTTTACCACCGGATTGGAATCTATCATCTAACTAAGATACCCTTATTTGTATACTAAATACTATTTTCAATGGGCCAATAAAACGTAGTTTCCCATTGATTCTTGTTTAAGGATTATTTCTTCGCTTTCTTTTTTTTAATTTTTGGGTGGGGTTGGGTTTGATGTTGGATTGAAACAAATAAAAGAACGAAAATCAATCGTCAACGCTTTGAAACAAAATTAAGAAGATTTAACTTGTTATTATAAGCATTCTTGTGTTTTCTTTTTTAATTAAAAAAAAGCTTTGATAACAAATATTAATGAAGGTTTTCATCTCAATGCATTAATTTTGGATGTGTACTTGCCTTTTGTGGGGTCCATATTCTGAATTTCTTTTTTTTTCCTTTTATTCATCAACTTCACAATATGATCTCTTTTTTTTTTTTTTTAAAATCCATGCTATTTTTTAGTGGCAAAATAGGACTAAAATAACTACTTTTTTACTTTACCAAAATATATTAAATTTTATTCTACTCCTCAATATAAAGTAAATAAACACGGGCCTTTCCACTATTAGTAGTTTACTTTATTTACTTGTGTGAATCAATTATTTCAAAAAAATGTAACATTTAATATTTATTACCAAATAGCAAAATCTTTATAGAGAGGAGGATATGACCAAAATTTGTCATTTATGCAATCATCGATATTAAGTAGTAAAATCTTAATTATGAAACTATATTTCATTAATTAAAATCACTAGCAGGAAAAAAAAATGCAAATTTTCAAATTTTGACGACTTCATCATCAAGATGAAGTAGTAGCCATGTTGATGTCATATTGTATTCATAATTGGATATTAAGATCCCATAATTTTAGCAAGTAAAATGAGTTCATGTATTAAAATGAATAATCACAATTTGAACGCACAATAAAAGTGACAGAAAATTAAAATAACGATTTCAACGACTATTAGTTGTCTCTTTCATATACGATGAATAATTTTCACAAGTTTTTTTTTTGTCTATTTTGAGTAAAGCAAACAAAACTTAAATTATCTTTGAAACAAAAGAAATGAAAAAAAAA
Organism: Ophiorrhiza pumila; assembly: GCA_016586305.1. Taxonomy (NCBI): domain Eukaryota; kingdom Viridiplantae; phylum Streptophyta; class Magnoliopsida; order Gentianales; family Rubiaceae; genus Ophiorrhiza; species Ophiorrhiza pumila. The sequence continues at coordinate 4,101,292 of BLIW01000007.1, forward strand.
AGGAAAATAAGCAAGATTCAAACATTTCTTAAGCTGTACATTTTGTAGACTGATTTGCATTTAAAGTAGTTGTTAGGAGTTGAACATCAAAATCTTAAAAGAATCTGATTGTATTAAATATCAAACTAACAAGTTACAAAAAGTCCACATTGATGAGAGCACCTTTGACAATTGATGAATTAGTCCATGCTTATCAAGTTACCCACCTTTACCACCCCCCCCCCCCCCCCCCCCCCCCCCCCCCCGAAAAAAAAAAAAAACAAATCACTTTATTCTCATTTAAAAAAAAAAAATTTCTTACTTAACTTATCTAAAGAATATTTTTAAAAGCAAAAATTTACTTTCCTTCTCAAATTGATTTAAACAAATTCAAACCGCATTAACATAGAGTTAAATTACAGAGAAAATTCCATAGTCAAAAGAAGAAAAAAGGAAAAGGAAATGCCTTTTCTAACACGAAAGCGGAAAGCCACGTTAACCGCGTCCTACATACGAGTTCACTGAAACACAAATATATGCGACGCCCCGTATGTGAAAGAAGTACGGAATCTTTTTTGTTCCAAAACCGCATTTGTTTCAACTTTACCAATACCTTTCCATTTCTACCCACCACTGTGGAGCTGTGCTATATAAAATCAATCTCATCCCTACCTCTGTTCCATGCATTTTCATCTTGGGGGATGTTTTGATATCTGAAGTTATACAAACCAAAAACAAATAAATTCTTGAAAAGAGTGGAAAAGATGGGGTTGGATTCCAAAGAACTCAGTCTTGATTTAAACTGTGGCTTTTCTCCCAAGTCCTTTTCGGATTTACTAGCCGAAGTTTCATTGATCGATGATATTCCCAAGAAATTGTCCAAATTCAATGATTATGTTTACGTTTTGGAGCAAGAAATGAGGAAGGTCGACGCTTTCAAACGTGAGCTCCCTTTCTGCATGCTACTCTTGAACGATGGTAACTCTCGTTTCTCTCTTTCCATTAAAAAAAAAAGAATATTTATGTTTGTTGACCTTTTTTTTAATGGTATTTTTGTTGTAAAGCTATTGTGAAATTGAAAGCGGAGGTGTTTCAGTTGAAGAGGAGAGGTGGGGAAGGGGTGAGGATGGAGAAGTTCATGCCTTTAAAAGGTAATTTTGATGAAGAGGGTGGGCCAGAATTGTCAGCTGAACGCTCTGACAAGAAGAATTGGATGAGCTCTGTTCAGCTATGGAGTACTCCTATTCAATGTGAAAACGATTTTGATAATGCCAAAGATGAAGGATCCGTTGTGCTCCGTGAACCAGTAAGATTATTGTTTCTTGAGGATTTGTCTTGTTTTAATGGTTTTCGTTTGGATTTTTATTATTATTTTGTATCACAGAGGTACAAAGAAAGGGATGATGGCGTAATGAGGAGAAGCCCATTTGAGGGATGGAATTTCAACAACAAAGGAAAGGGACTTGTGCCTTTCAAGAAGAGAAATAGCGGAACAGTTAAAATGGAGGAGGAGGATGATTTGGCGGTTGATGGACTGTCTCTGTCTATGCCAGTGGCTGAGATGGGCTCAGACGGAGAGAAATCTTTGAAAGGCGAAACTGTTGCGAGTCATGATTATGGCGTTTCAGAGGACAGTTCATCACAGCAGCAGAGCAAGAAACAGAGGCGTTGTTGGTCGCAAGAGTTGCATCAAAGTTTTGTGAACGCCCTCCTAGAACTTGGAGGTGCACAGGGTAAGGCATCCAAATTTTAGTGCATTCTGGGATTCTTGTTTTTGTTGCTTTGTCTTTTAGGATTAAGTCGCTAATCCTATCGTTTGTATGGAGATAGGGGGAATCTTTCTGGGGACTGTAGAAAGTAAAAGAGAAACTTTTATTTGAGGTATCTGAGAATCCGATCTAGTAACAGGTGTCAAGTAAAAGTAACGACTAGGGGTGTAATCGAGTCGAGTCGAGCTCGAGTAAACCCCTAATCGAGTAGCTCGATTTTGAAAAAATGTGTACTCGAGCTCGAGCTCGAGCTCGATCGAGCTTTAATAATCGAGCTCGAACTCGAGCTCGACAAAGGGTTATCGAGCTCTGGTATTTTTTTTTTTATTTTTTTTTTAAATTTTTTTTATAATTTTTTATAATTTTTTTTTAATTTTTATATTTTTTTATAAAAATTATAGGATGTATTTGTAATTTTTTTAAATTTAATGAGGTCAAATTATAATTTATTATAAATTAAGGACTAAAACATAATTATAAATAGATTAAATTATAATTTATTAAACTACAAGGACTAAAATATAAATATAAATATTAAAAATAAAAAAAATATATACATATACTCGAGTAGCTCGCGAGCTACTCAAGTACATGTATTCCGAGCTCGAGCTCGACTCGAACTCGGTCAAACCGAGTTCGAGTCGAGTAGTTGACCGAGCTACTCGCGAGTAGCTCGCGAGTAGCTCGCTCGTTTACCACCCCTAGTAACGACATTAGGCGGCTTTCATTTTCCCCAACGTTTGGACAATTTAGTTTATACCTAGCATTTGTATTGGCATGTCGGATAAGTAGCAAGATACATTTCTTTCTACTTCAATTAGGATTTGATTTGAGCATTTGTAAACATCCAACCTGTTTTCTTTCTAACCTCTTCCTGAGATGGGAGTTTTTATCCAAAATTATCATGTATTATACTATCTTACATTACATTAAAGTTATGCCCTCAATTGGTATAATAATTGTGAATTTATTTTTGTGATATTTATGATTTTACTCCTTAGGTTTAGTTAAGTTATATCGTTTTGAACATTAGACACAATAAAACAAAATAATAATATTAGACAGAAGATATGGTCTCTTCCTCATCTCGTCCAAGTTTAAGTTTGCCTAGTAGGGAAAATGCAGTTTATCATGTCTTGGTTTTTGAATTATCTACCAAAATGATTATATTTCTGTTGTTCATTCAATTTGCAGCAGCCACCCCGAAGCAGATTAGAGAAATCATGCAAGTGGATAGCCTAACAAACGATGAAGTCAAAAGCCATTTGCAGGTAATTAACAAATTGCAGAGCTTAATTACAACCATTCTTTAGCTTTGTTTTGCAAAAGCTACATTAATATCAAGAAACTTCTCCCCAAAATGGCAGAAATACAGACTTCATATCCGGAAGCTACAAACAAGCTCTTCTTCAGGTGCATTGCCAAATTTGAGGCATTGGTTGAGAAGGGAAGAATGCGGGCATATGACAACCCCTGGTCTTGCACAGTCTGGTTCTCCCGAAGGCCCTTTGCATATAGGTGGGTCGGCAAAAGGGATTTCAGTTACTGGTGGTGAAAGCGTGGAAGAAGAAGAGGATGTCAAGTCAGAAAGCCACAGTTGGAAGGGTCGTTTTCACGGATCAACTTAGCAAGTAGCATGCATGTATAGGCAAAGGCGGCAAATTGACCCTGAATTTTGCAGATAGAAGATTGAAAAATAGTACCAGCCAATTTACTCAAGTTTCAATGTTATATTATCGTAACCTTCAAAGAAAACAGTAGAGGGATATGGAAGATTATGACATCGATCCCACCTAATTGTTATAGCTAGATAGTTTCCTGACATTATTCTATTATTACAACTACATAAGATAGTCCCCCAAATACAGACATAAACTAGGATGACACTCGTGATTATGTTGTATTCTCGTTAAAATTGAGCAAGATTTGCTTTATTGTGCTTTAATGTCATCCTTGTGCTGACTTCTTGACAATTTGTCGTGTCTAATGTTTGAATGTTGGCTTTCAACTATTCAATGAGTAGCCTGTAGTCCACGAGAATATCAATGCATTAGTATGGTACAAAAAATTGAACAATAATCTTCCATTGTTTTGGTTCAAATTTGATGGTTGAAGGATCAAAGATCCATCCATTTAACCAGCTTTCGAGTGATAATGAAGTATAGATTAAATGGTTTATATCCTCACCTGTGAATCACTATGTCACGATTTTGAGTCATAGAGGAGTCGGTGAAGTTCCAATGTTGATGCTCTTTTAAAATAGAAAAAAAAAAAAAGACCCCGAGTAAAAATAGACGATAAACAGAATCAAAACAGAAGCAACGAAGAAAGTCCAAAACAATGACAGGCTCAGCTCAGGCACAGGATAAGGTAAACCTCTGACTGGCTGGGCGGGAGGGCTTGGCCTTTGGCAGTATCTCGTTGGGTTTTTCTTCTGCGCGAGTATAGACACAAACACAGAGGACCGATTTAAGGATGGCTGACGACAAAGATCGTCCATTAGTTTAGCCAATACTAATAAACTCTTTTTGAACTTAGTCATCAATACTAAATCACAATAGTCTTCAAATTTATACAATTTAATTAATTAATAGTATCTAATGACATATTGCTTTTAATTAAAAAAAAAAAAAAAAGAATCTTAAATCTTTACTTGATTCCTTGAACAAAGCTCCTTCCATTTATCTTTATGCGGCACCAGATCTTTACTTTTATTATATTTTGGCTGTACATTTCAACTACTCTTGTCTAAAATAATAATGATCCGATTGTTTTGGTGATAACCTTCGTAAACAAGTAAATTAATCACCCAATCAATATCAAAATCATTAATTAAACTTTTTTTTCTAATCGTTTATCTAGGAAGAAGAATATTTGCTCGTAGAAACCTAATTTGCCGAGAAGATAACGTTGAGAAAGTCCATGGTCATGGTCATGGAGATGCAATACATAAGTTAGGGAATGGGGATAGCAATATATATACGAATATTATTTATTTTATTTTATTTTTTAAAAAACAAAGCAAATGGTACATAAAAACATAAATTAACATCATGAGAAAATATATAGTAAATAAACATATTGAAAACGGTAATTGAATATGTAATAGTGTGTCTGATGTTGTTAGACAAGTATTATTAAGAATTCACATGGAGTTGTTTTGGAGATTAACACACTATAGGTTTGCAAATGAATACAAAAGAAAAAAAAAATTAAAAATTCCGCAAATGATTAAGTATCAAGAATTAATACTCAGCTTGCTAGGATGTTATCTAACAATTTATTGCCGCTTTTCAATTAATTTAGACACAAAAAAAAACTAAAGACCCAAAAACTCTCTATCTCTCTATCTCTCTCTCACACACACACACACACACACACACACTTTTAATCTTTTTCCTGTGGGCTGCAGATGTTGGGCTATGTAATTAAAGCCCCAACTTCATCATACATGATTTAATAATTACACGATCATTTCATCATCCATCACAGTTGGCACAGTATATATACTTTGAAATTTCTTTTCTTTTAAGCAGACCACTTCATTAATTGCACATGCCAATCAAAGTTTACTAAATTCTCATCAACGTAACAAAGTCTGAAGCGTCCAGAATCATCAAAGTTTGTTCGAAAACGAATAGGAAACATGCACGAATCATGATTGATTGCAAAAAGGATCATCTTTAATTAGTGATGGACTCACAAACATGCATGTGCTCCTAAAAATTCATCAATCTTAGATTTCAATTGATGGCATACGAGTATGGTTCATCGTAATCAATCGTAATACGAATTATTAATTTTTTTGTTGTTTTAGTTTTTCAATTATAAAATTAATTACAAGAGTAGTATGATCCAATATAATATACCATTTGATGCTAATTAAACTACAAACCCAACTTTGACCTTTGAGCTGCAGTGCATATTTTTTATTTGCTACAAACAACATTTGTTAACAGCAACCATAACCAAAGAGGGCTTTGTATTTATTAATGCACATTATCAAATGGCAATAAGATCAAATCAGTGTAAACATTGTTCCTTGGATTAATACGAGTGTCAAAATTTGATCCAAAAACCAAACAGTGAAGAAAGCTTATGCCAAAAATTTGCAAATTTGAACCTTCTCCAACATCTATGGATAGCAGAAACTAAAATGCAAATCCTATACTTTGAAATCAACTCTGATCGATTAAGTCTTGGTCAAAGCTAGCCCCCAAAAAGTTCAATTTGAACACCCCCTTCAATAAAAAAAAAATAATAATAATAAAATCGGTTACTTACATCGATCTTTGACTCAGATTACATGAATCTCTTCCTAATATTCTCTTCCAACTACAAATGGATCATTATGTCTTTGTATGCTTGTAGAGTATATGCCCAGAAATTAGCTGCAACAATGAACAGATCAATAGGAATAATAATAAATGAGTTAGAACATAAAATTAATAATACTTTTTCAAATGGCTAAGTATATATAATGAAATGGTGGTATGAAAAAGAGGAGGAAAGCATGAAAAAATATATAGCTCTGAATGAAAATAATAGTAAATCAGGCAATCGGTTCACAGTACTGGCGAAGCATTTCTTTTCTACTTCGCCTGGAAAATTTTAGGAAGATTAGACATTTCCCTAGCTACTTCTTCAATGTAATGTACCCTTTTAACCATTACTATAACCAGTTTCTTCACTCCATTTCAATAGTATTTAGGAAAACAAGGTCACAGATCTCAAAAGCATGCAATCGGGAGTACCAACAAAAAAAAAAAAAAAAAAAAGATCAATTCAAAGTCAATTCAAACCAATTGCATACATGTGCTTCGGAATTTATTTAAATAGAAATCAAATTAAGAGTATTTAGTTTCTCAAGTTCTGAGTAGAAGAGAAATAATTGAGGTAACCATTAAATGCAGATGAACTAATACAAACTAGTCTTGGAGTGTCAGACATCAGCAAACAAAGTTAAATAATGAAAAAATGAATGAAAAGTGTTACTAGATGTGACGCAAGTACCGAAGCTGTGAAAAAACAAACAAATTCTCTCTCAAACCAAATCTATTGGACATGAAACAGTGAGTAAATTTTGCTCTCAATTCAGTCTCTTCAAAGGAACACTACCGTTTTATTATGTCATAAAGAAACAAGAAAATACCTAACCGTTAAATGCAATCATCATTATAGAAACCACCAAGAAAACAACAAGGATAATAGCAAAAGAGACAGCCATTGATGCAGTAAAGAGAGACAAAACGAAGGAAACGGAAAAGAGGGACAAAGAAAGAGAGACAAAACGAAGGAAACGAAAAGGAGGGACAGAGAATTACCAAGCTAAGAAAATGCCTCAAAAAATCAAAGCCCAGGTGGCATGAGCTTTGGTAACTTCTACTATATTCACAACAAGTACGGACGCTCCTGTCCTCTTCACTCTTGGTTCGCTATCTTTGTTGCTGGCTGGATTGTGATTGGAGGGGTGGCTGTGTTTGCTGTGGCTGTGGCTGAGGATTCTGCTGCTGTTGTTGTTGAAGCATTATATGGGATTGAAGAGGGAACTCGTAATAGTGGTGCTGCTGGGATTGGGAAGGTTTTGGAGGAGATTGGTGTTGAGGAATTTGGGGTGGCTGTGTTTGCTGTGGGTCTGGCTGAGGATTCTGCTGTTGTTGTTGAATCATTATCTGTTGTGATTGAAGCGGGAACTCGTAATAGTGGTGCTGGTGGGATTGAGAATGTTCTGGAGGAGATTGCTGTTGACGAATTTGGGGTGGCTGTCTTTGTTGTGGCTGTGGCTGAGGATTCTGCTGTTGTTGTTGGCGCATTATCTGTGATTGAAGCGGGAACTCGTAATAGGGGTGCTGGTGGGGTTGGGAATGGTCTGGAGGAGATTGCTGCTGATGGTGAATTTGGGGTGGCTGTGGCGGAAGATTCTGCTGTCGTTGTTGAAGCATTATCTGGGATTGAGGCGGGAATTCGTAATAGTGGTCTTGGTGGGATTGGGAAGGTTCCGAAGGAAATAGCTGTTGAGGAATTGGATTATAGGAAACCCCATCGTGAGAACCCAAAGCCAAGGATGTCGACATAGTAGCAGCAGCAGCAGCAGTCATGGGATTAAATGCCGTAGTAGCCGTAACTGGACCGTCTCCACCATCATATCCATCGCCAAATCCCATAAATTCTTGCGGAGGAGGTTGAGTTAGCTGTCGCTGTAGTGGCTGATGCTCATATGTAGCTGCGGCAAATTGCTGTGGGTCATATATTTGTTGTTGTTGTTGCTGCTGAGGAGGTTCACGGATCCTCAACGGAGCACTATGTGAAGCCGCCATACCCTTAGGGAATCCCATCATTTGCTGCTGCTGCATATTATAAGGCATAGCACCAGTAAACCCTGAGCCTGAGGGGTTATTAGGATGATACTGCTGCATATAATCCATATGCATAAAACGGGGTTCCAGAGCGGAGGGTCCAATGTAGGTAGCCAATTCATGCTTAGCAATGTGAAGATCGTGTTGGATTTTGGAAAGTTTCTGCTGGAGAACAGAGATCATTCCTACGCATCCGTAAACAGGGTCTTTAAGTCGACAATCGGCTTCATAGGCTAGTGAAGTGACTGCATATTCTCGATCGGCAGGAGCAAGGTCATTGATAAGCTTTGATACGTTACTTGCTCCAAATACCTTGTGAACATTTATGAATTTATCTTGCTGGTCTGCTGGAAAATAAGGTGCAAATGGACATTCTTCCGTGCATTTTCGCCTCAGGCATTTGCAGGCAGCACACGGAGCAGCTGATGATGACATGCTTTTCCTCTTCTTCGATTCCTAAAGGCAAATAAATTGTCATTTTCATAATTTCCACTCAAGGTTATTCTAATTTACTCCATATTTTAAGTACATTAAAAGTCATCAAACACAGTTTATTTTAAGCCATTAAAAGTCATCAAACACGGTATATTTTAAGCCATTCAAAGTCATCAAACACAGAATTCAAGGGATAAGACAACCCAGAGAGAAACTGTAACTATCCGAGGAATTCTTGGAAGTTTCATAATCATTTTATACATTCAATACATTCAGCAAATTGAAGCATTTAAGAAGTCAAGTTGATGTCATAAAAATTCCGTATTTTAGGCTTGAATTGAATGTCATAAATACAGATAAAACAAGAAAGGAGAAGAAAGCAACAAAGAATCATTAATACCACCAATTTGGCAATTAAAACAAAATTTTAATCACCCCTAAAATGGACTGAAAAAAAAAAAAGATTTTCACCATATTGTTCATTATTCAGCAACAAAGAAAAGAGAACACATTCATTTCACTCGTTCCCATCAGACAAAGCTCCCCATCAACTTGGAAGGCAAGAAACGCAAATCATTTTAGATTGGTACACAAAAATATAAAAGTTTCCTTGCAATGAATCCACTCAAAAACAACTCTGGATCTTTTCATTATCTAACCAAGCCCCCTAATCCCCACGGACAAGAAACGCAAAAGAAAAAGAAAAAACAACCCTCACCTTCGATTGAGTTTAAGTTTAACTTTGAAAATTTCTTGAGAATCCAAATCAATCTTTCAACCCTTTTCTTGATCATCAGAAATCTCACCACCTGTCCGCTAAGAAAATGTTATAAACTTGAAAGAAATAAATATTGACAGATAAGAATGAATGTAACTGAAATCCGCGTTAATGCGTTGTTCCAGAACTTAACCTGCTCTTAAGAGTCTTAAGCGGAGAGGATGGAGAAAGACCCTTTAGGGTTCGAGTGCAAGCACACTCTTCAACTCCCACGATCCCAACTCAAAACGGGAAACAAGAAATGCCAAGAAATCAAACGTACGTGGGTGGCTACTTATATATATATATATATATATATTTGACTTTATCTCTGCTAAAACGATGAGAGAGAGAGAAATTAAGAATGAAATGGCGATGAAGAGAAAGTTTGAAAGAATAAAAATTGAAAGATTTAGAGATCATTACCGTGTAATCAATCTTCAACTGTAAGTAAAAGTATGTGTGAAAATGGAACGTGAAATTATATTTGATTGTGAATGGTACAGACTATACAGAGAGAGATGATGATAATGACGACGATGATGAGACGTTTATAAAGTCAAACTTGCCCTAGCTGACTTTTTTACCTCGATGTTCTACACGCTACACGCCAGATTTATAACAAATTCGACGCTGGCAAATTAACGACGTGGTAAGATTTTTTATTTATTTATTATTTTTAATAATAATAATTGTTTTTAAAGTAAAAATGGAAATACAAATCATATTTTAAGAAAAATTACTGACTGCATTAACCGCGTTTCTGCCAAATACTACAATAATGGATTTGGAATTGTAAATATTAACGGAGAAAATCCTGACTTTATTGACTTTTTTTTTGGGGGGGGGGGGGGGGGGGGGGGGGCGGTGTAGACTGCACAATTAAGCTAGTAATAAATTAATGGTGTGAGTTAAATTGAATTTTATGAAACTGAGTTTCTTTTAGTTGCAGCATTAATTGATTAGTAAGTCAAAATTTTCCATATTTAAACTCATTCATCTCTTTGTAAATTAATTGATTTATTTGCTGGTATTGCGGTGGCACTGAATGCTAGTTTTTATATTTTTATTATAAACATCTCTTTGTTTTAATTTGCAAAAGAAGTTTAATTAAGACTTAAGAGATGGAATTATAGAATATATTAATTATTGCATGCACCCTTGTCGACCTCATACGTATAATAAGCCTAGCTAAAACATCATTTAACCATAAGTTTTTAATTTTATGTATGCATGCATGGATGATCATAAGAAGAAGGGAAATTGATTAATGAGACAAAATTAAGCTGTAAATACGTAATGTTGTCTATTTTGGCCAATCCATTTATCTTGTTAGTATCTTACGGTTGAAGATTAGCAACAACTGTGTACGTACAACGGTACAAGTTTGTTTGTTGCTGAAATACGTCAAAATTATATACACAAGAGATATACTTAAAATGGTTATCGTTTTAGTTGTTATAATTTGAGACCAATTCAAAGTGTGTGAAATGGGAAAGTTATTTTTGAGGCGCATTAAATAATTTTCCATCTCATACACATACACTCTACAACTCAAGTATTATATATATGTTATATGTATCTCCATTTCATTTTTTATTCTCATTTTTAAAAGGTTCCCAAATACAAGTACCTATTAATATTTAACAAGTTTTGGATTTTTTTTTTTGTATTATTTGGTATATCATTCCGTCTAAATGTGACACGTATATTAAAATAAACTCTATCTTATAACAATTGAACCTAAATTTTATATAACAAGTACACGTGTCAACATCTTATATAGTACTCCCTCTGTTCTCCAATATGTGTCGTTTTAGAGTTGTGCACACTAATTAAGAAAAGTAATAAATTCTATTATTTACCCATATTTATAACCATAACTTTCTCTCTCTTCTTTTAAATAACACTACATAGATAAATGGGACTAAGGATAAATTGGAATCTTTTAGACTTTTTGCATTGAAATTTGTAGAATGACACTTATTTGAGAACAAAAAATGGGAGCTAAAACGACACTTATTAAAGAACAGAGGGAGTAATACACAAAAGTGATACAGAATATCCATTACGTATTTAACAACTAATCTATTAATTTTGTCCTTTGCTTTGCATGAGTAATTTTTTTCTCAAATTCATCAATATTGAATAAAGAAAAGATAATTTTGTATATTTATCTTTTAACCGCTTCATAAATTTGTAATTGTTATTTTAGACATAATAATTACATATTCTGTTAGGATTTTGAATTCTTTATGTTAATAAGAATATATTTAGATGATATTTTTAACATCCCCTCAATTTCAACATGGTTTAGCAAAAACCAATTTGAGTTTGAAAATTATAGCATCGAGATGGATAGGTGGATGTAGATCTGTTTTTAACTAATAAAAGATATTGACAATTTGATCACGGAAGCAAGTGCAATGAAGCTGATCGAACTGAGTCAAGAATAATATCAAACGAATAAAATGACAATCATTTTTAATATATGCTTATTACGGTGATGAAAAAGAATATCATTGCATGTGAGCAATTTGAATAGCAGTACGATTATAATAAGAAAAATTACAGTAGCGGAGGATTGAGGAACGCCCACACCACACTCAATCTCCCACATTTCTCAAGTAATTATGGAAGCCAAACAAGTTCTCAATTTTCTATTTCAATACTAGAGTGATAATATGTTTAATTTTGAGTTCAGGCGACAATAATAAGAAATGATGTAGATTGTAGAATGTAGAAATTAAGTGGATCGACCTATGAACATAATGTACATATGGTAGAAATATTGATACTTAACTATTAATTCAGCTGATTAGTTGATGATTATTAACCACTCAATACTTTTTGTTCTCAAACTAGAATGTCTCATCAAATGAATTAGAAAAATTTTGGAAAATGTGCATGTATCAAGTCATTATTATTAAATATGTTTTATTATTAAGGATGTTAAAATATTTTTATTATTTTATATAATTTGTAAAACCTTATTTTCCTTTTCCTTTCGTGATTAATTAGAATTCTAACATTGTTACATCTCTTTTTTCATTTCCCTTTTGTGATTAAATAGAATTTTAACATGGTTATATCTTTTTTTTTCCTTTTTTTGATTAATTAGAATTCTAATATGGTTACATCTCCTTTTTTCCTTTCTCTTTTGTTATTAATTAGAGTTCTAACATAGTTACATCTCTTTTTTTTCTTTCCTTTTGTTATTAATTAGAATTCTAACATGGTTACATCTCTTTCTAGCAGGTAAATTTTTTTCAATATTATCTCTAATTACGAGTTTAGAAATTAAAAAGGTAATTCTTTAAAATGAGATAATATTGAAAAAAAAAAATACACCTGTTAAAATGTATTGTGACGAATTTGGAATTCTAATTAATCACAATAACTAAAACTATGAAAAGAGATGTGACGGTATTGGAATTATAGTTAATTTCAAAAATTAAATCCATACCACATGTCCAGGATTAAAATAAAATCATGTGAATGAAAGATTTAAGAGTTGTAGTTTAAATTAGTGACAAAGGTTTTAAAAAAAAGTAGTGTTTGAATATATGATAATGTGTAACTGGTGGAGATGATAACAAAAAGTTATACTAATTATTTTAATATTGTCAATAATAAATATATTAAAATTATATCCTATTTAATAATAATGAGTTGAGCCGCACCTATTTCCAATGAATTATTGGTCTATTTGGATGCTCCCATTTTTGTGATTTATTTAACAAATGCAAAATAATTTGTTTGTTTTGTTCAACTTTTTCATCATAATTTTTAAAACAGAAAACAATGCTACAGTAATTATTTTGCTACAGAATTTTTTATAAATAAAATATTGAATTTGAATTTTAAATTTTAATAATAAACAATTCTTCTTAACACAATTCTCACCAAAACAAATTAATAAAATACTAATTCAAATTTAAATTTCAAACTTTTATTAATAAAAAAATCTTTAATACAAATCCCAACAAAACAAAATCATTCATTCCAAACATTTTTAACATATTCTTTTCTCATAACAAATACCAAAAAAAAATATTTCATAATATAATGAAAAAATACATCATCCAAACGGAGCCTAAATAAGAAGAACTCAACTTGACAAAATGGATGAAACTATTTCAACAATAAAAATTGATCAAACTAGTCAAGATAAAAAGTTTACGAGATAATAACCACGTGCATGGATTCGACAAAATAGTCCATTCATTTTACAACATCCAAAACCGGCCCAATTGATTGGGATGACAAAAGTTGCTCATCGTTAAATCTTTTACTGTCATTGATTTTTGGTTTTAAGCATTGTTTTACACATTTTGATTAGTATTATTATACTATTTTCCTTGGTATTAAGGATGGAAGGTTTGGACTGAGATTGTATTTTACTGATTAATTTGTCAATTTATTAATTTGCATTTTTTTACTAATAAAAGAAAAGCAATTGTTTTCCCAATGTTTAATTTCTCGGGTGAACATGTAAAGGAAAGAGGAGGGTCTCTCAAGTAGTATTGACTGGTTAATAATCACTAACTAATTATTAGGGTATGTTTGGATGGTGAAAAATTTGTGATTTATTTCATAGTTGTAAAATGAGGTGTTTGTTTTGTTCAACTTTTTTATCAAAATTTTTAAAATACAAAACAATGCTACAATAATTATTTTTATTACAGTAATTTTTATAAATAAAATATTGAATTTAAATTTGAATTTTAAAATTTAATAATAAACAATTATTCCTAACATACTTCCCACCAAAATAAACTAATAAAATACTAATTCAAATTTAAATTTCAAACTTTTATTAATAAAAAAATCTTCAATATAAATCCCAACAAAATAAAATCATTCATTCCAAACACTATTAAAATATTCTTTTCTCATAACAAATCTCAAGAAAAAAAATTTCATAATATAATCCAAAAATAGCTCATCCAAACGGAGTTATCAATGGCATGAATGTCCATAGAGTGTAAAATGATTAATACTGGATTAATTACCAATATTATGAAAGTCCATATAGAGTATTAGCTGGTTAATATCTACTAACTGATAATTATCAATGCCATGAAAATGTATATTGTAGTGCTAACATGAATATTTACTCAATAAAGAAATTTATAATAAATGAGACATAATGAATCAATGATACTATTGTCATTTTTTTTAGTTAATTTTCTCAAATGGGTTAACTTACATACCACTGAGCCATTCCCAACCCGGAAAGTAGAAGCCCAAATCTTAAACCCCCGAATTTTTTTTAGAACAAATCTACAACGCTAAACCCTATGGTGGTATTCTGGTGATTTTATCCAAACATTTCCACAGCCGCAGTACAATGTCCAAGTGGTGGCGCGCGGCCGCCGGCCACCTCAAAAGTGCGGCGGAGAATCATAAGGTCCGGTCCTACCATACGATCCAAGCCATCCGAAGAGAGTATAGTGGGCACGGAGTCTCAGTCAGAGACAGAGAGCAAGGCCGCGTCCCCACTGTCGTCTTCTCCCAGAGCTACGTCGAAACGAGTCCCGGAGACCCAACTTCTACGGCAGCCGTATCGTCCGTCTCAAGAAAACTCCTCCTTACCACCGAGAGAAAACAGATTAAAGCTATTCTTAAGTCTGTGGAGCTGCCCTTCTTTTATTCCACCACATTTCCTCTCCAAATACGGGCTGGGTCGGGCTCATCTACGTTGATTGAGTCCGGAAGAGTCCTGCCACTCAAGGCAAGTACCTTCTTTTATTCGATTCATTACTATGGTTTTGTGTTTACGTTTTCGAACCCAGAAGATCATTTTTTCTTAATTCTTTTGTGGAACAGATTCATAGGAATGACGAGACGGGAGAGATACTGAATTTGGTGTTAGCGTGGGCAGAGGATGGTAAGACGATTATGGTGGATGTGCCCCTTGTTTTCAAAGGAGAAGATGTTTGCCCTGGCCTTCGGAAAGGTTTTTTAGCATTTCCTTTTTACTTATCTTCTCTGTATGTGTGTGTTTTTTTCCATATTTTTCACCTTCCATTGGTGATGTTGATAATTTTGTGTTTTCGAGTTATTGGGCGAATACAAGATGTTCGAAATTAATAGTAGGGCTACTACAAATGTATGGCTGAACGTGAATTTGTTTTCTTGTTCTTTTTGCCATTTTCATCAATTGAACTCTCAACGACAGCAGGATGCTGAAGATTTCTCTGCAATCTAAGGAAAATCGAAGCATAAAGTATGAATCTTTTAGGCCTAGTTTGGGATTTTAGGGAAGAAAGGAAGTGAAAGCTTTATAATTTTCTCTTATTTTTGTTGGAAGTTAGAATGCTGTAGATTTCTCTGCAATCTCAGGAAAAGCGAAGCATAAAGTATGAATCTTTTAGGCCTAGTTTGGGATTTTAGGGAAGAAAGGAAGGGAAAGCTTTATAATTTTCTCTTATTTTGGTTTGAAGTTAGAAAGCAATGAGATGATTTGTCAGCATTTATTGGTATTTTGTTCTTCAGCATTTTTTGGCGAAGTTGAAATTATGGAAAATTTCATAAGCATTCACCTCATGTGGAAATGTTTCCATGCCTTCTGATTTCTCGTCTTTTCTCCTCTTTGAAGGTGTTTACCACTTATGATAGAAGCCGAATACATTATAACTTGGTTTTGCTCTTAGTTGTTCTTGTTGGCATCATTTTGGTTCCAACTAGTGATCACTTTTCTGCATAGTGGAAAATCTACTGTTTCTGAAGCCGTAACTTAAGAAATATTGTAGTTTTCCCTGGTTGTACTATAGTGAAATGATTTTTCTGTTTGATGCTCTGAAAAGTTTGGACTATTAAATTTCCATGCCTATGTTTCACGATTGAACTCGACCAATAATAGGACCAAGAAGAATATATTTCTGAAGCAGTTTGATAAGTGGCTACTCTCTCCCTTATTTTAAAACCATTGGCAAACAAACTATTTCTTGCTTCTTAACCTTTTAAAATTTGTAAGTAGATATTCTTTAATCAATGCATAACACTGCAAGAAAATTTGCATTAGGCATGTGTGCCTTGCCTTCTGGCTCTGAATTGTCACCTCTAGTCTTGCTATACTTGTAGACATTTATCACTTTGGTATTGCTTCAACTTGTATGAGATAATTGGTTTGTTAGATACTAATACTGAGAATTGCTGGCTCTCCCTTTCTCTTCAAAAGCAGGAGGCTATCTGCATGGAGTGCAGAAGAGTCTAAGATATTTATGCCCAGCCGAGCACATTCCTCCGAAGATTGAGGTGGATGTAAGTAATCTAGATATTGGAGATAAATTGCAGATGGATGACATTGAGGTTCATCCAAGCTTAAAGCTTATCAGTAAGAACAACGCAATGCCTGTATGTAAGATTATGGCAACAAAGATGCAAGGTTAAGAAAATGCAGCAGTAGAGAGTGAATGATGATATCCGTGTTGTTGCTTGTAATTGTCAATGAGCAGTAGTCCTTACTGCTATATTGGGAGCAGGAGAATTGGTCGTGTAATAATCCAATTGGATAGTAATTGCAGAGCCTCTGTATTTTGGAAAACAAATGTTTGCTGGAATACTTGCAACAAAAAGTGTATGTTTTTCGTCTAATATTCTGACGCAACTAATTAGCCTTTAACACTGATTTTACTTATTTATTTTTTGGTTGCTGTGTGTATAAAGAAATAGGTAAAAATAAAAATGACTAATAAAATCCTTTTAGTGCTGAGAAACATAAGTAATGAACAAGTTAATTTTTGCTGGAATTTGTTCTAACCATTAAAAGTTTTATCTCTCTTCTTATCTTGGTCCATTATGTTGAGATTGAAATAATTTACGGTGATTGAAAGAATGTATTCGAAATATTTACAAAAAATTAGAAATAATATTTACAAAAAATTATATTTCTATAACGTCACTTAATAAGGATAAGGATCATAGGATGGATCATAGGGAGTACTAAAAATGAACAAATGCAAAAAAAAAAAAAAAAAAAGAATAAATTTTATTATTTACCTCCATTTCTTTGAATTTTTTTATTTTTTATTTTATTAAACCGACATTTATAAAAGAATAGGAATATATGGGGTATATAGAAGAGGAGAATGTGAAAATCGTAGAAAAGGAAGTTTCTAGATTGTAGTTGCTTGGGATTGTAAGTTGAGAATTACTCATTCTATTTTTTAATAAGTGTCGTTTCAGAGATGTGCACACTAATCAAGAAAAATGATAAATTATTTTATTTATCTATATTTATAACTATAATTTTCTTTTTCTTTTTTAAAATAACATTACATAGTTAAATAGAGCTAAGGGTAAAATTAAAATTTTTTAAACTTTTTGCATTGAAATTTAAAAAATGACAATTATTTGAGAACTAAAACTATACTTATTAGAGAATGAAAGTGAATGATCTTGGTCGAACTTGTCTCCAAAACAGGAAAATTGACGGCATTTGTTTAGGCTGAATGATTTTGGTATTGGACAAGGAAAGCATGAAGCTGCCATTATTATGTTTATTTATTCTTTGCTTCTCGGAAGAGCATTAAAAAGTGAAAAGACAGCAGTTTGATTATACTTTCTGATAGCATCATGTTTATCGTTTGTTTCAGTCAACCAAATGTACTTACATAGTGCTGACTATTCTAAAAGTTTAAATGGGTCAAGGGTTACTATGCTTGCTGACTAAATCGTCTTCTTTACTCGTGAAATGTGTTTGATTAATTCCTGTTTGAAAGGGTAAAAAAGAGCCTTTTTTTTATATATATATCTATATTTTGAACCTTCTATTTTATTCTATATTGCAATTACTATTGCAATTTATAAATATTCGTCATATTTATATAAAATTATATCAAGTGATCAACGAAGTCTCAAAAATAAATATTAAATATGTGTCATGAATTTATAAAAAATTGAAGAAATTGCAATATGAAACATAAGAGACTCATAATTTTCTATGACTCTTGTTGAGACTCCATGCATGATTTGACCATAGTAGCATGCAAAATTGTGCCGTGGATTATATGATACTATTACTAGCATGACTGTAGTTGGAAATGTGGTTTTGCAGTAGTAGCAAGATTTGATTTTCAAGATTTCCAGAACTCTCAGACATACGAATTGGATTGTAAGACTATGATTATGATTTTGATTATGATTTTGATTTTGATTTTGATTTTGGAGGTGTTCCCAGTTCCCCAGCTGAGTCCGGAAGCTGTGTTATCTTTTTTTTTTTTTTTGTGGGTAAATTCTGGGCTTAAAAGTTAAAACCTATAAAAGAACGACTGGGTCAGGCAAATTTGACTATCCGCATTTCATATTTATAATAATTTAATACCTCGTGCTACAACTTCAAAACAAGTGTTTGTGTTTTAATATCTGTTTCTGACTGCGCCATCCCATTTGGCAATCCTTCTCTGTTAATTTATTCAACAATTCACACCCTGTTCATTTTCTTTATTCAATAAAATGCCAACCCTATTTTCAATCCTTAATTTTACAAATAATACTAATAATAATATTTGTTATAAATGAAAAAAAAAATGATCTTTTAATTGCTTTCTACCACTAGATTTTTGCCACTAAAAATAAAATTCAGCTAATTTAGAAGATATAGATTAATACAATTGATATGCGAAAATGCGTATAAGTAGGATATTGGAAAATGATGAAGTTCACTTTTTCTTTTTCTTTTTTTAATTATTATTTTTACTATTCCAGATAATTCTAAAAGACAACGTAGAAATATGGGGAAATTATTTAATTTTGAAAATAATAATAATAATAACAAAGGGTGTAAATATAAGTATTAAGAGCATTATTGGTTGACTTAAGTGGATTTTAAAAAGCGGAAAGGCATTTTTTACCTTAGACAACGTCTATTTTTATTTGTTTCTTTCCCCTCTTCCATCATTCTCCTTTTTCTGGTGGAGCTACGTTGTTATCGTATGTTAACAGCGTTTCAAAATTTATTTCCAATTTCTTCTTCTTCTTCCTTCCTTCCTTCCTTCATTGGCATTATTAGTTAATTTATTTATTTACTTACTTATATAAAACGAGGACGACGACGACGAGGAGAAGGAAGAGTCTACAAGGCGGTTTTTATTATTGTTGATGACGATGATGTCATTTGACGTTTCCATATGATCACCGGCGCAACAACATCACCGTACAATGCGTGCGCATGACGATATCATTCTCACCAACAATAATGAAAAAGCAAAGAATGCACTGGTGGCAAAACGCTTTTTCATTCTCCTCTTCTTCGAGTAATACTAAATCACATTCCGATGATAGCCTGGTCAGCGGTCGGTATGCTGTAAAGCCGTCTATCTTTCCCGGTCGAGGTGGCCGGAGCATCCTCCAGCTCGCGAGAGTCAAAAAGCCCCGTCATTTGACCGATGTTGACGTTGAATTTTGGCCCACCACGACTTCCTTAGAAAATTCGCCAGGTAAGTTTTCTTCCTCCGGTGGTGCTTTTCCAGACGCGACTCCGCTGCCTCTTCCCTTACCGGAATTGCAAACGTTGATTCGTCACGATGCCAAATCTGCTTCCGTCAAGTCTAGTTCTAGCAATGTCCCGCTGCCGTCCCCGACGTATAGGCAGCCTAGATATTCCGCCGTCGAGGAGAAGGAAAAAGAGAAAACCGACGCTTTGAATGGTGTTGTAAATAATGACGGAACCAAGTCGAGCAATTCGGTTGTGAGGTAAATAAACAAATTCCTTATTTTCTCTTTAAATTGTTACTTCCATTGCAGTTCAAATGATATTTTAATTTTTTGTATTCAAGAAATCAATAATAATGGTTCGTCCTTTCCTTATGTTTGTTTACGTTCTGGTCAGTGTTTATAAGCGAATGATCAATAGACAAATTTGGTGGAACCTTTATCTTCCTTTCATGGGGAAAATTCAGAAATTATGTCCACTGTCTGTCTGGCAATTTCAGTTTGGTTTGCATGAAAGAAAATTATTGCATGTCTTGGTATTAGCCAATCGTCTAAAAAGAAAATTTTGAACTTTCTTCATACTGTCTGAGAAAGGGAATCAAAATCTTGTGTTTGGTGTATAGTCCTGCAAATCTTGAAAATTCTTTTCATGTCACTTCAGGTTAATCAGCCCAGAAGCCAGAAGGAATCTAGAACTTTCTGAAACTTGGTCATCTAGGAAGTCACCTCCAAAGCTGAAAGGCTTAGATAAAACTCCAGATTACTACTCATTTAATGTTCCAATTAGTGCTCCCACTAGCCCTTATTCAAGTCCTGGATTCAGTCCACAAAGAAATACTGGAGATGCTTTGACACCTCAGTACTTGACTCCACCTAGCCTTTTTCAAGTTTGGTCTGCACCAGAGATGCCTTCTTCGGATCCAACACTACCTCCTGGTTTCTCCTATCAATTCTCCTCTGAGATAGCTGCGTTCAGTGTAGATAATTCTCCCATCCCTAGTCCAAGTTTGAATATCCCCAAAAGTCCTAATGGGCCTGCATCCCCATTGTCTAACAAGTTATCCACCGATACCCCAGTGGCACGGCGTGATAACAATGTTCATCCATTACCTCTGCCTCCAGGAGCTGCAATTCCTTCACAGCCTGCTCTTCTTCCACAGCAAAAAGCTAAGAAGGATATAGTTCCCATCAAAAGTCAGTGGCAGAAAGGAAAGCTTATTGGACGTGGGACTTTTGGAAGTGTTTATGTAGCCTCCAACAAGTACGAAGGTTCTAAATATGTGTTTGTTATTTTTTTTTTGGTTAAAAGCTTACAAGATCGTTCTTTTTGGCAGAGAAACTGGAGCTTTATGTGCTATGAAAGAGGTTGAAATGTTACCAGATGACCCACAGTCTGCAGAGTGCATAAGGCAATTAGAGCAGGTGGTTTTCTATTATACATTTTGTTTCTTTCGTGTTTTACTTTGTTTGTCATTAGTTAAATCATTTATAAAGTGTGCACATGAATCCTACTTTTGTAAGTTTCATCTTCCATTTTTCAACGAAATATTTGTCAATCCTGTTGATGTATTGCTTTATCTCAGGAAATTGAAGTTCTCAGCCAGCTCAAGCATCCGAACATTGTGCAGTATTATGGTAGTGAAATAGTAAGTACTCCACTCTGACAATCAACATGCTTCTCGGTTGTCTTGATTTCTATGTGTGTGACAATGTGAGTTCTTCTTGCTTCTGTAGGTTGGTGACCGGTTTTACATATACTTAGAGTATGTTCATCCTGGTTCAATCAATAAATTTATTCACGACCACTGTGGAGCAATTACAGAATCTGTTGTACGCAACTTCACTCGCCATATCCTGTGTGGGCTAGCTTACTTGCATAGCACAAAAACCATACACAGGTAACTCCAATATGTTAGTTTGTACTTTTAGAATCCACTAGCGTCTCAAAGTAGAATCTAGCATATAGCAGATATATGTTCTTTGATTTGTAATTGCACATAAATAGATTAAGACGATGAACTTAGCATGTTGTCTTTTCTAAGAAACTGGATCATAAATTTATGTTATCTTGAGCTGTAACCTTAGCTTGTATTGTGTGTTTGTTCTGAGAGATAATACTGTGAGTTCCTGTTATCTTGTGAAGTTCATAAGTGTAGATCCTGAGGGCAATTATCAACTTAACCTAATTTGTAGGGACATCAAGGGAGCAAATTTGCTTGTGGATGCTTATGGGGTCGTGAAGCTTGCTGATTTTGGGATGGCCAAACATGTGAGTGATAGCTTCTATGATAATCACAATTCCTGTTGTTCCTGAAGAAATAAAGGCAATCAACTTTGGTATAAGAAACCACAAATGGCTAATTTTAGAGGATCGTACAGATAACTTTGTAAAATTTTGTGGATCGAGTATAATGTATTGGTTTTCCAATAAAAAAACGTTTGACCCAATAAGATGTTTCATATGTCTGTGAACAATTATGTTTTGACCCATTATTTTTTCTAGACTCCAGTAACAAATGCAAGATTAGTTCTTAGGTATCGAGTGCTACCAATGCGAGAGTTACATTTCATGTGATCTATTGTTCTCTATTGTAAGTTTGAATTTACTTTGTTGCTATTTGCTGTGGCTTGATGTTGGCCTGCTATATTTGATCTTTATCATGATCAAACTTAAAAGATTTCTCTTGTGCAGCTCAACGGCCATGCAGCTAAGCTTTCTTTAAAGGGGAGCCCATACTGGATGGCCCCAGAGGTATCATCTTTCTATGATATCACCGTTTCAGAAGCAAATTATCTCGCCTTCTGAATCTGATTCTAGTTCTTTTCATGCAGCTCATGCAATGTGTGATGCGGCAAGACTCTAATGTTGATCTTGCATTCGCTATTGACATATGGAGTTTAGGTTGTACTGTTATTGAGATGTTTAATGGGAAACCTCCTTGGAGTGAGTATGAAGGGGTAAGCTCTGAAGTTCTCATTACCGTTTACTTGATAGCATCCTCAAATTATGGAAAATTAGCCTCGCTACTTTTTTTTTTTTTTTTATTTCTTGATTAAATTCAAATTGGTAACACTGTATTTTGATAGTGGTCTTTGATTTATCATGGAGTCAGGCCATTACCTTACTATAAACCATATGGCATTCTATTTGAATCTTATGCAATTTATCGAATTTGATGCACATGCACCACAGATAATTCACTATTCACTTAAAGTAGTCTTTCGTTTAAATTTGAAAACTGTAGGCTGCAGCCATGTTTAAGGTACTTAAAGAGAGCCCACCAGTGCCTGAAAATCTGTCAGCAGATGGGAAGGATTTCTTGCGTTGTTGCTTTTGTAGAAATCCAGCAGAGAGGGCAACGGCTAGCATGTTACTGGAACACCGATTTGTTAGAAACTCTCATCAACCGGATGTTTTATCCTGCACACAGTCTCTTGGTGCGATGAAATTGAGGGTGCGTAAATTATTTCACTTGGGTTATTCTCCTAGCTTCTCCCAGTTTCTAGTTTATATACTATTCATTAACTATGCTATCTTTTGTTTAACAGGACGAGGCATATTCTCTAAGAGAGCGCCTAAACTATAAGCTTGATCAAGTCCCTGCATATTCAGATATGCACATCACCAAAGGAAAACTAACTGACAAGTAAGAGTTACTTATATATAATCAATGTACAAGTGGATTTAGATTACTGCCACAATTCATATCTTATAAAATTCTTGGAATTCTTTTATACTCATGGGCTCATGGCATTGAATCCAAGTCTGCCTTTGTATGAAAATCTTTAACCTACGATCAATCCTTAGAATTTTCTGCAATATGCGAGATGATGTCAGACAATCTTTAGAATTAATATTGAAATGTGTGGGTGATTCAGCTTATCGCATGGTTCTCTTTCTCAACTGAGATTGGCAAATGATATCACCACAAAACTTTGAAGAAATGATGGTGGTGGTAACCCCCTGTCATTCTCCGTATTCAACATTTGAATCCCTTCTTGGGTTTTGCCCACCAAGCTGCAGGCAAGCTGCATGAAGAGTTCCTGCTCTACTTCAAATGAACCAATTTGTCACTGTCCGAGGTGCTGTTCCATAGGCATTCCTTAAATGGAAGGGATTCAGTATACCACTTGTTTTATATATATATATATATATATATATATATATATTTAATGTGGTTCTGGAAAGAGCTTGAATTGCCAGGCATTGATACTTAATGTGCTCTTGTAGATAGCTTACTACAGCCATAGGGAGTTGCAGTGGATAGGTTGTTTGCCTCTTTGATTATCTCAACATGTCGAAGCTTTGGAGAAAGATAAGACTTGGGGGTTTTCAGAAGTAGGTCTTGTATTCTTATTATTCTTTTCACAAATGTAGGACTTAAACATATAGCAGCAACCAAACCAAAATTGTAATCCAGCAGTCATAGAATTTGACCCATCTATGTGCATGGAGGAGTTGAAAGAAAGGATTGTGTAAATATTAACGTTCCAAAACTGTCAATGAATCAGTTTTGAGTTTGTCCTGCTTTTGAAGACTTCTCCTGTTTATCAATCATGCCACAACCACAAGTGTGTGTGTGTGTGTTTTTCTTTGTCCAGTAATTGATATTCTGTCGGAATATGTATCATTTTTGTCTAAATTGCAAGGACTTGTACTGCAATTATTATAAACGCCGTCGTGTTCTGAAGTGATCCAGGGTCAGAGTAATGTCCCAATACGTCCACGCGAAAACAAGGAGGCTTTGCTTAAGAGCATCTCCAACGCAGCAGTAAAATGGAGTGAAAAAACGCATAAGACAAAAAGTGGTAAAACAGCACAGGTCCAATAGTGTGCTTGGGGAAAAATTTGGCGACTGCGGTTAGGGGAGAGAACGAACATGAACGTTCACGAACAAGCTCGGGCTCGACTCGATAAAAGCTCGGCTCGAGCTCGTTTATTATTAATGAACGAACACGAACAAGATTTTAGGCTCGATTAATAAATGAACAATAAATGAACATATGTGTGAAAGCTCGTTTATGTTTATGAACAGCTCGTTAAAAAGCTCGTTCATAACTCGGTTAAAACTCGTTAAAAGCTCGGTTAAAATATTAATTATATAAATATATTGAACTTATACATGAAATAAAACTATTAAACAATAGAAATATATAATTGGGTTTTTATATATATATATTTATTGACACACAAATCACACTATACGGTAGTGAGAACGAACATAAACCTTTATGAAAAAGACCGAGATTGGCTCGGTTAAAGTTTCACTGAATCTCGTCAACTTAATAAACAAGTGAACACAAACAAAACTTTACGTTAGGTTAATAAATGAATAATAAATCAACAAGCAAGTGAAAGATTCGTTTAGGTTGGTCAACAACTTGTTAAGAATTTAGTTAAAGTATAAATTATACAATATAAATAATATATACCCTAAGTAAAACTCTTAAATAATATAAAAAATCAATTTTTATACATATAAGCACACACATCATTATATATGAGTTTGAATTAAATCTGGACATTTATGTAAAGAGACAAAATATATTAATTTAACTAAATTATACATTTTTATTCAAGTCGGGAAGTGTTCACGAATAAAGCTCGGGCTCGTCTCGGTTCGCGTAAAGCTCGACTCGAGCTCGTTCATTTAATAAATAAACGAACACGAACAGAGTTTTAGGCTCGATTAATAAACGAGCCGGGCCTGAACACCCTAAAGCTCGGGCTCGGCTCGGCTCGATATCACCCCTACCTGCGCTATCTTGTTTTATTTATTCCTTTTAAATTATTTGTGAAATTGCATCCTGGTCCTTTTTTTTTTGGTTTTTGATATTTTGCTTCATTATAAACGATTAATAATTATAGTACTTAAAATTAAAAATATTATTGAAAATTAATTAAGAACATAAATTAAATTTAAAGTATTATAATTTAAACACGCTAATATTTATATTAATAAACAAATATTACATAATATTTCGAATAAATATGGAAATACATAAGATTTAAAATAAACTTGAAAATAAATATAGAAATATATAACATCAAACTAACAACGTACAATATTCAAATAATAATCTTTTAAATCGATTCCATAGTTAGTGAAATAATTGTCAAAGTTTAATCTTAATCTCAATCGTTAGATGAATTTCATTGTATTTGATGAATTGTAGTTTTAATTTTGTGTTTGTAATATTATTTTGTCTAGATTATCCAAAAAAAAATTTACATCTTATTATAGTTCTTAATATTAAGATAATTAATAATTTTGAGTTTCACATGTTATTTGTTATAATAATATTTATTTGTATTTGGTTAATTTATAAAAGAAAAAAAATATTAGAAGTTGTTTTGTAAAATAATGAATTAGTATAAAAGTGATAAAAATAAATATCAACTGAAATGTAAAGAGGAATCTTTATAAAATATTCTTTTTAAAAGTAAGAAATGAAGTAATAATTAGAGTAATAACTACTGTGAAATGGAGTAAAATATTACCGCAAAAGAGAGTTAGCATTGGCTATTGGCCTAAAGGATCTGAATAATTAATTAGTGAAAGATGGAATGGGACATCCTAGAAAAATCTCTTTCAACTTTATTATTCCCTCAGTCATCAATCATCATCATACAAAAAGATACACACAGATAAATCAAGATTCAAAAAGTAAACTCTTTGAGTCCTCCCCGCAGCAACCCAACCCGTCTAGCTCAACTATCCTTCCCCGTCACTCGTCGGTCCGTCCACGGAAGGTTCTGCCTCTAAACAAATACACACAAAAAGATTGGCTTCGGAGATCATGGAACCGCCACAAGTCCAAGCTATAGAGAGCAGTTACCCTCCGCAGGAGGACGATCAGGATAAAGTTATCAACGAATGGTGGCCCTTCTCTATTTTTTTTCTTTTCTTTTTAATCTCATAAATCAGTTTGAGTTATTTGGAGAACATTTTGTTAGTGTTGCTAATTAAGATAAACTATTATTTATAATTTTCGCAATTTTTTTTTTCAATGCAGTTGTTCTTGCTTTTATGAGTGCACGGATGGCTGTCTGGAGTTCTTTTGCTGCCACAATCTAATCTGTTAGTTAAGATAGCTCTACTTCTTTCTTTCTACGACTCTACAAGTATGGGTTGATGATGATGATGATGATGATGATGTTTAGTTGTGATGTTTAACTGATCAACGAATGAAGCAATAAGCATCGACTGATTTTCAGAAATAAACAAGTGCTGTTTGTATTGTTAATTTGCGCATTAATGTTTTCGATGCAAAATTGAATAGATTCCGGCGTACCAATAGGAGTTTGTCCGGAAATTTGATTGCTCTACACTCCAGTCTCCACTAGGCACTAACTAATGAGAATCTTCGCACGTGAAGATTTGATTTCTATTACGTACTAGTAGTAAAGCATTTGATCCACTGGACAATCCGACAATTGGCAATTAATGGCAATATGTTTTATAGATATGGAAAGTAGTGTTGAGTCTGTTGAGATTGAAATCTTGGAAACAAATGCTGCTATCTATTCCTCACCAATATTCCCTAAATTGATATAACATATATACCTATTTAATGTCACCAAAAGATGCATTTTGTACTTGGGCATTTTTCTTTTTTTGCTTATTGGGATTTTATATTCAAAATTATCTTTGTTTTATCACATACAAAATTAAACTACGTTTTATAGTTAACTCGTTAACTCATTTCTTGGTTAGGTTTAATAATTGTAAACTGATTTCAGTGATATTTATGTTTATAGCCCATAGTTTTAATTAAATTACATCGTTTTGATCATTTAATAGAATATGACAAAAATAATATTGGTTAGAGAATCTGATCTATTTCTCTACCATTTTCGTGTAGCAACATATGAGAGAAAAGAATTGTATTAAGAACAAATGGTTTTTAATCGCTTTGAAATGATTTGATCTTAATTTTAGATGTCTCATCTCATCTTCCAAATATGGCAAATTGCATGATTTCATCTTGTCAACTTTTACGTCAAATTTTTACACATTGCTATAGCACTGTTCCATTTGAGGTCCATCAATTCATAACTATAAATTCAGCTTTATATGTATGTAACAGTGAGAATTAACCAAGGTTTAGTTTAAATTATTTTCTCATCTGGAGACTGCAGATGGACCTGAATATACGGTAGGTTCTTTTGATAGTTCATCAGTTCATCAGCTATCTGATGATGTTAAATTAAATAAGTTAATCGACCGTGTTTTGGAAGATCTCATAAACATTTTAATTATTGTAAAAAAAAAAATCATAATGATACTTGATGAGGGTTGAATTCTTCCATAAGTATAATACCTCAAAAAATATACACTTTCAATACAAGAAGTATTACTCAACTCAGACTTTCAATACAAGAAGTATTACTCAACTCATAGGATTTTAACGTCTCAGCTATTATTTTTATTTTATATGTATGCTAAGAGTTACAATCCTGTTACAACTACAAAGTTACAATTCTATTACAATTACTTTATTAGAGTTTTAATCCAACTCAAATCAAAGGCTTAAGAGTCATTACTGACTTAAACTTCGGAACAACTCAAATCAAAGCCTTAAAGCTCTGACTTAAACTTCGAAACAACTCAAATCAAAGGCTTAAGATTCATTACTGACTTAAACTCTTTGGGACGATCCCGACGCTTAAGGTTTGACTTAAATTTCATAATTTACTCAAATCAAAGGCATAAGGTTCATTACTGACTTAAACTTCGAAATTTACTTATGGGACGATCCCGACGTGTGATTTCAAGACTCATCAATATTCATACCCATTCAAAGTACAAAATTGGAACTGATCCTCGACTACCAAAATTAATGTTGCGCATTCTAACTCTGTCACTCGAAACTTTATTCTATACATTAATTCATGCTATTTTAGCCTAAGCAGACAATCATTCAATGTCCAAAACCTAAGCAAAACTATATAGTACTGTTTCTAATCTAGTTTAACAAACCTAGGATTAATTTAAGAATACAAACATTTTCTGGGATAATTTTATCACACCAAAAAGCAATTTTGTAAGTGCGGGTTCACTTTTTTCATCAAACACTATTGATTATATATCTCCTTAGTCCTTACCCAGAAGTCCTACTCTCCACATTCTTTGTGGTGAAGGGAATTGTGGAAGCTTCGTATGGCGTGGTGAAGAATACAGCACCAACTTGCTAATATGCCCACTACACAGTCTACACTTAACTCATGCTCACTTTTCAAATAGTCACAGTCTACAATTAGGAGGATCGACTATCGAGAGAATTAATTATTGTTAAGTTAGTGGATAAGTAGTATTATGCTAATTAAATTAATGAACAAGTAAAATAATTAAGTAGATTCATTCCAACGAAAAGAGAAGTGCATGGTTCATTTCTTTGCAGGGTGATCACTAAGGATATCTAAAGACGAAAAGGGCTGTGACAAACATGATCGGGTGGTAATGGCAATGGCATTGCAGTTTTATTCTTCACAGATGCACTTGCAAGTCCAAATAAGTCTTTGAGGTTTCATCATGCAGTCTATTATTGTATGACTTGCAGCATTAATGTACAGCAATACCGCAATCACCACTCGGGATTTCTATAATATTCTTCTACACTGTACGTACACCATTGTTTTCTTTTGCCCCATTATCAAGAAAAGTGGTGGTGTTATGCCAAACTTGAGTTGAAAGTTGAAACTTTGACTGTGACATTAATTTACTTATTAGTAATCCTTGCCACTCACTCAGCACTCTCTCCCACTTACTATGCTAAGACTATCGTCAGCCTCTCCATCTCCCACATTATATTCTCTTATATAAATTGTCCTTGTTTCGATCCTATTTCCAGAGCAGCATACTTTGAAGTTCGATCCAATATATAACAAAGGCCGCCTTGTTAATTTTGTCTTTTCCCATTCAGGATAGGATGAATAATCGTTCAAGTACTTGTTGGTTTTGCCTCTTGTTTCTGTGCTTTTCTGTTCATTGTCAACTTGATTACAAGTTTTACAATGATTTATGCCCCAACTTAACCAAGATTGTTAGATATGGTGTTTGGTCTGCCATCGCCAATGAAACTCGAATGGCTGCCTCTCTTCTTCGCCTACACTTTCACGACTGTTTTGTCGATGTAACTAAACTGTCTCGTATACGTTTTTTTTTGTCATTCCTGTCTAGTCATAAAACTAAGTAGTAGAATACAGAGTTAATTTCGCAAATAACATCATGGATAAGTTTTCAGATGTAGCAAGATAAAAATGCTAGTATACAATAAATTATAATTGTACATTAGAAGAAAGTATGCTGTATGCATGCATGTCGTCTCCAATTGATGCATGCTAAATTTTTACGTAATTGTGATTGCATGCATTATCAATACGTAAAATTTTATTTTACTTAGTTTTTGTTGTGAAGGGATGCGAGGGATCTGTGTTAATGGATGATACCAGCACAATGAAAGGGGAAAAAAATTCTTTTCCTAATAAAAATTCAGCAAGAGGATTTGAGGTGATTGATGCAATCAAGGCTAATGTGGAGAAAGCCTGCCCAAACACTGTTTCTTGCGCTGATATATTGACTCTAGCTGCAAGAGAAGCCGTCTATCTTGTGAGAAAATTTCGCTTAATTACTACATCCAAAATTAATGCGTTCTTCTTCTCTTCATTCTAACACGAACATGCATTTTCCTCGTCAGGTTGGAGGGCCGTATTGGCCAGTTTTCTTGGGTCGCCGAGACGGCCTGACTGCTAGTCAGAACGCCGCCAACACACAGCTTCCGTCGCCCTTTGAGCCCTTACAAAATATTACTGCTAAGTTTACTTCCAAGGGACTCGATATAAAAGACGTGGTCGTGCTTTCAGGTTCAAAATTAATGTTCTTGAATGCCTATAGAAACTTGTTTCTTCAGATTACAAGTATATACAATGCTCAAGTTTGATACAATTCCATGCTGACGTTCAGGTGGACACACTATTGGTTTTGCTCAATGTTTCACCTTCAAACCAAGGCTCTTTAATTTTGATGGAGCGGGAAATCCTGACCCGACACTCGACGAAACACTTCTAAGCAATTTACGTACTGTATGTCCAGATCAAACTGAATCTAATTCCAATTTGGCTGCTCTGGATATTGGCACGGTAAACAAGTTCGACAACTTCTACTATAAAAATCTTGTGAACAATTCTGGGCTGCTTCTATCAGACCAAGCTCTTATGGGAGACAACACTACTGCTGCAATGGTATCGTATTACAGCACGTTGCCTTACCTGTTCTCCAAGGATTTTGGAGTATCGATGGTGAAGATGGGGAATATTGGTGTATTAACAGGCAAAGATGGACAAATAAGGAAGAATTGCAGGGTGGCGAACTAGAACGATCGATGCATGGAGTGTTCTACTACTCTATCCATCTATGTAAATTATCATAATGAATGAATGCATGAAGTTGCAATTTCCAGAACGAATGAACTATTATATATGTATTATCAGTTGAAAACTTAAAATCTATTTTGGTTTGACTATCTCACGAATCATGTAACGAAAATTAAGTGGCTCCCAAAATATCAAAATCTTTGTTTTCAATACTTATTCTCTCTCTTTTATTATTTTCATTCTTGAAAATTTTATCTGGAAAACATAAATTGTTTTAAATTAACTTGATTTTTATTTGTGTCTTAATTAAGTAACGAAGTCTTAATGAAAGTCATATACATGACCCAAGAGATAATGAAAGTCATGTACTTGACCCAAGAGATAATGAAAGTCATGTATTTGACCCAAGAGATAATGAAAGTCATGTATATGACCCAAGAGATAACGAAAGGCATGTACTTGACCCAATAGATAATGAAAGTCATGTATATGGCCCAAGAGATAACGAAAGTCATGTACTTGACCCAAGAGATAATGAAAGTCAAGAATATGACCCCAAGAGATAACGAAAGTCATGTACTTGACCCAAGTTCAAATACAATATATTTTTTTTTGGTGAGAAATATCAGCTATGCACTGAAAAATAAATGAAGGCCCACAAATTATTGAGGTCCAACTCACAAATCTTGACTATGAATATCTCTCTACCATTTTGGTGTAATATTTGCAGAAATGCTGTATAAGATTCTTTGGTTTCATTTTAGCCCACAGAAGGCATGTGATTTGTTTGTTAATGGTTGTAATAACAAAATCTTTATGGAGTGGTGAATGTGTGAAAATTTTCAAAACTTATTCTTGCCTTTGGATCTTATATGTCATTTTATTCTTTTTCTCTATCTTTTCTTCTCTCTATAAAATTTGGAGTTGGGATTCTTTGTTCAAAATTTTTTCGATTAAAACTATGTTGTAGTTTTACTTAGTTAGGGTCTAATAATTGTAAATAATTTTAATGATGATCGTTTTGAGCATTAGACACAATAAAATATAATAACATGGTATAAATGATCTAGTCTTTCAAATTTGAAGTTCAAATAAAATATATTTTAATGAGAAATATCAGCTATACCCGGAAAAAAACAAACAAATAAATGAGGGCCCACAAATTATTTAGGTCCAACTTTCCAATCTTGACTGGAACATTCACTTTAGCCCAAGCAGAAGGCCTGTGTTTTCCTAAGTTGCTAGTATCATGACAAAGGTCGTAGGTCCAATGCATCATTGCAGGACTCTGTCCGCTGTACAATAAGCCTAATCCTTGTCTTTTTGGTGCAACTACTTATTTATATATTGTAGGCCCACGAAGCCACCCAGGCTCAAGAGGCAGATTATGAAATCTAACAGTAAAAAGTCAAAACCCGTCAAACCAGCCTAAAAATATTAACATATTAATATATTAAATATTAAATATTAATATAACGTATAATTTATTAATTATCATTTTAGACATTTGTGCACTTTTTAAAACACGACTAACACAATCTCTTCTATCTCTTTTTATTCAATAATAATGGTTGTCTTTTTATTTTTATTTATTATTATTTTATAAAGAAGCGTCACTCATAATTAAAGAAATGTTTGAATAAACGTAAAAGTAATAATTGTGATAAGGATACGCTTATTTTGGAAAAGAAAATAAAAGGTAAAATGTAGTTGAAGAATATGTGAGAATGTCTCACTTTGCCAATTAAAGTTAGGGTATGCTTAGTTTATGTAAATGAATAGTAACGATAAAAATAATGATAATAACATATAATGGTGACGACAATCACACACATTCATTCCAAAATATATAGTTATAGGCCAAAAGTAAAATATAAAAATAACTTTAAAGAAAAGATTATATTTTCATTTCATATCCATTCATTTACCCTAAACCCACCGACCAGCACACCCTGAATATAATAATAATAATAATCAACGGTTTGTTCTATGCAGAAGGCGTACAAGGTACTTACTTACACCTCAACCCCACCAAATCACTGCTCTTCCGCTACCATTGTAGTACTATACTACTATCACTCTCAGTTCTAGCACCCCCACCACCACCACCACCTCCACCACCTCGCGGCGCTCCACCCATTCCAGTGAGTAAATATAAAACTCGGCATTATAACTTTTCCATTTCTAAATACTCCACAACAAAGGCCGCAAAGGCTCGACGGAGATAAAAAAGAGAGGGAGAAATGGAGAGGCCGCGTTGTTACTTAGACATAAGCATTGGGGGTGAGTTGGAAGGGAGGATAGTGGTGGAGCTTTATGACAATGTTGCCCCCAAAACCGCCGAGAACTTTAGGGCACTCTGTACTGGAGAGAAAGGCATTGCTCCTCATACTGCCGTTCCTCTTCATTACAAGGTCCGTCTTTTTATTTTTCTTTTCTCTAATTTAATTTTATCACTACTCTCACCCTATTACTTGTTTTTTACTATGCTTACGGCTACGCACACAAATATCTGCGAATCCTTTGTATGCATTTCTCCACTGTTTTCCTTTCTATGTTATTTACTATTTATTTTATTTTTTAGTGCGTAATATTATAATATATATATATATATATATATTTTCGCATGCTTTGGTTGTAATTTGTTGTATGTATGTATGAAGGTGCTATGTCCTGCAGTTCTTTGTTTAGGATGCCAATGTTGTTTTGAGTTTGATTGGGTTGCATTAAACTGTTCAATCATCAGTTTACATATTTTAGTAGCTGTAACCAAAAAGTTAAAAAGGGTTCCTATGTTGATGTGCAGCTTTTTAAAGTTTCTAAATCATCATTCCATGCTTTTTTTCCCTCTTAATCCTCCACTTTACTCCACAATCCCAACCACACTGAAAGTCTTAAAGGCTCAGTAACATTGGACGATTTTCTCAACCTTTAGTATCATCGTGTGGCAACTTGGTGTTGATCTTCACTTGGTCAACAATTCCATTTGTACAAATGTGAACTTGGGACTGTCATTACTTGATCTGTCCTCAAGTTACTTAATATACACTTTGTTGATATTTCTTTTTAGCCTTTGTGTTGATGTTAGTTCTATCAAGTTTGCAGCATTTTATGCCCTGATCATCAAGTTACTTTTTCTGTCGCTGGAGTAATTAGATATCGTAATGCTGCTATCTCTTTCGCTTTTTGGAGATAAAACTAGGAAGACAAATCATGAGGCTTTTTTAACAGTAAAAGCTTGACGTTCAAGCCTAGTGGAATTTTACTGGTCTAACTTTTATTCTAGTTGATTGTCAAATGAAGACATATAGGCTCTCAATGACATAGTCCTTCTGATTCTGCTATTACTACTAACTCGGTTGCTGCTGCGGCTTCTTCTGATTTGGCTTCAGTATTCCATTACTCTTATAGCTCAATTTTGCATGCAGGGCTCTTGTTTCCATCGTGTTATCAGAGGTTTCATGGTTCAAGGTGGTGATATTTCTGCTGGAAATGGAAGTGGCGGGGAGTCCATTTATGGCTTGAAATTTGAAGATGAAAATTTTGATCTCAAACATGAGAGAAAGGGGATGGTATCAATGGCTAATTATGGTCCCAACAGTAATGGCTCTCAATTTTTCATTACTACAACTCAAACCTCTAATCTGGATGGAAAGCACGTGGTTTTCGGTAGGGTAATCAAGGGATTGGGGGTGATTCGATCAATTGAACATGTCACTACAAATGACGATTACTTTCCTACTGTGAATGTTTTAATAGCTGATTGTGGAGAAATTCCTGAAGGGGCGGATGATGGGACATGTAATTTTTTCAAAGATGGTGACTTTTTTCCTGATTGGCCATCTGAGCTTAATATAAAACCAGATGATATTTCCTGGTGGATGAGTACCGTGGACTCTGTCAAAGCTTTTGGTAATGAAAGATATAAGGTTTCTGTCTAACTGAGCTCCCCCCTCGACTATATACAGAAATAATTGTAAAGAATGATGTACCTGTATTTCCCGTTTTCTTTTTCTTTTTCTTTTTTTTGGAGTGTTGATTCTTCAATTGCCTGATGCTAATTTTCAAATCTGCCAGCAATGAGCCTTGGCATGGCTTTTGTATTTGCTTAAGCTTCTTTGTTTTACCATTTTCATGCAGAATCAAGACTACAAAATGGCTCTAAGAAAGTATTGTAAGGCTCTCCGATACTTGAATATGTGCTGGGAAATGGAGAATATTAATGATGGTGAGCCAGTTAATGTACTTCTGGTACACGGAGGTATGACACGCTTGATGGGTTTGCCTTTCTAACTATTTAATTGTGTAATTGGACAGTGAAAAGTGAGTCCCTGAGGAAGACTAAGTCTCAGATACTTACAAATTGTTCTGTAAGCTCCTATACTGTGCTCAGAAAGTATGTCATATGAACCCATGATGCATGTTTTAGCTGTTTACATGTTTCAGATGCGTATGAACATGTAGACCATTACAAAAGTTCCATGATCTAGCTGTATCTTTTTCCTTTTCACCGAGTCTTTAGATTGATATTCCAGTGCTCGGTTACCTGTTTCAACATATCCCCTCTCTTTGTATTTTAGGGAAATACCTTAAGTAAGAATGAAGTATTCTGACTGTTCTTTTTGTTCTGCCAATCTTTGACTTTTCCTCACCAGGCCTGTAAATTGAAGTTAGGAGATCTCAAAGGAGCATTGCTAGATGCGGATTTCGCAATTCGGGATGTGGAAGATAATGTAAAAGCTTTCTATCGTCAAGGACAGGTTGATGGTTTCACTTGCTTTGATTCATTGAGCATCATTAGCTAATTCATTTATTTGTTTCATTTGGCTGCTTAATTCACAGTACTTGTTACTTTCAGAATGCAGTGCTTTAATTTCTATCATTCTCTTCTTCATTACAAATTTAGTATTTGGTTACTCTTTTATGCAAGTGCGGATAACCTGGTTAATCAACTTTTTTCTATTTTAAAATTTTGCTATCATTCAACTGGAAATGTATTTGCCTGTGGTTGAGATACAATGGTAACGAGTTAAAACCTTCAACAACTTCCTGTCTTCCTTATTGATCTTTCCTGTGGTTGGAAAAAGGCAATTAGAATTTGGGAATAATAAGTTAACATTAAGTTATGGTTATAAACAAAAATTTTTTTTGTCCTTTCTCTCTCCCTCTTTCTCAGGTATATGCCAATGCTGCTATTATAACTAATGATGTTCTCATATTTTTGTTGGTTTTAATCTTTTCTTTGTTTTTTACATGTTTGTCTAGCTGAGTTATAGATATATTACGAATGAAGTTATGAGGTATATCCAAGTGGTTTATGTGTTTGAAGCTAGGGAATTACATTGGACTTGGTTTTTGCCCTCTTTTAGACCCCCAACCTTAAATGAAAAAAAGGAGAGAAATGCATCATTGGGTAGTTTTACTTCTTTGGAAGCTTAGTCTACCTTGTTTTATCAATCCGCTTGATGGATTGTTTTAAAGCTTTTACTGCCACTGGTAATTTCTCAGGCATACATGGCGCTCAATGACATAGATGCTGCAGTTGAGAGTTTCAAGAATGCATTGGATTTGGAGCCCAATGATGGTAAATATCACACCTTTCTGTTGTTAAGGAGAAGAAAAGCCAATTCACAAGCTTTAGTTTTAATGCACTGATGGAAGTGTGTCGGTGCCTAGTAGAAAATTTAGTCCAGATGTTCAACTAAGACATCATTTTTTACTCAAGTTATAATACTAAATTGCTTAAACTTGGCCTCAGTTATCTGTTTCCTATAGATAATAGGGGGCTTAAGTATTTGCTTCAGTTTCAGAAGTGGCCAAATAAATAGATATGAATGAGGAAGAATGTAAAATTAGATTATTAAGCTCCTTTACTGTCAATCCAAGCAAGGAAGAGTTACTTTGCACACTATTTCTTTTGCAGGTGGTATAAAGAAGGAGCTTGCTGCTGCGCGGAAAAAGGCCAGTGAATTGTTAAACTTTGTACCACCATTTTCATGTTACAATTTGGCACTCCCACTCCCTCTTTCTTGTCAAAATATATGAATAGAAGATCGATTGATTTTTAGATGGCTGCTAAATTTTGTGCATTTGCAGATTGCTGATAGACATGACAGGGAGAAACAGACTTACTCAAGAATGTTCAATACGAGTTAATGCAGGTATGCTGTAAGTTGGTTTGATTTCTTTGACCTTCATTTTTGATACTGATAGATGAAGAGTTTGATTTATGATGTCAAAGCAGGCTCAGAAGTCTAGAGTTATGAAGTCCTCTGCAATCTGTACATGATAGGATATATTGACTAACAGGTACTCCACCCAATATCATTTTCATCACCTTCCAGTTTGATAAGTTTGTTTCAGATCTCTGCTTTCGTCTCTGACATTCCATGATCCTCTCATCATGTGGAATATAGTGGCTGAATTTAGTGATTTCCACAAAAGATGAACTTCATATTTATCATTTTTTTCAACCTCAATTACAATATAACAATTTTTTTTCATGTTGTACAGGCACTTTTTGTGGATTCCAGATTACTTTCAGGAGCACTAAAATGAACTTCAAATACCAAACAGAAATAGTTTATATAGACTTGAACTTCAACAATTTTATCCGGCATGTAGATTTGCCAGCAGATCCATACATTTGAAATTACCTTAAGTACCTTTTGATATTATGTACTATCAAAGTTCTTATTCGAGTAAAACAGGATGATTTCTTTTTCTTGTTTAAATGGTTCTTTTTAGTTTTTGACTTTTCAAATTGTTCTTGTGGTTTCGTCTGGTTGGACTGGGATTGTGAGTTGGTCTGCGTTTTTTGGGGACAATCCCGTCCATCTCTGGCATGGGATCTAGCTCTTCCATTTGGATGTAGCTCTTCTGCTTCTGGTGCAATATTTTGATTGTCGAGCCCATCCCCTTCATCCCTTGAAGCACTGACTGAGCACACTTTCTTCAACCTTCTAGCAGCGGTGTCTTGGCTGTTCTTGGTTACCTGTTTTTGTTCCATGGATACTGAAATTCGCCACTCTGCCAGTGAAGTTTCTTCTCTCGCTCTTTTTGCTAATGCATGGTGCTCTTCTTGAGTAAGCTTAACCACAGCATGATCCATCTGCCAATGGTTGATGTAGCGATTCGCTTCAGCCGTAGAGGCACCATCAGCTTCTGATTCTAAACGTATTGCTCTAAGAGTGAGTTGCAAAGTTCGAAGAGTCTGCCTCCGAAGCCGCAGGACTTGTTTTAGTTTCAATCTTTCTCTGTGTTTTTCATCTCTTTCCAGCTTCAGTTGCTCCATCTCTTCCTGTGTCCTCTGTAAGACCTGGTTTATCCTGTTGA
Source organism: Ophiorrhiza pumila (assembly GCA_016586305.1). Classification (NCBI taxonomy): domain Eukaryota; kingdom Viridiplantae; phylum Streptophyta; class Magnoliopsida; order Gentianales; family Rubiaceae; genus Ophiorrhiza; species Ophiorrhiza pumila. The sequence continues at coordinate 4,139,740 of BLIW01000007.1, forward strand.
TCACTGTTCGAATCTTCAGTTCCTCCTCCTTCTTAGCCCTGATAGTGTTAGTTAAAGTTTCAAGCTGAGACTCGAGCTCTGGAATAGCAGCGTCGGACAAGGCAGTGCGGGACTTTGCATCTTTAAGTTCTGATTGTAGCTTGTCAAGCTCATCAATGACAGGTCTGGAGTCTAACCATGACTGTTCAGCCTTATCTTTAGCCTTCATGAGTTTTTCCTTGAGGTTTCCTAGCTCTGCCATCTTGGCACCCAATAGAGTGCCTGTAGTTTCTGCTGGTTTTCTGTCCATCTTTTCAGATTCCTCCTCTATTTCACCATTGGAATCCATTTCTGCTTTTCCACTGATATTACTTACTGTTTTGAAGGTTAAGTTTGTACCTACATTTTAAGGAGTTCCTATACAAATTTTCTCCAAACTACAATCCACGTTTTAGGCTCTTCTTGTTGGCAGTTTTTCTATTGACGTTTTGAGCTTTGGGATTGTCGCTATGTTTTGTAGGGTTGTGATTGGAATCCACCAATTAGATGTTTTGATGTGACAAGCATTGCAGGACGAGATAGATTCTAGTTATTCGGCAGCCAGCCATAGTTATTGCATACCCCCATGTTGTCTTTTGCCTTAAGTTCCCACGAGTTTCAGCTTTTATGTTTAGGTATTGGATCTTTTGGCCGTCTAAACCACTTCCACTTTTTCCCTTACGTCCAAATTTTTGGTTATCAATGACATTCCGTTTACAATCCTTTTTTGTAATTGTCTGCGTTATTTACGCATGCGTAAATTGACTGGGGACTAGACGGTGGAGAGTTGTGCTGTTTTGTGGAATTTAGGTAAATGGGCCTCACTATTGGGAATATCTGTCCATATCTTATTCTGTCTAAGGTTTTTATTAAAATTAGGAACTAAATGCATAAATATCACTAAAATTATTTTACAATTATTAGACCCTAAACAAGAGATTACTTAACTCTACTACGTAGTTTTAATTAAGACGGAATAAGACAGACAAAATATTGTACGGAAGATCTCACGTCGCCTAGTTGATAATTGATGCGGCCGGCACTTTTTGCAGTAAAGAGATCATCATTCTGTACTAATGCTAAACAAATTTCAGTAGAAACTAATGTTAAATGAAATTTGGACATTATGGATCAAGTCTGTTTCCTCATTAGTTTATTTTTGGGATAATATAATAAATGGGTGCGTTATAGTTGAGAGCTTGGCTCCCATGGCATGATTATCAGTTGGAAAAGAATATTAGTATTAATCCAAAAAGATGTATAGAGAAATATGAAATGGTAATTATGAGTTGGTTAGCCTGAGCTTCTTTTCGTCTGAAAGCATTTTAGCAAATCTAGTGAGAGCGTCTGCATTGGTGCCTTCTCCTTGAACTACCTCAGATCTTCCAGTCTCCAAATTCACCCTCGACACTGCCTTCTTCAGCAGATTGTTCCCAATCTGGACCAGTGTTTGCAGGTTCCTTGTGGTTGCCATATCAATGGATGATGCATCGCCAGTCAATGCATCTTCCTGTCACAAAAACGGGACAATGGTTATGGCCCTGGTTAGTATAGTCATAAATTGATGCCAAAGACTAAATTAAAGTAACCTGTAAAAACTTTTATGTCCGATGATGTTTAAGGATACCTGAATCCGGAGGTAATTTGTACCGGTGTGAAGGGCTTGGAAGAGAGTTGAAACATGAATATCCACCATGTCAGAGCTTGCACTGCTATAAACATCCAGGAGTGGTGTGTCACCATTGTTGAATACCCAACCCAGCAAGCCCCACCTGGATGCCGAAGCTGCACTGTATTTTTCAGCGTATTTGGCAGTGCCCGTGCCCAGTGACAATACTAACATCTTACTGCTTTCCATTGGTCTCAAATCCACGGATTCAAACTGGCCCGCCAAAATTCGTTTCGATATGTGGGTTATGGCAATCAGCGTCTTCACAAATTATCAGGAAGAGTAAAATGATGACACGATTGTATTTACAAATCAGGTTCCCTTAAAACTTCACTATAAAAGGTAATTAATGAAAAGGAAACTTACACAATACCCAGGAATTCATTACTAATTCAATCATCTACTCACTGGATTGTTGGCAGCAACTCCTCCATCAATGAGATCGAAAGTGCGAGTATTCCCTTGTGCGTCCCTCGTCTGGAAATAGTATGGCGGGAAAAAGGTGGGAGCTGCAGTGGCGCCGAGGCACACATCCGACAGTCGAGCATTCTTTGTAACATTTTCTTTGGCCTGGTTACAATTCGGGAGACTAAATTAATAACATGACGACGCTGCTTATTATGGCAATGTTAGTTCGTTAAATATTTGGGTTTGTAAGAGCCATACATCAAGCGTGGAGAAGATGATCGGTTGAAGACGTTTGATATCGAAAGTTGGTATGACCACGTTTGTCAAGGTCTGTTCCATGGTCAGATTGCCCAGTTTTGTCTTTATCAACGATGTCAAGTACCTCCCATCGTACTTTGGTCCGCCAAACAAATCCGTTATTGATTTGACGAGGTTGTTCCGGCTAGATTTCATTCAGACATGTTCAATAAGTAATAAATTCAGAAATTTTGAAACAGAAGCTGAATTTTCTTTTTTCTTTTACTCTGCTATGTATGTACCTAGACTCAGGAAAGATGAGAGGGGAGTGTTCAATGTAGAAGTTGGCAATGTCTTTGGCAGCATAAAGGGGGCGGTTGTCCTTATTTGGAGCTGTGAGCATGGTGGTCACCATCCCACCTGTGCTGGCTCCTGCAACTACATCAAAATAATCCGCAATTCTTGCATTTGGTCCATCAAGCTCCTGCCATTTTTATTATTATTATTTTTTTTGTGTTACCAATGAAACCAAAACCAACAACCTCGTTTAACCTGAAAATGAACAGGAGAGTCTAAATTAATATCAATGTATTTACCTGAAGCTTGGTTTCGAGGAAAACAAGAACGGTGCCAGGAATAATGCCTCTGATGCCACCTCCATCTATGCTCAAAACAGTAGCTACCCTACCTTTTCCTTTTGTTGCGGCAACAGTAAAGGTTGGTCTTAAAAGATTCAAGGTCGTTAGTAATGCAAGATTTAGTAGTATTAACTGATTAATCTTCATCATGATTTGCACCAAATTCCGATAGGATCTATATCCCACTTCCCTTTTCTTTTCTTTTTCTTTCTTCCCTTTTTTTTTTGGAAAAAAAAAAAACCAGGATTTTGTATTCTCCAGTCTCAAGACATTAAAATTACAGATTCGATAGAATAAAGAAAAGTATGGCGCAGCATAGTCTTCGTACAGAAAGCTCTCTTGATCTCACCTTAATTCCCGTTGCAGCGTCGGGTAGACTTTACACTTTCACCAAGTCCATTTCATCAAATTCCCTTCTTTTTCCCATCGATCAGGAGGAAAAAACCAAGAAAATGATCTGTGATCTTCGCTTGATGAATTGGCAACTAAAATTTGTTCCGCAAGAAACTGAAATACTTTATTCTCCACTGGTCAAATACAATGTTGCTTGCACTGGATGTATTTGACGATATTGGAATGGCCTTATGTTTCAATTAAAACTGTATTAATAGTTCCACATTAATAATGACCACTACTGTCGCACTTTTACTGTAAGTTTAACTCCAGCTATAAACAATCACACGTAACTTGTACATCATTTATGTCTCTGTTTTTAATTTAAAATCTTAAATGTCAATTCAATTTAAGAATAAATGGTGGTACATCTACATCTCTAGGAATTGAGCAATTAAATTGTACAAAATGTGTTTGTTTGTGGCCATCATTAATTCGATGTCTTGGCTCTTATATATGATTCAGTTGGAAAAGAATGGATGTAATTATAAGCTGTAAAATTGATCTTTTGAGTAGTAATTTCTCAGTTGGCCAGCCTGAGTTTCCTTTCTTCCGAAAGTAACTTGGCAAACTGTATAAGAGCTTCTTCATTAGTGCCTTCTCCTCGAGCTACCTCAGATCTTCCTGTCTCCAAATTCACCCTCGACACTGCCTTCTTCAGCAGATTGTTTCCAATTTGTACCAGCGTCTGCAGATTCTTCGTGGTTGCCAAGTCAAGAGACGATGCATCCCCACTCAAGTCATCTTCCTGTAATATTGTTTCACAGACATCATTCATTCGCAATTTCGCATGCATGCATGCATGCTCATAAAGTAAACAACAAAATTAATAATGTACCTGAATCCGGAGGTAATTTTTCTCGCTGTTAAGAGATTGGAATAGAGTTGAAACATGAATATCCACCATATCTGAACTTGCATCACCAAAAATATCCAGCAGTGGTGTGGCACCATTGTTGTATACCCAACTAAGCAAACCCCAACTGGATGCCTTTGCTGCACTGTATTTTTCCTCGTGTTTGGGTATACCCGTACCCAGTGACAACACCAGCATCCTCTTGCTTTCCATGGGCCTCAAGTCCACCGTTTCAAATTGTCCCGTCAATATTTGTTTGGAAATGTGGGTTATGGCCATCAGCGTCTGTGGGCATATTTAATCGTTTTAGTTGGCCCATAATTCATATACAAGTATCAAGATATAAATAAAAGCCTCTTACACAGTTAAAATAGGCCCACATATAATCTCTTTTTCCACAAGTTAAAAGTGAGTTTGGATTTGTGGAAATAGAATCTTCTATTCAATATTATTGTATTTTATTTGGTTGAATAATCAAAATTACGTTATACTAAAATCATAATTAAAATGAGGCCAGATTCTCTATCCAATATTATCACGTTTTATTCTGTCAAATGTTCAAAACGACGTAGTTTTATTAAAACTATGGACTAAATGTATAAATATCGCTAAAATTACTTTACAATTATTAGACCTAACCAAGAGATTAGTGAACCCTACGATGTAGTTTTAATTAATACAGAATAAGACAAACAAAATCTTGAACAGAAAATGGCGTGTCAATTAAAATACATAAGGTTCACTCATATATGGGTTAAGATTTAATAATTATAAATTTTATTTTAGTGATATTTATGTTTTTAAAACTTGGTTTACTTATATATAGATTAAAGTTTAATAATTATAAATTTTATTTGAGTGATATTTAGTTTTTTAAAACTTGATTTACATTTTTTTAAAGATGAATATTGGACATAACAAGATACATAGAATTCTATTTCGTGAGACGTGGAATAGATTAGTGGACTTAAATGAATGGCGAGCAACTCGATCTACTCTTATAACTAAAAACTCACAGGATTATTAGCGGCAACTCCTCCATCAACGAGATCGAATGTGCGGATGGCTCCTTGTGCGTCCTTGGTCTCAAAATAGTGCGGTGGAAGAAATGTTGGAGCTGCAGAAGTGCTAATGCACACATCAGACAGCAGAGCATTCTTAGAAACATTTGATTTGGCCTGTTTAAGAATGAATTAACTTCATCATAAATCAGTTGTGGGGAAAGGAAGGCTATAATCCTACTTGAATTGAACATGAGTAATAGAACAATACATCAATAGTGGAGAAGATAATTGGTTGAAGACGCTTGATATCAAAAGTTGGTATGACCAAGTTTGTTAATGTTTGTTCCATGGTCAGATTGCCCAACAGTCTCTTTATCAACGTTCTCAAGTACTTCCCATCGTACTTTGGTCCTCCGAACAAATTAGTAAGCGATTTTACTACGTTGTTCCGGCTAAATTGGAAAAAAAAACAAATCCATTATTCTTTCTAGTTTTAAGTAATTAGCAACGTTAATCATTCAATTATCATTGATTTGTGTGTATGTTTGTACCTGCTCTCGGGAAAGATCTGGGGGCTGTGTTCCAAGTAGAAGTTGGGGATGTCTTTGGCGGCGTAAAGTGGACGGCGGTCCTTATTTGGAGCAGTGAGCATGGTGGTTACCAGCCCACCTGTGCTAGTTCCTGCAATCACGTCAAAATAATCTGCAATTCTAGCATTTGGTCCATCCAGTTCCTACCCCAATTAAACAAAACAAAAAAAACGAACCAATATAATGTTATTTTACTACTAACATAATCACATCTATATATAAAAAAAGGTTGAAAAAACAGGAGAATCTATGATGATGATGATGAATGCAGTCACCTGAAGTTTAGCTTCGAGGAAAGTAAGGATGGTGGCAGGAATGATGCCTCTGATGCCACCTCCATCTATGCTCAACACTGTAGCCAAGCTTCCTTTTGTTAAAGCAACCGTGGTGGGAGGTTGTAAAAGGTTCAAGGTTACTAGTAATGCAAATATTGTTAGTATTATTGACTGATGATGATGATGATTCATATTGGTGTTGATTTGCATATTTCAAAAATCACAACTGAAGTGTAGCCTGTAGGGATCAAAATTGGAAGAAAGAAAGGAAGTACTAGTGTTAGTGTGGATATATAGTTTTGGTAGAGAAATCAGAAAGCTTTATTTATAACTACATTAATTACTCCATGGATCAATGGATCTTATCACCATAAATCAAGTTGCAGCGTTTTGGTGGACTTTTCTTTCAGCACACTTCCGATTTGATCAAAGTCCCATCGTGCATTTTGTTCCATGAAGAAATTTACGTGTGGATAAGTCAATATCAAAGTCCTAATTATGTTTTTGGTTAGTCACCAATCCACCTCAATTATTATATTATTATGAAAAGAAACAAGTATCTACTAAGAAATATTGTTATTGTGCAGACAGATGTTCAAAAATTAAATTCCTTGAATGCCATCCAGTGATTATTATGTTCTTAATAATCATTAATTCATATCCTAAGTTAATAATGACTTTGAATTTAATTATTTGGTGTATCACTCTATATAACGCTTTAGATAAATGCGAGTGTTACATAAAAATAATACATATTATCTATTACTGTAATAATACTCCCTCTAATTTTAAATAAGTGTCATTGTAGAATTTGTTTCCTGTTGCAAAATAATTATCGTTTTAGTTTATCTTTACATTTTTGTCCTTATTTAAACATTTAATCTTTTAGGTTTATCAAGAAGTTTACTATTTCCACCCAGTTTTATTCCAAAGAAATCAAAACATATCATTATTATTATTGTATTGAATAAATGAGAGAGAAATTTTAGCACAAGCTCCAACAAATTGGAGGTTCTTTTGGTCGTTATTTAATAAGTGTGAAAATTCGTTAAAAGACATTTACTTAAAATAGTAATGTGTAACTAAGAAAGAGAGAGCAATAAGTACATAAGCATATTCTCCCACTTCTTAAATACGCCGAAAAGAAGGAAAGGAGAAGAATGACAAAGAAAAGTATGGAGTTGATAAGAGTCAATAGAATAATAGAGAAGATGCATTTAAGCAAGGAATAAAATATGAAATAATTTTACATTCAAAACAATTGAATTATAGTATCATTTTGTTCTCTCTTACTGCATAATCTAAACTATTAGGCAGGATTTTGTTGCACATTTTTACATTTTCTCAAAGTATTTATTTGTTAATCGCATAGATCATATAATATCAAATGAAAATTGTATTTCAATCGCAAAATAACAATGCTCTTACATTGTTCTTGGTTTTTTTTCTTTTTTTCTTGCGAAGTCAATGGAAACGCGGTTTAAGGATACTTTTGCTGGTGAGGCATGTGGAGTTTCTAATATTGAAAAACGGAATGTTTTTTGGTCGTCGGAAACAATTATTCGCTCAACTTTAGAGGGTAGTTATTCTTCCATTTGATCTAGTTGCGGTGTTGATTTTTGTTTGGTTAGAGACTGGAGAGCCAGAGAAACAGGTTAGCATGGTCTCTGGGACTGGAAATGAGTAAACGCTAGGATTCTTCTCTACTAATCCTCGCATTTCTTCGTTTGGTTATAGTCGCCGAGTTCACATTTTGTCAAATTTCATACACTCAGTTTTGACAACTCTTATCCTAATTTTTTTTTTTTTTTTGGTTTTCTATTATGGCTCATCTTGGTGGTCTTTTGGGCTTCTCTTTTTCTAGACACATCGGATCACAAAACCAGACTCAAACCAAACATAACTTATCTTGAGATTTTCCAAATTTTGGAACTTCGTATATAGGGCTAAAGAGAGAGCCAAAAAAATATATATATATCTTTTGTGTATAATCGTGGGTAATCACGAAGATAAATGATAGGGGGAGTGAAATTGTGGAGTGACTGACGTGGCATGTATAAAAAGACAAATTAATACCTTATCCAGTAGGGTTCACTCATCATTTGGTTAGGGTATTAGTTTGTCTTTTTACACATGCCACGTCAGTCACTCCACAATTTCACTCCAAATTTTCACTCCCCCTATCATTGCTCAATCACGAATGTTATCATTTCCTATACGCAGACTAAATAATACAACGCAAGCAAAAGTTCCTAGATTCATAGACATATAGAACAACATATAAGTTATCATGCTTGCATATTCATCGTTTGAGTCTCCGACAATTATTCCAATAATTACATATCCAATTTGACCTATGCACGAATATACAAGCATGAAATCACTTATCACTCTCTTACACATGTCTTTTTTAAAAAAATTAAATTAGTGAACTGTAAAGTATAAGTGATTACAATCTTTAGAGTGTTACAAAAAGTGACACACAAAAGTGATACAGAAGATACACCAAACAATTTTTTGACAGGCCAAGACTCTCTCTTTCTATTAAAGTGTAACCCAAAGAAAAGCCCTTGAGACTCAATTACAAAATAAAGGTCGATCCATGGGCCAAACCCAAATTTTACTAGTATGGACTTCCTTCCAAATGCAGGCTTTCACTGTATTGGAAATATTCCCCGCCAGTCTTAAATTTTCCAATCGGGTTTCGTCGTCCCTCTCTTCATCTCGAGCTCCAGCTCCCCTCTCTATTGCGTTAATGGCCACCAATTCCAACTCCAGGTTCTCCTTTCCGTTTTACGATGTTTTTCCTACTTCTTTCGGTGGATGAATTTTAACCTAAGTTTTTTTTTTTTTTTCAATCAGGGTATTACAGCAGCATGCGAATGATTGCGACATTAAAATCACGGACGGTCTGAATAAAAAATATGCTGAAATTGTCGTTATTCGTCACGGTGAAACCGAATGGAATGCCGACGGTAGAATCCAGGTTTGTTTGTTCATTTCTTATTTTAATTGTTTAAATATGGGGATTTTTTTTTTCGCACGTAGTAATCATTGATATGTGTATGCATAGTTAATTAAGCGAGGCCTATAATTGGATCGTTCTCGTTTCCGTCTGCGATCATCTGCATTCGTACTCTTAGCATTAGTAGTAAACTAGTAATTAGTAATGCAGTGTTGTGGATTCTGTATAATTATGGTGATGCAGGGGCATCTGGATGTTGACTTAAACGATGTAGGAAGACAACAAGCCACTGTGGTAAGTTAAATTCATGAATAATAAAAGTGATGCAATGTATTTATGAAGTTTCGTTGCATTTAAAACTTTTTTTTTTCCTTTTCTTTTTGGTGGTTAAAGGTTGCAGAAAGAATTGCCAGGGAGCCCAAAGTGTCGGCATTTTACTCGTCTGACTTGAAGAGAGCATTCGAGACTGCACAGATAATAGCAAGCTGCTGTGGGGGGCTTCAGGTATGATATGAATTTGTTGTATTATGTAGTTTGATGTAGAGTGTAAAGGGATTCCTATACTCCTAGCATGAACATTATAGTTTTTGAAATTCATTCAGAAAATAATAGTGAAGCTGTAAAACAACATTCTTCAATATTTAGAGCAAGATGGAAAATATCAAGTTATCAGGGATCTGGAATTTTAGGAGTTAGAATAGCCACTTTACATGGATGTTGCACCTGCTAGTTATTTAGGAAATTTCTTTTCGGTGATTTGGACTAAATGCAATATTTATAGTATTTGTGGGGTAGCTACTGGGGCTCCAAGTTGTGAAGTGAGGACTGGGTTATTTTCTCTATCTAACGAAATTGATTCGATTCTTGATGATGAAACCAATGATGGGCAATGCAATAGAGTAATATGGACAATCAAACCTAACATCATCCCGATTGTTTTGCATCTTGTGTCTCAGGTTATTAAAGATCCAGACCTGCGTGAACGGCACCTGGGGGATCTTCAAGGTGTGGTAGTTCGTGAAGCAGCCAAAAGCAGTGCTAAGGCTTATAAAGCACTTTTATCTAACAGAAGAGATGAAGAAATTCCTGTAAGTTCTCCATATTTACATTAGTTACTGATGACCAGCACAATCTTAATTCATAGTTTTGTTTTTGTGATTGTGATAGTTGCATTTGAAAAATTGCCTCATACACACATTGGCACTCTAGTCATGTAGAATTAACCATAGTGGAAGAGAGGTTAAGTCGGAATACTTGATTGTATGAATTTGAGAAGTTAGCAACATTAAAGAAAAGTGGGAAAACTGTATTTGCTACTTGTCAATTCTCTCTCTTCCAAAAAATATGTAACCTAGAATGTTATTATAGCTGCTCCTTGAAACTTCCCTGAAGCGTTTTTTAGGGAACAAGTATGGCCCTTGGCACATCCAAGTCAAGAAGTACCGCAATCAACATAGGGAAATAGCTTGGTCTACCCACTGTACCTAGAAGCACCTTTTGCATCTCTGCTTGTGATACTTGAATTGATGATGACCAACCAGTGTGGTCAAATATATTCTACTTCATGAGCAATCGTGTTTGCTTAATGTTTTGGCCAGCAATGCTAGGATTAGTGAGCTGTATTTGCTACATTGGTAGGGGGAAAAGAAAAAGGAAGATGAGAGAAGAAAAGTGGATAATAAATATTTTGAGTATTCATTTTGCTCGACGTGACTGACTTTTCATCCTTAGTCATCAATGTAGTAGAAAGTCGTGGATTCGTAGCATCAATTTTTGGTCAAGCTTATGATTCATTTCATACATCAATTGACCAGCTTCATAATCCTAGGTTTTTGTGATAGATGGAGCTGATTTTAAGCTAGAGGAGATTAGATTTGCTGGTGCTCATCCTAGTCCTGCTAGCATGTAGCTCGACGAAGAATGATCTCATCAGATTCTGAAATTGATTCTATAGTTGCAGTCTTCGCCGATCAAATGTAGATAGAGATTTTCCTTTAGATTCTTTTGGTATCATCAGAGAATCCATTCTTTTGTTTTTTTGGTTCAACCAACTTATACCATTTTGCAAGTATCTTTTTTCCCACGACTGCGTAGTCTCAACTCTGTGACAACATTTAACACTTTAGCTCATTTAACTACTGTAATTTGTGTTATTTTCCTGTTAAGGTAAATTTATTGGCAACATCTGTAAGCATCACAAACTTCTTGCATGAAAGATCTTAGTGTTCAAAGTGATCTAGAATAAGAATGCCCCTAAAACCCCTTTCTTCCCAACACACTACAGAGAGATTTTTCTAAATGATTTGTTGGTTCTTGTCATCTGCAGGGTGGCGGGGAAAGTCTAGATCAACTTTATCAACGCTGCACATCTTCTCTACAGAGAATTGCAAAAAAGCATATAGGTATCAGCAGACTCAAAATCACAAAGTGAGTGTTGAATAAGAAAACTTGATAGCATCTGATGCTTGCTTCATTGCAGGGGAGCGAGTAGTTGTGGTCACTCACGGAGGTGTTATCAGAGCACTTCATAGACGGGCTTCTTCACATGGGCGGTCTGCTGGGAAGATTATGAATACATCTGTCAATGTGTTTCAGTTGTCTAATGATGAAGAGTGGACCATTAAAGTCTGGGGTGATGTGAGTCATCTTAACCAGACTGGCTTTTTGGATTCTGGTTTTGGTGGGGACAAATCTTCTGGCTAGTCCTTACATGTCATACTGGCATTCACAAACCTAGAATTTTGTAGGGGACATGCCATTTTCACCATATGAATTGTCTGAAACATTCAATTGGTTCAACTACTATGATCTCTATTAAACACTTTTTAAATATGATTATATTGTGGTAAGACAGGATATGCATCAGCATGGTAGCCAGCAGCTGTTGTTTTGTATTTTAATTGTTATTTCTGTATATGACTTTTAAGAGCTTATACTTGCCATATGCTAAATTGAGGCTATAAAGGGATTAGCAAATGGTGTTTCCTTAGTTGCTTCAAGGAATAGGAAGTTGTTTTATTTTTTCGTTTGCAGATGGCATTATAAGTTTGTCTGATCTTGAATGGGATGTGATTATGGTCTAAGGAACTCAATTGAATTGGATTTAATGATGAATGCCAATGGTGAGCTAGCATGAATTCTCAACATTTAGCTGACCATACAAGCAGCATGGCTGTAGTTTGTTTGGTGGGTAGAAAAACGTATCCTGGGAACAAAATTTCATGCATGCCACATTCACTCCTATCTAACTTGGATTGAGTTTCTTTCATATTCGTTAAGAACAGTGGTTTTTCCTGACAAAAGTTGGGGTGGCAGCCTTCAAAAATTTTAAATTATTATTACTATTGTGGTGGTTTATACTGACAAACGTTGAACACTTCAATCCGTCGACATAAAAAATGTTTTTATTGTGCATCTTCTTGAGAGAATTTTGCATTTTGACCTTGGTGATCGAGGCTTGATAGTTTTGACTTCTTCTTAATGATAGACAAGATTTAAGGACAGGAATTCATTTTGTTTTTTGTTTTCTTTTCCCCTTTATTTGTGAGAATGGTGATTGAATACCGAGGGTCAAAACTCAATTGCATGCATTCAGTTTGGCAGTCGGTGGAGCTAACACTGAAACATAAACAGATTGAAACACATGAGACAGAGATAACTATTACACTTCCAAATTACTTTCTGGTAATAGTTTTTAGAAAAACAAATTACAAGGAGTACTTGAATTAGGCGGTTAATTTGAGCCCCTTAACGTTAGGGGATGATCAGTTCTTTGTACATTGATTAGAAGATGGCGAATTCAAAGGAATTCAGATGTTTTGAGGTCAACAATGAAACGGTCCTTGCAATTAAACAGAAAATTAAATGGCCATTGGAACAATGCTGCGAAATCAATCTAGACACGAAGAGCGAGTCTTACTCCCCTTGTGATGACGGAACTCTCGTGTTGTCTTGGTCGACCAAACTTGTGTAAAAAGAATTAGCATGCATGCATCACACATAAAAGGTATTCTTTGACGTCAAAGGATTAAGTTAATGGGGGTTCACCGTTCACCATTTCCACTCACAAATTTGAGTGCGATAATGGCGGTCGGACAGAAAATGGATTCATGTGGTTTGCCACTTGAGACAAGTTATGGCAAACAGCTTTTGACATTACGCGTTAACATTATTGATTAACTTGACCAAGCCATCCCACCCCACCCCCACCCACACCCACCTTAAAGAAACAAAAAAATAATCTCCCCTGCCCTGATTCATAAATAGGAGTCCAAATAAAGAAAACATGCACGATTAATTAATAAACACACACACACACAGAGTGGGAGGAACTGGGAAGCGTTTTGTTTTGTCTACAACTGAGCTAACTCCAACAATGTTCTCGGCGCAATAATTTCTACACCCATGGCATATTGGCATATTGGCATATTGGCATATTGGCATGGATCAAAACAAAATTTATCATCAACAATCATTGTTTTCACTTGTAGTTTGTGAAAATTAATTTAAATGGATATATATATATATATATATATATATATATATATATAGAACTTGGGTAGAATGAGGAACAAGGTCTCAATTCATTATCGAGTGCGCGAGTGACATTCAAAGCATCATCCCTCACGTGATATATTTGAATTTCGGTGCATTCCTTGTGCATGCACCATAATTTAATAATAACCTATGTCGTCAGTTGACATTTTTTTTAAAAAAATAAAAATAAAATTGAATACTTATGCATCAATGGAGCAGAATCAGAGGGATTAATTTTGTTGTTGAATAGTTGAGATTTTGCTTTCCGTTCCATGATTGTATGCAGATGATGGAATTGAGTCAACCCTTTGAGTTGTGTTATAAATCTTTGTTTAATTTTGATGGATATTATACTAGCACGTTTCTGCACTTTTAATGTCTGAACAAGTTTCTCTCCATTGATTTGAAGAGAGGAATGATGGACAGGACAAACCTTGTTTGACATTTGTTATATGCAACTATGCAAGAGATCGTGTTCTCCCATTGATTTTTCATTTCCTTGTGTACTATTATGAACGCGATAATGGAAAAAATCATGCAGAAAAGCAATCACCTTTTGTCGGGCACTACTTAGAATTTCTAAATTTTTCGAACATAAACAGGGATGCCATTGCCAACCAAAGAAATAAATCAAATGCATGTTGATGTGATTTTCCAATGCATTTCCTCCAAATGACGGATGTTTGAAAACTCTCTTCTCAATTCTCTTGTTGACTGTTTGTTGAAGTCCTCTAACTCAAGTTTTGAGTTCTGACATTAAAATCAATCCCACCCTACGCCAAGACACAAAAAGCTTAATCAATTTTGTATAGCGGCTGAGCAGAGTTGTTTATACTATTAATAATTAACGAATATCACTGCAGCGATCACTCACAATTTTCTATCCATTGGAGTATCCGATCAGTAAGGTCATTCCACGTATAATCTACGTACATTTTAATTACTAGTTATTAAATACGACAAGCAGGAAAACAAAAATGTCTGATTAATTTCAATAAACTATATGTGATCCAAACGCACTTCGTAGATGATTTCTGATTAATGTATAACACATTGTTCATAGATGAAATGAATCATTAATCATTGTTGAAATCGCAATTATAATATCCTGCTGTTTTTGTCAAATATTAAAATTACGCTATTAGCTCACTGTTTCACATACATAAACCCCGTATCATAAAATACCAAATTGATAATTTTTTAACTTTCCCGTTCGTGATTAGCAAATGAAATTCTTTGAAAATTCAAACTGTCCAAAACCTTCCAAACAAACAAAGAATACATTCTGAATTGTTGGTGTAATTCATAAAAAGTCAAAAACGAGTTATCAAATTCATACATTCTGACCAAGTGCAGTAGCCAATATTTATCTTTTTCCATTGTTACTTGAAGAGATCAATTCAACTCCAAGTCTCCAACCAAGACAAAAACATCTGTGTACAAAGTATTATTCCCAACATATTGTACGGGCAAAAATCCTAAGTACATCCAAAGCCACTACAAGACAAATTCACAATGTCCTTTGTATTTTGTACTAAAAAAAAATTTAAGGTTAATTCAGTCTTATCCACTGACATTTGATCACGTATCCGCTTTCACCAACTAATTAAATCTATGTCCCCACTCTCTTCTTTTATTTAAAAAAAAAAAAAAACATTAATCATCACTCTTAACTGAAAAAAAATAAGATTTCTAAACGGATCAACCCCAGTATCTTCCGCCACGTGTATTCCGACATGGCCCCGCATTCCCGATCTTTTTTTTTTAACTTTTTCTTTTTCCAAATTTTTCATTATCAGAATTCAGATAAATGAATTTCTTTTTCGGACAAAGGTGAACGGCATCGCCCACCGTCGTTTCCTATTTATCAACTTCACTTCAACTTCACTCTCGGATCTCTCTCTAGAAACCATAGGCGAACTTCAAAATTCCTCCAAAAAAAAAATTAATATTTTGTTCGATAGTTGAAATGTAATTGTTTCAGCTGGAAATTAGGGTTTTGAATAGATTTGATTGGGGAGGGAGGAGCACAAAATTTTAGCTGATTTTTACACTGCAAGAAAGAAAAAAAAATAAAAAATTCAGCCATGGGTGGTTGCACTTCCAAACCCTCCCCGGAACCTAATTTTGATGATTTCAGCAATGAAAGCAATTCCAAGCACAACCCTAAGGACAACCCTATGCATGGTAAGGATAAGGGTGGAAACTCCGGCAATTTACAAGAAAACAAGAAATCGGAAGCGGAAGCCGGTAAGAAGTCACCGTTTTTCCCTTTCTACAGCCCTAGTCCGGCGCATTATCTGTTCTCCAAGAAGTCTCCGGCGAGATCTTCGGCAAATTCAACACCGATGAGATTTTTGAAAAGGCCGTTCCCTCCGCCGTCTCCGGCGAAGCACATTAAGGCGTTACTGGCGCGGCGGCAAGGCTCGGTGAAGCCGAATGAAGCGTCGATACCGGAGGGGAGTGAATCGGAGGGTGTGGCGTCGCTGGATAAGAGCTTTGGGTTCTCCAAGCATTTTGGGAATAAGTATGAGTTGGGTGAGGAGGTTGGAAGAGGACATTTTGGGTATACTTGTAAAGCAAAGTTCAAGAAAGGAGAACTTAAGGGACAGGAAGTTGCTGTTAAGGTCATTCCAAAAGTAAAGGTTTGTCAATTTTTTTTTGGTATTTTAATTCTATTTTTACTCTCTTCTGGCGTTTGCATATTCGATAAAGTTTTGTTTTTTTGGATGGGTTTTTTCTGATCTATGTGAAATACGTATCTTAATTTTGGGGGTGGGGTTGATTCTTTCCTCATTGCTTATTCAGTTTCCAGCGATCAGATCTATTTCTAGTGAACCGGTGACTTTTAGTAAAATCGTACTGAAGTAAAGCGGGAAAAATAGGAAGCAGAAAAAGATCGTGTGTGGAAATCAAATTCGCCTGTGGATGTTATTCGGTCATGTTGGACTTTTGAGTGTATTTGATTGTACGTGGAAAATTCTACTTGGTTAATTTGTCCAATTGTGGAAATGATGGGGCTGGTAGGTAAAAGATTGCGGCTTGTTTGCAAATAGTGGCAGTCTGTAGCTCTGTTATTTGTTTGGCCTTGAAATCGTTTTATTCTTGCGTTGAATGGATAGGGCTTGAATGAGATACAGAAGGAGTTTTTGTTCGTTTTTCATTTTATGGTAGCTTTACTTGTTTGCCAACAGTTGCTGTGTTTTCTCGTAGTGAACGTCAATTTTATTTTCAATGAATAGGAAGATTCTTTGTCTTCTGCTGTTCTTTATTTCCATGAATGACAACATCGAAGCTGAGAGTCTCTACAATAGGTACTTGCACTATTTTTCTGGCTAGTTCTCTACAATAGGTTGGATTTCATCGGCCATGGCTTATATGAATTTGGTTTTAGTATGTTTAGAAGCATAGTGGCTTTATGCATCAAAACCTAATATTATTAGGATATTGTGTAGGGTTTATAAGATTTCTGCTGGATACCCTTTTGGCTTATGTGGACAAGTGTGGTAATTTAGTGCTGAAGTTGTTAAAACACTTTCATACTGGTTCGGGATTTTGTTTGTGCTGCATCCTGTACCTTGCGAAAATGTTTGAGAAAGTTATAGCTAAATGCATTACTTGCTTCAGAGTGATGTGTTCGGTATGTGAATAAGTTGTTAATTCTTTTAGCTTTGTGCATGTATATGATTGATAGTTGTCCCAAAAGAAAAAGAGTTATTTTCGATCTGATAATTACAGCCAGAAGATACCATTGTTTAGCTCTATTTTCAAGAAAACGTGTTTTATTGGTTTTCCATTTGTTGCTTTTTATGAGAATATTAATTTAGTAGTGCTAAATCTGTATGCTGCACTTTCGAAAGTGTTTGTTTTTTGTATATTTACCAGTGAAGTTAGATTGTTACAATTTCTTTTAGTCTGAGTATTACTTTTCTTTCTCTTGACACAGATGACCACTGCCATAGCCATTGAGGATGTTAGAAGGGAGGTCAAAATATTGAGAGCTTTAACAGGACATAGCAATCTCGTACGGTTTTATGATGCATATGAAGACCATGAGAACGTCTTCATTGTTATGGAGTAAGATATGAGAACTAGTTTGAAGCCCTCATATTTTGTGAACCTATGTTGCTACAGTAGTAACTTTTGTTTTACTTTTTGTTTTCTGCTTTGTAGCCTTTTATATTCAGAGTAAACTTTAAGTGTGTGGTCACATAAAAACCTCTTCTCCTTGTGCACTCTTTTGTCTTTGACTTTTGACAAATACTGAATTAACTTAATGTTTCTTTCAGGTTATGTGAAGGAGGGGAGCTTTTGGATAGAATTCTTTCAAGGTGATTCATTTGTCTTGGTATAATCCAGGGTTTTGTAAATTTGGAGACTTTTAAAATTCACACTTATTTAGCACACAATTACACTAATGAGAAATCTGTGCCTTAAGGTTCTCTTTTGTTCATGCAGGGGTGGGAAATATGCAGAAGAGGATGCAAAGGTTGTCATGACACAGATACTGAATGTTGTTGCCTTTTGTCATCTCCAAGGTGTGGTGCATCGGGATCTCAAACCAGAGGTGGGAAATACTTTGAAAATAAGTTACTTATTCCCACAATTGCCAGTTAACCCTATACTCCTCCTCTTTCTCTGAGAAAAGGAAAAAATGGGTTTCTTAAGAACAATTGTCAGAGAAGGTCCAAAGTGATTAAGATTATTTGTTACTTTGTGGGGTGTAAAATACCCTTGCTTGTCGAACAAGATATTCACTTGATGTTCATTTCACCCATTTTGTTTTTAGTCAACATTTGTGTCTAACTGTACCTGTTACTGTACCAGAACTTCTTATTCACTTCTAAGGATGAGAATTCACAGCTGAAAGCAATAGATTTTGGATTGTCAGATTTTGTGAAGCCAGGTTTGTTCTTCAATTCCTGTCTTGATAAGGTACACTTGTTTACATGTCTCTTGAGGTAACTCCAGTTCAATGAGTCAATTTCTATGCAGATGAAAGGCTTAATGACATCGTTGGCAGTGCATACTATGTTGCTCCTGAAGTTCTGCATAGATCATATAGCACAGAGGCTGATGTCTGGAGTATTGGTGTTATAGCATATATTCTTCTGTGCGGCAGCCGTCCCTTTTGGGCTCGAACTGAGTCAGGAATCTTTAGGACTGTTCTAAAGGCTGATCCAAGTTTTGAAGAACCACCTTGGCCTACTCTATCATCGGAGGCAAAAGACTTTGTGAAACGTTTGTTAAATAAGGATCCACGTAAAAGAATGACTGCAGCACAAGCCTTAAGTGAGTCTCCTTCAGCATAACCAGGATAAATGACATTTTGCGTTTTGCCTAAAGTCTTGTTGCTTGCATATTGAAATTGTCTTGAAAACTTTATTTCAGGTCATCCATGGATTAAAAATGGTAATAATATTAAGGTACCCCTGGATATACTAATATTCAAACTCATGAAGGCTTACATGCGGTCATCTGCACTTCGGAAAGCTGCCTTGCGGGTATATATTCGTGAATGTTTCCCTGTTATATACTTAAATCTAGAAATGTTGCAGTTTCCATTTTATGGCGTATCCAATTATGCTGAAGTGCATCTCTTTTCCCCCTTCATTGACAGAATAGAACCTTAATTGGATTCCTTTAAAACTATGCATCTTTTGTTTGTCCCTGTATCTCTGTAATGACATTTCCATTGCTATTTAATATTTGTCCTGTGGATGATATGTAGTTCCATTGCTTTTCAATATTTGGCCTATGTATGAGAATTGGTTGCTCATTTGGCCCTTTTAATTTCTGATGGTGGGCCTACAAGGACAAGGAGCTTGTTCTGGATAATTGAGGTTGCCCCTTGTTATCAGTGCTTGCCAACTGCATGGGTAAGAGGAGCTGGTTCGAAAATATTAGTTTCCCCTGGGTATTCGACCGTTTGTTAGTTACTTGTTTTTCAATTCAATGGGAGTAGCAAGGCTCATATGAGCTTGTAAATTCTTGACTCAGACAAATTCTTGGAAAATGGGTTAATGGGTTTTTTTTTTTTTTTAACAGATTATTGAGTCTATAGATGTTGTGGCATAAATATTTCCAATTTGCATACCTTCTGCCTATAACAATTGGTGTTATATGCTTCTTGGTTTGTTTTGGTCTTTCTTTTAGCTTAAAGTTTCTGCTTTTTATATTGCTACTTTATCTGGTTTAGTTTTGAATAACTGGTTTGATTGATGAGGGAATGTGGAATTATTCCGTGGTTAGTACTAATTTAGATGTGTAGCTCTAGTTTGCAATTCATTTCTATATAGTTTATTTCATTCACCCTTCATTTTGAATTGAGTGTTAACATTATTGAATCAAATACTAGTGGTAAAACTTCTTACAGTTTTGCAGTTCATTTTGAAATGTTATCCTGGTCATTTTTTGACACAAACAAAATGCTGATGTAGCCTAATGATTCCCTAATTACTTAGAAAGGGATGACGGGGTCTGAAAGCCTTACTACAGATTTCATATGTTGTGTGTTTAAATTCATTGAACCTCATCAAGTTTCGACTTACGGTTGATTCTCCATTTTGTATGTTGCATTAAATAATTAATCATGTAATACTCTTATTGTTCTTTTGGTTCCTTGACTCTCTTGCTTTTAACTTTGGCAGGCTTTGTCTAAGACACTGACTGTAGATGAATTATTTTATTTGAAAGAGCAATTTGCGTTGCTGGAACCGAACAAAAATGGCACCATAAGCTTGGAAAACATTAAAGCGGTTAGTTATCTGTAAAAATGTCATCATTTCACTTCTCACCTAAATTGGAAACCCAATGTTACAATTATAACACTGCTCTTAAGTTTTGAGTTCCTTTTAATCTCATATTGCACCAGGTCTTGATGAAAAATGCAACTGACGCCATGAAAGAGTCTCGTATACACGATTTTCTAGGATCAGTATGTACAATCACTCTAGAAATGTGATGCCTGATTGTTTTTGTAACTTCCGCTGCTAAACTACTCATACTTTTTGTCCCTTCAGCTTAATGCACTACAATACAGAAGGATGGATTTTGAGGAATTCTGTGCAGCTGTGTTAAGTGTCCATCAGCTTGAGGCACTCGATAGATGGGAGCAGCATGCTCGGTGTGCATATGAAATCTTTGAGAAGGATGGCAACAGGGCGATTATGATTGAGGAGTTGGCTTCGGTAAATTATGGTTTTTCCCATTGTGTAGTTTGATTTATGTCTGCATGGAATTGTTTCTCCTTTTTATATATATATGGGTGGGTGGGTGGGTGTATATATTTGTTTTTCAATCTTAATTTTGTTATACCCGAGAAAGATAAATTAGTAACTAGTTGAAATCCTTGTTTCAGGAACTTGGGCTGAGCCCTTCTGTTCCGGTCCATGCAGTTCTTCATGATTGGATTAGGCACACAGATGGAAAGCTTAGTTTCCTGGGATTTGTAAAATTGTTGCACGGAGTGTCGAGCCGATCACTTCCTAAAGTGCAATGACAGTCAAGTCATAGGTACGGTTATGCAAGCTAAATGACCGCATAGTTGGGAATCTGTTGGCAGACTAAAGAGCAGAGAAGTGGTGATTATTAATAGTATCAGGAGCACTGCACCCAAATGTTGGCTGAAACAGGCTGCTATACTACTGATAGGTTGGAAGAGGACTGGATTGTGGGATTGGTATTGATTCTGTGGCAAGAGGCTTTTACCCCCCCCATTCATCACATTTTTCAGAGGATCAGAATGTAATCAATCACACAGTTCTGTGCCACGGGCGATTTGTTTGGTTTCCACTGTAAACTGTAAACTGTAAAGTTGTACCTAGTTAATTTCAAATTTTATATGTGAGAATATTTCTCAGCTGGTTCGTGAACTCAACCACCCTCATGTCCTAACGTAACCCATAACGCTGACATCTTTGATTGCCTTTGTATTCCTAGTTCTAGTGTTAAGTTTTTTTTTTTTTTTTTTCTCTTTCCATTTTTCTCATTTAAAGGTCTCTCCCTGAACTGAACAGAAGACCTCGACTTCGGGTTTTTCTGTTATAATAATTTATTAATTTTTATGTATTTTTAATTTGGACTGAGAAGAAAACATAACAATTAAAATCATGCGTAAAAAAAGGAAAAAGTTATTTATGTTTTCTTAGTAAGAAAAAATGGATTAAATTGATGAAGTCGGAAAGGTTGTGCGTACAAAAATAGAACACGAAGCAGGCTGTTATCCATGGGAAGTGTGTTGCAAATTGCAATAGGGAGTCCATCTGGGGCCTGCCCTCTTCCAAAACTGTGATTTCTTTTTTTTTTTTTATATCTCAGGTTCCTAACACTACAATTCCGTGTCTTCCCACCACTTCATTGTTGTTGAGTCAGACTAATCCTGAGCCTCAAACCAACCGTCCCTTAGCCAGCTGAGGATGTAAAGCGCGGGATGTGCACGCAATGGGGTATTAATCTTACGGTAGCAGCCCAAGCTGGGTACTAGGGCCAGTCTTCAGTCATTGGTCACCAAGTCACACACCTCCCCACCCGAAGTGTTGACGATGCTCCTCCGAGGAATTCCGACCCCACACGGCCTCACTCCTGCTCACAAGCCACCATAATTTTTCTTCCATAGCAATCCCCGAGGGAACTTAGAGCATTTCACAAATACTCCTTCTTCACCCATTTAAATGGGTGAAGATACGAACCCTGGTTATCAGGGTGAAATCCCACCTGTGATACCAGTGATCCAAGCTCAACCGGTCAAAAATGTGATTTCTTGATATGATTAAAAGAGCATGTATACCTTCTAAAAAGGGCAACGAAAACGACTGATTAGTGAATGTATTAATGTACCAATAATTGCATTTATTTACAAAACAGTACGAGAACAGAAACCACCGGGTCTCCCGTGGCCATCAACTCAAGCTTTAATACTTGGTTGGAGTAGGCCATGGGATCCCTTACTTGAAAATCAGAATTTCATTTTAGCAACTTGTTGAATGTTTTTGTACATTTGCATGACGCAAACAAAGCAGGACATGTGTGCATGATTGAGTGATGGAATTGGAAGACGGCAAGACGGTATTATTATTCAGAAAAGCTTAGAAGAATTTGAGGGGCGAAGGTCGATCTCTTGGGTCCAAGCCGATCGATCTTGAATGTGCAACTGCCAATACGTCTGAGCCACTACTTCTGGGTCCAAACTCCCGTCCCCTCCACCAATATGCTGATCTTCTTCTTGTTCCCCTTCTCCAACCCACGATGATGATGATGATGATCTTTTCTCTGAACTTGATCCACTTTTACACCTGCCCAATCATTCCATTTATTTTATTTCATTTTTATACCTCAGTTACTCAACTCTTTTATACTCTACTATATACAAGCAACACACGCTAGTTTTACTGTCAATATCACAATTTGAAGAGTCCAGGCACTAACATAATATTTGTTGAGTTGTGAAGCCTACTAAGTCTAAATACCAATGACCTACGCAGTTAGTTTTTAAAGTAGTATTACGTCGACCTAACCGCGAAAGGTCGATTCGCGGATTACTCAATGTAAAATTTTCAAATCTCTCTTCCTTTCTATTCGATCTTACCATTAATACTACTTTAAAAAAAAAACAAAAAACAAAAGATTCTCGTCTCTATAATTTGCACTATAGAAAGGCAGCATCGCGAATGATGTTTAAGGTAGTTATACAGCAGTACGTTGGTTGAGATATTCTCATACTTTGGAGTCAATCTGAACCCCATGCATGATGCATGTAATATGCCATACATTTTGGAGTGACCAACAACGTTAATTACAATTATAAACTCATCACTAGTATAAACTAATTAATGGAGGAAATTAATCAGAAATTAGCAGAGACAAACCGTGGTCCGGCGACGATGCCATCAATGATGACATGCGCGACGTGTACTCCCTGAGGATGAAACTCTCTTGCCAGACATTGCGATAAGGCTCTCAACGCAAACTTCCCACAACCTATATATATGCAATAAACGCAGCAAAACTTTATTTACGGACTCCATATATATATATATGTGTGTGTGTGTGTGTTGAATACGGGAGTAGCAGCCCGCAACAGCAAGTAACTAGTAATGCTCTCCAATATCCGCTTTTTCGTTGCAGGATTTTCCAGCCACTTTGTAGTTAAAAACAATAATAGTTAAATTTAATAAATGAAGATCAACAAATGTACTAACATACATAATTCGGAGTAACCGGCTATGCCATTTAAAGAAGCATAACAACCCGTGAACAGAATCGTCCCTCGCCCTCTGTCCACCATGCCTGGAATTACCTGATTATATTAACATTTTCAATTTTCACGGTTTAACGGATCAAATCCATGAATAATTACAAGTTATTAAAAAAAAAAAGAAGAAAAAGAAGTTCTTCATAGATTACAAGTGAACCTGTTGAGCACAGTGGAAGGCACCGACGGAGGAAACGGCGACTGACTTCTCAAAATGTTGGACTCTGATATCGGTGAAGTTAGTGGGAGTCATGGGATGGTTTGCATTGTACACCAACACCTCCACGAAACCTAAAGAGAGAACCCCTTCGAATGCGTCCCTTATACTTTTTGTATCCGAGCAATCAATTCGAATTGCGAACACTTGCGCCTTTTCATCTCTTGCTATTTCATCCGCAAATCTCGACAATTTTCCTGCACCCAATTCAAGTTATTTTGGAGTAGAATGATTAAACAAATGCATAGTATGTAGGAATTAATGATAAGAAAATTAAAACACAAAAAGAGTACTGGGTCAGGGTGGGCACATTTGCTAACTTATATAGTAATTTCTAAATTTATTTTAAAGGTGAGAGTTTGTTTTGTAGCAGTGCTAAAGATGATGTGTATACTGGCCTAGGTCACTTGAGAGGATGGCGAGGATGTAGCCTTCGTGGGCGAACTTGCGAGCTATGGAACGGCCAAGCTTGGGTCCGACACCCACTATGGCAGCGATGCCTTTGGAGGACGGCGAATTCGCCATGTTACGCATCTTTTTAATTATATATATAGCAGCTGGAAGCTGATCTCTTCTTTCACTTGTATTGTATGTACGCACTTCCCGGCCGATTGCGTACAAGTATATATGTATATATATTCACAAGAACAAGCAGCTAGCTAGTGTAATAAATAAAATCCTTAATTTTCTGAGTTTCCTTGAAGCCAAAATGAAAACCCTCTTCTTTGATCAGTTGTTGAAAATGATAAAGTGGATATTACTGAGGAGAAGGCAGGCTGAGCAGAGTGGTGTTAGTTTGGCGCAAGTCTAATAGAGTAGGACACAGGAGGAAGAGGAGTAGGAACCCATGTAGGAGGTGTACAAGTCAGTCGCTGTCCCAACTCCCAACTCGAAATGGCTGCAGGCTTCTTAGTTCTTAGAGGAGAGAAGGCATGCAATCCCATTAATATTGAAGTGAAATAGACCTAGCAATTCAAGATTTTAGCGGCGTGCTTCTGCTCCTCAGAGCCTCAGAGCCTCAGCCTGACTGAGAGTCTCTCTTATACTATACATCTTTGCCTGATCGACACCTTACCATACAATTTTTATCTGTATATATATATATACACAAAAATCAGAAGGCCCTCTTGCTCCCTTTACTAGTTTGTAAGGTCAGCTCTCCAACTTGCTCTTTTAATTAGTTACTAGTACTCTAATTACATATAGTTTCTTTGTTTCTGGCGATTCTGAATGCTTTGTAATTGGCCAATATTTCGGTTTGATAAATTTGAATCCGTGGTTGCGCAAAAGGTCAGACCAGTACCACCGTTTGATTGGTCCACTTGATCGATGTTTATTGTGCATGGGCTCCACGTTTCACGACCATCAAAGATACCCTGTTTGGACCGACCTTCACTGTTTCTCTTTATAGTTTATCCTCGATGGCTTGCCAGGTCTGCCAGAAACAAACTCCGGCCCCCTGAAGAATCCCACTTATCTAGTTATCTTATCATCGTGTTTGCTTAACTAAAAAACAATAAACAAGCTAGCTAGCTAGCGCGGTACTCTAGTCTATACATGCATGAATCCATGATGCAACTATGCAAGACAACAACGTGCATAAAAATTACCAAAGTATAGTACACAATTTAAGCGCAGCAGCGTTTTTATTGTTTTATTTTGTCACTAAATTCTCCATATATATATATATATATTTTTAGTTGCTAATTTGAGTTTGAAGTTGGAATGCCTTACTTTATCGGGTATATATACACGATAATGAATATTTTCTATTATTTTTTTATGTATTATTTTATAAAATTTTGATACATAGCATCATACAGTACGAGGCAATTGTCTGGAACAAGATTCATTAATGGGCTGCAGTACGCATACATGCATTTAGCTAAGTAAGGACTACTTGTGAGGGAGGGGCCATTGGGCAGAAGTCATCTTTGATGATCAAATCAATGTATCTCCGCCGCACTATTTTATGGCCTTGTATTGTTAGAAATAAAAATTCCTAATCTGGGCTACGCGGAGGCCGATCAATCATACGTATGAGTGGCAGACATTTTCTTTACTGCTTCATCACCAACGGAGTATATCTTTTGTACTGATTTTTTTATGCTAAGCCTAAGAGCGCAGCTCCTTTTATCCAATTAAATGCTCTTCACTTCAAAGCCCCATTTCAACATGCCATGGAGACATCAAGCTACTGTTCCTGATCTGCAGTGGCAATGTACAATCGCTTTCAACACCTTCTCTTCCTATTCAAAGCCGTACGTCAACTCCATGGCATCACTTGAGATATGAACAATTAATCAAACAGTCCATTACAACGCTGATGAACGGGAATCCCAACCCAACACTTATGTTAGCTCGCCCGTAAAATCAAGAACTTGTAAATGTAAAATATCGCAAGTGGAGAGAAACATGACGTTTATTTGGATTTATTGCCAGTATGAATCTATCAAATTTACTGTTGTATTTATTCAATGTACGTGCATGATTTTATAGAACGTAACAATGGAAAATATATAGTTTACTCCAAGATAATCCTCGAATCTGAGTGGTTGTGCTTGCACGAAAAGATAAAAAAGAAAGAAATAGAAGAAAAGGGACTGGTGGTGCCCGTGAATATCCCTGATGTAGATTGTGTACTTAGTGATGATGGTCGTGAAATGGGACACTGTAGCAGAAAATGGCGCAATGGTGGGATGGTGATTAAAACGTTTTTCATAGCATGATGAGTCTATTCTTCCTGTGTAAATGATTGGAGAGCCGCCGGCATGTTTTTTGTCATGCCAATGCCAAATTCATATGGACGTTATCAGAATTTAGAGAGGCAGGTGATATAGGGACCAGGGGGTTTTAATGTACCATTTACTCTCACTTTTAGAATCTACTTTTTACTGTGATCATAAAATGAAACAGGAATTAAAATAGGAAATAAAACTGAAAATTTCGAGTGCACTTTTAGGAACAAAACTCATTGTATGCGTATTTCTATCACAAGAAGAAAAAGAAAAAAAAAAAAAAAATCTAAGGTCAAAATTCCAATATTGCAATTCCAGCCCCACATAAATATACTAGCAGTGATTATGGTATACTCCATGCATTAGTCATATTGAAAAAACAAAAAAGAGAATTATAAAACGCATATATGCTTTTGTGATAGTTGATTTTGATTAGTATTGCATGTGTAATTAATTAAATACTTATAACACGAGATCTTCTGTCCAAGATTTTGTCTGTCTTATTCTGTCCTAATTAAAACTACGTAGTAGGGTTCATTAATCTCTTAGTTAGGGTCTAATAATTGTAAAGTAATTTTAATGATATTTATGCATTTAGTCACTATTTTTAATGAAACTACGTAGTTTTAAAGGTTATACAGAATATGACTGGATAAATATTGGACAGAGGAATTGTACTCAATACTTAAAAATATTCATAAAAATGTGTAAGTTTGTGGCAAAAGAGGTGAATTCGGTAAGCCCATAAGTCTACAAGAATTGAACCGCCCAATGAAGAAAGCCGAAGTAGCTGCGCATGAATTTAGGACAAATATGTGGCCTGCCTCTAAGCCTTTACAAATAAATATACTCAAAAGTCCAAATATTGGTGCCAGCCAGGAAAAAAGAAAAAATGACAATGAAATAAAAAAGCCCGCTTATGATCCACGCTAAATGATATTAGGCTTTGTATTAAGTTGTCTTCGCCTTCCAAAATCGCCCAGTAAATTAGGCTGGAAGATGAAGTCTCTGGCCCAATAATTGGAGGACACCCGTGAAATCGTTGCCAGGTAACAACGCTTACGAGCTTTTCTTTGAAGAAAGGTTTGGATCCGACATTGTTACAGGCACTGTTAACGATTTCATTGAAACTTTGAATCCTCTTCGTTTCAATGCCCGCGACTCTTTTCCCATTTCATGATTGTTGAAGAACATCGTCAAAATTTCTTAATCGATGAGTTAAAAGATCTGGATCTGGATCTCGATCCCGACTTCTACACAGCAGCTGTCCGGTGTTGATGATCTTGCTGTTTACCACTGGTAACTACGGAGTATATCCGCACCTATATACCTGCACCAAAGGTGCATATGCGAATCCCGCCCACTGAAATTTGTGACGCAATATTATTTCATAGTAATGAGGACTATTAAATTATAGCAAATTGGTAGCGGAAAAAGAATTGGGGAGAAATAATGGAGTGGGCGACGCTACTGCATTTAGATCTCCGGCACGTCGGTCGGAGTTCGAAACTCTTGCAACCACATGCCGCGACATTCCACTCTGCCCAGGCTCTTGTCGCCGTCGCTGTAGGAACTCACATCATAGGTAAATCAATTAATTTTTCCTAACTGTGATGATTTGCTTCGATCTGAGTCAATTCATCGCGCTTGACTTTTGTGAATTGTTTGCTTAATTCCAGAATTTGATGCGTATACCGGAAGCAAGATCTCCTCCATTGATATTGGTTCTCCTGTAGTTCGTATGGCTTATAGTCCCACCAGCAGCCATTCCGTCATTGCCATACTCGAGGTTAGTATTTTTTTCGGTGGTTAATTAAAATGATTTCTGAAATTTGACGATTAAGTGTGATGTCATGCTTACGGAGGGATGAATTGGGTGTCTGGTGTTGTAGGATTGTACAATTCGATCGTGTGATTTTGACACGGAGCAAACATGTGTGCTGCATTCACCTGAAAAGAGAATGGAACAAATTTCTTCTGATACAGAAGTCCACCTTGCCTTGACTCCTCTTCTACCTATTGTGTTTTTCGGTTTCCACAGGAGGATGAGCGTGACAGGTCTGTTGTCTACTCCTTTTTAAGTACACATAATTTCATCTCAATCTTTTCCATTTTCTGAACTAGTCCGGCCCTTAGTTGCTTGAGAATTTATTTGCTGCTTGCTGTCCTGACCTCTTAAGGAATGATTTGGGTTATGCTGATTTTTTCTTATACCATGAGAAGTACTCTAACATCTAGAAAGGGGGAAGGGAAAACCAATTTCGAGCATGAATTTCTGTTTGACGCTTTAAGTTTTGTGTGAACATTGTGGGCGCATATCTGATTCTCAATTTCTGCACTTCTCAATGTTATCTTGGGAACTCATGCTGGAGAAGATGAATTCTTCTGCTGTATTGAAGTAGGGCAAGAATGCAATTGCTATTATTGAATCGGAAAAGCAGCTAATTCCAAATGTTTCCAACCTAAAGTTTGTTACAGTGACAGTTTAGTATGACCTGGGGCATGGTTGCTTCATTCTCTCTGTTCTATTTAGTGGCATAATGATTGGAGTTCCTTTTTTCTGTTTCTTTTTCACCTCTCTCATGCTCCCCACTTTCACTTTTATTGTTGGTATACTATGTTATCAATTATTTTCCCTCCGCTTTAAAACTTCTGCTGTAGTGGTTTCTAAATTCATGGTATTTTCTTACCTGAAGTTGTCGGAACGGTGGAAGGTGGGAAAGCACCAACCAAAATAAAGACAGACTTAAAGAAACCTATTGTTAATCTTGCTTGCCACCCTCGACTTCCTGTTCTGGTAACACCTTTCATCTATTTCTGTGGCTCCCTACAATGCAAAATACTGCACTTTAATTTGCTAGAGTGAAGCCGACCTTTTTGTGACTGTCCTTACATTCCAGTATGTAGCTTATGCGGATGGTTTGATTCGAGCCTACAATATCCATACGTACGCTGTTCTGTACACTCTTCAACGTGAGTTTTACATTACATCCTTTCTCTGATTGAAAGATATGATAGTCTAGTTCAAAAACAAAATTCTCTCGCTCTCTCTCTCTCTCTATATATATATATATATTTCTGCATGGTTGTTATTTGATATTTTTTTTGGTCATTGTAGTTGATAACACCATAAAACTAATTGGTGCTGGATCATTTGCCTTTCATCCAACATTGGAGTGGATTTTTGTTGCTGATAGACGGGGTACACTGCTTGCATGGGATGTATCGACTGAGAGGCCTATGATGATTGGGATGTAAGTTATGTATGGTTCTGTTATTATTATGATGATTGGCTCAGGAATCCACTAAATTGAAAATGTCCTCCCTAAATGAATAAAAAGAATTAGTCATTTTACTAATGCAAGGGACAAAATTGGTTGATGTTAGAACCATAAAGGACCAAATTGTTTGACAACCAAATGATGGGGATAAAATTGTAACTACATGTTATCTACTGATTATGTAATAAAAAAGGGTTACACATTGCCAGAGATCTTGTTTAGCTTTCATGTCGGTTTTGCTGTGTTTCATCAAAGACAGCTGTACATTGCTTTTGTTGCTGCTGCACAAAATCTAGTGAAATATATATATATATTCATAATATGTAATTGTAATTTGATTAGATGTACTCGTTGAGTTCCAGGTCATTCCTTCTAGCAGAGTAATGAAGTTTCTGTTGCTTCTTTAAATTTTCTTGTTCATTTGCTGTTGTTTTTATCATTTTCTTACCTGCCTTTTTTCTTCTGAATCATGACATTTCTTTCTCCTAATGTAATTGCAGAACTCAAGTTGGTTCTCAGCCAATCACATCAGTTACTTGGCTGCCGATGTTAAGGTTACTTGTTACTTTGTCCAAGGATGGAAGCATACAAGTATGGAAGACTCGGGTTGTACTAAATCCTAATAGACCTCCAATGCAAGCGAATTTTTTTGAGGCTGCTGGTTGGTTGAACTCTCTAATTCCTCTTAGATACTTTAACTAATTGTGGACATAAAATGGCTGTGAAAGAGAGGTTAACTGATAGTTATATTTCTTATACTCTTATTGGTTTCTTTAGTGCATGGATTTCTTACTGAAGAAGATAAACCTTAAACCTCTATAGTCATGCAAAACCTGTAGCAAATGCTATCTCATGAATTCAACTGAAGAGAATCACATACTGCAGTAAAGAGTTGTATTTTGCTTAAGCCATAAAATAAATTGCCCTAGGTTGAGAGGTCCTAATACTTAGCAACCAACAACACGACTAAACTGAGTAAATGGAATTACAATGGCATAATTTTCCAAAATACATTCATGGTGACCACTTCAGGCTTGTGTTTCGCTATGTGATACTGCAATAGGCATAAACATGAGGTACGTTAACAGACCTTTGCTTTAAAAATAAGAAATAAAAAATGAAGAGAAACTCTACAAGAAAATTTAAGATATCCATTACAAGTGCGAATATTTGCAGATCTTTTCTATTTCAATAAGGATCATGTGAATTTGTCCATAATTGTGGATAGAACTCTCTATTATGGCGTTTTTAGGATTTTGATACCCACATAAGACTATCTTTTGTATTGTTGTGGAACTGAACTTTGGAGTTCTAACCTTGAACCAAGAAATCACTTTCCTCTTGAACCCTAAATAGAAGGAAATAAGTATGAACAATTAAGAGCCAGAAAAGGAGTGGGAAGAAGTACAGTATAGGGTGGACTGAGAAATCTCTTTTTGTTTTTCAGACGCAATTTGCTAAGTCAAAGAAACATCTTTGATTGCTTCTTTTCTGTTTGGTCTGTTTATTCCCTTTATGAGAACTATTTAATGCGGTGCTCTGATGGAAGCTCTATATTTTGTATGTAGCAATTGAATCAATTGATATCCCTCGCATTCTTTCTCAGCAAGGTGGAGAAGCAGTTTACCCACTACCACGAATAAAGGCTTTAGAGATTCATCCTAAATTAAACCTGGCTGCTTTACTTTTTGCAGTAAGTGTTGCATTTTTTTTATATCATGGCTAGCTAACCTGTCTTTAGGTATAAACAATTGGATGTTCTGTAATAGAGTATGACTGTTGGAGACAACCGAAAAAATAGAGCTACATACACACGGGAAGGACGTAAACAACTGTTTGCAGTTCTGCAAAGTGCTAGGGGATCTTCAGGTGATACTCTTTTTTAATGTCCAATAAGGCATTTTTTAAGCATCCTGGTGACGTACCTTCTGTGTGATTTGGGATTAGGTTGATTTCTGCTGTATGTTGCTTTTTCACAATCAATTTTGTAATGTATTTTCTTGTATTTGAACTTTTAAACTGCTTCAGTGGAAGGTCATGTAGTGACCTTGTCAGAATATGCTAAAACACTCCTGAGAAGTCAATGCAGTAAACTTGAGAGGCATATGCATAATGTTACTCCCAAACACCAGTAATTTTATATGATTTTTATTATTTTTTTCCTTCTGGACCATAGAATTGTAGAAGATTAGGGATTGGCTTCCCTTTCTTCATTGGTTTAATTAGTTTTTAATGCCGTGAAGCTTGAACCATTGCATTTATGGTCCCACATTAAAATGAAGGAGAAAATATCTTCTTAACAACTATATAATGTAGTATATCAAATTTCTTTTTTGTCTCTGAATGGCTCTGCATCTCTATCAAAGGAGCACATAATGGAAGCTCCAAAGCTTACTACACTGCCCTCCTCTTCTCAGGGTCGGCATAGTCAACATTTTGAAGTTCTATTGTACATTATGATCTTGTCACGCTCTTTTGTAATTCTAATAAGTCGTCTTACAGCGTCTGTCTTGAAGGAAAAACTCTCATCCCTTGGTTCATCTGGAATATTAGCTGACCATCAGCTTCAAGCACAGCTACAAGAGCATCATTTGAAAGGGTGAGTTTTTCCACTCTGCTCGTTCAAATATCTGAAAGTCTTAATGTCCTGCCAAGTCAAACTATGACATCTATTTTGATTTTTTTCGCTGCTGCTTGGTTAACAAGGAGGTATTATATTACTAAAGGGAAAAAAATCAAGTAAACAGTGGCTATCAAAATAGCAAACACCTCACTGTCTGATTATTATTTTCTATATGATGTTTACAACAGCAACAACAACTAAGCCTTTATCCCACTATGTGGGGTCGGCTACATGATTTTCTATAGGATATTTATATAGTGAAATTATGAAAATGAGAATTTACCTAGTCAAGTTTAGAGTTTCTCCCATACTGAGCTGATTGATAATAATTTAGAGTTGGACCAGTTTTTAATGTGAATAAATCTGTGAGAACTGTGTGGCTGTTATGTAGGAAAGTTTGGACCTCCTCTAGAATTTGACAATGATTAGGAATGATTGGTGGCCTATATGTTGTATTTCTTCTGAGCACAGATTCAATAAATCTGATTCTGATGTGAAGCTTTTGCAATTTTGTTTTCTGTTATTATTAGCTTTATGACTTTTCTTTCCCATGACTATACGCTTTTGTTTTGTTCAAGAGAAAGGATTACCATTATCCTGACAGACAATTTTTTGGTTTTCATGTCAGCCAAACTCACATTACAATATCAGACATCGCTAGAAAGGCTTTTCTTTACAGTGTATGTCCCTTTTAATTTGATTTACACTTTCTCCACAACAACAACAACAATTAAGCCTTTTTCCTACTAAGTGGGTTTGGCTATATAGCTCACACCTCCATTTCACATATTTTTTTCTGACGATCCCTGTGGATATATCGACTCTTTACCTTGATATATGCAGCATTTCATGGAAGGACATGCTAAAAGTGCTCCAATAAGCAGGTTACCCCTCATCACTATCTTGGATAGGAAGCATCTATTACGAGATGTTCCTGTTTGCCAGGTGACTTTGTGGACTACATCATTACTTACAAATTTAGATGTTCTTAACTAATTTATAATAAGCTTCCTTTCTTTTTTCCTCTTTTTGCAGCCATTTCATTTGGAACTAAATTTTTTCAGCAAGGAAAACAGAGTACTTTACTATCCTGTTAGGGCTTTCTACTTAGAAGGGCCAAATCTTATGGCTTATAATCTCGTTTCTGGAGCGGATAATATTTACAAGAAGCTTTATACCTCTGTAAGATTTTTTCTTTCTAGGTGAAAATTATGTGCCATGTCTACGAGTCCTTGGATCTCACCTACTTTCTAATCTCAGGTACCTGGAAATGTAGAATTTCATCCAAAGTACATTTCTTACAGTAAAAAGAAGCACCTGTTTCTTGTTATTTATGAGTTTAGCAGTGCTGCACATGAAGTCATTCTTTATTGGGAAAATACAGATTCTCGGGCCGCTAATAGTAAAGCATCTTCCATTAAAGGTTTTCCCCTTCTGTTAGAAGTGTTAATTTCTGCTGCTGTACTTGTTTGTTGTGATAATTTTCATATATCACTAAGTTAAATTCATTTCCCTTTATTCTCCAGGTAGAGATGCTGCTTTTGTTGGTCCTAATGAAAATCAATTTGCAATTCTCGATGAGGATAAGACAGGACTTGCTTTATATGTTTTACCTGGAGCGGCTTCACAAGAGTCTAAGGATGCGAATGGTGTGATAGATGGGGACAAAGCTGCTGATTCTGACATTACTGATGTTACCACTATTAAGGGTCCATTGCAGTTTATGTTTGAAAGTGAAGTTGATCGAATTTTTTCCACTCCCTTAGGTACTTTAGCCTGAAATTTAATTTAGTAATGTTTAAACTTACTTTTCAGCTTGGGAAAATCTAAACTAAAGCATTCTGTGATTTTAGAATCAACCATCCTATTTGCTTCTCATGGGGATCAAATTGGTTTGGCTAAGCTTGTCCAAGGATACCGCCTTTCAACTGCTGATGGGCATTACATATCAACTAAAGGTGAAGGGAAGAAGTCAATAAAGTTGAAAGGAAATGAGGTGGTTCTCCAGGTATCACTTTTGCATAATGAACTAGATTGCTGCCACAAATCTTTCTTGCTTTATTTTTTCAATTCCTTACCTACCTCGTTTTTATTAATTCAAAATTCTCAGGGGTTATTATTGCTCATTTTTCTAAAATGTCTCTCTTAAGGTACACTGGCAAGAAACTCTGAGGGGCTTTGTTGCCGGTATACTAACTACACAAAAAGTCCTTATTGTTTCAGCGGATTTGGATGTACTGGCTAGTAGTTCTACAAGATTCGACAAGGGGCTTCCTTCAATATCCTTGATTTCATTGTTGCATTGGGACTAATTTTTTTAAAAAAAGTCTGCTGCTTCTCTTTCCAATCTTTTTTCCTTTATGACAGCAAATTGTTATGACCCAATATCTTTAAATTTCTTGGAATCTTAACCCATGATCACTTTAGATCCCTTCTTTGGGTTGGCCCTGCTCTTCTCTTTTCTACTGCTACTTCTATCAGTATGCTTGGCTGGGATGGAAAAGTGAGGACTATACTTTCTATTTGTATGCCAAATTCAGGTGACATTAAAATCTGCTCAAGAATCGAGTTGCTCACTCTTTGTAGTGGAGCCTTATAGGATTATATAGTATTTTGGAGCTGTTTTACAATTTAGATGACTCCTCTGCTGAACCTGGAAGATGTAATTTTTTTCATGTGCAGTGCTGGTTGGGGCTTTGAATGATCGCCTTTTGTTTGCGAACCCAACAGATATAAATCCTAGACAAAAGAAGGGGACTGAGATCAAAAGTTGTCTTGTTGGCTTTCTTGAACCACTTCTTATTGGATTTGCGACAATGCAGCAACATTTCGAGCAGAAGCTTGATCTATCAGAAGTACTTTACCAAATAACCTCAAGGTTCTCCTGTTTATACAAATTTACTTTCCGATGTCGTGTTTAACTTCATTCAGCTGCAAGGAACTTGTACATGTCTCCACTCTTGTTAATCTCATTACTGCATTATTAGCCCGAACGTTTGTTTATCTTATACTTATCTGACATCTATCATGTTTATATTATATTTTCTCACTGAAGGTTTGATAGCTTACGGATTACTCCGAGATCACTAGATGTTCTTGCCAGTGGTTCTCCATTTTGTGGTGATCTTGCTGTTTCACTATCCCAATCAGGCCCACAATTCACACAGGTGATTATGGGTGCATTTTCTTCTATATCGTTGCAATCTTTGTAGTTTTACTTAATTAGCTTTTTCTCCTAAGGTGTTGCGAGGAATTTATGCAATCAAAGCACTTCGTTTTTCTACTGCTTTATCTGTCCTAAAGGATGAGTTCTTGCGATCTAGAGATTATCCACGATGCCCCCCAACCTCGCATTTGTTCCACCGATTTCGCCAGTTGGGATATGCATGTATCAGGTGGTTCAACTTCTCTCACCATGCTTCTGATTCACTTGATTGGTCATTAACTCTCTATCTTCACATCTTGATTGGTCATTAACTCTCTATCTTCACATCTTGATTGGTCGTTGACTCTCTATCTTCACATCATCTTTTTTCTTCCTCGTGTTTGCCTGGAGTGCCTTTTTAACTACCATTTTATGTTTACCTTTGATCAGCCACCATTGATTAAATGTATGACTGCAAGTAAGGTCTAAGTGGTAAGGTGTAACTGGTTCTCGCTTTTCATATTGGTGGTTTCTTCCTTTTATCTTGGCAGTCTGCCATCCATTTGAGGACTTGATTCCTCCATTAACTGCCAGTGTCAAATTACATGCAATTCATTGTGGTCCACTTTTTTGGTAGTTACATTCTACTTGTTTGTACACTTGAACTGCGCTGCTGGCTTTCTTTGTCTATTCAAATCCCAAGTGTATTAACTGGTTATCTATATGACAAATGTATAAACTGGTGTTCTTTGGGAGTTCAAATCTCTATCTGCATACTTTGTTCTGACTTAATGACATGGGAATAAATATATGGATATGCAGATATGGTCAATTTGACAGTGCAAAAGAAACATTTGAAGTTATAGCCGACTTTGAAAGCATGCTAGACCTCTTTATATGCCATCTTAACCCCAGCGCAATGAGGCGTCTTGCTCAGAGATTGGAAGAAGAGGGTGCTGATCCAGAGTTAAGGCGATACTGTGAAAGAATTTTGAGGGTCCGTTCTACAGGGTGGACGCAGGGCATTTTTGCAAATTTTGCAGCCGAAAGTATGGTTCCTAAAGGACCTGAATGGGGTGGTGGGAACTGGGAGATTAAGACTCCTACGAACATGAAGGACATACCTCAGTGGGCTCTGGCTGCCGAGGTGATGCCATACATGAGAACTGACGATGGCACCATTCCATCCATTGTTACTGATCACATTGGTGTTTATCTGGGTATCATTAAAGGAAGAGGCAATGTGGTTGAAGTGAGAGAAGATAGTTTGGTGAAAGCATTTAAAGCTGGGGGTAGTGACATCAAAACAAATGGACTTCAGACCGCGCTAGCTACATCAGTAGCTAACAAGTCCAAAGGGGCTTCTGAGAGTGAATCAAAGTCTGATTCCTTGATGGGTCTTGAAACCCTCACCAGTCAATTTTCAGGTTCTCGTCCAGTAGATGAACAAACTAAAGCAGCGGAAGAGTTTAAGAAATCACTTTATGGCTCTGCCACTGATGGTAGCAGCAGTGATGAGGAAGAGAGTTCAAAGACGAGGAAAAAATTACATGTTAGAATTCGAGAGAAACCAGTAGCATCGGCTACTGTGGATGTAAATAGGATTAAAGAAGCCACGAAGCAGTTGGGTCTGCCCCTGGGTAGGACCAAATCCTTAACTGGCTCCTCCACAGATCTTGGTCTCATTTCTTCTCAACCTGCTCCTGCGACCACTGGAAGTGCAACAGTGCCTACGCTTTCTGCACCTGCTGATCCTTTTGGAACCGACTCTCTGGTGCAGCCTACATCTTCCTCACAGCCTTCTCCTATTGCGGTGGGTGGGGGAGTCACAGCAGGGCCTATTCCAGAGGACTTCTTCCAGAACACAATATCATCCATCCAGGTCGCAGCATCGCTGCCTCCTCCTGGAACTTACCTTTCACAACTGGATCGAAATTCTCAAGGGATAGATGTCAACAAGGTTACACCTAACCAGAATAGTGCAGCTGTAACCAATATCGGTCTACCCGGTGGTGGTGTCCCGCCACAACCAACCCAACAACCTGTTTTACCTGAGTCCATTGGCCTTCCAGATGGTGGTATACCACCGCAATCAATTGCTCAGCCGTCTGGAGTGGTGCAGTCACAAATCCAGATGACACAGGCTCCAGTCTCAATGCGGCCCCTTGATCTCAGTTCTCTGGAAGGTCCTGGTTCTGGATCTTCAGGAAAAGCTCCTGAACGATCTGTTTCTCCAAAAGCTGTGCGTCCTGGACAGGTGAGCGTTTTCTTTTTGGTCCTCTCGAATTGCTAAGAGGAAGAATTACAGAAACTTGTCAGTAGGGTCATGCAAGGGCTTTTTCAAAGGTCTAGAAGACGGTGCCTGGCAAGAGAAACTAAGGTGGAAAGAACGAGGGCCAGCTACACCCCCACCTCAAAACAAAGACTTGTGCTTCTCCTGTTTTTACATCAAAATGATAGCAACTTTTAAAAGCAAGAGAGATTTCACGTAGTTTTGTCAAAGTTGTTAGACTTAGTTACCTTATACCCTTTTGTATTCAGCATAACTCTAGCCAAACCCTACTTGAACTACTTGAGTTTTAGTTACATTAGCTGTAGGGAAGAGAAGCTGGTAGCATAGTTTCTGCATTAGGGTATTGGTGTTCTCTGTCTTATTCCAAAACTAAAATAGCATATATTTATCCTGTCTTAATTATTTGACGTCTTTTGTTATAGGTTCCTC
This sequence comes from Ophiorrhiza pumila, assembly GCA_016586305.1. Lineage (NCBI taxonomy): Eukaryota > Viridiplantae > Streptophyta > Magnoliopsida > Gentianales > Rubiaceae > Ophiorrhiza > Ophiorrhiza pumila. The sequence continues at coordinate 4,178,307 of BLIW01000007.1, forward strand.
GTGGGGCTGCTGCTTCAGTTTGTTTTAAGACTGGACTTGCTCATCTCGAACAGAATCAACTCCCAGATGCACTATCCTGCTTTGATGAAGCTTTCCTAGCACTGGCCAAGGATCAGTCTCGCGGGGCTGACATCAAGGCTCAAGCCACAATATGTGCCCAGTATAAGATTGCAGTCACACTACTTCGGGTAATGAATTTGTTAGATTTATTCTGGTAGTAGTTAAATGTTTTCTGAATGAGGAGTCAGCATGGATAAGGTGGGGAATGGCCAAAAATCTTATGCTCCCTAGTTCATCTATTTTTGGATCTAAACGGTTCACCACTATCTTATCCTATATAAGCTTTTCCATTGCTATGAAATAAGTTGTTAATGGAGGCGAAAAAGGTTGAAGTTGACTTAGCATTTCATGTTAATTACGACTTGGCTCAATCACCTGACACCACAGCACCACAATGTGATATTTTGTGGCCAAAATACTGCCCCTCATTAGATCTGATAAAGTAAAATATGCAGTTGAAATTTTCAATGACGATATTTATTTCTTGAGATAGATATTAAACCATCCGTAGATCATACCAAAGCCAATGAAATCCACAAATTTGTTATAAAAATTTGAATACTATAACAATGATTGTTAAGTGGATTCCCTCAACTTTTTCTCGATTGGATTTTTCTATCTTTGGTTGGCATAAATTCCACAAGTTCCCCTTATCTTGTCAAATGCTTTCTTCCCAGGAAATAAGTCGACTACAGAAAGTCCAAGGTCCAAGTGCTATCAGTGCGAAGGATGAGATGGCAAGGTTGTCACGCCACCTTGGTTCATTACCTCTTCTTGCAAAGCACCGGATAAATTGCATCCGAACTGCCATAAAAAGGAACATGGATGTGCAAAATTATGCCTATTCAAAGCAGATGCTTGAACTACTCCTATCAAAAGCGCCTTCAGGCAAGCAAGACGAATTGCGGAGTCTGATTGATATTTGTGTTCAGAGGGGATTGTCGAACAAGTCCATTGATCCTTTAGAAGATCCTTCACAGTTTTGTGCTGCTACGCTTGGCCGTTTATCAACAATTGGGTATGATGTTTGTGACCAATGCGGGGCCAAATTCTCTGCACTGTCAACACCCGGCTGCATTATCTGTGGAATGGGAAGCATCAAAAGATCTGATGCACTTGCAGGACCTGTCCCTTCACCATTTGGCTGAGATCCATTAATCAGGGAGAAAGTATTGGTGAGATCAATGAATACTTTCTCTTAATAAGGTTACCAATCATCCTCCGCCTACCCACTGACATCATTCTATGATTTTTTTTTCTGTCCATTTTTTGAATGTTTCGAGAGTTTATTTTTTATTTAAGGAAAGATAGTAACGATGCTTGTTAGCTGTGTACAGTATAACTAGGCTTGTATCTGTAAATGTCTGATTGTGTACAGCTTGAAGTTGAGGACTGGGACTATTTTTTGATGTGCTTAGCTATATTGAATTAGAGTTGTTATATAAGAATAGGGATCTGGGTTCTTAATTTGTGCCAAGAACTTACCCTGCCAAGGGAAGTTTGAGGAGCTTTGTGGAATGGAATTGTGAGAACTGCCAAGTTAATCAGTTATAGGACACTAGCAGAGTAGTCCCCTCACAAATGCACACAAGTCGATGATACTAGGAAGAGATCCGGACATGTTGAAGCAGTGCTTGCATACTAACCTTTGCATTCAGTCTTTTACATTCATTCTACTGAGCATGCATTTGTTTTTGCTTCCTTTCTTTTCATGAGTTCGTAGTGTCAAGTGAACAAACGGTCTCTGAACAACCAACCATTCTCTGTGGATACGATCCCTCTCACCGCTACTACAGTAGTGTTAGGGTATTTGTTGAGGTGATACGACTAGCCTACCAACAATGGGTGCAAAAAACGACACAAAATAGCCTAAATCAACTTTTTTTTAATCTTGCTATTTTTGCCAAAAAACTTGTGTTATAACTCATGAAAAATAGAGATTTTTATAAAATTTTAAATTTAACATTTCTTCACACCATTCAGGAGATCATATATTACCAATTGAGATGAGTGCAAAAAACGACACAAAAATAGCCTAATTTAGTATTTTTTTTGAATCTTTCTATTTTTTGATCAAAAAATGTGTGTTATAACCTATGAAAATTAGAGATTTTTTCAAAATTTTAAAATTCTCTTTTTTTTTTTTCAAAACATTAACTAGATTTTACATTACCAATAAATATGGGAGCAAAAAACGACACAAAAAGAGGCTAATTCTGCTTATTTATTTAATCTTGCTATTTTTGCCTAAAAAACGTGTGTTATAACCCATGAAAATTAAAGATTTTTTCAAAATTTTACATTTCTTTTTTTTGAAACCATTCACTAGATTTCACATCACCAATTGATATGTGTGCTAAAAATGACACAAAAAGAGGCTAATTTAACTTTTTTTAATCTCACCATTTTATGCCCGAAAAATGTGTGTTATAGCCCATGAAATTTAGAGATTTTTTCAAAATTTTAAATTTCTCTTTTTTCCACACCAATTACTAGATTGCACAATACAAATTGATATGGGTGCAAAAAACGACACAAAAAAGCCTAATTCGACTTGTTTTTTAAATCTTGCAATTTTTCTCAAAAATCGTATGTTATAGCTCATGAAAACAATAGATATTTTTATAAAATTCTAAATTCCTCATTTTTTCGAAATTCTATATTTACCGTTTCTTCCCACCATTTAAGAGATTGTACATTACCAATTGAGATCGGTGCAAAAAACGACACAAAAATAGCCTAATTCAACTTGTTTTTTTTAATCTTGCTATTTTTGCTAAAAAACGTGTGTTATAGCTTATGAAAAATAGAGATTTTTATAAAATTCTAAATTTAACATTTATTCACACCATTCAGGAGATTGTACATTACCAATTGAGATGAGCGCAAAAAAAGACACAAAAATAGCCTAATTTAGCATTTTTTTTGAATTTTTCTATTTTTTGCCCAAAAAATGTGTATTATAGCCCCCCATGAAAATTAGAGATTTTTTCAAAATTTTAAATTTCTCTCTTTTTTCAAAACATTCACTAGATTTCACATTATTAGTAAATATGGAAGCAAAAAACGACACAAAAAGAGGCTAATTCTGCTTATTTTTTTAATCTTGCCATTTTTACCTAAAAAACGTGTGTTACAACCCATGAAAATTAGAGATTTTTTCAAAATTTAAAATATCCATTTTTTCAAACCATTTATTAGATTTTACGTCACCAATTGATATGGTTGTAAAAAACGACACAAAAAAAATCTAATTCAACTTCTTTTTTGAATCTTGCTATTTTTTTGCCCAAAAATGTGTGTTATAGCTTATGAGAAATAGAGATTTTTACAAAATTCTAAATTCCTCATTTTTTGAAAATTCAAAATTTACTGTTTCTTCACACCAATCAAAAGATTGTACATTACCAATTGAGATGGGTGCAAAAAATGACACAAAAACAACTTAATTTAGGTTTTTTTAAATCTTTCTATTTTTGCCAAAAAAACGTGTGTTATAGCCCATGAAAATTAGAGATTTTTTTAAAATTTAAAATTTCTCTTTTTTTTCAAACCATTCACTATATTTCACATTACAAAACAATATGGGAGCAAAAACGACACAAAAAGAGGCTAATTCAACTTCTTTTTTGAATCTGGCTATTTTTTGCCCAAAAAACGTGTGTTATAGCCCTTGAAAATTAGACATTTTTTCAAAATTTTAAATTTCCTTTTTTTCCATACCATTTACTAGATTGCACATTACAAATTGATATAGGAGGAAAAAACAACACAAAAAAGCCTAATTCAACTTGTTTTTTGAATCTTGCTAGTTTTGCGCAAAAAACTTGTGTTACAGCTCATGAAAAATACAGATTTTTATAAAATTCAAAATTCAAAATTTATCGTTTCTTCACACCATTCAAGAGATTGTACATTACCAATTGAGATGGGGGCAAAAAACGACACAAAACACCCTAAATCAACTTTTTTTTAATCTTGCTATTTTTACCAAAAAAACTTGTGTTATAACTCATGAAAAATAGAGATTTTTATAGAATTCTAAATTCCACATTTTTTTCAAAATTCAAAATTTAAAATTTCTTCAAACCATTCAAGATTATACATTACCAATTGAGATGAGTGCAATAAACGACACAAAAATAGCATAATTTAGCATTTTTTTGAATCTTTCTATTTTTTGACCAAAAAATGTGTGTTATAGCCCATGAAAATTAGAGATTTTTTCAAAATTTTAAATTTCTCTTGTTTTTTTCAAAACATTCACTAGATTTCACATTACCAATAAATATGGGAGCAAAAAAGACACAAAAGAGGCTAATTCTGCTTATTTTTTTAATCTTGCTATTTTTGCCTAAAAAACGTGTGTTATAACCCATGAAAATTAAAGATTTTTTCAAAATTTTAAATTTTCTTTTTTGGAAACCATTAACAAGATTTCACATTACCAATTGAGATGGGTGCAAAAAATGACACAAAAACTACCTAATTTAGGTTTTTTAAAAATCTTTCTATTTTTTGCCACAAAAACGAGTGTTATAGCCCATGAAAATTAGAGATTTTTTCAAAATTTAAAATTTCTCCTTTTTTTCAAACCATTCACTACATTTCACATTACAAAAAAATATGGGAGCAAAAAACGACTCAAAAAGCGGTTAATTCAACTTCTTTTTTGAATTTGGCCATTTTTTGCCCAAAAAATGTGTGTTATAGCCTTTGAAAATTAGACATTTTTCCAAAATTTTAAATTTCCTTTTTTTCCACACCATTTACTAGATTGCACATTACAAATTAATATAGGAGTCAAAAACGACACAAAAAAGCCTAATTCAACTTGTTTTTTGAATCTTGCTAGTTTTGCGCAAAAAACCTGTGTTATAGCTCATGAAAAATAATTTTTTTTTATAAAATTCTAAATTCTACATTTTTTTCAAAATTCTAAATTTAACATTTCTTCACACCATTCAAGATTATACATTACCAATTGAGATGAGTGCAAAAAACGACACAAAAATAGCCTAATTTAGCATTTTTTTGAATCTTTCTATTTTTTGACCAAAAAATGTGTGTTATAGCCCATGAAAATTAGAGATTCTTTCAAAATTTTAAATTTCTCCTTTTTTTTCAAAACATACACTAGATTTCGCATTACCAATAATTATGGGAGCAAAAAAGACACAAAAAGAGGCTAATTCTGCTTATTTTTTTAATCTTGCTATTTTGCCTAAAAAACGTGTGTTATAACCTATGAAAATTAATAATTTTTTCAAAATTTTAAATTTCATTTTTTTGAGACCATTCACTAGATTTCACATTACCAATTGATATGTGTGCTAAAAATGACACAAAAAGAGGCTAATTTAAATTCTTTTTTTAATGTTGCTATTTTTTGCCCTAAAAACGTGTGTTATAGCCCCCCCATGAAATTTATAGATTTTTTCAAAATTTTAAATTTCTCTTTTTTCGACACCAATTACTAGATTGCACATTACAAATTGATGTGGGTGCAAAAAACGACACAATAAAGCCTAATTCAACTTGTTTTTTAAATCTTGCAATTTTTCTAAAAAATCGTGTGTTCATGAAAATAATAAATATTTTTATGAAATTCTAAATTCCTCATTTTTTCGAAATTCTATATTTACCGTTTCTTCCCACCATTCAGGAGATTGTACATTCCAATTGAGATGGGTGCAAAAAACGACACAAAAAGCCTAATTCGACTTGTTTTTTAAATTATGCAATTTTTCTCAAAAACTGTGTGTTATAGCTCATGAAAACAAAAGATATTTTTATAAAATTCTAAATTCCTCATTTTTTCAAAATTCTATATTTACCGTTTCTTCCCATCATTCAGGAGATTGTACATTACCAATTGAGATGGGTGCAAAAAACGACACAAAAATAGCCTAATTCAACTTGTTTTTTTAATCTTGCTATATTTGCTAAAAAATAGAGATTTTTATAAAATTCTAAATTTAACATTTCTTCACACCGTTTAGGAGACTGTACATTACCAATTGAGATGAGTGCAAAAAAAGACAAAATACCTAATTTAGCATTTTTTTTGAATCTTTCTATTTTTTTCCAAAAAAATGTGTGTTATAGCCCATGAAAATTAGAGATTTTTTCAAAATTTTAAATTTCTGTTTTTTTCCAGACTAATTACTAGATTGCACATTACAAATTGATATGGGTGCAAAAAACGACACAAAAAAGCCTAATTCGACTTGTTTTTTATATCTTGCAATTTTTCTCAAAAATCGTGTGTTATAGCTCAGTACAATAGTAGATAATTTTATAAAATTCTAAATTCCTCATTTTTTTGAAATTCTATATTTACCGTTTCTTCCCACCATTCAGGAGATTGTACATTACCAATTGAGATCGGTGCAAAAAACGACACAAAAATAGCCTAATTCAACTTGTTTTTTTAATCTTGCTATATTTGCTTAAAAACGTGTGTTATAGCTCATGAAAAATAGAGATTTTTATAAAATTCTAAATTAAACATTTCTTCACACCATTCAGGAGATTGTACATTACCAATTGAGATGAGCGCAAAAAAAGACAACAAAATAGCCTAATTTAGCATTTTTTTTGAATTTTTTTATTTTTTGCCCAAAAAATGTGTGTTATAGCCAATGAAAATTAGAGATTTTTTCAAAATTTTAAATTTCTCTCTTTTTTCAAAATATTCACTAGATTTCACATTCTTAGTAAATATGGAAGCAAAAAACGACACAAAAAGAGGCTAATTCTGCTTATTTTTTTAATCTTTCCATTTTTACCAAAAAACGTGTGTTATAACCTATGAAAATTAGAGATTTTTTCAAAATTTAAAATATCCATTTTTTCAAACCATTTATTAGATTGTACCTTACCAATTGATATGGTTGCAAAAAAAGACACAAAAAAAGTCTAATTCAACTTGTTTTTTGAATCTTACTATTTTTTTGCCCAAAAACATGTGTTATAGCTTATGAAAAATAGAGATTTTTAAAAATTTCTAAAATCCTCATTTTTTCAAAATTCAAAATTTACTGTTTTTTCACACCAATCAAGAGATTGTACAGTACCAATTGAGATGGGTGCAAAAAATGACACAAAAACAACCCAATTTAGGTTTTTTTTAAATCTTTCTAGTTTTGCCAAAAAAACGTGTGTTATAGCCGATGAAAATTAGAGATTTTTTTAAAATTTAAAATTTCTCTTTTTTTTCAAACCATTCACTATATTTCACATTACAAAACAATATGGGAGCAAAAACGACACAAAAAGAGGCTAATTCAACTTCTTTTTTGAATCTGGCTATTTTTTGCCCAAAAAACGTGTGTTATAGCCCTTGAAAATTAGACATTTTTTCAAAATTTTAAATTTCCTTTTTTTCCATACCATTTACTAGATTGCACATTACAAATTGATATAGGAGGAAAAAACGACACAAAAAAGCCTAATTCAACTTGTTTTTTGAATCTTGCTAGTTTTGCGCAAAAAACTTGTGTTACAGCTCATGAAAAATACAGATTTTTATAAAATTCAAAATTCAAAATTTATCGTTTCTTCACACCATTCAGGAGATTGTACATTACCAATTGAGATGGGGGCAAAAAACGACACAAAATACCTTAAATCAACTTTTTTTTAATCTTGCTATTTTTGCCAAAAAAACTTGTGTTAACTCATGAAAAATAGAGATTTTTATAGAATTCTAAATTGCACATTTTTTCAGAATTCTAAATTTAACATTTCTTCACACCATTCAAGATTATACATTACCAATTGAGATGAGTGCAAAAAACGACACAAAAATAGCATAATTTAGCATTTTTTTGAATCTTTCTATTTTTTGACCAAAAAATGTGTGTTATAGCCTATGAAAATTAGAGATTTTTTGAAAATTTTAAATTTCTCTTTTTTTTTTCAAAACACTCCCTAGATTTCACATTACCAATAAATATGGGAGCAAAAAATGACACAAAAGAGGCTAATTCTGCTTATTTTTTTAATCTTGCTATTTTTGCCTAAAAAATGTGTGTTATAACCCATGAAAATTAAAGATTTTTTCAAAAAATTTTAAATTTTCTTTTTTGGAAACCATTCAAAAGATTTCACATTACCAATTGAGATGGGTGCAAAAAATGACACAAAAATAACCTAATTTAGGTTTTTTTTTAAATCTTTCTATTTTTTCCACAAAAACGTGTGTTACAGCCCATGAAAATTAGAGATTTTTTCAAAATTTAAAATTTCTCTTTTTTTCAAACCATTCACTATATTTCAAATTACCAAAAAATATGGGAGCAAAAAAGACACAAAAAGAGGCTAATTCAACTTCTTTTTTGAATCTGTCCATTTTTTGCACAAAAAACGTGTTATATAGCCCATGAAAATTAGGCATTTTTTCAAAATTTTAAATTTCCTTTTTTTCCACACCATTTACTAGATTGCACATTGCAAATTGATATAGGAGGAAAAAACAGAAAAAAAGCCTAATTCAACTTGTTTTTTGAATCTTGCTAGTTTTGCGCATAAACGTGTGTTATAACTCATGAAAAATAGAGATTTTTATAAAATTCTAAATTACTCATTTTTTCAAAAATTCTAAATTTATCGTTTCTTCACACCATTCAGGAGATTATACATTATCCATTGAGATGGGTGCAAAAAAGGACACAAAATAGCCTAAATCAACTTTTTTTAATCTTGCTGTTTTTGCTAAAAAACTTGTGTTATAACTCATGAAAAATAGAGATTTTTATAAAATTCTAAATTCCTCATTTTTTCAAAATTCTAAATTTAACATTTCTTCACACCATTCAAGAGATTATACATTACCAATTGAGATGAGTGCAAAAAACGACACAAAAATAGCTTAATTTAGCATTTTTTTTAATCTTTCTATCTTTTGACCAAAAAATGTATGTCATAGTCCATGAAATTTTGAGATTTTTTTCAAAATTTTAAATTTCTGTTTTTTTCCAGACCAATTACTAGATTGCTCATTACAAATTGATATGGGTGCAAAAAATGACACAAAAAAGCCTAATTCGACTTGTTTTTTATATCTTGCAATTTTTCTCAAAAATCGTGTGTTATAGCTCAGGACAACAGTAGATATTTTTACAAAATTCTAAATTTCTCATTTTTTTGAAATTCTATATTTACCGTTTCTTCCCACCATTCAGGAGATTGTACATTACCAATTGAGATCGGTGCAAAAAACGACACAAAAATAGCCTAATTCAACTTGTTTTTTTAATCTTGCTATATTTGCTTAAAAACGTGTGTTATAGCTCATGAAAAATAGAGATTTTTATAAAATTCTAAATTTAACATTTCTTCACACCATTCAGGAGATTGTACATTACCAATTGAGATGAGCGCAAAAAAAGACAACAAAATAGCCTAATTCAGCATTTTTTTTGAATCTTTTTATTTTTTGCCCAAAAAATGTGTGTTATAGTCCATGAAAATTAGAGATTTTTTCAAAATTTTAAATTTCTCTCTTTTTTCAAAACATTCACTAGATTTCACATTCTTAGTAAATATGGAAGCAAAAAACGACACAAAAAGAGGCTAATTTTGCTTATTTTTTTAATCTTGCCATTTTTACCAAGAAAACGTGTGTTATAACCCATGAAAATTAGAGATTTTTTCAAAATTTAAAATATCCATTTTTTCAAACCATTTATTAGATTGTACGTTACCAATTGATATGGTTGCAAAAAACGACACAAAAAAAGTCTAATTCAACTTGTGTTTTGAATCTTGCTATTTTTTTGTCCAAAAACGTGTGTTATAACTTATGAAAAATAGAGATTTTTAAAAAATTTTAAAATCCTCATTTTTTCAAAATTCAAAATTTACTGTTTTTTCACACCAATCAAGAGATTGTACATTACCAATTGAGATGGGTGCAAAAAATGACACAAAAACAACATAATTTAGTTTTTTTTAAATCTTTCTATTTTTTGCAAAAAAAACGTGTGTTGTAGCCCATGGAAATTAGATATTTTTTCAAAATTTAAAATTTATCTTTTTTTCAAACCATTCACTATATTTCACATTGCAAAAAAATATGGGAGCAAAAAACGACACAAAAAGAGGCAAATTCAACTTCTTTTTTGAATCTGGCCATTTTTTGCCCAAAAAACGTGTGTTATAGCCCATGAAAATTAGACATTTTTTCAAAATTTTAAATTTCCTTTTTTTCCACACCATTTACTAGATTGCACATTACAAATTGATATAGGAAGAAAAAATGACACAAAAAGCCTAATTCAACTTGTTTTTTGAATCTTGCTAGTTTTGCGCAAAAAACGTGTGTTATAGCTCATGAAAAATAGAGATTTTTATAAAATTCTAAATTCCTCATTTTTTCCAAATTCTAAATTTATCGTTTCTTCACACCATTCCGGAGATTGTACATTACCAATTGAGATGGGTGCAAAAAACGACACAAAAATAGCCTAAATGACCTTCTATTTAATCTTGCTATTTTTTTTCTAAAAAACTTGTGTTATAACTATTTGGTAGTAATTAGATGTAATAAAATTAAAAATACATTATATTTGGTAGTAATTAAATATTCATTACCATTAACATATTACTAATGGTTGTACCATAATGAATATTGATAATAATTGATATATTTGAATATTAAACTATGAGTTTAATTATGTATTTATATGAATTCATTCATTCATTATACAAGAACACGTGATAATTCAAGTTAATATGGTTAATCATAAGTAATCTCTTATTTTAATATACTTATAGTTTAATAATCATCCACTAATAATATTAGATAATGAGAAAGTTTAATAATTCAATTTATTAGTTAATCATTTTTTTTTATTCACAAGAAAATCAATATACATGATTCAATGTAAAACACACCACAAGTGATTAAATTCAAGAATTTTACTTCTAAACTAATAATAACAATTAACAAAATAAATAATTAACAATGAAAATTAGATAACAAAGTGAATGAAATGAAATATATTAAGGTAAAAAATTGAATAAAATGAAATAATATTAGAAATAATAGAAGATTATGAATTTTGATGTTCTTTTGTTCAAGTAGGTTTGAACTTGCCAAACATTATGAGAGCAAACTGGGCAAATTGAGCAAGTTACCAAGTTCATGTTATGCTTTGGCAACTGGAAGCAAATGTGAAACCAAAACAGTGGAGGAAAACGAGTGACAACAAATATATTTATATCCAACATACAAACAATTTATAAAAGAAAAATATAAATTTTTTTTTTGGAACCGGCGGTTCTGAACCACCGGTTCCACGGTTCAAATAACTTTGAACCTAAACCGGCCTGCCTGGGCCGGTTCCGGCTCACGGGTTGGGCCCGGCAGACCCCGATTACGGTTTCGGGCCGGGCCGGTTCCGGTTTTATGTCTATCATTACCAATTGAGATGGGTGCAAAAAATGACACAAAAATAGCCAAAATAACCTTTTTTTTAATCTTGCTATTTTTGCCAAAAAAGTTGTGTTATAACTCATGAAAAATAGAGATTTTTATAAAATTCTAAATTCCTCATTTTTTCAAAATTCTAAATTTAATATTTCTTCACACCATTCAGGAGATTATACATTACCAATTGAGATGAGTGCAAAAATCAACACAAAAATAGCCTAATTTAGCTTTTTTTTAATATTTCTATTTTTTGACCAAAAAATGTGTGTTATAACCCATGAAAATTAGAGATTTCTTCAAAATTTAAAATATCCATTTTTTCAAACCATTTATTAGATTGTACGTTACCAATTGATATGGTTGCAAAAAACGATACAAAAAAGTTTAATTCAACTTATTTTTTTGAATGTTGCGATTTTTTTGCCAAAAAACGTGTGTTATAGCTTTTGAAAAATAGAGATTTTTACAAAATTCTAAATTCCTCATTTTTTAAAAAATTCTAAATTTGCTGTTTCCTCGCACCAATCAAAAGATTGTACATTAACAATTCAGATGGGTGCAAAAAATGACACAAAAACAACCTAATTTAGGTTTTTTTATAAATCTTTCTATTTTTTGCCAAAAAAATGTGTAGCACATGAAAATTAGAGATTTTTTCAAAATTTAAAATTTTCATTTTTTTCAAACCATTCACTATATTTCACATTACCAATAAATATGGGAGCAAAAAACGACACAAAAAGAGGCTAATTCAACTTCTTTTTTAAATCTGGCCATTTTTTTTCCAAAAAACGTGTGTTATAACCTATGAAAATTAGACATTTTGTCAAAATTTTAAATTTCCCTTTTTCAACACCAATTACTATATTGCACATTACAAAATTGATATAAACGACACATAAAAGCCTAATTCAACTTGTTTTTTGAATCTTGCTAGTTTTGCGCAAAAAATCGTGTGTTATAGCTCATGAAAAATAGAGATTTTTATAAAATTCTAAATTCCTCATTTTTTCAAAATTCTAAATATACCGTTTCTTCACACCATTTAAGGATTGTACAGTACCAATTGAGATGGGTGCAAAAAACGACAAAAAATAGACTAATTCAACTTTTTTTAATATTGCTATTTTTTCCAAAAAAGCGTGTATTATAGCTTATGAAAACTAGAGATTTTTATAAAATTCTAAATTCCTCATTTTTTCAAAATTCTAATTTTAACATTTCTTCACATCATTCAGGAGAATGTACATTACCAATTGAGATGAGTGCAAAAAACGACACAAAAATAGCCCAATTTAACATTTTTTTGAATCTACTATTTTTTGCCCAAAAAATGTATGTTATAGCCCATGAAAATTAGAGATTTTTCAAAATTTCAAATTTCTATTTTTTTTTCTAATTATTCACTAGATTTCACATTACCAATAAATATGGGAGCAAAATAAGACACAAAAAGAGGCTAATTCTGCTTATTTTTTTAATCTTGCTATTTTTACCTAAAAAAACGTGTATTATAACCCATGAAAATTAGAGATTTTTTAAAAATTTTAAATTTCCTTTTTTTTGAAATCATTCACTAGATTTCACATTGCCAATAAATATGGGTGCAAAAACTGACACAAAAAGAGGCTAATTTAACTTCTTTTTTTAATCTTTCTATTTTTTTCCTAAAAACTTGTGTGACAGCCCATGAAAATTAGAAATTTTTTTAAAATTTTAAATTTCTCCTTTTTCCACACTAATTTCTAGATTGCACATTACAAATTGATATAGGTGCAAAAAAGATACAAAAAAGCCTAATTCAACTTGTTTTTTAAATCTTGCAGTTTTTTTCCGAAAAACGTGTGTTATAACTTATGAAAAAAATAGGCATTTTTATAAAATTCTAAATTCCTCATTATTTCAAAATTCTATATTAACCATTTCTTCACACCATTCAGGATATTGTACATTAATAATTGAAATGAGTGCAAAAACGACATAAAAAAAGTCTAATTTAGTTTTTTTTAATCTTTCTATTTTTTGCCAAAAAAACGTGTATAGCCCATTAAAATTTGAGATGTTTTCAAAATTTAAAATTTCCTTTATTTCATACCATTCACTGGATTTCACATTACCAATAAATATTGAAGCAAAAAACAACACAAAAAGTGGCTAGTTAAGCTTATTTTTTTAATCTTGCCATTTTTTGCCTAAAAAACATGTGTTATAACCCATGAAAATTAGAGATTTTTTCAAAATTTAAAATATCCATTTTTTCCAAACCATTTATTAGATTGTACGTTACCAATTGATATGGTTGCAAAGAACGACACAAAAAAGTCTAATTCAGCTTTTTTTTGAATCTTGCTATTTTTTGCCCAAAAACGTGTGTTATAGCTCATGAAAAATAGATATTTTTACAAAATTCTAATTCAACTGAGATAGGTGCAAAAAATGACACAAAAACAGTCTAATTTAGGTTTTTGTAATATTTCTATTTTTTGCCAAAAAAACGTGCGTCATAGCCATTGAAAATTAGAGGTTTTTTCAAAATTTAAAATTTTCCTTTTTTTTCAAAGCATTCACTATATTTCACATTACCAATAAACATGGGAGCAAAAAACGAAAAAAAAGAGGCTAATTCAACTTCTTTTTTTAATCTGGCCATTTTTTGCCCAAAAACATTTGTTATATAGCCCATGAAAATTAGACATTTTTTCAAAATTTGAAAATTTCCTTTTTTTCCCACTCCATTTACTATATTGCACATTACAAATTGATATAGGAGGAAAAAACGATACAAAAATAGCCTAATTCAACTTGTTTTTTGTATCTTGCTAGTTTTGCGTAAAAACGTGCGTTATAGCTCATGAAAAATAGAGATTATTATAAAATTCTAAATTCCTCATTTTTTCAAAATTCAAAATTTACCGTTTCTTCACACCATTCAGGAGATTGAACATTACCAATTGAGATGGGTGCAAAAAATGACAAAAAATAGCCTAATTCAACTTTTTTTTAATCTTGTTATTTTTGCCAAAAAAACGCGTGTGTTATAACTCATGAAAAAATAGAGATTTTTATAAAGTTCTAAATTCCTCATTTTTTCAAAATTCAAAATTTAACATTTTTTACACCAATAGGGAGATTGTACATTACCAATTGAGATTAGTGCAAAAAACGACACGAAAATAGCCTAATTTAGCATTTTTTTTGAGTCTTTCTATTTTTTGCCCAAAAAAATTGTGTTATAGCCCATGAAAATTAGAGATTTTTTTCAAAATTTAAAATTTATCTTTTTTTTTCAAAACATTCACTAGATTTCACATTACTAATAAATATGGGAGCAAAAAACGACACAAAAAGAGGCTAATTCTACTTATTTTTTTAATCTGGCCATTTTTGCCTAAAAAACATATGTTACCCATGAAAATTAGAGATTTTTTCAAATTAATTTGTAATGTGCAATCTAGTAAATTCCTCATTTTTTCAAAATTCAAAATTTAACATTTCCTCACACCATTCAGGAGATTGTACCATACCAATTGAGATGAGTGCAAAAAACGATACAAAAATAGCCTAATTTAGCATTTTTTTTAATATGTCTATTTTTGCCCAAAAAATGTGTGTTATAACCCATGAAAATTAGAGATTTTTTCAAAATTTAAAACTTCTCTTTTTTTTTTTCAAAACATCCACTAGATTTCACATTACCAATAAAGATAGGAGTAAAAAACAACACAAAAAGAGGCTAGTTCTTCTTATTTTTTCAATCTTGCAACTTTTGCCTAAAAAACGTTACACCATGAAAATTAGAGATTTTTTCAAAATTTTAAATTTCCTTTTTTTGAAACTATTCACTAGATTTCACATTACCAATTGATATGTGTGCAAAAAATTACACAAAAAGAGGCTAATTTAACTTCTTTTTTTAGTCTTGCTATTTTTTACCCTAAAAACGTGTGTTATAGTCCATGAAATTTGCAAATTTTTTCAAAATTTTAAAGTTCTCTTTTTTCCACTAGATTGTACATTACAAATTGATATGGGTGCAAAAAACGACACAAAAAAGCCTAATTCAACTTGTTTTTTAAATCTTGCAATTTTTCTTGAAAAACGTGTGTTATAGCTAATAAAAACAATAGATATTTTTATAAAATTCTAAATTCCTCATTTTTTTGAAATTCTATATTTACCGTTTCTTCACACCATTCAGGATATTGTACATTAACAATTGAAATAGGTGCAAAAACAACACAAAAAAAGTTTAATTTAGTTTTTTTTAATCTTTATTTTTTTCCCCAAAAAAACGTATGTTATAGCCCATGAAAATTTGAGTTTTTTTCAAAATTTAAAATTTCCCTTTTTTAAAAGCATTCACTATATTTCACATTACCAATAAATATGGCAGCAAAAAACAACACAAAAAGAGGCTAATTAAGCTTATTTTTAAATCTTTCCATATTTTGCACAAAAAATGTGTGTTATAACCCATTAAAATTAGATATTTTTTCAAAATTTAAAATATCAATTTTTCCAAACCATTTATTAGATTGTACGTTACCAATCGAAGTGGTTGCAAAAAACGACACAAAAAAGTCTAATTCGGCTTGTTTTTTGAATCTTGCTATTTTTTGCCCAAAAACATGTGTTATAGCTCATGAAAAATAGAAATTTTTACAAATTTCTAAATTCCTCATTTTTCAAAATTCTAAATTGATAAGTTGTGTGTGCACCAACTTCTTTGTTCTTATTTGTTCTTCTCACTTGAACTTTGCATGCATTCACGATGAAAAGAGCTTACAACGGACAACTTTTGTATGAAAATGTGTTTGAGCTTGCAAATGAGAGAATTGGTAGAGTGTTGAGAAAAATGTGTCATGAATTGGTGTGTAGTGTGATGAAAGATGTGGCCATGACAAAACTTTGTGCTTTACAAGTTACATGCATTCCATGCAAACACTCTACACTCATCACACACACACAAGCCGATGGTGGTTTGGATTTGTTTGGTTAATGATTTAAATGCAGTGGTCATGAGGGAATGCATTATGAATGTGATTTTGTGTGATGACATATTAGTGAGTCATGAAATGAATTGTGTGTGCACGAACCATGAATTGTTGTATCATTTGACACACCCACTTGCATACCCATTCATCCAAGCACACACCTCACTTACACACTCTACACCATCACTACACAAAATCACACCACACAACACATGCATTGTGGTCGGCCGACTGGTTGGTCGGCCGTCACACTCACAAGCACACACCTCACATTCCACTTCACAAGCACACGTCTCATTACACTTCACTCATCACATTAATTCAACACATTCATTCATTCAACACACCAAGCACACATGAATTGCACAACACACAAATACACATGCACACACCAACCTGACGGCCGTCAGGTTGGTCGGCCGACCAACCGCCGGTCGGCCGTCAGTCCCGACGGCCGTCGGTCACACACACACCTCACACACTCATGCTTCTATTGACACTAAATTCACTCACCCACTCACTCTCACTGCACTAATTCTTAATACATAGCTCACCCACTCACTCCATCTATGCACTAGCTCACAAGTCATCCCTTGTCACACTCAATATCACTATAGTCATACACACATGTGCACACATAAGGCAAAGCACATTACATGCACCAAATGCACAAGGCATAAGTATAGCAATTGACATGTTCACTAGATGTTTGTAATTGTGTATTTCTGATTCTTAATGTTTAAGTCATTGGGGTGACCACGTGAACTCATATCATTTTCTGATTGGTGTAACACAGGACACGTGCAAGAATCAAGGAGGGGAGCAAATATGACTCAACCAATACGATCAAGAATGACAGGAGGAAGGTATAAAAGGAAGAAAGGTGGAGAGAGAAGGAAAGCAAGCAGTCGGGGAGGAAGAGAGAGAAAATTCATCATCGAGACACCAAAAACCCTAGGAACAACTAAGAGCAAAATACAGAGGGAGATAGATTGTAGTTTGAATTCATTGACTGTAATCATGGATTGTGAGCCGATCATCATGATCGGCTAACTTCATAGTGTTGCCTTGAGGGTTCAATTGTATGGATTTCTGGTTCATTTGAGGCAACTGAAATAAAATTTATCTGTGCTAAATCTTGATTGATATTCATTGCATGTTTTGTTTCAATGGGTTTATATAAATCTGTACAAATCCTTACTTGATCTGCGGTACCCACTGAGATCTGTGTGGATCTACCCACGTCAATTGGATAAAACATACAAAGAATTGAAATCAACACCTTGTGAGTCTCAGTTACTTATTTACTTTGTGATCTTAGTTGTGTGGTGCCAACTGACAATATTAAGGTCGATTATATGATCAGGACTGGGTTTATCTGAATAGTTCAATTTGAAAGCGTAACTTGGTTGTTTGCCCTACCAAGGGAAACAATTAAGCGTAGAAATAGAGTTGACCTATAGGATAGGGTTCTAGGGTATTAATTGGAACCGAGATCTTGCTCTATCAAGAGAAGATTTAGGACATCTGTGATCTGGAGTTGTGAGGGCCAACAGGTCAATCAGCCTCACATCACTAGTAGATAGATACACCCCTCACATGATACACAAGTCCGTGATAATGAACAGAGATCCATGCTAATTGGTTATCCCTCGAGGCAACGCACTCCCCATTACTGTTTATTCCCCCATTTCATTTAGCTTGTTAAGTGTTTAGAGTGTTTGAGTAATATCATTTCGTTGTTATTTGCTATCATAATTGAAATCGAGACATAACCCTCTCCCTGTTGGATACGATCCCACTTGCCACTCCTATATTACTTTGGTAAATTTGGGTTAAATTGGAGAGTCGCGACAGCTCATCCCATAAATTTACCGTTTCTTCACACCACTCAAGATACTGTACATTACCAATTAACATGGGTGCAAAAAATGAAACAAAAATAGTCTAATTTAGGTTTTTTTTTAAATCTTTCTATTTTTTACCAAAAAACGTGTGTTATAGCCCATGAAAATTAGATATTTTTTAAAAATTTAAAATTTCACTTTTTTTTCAAACCATTCACTATATTTCACATTACCAATAAACATGGGAGCAAAAAACGACACAAAAGCAGCTAATTCAACTTCTTTTTTGAATCTGGCCATTTTTGCTCAAAAAACGTATGTTATAGCCCATGAAAATTAGAGATTTTTTCAAAATTTTAAATTTCCATTTTTTCCACAGCATTTACTAGATTGCACATTACATATTGATATAGGAGGAAAAAAGGACACAAAAAAAGCCTAATTCAACTTGTTTTTTGAATCTTGCTAGTTTTGCGCAAAAAACGTGTGTTATAGCTCATGAAAAATAGAGATTTTTATAAAATTCTAAATTTCTCATTTTTTCAAAATTCCAAATTTACCGTTTCTTCACATAATTCAGGAGATTGTACATTACCAATTGAGATGGGTGCAAAAAACGAGACAAAAATAGCTTAATTCAGCTTTTTTTTAATCTTGCTATTTTTGCCAAAAAATGTATGTTATAGCTCATGAAAAATAGAGATTTTTATAAAATTCTAAATTCCTAATTTTTTCAAAAATTCTAAATTTAACATTTCTTCACACCATTCAGGAGATTGTATATTACCAATTGAGATGAGTGAAAAAAACGACACAAAAATAGCCTAAATTAGCATTTTTTTTAATCTTTCTATTTTTTGCCCAAAAAATGTGTGTTATAGCCCATGAAAGTTAGAGATTTTTTCAAAATTTAAAATTTTTTTATAAAACATTCACTAGATTTCACATTACTTATAAATATGGGAGCAAAAAACGACACAAAAATAGGCTAATTCTGCTTATTTTTTAATCTTGCCATTTTTGCTTAAAAAACGTGTGTTATAACCCATAAAAATTAGAGATTTTTTCAAAATTTTAAATTTCCTTTTTTTTGTAACCAATCACTAGATTTCACATTACTAATTGACGTGTGTGCAAAAAATGACACAAAAAGAGGCTAATTTAACTTCTTTTTCTAATCTTGCTATTTTTTGCCCTAAAAACGTGTGTTATAGCCTATGAAAATTAGAGATTTTTTCAAAATTTTAAATTTCTCTTTTTTTCACGCCAGTTACTTGATTGCACATTACAAATTGATATGGGTGCAAAAAACGACACAAAAAAAATCCTAATTCAACTTGTTTTTTAAATCTTGCAATTTTTCCCGAAAAACGTTTGTTATAGCTCATGAAAACAATAAATGTTTTTATAAAATTTGAAATTCCTTATTTTTTCAGAATTCTTTATTTACCATTTCTTCACACCGCTCAGGAGATTGTACATTAACAATTGAAATGGGTGCAAAACGACACAAAAAATGTCTAATTTTGTTTTTTTTAATCTTTATATTTTTTGCCAAAAAACGTGTGTTATTGCCCATGAAAATTTGAGATTTTTTCAAAATTTAAAATTTCCCTTTTTTCAGACCATTCACTAGATTTCACATCACCAATAAATATAGGAGAAAAAAACAACACGAAAAGAGGCTAATTAAGCTTATTTTTTAAATCTTGCCATTTTTTGCCCAAAAAATGTGTGTTATAACTCATGAAAATTAGAAATTTTTTCAAAATTTAAAATATCCATTTTTTCAAACCATTTATTAGATTGTACGTTACCAATTGATATGGTTGCAAAAAAATGACACAAAAAAGTCTAATTCAGCTTGTTTTTTGAATCTTGCTATTTTTTGCCCAAAAACGTGTGTTTTATCTCATGAAAAATAAAGATTTTTAAAAAATTCTAAATTTACCGTTTCTTCACACCACTCAGGAGATTGTACATTACCAATTGCGATGGTTATAAGTCATTTGTATACTGACTTAGATGTTATATATCCTTGATCTTTTGTGTTGAAATAGTTGTCAATTATTAGATGATTTGTGTAGTTTCTGTGCTAATTGTGTAATGAGTGATATTGGTGGAGTTTGTGAAGAAGTGTTGATATTATTGCATAAATGATGTAAATTTCACAAGTGTTTGATGGAATGCATCTGTGACACAAATGTTCTCACAACTCACAAGCACACACGAAATGTCCCAGACACAACACTCACATAACAAGCACACAACAATAACACAACACACTCACACAACAATCACCAACACACACTAAACACATGTACACATTAACATGGGCGGACACACAAGCACACGCAAGTTGGGCGAGCGCATCGTGCGCTCTCCCAACCATGCACCCACACTGTGCGCCTGCCCTTTGACAGGAGGTTGTCGTGACCCTGCAATTTTACCCAAAACACTAAATTAATGCAGTAGTGGTGAGGGATTCGTATCCACAGGGAGAGGTGTGTGACAAAAGTTGATGCAATGATAGAATGTAAAAACGATGTAATATCACAATCAAATTATGTAAATGAGACTGGAATTAGGGAAATCAATGGAGATGAGTGTGTTGCCTCAAGGGTGAACAATGTGTATGGACTTTTCTCTCGTTATCCCGGACGGACTTGTATGGACATATATGAAGGGATTATACTGCTAGTGAACTAGGGTTGATCAACTTGGTAGTTCTCACAAACTTCGTTCCCAATTCTCCCTGAACTTCCCCTGGTAGGGCAAGTCCTTGGCAAGAGTCAGACTTTCCCAGATCCCAAATTCTCCTAACACAAATCTAATTCGATTCTTGACTATCTCCCTTGGTAGGGCAGCTAACCAGTTCACGACTTCGACTCACGCTACAAGAATTCTCTTAGACCTACGCGAAGGATAGACCTTAACTGTCAGTGGGTACCGCACAGTCAAGATCGCAAAGTCTCACAAGACCTAAGATTCATATACGCATGTTCACAATCAACTCATGTTATGATTGATTGCCATTGGACTATTCACACCGACCTCAGTGGGTACCGCAGACCTAAATGTGAAGTTAATCTAGAGTGCCATTCATCAAACATATCAAGTGCACAATTATGAACATGAAATAATTCTCAGATAAATATCTAAACAAATGTCTCAAACAAGATCAAATCCATACAATTGACCCCTCAAAGCAACACTAAGAACTTAGCCGATCATATTGATCGGCTGATATCCCATAATTACAGAATAGAAATTATGCTCTAGGGCTCTCAGGTTTCCTCTCAGTGAATTGATTTTTTTCTCCGAAATCCAGCTCTCTTGCTTTAGCGGCTTTTCCTCCCTTTTATAGTCTTCCCTTGCTGATTGTCCCGTAAGATTCCTGGAAGTTTCCTTCTCTTGCGGAGATGCCGCCACGTGTCTACAAACATGAGATAGAACTGAAGTGAGGACACGTGTTAAAGTCAAGTCTTAACAGTCAAGAATATTCAAAGCATTTAATCAAACAGTTAGAGCCCGTGAGAAAGACATGTCATATGCTTTGCTTGTGTGAGCTTAAGTTTGTGTGTGCCATATGCAAAGGTTGAGGGAGTAGTGTATGTGTAAGTGTGCGAATGGTGAAGTGAGCAAAGAATGTATCAAGATGCGAAAACATGAAAATGCATGAAAGGAAAAATAATAAAATGTGCATGTGTGTGGTGTGAGTGGTGCGGGCGCATGGTGCGCCCGCACAGTGTATGTGTGTGCGTGGTGCGGCCACACCGTGTGGGTGTGTGTGTGATGCGGCCGCATGGTGCGGCCGCACTGTGTAGTGTGTGAGCGGTGCTGGCGCCTCGTGCGCCCGCACCGTGCAATGTGCGTGCATGGTGTGTGAGTGTGTGGACTTGTGAGGTGAATGAGGCCATGTGAGTGTGAGTTGTGTGCTGGGATTTTCATGGTGTGTGACTTGTGAATAGTGATTTGTGACTTGAGAGATTTGTGACTTGAGTGAATAGTGAATTGTGGACTTGAAAGCACTAATGGCTGAGTGTGTCTCGAAATGCATCACTTTGCCATTAAATTCCCAGCACTCAAGCCAATCTCCATAATACACAATTGTATTCAATATAGCACATAAGTCAGGTAATGAAGCATTGATTCACAAGTTATTCCAGGTGAAAGTCTATCAAAATAGAGCATTTAAGTCGGTACAAGACCGACTTATCACCCTTGCATTTGCACAAAGGGTGCGGGCGCACCACACATGCACATACAGCGGTGCGCTCCCCCCCTCTTGTACACTACACTAGCACTCACCTCTACACTCACTTGCATGCACTACACCTACACTTGCACTCACTAGCACTCATTAGCATACAGTTGCACACTTGCACTCACTACACTACACTTGCACACATGCACACCACTCACCGCACAAGCACTCACAGCGCACAACACTCACACTCACCCACACACCAAGCACAGCACTCCACTCCACACCAAGCACAAGGCACAACAAATAGCACTCAGCACCACTCTAGCACGCCTCACTACACAGCTCATGCACACTACATCGCACTCACATGCACTCTTCGCGCACCCAGTTTTGTACTCGACTGACATCAAATGCACTTTTATTTTTATGTCCCCAAGTGTTTGATATGTGCTTCCTTAACAATTAAGCAACCAGTGTTGATGACCTATAATGAGATGACCTCACCTACTCATTGGTTGAATTCTCAGGACACGCGACATGGATCCTGGAGGAAGCAAAAGCACGTGACGACTGAGATTATACCACATCAGCACACAGTGAAAAAGGAATGGTATAAAAACCAAATAGAGAAGTTCAGAGACGGAGCCGCACAAGCTGCACACAAGAGAAAGAAAATTAGGGTTTCTTAGTTTAGGCTAGTTTTAGGTTTTTTTTTCTCTGTTTTTTCTCTCTAAATTCATATCTTCCTTGAGGATCCAATTTTATCCAGGTCTTTTAATTGTTGAGACAACTTAATTTCATCTTATCTGTGTTTGATTGATTTTATCTACTTATTGATTGTGTAATTCATCATGAATGAGTTTTGACATGTTGAGATTTGGCACAGTTTGCAGTATCCACTGAAATTGAAACTAGATCTGAGTACTTGGTAATGAATTATGCATGATCTAAGTTTGATGAATCTTTGATTGACGAGTTTCTAAGTCTTTATTTGCTTGCTATTACACTTGTGCGGTGCCCACTGAAAATTTATATCAGATCTAATGAAAAAGCCTTAGAATTATTTGTGTGTGACAATTTGGAATCACGAATTGCATGTTTGCCTTGCCCAAGGAAATATCCAGTACTAAATTAGAATTGCCATACGTGAATAGGGATCTGGGAACCAAATTTGTGCCAAAACTTGCTTCGCCCGGTAAAGTTTTGGAGTATGTAAATTGAACTAGAGTAAGTCGCCCGGCTACTTGAACTTCATTTCACAAGCAGTGAAATCCCCTCATTAAATCACAATCACACTAGTCGATGAAACCATGAAAAGGATCTGTGGAAATTGAAATCCCTCAAGGAAGTACTTCCACTCTTGGTTGAACACTATCATTTTGCATTCATTCTTACTTAGCATGCACTTGTTTTCTTTCTTGCATTTCATACATCAGGAGCCAAGTGAACAAATAGTCTTTGGATAACCTACCCTTCCCCGTTGGAACGATCCCTCTTACACAAAAAAAGCCTAATTCAACTTGTTTTTTGAATCTTACTAGTTTTGCACAAAAAATGTGTGTTATAACTCATGAAAAATAGAGATTTTTATAAAATTCTAAATTCCTTATTTTTTTCAAAAAAAATCTAAATTTACCGTTTCTTCACACCATTCAGGAGATTGTACATTACCAATTGAGATGAGTGCAAAAAACGACACAAAAATAGCCTAATTCAACTTTTTTTGATCTTGCTATTTTTGCCAAAAAAACGTGTGTTATAGCTCATGAAAAATAGAGATTTTTATAAAATTCTAAATTCTTCATTTTTTCAAAATTCTAAATTTAACATTTCTTCACACCATTAATAATATTGTACATTACCAATGGAGATGAGTGCAAAAAACAACACAAAAATAGCCTAATTTAATATTTTTTGAATCTTTCTTTTTTTTGCCCAAAAAATGTGTGTTATAGCCCATGAAAATTAGAGATTTTTTCAAAATTTAAAATTTCTCTTTTTTTTTCAAAACATTCATTAGATTTCACATTACAAATAAATATGGGAGTAAAAAATGACACAAAAAGAGACTAATTCTGCTTATTTTTCAATCTTGCCATTTTTGCCTAAAAAATGTGCGTTATAACCTATAAAAATTAGAGATTTTTTCAAAATTTTAAATATCCTTTTTTTTGAAACCATTCACTAAATTTCACATTACTAATTGATATGTGTGCAAAAAATGACACAAAAAGAGGCTAATTTAACTTCTTTTTTTAATCTTACTATTTTTGCCCTAAAAACTTGTGTTATACCTCATGAAAATTAGAGATTTGTCCAAAAATTCAAATTTCTCTTTTTTCCACACCAATTACTAGTTTGCACATTACAAATTAATATGGGTACAAAAAACGACACAACAAAAGCCTAATTCAACTTGATTTTTAAATCTTACAATTTTTCCCAAAAAATGTGTGTTATAGCACATGAAAACAATAGATATTTTTATAAAATTCTAAATTTCTCATTTTTTCCAAATTCTATATTCACTGTTTCTTCACACCATTCAGGAGATTGTACATTAACAACTGAAATTGGTGCAAAAACGACACAAAAAAAGTCTAATTAAGTTTTTTTTAATCTTTCTATTTTTTGTCAAAAAACGTGTGTTATAGCCCATGAAAATTTTGAGATTTTTTAAAAATTTAAAATTTTCCTTTTTTCAGACTATTCACTAGATTTCATATTACCAAAAAAAATGAGATCAAAAGACAACACAAAAAGAGGCTAATTAAGCTTATTTTTTGAATCTTGCCATTCTTTTGCTCAAAAAACGTGTGTTATATAACCCATGAAAATTAAAGATTATCCATTTTTCCAAACCATTTATTAGATTGTACGTTGCCAATTGATATGGTTGCAAAAAACGACAAAAAAAGTCTAATTCAACTTGTTTTTTGAATCTTACTATTTTTTGCCCAAAAACATGTGTTATAGCTAAATGAAAAATAGAGATTTTTACAAAATTCTAAATACCTCATTTTTTCAAAATTCTAAATTTATCATTTCTTCATACCACTTAGGAGATTATACATTACCAATTGAGATGGGTGCAAAAACAGCCTAATTTAGTTTTTTTTTTAATCTTTCTATTTTTTCCAAAAAAACGTGTGTTATAGCCCATGAAAATTAGAGATTTTTTCAAATTTTAAAAGTTCCCTTTTTTTTCAAACCATTAACTATATTTCACATTACAAATAAAAATGGAAGCAAAAAACGACACAAAAAGAGGCTAATTCAACTTCTTTTTTTAATCTGGCCATTTTTTGCCCAAAAACGTGTGTTATATAGGCTATGAAAAATAGACATTTTTTCAAAATTTTACAATTTTCTTTTTTCCACACTATTTACTAGATTACACATTACGAATTGATATAGGAGGAAAAAACGACACAAAAAAAGGTCTAATTCAACTTGTTTTCGAATCTTGCTATTTTTGAGCAAAAAAAGTGTGTTATAGCTCATGAAAAATAGAGATTTTTATAAAATTCTAAATTTCTCATTTTTTTAAAAATTCTAAATTTACCGTTTCTTCACACCATTCAGGAGATTGTATATTACCAATTGAGATGTGATAGCGGTTTTGGAGCTAGGGTCAAAAGCTAAGGTTTAACCGAATCAAATAAATTTATAACCCTAATCCTCACGACATTTAAGGTGCATCAAGACACCGACATTTGTGTAGCTAGAGGAAGTAGAGGTCGAACCCACAGGGAGGGGATAAGTTTATGGAATTAGTGTAAACGTGTGTGAAGTAGTGAAAGTTACAACAAAGAAGGAAAATAACCTAAACTATGCTAATACTACCAAATAAACATGAAAATGTGTGGAAGAGAAATCAAGTAATTAAAGTATACCCTTGGATGTGGTTATCTCAAATGTTAGTGTTATGTGTGGTTTATCCTATGGAATTACTACGACTAAGATTGAGCCAATTCAACTAAGTCCCCCCTTTATGGCGGAGGCAAGGACCTAAATGCGTTGTCTCCTACCGGAAATCGACCAATTAACCAATCCCCCCTTTATGGCGGAGGCAAGGACTAGCTAACTAAATCAACCAAAACTCCAATGTCTCTCCAACATTCACTCTCTAATCCAACCCCTCTTTTATGGCGGAGGCAAGTGTTGAACCTAGTCACTCCCTTGGAAATTATTCCTTAATTCATTCCCCCCTTTATGGGCGGAGGCAAGGACTAAACTAGTTCATGTCTACCAAGTTCGTCAAACCTACATTGGTATCTCAATATCCCAATCAATTCCCCCTTTATGGCGGAGGCAAGAACGGACTAAGATATCTCCACTAATCTATCACCCACACACTAATCTACTATAAGCATTACTAATGTGAGGTAATAACTAGATTGTAGTTCCTAATTCCTAGCTATCCACAATACAAAACCACACATTAACACAATATATCAACAACACATAACCACAATCCAAGGGTAATTGCAATTTAGCCTCTCATGGCACACAAGAATTTCACATATATATATATATATATTTATATATATATGGACAAGCAAGGAAATAATCAAAGAAGTGCAAAGAAAGGAAACTACCCATTTGATTTAACCAAAGAGGAAGCCCTCCAAATGTTGATTCCAAGCAAATATCCAATCTTTACAATGATTCCAAGCTCTTGAGCACATGAGGGTTACATGAATTCCTTCCATAAATGGGGCTATTTACACCAAGAACACACACTAATTGTGTGTTCTTGTGGAGAAGCTAGAGAGAAAAACCCCTAAAATCTAACTAATCTAACCTAACTAGAAAATGGTTTTCTTCTCTTGGCTCCCTTCCTTCTTCCCCCTCCTCTTCTTTTGTTGCAGCCTTCACACATATAAGGGAGGAATTAGGGCTGGAAATTTTATGTCTCAGATGTCCCCAAAATGCCCCTGAAGTCTTCTCAAAATGGAGGGCAAAATTGACTTGGAAAAACTGTCGCGCAGAGGAAAGTCGCGACGTTCGATTGTGAACGTCGTGACGTTCCACCTTTTTTCCTGAAAGTCGTGACGTTTGAAGCTGAACATCGCGACGTTCAGCGTGCGTCGCGCTGGAGAGGTTTTTCTCCGGCACGCCGGAGCACTCTATAATGTGGAATTTATGGCGCATTTAATTGTGTAATTTTCGGCTCGCCGGAGAGCTTTTTTCAACCTCCGAACATGCTTTTCATCGTTCTTTTGCTCCGTTGCTCCTCCCATGCCATAATGTCCTACAAATACATTGAAAACACGTAAAAACGACATAAAAACACGTTACAAATACGCACAAGAAGTAAAATGAATGCAATAAGGTGAAAATTATCACCGTATCAAGATGGGTGCAAAAAACGACACAAAATAGCCTAATTCAACTTTTTTTCAATCTTGCTATTTTTGAAAAAAAAACGTGTGTTATAACTCATGAAAAATAGATATTTTTTAAAATTCTAAATTCCTCATTTTTTAAAAATTCTAAATTTAACATTTCTTCAGACCATTCAGGAGATTGTAAATTACCAATTGAAATGAGTGCTACAAACGACAAAAATAGCCTAATTTAGCATTTTTTTAAATCTTTCTATTTTGTGCCCAAAAAATGTTTGTTATAGCCCCTGAAAATTAGAGATTTTTTCAAAATTTAAAATTTCTCTTTTTTTCAAAACATTCACTAGAATTCACAATACCAATAAATATGGGAGCAAAAAATGACTTAAAAAAAGGCTAAGTCTGCTTATTTTTTTAATCTTGCCAATTTTGCCTAAAAGCGTGAAATTTAGAGATTAGAGATTTTTTAGAGATTTAGAGACCATTCATGAAATTTAGAGATTTTTTTCTAATTTTAAATTTTCTTTTTTTTGAACCATTCACTAGATTCATATTACCAATTGATATGTGTGCAAAAAATGACACAAAAAGAGGCTAATTTATTTTCTTTTTTTAATCTTGCTATTTTTTTCCCTAAAAACGTGTGTTATAGCCTATGAAAATAATAGAAATTTTTTCAAAATTTTAAATTTTTTTCCACACCAATTACTAGATTGCACATTACAAATTGACATCGGTGCAAAAAATGACACAAAAAAACCTAATTCAACTTGTTTTTTAAATCTTGTAAATTTTTTCGAAATACGTGTGTTACAACTCATGAAAACAATAGATATTTTTATAAAATTCTAAATTTCTCATTTTTTCAAAATTCTAAATTTACCATTTCTTCACACCACTCAGGAGATTGTATATTACCAATTGAGATGGGTGCAAACACTGACACAAAAACAGCCTAATTTAGGTTTTTTAAATCATTCTAATTTTTGCCAAAAAACGTGTGTTATAGCCCATGAAAATTAGAGATTTTTCAAAATTTAAAATTTCCCCTTTTTTTCAAACCATTCACTATATTTCACATTACCAATAAATATTGAAACAAAAAACGACACAAAAAGAGGCTAATTCAACTTCTTTTTTGAATCTGGCCATTTTTTGCCTAAAACACGTGTGTTATAGCCCATGAAAATTAGACAATTTTTCAAAATTTTAAATTTCCCTTTTTTCCACACCATTTATTTGATTGCACAATAAAAACTGATATAAGAGGAAAAAAGGACACAAAAAAAAGCCTAATTCAACTTGTTTTTTATAATCTTGCTAGTTTTGCGCATAAAACGTGTGTTATAGCTCAGTAAAAATAAAGATTTTTTTAAAATTCTAATTTCACATTTTTTCAAAATTCTAAATTTACCGTTTTTTCATACCATTCAGGAGATTGTACATTACCGATTGAGATGGGTGCAAAAAACGACACAAAAATAGCCTAATTCAACTTTTTTTTAATCTTGCTATTTTTGCAAAAAAACGTATATTATAACTCATGAAAAATAGAGATTTTTACAAAATTCTAAATTCCTCATTTTTTTTCTAAATTCTAAATTTAACATTTCTTCATACAAAATTTTTACAAAATTTTTAACATTGAAATGAGAGCAAAAAACGACACAAAAATAGCCTAATTTAGCTGTTTTTTTAATCTTTCTATTTTTTGCCCAAAAAATGTGTGTTATAGCCCATGAAAAATAGAGAATTTTTTAAAATTTAAAATTTCTCTTTTTTTCAAAAAATTTACTAGATTTCACATTACCAATAAATATAGGAGCAAAAAACGACACAAAAAAAAGGCTAATTCTACTTTTTTTTTAATCTTGCTAATTTTGCCTAAAAAACGTGGGTTATAAACCATGAAAATTAGAGATTTTTTCAAAATTTTAAATTTCCTTTTTTTAAACCATTCACTAGACAATTGATGTGTGTGCAAAAATGACACAAAAAGAGGCTAATTTAACTTTTTTTTTAATCTTGCTATGTTTTGCCCTAAAAACGTGTATAGCCTACGAAAAATAGAGATTTTTTCAAAATTTTAAATTTCTCTTTTTTTCACACCATTTACTAGATTGCACATTATAAATTGAAATGGGTGCAAAAAATAACACGAAAAAAGCATAATTCAACTTGTTTTTTAAATCTTGCATTTTTTTCCGAAAAACGTGTGTTATAGCTCATGAAAACAATAGATATTTTTATAAAATTCTAAATTCCTCATTTTTTCAAAACTCTATATTTACTATTTCTTCACACCATTCAGTATATTGTACATTAACAATTGAAATGGGTGCAAAAACGACACAAAAAAGTCTAACTTAGTTTTTTTTTAATCTTTCTTTTTTTGCCAAAAACGTGTGATATAGCCCATGAAAATTTGAGATTTTTTCAAAATTTAAAATTTCCCTTTTTTCCAGACCATTCACTACATTTCACATTACCAATAACTATAGGAGCAAAAAACAACACAAAAAGAGGCTAATTAAGCTTATTTTTTTAATTTTGCCATTTTTTGCCAAAAAACAAATGTGTGTTATAACCCATGAAAATTAAAGATTTTTTCAAAATTTAAAATATCCATTTTTCCAAACCATTTATTAGATTGTACGTTACCAATTGATATGGTTGCAAAAAACGACACAAAAAATGTCTAATTCAACTTGTTTTTTGAATCTTACTATTTTTTTGCCCAAAAATGTGTATTATAGCTCATGAAAAATAGAGATTTTTACAAAGTTCTAAATTCCTCATTTTTTTCAAAATTTTAAATTTACCGTTTCTTCACACCACTCAGGAGATTGTACATTACCAATTGAGATTGGTGCAAAAAATGACACAAAAACAGCCTAATTTAGGTTTTTTTTAAATCTTTATTTTTTTGCCAAAGAAACGTGTGTTATAGCCCATGAAAATTAGAGATTTCTAAAATTTTAAAATTTCCCTTTTTTCAAACCATTTACTATATTTCACATTACCAATAAATAGGGGAGAAAAAAATAACACAAAAAAGGCTAATTCAACTTCTTTTTTGAATCTGGCCATTTTCTCTCAAAAAACATGTTTTTTAAACATTTTTTCAAAATTTTAAATTTTACTTTTTTCCACACCATTTACTAGATTGCGCATTATAAATTGATATTGGAGGAAAAAAGGACAAAAAATGCCTAATTCAACTTGTTTTTTTGAATCTTGCTAGTTTTGCGCAAAAAAACTTGTGTCATATCTCATGAAAAATAGAGAGATTTTTATAAAATTCTAAATTTCTCATTTTTTCAAAATTCTAAATTTACCGTTTCTTCACACCATTCAGGAGATTGTACATTATCAATTGAGATGGGTGCAAAAAAAACACAAAAATAGCCTAATTTTGCTATTTTTGCAAAAAAAAATGTGTGTTATAGCTCATGAATGACACAAAAAAAAGTGTGTTATTGCACTATACAAAATGATATGGGTGCAAAAAATGACACAAAAAAATGCCTAATTCAGCTTTTTTTTGAATCTTGCTATTTTTTGCCCAACCTTATGAGAAATAAAGATTCTTACAAAATTCTAAATTCCTCATTTTTTTTAAATTCTAAATTAATTTACTATTTCTTCACACAATTCAGGAGACTGTACATTACCAATTGAGATGGTGCAAAAAATGACATTAAAATAAACTAATTTAGCTTTTTTATTTAATCTTTCTATTTTTTGCCCAAAAAACGTGTGTTATAGCCCATGAAAATTATAGATTTTTTAAAAATTTTAAATTTCTCATTTTTTCAAACCATTCACTAGATTTCACATTACGAATAAATATGGGTGCAAAAAATGATACAAAAATGACTAATTTAGCTTCTTTTTTTTTTTAATCTTTCTATTCACTAGATTTCACATTACCAATAAATATAGGAGCAAAAAACGACACAAAAAGAGGCTAATTCAGCTTATTTTTTTAATCTTGTCATTTTTTAACCCTTGAAAATTAGAGATTTTTTTAAAAATTTTAAATTTTCCTTTTTTTTCCTAACCATTTCCAAGATTGTACGTTACAATTTCATATGGGTGCAAAAAATGACACAAAAAAAGCCTAATTCTGCTTGTTTTTTGAATCTTACTATTTTTTGCCCAAAAACATGGGTTATAGCTCATGAAAAATAGAAATTTTTACAAAATTCAAAATTCCTCATTTTTTTTTAAATTCTATATTTACCGTTTCTTCACACCATTTAGATTCTATATTACCAATTGATATGGGTGCAAAAAGGACACAAAAATAGCCTAATTTAGCTCTTTTTTTTAATATTTCTATTTTTTGCCCAAAAAAACATGTGTTATATCTCATGAAAAATAGAGATTTTTTCAAAATTTAAAATAATCCTTTTTTCAAAATTCTAAATTTACCATTTCTTCACACCATTCAGGAGATTGTACATTACCAATTAAGATAGGTGCAAACAAATGACACAAAAATATCCTAATTTATCATTTTTTTAATCTTTCTATTTTTTGCCCAAAAAACGAATGTTATAACCCATGAAAATTTAAAAAATTTAAAATTTAACTTTTTTTAAACTATTCACAAGATTTCACATTAACAATAAATATGAGAGCAAAAAATGACACAAAAGAGACCAATTCAGCTTAGTTTATGAATCTTGCCATTTTTTGCCCAAAAAACATGTGTTATATATAACCCATGAAAATTAGAGATTTTTTCAAAATTTTAAATTTCCCTTTTTTCCAAACCATTTACTAGATTGTTCGTTACCAATTGATATGGGTACAAAAAATGATACAAAAAAGCCAAATTCAGATTGTTTTATGAATCTTGCTATTTTTGCCTAAGAAATGTGTGTTATAGCTCATGAAAAATAGAGATTTTTAAAAAATTCTAAAATACTCATTTTTTCAAAATTCTAAATTTCCTATTTCTACACAACATTAAGGAGATTGTACATTACCAATTGAAATGGGTGCAAAAACCAACACAAAAATTGCCTAATTTAGTTTTTTTAATCTTTTTTTCCCAAAAAAACGTGTATTATTACCCATGAAAATTAGAGATTTTTTCAAAATTTAAAATTTTCCTTTTTTTTCAAACCATTCACTAGATTTCACATTACAAACAAATATGGGAGCAAAAGTCAACACAAAAAGAGGCTAAAGTAGCTTATTTTTTGAATCTTGCTATTTTTTGCCAAAAAAACATGTATAACAAACCCATGAAAATTAGAGATTTTTTCAAAATTTAAAATTTTTTTTTCAAACTATTCACTAGATCTCACATTACCAAAAAATATGGGTGCAACAAACGACACAAAAAGAGGCTAATTCAACTTATTTTTTGAATTTTGCCCAAAAAACATGTGCTATAACCCATGAAAATAAGAGATTTTTTCAAAATTTTAAATTTTCCTTTTTTCCAAAACATTTACTAGATTGTACATTACCAATTGATATGGGTGCAAAAAACGACACAAAAAAAGCGTAATTCAACTTTTTTTTAATCTTGTTGTTTTTTTGCCCGATAAACGTGTGTAATAACTCATGAAAAATAGAGATTTTTACAAAATTTTAAATTCCTCATTTTTTATAAATTCTAAATTTACCTTTTCTTGACACCATTCAGGAGATTCTACGCTATCAATTGAGATTAGTGCAAAAAATTACACAAAAATAGCCTAATTTAGCTTTTTTTTTAATCTTTCTATTTTTTTCCAAAAAATGTGTGTTTTATACCCCA
This sequence comes from Ophiorrhiza pumila, assembly GCA_016586305.1. Lineage (NCBI taxonomy): Eukaryota > Viridiplantae > Streptophyta > Magnoliopsida > Gentianales > Rubiaceae > Ophiorrhiza > Ophiorrhiza pumila. The sequence continues at coordinate 4,211,988 of BLIW01000007.1, forward strand.
AGAAAATTAGAGATTTTTTCAAAATTTAAAATTTCCCTTCTTTCAAACAATTCACTATATTTCACATTACCAATTTATATGGGAGCAAAAACGACACTAAAAGAGCCGAATTAAGCTTATTTTTTGAATCTTGCTATTTTTACCCAAAAAACGTGTGTTATAACCCATAAAAATTAGAGATTTTTCAAAATTTTAAATTACCCTTTTTTCCATGTCATTTACTTGATTGCTCCTTACAAATTGATATGGGTGCAAAATACGACACAAAAACAATCTAATTTCACTTATTTTTTTAATCTTGCAATTTTTTGTTTAAAAGACGTGTTATAGCTTATGAAAAATAGAGACTTTTATAAACTTATTCATTTTTTTTAAATTCGAAATTTCCCATTTCTTTAAACCATTCAAAAGATTTCACATTAATAATTGATATGGGTGCAAAAAGTGACATAAAAATAGGCTACTCCAGCTTATTTTTTTAATCTTGCTATTTTTTGCCCAAAAAACCTGAGTTATAGCCTATTAAAATTAGAAAGTTTTCAAAATTTTAAATTTTCCTTTTTCTACACCATTTACTTGATTGCACATTACAAATTAATATGGGTGCAAAAAATGACACAATAATAGCCTAATTCAGCTTGTTTTTTTAATCTTGCTATTTTTAGCCCAAAAAACGTGTGTTATAGCTCACGAAAAAAGAGATCTTTACAAAATTATAAATTACTCATTTTTTTCAAAATTCTAAATTTCCTGTTTCTTGATACAATTCAGGAGATTGTACATTACCAATTGAGATGGGTGCAAAAAAGACACAAAAATAGCCTAATTTAGCTTTTTTTTTTAATCATTCTATTTTTTGCCCAAAAGACGTGTGTCATAGCCCATGAAAATTAGAGATTTTTTCAAAATTTAAAATTTCCCTTTTTTGAAATCATTCACTAGATTTCACATTATCAATAAATATGAGTGCAAAAAACGACACAAAAAAAGGCTAATTCAGCTTATTTTTTAATTTTTCCATTTTTTGCCCAAAAACGTGTTTTATAGCCCATGAAAATTAGAGATTTTTTCAAAATTTTAAATTTCCTTTTTTCCCACACCATTTACTATATTGTATGTTACCAATTGATATGGGTGCAAAAAACGACACCAAAAAAGTCTAATTCAGCTTTTTTTTTAATCTTGATATTTTTTGCCCAAAAGACATGTGTTATAGCTCATGAAAAATATAGATTTTTACAAAATTCTAAATTACTCATTTTTTCAGAATTCTAAATTTCCTGTTTCTTCACACCATTCACGAGATTGTACATTACCAATTGAAATTAGTGCAAAAAATGACACAAAAATAGCCTAATTTAGTTTTTTTTAATCTTTTTATTTTTTGCCCAAAAAACGTGTGTTATACCTCATGAAAATTAGAGATTTTTTTCAAAACTTAAAATTTTCCTTTTTTTAAACCATTCACTAGATTTCACATTACCAATTGATATGGGTGCAAGAACAACACAAAAAGAGGCTAATTCGGCTTATTTTTTTAATCTTGTTATTTTTTGCTCAAGAAACGTGTGTTATATCTTATGAACATCAGAGATTTTTTCAAAATTTTAAATTAACCTTTTTTCCACACCATTTATTTGATTGCTCGTTAAAAATTGATATTGGTGCAAAAAACGACGCAAAAATAGCCTAATTCAACTTGTTTTTTTAATCTTTCTATTTTTTGCCCAAAAAACGTGTGTTATACCTCAAGAAAATAGAGATTTTTATGAAATTCTAATTACTAATTTTTACAAAATTCTAAATTTCCTATTTCTTCCCATCATTCTGGACATTTCACATTAATAATTGATATGAGTGCAAAAAATGACACAAAAACAATCTAATTTTGCTTTTTTTTTAATTTTACTTTTTTTTTGTCCAAAAAACATTAGTTGTAGCCCATTAAAATTAGAAAGTTTTCAAAATTTTAAATTTCCCTTTTTTCCACACCATTTACTTGATTGCATATTATCAATTAATATGGGTGCAAAAAAAACACAAAGATAGTCTAATTCAACTTTTTTTTAATCTTGTTATTTTTTACCCAAAAAACGTGTGTTATAGCTCACGAAAAATAGAGATCTTTACAAAATTCTAAATTGCTCATTTTTTTCAAAATTCTAAAATTCCCATTTATTCACACCATTCAGGATATTGTACATTACCAATTGAGATGGATGCAAAAAATGACACAAAAATAGCCTAATTAAGCATTTTTTTTAATATTTCTATTTTTTGCCAGAAAAACGTGTGTTATAACTTATGAAAATTAGAGATTTTTTCAAAATTTAAAAAATCCCTTTTTTCAAATCAATCACTAGATTTCACATTACCAATAAATATGGGTGCAAAAAACGACACAAAAAGACGTTAATTCAGCTTATTTTTTTAATTTTGTCATTTATTGCCTAAAAACGTGTGTTATAACCCATGAAAATTAGAGATTTTTTCAAAATTTAAATTTCTCTTTTTTTTCCACACCATTTACTCGATTGTACGTTACAAATTTAGATGAGTGCAAAAAACAACACCAAAAAAACCCAATTCAGCTTGTTTTTTAATCTTTCTATTTTTTTCCCCAAAAAACATGTGCTATAGTTAATGAAAAATATAGATTTTTTCAAAATTTTTAATTTTCCTTTTTGTTATACCATTCAATAGATTGCACATTATCAATTGAGATTGGTGCAAAAAAACGACACAAAAAGAAGCTAAATCAACTTGTTTTTTGAATTTTGCTATTTTTCGCCAAAAAACATTTTATAGCTTATAAAAATTAGAGATTTTTTCAAATTTTTAATTTTCCTTTTTTTCAAATCATTTACTAGATTACACATTACCAATTAATATGGGTGCAAAAAATGGCACAAAAATAGCCTATTTCAACTTGTTTTTTTTTTAAATCTTGTTATTTATTTTCAAAAAATGTGTGTTATAGCTCATAAAAAATAGAGATCTTTACATAATTCTAAATTACTCATTTTTCAAAATTCTAAATTCCCGTTTCTTCACACCATTCAAGAGATTGTACATTACCAATTGAGATGGGTGCAAAAAACGATACAAAAATAGCACAATTTAGCAGTTTTTTAATCTTTTAATTTTTGGCCCAAAAAACGTGTGTTATAGCCCATGAAAAATTAGAAATTTTTTTAGAATTTTCCTTTTTTCAAATCATTCTCTAGATTTCACATTACCAATAAATATGGGTGCAAAAAAAATGACACAAACAGAGGCTAATTCAGCTTATTTTTTTAATTTTGCCATTTTTTGCCTTAAAATGTGTGTTATAGCCTATGAAAATTAGAGATTTTTTCAAAATTTTAAATTTTCCTTTTTTTCACACTATTTACTAGATTTTACATTACCAATTTCAATGGGTGCAAAAAACAACACAAAAAAAGCCTTATTTAGCTTTTTTGAATCTTGTTTTTTTGCCCAAAAAACGTGTGTAATAGCTCATGAAAAATAGAGATCTTTATGAAATTCTAAATTACTCATTTTTTAAAAATTCTAAATTACTCATTTTTTCAAAATTCTAAATTTCCCGTTTCTTCACACCATTCAAGAGATTGTACATTACCAATTGAGACGGATGCAAAAAATGACACAAAAATAACCTAATTTAGCTTCTTCTTCTTTTTTGAATCTTTCTAATTTTTGCCAAAAAAATGTGTTATAACCCATGAAAATTAGAGATTTTTTCAAAATTTTAAAATCCCTTTTTTTTTAAATCATTCACTAGATTTCACATTACCAATAAATATGGGTGCAAAAAACGACACAAAAAGAGGTTAATCCAGCTTATTTTTTGAATTTTGCCATTTTTACCCAAAAAACGTGTTATAGCACATGAAAATTAGAGATTTTTTCAAAACTTTAAATTTCCTTTTTTCCACATCATTTATTAGATTTTATGTTACCAATTGATATGAGTGCGAAAAATGACACAAAAAACCTAATTCAACTTCTTTTTTTAATCTTGCTATCTTTTGCACAAAAATATTTTGTTATAGCTCATGAAAAATAGAGATTTTTACGAAATTCTAGATAACTCATTTCTTTAAAATTCTAAATTTCCAATTTCTTTACACCATTCAAAAGATTGTATACTACCTATTGAAATTAGTGCAAAAAACGTCACAAAAATAGCCTAATTTAGCTTTTTTTTAATATTTTTATTTTTTGCCCAAAAAACGTGTGTTATAGCCCATGAAAGTTAGAGATTTTTTTCAAAATTTAAAATATCCCTTTTTTTCAAACCATTAACTAGATTTCATATTGCCAATTGATATGGGTGCAAAAATGACACAAAAAGAGGGTAATTCAGCTTATTTTTTGAATCTTGCTACGTTTTGCCCAAGAAACGTGTGTTATATAGCCCATGAAAATTAGAGATTTTTTCAAAATTTTAAATTCCCTTTTTTTCACACCATTTACTTGACTGTTCATTACAAATTGATATAGGTGCAAAAAAAAGGCACAAAAATAGCCTAATTCAAATTGTTTTTTTTAATCTTGCTATTTATTGCCAAAAAAACGTGTGTTTTGGCTCATGAAATATAGAGATATTTACAAAATTCTAAATTACTCATTTTTTCAAAATTCTAAATTTCCTGTTTCTTCACACCATTCAGAATATTATACATTACCAACTGAGATGGTTGCAAAAAAGACACAAAAATAGCCTAATTTAGCATTTTTTTTAGAATCTTTCTATTTGTTTCCCAAAAAACGTGTCTTATAATCCATGAAAATTAAAGATTTTTCCAAAATTTAAAAATTCCCTTTTTTCAAATTATTCACTAGATTTCACATTACCAATAAATATGGGTGATAAAACCGATACAAATAGAGGCTAATTCAGCTTTTTTTTTAAATTTTGCCATTTTTTGCCCAAAAAACGTGTGTTATAGCCCATGAAAATTAGAAATTTTTTCAAAATTATAAATTTTTCTTTTTTTCGTACCATTTACAAGATTGTACATTACCAATTTAGATTAGTGGAAAATACGACTCCAAAAAAACCCAATTCATCTTGTTTTGTGAATCTTTCTTTTTTTTCCCAAAAAAACATGTGCTATAGTTAATGAAAAAAATAGATTTTTCCAAAATTTTGAATTTTCCTTTTTGTCACACCATTCAATAGATTGCACATTACCAATTGAGATTGGTGCAAAAAAACGACACAAAAAGAAGCTAAATCAACTTATTTTATGAATTTTACTATTTTTCACCAAAAAACGTATGTTATAGCTTATGAAAATTAGAGATTTTTTCAAAAATTTTAATTTTCCTTTTTCTTAGGACCATTTTCTAGATTGCATATTACCGTTTAATATAGGAGCAAAAATCGGCAGAAAATATCGTAATTTAACTTGTTTTTTGAATCTTGCTATTTAATCCCAAAAAAATGTGTTATTACTCATTAAAAAAAGAGATTATTACGAAATTCTAAATTACTCATTTTTTAAAAATTTAAAATTTCCCATTTATTCACACCATTCAGGAGATTGTACATTACCAATTGGGATGAGTGCAAAAAATGGCACAAAAATAGCCTTATTTAGCATTTTGTTTTTTGAATTTTTCTATTTTTTCCCAGAAAATATGCTATAGCCCATGAAAATTAGGAATTTTTTCAAAATTTAAAAATTCCCTTTTTTTAAAATCATTCACTAGATTTCACATTACTAATAAATATGGGTGTGCAAAAACTGACACAAAAAGAGACGAATTCAACTTATTTTTTGAAGTTTGCCATTTTTGCCTAAAAAACGTGTGCTATCCCAAGAAAATTATGGAAATTTTTTCAAAATTCTAAATTTCCCTTTTTTCCACACCATTTACTATATTGCACATTACAAATTGATATAGGTGCAAAAAATGACACAAAAACAGTCAAATTCGATTTGTTTTTTGAATCTTGCTATTTTTTGCCCAAAAAACATATGTCATCGTGCTCATGAAAAATAGAGATTTTTACAAAATTCTAAATTACTCATTTTTTTCAAAATTCTAAATTTCCTGTTTCTTCACACCATTCAGAAGATTGCACATTACCAATTGACATGGTTGTAAAAAATGACACAAAAATAGTCTAATTTTATTTTTTTTATCTTTTTATTTTTTTTTACCCGAAAAACGTGTGTCATAGCCCATGAAAGTTAAAGATTTTTTTTCAAATTTAAAATTTTCCTTTTTTTCAAACCATTCACTAGATTTCACATTACCAATTGATATGGGTGCAAAAACGACACAAAAAGGGGGTAATTCAGCTTATTTTTTGAATCTTGCTATTTTTTGCCGAAGAAACGTGTGTTAAATAGCCTAATTCAACTTGTTTTTTTGAATCTTGTTATCTATTCCCAAAAAAAGTGTGTTATAGCTCATGAAAAATAGAGATCTTTACAAAATTCAAAATTACTCATTTTTTCAAAATTCTAAATTTCCCATTTCTTCACACCATTTAGGAGATTGTACATTACCAATTGAGATGGATGCAAAAAACGACACAAAAATAGCTTAATTTAGCTTCTTTTTTTTTAATCTTTCTATTTTTTCCCCAAAAAACGTGTATTATAGTCTATGAAAATTAGAGATTTTTTCAAAATTTAAAAATTCCCTTTTTTCAAATTATTCACTAGATTTCTCATTACTAATAAATATGGGTGATAAAAACGACGCAAAAGAGGTAAATTCAGCATATTTTTTGAATTTGCCATTTTTTGCCCAAAAACTTGTGTTATAGCCCCTCTCTTGCGTATGCACTGGCTGGACAAGGTAAAACCAAAACCTGAACTCCCTGATCATGTTGAGCGCCCTGTTTCGGTTTCCCAGGCTAAGTTACTCACCTTGGAGGAAGGTCAAAGGGATAACACAAAGATGCTAGTTTACTTTGAGGAGCAAGTGAGTGGCCAGATTCTCCAAGCTCAAACGCCAGTTAAACCAATAAGGTATAACCTTCGCTCCCACTCCAAAGAGGAAATCTATGAAAAGCAGAGTTCAAGGAAAAAGAAAAAGATAGAGGCAAGAAGGAATGCTTTGGAGTTTAATTACTCTGATTCAGATACCCATTTTGATTTTGATTAGTGTCTGCCTGTTTCCCGGCCACTGATTACCGATGTTAACATCAGTTTGGCCTTTGTCATTTAAACCTTTGTGGTTCCACTGGAATGTTACCTTGTTGGAAAATTTTTGGTCTTGTTTGCAGATTTTGGCACATTGAACTAGTAATGTTATGCTGCCGAATTTTTGTCTAGGTCCATGTCTGTTGGTGAATTTTGTGTAAATAGAGGAAGTACTCTACATTTATTCCTTTTGCGACTTAGAATGTTTCGCCAGGTAGATAGAAAGGTCTTACTTTTTGCCTTGACAAAAATAATGCTTTGCTATCTTCCCTTACACATTTGGTAGAACTTCATGTAATGGAGTATCACTCCAATCTTTCACGTATTTTGTAATAGATTGCATGGGTATGCCCAGCTCCGACTTTTGCTTTATATATATTAAGGATTGTTTAATTATTTTTTTTAAAAAAAACTTGTGTTATAGCCCATGAAAAATAGAGATTTTTTCAAATTTTAAAATTTTCCTTTTTTCCACATCATTTACTAGATTGTAAGTTACCAACTTGAATGGGTGCAAAAAATGACACTAAAAAACCCAATTCAGCTTGTTTTTTGAATCTTTCTAATTTTTTGCCCAAAAAACATGTGCTATAGTTAATGAAAAATATAGATTTTTTTAAAATTTTGAATTTTTCATCTTGTCACACCATTTAATAGATTGCACATTACCAATTAAGATTGGTGCAAAAAAAAACATAAAAAGAAGTTAAATCAAGTTGTTTTTTGAATTTTGCTATTTTTCTGCCAAAAAACGTGTGTTATAGATTATGAAAATTAGAGATTTTTTCAAAAAAAAATATTTTCCTTTTGTTCACACCATTCATTAGATTGCACATTAACAATTAATATAGGCACAAAAAAGGTACAAAAATAACCTAATTCAACTTGTTTCTTTGAATCTTGCTATTTATTCCCAAAAAAAACGTGTATTGCTCATGAAAAATAGAGATCTTTACAAAATTCTAAAATACACATTTTTTTCAAAATTCTAAATTTCTCGTGTCTTCACACCATTCAGGAGATTGTACATTACCAATTGAGATGGGTGCAAAAAACGACACAAAAATAGCCTAATTTAGCATTTTTTTTTAATCCTTCTATTTTTTTGCCCAAAAAACGTGTGTTATAGCCTATGAAAATTAAAGATTTTTTCAAAATTTAAAAATTCCCTTTTTTCAAATCATTCACTAGATTTCATATTACAAATAAATATGGGTGCAAAAAAGACACAAAAAGAGGCTATTTCAGCATATTTTTTTCATTTTATCATTTTTTGCCCTAAAAATGTGTGTTATAACTCATGAAAAATAGAGATTTTTACGAAATTCTAAATTACTCTTTTTTCAAAATTCTAAATTTCCTGTACATTACCAATTGAGATTAGTGCAAAAAAAGACACAAAAATAGCCTAATTTAACTTTTTTATCTTTTTATTTTTTGCCCAAAAAACGTGTGTTATAGCCCATGAAAATTAGAGATTTTTTCAAAATTTAAAATTTCCCTTTTTTCAAACCATTCACTAGATTTCACATTACCAATTGATATGGGTGCAAAAACGACACAAAAAGAAACTAATTCACCTTATTTTTTGCCCAAAAAACGTGTATTATAGCCCATGAAAATTAGAAATTTTTTCAAAATTTTAAATTACCCTTTTTTCCACACCATTAACTTGATTGCTCAATACAAATTGATATAGGTGCAAAAAAACGACACAAACAGCCTAATTCAACTTATTTTTTGAATCCTGCTATTTTTTTCCCAAAAAACGTGTATTATAACTCATGAAAAATAGAGATTTTTATAAAATTCCAAATTACTCATTTTTTCAAAATTCTAAATTTCCTTTTTCTTTACACCATTCATGAGATTTCACATTAACAATTCGTATGGGTGCAAAAAAGGATACAAAAAGAGGCTAACCATGAAAATTAGAAATTTTTTCAAAATTTAAAATTTCCCTTTTTTTCACACCATTTACTTGATTGCTCATTACAAATTGATATGGGTGCAAAAAAGATACAAAAACAGCCAAATTCAACTTGTTTTTTGAATCTTGCTATTTTTGGCCCAAAAAACGTGTTATAGATCATGAAAAATGGAGATTTTTACAAAATTTTAAATTACTCATTTCTTCAAAATTCTAAATTCCCGCTTCTTCACACCATTCAGGAGATTGTATATTACCAATTGAGATGGGTGCAAAAAAACGATATAAAAATAGCCTAATTTAGCTTTTTTTTAATCTTTCTATTTTTTTCTCAAAAAAAGTGTATTATACCTCTTGAAAAATAGAGATTTTGAAAAAATTCTAAATTACCTTTTGTTCACACCATTCACTAGATTGCACATTATAAATTGAGAAGGGTGCGAAAAACGACACCAAAAAAGCCAATTCAACTGTTTTTTTGAATCTTTCTATTTTTTTTCCCAAAAAATGTGTATTATATCTAATGAAAAATAGAGATTTTTTAAAACTTTTAAATTTTCCTTTTTTCACATCATTCACTATACTGCACTACACAAATTGAGATGGGTACAAAAAACAAAACAAAAATAGGTTAATTAAACTTTTTTTTGGATACTTGGTTTTTTTGCCCAAATAGGCTAATTCACTATACTGCACTATACAAAAAACATCATTCACTATAGCTCATGAAATTTAGAGATTTTTTCAAAATTTTAAATTGCATTTTTTTCACACTATTTACTAGATTGAACAATAACAAGTTTAATGAGTGCAAAAAACAACACAAAAATAGTCTAATTCGCCATTTTTTTAATCTTTATATTTTTTACAAAAAAACGTGATTTATAGCTAATGAAAAATAGAGATTTTTTCAAAATTATAAATTTCCTTTTTTCACACTATTCATTAGATTACACATTACCAATTCAGATAGGGGCAAAAAACGACACCAAAAAAATTCAATTCAGCTTGTTTTTTGAATCTTTCTTCTTTTTTTTTTTTTGCCCAAAAAACATGCTCTATAGTTAATGAAAAATATAGATTCTTTAAAAATTTTGAATTTTTCTTTTTGTCACATCATTCAATAGACTGCACATTACCAATTGAGATTGGAGCAAAACACGACACAAAAAGAAGCTAAATAAACTTGTTTTTTTAATTTTGCAATTTTTCGCCCAAAAAACGTGTGTCTAGCTTATGAAAATTAGAGATTTTTTCAAAAATTTTAATTTTCCTTTTTTTTCACACCATTAACTAGATTGCATATTACCAATTAATATAGATGCAGAAAACTGCACAAAAATAGCCTAATTCAACTTGTTTTTTTGAATCTTGCTATTTATTCCCAAAAAATGTGTGTTATAGCTCATGAAAAATAGAGATCTTTACAAAATTCTAAATTACTCATTTTTTCAAAATTCTAAATTTCTCGTTTCTTCACACCATTCAGGAGATTGTATATTACTAATTGTGATGGATGCAGAGAACGAAACAAAAAATAGCCTAATTTAGCTTTTTTTTAATCTTTCTATTTTTTGCCCAAAAAGTGTGTGTATAGCCCATGAAAATTAGAGATTTTTTCAAAATTTAAAATTTCCCTTTTTTTCAAATCTTTCATTAGATTTCACATTACCAATAAATATGGGTGCAAAAAACGACACGAAAATAGGCTAATTTAGCTTTTTTTTTGGATTTTGCCATTTTTTTTCCTAAAAAACGTGTTTATAGCCCATGAAAATTAGACCTTTTTTCAAAATTTTAAATTTCCCCTTTTTCCACACCATTTACTAAATTATATGTTACCAATTGATATGGGTGCAAAAAACGACAAAAAAAAGCCTAATTCAGCTTTTTTTTTAATCTTGCTATTTTTCCCCAAAAAACGCGTTTAATAGGTCATGAAAATAGATTTTTACAAAATTCTAAATTACTCATTTTTTCAAAATTCTAAATTTCATGTTTCTTCACACTATTTAGGAGATTGTACATTACCAATTGAGATGGGTGCAAAAAATGACACAAAAATAACCTAGTTTAGCTTCTTTTTTTTTAATCTTTTTATTTTTTGCCCAAAAAATGTGTGGCCCATAAAAATTAGAAATTTTTTCAAAATTTAAAATTTTCCTTTTTTCAAACCATTCACTAGATTTCACATTATCAATTGATATGGATGCAAAAACGACACAAAAATAGGCTAATTCAACTTATTTTTTGAATCTTGCTATTTTTTGTCCAAAAAAATATTTGTAGGTAACATTGTAGGCCATACACTTGTAAAATTTCCAAGGATTAAAATCCAATAAAACATCATCATCATCGATGTTTATTGTGATTGAATCTTATTTTTATTTCTATGTACTTAACAATGTTGTATTAAGTTGTCTTGATTTGTTTCTGTATTAGAGACCACCTCCGAAGCTTCAAAACTCTTTAAGTTTCTATAGGATCCCGAAGAATTTGAAAAAAAAAAAGGCTAATTACATTTACCGTCCCAATATTTGATAAAAGTACCAAACGGACCCTGTGATTTTAAAAAATCACAATCACCCCATTGATTGAGCAAACATTTAATAAATCAACCCCTCCCACCACAAAATATGAATATATTGCCTAATATATCCTTAAAACTTTATTTATAATAATTATATTGTCTTAGTTAATTAAATACATATGTTAAATATTAAAATAAAAAGAAAAGAAAATTTTCTGTTTTATACATAAAAAAAACTCAAAGAAAAAATTCTCTTTTCTTAATTAATCAAATTATTTATTTATTCTCCAAAAATAATTCTTTTTCTTTCAAAATTTAAAATTTATATAGAAAAAAATTTATTGATTAAAGTTTGATGAATTTGATAAACCCATTTGTACTAACGAATATGAAATTAATAATTTATAAAAAAGAATTAAAAAGTGCAAAAAGTATTTATTGTCATTTTGTATTTACTCATATATTTTTGTTAATATTTTTCAACAAAAGAAGTTATATTATTTTGGTCTTTTCATCAATTTTGTTAGTCAACTTTAACCGTAGGGGGTGACAGTAATTTTTGAAAACCAAAGAATTCATTTGGTACCGTAATTTTTGAAAACCAAAGAATTCGTTTATACTTTTATCAAACCTTAAGGGTGGTAAATGTAATAACCCAAAAAAAAATGGTGAAAAGTTTCAGCTGTACATGATATACCTGAAACTGAAATTGTAAGGTACTACTTCAAGTATTTGAGAAAGAGAGTGAGTTCCTCTTCCACTTCCTATTCCTCTTCTCTCAATGCATTTTAGCGTTTCATTCCTGAATTGATCTGGAAGCTGCATGCATACCCAGTCTAGTAATCCATCTATATCTTTGGCAAAGTCCAGAAGGTACCAATCCAACAATTTTGGGATTATTAGCTTCTTTGATGTTGATGAAGATGAAATGCCCACTGCTGCTTGCAGATATTCCTTCTTTGCAGCTTCCAACTCTTTCTCAACTTGTGCTGCACTGTACACCCTCACCTTCATTCATTCATTCAGCAAATTCTATTCATTACGTTAGCACCAAACTCAATAACATTGATTGATTTCTTCTCCAAAGGGTTTAACTTACCGCAGGGGAAGACCAACTCCCGCACGAGAGTGCAAATGTGACCAATGGTTCGGACCATTCCAAACCAAAAAGACTGTGAGCCTTCATATCACCACCGCCTTTGGTAGATTCTTGACAAGTCTGTTCAAACAAAGAGGATAGGAAAATTTCTCATACAAACCAACCATGAAAAAGACTTTTAACAAGTAGTTCAAGGTGATAACAGACTTACATGCTTTAGATGATAAGGTAACCTCAAGATGAAATGCTCAATTGTAATTGCGTTCAGTAAATGTCCGCCAACAGTTATTGTTGCCTGAGAAAACCCATAATTAAATTCCGATTCTCTGTTTTAATTAAAAGCCATCAAGTTGTTGGTTCACATTGACTTGGTTAATGGAATTTTGGCATATAGACCACTACTCAAACTTTGATGAAACATATGCTTCTCCATTTAAGATTTACCAGGCCCGCTCATGAGACAGTGTTTAGTGTACCAAGAAATCAAAATAGACATACACATAATGCCCAGAATTCAATACTTGTGTTTTAGTCGTCTTAGTTAACGATCAAGATTAATGGGAAATAAAAGAATTAATATGCTTGCCTTTTGCATGAGGTCTACAACCCGCCCAGGACTGTCAGGAATTCCATGCTCTAAATATGCCTGAAAATTTTGGTTGCAGATACACAATTTAGACTTTCTTGCGGCAATTACACTTTATGTACATTTGCAAGAGAATAATATTTATAGAGCCAAAAGCTCTTCAAGGATAAAAATATCCCTTACATTCATCATGCAGGAATTATAGATGTTTATCCAGAAAGCTAGCTTCTGCTGGTGGTTGAGCTCCTCTAGTTTCACTGTCGCTAGCTTGCTAAGGAGGAGCCTGAACATTTAAGCATTAAGATGAGTACAATTTAAAACCAAGTAATTCTTGAGAGTAAAAAAAGGAAAAGAAGATAAAAAGATAAACAGCCTACATCCTTACTTCAGTCTACGAAGCAGAAATAATGCATTTGCTTTTCGGTTTAGATCAATGGAGTTTGCTTCAACTATAGGAAACATTTTGTAAGGACCAATGTCTCTCTTTCTACCCTCTGAAGAGATGAGGTAAGGATCCCGAAAGTCTATAGCCACATTATTCTCACTAAAATTGTCTGCTACAAGAGAAGTAAAGGATTCAGCATCCAGTGTCTTCCCTTTTGCTGTGCTCAGCCTTAAAAAAATGGTACACAAGCACTTCAAGATATCCTGGGAAGTTTTGTTGGCCTCGGTTTCAGCTTCCAACGCCATGTCATCTGAAGAACCTGAAGAACTCTGCTGTGCCTGCTCTACAGCTCTGCACTGCCATGGTTAAATTCTAATTGAGTCTAGTGGGCTATGAACACAATGTGGCCAAAACTGAATACAGAATCCTACCTGTAATTTCAGGGAGTCAGCGCCTTTGCCCATTTGTTGTTCTATCTTGATTGAAGATATTCTCATTGGTGATTTCGCCACGGGCGTTGTTTTATTTACTATAGATGGTTTATCCTTTGCCAAATTAGGCCATGATTGGTTTTCTTTTCCAAACTTTTCTTTTGATGGAGAATTTGGTTTCTTCACATTTTGGTCTATACCTGTTGGCCTCACATGACAATACCTCATCACATCTGCATCAGATGATGCTGGTTTTCTGGTTGAAGCACTTCTAGCAAGAGAAGGCAGTGGCATTGCTGCAGCCCCAGATGATGCCAAATTGATTTCAGTGTTGGAAAAGGATCTCGAGTGTCTTCTTCTGGAACTTAAGATATCATCCTTTGAGTCTACCGAATTGTTCTCATTCTTTCTTGAGGATGTATAAGCAGCTTCCTCGTATAGACCTTTTCTGAAATTCACCACCATCTCTTCAAGAAACACCACCTCCTCTTCCAAAACAGCCACTTCAGCAAGAAGTTCTAGCATCTACAAAACCACATTCCAACTGAGAAATTACTTCCGCACCTATGATGAGGATTGATAAACTCAAAGCTCGATGAGGAAAGAATAGACAAATGCACCAAGTTTAGAAATCAAAGCTATCTTAGACATTTGACATTAGTCATTTTGGCTATTAAAACATCAAAGATCTTCTGCCAATGTTAGAAGGAAATATCAGACAAATGACAGCTCTAAAAAATGGAACATTATGCCAGCAGTGATTACGTATTGAGGGAGATAAGGGGGAAGACGCGGCAAGGCTCCCAAAGGTCTATTGACAGCCCTCTCCAAAGCTCTGTGAACATTCTCTTCATGTCTTAGCTTCTTCTTCAACTTATCAACCTGCCAATTTCGAGAGAGTAACAAAGTTACTTTAAGCATTGCAATAAAAGTCAAATCATATGATTCAACAATGCACTCAATGATTGGAATTCAGGACAGAATTTCATTACATCTTTTAACAAAGCCAACTTTCTTTCTCTGGCTGATCGACGCCTCATAACTTTCTTTGCCAAAAGCAATTCTCTTTCCAGCAATTCCATCTCCTTCTCCTATTGCAAGATTCAGTGCATATCAATATTTTTGGAATCTGCCTTCAACATTTTCCCCATACCGATACACACTCCAAAGAGGAAAAAAACAGTTGAATTTGATTGAAACTGAGATCCGGTTAATTCTATCTTATTCTTGGAATGATTTATGAATGAGTGAGTAAATGAAACACCCATTGAGATTTGGATCAAAGTTCGTAACTTTTCAGTTCGGAGTGGCAATTCACAGTCTACAATATCTAGATAATAGATAAAGAGTACAAACATCAAGAAATTTTTTCCCAACTTTTTGGGTTTCCTTAACAGGCCACCATAAAAAATAAAAAGTAGAGAAGGACTCACATTTTGAGGAAACAAAGGCGCTTTCTTGGACTGAAGATTAATACTAGTGCGGTATTTGCTATTCATTCCCACCTCCTTACTTCATAACACTCTGCATTGCAATGACATGATCACTCAGCAATCAATTTCAACCCCAAAAGAAATAAGTGAAAAAAAGAAAAAGAGGAGCATGCCAACATGTTTCTATTCACACAGTAAATGATGCAATATTGAACTAATAAATCAAGGTTTCTGGAAATGTAAAGTTCTGAAAAACTAATTACAAGGAAATGTTAAAACCGGAAACAAAAACCTCGAGGGAGCTCGAGGGAGTGTGAGATGCAGAATCTTGATTCCGAATAGACAGAGAGAGGGAAGAAGAGAGCGGGAAAGATTAAAAATGGTAAAATGGGAGTGACAAAAGAAAGTAATATAGTAATGTGTGGTGAGTGGGTGAATCAGAATGAGCATAGTTGCGACTATCTTTCTTGGTTGTGGGATTATGAACGGAACCCACATAAACAATTTCGTAAGGGATTAAAAAAATGTTCTTACATAGTGCCACTACAAGCTGATACTAGTGAGTAGTGACAGTTCTATTAATCTTCAAGGACGTGAGTAGTGATCGATCGTTGTTAATAATACTAGCAGTAAGAGACAAACATTGACTCGGTGAGCTCTCCTCTGAATGTAGAAAACCACGAGATTTGGAGAGCCTCAAAGTCAGGAACTCAGCAAGCAATAAGCATGGTCAGGGACAGGGACGGACGGTCATCGAAACTGAAAGCAAAGCATACCGCAACATAGAGTGGCAGTCTGGCAGAAGAAGAGGATCATCCTGCAGGAAAAGTCTTAAAACGATGAGGTCTCGTATAAAGAGGACAATAAAACAAGGCCATTCACCGTTTACCTTACCAACAAGCCAAAAATACAAGTTAAGATTAGTGCTGCATTAGTAGTAATATAAGTGTTTCTTGAATTGTGCACGTTAATGACATGAAATTACTAGAAAAGAAAAGTGGAAATTAGAAATACGTAGAGGATAATGAAAAGATGTAACTTATGGCATTGAGACTTGAGAGAGAGTAGGAGACTGACCTGGCATTATATTGTTTGTGAGACAACCAATTTTGATCATGATTGATCATGCATTACAAAAAAAGTCCACCTCTTTCTTTCTCAAGATTTTTTTCTTTACTTTTCCTGATTTTTTTAAGGAATATTTTGTTCTTATATGTGGGGTCTTGGACCTCTCAGTACAAATTTTTGATAGATTTTTTTTCATTTCAATCTTATGTTTCATTCTATGGATTTAATTCAATCTTCAGTTTCATTCTATGGATTCAAACAATGCGTAATTAATGAACTCTAAAGAATAAGTGTTAAACACACGTGACGTTTATCCATAGAATGAACCCGAATAAACCCGAAACACACGTGAGTTTTTTTTTTTTAGTTTAAGATTTCTTGATAGGTGAAATAAATGTAATCCATTCACCAAATCAAATTAATATAATTGGATAGTTTGTTCTAATTTAGTGGTACAAATTTCCTCCATTTACCTACAACAACTTTTTAGTTGAAGTTTCCGTACATGAAATGAAACCATCGAGATTTACAAATTAGTACTAAAAGGTAGTAGGAATGAATGCAAAACAAACATTAACACTAGTGTTGTTCGTTTTATGCAAAGTACAATGCAACTAATTGTATCTTGGCTTCTTTTGGAGCCTGAAGGTGTACTTATAACGTAATGTAGGCTTCAATGAATTCAGAATTTGCAGTAACTGAATGCGGCTGCCGGCTGGGCATTGGGCAGCTCCTACGTTCGTTTTTGGATATATAGTGGGTACGCCCTCTAATTCATTAGGAAGACGTACAAAATCCCAAATATTGCAATGTTACTTGTACACAACAAAAGGGGAGGGGGTTAATCATTAATGTCACAATTAAACTTGCCTTTACAAGTTTCTTTCAGTTTCTGCATGTCATTAAAACGCCTTTTCTTACAGGCTGTAAATTCAATGTTGACACTTGAAAGAAATCTGGGATATCTTGCCATGAAAACAACTTTCGTAAATGAAAGACGGAAAGCAAACATTTAATATTGCCTTGCTTCAAATGGAGGCCAAAAAGAAAAAAAAAATCAATCATCAGGATCTGGAAGCTTTAATCAAAATTGGGAGAAAGAACCAGACATTTGTGAACTTGATTATGGATTTTTTATAGATTGCTTCCAAATTCAAAAATAAATAAATTAATCCAAATCTTCTATTTCATTCTCTGTGAGGCTGTGACAATCTGTGTTACAATTTATAAATATATATTACGTATATCTATCTAAAATCTTATCAATGAATTACAAAATTCTAATAAATAAGTATTAAATACTGAATTTATACTAGCGAAACAAGGATTACAACAAGAAATACAAGAGAAGAACCTCTAGCTAAATAAATTAGTAATTAATGCTCCGGATTCAGTGGTCAAAACTCTAATTTCCTTTAACAATATCAATGCGTTGGGCTCATCATTTCCAGTACGTACTCTTAGTAGCAGTACTAGTTGAAGTTCAAATGAATCAATTAATGGCGTACATATAATAATATTACTAGTAATTAGCAATAGTACAGTAGTTGTTTCAATACATTGCCGGTGCATTAAATCAAAGCAATATGGCAAACACTATCAAAGAGTTCAGTAGTAGTAGTATTAATTAACTGATCAGGTAGTAATCAAGAAGCGAGATTAAGTGCATGTCTGTATGATATCATAATTAATAAATGCATGCATTATTCCATTAGTAATTAGCCAGACTTGGTTTTCTTTTTGTTATTTTGTGGTACAACAGTTATAAATATCAGATCATTGTTTTATTTGGAGTTGTGCAGCTTCTCTGCTACTACTTAAGTTGTACATTTTTTTTTTCACCAAACTTCAAATTTTCACGTGTTTTGATAAAAAAAATGACAAACTTAAAAACATATTAATTTTAATTTTTTTTTCCCAATGTTTTTCATTCACCTCAACTGTGAACACACATAATTGTGAGCGGTATCAAAAAAATGAAATTTAGATTTTTTTTTTTCCAAATTTTATTTTTCATGAGCTATAACACACTATTTTAGTCAAGAATAACAAAATTCAAAAACACGTTGATTTTGTTTTTTTTTGTATTGTTTTTTGCACCCACCCCGATTGTGACCATGAATTTTAGTGAATATTATCAAAAAAAAAAGTGACAATTAAAATTTTCATCAAAACAACAAAAAAAAAAGTGACAACACGCGTATTTTGCTCAAAAATGGCAAAGTCAAAAAATGTGTTAACTCTTACTTTTTCTTAGTATGTTTTACACACATCTCAATTGTGAACATTCATTCTAATGAATGGTGTACAAAAAAAGTGAAATTTAGATTTTTCACCAAATTTCCATTTTTCATGAGTTATAACACATGTATTTTAGTCAAAAATAACAAAATAAAAAAAGGTGCTGATTTTAACTTTTTTGTGATATGTTTTTACATCCATCTCAATTGAGAACATGCATTCTAGTGAATGTTGCCAAAAAAAGTGAAATTTAAAATCTTCACCAAACCTCAATTTTTCAAGGGTTATAACACACGTATTTTAGTAAAAATAACAAACTCAAAAAACGTGTTGATTTTATCTTTCTCTATTATTTTTTTACTCACCTCAACTGTGTATCCTTGTGAGCGATGTCAAGAAAAGTGAAATTTGCATTTTATTACCAATTTCTATTTTTCATTAACTATAACACACGTATTTTAACCAAAAAAGACAAAATCCAAAAATGCGTTGATTTAACATTTTTGTACCGTTTTTTGCATTCACCCCTATTGTGAACATGAATTCTAGTGAATATTGTAAAAAAAATTAACTATTTTTCATGGGTTATAATACACGTATTTTGGTAAAAAAATAGCAAAGTAAAAAAAAGTGTTAATTTATACTTTTTCCTTGCTATTTTTTACACACATTCCAATTGTGAACATCTATTCTAATGAACGGTGTACAAAAAAGTGAAATTTAAATTTTTTACCAAATTTCTATTTTTCATGGGTTATAACACACGTATTTTAGTTAAAAATAGCAAAATCCAAAATGAGTTGATTTTGGCTTTTTTTTATGGTTTTTACACCCACATCGATTATGAACATGCATTACATTGAATGTTGCCAAAAAAATGAAATTTAAAATTTTTGTCAAACCTCAATTTTCCATGACACACGTATTTTGGTAAAAAATGATAAAATTAAAAAAAGGGTTGACTTATGCTTTTTTCCTACTATTTTTTATACACATCTCAATAATGAACATCAATTCTAATTAATGCTGTACAAAAAAGTGAAATTTAAATTTTTAACAAAATTTTCATTTTTCATGGGTTATAACACACGTATTTTAGCAAAAATAACAAAATCTAAAAATATGTTGATTTTGACTTATTTGTGATATTTTTTACACCAACTTCGATTGTAAACATTCATTCCAGTGAATGTTGCCAATAAAAAAGTGAAATTTAAAATTTTCACCAAACCTCAATTTTTCAAAAAAATGACAAATCCAAAAAAAGTGTTGATTTTATCTTTGATCTACTGTTTTTCACCCATGTTAATTGAGAACATGCATCATTGTGAGTGGTGTAAAAAAAGTGAAATTTATATTTTATTACCAAATTTTGGTTTTTCATGGGTTATAACACACATTTTAACCAAAAATGACAAAATTCAAAAACATGTTAATTTTGACTTTTATGTACTGTTTTTTTGCACCCACTCGATTGTGAACATGCATTCTAATGAATATTTTAAAAAAAAATCATCAAACCTCTATTTTTTATGGGTTATAACATTCGTATTTTAGTAAAAAAATGGAAAGTCAAAAAAACGTGTTGATTTTTGCTTTTTTCCTACTTTTTTTTACACATAACTCAACTGTGAACATCCATTCTAATGAACGGTGTAAAAAAAAGTTAAATTAGCAAAATCCAAAAATTCGTTGATTTTGACATTTTTTGTGATGTTGTTTACACCCAGCTCGATCTCACAAACATTCATCCGAGTGAATGTTACCAAAAAGTGTGAAATTTGGCCCTCATCCTTCAAGCTCTTACGCTCAACACAACAAAGCATGCAAAATCCAGGCTCACACATGCTCTTTAACGTGCATTCATTCGTAAACTTTTTAATTTTTGTCGGGTGCAAACTGTAAAGCAAGGCCAGTCCACTCCACTCCACGGTCGCAATTCCCAGAGATTATGTACTACTAGTATAATTAACAAATAATTAAGTTTAAGCTACGAAGAAAAAAGACAACCCTCCAAAGTTCAAACACAAGAAATTGTGATATATTTAACTCAAACGCACGTCATTTAACTACTGGGATCACGCTCCTTTATTAATTAATACTAGTGTTTTGGAACTTAATTCTTCCCAGCGAGGATTTCTAATTTTCTATCATTGTCAAATTTGTTGCAGCCGATTACAGCTTAATTTGTTCTTATGTCTTTTTGTCCTGTAGAAAGTTGGCATCAGCGGTGATTGCCTCCGAAGCCATACATGGTATGTCCAGCTTTTCTAGTTTTGTCTTCCTCCTCCAACTAATGCACTTGAAATTCAAGCATTAATGCCCAATGCGCGGTATGCACTATGCACCTACCAATTTTCTTTCTTTCTTTCTTTCTTTCTTGTGTGTACATACATGCTATTTGTATAAAGTTTAATTTGCTGTCTTTTGGTATTTATTTGACCATCTAAGTATTTTTATTTTTTTTAATTTTCTAGATTGGTTGGGAAGAGAGATGAAATTAAGTGGTCCGCAGCATCATTGGCATGGTGGAGGCCTTTAAAACTTTATCGTCTTTGTCCATCCTCTTCATTAATGCAAGTATGCAACCATGAATTGGTAAGAAAAGAAAATATCCCAAGATTTTCTTGGTTTAAGCCCCATTCGATCTAATCGTTAGTACGCCGTGGGTTCACTTTGTTAAACGAAGGAATAGAGTACACACTAGCAAGTTGCAACCGGCCGATTCTCGCATCGCATGCATGATCAACGTATATCATCATATTATTGTATGCCTTGAGAAGCCGTCGAGGATGAGATTGCTCAATGATCAGTCATGGTCATTCGCTGTGAAAAAACTCAAAAAGTGGTCCTAGGTTAGAGAATGGGGAACTGGACCATTCATTCTTTGCCACCCCCACAACCATGCCATGGTACCATTGGCTTTTATCCCTTCCACATGCCAAAACAAATTGTATACCTAACCCCGACTGAAAAACAGAGCAACTACAAAGTGAAAACAATTCCCACTCCCCACATAGCAAAAGGCCCAAGGCTTTTTATTAGACTAGTACCAACAAAATTGATGGGATGGGATGGGATGGGATGAGATGGGTTCATGGGAATCCAATCATATTGTTAAAACTGCTGCGTCATTTTCCAAGCTGCAATTGTCTTTGCCAGCTCAGGCTTTAGATTTAGATTTCCAGATGGTCCCAGGAAATCCAAAATCAAGAAAGAGCTTCGTGGAGTTACTACTCAACTACATTGCCTTGATTGCCGGCTATTTCACAACTTCTGCACGGCCACCATCCTTCTCTCGTCAACATCACTCTCATCAAAACTCCTTAGCTATACCCTGCCTTATCTACTGCTATCTTCGCTGTGTTAACTTCAATTATCAAACATGCCATACTAAAACACCCCCCGGCCACTTTAGCAGGAAGCCACACAGCATTCTGACTATCGTTAAACAAAATTGACAGAAACATTTGGGATATACAAGAGGAGATCACTACTGCGCATGCATGTGCATTCACTACTGCCCCATAAAAAAGATCATGCTTGAAAGCTCCTAAGTTGAATGTATACATGGTGCTAGTTAAAGAAGCAATGGGATGCTATCCACTGGCACTGATAAAATTATTTCCTCAATGCTTTCTTAAAACGCTCCAGGGAAACACTGGTTGACACCTAAAATGTCAGTAAAATATAGCAGCATACTTGCATGTCCTTGGCAATTGGCATGAGACTTGTGAGGGAGAGAACGCAAGCCTAGTTTATGCCACCATGTCTACTAATTGGAATGTCCAGGAATGTATAAAATCATTGTTTCCATCTGCGTATAAAGTCCATCTGTGGCAGCCACAGAAGATTATGCTGGGGTTTCCGGAACCACCAATAACTCAAGGTTGTTCGTGAGTAGTGTGTGACCAACATCCTAAGAAGAATGTTCTATTCCAGTCTCGAGGAACAAAACGACGTTGCAAACCACAGCAAGAATTTGCTGCTTTTTTGTCGATTCCAGAATGTTTCACCAATTGTACCGCGAGTTCTAATCCATCTCGCCTCTCTCCTTTTCAGTTTTCCCTCCCACATTGGATCCCCAAGTGATGGAGACAGGAGATTCCACAAACGCATGGTTCTTTTCTTTGTGGCCAACATCCCGTTCCATGGTCCTTAGATTACTGAGGATATACCATCCAACAACAGAAAAGCTCGTTCTATTTCTGGAGTATTAAGAGGGGCTGATCATAAATTTTATTAGAAACCTAAATTCTATGATCAATCAAAAATCAAAACTCAAAAACAGAGACGAGATACTAGAATACGCACATAGGTTTTAAAATATTAATTTTCTTTTATCATTAACCCGCTTCATCAGAGCAATTTACTGGACCTGGTTCAGGTCGAGATATTGTCATTAGGGTTTGTGGACCTCTTACAAAAAAACTATCTGAGTTGTTTTCTGTAGTATTGGGTAGTAACCTGGAAACCTGCTTTGACGTATCCGTAAGTGGAAGTCCAAAGATATGTTCAGCCCAGATATTATATGTAAATTTTTCATCAAAGTCTGCCTTTCCCTCGGTTTTAACCGCTTTTTGCTCATTCAGTTTGGACCCAGGAGCCCGGGCATGTGGAGCAATTGTAGATGCTGAAGCCAGAAAAGATGGACGACATGACCAGAGCGAGTCGGTCCTGCCAGCACAAGGGAAGGTTGCAGAGGGCAACAATACAGGTTTGCCAGGCATTTCATGCAATACATCGGGTTTCTCTTGAGTAGAAATGTCCCGAGAGCTATTCTTCTTGCCACAAGGCTTCGAAGAAATTTCAGAGTGTAAAACATTTCCCTTGTATTTAGGTTCGGCAGAACTACTCCTTTCACATCGTTGATTGGCAACTGCTACGAATGGATTTCTAGCATGAGCAGAGTGATTCACTTCAGATGACAGGGGCCATGACCTTTTAGGAGTTAATGATGACACTGGTGACAAGGGAGATGAAGGTGTTGAATTACCACTTTGACTGCTTGAAACTTCAAAAAGGCCAGTTACACCATTACCAGAACTCTTTTTCTTCCTTCGCCTTCTTCCTTTATCTTTTCCAGTTTTAACTGTAAGGTTTCCAACTTGTGACGTTTCCTGAATATCAGAGCTCTCAACTGCCACTGAATTCGTCATTGCACAAGTTGAAGAAGTCATTTTTTCTGTATCCAAGGAAAAACTGCTTTTCTTGCCAAACTCCATAGTGGATTTCACAGTCTTCGCAGTCAAACTTGAACCTTTTTCTCTGGGAACAGCCCGACCATCAGTACAACCAGAAACCGGCTCCAGCAGTAAAGACTCCTCCACCCCAATAGATCTTGGTAGACCATTCATTCTTGCAGACAAGGCAAACTTACCATATCCTCTATGACTTCGATGTGAACAAGAAGATTTTCCTGCTTGGGTTACAGTAGAAATGGAGTTTTTCCTACTCTTAAACAAGTAATCTTGGCCAACGGTCATCACATGGGGAAGCAAGCAACAAAGCACCAGAAAAAAAATTGAAGCAGCGAGAAGGATTATGACTAAGAATTTCTTCACTCGCATCCAGAAAATTGTCTTTTTACAGAAACTAAGCATGTACAGAGGTAGGCTTGCTTTCATGGGAATCACAATGACACCTGTTGCTAAAGCGAATTCAAGATCTCTGCGTATTGTAGCTACAGAAAAGTCAGCCTGATATGTTATTATGAGCTTTATGGAGTTGCCTGGTTCGAGAACAAAACCTCTACAAGTCTGCACTGTAAATCCATCCAATCCACATTCAATTCCAGAAACTTTAATGCTTCTGACCTCCAACGGTAGGTCTCCAACATTTTTGGCATACAACTCTTTTGATAAGGGCCGAAAGCAGGTATGGATGTTGTCCTCCATATGACGGAAACTGTCCAAAGTAAAAGTACGAGGAGTGGGCAAGCTTAACTTGAAGTCCACACTCTGTACAAGTTCAGACGCCTCAATCAACAGCATGGAGAATGATCCCCCGATACCTCGCAAAGATAACCACTCCACACCGGAAAGATTGTTCCTTATTAGCACTGAACTTCTCCACCCACACCGATCTGATGGTCGGAATAACAATGGACCCATGGCTGCTCTGCCATACGGGTGTACAAGAGCCTCAGTCAAAGCTCCTTCTGCTATTGAGAAACCATACCTTGGGGAAGAAGCTGCCTTATAATCAATCAAACTGCTGGAGGAAGAGGGCTGAAAAGGACCATCTACTGTCTTGCACTCAGCTATAATTTCCCCAGAATGCAAAATGAGTTGCATAACAACAGGTTGATCACTTGGGTTTTTGACAATAACAAACTCAGAAGAATGACTTCCAACCTGAGCCACTGGAAAAAGTACTTCATTATCATCAAGCACAGACATGCTACTTGCAGTCGCATGAGACATCCAGTTCATCAGAACCAGTTCATCTGCTTCTGGAGTATTCAATGCCTTCACATAAGTAAAAAAAGAAACAAGTTTTAAGAACATAATCATGTCTAAAAGAGCTTAGTAACAATCCAAAACTACAAACAAAAGTGATACACAAAGAACTTCAATGCTAACTAAATTCAATGACAGCAATCCTTTATCACAAAAACCCTCCAGCAAATTTATTGGCTCCGCTACTGGAGATATTTCAACAATGAACTGGATGCGGCAACTAATGAAGTTTAAAGCTTATCTAAGGAACATTAGAATCATTACAGTCAAGGCAAGCACGTCATGCAACTGCAAGATGTAACAATTCTTTACAGTTGCATTCAACCACATCCCAAAGCACATGATACCGTCGTCAACGTGAATTACCTACCATCTCGATATTCCCAAGTCAAGTATGTTGTTCACTGCAATGGTTTTCACACCTATGGCTGTTATGGTCAAATCACCATTCATACTCGCATGCTAAAATTTATCCAGAAAGCCAGAAATGGGGACACTATGACGCATTCCAATCTCTTATCACGTGAGATTCAATCATTAATTTTTGAATAATGTTTGTGTCCTACATCGTAGGATCCTTCAAGACTGTTTCAAGAGAGAGTGGACTTCAATGTAGAGCTATTTAGAAGGAAAGTCCTCGGTTGGATCACTTTAAATTAGGCCATGAGTCCATCTCCAGTATGAGCTATATAAAAATAAACAGTTCCTCAGCAAATATTATATCTATAGAGTCTCCAAACCAATTCTAGCAAATTATAAATTTTATCCTGAGTAGGTTAATCAACAAAGATAAAAAAGTATAATTTTTCCAGGCCAAGCCCCACATTTTAAGCTACCAAAACCAATTGTTGTATTCAAATTGATCAAGGCAACAATGAAGATGAACAAGAATCTAGATACCTCATTCAGCAGCTGTGGCTGCTTTGCACTGCCAGAAGGTTTTGTTCTCATGTCGTCACTTCCCACATCTTCAGAACCTTGTGCAGGTCCAACAGGTGAACCTAATATATGACTTGAACAAACTCGGTCTATGTCTCTGCAAGGAACTTTGATCTCAGAATTTCTTGAATCATTAGTAAACACTAGTAATTCACAATTCATGCTAGTTCCTCTAAGCTCAGAATGCGGGTCAAGCGTTTGAAAGTAAACGGAAGAACAATAGATCACAGCTACTTGTGTGACAGTGTTAGGGAAAAGAATCAGCCCTTCAATGTATTTGATATGAAAGCGGTTTCTGCTTTCTCCCACTTCGCTGATCTTGATAATACTTAACATATGAGGAGCAGCATTCTTCAGAGACAAATTAACAACAATAGTACCACTACTATCGTAAGGCACAAGGGCTTCAAGAAAGAGTGAAACATGACTTCCATGCTCATGATAAGCTGAATTTCCACCATGTTCCGCTTCAAGAGGGACAATAACTGTATCAATCTCGTCTTTTGAGGATATCTGCAACCGCATACAGAAGGCACCAAAAATTTTTCCTTTGGCAGGAAAAGAAAAATCTAGCTCCATGATGGTCTCAGTCTTGCGAGGACCGACCTCCCAATTTCTATGGGGCCTCATTGAAACTAGTGGCAGGCCAACTTCACTACTTTTGACATCTATCCACTCCTTAACAGTCAGCAAACTTAGTTCGTGTTGGTCCTCAATACTATTGATACTACATACTGCTTTTGTTGAATGGGAAGTATTCCCAGCAGAAACAGACATCCAAGCAGTGACCTCCTCCACATAAAGAGCTTCATTGAAAGGATTAAACAAGGACAAATTCTTTCTCCACTTTCCACTGGAGGAAACATCCGGACCAATTAAGGGTTGTATTCTGTAAGGTGACTCAAGTGCAAAGCCTGTGGCCTGAATCAAGAAACCACCGGAACTTGTTTGCAAAACTAGCTGAGCTGAAGACAAACCTAACCATGCAGGCAGAAACACAAAGCAAACTGATGCAACTTCACCAGGTTCCAACAACATTTCACTGGAATTGCAAGGATAAAACTGAGAGTTGGTAGTATAAGGTTCATAAATAGTCAAAATATTGTCTCTGTGTGTGTTCATAACTGTTAAGAAAGCTAAAGAGGGAATATATAAGTACTTTTGTCCCCAATCCAAAAGAGGAGGGCTTATTTCTACATGGGGTGCAGAACTACTCAAAATTCCAGATTTTTTCATCCTCACATCCTTGTTTGATTCAGCATACTGACTTATATGGTCAAGTAAATGAACGCTACAGGAATCATCATGTCGTTCACCACTTTCTACATGATTGTGTGGCAATTCCTGCCAACCCTCTAGGTGATTTAGAGAGCAAGAAATAGTCCTACCACCGGAAAACTTGATGATGCCACAATTTGACGACCAGCTAATGTTAGTTCTCTTGTGATTTGATCTTGCATGTGATGTACCATCTGACAGAGCCCCAGAAACTTCATTTGATTTAGGTTCAGCAACAGCTTCGGAAGATAATAGCCCTGGCAACGTAGACCGAAAGCAGAACAAATTTGAATTGCGACATATATTTTCAAGACTCCCACTCCCCCGGGGATCTAAATTGTCAGATGCCAACCCCAAATTCACTTTACCACCAGAATACACATGTTGAAAATCTGAGTCACTATTTTCTCTATAGGACCTACATGCATCATACTCCAGCTGATAACGCCACCCAGTCACTGAACACGGTTCACATGTAGCAAGGATAACAAGGATATACAACAGCACTACCATCAAGCAGAATACTCGAGCACAGCGCCAGATTCTGCTGTTTTTCATAAGACACAGATAAGTTACTAAAGACGCAATTTCAAGCTCTACATACTGCCCCAAAAATTAAAAACTACCAAGAAATTCACCACTATCACTCCCACTAATAATAGGCAACACCCTCAGATACGGGAAAGAAAAAAATTGTCAGAAAGATCAAAAAGAACGGGGCTTGCAAGAGCATAAATCACATAGCAATTAAAGACAATTGGGATATTAATGAATGACTAAAGAACAAAGAAAAATTAGCAGCTCCAAAAATGCAACATCAGCTGACGATGATCCACAATTGCAAAACATAACCACTATATCCAATGACATAGAAATGTATACACACACAATCTCCTTCAAGGTAAGCATTAATACATGCAGGGGGAAAAAAATTTGCAGCCCACCCGACCTTCAACCCAACGAAAAAACTGAAAAGTAAATAAGTGATGGAATGGTAAATCAGCACGGTACCTAAAACTTGCTATATATATGGAAGCCTTCAAATTTATCCCCATCATTAACTTTTACTGAAAATAATTAACTTGCCACTTCATAAATAAACAATAAAAGCTCAAACAAAGTTTTACCATATACAGAAACTACCCAACAGAATCTTCTACAGAATGATCTTTAACCATCAAAGTCTAAGCCAACAAAACAAAACAAAAGTTCTTCAGAAAATTAATGCAAAAGTCTCGAAAATAAAATTGAAATCTTTTAAAACATTTATATTTTTGTAAAAGAGAATTAGAAAAAAAAAAAAAAAAAAAGATGATCCTCCAGTGAAGTGAAACTCACAAGTAAAAGAGAGAAGCGAAGAAGCAAAAAAATAAAAGTAAAAATTAAGCAAATGTGCGATTAAACAAAAAAGAAAAAACAAAGTAAAGAGGAGAGAGTGATGGAGCTACCTATGGCAGAAGACGTTGGGTTTGGGCAGCTGCAGTGGAGCTCTGATCATCCGTAGGGTTTGAAAATCCATGTCTCAAACCATTTCTGTAAAAAGAAAGGTCCTAGCTCTGTTTCCTTTTTCAGAGGATTGAAGTATTTATGAATTTTTAGCCTTAAAATCCACGGAAAAAAAACACACGCACACACATACACATGCCCCTGATAAAAGCAAATGACTGGCCTCGGACGACGAACGCCAAAAAAGGAAAAAAAAAATTTAAAAAAAATGAGAGAGAAAGTGACCCCTCTTGTTTTCGAATTACAAAAATACCCTCATTTCTACGACGTCGTTCCGTATGATTGTTATTTCTTAGTGATGATTAACAATGGCGTGATCTTCTGTACAATATTTTGTCTGACTCATTCTGTCTTAATTAAAACTACGTCTTGGGGTTCAATAATCTCTTAGTTAAGGTTTAATAATTGTAAAGTAATTTTACTGATATTTATGCATTTAGTCCCTAATTTTAATGAAGCTACGTCGTTTTAAACGTTAGGCATAATAAGACATGATAAATATTAGACAGAAGATCTGGTTTCGAGATTAGAAGCTGACTAATGGGGATAAAATGGTGATTTAATGAAAAGGGAGAGAGTAAGTAAGCAAGTGGGTGTCAGGTGTTGAAGTGAAGTACGATGACTTTTTGGTTGTATTATTAGTTTAATTTATTAGTAATACTATTATAGTAATGACCCTTTTTATTTCAATCCGTAATGACTAAGGCAGTCTCAGAACTGGACTGCTTTGCAGTTGCGGATTAAAACTAATGCAATTATTCTAAACAACAAGAGTTGCCTGTTTAACCAACTTGGCTTGTCGAAATTCCAAATTAATCACAACAGAGAGTTAACGCTCTAGCGTCGAGATAGATTTTAGAATCAATTGTTGATTTCTAAAACTTGTTTAATTTTGTCATGTTTATGTTGACACTAAATTCACTTAGGTGTCACCCATTCCTTTATTCGGGTTTCTCTTCTATTTCCCCTGGAACAGTGTAAGTTATGATATAGAATAGAAAATTGTTGCTAATGACAAAAAAAAATATGGCCAACGTTGGTTTAACATAATTAAAAAGTCAATTTTCGCCTTGCTACTGCATACGTGGGCCCTGAATAAGTTGACACCTGTGTTCATAGGTTCGAAAATGGGGAAGCACCATGGCGCATAAAGGCTCGAGCCCTGCAACTCACCGTCCGGCTCGAGGATCCAGAATTTAGGCCACTGCACTTTGTCCTTACGAGGGGTAAAATGGAATCTCATAAATTAACCAACCAAAATAAATAACAGGCTTGAAAGAAAATCTACTAGAGTTGGGGCTGGTTGGGGCCTTCCATTCTGATCTGATGTTAGACTGCCATAGTTTTCGTAGGGGCCATCCAAACTCTTTTTGGTGATGGATTGAATTTGATTCCATATGTTTAAAGTTAAAAGAATCGCAATACTTGAACCGTGTGTGTTCCGTGCTGCTTTCGTATTCACTATAGTCATCTTTATGACCGTGCGAACACCAACAATTATTTATTATTCGTCAAAATAATGGATGATATGACCATTTCTTGGTTCTTGCATGCATTTATCAAATTTTAAAAGGTAAAGCATCAAAATTAAAATTAAAATTAAAAGTTTGAGATATATATTATAATTCAATTATATTTTATGATAATATTTTTTAATTTATTCTAAATATATTTGAATTATATTTGAAAAGCACAAATTTAAAATTTCAATACAATATTTTAAAAACTCTTTGCACCATGCAACTAAAAAGTAATTGACGATAAATGGAGTGATTCACGATATTACTAGTTAATTTAGGATAACTCAATATATCATATTATTTACATCAACGATATTTTTTCAAATTGCATAGTTTATTTAATCAAAATTTATTGGTAAACAAAACCATGAAAGGGGTGGCTGCTGCTTCCATTTGGAAAAGATTTATTTCAATGGCAATATTTTTCTTATGAGATTATCAACAACCTTTGACTAATGTGGGTTTTCTTTAAAAAGAAAAAAGACTAATGGGGTAAGTAAAAGAGGATAAATTATTTTCAAACACTAGGAAAAAAACACTCCACTCTTACTTACCTAAGCTGGAATCATCTCCATCAATTAATTGTCACGAAAGATCCAACACAATAAAAAAAAAAAGAAAGAATGGTTTATCCATGCAAGTGTTTGGGTTTCAGGTTTCCCAAAAATGTTTACAACCGGAATTAACTAAAAATATCAGAAGTTTAAAAAGAAAAAAAAAAAACAAGAATAACATCATGAAGTGATGTACCACTTCTTTTTCATATTATTATTACAGCTGATTTTAACATAAAATTATTCATATATAAAATAGAAATTAATAAAATTTAGATGCATAATAAAATTAATAAATAATTATAATTATAATTTTAATGATCATTATTTGTTCATAAAACAAATATTATATATCAACCGTTACACATAAAATTTATATTATAATAATAATAATAATAATAATAAAAGCGAAAACAACATATATGGGTCACACTGCTAATCACCTATATATATATGTGATGGTTGCTGAAAGGTACAAGAGGCACGTTCGAGGTACGACCATCACACGCTTCATACATCTTCTTCCTCCTCCTGTGCAATTTGACAATGAGCTTGCTACTTTATACTCGTACCTTTGCTTTCCTTTTTAATGGATTTAAAGGCAAATCCCGTGAAAAATAAAGTGGAAAGAAACAAAGCCGCCACGCACCATAGCGGAAAATCCCAGTATTAATTGGTGTGCGGTGAGCCGGATGGCAACGTCAGAAAGCAAATGCACAAAGTTGCAAAACAATTGCGGCTCAGTCAACATCCCAGGTGCAGGTTCCCATGACCGGACCACCGTCCACTTGGCAGTCTTCTCTTTCCAGGACGGGGATAAATTTTTGGCTTTCATCTAAACTTCCAAATCAGTTAAATACTACTACCATTTTAACTACATTATACTTGGAAACGGGTTATTAATTTAAAGGATTAATATATTTAGTTTTTTTATCATAATTAAGTATTAAGTTCTTCATAAAGATAATGTATTTACCAATGAGATCAGATCATCTGTTCAATATTATATCAGTTATATTTTATCCAATATTTTAGTTTAACTAAAATTAAAAAGTAAAAATATAAATATTACTAAAATTATTTTATAATTATTAAATCTAATTAAAAAAAACTTACAACATACTTTAATTTTGAATATAATAAAATAAATAATTTTAGACAGAATATTAACTCTCCTATACCAATGCCCGACAACATTAATCTGTCTTAAAATAATTTTAGTTGTAGAAAGTTGCCTGTCCAAAATGTGTAGTGAGCAGCACTGCTTATGTATGGTAGTTGTTGTTGATAATAAACGGCTGGGTATGAGCAATGATATGGGGAGTGAAATTTTAGAGTTAAATTCTGGAGTGACTGACGTGCCATTGATAAAAAGACAAACTAATACCCTAACCAAATGATGAGTGAACCCTAATGGGTAAGGGATAAGTTTGTCTTTTTATCACTGCCACGTAAGTCACTCCAAAATTTCACTCCCCCTATCATTTCTCGGCTGGGAATAGTCGGCTCATGGCAACCAGAACCAGAAGGGACAAAATATTTGTGTCGCGACTATAATGTGGGGTTGCAAAAGGATTCCAAATATGTCCACTAGCAAGAATAAAAAATGGACCCCTTAAGTTTCAGTCATCTTTGCACTAACGAAACATTTTGCATATGGTGCTGCTGCTCCAATTGGTTGCTTTCTATATCCATGAAGAAGAGGATTAAAAGGGCCGAAAAGAGAGGTAGAAGCTTTCGGTGGATAGGGATTTGGACTAAGGGAGAGAGCAAGGAAATGTCAGAAAACACACAAATATTATCTGAAATATAAGGTCGGAGTTGGCCCGGAACAATTTTGACTGTGGTTTTAGTACCATTTTCTATACTAGATTTTATGTTTAAAATTATCTTGTTTTATACTATTTAATATTAAAATTACGTCTTAAAATTCACTCATATTTTCGTTACTGTCTAATAATTGTAAAGTTATTTTACTCCTTAATCCTTATTTTTAATTAAACTACATCGTTTTGAATAATATGCAGAATTAAAACAGGGTTAAATGGGACAAGAGATTTGGTCTCCCATTTTCATAGAACAAAAGATGTATTCCAATGCAAATGTTTAACGCTAATACTATACGCGATTTTTTCTTTCTTTATTTTTAGTTTGATTAATTGACAAGAAAATATGTCTGAAAGAAAGGCTGAAACTTTTAAGTTTTATGCAATGTCTCAATCAGAAGTGTACCATGTTGTATGAACAAGTCATGCTCAAAATTTTAAACGAGAATGGTTTTTGTGTTGACTTGCAAGTTTCTAACATTCTTTTCGGGGAGGGCTGGAATGCTACTTGCGTTGACTTTTTATTTTTTGTTTTTTGTTTTTCGAGTGTGCCGTGCGTGGACCGTGGGTGATGGTTAGCACTATCGTCTTGGTTCGTTTTGCTTCCAAGAAAACAAATGAGAACTGCAAAGCTCGATCGATAAACAAAGATTACTAGTAATATGTTATAAGATCATTGGCGATAATATATGCAAGTAACTGAAGTAATCATAAGCCTGACTAGAGAATAAATAATAGTAAATCCATGAGATTCTGAAGATACGAAAAGTACAACTTTGAGTTAAACATCATGCCAGACTGGCAACTTTAGTTCAGATTCTTAAAGATTCGTGTTTGACAGGAATCTTTAGAATTATTGGACGATAATTAATACTATTATTCAAGTTAAATTATGTATAAATTATTGCTCTTTTTTTTTTTTTTTGCTAGTAACCATTAATGAGCAATAATTAATGAAGAGCAAAAAAAAAAAAAAAGAGCAATAATTTATACATAATTTTACTTGAATAATAGTATTAATAATAAATTATTGCTCATTAATGGTTACTAACATGTAGTATTTAATAAAATACTACATCACAAATCAAAATTAATGAAGTTGAAAGTTGGATTGTCAAAATGGCAGCGCTTTTCTGATTCCCACCCCATTTTCCTTCATTATTTGGTGTCCATTTTTAAGCATTTGGGTCCTTAAGGATTGGTGACGCCTTTTGTTTTTTATTTTACGTAATAAGATACTATGAGTCATTTGCCATATCAATACCAAATATATGTGAACAAACCTGCCTCAGCTGCATATCACCCACCACCTTCCTTCGACACTGATTTCTGTGAATGTTCAAACAAACACATGAAGTTCATCATAGTCAAATCAAAGGCTATAGGCTCCATTTATATATGTATTTTGTTTTGATAATTGAGAAATAGAGGTATCAGATTTTGTTTTATAAATAGAATATTTTGATTTTAAGAATTGAATGTTTTGATTGATAAGTTTTATTTTTATTGATTTTTGTGTAGAAGAATTATTTTATTAAATAAAATTAAAAATAATAATTTTTTATTAAGGTGTTTGAGTTGATAATAGCGATCAAAGGTAGATTATTGCGGGTCAACTGCCATTGACCATCGTTACCACCACTACTCGATCTAATTCTGAGTCTAAATTCCGCGAATTTGGCCAATCTATGGTGTTGGAGGAGGTGGTTAACTAATGGCAGTCAATCTCTGATCGCCACCAGTCAACTCAAACGAATAAAAAAATTTAAAAAATTGAAAGATGTTGAAAAGACTAAAATGCCCTCATTTTGTAGTTAGAGAAGTTGAAAATTTTATTTTGATAATTAAATATAAACAAACATGTTGTTTTGGAATGAGATAAGAAATTGGCTAAAAAGCCCTATCTAAACAGATCTAAAATTTTTTACCAAACCTCCATTTTGCATAGGTTATAACACACGTATTTTGGTCAAAAATAGAAAATAGGCGTGTTGATTTTGGTTTTTTCCCTACCATTTTCCCTCTACCTCAATTGTAAATAGACATTCTTGTGAACGGTGTAAAAAAATGAAATTTAGATTTTTCACGAAATTTCTAATTGTTATGGGTTATAATACACGTATTATAGCCAAAAATAGCAAACTTCAAAAACGCATTGATTTTGACTTTTTGTATCTTTTTTGCACCTATCCCGATTGTGAACATGCATTCTAGTAAATATTGTCAAAAAAGTGAAAATTAAAATGTTTACCAAACCTATATTTTTCATGGGTTATAACACACTTATTTTAGTAAAAAATGGCACAGTAAAAAAACGTGTTAATTTTGCCTTTTTCTCTATTTTTTTAAACACACCTCATTTCTCTACTTTTTTTAAACACACCTCAATTGTGAATATGCATTTTAATGAATGGTGTCAAAAAAAGTGAACTTTAAATTTTTTACTAAATTTTTATTTTTCATAGGTTATAGCACACGTATTTTAGCAAAAAATGCCAAAATTAAAAATGCAATGATTTTTTTTGTACCATTTTTTGCACCCAACCTAATTGAAAAGATGCATTATAGTGAATATTGTCAAAGAAAGTGAAAATTATAAAATTTCACCAAATCTCCATTTTTCATGAGTTATAACACACGTATTTTGGTTAAAAATGACAAAATAAAAAAATGTGTTGATTTTGGTTTTTTCTTATTGTTTTTTAAACACATCTCAATTGTAAATATGGATTCTAATTAGCGCTGTCAAACAAAGTGAAATTTAGATTTTTCACCAAATTTTTATTTTTTATCAGTTATAACACATATTTTTTAGCTAAAAATTACAAAATTTTAAAATGCATTGATTTTGACTTTCTTTATGATTTTTTTACACCACCTTCAATGTAATCATGCAATTTTGTGAATATTGTCCAAAACTATGTGAAATTTTAAATTTTTTTATTTCTTTTTGGGCTCAATAACATAGGATTATGCCAACAATTTGAGCAATAGAAATGGAATTCAACGGGAGACATTTAACTGCTTTATCATATCCGGTCCAAATCAAAATCTGGATCATCCCGACATTGTTCGGAGATTATTTGCTTTACGCGTTCCGTAATTTTGGGCCAAGTCCATTTTCTTCCTTCTTCTTGGTCCATTTTATATTCAAAAAGAGTTGTTGGAAAAAAAAAAACAGAATCTCTTCAAAATTAAAACCCAATAGTTCGTTTTAGAAATTTCTAATCAAGTATAAAGTTGGGGAGAGAATGAAGATCCATCTGCGCATCATAAACAATTTGATACTAAATGTAGTTTTGTGATGGTGTTGTTAAGTTATAAACACAGTGTTAATTAAAGAAATTGATATTAATTCATTTCATTTTTTTAGTCATATTTTGGGTTTAATTTATTTCTTGGCTTTAGATAAAAATGGCACACAAGCTTAAAGTTGTTCCTTATTTATAGTTTTGATTCAATATTTGTGAGAATAACGACCCTATTTTCCTTAACGATTTAGGTTTCAATGCCAAGGATTGATGCAGTCGATTTTCATACGGAAAAATAAATATATAATTGCTATATTTCTCAAAATGCATTACCAACAACAACCCAAAAAAAAAACTATTGTCTAATTGATTCTATTGCACTCCCTGTTGCAATCCTGTTTCACTCATATAAATTCACGTCACGTATTTAATATTTATCCCTTACGTTCACTAATAAGTTAATAGGATATTAGATAAAT
This sequence comes from Ophiorrhiza pumila, assembly GCA_016586305.1. Taxonomy (NCBI): domain Eukaryota; kingdom Viridiplantae; phylum Streptophyta; class Magnoliopsida; order Gentianales; family Rubiaceae; genus Ophiorrhiza; species Ophiorrhiza pumila. Next base: position 4,248,677 of record BLIW01000007.1, read on the forward strand.
ATAAGTGGCGCTTATATTTATAAACCGCAAGAGATTGCAATGACTTTGGGTCTTTTGTGCCATTCCATGAAAAGATGACACGTGTACAATTAATTATTCTTTACGTTCACTTATCACGATTTTAGTTTAATTTTAAAAATTAGATAACTAACTAAAAAATACACGTGTTATTTTTTTTTTAAAATGGCACATAAAATCCAAAGCGAATTACAATACAAAATGAAACGGATGATCCCGAATGCTTGAAAACCAACCGAAAGCGGGAAGAATTGATTAGTGATTAGTGATTAGCGTGGAGAGTGTAGCGCATGCTTCAACTTTGCAATTTTATAAGGGGAACCACCACAAGTCTCTGTCTTCATTTGGGACAAAAATGAAATAACAAACAATTAGCATTTCAACAAATAAAATATAAATTCACTTTAGAAAGGTCCCAACCCATGTAATGAAACATAAACTAAGGATCAGTCATTGTTTGACTGAAATAGCAATATAAGAATGATGGTGGGGCCCAGGGGGGTTTCAAAATTAAAACTTTAAAATCTCATCACACACACGTTCACTAAGCTACAAACGAACTTAACTACCACAAGTCTGAAAATGATTAGGCGTACGAATGAGTCCAAATGACCTTCATGTACTTTTCTGCTTTATTAATAACCTCGTTTTGACCAACCATTACAGATTCTACCTTTATGCTTATGGAATTATTCTTTTTCCAGCTACTGCTTTGCTTTTGTCGTTTCTTTTAACCTCTTTCTATTAATTAATAATAAATCAGTGATCTTCTATTACTTGTGGATTTCAAGCACTTTACTTTCACTTTGCTTTTAAAAAAAATACAAAAAATAATAATAAATAAATCTTGATCATTTAGTTGTGCAGAATGGTAAAAAATAGTTACAATTCTTAGGTCAATGTAATATGCAACATATATTTATAGTATGGATACTTTGATTGATAGTCTCACCTGGTAACTCTAATTAATATCATAATATTATGATATGAACCAATTACAGACCTGTAAATCTATAAACACTCAAAAACAAAATTGAAGTTTGCTTAATTTTATTTAAATCATTCTCGAGACAAATGAAATGTGATTTGAATAAAGATTGGATTAATTGGTAGATGCAAGAGTTCCTTTAATTACAAAATAAGAATGAGAGGTGATCGATCATATTCAGTTCAATTTGATTTGGCTGCCTAAGCTGTTTTTCGGATTTTACTCCCACCAATTGAGCAGTGAGTGTGTAGGAGCTGCAAATCAAAGTTTGTGCCCTGGAAAGTCCTTTATATATATATATATATAAATGTGTTAATTTGGGAAATTAATTATTGAGGTCGTGCATGCATGCTTGTTTGAATAAGATGACATCTGATCAACATCGACCGGAAAATGGAAAAATACGAAGACCATTTTTCACCTGCGCCAGTTTCCCATGTATTTTCATTCGATGTACGCAAGTTAACTTGCATGTCTTGTGAATGTTGATCTGGGATGTTGTTGGTTGCCTTAAAACTTTAAACCCCGAAGCCAATCATGCATGTATTCAAACATTTCCAGTTTTCTAATGGAACGATCGAGATAACCATGCATGCAGGGTGCAAGTGAACAGCTAGGAATCTCCAACCAAGAGCTTCTCTGTGCATCATAATTTACAAGGAATAAATAGTTCATGTACAATTCATAAGACATAGTTCACTGTACAAGTCATTTTGCCGCCATTCATGCAGGCTTAATCACCAGATTAACTAGATTTAGGACACTAATTAATTACAGAATAACCTTAAATTAATCGTGTACAGAATGACCTACTCCTGGGCTGTGCCCTGGTGCTGTGGGTCGAAAATCTTCTACGTGCTCCACCTTGCTCACATTCGTATCGTAAGAAGAGGCATCGGCATTGAGTACGGCATGCTTGCCGTTTGTTTCTAATGAACTCACTGGGGATGATACTTTCACCTTGGAGCACTGTTTTTTGCAACGATGACTATGCTTCAAATGTCTTCCCTCAACTGATACAATTTCGCTACATAAGATCAAAACAAGAATGAAACAACAGAACCCCAAGAATTTAGTGCTCGTCATAACCTCAAAAATGAATCAAAGATACGAAACACTAGCTAACTAGGGAAAGATGAAATGGAATTGAAAGTTGGAAGACTATGTTTGTGTTTGTAATGCGAAGGTTTTAGAGAGGGATGGCGAGAACATTATAACAGTGGAATGCGTATTTATACAAGGTGGTTGATGTTGAAGTTGAATATTAGGAGAAGTGAGGACCATTAACCATGTCACGACAGTCCAGAATAATGGGAAGATTCTGTCTGGTCAAGATATACTTAGAAATGAATGAAAAAACTCTAAAGTATAATTTGGACGGCCCATTTTTGGTGATTAAATCTAACCTCTCGTCGAGGAAGCTCACATGCATTAGCTTACAACCAATGTCAAGTTGTCTATATATATATTCTGTCTGCTGCATGCTCCTTTAGTCCTGCGACTTGCGAGGCTGCAACTACTATCATATTTCGATGGACGGAGTTTAATGCATATCCACCTGTCCAAATTGTTTGGTTCCTGTTATATTATTCCACAATTCTGTTAAGGATCATTTATAAAAATCTAAGTTCACAATTCTATGTAGTACTGATTTGGAATCAGAATAGCATATATATAGCTATCGGCAGGGTAGAAAATGCAAAGCAAAATCAATATAGTCACGTAGGTAAATTAAAGAACATACTTGCAATTAAAGTTCTAAGACAGACAAGGCTAATAGCCTAAAACAATTCATTAATTGATGTTCTTTCCCAAGTTAAGGGTGTGTCTGATTAGAGGGTTTAGAAAAAAGGAAAGGGAATGAAATATAAAAGTGGTGTTTGATAGTGTATAATCATTCTTTTAAAATTATTTTCATATATCAGTATTAGGGAATACTCCATACCTCTCTATTTTGAGGGGAATGGAATTATCATTATTACTATTCATTAGTATTATCATTATCATTACCATTGCTATTCCTCCTCATCAACCTGGCACATCCGAAGAATGCAAATTAGATTTTCATCAAGTTTTCTTAATCGTGTCACAAGTTCTCAAAACAGAAAGGGAAAAATCTATATATATATATATATATATATATGTGCCTTGTGCCAACCCTTTTAAGTTTTAGTCTCCAAGAAAAGAAAATTGGCACAACAGAACCAACAAAAAAAAAACTTTTTTTGACATTTTCCATGATATGCCGCCATGAATTTGACTTGTTTTTAACTACATCTAAAGTCTGAATTTATAATTAAGTCGGCTGGTTCCACTTAATTTAAAACCCTTTCGGTATATGACCACCTAACTGGCTGTCCAATAGCAATATTGTTGCGGTACTACGGTGCGTGACAGTAGTCATCTATGGAATATCTTAGTTATTAAATCCAGACGACCCCATTCCTGAGATATGGCGTATGTAGGTGTGTGGTTTTTATTAATTTGATACCTTGAAGCTTCAAACGTTCGAAAGAGAAAAGTACACTACTGAGACTACACTAGTACTGGGAAAGAGATCTTTCCAAGTTGATTGTGTTAGCGCAAATTTATGAACAACGTAATTTAATCAATAAAGATAATTGATAAGATTTTATCTTATCAATAATAATTAAATAACTGATAATATTTTATCTTATCAATTAAATGGAAAAACCTAACAGCCTACTTTGATGGGAAGTAGGGATAACGACCCATAAATATCACGTAACATTTCCATCAATAGTGTGTCATTCTGATCGGGGTCAAGAGAAACCAATTATCTTTCTCGCGATATTCTTTCCTATTCCAAAAGGTTTCTTTGCAGGAATCATTAAGGCTTACAGTGGATCAAGGTTATAGGAACGGAAGTAATTCACGTTGAAGGAACAGAATGAAGGAACAGAAGTATTTAAGCTCAACACAACTAACTCGTTGAAGGAACAGAAGTATTTAAGCCCAACACAACTAACTAAATTGCTATGGATCAAGGTATTGTTTCACTATAACAGTAGTATGTATAAATCATGTTATTCTATGATCTAAACAATTATGATTTATGCAAATCATTAATTAATTTGCTTTACGTAGATTAATTAAAATCCAACAGATTGGACCTAAATAATGAACATGATTACTGATTGAAAGACGAGCTTATATTACCTTTCAAATACTCAAGGGACGTTACATTAGACTACTATAGGGTTCACTTTAGGATTTAAATACACAATCATTGTTGATATTTAATCTGTTAGCGGCTAGACAAACTGCTTTACTTGGAGAAAAAAAAATCTGGGATTCCTGTTGCCACTATTAAGTGACCCTTCCCACTGATCGATCACCATGATTCTGTACCGTTTATTCTCATACGGTCCAAAGGGTTTGCTTTAAATTATTGGCAGTTAGACAAAACAGTACACTTTACAGAGAGAGAGACTTAAATAAACCTTTTTAGTGGTTGGAAGGTGAATCCTTTTCCAAAGTTTCCGATCAATCAAGGACAGCATGATCAATATTCGCCATCAAATGTGGGAGATTCCTTTGCAGTTAACGGCATATTTTGTAATAGTACGGGAAAGACAAGGAGGGGTTTTCCACTTTCATTCCACAGCTTAAGGAGTAAACACTAAACTGTATATAGTGTCATATGCATGCACAAAAGTTAGTGGTATTGATTAGCTTAATTAGTTTGTACAATCTTGATTCCAATGTGATATGTTATTCTTCTCTTTTCGTGAATCAATGGGGTTGGTGGAACATATTTTTTTTTAGACCACGAGCGGGTTTCCAATGATCGATATTAATTGCCTTTAATTTTGGCCGGCCGAAGCAAAGTTCATACAGAGGATTCATGTATTCTCTCGTCGTACGTAGGGCTAAACTAACCTCTGCCTGGCTGCCGCCCCAACTTTAGAGCTGCCAATCAAAACTAAATTCATTAATTAGTATGAGTTATACTTAATTTATTACATGTTGCTCAAAGAAAAAGAAACGTTTTTTTATGCTACTGATGCATGAGTAAAGGATTTAATCCTGGCAGAGGAATGGTTTGCAAACAAGTATATACTTCATCTATCCTTTTTTAAGTGTTCTAAATAGAAAATCACACAAATTAAGAAAATAAAAAATTTGACTGATCACAAAAATCACACAAATTAGAATTGAATCTTTTTCATATTTTGTATTAAAATGTAGAAATGAACACTTATTTGAAAAAAAAAAAAATGTGATAGTTAGTACAGAGTAGAAGGTGTGTTCTAAATTTTGGATTAATGAAGGTGTTTGAGATATTTGGTATAGGATAGATATTTCTTTGCATGGGTGCTGTAAAAACTACGCAACAATAAAATCTGACCATATGTGTAGCTATCAGTACAACATTAATGTGGCCATTGAATATTACTAGGGAATGAAAACCTTTTAACTCTAATAGAGAGCATATTGTGTATACGACGTATGAGGTGGAGAATTGAGTTCCCAAACATAAAAGTTGGAGAAAAAGGCTCTAGATATCGAACAGTTTACTTACCATTCTTAAAAAATGAGCACGCCATCGATGATGAACCACGTCTTTTCACTCCTACGTCAAAAGTGGGTACATGTAACTTTTCATTGTTTCCTCAAAAGTGCATGTGTATGATTACGATAGCTGAGAGTTGTAAGCGATAAGGATTCACAAATAAAACAAAACCTAAATTACGACAATTATATTGCATTTGCATGATAAAAGTTTTTCTTAAATTGTAATGTCTTCAAATTAAAGAATAATATATGTTTTAAAATTGATAGCCTAGATGTTCAATCATACAAACAACCAATGCGTTATCATTTCAAACTACGAGTCATCTCTCAAATTGCTTTTCTTGCACGTAAGTTTAATTTGGTTTATCCAATTCAATCCAATGCTCATATTTCTTTGAATCCAATTTAATCTTGAAGATTTTATTTTCTTTTTTTTTTCTAGGGGCGAGGCCTTGAGCTTGCATCTTAATTAACGTAGAGTTAGTAATAATTAGTAAATGGAGTTAATAGAACAAGAGGACGAGCCACAAATTGCACCCAACATATGGATAATTATATAGGCAACATCCAAATCATAAGAGGTGGGAATATTATTCAGATAAACAAGTAATAATTAAGAGCATTAAACTTCAAAGATTTTGATTGAGTAGTAAGAAGAACAATAGAATGATGAGATCGATCGGTCGATCGAGGACTCAATTATGTTTGGAATGACCTATCCCGGGACTGTGGCCAGGTTTTGTATGTCGAAAGGAATCTAATCCTCCTTCCATAAATCTAAATCCAGGCCTTCCTGACTGGATTGTGGCAGCAACACTTTTCTTGACTTCTTGCAAACTTACTACTTTTGCTCCAATGCAATGCGTGCTACATTGCAAGTTTTTTGAACCCATTAGAATTCTCATCCCTTGGGCACCAAAAACATCGTTTGAGAGGCCAAGTATTAAGATGAATAAACAAGCAAAGACTTTGGCCATCACAAGGATTTATAAAGGAACAAGTGAACTTTCTGTTTTTCACGTTTGAAGTTTAAACCGGGAAGGGAAAGGGGAAATGATTTAGGATAAGCAAAGGGAAAATATGTAGTAGTTAATTGAAGCAAGTGATCCCTGCATCTCCATTGGTATTTAATGGGTAGAAAAGTTGAAGAAGCATAAGAGGTCCCATCATCAGGGAAGATTCCACATGCAGGACGAAACTCAATGAATGTAAAAGAGAAAAGAGAAAATATTAATGGTGGACAACAAGAAGAAGAATTACACGGACATTGTCGGACTAAAACTATCAAGACACCAAGAATTAATAGAGCATTTCACGATTTGTTTTGATACTTGTGGACAGACACTATAATAGGATTTGCATGCAGCTTTGTGTCCCAACTTACAGTGCGTGACTTTTTATTGTAGGCGCGGTGAAAAGATTGCGCAATACAATTCCTTTAGTGCTGTAACATCCAACTTATATTTTTCTTCATCTCATGTTATGATGAATTTTTGTTTTTTCTTCAATTTTCTGTCGGGAAGGTTTATCTCTGCATTTATCCAATAACTTTGGCTAATTTGATTTGTTGTTCATATGGATTAACCCTAACGTTACAATTTTTTAAAATTGTGCAGGTACATATAAATAAAGTTTTAATGACACTAAAACCGGAATGGTTTTCAGTACCAATATCACTCGTTATATCATTTTATAAAAAATTAACACGTGCATAATAACTTATCTTTTAAGTTTACTAATTAATCATTTTATTAACGTTTTAATTTAATTTTTAAAATTTAGATAACAAACTAAAAGATTTGTACACAGATTGGTACATAAAAGCGGTACAGCAGACTCAAATCTTACTAACAGCCCATGTATTTTAGATGTATGTGCATGGTAGGTGTACGAATATTAGAATTAAGGTTTTATTTTCTATTCTAATATGAATTAATTACATAGAATTAATTAACTAGTTTGATTGTCCAACGTAGTTTTTCAAGTAATTGTTGGGTCTGCGAAAGAAACAATTAAATGAATTACATGAAGAATAACTACCGTGCATCTTAATTAATCTTTTGACCTAACAACCGGTGACTGAGAATCCAATTGTAAAATAGTAACAGATCGACCACCTTTGTCCAGATAGATCAATATTGTCTCCCGTATACTTTAGACAAATCAATTTTCGTAAATCATCGACCTTGAGAAAAAATTATAAAATCTGGCATAAAGTCCGACAGGATTTGAATTTAGATTTTTAATATCAGATTGGATTGAAAAATGGTGGACCAAAGTCTGAAATTTCCAGAGACACACCCGCTTATTCACCTCATTGAATGAGCTCATAAATTCTCAGTTTTCCATCTTTTCTTTTTTCCCCATCTTTTCGACCACTTTGGCGTAGACTGGAGTTCAAAATTGAAACTATATAGACCTTAACTTACTCGAGAATACAACGTAAGAACGTACTTTCTATAAAATTCTTAACTCATCCGTGTACGGCATTTGCCACTAAAAAAAATCTCATCCCAAAATGACTAAATGACTTATTTGTTTAGCGTTAACTTTCAAATCAAAATTTTTCCAAAGATTCTGAAAAACTGAAAGAGACAACCATTTCTAAGCAGTTTTCAAGGTTCAGAAGTAGTAGTATAAAGAACAAGTTGGTACCTCAAAGCTTTCCATAATAATAACAATAATAATAGTCAGTTAATTAGTAATAATTAGAAGTTGGTGGCAGCATATATAACAAGAGGGAAGGAAAAGACGAAGAACAAGTTGGTACTTGTATTAACTAATAATCCATGACTTGGACTTGTGGGTGCTAAATTCTCTTTAGCATATACTGCATATATATAATGTAGCAAGCCTGAAAGATTAATTTGGAGTTTTTAATGAAGGGTTTATGTCGTTTTATTGTGCAGAAAATATTCATTAATCATAGCTGAACTAAAAGCTTGGCCTTGATCGAGCAACAATTTTAGTACTTAGATGCTTTGCAATTTGCAACTTGCAACTTGCAACTTGGGAGTAGTAGAATTATATTGTTTTCAATGTTTTCTACTACTTAATTAATAATTCCCCTCTAAAGATAAGCTTTTTGGCTAGCCCTGTGCCTACGATAAGCTTCATATCATATCATATTACTAAAAATATTAGAGCATATTTACGACAAATGCTCCACCTCTACTTATAACGTATCCAACCTCCAATTAACTTGTACTTTTTTTTTTTTTGCTATTAGCGATAAATTTATTTAAATGTTGACCAATAGGTTCTATCAATCTATTTAGAGGCTAATTCAACTGGATTAATAAGAGTTGGAAGAGAAAAAAATTCACATTACCGATCAAAAGAGTATGCAATCAAACACTAAAGTTTGTGTTGCTGACCAATTTGATTACACCAAGGGGCTAATCTGTACTATATTTTGCGATTGAGTAAAATAGCATTAACTGTTGGCTTGCTTTTCGATATTTTGGATATACAGATGGTAGGACGCAATATTTTGGATATACAAATAGTAGGACGCACTATCACAAACTCAATGTAGAAACCTCATGATGCCAACGCCCCAATATTTATTCTTCTACAATCCTTCCAATAATAATCGCTTCTTCATTCCTTTTGATCACTTCCCTATAACAATAATTAACCTCAAGTTATACTTGATTTTTATTTATACCTGATGTTACATACATGATATATTTTGGTTTTTAATATTAAGGATAAAATTATGATGTTCAACTATTAAAATTTTTTAATTTGAAGTATAAATTCTTAAATCCCCCAACACACAATTGCAGTATTCTTAGTGCGGAAGAACTCAACTACGTACTTAATTAACCTTTATGCAATTATGCTTTGTCTCTAATTAATGACATATATGCTTGTGTTTGTGTAAACTTTAAACTAGTTTAAAGCGTTGGATAATCTATTAATTTAATCCCACAACACAAGTGACATTCAATTAAATATATAGAGATAAAAAAGGTTAAGCCAATAAGTATTGATATTAATTATATGTATTCAATGGCAACTTGAGGAATCTTCTGTTCCTATTGCAGTTTATAAATATACATTGGTCATTTATATTTAACTAAAACTTAATTAGTGAATTTTAAGAAATAATATTAAATACGTGGGGTGAATTTAATTAAAATTTAATTAGTAAAACTTAAGAAATAAATATTAAATGCGTGAATTTATATAAGTGAAACAAGGAAGACAAAAGAATGCAACCAAAATCCTTGGGGGTATGAGTGTATGAATACTACGTAGATTAGAAAATTCGCGAATGATTTGGGAATTGGGATCAATAAAAAAAAAAGATACATCAAATATAGGGGTTTGGCAGTAATAAATTCTTGTAAGTTTTTGGGCCTCAAAGTTCCGGCCCGTTACACCCCCAATGTCCGTCATCAGTCGTCATCAACGCACAAAAACATGCAATCCCGCCGAATGATGCGAGTTGTGACTTGTAAATTCTAATGCCTGATTGGTACGTTAGCATTTCGATAAGGTGTAAAGTTCGATTTATTAAGAATGCATATGAGGGTGTGCGTATTTAATAATTAAATAAATAAATGCAACAAGTATTTAAATTAATAGGTTGCCTGGTGTGGTTGAATTGTTTTATACATCCGTATTTTTCTAGAAGTCGTATAAAAGAGTTAATGATTGATATGAGACTTAATTCCCTAAGCTACAAGCGACAAGTTCTTCTTGGTATTGTTATTATTTTTATATTATGAGTTGGCCGAGATTGATATTGTTTATTAATTGTGTGATAAGGTTATAATTTTCCCCATTTGGAAACCTTTTTTCCTGTGAAGTCCACTTAGTATCCCCTTTTATTAATTTCTTCGGCTTTTATTCATTGGAGTGGGATCAACTTTTATAACCTTCTACTCTTTTCAACCATAGCCGACAGATGGAGGGAATAAATTAAAGAACCATAAATGTTTTCACTTTGTTTCTATTGTTTTGAGTGCTACTTCTCTTTGACTTAATTAGGATTTGCAGATGTGATACTGATTGTTGTCCATTTCATAATCACTGTGAGAAACTAACTGGGAATCTTTATAAAATTTGTCAGTGATGTTATATATAAAATCCCCAGTGGAACAGTCATACGTCTAATCTGTCGTATTATGCGAATTTTTTTAAGTTTGAGGTATCTGATACTTTAATAATGACAAGTTTTGCTTTTCATATTCAATTGTTACTAACAATCAATATAGTAGTAGGCTAGTAGCTGAGAGTGTGATCAATGCTGCAAATGATTGTAACTTTTCCTGTTTATTTTTGACATCTTGTGAAATATGTGTGGAATCCTGGTGGATTTTTTTAAGAAGAAGATTAAAGAAGACAAGTTTGTCAACATCAAATCTGAGGCTGTACTAATTAAGTAGAGTTTTTATGCAGCATAGTCCAGATCTTAGCTTAGTTTCAGGTAGAATATTAATCTCAAGTTTGAGAATATTTGGCTTGGATTACTTGTAGTGATTTATCCAACCTGAGTTGTTCATCCTTGCATGCATCATGCATGTATGTCAAACGAATTGATACATTGATGCAGACAAAGCTCATAGGATCTACACCATGCAATCAATGTTATATAATCTTAAGCAATAATATTAGCTGCATTAAACAGATTGTTTCCTAATTAACATACATCAAATCTTATATTTACTACAAGCAAATACGTACAGCTCTTTACGAAAACAGCTTTTTAATTACAAATTGTAAGACTTCATTATAAACACATTATGGAATAGCTGGAGACCATTTAACGTAGAAATGCACAAATATTCATACAAGTCATATAGACTTTAATGTATGTACTCCAACAATTGTCTAAGCATTTGGCTCTGCTTTTGTGTTTCTGTTGGAGTGGCCAACACCAGGACTGCGCCCTGGTCCCGTGGGTCGGAAATCATCCGTGTTTGCTTCATGAGAATAGGCTACACTGGGTACAGTGCTTGGTGCCTTTCGCTCATTCTCCTCTTTGTGTCCGACATACGAATGTCCAACTCCTGGGCTGTTTCCCGGGGTTGTAGGTTGAAAACCGTTAATATATACTGTTACTGAACTGCCAAATTCAGGACTTGGATTCGGACCATTTGATGACATTGGTGGGAAAATTTCTTTCGTTCCTGAAATGTCAGGACTGGCAATGGGCCCAGTGACTTTGATATCACTGTTTGGTCCTCTAGGGACTTGCCCTGATCCTATAGTTTCCTTTTCATGGTATATGAATCCTTTGTCATCTTCAAAAGAATTAAGTTTCTGTTTCTCCATTGTTTTAAGTTGCCTTCCCTCAGTAAATAGAAAGTCATGGCTAGCAATAACTGCAAGCAAGAAACTGCAAACATAAATGTGCTGGATGCAGGCCATAGCTGGAAGGAATAGAATATTTATGTGTTCTTGAACTAATATGGTTTTATAATATGTTTGTGTATGGATGTAGAGAAGGAGACAGGCAACAAGGTATAGAAGGAAGAAGAGTGAGTAGTGTTTTAGTTGCAGAGCAGAATGGTAAGAATGCTTGGACCTCCTTCGATATTTATAATGCGAAAAGCTGATCGTGAAGTATCTTGACCATTAAAGATGTTTCAGTTATCAAATTCTAAAGAAGGTTTTCATCAATTTGGATGGTCCATGTTTCTTCATATTTTAACTGGTTCATGATCTTTGTTTGAGCCATGTAGTGGCATTGTCAAATGTCAATGATCTTTTTCCAAATGCTGCATGCGGTCACTGTTCTCCCCTTTCTATCATATTTTATTGCCACATCTTCTTTTCGTTGTCCTTCACATACTTAAAAAATTTGTAACTCTGTATGCAGTTTGGAAATAGGGATCTATACAAATGTTATGGCCATCTGTACCATATAATTTTGATAGTTAATCGCAGGTTGAAGTAGATTGATATTTGAATGTATCTTGACCTTTCAATGTGCTCAAATGATGCTGTTCATTGTTTAGTAGTTCCAAGGTTGTAATTTTCAAATCAATAAATTTATGCAAGTTAGATTATAAGACTTGGAATTCTTGAGTTAGAATAACAAAAATGAGCCCTATTGGCCATATCACCACCCAAATGCAACAGAAAAGTACTGGGATTCTTCTGTACTTCCCACTTGTTCATGTCTGCTTTTTTATGTGGATGGTATATATGTCTTCAATGCTCAAAACCCTCTTCAGTCAACATATTCAAGTGAAACACAACTGTCTTCTAGTCTTTTTTGTTTTTTAATTGTTTTTAGCTTTAAGTGAATCAAATGATCACTTAATTAGCTGCTGAAAAACTATGGTGCCGCAGAATGATCATCGTGATGGAAAAGTACAAATTTCTCACCACTGTTGACATTCTTCCATTGCGTAAAAAATTGCTTTACCTATGAAATAGACTGGTGTGTTAATGACTATCAAATCCAACCAACCTCAAATGTGCCAAACCAAATGGATGCTTAGGTATGTAGCAATTTTTTATAAGGAAACAAAAATCCTTCAGTGCTGTCATTTTTCCATAAAAATGCCCTTTTACTTAACGGCCTAATGTTCTTCTTGATTTGCTCCTACAGAATAGACTTCTTGCACATTATTGGTGAGTAGAATCAACCCTTTTTGCACCCTGACCTAGCCAAATGGCTGCTAACCACGAATGATTAGGTTTTAGGTTGTCTAATTAACTTTGATCTTCTAGTTTCATCACCTGTCATTCAAAAATGCCCCTTTCCTCAGTCATCTGGAAATCTGGGGTGCTTTCCTTGTTTCCATCTAATGTTTATTATTTAAACTATGACAAAGACTCTTGTGAAATTAACATATATGGGACGTGTTCAATATATGAAATGGGTAATTAATGACAGTTAAAATCGTAATTCTAGTCTCATATCATTTTATTTTATTGTGCATTAAAATTATAATTAACTTTCGTTTCATATAATACCATCTCTTAAACTGTTAAGTTGTATTTCTTTCTTCTCCCATAAATGACGAAAGCAAACTTCATCGGTCCTTATCATTGTTGTTTCTTTATAGTAATTAAAAACAGTCCTTCACCTACCCCAAAAAAGTTTTAAAAAGAAAGAAAAAGAATCTAATTGAAATTGGTTCTGCTGGAATCAGATAATATTCTCATGGAAAGCAGAAGCACCGCTGCTTTTCTTTTTTTTTGTTTTTTGGACTGTCACTTTGCAAAATATATTTTCCTATTAATAGAAAAACTGCCACTAAAGGAAAAAGGGACTTTGTTTATTGATGGATGGTTGATATAAGCAGCCGTAATTTGACCAAATTTCTGTCCACTCATGAGTCAAGATTTGATTTTGCCACACTATGAAACTCAAAATCTTGGTTGGATATGTACGTAATTTGATAGTAATATTTTAATGGGTACGGTCATGATTTTTTTCTGGCCTCTCTACTTTCCTCAAGTAAGTCAGTGCCAGCCTCCCATGCCAGGAAATGCCCGCTGTGGCTGCTGTATAATACCCTAAAGCTGGTTCGTGTTCCAGGGGCCGCGATTAATACCGGAAAATTTTTCACCGCTGACCCGATGAATTCTTTCGTTCGAGTGCATGCATGTTATCTTCTTTGCAGGGCTCAACCTCTTTAGGATGTACTCAATTTGGTCCCAAATGTTTGATTCGTTGCAGCTTGTTGCCTTGTTCAATACTTAAAATCTGCAGCTGCTTTAGAAATGTGAATTGCAGAAACTCTTTGGTGACTGGAAAATTTACGGAGATTCAAGTACTATATTCAATAGATTCCTACGAGTTCACTATATTATTCTAGAATCTCTAAGAATTTCGGAGTTGTATTCCGAAACACAAATGCTGATTGTAGATTGTTCTCACATCTTTTTCTTATCGTACGTACGTAACACAAATTTCGGTGATCAGAGGCAATGCACCGCGCATGCCAAACAAATCTTGGATATGATGAAGGCAAAAGTGTAGTAGTGGATAAAAATTCAACCGCATTTGATCAGAGGAGGCTCGTTGGAGTAAAAAACAAAATTTGCAGACAATTAAATTAACCTGATCATGACCGCTCTTGGATTATGAATGCCATAGCATGCAATTTGGAATAGTTTTCCATGGTTTTGCAGTGCTGAAACTCCCAGTGCATGGTTCAGTTCAAGAGCTATCATTCTATAATTTGCACACTTGTTAGCCTGAGTTGGTATTCCTGGAACATCCCGAAAAAGTCTAAAAGGGCATTGTAGTGGCGTATCCCTACGATTCCTCTCCTCCACCAATGCAAACCAAAATGAGGAACGTTAACCTCCTCCCAGAGAAAAAGTCAAACCTACCACAGCCATCCACCGTTAGGGTCCCCAGCACTTGTGTTTGTCGCAAAATAAGTTGAAGATTTAAGAGTTTTCCTTCCATTTTCAACAAAGGCTCCCGAAAAAACAAATAAAGAATGGATTAAACAAATCAAATAACCAACCATTGTTGTAGAAGAACTCAACCCGCCTCCCTCCACACTCCACAGACACAGTCCACCCCATTTCCGCCGCCACATCACAACTGGAGAGCGCCCCTTTCCTCTTGGAGGCGGGACCCTTTTCTATATTGGAATTGTAGACTGGAATTAGAAAAAAAAGAGGAAGAAGATTCTTTAAAAATAAAAAGGCATGCAGGTGTGGTTGGCTCCTCGAGTTCAGGAAGCCTCTCTTTCCATTAATTGCCCGCCCCATTAAACTCGTAAAGTTAAAAGTGGCAAATACAAATAGTAAAAAATTAAGAAGTTTTGGTTCTATGTCGTTCGTGCTGGTGTAGAATTATAAGTAATTTAGCTAATGATTAGAATGATTATAAAATGATATATATATATATATACACACGGTACACTGCTAGTCTATATATATTAGTAGTAGGCAGAGAGAATGTGCGGAAGGGATGGGTTGATATATATGAGATGGAGGGAAGACAAGAGGATCTTTCTGGTGCCTTTGGGATTCCGATTGTCTCAGAATCTCCATTTTATTATGTATTGAATAGATTAGTATGATAATCAAAGCGAATTAAAGGTGGCCGGCCATCGCCACTGCCTCACTGCCTCACTGGTCAATAATCAATCAATGCAGGTTCATTCCTGCAGTAGTACGTATTTATATGAACTTATAAGTACTAGTTAATAATTGTATATATGGTCGAATTTGTTTAGCAATAATTAGGAGCTGCCACAAATTAATCCCAGCATTAAAAGTTAAAAGTTAAAAAGTTAAAAGTTTGGTCCCTAACCCAAATTAAATAATTATCTTCGTGATATGATATATATATATATATATAAAGATTCAATGTACTTGGTCATCACAGGGATCGATCATGAGATTAACATAGATACATACTCACAGCAGCAAGTAGGAGAATTAATTTCAGGCAGTCATGCATGCACTCATAATATTATAATATACATATATACAATGGCCTTTTCTAATTAGCAGCGTGTTGTATATATTAATTTGTTTTTGTTAGGTAAATAACCAAATTAACCAACGTCAACACTTTCTTCTCCAGAATTAATATTAATTTGTGATTCATTTCGACTCACACGAAATTAACAACAATTCTACCTTAATTCGCATGCTTCATAAGTACTCAAACACTTATATATGCTGTCTGGATACATGCATCAAAAGTGTTTTTTTTTTTTTTCCAGAAATTAAAGGCACTAACTAAGCACTGTTAACTAAAATCATGCTCTATAACATAATACATATATATAGTAATGCGCACGCACATGGCCGCACGAGAAGCTATTTCCTGAAAATTTTCAGCTCTATATATATATATATATATATATATATATATATAAATTAACCCGGTGCCATCATGATCATAAATTCATAAATAAAATTAAGGGAATGCATCTTAAACTTAAAAAATACGAGAGGATTGTAGCATGCATGTTGTCTAAGCAATAGTTAAAACTCATCATGCATATGCATGCTTTGTTCAGAGATTTACATGCATGGATTGCTTGCTTGCTTCTCATTCATAGACGTCATATATAAGCACTTATTACACCCAATTCACATCTTCCGAAACTCAATAAACAAGATGATGATTAGGAAAAGAGATTATAAAATCAAAATTTGAAAAGAATATATAGGTCTTTCATTAGTACTTTGTAAATAATTCTTGAAAAACGAGAGTGAATATCTATCAATAAAAGCAAAATCACGAGAATTAATTAATGAATACCACAACAGTGATCTCAAGGCATGATCAATACAAGTGATTCTCTTAATTTGGAGAAAACAAGAGCAGGCGAGTACTGGTTATGGCGGACCAATTTATCTCTAATGGATGACAAATTATCGATCCACCATTTTGGTTGAGATTTGTGAAATATATTAGATAATCCTTATTTGCTAAAAAAAAATTGCTACACAAAAATCATTATTACTTAATACAAGTGAGTAATGCCCATATATATATATACACCACCACGACTCATATTTGATATTTCTTTCATCGATCTACTGAATGGCTGAAACTATATATGAATGGTTGATTTGGCTAGCTATATATTTTTTAATTATTTCGCAGAAGCAGCAGAGAAGCATGGAGAGTGCTGGCAACTAGGTAAGGATAACAACACATTAAAAGTTAAAACTCCTTTGTCTTTGGAGGAAAACTTTCTTCTTGTTATTTTTAACTTTTTCTTGATTAATTAGGATATTTCTGTTTTTAATATATTGGACATAATTTCAATCCTTTTTTTTTTTGTCTCGTCATAAATTCCTTTAGCCAAAGTCATTGCTCCTTGTAAAAAATGTAGCCAATATATATGCATAGTAAGACCTTTTAAATCCATATTTTGTTGTAACTGAAAGAAATAATTAAACAGTAACTTTAAAAAATAAAAATAAAAAAAAACCACCCTTACATGCATGTTGTAACCTGGATAGAGAAAAAGATACCATTTTATAAATCACACATTTTGCAGTAGATTGATTACATATTTACAATACAGATTTGAGCAGAATATATATGAAAAGGGATGTCGTCATGAAATGAAACGATAGGAACAGCCAGCAAGTGCATGCGCGCGGTAGCTTTATCCCTAGTTAATTCTGTATGAAGTTCCCGATTCCAGGGCTATGACCAGGTGCCGTGGGTCTAAAGTTATCCACATGACCTGCTGCAACTGGTGGTGGTGGTGGTGCTGGAGTTGGTGGCCGAGGCAGCGGTGCAAGAGGGCCTGTTGGAGTTGGTGCTGGTCCCAATATTGCTGCTGAAACTACACTCTCCACGGTATTGATGTTGGTCTGCCTATTTGCTCTAATGCTTTTATCTATGTTATTGGTTTTGATTCTGAACGATAATTTTCTTCCCTCAATAGATTGAAGGTTTTGAGACATTATCATTACGATCAAAAGGCTAGCAAGAATCAAATATGGGCGAGCCATGGACAATGTGGGACAAATTACGAAACAGAGAAGAGACACAAACGCAATTGACAACTCAATTTGTTGTGCTAGCTTGAGAGTGCCTTAGACCCTCGTTTTCACCGGGTATTTATAGGGCGAAAATAGCCAAGGCCAAGTGCTTTTTTAACTAAATTAAGCATACTCCTGACTGATTGGAGATTCTGTTGAAAAAAAAAAAGGAAATACAAAATATTAGCTAGCCACCTAACTCCCTCCCCTCCCTCGAGCTCTTGTTATTTGTTCAAACATGCGCGTGAGAAAAAGTGTGTTCAAATTCGATTTTGGATCTTTTGTATCATTTAGTGTATCACTCCCAGTAAATGTGTCACGTGTACTTTTAGATAATACTAAAACCTATCAAATAGTTAGTGAACCTAAAGGATAAGTTTTAAATACACGTATCAAAATCTTATAAAGTAATACACAAAAATGATACAAAAGATTAATTGCCGTCCAAGTTATGTTGCATGTCCCATGCAACTTTTATTAATTTACCACCCTTTTGAGGATTGAGAATTTATTTATGACCCTTCTGAGGATTGTTTCTCAGCTAAACAATTTTGTAGAACTGCGGGACATGTGTGACATACAGCATCAAATTAATTTGTCTTCTGCATAGTCTATTTTAATAAACGAGTCGCCTGGTAGTGTTATGTAATGCAATGTGAGTGGTATGTCCAGTAGGAAACATTTGCATAGACTAAGTACATGTTCATACGGTAGACAATATGCATGGGTGAATGACAGATTTTTACGTTCTATTTTGATTTTGGCATCAAATTAAGAGTCAAATAATTTATTCATTTCCAACAACACAATGTGATGTGAAAACCTATCAACCACAACAATCATAGGTGAGCCCGTGGATTTGATGCATCAAATTAATATAAACTTATCAAAATTCTGCAAGCCTTACAAGTTGAAACCTAGAGCTGTATTCAAATGGAGAAAGGTGAAATAATTGGAACTTGGAGCCAATTAAACGATTCATGTAACCAGGACCGTTGGTTGGGTTTGTTCTCATGTTATATTACTCCCTCCCCCTGATCACCCTCACAATATTGGAAATTCTTTGCTTTTAGGGGAGCTCAGTTGCGCTTTCCAACTAGAAAACCTGCCTTTCTTCTCTGTACATAGGTACTTTAGCCGCCTTTCAGATTATTTAATAGCTAATTAACTAAAGCAGCCCCAGCCCCGTTTTCTGGGATTTTCTGGCCTCACAAGTTAACTCAAAAAGTTTGGTGCATGAAATAAAATCACTCAAAATTTGTAGGATGGTATGTAGTAACGTAAATTTAAGTTTTAATGCTTTATGCCTTCCCTCTATACAAATTCCCTCAATAGATTGAAGAAATGTGAGAATGTGCGTAATATGTGCCGTGTGTGAAAATATATGTACTACGTGTAAAATATGTCCCGTATGTGTAAATGTGTGTGTAAATGTGTGTACTATGCGTAAAATATGTCGAGTGTGTGAAGATGTGTGTACTATATGTAAAAAAATGTCCAGTGTGTGAAAATGTGCGTACTATGTATAAAATATGTTTAGTGTGTGAAAATGTGTGTACTATGTGTAAAAAATGTCCCGTGTCTGAAAATGTGTGTACTATGTTTAAATATGTCTAATGTGTGAAAATGTATGTACTATGTTTAAAATATCTGGTGTGTGAAAATGTGTACTATGTGTGAAATATGTCCAGTGTCTAAAAATCTGTGTAAAATGTTAATGAAATAAGTTAAATCTATAAAATACAAATATGTGTACTTATATATAAAATATGTCTAGAGATACCATGGCTCTCTATGATTGCGTTTCGTGTCTCTAATGGCCCTTGGGCATTCTATCCCCAGATTAGTAAAAGATTATGAAGCCGAAGTCCAGATGATAAAAGGAAAACGACTAAATCCATAAGGCCCATAGAAGTTACGGCCCAGAAATAAATACATGGACGTGTGTTTTGTCATTGGGGGAATATTTGTAAAAGCTGTACAGCATCAGACTAATATGATGTCACTTCTAAGGGCAGTCAGCTTTGTGTATGGACTTTGTACACAAACATACAAACTTAAAACATTAAGATATAGACAACGAGCAGATCAAAATGCAAAACATAAAAGAACCAAAAGAAAGAATGGACTGTATCTAATCTGCATTAACTTTCTTTGCAATTTTGCATTTCTTCTTCACACCTAAGTTAATAATCTAACTATACAACAATGTTCTTATGCATCTTCAAGAGAAGAAAACAAAAGAACTTGCCAACTTCAAAATCTAAAAAGAAAATTTTTTTTCTTTTTTGGGATTGGCTTAGTGATCATGTTGAGGCAGGTATTCAAAGAGGCGTGAATGCCAGCCAGCTTAAGCAACAGTTAGTTTGATGTGCACACACCTTCATAGATTTATGAAGGACTAGTACTAGTCAGCATTGAGGAACCTCTCATAAACTGTTCCCTTGAGTGTCTTGTGAACTTCATCCCAGTTTTCTATATGATCTGACAATGGCCCTTTGTGTATCTTAACCTGACGGCTACTCAATTTCATCTGTGGCACCATCAGAAATTCTTGGACGTCTACTAATTTCTAAAACAACAGCAACAAAAGTATTAGCACTGTCCCAAACTACTCCCAACCCAGTTTAATCATAAAATCGACCACAAGCAAAATTTGCAACTCTTAAGGCCACTGCAATATCATAAAGAATTGCTTATACTTTGGGTATGCAAAAGGTTTGAAGAAGCTCCTTACCGTTCTGTTTTTAACAAGATCTTCGTAAAACAGGACGATATGCCGGGTGCTTTGGAAGTGTTCCAGAGACTCCTTTAGAGTCACCTCCATTTGCTTTAAATCCATCATCAGTGACGTCAAATTGATTATTGGTTTATATCTGGAAAGAGTCTCAGCCTACATTGAGGTGACAAAGCGAGAAATTCTTGTCAATAAAATACATGCACAACTGAAGGATAACTTCATCTTTGTTATTTTTCTTTTCTTTTTGTGGCATGCTGCATGAAGGGGATAGAGAGAGGGAGAGAGAGACAGACCTCTTCTGGTGAATGCACATGAGACTTGTGGGTGCCATTCAGAAGTTTAGCATATCGATCATAAGAATTTGCAAGCAATGAAACCATCCGGCGCAACAAATTTCTCCGGAAGAGAAATATTACAGAAACACCTCTACCATTGAAGTATTGCACAATTTCTTTGTGGTGCTCCATTAACCCCTGCACCACCCATAGCAACTTAGCTTGGTTGTTTTCATGTAACTACCCTTGACTAAAAGAATAAGATTGCATTACAAGCATAAAATTGATCAATCATGAACCTCTAATGATCAAGTATAGCTGCCTTATTGAGTCCCTAATATCAAACTATGTTAACCCCTCACCAATCCAAAAAAAAAAAAATCCTATCAGATACTAGTGGTACCTAAATAATTAAGAGCAATGTGATTTTATGAGATATTCCAATTTGATATCCTAATTTTTAGAATATTTTCATAGTACATGATATAAAGTTGGAATACAACCTATAGCTCACAAGGTAAACAGTTTTTCACAAGCCACAGCCAATAAGATTCAACCTAACCATGACACAATTGTTTGATGTGGACTACCATTTTAACTTGTATACAATCTATTATTTATGTAACTCTGTTAAGAGTTAAGGTTGTGTAGAATTGACATTGCAAGAGCAAATCAGAGCTAGTTGACATTGCAAGAGCAAAGCAGAGCTATGATTCCAGCACAAAGGAAATAGATTTCTTGTGTTAAATAATCCATTGTTAGCGCAGTCAATAGGATCACCCGTTCCAAGGGATTAAAACCCCTCATGGGAGCAAGAAATTTGATGTGCTGATAGACCACTAAACCATTGATACTAAGTGCTAGTAAAATGAGTAAGGCGTGATTTCGATGCAAAAGTTGATGTCATTGATAAGCAAACCAAGATGTGTCTTCTGGCACCAGATATACAGGTCAATGATTTTACCTGATTAAGCATCCACTTGAAACCGACTGCAGCTGAGCACTGATTTTTTGAAGCACTTGTGAGCCAATCAAGATTGTAAACTCTATCCAGATTCTCTATGATTGAAGTAACATTCTCCCTCCTTCCTTTAATAGAGAAGATCTCACCATTGGAACTGACGTTAACATGGCTATTCAACAATGTCTCAAACCAACCACTCCCAGATCTCTGCATCGACAGAATGGCAAAGAGTCGTACAGGATTACAAGAACACTCAGCCCTGGCACATTCAGAAAAGTTAGGTCCAAATCTATGTGGCACAATAAACAAAAACCCAACCGAGTTCTCTTAATTACCTGTAGAATGTTTTAGGCCTTGGATAATGCAAGAAAGGATTTTGGGACCGGTCGACAACATATTGATGACAAGGCCTCTCTACAGCCTCAATGTTCAATAATTCAGTTTTGGAGCTGGATTTAGTCTGCTTTAGACAGACAGAACATATATAAACACCACAGACCATTACAAACACTAAAACTACAGTCCGCAACAACACTGGGGATTTCTTGGGAGCTTTTATGACAATGGCATCCTGTAATCCGAAGGAAGTCCAGATGTCAATGACTGTTAAGAAAACTATATAACTGCTAAAATAGTGAAATCAGAATCAATTAAAAGAACCAAAGACCATGACTGCCTTTGGAGAAGAGTTTCTTAACGTACTGTTAAAGACAACAAAGACAAATCATTCAAGTCCTAAACCTAAAAAGACCAGCTAGTTCCTTGAAAGACTCTGTGGAATGAATTGAAATTTGAATAAAATTCACAATAACATCAAAATCCTCTACTCTTGCATAGGAAAATAAACAGCAACGACCAGTTCTTGTTGCTTCAGAAGTCAGCCGTACCCTAGAAATAAGCATGAAATTTCTTCCCAGCTCGAGTATGCAGATGATTAAACAGACACTCGTTGAGCAACATTCCATCAAAGAAATACTTACTGAAGAGTAATTTTGGACAACAAATTCACAGTAGGACAAGATATTTGAAAATTAGTTAATTCAAGAACCGGCCTGCCCAGACATACTGCATTACCTTTAATTAAAAAAGTTTGATTAAGAATATGAATATATACTGTGCACAAGTCGTACTTTGTTTGGTAAAGGAAGGTGCCATTTGGAACAAATATCAAAACAACATTAAGAATAAACAAACACGAAATCTTTCACGCCGAATCCATTTGAAATACGCATTATATCACAGCATTTGTGACAAAAATTCCATCTTTATCAGGGGGAAAGAAAAATGAATAATCTTCAGCTCAGTTTAAGCAAAACTATGGCATAAGAACAACTGCAATAAACTAAATGTAGAAGACGAACACAAGATTAGCTCCTCTTTCTCAGCAAAACGCATCACTCTAAAAAGAAAACCTCAAAAAAAAAAAAGAAAAGAAAGAAGGGTAAAGAACTAACCTTGGTGAACAGACAAATGTCTTCAGCCATTATAAGTAAATCCCAAAAAGAAATTGAGAAAACAACAAAATGGGGCTCTTCTTCATAGAGCTAAAACTCTTGTATTTATCTTTATCCCCTGATTTGGTCTCAGCTTCTCCTCATCCCTTCAAATACAAACACATTACGTACAAAAAACCAATTCCACCGCCACACACACACACTCACACTCTGTTTTCCCAAACACAAAAAGAGTAATAAAATATACACAAAAGGGAGTGAGCCGTGCGCGTATTGCGTAGAGAGTCAGGAGTCAGCAGTATAAATGACTGTAACGCGAAAAACGAAGGGCATTAAAGGTGAACAGCTGGGAAGCTTTTTTTTTTTTATTTTTGTAATGGCTGGTCTCTGCCTCCCAACTGAGATTTGCATATTCCCAGATTCATACATACATTATACATACATAAAGCATAAATGGAAGGAAGCATTCTCTGTACTTTGGTCGATGTACTTTAAATAATAAAGTGAGCATAATCTAATACTAGTATTTTCTATCGGAGTATTTATGTAATAATAAAAAAAGGAACGGTGAAATTGTTGTGAGGGTAAGTTGATTGAGTCGTCTGTTTGTCGTCGTCGTCGTCGTTGGTAGTACCAAACTTTGCCAAACAAACGAACGAATGCTGTAAAAGTGTAAATCTAATCTAACCAACGATTTTTGTCTAACACACTAACTTACTAAGGTTAAAAAAAACACGCTCAGGCTGTACATATCAGCAGGCACAGCATCCGGATCCGGGATGTTGGTGTGAGGCTGTGAGCTTTGCACTTACTGAAGACTTTTGAATACGAAGAATTTATGTATTTGCCATGTCATAAATGATAAAATCAACCGGTAATTTATTATCTATTCTTAATGAATTTTAGGATAATTATCCTTTGAGGGAGGTATGATATAATTATATATACACCTCCCTTATGAGTTTTGTTAAAATAGGCAAAACAAACCATTCAAATTGAATTTGTGAATTAATTAATTGTAAATTAAAGAACCTAATTAAAGTTTTTGGCTAATATAATTATTTCTTACATGATACTTAAATTTCGGATGAATGGAAATCTTTTAATCATGATATTTAATTGTACGTGATAAAGGTAAAATTGTACTAGGACACTACTTGTGCAAATCCTATCTCTACCCGAGTTCTTTGGGATAAGTCTACTATGAAATGTGGAGTTCCAAAAACCCCATTATCACTAGGAAAGGAGCGATTTTCTCTACAACTTACTTTTACTTCATGCTTACTGCTAATAACATAAACTGACTTAAGCATGGTAATATCCGACTTCATGAGTATTAGTGTTATTTTTATTTTAACAGCTATATATGGCAAACTTGAGGAAAGTTTGGTGTTTGAATTACTACTTTTTAATTAATGGACAATGAATATTGTTTTTTTTAATTATCATTCATCACTTTATTTTCAAATAAATTTGTGTCAATCGACTAAGTCAAAAATGTTGACGTTGGTGATCCAAATTTGAAGTCTAACACTTTGAATATTGTACTATATATTGATACTAAGAAGCATATGTAGAAATAAGACATTAATTTGTGCTATTTTCCATGGCTTCGTCAACTTGGATCGTGGCAGGTTCTGTTTTGATTAGTGGCCTAGTGGGGATCAGATCAGACATTTGGAAATTGAAAGGAAAAGTTGCCGAGACAATGACTTTGATACTATTTTACTACTTTTTATTTTAGAGTTATATTTGTATTAATTTACAGAAACAAATTAATATCCGTTAATTTGGCGTATCTGAATTATTACATAGTTGTGAATTGATAAGAATAAATGCAAATTCACCACTTGATGTACGTAATTAAGAACTTGATCATTTGATTAAAAGAAAACACGATCCCCCACCCTTAATAATAGCATAAAAATTTAATCTCGTAAACACACAAACCAGGATACTATTAAATTTATTTATTTATTGCTAACAACAAAATAAACTAGAATTTTTTTATAAAACACACAACCTCACATGCAGGATGCATCCTACAGGAATCAAACTCTAGACCTGCAGGTCTGGAAGCTAACTCACTAACCACTGGGGCTAGCCTCAATGGCTAAAATAAACTAGAATTATTCCCGTATAAAACAAGATACTTCATATCTTACGTAATAGAATAGTTGTCCAGAAATAGCGCCTGAACGGATCAGCGCGCAGGTCCACTATATTGACACTCGAAACGCATTGATTTTGTTCCGTACGTGTATTCTTTTATAAATAATTAAACTAATTAAAGCTAAGCTTTACTGTTGTACTAAAATGTAAATCAATTCAGGCATGCGCTGCCGAGATGATGGAGTTTATATTAATTTGGAATTCTTTTCCGGGTAAAGTGATGGATGTCCAAATGTCCAATTAACACTACTCATAATGCATGCTCTCTGCGTAATATATGGTTGGAAATTGGAATTGCATGGTGCGTATTGTGTCCTTCGTCTTCATACATTAAAAACGGTTCTATGAAAATGACAATCAAATATGAATTAATGTGGGATAATAAATAAGGGTTTGCTCAAAAAATCTCAACTGGATACGAAGGCGATGGGTTTCTTGTACCACTTTTATGTATCAATTTATTTATCATTTTATAAAAAACTGACATATTTATAATTATTTTTTAAGGTTTACTGATCATTTGGTTAGCATTTTAGTTTAATTTTTAAAAATGAGATAACCAACCAAAATAACACGTGTTAACTTTTTATAAAGTAATACACATAATGGTACGTACATACAAGAACCGGATAAGGGCATCAATCTCTTTTCG
This sequence comes from Ophiorrhiza pumila, assembly GCA_016586305.1. NCBI lineage: Eukaryota > Viridiplantae > Streptophyta > Magnoliopsida > Gentianales > Rubiaceae > Ophiorrhiza > Ophiorrhiza pumila. Next base: position 4,274,929 of record BLIW01000007.1, read on the forward strand.
ATGTAATATATCATTCCCTCACTAATGCTTAAAAAATGTGGATCAATTTATCGTGACTTAAAAGTATCGATGCAAGCTGGAGGTATCATCGTAGAGGCTGGAGACATATATCCTTAATTTCTTCTTCTACTGTGCCATTATTTATTGACTCACCACATCGTTGATGAAAATAAGGTGCTTTGCCGTGCATGCCGCTGCCTCTTTACATGATCACTTGCGTTTAAAATGAATAATTTGTATATATAGTGGGTGAAATATATATATATATATATATATAATTAGATCGGAATACTTAAACGAAAAGGGCATCGGATTTGTTAAGTTTACATCGTACGTAATGCTAATTACTTATAGTGCGTTGGAATGGAAGCTTTGTGTTGATCATGATTGTAAATAAAAGTCATAATGTGGAAGAGTTTGTGGAGAGGACGCTAAAGATCGATCTTTCCACTTATATATATATATTTAATTTAATTTAATTCCCTATGAGGAATCTTGGATATGCAATGGTTGGTAATTAAACTTATATAATTAAATAAGTAAACACGAAAATTCTCAACGTTTGGTGTTTTTCCAGTTCTAAAGGTGCAAATATATTTAGTGAGACTTGCCTAATTAAATTGGCGAGCTAGACATTAGTCTATACCATTGTCAAACGAGAAGAAAAGTATTTTTGAGGTCCCAATGCTGTTACAATTCCAACCAAAAAGTGAGATAGATGGATGGATGGATGGATGGATGGATCCAGGATAAACTAAACCACAAATCTTCATCATTATTCTTCTTTACCTTTAGACATTTTAGTGATCATAAGTCATCATATCGATGATCCCATGTGAAACTTCAACTTGATCATATCTTGCAGTATGTAATTAATTAGTAATTAGTAATTACTAATCACTTCCCTTCCCTATGCATTATGGATGGAAAAAGTTAAATTATAATTTATTATAATTAAACAAAATATAAAAAACCAACAGCCGATCTTGAACACATCGAGGTCGCAAAACAGGGTTCCAAAAGTCATGAACTACATTAGCCGGACGGTACAGATCTTGATATACTCTCTCCGTTCTCGAATAATTGTCGTTTGAAATATGTGCACACTAATTAAAAAAATTGGATAAATTCTCTTATTTACCCATATTTATAATTTTAACTTTTTTCTCAATTATTTTAAATAACATTACATAAATAAATTCGACGAATGGTAAAATTGGAATCTTTTAGATTTTTTGCATTAATATTTGTAAAATAACACTTATCTGAGAACAAAAAATGTGAACTAAAATGACATTTATTAAAGAATCGAGGAAGAATAGCGAGGGGTTAACTTTCTTCTACTTGAAGTTTTCAGCATTACCGATACAGAATGATTTCATCATTTCTTGAGATCATGAGGACACAAATATACAAGTTTTGGAACACTACATCTATATGGACAGCGTGCCCTTGACGACGGGTTAAGTTGTTTCTTGTTTCTACTAACTTAATTGAACTCAATCGTTCCTACTAGTATTTTTCTTATATTCACGATCGAGAGGGTTTGGTCTTTCTTTGAATTAGAGGAGAGTTGTTTTCATTACTTAAATGGTTCCTAAGATATATGTCTCGATGCATGCGATCGATGGATTTCACTTGGGAAACACTACAGCCGGCCGGCCAAACTCCGAAGTTTTCATCAAGAGAAAATGTATATATATACGTACGTACAACAAATTAAAAAGATAACTTAATTTGTTGTGATCGATATAACAAGATTAATTGCATTAGCTAGGTACGACAATGGAAATTAATTAATTTGGGAGAAACTATGATACAAATTAAGTCTCTTATTTATCAATCTGCAGCAAAATTAAAGGCAAACTTTTCGTTTTCGTTGTCGTTTTCTTTGTACGTATATATAGTTTGTAGATTGAGAGGGTGGGACAAGTGGTCAAGGAAATTTGAGAAAGAGAGGCGGGAATTGTTGCTGTTGCAGTTGCAGTTGCAGTTGCAGGGATATTTTTTATCATATCATTCCCAGTTGCTTTATGTATGTCCAACGTTCTTCTGATTCTGGGACCATTTCTTTTCAACAAGACAACAATGATGTCTTTTCCTGAGTTAAATATTTTGGCGAAGCGGTGGTGGTGGTGGTGGTGGTGGAAGTTGGAAGACTTGGAATTTAAGGATTTTGGAGGAGTAGTAGGGTCGCTGAAGCATTAATCTGTGTGTTTTTCGTTGAGACTTGAGATTCGTTTTTAAATCCATTGTGAGGTTGCTTACAGAAAATTAGCAATTTTGGAATTATACATCCAATGATTCATCACCTTGCACTCCTTTTGGACCCAATGTCCAACTTTCGTAGGACTTAATGGGATTCTGTCATAGCAAAGCCCGTAATGAGACAACCCGTTCATGGGCTTTGTAGAAGAAACCTTTTTTACACTAGTATGCGTTTAAAATGAATAATTTGTACATATTTTTTCCCAGACCAATTTTACACTGTACATGACCCAAATGCATACTAGTAAATGTTCACTATTGAGGCCCGGCTAAATTTGTTAATGATGAGTTCCCAAAATTTTCATTAGGAAGATGTTTAAAATGACGTAGTTTAACTAAAATTAAGGACTAAAAGCATAAATATTGCTAAAATCACTCTACAATTGAGTGAACTCTAGGACGTAGTTTTAATCTTGAACATAATAATGCAGGATAATCTTGGACAAAAGATCTCATAACATTAAAAAGATTCAGCATGGTAAAATTAAGAAGATCCGATCATCTATCTAAAATTATTCGATTTTATCCTAAGTGAATCATATTTATTATACTTTAATTTTCGGTTTTAATGTGAGAAGGATTTTCAATTTTAATGTAAAGTGGTCATTTTGAATAAGAAAGAATGATCTTAGATATAGTATTTCGTCTCAAAATTAAGGAACATACAAGGAAAGAGGGCATATTGGAATTTCGGATAATTTGTGGTTTGTGTATGTACAAAATGATAATACGCAAAGTTCTTCGCAGGCTCAGCTTTTACATGCATTTTACTTTTCAAAAATGGTTTCAGCTTCGTTGTTCTAATCCACTTCTTATGCAGAATATTGAAAGATTCAAATTAACATTAAATGTTTTGAAACAAAGACTTAATTAATAAAGGGCCATTTTTAATTATTCATGGGTTTTTTTGGCAAGTTGAGCTTCCTTCCTTATGAATCCACGAGGAATGAAAGAGGAAATTTGGCCGCCCTCTTCCGTCTCACCAATCATAAAACAATAGCCTATTAACTTAAACAAACTTGCATCCAAGTTATTTCAAAATCAATAGTTTTCACGCATTGAAAATTGTTGTACAAATCCCTTATTCCTCCTATCCATGAATTATTTCAACTTAGGTGAGCCAAATTGTTAAATACAAATTAATTTATTTAATATGCCAGTACATAATCTCTGGACACCAAAGTAATGTACGTACTTCACGTCTTTGAATTTTTTTTTATGTGCCACGTTTCTTTTCTTGCTTCATTTAACTTAATTTTCCTATCCAATTTTTTAATTTTCTGTTTTAATTAGGTTGGCAACATATATATTTCAGCTGGTCAAGTTGCATATATTATATTAAGCTTTTAGTCATTTAACTAATAAGCAAAACATATTGTATTAAGCTGATTCCGTTTACTACTAGTACTATATATTATATGATTTACCTATTATTATTATTATTCAAGAATGAGTATATATATATATATATATATATATATATATATATATTTTAAAGGGCTGATCATGGAGCTTCTTATCATGATGAGAAAGATGAGTAAAGTTTTTCTCTCCATGTTTATAAATTTAAGTTGTTGTCACGTAGTTTTATTCTACAATTTTCTTGAACAAATTATAATTCCAAGTGCTTGACTGCGTGCAAAAATTTTAGAATTTCTGAATGATCCTCTACTTCTAGCAAGCTAGATGAGGTTGAAGTGTTCCAATCATTGAAGTTGATTGAGTTAGTTTCTTCTAGGATAAAGTAAAATGATGTGGGAAATCAAAGTCAATTTCTTGTGAGCAATATTTTCAAGTAAATAAATAGAGTTACATAAGCAATTAAATGCATCTTGATCAAAGACGGTCGAGTAGTGTTTATATAATGCAACTAAGATTCATCACCCTCAATTTTTTTGTTAACTTGACTCAAAATTGGAAAGAGTACTGAACTTAAAATCACGTTGAAAAGTAATGGAGGACGCGAATAATGGCAATAATAATCGACCCCCAAATTGTGGGAACCTCGTAACAATCCTCACTATTGATGGGGGAGGAATAAGAGGAATCATTCCTGGAGTAATCCTTGCATACTTAGAATCACAGCTTCAGGTAAATTAACATGAACATTAATTAAGCATGCACTTAAATTGATAACTTGTCTTTATTCCTGTAATTCCTATAATGAATGAATTAATATATTGTTTTGGTGCAGGAGCTAGATGGGGAGGAAGCAAGGCTTGTAGATTACTTTGATTTGATTGCAGGAACGAGTACTGGTGGACTTGTTACTGCCATGCTTACTGCTCCCAATGAAAATCAAAGACCCCTATATGCTGCCAAAGACATAGTTCCTTTCTACCTTGAGCATAGCCCTAAAATCTTCAAACAAATTCGGTAAGAACAAATTGCATGTCTTAATTATTTGATACTTTAATTCACCACTTAATGAATTTGATACTTTTCAAAAACATCATTAGAAAAAAAGAAATGGAGTTTTTTGAAACCGTAGAAAAGGAAATTCATTTTATCAGTTAGACGGAAAAAAAAAATAGTATGATCCCACTGAGTTCTTTCTTATGCTTTCGTGTTTACAACTCAATTCATTCTATTAGTTCATATATATGAATATATGATCATTAAGTCTTGAGCATGCATGATTAATTTCATTGCTTTTCTATGAGTAGTTTGTTTTGTTGATTTGTGAACTGTAGAGGACCATTTGCTGGAATAGTGAATACATTCAAGGTTTTGACAGGACCAAACTACGATGGTAAGTATCTTCATGGACTTATAAAAGGTATACTGGGAAGCACAAGGTTGCACCAAACCTTGACTCAGGTTGTTCTTCCAACTTTTGACATCAAGTCCCTCCAACCAGTCATCTTCAGCTCTTATGAGGTGACGCCTCCTTCTCTCATCTCTTCTAGCATATATGAAACTTACACCATAATTCATGCTATTATTAGGAATTCTGAACTTTCTTTTTGTCAAACAGTTAATTTATGAGACATAAATTTCAAGAAAGGTTAAAAAGGAAAGCTTAGAAATTTGTCTGCAGGTTCAACTAAGAAACTGTGAAAAGAGACAACGTTGTTGGTGCCAGGAAGGCAATTACAAATGAGATCATTAATTAGATTGTTAACATTGGTTTATACATTCCTTAATTTCTAGGTGACGAATAATTCCCTGCTGGATGCACTACTATCAGATATATGCATTAGCACCTCGGCAGCGCCAACATTTCTTCCTGCTTATTATTTCAAGAACTCAGATGCACGAGGAAATGAGCAAGAATTCAACCTAGTTGACGGCGGAGTTGCAGCCAACAACCCGGTAAGTCGGAACAAAAAAACTAATATTCATGGGTTGTTTTAGTTGGATGGCGTAACAAGACAAGTGAAAACCCGTTAAATCTTGCATGTTTCCTGTATAATTCTAGACATTGGTTGCCATTGGGGAAGTGACGAAGCAAGTGATGAAGAAGGATCCTGACTTCTTCCCAATTAAGCCAATGGACTTTGGTCGTTTCCTTGTTATCTCACTTGGAACTGGCTCTGCCAAGAATGACCACAAATTCACAGCTAAAAGGGCTGGCAAGTGGGGGATTCTTGGGTGGCTCTACGATAACGGCGCCACTCCATTAGCCACAGCTTTTAATCAAGCAAGTGCGGACATGGTTGATCTCCATAACTCGGTGGTTTTCCAAGCCCTTCGTTCAGAGGATAATTATCTACGAATCCAGGTAAAATTCAATCAAGATTTCTCATGTTAAAAATCAAAAGTCTAGTTTAACAGCACTTGTGTTAATTATAAGTAAGTAAATGAAATTCATGGTTGACATGCATGCAAAATCAGGAAAACACTTTGACTGGGACTTTGACCTCAGTTACAGCAGCAACAAAGGAGAATTTAGAAAATCTAGTGAAAGTTGGGGAAGAGCTGTTGAAGAAACCAGTTTCAAGAGTAAATGTATCTTCGGGTGAGTATGAACCAGTTCAGGATGCTGGCACTAACATGGATGCACTTATAAGGTAATATTACTATAACTAAACCCTCTCATATATTATACTTACCTATAAAGTATAAAAAAATTAGCATATAAAGTATAAAAAATTAGTATATTAGTGTATAAAGTATCAAGTATTAACACATAATATGTAAAAAAATTTACGTATAAAGTATAATTCAGTCTATATGACAGTTTTTACTTGCTATCAATTGAGTTACTGATCATTTATTTGTAATCATACGTTATATATATAATCTATTTATCACTTCACAGGTATGCAAAATTACTTTCAGACGAAAGAAAATTGCGAGAGACCAGATTTTTAATCAAGAGCGATTCAACTTAATTAAATATGCCTTTCCGGAGCTATTGTATTAAAGATGTCTTGTGTGACGATTTCTTAGCATTGGTCTTTATCTTTATTCTCATTTTTTTTTCCTCCATTTTGTTATTGTATGTTTATACTCCATCTTAGACAGACTTAATAGTTTACACATCAGTTGCTTGCTTGTGCATGCATCTTTTAAATCTATGCCATGAATAGCAGTTTTTCAAAACCTAATCAGAAATTAATGCCATGATAACCGTAAATAGTTCGCAATCATTAAATATTGAATATTCATCCGTAAATATTAAGTTCGCAATCATTAAATATTGAATATTCATCCGTAAATATTAAGTTCGCAATCATTAAATATTGAATATTCATCCGTAAATATTAAGTTCGCAATCATTAAATATTGAATATTCGTCCGTAAATATTAAGTTCGCACTTGTGCAATCATTAAACATTGTTATATTCTTCAGCACACAACAAGTTACTTTATAAAGAGAATATTTTTAGATTGAAAAATGAAAAATGAAAAATGAAAAATGAAAGATGAAAGATGAAAGATGGAACCTTCTGTGTATATTGTTACCTCACCGCGCATTCCATTACTTAAAAAGAAACTACAAGGAAAAAAGTCCAAACCGCAAGGGTCCAATAGGACAAATATTTCTGTTTTCTATTTTCCTTGAATACTAACACTAGCTGGCTGCTGGCCTACTACCATTATTTCACTGTTTCTCAAGGTAAACCAACCAAAACTTTCGGTTACCTCATCTATCATCTCAAACCAGAAAATGCCATGAAATTATACAAAGGCAGAGACTTTGTTGGCGATCAGTTACATCCATACAAAATTTATAATACAAACAAATGAATAAACCAATAATTTTAAAGAATGAACAAATTGACCCAATACCACCCACTATACATACATGCTAATTACGCAAATATCTGCTGAATTACAGTCTCTGCATTGCCATTGTATTGTGCTAAAAGATGTATAGCATCAGCTCTTGGCAAAGCAAGAAATTCCTGCACAAAGATAACAAACTTTATAAGCTACAATACCCATAACTTTCATAGAGGAACACCAACCAACAGCCGTTGAACATCAAGGTTCATTAAAGCTTTTGCTCAAATACCCATACAGAGAGGTTTCTCTCAATAAGAACAAGGTTTTCCTTTTATTTTAAGGGGAGGCAATAGAAAAATAGCCAGGGCTATCAACAGATATAGACCTTTTTTTTTTCACAAAATACATAAAAAAAAGTCCTTGGCAGAGAGAGTCGAAAACATCCTAAATTCTTTGAGCACCCAAAAGAAGCACAAAATTAAGTAGCACCCAATATTTTTTTCTCACCTAATGCAAAACGATGTCCAAATTCATACAACATATTTCATGGTACCTCAACACCACTATACAGTCTAATTGATGATTGACAAGAATAATCTGTCTAATGCCATGATATATTGAAAATACAAGAGCAATAATTAATTAAACTGTTATAAACATAAAAAGTAAGTGTGCCTCACCATCACCTTAAGAATTGCATTTTCATCACATGCAACATCAGCAGATGATATTTGAGCAGGACTGCCAACATCTTCCTGCGGCCTACTACTTGAAGAGATCGTAGCTGGAGACGATCCATGAATTGAAGTATCACCTGATCTCAAAGCAGCATCCGCAAGCATAGAGGTGCTAACTTCTTTTAAAGAATTAACCCTTAAAAGGCCTTCAAATCGATCTTTACACATCTGAAGTTTGAACCATTCATTGTGTGTGTACAGGGTTGCCTTCATGATCTTCATTAGGTGAGGTTCTTCAATACCAAGCCTCCTACCAATAGCAACCTTTCAAAAGAAAATAACATCTTAATGTTTTCGAAAAGTGAGAAAATCGCATGCTTAGATAATTAAAAAGGGACCACAGCTTACATCAAGAAAGTTTTCACTTCTATTGACAAAGCTTTGACACCATAGACCAACTAATGGCCCAACAGATGGTTACTTCACCAAAGTGAAGTGAAGCAGTACATGTATCTCAAATACATGCAACTTACATGATGCTTGTAGTAAAATTCAGATTTTAATTCTACCGTTTCAACTGAAACAATATGATATTCGCTAGCATGTCAAACCTGGACTGAGGTTGCAAGAGCATGCAGGGGCAACTGTTCACCAAATGCCTCCTCGTTAGGTCTAAGCAAAGCAAACAATGTCTCTTTTAATGGCCTCAGAAGAACTGGATTCCTAGCTGCCAAAGGACCTAGATGGGAACAAGCTACACTTAAAGCATGCGAATGATCACCAGAGCTGACTAGCTTTAAAAATTCAACCTGCAAATGCATGCAGTCAGTCAGTTTCTTGCCCTCTGGCAAACCACTCAATTAAATCTCTCTTGGAGCCAGTCTCAAGTAATATGGAACCTGTTTAAGTTGGAAGAGTAAATCAGGATTTTGTACAAAGAAATTGGGGTCCATAACATTGATCTCCTCAACAACTTCTGCAGCCATTCCTCTGCAAGCTAATTCTTTCATGGCCAACAACATATCATATTTGTCATCCCCATGAACAAAACCATCCATCACAAATGAAGTTTCAGCCTGGAAAACCACAGTTGACAAAAATTCCACTGCAACAGTTAATAGGAGACAAAATTATAGAACCTTCTTTAAATACTTTTGTGTCAAAAAGGTAGCAGCACCTCTTCTCTGCTGCTTCCATTAATAATCTCTGTTATTTGTTCAATTTTCTCATGCCTTCCCCTCCAGCGCTTACGTTTATTCCTCTCTCCAATTCCATGATTTTGGTTTCTCTGCGGGACTTTCAAACTGACAGGTTGATGTGTTCTGCTTGTGCAACAATCCTCATCGTTGCTGGGTGTCTCAGAAGGGTACCGCTCATCAATGTCCGTAGTTTGTGTCATCAAGAAATCGCTTTGACCTTTAGGAGAACCATTCACGAGAGTATTGTTGCTAGAAGGTTCGCCATTTAGGAACTTTATTGCTACCACAATCAACTCCAAAGAATTTATTTTGTAATGACCAAGATCCTGAACCTGATATATTAGGATCCGTCGATTCAGACATAAGTTGCACTCCTGATGTTCATGAATCAAGAACAGTGGTTATTAGAAGTTACTACTAAGAAATAAATGACAACATGGGGAATGGGAAAAAATTTTTTGACAGATACTAACCGGGTAGAGAGGCTATATCAGAGTCCACAATACCTCTGTAAACACAATACTCATGGACAAGCTCATCAAGCACGGAGACATTCAATCTCATACGGCATAATTCATTCTGAAGAAACAAGAATGAGCAGAGAAAGGCTGGTAATTTTAAGTATCAGCGCATTGGTAGATTAACAAAAAGAAACAAATGTTGTGAGAGACAAAAATTGCTGGTTAAAGTTTAGGACCATCACTTATACCAACCTGAAATGCTTGAAACAAGTCCCCCTTGGCAAACTTCAAGCTATCAACAGCCCCTTGCCTAGTAAGTTCCACTGCATGAGCAAGGGCTTGTATGTCTACCTGATTTCAGAAGCAAGAGTTGTGTTAAACTTTGAGGACAGACATCCAGAACAACAACAACAACAAACCAAGGGTTTATCCCACTATGTGGGGTCAGCTGTATGGATCATACGTCACTGTCTTATTTTATCTATACACATGTTTTCATTTATATTTAAATATATCATATCCTTTTATATCGTTTCTTTCCAATTCTTTTTAAGTCACCTCCTCCTTTTAATTTGAGTAAATGTTTCTCTATCTTACCGCTATACTGGTGCATCTAAAGGTTTCCTACTCACATGTCCAAACCATCTTAAGTGTGCTTCTCTCAATTTTCTCATCTATTGGAGTTACACCCGGTTTCTTTATAATGCATTCATTTCTTATTCTATCAAAACTAGTATGTCCATATATCCATTTTAACATTCTCGTTGCTGCAACATTATGATCCATAAAGCATCGTTGGTTTTATGGAAGTCAAGATTTTCCTTTCAATTTCAATGGCACTTTACGATCAAAAAGTATAGAGGACACACTTCTCCATTTGTTCCAATCCACTTGAATCCTATGTGTAAAATCTTTATCAATTCCCCCATTTCTTCTATGATAGATCCTAAATATTTAAAAATTTTCGACAAATTTAATTTATGTTCACCAATTTTCACATTTATTCCACTGTTACTTCTATGGTTAGAAAAAGAGTAGAAAAGAAATCAGTCTATAAGTCTCCCTTAAAAGGAAACAGGCATATGTTGTGCCACCATGACATTGGCATTTCTGAGTAAGGAAACAGGCATATGTTGTGCCACCATGACAATCAAAGAGCTCCTAAGCATTAAGAAAAAAAATAGCACCTATAACATCTCACCTCATCAAATGGTGATGCTTCGTACATGCTCTCCTGGGCCATAGCAGCAAGGTCTCGTTCCTCAAGCAGTAATCTCTGAGTAAGATCTGTTATAGGTGATAAAACTCCTTGATGAATGCAAAACCCCTTATGTATACTGCATAATGTAAATCTCCGGTTAAATTACAGGCTAACTTTAAAAAAAAAAAAAAAACTAAATTCATACATCCTAGAAAAGGAAATTATGAGGGAGAATGAGAGAGAGGGAGGGGTAACTGCAAGGAAAGTGGTGGTGACCTTATTAAATATCTCAATGTCATTGAAAAGACAGGATCATGGGCATTTAGATGAGCTCTTAAACAAGAAGATACCAGTCCAGCAACGTCAAATCTCCTCCTCTCGGACCACTGAAACATGGGTACACACCAACCCATAATCAACTGAAGCTTGCTACAAACATTGTCTCAACCAAATACTAATATGGAAGTATATGACCATTGTTTTGAAATAACACTCATAATCTTGCATGATAGGACTACTTAGCAAAATTTTACATCATAAGGTGAAAGTTACAATTTGGAATACGTACTAAATGTCAAGACTACCGACCTCATACGCCACTGGGGAGCTTTGGTCATCTTTATCATAGATAAAAGCTAGAAGGACGTGTTTAAATTCCTCGTATGCTTCCTTAAAACCACAGAGGAAATAATTTATATCAAACATATATTGAAAAAAAAAGAATACAAAAGAATACATGTGATTCCCAAACCTCCCACCACCCAAGTGACCCTTTTTTGAGTAAAATAGACATCACCCATAATGACTAACAGACCATTCTAGTAATAATTTTCAGGTCATATATGCATCAGAATTCAATCATCTCCACATCTACTTCCATTACATACAATTCAGTGACATTAGAATACACCTGTAGACAGCATGCATTCCTTTGAACCATGTCACAATCTGGTTGGAAAGTCAGATGCGAAAAACTTGGAAATTAAGATATAATGCAGAACAACACATTGAACGAAGAACCACTGAAATGATTACCAGCTAATTCTACGGAACTCTCCTACTTGTGAACAATATTAAAATAATTCATTGAAAATCAAAATTATAACCAGCATAATTACAAAGAAAGTGCTTTTAGCATTTCAATGGTTTTCATAACAAATTGACCACGGGCAATAAAGCCAGCACATTTGTCATCATCCCCTAAGCGCAGAAATACTGTAATTCTTCAACGTTAACCACTTGACTGTTATTGTCTCTTAGGACAGACAACGGACTTCATATCCATCCATGTTTCCAAACAACTAAGCAAAGGAATTACTAATATGAGAGCTCTATCACATATTTAAACTACAGAAATACTTACAAACCAAATTAGCGGAAACAACACAAACAAAATCACATATTTATGCTATAGCAATACTATCTAACCTAACTAGGGAGGACCAGAAAACGAAAAAAAAAAAAAAATGAAATACCGGATAAGCATCAAGTGCGCAGGGAGCGAGAGCCGTTCTCAAACAATTTATTGCGGCATCACGATCCTCCTGTGTTCCTTTCCTCAATAACTCAATGAATTTCTGCAAAAAAAAAATAAAAAAAATCACGTATTAACAAAATTTCCACAGACATTTAACCGGTAATTCTAGTCGGAAGCATGGACAAATTACCTGCTTCTGTAAACGGAAGAGGAGACGGTGATCCTCGAGTATACAAGGAGCGTAGACGCGCAAGAGATCTAAGGCGACATCAATTTCGCCCGATTCCAGACACCGTCTAATCTGCCGAATCAGCAACCGCGAGTGATACGAAGAAGATAACGATAACGACGACGACGGCGACAGTGTAGATGACGGAGTTGAAATTTCGATTAAGTTTTCGGATTTGGCGAAATCGATTACGAGAGCGTCGAGTGCTTCCCAATTCACTTGCATCGAATCCATTTTCGTATTTTCTACGTTTCTTTCTTTTTTTCTTTTTTTTTTTTTATCTTCACTTTTTTTAAGTGACTTGAGATTTTCGAGGGAGAAATTGAGGGGGACTGGTTTTTCGTTTTATTTCCATTTACTATTAAAAACGTGGAATTTACTGCTTACGGAAAAGAAGGCGGCTTAAGGTGCCCCGTCACTCTAATGTAGGGGGAAATTTTTTTTCTTTTATTTCTTTTTCGTTTTCTTTAATTTTAATGTATAACAACAAACATTTAACCTTTGTATTATTTTGTTTTCCATTTTATAACAAATGGCAAAAGAAATTCTACTTAAGAAGGAAGGATGATGAGAAATCTTTTAAGTATTGCAAACTCTTCTTGAGCAATGATTCAGTTCAAACAATAAATAAATAAATAAATAATACATATAAAGAGGATCCCTTCTATTTCCACAGCATCCCTTGTATTCTCCTTATGAAATGGTTTAATGCCATTGCTAGCCTAACACCGTGTTAGTATCTCAGCACCATTTTGGGTTATTAAGATTGTGTGCTCAAATTGTGCAGACAGGCTTCCATCCTCTGTAACTACCGTCCAATTGTCGTCCCACAGTATTGGGTTTATGCTACCAATGGTTAGCATTGGTTCTGCATTTACACAAGGCAAAACATTACCGTCATTGCTCAAAATAAATCATCATACCCTGTTGAAGATAGTGATGCAAAAATGCTACAACAATATTAATAACAGTCAAAAATTCCGACCATGTAGATAACTCTTGTTTGTTTGTATGGAACCAAGTTGTAGGGAGTAAAAAGAGAACACTTTGATCCGATACAATGGGTAAAAACATATCCTCTTTTTAAAAGAAATTCTAAAACCACCCGCCACCAAAACGAATAACCTCCAGAATCACACAGCAAACTCTCATGACAAATCATTTTTAAGTTTCAATTATAAGGTAACCAGTAGTTTGGAAAAAAGAAAGGTAACATTACCAATAGTAAAAGTCTGATTCAGAACCATGCGTCCGCGGTCATTGTTCCCTAAGCAAAGATGAAAGCAACAAACATGATAAGGGATAAACAAAGGTCTAATGATGGAGGGAATCATAGGAGTAGCACAGATTTGCAGAAACTAAAAGAATCTACGGATTTCTAGTGTTTCAGCTAGATTGAACTGGATAATTTGGTAGACCAACAGTTTTTCCGCAGACAAATCACAACATATCCAGCATCATCTTCCAGTTAATTTTACTGGCAAAACCATCACCGTACCTAAATCTTAACTCACAATAATACTTATAAAAAGTAAATTTTTAATTAAATTGCCCTTCTAGGTTAAAACTTGCTTCTATATATATATATAAAATACACAGAAATGTATACAAAGTAATACTGTACAGTATATAGTATAGCGTACTAGTACTGTATAGTATACTGTAGATTCCTAGTTTTTCTAATAAAAATTGTTGTCTTTCTTTACTGGATAGATAGGTTTCAATTGCATCTTTTAGATGGTTTTTGTGAGGAAATCCTATTCTTTACTTTAAGAACAGGCATCCATAATTACTTTGTCTAAATCCTGCAAGCAAAATGAATGCTCAAAACATATTCAACCAAAATTCAGACAAAGGACAACTACTGCAAAATTGGACAATTTAATATTAGAACAGAATCTCTAAGGGTGAATTACTGTAATGTAGAATCACTGGATCACTATGAAAAACACGCCCTACTCCATGGCCAACATATTGTTCAACAACTCCATACCGGTGCTCATCTGCAAGATTTCTTCAAGACAAAATAATATCATAAGCCCAAGCTGTAATATCCATACAAACTTTTAAAAACTGCAATAAATTGATAAGAGTTACAAAACTAATAATAAAAATATGCCTAAATACTACACGATCTCCCAACAATAGTAATTGACAAGAATACTCATAAAACTGTTCTCTCACATAGCAGTCTTACTGAAAGTGAAGACATGTGGGTTTTAACTTCTAAAGATCAATTACACAGTAAGGACTTGATGTGATCTCAATCCACAGGTGTATATTGAGTAAAATCTTTATTTTAGAAACAAAATTTGACAGGATAAAATTTTCAAATTTTATAGAAGTGAAACAAATGATGTTGATGAATGCAAAATGAGCATAAACACTTCCAAGGAGAGAAAGGAATTAGAAGATACACCTAATATAAAATTATAACCCCCCCTCCCCAAAAAAGAAAAAAAAAATTAAAGTACTAATTTTAAAATTAAAAAAAAAAAAAGAAGAAGAAAGAAGCAGCCAAGCAAATGCTTACTGGATCGTCCTGCCAATATTATTAAATTCCACCCCCGGAGCACAGATTGATATTGCCTTGTCTAGGCACTCCTTAGTTACCTAAAGCATGACGATGTGAAATTCATTTTGTAGCAATCTTAAAATTGCACCACATCCAGTAAATAAAATGGTAGATAATTATCTATTTAATAACAAGGCTACATTTCAGGAAACTATACCTGTACCAACTTTTTAGCTTCCTCTGCAACATCTCCAACATAGAACGTTGCTGATGTATCACCATGGTAACCCTGCATATGAAAGCTACGTTCCATTAACATTACCATTTTTTGAACCCAACATTTACCACTTTCTCTATTCCTAAAATATAGCAATATCATTATCAATATTGTGTATCTGACAACCAGTTCACGATTCAAAGTCGTGTCACCTCTTCTTTCTCAATTATTAGGTAGGAAATTAGGCAAAGCACATCCAACAAAGAAAAGAAGCATCTAAACTGGCTTTTAATATTGTTTGTCAACCTTACCACCCAAAACTCAAGCATCTTAAAAGATGACTATCTGTCTATAACCTAAAAAACGGTCTCTTAATTTATAAACCAACAATGCCAACCAAAATATCAACTAGGATTTCAGAGATTTTAATGTAACAGGTATAAAAACTTGTGATAGAATGGACCTGCAATTTTTTATTTCCCAAAAATCAATTTAAACTAAACATATCAATTAATGGAGAAACTACTTACATTAAGATAAACTGTGACATCAATATTCACAATATCACCGTCCTGCGAAACAAACAAACAGTTTTATGGGTCTTTTGGTAACATAAATATGCAGTGGCTTGTTAAGGACGGTGATTTTTTGGCAAACCTCAAGCTCACGTGAATCTGGAATCCCATGGCAAATGCACTCATTGACTGATGTGCATACACTCTTAGGGAACCCACCATAACCAAGAGGCGAAGGATATGCTCCATTGTCGATAATCATTTTGTGGACCTCTTGATCAATTTCATCTGTTGTAATGCCTGGCTGCCGAGAGAAGCAACAGTGAAGATTCAAATTAAGTACTGCTTTGAATAAATGAACAACCCTCTCAATGCTACCTCTTCTCATTCTCGAGTCCAACTTATCTAGTTAAACTCCCAGTTCTTTAATTAATTCTATGTTCAAGTAATCCTTAATTATTCATAAACTAAAAAATTAGTTGATGGTACTAAAATTTCTAAGTGTTGTCCTATAGAACTAAAGAGAGAATATGATTAATACAGCAAACAATTCACTCACAGAAAGACAATGAGCAAAAAAAAAGAGTAACCTTGACTAAGGACCCAGCATACTGAAGAACCAGTGCAGCAAGCCTTCCGGACGCCCTCATTTTTTCAATCCCAATTTCATCATGCACTTGAGGCCCGCTAGCAATACCCGGTGATTTGCGAGAATTGACGTAGGGAGGCCTTGGTATGTGATCAGGAACAGGTCGACGAGGAGACAATTTCCCTGGCCGTAAACGTTTATGTCCAGTTTTAGGCAATTCTTCTATGTCCCTGCCCATCATTTGACGAAAATGAGCCACTGCTAAAGAAATATGTCCAATCACATAAATAAGCACAAACTTACATAAAACCAGGACAAATATAAACAAACAGTGCAAGAAAAATACTTACTGAATAAAGAGTCAGCCTGAAATGAATACAAAAAATTTGGCTCTAAAAAAACACAATCTTTACAATTGAGGCATATAAAAGTAGATATTAACAAATTGAAACAACCCCATTAATGGCTGAAGAGCTACCTTCTATTGAATAAGAAGTCGGCTAATCCAGAGAATGTTCTTGACAACTGCATAGACACACATTTTTTCCCTGCAAAACCAGTGTTGGGTGATAAAGGGAAAATTTAAATAAATTCGAACCATGGAAAACTAAAACAAAAAAAACTCGTAACTTAGAAAAAATTCAAAACTTGTAGTAATCCACAAAGAAAGTGAATGAGGGAAGTAGGGAACTAACGTGGGCTGTAGCGGAATAATCGATGAAGGGAGGCATTGGATATTGGTAAAAAAAAGCTACAATCTCCAACGAAGTTGCAGAGTATGCGAGATTGAAGGGAAGAACAACCCACTATCATATTCCTTCTTCCCTTGTGGCTTGTGCAGTAATAAAATATCAAACCAGACAGTTATCGACAACCGAAACGCAGAGATATTTTGCTTATCAACGATCGTCTGCCATTTTTTACACTATTATTATCCGATGCCTAACGGAGCCGTAATAATTTGGGAAAATTGAAGTCAGCCGCTCTATAGTGATACACATAAATTTCTAATCGCGGGCTTAAAACTTCTAACCAACCACAAGGTAACGAAAAGCCTTCATATTGGGCCTTGTACGTGCAACTGAGCAAGCCTTTTTTTGGGAAGCCCAAGGAAATGGGCCATCCTGCAATTTGCTATTTCTTTCCCTAAAAGAAAAGAAAAAAAAAAAAAAAAAAAAAAAAAAAGAGAGGAGAGAAGCATATTTATATAAGAAAAATGAATTATAGAGTGAAATGAGCTAGTGAATTATGTGTTATGTATAAAAAAATAAAATCATCCTCTATTTCAAACTTTAGGTTTCTTGTATAGTGTACAGTCAATTATACATTAGGGTTCACTTATTATTTGGTTAGGGTATTAGTTTAATTTTTAAAAAATAAGATAACTAATTATTACGAGAACTCGTGTCAATTTTTTATAAAGTGGTACAATAAAAAAAATTGTCTTTTCATATATACCATATTATTCACTATTTCATTTCTACGATTTGAGTTTGCTTATCATTACCCTCTATATAAATGGGTTGTAGATTCGGTTTTGAAACAAAAGAACAAAAGAAAACGAGACACAGTGAGGACATGATTTGGGCAATTTGGATTGTGGCAGTTTCTGGTCAGAACACTAGGTTCATTTTATGAAATTTCCTTTCTGACACCAATGCCAAGCTATTCCTTTGAATATGCATGTTTTTCGATTAATTTATTAATTCCCACAATGCTTTTTGTGTATACAATCTTACAATTATTTGCTTTTGTTTTACTTTTTCTTTCATGTGAGTGTAGCGGTCCAGATTTCATTTGTGAAGTTTGCATAAAATGCATATGCATGCTGGTTTTGTATGGATTTTTATGAATCGTCTCGTCCTAACAAAATTACAAAAGTAAAATTCTTAGTAAATCCACCCTACAAAAGCATGGGGGTAGAGACAAAGAACATTTGGTTGGAACTTGGGAGGAAAAAAAAAATAAAAATAAAAAAAATGCATGCATGCACGTTAGTGGACTTGTAGGAATCATCGTGCCCTAAGAAAATTACAAAAGCATGCAAATGTATTATATATATCTACCCACAATGGCCCCAAAAATATCCATTTCGAAGTGGTTGTGTGGGAATAGATAAATGAAAGTGAAAGTGAAGAGAAATATTGGAGAGTGAGAGAGAAAACAGAAAAGGGATGGGAGTTTTTTGGTCGTTACATTACCAAAGTACACAAATGGGACAGAAGATTGAAAGAAGAAGGCAGGAAGATCCAAGCAGGGTCTCCGCCCCGTCCCCCCCCCCATTATTGCTAATTACGCACAAAGGCCCAAACCAAGGCAAGGTCCGCACAGGCACAGCTAGCCTTTGTAGTTCTGGAATCCAAAGCTGGCCGAGTCAGTCAGTGTTCCATTAGCATCAGTTGGGTCCCCACTGAACCATCAACCGACCGAAGTTTATGACTGTGTTTCTTGAAATTGAGAAGCAAAGGAATGGTGGGGTGGAGGCGGACTTAATTTGTTGTAAAAGCTAAGCACTACATTTAGCATTAAATTAGCTAGTTTAAGTTGAGTTGCAATTTGCAAATGGCAGATTGATGCTGAAGATCGATCACGAAGAGAATGTATACCAACGTAGCTAGCCAGCCATTATTAGACTGGTTGATGGCTACTGCTGGTGCTGGAACCACTTTCTGCACTTGCAAATGCATAATACAGTAGCTTTACGATTATGTTTAGGAGCGCTTGGGCTAGTGGCTCAATCATTCTTCTTCTCAAATCATTTTCGTTGGCCTTATCTTCTTCAAGTTCCAAAAGCTCTCAAAGCCTGCAAAAGTTTGGAGAAACTTTTTTATATTTCAATTATTTTGACTTTTGAAGCGATCTTTAGTAGCATGCAAACGTACGTAGTATGTTCGCGTTGGGCCAATTAACCCATTCGTCATAAAGAAAACAAAATTTCTTGTCTGCAATCCTATTCTTATATATTCATGGCCATCCCATGGGTGCAATCCTGCATTTTGGAATTTAGCGTATGAACCAATTAATGCTTCTAGCTAGACTTATAGTTTGTATACAATAACTTGAACAAGTTCGAATAAATGCAATGCATGAAAATTCCATCAAAAACACTACGTCTGTTGACTCAAAAAAAAAATGTCAAAAACCTAGAAGGGAACATCAAATATATGGAAGAACGGAGAAGAAGAAACGATTTCATCTGCATGCAAAACACCTCTACACAAAAAGTTGAGAGTAATTAATTATAGGAACGCACATATATACGGGTAATTTATATGCAAAAATTAAATAATCGTTCCCTAATACAAGACCCAGAGTCATAGAAGAAATGCATGGCCTAAGTCTAGAGTACTTTCTATATCTTGCATATATTTATATATAGGCATCATATATAATTGATGTAAAATTAGTTAAGCACAGAGTGAGAAGATATTTTAGGACGATGAGAATGCAAGTCACCATAAAAGAAAATTAAGAGAAGATAAACAAGCAATTGTGCTAAAAGCCAAAATGTGTATGGATGGCCAACAACATAGGCCATGCCACGACAACCGTAGTTAGTTCTTGAAATTGGACCACCCGTTGAAAATGCAATACCAAAGTGGCTTTCTTGCAAATCTGCCTTCAAACCTTCACTTGAAAACTCCATCAAGAGGACACAGCTAGCTCTTTCCTACTACTGATTCCCCCTCCCCGGTTTAAAATTTTAAATCATTCTTGTCTGCAAGATGCTTACATTTTTTACTTCCGGCAGCTTCTTCTAGTACATATAGAGATGCGGGTCATCATTCCTTTTTTGGTGAGAACTGGCCAAAGTGGCCATTCCTATATATCACGTAGGAAAGTAAAAAACTCAAGATTCAACTGGGTATCATTCGGCATCGCGGTGCCCAATGTGCTAATATTAACACCGAATCTTTTTTGTTCTTTGAATGTAACCGATCATGGATTGCATGCAAGCAAAATACTCAACATGGTCATCGAAACAATGCATCTCCTTGTAACAAATAATAGGATAAAAATAGAAAAAGAAATGGAAAATTTGATGGTGTACGTATTGTAAATAAGTTTCTTGGGTAAAAAGTAACACAATCGAAAATGTCAAAAGTTTAAACTTTTAAAGCAGAGAGGGTCCGAAAATGTTTGTTGCAAGGACCATGAATGACTGATTACGGAAAGAAAAAGAAAGAAAGGGCTTTGAGAAATAGTAATGGACCATTTGAGCACTAGCCGATGGAAACATGTTCTCGACATTAAAAGAAATGATGACAATCCACTCCAAAGCAATTCCACCCCCATTTCAGCTTCCATGAAATGAATGGCCCCTTCACACACTCTTCTATCTAAATTCTTTATCTTTAGATTCCCTAATTTATTGACTTTTTACTTTAATTTTTTTCTTTCTTTTTTTAAAGCTTTTGCCAGAACCTTTAGATATATTTCTTTTCGACTGTGAATTAGACTTGAAAAGATGTCAATGCTTTCAGCCACTATCCCTATTATTAATTGTTGACCGTGCTACCTCTTCTTTTACGTGGACTATAATAGTATTTAATCCAACGTATCCCATGTCTTTCCCTTGGATCAACCAAAATTCCATTTTGACCTTTTTTTTTAATCTTTCTCGTATTCACTTTCTTCATCTTCAAGAGTTTGAGACTTACGAAATGAAGGATAGTATGAATTAAAACGTCGAAACAGAATTTCAGTGAAAATTAAAGGAATTTTTTACATGTTCATCAAACATGCTCTCTTAAAATGCACACATACATCCATGGACATTCATACTGATTTAGAACTGTGATTTGAGAGGCAAAATTATATAGTAATCGTAGTAAAAGTTTTATTTTAATTTTTAAAAAAGGTAAAATTCTAATTTTCTTAAAGAATTAAATGAAAATTTTTAACTTTTTATAAAAATTTAGTATAATTTTCAAAATCTTGATGGTGCCCTCTTGATCCGCCATTGGACATTCACCTTTAATCAGATCATTCTATTCGTTCGATCACGACGTTGAAGTCAATAGATGCTCTCGATCATCATTAGTGATGCTTTTCTTGTATGAATATCAAATATAGGCATCTAAAAGAACTTGATGTCAAGGACGAAAAGAATGAGAGAAATAATGTACAAGAAAAACGAAAAACAAAAATGCAGAAACTAGTGTAGTAATTTGAAATTGGAATTCCCGGGTCCTTTATACTGTTGGGCAAAAGTGAAAATCTGTGTAGACAAGACTCAGCAGTTGAGAGTAAAACAACCAATTCAGAGCTTCACAAGACAGCGGCGGCCCTAATTTCAACACAACCAAAATCTGGAGTGGTATTCCGTGCCGGTCCCAGTATCAAACTGGAGAGGAATCTTTGCTTTTAACTTCACATCCTTAATCTAAGGCCACTAGTAGTCTAGCTACCCTAGTAGAAGATGGCTTTTGAATAGGTAAAATTGTATGCGTATCCATAAATAAATGTTTGAATAGGTAAAATTATATTTTAATTTTTGGGATGCAAAATTTCAATTTTCTTAAGAATTTAATTGAATTTTTTAAAATTTTTACCAGAACCTAGCATCATTTTTCAAATCTCGGGGGCGGCCGCACCCCCACACCTCGAGTCCAAATCCTATTTACAATATTTTTTCATTCTATTTTGTCTAATGTTTAAAACTACGTAGTTTTATTAAAAATATGAACTAAATGCATAAATATCATTAAAATTACTTTAAAATTATTAGATCATAACCAAGGTATTAGTGAACCTACAACGTAATTTTAATTAGGACATAATAAGACAGATAAAATTTTTGACAAAAGATCTCGTGTGTCCGCAACCCCATACATCCGCCCCTTGTAAATAGGCTAGCTAGCACTAGTCTAGGAGGAAGGATGTGTTGGTAGTTTTAAGTTGGGCAGATTTATCATTTACTACATTGGAACACGATTTATATATTCTTGGAATCATTAGTAGCACCAACAACAGTTCAAGTTTTGTTCCCTTATTATCTCTTGGTGGGATTTTCCTTTTTGTTCCTCCCACTGTCACTTATTCACTTAATAGGGGATGTTTCGGGGGTTTTTGCTGAATCGTCGGCCATTCTTGAAACCCAATTTCTCGCCTGTGCTCGGAGGTAGTCTGACTTTGGTTTTTTTTTTTAAAGAAAAAACTCATGTATAATGGTCAATTAATGTAGAAAATTACAATTACAATTTTGATGTAATATTAGAAAAATATTAGAATAATAATTTTAACGACGATTAATTGCATCTCATATTAGACCGTTTCACAATAGTTTTTTTATTGAACTTTAACGATAATAAAACTTGCAAAATAGAATTAGACAAATTGCCCCAAGGTTATCCCCATGAGTTTATTCCTATACTTGTATGTCAATAAAACTAATTGAATGCCAAATTGTTGAGCGAACATTTGACTTTGTGGTGGATTTTAGTTACATCAGCCATTAATTATTTATATTTATTAGCTTTGATTGCATAAATGATCAGACTGAACCCAATTGAATGTCACGCCTCGTAACCCAATCTATTCACTTGGAATAGTTGTAGTAATCAATTTTGTCTTTATTCTAATCCATAAAAATATTCCAATCTATTCGCTAGATAGGAACAAACAAACAAAAAAAAAAAGGTTGAACCTCTACGTATAACTACATTAATTATAACTCAAATTAAGTACACATTATGGACTTCCCATTCAATCCACGAGTTCGCATTCTATCCTTTTTACTAACATTTTACTTGACCACTATAAACAAATAGTTAAACAATTTTTTTAGCATAGGCTTTAACTTAACTTTGTTTAGACCGTGTTAATGCTCACTGGATTGCACTGGCCTTCACTTTTATTTTCCAATCTTATTAATGATTTGTTTACACAGTTTATGTTAATGGATATTTATTTATTTCTCACTGATTACATTTTCTAAACTTTTTCAACGTTAGATTCTCGTACACTAATGAATAACTCCAATAATTTATATTTTTACTTGTAGTCCCTTTGTATAAATTCCAATTTAATATCCTTTAAATTCATACTAGTGCTCGTGGCAAATTGACATTTTCTTCACAAACAAATCCTAATTCTTATTTCGAACAATCCAACACCTTGTTTAACCATACCTTATAAGTTATAACCACTTTGGATCCTTTGTAATACTTTAAGTGTAACATTCTTTGTAATATTGCCCATAATTGTGTGACATATCTTTTTAGTTAGTTGTTTAAATTTTAAATTTAAACTAAAACATGTGATTAGTGAATCCCGACATATAATTGATTGTACATGTATCAAAATTTGATGAGTGTTATATGAAAAGTCACAAAAAACTGATACAAAATATATTATGAGTTTTGTACCTAATATAAGATCCGATAAAATCTCTTTAATGAACAATACACTTGTCAATGAATGGTCCAAGTTTAATACCAATAAGGCAATAACAAAACACATGTCGACATGGTGTACACTTGCGATCAATCAGTGAAATTATCCAAAATCACAAATTTATATTTTGATGCTATTTGTTAAGAAATTTGCAAGAGATAATACTGAGGTAATTCACATAGAAGTTCAAGAAATGGATAAAAATCTAATTAACTTTAACCCTAAATTTTAGATGAGTATTAAATCATTAACTATTTATTAAATACTCTAGTTATATTAGTTTGTTCAATATAAAATTATTATATACTCATCACTCGTAGTTTGAATACGCAAACTTCTTATGGTTCGTTTTGATAGGTTCTCCTATTAAATACGCAATATATTTACTATTAAAAATAATTTTCTAGGAAAGTGTTGATGAATCTTAATTGAATTGTAACACTAGCAAAACTACGACCAAAACCAATGGATATATGGTTGTTAAAAGGAATTGGAACAATACCGAACGCTTATCAAAAACTTTTAGAATTAGGATCATATAAAGCAAGTACTATGTTTGTTTCAAAGTGAACCATAATCAAGTAGTAGACCAATCAAATATTTCTTGAAAGACTAGAAAGGGAATATTATTGCTTTTTTAACACACATGAATTAGGATTTATAGAGGTGACAAAAATGTCCTAGGTTTTGTGAAAAAGCAAAAATTTTGAGATGGGCGACAACCATTAACAACAACGTAAGGAAGGATCCTAACTCACAACCAAAGCAGTGCACAACTGCATGATAGTAACTTTGGGTGGTGCAAATGGACAAATGGAGACTACTACTAATGGCTGCGGCCTAGTCCACAGAAAAGACGACGTTTCTCGTAGCCTGGTCATGGTGGTCCAATTAGACCATTCCCAATATGCGTACCATAACTACTACAAGGAATATTTATTAAAAAAATTTAAAAAAAAAAGAGGAGCCCCACGTGTGTTGTTAGCCCCATTGTGGCATAATGGTGAGATATTGGGTTATGCCTATTTATGCCTTCATTCTTATCATTACTCACCTAACGATGCTGCCGTTATGGTCCTAAATTAAATGGCCATCCATGCATGCCTCCTCTCACTTTTCAACTCTGAATTCATCTACGTACCCTCAATTTCACCTTATACGAAAGACTTCTGATTTTAAAAATAGAGAGAGGCAAAGTGTGTGTTACTCCTAAAAGTACAAAGTGGATTATAGTATAATAATAAGCCTTTAATATTAAATATCAAGTCAATTTCAGTGCCAAAACATCTCGATTTTTGAGTTTGGGAGAAAGAAAGATAAAAAAAAAAGAGAGGCTATGTGAATGATTGACAATTTGACACAGAAGAAAGGCAAAAAGAAACAAAATAGACGAGGTGGGAAAGTCAGTGTCACTTTCTTGTTTTTCATTCATTCATTCTTTCCATTTCAAGCGTGCGAATTAAAACAATTCACCAAAGTCAAGACAAACAAATATTTTCCTTTCCTTTGCGATAGTTTGCCTCAATTTTCTCAGCTGCCGGACAAAACCATAAACGAAAACAAAGCCCAAAACGATACTAAGTACATAACTAATGTCAGAGTTAATTTTGAGAAACGTCCATCCCGAAATCTAAATATAAATTACTAATCAGAGATTTCCACCACCCCATTCAGCTGCAATCATGTGGTATTGTTGGCGAATCCGGTGTTACAGTGTTCGACTTGCAATCGGACGACACCGTCGGATAAATCGGTATTGCAGTGTTAGACCGGTCTTAGATCATGCAATATCCATCTATATATGGTCCTGCTATTGCTGTTCCGAGCAAGGGTAACTCAGTCATTTCTCGTAGGTACAAGACAATTCTGCTTACGACAAGTTGTACGCCAACCGTATACCGAAATATTTTGCATCCGTGATCGCAACGGCATGATCCAACAATTTTCCCCCAAATTCACTACTCCGTTTCTTCACAGAAACCACAACTACTTTATTTATTTATTTATTATTCGAAACAAATTTCTGAGGGGTAGACGTGGCGAGCGGTGATGAATAATAGAGCAGTCCCAATTCCTAATTAATCAATGGTCCAGATCTGCAAACGGAGCCGTCAAAACTCGAGAGCAATAAAATTAGAGTTCCCCGTTTGTGTTATACAAACGGAGTTCAAAAGAGACCTATAAGTATCTATCCGTCCTCTCGAGGACCACAAAAGAAAACACACACTCACACAGTAGTGAATAGACTAGAGGGAGCCAATTCTGAATCGTTAAAACGGAACCCCCACCAGCCATCAGCGTCGTCATCAACATCATCGCCAGAGTCATCATAATCCTCATCTGTCGCCGTCTCTCTCCACCAATTTCTCTTTCTAAAGCAGAAACTGTCGCTGGAAAAGGAGATATATTTCTTTTCAGAGCCCCAATCCTATTAGCGTACGTGCTGAAATTCTCTCTCAGAGCAGAATTCCATTCCGTTAAGAGAATTTTTTGTATCATTATGACGATGTAGGATCAATCACTGGACGGACGTGTAAAGAGTGAAAAGAAAACAGCTGCGCGCAAATATTTTATTAAAGATCAGATAAAATTAATCGATGGGAAGGTACAGAAGTATGAGCAAGTGTAAGGAAATTGGAGAGGTGGCGGTAATGACCAGAGCTCGAGCTGCAGCTGGGGGAAAGAGAAAGGTTGGCTGCGGTGAAGAATTGGATTGTTCTTCTAGGTCGCTGGTCCAGCTGAGAAGTCGCCGTAGGCTTTTTCTGTCGATGCCGGAGAATTGCACAGAAAATTCAGTTTCTTCGAATTCGAACGATCCATATGCGTCGTGTTGCTCAAGTAATGGTTCGTTTGAGCTGGACAACGACGCCTCGAAATTCGCAGATCTAGAGGTAAAAAATAAAATTGAAACTCAATACTGAATTGTCGCTTTGAACTGCAAATTTAGAGATGTTTCGATTCTGATAAGAGACAAATAAATATGCGTGAACGCCATAATAAATGTGTATTTGAGTTGATGCTTTAATTAATTTTCTTTGCAGGAGAAGGAGGAGAGTGTTGAGATAGCAACGTCCAAGTATGACTCGGAGAGATTCTCATCTCTCTCAACTCTCAAATTTTCAGTGTTCCTACTATTTAATTTTTAATTTAAATTGATGCGGCTTGAATTAATTTATATGTATTTAATTGATTGTCGAGGTCACGTCGCCCATTGATCTCTTGAAATTTCAAATTTTAAAACGCACTTGGAACGGTTTTTTCATCATTTTAATAATTTCTTCCGTTTGGGAAAATCCTCTCATTTTTTTCAGTACTCCCTCACTGTACAGGAGAGAAACGACGCCCTCATCGAGCGAGGTTCGAGTTGAGTCAGCAGTAATGGAGTCAACAGCAAAGCCGTCTTTGTCCGAGACAAAGTCTCACCGTCGATCAACAGACGGCGAGAAGATGCCGTCCACAGCTGAACTCGAAGAATTCTTCTCCAAGGCTGAAAAAAATCTCCACAAACAATTTGCTCAAAAGTACATAAAAAATTCTCTCTCCCAACTCCTACTTTTTCATCATTTCTATAATAGTACGTACAATAGTAGTACTTTTAACTTCTTACTTGAGAAGTTAAAATGTTATTATTATACAAAACTGAATTTTGAAATGGAAAATTTGAAATATGCAGATATAACTTCGACATTATGAAGGAGGAGCCATTGGAAGGTCGCTACGAGTGGGTTCGTGTAAACCCATGAGTTATGACGTTGAAAGCCTCGCTAACTTATCAACCACGAAGGATAGAATCAACGCCATCGCCATGGTCGGAGGTTTACTTTCATGTAGTATAATTTCAGAGTTCTAAGTAGTACAAATATCGGGTAAATCAGTTTTAGTTATGGTAGAAGTAATAGGAGCCCAACAAGAAGCAGTACTGGCAGTACAAAATTAAAAGTTTCAGGTCATGAGTTTAATGTTTATTCTTGGTTTTCTCATATAAATCAGGATGATATGTACAGTTAATTCTCAGTTTCAGCGTAGATATCTACTGCCATTTAGTACAGTACGATGCAAAAGAAAGGGCTGGCTCTGGCTCCTCCTTGGTTGTTTTTGGGTGTGTTCGAATTAAATGTGGTAGGTATGAAAATACTGATGGAATTACCATATGAAGTGAAGTGGTGATGTATTTAGAGAAAGCTTCTTTCTGCAAATCAGTCTCTCTCTGGGCAGGGTAGAACCCCAGTTGAATAAAAGCTCTACTTTTAGTTTCTTGTTTTTGCGCCGTAAACTATAGCTGTCTACTTCTGCTTTCATATTCCCCCTCCCCCCTTCTCTATAGAAGTAGCAGATGGTACGGCGAACGGCGATTCCCATCATCCATCCCTCTGAAACTCTGACTCTCACTTCTGCAGTTTTAATTATTTTCTTGCTTGTTTTCTTGCTGTTTTTAAGCTTACTTTGCCAGTTAATTCCTCCGTTTCCCTTTTGCTTTTCTTTCTGCATGATTCTCACTGCACGTTTATTTTTATATTTATCTTTTTCTTTTTCTGAAATTAGGTTGAAAAAACAGAAAAAGGATAATGTTTTTTAAAAGATTGCGAATAATGCAATGCCTTTTTGTTGATTATTTAATGGTTCATTCTCCAATTGAATTCTGAAATTTACTACTTATGATTGGATGATATTTTCTGAAAGACTAGGACAAAGTTGTTTGGGATAATATGCTAAGAGAAAGAAAGTGGAAATGGAATATTTAGATTGATACCGCCGGTATATGCTGCCTGGTGGTGGTGGTGGCGCTGGTGATGGTGGTGGTGTTGCGTTGATGCGTAACAGAACAGGGAACAGAGCTTGCCGTGTAAGTTACGGACACGTGTTGAAGATAGGGAAAGTTGTATGATCTGACCCCCCATGTGGGTGTGCGTGAGAGTTGAGAATACTGTTTCAGGACGTTCCTTTAAATTTAATGGAAAGCCCCCCCCCCCCCCCCCCCCCCCCCCCCCCCCCCCCCCCCCCCCCCCCCCCCCTTTCCACACTACTACTACATGCATCGTAAAGTATTTATTACTTCCACACTTTTTACTGTGCATCGTAGTAGTTACTATGCATCAATCTCAATTTTCTAACACCAGTACAAACTATATTTATATGAATGTACATTATACTATGAATGCTAAATCCTTTTTTTTTTTTGTTTTCTAATAAGAAGAAGTAAAAGGGAGTGGTGGGAAATTGGCAAAAACCTTGTAGCAATGTTTTGGATTTACATATTAGTTTTAACTTTACAGTGGTGAAAATTTTGTTGTTGGCAGTGGAGTATGTGGGAAGGAGTGAAGGTTTGTCAATTGTCGCTGGCATGTTTGTGTGGGTGATGATTGTACAGGAATAATAATATTAGAAAGAGAGACCAAAAGGGGAACAAAGGCGCAGACTCTGAGATTCGGGCATACCGAAAATATTTGGTTGTGGTGGAAGCGAGAGAGCCAGAGAGGTACTAGTAATAGAGTGTTGAGGATGCAATCATCTTGGTCACTGACAAGCATAGTGGTTATATTTTTTTAAACCTAGCAATGAGATCTGCTCTTGATTCCAATATACAGTTTTCAGAGTCGTGCTTATCAGCTTAGGTAAAGGCAAAATAAGTAATCAGCGCCCCCACGGGGCTAGCCTAGTGTTTAGGGATTTAGTGTCCCGACATTATATAGATAAATGTGACAAATGATAAAATTATAACATTTTAAATTTTTTGCATTGATATTTGTAAAATGACAGTTATTTGAGAACAAAAAATGTGATCTAGAAGTACAATTATTAAAGAACTGAGAAAAGTATTTCAAAAAAATGACAACAAAAATAAAATTTTCCAATGGCTTACTCTCTCCAAGAAATATGACCATTATATTTATACACCACCAATGCACAACATGCATGAAGTTTCTTTGGATCTAGCTCAATTATACATATACTGATCGATTAGTGGCGGATATATAAACTCATAAAATGCTTTATTGGCATTTCAATGATGCTTTCAAGTTTGATAAAAGCAAAACTCCTAATTCAATGCTTTGGAGTAAATAATTAAAATGTAAATAGCTGTTGCCATACATTTTTTGGACTTTTTGTTTTTGGGCGCTGAATAGAGAGAGTACTTTGCTGGTTACAACGGCACGGCATTTAGTTGCAGGAGCAAGTCCAGGCAGGCGGCAAGGGATGTTGGCATTCATTACTTGTTAAGGCATATTCTTCTTGGATCTGGTGATTTATTATAATTTAATGTCCAAATACGTTTATTTAGAAAAAAAAAAAAAGTCAAAGTGTGTGTTCACAAATTACACCGTATTTTATAAGCAAGTTAAAAAAAAGGGGGCAGACAACTCTTTCATTGGGAATGACAATGTATTCTATAAGGTCCAATATGAATTGATTAAACTTGTAAATTAAGGCTATTGGAGTATTTTTAGATTTTCTTATGATTTTTTTAAAATTTATTATGAGAAATGAATATTTTGGGAGTATTTGGATTAATGATTTTAGTTTGTTGGAATTTGTATAAGAGATTATTTTACTAATAAAAGTTTAAAATTTAAACTTAAATTAATATTTTATTAGTTTATTTTGGTGAGAATTGTGTTAAAAAGAGTTGTTTATTATTAAAATTTAAAATTAAAATTTAATATTTTATTTATAAAAAATAATGTAACAAAAATAATTACTTTATCATTGTTTTTTATTTTAAAATTTTTAATTAAAAAAAAAAGCAAAACGAACATGACAGTTTGGTTTTGTAAAATAAATCACTAAAATTCACATAACAACACAGTGGCTAAGAAGCTAACCTCCATCACTATTTTGTAGCAATTGGAGTATTTTGTTGCTCAACAAAAATATCATCCGCATGAAACAAATCGAGATTCTGGCTCGGGTACTGACTCCGGGCCACAAACATATTTGCATATGTACGGATATTTTCCAATTTTTTTGGAACTTGGACTTTGGATTCCTTTTATAGGTTTTATAATTCCAAATAATAATGTCACTTATTATCTGTAAGAGTTCAAATAAAGTACTATATTAATTTAAAAAAAAAAACACTTTCAAGTTCACCCGTCTTATTTAGGAAACACGAACTTTCAAGAATTTTGCGCCAAAACACTTCTCATCAAATTCCATACAACATTGGAATATGCGTTTCCAAATACATCTACCCATTTATAGAATCCAAGGGTCGTGTTTGAGCAAGTGGCCCACTTGAACGTCATAAAAGGCCTTTTAAGAATTGGGCTAATGTTTTGAAGCCTGTATGTGCAAGAATTTCTGGGGATTCATAGGCACAAAGTTATGGGTTTATATCAAGAATTGAAGGCAGGACCGCATGAGGGTGGTTTTTGCACTAAAATGTTAAAATGAGGTAAAAAGGTAAAAAAACTAAAAAGAAATAAACAGTTCACTTATCCCTTTTCTAAGGCTCTTTGTCTCCCTCAAAGGCTCAAACAAATAAAAGTAAATGCATATGATAAAAGTGATTTGTGAAAATGAGAGCCGAATTATAAAGGACAAAAGCCATTGGTGAATTTGATTTAAAGAGTAACAATATATTAGTTGATGCTGCAGTACTGAAAACAAAACAAGCACAGGATTGATGGATTTGGTTAATTTGAGAAATTGCATTAGCTAGAAGCAGTAATATTTTATTTACAAAAGTAAGCTTACTAGAGCAACCACCTTTTTTTTACTTTTACACAATATTGTATGCGGACGCAACAAACACTCGGGCGGATGCTGATCTGATGGCGCCATTGCCATTGCCATTGCCATTGCCATTGCCATTGTTTGGAGCTGCAGAAGATGCAGTGGAACCTTCATTTGATATTGAGTACATAATCAGGTCCTTCACAACCTGTCGGTATTTCCTTCTATAAGTTGGGAATTTCGAAACACTTCTTGACATTCCAATCATCCTGTCAAAACAACATTTTTTTCGAGCTCAAATCATGAAATTCAAAGGATTAGTACAATGCAAGCAAGAAAAGAAGAAATAATTTTTATTCTTTTTACCTCCTGCTGATGCCCTCAATCTGAGCAGCTCTGAGAGCATCTTGAGGTATTGAACTTCCATTTTCCCAACCCTTCAAGCGTTCGCTATCTTTTCCCAGGAGAAGCTCTTTCTCCAAGAACTTTGTCTCAGATTCTTCAAGACGTATTACTCGTATCTGTTCTTTGAGAACCATAACAGGCTGGAAGAACCAATCTAACAATCTGTCATGTGGTCGATTCAGGTATGTAATCTCAAGGCCATCAAGCAGCAATAGACCATCCGATCCAGATTTAATGGAGTGAAGAATGGTCTGAAAGAATGAGTAACAAGGCAATCCAATATCTACAATGGCTACTTCGTTGCCATTTTTTGCCTTCAACCAACCATAGAGGTCAGCTGGTGTTAGAACATTAGCGTCCAACAACTCTTTGCCCTTTACTTCGCATGATTTCATCATATTTCCCCACACCTGTAGCATTTGCAGGGAAAAACAAAGTCACCCCACATAATTCATCCCCAAGAAAGTAAACAAGCTACCAAAATAGCCAACCTTGGTATAAAAATTTTGAACTTGTAAACATTTTTGCCCATAGATTTTAGTAAAATCTTGACTTGGTTCACTAGGCCCTTGATAATGTAGCGTTTAAAAGCCATTTTCATGAATTCAACAATGAATTCCCCGGCATGGAGTTATGGAGTTATGTCTGCCTTAGTTAGAATTGACCTTAATATCTATTTCACAGCAATGCATGTTAAAATGGTTCTTCTAGCTTCTTAAATCATCATAGACTCCTACAACAGTAGTACAGTACCCAACACCTAAACTTCAACCAGTGTCATTTTTCAATGCAGTTTCTGCAGTCACTCATGTCTACTACATGAAAGTAAATCAGCTATACAAACTATTGAATTTCTAAAATGCCTTGATTCCTGAGGAGTTATGATATTAAATTCACAATCAGAACTACTTAAAAGATGCAAGTTAGGAAGTATAATGTTGTGACCACATTCAAAACCAGAATCTATAAAGTAATATATTTCCAACTAGCTAATCAAAATTTCAGTTCTCCATAATGTGAACTCTCAGGATGACCTTTCCAGACAGCCAAAAAATGATCAGGGTTAACAACATTAGATTGAGATCAATACAATTTCACTAATTTTATACCATAAAATAATTAAATACAAGAAAGTCCTAATTTGCATCATTGCATAAAAGCATACCTGCACCATTTTAACTTCATGGATAGCCTCCCTCACTGATCTCGATGATGGCAATCTTGGAACAATCATAGCTGGTGCTTCTGTTAGAACAGAGCTGAATTTTCCTTGTACTGAGGATGTATGATTAACAGAAAGTTCTGATGAGTTGGATACCTTCTTCTTTCGGTACCGGGGCCTGGCTGCGGAAAAAGTTCATTAGCACTGTTGGAAAGGGCAAGCCAGAAACAAATAGTTGGAAACATTACTAATCAACAACTTTAGCAAAATTAGAAGAACAAAGGCAAGTGTGATTGAACTGATTACTTTGGAAGGATGGATCCCTCTCGAAGATAAAGCCAATCATTTGTGTACTCGTCAAATTCTGCAACCATAGCAATCACGTAAGCTGTGCCTCTCTTGAATGACCTTTCCTACACATATATAAGGAACCATCATCAATAGAATTAAACTTTTAACTTTCAAGTGACACAGCCAATGGACCAACAACTAATGTCGAGAAAACAAACCTGATATACAACAACAGAGGCATATAGTCCTATGAAAAAGCTGGAGAAAATAGCCATTATAATGCTGCCAATGACAACAAGTGGCCAGAGAAGGATGGTCAAACCAGCAATGGGGATGCAAGCTGTTTCTAGAAACGGTCCTTCACGGCTGATCAGATCATGTATCAATCTCTGCCAGCCTTTGAACAACATGTATGGGCTCTTTACAATAGCAATAGCTGTGTAAAGAGGGATTTCCACAATCAGCCCCATAAGACCAGCAACAATGCACCCTGGAACGTGGATGAGCCTACAGGAATATTTCAAGCAAAGGGATCTCTCAGGGAATACAGATTGACAGTGTCCTAACATAGCAATGGAGCAAATTTACAGGAATATAGAATAAAAAGAGAGAAAATAGAAAAATATGATCCTCCCACTTGAACTCATACAGGTAACATATGACCATTAGTCCATTACCTAAGAGGTTCAATCCCTTCGGAGGAGGGGGATTCCCGCAATTCTTTGAGGTAAAGTGGATAAGAGTGATAGCAGAGATCAGCAAAATCTCGAACCACTGTGCAGCTTCCCTTGATGGTTCCCCAAGTTCCATCCTAAACATTCAGAACGGCAAAGCCTGAGTGAGCCGTGGACAATATCAGGAGTAAATAAACTAGAGATGCAATGTTGAAAACAGAGACCACAAATTAAAAGTTTACCACAATGCAATGGAAGAACTTCTTGGACTCATCATCATGTCTGAAGGCCTCAAAAGCCGAAACCCAAGGAGTGAAAAACCCGTATCCCACACCCACAAGAACACTTGCAGCTATGCTCAAACCCAACCAGATACCAAATAAGGCAGGCAAAGCAAAAAAGAAAGCAACTTTCAGCAGTACATCAAACCTATTTGTCCTGTGATCATTAAAGTCGGCGGTAAAAATTAAAAACCACCCAAAAAAAATTGACCTCCAACAACAAATTCCAAGCACAATAACCATACTACTAAGCAATAAATGTTGAGAACCCAGAAGTAGGAGTTAAATAAGTACTTGGAAATAGTGTAGGCAGTCCATACAACATGCGCTGGGAAGAGAGCCAAGATCACCCCAACATTCCCTATTATAAGAATCAGACCAGCTACTGGACCCACCAGCAAACCTGAACCATGCACAAACTAATCATCAGCGGACACAGAACAACGGCCATTTCTGATCAGAACAAGCATCAAAGGTTAAAAAAACTTACTTTTGAGAGCACCCAAAAAGAGGGCAGAGCAGAATGCGAATAACACATAAATAGTCTTGAAACAATCTTTCAATTGTTCTGGAGGCATGCTTTAGCAATAATAACTCAAGAGGGAAATTTTCTATACAAAAAAAACAAAATCTTGCAGGGAAAGAATAGCAAGGAACAACCCAACTGGGATTTTAAAGCTCCAAAGAAGTCTGGAAACTATGAAGAACAAAAAGAAATATGTCAAAAGGAAAGAAAGCCTGGCAGCTAGATGACAAAAAAAGAGTTGCTGAAAAAACAAAGACGACAGAAGGGTTTTGAAGTTTGAAGTCATGAACCAACCATATTCCAACAACAATGAATGTAAAACACACGGCAGAAAAACTGGTTTAAGCCGTCAAGAAACTAAACGAAAATATTTAGAAAAAGGAATGAAATTGATAAAAACAAAATGGAATAATCACGAGATTAATCAAATAAAATTATTATTCATGTTTTTTAAATTGGATTAGTCGACAGTCGACACCAATTTTTTCTCCGCGATGACTTTGCATTGTGCATCACTGGAAAACGTGGATGCTCCTCTGGCTCAGCGTACAAGAACAAACACTTATATTTGTCAACGTTTCATATACTACTACAACAGTTTCCCCAAAAACAAAATTTTTTTCCTAAATTTAATGCGGATGATTCTCCTTTCTAGTTTTCTACATGTCAACTATATAACCTGCCCAAACCCCCCCCCCCCCCCCCCCCCCCCCCCCCTAGTCAAAGTCAAAACCATAAGATAACAGACCATTTTTCTGAAGATATCAAATGGGTTTAATTATGGCAGTATCATAATTTTCTTAGCTCCCAAGAAAAACAAAACAAAACAAAACAAGAAAGTCTGAGAATGCATGGTCCTGGAGTCAAACTAATGAATAACACAGATTAAAGAGAGGCTGCTCTGCAGCTCTTTAATTATTTATGACAACATCACTTGAGCACAATGATCATCCAGGACGTCACCCTTTTAACTACTTCATAATTAACTAATACATTCATATTTGTCCCTTTATAATATGCGCAAATTAATTAACAGACTATTTTACTTCACAAGAGAAGCTCAGTGCATATTTTTCCGTGTTTTTTTTTTTTTTTTTTTTTCACATTGCAGAGTGGGCATTTTGTTTTGTAAGAGTATGAAGAATGTCCTTAGTTAAGTTGGATAAAATAATTATTTATTTATTTTTTTTGTGCACGCTAGACGTCTTTTTGCATTAAATTTGACACCCAAAAGTGGGAAAGAATCATCCATTTTCATCAAGACGAAAGACCACGCATTTCTAAAGAATGATGAAATTGATGATAGCCCATGATAGGTTTAAGATGTTGACATGAATATTTTTATTTTTTTTGTAATCATTACAAATCAAACTTCTTCTACATACTTTGCATGATGAAAAAACTATATACTACTAGTTCTATGTGTAGAGACTATAGAATGGTCAAACGTACAACTCAAAATTAATCCACTTGTATTTTTTTATTTTTTATTTTTTATTTTGGTTCTATTAACATGTAGTCTCGTGAATCCAAAAACCAATAATAATAATTATATAATTATATAATGTAGGTAGTAATATGTTAATTAATTGACTTTGGCTGCCATTTATTTGTTCCTCGTCTTTGGCAGACGAACGTTTACAAGTTTCCTTTGAAGTTTGAACCGGTCTGAATGAAATCATGAATGGCTTATCCACTACTATATTTGCATTTTTTTGACTAACAGAAGTACATATGAACAATTCTGAACCTTCATAATTAGTATAACTATTATAAATTTAAATCTTTTCAATTCGATAAAACTTGCTCAAATTTTGGCAACAACAGGTCCTAATAATACTAACACCCACAGCTGGCTAATCATTACCAAAATCTAATTGGACACTTAAAACGCTAAATCAACCATTGGTATTTCTGTATTTACAAGGTGATGATGAAAGCCCATTTAGTCCCATTGCCGTATCTCTCTGAGTTTCCATTGGGCCTAATGTTCTGCAAGATTTTAAGATTTTGATTTGGGTTTCTTGTATTGAAAATATTGTTTGTTCTAAATTTTGAAACCAACTAAAACTTTTTTTTTTTTTTTTAAAATTTAGGCATTAAACAAACCAATCCCCGTAAATGGTGAATGAATATTTTGTATCACTTTTGTGTATATTTTAACACGTATATTTAACATTTATCTCTTATGGTTCACTAATCATTTGATAGAGTTTTAGTATTATCCAAAAGTACAAGTACCACGTATCACATTCAGAAGATCCAGATCCCTAAAAATCTCAAAATCCCATGAAGCTAAAGAAAAAGAAAAATAAATAGTTCAAAAATATGGTCCAAACCAAAGTAATTGAAGTGTATGTACTATAATTGTGATTTATTAGATGAATTTGCGATATAATGATTTGGAATGCTTAATTATTAATACAAATAGTAAAAAGAAAGAGAGCAAATGCTTAATAGGCCGACTTAATCAATACAGAGAAACCAAAGCAAGCAAACAAGACTACTACTCAGACTCCTGGTCTTCTCTTTTCAGCGTTTGAACAAACAAACAGAAGAGAAGAAGAAGGAAAGGCCAACATTTGTAGCCCAACAATAAGAAACTTATGGGCATTTGTGTTGTCTATTGATACCCTCCAACTATATACATGTATAAATTGAGTTTTCTGTGCTCGACATATCCCGCAAATCGCAATATATTCTCAAAATGAATCCAGTACCACTTCAAAGTTCAAGCTATGAGACGCTGGATGAAGAAGCAATGATGTCTGTATTTGTAGGAGTAGCAATAAATCTCTTTTGCAGGCCATTTGTCCGAATTTGAACCTCGAATCGAATGCCAACGTGGTGAGTAGTCTCAGAAGCAGGCTGACCGTGAACTGTGTCAAAGTGTAATCTATCCTCTCCCTTCGTCTCCCAAAAAACAAAGGACATCGTCCCACTTAATATTTTTGTCTATTCTCTACTGTATTGTTCGAATCCATAAGCAACCCTTCAAATTTTTTTGTGGCATCGCATGCTTAGATCCCTCTCCTGGAAGAGGAGAGGCAAATAGGAAGCTCATCTGACTATTTCCAGTATTCCCATGGCTGTTGATAAAATTCTAGTTGTCAAGATAGAACAGAGTTACCGCATCCAAAATAAGGGTATACTGACATTGAGGAATGTTCGTTGTTGTTTTTTTTTGGTGGGGTTTACATGTTCGTACGAGGGTAGGTTCGAAGAGTAACAAGAAAATCAGAAGAGAAAGACAATCCAATTCCTTCTGGCCAAACAATACCATTCTGGCTTCTGCTACAGCTAATTCAGGACCTCATCTATAATTATGATTGATATCTGACGCAGTTCCAGCGCAAATCTATGGCGTTACATTTTCTTAACGAGTAACACGAGTTGCTATTAAGGATTGAGAAATTATGTCTTACAAAATAACGTTTGTTAGACATTTTGTAGAATGGTTTGTTTTGACTTATAAGATGTGTCTTAATGTTCAATGGAAATGTCATGTTGCTCTAGGACTGCTCCTGTTTTGCTCTCTAAATGTTAGTTTTCATAGAGATGGTCAATTTGCGTGGTGGGGAAACCAATAGAACAATACTTCTTGAAAATAAGATGCCATGACACTGACCAGATTAACAAAATATACTCAAATTTAACTGAATCTTTTGAGCAAAGATATAATCTGGATTCACGCAAAGGTCAAGGACGTGTATTTCTGACCAAATACTTTTTCTTTTTCGTCTTCAGCTTTCATTTTCTCCACACCCTAATAAGCCATTACCATTACCATTACCATCCCCATTAATAAGGTGGGATCTGATCTGATCTGATCTGCTGAATATATTGAATTCCTACAAGAATTTGCTTAAGATTGAATGCTTGGACTCATCGAATTTAGTGGTTAGTGATAATTGAAACAAGTACAGACCCAGGTGAGGTTTAACCATTTGGATTTGGATTTGGAATTAGGAATTGGTCCTGTTTCTTTGAAAATAAAATTAGACACAAAAAAGGAAACATTGCGAACTTGTCTGACCCACGCAGTCACGCACCGCACCCACATCTTCCCAGGTTTTCGTTTTGTTTTCTTTTTTGCCTTTTCTCTACTACTCTTAACATTCCTTCTCACATTCATTTCTTTGTGCACATCTCTAAATACTACAAGTGGTATCGTATCAATACAATTTGTGTACAAAGATTGAATACAACAAGTCTTCCTGGTTTATTGTTATTGGTTCAAAGCTTTGATTTTTACAGAGATGAGGCTGAAGATAAAGCAAGTGCAACCAAGTCCTGAAGTCCAAAATCAAGAAAACCACTTTGTGGTTGCGGGCACTGATGCTATTGCTGATCAAGAACAAGTCCCGAAAAGGGCGATTGTCAAGGAGGAAGAAGGACAGGCCTTTGGAGGATGGCTAATCCCTGAAATGAAAAATATAATGTCCGACCCTGAAAATAGTAACCCCCCTGAATTGTCTCCCACCCGTCCCTCCATAGCCCCGTCCCTGGTTCGTTCTTCTTTTTTAACCTTTCTCTCTGTATTTGTCATTGTGTTGCTCGATTTGTTCGAATTGGTGTTAGATCTGGTTCATATTGACAGGGTAAGAGGAAGAGGAAGCCTAAGGAGCTGATTGACGAGATTTCGCCAATTTTTATCAGGAGGAAGAGGAAGCGGCCTTCTAAATCTGGCCAAGTAAGAAATCATACTGTTTATTTGTATCCCCCTGGAAGGTTTTTGTTTGCAATCGACATACGGGCCTTAAGCTCTTTCTTCATTTTACAGAATGTTTTGCAAGTTCTCTCTTTCACACCCATCAGCCTGCTTGTTTTGCTGGAATTAAGGTTGAACTTGCAAATTCTACAACTTGTCGGGATTGGAAAAATGTGCATGTGAGGTTCATGGTGAATTGGGGCAACGTTTGGTCGTTTCTTGAAATTTGAAACAGATATAGTCTTTGCTAGACTGTAGTAAATAACAAATTATGTCCATTCCCTGGGATTAGTGAACACCCAAACTTCCTACGACCTCAGTTGCTAAATAGTAGTACTATGCTTGAGCCAGGATCACTCGACAGGTAGACCAGCTCAGGCATTCAGCCGGGTCACTCTGTGGCACAGTTAGTTACGCTTAAACCATATAATGTGGATGGTCTTGAAGGGTATACAAGTTCATGATCCTTCTGGTAAGTGATCAAGAAGAGGAGTTATCTGTTTCAGGTTGCTTTAGTTGTACTTTGGAAAGGAGTGTTTTTTGGGAAGATGGGGAAAGCGGTTCTGACAGCTATGGTAAAATGAGAAAGTCAATTAGGATGGAGAATTATAACAGTGCAGATTCTGCTTAATAAGAGTGGCGTTATACTTTCAGTTTACTAAGTAAGCTCTTTAACAGCACAAAAATGTGAAACAAATTTAGATGCACATACATATTGGGAGGTGTATTGGGCTCAAAAAGTGTTCAAGCTGTCAGGTTAAGTTGAACTATCTAGTCTAATTGAGCGACTTGAACTCAAAGAGGGGAGTCAAGTTGAACTATGTAGTCTAATTGAGCGACTTGAACTCAATGAGGGGAGTCAAGTTGAATCTTGGTGAGACAAGCCTCTAGTACAGAGTGGATTAATAACATATTACGAATTGGCCTTTCTATGGGGGAGATGATCCAATTTTATTGGCCATGACGACTTTTATCTATGCCGTCAACCTTTTACAAGGAATCACTTTTGGCTCCTTTCTTGTTGCTTCTAAACTATCTAGATAACCTAGAACTTTTTTCTGCTCTGGTTTGTTAGGCCCTTTTTGCAACAAAATATTTTTCTGGTTTTGTTTGCTTGTATTTTGGAAACTTGAAATTGAAACATGTTTGATTCATGATTCTGATTCCTATGATAAAGAAGAGTGGAAGGTTATGTTTTTTTTTTATTATTATTATTCAAATAATCATTTTTGTGGGAAGGGAAACTTATGTCTGGCAGTTAAAGTACGATTCAATATTAAGATAGGATTCTCTCCAAGAAAAACTATTTACTCCCATGTTCTGTTATAGTTTCTTGTTTTTA
Source organism: Ophiorrhiza pumila (assembly GCA_016586305.1). Taxonomy (NCBI): domain Eukaryota; kingdom Viridiplantae; phylum Streptophyta; class Magnoliopsida; order Gentianales; family Rubiaceae; genus Ophiorrhiza; species Ophiorrhiza pumila. The sequence continues at coordinate 4,315,916 of BLIW01000007.1, forward strand.
ACTCCACAAACAAGAAAATGTCTCTGTTTATGGTCAGAAATAATTGCAAAATTTGCATGATATGGTGATTTTCCCACTAAACAAAGTACAGAAAGTAGATATATGGTGTTCCATTTGACATCTTCCATTTGTACCACCAATTTATCTTTATCATGGTATATTTCTTCAAAATATGGTTAAACCCATCTGTTGTCCTATAAGTTTTTTGGTGTTATGGGGTTACCGTGAAATAGGAAAATCTAATGGTTTCTTTAGCAGGCAATATCTGATGGTGGGAAAAAACATCTGAGGTTAGTTCAGTTCCTAAATTTTCCTAACTCTGCTATGCTGTTGCTCAAGCCAAAATGGCTCATTGGTTTACGTAATGCAGTAAGCGGGAAAAGCCTGGAGATGATGGATCTGGTAACCCTGTCATGAAAGCGCCTACCATGATTCGAGCAGAGGAGGTTCAATCAAGTTTAGGAAATGAATATCCTAGTTTTATGAAATTATTAGTTAGATCACATGTTGCTAGTTGTTTTTGGATGGTAAGCATTCTTGAAAATTATTTGAGCTAGAATTCTGAAATAAGTGCAATTTTTAAGCTGTGCACATCTGTTTAATTATTAAATCTTATAATGCAGGGCCTTCCTGTTCCATTCTGCAAGATGCATCTACCAAGAAAAGACACTACAGTGGTTCTCGAAAATGAAAGTGGCGAACAGTTTGAAATTAAATACATTTCAGAAAAGACAGGACTTAGTGCAGGATGGAGAAAGTTTGTTGCTGCACACAAATTGGTTGAGGGAGACGTCTTGATTTTCCAATTAATTGGGCCTACCACATTCAAGGTTCAAAAATTATTTTTCCTGGTTAAGTCTGTTAAGTAGCATGTAATTTATTGATTAATATGTATTGATTCTAAACTTCACTTAATAAAGAAATTGTCTAATCTTAAACAAATGACTGGTGCAAGAGTAATGCATATGTGGTGTATGTAGGACAAACTTGATAGTTATTCTAAACTTATCAATTGCAATAGGCATGACATGCAGTCCACTAAAACAAGGAAGATTTATGAAAAGCAGGTTGGAACGATTGCTGTATTTGTTGTCTAGGTGATATAAGTGGACAATGATGGACAAGTATTTTTCTGTAGATGACATTTATTTTTCTGCTCATATTCATACCCATTTTGCAGGTGTTGGTAATAAGGGCTCATGATTTGACCGAGGTCGATGGTGCGCTTAGCCTTTTAAATTTGGACACACTTACGAAACAATGTGATGCTATCGGTTAGTTGATTATCTGCTGAATAACTAAATTCCATTGCCTCACAAGCTATTATACTGATTATTTTTTTGTTGTTCTGCATACAATCGACGTAGTGGAGGGAACTATGGATCTTAACAACAAGAAGAAAAAACGTCCGAAGTCTCTTCCTCTGACTGTGGTGCAAAAGAAGAAACAGAAGGCTGGCTTGTCAGGATCAGTGATACCCCATCTAGGGCCAGTGGAGGAACAGTCTGGAAATGACAGTGATGAGGTTGCTTCGGAAGTTTTGGAGGGTTCCAAGTTGTCTGCAGATGCTGTTCGTTTTAGGGACATAAAGAGCTTTGAGGAATTCCGTATTATGGTGAATGGGGTATGCATAGATTCTGAACTTCCTGAACACGTAAGAAGAAAGTATTTTGAGCTTTGCTGCAGCAAGAATGTGTTTCTTCACGATCGCTTTCTCCCTGGGCTTCATTGTAAGTTGGCTGCTGGTATGATTTTCGAAGCCGTCAGCACTGCAGATGCCATAAAAGCTTGCAAGGTCACCACCCCCAGAAAAGAATTTGAGAAATGGGAAAAGTCCTTGAGGTCCTTTGAACTTTTGGGTATGAATGTTGGATTTCTACGAGCACGTCTGCGTAGGCTGCTTAGTCTTGCTTTTGATTCTGATGGAGCTACGGAAACAAAGAGGTACTGGGAAGTTAAAAGTGAACGAGCTTGCACTGAAGATGAGATAAGAAATCTTGAAGCCAAGCTCGTAGAATTGAAGCAATCAGCCGAGAGTCATGATACCGAGATAGATTCGCTGAAATCAAAAGCTGAGAATTATGAGCTGATGTTCCAAGAAGAAGTCAATGCCCCATGGTAGTTGTCTTAATAGTCCGAGTAATCCTCTCCATGTCCCATAGTTCTATATGCAGCTCACAGAGAGGAAGAAGAGCATAATGTTTTTAATATGTCTGAATTTGTTACCGGGGTTCAACTTAGAAGTATGAACTGTAGTTGATCAACGTTTAGGTCTTGTGAATTTTCTTAAGCTTTATATACATGGAGATCTTTTTCTGGATCAGTAGTTTTTACACCAGCTTCCTGTTGCTTATCTAAGCCTTTGCGACCCTGTTTCATAGGCCAAACTACTATTATTTTTTTAAAAAGAAATAAAAGAGGGTTTTCCTGCCACCGAATGATCATCCGTAGCAGCGTAAATATATCCGTATTCATCTGTTAAGGGTTTAAGGAACTGTTTTGGCTGACATGTATCCGTATTCATAAAAATTTCTATTTGCTCAGAGGTTTGGCTGATAAATAAAAGGGAAAAAAATGTATATTCATGTATGCCAATGCCAACCATAGAAAAAAATGGGTTTTTTCTTCCATAATCGAATTTTGTCTGAGAATTGAAGTTTGTGAGTACAACATATCTTTCAGGGTAGGCAGCCAGGGGACAGGTTTGTGACAATGTATTGGGAAAAGCTTTTCTGTTTTTGAAGCACTTGCGGAATCTCCAATGCACAACACCATATTTGGTGCAACTTTCACACAATTTTAGCATCAACCACTATTTCAATTCCAACCCAATCACACCGTAATTTACACCAAAAAGAATATTATAATTTTCTTTCTTATATCACCATACAAATTAATTTGTGACATATTTTTTATACAATAATTATTATAATTTCAAAATTAATAATTTTATGATATTTAATAAGTGAATATTTATTTAATGTTTAATTAATAAAATTTGAAAATTAATTCATTCACTTGTGCAAAATGAAACGTGTTATTTTAAGTTTATGTTTGGTTTAGTATCATTCTTATTTTTAATTTTATATTTGGTTTAGTATCAGTTTTAAATTGTATGTTAGTAGTATGTGTATTGTATTTCATATTTATGAATTATAAAATTTTAAATGTTGAATTGTGACTTTTTTTTATAGATTTAAATTTGGTGATACACGGTTCATTGCACCCTATTTGGTGCAAGAATTGGTGATCCATAGAAGTAAAATAGTGTGAGTTGTACATCATATTTGGTGTTTTAGTGCTACATTAGAGATAACCTTAAACTATTGCATGATTTATATTCTATTACATATAATCTGTGAGCTACAACGGGATCTCCTTCATTATTGGGGACTTTGAACCCCTAATCTGAGAGAGTCTTAAGACCTCTCCAGGTGATCACTGTGTTGGGAAAAGCTTTGAACTTCTAGCGAAAAAGGAAAAGGCCAAAAGAAAAACTCAAAAAAGAAGAATGCCAAGATTGGTGAGGAGTGAGAAATGAGCAGGAGCCAGGAAGGTTCTTGGTAGTTACTAGAGCTTTTATTTCTGCTTTCAACTGACCAAAATACTTACTGTACTTTGACCGGTTATAAACCAGATTGACATCGGAATTTATGCCCATTTGCAATTGTCAGATGTTGTGTACTTATTATTAGGACTGGGGAGGGACTAGTGAAAGACTCAAAGACTAATAGTACTAATTTATGTTTCTAACTTTGCGCTTCTCAACTTGATTTTGTGCCACATTCACTCACAGCTATGCCATAGCTGTCATGTTTGACTGCCAGACTCCCTCCTGTGTGCACACTCAACTTAAATACTTGCTTCATCATTTTGCATTTACATTTTCTGGTAATAAAACTATTTGGGAAGAAATTTTGGCCTCATTGGAACTTTGGTTAGTTATGAATTGAACTAAGTATTTCGCTAATGCATTGTTAAAGATAAATAAAAGTGCATGTTAAAAACAAAAGTAAGAACATTCTTCAACTGCAAATACTTTCTGTACAGAAAGCAGCCGAACCAGCATCAATCTTCTACAAGATGTGAGAAGAAAGATGCATGAAAATCAAAGCACCACAACTAGTCGGAAATAATTAACCACGAATCAAATGTTAAATCCAATTCCACTAAATTTACTACAGTTGCAGCCACAAACACTGCAACTCGCAGGGATGTACTGAATTTTTCTCCCAAACTCCCGAAAAATATTACTACTTTTGAAGTCGGTCCACAACCCTCCATCCCATCACTCTAATACAATGTCATCATCATCCCACTACAATCGAAACTGATCCTCATTCATCTTGGAACTTGACCCTCCATCATTCAGCATTTCCTGCATCTACATTAATTTACGCCATATGATTAAATCATTTATGTAATCAGTAGTACTGAGCTCATTAATGGATATAGTGGTAGAAAACGTGCAATGCAAAAGTTAAAAGAGATTTATACCTGTGAAGGCTTGCTCTGATGCACTTCTTCGTGAAGGAAAGCAGCAGACCTCTTATTATCGGCAGACCCTTCACCCCTTTCAATCTTTCTGGATCCAATGTGAGCCTTTTTCAGGCCTAGGAACCCTTTCCACCTCATGGAGCTCTTGGGAGGCCTCAATGAAAAATCATTATCGTCATCTTCAATGAGTAGTTCATCCCTAAGGGTTGTTTTTTGGAACTGATTGGTTGTGCAATTTTCTTTCAACGGCAAAAGCCTTCCTTGTGAGAAAAGCTCATCAGCACTCATCATGGAGTAGTTGGAGACAGAAAATTCAAAGTCTGAGGAAACTGGAGCATCCCTGTAGGACCTAATCATCTGGGGATGAGAATGAGGTGCGGATTCAGCGAAGTCATTAGAGAAGGAGATCCTAGGGCTGATTGGAGGCCCAAGAGGCGGTTTGTGTTCGTTGTTTTGGTTGTACATGTCTAAGCATGCCATGGAACAACTCAGACCAACATAAGGTGGGAATTGAATTGAAGAGTAAAAATGAAATAGCCCTCCCAATTAATCTCAAGGGACCCCCACTCTGAGCTATAGCACGGCAACATCTCCCGTATGGGTGATGCTTGTATTTATACCGGATGGTAAGGCCCCTACTGCATGCCCTTAGAAGGAAATGAAAGAATCTCAGTTTACCCCTTCAAAATTTACAAATGTTTTTATTTTGCACCCTTGTGAACTTTATTCTATAGGAAAGTTTTCTTGCCTCATACACATAGAAAGAAAAGTTCCATAAGGAGACAACATATTAATTGTTGGGGGGTGAAAATTAACCACCATTATCCCGTATATTTTTATGAGTAACAATATGCAAAGTTAAAAAAAATAGAGTGAAAACATAAATTGAATATCTTTGACCAATTGGTTATAAATATGTACGGATAATTGATTCGATTAAGTAATCTATGTTTATCACAAATTGGTTATCATTCACTTTGTGTATTTATTCTATTTTTTCACTGTGGATATCATTACTCTATTTTTATTTTGAATCATATAGTTGAATTTAAAGCTTAATCTTTGAATCTTCACAAACTTGGCTTGTACCAGAATTCTCCAATTAATTAAGAAGTGCATTACGTAAAATTGTTTCTCAATGAATTAATGAGAATTGTAGTGATATAATATGGTGAGGGGCACGACTTGCTTGAAGCAATAAAGATTAGAGTATTTTTGTTAAAGTTTTGGGTTTGAAAGAAAATACCATTATAAATAATTTCCGAGGATTGTAATATTCATCTTTCAGGGGGATCTAGAAGTGCAATTAACAGAAAAAAACAAGCAAGAAAGGTTGGTTTTGTAAAAAATTGAATAAAATATGAAGAGGGGGAAGGGAGGGAGGCATTGATGTATGGTTTTGGGGTACATGTGTATCATGTCATGATGTGATAGTTATAGTGATCGCATTTTCATTTGGCGTGGAGTGTTTATTAGAATCCAGATCCTGGTCAATGACTCAACCAACAACAATGCTTTGGCCTCGTCCCTCGTGGGATTGAAGCCAAATTGTCATTTCACCACTACTGTTTTAGTGCTTTGTGCCGGACATTCTGTGCATCTTTTGGATCTTTCATGCTTTTTCTCTCTCTCTCTTTAACTTAGACGAATTCAGAAACAAGATTGCTCCTGCAACTCCTATTGGTAGAATTTTGACCAGTTTCACATGCATCACATTTTATACATTTACATTGAAAGATGGTCTTTCAATTCAAAACTTTCTCAACCTTCCCGCCTGTTACAAGATTCAGATGTCTTCTTGTCAAGAAGTTTAAACTCTTGTTGATTTACAAGCTTAAAGTTGTCGTGTATAGGTGAATCACTTGGAACCAGGGCAGCACACAAACTCAGCATCATGCAATGGATGGATGCACTTTAATTAAAATCAACTTTCTTGCACTCAGAAGTAGCAAGAATGCAAGATAACGCTTTGATTTGTTAAACCGAATATACTATAGACTATAGTGTAACACTTGGTAAGAAAGAGCAATGGTATTGGTCAAACTTTCACCTCCTGGTTTGCAATTGTGCTCGAGGTGTATTGTATTGAAGTTGATTATTTTTAGGCACCGTCCCATTCTTTATGTGAAAATACATTACAAATCTTGATCTTGAATTATAGTTGGAAAAAAAAAAAACACACACACACACACAGCACACAAAACTGTCAACATTGCATAATCATAAATTAGCAGTAGGAGTTTTCTACGGCAATTTCAAAATTTGGATCCACGTTGGCAAGTACTAAAGTACAGGTCCTACTGGGACTGGGAGGGATATTTGGATGAGCATCTAGCCATCTACAGACTAGAGATACATACATTTCAGATAAGGCGAGAGGACCGAGAGGTTGTGGTTACCAGAATTCCAACATGTTTACACTTTTATTATAATTATTATAAAGAAAGAAAAGTAGGGATGGAAAGAGCCAAATGAGAGGAAAGAAAAGAAAAGAAAAGAAAAAATTGGAAAACAAACAAATGTTTGATCAGATGAATAGACACGAATGCACATGTTAGCATTAATTTACTATCTATTGTGCAAACAACCAAGTAGGGGTGGGCTCATTGTTCATTTTTCATCTCAATCTCCAGTCTCAACTCAACTCAACTCAACTCATGCAAGGATGTTGCATCTCATGAATAATTACGCAAAGTCACGACAGGGGATTTAATTTAATGAGTTTAAATAGGGATATGTCGTGTACCCCAATTTTAGGCTGGCGCTTGGCAGTGTAACAGTTTCTATTGCTGGCAAATAATAAAGCTTAAATGGTCAGCCTCGGCATTGATTTCTTGATGACTTAATTGAAATTTATCAGATGTTTTTTTTTGGCGGGGCCATTGTTTTTTTTCTTTGACAAAAAGAAAATGGACAAATTCAAGTGTGGACTGTGCACAGAGGTCTTCAGATAAAGGTGAGGATAGAGAGGCGAGGCAAGAGGCAGGCAGAAACCCAGAAACCCACCCACCATCAGGCACCAACAAAAGGCAGAGAAGCAGAGAAGGCAGGAGGAAAGCGGGGCATCAGATCAGTGGTGCATCATGGATGCATGGCTTAGCGGCATAGTGTCTGCCATTGCATGCAGATGCAGAGTGTCATGGTTGACTGTGCTTTGACTTCCAAATGCATCAAATTGGAAATGATGAGCTGGCCGGATATCGACGGATCGGCCGGGGACCACGTGATCTTCCATTTCTTTTTCTTTTATCGGTGATAAATAAAAACATTATATATTTTAAAATAATTGAGTCAACATAATCTGTACAATATTTATACAATCCTATTCTGTCTAACTTTTAAAATTACGTAGTTTCATTAAAAATAGTGACTAAATTCATAAATATTATTAAAATTACTTTACAATTATTAGACCCTAACTAAGAGATTAGTGAACCTTTTTAATTATGACAGAATATGACACACAAAATTTTGGATAGAAGATCCCGTGTCAAAGAATTGGGGCCGATGAGATGTGATATTTTATTAAGATTATTCTATTTTATTATGTTCAAAATTAAAATTACTTAATAGGGTTTACTTTTTTTTTTTTGTTAGAATTTAATAATTGTAAAGTAATTTTAATAATACTTGTCCTGTTAATACTTAACTTTACTTAAACTACAACGTTTTGAGTATTATAGGACAATATAATCTTGCACAGACAATCTGATTACAGGGTTCGGGGTGGATCATTATTAACTTAAAGATACAACTATATATACAAGCTGTAGATTTCCCAAACGGCGGGAAAGATATGTAATCTTTGAGTAATCTATTTTAATTTTGTTTCGATAAGATTCGTGTAATCTTGTCATTCACTTTAGGTTTTGTTTTTTACACAGAAATTAATGTTTGACAGGTTTCTTCTAATGATTGATAGAGGATCATAAAATTTGACATATAAACAATCTAGTTATTAATTGGAGGTTGCTGAACAGCATAAATAACATGGTTATACTTTATATGTATGAACATATGTGGAATTTTCATTTATTTGGCATAAGCACATGCACAAACCGTGATTATGGGAACTAAACCTGGGTTGGAATATTGTATTAGTTAGATATTGCAGGGAAAGTGAAAATGTGGAGACCCAAATCATCAAGACATGAACCACAATAAAACTATTACAATGCCAAGATCCATGTTTAACTGGAGTTGCGCTATTTTCGTGTTTTGATGTTTTCTTTTTAGTGATGAAAATGTGGTCACGTGATCCCTACCATTTCCTATTCCATTGAAGAACATTATATTTAAGGTGGCACAGGGAGCAGCAGTTGCTTTTCTTTCATTTTGCAAGACGGCACCCTGACCTGACAGTATAATCACTGAAAAACGAAGAGCTTAATAATGGTGTAGGAAGAGTATTATGAATTGGATAAACTGGAATTACTAAAATAAATTAGTTGGACATATGAAAACGACAACGAAATATATTCTTGTAGTTTGATGGAAGAGGAAAAGTTAACAACATCTCTTATATAATTACTACTTGTTTCATGTTTGGAAGCAGCAGCCTAGACAGAAATTAAGCTCTCAAGACTTATATATGAGATATTTGGTCTAAAATAATTTTATTGATATTTATATTTTTAATTTTTAATTTTAGTAAACTACGTCTGAACATTAAGAGAATATGTCAAGATAATATTCAACACAGGATTTGATATATTAATTAGGGTCATAAATAACGGTAACATGCACGTGGAAGCTTTGATAAAGGTAGTAATATATCATTAGCAAAGCCTTGCAAAACTGCCGGAAGGCCTCAATGGCTGTGTTTTGTTTTTGTTTTTTTTTTTTTTTTTACTAAATTCCATCCGCTAGAGCTAGCAAACAGCTCAGCATAAATTTGCAATTGCAGTCATTCACATGCCTTTGGTCTTTCGCTCCTGCATCGATCCCTTGGAGTTTATTTGGGTGCTCAAGAAAAAAACAACTTTTTGTAATGTTATTTAAACTGCTGAAGATGAGCACAATTTATATTTTTCCTTTTTTGTCATTCTACCGCGTCGCAAAGTTCATGAAATTTTCAGGAAAATTTTGAAGGTGACAGTTACGTTGCAACGTAGAGCTTAAATTTGCATGTGGTCTGGCGGAATTTAGAAAAACCTAAAACATAAAAGTTGTAACTCTTGAGTTTTGACACGGGTTTTTGTGGTTAAAAAGTTTAGTTAGAGATTACAATAAAGAGAGAAAACTTGAAATTATTTGATTCAGTATCCTCCACGATGGTGAATGTAACATTAGACTTGACGTAAAATTGGAAATTGGTTTGAATGGCTAGGGCTAGGGTAGTGCTTCCCACACCAGTAGTTCCAGTTCAAATATGTTCCTACAAATTCACAATTATATACCAACTATATATTAGTTCAAACATACAAAAGCTGAGGATCAAAAGACAGGAAAAAGAATGAAAACAAGAAATACACAAAGATACAATTAATTTTTTTTAGGAGAAAGTAATTAATTAAGGACGAGAAAGCTTCATTAATTGTGCGTGTCATCATGATCATAAACTCATCCATGTTAATTAATCCATCCACATCAACTCCTCTGATCATTTTCCTGCAGGCCTCTAAGTTGGACCTTTCTCCGAGCAGCTCATCACCTCCAACAATTCCTCTGCACTTATCTTTCCATTCCCATCCAAATCGAATACTCCAAATGCGCCTTGAATATCACTTGCCTTAACACCGCCTTCCGTTTGATGAACTTTGATGAACTCCTCAAAGTCGATGAATCCATCCCCGTTCAAATCAGCAGCCTGAAATGCCTTGGCCATTTCGGAATTTTTTGCATTTCTTCCTCCCATAACCCGTAGTGCTAACTTGTATTCCTCCTCGGAGATTTTTCCATCCTTGTTTGCATCAAACTTGTTAAAAACACTTCTCATCTCCTCCACATTAGGATGGAAAATCTTTGCTGCGCCGGAATTCTGCCTTTGATGATTTTTGCTGCAGTACTAGTGGCGTAACTAAATCGGGTTTGCTTATGTGAGGAGGATTTACTTGAAACGTTGTACTGAAAATTAAGAAATTTCAAAGACGACATTTTCTTTTTTCAAAATTTCTGCTTCAGTTCTGGTTATGCAATTATACAAATACAAGTACAAATCCAGGCTAAATTTATAAGCTCCACAACCACAGATTGATTCCCTTTTTTTTCCCAAGAGAATATATTTAGAAAGACGGGCAAAGACATTCTATTTTAGGTGGACCAAAAGTCATGTATTCTTATTCTTCAATCGCGATGGAACACCATGAATCAAAAATTCCGTTTTAAAATAGTTTTAACTTTCAAGAGAGGATAAGGGTACGAACTAGGATAACGCTTGAACTAGTGGGCGGTGGCCATCTTTTTTCCTTTTGATTCCATGCCCATTGCCCACGCATCCGCTCATTTTATTAGAGCCAAATTGTTTGCTTTAGCCCACGCATCCGCTCATTTTATTAGAGCAAAATTGTTTGCTTTATTCCACATGATGCCGTAGTTGCTTGCGCGGTAGTTTTGGACTTTGGACTTGCATTCTAACTTAAAACCGTTGGAGAGCGTATTCGTGGATTCATCGGTCGGTTTTGGCAAGTAATAGATGTTTTGTACCATCGGTCGGTTTTGGCAAGTAATAGATATAGTCTAAAGTTTATCTAAAAATACAAGTATCATATTTATAGAGAATGAATACAGAGTGATACACCAAATGATATAAAAAAGTAATACACCAAATAATACATAAGATTCAAAATCGTTTTGACGCCAAAACTTTTCCAGAATGCTATCTTTAGTTTTAAATGCATTAGTACATGGTTTTTCATGTCCATCTCTTTGTTACTTTGAAAATATACGCAAAGAATGGAAGACAAAATGATGCCCAAATCCACAATGATGATGTCGTTAGTAATCTCCTTGGATTAACATATACGCAAAGAAAGGAAGATAAAACAAAGAAACTACACATTACAAACTTTTTCATTTTGACCATCTTGATTATTCCACAAGACCTCTCCTTCATCTTCTTCATGATCAGGATCATCCCCAATTCTAATCAACTCCATAGCTCTGTTTGCTTCAACAATCCAATCTGTTCTTCTCAACACAAATACCATCAGCACCGCACAAACTGCTTGGGCTACTAATAAGCCCAGCCAGAAGCCCAATAATCCTTTTCCCAAAACGAAGCCTGTAATCACGGCTAGTGGCAGACCAACTCCATAAAACGAGACTAGATTAATAGAGGCACCCAAAGTTGGCCTAGTGCATCCCCTCAATACTCCACAACCTGCAGTCTGCGGGCAGTTTCCCAGTTCACAGAGTCCCGCCACCGGCATCAATATTGCCGTCAAAGTCAGGATAGCTTCGTTTTCAGTAAAGGCTAGACCCCAAGAATTTCGAAATGTGGTCATGAATGACATTACCATGAGGCTAGTGAACACTGCACATGATAATGCAACTAGGCAACAAGTTCTTGCTTTTGTAGGCTGGTTGGCTCCTAGCTCATTTCCTACTCGTGTAGACACTGCTAAGCTCAAAGATGATGGAAAGATATAGACTAGAGAAGTTGCCTGCAAAAGGATCCCCATTGAAGCAACGACTTCGGCGGCATTTGAGAGTAAACCTGATAAGAGAATCATCAACTCGTACCACCACCATTCCAAACAGACAGAAACACAGCTAGGGAGTGCTAGGCTTACAATTGGTTTCCATTGATGGAAGCATTTCAGTGACCACCCTGGCCATGATCTTTTGTAAACCCCGGATAAGATTACGTGAAAAATAAGGGTTACCAGGACAACAAAGTCTGTTATGGCTGAAGCTGCGGCAATGCCTCGAATGCCTAGGCCAAATTTATAGGAGAGCAGATAATTTATTGGTGCATGCAAGGTGAGGGAAAAAACAGCACTGATCATAATAGGAAGAGTGATGTTCTGTGTCCTGAGGAAGATTTTGAGGGGGTTGATGATGGACTGGAAAACAAGGTCTGGGAGGCAGAATGCAAGATGGGATGCTGCGATGGATGATATAGCAGGGTCTTGGCCGCAAAAGAGTAGTATTGGTTCGATGTTCAGCCACAGTATGCAAATGGGAATTGAAGAAATCAAAAGAATCACAATTGTGCGTTGGAGGGTTTGGCCCATTAGGAGCCATTGCTTAGCCCCACTGGCTTGAGAAGAGATGCCTTCCATGCCCATTGCTAGGCCAGATATGATTGAGTAGCCAGTGATATTAGCTATGCCACTAGACAGAGAACCTCCTGCTAACGCATCTTTCCCTAACCTTCCCATGAACAGCATTGATATCATGGACTTACCATAAACCAGCAGGCCAGTAATGATCAGGGGAAATGCTATGGTGTACAGATTTTTTATCTCTTGTACCACCTGAGAGATTTATTGCAAGAACGAGTGAAAGATTTTAGCTAAGGTGTTGAAGAAAGAGCGACAGAAGAGAAATTCAAATTCAAATTCAAATTCGCTAACCTCTGAAAGGGTTGGTCGGCTAACATGATCATATTCATGATCCAAAGCAGTTCCTTCGGATTTGGGGTGGTGGCCTGTGTTGTCCGTCAGTAGAGGAGCTGAAGTTTCAAGAGCCATATCAGCAAGTTAGTAGTATTAATTAAAGAAAGATTTTTCTGAATGAATTCAATGAGGCAAAGACACCAGTTCGATAATAAGAGAAAAGGACGATTGCAATGAAAGATCAGGTCGCTGGATTGAAGCCGAAACAGATGGGCTCGCTATATAAGGACGCAAGAAGAGTCATGAGGCAACATCAACCAATTAAGTAAAACTTTCCCATCAATTGCTTTCCCAGCCATCAACAGTGATCGTGATCTCACAGATATGATATCAACAGCGACCAAAAGAGTATCTCTGTGAAGAAGTCAGAGTTTGTTAAGGAGTTTGGTGGTGCGTAAATTGTGAAATGGACGAGTGTGGGGAGGATAAGAGGTAAGGTGGCCATGGTAAAGCCTTGTCCTATCTGGGATGGGCATCTATTTTACTTATACTACTACTTCACAAATAATCAAACCATCGATGGATATTACATGCATGCAAATGCCAAAATTTGGAAAGCTGTCATCACCTCCTTGTAAGATTCTGAGCAAGTGAGCATTATCATCACAACAACAGCCCTTCATTTTGTTTTCATCTTTAATTTACAGGAGAAAAAAAGGGATTTAAGTAAAGTCCAAAATAGTGTCGTCACAAAGCCAAAGTGTAAATTGTTTACCGCAGAAGAAGTTCCTTTGAGAGAGAGAAAGATTGAGGCATTGCATTGCAGCGCATGAGACCAGAAAGAAAGGGGATGCCCAACTCCGCACGTGTAACCTAACATGGGACTCTCAAGTCCACCGTTGTTCTCTCACTCTGCAGAAGAAGCGCAAGGTAAGTAGAAAATGTTTCATGGATTCTCCGCCTTTGCTCTGATCCTGGTTAAAAGTTAAAACAACAACCAACACAAAATAATAATGAGTTTTGTTAAAACAACAACCAACACAAAATACTGGCAAACGCAATATTGGTAGTGGCATGGGGACAATTCGTTTATTGTTTGAAACTTAATAAACATGTATTTGCTGATGATCCAAGTTTTATATATTACATCTCAAAGTTGCCAAGAGGATGATGTAAATAATTTCTGTCTTGTTTCCTCCCTAATCATTTAAGGCCAGTTGTTGAAGCAAACAAGAAGAAATTGAAGGGAAAATATATATATATATATATATATATATATACATACAGAACTAAGGCACTTTGAAAAGGGATCTTGGCAAGCCAATTATTTGCATGTCAGCCTCCCATCGATAAAGACGTGTGAGCCTCGACCTCGACCGTGAAACAAGACGCAAAGGATTAATGTTGCATCAATATACCCAGACAAGAGTCCCATAGCACTTTAGGCTGTAGCCTGAAAGGAGGGTTGGTAACGAATTGGAAGTTTTGAGTGGAATAACACAAAATACTATCCCAGATTCCCCAAGAAACATTGAATCGAATAATCACTCCCACAACCCAAACACAAAAAAAAAAACCCTCAGAAATTTAGGGTTTTAACCAGTGGTAATCTGTTTTCATCTTTAATTGGCTCAATCAACAAGAAAAGTTTTGCTCGGAAATCATTTGTCACACAAAAAAAAAAAAAAAAAGTACAATCATTATGCAGCTAGGGACGGTATTCAGTCTTCTCACAAGCACAGAATTATATTGGTAGCAGCAAACAAACGCAGTTATGAAGCCTGAATTCAAAATTCATTTGCTTTTACAGCCGAATCAACCCTCTTGAAGTTGAAGTATACATCTCACTATGCTCGATTTGATTCTAAACGTTTGGACAATTGTGAAACAATCTTTGCTGTCACAAATTTTAGCTACTAGCGGGTTGGGGTTACATCTTTTGTCTTCCACCTCCCAACACCCAGAGGCTTTCAGAGTCCAGTCCCTCTCCCAAGACCCCGAAATTAGTAAGCCAGGTCCCAGAAAAGTGATGCATCATCCTCCAGAATGTTATTGCCTGGAAAACGATAATGGCAATGCCAAATTCCCTGAACATCCTTTGAGGAGGAGGGTCATATGATGCCCAGATACAGAGTGCCCTTCCCCCTCTATCCTGGAACGCAGGGACCCTTTCTCATCAATACTCTTTCTGTCCCCTTTCTTCCCATCCATTTGACGGGATGTTGATATATGAGTATCTCCTGCTCGGTTGTCAAACAGAAAAAGGACCTTATTGCTGTAATTAAACAATACCACCAAATTTTCACGTGATGAGACTCAAAATTGATTTGGTGCCTAAATTGATAGCAACAGCGCACTCATATAGCAAGACCTGGGACCTTCCACCCAAATGCTGATAATATACGAACATACTTATATCAGCACAATGAAAAGACAAACTAAACAGTTTAAGGTGTCTTTGAGCAATGGGAAGCATCCAATCATCCAATACTATGGGAAATGCTATCTTTTATCTGAATATGAATGAAAACATAAACTTGACCATCCATCTCACCAGACTTCTGGTTTTCCATTACCAAAATCGTTCTTAGCTGGGACCTAGGAGTCGTCGACTTGCCCCATCTTGTTCCATAGTAAGCACTGTCGGCATGCATATGGGCGACAACATGAAGAAAAAAATGTCAAAAAATTACTCCTTTCCTTTTTACTATGACAAGATCATAGTACCAAAGTATTTCTTGTTATCCGGTACATAGAAAATGCACTTATGCACTCTAACAAAAAGATAGCTAAAAGATCAAAAAGATGGGAAAACAGATCTGCAGGCACTTTCAAGCCAGATACAAGATAAGCTAATCTGGAACTTAACAGGGGATCATCCTGAACTAAAGAAGACAGAAAATACATGATGTGCTCAGAAAACTGCTTCCCAGATGCGTTAAAGTTATCTTAACCATTCACATGTTAAAATAAGCAATAATTCTGAATCAAGAAGCTTCCTCAAGTTGATCACTATACACATGGTACATGAAGCATAGGAATATAAAATTTGAATCTATGTAGTTGCCTACTATCATCCTGATATTACAACATTTCAGGTTCTAGCTCTTTCAGTGTACATTGAATTAGTGATTGCCCAGCTGTTAACATTAATGTGGCCTTCCTTACAACAGTATACTCTCCAGGATAACTATTGGCAAGCAAAATATAAATTGCTTTACTAAAACATTGCCTTTCAACTTAAGGAAATGTTTGTGAATAGATTGCTTCTTTCTCCAGCCTTGAGTGGAAACGTCCTATATGACCAAAGTTTATCCAACATAAGCCACCGAAAAATACAACTCATCCAAGTGCAGGACATAGGACCTACAGTAATGGAGATAGTAGGACTTCAATCTAAAATGCTCAGAAAAAAGAACAAGCTTTGGCAGAGATAACCCTAGATTAGTTACATTTTTTCCTTAAAACAATCTTGAGCAAACCAATTCTCTCAGAAACAGAAATGGAAAATGTAATATTCAAACCTTCATTGTTCAAATTCAAATTGATATGGATAAGAAAAGGAAAAGAAAGAAAGTGTTCACACACAACTAAACACATGAATGCAATTCTTCCATATGCCTTTATTTAACAGGAAAGTGGACAGAAAAGCAACCTACAGGCCAAAGTGGGGACCATATGCTTGATCATTAAAACCAGCTCCAGAACATGCGAAAATAATTGAGTTCAGCCTATAGTGGGCCTATTACTGATGCTAATTAGAGTTGTTTGGCAAGTAATCTGCTTTCTTAGAAACCACCATGACCCTAACCAACCTCATTCTTTGAAGCATGGTAACACACAAAAGAATGTGGAGCCTTATTATGTCTAACTGATGATGTTTTGACGTGATCAATCATTTCCAAGTTTCATGGTGCAGTTCCTTTTCTCTTTTAAGCCAAAATGAGCAAGTTCAGTTATTTCTCTTTTCTTGGTAAGGGATCGATTTTGATATACCGTGCCCTAAAAGAAGAAAATGAAAAATGCTATACTATTTTCACCATAGCCAGCTCCAGCAAGAAAAAACATCAACAATGCGAAGCCTATCCTATGGCAATTTTCTAGCCCAGCTAACCAAATGTGGACCTAAGACAATTATCTTCAGAAGTTATCTTATATAGTATGTTAATCAATTATTAACTACAAATTGCAACCATACAAATGAAGCACCACTGAACTACTGATTGATAAACACCCAATTTAAGACAGAGACAAGGTTCAAAGCTACTGAGACTGTACTAGAGAACAAGCAGTAGAGAGATGGAAATTAAAATCAGATTTTAAATTATTGTGATGATTGCTGCGTCTTCAAGTATCCTTTCCCCTTCAAAAAGATAAGAAAAACAAAAAACCACATAACTTACATCCATACACGTTTGAACATCTCTTCTCTATCTCAACTTTCTGATCCATTATAACAATGAATCAAATTTTTTACATGGTATATACAACACTTCTGCCATCAGTAAACAACAAACTCACATTCCACTCATGGAGAATACCTATGAGCTGATATATTATCACTTCGCACAAAGTTAATTTATACGATGCACATAAGAGCATTCAACCAAAATCCTTGTAACCATAAATGGTGTCAACATTCAAACCTTTCCCTCCACACAAGCCCTACCTTGAAAGTAGGAGAACACAGAGAAAATATCATCTACCACACATCAATATTCTTCACCAGAAATTAACAGGGACATTACATGTCATATTAATTCGTTTAAAGAACGCAGGTCTTATAGTCTTTGGCATGCAAGCATGCCTGTTATTTTCATCAATCTCAAATTCTGGCTATTGTTGATTCATTTGAAGAATACTATGGATTTAGTGAACATAATTAAACATACTTCTCAAAAGAACAAGTCGAGTATCTCGATTCCATTAATACCTCGTCACTTGTGACCAGAGGACACAAGTTCACCATAGCTTTTGACATTCCACAAGTCCCACTAATTTCAAAAGATCTCAAATATCTGCAGAAACCACACATCAGGTATTTCATTTTCAAAGTAAGTTGAGAAAGGTTGATAACAGAATAATAATAGAAAAAAGTCTCAGCCAAAATAGCAATAGGGGTAAAGAATCATAACACTAAATTGAAGAATGCGAAGTGTGATCAATCTAATTTCAAGAACAAATATAAGCAAGCATGAGACAAGTCAAGCACTCACGTGTATGGGCATTTCAGTTATGATGAGGCCACTGCTTTCCTCAATGTTTTTTAGAGTTACAACTTCACCCCCAACCACCATGTTAATCACAATCCCATCTGTAAATATTCATTTTAAGAAAAATGTCAATCTGCAAATATCCCTTAAGAAAAATGTCAGACATAAACAATAACAACACATATAACAAGTATTATGAAGTTTTGCTCCACACGCTTGTTTGGTTATTTTATGAAAATAAGGAAAAGAATAGAAAATAAAAAACTTTTTCTCATATTATCCCAATCTTAAGTTGATCTCGTTTTTCCTTTTCTTCCTTTCTGTTCTTTTTCCTCTTCTCATTATAACAAATGTTTTACAGTAATGAATGTTAACCTGCTGCCAAACAAGTTGCCATGCGCCTCATATATGTTTCCTGCATTAGAAAAGGATAAAACTTAACACATAAAACAACAGTATTTGGAAAAGAAATAGGAATTCCCCAGTATACATAGTGTTCGTGCAAGTCATGATACATTAAGATTCTCGAAGATATCCGCTTGTAGTCTTTACGTTTGTTTGGAAAGATACAAATCCAAAAAAATTGAAATGGGGATGATTTTTCAGGCCCATATGATACCAAGCGGGGCCATCTCTTCATTGCATTGATGCATTGGCATATGATAGAAAAACGTAAATAGATGACAATAGATTCTATATAGCTGAGCAGCAAAAAAGAGTCTTAAAAGCTTCTAAGCGTGAAAACAGAGAACTTGATGATCATCCTAACAGAACCTTGAGTTGATCATCTTAACAGGGATTGGAATTTGGAAACAAAGCATAACAAACAAATGATTAAAGTATGTACGCTGAATACCAATCAATTTTTTTTTCCGTAAACAAACAAATTGACATCGTTGTACACGAAGCCCAGATGGACCTGTACCTTTTTGGTAGGCAACTCATAATTAATCAAAACGCGAGCATTCATAGGGGACTCCCCAGCTCCAAGCAACGGCAAGCAAGCATCCGTGACGATCACCATATGAGACTTGCGCTTTTCTTTGTCTTCTTTCTCTTCACCATCAGCAGCGCTTTTGCTCCAATTAATCGTTGTTTGTCGAAAGTTCTCCAAAATCCGCGCGCGTTCAGCTTCCTGAAGGTCACTATACTGCCCCCAACAACGTCAACGTACAACTCAATAAATTTTACTGTTTACTCCCCAAAAGTTCAAAGTAAAGAAAAAAAAAAGTACACCAGAGAATTAAAATAATCGTTGAAATACCAGAGTTGCAATAGAAATGTAGGAGAGATCGGAAACAGCGGAGCAAACGGCGTCAAGCTCGTCTCGCGTGCTGCAGCACACAACCATTGGTAGACACGGGCGCCGCCCTGCCATGGTCAATAGATCCACAAACGTTTCCTGCTCGTTCGGCGGTTAGTTTTGTTAAATTGTTTATTTAAATAAATATCAAGTCTTAGTAACAAAAAGAATTGTGGGGGGAAGGAAAGGAACCATTTTGAAGTGGAGTCTATCGACGGCAAGATAGAAGTGACGCTGTTGACTGCAAAACACCATACATGCAATTAAACGTCTAAATTCATTAATAATTTTTTCTACAATGAATGAACAACGTAAATATTAAACGGAAGTGATGAATTTGAAAAAAAAAAAAAATTGCCTGAAATTGGAATGAGATGGAGAGGTGGACAAGGGAAGTTCGATTGAATCCATATTCCGGTGGCTATCGATTGCTGTTTTGTTCTCCTTACGTTGTCTTTGAGTAGTTCTCCGTCTCGTCTCCGGCAATGGTTCATGCGTTTAATAATAACGTGGGGACTGGGGACTCAGTTTGAGTTGGACTTGGGTCAGACGGTTCTAACTGTACAAGCCCAAGTTATATTTTATCGGGCCATTTTCTGTAGAGTGTAGAGTGAGCAAAGAGCATTGATGATGATGAATAGATCCATCACCCTTACCTTAACCTTAGTATTAACCATTACGATGTCATGGATCACAAAATTGTTGATTCTTAAGAATCAAATTAGTATTTTGTTTTTTAAGGGGATTTTCAAATGAACATATTAATTAACAAGACACTAAAAAGGACACAATATCTTAGATTTATTATAGTATGATTAGTTTTTTGTTATTGATCTTTGATCTAATGAATTGTAATGTGGGTATTACTCTTATCCGAAAAAGTTGTGTTACCCTTGAAAGCAATTACAGAGATTTTGAGAAATATTCCTTCTATTCCTTAATAAGTGTCGTTTTGACTAATATTTTTTGTGTTCTTAAATAGGTGTGATTTATAAATTTTAATACAAAATGTTCACAATGTTTCAATTTTACCCTCGTCCCATTTGTCTATGTAAAACTACTTTTGTTTCAAAATATTTTATATTTAACCATTTTACACACCTATTAAGAAAATTCTTAATTACCCTAGAAAAAGTTTCTTATGAGAATTGTGTTATCAACTTTTTATGGTTTATTTATCTGGCTTCATCAATCAATGAGTTTTCTAATCTTCTCTTTTGCCTCATTATCCATTAATACATGTATGATTTTCTTTAGTAAGTCTTTTTATTTCCTTCTTAAATTAAAGTGCACTCATTAATAGATGTATAGTAAATTGTTAAAAGAATTAAATACATCTAGATAAAAGTAAAAGTTTATCAAAACGTCAAAAAAAATGTAACAAAATTTTGTAATTAAAACGTCAAATATTAAAAAACGGAGGGAATAGTATTTAAACGGAGATAGAGAGTGAGAGTTATATTTATAAATATGAATAATTGGTTTCACTCCGATACCTATTCTATTACAACTTTAATAAGTTGGAACAGAGGGAGTAATTGGTTTGGAGGATGCACTGAAAGATCTCCTTGTTTTGGATTTTTTTTTTTTTTTTTTTTGTGGTTTGACTAAAATATTGACGTTGACTGAATGAAATACACATTTCAATGAGAATCTATATTGGCTTCTGGAATCTGTAGTGATGATGTTAATTGGGACCGCTGCTTGTTTGAAAGTAAAGTAAATACAATTGAGCTACTAAAACAACACTTTAGCATGGTATTTTTCCAGGGCAAGAGCAAGAGAAAGAAGCCACCCCATCCCCATGATTGATTAATGGTTAGCCGCCTTTCCCCAAATGTAAAACAAAAACCATCTCTATCCATGCGGACCATGCCCATGGGATCTTTCCTACACCACTACTAGATGGACCACTACGCCAACACGTTGCCCAAACTTAAGTAGTAAAATATTATTATTCTTTAATCGTTTCCTATATCCTTGTCCAGAGTTTGCTTCTGAAAACACTCCCAACTCCATGTATGACTATTGCATTAATGTTGTTCCTGCTCCTGAATCATCAGTTGCAATTGCAGGCGCCATTGATACTGCTTCCGTAATATTATTCCCACTTATATTTTGGGCAGCGTATGGTCCTCCTAATAATTGGGTGGGAATACCGTGGGATCAACAATGTTGTTATTAGCCTCTGCTGCTCGATCTCCAACTGCCTGATGCCTCCTTATTAAGCGTTGCTGAGCCCTGAGCAAATCATTGGGATACTCATCCAAGGGGAAATTTGTAAATGCTTTTCTCTCCTCTGTATGCAATGGCTTTCCTATCATAAGCTCTGGCTGCCTCCTCAGACGAAGTAAAGGTACCCAGCCATGACCGCTTACTTTGATGGGGGTCCCATATTTCCGCCACTCATTTTCCATGTGATGAGTTTGACCTCTGCCTCGCTCCCCTGGGATTTTTCCTGCTCTTCTTAATTATTCTGTTGCTGCTGATGCTGCTGCGTGAATGGATTCTTACTACTAGTAATGTTCATCTCATCATTATTATTCTCCCCACCTGCAGTCCAACCCAAATTGCCCCAGCTAGAAGTATCACGATTCCCAGCTGCTGCTGCTGATGCATCCAACAACATGGCCCCAATACTCGTGGAACTCAACTTCAATGGCTGCTTGGAGATCATCATAATCATTGGGCTGGGGCTGGGGCTGAACTGACTCCACACTCGACAGCAGCCATGGGTGTGTCGCCGCCGTCATCATCCATATCATCATTGCTTCCGCTGAGAACGTGCTTGAGAACTGAAACCACACAGTCGTGTTCGTGTTTCAGCAATTTTTCTGAATTTCGAAAGAATCCATCCATTTATAATCACGACAAATAATAAAATAGTAATAATAATTGGTGAGCGCCGCCGCCGTATAATCAATTTGTTGCCTGTAATGTAATGATGCATCAGGCAAATTGGAGAATTAATCAGGCGTGAGCGCGCACAAACGTATCTGGAGAGAGAGACTAAATTAAGTGAGATGCCACAGACGCAAATGTGTACTATTAAAAAACAAACGTTAATTAACTTAAATACATTTTTTATTGGGCGCTAATTGACTAACGTTGACCGACTGAAATACGTACATTTTTATCACAACCTTTGTTGACTATTTGGGTTGTGTTGATGTTAATTGGGATTTGGGACCTGGGACCACTGTTTGTTTGAAATCCCTAAATACTATTGGGTTCCTAAAAAAAACACCACCAGCCCTTGTATTTTTCCAAAGTAAGAGCAAGAAGCAGATACCACCACATATTGATTGATGTTTAACTGCCTTTCCCATGATTGATTCTTGATTGATTCATGGGATCTTTCCTACACTACTACTCGAATAGTATACTAACACTTTAGGATTCGGAATTTTATGTCCAAAATTTTATATGTTTTATTCTGTTTTAATTAAAGTTATCGTTCACTCATTTGGGTCTAATAATTGTAAACTAATTTTAGTATTATTTACATATGTAGTTCTTAATTTCAATAAAATTACATCATTTTATACGTTAAACACGATAAAACAGAATAAATATTTGAAATAGAATTAAGGGTGTGGTCCCCTAGATAAAACTTACTCGTATCATATTTCCTTATCCACTTCACAGCGAATAAACTAATTCCAACAACTCTGTTAGGGCTGCGTCATCATCAACCAGTGCGTTGGTATCTAAATTGTCTTGCATTAATGTTGTTCCTCCTCCTGAATCATCAGTTGCAATTGCAGGCGCCATTGATACTGCTTCCGTAATATTATTCCCACTTATATTTTGGGCAGCGTATGGTCCTCCTAATAATTGGGTGGGATCAACAATGTTGTTAGTAGCCTCTGCTGCTCGATCTCCAATTGCCTGATTCCTCCTTATTAAGCGTTGCTGAGCCATGAGCAAATCATCGGGATACTCAGCCAAGGGGAAATTTGTAAATGCTTTATCTCCTCTGAATTCAATGGCTTTCCTATCATAAGCTCTGGCTGCCTCCTCCGACGAGGTAAAGGTACCCAGCCATGAGCGCTTACCTTGATGGGGGTCCCATATTTCCGCTACCCATTTTCCCTGCGAGTTTAACCTCTGCCTCACTCCCCTGGGATTTTTCCTGCTCTTCTTCGTCTTGTTCTTCTTCTTATTCTGTTGCTGCTGATGCTGCTGCGTGAATGAATTCTTACTAGTACTAGTAATGTTCATCTCATGATTATTATTTCCCCCACCAGCAGTCCAACCCAAATTGCCCCAGCTAGCAGTATCATGATTCCCAGTTGCTGCTGCTGATGCATCCAACAACATGGCCCCAATGCTCGTGGAACTGGAGGCGCCCAGCCCCATCGGCAGCATTGGTGATGATGACGACGTGGCAACTTCAATGGCTGCTTGGAGATCATCATAATCATTGGGCTGGGGCTGAACTGACTCGACAGCAGCCATTGGTGTGCCCGCCGTACAAGTGTTGCCGCCGCCGCCATCATCAATGTCATCATTGCTTCCGCTGAGAACGTGCTTGAGAACTGAAACCATGCAGTCGTGTTCGTGTTTCAACAAATTTTCTGAATTTCGAAAGAATCTATCCATTTATAATCACAACAAATAATGAAATAGCAATAATAATTGGTGAGCGCCGTATAATCAATTTGTTGCATCTAATCGATCTAATGATGCCCCAGGCAAATTGGAGAATTAATCAGGCGTGAGTGCGCACAAACGTATCTGGAGAGAGAGAGGCTAAATTAAGTGAGAGACGCAAATGTGTAGTATTAAAAATCAAAACATATCAAGGCAAAAAGGGTGATAAGGCTCTTGCCTCTTGGGGCTCTATATAGCATACATTCTTTATTTTTCGAGTCGCGACAAACCAAGCTTTTCAGGAATGTCAGATATATACTTAGTTCTCAAACTGTCAATCATAGTCACAGCTACAGCCACATCCGCTCAAGTGTGCAATTACGCTAGGCACGTTTTTTACATTTTGTGGACGGTCTATATGCCAAACGTGTGAAATCTAATTTATTGATACAATAAACAAAATAATTGTGTTAATTATTCTTTCTGTTATTTAATAAGTGTCGTTTTAGCTCTCAGTTTTTATTCTCAAATAAGAGTCATTTTACAAATATCAATGATAAAAGTTTAAAAGCTTTCAATTTTACCTTTAGTCCCATTTATTTATGTAATGTTATTTAAAAGAAGAGATAGAAAGTTAAGTTTATAAATATCTGTAAATAATAGAATTTATCAATTTTCTTAATTATTGTGACATCTCTAAAACGATACTTGTTAGATAACAGAGGGAGTATATTTTACCTACCTCGAATTCTTGAATTTTGAAAATTTGAAGGTAGTATATATTGAAAGTAAGAAAGTTTGAACTTTGAACAGCAACACAACTATTCCTAAATAATCTGAAGATTAATTACATTTTAATAATTAATCTTAACAGTATTTTAAGAATTTTATCGTATATCATATGTTATTTGAACCTCTTAATGTTTTTTTTTTTTTTTTGTTATTTTGACTAGACTCAAAATTGATTCCGTAATTTGGCGAACTTAATTTTCTATGGATTATAAATATAATTATTCAAGAATTAAGGGACTATAAGAGAGAGTTGAATGGACGGTGCAGAAAGCATGTTGGTTCTCTTATCCAGCCGTCAAAAATATGGAAATAAAATGTGCGAGTGTGACATTAATGAAATAGCACATAAGGACAAAATCTATCCATTTTATTTTTAAACCCTCTCGATAGGGAGATGAATTTTCTTGGTTAGGGCCTATTAATTCTAAAGTAATTTTAGTAATATTTATACTTTTAATCCCTAATTTTAATGAAACTACATTATTTTGATTGTAAAACACAATGTGACAAGATAATATTGGATAGAGGATCTGGTTTACTCAAATAGGTGTGATAATATAGACATGACTACGGTTCCCGTTTTAACAGGAACTGGCCCAACGGGTTGGGCTCGGAATCAGAATCGGGGCCTGCTGGTCCCGAACTTTGAACCGGAACCGGTCATGGTAGGCCGGTTCCAGTTCAACATTTTTCAAACTGAACCGCCGGTTCTAAAAAAAAAAATTATTTTGCTTTTTCAAATATATTATATTTCATTATTTCACACAAATTTCTTGAATTTTCTCACATATTCTCTCATAATCTCCTATTACTTCTAAAATTATTTTATTTTATTCAATTATTTACTTTAATATATTTCATTTCATTCACTTTGTTATCTAATTCTCACTGTTAGTTGTTTATTTTAATAATTGTTATTGTTAGTTTAGAAGTAAGATTCTTGATGTTTTACATTGAATCATGTACATTGATTTTATTGTAAATAAAAAGGTTATTAACTAATAAATTGAATTATTAAACTTTCTCATTATCTAATAGTATTAATGTTTGATTATTAAACTATTGGTATATTAAAATAAAAGATTACTTATGATTAACCATATTCACTTAAATTATCACATGTTCTTGTATAATGAATGAATAAATTCATATAAATACATGATTAAACTCATAGTTTAATATTATAACAGTATCAATTATTATCCATATTCATTATGGTACAACCATTAGTAACATGTTAATAGTAATGAATATTTAATTACTAACAAATATAGAGTATTTTTTATTTTTATTATATTTTATACATACATCATTAATCTACATGGTAATTCAAGTTACTTTTCAATTATAGCAAATTTGTATATATTATATATATTTTTCAAATTTAATGTTAAAAAATTAGAATCGTAGAAACTGTGAACAAATCGAAATGACGGTTCACGAATCGTAACCGTAACCGCGAGGACAAGGGCCAGTTCAGGTTCCACTCTTTGTGGAACTGTGAAGCGGCGGTTCACAAACCGTAACTGATGGTTCGTGAACCGTGGTCATGTCTATGTTAATATATTGAGATACCATTATCCATAGCAAAAAATATGTAAATACAAAATCCATCATTTTATTATTAAATCTTCTAGATAATCAATCGAGTTACCCCCAATAGTTAGATCAACTATTTGACTCGAGTTCAATTTGATCAACTTCAAGTTCCTTGAATTTAAATTCGAGATCAAATTTTTTATTATATATATTTAAATTTTTTATATTCATATTTATATTTTAATTCTTAATATTTTAATAAAATTTAATTTAAATAACTTATATTTATATTTTAATCCTTAATTGTATAATAAATTACCATTTAATTTTATCAAAATTTAAAAAATTACACATAATTCCTATATTTGTTAAAAAATAATAATAAAATAAGATCTTGCTCGAATTCAATAATGATATTGAGTAACTCGATTAGGATATACTATATATCCACTCAATTCAATTACAACCCTAATCTAAAATCTTTGCACATTCATAATCTTTAATTAATTCGTAAATCAGATTGTAAGGAATCCTAAAAAATGTAAAACAATTTAAGCGACTTCCTCAGTTGAAGCTAACAATAACGTTTCCCAATCATAAGGGAGATATGGTACAAATTTGACGAAAGCATTGACTTCTTAATTGGGGATTAATTTGCAAAGTATTATTAACATTAATTCTTCCTAAAAAGAAAAAGCAACTAAAGTTTCATTTGTTATATTCAAAAAATTAATTAAGAGCAAATGACACCAACAACGGGCTAGCATTTGATATCATACAAAAACTGCTTAGATATCATTCATACGCAGACAAACAAAAAAATCAACAAGAAACCAAAATGCTGCTCACACCCCAAACAGCCGTCAATGCTGTATGATATTTTCTCGCCAACTTTGCATAGTTTTGCGGCGGCCTACCGAATTTGAGTTTTATGCTGGACAAATGTTACAACGTTCAACAGACCAACCCTCATTGGCCAGCGTATGCAGCTCTTATCATGCATTTCAGAAGTCCACTCGAACAGACAAACAAGAAAATTCGCCTGTACCAGTACTAGTTTACCACCCATATAAAATGAAGGCTCAATTCGTGTTCCGTACGGCAGTAAGAGCACTGCTGGCTCTGCCTCAGCTAAAAAAATCTATTGAATTTTGCATAATTGCATAGGTCTTTTTCATCAAGTTTCAACGCGGCCGTTATTATTTCTCCCATAGATATTGACGCTATACTCATCGCATCGGTCGTCCTGTACTTGTCTTGCTTTCTTGCTTGGGCTGTGGTCAAAGATCCAGTAGTCAAATTTAATAATTTATAATCGGGAGAGTAGGGAAGCGACAAATAGCCTAATCTCAGTTTCTCAGGCTGGCAGACTGCGACTGTAATCCTGGGTTTACTCTTGACGATCGTGAATTTTCGTTGGTATCTATGTCAACAGCCTCCACAATATCCAAATCGGAAGCTGGAATTCATTGGATTTCCTGCAAACTCGAGACCACCCACCAATACGGTTCCATTTTTGGGTCAAAAATGTTCCTGGATCTAATATAAAAGTTCAATATATTCTAGGGCTCATCTCGTACTTTTTTTTCAGTATTATTGAGTTTTCATTAAAAAAATGAGCACATGTTAGACGTGTTATATAAACCCGTGTTACTTGATATCGTTTGTTTTTCAAAATATTATTTAAATATTCTTTAGTAGTTCTTTTTCTCCACAAATTAATTGACAAGTAAATCATTTCAAAAGCAATAAAAAAAAAAAATCCTTTTGTTAACTATATCTTAGGCTAGAAAGAAATTTGTTATTTTATAAAAAAAAAAGTGAAAATAGTTTTAAACGTTGCCTTTTTTTTTTTGGTTAGTGACTGAGTAGGAAACATGTAAACTCTTGTATCATAAAAAAAATTCAAAAAATCTATCTCAAATTTTATAAGTTGAAACTTGGATTTTGAAAGAAATATATATATATTGATTTTTTAAAAACCGATGTATGCATTCATTTTCTTATTTCTAACTTGATAGAAGTATATCAAAATTAATAAATTATGGCAAGAAACTATAAAAGTTCTCATAAGAAAGTAACATATATATTTATTTATTTTATTGATTCAAACACTCATTTTTCAAATGAAAAAATCAAAATTAAAAAATACCATATCCAAATAGTCCCTAAATTCTCAATTTAGTATATGTCTAGCAAGCCAGATGCAATAGATCTCCATCTTTACTTAGTTTTTCACCACAGCTTGGTTTATCCTTCTTAATGGGTACAGTACACTGCAGTGGATCTTGAATGAAAAATATGAGGAAAAACAGAAAATCATAAAACTCCCAAGCCCAAAATTACTTGGGGTTCACTTGTTGATGATTGCCTTTTCCTTGCAGAAAAGGGAAGCACAAAAATTTAAGAGATTAGTCCAATACTCTTCTGGTTGTTTGTGGTTCTATTCCCACAGTACTGATCCATACCGTAATTTATTTCTACAATTTTCAACGCTCTAAATCTGACTCAAAAACTTTCCCACTCCTTCAAATGGCGTCAAAATATGAGCACAAGAAGAATTTTGGCTTAAGTTCCTGTAAAACAAAGTAGTTTATCAACAATACAACTCAGCAGAATAGAATGCATGATCGAGCTTCTTTTCATATTACGACTACTTAGGTGCACCACCGAGATGAAATGGCATTTGGCAACCATGCATGATCTGACCCCTTAGTGTTTGACTTGGAGGAAATTGATTTCCATTCCAAGAAAACCATTTACGTTGTTACCTCTCTGCTAGCTTTGCAATTTAAGATTCATAATCAGGATTGCATTTCCCTCAAAATCGCTAATGCCAGCTACTTTTGTCAATTGTTTTTCTTCGGAGTCAAACCTCACCCTATTGGCATCTGCCCATCTCCCAGCTGCTGCTGCATATATATCACATGCAGTCCTGAATGTCTTGGTTACATCCATGGAAGCAGCTTTTCTTTGTGACGATCACCATATATATGAGACTTGCGCTTTTCTCTGTCTTTTTTCTCTTCACCATCAGCAGCGCACTTGCTCCAGTTAATCGTTGTTTGTCGAAACTTCTCCAAAATCCGCCCGCGTTCACTATACTGCCCCCAACAACGTCAACGTACAACTCAATAAATTTTACTATTTACTCCCCAAAAAGGTCAAAAGTAAACGAAAAAAAGTACACCAGACAAAATAGTTGTAGTAATACCAGAGTTGCAATAGAAATGTAGGAGAGATTATGGTCAATAGATCGACAAACGTTTCCTGCTCGTTCGGCGGTTAGTTTTGTAAAATTGTTTATTTAAATAAAAATGAAATCTTAGTAACAAAAGAATTTGTGGGGGCCGGGAAGGAACCATTTTGAAGTGGACTCTATCGACGGGTTGACTGCAAAACACCATACATGCAATCAAACGACTAAATTCATTAATAATTTTTTCTACAATGAATGAACAATGCCTGAAATTGGAATGAGATGGAGAGGTGGACAAGGGGGGTTTCGATTGAATCCATATTCCGCTGGCTATCGACCGCTGTTTCGTTCTCCTTACTTTATCTGTGAGTAGTTCTCCGTCTTGCCTCCCGCAATGGTTCATGCGTTTAATAGGCGGCGGCCTTTTTAATTATTGCGCTGACGGGGGCAGTCAGTTTCAGTTGGACTTGTGTACTAAGCCCAAGCTATACAGTTTTGTAATCTTTGGCAGATGCAGAATTGCAGACATTTGGGCTTTGCTTTATTGTTGTAGTCCCATCAGTGCTTGCTATCTTAAACACGGTCTGGTTTGTCAAGATTATCAATCACCAACAATGAAGCAAAACAGCAAACCAATATTTTTGCATTCAATTTAACTTTCCATGCGAGGAAAAAGAGAAAAGAGATAGCGAAGAAAATGGAGAATATATATAGGTGTATGTACAAGAAAAATAATATTGGGTCGTCCTTGAAAGCAATTACAGAGATTTTGAGGAATAATTGGTTTCACTCCAATATCTATTATTGTAGAGATCGGAACTTATGTCCAAAATTATCATGCCTTATTATATCCAGTTTCAAAAGGACGTAATTTCACTAAGAGTAGGTATTAAAAGTATAAATATTATCAAAATCACTTTACAATTATGAAATCCTAATTAAGATATAAGTGATCCCTACAACGACCTAATTTTAATTTCAAATAAAATAAAATAACACAAGATAATTTTGGACAAAAAAAATCACATCTCAATACTGTATTACAACATTAATAAGTTGGAGGGACTTGGAAGATATTTTTTATTGGTGTATGTGGGCGCTAATTGACTGACTGAAATAAATTTTTATCGCAATCTCTATTGACTATTTGGGTAGTGATGTAACATATTTATGATATTTTCTAAGATAAAGGAGAATAAGTCAAAATCAGTTCCAACAGACTTGGCAATAACAACTTAGCAGTACTCAAGGAGTAAAAGGTGGAAGCAGTTTAACGGTAATGTGATTTATATTCTATATATGTGAATTTCATTAGGAGAGATGATTCATTCAATTACTGACTTTAGCATCGGAGTGGAACTCCCGGGGATTACCTCAGGCTTTTACTCTAACGCTAATATTGTTTTACAGATAAGAACCAAAATTATTGCTTGGAGCTCGGATTTTCTCAGCTCAGATTATTTCAGGTCGGCTATTTATTTCCAGAAGTACAGATTTGAACTTCATCAATTGGCGCCGTCTGTGGGAACCAAACAAAAGGTTCACACAACAAATTTATCATTGTGATGGCAAACACGAGATCCATGAGAGGAAATGTTCAGACTAGCAGGCAAGAAGGAGAAGGTCAATCGTCACCCTCTCACCCGAAGGATCCTGAAAAGTTGCAGCAAGGAGGTAACCACATCACTCCTGAGATGATGAAAATTTTTGCTGAACATTACGATCAAATGGAGGCCATGGTTAAGGTGGCCCGGAAGAAAAAAGATGATCAGCAGAAAATCCGGGGGAAAACACCCCTGGTGATCCATGGCGAATCCGATGGAGAAAACAAAAGGAAGTCTGTGACACAGCCTTTGCTCCGAACTGGAGGTGGGGAATAGAAATCCCGGGAATAGAAGACCCAGGAGAGATAGCCCTCTATCTCAGGAAATAGCTGATTTTCCTCTACCACCACGTTTCAAGTTACCACAGCTGCATGCTTACACGGGAGACACGGATCCTAACGATCATATCCACAGATTTGAATCCACAATGGATTTCTTGAAGGCACCAGAGGAAACAAAGTGCCAGGCATTTCCTACCACATTGGAAGGAAAAACTCGCCTCTGGTATGAAGGCTTAAGGCCAAGGAGTGTGAATTCCTTTTCTCAATTATATAATCTCTTATTTAACCGATTTTTGCAGCGTAAGAAGTTTGATAAGTCTACAACAGAGTTATTGAATCTTCGTCAGGGAGAAAGTGAGTCCCTTCGGAGTTATATGGGTAGATTCAATGACGAGAGTTTGCAGGTAAAAAATTGCTCGAAAGATGTTCTGGTCGGGGTTTTCTCAACGGATTACGACCCGGACGTTTTTACACAAAAATGGCCACTGATCCGCCATGTGATATGGAACAGTTGATGGACCGAGCAGAAAAATATGCTAAAGGAGCAGAGGCGGACCAAAGGAAAAAGGATAACGAAAAAAAAGGAATAAGAATCCGAGATGATGGGAAAAAGAACCGAAAATTAGATGACCCCGATTTATATTTTAAGGTCCGAAAATTTACCAGAGGATAAAGTTGCAGCTCGGCGAAAATGTATGCGATCAGCTCGGACTATTTCCTGAGGTGCGAACGAAGGGATATGTCAAAATACTCATCAGGTCGGGATATGACAAAATACTCATCAGGTCGAGATATGTCAAAATACTCATCAGGTCGGGATATGACAAAATACTCATCAGGTCGGGATATGACAAAATACTCATCAGGTCGGGATTTTTTGAAGTGTTCTTAGCTCTGGATTTTTTGAAGTATTATTAGCTCGGGATTTTGTAGCTCGGGATTTTTTGATGTATTATGAGCTCGGTATTTTTTTAAAGTATTATGAGCTCAGGATTGTTTGAAGTATTATTAGCTCGGGATTTTTTGAAGTATTATGAGCTCGGTATTTTTTAAAGTATTATGAGCTCGAGATTTTTTGAAGTATTATGAGCTCGGTATTTTTTAAAGTATTATGAGCTCGGGATTGTTTTGAAGTATTATTAGCTCGGGATTTTTAAGCTTGGGATTTTTTGAAGTATTATTAGCTCGGAAGTTTTATTCAATAATGTAATAAGAACAAGTCAGTTCTTTTTGAATAAAATATTTTGGGTGATGAATTCTGGGGGAAAAAAATATCCCAACATATGTGGCAAGCTCAAAATTTTAGGGAACAGAATCTCTAGAAAAAGCAAATGACACAAAACCCCGAGAATAAATTTTGGGAAAAATATTCAACTACTCCAGAGAAAAAATCTCTAGAGAAACAAAGGTGATAAAATCTCAAGAATAAAATTCTAGGGAAACAAAACATCCATATCCAGGGACAAAATCTCTAAGGATAAAATGTCAATAAAATTTTGGGAAATAGGAACCCAAAATATAGTAAAACTAGAACAACGAAAAACTAAAGCCACTGGAGGTACATAAAAATTTCAAGATCGGCTTCCATCTTCATCTTTTTGTAGCTCGGCAATATTCACCTCGGATTATTTCAGCTCGGTCAAAAAAACTCTTTAGCACTGGAGGTCGGATTATTTTAGCTCGGTCATAAAACTTCTTAGCTCGGAGGTCGACAAACTCCTTAGCTCGGTCATAAAATTCCAGAGGTGAATTCCTTGTAAAAAATTATAAGGAAATAAAGAAACTTCAGGAAAGGAAATTTTATCTCTGAGAAGAATCTCCGAGAAGAAACTAAAGGGAATTTCTACTGCAGGAGAAACTAAACAATTACTATTAGCAGGAGGTGAAACGCTATGAGCTGATGGTGAAGGATCCTTATGACCTATTGATTCCAGATCAAATCTGGTATCGAAGCATCATTTTTCATGTTGAAGACCAAGTAGATTAGCTCGAAAATATCCAGGAGTTATTATCAAGTCGGATAAAAGATTTTTGTACCGACTTGAGGAGGTATTGATGTAACATATTTATGATATTTCCTAAGATAAAGGGGAATAAGTCAAAATCAGTTCCAACAGACTTGGCAATAACAACTTAGCAGTACTCAAGGAGTAAAAGGTGGAAGCAGTTTAACGGTAATGTGATTTATATTCTATATATGTGAATTTCATTAGGAGAGATGATTCATTCAATTACTGACTTTAGCATCGGAGTGGAACTCCCAGGGATTATCTCGGGCTTTTACTCTAACGCTAATATTGTTTTACAGATAAGAATCAAAATTATTGCTTGGAGCTCGGATTTTCTCAGCTCGAATTATTTCAGGTCGGCCATTTATTTCCAGAAGTACAGATTTGAGCTTCATTAGGTAGTTTTGATGTTAATTGGGATTTGGGACCACTGTTTGTTTGAAATCCCTAAATACTATTGGGCTACTAAAAAAACACATACCACCTGCCCTTGTATTTTACCACAGTAAGACCAAGAAGCAGGTACGGGGTACCCCATCATTGATTCATCTTTAGCTGCCTTTCCCATGATTGATTCTTGATTGATTCATGATTCATGGGATCTTTCCTTCACTACAACTGGAATCTGGACTAGAACTGTACACCAACACGTTGGCCTATCTATTACTCCCCCAAAATTAAGTTAAATGAAATTAGTAAAATATTATTCTTACTGGGTTTCCTATTTCCTTATCCACTTCACAGTGAATAAACTTATTCCAACAACTCTGCTAGGGCTGCGTCATCATCAACCAGTGCGCAGGAATCTACATTGTCTTGCATTAATGTTGTTCCTGCTCCTGAATCATCAGTTGCAGTTGACGTCGCAGTACTGGTAGCAGCCATTAATACAACTGCAATACTAACATCAGTGCTAGTCTCGAATCGAATATTGCAATATCGACATCACCAATTGCGTGTCATACGATTGCATTCTAACTAAAAAGAACGTGTGTTCGTTCTCACCCGATTTGTATCACGCATTTGATCCGTCCACTTCAACAAAGAAATTCCAAAAAAAATATATCATCAATTTTAACGTTAGACAAATCTTAGTACAAACATTGATTCTAGTCACGTACCGGACGTCGTGCTACTCCTTATCATGCATTTGATACGTCCACGGTCCACCGTCCACCTCAACAATGAAATTACTGTCTTAATTCCTATTCCGTATGCTCAATTAATAAAATATTAATTTAAATTTAAATTTCAAACTTTTATTAATAAAAAAATCTTCAATACAAATCCCAACAAAACAAATTATTCATTCTAAACACTCTCAAAATATTTTTTTCTCATAACAAATCCTAAAAAAAAAATTCATGATAAAATCTAAAAATACCTCGTCAAAACGGAGCCTAAGAGATTAGCATATTTATAAAGACGAAAAAACACAACATGCATCCATAGACAAAAAAAACACAACATGCTATGGTATGGATTCCATACCATAGCCTAATCGTTTCTTCTGCTTGTTTGTGGTTCTATGCCCACACTAATCCGTACCGTAATTTATTTCTACAATCTGACTCCCAACTCCTTCAAATGGAGTCAAATATAGTAGAATTTTGCCTAAGCTCCAGTAAAATAAACTAATTTATCTCCATTAATGGAGCTCTGCAGAATGCTTTCATGATCAAGTTTCTTTGCATATTACGAGTCATTAGCTGCAATATCCAGATCAAGTACATTACTTTCGACCCTACTCAATTGGCCGGCAACGTTTCCATCAACTTTGGCAACATAACTATCAGTGCAGAACTTTGGTAAACCCTTGGGGTAATGCACCAAAGAGTAAGCTAACTTTGAAAAGTATGGTACTTTTGTGGAGTAATCACAGAAATTTTACTGCATACAAACACGTTTACAGAAGGGTCTATACATGCACAGCAATTTAAGAGAAACACGGAGAACAGACGGAAAAGACACCAGTAGAGGGAGAAGCTCACATGTCGCTAGCAATCTGAGCATTAACGACACTGCCAAGGAGAACCTCTAGTTCCATATGTTTTTAGAGTTCAGGGTCCTCAAGTTTTTGCTGGAAAATCTAAAAGTTACCACTCTCAACAATTAGGCTTTCCATCTACAGATTTGACTACTACATTTACCGAGTTCCTCACGAGGCCCTTATTTATGCATTCCAATAGTTGGTTTCAAAAGCCCTTCAGTTAATACACATTAGCCAATCTTATCAAGTTGAATGGATCATCACCCCAAAATCTGACCTTTTACTGTTTTGACTTGCATGAAATTAATTTCCATTCCCAGAAAACTATTCACCCTGTTACCTCTCTACTTTGCAATTTAACATTCAGAATCATGATCCATTTCCCTCAAAAATGCTAATGCCAGCTACTTTTGTCAATTGTTTTTCATCCACATCAAACCTCACCCTATTGGCATCTGTCTATCTCCCAGATGTTGCATATATATAGTGAAGAATCACAAACAGTCCTGAATGTCTCGGTTCCATCCTTGGAAGCAGCTTACGAAGTTCTTCCCCGGGCTCAATGTTGCCAAGAGTAGACATGCATGTAAAAATGATTCAATCCAAGCATTCTACAACACTGCCAAGGAGAACCTCTAGTTCCTGAAGTTTTCAGGGTCCAGGGAAAATCTAATAGTTACCATTTTCAGAATTTCTCAACCATAGGCTTCCATCTACAGAATTGACTGCTTAATTTACTGAGTTCATCACAAGGCTTTTATTTATGCGATAGTTGGTTTCAACTTAAGCCCTTCTGTTTCTACACTTTAACCAATCTTATCCAATTGAATGGATCATTGCCCCTTGATCTATCCCATTGGTGTTTGACTTGCAGCAAACAGACTTTCACTCCAGGAAAACTATTCACTCTGTTGCCTCTCTGCTTTCGTATTTAAGATTCATAATCATGATCCATTCCCTCAAAAACACTAATGCCAGCTACTTTTGTCAACTGTTTTTCTTCCATGTCAAACCTCACCCTATTGGCATCTGACCATCTCCCAGCTGTTGCATATATATTGTGAAGTATCACATACAGTCCTGAATGTCTTGATTGCATCCCTGGAAGCAGCTTACCAAGTTCATCCCCAAGCTCAATGTTGCCATGAGTTAGACATGCACCTAACAATGATTCAAGTAGGTTTACAGAAAGTTTGTAGGGTAAACTCTTGAGAATATCATAAGCCTCACTCAAACAACCAGTTCTACCAAGAAGGTCCACAAAGCAAGCATAGTGCTCCAACCTTGGTAGGATCCCGTCATGTATCATAAAATGGAATACAGTTCTTCCCTGCTCAACTAAACCAGCATGACTGCATGCTGATAATATATTTAAGTAAGTAATACCATCAAGTTTCATGCCAGAAAGCCTCATACATGAGAAGAGAGCCAAAGCAGCTTTACCATCACCATGTAAACCATACCCATTAATCATCACACTCCAAGAGACAGAATCCTTTTCAGGCAACAATTCAAACAGCTTCCTTGCAACTGAGATGTTCCCACATCTCGCATATAAATCAATTAGGGTATTGCTGATGGCAACATGTTTATCGAATCCTTTCTGAATCAGATAAGCAAATATAGAATCA
This sequence comes from Ophiorrhiza pumila, assembly GCA_016586305.1. Lineage (NCBI taxonomy): Eukaryota > Viridiplantae > Streptophyta > Magnoliopsida > Gentianales > Rubiaceae > Ophiorrhiza > Ophiorrhiza pumila. Next base: position 4,353,071 of record BLIW01000007.1, read on the forward strand.
TTGATAATCAAGTTATTTATCTGAATGCAAGCTGATATAACACTCAGAACCGTTACATAATCAGGTTCAATTCCCTTTTGAAGTAATTCAAGAAAGAAAGAGAATGCTGATCTTGCATCATTTATTTTTACATGTGCTGATATAACAGCATTCCAAAGAGAAAGAGTCCTATCTTGTCCCATTTGAAAAAGGAATAGACATGGTTCAGCATTTCCAAATCTAGCATACATAAGTATAAGAGATGTCAAAAGACGATTTTCTTGCACGACACCGATCCTAACAGCATATGCATGGATAGCCTTACCTTGAGAACGGGTGCTGCATGATGGTAACAAATTCAACAAAGTAATGTAATTCGGTTTCTGCTTTTCTTCTACCATTTGCCTAATCAAGGCAGCAATGTCACATGGTATACTGAGATAGCGGTAACCAGTTAGAAGAGCGTTCCAAGAAACAATATTTCTAGTAGTCATGTTCTTGAAGAGAAATGTACCGGATTCTAGATCACCACAGTTCATATACATGCTAACAAGTGCATTAGCTAAAGAAACATCAGAGTCTAATCCAGTTTTGATAACATATCCATGAATAGTCACTCCTAGCATCGAATCTGCAATCTCATTGCAAGAAGGGAGTAAACTTTTCAGAGTAACCAGATCAAAACCCACATCTTTCTGCATATGATGAAAGAGAATAAAAGCAATTTCTGCTTGCCCAGAGTTTAGGCATCCCGATATCATAGTGTTCCACGAAACAACATTCGGCTTATCCATTCTATTAAATATATTGAAAGCAGAAGACATTTTACCAGAGCCTGAGTAAAATGCAAGCAGAGCATTGCAAACATTGAGATCAGAGTCAAATCCCTTCTTTAGACTGAATAAATGGACAGACTTCCCTATCCGAAAAGCCTCCAACTCAGAGCATGAAGAAAGAACAGTAATAATAGATATTGCATCGGGATTGACTCCTGCTGACTGCATTTCACAGAATGCAGCCAAACTTGCATCCAGGAGACCGTTGCTCACATATGCTGAAACCATTGAGTTCCAGGATAACAAATTCCTTCGTGGCCTGCTCTTAAAAAGATATTCTGCTGATTTTATATCTCCAAATTTCGCATACATTGACAACAAGGCAGTTGTTACAGACTGTTGATTCACTAGTCCACCTTTTATTGCACAAGCATGAAGAGTATCACCATGCCAAAAGGTGCCAAAGTTTTCACAAGAGGGAATAATGGATACAAAAGTAACCATGTTTGGTCGCAAACCATCTCGGAGCATTTCAAGAAACAGTTCGAAGGCATGATTCGATTTCTGGTTCCTTGTACATACAGAAATCATGGCATTCCAAATGGCAATGTTCTTGTCATTGAAGGAATCAAAAATATTCTTCGCTACCAACAAATCACCACAATTAGCATACATGGAAATTAAACACGGCATTAGAGATTCATCCATGTGGAATCCAGATTTAATTGCGAATCCATGAAGAGATTTACCAACATCTAGAAACCCCATTCGAGAACAAACTGGAATTACACTAGCGAAAGTGCTCAGATTAGGCTTCAAACCCTCAAAACATGCGTCCATAAAAAGATCGAGAGCTTCCCTATCAAATCCACTCGTACAACAACCAGAAATCAATGCATTCCAAGCAACCAAATCCTGTACAGGCATTCTATCAAGCATTAGACGCGCAGTCCGAATTCGACCAATTTTAGAATAAAAACCCAAAAGAGATGTCTGTACAACTACATTTTCGCCGTACCCATTCCTCAACACAACACCATGTATAATTCTGCCCAGATAAGCGTCATTCAAAGCAGCGCACGCCTTAATAACGATGGGAAGCGTATAATTATCAGATGGGTTCCCGGAAATTCGAGATTGTTCAAAAAACAACAAAACATCCTCAAACAACCCGTCATTGCATAACCACTTAAGCATCAAATTCTGTAATAAAAGCCTCGGTTTTGTTCCAACTAGTTTAAAAGCTAAAAGAGCTAAATCGTGAGCTCCCAAATCGTAGCACCGTTTAATAAACTCTTTGATGAAAAATTCCAGTGTGATTAGACCCTCAACAATGAGTAAAGATTTTAGAGCTTTCAAATCTTCCGTCGTTTTGCAGCGCGAAAATACCGATAAAAAGTGACTGTTATATGCATTGTTCCTGGAACTTTGTAGTGAGTGACTATTTGTACAGTTATTGCGTATGACGGTAAAGAGACGAGTTGAGAGGGGAGAGATGGTTGGCAATGAATTTGGAAGATAGGAATTAAGAGAGTGTAATTTCCATGGAGAAAATATTGAGCTCAATTTCTTCATGGCGGAAGCGTTCGTTTTAGTCGTTACATGAGCAACTTCCCGCCAATCGGTAGTGGGCGTTGGTAGATTTTTTAAAGCCCCTTTAGGCACGATAAAGTCTTGAAGTTTGTCTCGTTTAATGATTAATCGTGCCCAAGATTCTCAAGGCTGGCGATTTTTTAACGGTAAATAAATCTTTTTGTATCATTTTTGTTTATTATTTTTATATTACTTTATAACATTTAGATATTTATATAATAATTTATCTGTTAGGCTTTACTAACTATAAATAAAGTTTTAGTTTTATTTAAAAAAATACGAGTCACGTCTCACTGATAACACAATAATGGTGTATGCGTTAGGCGTGAAAAACAACAAAGAGAAAAGCAGCTCCGAAATCACGCTTTCCCTTCAAAAAGCTTAAACACAATAGCTGTGATGGAACTAAAATTTGATCATCCATTCCTTAAAATGCCTAATAATGATAACATTTGAAACACTAGTGGGAGAGTTGCAGTTAGATATCTAGAAGAAGGATTTGATTTAATGTTTCTCTAAAATACTGATTTCATATCTGCCAACTATAAATTTTACTGAAGCTGATGCTTTAGCAAGAAGTTGATGATTGCTCTTTAGATTTACAATAAAAGAATACAACACAAAGCAATTATTTCATATACATGTCTGCTGCACTAATGCTTTACATAATGGTAATCTTACAATAGATTTGAACTGCACCCTTTTTCCTATTTGAATCTTTCACATAAGTAGTACAAAAAAAAGAGTAAAATCTTCACCAGGTTCAAACATGAAAGGTTCCCCTTAAAGCTTCTACAACCCGGGCTGCTACTTCTTCCCCAAACAATCTGGGAAGGTTTGAGCCGAGATCAATCTCAATAGCCTTGCTCCTAATAACTTGGTCCCTCTTTACCAAATAACCCATCTCAGCCTCTCCCACTTCTCTTCCAACAGATGCACACAAATCCAACCAGATCTTCATGATTTCATTAGCTGCAGGCCTCACATGATCTTGAATTATCTCCTCTATTCTGGCTGTTTTGTCTGTTTCAGCTTCTATACGTATGAGAATAGCTGAAGGAGCGACAAGAGCTCGTATATACAGTGAAGAGGAGTAAGGGGTTACCTCAGGCAGCTTCTCAAGAAGTTGCCTGTGCCTGTCCAATTCAGTGTCTTCATAAAATGTCTTCAGGTACTCAGGATATAGCACAAGATCTTTTCTCGGAGGCATATCCAGAATTACAACAAGACATGTTGGACTACTCTGGATGATCTCAATAATGAAGTTCGGTGCATCAGTTAATGGTTTCAAGTATGTTGAAAGGCTAGTTATGTTTAAGGCTCCTCCAGATGGCAGCTTACAGTGAAGCCAGCTTCCCAAAATAAAATCAACCTAGTTTATGGAGAAGTAGAACTATTAATAATTTCATCTACAATGTCATAATCCAATGCGCAAAAGCCCTTACAGCTAAAAGCTACCTTATTGCCGAACAAGTCATGCTACCTATATAATCAGTTCAGCAGTTCACCTTAAATGCCTTAAAAATGTCTGAATTTTGCTTCAGGAATTCTGCTTTCGGTAACAGAAAATCAATTTAGATAGAAAAACCAGGTTCAAGGATAATTGCAGAATAACAGTCATTTGAATGAATACTTCATTTTGGATGGTATTATATGTAACGCTTAATAGATATCATGGATATCAAATTCACAAATGAACAAACTCAATTCTCAATCCAACATAAGTTTATTATTTCATTTACCTCATTTATAACAAGATAGCCAAAACAGACTTTTAACTTTTCCTATATCACATCCAAATACAATATAGATAGCCTTCATTTTAGTTGGTTTATAACAAATAAACACAGAACTTGCCAGTGAACCTAAGAAGTGTTTATGCCTGGTTGTGAAGAATTTGCAAAATAAAAGTGATCCATCACTTCTTTGACAAATCATTGGAGCCAAACCCAAGTGAAGTTCAGGAACAAGTCGATTGCAACATAGAACACCATGGCACAGATTATATATATATATATATATAAATTCAAACTATCAAACAAACTCATCCAAGTGCACAGGAGTTGACCATGGATAAACTTAAAAGCAAAATATATATATATATATATATATATATATATATTTCATGTCGAAAGCAGAACAAAGGAATAGCACACAGAGCATGGGCAAACTGGCTTAATCGCTAGTCCTGTGCACTTCAGTAGATGCTAGTCCTGCGCACTTCACTAGATTGAGGTTTTAGATTTATCACTTGCTTCATCACATACCACCATCCTCTCAGCTAAAGAAGTAAAAATCTTTTCTGAAACAAATTTATGACTATGCTGGCTGAGATAAAATTTAGCAAACCAGGTTAACAAAGCTTCGACTTGTATAAGCACGAGATAGTAAAAACCATCATGTTTTTCCCTGGTGTGACCCAAAATGAAACATCTAGATCATCACCAAGTAAGTTGATTAGAATCTCGTGCTTATATAAGTACGAGCTTTCTTATCCATGATTCCAAATCTTTAAGTTGATTAGAATCTCGTGCTTATATAAGTACGAGCTTTATTATCCATGATTCCAAATCTTTAACTCACAAACAGCTCATAAATCTTAACCATGACTCTTTAAATGATTAAATTTTGGTTAAATCTTAAAGCTTCATTAACCATACTCATGTTGTTATGCATAAAAAACAAAAGTTAGAACCTTGTTGGTAGAGGGATAGATATAGTACCGGAAAATGCCTACAGTCAAAAAGTGTAAGTTGGGAGAAACTTATTAATTAGCTTAATCACATGCTTAGCAAAAGTTTGACAAAAAGATAAATGAAGCTACTAACTAATTAGAAGAATACTAGGAAGGAGAATAAAACAAGAGTGTACAAGGGAAGAGGGAATGCCGGATCTGACGAGGACGGTGCCTTCAGCTGTGGCAGTTTGGTTCTGATAGTACTGCACATCAGGGGGAAGAGTACAAGGAAGAAGGGAAGTACCCAAATGGGTTTCTACAGAGCTTACTAAGTCCAACATTAGGTCCTTTACTGGGCCTGATACATGCGGAAAATCTATGAACTTCGGGTGAGGATTCATCAACGGTGATGCTACTGGTTTTGATGCTGATGCCAAACGGTATTTTAAACGAATTTTAGAGAGAAGATGAGAAGAAGCCGGGACTTTAGTGAAAGGGAAAAGAAGGGAAGGGACTGGTGAAAGAGTTGAGTGCAGGATGCCAATATCCATAACCATAACAAGGTTTTGCTCTGCTTTTGGATCTTTTTATCAGACCACCAATGAGCATACAAGAAGGAATGGCCACTGGCACGCGGCACGCCGGAGAGAGAGAATGCGCAATCAACAACTTCTCGTCTGTTTTTTTTTTTAAAGCAGGCCCAACATCATTTTGTATGATACTGGACATGAACTTGTGTGCTTTTCTGGGTTCAGAAAGGACGCTTTTGCTGCTTATTCCTCTTGGGCTGAACCCATGGAATTATGTTATTATCTGGGTTCAGAAAGGATGCTTCAGATACTTATACGCCTTGGGCCGACAATTCCAAGTTACAAGTTCGATTGTAAAATTTAAATTCCAAATTATGCTAGTTTGCTCTCATTATTAATATTCATTAGGTAGCAATTAGGGGAAAATATTTGGTGATTAATAGCCATCAACTCATCAATTAAATTGGTGTACAATACACAATACTTTCAACACATGTGTGCACAGTGACCCACTATTATGTGTACTCGATATTAGGTAAAGAGCCGGCCCACATAATGATGAGTAGTTATGTATAGAAAAAATATTGGGTATTATCCACCTTTTGATACTTTTTCGGTAATTAGAGCCCATGAGACGGCCTCCAACAGGTTTCTACTGATGGACTAATGCATGCATGCATGCACGCATAACCAGAACTTGAGGAGCATTTTTATTTGCCTTTGATTCCAACTTAGTGCTGAATACGAAATACATTCAAAGTTCCATTATTCTGAAACTCGCAAACCAATCTTACGGTGGCAGAGCTAGCGTACTTCTACATTACCCTACCTGTACGTAATTCATTTGGAAATTACAATACTTATAGACGTTATAGTACTATGATCGATACTTGTACTGTTTACAACTTCAACCTTAATAATTTGGTCAACATGAAGAGCACCATTGATGATCTAGTTACAGACATTGCTGCTTTCACCTGCACAGGAAGCAATTTTCATCCAAGGTGCACAAAACTCAACAGTCTTAATTGCTTTCTTTTGACCCTCCTCAAAACCAACAATTTCATCGCGATTCCTCTTTTTCTTCTTCTCTCTCAACAGCGTCACCCCAAACAGCTTCAAACTCTCCTCATTCTCATTTTCTTCGTCATCATTATTATCGACAGCATTAAAATCATTAAGGCTGACCTCACCGACCACCGCACCATGGCTGGACCCCGTAATTATGCCTTGGCTCATGATGCTGTTGATTTGGTCAGGTCCAACTTTTACATACATAGTTAAAAATGCAACAAGATCATCGCACTGTTTCTTGGTATGTGCCAGCTCGGAACTCAGGATTTGGTTGTCCTTTTTCAGCTTCTCATTCTCATCAGATAAGTCGGCAAATTGCTCAGCTGATGGCGTGTCCACGGACCCAGGGTTCTTGGAGTCTGGAGAGGATGTCGAGCTCGAGCCTAGGTCATCACCGGAGTTTTCAGGTGAGCTGGGATTGCCTGTGGTGTTGGGCTTTCCTGTTACGGCTGGATCTTGGGATGGAGCTGTCGTCGCCGTTTTCCGGCGGCGTATATCGGTGAGTAGCTCTTTCTGCCCTCGCTTGAAATTTTCGTTGGCGAATTCCCATTTGTCCGGAACAATCTTTCGGAAGCCCTGGAGAACAAGATAGGTCCCGTGAGTACTTTCTTTATATCAGATGAGTAAATACATATAACTATTCCAACATTTTTAGTGTATAATTAAGTTGGAATACCTTCAGTAGCTCAGTGAACTTCACAATGAAATACAGGTTAAGTTTTTTAATCAAATTTAAGACCAAAAAACTTGAAGATTCAACTTCTTCAATATAGGACAAATTCATGGATACCTCTTGAATTGACTTTGGTTCAGACAAAAAATTAAAATAAACTTACAATTATAAAAAATGTATTCAATGTTTCCAACATTAATCTTGACCATTTAGAGATCCTATTTTACTAAATGCTAATCTTGAAAGATTCCTTCACCTTAATATAAATCCAAGAGGCCAAAATTTCAGTGGTGTCATCTCAGGAATAATCATTGGGAAACAAATGAATCCCTAAGACCGACTCAAACCAGCTGCATTAACAATAGCACCAGTAAACGGATATTTAATACACCCAGACCCAGGTGGATTTATTGCTGAAATCCTAAACTACATAAAAAAGCATCAGTGGGTGGAATCTTGCAAAGCAACATAAAAGGACAAATATCAACATCGAGGACAGATACCATGGGAAATCGAAAACTTGTTTCACACTCCAACAATCAAAGAAAAGAAAAATGCTCTAAATGTCATCATCATTTAGCATAAGAATCAGGGAGGTGTTTTCTGCCTTTCTTCTGATATACTCCAACATAAGAAATGTCTTTTACCGCACCCCATTTTCCAAAAAAGAAAATTACCTCTGGTATAAAATCTCTAACCTTGTTGTTTCCGGTTTCCGGATGATTGACTAAAATACCATTCCATATTCTAGCTGATCTGTAGCTCCTAAACTTGGACTTCCGCCCATTCCAATGGAGATTTATGACTTTTTGGACCTACCTCTTAGACTCCCAAGGCATCTTAAATTGACCGATACCAAACATTTTTACATTTCCCGCCGCTATATTCAAGTAAATTATGAGGGAAAAGCATTATAGTCCGCCGTCAAATTGGAAGGAAAATCGTAAAAGCAAGAGTTATTTCCCTATACGACTAAGAACAGACTGACTAATTGATAGTTCAGCAATCGTAGGTTCAAGAAGTCAGATGAGTGGCCCACACGTGATCAGAACTCGGGAACTTTCTTGTTTCTTCAGATAGAAACAGACGTATGAGACGAAGAGGATGGTGGGGTCTGCTCTGCAAACATATTTCTACATAAGGATGGATAAATAACCTCAGATGGGACCCGCCAGCTGAAATTGGTCGATCACAGCTGGACATGAGATGCCTTGATTTGATACTTCACTTGGACAATCTTCTATCTTTGCGTAAATTTTTTTTAGGCGTATCATCTTATAAAAAATAAAAAAAAGACACATATAGAATAACTAATTATTTAATTAAAATATTAATTTAATTTTTAAAATTAAAATAACACGCGTACATCTATTATCAAATGCTATATAAAAACAATATATCCAACTTAATTTCATATTTTTATAGCGACACGTCCATCAGTATAAAATTTAAATCTAAAATTTTACTCTCTTAATCGTTAATCTTTCGAAAATCCGTAAATATATCTTTTTTATTTTTGTTTAAGCTGTCGTAGACCTAAGTTGTTGTTGACCCAAACGGACCCTTAATACAGGTTTGCTTAAGACAACATCTCGTGGGTGACACTATCCTATCAATTTCCCTTAATATTCTTAGGGTGGTTGAGACAACCAAATCTAATTTCTTTCTTTTTTTTATAATTAAATTTCGTCATCTCAAGGAACTTCAGTATACATACTAATGATACCTACACCACCGTCTTAATTTATCTTTTTACTGCCTCCACAAATATCATGCGAGTGGTGTATTTTACTTCCCGTCCATCTTTCATCATTAATGATCATGACTGAATCATTTTAATTTTGGATTGATTTTACAGCCGATTAAAATATTACATCCCAACTACTTTCGATTGAAATAGATTAATGCATACAATAATCATCTCTCCAAAATGCGTGCCAACTCTTTTTTTTTCTCTATAGGTTAAATTAATTTCCTAACAAAGATTCTACTAATGGTAAAAAAATTATAGTACTGCTTCAAGCAACTATTCCTTCAGATCAAATTTAGTTTCTATATGCACATATGATCCAGGTAACTAAAAGGGGTAAAAAATTTTAACTAGAGAAAAAAATTACGATCATCATGTAGAAAATTTACGATGAACAACAAACGGACCTAAAAGAAAAAATTAATTAATTTTAAATACAATAAATTTAAGTAGAAAATTTGTTTTTTTTTTTTTTTAAAACTCACATAGGTGTTGAGCTGACGAACGAAGCTGGAGAAGTTGTTGTGCTTGAAGTAGTTAGGCAGCAAATCCTTAGCAAACTCCGCGGTTTTCCAGACCACGAACGTTGTACCACTTTCATTCCACGATATTACATCATCGCTGATCGGATCATCCACCAACTGATAAGTCTTGGTTAAAAACGGTGCCGGAACCGTCCTCTGCGACATCTCTCTATATATGTACTGTGTCTTATACCCTTTCACCAACCCCCAAAAGCCAGAAAATTAAAGCAGTACTTAAAAACTAAGACTTTAAAATGATTTATAAGAAGTTAATCAATGATCTAGTCAGTTTGTATGTTCTGTGGATTCAATAAAATAACGGTATACAGAAACGTAACTAAACGAAGTGATAATTTAGATGGAATCACTAAAGAGAAGAAGGGCAGTGAGGAATTCCCAACCCCAGCAGTAAAATCCAGACGGAAATTCGCGAGAATGAAGAAGACCGTCGTTGGAACGCATGAAGGTGAAATTAGTTTCCATTAGTTGGATGTTCTTGATTAGCTTTCGTTTTGCCAATCCACCGAACGGAAGATAAGATCATAACTTATCCAGGGAGGAGGAGGAGGCTTGGCAAATATTTCGGGATCGATGTTTGAGATTTTCTTTTCTATAGAGAGACGTGTACGGGAGTCTTATATTAAAAAACGCAAAAGGATCAATGCGGACAAAGACCATAGAAAGTGCTATACTCTTCCCATGTGTATATATGAGTATTTTGTTCTAGAAAGTTTTAGAAACCACAGCCCACTCTGCTTTATTACCTTTTCAAACAACCCCGGCACACATTATTTTAATCTGAGAGAGCCAAGGAATCTGACACGCTTTTGAAATCTAGTGACTTTGCCATTTTTTTTTTAATAGAATTAATATGATAAGTAATGCTTTTTTGGGTTTTTTCTCTTGCGTTTGAGGTAAGATGCGTTTTACAGTTACTAAAGTACGGAATGCATAGGATCGGCGTTTTCTCAAGATGGTTCCAAAACATTGTTATAAAACAAAGAAAATGTCCTTAGCAACTTGCAAGTGGGTCAAATGGAACGCTATTTGGCCACGGACCATGATCCATGAATGGTTCGTTCTTCACCAATTTTCAATCCCAACAAAATGACAGAAAAAACCACTTTTGTCTTTTGTTTCATGGACAATGGCTTCTTCTCAAATTTTTAATTTGCACAAACTGACTTTTGTGCGTCGTCCTATGATCCTATCTTATATCTAGCTGCCTTTGCTACCGACACCAGTTTGATTTAAGACTCGGATGGTAGGCACTCATCCTTCTATGGCATAACCCTAGCCTCCAACAAAAAAAAAAAAAAAAGTATTGAAGGGATAGTGTTTCTCTTGAATACACTTTTATTGTTTTAAAGAATTTCAGAGATGACCGATTCAATGAAATAATTTCTCCAGACATTCCATGTTATGAAACCTGTTTTCCTTAATTAATAGCTTTGATCTTTCAAAAGTTTCTTCACGTGAAATTCTTTAAAGAATCAGAAAATATATATTTCAATTCAAGAACTTCAAAAAGTAAACATTACTTTCATAACTTACGTTTTACACCTTAATTTTAACCATGTATACTCGATAGTTCCATGAAGTTTCTTGAAAAAAAAATGATCAGAACGGAGGTAGGAATTCTAATACGCAAAATGTTTCAGACAAGTCAAAGGCTCAAATTCAGTTATAGGCTTGTAAATGTGCACATTGCAAATGCATGTTGACCTCGTCCAACAATGAAAGCACACCATTCGCCATTCTTTGAAGCACAATAGCACATGATCATGGAAAATACGTAGGACAGTCGGATTCATGTCAGTTTAATATATGCGCCTCATCTTTGAATAGAGAAGAAAAGTATTACCGCTTATCTTATCGGGGATCAGGAATGAATCAGAAGCTCTATCATTATTAATTGTTTTAATCCCTTTTAAATTTCCGCCATGCAAAAGAAACCAAAATCCTCATATTTCTACAGTTTGGAGTTTGGACGTGATTGGGGGAATGGGTTTTGCTGATCGAGTGATGGAATTCTCTAAAATAAAAAAATTGGTAATTCGTAAATTCCATGCATGTTAATGTGTGAGTTTAATTTACTTATTTTCAAATTAACAAACACGTAAATAATTGATGATTAATTGCATCCACCACCTTAACGGAGAATTTTACTAATATGCATGCATTAATTGTTAATTACCATGCATTTCAAATGATACACAAATCAATCATCAATATCTGTTTATCATTTCAATTATATATAGGTCAATAATCAAATAGTTAAAATGAGATTATAAAATTTTAATTATATTCCAAAATATATCGATTTCTATTACTATATAACAATTTCGATATGCAAACCTACAACCCCCTGTAATTAATTTTACATTTTTATGACTATATAAATGTGAACTTCTGACCGCACAATATAGCTAGGTAATGATCAAACTATAACTAATGTCAAGCTCTAAGTGGTCATTAGTTAATTAGTTTGGTATTGATTTTGCAAAAGTCTTAAATATTTTTTTTCAAACATTTGAATGCGGAACATAACATAATGTCCCAGCTCCCCTAATTTAGATTAATATATAGAGACTTTGTCATATTTCTTTAAATGCTTTTTTTAATTCACGAACTTTTTGAGTCTTACTGCCGTCTAATAAAAAGTGTCCAGATATAGAAACTTCCAGTGAAGAAAAATGGACTCCCGATTATTCCATGAATGCATATGCGTGATAGTGGGACTGGTACGTAAATGCAGAATTCCAAAATGGAAGTCGTTTTCAATTCCATTAGAACGTGAGCAGAATTCAGAAACCTCCTTCAAGGTTCCAAAATAATACTAAGTCTGCTAAGCACTGGTAAAATTGTTAATGCCAGAAAGGTTGGCTGCTGATCGATGGGGAAATTATTAAATTCACGACCGCAATTTCAGTATTATTAGTATTTTTAATTAAGAGAGTAATTATATCAGTAGTTTATGGAGGAACTATAAAGCAAAATAAATAAGTGGAAGTTTCCAAGTTGACTTTCACTTCCATTATGACTGTGTCAAGATTTTTGAACATATATTAACTCATTCACTTTTTCTCTACGGTTTTAGAATGTACAGTATTAGGTTGTTAATAATCCCCACAGGTTGAGTTAGTAGTTAAATTATATTATTGTACATCATGACTCATTATATGTAGGACAAACTCTTTAATCAATGCACGGTCTCTATAATAGGGGATATAACATCATTTTAATGAATCACCATACATACACATAATGAAAAAGTATTCAAATTTAACTATTAATTTAACTGATGAGTTGATAATTATTAAATACTCAATACTTTTATCCTTATTTAGAGCATCAATATATGTTGCTCGGACCTAATTTATATTTTATACTGAAAATGAATTATGAAAGCTATATATGCCTCGTACCTTCCAATGGATACACGTGTTGGAGAATATTTTATATTGAAATTGGCATTTATCATCTATGCGTTTTCAGTTTGATAAATTTAATTTGTTTTGATTCTTTTGGTTACTGTATTTCGTTCCAATAAGAAATTGCCAGTCTATCTGCTAATCATTAAGTGCACTAGCAAAAGTTACACTGGGAAGTGACATGTTAAATATTCATCTTAGTCGGGATACTTCTTCTCTTTTCATTGGTGCAATTCCAAATATTAAGATGTGGATTTTTGCTTCCCTTGTAATGTTTTCCCAGTCATTAACGAAGCATGACAAAAAGATAAAGTCATTTCTTTGTTTTATCCTAATCATGGGTTGCTTTAATTTCTTCTCATTGATTTATGCGTGAGAATATCACTCCAAATTTTCTCTTTCATTTTCTATTTTTGAAATAAGTGTTAAATATATACGACTGTCTGTATTTAGATATTAAAAGATAAATTGAAACAGAGATAATGTTAAAAAAGATTCATTAAGTGACAATATAATACAGTACTACATTTTCGTATGCTTCTTTCTCGACAAAATTCCTTTTACAATTAAATACTTTTGTGCTTAAATCCTGGACATTTTTCCTAAAAGATCCATTGCCACTTTAGTTGTGTAGTGAGTTTTTGGTAGTTTGGGTGATTTTGATCCTCCACCGACCCATCACGTTGAACTATTTAATTAACTTAAAAAGTAATTTACGGCAGGTTGATTACACACCCTTCATCCCAAAAACGAGAAAAAAAAATCAATAAGTTTGTACATAATTTTCCTAATTTTTCTAATTTATGATTGACTTTTGATGAATAATAGCATGCATTGTCTCCGCTGAATGAGTGAAACTACAGATAGAAATGGGTTTCTGGGTTTGAACTGAACAAAGAAATGTGGAAGTTTCGAAAGTCAAAGCCCGACTTCAACACAAATCAGTCTGTTTGAATTTTTCCGGCTTTGAATTTTCTAAAAAGAAATGGTAACGCAACCTTTTGAATGAACGGAAATTGTTACCAGAACTAGAAGTTGTCTGCATCAATATGCCGTACGATGATTAATATATTTGTAAATAAGATCTCCTTAACAATGGTTTCATATGACTGGAGAACACACATATATGAATTCAAATTGAAAATTATCTTTCGAATGTGATTACAAACTCAATCTTAATTTTAACTTAATAAAATTAAATGTCTCATCCCTAGTGGAAATATTTCCAACTTCTAAAAGAGTTTTGTCTTTTCATACGAAATGCTCTACATGACCCTATTTAATTTATTGGAGCAAATGTTAAAATATTTAAAAATCTCTCTGTTTTTGACTTGAGTTTGAGTTAGAATAATAATTAGAATATATATATATCTGGTCAAAAAAGAAGCGCTATCTTCTTTAATCAAGTATTTGGAACCTTCTATGAGTAGTAAGTCATCCAGAGTCAACCTTTAAAAATCTCTGCAAACTTACAATTTTCCTAAAGCAAAGTAAAATCATTACACAGTTCAAGCTTAAAAGCTAATTTAATATGATCCCGAAAGATCTATGTTGTTTCTTTAGAAAACCAAAAAAAAAAAAAAAAAAAAAAAAATCTTTTTTTATTATTTTGACTAATATACCTATTTATACGTTTTCCAATTATAACTTGAGAACAAAAAATAGTTTACTTAAAAGTTTGAATAGATATTTTGTAAATTATCATGATTCTCTAAAAAAATAAAACTTATAACTTATGAAAATTCTAATTTGTTAAAATTTTTCACACATATTACACATATATATTATACACATCTTCACACCTTATATATTTACATATACTAGATAAATTCTCGTTAACTACATGTTTTTAAATACTATATTTTAAAATGTAAAAATTAGTTGGATTATTAAATAGATATAATTAATAAATTCAAAATTTATTACTTTCGAATGTCGAGACTGAAAATTATGTCAATTTTCAGTTTTATTAATCAAACCATATTCAATGATAGGTTGGGGTTGTAGTCTTGCATCCTTCTGGTAAATGAATTCAAATTTGAAAGGTGCAGATTTGGGGTGCAGCACGAGGGAGTACAAATGGTCCATTTGGTTTGGGTGGTTTGGAAGCGGTGTATGTATGATTTGCACATGAGGAAATCTATGCAGTGTTAACATTTTCTTTTTCGCTGTGTAAAACGTCTCTCTAGTCAAGGAAGGGAGTTCCTCTAAGGCTCTAACTTGAGCTTCAATACTGAATACTGAAGGAGGCAAAAGATATATGGGATCTTCATTAGAATAAACCAAGAAGGGAGTGCCTCTAATTAACTTGTGATTTGCAACTTGGAGTATATGCTTGCTGATATACGTACGTTCATAGAATTATTTGTTGTCGGCATTTCAAGAGATTGGCAGATTAGGGACATTTGAGGCATTTTTATTTCTCCTATTCCTTCAAACATAAGTTTTGTGAGAAAATGAAATAAGGTTATATTAAAGAAGTGGAACAGTCATAGAAGTCCAACTCAAAAGACACTTATGTACAACGTTGGACCAAAGTGAACCATGCATTCATGCAGAATGAAATCAGCTAAAAATCATCCACCGATAGCTGTCTAATGATGCCATTTGGTACATTTTCAGGCACCAGTGGTAGCGTGGTCATCAATAGCAGCCTAGCAGGGCAGGGCAGGGCAGGCAGTGAACTTTGTTTGATTCTCAATTGTTTACTGTCTGTCTTAAAAACCAACTAATGCACTTGGCATCAACTCAACTCAACCATTGAGATGATTCAGACTTGAATTATCGGTGCAGCCAAATGCTAATTGATGCCAGTTAGATTTTACATTTGCTCACAACATTTGAAACCAAAGGCGTTAAAATTATTGCCGACGTCTTATTTTCTTCTCATCATTTATTCTCGTTTCATTTCTGTATTTTGCATTGCATCATTCATAAAGAACTTTAATTAGTTGGGCATTTTCTGATATTTTGCATTATTGCTCCATTTCCAGTACCTCATTACAACTGGCAACTGCAGAATCGCGCATGCAAACTTTGAGGAAGAGACCACCCTGAGCCTGAGACACATTCATTGGTTTCAAATTCATGAAACCCACAACTTTTACTAGCACTAAATGGTGGCAGTGCTTAATACGAAGGTGTTGATGGAAATTTCACGAGACTGGCAAGTTCTGCGCAAGATTGATTGAATTCAACCACCAGCTTAGTACGCAGTTTTCATCCTATGCACTAAAACATGCAGATCCAGGGCTTGCCAATAGGAACTTCCTCTCAGTCTCAGCCCTTCTGTGAGGAAGGAGAAATAAAGAAGCAATAATCATTAGGGCTGAGAACGAACACGAACGTTCACGAACAAGCTCGAACTCGATAAAAGCTCGGCTTGAGCTCGTTCATTTAATAAATGAACGAACACGAACAAGATTTTAGGCTCGATTAATAAATGAACAATAAATGAACACATGTGTGAAAGCTTGTTTACGTTCATGAATAGCTCGTTAAAAAGCTCGTTCATAACTCGGTTAAAGCTCGTTAAAAGCTTGGTTAAAATATTAATTATATAATATATATTGAACTTATACACGAAATAAAACTATTAAACAATAGAAATATATAATTGGGTTTTTATATATATATTTATTGACACACAAATCATACTATATGGTGGTGAGAACGAACATAAACCTTTATGAACAAAATCGAGATCGGCTCGGTTAAAGTTCCACTGAATCTCGTCTACTTAATAAACAAGTGAACACAAACAAAACTTTACGTTAGGTTAATAAATGAATAATAAATCAACAATCAAGTTAAAGATTTGTTTAGGTTGGTCAACAACTTGTTAAGAATTTAGTTAAAGTATAAATTATACAATATAAATAATATATACCCTAAGTAAAACTCTTAAATAATAGAAAAAATCGATTTTTTATACATATAAGCACACAAATCATTATATATGAGTTTGAATTAAATTTGGACATTTATATAAAGAGACAAAATATATTAATTTAACTAAATTATACATTTTTATTCAAGTCGGGAAGTGTTCACGAACAAAGCTCGAGCTCGTCTCGGTTCGCGTAAAGCTCGGCTCGAGCTCGTTCATTTAATAAATAAACGAACACGAACAAATTTTTAGGCTCGATTAATAAACGAGCCGGGCCTGAACACCCTAAAGCTCGGGCTCCGCTCGATATCACCCCTAATAATCATACAAGGAAAAATGCTGTTGGCACCAGAATGATGAAGCTCCTTGTAAAGATAGAGCGATAAAACCTTTTAAGTAAACAGGGCGCCTTTGCTAAAAAAGAAGCAAGCGCCAAGCAGCATCAACAAACAAAAAATATATACAATCAAATAAAGGAACAAACTTTATAGCCCATTAATCATATCCCAGATATGAAATCTCGTACCTTAACCAAATGTGAGACCAGAAAAAGAAAAAGAGAAAAAGAGAGCAGAAAACCAAAAAGCCAAAGCAAAGCATTAACGAAATACAGATTCAACGGCAACAATCACTGGTGCACCAAACAAACAGTACATAAAGTCAATACCTCAAGAACTTTCAGTTCCTTTCCCATTAGGTGGAGGCGAGGTAGTATAATATACAAACAACCACATTACCAACCATGCTAACAATTAATCAAATCGGTAGTGTTGGACAGTTATATCATACTATCAATCGAAGAAACAACATCAATTGGAGGACTATCATCACCTGACCAAATTTGTTGGAATTTGGTCATTTTGTTCAACTAACTAGTATGCTTCTGCCTTTTCGCTTTTGTTGACACAGTCCCTGATCTTTGTGCAATGTTCATCTTCATGATCATCAGTTCGAAGATTGACGAACCGCACAGGCAACCACTTGTGCCCACTGTCTCAATCTCGTCTTCACCATTTGTGGATTTTCACCTATTTCACACATTCCCAATCTTCAAGATCAGATTTTTATCAATGCCCAATACTAATACTAAGTAATACTAACCGTTTATGAAAAATGAGAATGGAAAAACTATTATTTCACAACTAAAATCTATGATAAGAATCAGCGCAAATAATGAAAGCTTGAAGTTAATCAATCAATATATAATTGGAAAGCACCAAAATTTGATAAAATAAATGGAAAAAGAGAGGCTTAGGCTTAGCATCAATTACCAGGACCAAATATGGTATGAGGGCTGCCGAGAGGGGAGGGTGTATCGCTGTCGGAGATTGTGGATGATAAAGGAGAAACTAGAGGGGCTGGCTTCAAAACAGTGTCGTTGTAATATTTGTTGACAGCATAATATAGTCCGTAAGCTGGAAAAGTATCAGACAAGCGTTGGTCCATCTCCGGGGAGTCAAACCCAAAACCCAATTCAATACAAGCCTTGAGTTCCTCAAGGTCTTCGTCGGTGACACTCTTGCTCCGCCGATTGCGTCGGAGACCATGATTTCCCTTCCGCCGTTGCCACGCCTCGTCCCGGAAGTTATCAGGAGACCAAGATTTTTGTTTGTATAAGGATGACGAGGCTAGAAGTGGGTGAGACTCCGGTAAAAGTTGTGATGGTGGCGGAGGAGGAATGGTGGGGTCAGACATGATGGATTCTCACTTTCGCCGCTCTCGCCCAACCCCAAAGGCGGGGAGATGGGGAGGTTGGCGGGGAGCTCGATGGCTCGATGTATTCGTTGGCAATTAATAGCGGTTGATTTGGTCCGATGGGTTTTATTCGTAGTCATGGTCTTGAGTGGGATCTGTACGCTAAGCGTTGGTTGGCCAGTGTCATAATGACCTGTTCTTTAATTTTTCTTTATTTCTTTATTTAGTTTTTTGGTTGCCAAATTTTTAGATTTTCTTCTTCATTTAGGCAAGTAATAAATAAATAAACGAATACCATCTGTTAATCTTTTGAGTTAGATTCGCCACCTTGGAGCTTGTACGGATGGGGAAATGTTTCATTTATTATGTAAGAAAAATTAAAATTTGGATGTCGTAATAATGATGGTAAAATGGCTTTAGATACATTTTTGGTTGATGAGAAATATTGAAAAATTAAAAGAAGTATTCGTACGTAGTAAGGAATATCAATGTATTTCTACTTATAGAATATTCCCATCGGACAGGTCCTGTCCCAGCCTCCCAGCTCCAATTATTACAATCAATTATAGAATTAGAAGATTAACAAATCCTTTGCTATCGAGAAGGCTTACCTCATTGCGGAATACTACCGCCGCTTTCCTTCACGCAAACAAAGTTGCTTATTTATACGCAATTTTACAAACTGTCAATGCGTCTGCGGATAAAAAAACAAGGGAATCAATTTTTAAGTGTTTCTGATTCATGATTGCCGAAGCAAACGAAACGATTGTTTGTTTATACGGAAAAAACAACCGTAGATGTTTTGATGTTCTTTTCAACTCCACTAAGAAATCATTTTGTAAGCCATTCTCGCATCCGCTTTATTTCTTCTTTTAATCCTTATTTCAATTTATAAATACATGTAAATGTATATTTAATTAAAATTTTTTGAAATAAATATTAAATGCGTATACTGTATTTATAAAGATAAAATAAGAATTAAAACCGAGAATGGGAATGTAACATAAGGCCATCAACGTTGACCTAAGCATGCTACAAGAGTAAGCTTACTAATTTTTGTTTTTGAATATTCTTTCGGCACCTTTAATTATGTATATCTTTGGGTACAAAACATCGATTCCAATTCCTTAATTGGCCCCTTGGGCTCTCCATAATCGTCTGCTACTTTGCTTGTATTTCTTTCCACCTATGGAACGGTGGAACCTCATTCAAATGTTCCCGGTTTTGGGTTGTGGGCTTCTTATAATTCAACTGGGCTTTACAGAATTGGGCTGGGGGCCATCCTCAATCTCGATCCTCTTCTTCGTTATTAGTTAGGCTATTGTTCTGTGCACCGCAAGTTTTTTGTTGTTCCGCATCGTAAAAGCCGAAACACTTCTCAATGAGTCGCGTGTGATTAGGGTTTTCAATTCCAACAATCAATTGGAAATAAAAGTGATCGCAACTGAATTCGTGTTCAAATTAGGGACGAGGTTGTCGATTTTATCGTAGAAATGTGGCACGAAGCGAGGAGGTCGGAAAAGAAGGTCCACGACATGATGGACGCTGCTCGGAAGCGAGCCCAGAGACGCGCCGTCTTTCTGGCTAAGCGGCGCGGTGACCCTCAGCAGTCTATCCAAGCCGTTGGATCTCGCTGCCGTATCTACCGTGACGATGCACTCTACCACGCTACCCAGGATCAGCAGGGCATGTATGATTTTACTCTCTTTTTTATGGTATTGTTGTCGTTCCTTACATCGTAATTCCGGCAAACCCCCCTTAGGTCTATGTTGGTAAGAATGAAGGAATTGGTTTCTTAATTTTGGGTTTTTTTTTATTTTGTTGAAAATGATATTTTTTCCTTCGGAGGAATTGGAGTGGTTTAGGAGTTTAATTGCTGTATGGGGATAAACTATTTTGAGGGTGATTTCCGTGCGTTTGGTTTGTTGTGGTGTGGAGATTATAAATTGGAATCTGGGGTTGGCGGAAAATGAAGATCATTTTTTCTTTCTACCTTTATTTGTTATCACATTCAAGTTATGTTCCTCTTCCATTTTCAATCCATGACTGAAAGTCATGGTTGTCTAATGACATAGCTTGATCTTGTAGGAAGGATTTGTTCATTATTTGAAAAAACATTTTAAAGCATCTCCTTTTTCTGCAGCGAGCTGCTTCATATGTTTCCTTGCCTATGACTTTTTGGTGGATTTTGACATAATTACTTAAATTAAAAGTTGAAACTCTAACATTTTTTTGGTCCTGTAATCAGGATACCCTGGAATGGGAAGCAGGATATTTTGATTGACAGGTAATTCAGTCTTTTGCGATGCCTATTATTCCAGGTGCAAAGCTGTTTAGAAGCAAGAAATAATATCCACTTCTCCCACTGACTAGCTTCCCTCTTGGCAGATTTGATGGTCGTGCTTTGCTTGATTTTATTAGAGACACTAGTTCCCGGCATTTTCGGGTTCCTGAGAAGTCTGAGGAAGAAGAAGAATTAGAAGAGTTTGTAAATTTTGAGCGTTATCGGGATTTAATTAAGCATCGGCGTAGAGGATGTCGGTACTTTTTTTAAATTTTAGTCAACTGTTAAATTTATGAGATTTATAAATAACTTTTATCATCCTTCAAGCTTTTTGAAAATGATAAGTTCCTTCTGCAAGTAGTGAAATTCATTCAATCCCTTCCAGTGTTGTTAGTTATTTCTATCTTATGCAATGAAAAGATTTCAGCTTAATAAATTTCTTGAACTGACTTTGCATTTTAACAGTTACTGATGAGGAAGGTTTGCAACATGTTGATCAAGAGATTGAGGCTAAGATCACTCCATTTGGATCAGAAAGGTCCCAGTTTATTTTTCTTTTTTTATTCAATGGCCTACCCATTGTTTGTTTGTCATTTTCTTATGCAATGAACCATCAGTCGTATTACTCGTCTTGCAATGGTGATCTTAAAATATTTTAGGCCAGGGTGTTGAAAGATCTCCTTTTTATACATTTCTAAGTAATTCAAAATTGTTCACTCTAAGAATAAAATTTGACTAGTGGATTCAGATGTTGATCTTCCATGGAAAAACTTTGTTCCCCACACTCAACCTACCCAAAAGAGAAATAGGATGAGAAGAGGATAATGAGAAATATTGATGAAGTAGGAGTAAACTTAGAGTTTTCTACATATAGGATGGCTTAATATACTGTGTGCAGTCTGTAATATAGTTGAATTTATATTGTGTGTTCTCTTTTAATATAATTTCTGTTGAAAAAGTTCAGTAAAAGGATCTGAAGTTTGTAAGTGTTTCTTTTCTTTCTTTTGTATTTTTTTGGAGGGGGGGTTGTTGTAACTAATGTTTGTTTGCTTGTTCACTTCTCAATCTCTGTTACAACTTGTTATAACACAGTAATTATTTTTATACAGTGGATAGTTGTTTAATAGCAATTCTATTTGTATCTTTGTGTTCTCTTTTTGCAAGTATGCAATGATGTGGTTCTGCCTATTTATACATTACATTTTTGTTTGTTTGTTTTTATCTTTTGTTATTTTGACATTTTGATTGTTTTTGCACGTGTAATAGATCTCATCTTTCTCAACCTGTGGCAAGCAAAGGTTCATATTCCCAAGTTGGTTTCTCTTATGATGAAGATGGGAAAGTGGAAACCCATGATTCAGATGTTGAGGAAGAGGATGACGATGAAGATGATGATGATGAAGAGGAGTTTAACAGTGATGACAGCAATGATGAAGGGATGGAGTCAATTGCAAAGGAATTTGGGGTGAAGCGGTATGGATGGCTTGTGTATATGGATAAAAAAGCTAAAGAGGAAAAAAGGAGGCAGAAAGAAGTTATCAAGGGAGATCCTGCAATTGTAAGTGGCTGATAGCTTGATGTAGCATTGATAAGTATGAAATACACAGATATGTTACTGAATTTTGATGGATTAACCTCTAATTTTACAGAGGAAGCTAAGTCGCAAGGAAAGAAGAAAGGCTTCGCATATTGAAAGAGAGAGGGAAAGAGAGGCATCTCGCATGACTGGTACTAGAGTTCTTCACACTGACCCTTACCGGTAAGCACCCAGGTTTTCTCCTCGCATTTGTTGGAGTGATGTCATCTTATGAAGGATCCATGGTATGGAACTCCTGCTGTTTGATTGTACTAACACTATCGTTTACTTAAAATTTACAGTGAGGCGAGAAGAAGCCCTACTTATGAAGCCTATTCACGTTCTAGACGGTAAGTTCATGTTTTTGTCTGTTTTATGCCTTCAGATGTGGTGACATTGATGGAACATTGGTGATGGTGTTTCACATTTTACAGATCAAGATCAAGGTCTTATTCACCTTCACTCTCTAGGCGACATGCTCGTGGAACGCATCCTGATGATGCTCGTCGAAGTAAAGATAGAGCTCCCAAGATAGAATATATCACTGAGTTTGGAGGGTCAGATAGGGATGAACCAAAAATTGCAGGATATTCTCCACCACCATCTCCTCCATCTCAAGCTGTTGCATTAAACCGGTCGGAGCACTCGACCTTTAATTATTGCAAAGATAGATTGGACAGTCTTTACTCTGCTGCAGCTTATCGTCCATTTTGTTACCTCAGCCAAATTTTTGTGGTTTAGAGTAGATGACACTTAGGGTTATCAGCATAAGTGCCAACAGGGAGAGAGAAGGAAGCTTCTTTCTGAAGCACATTTTCCCCGAATTGACATTATATGACTGCATCCCAGTTGGCAGGTGGTTTAAAAGGGTTTCTCTAATGCTTCTGATTTTCTGCAGGCCATCATCTGGTCGCATACTTGAGGCCCTCCATGTAGATCCTGCTTCTGCCGTATCCCTTGATAAGGAACAGAATGCCAAATTGTTGAAACCCCCAGCAAGGTATTTAGAATTTTTTTCGAAATTCATCATTATGCTTTGAATTCATGTATTGTCAGTGGATATACATTTGTTCAAGTTAAAAATTCTAATTGCAAGGCATTTGTTTCTTTGGCAGCACATCCTCTGCATTAGCCAAGTTAAGCAAGGTAACAAGTAGTGGAGGGCTCTCCAAGCAACCGGGGGAGAAGAAGGAGACGCCACAAGAGCGCCTTAAACGGATTATGAACAAACAATTAAACAAACAAAGTAAACTGAACTTCATACAATTTGTGTTGTATAGCGTATTCATCGAAGGTTATGTCCATTTGTGTGGTAAAGTAGATATTGAACTGTTGTTTACTGCACAATCTGGGGCCCCTGCAATATGATCTTGATTAGATTACAGACATTTCACTGTTTATTACGTTTTACTATTTTTGTTTTTGTAGTGGGCATAACTTGTTCCTTTCACAGTAAAAAAGGACACAGCTGTTGAAATGGCCAAGAAACGAGAACAGGAAAGGCAGAGGCTTGAAAAACTTGCTGAAACCAGTCGAGTTAGCCGGCATCGTTATCGCAGCCGAAGTAGAAGCTACAGTCGTTCTCCTCCGAGGTAGTGTCTACTGGATATCTGTATGTACCATGAGTCACTATATCAAGCTATGCAGCTGAGAAGCTTGGAGACAATCTGTATAACAAAATTACTTCAGGAGGTGTTTTTCTCCTCGAGAAGATTTTAGGTTTGAAGTATACAGGAGGATCTTTAATCATTATACTTATGGCTCAAGTTAATTTCTTTTTTCTTTTGTTTCTAGGCTAGCTACTTTTTGCCTTCCTATAGTGGTATCCTGCCTGGGCATTAAAAAAAAGTTTAAAGAAAAAAATTCTTGCATGATTGTTTCTTTTTGCACAGTAATCTTTTGGGTAGGTGCAGTTTTTTGTTTTCAAAGTATGTCTTTCCGTAGTCCATTAGCTTTTCTTGCCCTTGCAGTCGGGTACTCACAGAAATTATGTGCTGTGATAGGGTGGAGTGAATTTAACAATTGAAAAGGGTAAAAGGTCATATATGAAAGTTTGTGTATGAAATGCTATTTCAGAAGAGTGAATTTTTTTTTGTTGGGTTTCGTTTTCTGTTGGAGTTGGCATTGTTTCTGAGTGTGTGGTGCTAACTTTTAACGGGTTGTATACCAAGTTCGTTTTGTGTTGATTTAATTTTGGATTTGTTGCTCTCTGGCAAATCTGATATGATGTTCCCATCTTTGGAACGAGGCTGTTCTACTTTAGAATGCTTATACATAGAATCAATATTACATATTCTGTTCTGCTGATCCTCAGATTAGACATCTGATTATATCTAAATATTTTAATGGGGTTCAGAGAAATTTTTTTAATTGATTTGGTCTCTCTTTTGTGACTCATTTATGTGTTACTATGTTTCGGTGTTTTAATTTTGTTCTTTTAATGTCGTTTGTTTCCTTGCTGCAGAAGGTATCAGCATAGAAGTAGAAGTCCGACCAGAGGTGGGGGTTCTCAAAGATATCATTCACATTCGCAGTCCCATTCTTCACGCTCGCGCTCCCCCTCACGCTCGCAGTCACCATCCCGTTCTAGTTCTCATTCTCACTCACGCTCTATATCTCGCTCGTTATCACCAAGGTTTGTTCTAGTTCTCATTCTCACTCACGCTCTATATCTCGCTCTTTGTAGCCAAGGTTTGTTTACTGCTTGCAAATGTTTGGCTGGGCAATGTCTCTGGGCTTGGATTAAATGATTGCTGATGTTGCAGGACAAGAAGGCGGCCAAGGTACTGAAAGTGGTTTGAAGTGGTATTGGGGCCGGTGCTATATGAATCAGTGTGGTGAGTTGATGGCACGTGCCTTTCATTTCTAAATGAAATTTATGGGAAATTGTATTTCTCTTTTGTGAATCAATCATAGTTGACTCTCCTTGCAATAATATTATGATTTTTTTTTTATTATTATTTAATATCTAGTAGAATTGCTAGTTATCACTTTGAGGCCCACCGAAAAACCCAAACAAAACTTAAAAAGAAAAAACGGTAGCTTTGAACAGCTGCAATGGCTGATCTTAGATTTGTGTGTTGGTTGTGAACGTGTATTTTAATGAATTGTGTCAAGAAAAAGTGAAATTTAGATTTTTTACAAAATTTTTATTTTTTATGGGTTAAAACATGTATTTCAGCAAAAAAAAAGGGAAAAAAACGCATTTATAATGACTTTTTTGTGATGTTTTTTATACCTAAGTTGATTGTGAATATGCATTTTAGTGACTCTTGCAAAAAAGAAAAAGGTAAATTTTAAATTTTAAACAAACATTATACATTTTAGTGAATGTTGCCAACAAAAAGGAAAATTTTAAATTTTAAATAAATATTCATTTTTCGTGATTATAACACGTAATTTGATAATAAAAAAATTATAAAAAGTGTTGATTTTGATTTTTTCCCTTATTGTCTTTTTATCTACTTTAATTGTAAACATGCATAATTGTGAATGGTATCAAGAAAAGTGAAATTTAGTTTTCTTATCACATTTTTATTTTTCATTGGCCATACCATACTTATTTTAGTAAAAAATGGCAAATTCATAAAACGTGCTGATTTTGGACTTCTTTTGTACTATTTTTTGCATCTACCCCAATATAAAAAGTTCGAAAAGAAACTAATACATATGTTGTGAAGAAGAGTTCGAAATTGTTATAAATTTAATACTAATACTAACACTAATAGTATTCAATATAGGGAAAAATATATCTTCAAGAAAAGAAACTAATACATATGTTGTGAAGAAGAGTAATATATAGATAATAAATATGTGAAGGTATACTTTCATTCACATAAGAATTCTTTGTTTTCTTCAAACTCATCCGTTGTCCAAGTTTACAAGTGAATTTGCCTATTTATAGATAAGTAAATAGGTAAGTTATGACTTCAATTCATAACATAAATGGAGGAAGAATTAATCCTTATCTTTGGCATCTAATGTGTTGAATTAATGGACATCCAATTTAATGTTTCATAACACTCCCCCTTGGATGTCCATTACACGAAGAATATGCCTCGTTAAAACCTTACTAGGAAAAAACATAGTGGGAAAAAATCCTAGTGAAGGAAAAAGAGTACACTATTCTTGTGTATTAATTTCTCCCCCTGATTCAAAAATCATTTGAGATCCTTCAACCGACGCATTTCAATATTCCTTATTAATTTCTCAAAAGTTGCTGTGGGCAATGACTTGGTAAATAAATCGGCCAAATTATCACTTGACCGAATTTGTTGCACATCAATTTCACCATTCTTCTGCAAATCGTGAGTAAAGAAAAATTTTGGTGAAATATGTTTCGTCCTATCTCCTTTGATATATCCTCCTTTTAATCGAGCTATACAAGCTGCATTTTCTTCATATAATATAGTTGGAGGATTTTCTTCTTCTGGAGATAATCCACAATACTTTCGGATATAGTGGGTTATTGATCTTAGCCAAACACATTCTCGACTGGCCTCATGAATTGCTATAATTTCAGCATGATTTGAAGAAGTAGCAGTTATGGTTTGTTTTGTGGATCGCCATGAAATAGCTGTACCGCTACATGTAAACAAATATCCAG
This sequence comes from Ophiorrhiza pumila, assembly GCA_016586305.1. Lineage (NCBI taxonomy): Eukaryota > Viridiplantae > Streptophyta > Magnoliopsida > Gentianales > Rubiaceae > Ophiorrhiza > Ophiorrhiza pumila. The sequence goes on from BLIW01000007.1 coordinate 4,380,131, forward strand.
TCTGTGACTTTGCTTTATGCGGGTCGGATAAATACCCAGCATCAGCATAACCAAGCAATTTTGGTCGAGAATCATATGAATAATATAATCCAAGATCAATGGTTCCTTGGAGATAGCGAAGAATGTGCTTAATACCATTCCAATGTCGTTTTGTAGGAAAAGAGCTGAATCTTGCTAACAAATTCACTGCAAATGATATATCTGGTCTTGTACAATTAGCAAGATACATTAGTGCACCAATAACACTGAGATATGGTACTTCAGGACCAAGAATCTCTTCATTTTCCTCTTTTGGTCTAAAAGGATCCTTAATAGGATCAAGTGACTGAACGATCATCGGAGTACTCAATGGATGTGCTTTATCCATATAAAATCGTTTTAATACCTTCTGGGTATATGTAGTTTGATGAACAAAAATCCCATCTTGCAAATGTTCAATCTGCAAACCAAGGCAAAATTTGGTCTTTCCAAAATCCTTGATCTCAAATTCTTTCTTTAAATATTCAAATGCCTTTTGGATCTTTTCATGAGTTCCAATTAAGTTGAGATCATCAACATATATGGCAATGATAACAAAATTTGACTCATCTTTCTTAATAAAAACACATGGACATATTGGGTCATTTATATAACATTCTTTAATTAAATATTCACTAAGACGGTTATACCACATACGTCCAGATTGTTTAAGTCCATACAAAGACCTTTGTAATTTTATGGAATAAACTCCTCTAGGATTTGATTTATATGCTTCAGGCATGCTAAATCCTTCAGGGATTTTCATATCGATATCATTGTCCAGTGTTCCATATAAATAAGCGGTGACTACGTCCATTAGACGCATATCAAGCTTTTCATGCACTATTAAACTCACAAGATATCTAAATGTAATTCCATCCACTACAGGTGAATATGTTTCATCATAATCGAATCCAGGTCTTTGTGTAAATCCTTGGGCTACAAGCCGTGCTTTATATCTCACAATTTCATTTTTCTCATATATTTTTCGCACGAACACCCATTTATATCCCACTGGTTTTACACCTTCTGGTGTTTGAACTACAGGTCCAAATACTTTTCGTTTTGCCAGTGAATCCAATTCAGATTGGATTGCATCTTTCCATTTTGACCAATCATCTCTTCGACGACATTCATCAACCGATCTAGGCTCATGATCCTCGTCTTCTTCCATAATATCAAGTGCTACATTATATGCAAAAGTATTATCTATAATTATATCTTTTCGATTCCAACTTTTTCCTGTAGTGACAAAATTTATTGAATTTTCTGTAATCTTATTCTCTTCAGGAGTAATCTCTTCAGGAGCAATCTTTTCAGGAGGTTGAATTTTGTCACTGGCAATATTTTGGAGTTCTTGACTCTTATCATTATTTAATTCTCTTTTCTTTCGAGGATTTTTATCTTTGAAACCTAGAGGTCTACCACGCTTCAAGCGTGCATGAGACTCATTAGCACTTGTAATTTTTCCTTCAGGAATATCAATTTTCACTGGAGTATTTTCAGCGAAAATATGTGATTTAGTAACTCTTCTGGAGTCATTAAATGCACCCGGTAATTGATTTGCAATTCTTTGCAAATGTATAATTCTTTGAACTTCCAGTTCACTTTCTTTTGTACGAGGATCAAGGAAATTCAATGATATTTTCCATGTGATTTCTTTTTTCGGTTGATCTTTTCCTCCCCCTAATGTCGGAAAATGTGATTCGTCAAAATGACAATCAACAAATCTAGCAGTAAATAAATCACCTGTTAATGGTTCAACATATTTAATAATAGAAGGTGATTCATTTCCGACATATATTCCCAATCTTCTTTGGGGGCCCATTTTAGTACGTTGTGGCGGTGTAATTGGGACATAAACCGCACAACCAAAAATTCTCAAATGAGAAATATTAGGCTCATAACCAAATGCTAATTGCAGAGGGGAATAAGTATGATAACTCGTCGGTCTTATTCTTACAAGTGTTGCTGCATGTAATATAGCATGTCCCCAAGCAGATAAAGTAAGTTTAGACCTCATAAGTAACGGTCTAGCAATTAATTGCAACCGTTTAATAAATGATTCAGCAAGACCATTTTGTGTGTGAACATAAGCTACAGGATGTTCAACACTTATTCCAATCGACATGCAATAATCATCGAAAACATGTGATGAATATTCAGCAGCATTATCTAGACGAATTCTCTTAATTGGGTGATCTGGAAATTGTGCTCGTAGCTTAATAATCTGAGCAAGCAATCTCGCAAACGCTAAGTTTCGAGATGATAATAAGCATACGTGTGACCATCTTGTTGATGCGTCGATCAACACCATAAAATATTTAAATGGTCCACATGGTGGGTTTACAGGCCCACATATATCACCATGAATTCGTTCTAGAAATGCAGGGGATTCAATTCCCACTTTAAGAGATGATGGTCTAATTATTAATTTTCCTTGGAAGCAAGCAACACAGGAAAAATCATTAGAGTTCAATACTCTTTGATTTTTCAATGAATGGCCATTTGAATTTTCAATAATCCGTCTCATCATAATGGAACCAGGATGTCCCAGATGATTATGCCATATTATAAAATTATCGGGATTTGTAGACTTCTGGTCTACTAAGTGATGACTTTCAATTGCACTTATTTTTGTATAATATAAACCAGATGAATAAGATGGTGATTTTTCTAATACACATTTTCTTCCAGAAATGGTATTTGTAATTAATAAAAATTCACCATTTATCTCATTCATAGTCTCAATATGATATCCACTTCGACGAATATCTTTAAAACTCAATAAATTTCTTCGAGACTTTGTAGATAGAAGTGCACTATTTATAACAAATTTTGTTCCTTCAGGGAGAAATATTGTAGCTCTTCCAGAGCCTTCAATTAATTCAGCACTACCACATATTGTATTAACATTGATTTTTCCCATTTTCAAATAGGAAAAATACTTTTTACTTTTAAGTATAGTGTGCGAAGTAGCACTGTCAATAAGACAAATATCGTCATCACTATTATGTGATCCCAAGTATTTGGCATCCATTTCTTCTTCAGGAAGATTCACATGTATTAATTCTTCTTTAGGAAGAATATATTAATTTCTTCTTCAGGAAGAAATAATATAATAATATTATAAGTAAGAAATTTAAAATAATATATATTCTTATATTGTAAGGTTAATCAAAATACAAATAAAATGAATTAAGTAAAAGAGAAATATTACCTCTAGATTAAGAAAAGGAAAAATATTACCTCAAAAGCTCACACCAAAAATATGTAAGCACATGTGTAACATTACTCCAATATTAGGACTTGTAATCAACTGCTCTGATAGTCGAATCTCCCTCAGTCGGTAGAATCTCGTACTGATAACGTATTATAAATTTAATACTAATACTAACACTAATAGTATTCAATATAGGGAAAGATATATCTTCAAGAAAAGAAACTAATGAATGGTGTGAAAATAAGGAAAAGTTAGAAATTTTGAAAAATGACCAATTTTTGTGATTTATAGCACATGTTTTTTTTGTCTAAAATGGCTAGTTTAAAAAAATCGTTCCTCGTCATCCATTTTTGTGCATGTTTTGCATTCATTTTAAATAACGATGTGCTATTTAATAAATGGTGTGAAAAAAGGGAAGTTAGAAATTTTGAAAAATGACAATTTTTGTGAGTAATAGAGAATTTTTTTGGGCTAAAATGGTAAGTTCCAAAAATTAGTCATCGTTGGCTGTTTTTGTGCCTGTATCACACTCATGTCAAATGACATTGTGGTATCTAATAAATGGTGTGAAAAAAAAGGGAAAGTTAGAAATTTTGAACAATGACCAATTTTTGTGAGTTATAACACACAGTTTTTTGGCAAAAATGGCAAGTTTAAAAAATTAGTAGTCGTCGGGAATTTTTGTGCCTATTTTGCATTCATATAAAATGACGATGTGCTATATAATGAATGGTATGAAAAAAGGGAAGTAAAAAATTTTGAAAAATGACAATTTTTTTTGTGAATATTAGCACACGTTTTTTTTTGGCAAAAATGGCAAGTTTTAAACATTGGTCCTTGTGGACCGTTTTTGTGCATATTTTGCATTAATATCAAATAAAGATGTGCTATGTTATGAATGGTGTGAAAGAAGGAAAAGTAAAAAATTTTGAAAAATGACAAATTTTTGTGAGTTATAGCACACGTTTTTTTTGGCTTACAATGGCAAGTTTCAAAAATTGGTCGTCGGTGGCCGTAGATAACATATTACAAATATAGGTGGGTGTAAAAAAATGGTATGAAAATAGTCCCCAACAATCAGTTTTTTAAACTTGTTGTTTTTGAACAAAACTCGTGAATTATAGCCTATGAAAAATTGTGATTTTCAAAAAATTTACTTTTCTATTTTTTACACTCCAATTTCCAGATTACACATTAAAAATATAGTTGGGTGTACAAAATTGTTTGAAAATACTCTACAACAACAACTTTTTATACTTTTAAAATTTTGACCAAAATCGTGAGTTATAACCCACGAAAAATAGTGATTTTTCAAAAACTTTACTTTTTCATTTTTTACACTCCGTTCCCTAGATAAAACATTACAAATGTAGGTGGCAATAAAAAATGCATGAAAATACCCCACAACATCGAGTTTTTCTACTTTTGTGCTTTTGACCAAAAACTCTTTTTTTTTTCCCAACAAATGACAAAAGTTCTAAAATTTCATTGACAATGACAAATAACACCAAAATCAACTCCCATTCTCATCACAAAACATTGAACACCACCATCAGCCAATTCCATAACACAAGAATTATAATAAGGTTCTTCAAAACCATTGACAATGGCTTGATCACCAAACAGAAACATCAGGAAAGCAAACGGAAACAATCATAGACAACTTCACAGAAAGCCATCAACAGAACAAACGCAGCATTTAGAAGCCACCACGCAGACGCAGGACAAGGTGAAGGGTGGACTCCTTCTGGATGTTATAATCAGCCAAAGTCCTTCCATCTTCCAATTGTTTACCAGCAAAGATCAACCTCTGCTGGTCTGGTGGAATCTCTTCCTTATCCTGGATCTTAGCGTTCACGTTATCGATGGTATCTGAACTCTCCACCTCCAGCGTGATCGACTTTCCAGTCAGAGTCTTAACAAAGATTTGCATTCCTCCCCTCAACCTGAGAACCAAGTGAAGTGTTGACTCTTTCTGAATGTTGTAATCTGCAAGGGTGCGACCATCATCAAGCTGCTTACCAGCAAAAATCAACCTCTGCTGGTCTGGGGGAATCCCCTCCTTATCTTGTATCTTAGCCTTCACGTTATCAATGGTATCTGAACTCTCCATCTCCAGCGTGATCGTCTTTCCAGTCAGAGTTTTCACAAAGATTTGCATGCCTCCCCTCAACCTGAGAACCAAGTGAAGGGTTGATTCTTTCTGAATGTTGTAGTCTGCAAGGGTGCGGCCATCCTCGAGCTGCTTACCAGCAAAGATCAATCTCTGCTGGTCAGGTGGAATTCCCTCCTTATCCTGAATTTTTGCTTTCACATTATCAATTGTATCAGAACTCTCCACTTCAAGAGTAATTGTCTTCCCAGTCAAAGTCTTGACGAATATTTTCATTCCTCCCCTCAACCTCAGAACCAAGTGAAGGGTTGACTCCTTCTGAATGTTGTAATCTGCAAGGGTGCGGCCATCCTCAAGCTGCTTACCAGCAAAGATCAACCTCTGCTGATCTGGTGGGATTCCTTCCTTGTCCTGAATTTTTGCCTTCACATTGTCGATTGTATCAGAACTCTCCACCTCAAGAGTAATGGTTTTTCCAGTGAGTGTCTTCACAAAAATTTGCATTCCTCCACGAAGCCTGAGTACAAGGTGAAGGTAGACTCCTTCTGGATGTTATAATCAGCAAGAGTTCTGCCGTCTTCCAACTGTTTGCCAACAAAAATCAACCTCTGCTGGTCTGGGGGAATACCCTCCTTGTCTTGGATCTTAGCCTTGACATTATCAATAGTGTCAGAGCTTTCGACCTCAAGGGTTATTGTTTTCCCAGTAAGGGTCTTGACAAAAATTTGCATGCCTCCCCTCAATCGGAGAACCAAATGAAGGGTGGATTCCTTCTGAATGTTGTAGTCGGCAAGGGTACGACCATCCTCGAGTTGCTTTCCGGCAAAGATCAGCCTTTGTTGATCAGGAGGAATGCCCTCCTTGTCTTGAATCTTGGCCTTAACATTATCAATGGTGTCGGAGCTTTCAACTTCCAGGGTAATGGTCTTCCCTGTGAGAGTCTTTACGAAAATCTGCATCTTGAGAGAGGATAATTGAACTGGAAATAGAAGGAGTGATTGATCAGAGACAGAGAGAGACTTTGATGGATGAAGCAATCAACAAAAACTCATGAGTTATAACCCACGAAAAATAGTGATTTTTTTAAAAATTTACTTTTCTATTTTTAACACTCCGTTCTCAAGATAACACTATACGAATATCGGTGGGTGTAAAATATTGCAAGAAAAAAGTCCCCAACAGTCAATTTTTGAAATTTGTCATTTTTTATCAAAACTCGTGACTTATAATCCACGAAAAATAGTGATTTTTAAAAATATTTACTTTTCTATTTTTTGCACTATGTTCTCTAGATAACACATTACAAATATAGGCGGGAGTAAAAAATGGCATGAAAATAGTCCACAATAGTCAGATTTTGAACTTTGCCGTTTTTTACCAAAACGCGTGAGTTATAACCCACGAAAAATATTTTGTTTTCAAAATATTTACCTTTCTATTTTATACACTCCATTTTCTAGATAACACATTAAAAATATAGTTGGGTGTACAAAATTGCTAGAAAATACTCCACAAGAATAAATTTTTCTACTTTTACGTTTTTGACCAAAATCGTCAACTATAGCCTACGAAAAATTGTGATTTTTTAAAAAATTTAGTTTTTCATTGTTTACACTCCGTTCCCTAGATAAAACATTACAAATATAGGTGGATATAAAAAATGCATGAAAATACCCCACAATATCGAGTTTTTCTACTTTTGCGTTTTTTGACCAGAATCGTGATTTATAACCCATCGAAAAATAGTGATTTTTCAGAAAATTTACTTTTTCATTTTTTACACTCCGTTCCCTAGATAAAACATTACAAATGTAGGTGGCAATAAAAAATGCATTAAAATAAACCACAACATTAAGTTTTTCTACTTTTGCGTTTTTAACTAAAACTCGTGAGTTATAGACCACGAAAAATAGTGATATTTTGAAAAATTTACTTTTCTGTTTTTAACACTCCGTTCTCAAGATAACACTATACAAATATCGGTGGGTGTAAAATATTGCAAGAAAAAAGTCCCCGATAGTCAAATTTTTGAAACTTGTCATTTTTTATCAAAACTCGTGACTTATAGCCCACGAAAAATAGTGATTTTTTAAAAATATTTACTTTTCTATTTTTTGCACTATGTTCTCTAGATAACACATTACAAATATAGGCGGGATTAAAAAATGTCATGAAAATAGTCCACAATAGTCAGTTTTTGAAACTTCTTGTTTTTGAACAAAACTCGTGAGTTATAGCCCATGAAAAATTTACTTTTCTTTTTTTTACACTCGAATTTCCAGATAACACAATAAAAATATCGTTGGGTGTACAAAATTGCTTGAAAATACTCCATAACAACAACTTTTTATACTTTTAAATTTTTGACCAAAATTGTGAGTTAAAGCCCAAGAAAAATAAGTATTTTTCAAAAATGTTACTTTTATATTTTTAACACACCGTTCTCAAGATAACACCATACAAATATCGGTGGGTGTAAAAAATTGCAAGAAAAGAGTCCCCAGACAGTCAATTTTTGAAACTTGTCATTTTTACCAAACCTCGTGACTTATAGCCTACGAAAAATAGAGATTTTTAAAAATATTTAATATTTTTTTACCCTATGTTCTCTAGAAACACATTAAAAATATAGGCAGACGTAAAAAATGGCATGAAAATAGTCCACAACAGTAAGTTTTTGAAATTTGTCATTTTTTACCAAAACTCGTGAGTTATAGTGCACGAAAAATAGTGATTTTCAATAATATTTAATTTTCTAGTTTTTAAACATTGTTGTCTAGATAATACATTACGAATATAGGTGGGCGCAAAAAATGGCATGAAAATAGTCCACAACAGTCAGTTTTTGAACCTTGTCATTTTTTTACCAAAACTCGTGAGTTATAACCTACGAAAAATATTTGTGTTCAAAATATTTATTTTTCTATTTTATACACTCTGTTCTCTAGATAACATATTAAAAACATAGGTGGGTGCAAAAAAATGCTATGAAAATAGTCCCCAACAATCAGTTTCTGAAACTACTTGTTTTTGAACAAAACTCGTGAGTTAAAGCCCATGAAAAATTGTGATTTTTTAAAAAATTTACTTTTCTATTTTTTACACTCCAATTTCCAGATAACACAGTAAAAATATAGTTGGGTGTACAAAATTGCTTAAAAATTCTCCACAACAACAACTTTTTATACTTTTAAATTTTTTACAAAAATCGTGGGTTATAGCCCACGAGAAATAAGTATTTGTCAAAATATTTACTTTTAAATTTTTAACACTCTGTTCTCAAGATAACACTATACAAATATCGGTGGCTGTAAAAAACTGCAAGAAAAGAGCCCCGGACAGTCAATTTTTGAATCTTGTCATTTTTCAAAAAATTTACTTTTTCATTTTTTACACTCCGTTCCCTAGATAAAAAATTACAAATGTATGTGGCAATAAAAAATGCATGAAAATACCCCACAACATCAAGTTTTTCTACTTTTGCGTTTTTTTACCAAAACTCGTGAGTTATAGCCCAAGAAAAATAGTGATTTTTTTAAAAATTTACTTTTCTATTTTTAACATTCCGTTCTCAAGATAACACTATACAAATATCGGTGGGTGTAAGATATTGCAAGAAAAAAGTCCCCGACAGTCAATTTTTGAAACTTGTCATTTTTATCAAAACTCGTGATTTATAGCCCACGAAAAATAGTGATTTTTAAAAATATTCACTTTTCTATTTTTTGCACTATGTTCTCTAGATACACATTACAAATATAGGTGGGAGTAAAAAATGGCATGAAAATAGTCCACAATCGTCAGATTTTGAACCTTATCGTTTTTTACCAAAACGCGTGAGTTATAACCCACGAAAAATATTTTGTTTTCAAAATATTTACTTTTCTATTTTATACACTCTATTTTCTAGATAACACATTAAAATTATAGTTGGGTGTACAAAAATGCTGGAAAATACTCCACAACAACAACTTTTTCTACTTTTACGTTTTTGACCAAAATCGTGAGTTATTAGCATACGAAAAATTGTGATTTTTCAAAAAATTTAGTTTTTCATTGTTTACACTCCTTTCCCTGGATAAAACATTACAAATATAAGTGGATATAAAAAATGCATGAAAATACCCAACAATATCGAGTTTTCCTACTTTTGCATTTTTGACCAAAACTCGTGAGTTATAGCCCACGAAAAATAGTGATTTTTTCAAAAAATTTACTTTTATATTTTTAACACTCCGTTCTCAAGATAACACTATACAAATATCGGTGGGTGTAAAAAATTGAAAGAAAAGAGTACCCGACAGTACATTTTTGAAACTTCTCATTTTTTACCAAATTCGTGAATTATAGCCCACGAAAAAATAGTGATTTTTGAAAATATTTACTTTTCCATTTTTTGAACTATGTTCTCTAGATAACACATTACAAATATAGGTGAACATAAAAAATGGCATGAAAATAGTCCACAACAGTCAGGTTTTGAAACTTGTCATTTTTTACCAAAACTCGTGAGTTGTAACGCACGAAAAATAGTGATTTTCAATAATATTTACAAATATCGGTGGGTGTAAAAAATTGAAAGAAAAGAGTACCCGACAGTACATTTTTGAAACTTCTCATTTTTTACCAAATTCGTGAATTATAGCCCACGAAAAATGGTGATTTTTGAAAATATTTACTTTTCCATTTTTTGCACTATGTTCTCTAGATAACACATTACAAATATAGGTGAACATAAAAAATGGCATGAAAATAGTCCACAACAGTCATGTTTTGAAACTTGTCATGTTTTACCAAAACTCGTGAGTTATAACGCACGAAAAATAGTGATTTTTAATAATAATTACTTTTCTAGTTTTTAAAATTTGTATTCTAGATAACACATTACAAACATGAAAATAGTATACAACAGTCAGTTTTTAAAATTTGGGCGCAAAAAATGGCATGAAAATAGTACACAACAGTCAGTTTTTGAACCTTGTCATTTTTTACCAAAACTCGTGAGTTATAACCTACGAAAAATATTTTTTTTTCAAAATATTTACTTTTCTATTTTATACACTCCGTTCCCTGGAAAACATATTAAAAACATAGGTGGGTGCAAAAAAATGGTATGAAAATAGTCCCCAACAATAAGTTTTTGAAACTTCTTGTTTTTGAACAAAACTCGTGAGTCATATCCCATGAAAAATTGTGATTTTTTAAAAAATTTACTTTTCTATTTTTTGCACTCCAATTTCTAGATAACACAATAAAAATATAGTTGGGTGTACAAAATTACTTGAAAATACTCCACAACAACAACTTTTTATACTTTTAAACTTTTGACCAAAATTGTGAGTAATAGCCCACGAAAAATAAGTATTTTTCAAAAAATTAAATTTTATATTTTTAACACTACGTTCTCAAGATAACACTATACAAATATCGGTGGGCGTAAAAAATTGCAAGAAAAGAGTCCCCGACAGTCAATTTTTGAAACTTGTCATTTTTTACTAAAACTCGTGACTTATATCCCTTGAAAAATAGTGATTCTTAAAAATATTTAATTTTCTATTTTTTACACTATGTTCTATAGAAACACATTAAAAATATAGGTGGGCATAAAAAATGGCATGAAAATAGTCCACAACAGTCAGTTTTTGAGACTTGTCATTTTTTACCAAAACTCGTGAGTTATAGCGCACGAAAAATAGTGATTTTTGAATAATATTTAATTTTCTAGTTTTTAAACTTTATTGTCTAGATAACACATTACAAATATAGGTGGGTGCAAAAAATGGCATGAAAATAGTCCACAACAGTCAGTTTTTGAACCTTGTCATTTTTTACCAAAACTTGTGAGTTATAACTTACGAAAAATATTTTTTTTCAAAATATTTACTTTTCTATTTTATACACTCCGTTCTATAGATAACATATTAAAAACATAGGTGGGTGCAAAAAAATGGTATGAAAATAGTCCCCAACAATCAGTTTTTGAAACTTCTTGTTTTTGAACAAAACTCGTGAGTTATAGCCCATGAAAAATTGTGATTTTTTAAAAAATTTTCTTTTCTTTTTTTTACACTCCAATTTCCAGATAACACAATAAAAATATTGTTGGGTGTACAAAATTGCTTGAAAATACTCCACAACAACAACTTTTTATACTTTTAAATTTTTGACCAAAATCGTGAGTTATAGCCCACGAAAAATAAGTATTTTTCAAAAAATTTACTTTTATATTTTTAACACTCCGTTCTCAATATAACGTTATACAAATATCGGTGGGTGTAAAAGTTTGCAAGAAAAGAGTCCCGGACAGTCAATTTTTAAAACTTGTCATTTTTTACCAAAACTCGTGACTTATAGCCCACAAAAATAGTAATTTTTAAAAATATTTAATTTTCTATTTTTTACACTTTGTTCTGTAGAAACATATTAAAAATATAGGTAGGCGTAAAAAATGGCATGAAAATAGTCCGCAACAGTCACTTTTTGAAACTTGTCATTTTTTACCAAAATTCGTGAGTTATAGCGCACGAAAAATAGTTATTTTACATAATTTTTAATTTTCTAGTTTTTAAACTTTGTTGTCTAGATAACATATTACAAATATAGGTGGGCGCAAAAAATGATATGAAAATAGTCCACAACAGTCAGTTTTTGAACCTTGTCATTTTTTACCAAAACTCGTAAGTTATAACCTACGAAAAATATTTTTTTTCAAAATATTTGCTTTTCTATTTTATACACTCCGTTCTCTAGATAACATATTGATAAGTCGGTATTTCACCGACTTATTCGTGTGAATTTCCTTATCTTTTGCTATGGATTTTGTGCGGAAATGATGCTTGGTATGTTGACGGTGTGCTAGAACGTGCATGTTTTGGAGATTGCTGTGAAAATGCCTAAGTGTTATAAAACAACGTGAAAATGCTTTGATGTTTGAAATATGCACAACATTTGGTCATGCATACCATCGACCTCCAAGCTGTCCTGCACACCACTGACCTCCAAGCCTTTATGAAAGTCATCGCACACACACGCACAGCACTCACACTTTGCACAAACACATCGCGCACACACACGCACAGCATTCACACTTTGCACAAACACATGGCGGGCGCACTAGGCGCCCGTCTCACACACGGCGGTCGTACTAGGCGACCGCCACACACACGGCGGGCACACCACGCGCCTGCCTCACACACGCACACACACAACACGGCAGGCGCACACGGCGCCCGCCACACTCTCAGCACACACGTTGCACAGTTTGCATATTTTATCCTTTTTTCATATTTTTCCTTTGTTATATTTTTAGTTAGGAATTCTTTCATACATTTTGTATACACTACACTCCACGCTTGCTCCACGCACATTTAGCAAACACCGCATCCAATATGTTTGATATTTTGCCTCGTCACTCTTATTTGTCAGATACACGTGTCTTCACTAAATTCTTGGCTTATATTCACAGGAGCACGTGTCAACATTCGGGTATAGAAAGGAAACTTCCAGGAAGCTCACTTGGCTAGGACATGGAGAGAAAACTATAAAAGGCCGGAAAGAGAGCCAGAAAGGAGATCAATCAAGAGAGCCAGAAAAGAGATCAATCAAGAGAGTTAGGGTTTCAAGGGAAGAAGGAGATCAGAATGGAGATCATTCCATTTTATCTTTCTGTAATAGCTATGTTTGATCAGGCTTTGTCAAACTTGTTTTCAAAGCCGATCAACATGATCGGCTAAACATTAGGTTGTTGCTTTGAGGGATTAAGTGTGATGACTCTAAATTGATTTGAGACATTCGTATTGCTCATCATGTGTTTGATATTGTTTCATATATCTTTTTGATGTTTTAATTCAATGCTTACTCACTCACGCTTAGGCCCTTCATGTGATTTGCGGTACCCACTGAAGTCAATTTAGTGCTATCAATGGAAATTGAATTAACATCACTAGAATAGGGAACAACTTGGATGAGTCCTATGATCTGTGTATGGTTGCGACTTCAATTGTGCGGTACTCACTGACAATTGAAGTCAATATAATGGAAAAGACTTAGGATCATTTGAATATTAGAACTCGAACTTCAGTTGACTGTCTTGTCTAGGGGAGTCAGGGTTCTAGTGTCAGATAGGGGTCGGGAAATTAGGAAGCCGAGCATAGGTCTTGCCCTACCAAGGGAAGATGGAGGAGTATGGTGAATTAGGATTGTGAGACCTACCAAGGAGATCAACCCTAAGCTCACTAGAAGGTCGATCCCCTCATTCATGCTTTTACACTAGTCAAGGATAATCGAGTAGAGTCGTTACACTGGCCTCCCTCAAGGCAACACCAATTCACCTCTTGATTGAATTGCGTACTTGCTCATACTTGCTGTTTGCTTTACTGAACATTTTCTATTCTATCACTTGTGCAATTCTTGGTTCAATCCTCTCCCTGTTGGATACGATCCCACTTGCCACTTCTACTTGTTTTGGTGATACTGGGTAAAATTGCAAGGTACGACGACCGCCTTGCCACATATTAAAAACATAGGTGGGTGCAAAAAAATGGTATGAAAATTGTCCCCAACAATCAGTTTTTGAAACTTCTTGTTTTTGAACAAAACTCGTGAGTTATAGCCCCATGAAAAATTGTGATTTTTTAAAAAATTTACTTTCTATTTTTTACACTCCAATTTCCAGATAACACAATAAAAATATAGTTGGGTGTACAAAATTGCTTGAAAATACTCCACAACAACTTTTTATAGTTTTAAATTTTTGACCAAAATCGTGAGTTATAGCCCAAGAAAAATAAGTATTTTTCAAAAAATTTACTTTTATATTTTTAACACTCCGTTCTTAAGATAACGCTATACAAATATCGGTGGGTGTAAAAAATTGCAAGAAAAGAGTGCCGGACAGTCAATTTTTGAAACTTGTCATTTTTTATCAAAACTCGTGACTTATAGCCCACGAAAAATAGTAACTTTTAAATTTTTTTAATTTTCTATTTTTTACAGTATGTTCTCTAGAAAAACATTAAAAATATAGGTGAGCGTAAAAAATGGCATGAAAATAGTCTGCAATAGTCAGTTTTTGAAACAGTCAGTTTTTTAAACTTGTCATTTTTATCAAAACTTGTGACTTATAGCCCACGAAAATTAATGATTTTTAAAATATTTAATTTTCTATTTTTTACACTTTGTTCTATAGAAACACATTAAAAATATAGGTGGGCATAAAATATGGCATGAAAATAGTCAACAGCAGTCAGGTTTTGAAACTTGTCATTTTTTACCCAAACTCGTGAGTTATAGCGCACGAAAAATAGTGATTTTCAATAATATTTAATTTTCTAGTTTTTAAACTTTGTTAACTAGATAACACATTACAAATATAGGTGGGAGCAAAAAATGGCATGAAAATAGTCCACAATAGTCAATTTTTGAACCTTGTCATCTTTTACCAAAACTCTTGAGTTATAACCTACGAAGAATATTTTTTTTCAAAATATTTACTTTTCAATTTTATACACTCCGTTCTATAGATAACATATTACAAACATAGGTGGTTGTAAAAAAATGGTATGAAAATAGTTCCCAACAATCACTTTTTGAAACTTGTTGTTTTTGAACAAAACTCCTGAGTTATAGCCACGAAAAATTGTGATTTTCAAAAAATTTACTTTTCTATTTTTTACACTCCAATTTCCAGAAAACATATTAAAAATATAGTTGGGTATACAAAATTGCTTGAAAATACTCCACAACAACAACTTTTCATACTTTTAAATTTTTGACCAAAATCGTGTGTTATAACCCACGAAAAATAGTGATTTTTCAAAAAATTTACTTTTTCATTTTTTACACTCCGTTCCCTAGATAAAACATTACAAATGTAGATGGCAATAAAAAATGCATGAAAATACCCCACAGCATCGAGTTTTTCTACTTTTGCGTTTTTTACCAAACCTGATGAGTTATAACCCACGAAAAGTAGTGATTTTTTAAAAAATTTACTTTTCTATTTTTAACACTCCGTTCTCAAGATAACACTATAAAAATATCGGTGGGTGTAAAATATTGCAAGAAAAAAGTCCCCGGCAGTGAATTTTTTAAACTTGTCATTTTTTATCAAAACTCGTGACTTATAACCCAAGAAAAATAGTGATTTTTAAAAATATTTACTTTTCTATTTTTTGCACTATGTTCTCTAAATAACATATTACAATTATAGGTGGGAGTAAAAAATTGCATGAAAATAGTCCACAATAGTTAGATTTTGAACCTTGTCGTTTTTTACCAAAACGCGTGAGTACCCATGAAAAATATTTTGTTTTCAAAATATTTACTTTTTTATTTTATACACTCCGTTTTTTAGATAACACATTGAAAATATAGTTGGGTGTACAAAATTACTAAAAAATACTTTACAACAACAACTTTTTCTACTTTTACGTTTTTGACCAATATCGTGAGTTATAGCTCTCGAAAAATTGTGATATTTCAAAAAATTTAATTTTTCGTTGTTTACACTCCGTTCCCAAGATAAAACATTACAAATATAAGTGGATAATAAATTTCTTTTGTTTGGGGCGAGACCTCGCCGTGTATTGTGTTTGGGGCGAAACCTCGCGGCGAGGTCTCGCCGTGTGTGAGTGTGTGGGATGAATATGTGAAGTGAGTTGTGAAATTGTGTTGCATATGTATGAAGTGAATGAATTGTGAAGTTTTGCAAATATGAAAATGAAATGTTGTGAGTGGTTGCTGAATGAAACAAAAAATGACATAATGAAGATAAGTGATAAATGTTGAGTGTAATGTGTGAAGAATGAATGAATAATGAAATGCAATGAAGAGTGAGTGTGTGTAAAATGTTCTGAGGGGGGGGGGGGAGGCGGCCGCACACAGAGCATAGCATCCTTAGATTAGGGTTCATAGTTTAGACTAGGTTTCTCTCTTTCTTTTCCCTTTCATACATTTTGCTGTCTTGAGGGCTCAACTGTACAGATCTCGACTTATTTGAGACATTTGTCATGAATTTTATCTGTGTTATTCATGTTCATAATTTTGCACTTGTTATGTTTGATGATTTGCACTCTAGATTAACTTCACATTTCGGTCTGCGGTACCCACTGAGGTCGGTGTGAATATCCCATTGGCAATTGATCATAACATGAGTAGATTGTGAACATGCATATGTGAGTCTTAGGTCTTGTGAGACTTTGCGATCTTGACTGTGCGGTACCCACTGACAATTAACATTAATCCTTTGCGTAGGTCTAAGAAAGTTCTTGTACTGCGAGTCGAAGTTGTGAACTGGATAGCTGCCCTACCAAGGGAGATATTCAGGAACCGAATTAGATTTGTGTTAGGAGAATTTGGGATCTGGGAGAGTCTGACTCGTGCCAAGGACTTGCCCTACCAAGGGAAGTTCGGGGAGTATTGTGAGTCTGGGTTGTGAGAACTACCAAGTTGATCAATCCCAGTTCACTAGCAGTAAAAGTCCCCTCACATTTGTTTACACAAGTCGATGATTTTAGGGAGAGATCCATACACGTTGAAATCCCTCAAGGCAGTGCTTGCATACTAACCTTGCATCCATTCTCATTTTGCATTCATTCATAGTAGCTTGCATCTATCTTTGTTTTCTTTATTTCATTTCACGCTTATGTATTGTTGAGTGAACAAACTGGTCTTTAAACAACCAAACCTTCCCTGTGGATACGATCCCACTCGCCACATCTACATTATTTAAGTGATTTTGGGTAAAATTGGGAGCCAACGACAGCTCACACCATCAACATCAGCCGTTTTTGTGCCAAATTTACATTCATTTTAAATGACGATGTACTATATAATGAATTGTATGAAAAAAGGGAAAGTTAGAAATTTTTAAAAATGAATAATTTTTGTGGGTTATAACACAAGTTGTTTTAGAAAAATGGCAAGTTTCAAAAATTGGTCGACTCTACCATTTTTTTTTTGCCTCTTTTGAATTCATATTAAACTAGTAGAGTAGAACCGTGCCTTCCACGGTTGGCTATTTAACTTTTAATTTTAATGTAAATATAGAAAACTAAAGTTGAAATACTTTAATTTATATCCAAACATACATATCTAATCATACACAATATATATATATATATAGATAAATAGATATATAGATATATAATATTTTTTAGAATAAAAATACAAAGATCACAGAAAATCACAAAAAAAAATTATCTAATCAAAAAATTAGCACAACATAAATATATATAATATTTTTTAGAGTTTTTTAATTATGGTAATTGAAAATAAACACATATATAATATTTGTAGTCTGCATTTTTTTATTGTAAAATAACTCTTCAAATAGTTGCCTTCCATCTTTTTTTTTGTGTGCATCCTTATTTGTTTTTTTTATTCTCTTCAAAGCTTTTTTTTCCATGTCTGCTTGATCATCTGTATCATCATCCTCCAAATTTGCCACCATCATATCATTCTTTGATTCTTTTTTTGAGATTTCTTTTGTTGTACAGCTACTTTCTTCACGTATCGCCTCTTTTGGTGATCCCATCATTTCTTCTTCATAAAAGTTGACCATTATATATTTTTGTGGGTTCTTAACTGTCTTGGACCTCGGTGGTTTAATTTGTGCAAAGAACATTTTTTATTTTAATTTTTCATGAATTGTCGCTAGAGGAAGTTCTTTGTTCTGGAAAAATAAAAGACATATATTAAAACAGTTTCAATAGATCATTATTTTATATCTACATATAAAGAAAAAGACTCTAGAATTATGTATTTAATATAGTTTCTAACTTATGAGTAATATTTTAAATTAATTGAACCTGTTGCGCTATTTTCATTGCCTCCATTGCTGAATAAGAAATAATCTTTTCAGCAAGGCCACCAAAAATTCTTGCTGTGATTGTCCCTGTTTCATATTTCAAATCTAATTCAACTCGGCATCTATTTGTAAAATTTGTTTTTGTTAGTAATTGCCTTTTAAAAATGATAAAATATTTTTATATAATAATACTTTTAATTTATAAATCTTACCTTGGTTCAGCCAATTGTTTTTCATTACATATATTGCATGTGAATTCGTAACCATAACTTGCTGTAGTAGAGTAGAAACATTTTGTACAAGCCATGTACCAATAATTTTGAGGTATATGTTCAAAAGAGAATTCAACCTTCAACAATGCACCCTGGGAAAATATAAAAAGTTATCACATAGTTCATATTCTACTTTTTACTTGAATATATGCAATGTCTTTTTAATTGAATTCATCATGAATTTTGGAATGGCTAGAAATTGAAAGAGTTGAATCAACATATACTTACCTTTTGTGTAGGTAACAGATCAGCTATTAACGTTACTTTTTCATTCTTTTGCATGAAAATCTTGTCATTCTGTTGGAGATATCTTCTTTTTTGAACAAATTCTCCAATTAACTTTTTGTTGTTGCCAACCCTATAGAAATATTTTTTTAAATATTTATATTATGTACATAATTATATATTGAAGATAAAATATTTGATATGGTAAATAATTGTATAGAATTTTGTGTAAAATATTTACCAAGTTTTTATGGTCTTTGCTTCCTGAATAGGTGGATCCACAAGAATTATTGAATTGTGGTAGGTAGAGAGTGTGACTCCTATAATTTATATAATAAAAAAGAAATATGTGAAAAAATATATTAATATGATATTTCCAATTTTTGTAAATTGTGATTTTTTTTGTTTTATCTTATCTTACCATTAAAATAGCCAACTTTGACTTTTCGACAAATGACAACAGGGTAGTTTGCTAGATTTTCGACAATCTTTTGTCCTTCATTTTCTATGTGTTCATTCCAAATCGATAGCATGATAGATGTTATCCTACAATTTGAAAACATTTTTTTATTATTATTGTGAAAATCGATATTTATAATCATAAGTTTTATACATTGTTTAAATATAATATTAACTTACTGCTTATTTATTAGCACCAATTTTTGAACCTTTGACTGACCATTTTGATCATCAACTATTCTTGTAGGTAACACTACAACAACCACCGCTATGATATCTGTATAACATAGAGAATAAATAAAAAGCATATATTATTGCTCATATATAGTTTTACTTTTATATGAGAGGAAATTCTTATATATTTGCTCATAAATTGTTTAATTTATTTGTCATATATTGTTGTAATATATTTGAGGAAAAACAAATAATTGTAATACATACCAACCAATTTTTTCTTGTCTTCAACATATTGCTTGAGGTCTTCAAATTCATTATACTTGTAATTTACCGCAAATATATTGTTCTCATTAGGCATCTCTTCAATGACAGTTCTTGCAGAAATACCCATTACTTTTTTATTCCTTCATAACGATATTTTTTTGGTATTGTCCTGATTTCGTTCAAATGGCACCAACGGAGGGCATTATATTGGCATCAACGAATGGCATTTTTGTCCATTTTTTGGATAATCAAACGTTTTTTAGCCGAAAATAGCATTTTTGGCCAAATGTGACTTTTTTACCCTGATGTTAAACAAATGTGTTGTTATATGGGCAAAAATAAAGTTTTTCCTCCAAAACAACGTTTTTAATCTGAAAACCCTTTTTTTGACTCAAAACTGGAGAATGAAAAAAAAACATTACAATAGCAGTGATTTTACTACTTTATAAATAAAAACCCTGTTTTACACTTAAAACCAAATAATTGGGCCAAAAAACTCACGTCCCAAAATGGCACTGTCGAAGGGCATTTTCGTCCTTGTTTTGGAACGCCTTTTGGCCCAAAATGGCGCTTTTCAGCCGAATATGACATTTTCATAAAAACGTGCCAATAATTGCGGTTTTAGTCCAATTTTCTTAAAACCATAACATTAGGGCCAAAAAACTAAAGTCGCAAAATGGCATCAACGAATGGCATTTTCGTCCTTTTTTTGGACAATCAAACGTTTTTTAACTGAAAATGGCATTTTTTGACCAAATGTGACTTTTTTACCCTATTGTTAAACAAATATGGTGTTATATGTGTAAAAATCACGTTTTTCCTCCAAAACAATGTTTTAATTTGAAATCCTTTTTTTGACTCCAAACTGTAGAATGCAAAAAAAACGTTTCAATAAGTACGATTTTAGTACTTCATTAATAAAAACTCTATTATACACTTCAAACCAAATAGTTGGGCCAAAACGCTGTCGAAAGGCATTTTCGTCGCTTTTTTTGATCGCCTTTTGGCCCAAAATGGCACTTTTCGGCCGAATATGACATTTTCATAAAAACGTGCTAATAAGAGCAGTTTTAGTCCAATTTTTCATAAAAACACTATTTTTGACTTCAAACCATAACATTAGGGCCAAATAACTAAAGTCGTAAAATGGCATCAACGAATGGCATTTTCGTCCATTTTTTGGATAATTAAACAATTTTTAGACAAAAATGAAATTTTTTGGCATAATGTGACTTTTTTACCCTAATGTTAAACAAATATGTGTTATATGGGTAAAAATCAAGTTTTTCCTCCAAAACAACGTTTTCAATCTGAAAACCCTTTTTTGACTCAAAACTGGAGAATGAAAAAAAAATGTTCCAATAAGTGTGATTTCAATAATTTATTAATAAAAACCTTGTTTTACACTTAAAACAAAATAGTTGGGCAAAAAAACTCACGTCGCAAAATGGCACTGTCGAAAGGCATTTTCGTCCATGTTTTGGATCGCATTTTGGCCCAAAATGGCGCTTTTCGGACGAATGTGACATTTTCATAAAAACGTGCCAATAAGTGCGATTTTAGTCCAATTTTTCATAAAAACACTATTTTTTGACTTAAACCATAACATTATGGCCAAAAAACTAAAGTCGCAAAATAGCTTCAACGAATGGCATTTTCGTCCATTTTTTTGGATAATCAAACATTTTTTAGCCGAAATAGGCATTTTTTGGCCAAATGTGACTTTTTACCCTAATGTTAAACAAATATTCTGTTATATGGGTAAAAATTAAGTTTTTCCTCCAAAACAAAGTTTTTAATCTGAAAACCCTTTTTTTGACTTAAAACGGAAGAATGTAAAAAAAACGTTACAATAGCTGTGATTTTAGTACTTTATTAATAAAAATGCTGTTTTACACTTAAAACCAAATAGTTGGGGCAAAAAACTCAAGTCGCAAAATGGCACTGTCGAAAGGCGTTTTCGCCGATTTTTTTGATCGCCTTTTGGCCCAAAATGGCGCTTTTCGGCCGAATATGACATTTTCATAAAAACGTGCTAATAAGTGCAATTTTAGTCCAATTTTTCATAAAAACACTATTTTTGACTTCAAACCATAACATTAGGGCCAAAAATCTAAAGTCGCAAAATGGCATCAACGAATGGCATTTTCGTCCATTTTTTGGATAATCAAACAATTTTTAGACAAAAATGAAATTTTTTGGCATAATGTGACTTTTTTACCCTAATGTTAAACAAATATGGTGTTATATGGGTAAAAATCAAGTTTTTCCTACTAAACAACGTTTTTAATCTGAAAACCCTTTTTTGACTCAAAACTGGAGAATGAAAAAAATGTTCCAATAAGTGTGATTTCAATAATTTATTAATAAAAACCTTGTTTTACACTTAAAACAAAATAGTTGGGCAAAAAAACTCACGTCGCAAAATGGCACTGTCGAAGGGCATTTTCGTCCATGTTTTGGATCGCATTTTAGCCCTAAACTTGCGCTTTTCGGACAAATGTAACATTTTCATAAAAACGTGACAAATAAGTGTGATTTTAGTCCATTTTTTCATAAAAGCACTATTTTTTGACTTAAAACCATAACATTAGGGCCAAAAAACTAAAGTCGCAAAATGGCTTCAACGAATGGCATTTTCGTTCATTTTATTTATAATCAAAGGTTTTTAGCCAAAAATGGCATTTTTTGGCCAAATGTGAATTTTTTACCCTAATGTTAAACAAATATGGTGTTATATTGGTAAAAATCAAGTTTTTCCCCTAAAACAACGTTTTTAATCTGAAAACCCTTTTTTGACTTAAAACTGGAGAATGAAAAAAAAAACATTACAATAGCTGTGATTTTAGTACTTTATTAATAAAAACGCTGTTTTACACTTAAAACTAAATAGTTGGGCCAAAAAACTCACGTCACAAAATGGCACTGTCGAAGGGCGTTTTCGTCCCTATTTTGGATCTCCTTTTGGCCCAAAATGGCGCTTTTCGGCCGAATGTGACATTTTTATAAAAACGTGCCAATAAGTGTGGTTTTAGTCCAATTTTTCATAAGAACTCTATTTTTGACTTAAAACCATAACATTAGGGCAAAAAAACTAAAGTCGCAAAATGGCATCAACGAATGGCATTTTCGTCTATTTTTTGGATAATCAAACGTTTTTTTGCCGAAAATGACATTTTTTGGCTAAATGTGACTTTTTTACCCTAATGTTAAACAAATATGGTGTTATATGTGTAAAAATCAAGTTTTTCCTACAAAACAACGTGTTTAATTTGAAAACCCTTTTTTGACTCAAAATTGGAGAATAAAAAAAATGTTCCAATAAGTGTGATTTCAATACTTTATTAATAAAAACCCTTTTTTACACTTAAAACTAAATAGTTGGGCCGAAAAACTCACGTCGCAAAATGGCACTGCCGAAGGGCATTTTTGTCAATATTTTGGATCGCCTTTTGGCCCAAAATGGCGCTTTTCGGCCGAATGTGCCACTTCCATAAAAACGTGCCAATAAGTGCGATTTTAGTCTTATTTTTCATAAAAACACTATTTTTGACTTAACAACATCACATTAGGGCCATAAAACTAAAGTCGCAAAATGGCATCAACGAATGGCATTTTTGTCCATTTTTTGGATAATCAAACGTTTTTTAGCCAAAATTGGCATTTTTTGGCCAAATGTGACTTTTTACCCTATATGAAACAAATATGGTGTTATATGGGTAAAAATCACATTTTTCCTACAAAACAACGTGTTTAATCTAACCCTTTTTTGACTTAAAATTTGAGAATGAAAAAAAAACGTTCCAATAAGTGTGATTTCAATACTTTATTAATAAAAACCATGTTTTACACTTAAAACCAAATAGTTGGGCCAAAAACCTCACGACGCAAAATGGCACTGTCGAAGGGCGTTTTCGTCCCTATTTTGGATCGCATTTTAGCCCAAAATGGCGCTTTTCGGCCCAATGTGACATTTTCATAAAAACGTGCCAATAAGTGAAATTTTAGTCCATTTTTTCATAAAAACACTATTTTTGACTTAAAACCATAACATTAGGGCAAAAAAACTAAAGTTGCAAAATGGCATCAACGAATGGCATTTTCGTTCATCTTAAACAAATATGGTGTTATATGGGTAAAAATCAAGTTTTTCCTCCAAATCAACGTTTTTAATCTTAAAACCCTTTTTTGACTTAAAATTGGAGAAGGAAAAAAACGTTACAATAGCTGTGATTTTAGTACTTTATTAATAAAAATGTTGTTTTACACTTAAAACAAAATAGTTGGGTAAAAAAACTCACGTCGCAAAATGGCACTGTCGAATGGCGTTTTCGTTCCTGTTTTGGGTTGCCTTTTGGCCCAAAATAGCTCTCTTCGGCCGAATATGACATTTTCATAAAAACGTGCCAATAAGTGCGGTTTTAGTCCAATTTTTCATAAAAACACTATTTTTGACTTAAAACCATAACATTAGGGCCAAAAATTAAAGCCGCAAAGTGGCATCAACAAATGGCATTTTCGTCCATCTTTTGGATATTCAAACGTTTTTTAGCCGAAAATGGCATTTTTTGGCCAAATGTGAAAAAAAACAGAGAAGCAATCCTACTATTTAATAATAGTAAGTTATGGATTGAGTGAGGAAGAGGAGTGGAAGTAGAGACGAAAAGAAGAGAGTAACGGGTGGAAAAAAAATTAAGGGTTTGAGAAATTAAGGCAATTAAATGTTGCTAGAATTGAGTAAGGAAGAGGAAGAGGATTAGAAGTAGAAACAAAAAGAAGGTAGTAACGGATGGAAAAATTAAGGGATTGCATGATCATTTATTAACAACTATTCTATTAAGGCAATAAGGCAATTAAATATTGCTAATAATCAAAATAAGGAAAAAAAATTAATGGAAGAGAGAAGGTATAAATTTGGACGACCACGAAAGAAAACATTCCTTCCCGCTTTACTATATTATGTAGATGACGATGTGCTATCTAATTAATGGTGTGAAAAACATGGAAAGTCATAAAATTTAAAAAGTGACCAATTTTTGTGAGTTATAACACGTATCTTTGGCCAATATAGAAAGTTTCCAAAAAATTTCGTCTTGGCTGTTTTTGTGCATGTTTTGCATCCATATCAAATGACAATATGCTATCTAATGAATGATGTGAAAAAAAGTGAAAGACAGAAATTTTTAAAAATGACCAATTTTTGGGAGTTATAGCACACGTTTTTTTGGCCAAAATTGCAAGTTTTAAAAATTGGTTGTCGTCGGCAGTTTTTGTGCACATTTTGCACTTATATCAAATGACGATGTGATATCTAATTAATGATGTGAAAAAAGGGAAAGTCAATAATTTTGAAAAATAACCAATTTTTGTTGTTTCAAAAATTTATTGTCGTTGAGCATTTTTGTGCCTATTCTGCATTCATATTAAATGATGATGTTCTATCTAATAAAAGGTGTGAAAAAAAGAAAAGTTATAAATTTTTAAAAATTACCAAGTTTTGTGAGTTATAACACACGATTTTTTGGCCAAGATGGCAAGTTTTAAAAATTTGTCATTGTCTGCCGTTTTTGTGTCTTTTATGCACTCATATCAAATTACGATGTGTTATCTAATGAATGGTATGAAAAAGAAATATAAAGTTAGAAATTTTGAAAATTGACCAATTTTTGTAAGTTATAACACACGTATCTTTGGCCAAAATAGCAAGTTTCAAAAATTTGTCGTCTTTGGCCATTTTTGTGTATGTTTTGCATTTATATCAATTGACGATATGCTATCTAAAGAATGGTGTGAAAAAATGGAAAGACAGAAATTTTGAAAAATGACCAAATTTTGTGTGTTATAGCACACGTTTTTTTGGTTAAAATTGCAAGTTTTATAAATTGGTCGTTATCGGCCGCTTTTGTGCCTTTTTTTAAACCCATATCAAATTATGATGTACTATCTAATGAATGATGTGAAAAAAGAGAAAGTCAAAAATTTTGAAAAATGACCATATTTTGTGAGTTATAGCAAAGTTTTTTTTGGCCAAAATTGCAAGTTTCAAAAATTGATTATCGTTGGCCTTTTTTATAACAGTTTTACACTCATATCAAATGATGATGTATTATCTAATGAATGATATAAAATAACAAGAAAGTTAGAAATTTTTAAAAATGACCAATTTTTTAGAGATATAGCACGTGTTACCAAGAATGGCAAGTTTCAAAAAATTGGTCAACGTTGGCCGTTTTTGTGCCAATTTTGCATTCATATCAAATGGCGATGTGCTATCTAATGAATGATTGAAAAAAAAGGGAAAGTTAGAAATTTTTAAAAATGAACAATTTTTGTTAGTTATAGCACAAGTTGTTTTGGCAAAAATGGCAAGTTTTAAAAATTGGTCGACTCTGCCATTTTTTCCTCTTTTGCAGTCATATTAAATGATAATGTGATATCTAATTAATGGTGTGAAAAAAAATGGAAAGTTATAAATTTTGAAAAGTGACCAATTTTTGTAAGTTGTAGCACACGTATCTTTGGCCAAAATAGCAAGTTTCAAAATTTTGTCATCTTTTGCCATTTTTGTGCATGTTTTGCATTCATATCAAATGACGATATGCGATCTAATGAATGGTTTGAAAAAAGGGGAAAGACAGAAATTTTTATTAATGACCAATTTGGTTTTATTCTTTTTTCACACCATTTTTGTACATTTTTTTGACCAAAATTGCAAGTTTTAAAAATTGGTCATCATTGACCGTTTTTGTGCCTATTTTTCATTCATTTCAAATAACGATGTGCTATCTAATTAATGATGTGAAAAAAGGGAAAGTCAATAATTTTGAAAAATGACTAATTTCATTGAGTTATAACACACGTTTTTTTGGCCAAAATGAAAAGTTTCAAAAATTTATCGTCGTTGGCCATTTTTGTGCCTTTTTTGCACTCATATAAATTGACGATGTGCTATCTTATAAGTTGTGCTAAAAAGGGAAAGTCAGAAATTTTGAAAATTACAAATTTTTGTATGTTATAGCACACGTTTTTTTGGCCAAAATGACAAATTTCAAAAATTGGTTTCGTTGACCACTTTTGTACCTATTTTGCATTCATATTAAATGACGATATTCTATCTAATAAATTGTGTGAAGAAAAGGAAAGTTAGAAACTTTTGAAAATGACCAATTTTTGTGACTTATAGCACACGATTTTTTGGCCAAAATGGCAAGTTGTTGTCGGCTATTTTTATGTCTTTTTTGCACTCATATCGATGTGCTATCAAATGAATGGTGTGAAAAAAATAGAAAATTAGAAATTTTGAAAAGTGACCAATTTTTGTGAGTTATAGCACACGTTTTTTCCCCAAAATTGCAGGTTTTAAAAATTAGTCGTCATCAACGATTTTTGTGCCTTTCTTTGAACTCATATCAAATGACAATGTACTATTTAATGATTGATGTGTAAAAAAGAGAAAGTAAAAAATATTGAAAAATGACCATATTTTGTGAGTTATAGCACACGTTTTTTTGGCCAAAATGGCAAGTTTCAAAAATTGAATATCGTTGGCCATTTTTGTGATTGTTTTGTACTCATATCAAATGACTATGTGCTATCTAATAAATGATGTGAATAAAAAGAAAGTTATAAATTTTAAAAAATGACCAATTTGACACTCCCCAAAAGTCAATGGCGGATATATCCACACCATTAGTACATTTGGAAAGCTATAGACAGGGAGGACTCATCTCTTACATTGAAGCACTTATCTAAGGTTTTAGAAATGAAAACAAGGAGTACTTCCTCATTTATAAAAGTAGGGTAGTTAAGGTTGAGGATTCTTGGTGACGAGCTGTCGCGGCTCTCCAATTTAACCCAAATTTTCCAAACTAATGCAGAAGTGGCAAGTGGGATCGTATCCAACAGGGAGAGGATGTTTGTCAAGAGTTAATACAATGATAGAATAAAAGTAATAGAACAGCACAATACGAACAAGTAAAAGGAATGAGATACGGGAAGTCAATAGAGAGGAATGTGTTGCCTTGAAGGGTAACAATGTGTATGGACCTTTCTCTTGTTATCACTGACGGGCTTGTGTGGTCATATGTGAGGGACTTTTCTGCTAGAGAACTAAGGCTGATTAACTTGGTAGTTCTCACAACCCTCGTTCTCAAATCTCCCCGAACTTCCCTTGGTAGGGCAAGTCCTTGGCTCGAGTCAGACTCTCCCATATCCCAATTCCTATAATGCTAATCTAATTCGATTCCTGACTATCTCCCTTGGTAGGGCAGCTACCCAGTTCACAACTTCGACTAACAATACAAGAACCCTCTTAGTTCTTCGCTAAAGATTGACATTGACTGTCAGTGGATACCGCACAACCAAGATCGCAACGTCTCACAAGACCTAAGATTCACATATGCATGTTTACAATCAGATTATATCATGGTTGATTGCCAATGGAATATTCACACCGACCTCAATGGGTACCGCAGACTTAAATGTGAAGTTAATCTAGAGTGCAAATCATCAAACACAACGAATGCAGAAATGTAGACATGAAATTCATCCACACATAAAAGATAAATTCTAAACAGATGTCTCAAACAAGATTGAATCCATACAATTGACCCCTCAGGCAACACTGTAAGTCTAGCCGATCATATGGATCGGCTGATATCCCATGATTTACAAAATAGAGCTTCTAATCCTGATCTAGGGTTTTTCTTCCTAATCTCTTGCTTCTTCTCTGATCTTTCCTTTTTCTCTTCCTTCCGCTTCCTCTATTGCTTCAGCGGCTTTTCCTCCCTTTTATAGTCTTCCCTTGATGATTTGTCTCGTAAGATTCCTGGAAGTTTCCTTCTCTTACGGAAATGCCGCCACGTGTCTACAAACATGAAATAGAACTGAAGTGAGGACACGTGTTAAGGTCAAGTCTTAACAGTTAAGAATAATCAAAGCATTTAATCAAACAGTTAGAGACCGTGAGAAAGACATGTCGTATGCTTTGCTTGTGTGAGCTTAAGCTTGTGTGTGTGTTATGCGAAGGTTGAGGGAGTAGTGTTTGTGCAAGTGTGCAAATGATGAAGTGAGCAGAGAATGTACAAAAGTATGAAAATATGAAAATGCATGAAAGTGAAACATGAAACGTGCATGTGTGTGTGGTGTGAGTGATGCGGCCGCATGGTGTGTGCGTGTGTGGTGCGGTCGCACCGTGTGTGCGTGTGTGTGGTGCGCTAAGAGTTTTGTGAGGTGCAAGAGTTGTGAGGTCATGTGAGTGTGAGTTGTGTGCCGCGACTTTCATGAATTTTGACTTTCGTGAGGAGTGAATTGTGACTTGAGTGAATAAATGCAACACTTTGTAACTAAATTCGCAGCACTCAAGTCAATCTCCATAACACTCAATTGTAATCAATATAACACACAAGTCACGTAATCAAGCATCGATTCACAAGTTATTCCAGGCAAGAGATTAACGAAACAGAGCAAATAAGTCGGTACAATACCGACTTATCAATTCTATAAGGACTGTCAACATACTAAAGTTTTTATATAATTTCAATCTCCAACTTCCACTTTTACATAAAGAGGGGTTCTCCCTTTGCAAAATACTTCATACAATAATCATTGATTCACCAGGAATGAGTGTTAGACAAAAAAACAATTAATGAAAAGTGCGTAGGAATGAAATATCAGCAATTTCAGAAAAACCTATATAAGAACTTAGCAACATTTGGACAAAAGACTTGCCTACTATTAGCTGCTAGTGGTCCCTCTATTAACTCATTAACCTTTGAAGTGTTGATGACATTTTTACATGTCCATGCATTAACGATCTGATTCTGTTTTATGTTGAACATGTATTAAGGCAGACAAAACTTGTCTAACATCACAGCAAGTGGTTTTTGAATAGGGCTTCCAAGTATAACAATTCCAGAAATTAGCATTCGAGTGAACATTGTAAAAAAAAAAGTGAAAATTAAAATTTTTACAAAATTTCCATTTTTCATGGATTATAGCACATGTATTTTGGTCAAAAATTACAAAAATTAGAAAAATGTTGATTTACGCTTTTTCAATACTATTGTTTACCCATATTTAAACTGTGAACATTCATTTTAATGAACGGTGTCAAAAAAGTAAAATTTAAATTTTTCACAAAATTTTCATTTTTC
Source organism: Ophiorrhiza pumila (assembly GCA_016586305.1). Taxonomy (NCBI): domain Eukaryota; kingdom Viridiplantae; phylum Streptophyta; class Magnoliopsida; order Gentianales; family Rubiaceae; genus Ophiorrhiza; species Ophiorrhiza pumila. The sequence continues at coordinate 4,409,844 of BLIW01000007.1, forward strand.
ATGATTATAACACACGTATTTCATAAAAAAATGGAAAAATCCAAAAACTCATTGATATTGACTTTTTTATGATGTTTTTTACACCCATCATGATTGTGAATATGTATTCTAGTGAATGTTGCTAACAAAAAAGAAATTTTAAAATTTTCACCAAATGTTTATTTTCACGAATTATAACACACGTATTTTGATAAAAATGACAAATTAAAACGTGTCGGTTTTGGCTTTTTTCCTACTGTTTTATCATCCACCTCAATTGTGAATATGCATCATTTTCAATGGTGTCAAAAAAAGTCAAATTTAAATTTTTTTTACCAAATTTTCATTTTATCATTGTTTATAACACCCGTATTTTTGCCAAAAATGGAAATATCTAAAAACGTGCTGATTTTGACTTTTTTGCACCCATTCCGATTGTCAATATTCATTCCAGTAAATATTATCACAAAAAATTAAAATTTTCACAAAACCTCCATTTTTCATGGGTTATAACACACTTTTTTTTCTTTTTTTTTATTCTTTTTTAAATGATCAACAATGGTACCCCATCTACCCCCTTGGTGACTCGAACCCGTAACCTATTGGTTCACAGGTGAAGATGTAAACCATTTGATCTACACTTCGTTGTCAGGTTATAACACACATATTTTGCTAAAAGATGGCAAAATTAGAAAATGTGATGATTTCTACTTTTCAAATACTATTTTTTACAAACGTTTCAATTGTGAATATGCATTTTAACGAACGGTGTCAAAAAAAGTGAAAGTTAGATTTTTTTTCACAAAATTTTCATTTTCATACAAAATTTTCATTTTTCATAGGACACGTATTTCGGCCAAAAATGGCAAAAAAATGTTAAAACACACGTACTTTGATTAAAAACATGACAAAAAAATGTTGATTTTTACTTTTTCCCTACAGTTTTTCACCCATATCCAGTGGCGGAACTAGGGGGCGAGTCGGTGCTGCCCCATACCCCTTCGTTCTGAGGAGAGAGTAAGAGAGAATATATTCTACCATTGAAGCACCCCTTCCGCCATCCACCATGAGCGCCACCAAAATGTTAAATTGCAGAAATCGCGAAGAAGACGAAGTCTTCTTGTTTCCCAATTTTTATTTATTTTTACTTTTTATACTCTTAAGTAAAACGTAAGAGTAAAATAAAAATATATTCTTTTAAGTGAAACGACGTAGTTTTATTAAAGAGTAAAAAAATCCTACTATCCCTATTTATAAAATCTTTTCCTATTTTAATTCCTAAACTTTATCTTATCCTATTTTAATTCCTAAACTCTTAAACGTAAATTAATCTATCTTGCACCATATCTCGAACTCTTAAACGTGAATTCATCTATCTCTTGTTCTCTCCTTCGTCTACAACCTACTTCCTGCTCATAACCCCATCTTTATTGACTCCTTCCGTCATATTGTTATTCAATTGAATTAGTCTAATCGGTGAAAATCTTTCCGTTGTGGTTAGTGTTGCTTTGTGATATGAGTATTTTCTTTTTTATTTTTATGTATTTTTTACTTGGTAATATTTAAATTTTTTGTGTATTTTTTTAATTAATTACTTTGATTGAATATATATGTTATTTTAATAATTACATATATGTATTTTACGGAAAAAAAATTCGTGTATAATTAAGCACCCCCTCAAAAAAATTTCTGGTTCCACCACTGCCCATATCAATTGTGAATATGTATCCTTGTGAATTGTGTAAAATAATGTGAAATATAGATTTTTTTTTTTACCAAATTTCTATTTTTGATGGATTATAACATGTATTTTAGCTAAAAATTGCAAAATCTAAAATCGGGATTTTGGCTTGTTAAATGTTTGGCTGGTTTAATTACAACCGTTTCATTGGTTGTAATTCACGTGAAACAAGAAGTTATAGATGCTGAAGTTTGCTTTTTAAAGGCATTGTGATTGCTTAGCATCACACCAATGCCATTATGGCTATGGGGAGTCTATTGAAGAGGGCAAACCACACAAGGTTGATGCTTAGTTTAATATTATTGGGTTAACTAGCTTACTGGGTATGAGCTACTTGGGAAAAATGTGCATTCTCTTTAAACGCAAAGGTGGGAAAATTGTTGATCTATTTAGGTGGTTTGAATGGAGACGGTGAAACCCTTTGGGATGTTGCTGAGTAAAAAGAAAAACGCACACTTATCCTAGTGTGAATGACTATGCGTGTCCCATTCCTTTCTTTTCGTTTCATATCTTTTCTTTTCCTTGCCGTCGATCTTAAGCTTTGCAAATTGCATCTTTGGTATCCCGTGCTGCTCACGGATTTGCATCGTCTGCGGGCTTATCTAAAGCAAAACCAACCAAATATAACTTTGCTTTATTCCATCCCAATTATACGCATGCATCTGATGACACTCTTGAAAATGAAATAGATTCTCATCCTACTTTTATTAACCTTCCATTTTTTTAGTTCAAACCTACTCAAAAAAAACTTTTTGTTATAGCTATCTAGATTTGTAGATTAGAAGGGATGGAATAGTTTAATAAGCACACGAGGGGTCTCCACTCTCTGATTTTACTTTAGTCCCTTTTTGCTTTCAAATGGCAGCAGAAGAAATTATAGTCCATTGACATTGGCTAGAGCCTATCCTAATCCTAATCCTAATCCTAATCCTACTCCTATTCCTAGCAAGAGTGGGATCCGCATCCCACCTGACCAATATGTCTCATTTTCAAGCTATGAAGCTTAATTAATTAAGATGGATATGACTCATTGCTGGACCAGGATATGAGAGGGATTTTGAATGAATGAATGAATAATTGAGAACCGCTTTTAAGAAGCTTGTTTCACAATATAATTAATGGCTGCTTAGTACCATTCTTCGCCTACTGTATTGAGATCTAATTATATAGTATATAATTTACTTAATCATCACTTTCATCATAACACTTTTATTTATTTTAAGCAGTTCTTTTTTGCAGCTTTAATGGCATATTGTATTTAAGCAAATTGAGTAAATGATGCAATCCATTTTCCTGAAACCATCTCTTGTTATCCTCCCTCTAAACGTTTAATTAAAGACCAATTAATTTTTAATTGTAAGGAGATTTTGATAATGACTAATATCTCTTCAAATCCTAAACTTTCAAGTAGTACGATTGCTGCAACTTTACACCTAAAAAAATGTTTTGAATTTCTTTTCAAATCTGTTGGGACATATTTTAATAAACATCTGTAGTTACGCATAATAACTCAAGACCTCTAGTCTAAATCACACAAAAGCATCACAATGAATGAGGTCATTGTTCCTAGCACACAGTCAGCAATTTGCATCTCAATGAACATTCGAAGGAGGTCACTTGATTTCCCTATTTTAATGATTGGAGGTCACTTGATTTCCCTATTTTATTTGTTTTGCTATTTCCATCTTTGTGCCAAGCTTGGCTTGCAATGATATCAAAAACCAATTATCTTATCCTTCAAAAGATTTGTTAAAAGATTGTCAATGAATCATTTTTTGCTTAGGCAAACTTAACTTTTGCTACTTTCTTTTACCAATCATATTGTTAAAACGCTCCAACTTACTGCTTAAATTTTTTAAAGAATTAAAAAAATAAAAAATGAAAATGCTCCAGAATGAAGTGTTGCCTTCTATCCATGGTGGGTAGCAACTAGCAAGAGTGATCCGCATGCAATATGGCCCTCTCTAATTAATAAAGTAACTGTGAAGATTGGAATTTTGATTTGACTACAATAATTCAATGCGATTTGAATCACTCTTGAGTCCCACAATTCAGCTTGTGGTGAATGGTAGAGGCATACAATTAACAACAACTAGAGAAGCAAGATTTTGAATGTAAGCATGATTTCCTCTTTTTAGAATAGTTTGAAATCGGTTGTTCTTCAATATTAATTCTTTCTTCATAAGTAGCAACCAAGCATACGTGTGAACCTAATTTATTATGAAAATCTCCATATCGTTCGAACAATCACCGTCTTTGTTTCATCACACAGCCCTTCTGTGGAAGAAAGATCACCGGCAAAGGAAGCACGACTTAGACTAAACAGAGCTTATATAATATTAATATAAGTAACTCTCGCATAGACTAATCAGAGTTTGGGGGAACATGCATGTAAAATGAGGACGACGACGAAGACAACAAAGCAATACTGCCCACTACATTTTCTCTCAAGTCCCAAATCAAAATTATTTAGTAGGTGAATTTTCTTTGTTTATGTCCAACACGAATGGTCGGATGGAGCCCTCCACCCCAAATTTTGCCCACTCAATCCATGGACAAGAAAACGGTTTTCTTCCGATCTTTTTCTACGTAGCATAACCTGAAAGGCAATTGTTTCCACACATTCAACACCGTTAATGACAAATCCTGGACTTTTGTAAGGTGTGCCTCTTAGTGAAAGTGAGTTGCCATGCCCGGTTGGCCCCTGATGCCCTCCTCTTAGTCCAACAAATCTAATCCCACGTAACAAAGATTTTTCTCTCTATGGATGATGGACTAGTTTTCATTCATAATTAACCAACTCTTGCCTCGTTTTTTCGTCTTGCAGTGGGTGAATGTCGCGGTTGCTTTTGTATTGCCATTCTGGTTCATGAAATGTTTATTTATATATTACATTCGGGAAATCTAGTTGGTCGAGGAGGCCACATGTGGCTGTAGGTGGTTAATGGTTATTGCTGGACAATGGACGTAACATTTGATGTTGCCCCAAATATACATATTTTAAGGGGCGACTTTAATTGCATTATATAACCAAAATATTACTCGAGACAAAAGATATTAATTAATTAAATAAATAAGACTAACTTTATTCAATTTTCAAAAATAATTGAGTCACTAATCCATAATTACAATCCGGGACTTTTAGAAAATAACTTTACTTTCTTAATATATATTTTTGTAGTAATGTTTGGGTAAATAGTATATATATAGTGACAAAGTCCATTTAATGCTAATATAACATTGAGTGACAAATCTAGAAACTATGGTTCGGGGAATAAATTACATAATAGTAGTGGAAACATTTTATTTTAATTTTTTCGAGGACAAAATTCTAATTTTCTTAAACAGCTAATTGAAAATTTTTAACTCCTTAGATCCGCATTGACAACATTATTCATTCAAGAAAGGGTAAACTCAAATAGTTAGCCGAGTGAAGGAAGGTCAATAGTAAAAGTGTGGACAACCATATTTGTTGTATCGCTATGAAAATTTTGAATGACAAAGTCAAATTTATGAAATATTTTGCTGTCTTGCTTTCCAAGAAGAGGTTCACAACCGCACAAGAGTTACACATTGTCTATTATCATTTCTCCATTGTTTTACATCTTGAGGTTTGACAAAAGATATAAGAAATTGGTGAAGAAACGTAAGATTCATTAAGAAAAGTTAGCCGTGCGTGAAATGGATGAGCAGCGCAGATATCGTTGCATGGCTATCAAAATGAGCAAATGTTATCAAGAGCCGAAATTTAGGGTGATATGCACATGTTAGCCCCAGAATGATCCAAGTCAACCAGTAACTTGTTAATAAATAAAATTCTGCATGACAGAGAAACAGCTAAAACCATTAAATGAAATGGGTGAAAATTTGCAGAAGTCATCGCTTCATCACGTGCCCGGTTTGAAACTTTGAGCACATGACCGTTAGTCCTAATCACAAACCTTAATTAATCAATCTCAAAAAACTATACTACTAATATAAGATGTTACGTAAGTTTTTTTTTTGTTTTAACACACATCCTTATATCCTCACATGCATTTTTAAGAAATCGAATTCTATATCTTGACGTCGAAATACTATCTTCCTAATCGCTAAACTAGCTCAATGTCTGATGTTAAATAAGTTCAAGTTGGTTGGTATTTGATTCTTGTTTTAAAAAAATTCTATTATATTTACTTACTAGGAAATTGGAGTAGCATTTTAGTACGACAATATACAAATCACATGAAGTAGTAATACTCTTTGCCAACATATATATATATATATAGATATCTGGATTTCTACAAAGCACAAAGTCATTTGTTTCATGTGATTCCACTTCTAAATTTCAGAAGTAAAGAAAGAAAAATATTATGATTGGCGGCCGGCGGTTGCATCATTAACGCAGAACCAATTGCCTGCAGTTACAGGTTATACCCCAATTTCCCACTTGAAATTTGCTTACAACTTCATCAACTCATCGCTTTCAATGCTCACATTCACAGTAGTCGGTATTAATAAGTGTTTTAATTGGTGGTTTGTTGTTATCAAACCAAACATGAAACAATATTTCATCTTGGCAATGCATGAATAACTAGAGCACGCATTCAATAGTATGCATGAGAATGATTTTTCAACCTTTTTTTTTTTTTTGGCTTCATCAGTATATATATAATGGACCAACCTAGGAAAGTAAAAAGAATGAGTGGAATGATTGTTCAAGGAACGATTGATCACTTTTAATCCAAGTCTTTTACGTTAATGGAATCCATTTAAGAATAAATACAACTAATACTAAACTAATTGACTTCGTAACCGCAAACAACCTCTTCATCATTAATTTGTTGGTGGAAAGTAAAATTAATTTGTTAGACAAAACTCTCTGCCAGTGGCAGGTAAATAAAATTGATATATATCACTAAATGTGAACTGAAAAACAAATTAACTATTTGTCTAAAAGGAAAAGCAAACATCAAGAAAATCTGCCCTTAATTAATTAAGATTATCATTGTTTTATGTTATTGTACATTAATTCAAGAACAAGTTAATTTTGACTAGCTGCTAGTTGTAAAACCGCCTGTTAATTGATTTTCATGGGTGATTTTAGTATAATATAATTAATATAACGTACGTACGTAGTATGAATTATGCTTAAATATAACTGAATCTAGGTTAATGTGAAGAACCTCCAGCAATTTCTAGACGGCCAGTCGAAATTAATTATGGCTCTTCTATATGTATATATGTTAATTATTGAGGTTGAAATCGTACTTGATCAGTTTAACTTTTTTGTGAAAATGTTCCCATCCACAAGAATATTTGAAGATAATTTTATTTATTTACTTTTCTGCTTTGCTTCTCCTCTCCCCTCACACATGTATGCCTATGGTTATTTATTTCATATAATTAAGAAAATATATTTTGTGGAACTATATTTGTCAATAAAATTAATGAAACGTTATGATATATATACATCAGAATTGAGAAGACATCAATGGCTATTAATTCGAACAGAAGATATTATGTCCTGCATGAACATCCCACAGTTTGTGAATGACAAAATCAGCATTAGTAATATTTCTAATATACATTTATGTCTTCTGAGTTCCCAATAAAGATAAGTGTTTATATCAATTAAAATACCTCAGAAACATCGTAAACAATACATTAATGTTGTCGTTGTTCCATTCTTTTGCATTTTTTTTATTTATAGATTTAAAGGTTTATTCCCCTAGAGGTGAGGTGTAGTTGGATGAACAAGAAGTAGAAGAAAGTCTTCCACTAGTGTTTTTCCTCCATGGAATCTAAAATATAACCAGAGCAAAAAGCAACAAATTAAGTCCTTGTCTTACTACTTGAAACAACTATTACTAGATAAACAATAATTTTTTTAATACACACGGAAAACTTGAGGAAATATTTTCCTAAACCAAGCTCTCAAATCACATTACATTTTTTTTTTTTTTTTTTTTTTTTTTTGCTTTGAAACCCAAAACACAGCAAGGTTTATGTAACACAAAGTGAGAGAAAGAAATCGATACTATTTAAGAAGTTGAAAGTAAGATCAAATCAGTTTCATTTTTATTATTAGTTTCAATTCACATACGTTCTTATTCAGTTTTTTTGAGCTTAATTTACTGTACTAATCATCATAATATTTTGTAACATTGAGACAAAAAAACACCATAATATTTTGGTAACGAGAAAGACACACAAAGTAGCATTTCTGGCGAATAAAATAGTCAAATGGTAAGAAATTTGAATGCTCAGCCGAACAGTTGTGGAAGTATTGAATGGCTCCCATTCCACACTAGTCCAACTAAAATACACAAATATGGAATACAAAGTATGGAAGCCTACAAGTGGTAGCAGACATCGTACGCAAACTTGTCCACTTCCAACTTTTATTATTTCTCTCATATGTGCGGAAAACAGAAATAGAGCTACTATTATTTTGAGCCCAAAAAAAATAATAATAAAGCTATCATAAATTCAGAGGTCTACATCATTAGGACAAAGCATCGAATTTGAACCGTTTTCTTTATCAAATTCAACCCATAGATAAAAAGTTTATGAACACTAATCTGTCATTCCTCAGAGGTGGGCAGTGGTCACCCCCATAAAATCTCAGCAGCAATCAAAACCTTAATAAATATTTTTTTTCGCCTTTTGTTTTCTTGTTATAAAAACCAAAAAAAAATGGAAATGTGACTTACTAGACTGTTACTACCATCCAAAATCCAAAAAAACAATGGGTGGGGCCCCACTCCACTGGCCTCTCCCTATAAATATTCCAACCTTTCCTTTTTACACTCTGAAAACAACTCCCATTTTACGCTTCACTCTCCTCTCCACTTTCTTCCTCAAAGCCTCACGGAAACAAATCGTCACATTCACGCTCGTTTCAGCAGTTTTTTCGACTTTGATTTACCGAAAATATTTTATAAAGCCTATCTTCTTTAGATATTGCTAAAAATGGTGGACGTAGACCGGAGGATGACCGGTCTAAACCCTGCCCACGTGGCGGGTCTCCGGCGCCTATCCGCTAGAGCCGCCGCGGCGGCCTCAGCTTCAACTCCCTCCACACCCCTCCCTCCGCGCAACAGTCTCCTTTCCTTCACTTCCTTGGCTGATAAAGTTCTCACCCATCTCAAGAATTCGGGTGTACAAGTCCAATCCGGTTTATGCGAATCGGAATTTGCACGAGCCGAAGCAGAGTTTGGCTTTGCCTTCCCGCCTGACCTCAAAGCTATTCTTTCGGCTGGCTTGCCACTAGGACCAGGCTTCCCGGACTGGCGCTCTTCCGGACCAGCTCGGCTTCAGCTCCGGGCCTCCATCAACCTTCCTATAGCTGCCATCTCTTTCCACATAGCCCGAAACTCTTTGTGGTCCAAATCTTGGGGTCCCAGGTCATCCGACCCGGAAAAGGCCCTCAAGATCGCCAGGAATGCCCTCAAAAGGGCCCCACTTTTGATACCCATTTTTAACCATTGTTACATTCCTTGCAATCCTTGTCTGGCTGGGAATCCCATTTTCTACGTCGATGAGAATCGGATTTTTTGCTGCGGTCTTGATCTCTCCGACTTCTTCGATCGGGAATCGTCGCTGTTTCAGAGCACAGAACCCCAGATTCTATCCAGACAACGCTCAGCGAGCGAAAAGTCGGCCGGTTCGTCGACGAATTTTTCAAGGAGAAGTCTTGATACTGTCACCTTCGCCGGAGGAAGAACGCCGAGATGGGTCGAATTCTGGAGTGACGCCGCCGTGGAACGCCGTCGGAGGAACTCAAATTCTTCGTCCTCATCAACGTCTTCTCCGGAGAGGTATTTCGATATGCCCAGGTCAGAAATCCCCAAATGGGTGGATGAGTACGTGGGACAAATCGGGTCAGTCCTGAGAGAAGGCGGGTGGGATGAATCGGACGTGTCCGAGATCGTACAGGTGTCGGCATCTGGGTTCTTTGAGGATGGCGAGATGGTGTTATTAGATAATCAAGCGGTTATGGACGCCCTCCTGGTGAGAGCGGATCGATTCTCAGATTCGCTCCGGAAAGCAGGGTGGAGCTCGGAGGAGGTATCGGAAGCTTTGGGTTTTGATTTTCGGTGGGAGAAGGAGAGGAAGCCGGCGAAGAAGTTATCTCCAGAGTTGGTGGAGAAAATAGGGAAACTGGCAGAGTCGGTTACCCGGTCGTCATGATAGCGGTTGTAATATAATACATCGAGATTCTTTTTTTTCTTTTTCCCTTTTTTTTTTTTTTTTAAGATTTTCAATACCTCGAGTTTGCTTTTTGCATCTTCGGGTAAAGAGAAAAAAAGAAAAAAAAAATACTAGTAGTACTAGTCTACTACTAAGTGGCATATATGTATGAATATGTGAAAAGCTTAAAAAAGGTAAAAAGAAAAAGAAAAAGAAAAGAGAAATGAAATGTGATACGAGTGGTGTACACACTTTGAAACCGTGATTCGATTTGGTTATGGGCCTCATGGCTGTTGTACATTAAAAATGGTAAAAAAACATGAAATGAAACTCCTCACCATTATCGATTTTTGCAGTTATTTACAGCTAAAACTTCTGGAAATTGGAAAACTACCAAAACATAATTTGTTTTTTTGTGTTAATTTAAAAACATTTTACTAGTAGTAGTAGTAGTAGCTTTTGGTGTTGTAGTAGTTCAATGGAATGTTGTTTTGATGTGAGTTGGGCTGGGGCACAGGTTTCGAATGATGCAGCGCACGTGTGGCTTCTTTCTGAGCAAAAAAGACATTGTTGTAGGTCCCGATTAAGATCGAAACTTGGGACAGAATGAGAAAGAGAGAGAACCCAAGTCGGCTTCAAAAATTGAAATGAAATGAAAAGAAAAGAATCAATTCATTGCAATTTGCAACTGTTTGGTGCTCTAGCTGGGTGGGGGATAGTGCGGGACACTGGTAATTGCTTCTGAGGTAAGCGAGAAATAAACGGCGTCGTTAATCAGCAAGAATGGACTCTGGTCTGGTGTAACAATAAATGCCTTGTTGTGGTGTTGGCCAATTGGTGGGGTTTTGTTTGGGTCATAGTGCTGTAGTGTTGAGTGCATGTACAACTCTCACTCGTTTCTGCTTGAAAATTTGAAATTTGTTTTGTGTTATTACTTAGTATTTTTGGTGTTGAGTTTGAGTGGATGATGAATAATAGGCATGATTTTGATTACTCGGAACTGAAATGCAAATCAAAGTAAATAAGGCCTGGCTATTTGTCTATTGTCTCTTCTTTTGAGAAGTGTAAAATCTTTTGAGAATATGATAGAGATGTGTGTATAATTTCCTTGGAATTTGGAAATAGAAAAGATAATGTTTGAGGGAATCGGAAGGGAGAAGGCGAGAATGGGAGAGTAATCAGAATCAGGGTATCCATTTCCAGTTCCAGACAGGCTAAATAAAGCAAAACCTGACAACCAAACCTTCTCTCCGTTTAGCTTTTTAGAGACACAACAAAGTACAAAATATCATACTTCCAGGTTCCACCCACCACTCTACAACTTAGTTGCATTTTAAAAGTTCTCGTCCTTTTTTTTATTTTCTTTAAAAAATTTCCTCTTGCCTGCTGCCCTCTACCTTTTCCTTTACACCATTTTTTATCCCTAAAAAGCCCACATTCTGTTTCCTGATCAAATTTATTTGATTTTTTAAGATACAAAAGGAAATGCTTTCTTCCTCATTTTTTTTTTTTTTTGTTCAAAAAGGGATTGGTAAGAGTTATCAAATTCTGTATTTCTAGACTTGTTGTTTGTTCTTTATTACCATCAACGAGTGCTGGCCTGGCCTTCTAGGGGAAATTTGATGCAACCAAACAAATTAAAATGAAGTAAGTTTGAGGTGATGGCAGGTGGAAAATAAAAGAACATTAAAAAGAAGCATGACTGAGATAAAAAGAGACTCATTGTTGTTTGTATGGCAACCAATACCATTATACCAATTAGTCATTTAGTCGGGTTTAGTAAAACCTAAAAAGAGGAAAAGGAATAAAATAAAAACATCCCGTGTGCTTTTCTTACATTTTCGGCTGAACAAGAGAAGGGGCAAACACGTATTGGGTTCAGAACTTTTTCCAAAGCCAAAGCCAAAGCGCCAAAAAGGATTCAATCTAAGATATATGCGGTACATATTGCCTACGAACCAACTTGATCCCTTTCGATATGCTGCTATATATATTTGTAACAACAGACATGATGGTACGAGAGCTTCATAGTTTAGCTTAATTCAGGTGAAGATGTTTGATCTTTGAAAGAGATTATAACAATCTAGAGAGATGCAAAAATTTCAATTCTTGAATGACTACTGCACATCAAGGTTCAAGAATTATTATTGTTGTTGTTATTTCCATAAAGTTGATGTTGCTACTTGCTAGTGCGGATGTAGTTGAACACATTCTAAAACAAGATCCGAGGAACGGCTACGTTCTAAAATCACCCAAACAAAGTTATTATCTATCGAAAAAAGAAGTAATCAGGAGGCCATCAACCATGACACACAAATTCATTTGATTTGGGGCCACTCATACTCAGAAGCAACCCACTGAAAAACTTATCAAGCTTAGCTAAGACCTTCAATTTTACAACAGACATTTAGTCATATGAGTCCCACACCAGAATCATGAATCATTTTGCCCGTTGTAACAATTATGTACTAACATCTTTTAGACCATGGCAAGTATGCTCACACCAAATTATTGGTCATGCTAACACAGCATCATCATACATTTCTCAACTTTTCCCCTAATACTTTGACACTCTCATTTTAGCTCCAAAACCCGTAGCACTTCTTACTATGTGCTGCGTTTTTACCATGTGATTAAAGGCGAGGAAGCATATGATGATTAGGAGCGTTCTTCGTAACCATTTCTATATATAAACACAGAAAGTATTAGCTAGTTAATAACCAATAATATAAAAGTCATGTGCTCTATAATTGAGATATAGATATTTACTAAACTTAAGGGGCCACAAAATAAGTAGGATATTATATTACGCGTGACGTATTATTATTATTATTGATGGCTAACCACCGATGGGTTCAATATTTATTCATTAGCTAAGTACTCTTTATGTTCTCTAATAAGTGTCGTTTTAGAGATGTGCACACTAATTAAGAAAAGTGATAAATTCTCCTATTTACCCATATTTATAATTATAACATTCTCCCTCTTCTTTTAAATAACATTACATAGATAAATGGGACGGAGAGCAAAATTGGAAGCTTTTAAACTTTTTGCATTGAAATTTATAAAATAACAATTATTTGAAAACAAAAGACGAGAGCTAAAACGATAATTATTAGATAAGAGAATGAATACATTGCATAGGTATATATGCATAGTTTAACCCTAATTAATTTCTGTTTTGGAGCACTTCTAGCTGTATCCACTCTCCACCTTTATCGTAGTAAAAGTTCACCCAATTACATTGACAGCACAAATTTTCATAAATCTTTCAAACACTAGGAGGCATTTCGATGAAAAAGTTGGTCGTCTTACATAAAATTCATTTTGAACGATGATTACACCATCGCTGTTTCATGAAGAACAGTTAGTCTTAGGCAGGAGAAAAGGAGAATCATGAATAATTACAATTATCAGTAGGAGAATAGGAGAATCAAAATGAAGCTTAGATAAGACCGGGGGAAAAGGTGCAATTTATTTTCTTTCGAACGTAGACTTTGTATGGCATTCAATTGAGGTTTGTTTGATGGGATTAATTGCTTCAACGGTCATTTAATCTGAATCAACCGTCATGGACTGACTGTCATGTGCCGTTCCCCATTTCACGTGCCATCACCGCATCTCCCGCGTGCAAATGATGAACGCAAAATTGCTACAGAGCAGTTTAGTTTAGACTTTAGAGCAGTGAATACAATGTGGAAGTGGCTCATAGCTGTTGGCCGGACCCATCTGAGTCAGCCCCTTAACTTGGTCTTTACGTCGTTGCATCCGTTGGCGGTGGCCTACAAAATGAAAAGACTCGCAGCAACTCGACCGCTGCATACAATCTGTACGGTGCTGGTTTTGTTTTGTTTTGCTTTGCCTGCCTTTAATAATGTTTTGTAGAATCCATCCATTTACACTTGTTAATCACATCACACAGGAACAGGATAATTCTATTCTATTATATGAGAGTTGTATGTACATGCATTTGTTGAAATATGCTTGAGAATTGCCTTGTTAACTATGACGAAAATGATCATAGGACTAATTAATATGGCTGTTTTTGTTGGTTGCAAATATCAAACGTTGGATCAACGGTTGCCTCTCTGCCTTAAGTTTCTGAATTGTGTTATGATGTATTTGTCCACATTCATTCCTTGTAATACAAAAATCATCATAATTGAACAATATACTAACTACTTGGACATCTACTGATCACTGATGCTCATGTTTTCCAAATGCAGTTTTGCTTTCGTATTGGTATCTGTTTATGCATTTTGGTAGTGGCACTGAAAATTTAAGGGGAAACTGGAAAGGAAAGAAGGATCCAAAGTTAATGCGATACTGCCAAACTGATGTGACGAAGCGCATAACCTACATTATTGGAGTGGAACATTAACGCATGCATGTTGTAATTTGTGCACGAAGATGATGTTCAAGATCAATGATCTAAAGGGGTTGCCATGGGAATGAATGGGATGTGTGTAACAGTGATGGATGATGAATGATCTAAAGGGATTGCGGTGGGAATGAATGGGATGTCTGTAACAGTGATGGCAAGGCCAAGGGAACACCGCCAGCCATCTTCATCTAAGACTAAGGGTTTGAATTGTGATTTTTAAGTATGTGGTTAAAATTTGGTTCAACGAACACAGGAGTTTTTTGTCAAGGGTCTGGACAGTGACAACACGTTGACCTTAAATGCAGCTTGTCTGGATAACTGCACCACTTGATCTTGCTGTTGGATTCTCTTCTTCCCATGTGTAATACTACTTGGCTGCTGCTACACTAATAAAATGTTTCGAACAATAAACAATTCTTAATATAAACTAATCATATTTTCTTTTTTCTTTTTTTTTTCTTTTTCTTTTTTTTATGTATCATGTTTCTAGTTCTACAACTCTATTTATTCCGTCACTTCACTGCTGTTGAGTCAAATGATCATATTTTCTTTGATTTGCTAAAGTGTATATAATCTCATAGGTCATTTGATTCGAATCTGCCATTCCCATAACGAACCTTTTTGAACAGTCACTTGTGCATCAATTATAAATATTTCCTTAAACTTACCGTTTCTTAAACAATTAATCTTAAAACACATCCTCCATTTTCAATATTTTCCTTGCTACTTTTTCAAATCTCCACAAGTGACATGAGTAGTAGCACTTTTTTTTATCAAAAGAAGAATTTTGTTGTATCAGTAATGGTCACAAATTTCGATTTTTAAGCTAAGCATTCTTTTACTCGATGTGAGAAGTGAAAAAGTTGAGTGTTAAAAAGTCATAGAAGAAAACACCTAAGATGGCATACAATTTTTCCTGAAATGTGTACAGATTTCCAGTAAAAATGGAACTGCTGCAGACAGTACTTTGCAATCTTCCTACATTCCAATTTCCTGCCGAAATTTAGGGGAAAAAGAACACTTCTAAAGGGAAAATTTTGCTTTTTTTAGAATCTTGATGGTGGCTATGACTCCATAACCATCAGTCATATTACTATAAACTATAAGCTGTGCTACTAGATCACTGATAATATCTAGTACTATTGTATATTCGAATGTATCACTGTTTTCTATACAGTTTACAAAATGCAGAAACTTTACACGGCTCAGCTGCCACAGCAAAAATGCTGTACAATTTTCCGTGCCAGTCAAATGACTGATAGAGCTTCAAAATTTGAGGAGTCTGTTATACAGCAGAAAGAATTTCCTTCTCTGGCTTCTTGGCCATTAGTAGTGGCAGATTCTTGATCACCTTCACCCGGAATGCAGCCTGCAAAAAGGTAAAGACGTTTGGTTGAGGAAATATTTATCTCCTAAATAAAAGATGTACATGTCCCAATACATTTTAAGGCGGACCATAATCAATCATCTCTGTGTAGCAGATCAATCGCACATCATGTGTAACGCAAAGAGAGACTCAAACAAACGAAAAGAAATAAGTATTACTACCTGGTCAGAACCAAACTCGATGGTGTCTGATGAACGAAAACGAGCTGGTGAGTTAGGAGGCAGCTGATTGCGCCTACCCTCATTGCTGCAATTTTCAAGTAAACCATTGAACAATGACACATAATGAAAGCAGAGGAAAACCACATATTCTAGTGGCAAATTGAGTTTCTCTTTAACTTACTCTATAATCCAGGTGCCATATTCACTCATCAAATCAGTCAAGTAAAAGAGTCCATCTTTGTAGCTTATCTCTGCATGTAGTTTGGAGACCTACGAGAACGTACAGCTTTCATTCAGCATTGCAATGACCGACTGGTTGTGGGAAGAGCAGATTTATCCAAGAAAATAAGCACCTAGATACCTCACCTGGGGTGAAGATATAGCTATTGACACTCCAGTAACATCAGCATGTGCTGAACTCCTGGGATACAAAGGTTTAATTAAGTCTTGGTAAATGGTCAATCATACGCTCAGTATATGTTTTAATACCATTTCAAACTAAGATCATTTGATGTTCTGAAAACATCATGAAGATAATGCCAATATCTCGCAGTATGTAGCTTTTTCCACAGTTTATGGAATATATGTATATTTAAAATCATCAAATCAAAATTTAATAAACAGAAAAGCATACCCTATTGTAATGGGCATTTTCTCATCTCTGCTTAAGAAAATAGCCTCTGAATCAGAACTCACTTGTCCAATAGGAAATAGAAACCACCTGTAGAGTTGATAAGAACAGTGGAGTTACAACAACAATAATAGCCTTACAAAGCTGCGAATAATAAAGGAAAGGTACAACAAGAAAGTTAAGGCTTGATATACTCACTCTGCATTAAGAGCACGCTCCAGAGCATCATCATCTGCAAGCCATTTCCGCAATTCATCATTTGCCTGCATGAATAAAATCACATAAATTAGCTTTCAAACAGGAACATTAATGCATATCATCCTAAAATCCAAAGAAGCCAAAAATCATATCAAGATGAAGTGGAATAAATTTCCACTTCCAAGGCCCACATACTTTGTCAGAAAGCCTGCACTGCAATGGTCTGCCTTCCAGCTTTGAGCTGAAAAAAAGAACAAAAGATTGTCATTTTAAGTGTAACAAACCAATAAGGCAGGTATTTCATGATAGTCCCGAAAATTCTGGAGCAAATTAACCTGTCGTATAAGTTTTTTGGTATCCCAACGCAGCCATTTCCTATTGGTGATATGCTTAAAAAGGTTTCACTAATACTAAAGCTCTCACAGAAGATAGATGTTGCATCTTCCAAAGACTTAAGAATGTTCAAAAGCTGCTTCTTTGAGGTATGTTTCTCCTCAAAACTCATAATTGCAACAACTATTGTCTTAATGGATATAATTTTTCTAGCATGATCAACTTGCATCAAATGGAAGTGCCAAAAGTTTCTATAACGTTACCCGTAGCCCCCGAGGACCCAACTTAGCATCAAAGGCATTCCGATGTCGATAAATATTCTCCCACCAACTCTTCCTGGATGTGGTATCCTAAACTTTGTTAAGAACTGCAACAGAGATTATCAGCTTTATGAAATCAAAAAAGTTGAGTTGCCTGAACTGCAATTACCATGTTTGTCAGAGTATAGCATTTCCTTACCGATAGTGGACCTAGTCCTACACCCAAATATGGTTTATAAGTTGTTGCCATGATCGCAGCCATTCTTGCCAGACCATGAATGACAGAAACTCGTACTCTTCTAGCGTTCTCATAGCTGGAAAGAGACAAATCAGATGTATTAAGCATCCAAGAGAAGCAGGAATCTGATCCACTTATACTGGCTCCATAAAAATTTTAAGCCAGCAACTTGGATAAGATGCAGAAAATCATATTGAAACTAGAATTCAATTTTTAGCAAAGAACCATTATCTGCAGAATGGTAAGGAAGAATGTCATAAATTTTCTTCTCCAACGTATTACTCCTTTGCATTTAAGCTCTTTTTTTTTTCCCTTCCCATGTAACTAAGTTTATAAAGGATTCTTAAAATTTGGTTATAATCTGTAGTGTATTCCATTGAAGTTTAATTTCATCAACCATCCTGGTAGAACAATTTTGACCGTTGCAATAATATTTTTACCTTCTTAAAGAAGAGAGAACATCAATTGGACTCCCTGATTGTATGCTTTGTCTCCAAGCTTTATCAAGTTCCAATGCTAGTTGATAACTGTCCTGAAAACATGACAAAACGAGGTCAAGTTGTGAAGGAAAATATGATATAATAGTTTTCCAAAGAGGATACATAAAATTTGTTTGCTATTGCTGCAGGACTAAAATCTTTTCAGAGAAGCAAATTTTGAAAGCCAGTGAATTGGTAAAAGGATGATGGATCAAAACAACCTCAATGGCCATGCACCCTCCTTGTCCCATATTGGGTTGCATTGCATGGATTGAGTCCCCAAGTAAAGTCACACGACCCTTGCCCCAGCTAAATGAAGGTGTTCTATCATAAATGTCACGCCTAAGAATTGCATCTTCATCTGTCGCGACCAATAGGTCTATCACATTTTCACACCAGCCACCAAATAATTTCAGCAACCTTTCCTTCTTACCTGTACAAACAAGAACCCCAAAAGGAGGCAAAAGATTGCACCACTAACATTAGCTTCCTAATCATGAACTTGGGTCCACAGGAAGTTAATAATCTCAACATCTAAATATGGGCTATAATTGCATCCTACATCATGCAAATGTAACTTAAATATAGCATATAATTTGTATTGTGTGTTCCAAGGAATTTCCTTTTTTTTCCCCTTCTAACATTCCATGTTCAACATTACTGCACCACCACAAATTTAATAAATAATGTCAAAGAAGGATTAAACTCAAATGCTGCTCTTAATATAAGGCATAACCATCATGAATCAGAAAAGTCCAGAATCCAAAAGCTATATACCATTTGGACCATCTACACCTCCAGGAGGTTCCTTGTGAAATGCATACCACTGCATTTTCCCCCCACCAACATCTGAAGAAACAAAATATTGCTTATGACCCAGAAAAACTCGGTACCTGAAGAACAATTTGACAGTAAGTTACCGAAGAAAAATAAGGAATTAAATTAAATTAGGAATATTGCACCACTAATATCACCTACCCAACCGTATCAATATCAGCAGGAACAAAATCTGCAATGCCAGTGTAACAAGTATATTCTGAGTATATAGCTTCAGAGTAACCAAACAAATTTGTCCGGACCTGTTAAAAGAAAGGAAAGCATCCAAAGTATCAGAATCAAAGGGGCTATCCAGTATCCAAAGCATAATTCCATTTACAATTCAATTTCCCTATTCCTTAGACACAGAGTATCAACTTCAGCCAAACAATATCAGTTATAAAGAACACTTGATTGCTTAGAAGCTGTACTTACAATTGTTTAAGTCTTTGTTTCTATACTCCCTGATTGGAGGACTGCAAATAAATGACAGTATAAAGACATTACCTTTGACCATATTCCATCGGCACCAACTAGAAGATCACCTTCATGTCGCTGTCCATTCTCAAGAATCACAGTGACCTGAATTTATAAGAAACCCATAAACCAATAGAAAGCTCAATATTAATTTGCTTTATGCTTGATGCTTGAAGGTTGATTCAAATGCAAAACATAGAACAGAAGACTGAAAATATGTTGACTCTTTTGGATGATTGTCGGGAAATAAAATACATTAACCAGAATGAGAGTTCAGTCTACCTTATTGCCGTCATCCTCAAAGTCAACCACATTACTTTCATTCATAATAGTCTCCTCTCCTACAGAACATGCAAGGATTTGTTGCAAAGTCAGTCGGCTAATAACTCTTGTGACTGGAAGCCCACTTTCTACTGCAGGAGTGAATGTATCAAACTTGATGTACCTGATGACCAACTATATATCATTTTATGCCATTGAATCACTAACAGTCGTTTCAAAAAGTTGTAATTTTTTTTAGAGGTAATAAGGATTAAAAGCATCATAGGTTAATTTTTCTTCGATGTGGTTTTATAAAAGGGGTATCTTTTCAACTTAAAACCACATATTTTAAAGTTAATGGTATAGAACATGCTTAGTTGCTTCAGTTTAAGTACGTCAGCACCTCAACACAGCACAAAAGATTTGTGGTCGTAAAGCAACTTGATACATCCCAGGATGCAGAATACAGATAATATATGCCAGCAACAGCAAGCATGCAGAGTTTAAATTCATAATTCCACACAAGAAATCATATGCAGAAGAAACTGGTATGTAATCCACGACAATCAAAAGAAAAAGAAACAAATGCAAGATTCTCACCAATTACCAGAAATTCCATCAACCAATCCATTAATCCTATCCCCAGTGATGCAGCAAGCACTCATAATCTCCTCAGCAACATTCATATCAATAGCCTCCAAAGCAGCCAATGCATTGCTCTGTATTTGAATTGGACCCCTATACTGTCCCTCCCCTCTTATGGCACTCAAATCCTTCTCAAACACCAGCACCTCAAAGCCTTTCCTTTTTGCCGCCAGTGCAAAAACTAGCCCTCCAATTCCACCACCTGCCACAAGAATTTTCAATTTTTTCTGGGGTGACTTTGAATTCGCAACCTCAACTTTTGCATCAACACTTTCTGCGAGCGAAGCTGACACGTTCCACTTAGGGGCTTCACCTATTTTGGCCTTGGCTCTTTTGATCTTCTTGAAATAACCATTTTCTCGGTTTCTGAAATAGGAATAGCACCTGTGGTGGTGGCGCAGGAATTGAAAGAATTCTACGGAAGAATCTTTTGCCAGCAAAGATGGAAACTGGGTTCTTGAAAGAAGTGCCGTTGAAGGATTTATTGAGTTGTAAAAACTTGAACTCATTTTCCAGCTAAAAACACAAACTTTTTCTGCACAAGTTGATACTTCCGTATAATTAAGAGAGCTGCGTGACTGAGGACGAAAACGGGAAAGTTAAGATGTTCTTTCTTTGATTTCTTTTACTTCTGGTGCAAAATGAGCTTCGTCTAGTTAGTTAAAACTATGAAAAACAATGATTTCTTTTAAATGGGTACGCGACTGTGTTTGGGGAAGTGAAGTACTGAACTGAGGATGGATGGAGACGGTGGTGGTGGGGCAATAAGGATTGAGAGCCAATCCATGGCCAAGATAGGAATGCCGAACCAGTGGCTAAGATTCTATACCACGTGGAACTCCCATATTTTCCCTGCTGTATTACTCAGCCTCTACGCAAAAAATCTGGGCAGGTGTTCATGTGTCCAAGTCTACGTGGTTGATTTTTTTTTTTTTTTTTTTTTGTAAACTTATTAATATGTAAAACTCCTTTCTGGCTGACGTAAATTCTCTGATTAATTACATCAACCTCCCTTCCTAATTGGTCAAATTTCCTTGTAATAATTAGTCATTATCATATATAAAATTTGCGTATAATTATATCTAAAATTAAAATATAAAATATAAAAAATTAGAAAAAAACATAATTCACTTATTACATCTTATGTATGGGATAGTCTCACAAGAGTTTTTAATATTAACAATGGCTCAAACAAGCTTGGAAGTTGAAACATACGTAGTTCAACGAGAAGTTTATTTATTTTTGAATAAATTAAAGTATCAATAAAAAATTTGTTTAAAATATTATAATTTTTTCACTTAAAATTTATCAATATTCAATAGAAAATAGAGGGAAAATTTTATACCCTTGGGCATTTTGAGATTTTCATGGAAAAATTTTGCTAACATCACTAAATATAAGTAGTCAATATTGTGTTAAGCAACAACAGGATATACTTGTTATAATTTTATGAATTTTAAGGACAATAAACGCAATTTAGTAGTTGGATCAAACCTCAAAAGATATGAATACAATTAACCCAAAACCCACGTAAGATCAGATCCTCTGTTCAAAATTATCTCTGTCATATTATGTTTAATGTCCAAAACAACTTAGTTTAATTAAAATTAGAGATTAAAAACATAAATATCACTAAAATCACTTTACAATTATTATATCCTAAACAAGGAATAAGTGAACTTACAATGTAATTTAATTTTGAATATAATAAGACATAGATAATTTTGACAGAATATCCAAACTTCAATATATTGTACTTCTTCCAATTTGATCAATAAGGAAGGATTCTGATTTTTAACTTTTATTTTGATTAGTTTATATTCATACACTCAATTTAAATCAATTTTGAACTTTTATTGTGATTCGTTTGTATTCATACTCTCAATTTAAATCAAGCATCGGGTTCATTCTAATTCTCACATACCTTGGACCAAATGTCGATTTTCGCTTAGCCACTACATGGAATTTGGAAAATGGAGGCGAAAAAAAAAGGTCCCTAATTAGCGCACGTTACTTCGTGTAATCAAAATTTGCTATTCTTAACATTATTGGAACGATTACCAATTTAGGATTGTTGTCCTAATTTGAACTTTTTTATCTCATTAATTTTTTAGGCAATTCCACACACACACACACAACCCGCAACCCACCATAACCCTCTCCTGTCACGCCTCGAATCCGACGTGGCAAGGCCACACGCTTGGAAACCGGCTCCAAACGTGCGAAGTCCCTGTCATCAAAGTTTTCTATTCCAACAACAACATATATACATCTATAGGCCACACATTATCTAATAATCATCTTGTACATATATCAACTTTATAATTTCACAAATTCACATTCAAACCTAACATTTGCATAACCTGGCACATTCTCGTCCACATTCAAACCTAACAATGATCTTAGAAGCTTTGGATATTGATTTTGATGTGTATAGTGTTGAAATGATCCACACACACACACAACCCGCAACCCACCATAACCCTCTCCCCCACCCCCCCCTCCTGGTGTGAAGAGTCTTCCTTTACCCCTTTCAACGACAAACGTGTGCATAGATGTGGAGCGTGATGAATTGTCCTTCTATATAAGAATTAGATTTCAAATTGAAAGTAAGAGATTTTAACACACTGTAAATATGATCGTTACTTTTGTGTATCTTTTAGCTACTAAAATAGTAGTTTATTACGTGTAAATCATTTTACTTTTTTTTGTTGTTTCTAGCATTGTCATTTCCCCTTGTGAGACTTGAGAGCTTAGGATACAAATTATTAAACAAGTCATTTGTTAACAAGTTATTAAATTTAATTTAGCATTAAGATGCCGAAAGTGAGAAGACAGAAGAATTAATCCAAATAAACAAGTCATTTGTGGAGGTCTATTTTATCCGTAAATTAAAAAACGGTGATTCATACGTGCATTTGTCAACGAAATCAACGAGTTTCGATGTCGATAAGACAGCTAACTCGGCGGCGTTAGGTGCTTCAAGGCAGTGCAAGGATGCGCTGGCGGAAAATTATTGATCAACTAGTTAATAAATAGTCAGAGAATATAGAGATAAATAATAAATCAGAAACTTTTGAGAAATAGGATTTGCTAAAGATACAAACAGTTTTTATTAGGCACGCAAGTTATTATATTAGAAAATCAAAGTCGCTATTGTTGTCTCGACTATTAGATTGCATTAGTGAATCTCCCACTATGCACCATAGTTTCCACGCCAAACGGTCTCCCCCCCAACCCCCCCACTCCCCCACCCCAATGGAAATAAAATGATCTTGCATCATCATTGGAAAGAAAAGAACTCAATCTATTATTTACTCCCTCAATTCTTTAATAATAATTTTTTTTAACTTATATTTTTTATTTTAAAATAAATATTATTTTACAAATTTCAATACAAAAAGTTTAAAAGTTTCTAATTTTAGCATTGATCTCATTCATTTATTTATACAGTTGTATTTAAAAGAAGAGATAAAATTATGATTATAAATATAAATAAATAAAAAAAATTTATCTATTTTTTTAATTAGTATGTCTATTTTTAAAACAATTCTTATTAAATAACATATGGAGTATATAAGAGAAAACACAATGGATCATAACTTAATTAAAGGCCAAGCTTGATCTAAAATTCAAAAGAAATCTCTAATTAGTAAATAGAACCAAATTTAACGTTTAAAAAAATTTTAAACCATCGTGCTTCGGATCAACCGTAACATTGCATTTGTTTTTTTTATTCTATCACCAATAAAACAAAGGGAACGTACAAATTCAAGTGTGCAATCATTAATTGTGTTAATTAAACATTCCAATAAGAAGAGCCAAAAAAAACTCTTATATGATTTGATCTCTCCCCTTGATGTAATAAAGTAAAAAACAGAGTGATGTTACGTATCTTAAAGCTCTTTAGAGTACCATTAATGGAATTAAAGAAAAATGCATCAAATCTTTTCTTTTCATTTATATTGCTTCTGAGAGTACTCAATGGTATTCTCAATCTGTGGCAAAGCCAAATTCAGGGAAAACGAAAAGGAAAGTGCATCGTGTGCTTTTTCTATTAGGGGTGTTATTGTAGCTGATTTTGGTGGAGCTGATCATCAATCACATCACGATCTAAATGGCAAATAATTTTGGTGGGGTGCGGAGGGTTACGGATCTTTTATATCAATCACTTTGTTTATCACTGGCATATGCATCAATCCAATCAATCAGAATGTGTAATTTTAGAGTTGGCGGCCGGAGTAGGAGAGCATCGATCTAATAATGGTGAATTTCTGAGAATGGTTATTAACTGCGATTCACGTCAACGCATTAGCTACCTCCATCAATGATCGATGTACCACAACTTCGTAAATCATACATTAATTAAATCCTAAGCAAATTTGCGTGTGAAGTAAATTGAGGTACGAGGACACAAACTCGTACAATAATTTCCCCGCCCTCCATGGAAACTTTCGTTTTCACTTGAGATTTGATGGTGGAAAACTCATGTGACAAGCATTTTTTTTGGCTGGTTTTGGATGCAACCATGTGGTGGTCTCTGGACTCTGGCTGAGTAATGTCCAAGCAATGGAAAGAAGTCGTGTATTTCCCATCAATTAACATTAGTAGACATTTTTGTATGCTTAAAAGTTTCATCCGATTCTTCATCAAAGTTTCTGCACATTATTTTTCTATATCGAAACATCTCCATATTTTCCATCTTAATTTCCCAAATGTTGTTTACAAATCATTTGATCCCACTGTGTTTGAAGCTGGTTGGAAACAAATTCCTCTCCCCCAATATAAGTTACAATAAAATTAATTAAAAAGTATCTCTCCGACGTTATTTTGTTGATGATAATTAGATTTAGCTTTCTGGAAGAACTGACAACAAATAAACCATTCATGTGTGATCATATCATATAACCATGTGTCCTGATTTTGTTGTTTGATATAGAGTGATTGCAGATAGGGTAGATCACTTCGGAAGTATACTAAGGGGGTGCTTGGTTCAATAGGGGAAATGATAATAGAGATGATAATAATATGCTTGGCAATTCCAATTTTTTTTGAATGAATACTAAGGGGTGCTTAAGTGCTTAACAATGGAGATGATAATAATAGTTCCGGAGAATGAAAATAGGAATAATGATTATATTAATGTTGCTTGGTTGGAGACGGGGAATGATTACCATTAACACTGATGGTGGTTGGTTTGCTAAATTTTAGAAATTAAAATTGTTAGATTTTTGGTTTTTGCATTAAATTTTGAATGTATTATAGATTATAATTATGTTTAAATTATGTTATAATTTATGACATTTTTTCTTATAAATGTAAAACATTCAAATCAATGCATTTCATAGTTTAAGGATCATTATAATTTTGTATCTTTTGATTGAATAACTCTAATTAAGAAAATTCTTTGATTTATCCTACAAGTGTCTTTAATAAATTGAATTTGAATTTGTTTTAGTATAATTTTGAGGCCAATAATAAGAGAATCAAGAAGGTATTAACTCATTGATTATCTTCCCAAAAGACTTGAAAGCTAAAAGAGTTTAACGTGCCTGTATAGATTGGGACGAAGAATTAGCAAATCTCAAGAAGAGTTATCTGTATATATTGATCTCAAGAAAAGTTATCTGTATAAATTGGGATGAAAAATCACTATGAAGAGTTATCTAAGTATAAATTGGGATGAAGAATCTCCACTTAATACTTGACTGAAATTAAGAGATTGTGATTTACGAGAATAAAAAAGAAAATGATGGAAAAAAAAATTAAAGGGAAAAGTTCGCGTGTTTTTCTCGATACTAATATATGAAAATGAGCCCAAAGCAATCATTACATTTTACCAAGCAACATTTTTTTGTATATCATAACTTTTCTTTATTTTCAAACCCACTAACAAAGCACTCTCTAAAATCACAAATAAAGCACGCTCTTGTTCTTGTCTCTCCAAATTAGAAGACACAACTAAAACTTAAAAAAGAAAAACTGCCGTAAAACGAATTCATATATGAGATTGGAAGATTAATTTTTCTCCAATTTAAACTACTATAATCCAAATTCTACCAAAAGAAGCTTGATGGTGGTAGAGCAGTAAAGTAACAAATGAAACGTGAAAACGAAAACAGGGTGGTAAAAGTTAAAAACCCAAGTGAAAATGAGATGGACAAAATTGAAAATTCCAGTCTTCTTCCCAGCAATGACATCCCTAAATTTATGGCACTCCAGTCACATGGACTGACTGCCCTTAGTCTCCACTCTCAGACAACATGCGCCAACTCGACCTTTGGCTCATGTGGACAAAACACTTGACTCACACTCACTCATTATTATTATCACCCTTTCAATTAAAATAGTAAATGCATCCACTGAATAATACTAATATATACTCCCAGTCTTGAATTGAGAAGCCGAAATCTGATTTCTCACTTGTCAGAGGCGAGGGTACATTTTTGTCAGACATACTTTCTTCTGCTATGCTTAATTTTATGGGCTGGACCCTTCCTCATTAAAACCCTCTCATTACTTGTCTATTATATTTGTTGGGACTCCTAATAACATCCCTTTCTCTCTCACCCCACATTCCACAACGCTGAGAACTGAGAAGATGATCAATCCTTCTTCTCATTAAAATAATAATGTTGCTTATCAGTCAAAAAATGCAGCACTCCCAAACACTGTTCGGTTTTTGAACAAACCCCATTTTCTCTTTAATACAGATACCATAATTCATAGACCAGTTTAGAGCAAAAAGAACCAAATTCTTGCCCACTACTAGAAAGTAGAAACAGCTACTGTTACCCAATGGGCAACTTCCCAAGCTGCAGTTTCTGACCTATCAAAGGTAACTTTCTTTGCTTCTAAAATGCCAATTACTAATTTTTATTTTTATTTTATTCCGACTTACTTTGCAGCCTTATCTTTTTGTTTCCATTTGCCGGTTTTTTTTCCCTCTTTCTTTTTCCTTTTTCTGTATGCATGACTAAGCGCATGTGTGTGTTTTGAGTTCTCCAAGTTAGTCCTGGGAAATTTGGATTCAAAATTGGGTGGGAATAGCACAAAGATTATAGCTTTTTGCCAAAGCCTGTTGTAGTTCTTGGTGGTTCAAAAGATTTTTGTGCTAAGTCAATTTTCTGACGAGAGAAATTCAAGGTAAGGTTTTGGAACAGCACTTGGCAGTACCTGCACTTCACGAGCTTACAGTGGTCCAGAATCTAGACAATGAATCCTGATTTCAGAAATTGGCCACCACTTAGAAAAGTAATACTTGAAATTTCTGCACAGATATGTCATAGCAACATCTGCTTGTGTGGTGATTGATCATTGATGGGTGTGAAAATGAAGTCCCTTCTGGTTTACCATTTGGAAACTGAGATTTTGGCGCGCATTTATTACACTAGTTTAGAATTGAATGGATCTGTTTCCTTTTAGTAATTCTTATGTTTTTAAGTAATATAACAAGGGAACGTGGTCCTTTGGAAACACAGGCAGTTGAGGAAACGATGCAGCCTGTATCTTGCTGCAATTAAGAGTCATGAGGAAAAATTCTGGTTCAATTGGAAATTCGGGAGCATACACTAGTCCAGGAACACCGGAATATGGAGATAACTATGGCAGAGGGGTGGCAAAGGGTTGGAGCTCAGAACGAGTTCCAATGCCGGTAAACAGTAGTAGGAGGCACATTAGTGCAGCTGCATTGATGCCATTCAACAGTGGAAGGGCTTTGCCTTCCAAATGGGATGATGCCGAGAGGTGGATTACTAGTCCACTTTCGGGATATGGGGTCTGCAAGACTTCAACTGTCCAGCCTCAGAGAAGACCTAAATCAAAGAGTGGGCCGCTTGGGACTGCAGGAGTCATGTACCTGCCAAATTATTCGCCTATAGCTCCAGCACTGGAAGGTGGAAGTGGGAGGAATTTCATGGCTGGCTCACCATTTACAACTGGTGTATTGGTGCCTGATGGCCTATCTATTCACTATGGTACCGGGAATGGTACCACATCCAACTCTGTTTATGCTGAGAATGCAATTGCTCATACTGCTAGTGGACCCGGATTATCAGATTTTCTGAGTGAGTCTTCTATCCCAAGCTCGCAAGGTATGATTTGTTTCTTTATTCTTTCAGCCAACTCTTTAGTTAGCAATTAGCATGCGCTTATCTAAAAATCGTTGCATGGAAATTCTGTAACTTCAAAAGTATTTGATTTTATTTGGCTGCTGGATGAAAAACTGTAGCATCATCTCTAATAACTTGTCATCAAGTTCCTTGGATCCAGCTACAACAGAAATGGGTATGATGCAAAGTTTTCCCTTGATAGAAGGCATTAAGCAGTTAAAATTTGATTACTTTCTGAAATAGCAGCTTTTTTCCTCAGTTGAATTTGTTTTGCAGTCAGTTAACCCACCCAAAGGCTAGAATTCCTCCACCTGGGTGTTAGGTGTTTATTCCAATGTTGATTGTGTGGGTTGCTACGTTTTTAGGATCACAGAAGAACAACTGGGACTTTGGAAACATGAGTCCTGATTCTTCTGAATCATGTATTTTGGAATTTGGTTTTGTTTTGTAGTTTTGTTGCTGCTACTGCTCTGGAGATAGAGGGTTATAAAATGAGAAGGCACTATGGTCACAGTGAACAGTGTGGCAGTTCTTTAAAGGCCATATATTTGTGATGACATTAAACTGTTACCCAATTATGTGAACAGTTGCTCAAAGTTACTAAAATGTGGGGAATAACTGACGGCCACCATAAGCATTTAACATATACATAATGAAGATTGCATGTTCCACTGGAGTAAGAGAGTTATTCATTTTCATGGCATCCCGTTGTGGCATTGTGCTTCTATTAATGAGACCTGTGATTGTCCTGTATATCTGTACTTCCATCAATAGTGACTCTGTCACTTTGTGCTGTGTGTAATTTGGGCAGTCGAGAACCAAGACCAAGTATCTTTGGACTATATTGATTCCTTGTTACTTCAAATTTTATGTTGAAAAAAAAAATAGTCGTCAGTACCTTAATCTAACACATTGCGCATGGATCTATTAAGGGACTTTGATTAATAGGATAGAGCTCATGTATATGCAATTGAGGAAAAAAGTAAAGCCATTCGCTGCTTTGGTACTCTTTGGATTTTGTGTTAGCCAATCTTAAAGCTTCACCTAGTGTGCCAGGTTGATGCTGTGTGCTCTTTACTATTGTTTTATCTGTTCAGTAACTATATGCAAACACAAATGTCCTGTACTTGAGACTTTGGTTGTTTGTAGCGCAAATAGGCTGACAAAGATGTTTGGGTGGCTGATGTCTTTTCCCCCTGGAGTAATTTTTTTTGGGGAAGAATTTCCTAGGGATTCCAAGATTGGCATCCACTTGGTGGAGGATAATTTTAGTGTCTGTTGACATAGTTCCATTCAACTTTTAGTTGTTCTAGGGTAATGAATGACATTTCCATATTTAACTGCACAACTTAATATTTGCGTGTCCCTCAGAAAAAAAAAACTCATATTTCAGGGCATTATTTCGTGGTTTAATATACTCATTCTGATTTAAATGTGCAGATGATAAGCTTGATAGCAGTAAAGAGGCAGAGAGGACTGTTTCACGGGACGTCTCATGCAGGGATATGGCAACACAAATGAGCCCTGAGGGAAGCAACAATTCCTCTCCTAAAGGAAGCTCATCATTCTCTTCCTTCCCTCTCCCAATTCCAACAGCTGAGCAGCACATCAATTGCGCTGCTAAAGTTAAAGTGAGAGATGTGCAAGTGGACAAAGGTGCCACCGTCACCAGGCAGTCTAAGAAACATGGAGCACGGAAGATCAGAAGGAAGTCGTCAGATTTTAAGGACTTAGCTTGCCACTGGGATGTATCAGGGACTGCAAAGTACTCGTCAAGGTACTTTCCTTTCTGTTTTGGCATTCTGCATTTTTCAACAATGGAAACATTTCCTGTTATCTCTACTGAAAATATGTTGAGAAACAGCAGACCATAAATCATTTAAAAGCCAACTATGCCTACTGCATCTGCTATTTATCTCAATTCTTCATGGTCTACCTTGATATGAGAGCAATGTAAAATATTGTCATATGACGAGTTGCAAGAGAATTTACAGTCTAGTTCACAATTAGTAGAGAATATGCATATGAAAGGTTTGGTGGCATGCAGTTAGTGTCTTTATTCTTTGTGTTAATTCAGGTTGCAAAGAGAAGAAGCCAAGATCACTGCTTGGGAGAACTTGCAGAAGGCAAAAGCCGAAGCAGCAATTCGGAAGCTTGAGGTTTGAATATTCAATGTTCTACCTGGTTGAACTTTTCTAGATATCATTTCCATATGTATGCTCTCTCTAACTAGAGTACAGTTTCTGCTTCGACTGCTCTAATAGTTTCTGGTGTCATATTCAGATGAAACTAGAAAAGAAAAGATCCGCATCGATGGACAAAATCTTGAACAAGCTTAGAACTGCTCAGACCAAAGCACAAGACATGAGAAGCTCAATAACAGAGAATCAAGTCCATCGATCATCTGCAATTTCTTATAAGGTTTGCTTTCGCAAGTATGTGAAAACAAGTTTTCTGAGAGATTGCTTCTTTTGCTGCACTTAGATTGCTTTGACATCTTTTCTGGGTCCCCAATCCAAAAGAGATTAGAAATCCTTGGCTCTCTGATAAAACCAGTCCTTGGTAATAGTAGTATTTTTGTCACTTAAATTTCTCTCAATATGATCGGAGAGCTGGCACAGCAGCCAGCCATCTCTTTACCAAAGTATCGGAATGTCTAGACTCTACTTCTGTTCTCGCAAAAAGTCAATCATGGCTCGGCTATAATGAAGTTTGATTTAGTGTGTATATAATTAAGAGATACTTCTTGATAGTACTAAAAAATGGGCAACCAATATTTTCTACAACTGTGAGGTTCTTGGCCACATTCAGTTGGATTTTGTATTTTAGATGTGGTGGTTAGCAACCGCGACATGATTATTTACATATCTTTTAAAATTGTGTACGAGAAATTACTTCAGTGCACAACTGTAAGACAAATGCTTACAGAAGTTTACATATCTTAATTGATATTCTGTCAGTCTGCCAAAAACAACTAAGCCTTTTACCAGGCTATATGGCTCATATTTTACAATTAAGACTTTTACCATTATGTAATATTGGCTATATGGCTCATGTTTCATATCCTGGCAGTCTATAAGATGTTTGGCCACATAGCTAATATTTAAGTCTTTTTTTTCCACCATTACCATGTGATGAACATTTCACATCCTGCCAGCCTACCAAAAAGCTAGAAATAGTTTTGCAAAGAGGAGAATGGATACGACATGGTATTGAACCAGAAAGATGTAGGTATTGCGCAAATATAAATTCCCTTGGAAAGGATTCGAATGACAACAATTGAAACTTGAAGTCCGGTTGTCTCTTGATCACCTGTGTAATCAAGTTAATGGAGCCGGTATGGCTAAGGAACTTTTCACCCAACACTAGGCTGATGATTCCTTGGATGGATCACTGAGCAAATTCAACTCTGTTTGGAGGCAACATATGCTACAGAAGATAGAAAACTTAAAAAGAAATATTATTTAAAAGGCCAAGAATACTCCACACCATATTCTCTTCAATCTTAAAACAATCCTGCTCTAGCATATTCTTCAAGAACACACCGTTTCAGAAGCAGGTAAAAGGGAAGACAAATACTAAGTCAAAATGACATTTACTCGAATCAAATTATCAGAAATAAATTAGGACATACATCCAACTTATATCTACCAATACATCCCAGGACTAAATAAGAAATCTGCCCATAACAAACTGGCATATATTGTCAATCTCGGTGCTTTAAGTTATCCTAGTTAAGCCAACACATGATATCGGTTGGGGAGAACACTAGTTCTCTAGAAAATTCGATATGCCGCAGCAAGTGTATCGAAGACAATTAATAAGGTCTATACCTAAAATCTGCTCTTGAAGGCCTTCCAGAACCCATTCCATAACCCCACTGCAAAACAAAAAGAAATTCCATAGTCATCAACGCCCAACAAACGACTTGCTAAAACTGGATGTTAACTGGAACGAATTTAATATGGAATGGGAAGTAAATGCATAACAATATTCCACAGAGTTCACAATAGCTATCAAATATCTGTAGCACTCCAAGTAGCAAGCATTCAGAGGCCACGGGGTGCTGATGCAGGAAGAAAGACAGAATGTTCGTGTTTCCTAGTGATTTCATGCTGTGGATACTATAGTCATACTCACATCATCAAAATCCATTCCACCGTACATCCTGCCATAAGTACGCAATGGACCACCATAACCACTATATGGTTCAGGATTATCCATCATGAAATTACTACTTGGACCAGCATCATCAATTGGAGTGGCTGAATCTATTGCAACCTGCAAAGCAAAGATATTATCCAAATCAATATCTTTGCCAATGCAACTTTCTGATAGATGGATTAACTAAAATTAGAGTTAAAGACACTAAAGGTGTGAGAGGTAACAAAAATTACCAGCTCACCCTGTCCTAACATGATTGAGAGGAAAAATCACTGTAACCTAATAAGCAAAAGGCAGTCTGTAAATTACTAGTCACTGGGAAAATCAAACTCCATCCAGTACCTGTTGCCCAAAAATCTCATGGGATCTTCGAGATACACGATCTGCAACACCATCTTCAGCAAAGGTCACAAAACCAAATCCCCTATGACCAGTTCTCTTCGGATCCTAATTCCAATGGTATGACCAAGTAGAATAAGAAACTATCATTGTCCACAAATTATTAATCTAGCTTTTTCTTACCTTTGGAACATATACATCTAAAATACGGCCAAATCTACCGAAATACTGACGAAGATCTTCAGCACTAGCCTCTTGAGGAAGCCTTCCAACAAAAATCTTTTTGCCCATCCCACGAGGGGGGCCCTGTGGACCGCCTCCTGTACATCAAGAATTATGCACGGTTTCATAAACAATGAATGGCGGTCAGAAAATGGGTGAAAAGTGCAGTAACTTTTCATCACTTACTTCCATACACAGAGCCTGGATGGTCATATAAGGTGGGAGCACCTAATGCCGCATATCTGGTTGCTGCACTGATGTAAGCATTATATGCGCCATATCCACCGGGAGGTAATCGGCTAACTGGCCTGAATTCATCTTCCTGTGTGTAAAGAGGGGAGGACGGGGAAGATGTTATATAACCATAACCCACTTAATATCTTGCATGCAATTAACACAACTTTTTTTTAATTGAATATTGAAGGATGACCTTCGGAGTGGCTCGATCAACAACTATTGTAGAGCCCCCTAATTCATGGGTCTCAGCCATGAGATCATCCACAGAATCTGCAAAGAAATTAAAATGGTTGAATCTCTACTACATGAAGGACTTGAGAGGAATTGGTAGAACCACAAATAACAGCCTTTTTGCTAGAATATTAAAATGGCCACATCTATAAACTACAATTAAGTAAAACCACTTACAAATAACAATTAGTAGAGTCATAGCCACTATAGCATGATCCTTGGAACATTTACAACCAGATAACAAAATTCATGTCCAATTTTACAAAAGTGATAGGACTTAAACCTTACCCCGAACCGAAATTGAATCCCCACAAAAAGAACGATCTTGTAAAGGTCATAAGAACTATGAGTACCAATTGTGGAGGTTCAAGGTGGACATACCAGCATTAGCAAAAGTGACAAACCCAATTCCACGATGTGCTTTGGTACTTGGATCCTTAAAAATGAAGAGAATACACGTTAAGAACAACAGTTTCTTAGAGTACAATGAAAAGTAATGCAATATATATATTTAATGTATAACTGATTATAGGCATCTTTACAGAGTGTGAGAGCAAAAAAGACGACGGGGGCGAGGATGATGCATACCTTGGGCATGTAGAGATCTGTTATGTCCCCATATTTTTCAAAATAACTGCAACAAAGTAACAAATGCAGATCAAGATTCAGCATCAGAAAAAATGTCAGCAAACAAACAGATAAAGCAACA
Source organism: Ophiorrhiza pumila (assembly GCA_016586305.1). Lineage (NCBI taxonomy): Eukaryota > Viridiplantae > Streptophyta > Magnoliopsida > Gentianales > Rubiaceae > Ophiorrhiza > Ophiorrhiza pumila. Next base: position 4,444,022 of record BLIW01000007.1, read on the forward strand.
ATACAGAACTACAAAGTTCAACGAAATCAAAATACAGAATCACCTTCTGAATGCGGCTTCAGACACAGATGGTGGAATTCTTGCCACGAAAATCCTGGTTACTTTCTTGGATGATGATCTCATTTCCTCCTATAAATGAACACTTTCATTAGATATGCAATACTCATTCAAGTTTGGAAGTCACAATTCTACATACTTCTACAACTTGAGAAACTTTTGACATAATGCAATATAGGCTGATGATCAAGAGTTAAGAAGTGTAACATCAAATTATAAACACTGCACAGGAATTGAATTGCAACCTTAGGCGTGGCAATTTTCACTTCCAACATTCTATTACCAAGGAAATGCTCGCTTGACAGTGCAGCCTGAAGATCACATGTAGAATTACATCACAACAAAATCTGAACTTTTAAATTCTGCAAGAGAGATTTAGTAACAAGGAAAGGAAGAAGAAAAGGTAGGGGTTAAATAAATGGACCAACCACCACCTTAGCATCCTCAACTGCTGCAAAAGTCACATATCCAAATCCACGAGATCGTCCAGTAGACCTCTCCTATAAGTCACAGAGATGTAGGGGGGACTTAGTCTCGTAAAACTTAGCCGAGTAGAAAAGTGGAAGGTATTGATTTTTGTAACACAACACAAAGTAATTAGAGCTTTCAATTATTCACAAACTCCAAAAGTATTACTCACTCAAACAGAGGCTGGAAGAAAATGAGTACAATGTCTCAAATTGATCAAGTGCTAACACACACACACAGCAAAACTATGCACGCTATTTTCTCAACCATTCCCCAAATGCTAAAAGAAACTGAACGAATTACCCCCAACAAACAAGTAGGATACTGTAATGTGCTTGACTGCTACGAAATTGCCCCAAAAATCAAGCCTTTAAAAGACTACTCTACAAACTACCTAAAGTATTTAGGAGAAAATCAAAATAATAACAAATAATGAAAAAGATAGTATCTTTACCAACCTTCATGACAATACAGTCCTCCAATTCCCCAAATTTGCTCATGTATTCCCTCAACCCTTCTGTATCCACTTCCCATGGAATACCCAAAACCTAAAACTCATACAATTACATCAGTATATGTGTGTGCTTGGCCAGAAAAAGAAAGCATCCATATTTCAAACATTCGATGATACTTACAACAAGTTTCCTCTCAGACATATTGAAGGAGATTGAGTAAGGAAATCGAGCTCTGGATTATTGAAAAATCGCACAGAAAGCTAAAAAATTCCTCTCTTTTCCTTTAGCCCTCTCGCGATCTTAAACCAAGGCTCTCTCTTTCTAGAAAATGAAATCGCTCACTCTCGTCAACGACTCTTCCTCTTCTCTTCCTCTTCCTCCTGCACGCAACAATAGCAATACAGATACCTCTTTCTCGCACACAAACATCATCGTCAGTATACACCGAATTTAAACTCACCATTTTATCCTTCCTATTTTCTCGAAAAAAAAAACTTTTATCTTATTAAACCTAGAAAATATTACCAACACAAAGACGAAGAATTTACCGATTCCAATTCTCAAAACCCTAGATCGCTCGTTCGCTCGCACCCTCGCTCGCTCGCTCGCTCGTAAGCTACCCTCTCAATCGCGTTACGCTAAGCCTCGCGCCGCTCAGCTGAGCTTCTCAAACCCCAGGTAACGACGCTTTCTCTATCTCCAACTCACCTTCGTTAGTTGCCGAAACTTCGACTTTATTCATTCTTGTCTGTATCTTTATATACGATGAAAGAGGGTGTTTTTAATACGTCTTAGCCCCTCGAAAAATTCGTTATTTTGCTTAGTTGCCCCTCCAAATTTTGAAATCCGGATGTAGACCTGGATTTCGTATAGAGTATAAGATTAGGAGATCCGATCATCTGTTATTATGTATGTCATATTCTGTTCAATGATCAAAATTACGTAATTTAATTAAAATTAAGGATTAAAAATATAAATATTATTAAAATTATTTTACAATTATTAGACCCTAATTTAATATTGAACACGATAAGACAGAGAAAATCATTGACAGAATATAACAGAGATAATCTTGGATAGAGGATTTAATCTCAAAGTATAAACCATGTCATTCCACATTTGTGTACTTTAGAAAAATGGTCATTCTCCGTCAAATATGATAAATATATGATGAGATTTGTATATGAGTTTTATTTTAACGTATAAAAATTAAAAATTTATCGTATAAAATATAAAAAATATTAACGTATTAGCGTATAACATATAAAAAATTAGTGTATTAACGTGTATAGTATAATTTGCGTATCACATCTCATATATGAGGCAGTCTCACAAGAGTTTTTGCGTTATAAAAAATATATAGATATATGTTTACAACAAAGCGTGTGTTTTTAACCATTGATACCTTCTCTAAATACTTTTAACAGTATCAAAGTGCATCTTTCTTGTACTCATTTTTGCCCTCCCTTTTGATGAATGGACAATTAATCTTTAGATTAAATTGAATGTTTTAGATGAATATTTGGACTTTTAATTAGATTTCTTGATGATTATTTAATTGGATGATATTTGGATTTAAATAATTCATCTAGAGTAAAGCGAATGTATATCTATGTTTATAAAAAGAACAAAGAGTTTTAATAATGGTTCAACCCTTTCTAATTCCCTTCCTACAATTAGATAAATTTTCTAAACTAATTAGTTGTTGAGGTTTGGATTGTTAACCTATCAAGCATTACAGCGCGAATGGGACTTAACATGTAGGTGGTATATTAATGTAAATTAAGTGGAGTTAAATTGATTAGCCTAATCGATTACTGCAGTAAATTTGCACGCACATCACATGATTTATTAGGAATTACCATAAATAATCGAATCATCATGGAGGAGCTAGCACAACTGATGCTATTGTCTCAAAAAAATAGAAATGCAAAACAAAATTGTTTAAATTTTTAATGTATCATTGCCTTTATTTTTTAAGGATCATTGACCGGCCATCATTATCATCTGAACAGGATGGATCATTGTTGCATACTGTCCTTATCAACAGGAACAGGAAGTGATAAAAGGGCATACAATTGACTTTTATTTAATTAATAATTACAGGCAGAAAACAAATTTACTGGACAGCATGCAGCAAAAAAGCTCGTGAATTAATACTGATCTCGTTTACGTGTAAAAACACCATGATCCAGCAAAACCCTTTAATAGTTAGCTGTTCTAAGTCTTTCCAGAAGTTGGAAAGTACAAGTCCTGTGATCCCAATCTTGTTGCGTTAACATAATCCTGAGGACAATGCGCTGACAGTCCTGGAATTAACAAGCCCGCAACTCTCACAAGTCGCATAACAAAACCTTCTCTGTATTCGAAACCCTCAAGAAGTCCAAGTATAAAGCTCCCGATGAGTTCCCAAACAGCATTTATGCACATGGGTATGATCCAAAAGACCGAGAAGTAGTTCTTGTTTGGTTGCTCATCAACAATCTTCAGTCCACATAAATAAAACCAATATTTTAATTAATTTGGTTACACTTCAAATATAATTAATCAAATTCTGCCTGCAGATATGCTTACTTTGCCAACGTAAAGGCTACCGAAGTATAGACAAGTCCCGAAATGCTTAAAGAACATTATGGAGTCATCAAAGGGAACTCTAGGCACCAAATCATTGCAATAAACGATCCTGTAATAATTGGGGATGTTGTGCTTAATAATTTGCTCTTTCATAAATTCTCCAAATCTTTTATCTCCAACCCTCGGTTGACCAAACGTATACACACCGTTCAATCGCTTCAACAACCAAGTTTCTTCATGGAACGCCAAAATAGCCGGAAATAAAATTGCCAATGCTCCACCCAAGCTGTGACCCGTGACTATAAATCTAGCGTTGTTATTTTTATGCAAAAGGTCTCTTAGAATTCTCTGATTGTATAGTAAGCAAACGCAGCTAGTTTGCCGTCTGATTGATCTATGGGAAGTCCAATGTTCCTCTGTGTAAGTTTGGCAATCCCACATCGAAAAAAGAACAAAGTGGTTGGCCAAATTTTACTATAAATAAAGTCTTTCCCTTAGTTTTGAATCATACCTCAAAAATTGTCTCATTCTATTGTAAGTCAATTTTTTCTTCTCTCTTGTAATATTTCAAGATTAGTGAAATATTATAGTAGTGTCCGAGGACGTAGGCAATATTGGCCGAACCTCGTTAAATTTTGGTTTTCTGGTATTTTTTATTTTGTCTATTTATATTTTGTCTATTTAATAGCTTTCGTTGGTATAGTTGTTGCGATATTATTGTGCTATTAAATTACCTTGGGTAGATAAATTCTGTCACAAAGGCTGATAAGAAACCTAAGGAGTGTGGTACTTAAGCGGGACCGCTGTGACTTGTAGTTCAATAAGTTCCCGCACAACAATTGGAAAAAAGATTTCCTTGGGCTATTGGTTTTCTTGTGATAAAGCTATTAAATAGACAAAATAAAGAATACCAGAACACCAAAATTTAACGAGGTTCGGCCAATATTGCCTACGTCCTCGGACACTACTATAATATTTCACCTATAATATTTCACTAATCTTGAAATATTACAAGAGAGAAGAAAAAATTGCCTTCAGATATGAATGATTCAAAACTAAGGGAAAGCCTTTATTTATAGGAAAATTTGGCCAACCCCTTTGTTCTTTTTTCGATGTGGGATTGCCAAACTTACAAATCTCCACCTTGGCAAAATTCCACATCTTCTATTCTCTCACCAATTCAGCTTTAGTAGTGTCTTCAAATTTTAATAATATTAATCAAGTCCAAACAATGTTGGAACTTGATTGCTGTCACCACTTTTGTCATCATATCAGCAGAATTGTCAGCAGTTGGATAGTCAAAGAATCAGGTTTATCATGCAAGAACGAAGCATATTGATGTCCGTTATCATTTTGAACGAGAGATTCTGGAAGAAGGTGGAGTACTCATCCAGAAGATTTCAACTGCTGACAATCCTGCTGATATGATGACAAAAGTGGTTACAGCAATCAAGTTCCAACATTGTTAGGACTTGATTAATATTATTAAAATTTGAAGACACTACTAAAGCTGAATTGGTGAGAGAATAGAAGATGTGGAATTTTGCCAAGGTGAAGATTTGTAAGTTTGGCAATCTCACATCGAAAAAAGAACAAAGGGGTTGGCCAAATTTTCCTATAAATAAAGGCTTTCCCTTAGTTTTGAATCATCCCTCAAAAATTGTCTCAAGGCAATTTTTTCTTTTATCTCTTGTAATATTTCAAGATTAGTGAAATATTATAGTAGTATCCGAGAACGTAGGCAATATTGGCCGAACCTCGTTAAATTTTGGTGTTTTGGTATTCTTTATTTTGTCTATTTAATAGCTTTTGTGGGTATAGTTGTTGCGATATTATTGTGCTATTAAATTACCTTTTGGGTAGATAAATTCTGTCACAAAGGCTGATAAGAAGCCTAAGGAGTGTGGTACTTAAGCGGGACCGCTGTGACCCCACCACTCTTTCCTGGGAATTTATTCTACGGTAATTTGTAGTTCAATAAGTTTGCACTCTATTGAAAATTACCCAAGCTTCCGCACAACACTCTGTAGGCCCAGAGCTTTCATAAACCCTGCATGCACTTTCCCTACCGTGGGAGCTTTCATAAACCCTGCATGCACTTTCCCTACCGTGGGAAGCTCATACCAAGACAGATCAACATCCGTCGACCAATCATCTGCATTAAACGGTTCTGTTCCTTTGAAAGCCACAACGATCAGTTCCGAGTCGCTGCCTGTATACTTCTAAACAGCAATGCTTGCGTTGTTACTTTGTTTTGATAATCTACCAAGTACCAACCAAGGAAGGATTAGTTTTCAAAGATAATATTGAAGTTAATTATTTATCTGCTTGCCTCGCATTTTCGAAAAACTAAAGAACTTAGGTAGGTAGGAAATTACCATTCCATAAATCAAAGAAGCCAAGGAAATCCATCTGCAAATTTTAAAGCGATTTAACTTACGTTAGCAAAACAAAAGAGAAAAAATATCTTTTGTGAGTTCATACGTACGAAGACAAGTAAAATGGTAAGAATGTATTACCTGCCAGTAATCCCTGACTATACTTTCAGTAAAAGCGCGGTTCTCGTAAGAAACTTTGGCAGCCATAATCGAGAGAGCGGCATAATAATTTGCATCCCCGCTTTTTATGTTCTCATCCAGCGTTCGCCGCTTGTCTGTAAATCCAAGAACTGAGACGTACTTGGACGATGTTTTTTCTGGGATTCTGACTACTTTTCCTACAAATACAATTAACAGATTAAAATATATGGACCCAAACACAGTCTTAAAACCGATTCTAATTTTACGTACTTAAAACCGGTAGATTTGTTAGGCTATTGTTTGGATCGAGGGAAAGGGAGAAAGTGAAAAGGAAAAGAAAGCAGGATAGAGGAAAATGGTTTCCTTCCACCATGTTTGGATAAATTAAGAAAGAAATGAAATATATATATATATATATATATAATTTAGGAAAAAAGAAAGAATATCGTAGAATCAATAAAATAAAAAATATATAGACACAACAATCAAATAAAATATATTTATTTTAAATAAATTTGTTATTTTTGTGTGAAAAATCTAAAGTTATTATTTATGGATAGCTTTGATGATGTTTTATAGTATCATACTGTATATTTATATCTTTATATAGGATGATGATTGAAACATAAATAAAATAATTTTTCTATTATAGGTAAATTATTTTAGAGTTTGGATATTCTTGTAGTATAAATTTGATAGTTCAAAGTTTAATTTATTAAAATTAAAAAATATCGAGATTAGTAAAATTTTATAAATTAAATCAAATTTTAATAGAGTTTAACTCTATTATTATTTTTTTGGGTAACTAGAATTAGTAATATATTGAAACTCTAATTTATTATGAAATAATAATTTGATAATCTTGCAACGAATTATAACTTAATAAAGTTTTAGATATTAAATAAAATTATAATAAATGTATATAGTAATATCAATTGTATTAGGATGGAAAGTTTTTCTCCAACTATCATAACATTTGTTTATCTTATAAGTTTTGAACATTAGTGTGCGTTATAATTTTTAAATCAAAGTTTACGTTAGAATGATAATTTTTGAATGATATATTATTAATTATAAAAAAATTATCCTTTCCTTCCTTCCGTTTCCACCCAGGAGAGAAACGAACTAAACTAAGTATATTTAATCCCTCCCAATTTATCCATTTCCTTTCCTTTTCCTCCTTAAAAAAATATCCAAATACACAAATTCTAATCCGTCCTTTTTCTTTGGTTGTCTAAAACATAGCCTAAAGGAAGATATTAAAACCATAAACTTTGGTTGTCTAATGAAAAATTTATAGAGCAATATGTAGACTATTGCATATACTACATAATAGACAGTGAATTGATGAAGTGGTTTATTGTTCCATGCAAACACTCTTAAATATATATGCATCAGGCAAGAACTTTACCAGAACGAATTAAAAGCATATCAACTTTAATTTAAATGACTTAAATGGCTTATAATCCTAAGCTTGTATATACGAGAATTTCGGATAAGAAATATATTTTCCAGAACTTCATCGCATGAAAACATAGATATCACGTAAGTGAAGATCTTGTTGGCGATGGGGCATAAACTTGAAGAAAAAAGTTACCTTTTTTTAAAGTTACTTTAATTTATCCTTTGTCCATCATGCAATCCTCTTAATTAACTAAATTAGCCAAATTCTGTGTACGTTGATATATTTATGTAATCAGCCGTAAAAGTTTCCACGTGCGTAAACATTGCAAGAATATTTTTGGTAGAAATATAGTCCTCATGGATGAGATGAGCTTGGGAGAAAATATTATTAAGAAAACATTTACTTTGTTAAACTATATATATCTCATTAGCATGCATTATCTACTTGGGAATCTAGAGGTCTTTGGAGACTGCTTGTTGATTCAATCGAATTTGATTAATTGCAGTGGTAGTTTTGTTTACCATATTATAAAAAAATAAAATAAAATAATCAACTGAAGATTTAATACCCCGGATGAAGTTGAGGAAAAGCACAAAAATGTTGCGATTGCTGGAAACCAGGTTAAGCCACTGCTCAATAGCTGAACCCAACGCTGCCAAAGGTTTCGCCACAAGTTTTAAAAACTTTTGTGCCAAGATCGAAATGACTATGATCAGCCTACGTTTGAAGGGGATCTCTGTCCCTTCGGGACAGTCGATAAAATTCTGCATCTGACCCAATAACAAGAAGTGAATGAGATCAGACAGCTTCTTAGCTTCTTCGGGAATAAGCAGCATATAATTGCTACAAAAAGACTTGTTACAAGCCATATATATATATATATATATATATATATATATATATAAACGAATATAAGTGAAAGATTTGAGAATGAGTTATTTATGTTTTGATGGAAGCGCCATGCATGCATAAGCCAAACTCATATATATAGAGAGAAAGATAAGACAGTCGCGCTTTAGAGTTTTAGCCAGCCAGAGGGTGCGATTTTGCAGTGGTGAATTTCCTGGAATACTGAATTAAGTTTTCTCACGCATACGCATATGGAAAACGCTTTCACAACTTTTTTTATTTTTTTTTTGGGCATAACTTCATTTTGAGGTGGGTCGCCACTCCCTATTATATTGATTTCATTGTTGGGTGGTGGATTTACCCTAATACCACCCTTACACAGAAAGAACCTCTTGAACCTAATCACATTTACATGCCGATAACCTAATGGGAGCAAGTTAAAGAGGGTGTATTGAAAGCAATAAAACGTGGAGTCAGCATTCAATTTGCCAAACATTGTTGAGTTAGCGTAGTTTAATTCCGTAGCAGTTTTAGAGCCTTTGTGTTCAAAGCACCAGAGGAAATATGTACAGAGAGCAATGTATATGTAGATTCTGATAAATGAGGCAGTAAAAAATAATCTGTCCCCGCACCAGACTTTGTTACATCTTCCGACTTCGGCTATGTGTTGCCCTGATCTCTGATTCTAATTGAGTCAAAATGGTTTGGTGAAAAAGGCCTTATCTCAATTAAGTACCTTTCAGCTTCCAAGGACAGCAACGCTTTCACAACTTGATTATGCAAATTTCAAAATCCTACATAACGACCTGATGGATCGTGTAAAACGTTTTCACAACTTCATAATCGTAGATAATGACCTGATGGATCGTGCAAAACGTTTTCACAACTTGATTATGGAAATTTCAAAATCGTGCATAACGACCTGATGGATCGTGTTTTGTGTATCTTTATCGTGATTTCACTATCGTGCACTGATGGACGTACCACCAATTATTTTAGATGAATATCATTGATCAAGTCTATTTTTGCAGCTTAATATGGTGCAATTTTAACCATTTTGCTCGCAAAAATTCCTCATTATAAATGGACATGCATATATCTCCTCAAATATTATAGAATGGAATAAAAAACATGAACTTTATATATATACTTATTAGTACGTACAAGGAAATAAACCAACATGGAGTTTCTTGGTTTGAGCATTTATCATCATTGAAACCTTTGAAAAAGAAAATTACCATGCATGTTTACATTTTATTTATATTTTTTTATAACTAAATTCAGAGAGTTTGTAAAAGATAACTGATCATTCCATTTGTTAAAAATTATTATATTTACAATGCATGCATGCACGACTCATTGTTTGAGATGAATCAAGCTCATGATAGAGCGTTAAAGTCCCTCATAATTTGTATATTTATAAGGTCATGGACTCATGGGGTGCATGGTTACTGTCTCGTGTTTGCTAATTAAGTTTCAGTTTAATGAGATCTCCATTGTATATATCGAAAGTATTATGTGAGTTAGAGTGGATATATCCGCAGACAGCAACACAGCACATGATCGAACATCAAAAATGTGGCCGGCCGGAAGGGTTTATCCACAATTGAGTTTCATTCATTTATTCTACCGCTGACCTACTCCTTTTGCTTCTATGTGGTTAATCATTTGGCCCCGAACAAAGTTTTGGTTTTCTATTCATGATTCATATATAGGATCATATAAGATAATATGCTATTGTGCTACCTACATATTTCATATTTGGTGATGCATATATGCTAATTGTCTCCGTTTGGATGGGATATTTTTTTGTTTTATGATGGAATAATTTTTATTGGGATTTGTTATAAGAAAAAAAATATTTTGAATGTGTTTGGATGGATAAATTTGTTTTGTTGAGATTTGTATTGAAGAATTTTTTATTAATAAAATTTTAAAATTCAAATTTGAATTAATATTTTATAAGTTTGTTTTAGTGAGAAATTGTGTTAGAAAAAATTGTTTATTATTAAAATTCACTGTAATAAAAATAATTACTGTAGTATTATTTTGTGTTTTAAAATTTTTTATAGAAAAATGGATAAAACAAACAAGTTAAATTGGATTTGTAAAATAAAGCATTAATAATAAATTCATCACGCACAAGGATTATTTGTACAAGTAATTGAAAAAGAAAAATGTATTATTGTTATAAAACTAATACTAATACTAACACTAATAGTAGTATTTAATATAGGGAGAGATATATATTCAAGCAATAAAACAAAAGAAGCTAAAGTAAATGTTGAGAAGAGCAATAGATAATGAATACGTATTCTTTCATTCACATAAAATACTTTGTTTTCTTCAAACTCATTCGTTGTACAAAAATGTCATATAAGAGCATCTATTTATAGCTATCAAGATAATTAAGTTATGTTCTAATTTCATAGCATCAATGGGAGCCTTGGAGAAGTATTAATGTACTTATCCTTCAAATTAATGCATTCAATGGACATAGAGCTGAGAACGAACACGAACGTTTACGAACAAGCTCGGGCTCGACTCGATTAAAGCTCGGCTCGAGCTTGTTTATTTAATAAATGAATGAACACGAACAAGATTTTAGTCTCGATTAATAAATGAACAATAAATGAACACATATGTGAAAGCTCGTTTACGTTCATGAACAGCTCGTTAAAAAGCTCGTTCATAACTCTATTAAAACTCGTTAAAAGCTCGGTTAAAATATTAATTATAATATATATATATATTGAACTTATATACGAAATAAAATTGTTAAACAATAGAAATATATAATTGGGTTTATATATATTTATTGACACACAAATCACACTATACGGTGGTGAGAACAAACATAAACCTTTATGAACAAGACTGGGATCGGCTCGTTAAAGTTTCAATCAATCTCGTCCACTTAATAAACAAATGAATACAAACAAAACTTTAGGTTCGAATAATAAATGAATAATAAATCAACAAGCAAGTGAAAGATTCGTTTAGATTGGTTAACAACTCGTTAAGAATTTAGTTAAAATATAAATTATATAGTATAAATAATATATACCCTAAGTAAAACTCTTAAATAAAAGAAAAAATCAATTTTTTATACATATAACCACACAAATCATTATATATGAGTTTGAATTCAATTTGGACATTTATGTAAGGAGACAAAATATATTAATTTAACTAAATTATACATTCTTATGCGAGCCATGAAGTGTTCACGAATAAAGTTCGGGCTCGTCTCGGTTCACGTAAAGCTCGGCTCAGACTCGTTCATTTAATAAATATACGAACACGAACAGATTTTTAGACTGGATTAATAAACTAACAGGACTTGAACACTCTAAAGCTCGAGATCGGCTCATATCTCACGTAAATGGACATTCATACTTAATGTTTCATAACAATTATGACTTTATGAGGCCAATTCCAGCTCTGAATACAGTTATAAGTGTTAGTTAATAGCTGTGTAAAGTGTAAAGGGGAAGATCCAATTCCAGGCCTATGTCAAGTTCTCGATTGCGCCTACAATTTCATATCACATTCGTGGCCTGTGTGTTTGTGAAGTCCAAGACTGTCCTTGCCTTTTGGGCCGAAAGGTCTTTGATCATTTTAGTTTGAACATCCAATTTCCAAATCACCTTTGCCAGTGCAAATAATTATTCTCGATCGTTTCGCCTAATCACAAACGATAGAACAATTAATATTAACTTTTTAGTACTGTTAAATTTCACCCAAATTAATAGTGAAGGAAACCTAGAATATAAAAAAAAAATTCAGTACATGTGAATCATGATGCTTTGGTCGTACGATATATAATTTGATCGCGAGAAAAGTCGACTAATAATGCTTTTGCATTGAGAGACAGAAACAATAATTTCTGTACTATCAAATTTACAAATTTTAATTTTAATAACTTAAAATTGTCTTACGACTAAATAAGATAATTAATGCTCTGTGTCAAAGTAAGTGAATACCTATGAGACAAAAAAAAAAAAAAAAAAAAAAAGTGAATACCTATGAGACAACGAAGTGTAATCAAATAATTTTGCATTTCACTTGTGAACCAAAAAAAATAGTATGAATCTTTGGAGCTGAATATTTTGTGAGCCTATAAAAACGTGTCCGTATCAATCTTTGCTTCATCATAGATTGCATCTCTCAACGACTTCAATGCACATCCATCAACGTGTTAAATGATAATATCCCACATCGGTTAAATGAAAACTCTTGAACTAATATATAAGGTATATGGGTCACTCCACTCCTTACCAATTGGTTTTGAGTGAGATACACATGTATTCTTTAACATGGTATCAGAGCATCAGGTTTGAATTTGGGGGCTTTTCAAACATGACTAGGGTTTCTCTTACCTCTCTTATTAGTCTATTTGGGCTAGACCCATTGTTGGCCTATCATCGGTTTAGTGTATTCTTTAACAGAACGTTCCAAATCCAATATCAATGCATCATTTGTCTTGTGGAACCAAAGAGGCAAAGACTAGCCACAGAGAAGCTTATTTTCACTTTGAATTTTTACTGTTTTTGATTTTTTTGGAGGATACACAGAGTCCCCTCTTCCATAATGAAAGTCTCTGTGTCGGTTTGTTTGCTTTTATATCCATAATATTCCCACGTCAATTGATTTTCACTTTGGAGTACAAGATCATATATACCGGCCTAGCAACTAGCAAGTTGGTGTTGGAGGAGAAGTTATAAATAAAATTAAAGATTGGATTTCAGTTTGTCGGCAACCCCAACATTTCCATAATATGTGACAACTTGCTAGTTGTTACCTACTCCTTCTGACCATCACTCTCAGATCTCACTTAAAGATATTTATCTCAATTCACTCTGTATTGCTTTATTATTTTAAAAAGTATTATAAATATCTAGGTTCAGACATTTCACTTATATGCATATCTCGACTAGAATTAAATATCTAATTCATCACAAGTATTATCGTGAGTAATTATTCACATTGTGGCTTCAGCATTTTCATAGTAAGTTAAGTTAGAAAGTGTTTGTATCATTCTATGTACAAATGCAATGCATCATATATGCTGATGGGGATGCGTATCATGAGCTGGGATTTTACATAGAAGAGATATTTAATTTCTAGTTAATACATTATGTTTTAAGGGAATTGGATGAGTGCCAAGGAAACATTTGGCTTAGTTAAGTTATTGCTACTAATTATCACTTGTAATTAAACTTGCTCTAGATGAGGAAGTGGAATATTGGAATCTAGAAAAAACCTCTCTTCTGAAATGGTGAAACAGATAATTAATGGATGTTGAGATACCGATTAATTCACTTTTATTGTGATTAAACGGGTAATTAATGTTATTTTTATTGTACATTAAAATTGTAATTAATTAAATTTTTTATATATATAAACACGCTTTACATGATAGAATGGATATGATGTTTTACCCTAAATAATGTTTTTGTTCATCTTTGGTCATAAATATGAGAAATCACCAACTATTTAATGAGATTTTTAAACTACTTCATTCATAACAAAACAGAAAAGAAACCCTTTTCCCTCATGATACACAAGTAATACCAAATTATCATCTCGAATATCAAGTCTCAAAACTAAGCACTTGCATCGAGCCCACCATGTGAACATGCTGATCATGGTATGCTTTCACCAAGTTTGAATAATTCACAGCTGATGTTGCCATTGTCATTGGAATTCCAGCATTCAATGGCCCAGTATTTGCTGTTTTTTCCAGGTATTGTACTTGCCTTTTCAAAAACTTAAGGTAATGTGCAGCCTCGTCCAACATTGAAGCAGTATCCATTTTCTTCCCTCCTGGAACAAGCCTCTGCAGAATCCTGATCTTCTCACTTATTCGTTCCCTTCTGTGCCTAGCCGCCACACTCTGTGGATCCTTGGATATTTTCACATTCTTTCTTTTTGGTGGCTTTATTAATTCAGGGTCGATGTGGATAGGCTGCATCATTGCTATGCGGAAGATCATCTCTCTCATGGCATCCACGGAGCTTTTTTTTTGCAACGAATTTGCAAATGATAATTCATGATTTGTTGTTTTAAACATTGGTGCTGCTGTTGATTCTTGAACGGGGTTGCCCACAAATGAAATGGAGGAAGTTGTAGCAACAATATCATGTGGATTATGAAGTGATGGTGGGGAATCAATACTGGTGGCATTGTCACTGGAGAACTCAAGTTCTGGTGATTCCGAATTATTAATATGCCGATAATTAGAGTCAGAAGATTGAGAAAATTTGCCCAGGTGCATAATGGGTGTGAGTGTTTCCCTTGGATGTTCTGGAGATGATTTCAAGAGGTCAATATTCATGATTTTTACACTCCTAAAAAGAGAGATGTGGACGTGAGCTTGGAGACAAAGAAAAGAAGTGGGAAAGCTATGAAAATTCAGTTTCATACAAACACTAACTTGGGTACTAGCAAAGCATACAATTTGCCATTGGAGCAGAATATATAGCTCGTTTGAGATAGCATGCAGTCTAATAAATTAAATAGATTATCTCCAATAATTTTCTATATCAACAAATGAAAGTGATGTGTTGTGTTTGCATGTATAGACTATTGTTAATTTATTTTATTTCTGATGTTTTCCTTACCAGTTACAATGCATGATATCGATTTGCATTCAAGATCGAGTTGTTCACTGTGCAGATTATCATTATTGCTGAACCCTGATATATATATATATATATATGTTACACGTACTTTGCACACTGCAGGTGCGATTAATGTTTCACTTTATTGCTTATTTTCTTATTCATTAATTTCATTCAACATTCATATTTCTTTAAGCTTACTTTTCCAATTATGCCCAGCCCCAGCGTGGTGGGAGGTGGGATCTATATAAAAGGAGGCATGGCAGATTGGCAAGGAATTGAGTGAAGATGCATGAACCAGCACTGATTCCAAGCCTCAATCTTTTATTATCTTGATGAGTTTTTATCTAGCGACATCCTGCACCTGAGTAAAAGCTTCATCAGGATCAAAATTAACATCGCTTTATTGCTTCAAACTATACAAAATCGAAAAAAGAAACCCCACAATCACATGAGATCCGTCAGAAAAATAACAACTTCACAGTCAAGGGTGGGCTAGCTAAAGACTGGTGTTACCTTCAAGTTGAACGAACGTTTTACTGGAATTATTTTGAATCGAATCCCATCCCTTTAACCAAGCAGAACCCTGTTATCGAACCATTACTAGCTAGCAATTATATTTCATATCTAGATAGACTCCCGGAGTTCCAGTTAAATGGATCTCCCGTCAGTGAAGCGAAACTGTCAACTAAATTTTCTGATGAATAATATATGAGTAAATTTATAATCTTCAGGCTGGGATGATAATTCATCAACCATGCATATTTGTATGCAGAAATTATCGTCGTAGTTTGAGTCTTGAAACGAAAAAAGCACAACAAAATTGATTTTGAAGTTCGTTTAACGATGATTTTAAATGATTGTTAGAAACAAACTGACTGAGGATATATATATATATATATATATATATAGAAAACTACTAGCTTACAATTCTATCTTGATAACTTGAGAAATCACATGTTTCCGTACGTATATGGGGCAGTTTGTAGCAATCAACCATTTTTAACACGTACATAATTACATGCTTACATTTAATATTATACCTCAACTCACTTCACAATAACTGTGAATATTCTTAAGAAAAGAAACAACAATAAACTGAAATACTCATCAGTGCCCAACAAAAGTTTTAGTAAACTGTAGACTGGTTTAACGTTATAAGAATATATATTGTTTGAGAGGGGCAGGCAAGCTGTTTCATTATTCTCCCAATTAAAAGTTAAATCTCTTAAGTGAGATATTTTTCATTTATAACTTATCCTCTAAAAGCAACACATTGTCCACGTACACAATTGACTCCTTTTTGTTATTGTTTGGCTGTTCATCTGTATTGTAAACCAGCAAAGAAACCTTCTCATGTATCTCTGAAAAAGTAAAAGCCACAACCCACAAGCATAGAAATGGAGTGTGCATTGCCAGATTGCCTGCACAAATGATCATGAGATTGATTGTCCGAAAGTTTTTTGACACTAACATTTCAATGTTGTACTGATAGCGCATAAAGTCTTCGATGCTCAATGCATCATCCACTGAAATAACCACTTGTTGTGTGTCTAAACTCTAAATCCAACAAGAGTACTCCGATGCTTCGTTATTTTACATTAATTCGGTAAATAACTATGCGTCAATTAATTCAGTCCCTGGAACTTACACCTTTGGAATGTTGATTGTACACCAAAATGGACATTCATAAATAGGATGAGGATCTCATTACCCATTCTCGTGGATTGGGAATTAAACCAAGCTTGTGTCTCACTCACACTGGAATTCGTTATTTTAGAAATTATTTTTACATAACACTGAAAATCTTGCACGCAAATTTAAATATATTCCAATTTTGACACAACAAGAAGCACTATAAATAAAAATGACACAAGAAGAAACATTAGAAGTACAAATTTGAAGCAAAGCACGCCTTCCTCCGTTCCTGTAGTTTCAGGGTTCCAGCTGAAACGAATTCATTAATCGAGGGAAGAACCCCCCTGTACCGATGATCGAAACAAACAAGGCTTCTTGAATTGATCGCGGGCCAAAAGCAACATTGATTAGCACACAGCTGTAACCCATCCCCAATAGTTCCACCCCTACTCACACACTCTTTCTCTCTCTCTCTCTCCTACTACACTGCAGGTGCAGGCTTGTTTTTGCTGTAGTCTGCATGTGAGCCATTGTCCCCACAAGGCCCACTCCTACCCACCACATACACGGCAATTCAATTCACCACCACTGTGAACTGTCCTCAGTCCTCACAGCAGCTAATATTTTGAGCAACTTTTGTTCAAATTACGTTCAAAATCTCAATATTTCTCCAACTGTAAACTGCCTGCCATGGTATGCACCAAATGCTGCTACATGTTGGTTCCCTCATTATTCCTCATCTTCCTCGCGGGCAACTCCCGTGTTCAAGTTTCAGCACAAGCTGAGGAAGCCAGAACCAGCTTATCGCTCAACACTGACTCATCGGAATGGTCAATGGCAATGTCCCTCTACAATGACCGATATATGGGAGAGAATGACGACAAAGTAGACGGTGTATCAAGTCGGAGATCGCTGTTCTGGCACAGAGTGAGGTACTACATTTCATACGCTGCTCTTTCGGCAAATAGGATACCATGTCCACCTCGCTCTGGTAGGTCCTACTATACCCACAACTGTTATTTTGCCAGCGGCCCTGTCCACCCTTACAGCAGAGGTTGCTCCGCCATCACTCGTTGCCGGTCATAATCGAGTCAGTGCCTGTGTGCGCGCCTGCGCTTGTATCGATCTTTTTTCTTTCTTTTGTTTTTTTTTTACGCAACTGTTATCGATCTGTGTGTTAATCAAGGTTGGGACTTAATTGCTAATTGCTAGGTATTTACTGTTGCACAAACTACATAATAAGTGTGCTCTTGGAGTATTGTACTAGGAGCTGCAGGGAGAGGAAAATCAGAAAATGTTGATGCAATATCCATGCGTGCTTGGGTTGGGTCAAGTTAAAGGCTAAAACCTTATTTAGCAATCGTTTCTTAGTGTACAATTGTGCTTATGTGGGATGATAAATGTGTGTTAAATATGGTCATGTGACTTATTATTATGCATGACTTGCTAATATTAACACTGGTTTTCTGCGAAATTTGGCATTAAAACTTTGTTAATGGCAGTTGGTGTGGGGGAACCGGAATCCAGCGCAGCTAATCATAAAACGGTGCTGCGCTGAAAACTCCGGGTTGTTAACCGCATGGATGAACTTTTATCAATGGAGTGACATCACAATATCACCCGGCGATTGAACATTTTGCAACCCACAGTCCCCTGGCATTTCTTTTTTCTGATGTAATGTGGCTTCTTATTTGTCTATCAGTTTCACTGATTAATTCTCTAGCTTAAAATCAGACATGTTTTAACTGAAAAAATATTAAAGAAAAGAATCGTCTTATTTCAAGCAAGAGCAGATTTGGCTCATATGCCAAAGTAATATCCAGCAATGGTTAGTTGTGTATTACATTTGTTAATCACATCCGGTATTATGTGCCAAAGTAATATCCAGCAATGGTTAGTTGTATATTACATTTGTTAATCACATCCGGTATTTCTGTATAAGATTTTGATACGGATATAATCAGGTTTACTAATCATTGGATATGATTTTAGTTTTATCTAAAAGAACACGTGTCACATCCATAGAGATTAATATACATATTGATACACTAAATGATAAAGAAGATCTAGACCACTTGTTAGTATATGTAACTTAATTTCTTGTTCATCTTGAGCTGTTAAAAGAGTGAGACTTCCTATTGACACTGAATATTCTTTATTAATTTTGTGTATCACTTTATTTTGATATGTTTATTTAAAACTTATTTTTTAATTTCACTAACCACTTGATATAGTTTTAATATTATTTAAAAATATATGTGTCATATTAATACAGATTGATACACACAGAATATCCAAATCATTTCCTATTATGGAATCATAAAAAACAAATGATTTATGATTTGGACTTGGGCAACAAGCCGCTAAGTTTTTCTTATGGACCCTTGCATATTATGGGCCTGGCAACGTTTTTTACATATCGAAGGAGGCCTTGGCAAAATTATGTCAATCAAAGCTGTTGAAACCGATAAATACACAAAAAGTTGCAGCCCAAGTAGTTTTCGCAACGATCCAGAGAGGAAAGTACCACCCCTCAATTTTTATTTGTCGTTGATTGGCTTTTCATGATAATGCTTATTATTATGATTTAGGCTCTAGAATTATTCAAGAATCGAAGAACAAAATTTATTTAAACAAATTAAATTTATATTTACAGCAAAATACAATGATGTTATTCTTTTCATTAGAAATTACCAAAATTATTTATAGTTTCTCTTAACCTCAAATATTTAAAACAATTAACCCATCTTACCATTTATACCACACCTTGTTCGTGTTATAAATATAGACAATACTAATATTTATTCTTAATTTTAATTAAATTAGATAAGATGAAAATATCGAAAAAAGAATATGTGATTAACAAAATGCGGTGCATACTTGGTGGTTCTATTCCATTAAATATGCCAAATGTTACAAGCAATTAGTGGTTCTGGTTGGTGCTGTCATAAAATAAACATTTGCTCATTGCATCTGGCTCCGCAGGAAAGCATTAAATAATGGTGTATATATATGGCTGAGAAGTAAAAACAAACAAAAAAGAAGGGGCCAATGAATTGATGAACTCTAAACCACTGTTGCGTCGTGACATTGTTATTAAACATTTAAATCAACCGTAAGTTTGATTCATTGGTGATTGTCGAATTATGTCATGTGTCATACTCTCATGTGGAGCATCCAACGTCCCAGCATTCTCAAATCAAAGGCAATTTGAGAACAACAATTATTGAGGGCCTAATATAAAAATTAAAGAAAGAATAGCAAGGAAATAAAAAAATATAATTAATAAAATTAACGGTTATAACTTCCCTGGAGGCCCAATCCAGGAATGAAAGCTCACGTTCCATGAAACTGACCGCACGGGACCAGTAAGCAATTGGAGAGCATTCTCAGATTTGCCTCTTCCATGTTTAGACCGTTCGCCTCACGTTTTTTGCGATCGTGATTTTTTTGACATTGAGCCAGCTAATATCTAACCTTTGGGCTTCTCTTTTTTTTCTCATACAATAATTATCGCATATAAATACAATTTTATGCTCTCCGATAGCTACATCTTATTCAGAAAAGAATATAATGGTAATTGTGTTTGTAAGCATGGTATTTGAGGGGTCACTCTTTATAAATGTGATAAATTTACTTTTAAATAAAATTAAAACATAAGAGATAATACAATTAATGAAATTTAAGGGATAAATGATTTTATACGTGTCAAAATGTTATAAAGTGATACAAATATCCACGGGAGTCTTTGTACATTTAAGTATTTAACCTCCTAATTAAGGCTCTCGAATAGATAAACGGCAACTCTATTGTAATAAAATAAAATAAAAAATTGATGTTTTAGTTTTTCAAGTGAAAAGCTTATCAAAATATTGTAAGTGGTTGAAGTTGGGCGTCAAAATTAAATTAATTAACATTGGGTGGATGAGTTTGTGATGTAAGAATGTGAAGAAGATTCATCATAACTTGTGAAGAAAACAAAACTGAAGTTATGATGGGCGCGCGGCAGCTTTATCTACTTATCCAATCTTTTTGAAGCTGCAGAACAGTGGCTGCCGCCCTCTTTATCGTTCCAAAAAATTGGTCAGTTACTCAGTTGGTTAGTTTATGGGTAAATCAGGAAAAAAAGGTAGCTAGGGAAGAGGAGGTGCATCTTTCATCTTTGGGCGGGCGGCTATGGGTAAACAAATTGCACTTCCGAGTTCCAACTGCAAATTGAAATTGCATTAATACTGGAAATATGTTGGTAGTTTCAAAGCACCACTCACGTGCTCCTAACGCTTTCGCGTCAACGTCTCGTTGAAATTCAAAACAACATAAATTCACCCACGCCGTGCCGTGGTCACTGGTCAGTGGTGATATATGCAATTCAACGACTGAAGGGCAAGGGCAACGGGGCAAAAGGGGCAAAAAGGCGACGTTGGACCCGGGAGGCCAGGAACAACATACGCGGGTCTCGCGCACATAAAATATTTGGCTTTGGCGGACTGTGTGTGTTTTCTTGTAAGAATGTGCCAACATGTGATCACTAATATTTACAGACCAAAGGACGTGATCTCTCGCTATTCCTGCATTGCCCACCTCAATTTCTCACAATGCTAGCTTTCACACTGATTGAACCTCTTCGCTTATTTATTGAAGTTTTCTTTCTTCTCTCTTTTTTTTTTTTTTTAAAATTGCATTTTATTAATTACAGTGAAAATTGCGTGAGCAATACATTTAACTATCATTTATCATAGCTAGTAACCCCTTTGCTCCTTGATTCCGTAACTGGTTTTACGCATGGCTAAAATCTGTGCTTTTCACATTATTGGTTGCTTCACTGATTTAAGTATCTTTTTGACATTTAAAGAATAAAAATATTTTTGAATACTAGTTTGCTAAACTTCATATTTAGGCTTAACAAACAATGAACGAAGGCTGCACTGTGTGCATTGTACAACTGAAACTCTCGCTAGCTGTTGGTGAATCATGGACAGTATTGTAGGTTTGTCTTAGCAGTAGATTTCAATAAATCCAATGAACAAATTGGGGCAAGGAGCAATGAAAAGCATGTTAATGTATCAGATATGTCCCGATATGGCGGGATATAATCAGATTGCGGCTGAGCATGTGCGACAGCCATCATACATATATTTATATATATACTCCAGCATGAAATGAAGGCAGCTGATTCTTGGGAATGAATAAAAAAATAGAATAGTAATTCCTAGGCATCCGTGCCCATGATATCTGATGAGGTTTGAATTTTACAAGGATAATAACTCAGAAATAGACTTCCAATATAACAAGTATTCTTCAGTTCATAGGAGTCCAACTCTTTCTCAGATCATAATCTTATTGCATATATGAAAAGAGTTATAATTCTATTACAACTCTTACACTACAACAAACCCTTCTTCAAGGTATGTTATTAGAGTTTCAATACAACTCTAATTCAGGTATGCATTCTATAAATACAACCCCTCTCTCACTTGAGAGAGGGATTTGATTCAAGTATTCTCAATTGCTTATTGATATATTGCTTAAGGCTCGTTACTGACTTAGGTATCGGAGTATTCTCCCTGGGACCAATCCCGGGGGTTTTGTGCAGGTCTTCGGAACGTTCGGTACGACCAGCGACCAGGGATCCCGAAGACGACGTGAGACTTTTTCAAGACTCATCACTTATAGATATTTGCTTAAGGCTCGTAACTGACTTAGGCATCGGAGTTTTCTCCCTGTGACCAATCCCGGGGACTTTTGCAGGTATTCGTCGTGCTCGAGCTGACCGGGACGACCTGAAGGCCTGTCGGACGACGTGAGACTTTTTGAGACTCATCAATTGGCGCCCACCGTGGGGCAGAAGACAATATGCCTACTACTCTCTTGCAATTATCTAAACGCGACAAGCAACCAGATCGGAATTCTTCTAACTCTGATCGACATGTGGAGAATAACCCTCCTTCAATGGAAGGTTCTGCAAGTTCATCCACCAGAACTCCTATTCAGGACGGACGAGGTTCTGATCCTCAGAACCAGGAGGGAAGTTCAATTCCCTTCATTGATTTGAATTCACCAGATGTGCTGAAGTTTTTGATTAAAAACGGAGAGCGAATTCAAACCATGATAGCGAATCATGCTACACGTAATCCAATCAGACGAGAAGCTCGCACCGCAAGACTGCAAGAACAGGAACAAACAATTCGTGAACGAGATCTCCGCCAGCAACTTCAGAGAACACGAGCTCAGGTTGAGAGCTGAAGAACGTGCTGATAGGATGAATCAAGATCAGAACCGAGATCATATTTCGGTTTCATCTCGTCGAAGAGATTTCAGATCTCCAGGTCGTAATGAAAGACGTGTGCATTACTGCCAGCATACCAGAGCAGAAGGCCGACGTGATAATTTGTATACGTCTTATGATCATCCAAGGGAACAGAACTTGCGTTTTGGGGATACAGGCCCATCCGATCTGCCGCGCACTTCACAACCACAACGCAACGATCCATGCAATGATGATGATTTGGGAGTAAATTCTCCATTCGTGGACGATGTGGAAAATTATCCCTTTCCACATAAATTTAAAATGCCAACATTGTTATATTACAATGGAGAAGGAGATCCGGCAGAATATGTGCATCATTATGTGCAGAACATGAGGATTTATAACTACCCAGATCAGATCATATCATTGATTTTTCGTCAAAAAGGAAAATATGCAAATCCAAGTTCGATTCAATTCGGATTATGCGATTTCAGATCATATCATTGATTTTCCGTCAAAAAGGAAAATATGCAAATCCAAGTTCGATTCAATTCGGATTATGCGATTTCAGATCATATCATTGATTTTCCGTCAAATAGGAAAATATGCAAATCCAAGTTCGATTCAATTCGGATTATGCGATTTCAGATCATATCATTGATTTTCCGTCAAAAAGGAAAATATGCAAATCCAAGTTCGATTCAGTTCGGATTATGCGATTTCAGATCATATCATTGATTTTCCGTCAAAAAGGAAAATATGCAAATCCAAGTTCGATTCAGTTCAGATTATACGATTTCACATTATATAATTGATTTTCCATAAAAAAGGAAAACATGCAAATCCAAGTTCGATTCAGTTCGGATTATGCGATTGCAGATCATATCTTTGATTTCAGATCATGCAAATCAAAGTTCAATTCAGATCGGATTATTCGGTTTCAGATCATACCATTGATTTTCTGCCAAGAAGGAAAAAATACAAATCGAAGTTTGATTACTTCGGATTATTTGACTTCACATCGTATTTTCGATTCAGTTCGGATTGATCGATTTTACATCATATCACTCATTTTCTGATGAAGAGGAAAACATGCGAATCAAGTTTGATTTAGTTCGAACTAATCAACTTCAGCTCGTATCATTGATTTTTCGCAAATACAAAAACAGGGTTTACGAAACTCAAAGAAGAGAATGTATACATGTCAGATCGGCATTATACAAAAATTATTATTCAGATCGGAATGAATAAATTCAATCCGACCTGAGGGGCTATTGATGAGGGTTGAATTTTACTATAAGTATAATACCTCAGAAATAAACTTCCAATATAACAAGTATTCTTCAGTTCATAGGAGTCCAACTCTTTCTCAGATCATAATCTTATTGCATATATGAAGAGTTATAATTCTATTACAACTCTTACACTACAACAAACCCTTCTTCAAGGTATGTTATTAGAGTTTCAATACAACTTTAATTCAGGTATGTATTCTATAAATACAACCCCTCTCTCACTTGAGAGGGAGATTCGATTCAAGTATTCTCAATTGCTTATTGATATATTGCTTAAGGCTCGTTACTGACTTAGGCATCGGAGTATTCTCCCTGGGACCAATCCCGGGGGTTTTGTGCAGGTCTTCGGAACGTTCGGTACGAATAGGGGACCAAGGATCCCGAAGATGATGTGAGACTTTTTCAAGACTCATCACTTATCGATATTTGCTTAAGGCTCGTAACTGACTTAGGCATCGGAGTTTTCTCTCTGGGACCAATCCCGAGGACTTTTGCAGGTATTCGTCGTGCTCGAGCTGACCGGGACGACCTGAAGGCCTGTCGGACGACGTGAGACTTTTTGAGACTCATCATCAATATCCCTTGTAATGGCCATCACCGTCCATCCACTCCAACTCAATAAAAGGCTTTGCACTTTAAAACCAGGTGGTTATTGATTATTAATTTGCTCGTTTGGTTGACAAAACTCAAGAGAAGAAATAATTCAACCCAGATCAAAATGACATGTTAACTTTATTGATCGTGTTGATTTCACGAAATGTTAAGCCCCTAAAGCTGGGATTTCCATGTGGTGGGTCCTAACTCCTAAGTTGTAATCCTCACACATGATCCATGCTTGGGATTTTTGTGATCCTCACAAGCCCAAGTGAAGCAGAAAAACATGCAGCAGTATGCATTTCTTTTCTTGTTGAGAGTATTCACATCTTTTATTGTTTGTTTTTTAGTGAAGAAAGATTATTATTAGTTGCTCAACCAAAAATTAAAAATAGAGAGGACACCATGGCATCAACTACCTCAGCTTAGCTGCGTGGTCCGTTAACAGTTGGAAAAAATAGGTGTCTTCTTTACTCTTCGCAAAAGGAACATATCCATCACTAATTGTTTTCTTTTCTTTCACTCTATATATTGCATCATCTCTGTTAGGTTTTTCCTAATTAATTAGCTCTCTGGTTTTGCTTTTGCCCACTGTTTCCAATGCTTTTCATGGTCCAACCTTGTTTATTTGCATTACCACCAAGAGGGTTCATGAATCAGAATAAAAATATAAGAAATAATAGACGGTATACTTGTTTCCTAATGATCAAAAGGGTAAATTATCTTAAGGATTTCTAAGATTATTTAAATGATATATTACTCTAGAAAAATAAAAAAGTTAACAATTTAATTTGATTAAATTACCACTATTATATAATTTTTTTTATAAATGATCAGTGGCCAAATTGAAAAAAAAGTATTAATCAAAAGTATATCATTAAATATTTAATTGATTGTTAGGGTAGTAAATTAGTTGGCAGTATTGGTAAAAGCTATCGCTACTTCCCAATTTTACCCAACTCACTCAAATATGCAGTAGTGGCGAGTGGAATCGTATCCACAGGGAGAGGGCTATGGTTAAGTACTGATCTGGTCATAGATTGAACAGTCAAAAAGCGAAAGCTAAATCAAACAAACAAAATGCAGCAACAGAGAAAGCTATAGAATTGTCTTAAGGGTGGAACAATTTGTATCATTGCATGGATCTCTTCCTATTATCACAGACTTGTGTGCATGTGTGAGGGGACTATTCTGCTAGTGTCCTGGAACTGATTAACTTGGCAGTTCTCCCAATTCCTTTTCACAAAACTCTTCAAACTTCCCTTGGCGGGACAAGTTCTCAGCACAAATTCAGAACCCAGATCCCTATTCTTATGTAACAACTCTAATTCAATCTTGACTATGTCCCTTGGCAGGGCAGCTAACCAATTCATGCCTTCGATTTGTTCTACAAGGATGATCTCAAGTATTTGTCATGAAGTTGATTTCAATTATCAGTGGGCACCGTATAACTAAAATCACAGAGCTAACAGATCTTGAGACTCACACAAGAATGTTCACAGTTCAATTCACATTTAGTTCAATTGCTTTAGGTAGATCCATATTGATCTCAGTGGGCACTGGATTTAAGCACAATCATGCTAACAAAAGAATCCAAACATGTAAAGAACAGTAAACAATGATATCACAGATAACTTCAATTCAATTGTCTCAAATTTGTGCTTGAGATTTTTTATGTCAAAATGGGTAAGTATGTGCTGATTTCTCATTCATGTACAAACATATCACTTTGCATAGTATTTTCACAACACTTAGTCAATTCTCACAATTTCCAGATCATGAACATTTTTGCATACAAGTCATTCATCAAAGCACAATTTCCCCTAAAATTCCATACAAAAGATTAAATAAGTAAAGCAAATAAGTCGGTACAATCCCGACTTATCAATTATCTGAATAAAGAATTAGATAAAGTGCATATGTAGTAGTAGTAATAATTATAACCGAGTTACTTTGTGAGTTAAAATTGGATAAATCATTTGAGATACCACGTCTATTTGCCTCATATATATATATAAGTCGAGGTAATCATTACGTGATATTTCAACAAATACTTTAAGATCCAAGGTTGGTCAAGTTATATTTAAAAACAATTCCTAGATGAGCCGAGGTAGTTTTTGAGCTTCGTAGAAACCGGTCCACAGCTAATACGGCTAATGAATGGAATGTACCACGTGAACTACATGCGTTTAACAGTTGTTGTCAAAGTAGTAATGGCATCGTATATATTGGTATATTATGCATTTTTAATTTGCTGATTTATTAAAGAACGATGACAAAGAATCCCCACAAGAAATATGCAATTGACGATATTGACAACTTAACAATTTAAGGTATACTTTGGAGTTTCGAGACGGTTTTGTGTAAGCAAAGCCAAATTAGGAGAAGAATGATATAAGGTGTCGGTTCGTTCTTAATGAAACAATTTTAAGGTGTCGGTTGCCAAGGAGAAAGAGATCAAGAAGTCGCTGGGAATACCAAAAATATGCACATGAAACTTCTTTCAAGATTGGAAAATATTAATTTGGTGTGAACACGCACCTTCTCATGACATTTTTTTTTTTTTTGTTGTTGATCACCAAATCCATCCCATCAAATTTTCCAACGTCAAAACTAATTAATGTACACAACTAAATGGTGATGTTTTTTCAGTTTATACACCTAAAATGCAAGAGCATGCCTCCGGAATGGTTGGAATGATCTAATAAGCTGAAAGGGAATTGAGAACAACCAAGAAATTACAAGTCTGTTTGGAACAAATAAATCCTTCCGCTTTCATTTTATCATTCTTGTCACTGACCCCCAACTGCATAATTACAATTATCGGTTGGATCAGTGTACAAAAATAAACTAGGCATGATCATCACACATAAATTAACTTAAATTACTTGTATTTGCCAACCATACAGCTTCACTTTTTTATACACACTGATCGATCTATAGAAGAGAAGACAAAAAAAAAAAAAACCAATAATTGTCATATCTTTATCATTTCTTCTGTATATACCTTTTAGATATGATAATATCAAGTCACTTGCATGTCAATTAGGAAGTGACACTTACAATTTTATATTTATAAATATTATAACTTTTTACTTTTTAGTTAAGTACGTTTGATCACTTGATCAGGAAATAGAAATTCGGCTAAGGTAAATTTTGAGTACTTAAGAAAATTTTATTTGGGCAGGTAATGGAAGATTGATTACACAACTTTTACTAAGAGCGTAAGGCCTGACGTCAAATAATTAACGGAATGATGGATCATTGCCTACGATCAAACCTTAAGAACAAGTACGTAGAAGACCAAGTGTCCAAACGTCGTATCCCCACGGGTGCTGGTTGACAAATCAATTACAAGTAAAACATTTTTAGTTAGGTCCGGTGACTGTGAGCCGCCATGCAGCTCCCCCTAACCATAATCCACACTAAATTGGTGACAACATTGCTTATGACTCGTGAGCTATGATTCCCCCACAATTTGTCCGTCAACTTCCACCAAGCTTCTTCCTTCCGAATATTCTACTAATGTATTTTGGTAGTAAACGTTTGTAAAACTTAAAATAATATCTTTTGTATTATTTTTTATATCACTTTATAATATTTTGACTTATATTTAATTATTTATTATTTATAATTCACTAATTATTTGATTAGAATTTTAATTGTATTTAAATAATACGTGTCAAAATCTTATATAGTGATAGAATATGTATTGCCCCTCAATAAACCAATTTTATTAGTGATCACGATCATTTACATAAATTCCTAAAGTCCTTCATGATTGAACTCAAAATGGAGAAGAAACTTAGTGGGAATTAAAAATAAATAAATAAAAACAATAGAATTTCAACTAAGAATATTACAACAAAGCAATTACAGATTTGAAGCCATAGTGAATTATATTATATGCATCGCGTGATCCATGCTTTAATCATAGAAATGAAAGGATGAAAAGTACCTCATTGAAATGATTTAGAGTGCCTCTTAACTATCACAATGCAATCAGTGTGGGTGGGCTTGAATGAGAAAGATCCTAATGAGGCCACCACCCATATCGACCACGTTTCTCAAAACTCGGCTGCGCTGTTTCAGCTTATTATTCAATGAGAAAATATCCTTGACTATCACGTGCATTTTACTTATTTATACTCCGGTGCCCACTGCCCGCATAAATAAATAAAATCTTACTGCATACGTCACTAAATATGTAACTCTAAATTCAACGCTCTATTCTATTCCACAAGAAAATACCTCCCTCCTATATATACCACTCCCTTCCACCGCAATATTCGTTGCGTCCTCACTCTCTGTTTTCCCTCTTTTTTCAACAACCCAAATACAAGAACAACAAACAACCACCTCCTCAACTCTCTTCAAGTTTAAGCTTTTAACTCAATCTCCGATTCACACCCCCACATGGAGTGGGTTCGTGGGGAAATTCTTGGTCATGGGAGCTTTGCCTCTGTTAGCTTAGCAAAACCCAGAAGCCAGAGCAATCATAACCTTCCTCAACTGATGGCAGTGAAGTCTTGTGCAGCTTCACACTCTGCTTCCTTAATCAATGAGAAATTAATACTTGATGAGTTCAGAGATTGTCCGGAAATTATTCAGTGTTATGGGGATAGTTACAGCTTTGAAAATGGCGAAAATTTGTATAATTTGTTCTTGGAGTATGCTTCCGGAGGTGCTTTGGCAGATAAACTCAAGAGTTCATGCGATCATAGTCTGCCGGAAAACGTAGTCCGGGGTTACGCAAAGGGGGTATTAAGGGGGCTAAATTGTATTCATAAGAATGGTTATGTTCATTGCGATATTAAGCTTCAAAACATCCTTTTAAGCCAAGACGGTGCAGTAAAGATTGCTGATTTCGGGTTGGCAAAGAGAGATGGAAATAAAAAGGAGGCCAATTTGGGGTGTGAATTGAGGGGTACACCTTTGTATATGTCGCCTGAGATGGTCACCGGAGGTGATCAGTCATCGCCGGCGGATATATGGGCACTTGGGTGTCTGGTGGTTGAGATGGTTACAGGAGCTCCGGCATGGAGGTGCTCCGACAACCTTGCTGCGTTATTGATGAGGATTGGGGTTGGTGATGAGGTGCCTGAAATTCCCAGGAAATTCTCAGAGGAGGGAAAGGATTTTATTAGAAAGTGTTTTGTGAGAGACCCAAAATCGAGATGGACTGCTGAGATGCTTTTGAATCATCCATTTGTATCATCATCGGATCATGGCGATGATTACGGCACTGTTACATTAAAAGACTCGCGTGAAGGTCCCTCTGCTTCTCCTAGAAGCGCATTTGATTTTCCTGATTGGCTGTCACAACAATCATCGCTCACATTCTCAATTACCCCCTTGTCTTCGCCGGCATGTTCACCGGAATATGATTCTTTGTTTCGTGACCCACCACCGTTGAATTTGTGTGCTGGGTCATGGTCTAAATCGGCAGCAGAGAGGCTGCGGGGATTAGTTACTGATCAACAGCCTGATTGGTTCAGTTCGGGTGATTGGATCACCATTAGATGATGCAATTATTCTGACTACGTCTACATCCAGAGAATCAGAGTTATGAAGATTTTATGCAGCTCTGATTTTTTATTTATTTATTTATTTTTCTAATTTTGGGTTTTGGGATTAGGCTTTTTATTTATTAGTGATGATGAATTACTAATTCATGTACATAAAATTGGTAGAGGAGGCATGTAGAATAGCGAAGTTGTAATTTTCTGACTTCATCTACTGTTCTGATTGGAGGATCAGAAACCCGAGTGTACAGTGATTTAAAGATGCTGAATTTATAAAAACTTATTTATTTATTGAATCATATTAATGCGGCTACAAACTTTTTTTCTTCTTGGGAAAACGAGATTTCCCAGTTGTGTCTGGATTTATTGGACTAAAGCGGCTGCTGATATTTTACCCAGAATCTGCGTAGCTTCACAATCACTCTGCATCTCTATCTCTCACTTGCAAGTTGCTACTTTTAGAAATCCCGACACCAACAAAGATGAAATAATGGCCTCTCATGTGTTAAAATATTCAAATCTGACTATAAATAGAATGAACAAGTTGACGATTTTTTGTTTTGGTGTTTTCCTAGTCGATGGTGGGAAACAATGTCCGGTTCCCAAGTTTCATCATGATCAACCAACCTTTTCAGGTCAAGCACTTCATCAGACTCACGGCACTCAACCAAAAATAGCTGGTTGCACCAACAAGGAATGTCTCTTGTACAAGTCTTCACTCCATTTTGAGGTTCAACATTTTTTTTTTTATGTCCCAGTTACTAACTCTACAATTCCGTGTCTATCCCGTCACTTCAATGTTTGAGGTTCAACATTTTGCATATTAACTTATGGCTTAATGCTGATAGCAATTGTCGTTAAATTTTTAAACTCATTTAGGAATTGCAGGTGAAACTAATTGTAATTATTGTTTATTGGAAGGCACTTCTAAATTCTAATCAGCTACTAATATATGGTTACAAGGGGGATAAAAAAACTGCATCCACTGAAAGAAAAAGATTGCTAAAATTAGAGGAATATTTAAATTTCACTTTTTTTTTGTAACAATGTTAGGTGGAAATCATGTTTACAATCAATGATAATGTGAAAAACATCACAAAACAAGTCAAATCCATCGTGTTTTTTGAATTTTGACATTTTTGGCTAAATTAGGTGTGTTATAACCAATGAAATAGAAATTTAGTAAAAAAATTAATTTTCACTTTTTTATAGACAACGTTCATTAGGATACACATTGACAATTCATGTGTGTGTAGAAAACATTAGTGGACTATTCAAAATCAACACGCTTTTTTACTTTGTTATTTTTTACTAAAATACGTATGTTATAACCCATAAAAAATGGAGGTTTGGTGAAATTTTTAAATTTTACTTTTTTTTACAATATTCACTATAATGTATGTTCACGATCGGAGTACCAAAAAAGGTACAAAAAAAGTCAAAATCAACATGTTTTTAGATTTTTTTTCATTTTTTGTTAAAATACGTGTGTTATACCCCCATGAAAAATGAAAATCTGATGAAAAATCTAATTTTCATTTTTTTGATACCATTTATTAGAATTCATTTTGACAATTGAGATGTGTGTAAAAAAAATAGGAAAAAAGTTAAAACCAACAATTTCTTTTACTTTGCTAGTTTTGACCAAAAGACGTGTATAACCTATAAAAAAGGAAGTTTGGTGAAACTTTTAAATTTCACTTTTTTTTTACAATATTCACTAGAATGCATGTTCACAATTGCGGTGGGTACAAAAAACAGTACAAAAAAGTCAAAATCAACGCGTTTTTGAATTATGCCATTTTTTTTGCTAAAATACGTGTGTAATAACCCATCAAAAATTGGAAATTTGGTGGGAAAAAATCTAAATTTCACTTTTTCGACTCTGTTCACAGGAATTCATTTTCACAATTGAAACGGGTGTAAAAAATAGCAGGGACAAAGTCAAAATCAACACGTTTGTTTGACTTTACTATTTTTTACCAAAATACATGTGTAATAACCCATGAAAAATGGTGTTTCGGTGAAAATTTTAAATTTCACTTTTTTTTTACAATATTCAATAGAATGCATATTCACAATCGGGGTGGGTGCAAAAAAAAGTACAAAAAAAAGTCAAAATCAATGAGCTTTTAAATTATGCTATTTTTTTTTAAAATACGTGTGTTATAACCCATAAAAAATGAAAATGGTGAAAATTTTAAATTTCACTTTTTTGACTCCGTTCACTAGAATGCATGTTCACAATCGGGGAGGGTGCAAAAAACAGTATAAAAAGTCAAAATCAATGCGTTTTTAGATTATGCCATTTTTTTTGCTAAAATACGTGTGTTATAACCCATCCAAAATAGAAATTTGGTGAAAATTTTAAATTTCACTTTTTTTTACTCCGTTTATAAGGATTCATGTTCACAATTGATATGAAGGTAAAAAATATTAGGAAAAAATTCAAAATCAACACGTTTATTTACTTTGTCATTTTTTACCAAAATACGTGTATTATATAACCCATGAAAAATGGAGGTTTTGTGAAAATTTTAAATTTCACTTTTTTTACTATATTCACTAAAATGCATGTTTACAGTCGGGGTATGTGCCAAAATTAGTACAAAAAATGTGAAAATCAACACGTTTTAAAATTTTGACATTTTCGGTTAAAATACGTGTATTATAGATCATGAAAAATAGAAATTTGGTGAAAATCTAATTCACTTTTTTTGAAATCGTTCATTAGAATGCATGTTGACAATTGAGATGTGTGTAAAAAAAAGTAGGAAAAAAGTCAAAATCAACACTTTTTTTATTTTGCTATTTTTTACCATTATACGTGTGTTATACTAATGAAAAATGGAGGTTTGGTGAAAAGTTTTTAAATTTTTTTTTGACAATATTTATTAGAATGCATATTCACAACTGGGATTGGTGCAAAAAATGGTACAAAAAAGTCAAAATAAATACATTTTTTAATTTTGTTATTTTTGGTTAAAATATGTATGTTATTGTCCATGAAAAATTGAAATTTATTAAAAAAATCTACATTTTACTTTTTTTGACATCGTTTACAAAGATTTATGTTCACAATTGAGATGAGTGAAAAAGTAATAGGTAAAAAAATCAAAATCAACATATTTTTTTACACTTCTATTTTTACAAAAATATGTGTGTTATAACTATCTTAACATTTCTAATGATAGAAGTATCACTTATCTTTTAAGGGAAAATATCCCACATTGGTTAAATAAAAGCTCTTAAACTAATTAATAAGATCCTTGGGCTACTCTACCCATTCCCAATTCGTTTTGGGTTGGATGCACAAGACTTCGAGTCCAGATCCGTCCAATATTTATTTCCAATTAGTTTTGGTTGGATGCACAAAACTTCGAGTCTAGATCCGTCCAATATTTATTTTGTCTAACGTTTAAAACTACGTAGTTTCATTAAAAGTAGGGACTAAATGCATAAATATCATTAAAATTACTTTACAATTATTAAACCCTAACTAAGAGATTAGTGAACCCTACAATGTAGTTTTAATTTGGACAGAATAAGACATACAAAATCTTGGACAGAATATCCCGTATACAAAACTTCTTTGACTGTATCCTTTTTGTATATCAATTTAAATTATTTGTAATGTCCTTTTTGTTGCATTATATAAATAACGACATGGGGAATTTTTTTCCCCCTTAATCCAGCCTATTAAATTATATAACAACTACAATGGTGAAGTATCCCATTTCTTCCTCTCGTTATTGGAGGCTTGGAGCGTTAAGTTTTTAAGTGAAAACAAGGTTTAAGGACGTCCTTGATCCAAGCCAGGCCCAGCATTAATGAAACTTGGAAATCTAAGCCATACCCAGTAGCTTTGCGGGCCTTTCACGGCTAAAGGAAATCGTGACATTTGCACAATGCCAAGCCCAGAGTAAAGGACATCCGGGCATTGCACATTGTTCAAGAGTTCTTTATTGAGAAAAGTAGAAAACAAAAAACGAACAGTCATTTTACATTTTTCTTTTTCTGTGCGAAAACAAATATAAATTCAATTCATATCTATAATAGATAGAACAGTGACAGGCAAAATATTTGATAATAAGACTTTCATATCCGTACTAAAAAATTTTAAAAAATAAAAAGTTTAATTCAAAAATAAAACGTGAGAATATATAGTCTAGTCCCTCGTGAAAAAAAAACAGAAAAAAATTGCTTCGATTGCGTGCACGATAAATTACAAATACAATGAGAACCAACAAATCAAACTTCATAATCCAATAACTCATCAGGACTGTCATCTTCACTATCATGGCCAGACAAGTGCTGCAAACAACTCTCAAAAAGTGGCACACAGGGAAATGGAATAGCCCTCAAAAATGCCCCGCCCATTAATTATCTCCATCATTTTAAGCCAATTTTCCAAAAAAACATACTTAGAAAGATCGTAAAGGCAGGCAGGCAGGCATCATCTGTTACGTTGCCTCGATCCTCAAACGGGCGTTACCGTAGTTGCTGTGAAATTTTGTTTCTTTATTTTACACTGTGGCAGTATTATTTACTGGTAAGTGCAGGAGTTCTTTAAAGGGATAGCAGTACCCATTTTCTGAGGGTCCAAAACCATCGAACACTGAACCGTTCTACTGAAATTTGGCTTAACCAATTTGCCCAATACATAAGCTCTGGCTCGAACCGTAAAGTTCAAGTTTAGAGGCACCGGTAAAGTTGGTTTCCCATCTTTACTACTCAAATCAGCACCCCCTCCGTATAGTGGAATATTACTTCCTTTTAACATCACTGTTATGGTTCTTTGACTCCTCCTTGATTGATAAAATTTATCTATCTGCAAAACCCGATAAAGCAATTCGATTATAAATCTATATAATGTGATGAAGCGTGTCATGGAATGGAAGATAATAATCAGCAAAACAACTCACTGAACCCATGAGCTAATTAGTTAAAGGCGGCTTACAGTTCCGGTGGCCAAGGTGAGTTGAGTAATTGAGAGATCCAAAGTCGTAGGAGTTACATGCACGCCAAAAAAAGTACCCTTATTACGGAAAGTAAGCTTTACTGTAGAATTCATCGTCACCATAACAGTGCCTACTCCCGACGAATCTAAACCGGCTTGAATTATAAATCGATCAAATGTCACACTCTGCAAGAAATTAAATTTCTACCAAATTCAACACACAGGAAAAATCAAATACAAGAAATCATGTTGCATGCGCATGACAATCACCATTTGCTATTGGAATGATAAATCAACGCAACACCTACATAACCAACCTGCCAAAGGCAAGTTGGCCAAGCACTGACGTCGGGATTCGGGAGTCTCTCCTGCTACTCCTATCTAATCCGGAAAAAGAAAAAAACGCTACAGGTACTAAGCCAAATCTTTGTACTACCAACTTTACAAAAATTCATTTTGGAAGGAATGTTATCAGCTGCGCTATATCTGGAATACACTGTTTAGAAAGTGACAATTTGTATATATATATGTTTTTTATTGTTGGTTGTCTTTTTGGTACAAAGAGAATGACATTTTTAATATATATAACGGATGCAAACTTGTTTAGTAGACCACAAGATTAGAGAAAAACGGAGGATTGAACTTAGATGCCACGATCACAAGAATTAAGCAACATGTTCAACTATCCATTGTCCAATTAAAGTTAACAAATTATATAAAGACCCAAAAAGAACAAACTGATAGTAGAATTAAAACCCTGGAAGAACTTGAGATTTAGTTTTCACCTTCATTGTGACAATTGGTGTCTGATTTCGGCTGGCACCCCACAAGATGAGTGAAAAGAAAGTGAAGAGCGCAAAGAATCCAACAACAAAAGCAAGAACATAACATCGACGAGGGATGCCATTGTGTTCACTTTCTTCGTCAAGGAGTCCTTCTTCTTCTATAGCATCAAACTCTTTCCATTGCTTCTCCCCACCTTTGCGTTCATGATGGTGTCTCCTGGACCCATTACTTGACTTCTGTGATCCGGGTTTTAGCGAACCCGAGAACCTAGTGGATGATGAGTCACGAGAGTGCCGGCCCGGCGAACCCGCTGGGCTGAGGATGGGCGTAGAGTGGAAAGAATTGGTGGTCTTCTCCCCGTCATGAGAGTCTCTTGATGGGCTCTGCACGTAGTACACTGCCCGGTTTGGTGATGATGGCGCGAGGCTTGTCACGTCTGAATCTGTCTTACCGTGCATTGACATTGATCTTTGATTAATCTTAGTTGGCTCAGTTTTGTTTTTTCTCAATCTTATTCTTAGAAATTGAGAGAAACAAAGAGCGGAAGGAAGCAGCAGAGGAAGAGGACAGATCCCGTCTTTCACTGATTCCTGAGATGAATCAATTTCTAGAAAGTCCAACACCACGTTATGTTATATTTGTTTATTACTATTTTTTTAACTCTTGCGTGTAACGACAATTAATTGGGGTGCTGCGGGGAAGGGAGTCAGAGTGTGAAACAAATGCCAATTGCAATTTTATATGCGAAACGGTCAGGTAATTACTGCTCTGAGTATTTAACTTTTTTTTAGCAGAAGTTTCATTGATTGAGAAAAAAAAAAGGTATATATAGTTTGTTTTGCACTGATAAATCAAATTGAAAAATGAATGAAAATGTATATTTGAAAAATGGAAAGTTCAACCCTACGCTTCTTTGTCCTACTTTTTGAATCTCTATGGTTTGTTAATATCTTTGTGTATTGAAATAGTAGTTAGCTTTAATGAGGTTAATTAGTCATTCTACCTAAAACAAACAATAATTTACATGATTAAGAAATGAGACGGTGGTTAAACAAGTCCAGTCATACTGTCATTCATTATCTCAATTTCTCAATGGCTAAACCATTAACAATTGGCTTTGGAGATAATGAATGGCCAAAAAAACAGTATAGGAGAGAATTTTGTAACTTTTCTTCAAAAATGAGAAAGGTAATTTTTGTATTTTTAATTACTTTTTTTTGTTTAATGACTTGTGGCCTTACTATTACTAGTTAGTCTGCCAAGTGGCCACAATCTAGTCGACGAGCAAACCAGTAGTCAGTCCTTTAATCTAAATAAACATATATTTTGAAAAATTAAAACATAAATAATAATAAAAAAATTCCTACAAAATACTGAAAAAACAAATGCATTCATGTCAAAAGTGTCAGAAAAAAAATGAAATTAATTTTTTTTATATCAAATTTCTATTTTTTACTAGTTATAACATACGTATTTTAGCCAAAAATGACAAAATCTAAAAACGTGTTGATTTTGACTTTTTTTTGTATCCTTTTTTGCACCCACCCCGTTTTTAAACATGCATTCTAGTGAATATTATCAAAAAAATAAAAATTAAGATTTTCACCAAAACTCCATTTTTCATGGTTATAACACGTAGTTCGGTAAAAAATGGTAAATTCAAAAAATGTGTTGATTTTGACTTTTTCAATACTATTATTTACACATACCTCAATTATGAGTATGAAGTCTAATGAACAGTGTCAAAAAAATGAAGTTCATATTTTTCATAAAAATTTCATTTTTCATAGGTTATAACACACATATTTTGGTAAAAAAAATGGTAAAGTTAAAAAACGTATTGATTTTGACTTTTTCTCTATTATTTTTTATATACACCTCAATTGTGAACATGAAGTGTCAAAAAAGTGAAGCCTATATTTTCACCAAATTTCCATTTATCATGGGTATATAACATACGCATTTTAGCCAAAATCAGCAAAATTCAAAAACTTGTTGATTTTGACCTCCATTTTTCATGGGTTATAATACACGTATTTTGATAAAAAATTGCAAAGTTTAAAACTCGTTGATTTTGATTTTTCTTCTACTAGTTTTTGCACGTACCTCAATTGTGAACATGTATTATAATGAACGGTATCAAAATAGTGATTATACATTTCACCAAATTTCCATTTTTTATGGGTTATAATACACGTATTTTAGCAAAAAATGCATTGATTTTGACTTTTTTTGTAATATATTTACATCCACCTCAATTTTGAACATGCATTCCACTTAATATTGTAAAAAAAAAGGTAAATTTTAAAATTTTGTTTGGATATGTATTTTGTTTTGAAAATTGAAAAAAACGAAATATCAGGTTACATTTTACAAAATGAATATTTTGATTTTGATTTTGAGAATTGAGTGTTGGAATTGATAAGTTTTTTTTGTAGAATAATTATTTTATTAAATAAAGTTTAAAATAATAATTTTTTATCAAATTTTTTAGGTTGACGGTGACGGTCAAATGTTGACTGTCACTAGTCAATCGCCATTGACCACCGCGACCACTACTAGTTGATCGGATTCTGGTCGAATTCTGGCCAAATGTTTAGAATTCAGTCGGACGGTTGTAGACAACGGCGATCAACTGATGACAATTAACATTCGAAAGTCATCGGTCAATTCAAACAAATAAAAAATAAAAATAAAAAAGATGTTGAAAGTTTGTGTTCTAAGAATTGAATATAAACAACTAATTTGTTATATCGGAATGAGATGAGAAATGAGTTAAAAAGCCCTATCCAAATAGAATTTTCACGTGTTATAACATACATATTTTGGTAAAAAAATGACAAAGTCAAAAACTATATTGATTTTTGCTTTTTTCTTACTATTTTTTCACTCACCTTAATCGAGAATATGCATTCATGTAAATGGTGTCAAAAAAAGTGATTTTTGTTTTATCAAATTTCCATTTTTCATAGCTTATAACACACGTATTTTAGCAAAAAATGATGAAATTCAAAAATGCGTTGATTTTGACTTTTTTGTACCTTTTTTGCACCCACCCTGTTTGTTAAAATGCATTCTAGTGAATATTGTCAAAAAAATTGAAAATTAAAATTTTTACCAAAGCTCCATTTTTCATGGGTTATAACACACGTATATTTGTAAAAAATGACAAAATAAAAAAGTATTGATTTTGACTTTTTCCTTATTTTTTCTACACACACCTCAATTGTAAACATGCATTATAATGAACGATGTCAAAAAATGTAAAGTTTATATTTTTTTACCAAATTTCCATTTTTAATTGGTTATAACACACGTATTTTAGTAAAAAATGGTAAAATACAAAAAATGTATTGATTCTTGACTCTTTTGTGATATTTTTTTACACCCAGGTCAATTGTGAATATGTATTCCAGAGAATATTATAAAAATGGTGAAATTTAAGGCTTTGTTTGAATATGTATTTGTTTTGAAATTTGAGAAAAACGACGTATCGAGTTGCGTTTTACAAAACGAATATTTTGGTTT
Organism: Ophiorrhiza pumila; assembly: GCA_016586305.1. Taxonomy (NCBI): domain Eukaryota; kingdom Viridiplantae; phylum Streptophyta; class Magnoliopsida; order Gentianales; family Rubiaceae; genus Ophiorrhiza; species Ophiorrhiza pumila. The sequence continues at coordinate 4,483,548 of BLIW01000007.1, forward strand.
TGAGAATTGAATGCTTGGATTTAAGTTTTATTTTTATTGCTTTTTGTGGTGAATAATATTTTATTAAATAAAGTTTAAAATAATATTTTTTTATTAAATTGTTTGAGTTGACGGTGACGATCAAAGGTTGACGGGTGCCTGTAAATCGTCATTGACTGCTACGACCACCACCAGTTGGCCGGATTCTGGTATGATTCCGGCAAAAGGTTTAAATTCGGCTGAAAGTTGTTGCCGGCGCGAACAAATGACGGCAGTCAATATCTAACCGCTATCAGTCAATTCAAACAAATTAATAAAAAAAAGATGTTGAAAGACTAAAATGCCCTCATTTGGTGGTTAGAGAAGTTAAAAATTTTTGTTTTAAAAATTGAATATAAACAAACAATTGGTTGTTTTGGAATGGGATGATAAATGAAATAAAAAGTCCTATCCAAACATAATTTTGACCAAACCTCAAATTTTCGGGTGTTGTAAGTTATATGTGCTTATAATCGATAATAGCACTTTAGCCAGTTGAACTGATTTTAATTCAAAATTCTTCCTAATCTTCAAATTAAATCTTAAGTACGGAAATTTACGTGAAATGCCTTAGAGACTATAAAGCAAAACTATTGATTACATTCAATCATTCATATACGTTATATCCTGGTTGGTTTTAACCAGCATGAAATTTCCAGTCTTAATTTTATATGCGGTTTTTTGTGCGTGATGTTTTAGAGGTCATTTTGTAAGAAACTCAAATCTTGGTAGAATATATTAACTCTATCAAAATTTCTGGAGTAAAATTGTCATTTGAAGTATTTTGGACCATGAATGCGGAATAGTCCAATGATTGGTCTAATTGAGATAAAATCAACAGTTATGATTAGGTAGTTAATGCTATTTTTCCAGACAAAAGGAAGAACACAAACAGAAAGGGAAGATGGGTTTTTGTGCTGTTTTTTTAGAATCTCGTACGGCTACGGGTTCCCCGGGCGTTTCACTTAGACCAAGAGCACGCACAGACAATTCAATTCCCATTTCGTCGGTCCATTTTGATATTTCGGAAATGAATATGATCCAGTCAAAATCCACGAAATTTCCCCACGTATTTTTTTCCCTAACTAATACTACCAATTTAGAAAACCAGAAAGAGAGATAAAAGACAGAGATAGAGACACCATAAGGAGTAACGAAAGACCTTTCGCTCTCAATCCCCTCTGAATTTAGTAACTAAACCAGAGATGCAGGCATGCAAAATCTTCATCTCCTCATCTCTCTTCTTTCCTTTTTTTCTGTTTTTTTTTTTTTTTTTTCCATTTTCAAATTCCCATAAACCCTCACGCACCATTTTATTTTATTCGTTTGCAGGGTCTGTTCCTTCAGGTTCCATTTATCTTCCTCTGTCTCATTCCCTTCTCTTCTGGGCTCAAGGTACAAACATGTCTTATCTCTGCTTTTGGATTCTAAAAGGTTATACAAGATTCACACGCATGTATGATATAGATGTGTGCTGATGTCTTTCCTATTGTACTTGTGTTCTAAAGATTGGCGAAACATGTTCCAATTCATCTTCGAGCGACAGCTGCGATGCCGGATTAATTTGTGGGACATGTCCTGCTAATGGCAATACCCGACCAAGATGCACTCGGATTCAACCCATAAGCCCCACTTCAAAGGTACACGCAGTCATCCAATATGAGTTGATATTCGATGCATTTCTCCGGTTTTACGAGGATTTCCATTGACTTTTTCTGCACTTTTTTTTTTCTTTTGGAAAAAAATAAAGGTGAAAGGTTTACCATTTAATCGGTATTCGTGGTTGACGACCCACAACGCGTTTGCATTGTCCGGGTCCAAGCCTGTAACAGGGTCGGTTCTTTTGGCTCCTACCAATCAGGAAGATACCGTAACTAATCAGCTCAAGGTAACTAGTACTGCATAGTTTTGCTTTCGTAGGAGCTTCAGTCCCAACAGGGTCGGGCCGGTCGGCAATATATTTGGTCGCCGGAGCCTCTTGGTTTACTCGCTGCTTTTTATATGGAGTGGTTGAATAGGCAAGAAAGTTTTTATTTCTTTTGTCCTTTCATTGTTCAATGAATGGTTAAAATTTTTGAGACAGTTATTTACAGTTGCACATCAATAACTTACCAAGAGAGTTGTAGGGGACGTGATAAGATTTTTTTTTTTATATATTTTTTTAAATGGTAATTTCATTTTATAGGAAATGAGGTTACAAATCAATTAAACAGCTACATATATGATTGAAGATAAGAAATGAGGTTACGAATCAATTAAATAACTACGTTTATTATTGCACATAAGAAATGAAGTTACGAGTAAGTCAAATAGCATCATGTTAATTTGATTTCTCTTAAAAACTGATTCTTGCATTTTGAAGGAACGTGTGACTTGTTGCTTCGTAATAATTGTCACTCATGTTTGCTTGGACTTAAAAAAAGCATACCATCTCACCTAATCTTACCCCATAATAGTCCACATGGACTCGTTCTGTTTTGTGCTGATTAACAAATGTTAATAGTCAATCACTCGGAGTTTCTAGTACTACTATAATGATCTATAGCTACTTGAGATCCGTTCAGTACTGCCTAATTCTTTTGCTTTAATTAGTTTTAATTTTTAATTTTTTTGTTGCTCTGCAATTTTATCCAATTCATACCTGTGGCCTGTGAAGTACCCAACCAAAAAGGCTTATATGGCCGTTATTCAATTTTTTTTAAACCCCTTAATATCTGTCTCCTTTCTTTGAATTTGTATCTAGGAAACGTTTGAGTATTTTAAAGTAAGGGCTTGTTCCATATAAATTTTCACTCATGTCATAGGATTTGTAGGATTTGATCAAATATATATAAGATTTAGAGGGGAATTTTTTACACGTTGTTGAAGCCGAGCTGTGGTTCAGGTCAAACTTCATAGCATGCTGAGAATTATACTTGTTTGCAGAATGGTGTTCGAGGTCTTATGCTCGACATGTATGACTTCAATGAGGACATCTGGTTGTGTCATTCATTTGGTGGAAAATGCCTCAATGTAACTGCATTTGTAAGTGCCAGTGTTGGTTTTCTTTACTAGCTAGATTCCCCTGCGATTTAGTAGTGCTCAAATGTAATTCTAACTTTTTCTTTTTCCTAATGGCTGGTCTTGAATGATGATGTTTTTACCTCCCAGCAACCTGCTATCAATGTGCTGAAGGAAATTCAAGTGTTTCTGGAAGAAAACCCTGCAGAAATTATCACCATTTTTATTGAGGACTATGTAAGGTCTCCACAGGGATTGACAAAAGTTTTCAATGCATCTGGTCTCAGCAAATACTGGTTTCCATTGTCCCGAATGCCTCAAGGTGGGCAAGACTGGCCTATAGTTGATGATATGGTCCAGAATAATCAGCGTCTGGTGGTTTTTACTTCTATTTCATCTAAAGAAGCTACAGAGGGGATTGCTTACGAATGGAGATATGTTGTTGAAAACCAATGTGAGTGTTGATTTCACCTGATATATCATTAGTGAAATGTTTCACAGGGCTAACTATTCTTGTAAAATCGAGTTGAAAAATGATTGATTTCAGAAGAGCAATTATACTCCAGGATGCAGACTCGTCGATTATTTCTTATAGGTTATACAGATTGTGCTAGCTCCTAGAGAATTTAACATAATTGATTTCTTAATTGTTAGCATTCCCATTTTGGATTCCTCAACTGTGTTTAGCTGTATGTAAAGTTGATTCATTACTTGACAAAAAAGAGATTCACTATTTTTTCTTGATTGATGATCAAAAGTATAGGTGCACTTACATAAGGTTGCTAAACTGCAGATGGAAATGGTGGGATGAAAGCTGGATCTTGTCCTAAACGTGCAGAATCATCACCTTTGAACACAAAAACGATCTCACTAGTTCTTCAGAACTACTTTCCCGATAACCCCAACATAACAGGAGTTTGCAGTGACAATTCAGCTCCATTAGTTAGCATGATGCAAACTTGTTACGGAGCAGCTGGAAATAGGTGGCCAAATTTTATCGCTGTTGATTTCTATCAGGTAGCAGATAATGATACTTCACCGTTTACTTGTCCAGTGTTGTTTTTGTTTCAGATTTTTAGGATTTAATGAAACTATAAGGAGGTTGCCTACATTATCTATTTTTTGCTGCAGAGGAGTGACGGTGGAGGAGCCCCAGAAGCCGTCGATGAAGCAAACGGTCATTTGACTTGTGGTTGTGACAGCATTGCATATTGCAAGGTTGGTTTGTCTTATCATCTTTCCTGCAGCACATTAAATAAACTGCTATTTCCTGACCTTTGATTAGCCAATGTAACTGAGTCCAATGAAAACCACTGCAATGTATTAGTCGTTAACCAAATTCTTGGCTGAACAATTTGATTTTGCTCAACTACTTGTTACTCCCTCCATCCTGCTGAACTTTGCCTGAATCATTCTTTTTTAAGTAAAATAAGAATTAGATTCAGGGCATATGAGGGGAACAACCTTTTACCGTTTTATGTCACTGCGGTTACAAGAAAATGGGAGACTTATTTCTGCATTTTAGCCTCTGAACACAAAAGCTCTAATCTGATTGACATTTTGATTCGATTGCTTTAGTTTGTTAATGTGCTGTCGAATGTGAGCAGGCAAATGCAACATTTGGCACGTGTGACGTCCCTGTGCTCTCTCCTCCGCCACCAGCACAATTGTCGCCCACAGGCACAGGAACAGGAACATCACAAGTTCCCGGCAACAATTCTGCTGTAAGCCAACCAGTCCAGCATCATTGGTTGATTGGGGCAATTCTTTGCGTAATTCTCTTACTGAGGCTATAAGATGGGAAGTTGAGTGTTGAACCATTAGAGGTTGAGATAAAGAGAGAGACTTTGCTACACAAGGGTATTGATGGTTTATTTGTTATATTCATTTCATCAATTTTGCAATTCATCAAGAAATAAGTGTATTTCAGATGGGATCATCGCGTATATGTATCCGCAGATGAACAAAGAAATATTCTTTCGTTTTACTTAGCTTTTACTCTGTTCTCGATCTCAGCTACCGCTGGGCCTTTTAATTTAACTGTCTATATTTTCAATTTGCCGGATTTAATATGATCTATTGTTCTATTCTCACACCTGATTTAGAAGAAGTTCAAAATTTTCGCTAAAATGCCAATTTTCACAGGTTATAATACACATATTTTAGTAAAAAAATGACAAATTCAAAAAAGTGTTGATTGTTAGCTTTTCCCTATTGTTTTTCTCTACCCGTTTTAGTTGTGAACGTTGTCAAATAAAGTGATATATATATATATATATATATATATATATTACCAAATTTTCATATTTCATTGGCTATCACACAATTATTTTAGTCAAAATTTGTGAAATTAAAAAACGTATTGATTTTGATTTTTTTTTGTAACATTTTTGCACATACTGCGATTGTGAACAGGCATTCTAGTGAATCTTATCAAAAAAATTGAAAATTAAAATTTTCACAAAATTTCCATTTTTCATGTGTTATAACACATGTATTTTAGTAAAAAATGGCGAAGTCGTATTTTTGTAAAAAATGGCAAAGTAAAAAAATGTATTAATTTTTGCTTTATCCCTATTGGCTTTTTCAACCGTATCAATTGTGAACATGCATTCTTATGAACTGTGTCAAATGAAGTGAAATATATATATTTTTTACCAAAATTTTATTTCTCATGAGTTATAACACACTTATTTTAGCTAAAAATTGCAAAATTCAAAAACGCGTTGATTTTGACTTTATTTTTTTCACCCATCTCAATTGTAACCATTTATCCTTATGAATGGTGTAAAATAAAATGAAATTTATATTTTTTTTACCAAATTTTTATTTTTCATGGGCTATAACACACTTATTTTTAGCAAAAAATTGTAAAATCCAAAAACACGTTGATTTAGATTTTTTGTAACGTTTTTTTCACCCACCCCGATTGTGAATATGCATTCTAGTGAATCTTGTCAAAAAAAGTGAAAATTCAAATTTTCACCACACCTCCATTTTTCATTTGTTATACCACACGTATTATGGCAAAAAATGGCAAAGTCGTATTTTGTTAAAAAATGATAAAGTTAAAAAATGTGTTGATTTGACTTTTTTCCTATGGACTTTTTCAACCGTATCAATTGTGAATATGCATCATTGTGAACGGTGTCAAATAAAGTGAAATTTATTTTTTTTTACCAAATTTTTATTTTTAATGGGCTATATCACACTTATTTTAGCTAAAAATTACAAATTCAAAAACGCGTTGATTTTGACTTTTTTTCACCCGTCTCAATTGTAACAATGTATCCTGATGAATGGTGTAAAATAAAGTGAAATTTATATTTTTTTACCAAATATTTATTTTTCATGGGCTATAACACACTTATTAGCCAAAAATTGCAAAATCCAAAAACTCGTTGATTTAGACTTTTTTGTAACGTTTTTTTCACCCATCCTAATTGTGAACATGCATTCTAGTGAATCTTGTCAAAAAAGATAAAATTAAAATTTTCACCAAACCTCAATTTTTTATGGGTTATAACACACGTATTTTAGTAAAAAATAGCAAAGTCGTATTTTGGTAAAAAATGATAAAGTAAAAAAATGTGTCGATTTTGCCTTTTTCCCAATTGTTTTTTTCACCCGTCTCAATTGTGAACATGCATATTTGTGAACGATGTCAAATAAAGTGAAATATATATATATATATATATATTACCAAATTTTCATTTTTCATGGGCTATAACACACTTGTTTTAGACAAAAATTGCAAAATTCAAAAATCCGTTGATTTTGACTTTTATTAACAATTCTTGCACCCGTTCCCGATTGCTAAATGTATTCTAGTGAATCCTGTCAGAAAAAGTGAAGCTTAAAATTTCATCAAACCTCCATTTTTTATAGGTTATATAACACACGTATTTTGGGAAAAAAATGACAAAGTCGTATTTTGGTAAAAAAAATTTTTGATTTTGACTTTTTCCCTATTATTTTTTTTCACTCATCTCAGTTGTGCACTTGCATCCTTGTGAACGGTGCAAAATAAAGTGAAATTTTTATATATTTTTTTACTAAATTTTTATTTTTCATGGGTTATAACACACTTATTTTATCCAAAAATTGCCAAATCAAAAAACATATTAATTTTGACTTTTTTGTAACGTTTTCTGTACCCACCCCGATTGTGAACATGCATTTTAATGAATATAGTTAAAAAAGTGAAAATCCTCCATTTTTCATTTGTTATACCACATGTATTATGGTAAAAAATGGCAAAGTAAAAAAATGTGTTGATTTTGACTATTTCTCTATGGACTTTTTCAACCGTTTCAATTGTGAATATGCATCCTTGTGAACGGTGTTAAATAAAGTGAAATTTATATTTTTTTTACCAAATTTTTATTTTTAATGGGTTATAACACATTTATTTTAACTAAAAATTGCAACATCCAAAAACGCGTTAATTTTGATTTTTTTTCATTCGTGTCATTTGTAACCATGTATCCTTGTGAACGGTATAAAATAAGGTGAAATTTATATTTTTTTACTAAATTTTTATTTTTCATTTGCTATAACACACTTATTTTAGCAAAAAATTACAAAAGCCAAAAAGCGTTGAATTAGACTTTTTTGTAACGTTTTTTTCACCCACCCCAATTGTGAACATGCATTCTAATGAATCTCGTAAAAAAAGTAAAAATTAAAATTTTCACCAAATCTCCATTTTTTATGAGTTATAACACATGTATTTTGGTAAAAAATGGCAAAGTCGCATTTTGGTAAAAAATGGTAGAGTAAAAAAGTGTCAATTTTGCCTTTTTCCCTATTATTTTTTCCACCCGTCTTAATTGTGAACGATGTCAACTAAAGTGAAATTTATATTTTTTTTACCAAGTTTTCAATTTTCATGGTCTATAACACACTTGTTTTATCCAAAAATTGCAAAATTCAAAAACGCATTGATTTTGACTTTTTTTTGTAACAATTTTTGCACCCACCCCAATTTTTAATATGTATTTTAGCGAATTTTGTCAAAAAAAGTGAAAATTAAAATTTTTGCAAAACTTCCATTTTTCATGGGTTATAACACACGTATTTTAGGAAAAATGACAAAGTCGTATTTTGGTAAAAAAACTGCAGAGTCAAAAAATGTATTGATTTTGACTTTTTTTCTTATTTTTTTTTCACCTGTCTCAATTGTGAACATGTATCCTTGTGAATGGTTACAAAAAAAGTGAAATTTATATTTATTTTAGCAAATTTTTATTTTTCATAGGCTATAACACACTTATTTTAGATAAAAATTGCAAAATTCAAAAATACGTTGATTTTGACTTTTTTTTCTCATGTTTCAATTGTAACCATGCATCCTTTTGAACGGTGCAAAATAAAGTAAAATTTATCTTTTTTACCAAATTTTTAATTTTGATGAGCTATAACACATTTATTTTAGCCAATAACTGCAAAATCCAAAAACTTGTTGATTTAGACTTTTTTATAATGTTTTTTTCGCCCATCCCGATTGTAAACATGTGTTCTAGTGAATCTTTTCAAAAAAAGTGAAAATTAAAATTTTCACCAAACCTCAATTTTTCATGGGTTATAACACATGTATTTGATAAATAATGGAAAGTTGTATTTTGGTAAAAAATGGCAAAGTCGAAAAATGTGTTGATTTTGACTTTTTCCCTATTATTTTTTTATTCGTCTCAATTGTGAACATGCATTCTTATGAATGGTGTCAAAAAAGTGAAATTTATATTTTTTTTACAAAATTTTTATTTTTCATGGGCTATAATACACATATTTTAGCCAAAAATAATAAAATTAAAAAACACATTGATTTTGAATTTTTTTTAACGATTTTTGCACCCACCCCAATTCTAAACATGCATTCTAATGAATCTTGTCAAAAAAAGTGTAAATTAAAATTTTCACAAAACCTCCATTTTTCATGGGTTATAAGACACGCATATTGGTAAAAAATGACAAAGTCGTATTTTGGTAAAAAATGTAAAGTAAAAAAATGTGATGATGTTGGCCTTTTTCCTATTGTTTTTTTAACCCGTCTCAATTGTGAATATGCATCATTGTTAACGGTGTCAAATAAAGTGAAATTAATATTTTTTTTACAAAATTTTCATTTTTCATGGGCTATAACACACTTATTTTAGCAAAAAATTGCAAAATTCAAAAACGCATTGATTTTCACTTTTTTTGTAACGATTTTTGCACCCACCCAATTCTGAACATGCATTCTAATGAAACTTGTCAAAAAAAGTGAAAATTAAAATTTTCACCAAACCTCCATTTTTCATGGGTTATAACATATGCATTTTGATAAAAAAATGACAAAGTCTTATTTTGGAAAAAAAATGTAAAGTAAAAAAAATGTGTTAATTTTCGCTTTTTCCCTGTTGTTTTTTTCCACCTGTCTCAATTGTGAACATGCATCATTGTGAACGGTGTCAAATAAAGTGAAATTTATATTTTTAATATAAAAATTTCATTTTTCATTGGCTATAACACACTTATTTTAGCCATAAATTGAAAAATTTAAAAATATATTAATTTTGACTTTTTTAAAGTATTTGCAGTGACCCCGATTGTGAACATGTATTCTTGTGAATCTTGTCCGAAAAAGTGAAAATCAAAATTTTCACTAAATCTCTATTTTAATGGGCTATAACACACGTATATTGGTAAAAATGACAATGTCTAAAAATGTGTTGATTTTGACTTTTCTTCTACTGTTTTTTCCATATATTTCATGTCTGAACATTTATTCTAATGAATGGTTTCAAAAAAAGTAAAATTTAGATTTTTGACCAAAATTTTCATTTTTCATGGGCTATAACACACTTATTTTAGCCAAAGATTGCAAAATTCAAAAACGCATTGATTTTGACTTTTTTTAACGATTTTTGCATCCACCATGATTCTGAACATGTATTCTAGTGAATCTTGTAAAAAAAGTAAAAATTAAAATTTTCACCAAACCTCCATTTTTCATGGGTTATAACACACACATTTTTTAAAAAATTGACAAAGTCGTATTTTTGTAAAAAAAATGTAAAGTAAAAAATGTATTAATTTTGGCTTTTTCTCTTTTGTTTTTTTTCACCCGTCTCAGTTGTGAACATGCACTCTTGTGAACGGTGTCAAATAAAGTGAAGTTTATATTTTTTTTGAAAAACAAAATTCATTTTCCCATGGGCTATAACACACTTATTGTAGCCAAAAATTGCAAAATTTAAAAATGTATTGATATTGACTATTTTGTAACGATTTTTGCACCCACCCCAATTTTGAACATGAATTCTGGTGAATCATGTCAAAAAAAGTAAAAATTAAAACTTTCTCCAAACCTCCATTTTTCATGGGTTATAACACATGCATCTTGTTAAAAAATGACAAAGTTGTATTTTGGTAAAAAAATGTTGATTTTTGGCTTTTTCCCTATTTTTTTCACCCGTCTCAATTGTAAATATGCATCATTGTGAAGAGTGTTAAATAAAGTGAAATTTATATATATTTTTATAAATTTTCATTTTTCTTGGGCTGTAACACACTTATTTTTAACCAAAAATTGCAAAATTAAAAAAAACATTGATTTTGACTTTTTTGTAATGTATTTGCACCTACCTTGATTGTGAACATGCATTCTTGTTAATCTTGTAAAAAACAGTGAAAATTAAAATTTTCACCAAATCTCCATTTTTCATGGGTTATAGTAAATGTATTTTGATAAAAAATGACAAATTCAAAAAATGTGTTGATTTTGGCTTTTCCTCAGCTGTTTTTTTCACACATTTCAATTGTGAACCTTTATTGTAATGAATGCTGTCAAAAGAGTGAAATTTAGATTTTTCACCAAATTTAATTTTTTCTAAACTATAACACACTTATTTTAGCCAAAAATTGTAAAATTAAAAAACGAATTGATATTGATTTTTTTAATGATTTTTGCACCCATCCTGATTTTGAACATGCATTCTAGTGAATCTTGTCAAAAAAAAGTTAAAATTAAAATTTTCACCAATCCTCTGTTTTTTCATGGGTTATAACACAAGCATTTATGTCAAAAGTGACAAAGTCGTATTTTTGTAAAAAAATGTAAAGTAAATAAATGTATTCGTTTTGGCTTTTTCCCTATTGTTTTTTGTCATCCGTCTCAATTGTGAACTTGCATCCTTGTTAACGATGTCAAATAAAGTGAAATTATATATTTTTTTTATTCAAAAGTTTATTTTTTCATTAGCTATAGCACACTTATTTTAGCCAAAAATTACAAAATTATAAAACGCATTGATTTTGACTTTTTTGTAAAGTATTTGCAACCACCACAATTATAAATATGCATTCTTGTGAATCTTGTTAAAAAAAGTGAAAATTAAAATTTTTACCAAATCTTTATTTTTCATGGGTTATAAAACACATATTTTGGTTAAAAAATGTATTGATTTTCGTTTTTGCTCTTCTGTTTTTTCCACACATTTCAATTGTGAACATTTATTGTAGTGAATGGTGTCAAAAAAGTGAAATTTAAATTTTTCACAAAATTTTCATTTTTCATGGGCTATAGCACACTTATTTTAGCCAAAAATTTCAAAATTGAAAAACACATTGATTTTGACTTTTTTAGTTACATATTTGCACTCACACTGATTCTGAACATGCATTCTAGTGAATCTTGTCAAAAAAGTGAAAATTAAAATTTTCACCAAATCTCCATTTTTCATTGGTTATAACAGACGTATTTTTGTTAAAAATAACAAAGTCTAAAAATATGTTAATTTTGACTTTTCCTTTGTCGTTTTTTTCACACATTTCAGTCGTGAACCTTTATTCTATTGAATGGTTTCAAAAAGTGAAATTTAGATTTTTTTTACAAAATTTTCATTTTTTATGGGCTATAACACACTTATTTTAGCTAAAAATTGCAAAATTCAAAAACGCATTAATTTTGACATTTTTTTGTAACAATTTTTGCACCCACCCCAATTGTTAAAATGCATTCTATTGAATATTGTCAAAAAAAGTGAAAATTAAAATTTTCACTAAACTTCCATTTTTTAATGGATTATAACCCACGCATTTTGTTCAAAAATGACAAAGTCGTATTTTGGTAAAAAATGTAAAGTAAAAAAATGTGTTCATTTTGGCTTTTTCCTTATTGTCTTTTTTCACCCGTCTCAATTGTTAACATGCATCCTTGTGAACGGTGTCAAATAAAGTGAAATATATATAAATATTTTACTAAATTTTTATTTTTTATGGGTTATAACACACTTATTTTAGCCAAAAATTGCAAAATTTAAAAACGCATTGATTTTGACTTTTTTTGTAACGATTTTTGCACCCACCCCGATTCTGAACATGCATTCTAGTGAATCTTGTAAAAAAAGTGAAAATTAAAATTTTCACCAAACCTCTGTTTTTAAAGGGTTATAACACATGAATTTTGGTAAAAAATGACAAAGTCGTATTTTGGTAAAAAATGTAAAGTAAAAAAGTTTGTTGATTTTTACTTTTTTGCTATTGTATTTTTTCTTCTGTCTCAATTGTGGACATGCATCTTTGTAAACGGTGTCAAATAATGTGAAATTTATTTATATTTTTTACAAAATTTTCATTTTTCATGGGCTATAATACATGTATTTTGGTAAAAAAATGGCAAAGTAAAAAAATATGTTGATTTTGGCTTTTCCTCTATTGTTTTTTCCAACATTTCAATTGTGAACCTTTATTGTAATGATGGTGTCAAAGAAGTGAAATTTAGATTTTTTACCAAACTTTTATTTTTGATGAGCTATAACACAATTTTATTTGGCTAATCATCCCATTTATGGGAGGGGCGCCACTCCTTATTTTATTGATAGAATTTTAGAAAACAAATGTCAATGGCGGATATAACCACACCATTAGTACACTTGTAAAGTTATAAATGAGGAGGACTTCTCCCTTACATTGAAGCACTTATTTGAGAATAGAAATAAGGAGTACTTACTCCTTTACAATTACTAATCTAGAGTTTCAGTAATTGAAATAAGGAGTACAACTTCCTTTATAAATGTGATGGTTACTAGAGGTTGAGAATTATATAAAGGCCGTTCGGAGACTAATAACCTTTATACAATTTTAACCTCCAACATCCCCGTTTTACAGCTATAAAGAAAGAACCTCCTTTACAAAATACTCCCTACGATAAGTCTACGATTTATCAAGATTAACAAAAAATGAGACAGTAAAATTTTTAATCAACAACATGTAGACTATGCACAGGAGAACTATATGTATTGCACACTAATTACAAATTTAGGCTAAACTTGCATAACATCAGCAGCAAGTGGTCCCTAGATTATTAGATTAGATTATTTCAGAAACCCCAAGTGAGTATGCATTAAATTTGGGGGGCAGCATTAAAAATTCAAGTATAATAACCTAATATATCTTAACATCATACAGTGTGTGCTGTTATTATGCAGTTTACCAATTTGGCAGATTTGCATAACATTTTAAAATTATTTTAGCCAAATTGGCATATTTGCATGTTCATAATCGGGCTACAACACACATGTTTTAGCCAAAAATTGCAAAATTTAAAAATGTATTGATTTTGACTTTTTTAATAACGTATTTGTACCCACCCTAATTGTGAACATGCATTCTTCTAAATCTTCTAAAAAATAGTGAAAATTAAAATTTTCACCAAATCTCCATTTTTCAAGGGTTACAACACACGTATTTTGGTAAAAAATGGCAAAGTAAAAAAAATGTGTTGATTTTGGCTTTTCCACTTCTGTTTTTTCACACATTTCAATTGTGAACCTTTATTCTAATTAGTGGTGTCAAAAAAATGATATTTAAAATTTTCACCAAAGTTTAATTTTTCGAGGGCAACACACCTATTTTTGCCAAAAATTGAAAAAATTCAAAAACACAATGATTTTGACTTTTTTGTAATGATTTTTTGTACCCACCCTGATTTTGAACATGCATTCTTGTGAATTTTGGCAAAAAAAAGTGAAAATTAAAATTTTCACCGGACCTCCATTTTCATGGATTGTAACACACGCATTTTGATAAAAAATGATAAAATCGTATTTTAGTTAAAAAATTTAAGGTAAATAATTGTGTTCATTTTGGCTTTTTCCCTATTATCATTTTCACTCGTCTCAATTGTGAACATGCATACCATTGAATGGTGTCAAATAAAGTGAAATTTATATTTTTTTTTCAAAATTTTTATTTTTCATGGGCTATAAAACACTTAATTTAGCCAAAAACTAAAAAATTTAAAAAAAGCATTGATATTAACTTTTTTTGAAACATATTTACAAACACACCAAATATGAACATGCATTCTTGTGAATCTTGTAAAAAAAAGTGAAAATTAAAATATTTATCAAATTTTAATTTTTTATGGGTTATAAAACAATTATTTTGGTTAAAAATGTTAAAATAAAAAAATGTATTAATTTTAGCTTTTCATTTGCTATTTTTCCACACATTTCAATTGTGAACCTTTATTCTAATGAATAGTGTCAAAAAAGAAAAAATTTAGATTTTTTACAATATTTTTATTTTTCATGGGTTGTAAAATACTTATTTTAGAAAAAATTGCAAAATTAAAAAACACATTGATTTTGACTTTTTTTCTATCGATTTATGACCCACCCCGATTCTGAACATGCATTTTAGTGAATCTTGTAAAAAACAAGTGAAAATTAAATTTCTTACCAAACCTTCATTTTTCATGAGTTATAACACACGTATTTTGGTAAAAAATGACAAAGTCGTATTTAAAAAATGTAAAGTAAAAATATGTGATCATTTTGGCTTTTTTCCTATTGTCTTTTTTCACCCGTCTCAATTGCGAACATACATACTTGTGAACGGTGTCAAATAAAGTGAAATCTGTATATTTTTTTATACAAAATTTTCATTTTTCTTGGGCTATAACACACTTATTTCAGCCAAAAATTGCAAAATTAAAAATCGCATTGATTTTGACTATTTTTGTAACGTATTTGCATCCACCCGGATTGTGAACATGCATTCATGTGAATCTTGTATTTTTTTTTAAACGCACTTATATTAATTTTGGACAAAATACGGTATTGGGTATACCCAACCACACCGATACAAAGTAAATGCAATAAATTTGGAGTACTACTCCATTACATGTTCCTACTAAATATGTGGGGGAATTTAAAAGCAAAGATTATAAGTTCATAAGCAAAATTCTCAAACCAGGATGTGAAACCTAATTCTATATTTAAGTATAGGCAGCTTTGTCATCAAAAACATCCAAGTATATGTCTTAGAGACTTTCCTTTGACCAGACCAATGTATTTTGTATTGTTAGCATACCAACTAAAATGGCCCACCAACTGTAGTTTATTCTAGAATTGTCAAAGTTCTAGTAGTTCCCTCAATATTATATTACCTACCCTTAAAACCACAGGACCATTTACGCCAAACTTCTGCACCATCACTCCACTCCCTCCCTCTAACCGGCTCCATTCTGCAAAAGCATTGCAGTCCCCTGATATCTTCACTCATTTAGCACACCCAACAATTCATTCCGCATTGAGCGGTTAGATAGATCCCAAAGTATTCCCCTTCCTTCCAACTTGGTCGTACCAAGATGTAATATATGTTGTACCAGCAACCAAAGAATCCTAACATCAAACTTGAAGCCTTGAATTTTCCCAAAAATAGGCAAAGGTCCCTTACTTGCTGGAAAATAATTCCAGATCCATCACCACCACAAAGGTTATTTACGGATTCAATCAGTAATTCCAGTACCATTCCCAAGTCAATGGACACTCCAGGTTCAAACCAACACTCACCACATCTGATATCATCTATAAAACCACATCCAAGCAACTGCAGCAACTACAACAATTCATAGCACATCACATACCCAATTCAATAACTCACAGCAGCCGCAGCACAAAAACAAACAATTTCACATTCTGTTATCACAGCCATTCACACATAGTTCAGAAATTAACAGCGTTATTCCGTGCATACCCACTCCATTCCATAAGGAACAGGGGAATGGGGGGTATCAGATTCCCAGCCATACAGAAATTCTTTCCTTTCAAAATTTTTTATCGTTTCCATGGTTTCCTGTTCTTTTCTTTTCTTACGCACTTCCCCTCTAGTTTGATATTTTATCCTACCCGTTCTAGATTTCTTTTTCTTAGGGGTTACTTGCTTCTCAAATTTTACCTCCACTCTCATGTTGGTAGGTGCTTCTGCAGTAGTGTTCTGTACCTGATCGAGGGTGTCTCCAGTAGTTAAGGCCAATTGCTGGTTATCTGGGATCTCAATTATGTGTGGTTTTCCCGCTAACGGGCAGGAATCTTGTAAAAAAAGTGAAAATTAAAATTTTCACAAAATCTATATTTTTTGTGAGTTATAACACACATATTTTGTTAAAAAGAGGCAAAGTCAAAATATGTGCAGATTTTGACTTTTCCTCTCTGTTTTTACCACACATTTCAAATGTGAATGTTTATTCTAATGAATGGTGTCAAAAAAAAGAAATTTGAATTTTTCACCAAATTTTCATTTTTCTTGGGCTATAACACACTTATTTTAGACAAAAATTGCAAATTTAAAAAACAAATTAATTTTGACTTTTTTTGTATCAATTTTTGCACCCACCCCGATTCTGAATATGCATTCTAGTGAATCCTTTAAAGAAAAGTGAAAATTAAAATTTTCATAGAACCTTTATTTTTCATGGGTTATAATAACACACGCATTTTGGTAAAAAAAATGACAAAGTTGTATTTCGGTAAAAAATTAAAAGTAAAAAATATGTTCGTTTTGACTTTTGCCCTATTGTCTTTTTTCACCCGTCTCAATTGTGAATATGCATATTTGTGAACAATGTCAAATAAAGTGAAATTTATATATTTTTAATAAAAAAATTTCATTTTTCACGGGCTATAACATACTTATTTTAGCAAAAATTTGCAAAATTAAAAAAACGCATGGATTTTTACTTTTTTTTTTAACGTATTTGCACCTACGCCGATTGTGAACATACATTCTTGTGAATCTTATCAAAAAAAGTGAAAATTAAAATTTTCAAAAAATCTCAATTTTTCATGGGTAATAATACACGTATTTTTGTAAAATAATGGCAAAGTAAAAAAATATGTTAATTTTGACTTTTGCATAGCTATTTTTTCCACATATTTCAATTGTAAACCTTTATTCTAATGAAAGGTGTTAAAAAAATGAAAATTTAGATTTTTCACCAAATTTTTATTTTTCATGGTCTATAACACACCAATTTTAGCCAAAAATTAAAAAATTAAAATACGTATTGATTTTGACATTTTTGAATCGATTTTTACACCCATCTTGATTCTGAACATGCATTCTAGCGAACTTTGTAAAAAAATGTAAAAATTAAAATTTTCACCAAACCTCCATTTTTCAGGGGTTATAACACACGTGTTTTGGTAAAAATGGCAAAGTTGTATTTTGGTAAACAATATAAAGTAAAAAATTGTGTTCATTTTGGCTTTTTCCATATTTTTTTTTCACTTGTCTTAATTCTGAACATGTATCATTGTGAATGGTGTCAAATAAATAGAAATTTATAATTTTGTTTTGCAAAATTTTAATTTTTCAACGAAAATGTCACACTTATTTTAGCCAAAAATTACAAAATTAAAAAACGCATTGATTTTGACTTTTTTTGTAATATATTTGCACCCACCTCGATTGTGAACATGCATTCTTTTGAATCTCGTCAAAAAAAGTGAAAATTAAAATATTAAAAAAGTCTCTATTTTTCTTGGGTCATAACACACGTTTTTTGCACCCACTCGAATTCTGAACATGCATTCGAGTGAATCTTGTAAAAAAAAGTGAAAATTAAAATTTTCACCAAACCTCCATTTTTCATTTGGTAAAAAATGACAAAGTCGTATTTTGGTAAAAACTTTAAAGTAAAAAAATGTGTTAGTTTTGGCTTTTTCCCTATTGTCTTTTTTCTCCTATCACAATTCCGAACATGCATCCTTGTGAACGGTATTAAATAAAGTGCAATTTATTTATAATTTTTTCACAAAATTTTCACTTTTCATTGGCTTTAACACTTTTTTAGCCAAAAATTGCAAAATTAAAAATACATTTTTTTTTACTTTTTGTAACATATTTGTACCCATCCCGATTGTGAACATGAATTCTTGTAAGTCTTGTCAAAAAAAGTGGAAACTAAAATTTTCACCAAATTTCTATTTTTCATGCTTTATAACACACGTATTTTGGTAAAAAAATAACAAAGTAAAAAAAATGTGTTGATTTTGACATTTCCCCTTCTATTTTTTCCACACATGTGAATTATGAACCTTTATTCTTACAAATAGTATCAAAAAAGTAAAAATTAGATTTTTCAATAAATTTTCATTTTTCATAGTCTATAACACACTTATCTTAGCTAAAAATTGCAAAATTCAAAATGGCATTGATTTTGACTTTATTTGTATCGATTTTTGCACCCACCCCCATTTTGAACAAGCATTCTAATGAATCTTGTAAAAACAAGTGAAAATTAAAATTTTGGTAAAATTTTTCATTGGTTATAACACACGTATTTTGGTCAAGAATAACAAAATCGTATTTTGGTAAAAAATTTAAAGTAAAAAATGTGTTCATTTTGACTTTTTCCCTATTGTCTTTTTTCACCCATCCCACTTGTAAACATGCATACTTGTGAACGATGTCAAATAAAGTGAAATCTATGTATTTTTTATACAAAATTATCATTTTTCTTGGGTTATAACACACTTATTTCAGCAAAAAATTGCAAAACTAAAAAACGCATTGATTTTAACTTTTTTTTAAAGTATTTGAACCCACCTCGATTGAGAACATGCATTCTTGTGAATCTTTTCAAAAAAAAGTGAAAATAAAAATTTTCTCTAAAGGGTTATAACACACATTTTTTGGTAAAAAAATGGTAAAGTAAAAAAAATGTGTTGATTTTGGCTTTTCCTCTCATGTTTTTTAAACACATTTCAATTGTGAACCTTTCTTCTAATGAATATTGTCAAAAAAGTAAAATTTAGATTTTTCATCAAATTTTTATTTTTCATGGTCTATAACACACTAATTTTAGCCAAAAATTTCAAAATTAAAAAATGCATTGATTTTGACTTTTTTTGTATTGATTTTTGCTCCCACCACGATTCTGAATATGAATTCTAGTAAATCTTGTAAAAAATAGTGAAAATTAAAATTTTCACCAAATCTCAATTTTTCATGGGTTATAATACACACATTTTGTTAAAAAATAACAAAGTCGTATTTTGGTAAAAAATGTGCTCATTTTGGATTTATCACTATTATTTTTTTTTCATCCGTCTCAGTTTTGAACATGCATTCTTATGAATGATGTCAAATAAAGTGAAATTTATATATTTTTCTTACAAAATTTTCATTTTTAATGGGCTATATTGCACTTATTTTAGCCAAAAATTACAAAATTTAAAAACACATTGATTTTCACTTTTTTTTGTAACGTATTTACACCCACCCCGATTGTGAACATGCATTCTTGTGAATTTTGTCAAAAAAATAAAAATTGAAAATTTCAGAAAATCTCTATTTTTCGTGGGTTATAACACACGTATTTTGCTAAAAAATGGCAAAGTAAAAAAAATGAGTTGATTTTGGATTTTTCTCTGCTGTTTTTTCCTCACATTTCAACTGTGAACCTTTATTTTAATGAAAGGTGTCAAAAAAATGAAATTTAGATTTTTCACCAAATTTTCATTTTTCATGGGCTATAACACAATTATTTTAGCAAAAAATTGTAAAATTCAAAAATGCATTGATTTTGACTTTTTTGTACAGATTTTTGCACCCACTCGGATTTTGAACAAGCATTCTAGTGAATCTTGTAAAAAAGTAAAAATTAAAATTTTCACCAAACCTCAATTTTTCATGGGTTATAGCACACATATTATAACAAAGTCACATTTTGGTAAAAAATGTAAAGTAAAAAAGTGTGTTCATTTTGGCTTTATCACTATTGTTTTTTTTTTCACTCATCTCAATTTTGAATATGCATCCTTGTGAAATGTATCAAATAAAGTGAAATTTATGTTTTTTTACAAAATTTTCATTTTTCATCGAATATAACACACTTATTTTAGCTAAAAATTCCAAAATTAAAAAACGCATTGATTTTGACTTTTTTTGCAACGTATTTGCACCCACCTCAATTGTAAACATGCATTATTATGAATCTTGTCAAATAAAGTGAAAATTAAAATTTTTACAAAATCTTCATTTTTCGTGGGTTATAACACACGTATTTTGCTAAAAAATGGCAAAGTCAAAAAATATGTTAATTTTGGCTTTGCCTCTGCTGTTTTTTCTAGACATTTCAACTGTGAACCTTTATTCTGATGAATGTTGTAAAAAAAGTGAAATTTAGATTCACCAAATTTTTATTTTTCATGTGCTATAACACACTTATTTTAGCCAAAAATTGCAAAATTAAAAAACGCATTTATTTTGACTTTTTTTATCGATTTTTGCACCCACCCAATTCTGAACATACATTCTACTGAATCTTGTAAAAAAAATGAAAATTAAATTTTCACCAAACCTCTATTTTTCATGGATTAAAACACACACATTTTGGTAAAAAATTATGTTCGTTTTGGCTTTTTCCCTATTGCCTTTTTTCACCAATCTCAAATGTAAACATGCATCATTGTGAACAGTGTCAAATAAAGCGAAATTTATATATTTTTTTATACAAAATTTTCATTTTTCATTGGCTATAATACACTTATTTTAGCAAAAAATTGCAAAATCAAAAAACTTTCTGATTTTGACTTTCTTTGTAATGTATTTGCACCCATGTCGATTGTGAACATGCATTCTTCTCAATCTTGTCAACAAAATTTAAAATTAAAATTTCACCAAATCTCCATTTTTCATGGGTTATAATCACACACGTATTTTATTAAAAAATGGCAAAGTAAAAAATTGTGTTGATTTTGGCTTTTCCTCAGCTATTTTTCCACACATTTCAATCTTAAACCTTTATTCTAATGAATGACGTTAAAAAAATAAAATTTAAATTTTTCACCAAATTTTTATTTTTCATGGTTTATAACACGTTTATTTTAGCAAAAAATTTAAAAATTAAAAAACGCATTGATTTTGACTTTTTTGTATCGATTTTTGCACCCACCCCGATTCTGAACATGTATTATAGTGAATCTTATCAAAAAAATAAAAATTAAAATTTTCACCAAACCTCAATTTTTCATGGGTTTTAACACACGTATTTTAGTAAAAAATGACAAAATCGTATTTTGGTAAAAAATGTAAAGTAAAAAAGTGTTCATTTTGGCTTTTTCCCTATTAGTTTTTTCACCCGTCTCAATTCTGAACATGTATCCTTGTGAAAATTGTAAAGTAAAGTGAAATTTATATTTTTTTTACAAAATTTTCATTTTTCATCGGCTATAACACACTTATTTTAGCCAAAAATTACAAAATTAAAAAACGCATTGATTTTGACTTTTTTTTTTAACATATTTGCACCCACTCCGATTGTGAACATGCATTTTTGTGAATCTTGTCAAAAAAAGTGAAAATTAAAATTTTCACAAAATTTTCATTTTTCGTGAGTTATAAGACACGTATTTTGGTAAAAAAATAGAAAAGTTTTGGCTTTTCCTCTTATGTTTTTTTCACACATTTCAATTGTGAACCTCTACTCTAATGAATAGAGTAAAAAAAGTAAAATTTAGATTTTCCACCAAATTTTCATTTTTCATATGCTATAACACACTTATTTTAGCCAAAAATTGCAAAATTAAAAAACGCATTGATTTTGACTTTTTTGTAACAATTTTTGCACCCACTCTGATTCTGATCATGCATTCTAGTGAATATTGTAAAAACAGTGAAAATTAAAATTTTTACCGAACCTCCATTTTTCATGAGTTATAATACACGTATTTGGTTCAAAACTGACAAAGTTGTATTTTGGTAAAAAAAATGCAAAGTAAAAAAATGTGTTCATTTTGACTTTTCCCTATTGTCTTTTTTCTCCCATCTCAATTGTGAACATGCATTTTTGTAAACGTTATCAATTAAAGTGAAATTTATATATATATTTTACAAAATTTTCATTTTTCATGGGTTATAACACACTTATTTTAGCCAAAAATTGAAAAATTAAAAAACGCATTAATTTTGACTTTTTTTGTCACGTATTTGCACTTATCCTGATTGTGAACATGTATTATTGTGAATCTTGTCAAAAAAAGTGAAAATTAAAATTTTTACAAAATCTCCATTTTTCATGGGTTATAACACACATATTTTGGTAAAAAAATGACAAAGTCAAAAAATGTGTTGATTTTAGTTTTTCCTCTGCTGTTTTTTCCACACATTGCAATTGTAAACCTTTATTCTAATGAATGGTGTCAAACAAGTGAAATTTAGATTTTTCACCAAATTTTCATTTTTCATGGGTTATAACAGACTTATTTTAGCCAAAAATTGAAAAATGCATTGATTTTGACTTTTTTGTATCGATTTTTGTACCCCCGATTCTGAACATGCATTCTAGTGAATCTTATAAAAAAAATAAAAAATAAAATTTTCACCAAACCTCCATTTTTCATAAGTTATAATAACACACGCATTTTGGTCAAAAATGATAAAGTCAAATTTTGGTAAAAAATGTGTTCATTTTGGCTTTTTCCTTTTTGTCTTTTTTCTCCTGTCTCAGTTGTGAAAATGCATCCTTGTGAACGGTGTCAAATAAAGTGAAATTTATATATTTGTTTTACAAAATTTTCATTTTTCATGGGTTATAACACACTTATTTTAGCATAAAAATTGAAAAATTAAAAAACGCATTGATTTTGACTTTTTTTTGTAACGTATTTGCACCCACGTCGATTGTGAACATGCATTCTTGTGAATCTTGTCAAAAAAGTGAAAATTAAAAGTTTTACCAAATCTTCATTTTTCATGAGTTATAACACACGTATTTTTTTTAAAAAATGGCAAAGTAAAAAAATGTGTTGATTTTGACTTTTCCTCAACTGGTTTTTCTACACATATCAATTGTGAACCTTTATTCTACTGAATGGTGTCAAAAAATAAAATTTATATTTTTCACCAAATTTTTTTTTCATTGTCTATAACACACTTATTTTAGCTAAAAAATACAAAATTAAAAAACCCATTCATTTTGACTTTTTTATATCTATTTTTGCATTCACTCCGATTCTGGACATGCATTTTAGAGAATCTTGTCCGAAAAAAGAAAAATTAAAATTTTTACCAAACCTCTATTTTTCGTGGGTTATAACACACGTATTTTGGTCAAAAATGACAAAGTCGTATTTTGGTAAAAAAAATATAAAGTAAAAAAATGTAATCATTTTGGCTTTTTCCCTATTGTCTTTTTTCACCTGTCTTAGTTGTGAACATGCATCCTTGTGATCGGTGTCAAATAAAGTGAAATTTATATATTTTTTTTACAAAAATTTCATTTTTCATGGGCTATAACACACTTATTTTAGCCAAAGATTGCAAAATTAAAAAATGCATTGATTTTGACATTTTTTCTAATGTATTTGCACTCACACCGATTGTGAACATGCATTCTTGTGAATCTTGTCAAAAAAAGTGAAAGTTAAAATTTTCACTAAATCTCCATTTTTCATGAGTTATAACACACGCATTTTAGTAAAAAATTGTAAAGTAAAAAAATGTGTTGATTTTGGCTTTTCCTCTGCTGTTTCTCCACACATTTCACTTGTGAACTTTTATTCTAATGAATGGTATAAAAAAAGTGAAATTTAGATTTTTTACAAAAATTTTATTTTTCATGGGCTATAACACACTTATTTTAGCCAAAAATTCCAAAATTAAAAAACGCATTGATTTTGACTTTTTTGTAACGATTTTTGCATCCACCTCTATTTTGAACATGCATTCTTGTGAATCTTGGTAAAAAAAGTGAAAATTAAAATTTTTACAAAATCTCCATTTTTCATGGGTTATGACACACGTATTTTGGTAAAAAATGACAAAGTCAAAAAATGTGTTGATTTTGGCCCTTCCTCTACATTTCAGATGTGAATCTTTATTCTAATGAATGGTGTCAAAAAAGTGAAATTTAGATTTTTTTTACAAAATTTTCATTTTTCATGGGCTATAATACACTTATTTTAGCCAAAAATTGCAAATTTTAAAATTTCGTTGATTTTGACTTTTTTTGTAACGATTTTTTGCACCTACCCCTATTCTAAACATGCATTACAGTGAATATTGTAAAAAAAGTGAAAATTAAAATTTTCACCAAACCTCTATTTTTAATGGGTTATAACACACGTATTTTGGTAAAAAAATGACAAATTCAAAAAATGTGTTGATTTTGGCTTTTTCTCCTACTGTTTTCTATGCACACCTCAATTGTGAACTTTCATTCTGATGAATAGTGTAAAAAAAGTAAAATTTAAAATTTTCAATAAATTTTCATCTTTCATTAGTTATAACATATGTATTTTTACCAAAAATAGCAACATTAAAAAATGCGTTGATTTTGACTTTTTTAAATATTTTTTACATCAATCTCAATTGTGAATATGTATCCCAGTGAATATTCATTGCTACACCATCTCGATAAGGAGAGATACTTTGCTACATAAGGGTATTGATGGTTTATTTGTTATATTCATTTCATCAATTTTGTAATTCATAAAGAAAGAAGTGTATTTCAGATTGGATCAATGCGTATGTGTATCCGTATATGAACAAATAAATATTCTGTCACTTTACTTGGCTATCGTAGGGCCTTCTAATTTTACTTTTTTATATATTTTCAGTTTGTCGGATTTAATATCATCTATTGTTCTATTGTCACACCTAATTTAGATGAAATTTTAAATTTTCACCAAATATTTACTTTGTTGTTGGAGAAGTTAAAAATTTTTATTTTGAAAATTGAATATAAACATGTTATTTTAAAATGAATGATATGAGAAATAAATTAAAAGTCCTATAAAAAATGGGTAGTGTTTTTTATTAACTCTTCGAGCAAAGCATTTTTAAAGATTATTGCAAACAAATTACGGGACCAGGAGTCTAGTATAAAGTATAAAATTCCCCCACGTTACGTGCCTTAAGAGCAAGAAACTTGCGTGCCATGAACAACCCAAGAATTCCATTGGCATTCAATTCTAAGGCGAAGAACAATTAGCCAGCGTGCCACACCCCCGTATTCAAAGGTGGTTGTGGTTGTGTTTTTTATGTAAATAGCTAGCGGACATGCGATGGCTTTGAAAAGACTAAAGAGTTTCTTCCATGGCGCCCAAGTTCGTTGGAAAAGCAAACAAAAAAAAGGAAAACGGGTGAAATCAAATAATCAAGAGGATGAAAGAACTGGGGAGTGGTTTGCTGTAAAAGCATTATTGACAACTGGTGTACTAGTGTATAACTTAGTATCAATTTCATTAACTGGGATGTGGAGTTTCTATTCTAGTATCATCTACTTGTCCAATTATTATTTTAAAGCGTATCAATTTACTCTTCCACTCATATATTTCAGCTGAATAAAAAGGAAAATTATTATCTGGCTTAATCAAATGAGTAATGACTAATATTAGGTTGCCCTGTCCTTCATTTTAATACTTGGAACATATATCAATTTGGGTAAAATGGGGAACAACTTTAAAAGCTTTTCGCTTTCCCCCAGCTTTGGATGCCCATTACCCATATAATATCTAAACTAATAACACAACATAATTAAATCTAAACACGGGACAACTGTGGAGTTGACTCCCACCAAAGAACTTGAAACAGCATCCGGATTTTGGCGCCAAAACACACATTTCCCGCCACTTTTATAACTAAACTAATTCCCCATCCCGCTCTCTCTATTCTGCAGATTGAGATCTAGAGAACATAGGCGAAAATTTGTACCACGAGGGTGCTCTTAGGGCAAGGAAGTAGAAGAAATGTCAGACGAGGAGGAACCTAGGGTTGCCGGAAGGCGGAGGTGCAGGGGAGCTCAGGCCACGGCGCGTGCAGACGCTCTCCAGCGTCTCAAAGCTCTCCGCAGCGGCGGCCGTCGGTCTACTGAAGACGGCAGCGGATTTCGCTTCAAAATAGAGGATCGAATCTACGACACTGTTGACGAAGGCGAGTATGAGGCACTCGTCGCAAAGCGACGCGAAGAGGCCAAGGATTTCATAGTCGATGACGACGGCCTAGGGTATGGTGACGAAGGTCAAGAAGAGGATTGGTCCCTCGCTGGTGGTCCTATGTCGTCGGATGAGTCTGACGGTGAATTGGAGAGGCCGAAGAGGAAGAAGAATAACAAAATTACTAACAATTCAGAGAGGAAGGAGCAACAAATGACGAAAAAGCCCTCGGCTCTCTCGGCTGCTGCTGCTTTGATGGGTAAGCAAAGAATATCAAGTATGTTTACATCTTCGGTCTTTAAGAAAAATAGAGACGATAATAAGGCGAAGAACAATTTGTCCTGTGATAGTATTGTAGATGATGTAATTGCTGAATTTGCACCCGACGACGCTGATAGGGAGAGGTGGAAGAGGACGCATTGTAGTTTAAAGTCAAGTTTGACAGGTTTTGCACCGATTAATTCGAATTTTATTTCAGCTAAAGTTGAGAAGGATACTGTTAGTGATAGTGTTGATTCGAGTGTGAGGCTTGGTAATAAATGGTTTAGTGATTCGAATTCTGAGTCTTTGGTACCTGATTTCCAGAAAATTGATGTGGGTAATAGAAATGATTCGGTGAACGAAAATGGGAACGAAAATGCTTGCAGTGATGAATTGAAGGATGAAAATTGTGCTCCCGCTCCAGAGAAAATAAACGAGGATAGAGAGGGTTTGTCGAATGAAGTTCAATTAGAGGTGCAGCCAGCGGCAAAGTTGGATGAGAAGGTGTTTAATGCAAAGATTAAAGAAGATAAGGATCCGGCAGTAAGTGCGACTGCCCAGTGGCTGGCAGTGAGAACATCAGGAAATGGAGCTATGAGCTGCAATGATTCTGAAGCTGATCAGAGTAAGAAAAATGATGAGAAATCAGATTTTGAGGTTGATTCTGACGGGTCATTACCTTTCTTTATACTCGATGCTCATGAGGAGCTTTATGGTGCCAATGCAGGCAATCTTTATCTCTTTGGGAAGGTATTTTTTCTTATAACTATTGTTTTATTATAATGTTTCCTTCACCTTTGGATGAAAACTTGTCCAAATTCCCTGAGTTTGTTGACATCTGACATCTGTGAGTTGAATCAAGGTTAAATCTGGAGATACATACCATAGCTGCTGTGTGGTTGTGAAGAACATGCAGAGATGTGTATATGCAATCCCAAATGTCTCTTATTTTCATGGTGACACATTAGCAAAGCTACAGAAGGATGCTGAAGAGTCTAGAATATCTTCCTCAGAATTTCATACTCAGCTGCATGTAACCTGATCTAATGATGTTCTGATTTATGTATTGAATTTCTCCACAAAGTGCTCATGTGTCAACTTTCGACTTTTTATTTGTCAGGAGATGGCATCTGGATTAAAGACTGAGATGACCAAACAGTTGTTGGAACGTAATGTTTCAAGTTTCAGTATGGACCCGGTCAAGGTCTGATGAGCAATCAAATTAATGCATGAAAAAAGTTCCAAGTTAAACTTTGTTCATTTTGTCCAAACTGCCTTGTCGCCTTGTACCATTCAAATGTTAGTTTCTTAGTCTACCTCACTTGTTCTGTCTTTGCAGAGGAATTATGCATTTGAGCGATCTGATATTCCTCGGGGTGAGAACTATGTCCTTAAGATCAGCTATCCGTTTAAGGTACTTTGCTTCTGTCATCAGTCTGATGTCCGGAACAATAATTCTTACGGAGCTTACTGCATAAAGAGTTTTAATGCTTATGCAATGTTCAGTAATGTTGCCTATCAGTTAATGGATTTGGAAAACTTGTTTGCAGGATCCACCACTTCCATCAGATATTACGGGAGAAAATTTCTGTGCTTTGCTAGGAACTCATTCAAGGTAATATTCATGTTGCATAATGGAGTTTTCATATGTTAGCTTACTCATCTTGCATGCAGTTCATATGAAAGGACTTTCCTTGTGCTTTTGGATGATATTTTTCTTAATGTGATACAACAACTAAGCCTTTATCCCACAATGTGGGGTCGGCAATTTTTCTTACTGTGATTGATTGAAATTTTTGCTTGGCGGTTGTATGCTGGTGCGCATTATTACTGGTAACTGGCCCATGTTCTTAAAAGAGTTTAGGGACAAGCAGCAACTTCACCTCTTTTTTAATCTGGTCCAACTGAAACCCGTCTTTAATTCATACCACTTTGGACTTTCTGTGAATTCCAAGCTATAGCAACACATACCATTTCTTTAGATGAAAGAAGTGCTGATTAGCACCATGTTCTTGCAGCGCCTTGGAGACTTTTCTTGTGAAAAGGAAAATAAAAGGACCTTCATGGCTATCAATCTCGAAGTTCTCTAACTGCTCGGCTCCTCAACGTGTGAGATTCTTATAATTCTTTTTTGATGATTTGCATTGAGTTATTGCAACTACCATGAGCATAATTTAAATTTTCACACCTGGACAGGTAAGCTGGTGTAAATTTGAGGTTTCTGTCTATTCTCCCAAGGACATTCAAGTCTCAACTTCCTCAAAGAATACTGCAGAGATTCCTCCTGTAGTTGTCACAGCAATAAATCTGAAAACAATCATCAATGAAAAACAGAATCTCAATGAAATTGTCTCTGCATCTGTCATCTGCTGCCACAAAGCCAAGGTATAATTGCAAGTTTCTTATTTTTATTTGTTATAGCACTATGAAAATTCAGTAGTTGATCTATCTTTGCTACATGTAATATGAGAATGTATGGTATACTTGAATAATTCAGTAGAAATAGGTATTGCTCCTGAAACTGGTGAATTCTCTCTCTCTCCACCCCATGCTTGCATGCGAGGAGATCCTGTTGTTGCACATTGTCATCTTTTTCATTGTAATTTGCATGTTGTTTCTGAATTTAATCCATCAACTATGATATAGGCAAGTATGTTGAAATTTAAAGTTAAAGGTAAATGGCTTGCTATAGTTTATTGAGCATTGTTTACTGCAGTCACGGAATTGTAGAAGGAAACTGTTTACTCTGACAATAAAGACACATACAATTGCATGACGTGCTTTTCAGATTGATGCTCCTATGTTAGCTTCAGAATGGACGAGGCCAGGAATGCTTAGCCACTTTACTGTTGTCCGTAAGATTGAGGGAGCCATATTTCCAATGGGATTCACCAAAGAGGCTGCAGAAAGAAATACCAAAACTGGATCCAATGTCATCAGTTCTGAAAGCAGGCATGTACCTGTGAACTTCATCTGCACTATCAGTTTCTTCCCCTATAAACTCTGATTTTTGGTTTTCTAGCTAATGCTTCCTTTCCGTTGTCTTCTATATCTGATATCAGTGAAAGAGCTTTATTAAATCGTCTGATGATTGAGTTACACAAATTGGATAGTGATGTTCTGGTTGGGCACAACATATCTGGGTTTGACCTGGATGTTCTCCTTCACAGATTTCAGGTTCCTTCTCCTTGTTTTCTGTCTTTTCCAAGTGATATCTTCTTGTATTTACCTGAAATTTAGATACCTCACAGTTTGCTTTCATTTCTTATGATGATATCCATAATTTTTGTTATCAAACTTATGTCTTAAACCCACAAAGATGGTCCAAACAGTTGGTCTTTTTGACGGCAAAAATCTGAAACTGCTGTTCATTGAGTTGGTGCATGTTCTGCTTTTATGCCCTAGTAATGCTTGCGGCAGTTGTTTTCCCTCCCCTCATCATAAAAGAAACAAATTTCCGACTAGTATTCTTTCAATTGCATGATTTTTCTTCTGATGTTGCAAAACGTAGAAAAGTTGCTAATATCCCTAGTACAATATTGTTTGCAGGCTTGCAAAGTACCCAGCAGTATGTGGTCTAAGGTAGGCCGTCTAAAGCGTTCTATCATGCCTAAACTTAGCAAAGGGAACAATGTCTTTGGCTCAGGAGCCAGTCCTGGGATCATGTCCTGTATTGCAGGCAGGCTGTTATGTGATACCTATCTATGTTCGCGAGATTTACTTAAGGAGGTAAAGTGGTCTGCTACAAATTTATCCTGTCAAAGGACTTGATGATGCTTTTGGTATTCAATAACATTTATCTAATTTGCTTCTACCAGGTCAGTTATTCCTTGACACAACTTGCAAAAACTCAGCTTAACAAAGATCGGAAGGAGATTGCTCCACATGATATCCCTCGAATGTTTCAAAACTCAGAATTGCTAATGGAACTTGTAGGTCCTTTGTTTTGGTTGGGATCTTCTTTTGGTTGGCAAACTTATTTTAGTATTAAGACACAAATTGTAACTTGTCATACTATTTCATATGTTTAGCTAACATGAAGAAAATACCCCTAATGAAAGAAATAACTTGTGTTGCATGACTTTAAAACCAGTTCATAACTTATGACCCAAATTCCTCATGTTTAGTTTAGGTCCCCTAATAACACATCATGATTACTGAATATGATAAGATGAAAGGACTATAAGTTTCTGAAATATACCCATGAATGCTGCTGTTTCTTGTTTAGTGCCTCAACTACATGTAGTTATTGTCTCTATTAACCGGAAATGGAAAATTTCTGTGCAATTTGGGCCTTTGTATGAACCATTACTGATTTTTCTTGTTCTTCTTCTTCCTCTCCTGTGCCTACTTGAAGAGTCAATTTTTCCTGTTAATGAGGTTTGTTCTTCAGCTTTGACAAGCATGTACAACATCTTTCTGAAGATGCATTATTTCCACAGATTGAGTTTGGTGAAACAGATGCATGGTTGTCAGTGGAACTTATGTTTCATCTGAGTATTCTTCCCCTGACACGTCAACTGACTAACATTAGTGGCAATCTATGGGGGAAAACACTCCAGGTGAATATTTTCTTTATGTTTCTAGTCATCCAATGTCCAACATAATCCACTGTGGCGTATTCTAATAACATAGTGTACTTTGTTTTAGGGTGCTAGGGCCCAAAGAGTAGAATTTCTTTTGTTGCATGCATTCCATGCAAAGAAGTTCATTCTTCCAGATAAGTTATCCTCTCTGGCAAAGGAAATGAAAATGACAAAGCGGAAACTTAATCACGATCTTGACAGCAAAGACATTGATGATTTGTACATAGCGGAAACAAATTTTGATATTGAGATACCAGAGAAGGGCAGCAGGAAAACCAAAAAGGGACCATCTTATGCTGGTGGTTTAGTTTTGGAGCCAAAAAAGGGCCTATATGACAAGTATATATTGCTCCTGGACTTCAATAGCCTGTATCCTTCAATTATTCAGGTTTGTCCCAATAATATCTCCGACTCAGTTTCCTCTAGACGGGTTATTAAATGTTTATGTTCTTTATTTACTTCTAGTTGGACATTCTGGGTGGTGGATGTGTCTTGATAACATTATTTTGCAGGAGTACAACATTTGTTTCACAACTGTTGAGAGATTTTCCGATGAAATAGCACCCCGTTTACCATCTAGTAGAAGGACTGGAGTTCTACCTGAGGTAAACTGAAACCCTAGTTATTAGCAGTTTCATTTTTCATGGTAATACAAAAAAAAAGTCTTAACTATATGTTTTCTAAAGTGGAAGTTTCTTGCTTCAACAAATCGATATTGATGGGATTAGTGGAAAGCATGAAATATGACATTTTGAAGTGAAAATGTTTGTAACGTATGATTTCTTAACTTTTTGTTTCTTCTGCTAATCTTATTTGTTGAAGTTGTATAGTTCTGAGAAAGTGTCCCAGTGACCGAAAGAGTCTTGCCATTAAGATTTGTTGTTGAGTTATGAGTCTCTTTATGACAATTGCATTGGCCTGTTCTAGTGTGTGCTAAAACGTGAAAATTAATTGGTCTCATTAAAATCTTTCATTCCTGAAGTATGGGTTTCCTAAGCAATATATTAGAAAATTGCCTTCTGAAAGCCCCTTTTTTTTTTGCTCGTGTGTGAAATGATAAGTAATTTCAGCCCACTGCATGTCTCTGGGAGCTTTGTGTGCTATGTTTTCCCTCTTTAAAAGTCTGTAAGGTCTGAATGATTATGTACACATGTTTACGCATAAATTTTATCATTGTTCTTGTATTTCCAGCCCACCTTTGTGTTTTAGAGACATGCAGTTAATTATAATCTGTTATCCATCATTCAAGATCAGTATACAATAACCACTAAATTTTTACCAAATATCCATTTTTCACAGGTTATAACACATACTTTGGTCAAAAATGGCAAAGTAAAAAAAGTGTCAATTTTGGCTTTTTCCATACTGTTTTTGTCACCTACATTAATTGTGAACACGCATCCTTGTGAACGGTATAAAACAAAGTGAAATTTAGATTTTTTACCAAATTTTCATTTTTCATGGGCTATAACATACGATTTTAGCGAGAAATGGCAAAATTCAAAAACAGAGTTGATTGACTTTTTTGGTACTGTTTTTTGCATTCACCCTGATTGTGAACATTTATTTTAGTGAATATCGTCAAAAAAAGTGAAAATTAAAATTTTCACCAAACCTCCATTTTTCATGAGTTATAACACATATTTTGGTAAAAATGGCAAAGTAAAAAAATGTGTTGATTTTGGCTTTTTCCCTACTGTTTTTTACACACGCCTCAATTGTGAACATGCATTCTAATGAACGGTGTCAAAAAAAATGAAGTTTAGATTTTCACAAAATTTTCATTTTTCATGGGTAATACACGAATTTTAGCCAAAAATGGCAAAATCCAAAATATGGTGATTTTGACTTTTTTGTGATGTTTTTTGCACTCGCCTCGATTATGAACATACATTTCAGTGAATATTGTCAAAATAATTGAAATTTAAGTTTTTTTACCAAACCTCCATTTTTCACAGGTTATAACACATGTATTTCGGTAAAAAATGGCAAGTTAAAAATCGTGTTGATTTTAGCTTTTTCCCTACTGTTTTTTTCACCCACCTTAAATAGTAAACACGCATCTTTGTAAATGGTGTAAAAAAAAGGGAAATTTAAATTTTTTACAAAATTTTCATTTTTCATGTGTTATAACACGGGTTTTAGTGAGAAATGGCAAAATTAAAAAATGCATTGATTTTGACTTTTTTTGTACGTTTTTTGCACCCACCCCGATTGTAAACATGCATTCTTTTGAATATTATCAAAAAAAGTGATAATTAAAATTTTCACCAAACCTCCATTTTTCATGGGTTATAATACACGTATTTTAGCCAAAAATGGCAAAATCCAAAACACCTTGATTTTGATTTTTAGTGATGCTTTTTACACCCGTCTCGATTGTGAACATCAGTGAATAAACTTTTTTTGTGATGTTTATCCCATTGTATGGTCGTTTATATAGATAGTTCACAATTGTGTTCTATGTACACACGTACTCAAAACCAGTATACCACCTGAATTTATTGTTCAGTGAATAAGAGAATTTAGTAGTTGTAACATATACTACTTGGCATGCTTGTATTCCACTTGTAATGAGCACTCACAATATATTTGTAGTTGCTAAAAAATTTGGTGGAAAGACGAAGAATGGTGAAATCATGGTTGAAAACAGCCTCAGGTCTGAAGGCCCAGCAACTTGACATACAGCAACAAGCTTTAAAGCTGACAGCAAACAGGTTTCTGTTATGATCGATACTACCTTCGCCCATTTCACAATAAACTTCTGGTTATGCTAATGATTTTCTTCTCTTCTCCTTGATCGGATGGCTGCAGTATGTATGGGTGCCTTGGATTCTCAAATTCTAGGTTTTATGCAAAGCCACTTGCTGAGCTTATCACCTTACAGGTCAGTATTTTGTTTCTTTCTACAATTCAAAAGAACGCTTTTCCTAGCTGGGAAGCTTTCTTGGATGTATTATTGACTGTACAATTGTTTTGAAGGGAAGGGAGATTTTACAGAGTACAGTTGACCTTGTTCAGAATACCTTAAACTTTGAGGTTACTTCCTTCATTTCACTGTAATTACGATTATCATTCATCATGCTCAAGTATTTCTGCTGTTTTTCGCTTGTTTTAAAATGTTAAAATTTGATTGCTCAGCTCCTCATTTTTGTCATTGCAGGTTATTTATGGTGATACAGACTCCATTATGATTTATAGCGGTCTTGATGACATTGCAAAAGCAAAGGCAATTGCAGGAAAGGTCATTCAAGAGGTGTGTTGGATTGCTAACTTATTTTGTCCGGGTATCAAATTAGTTAGTCAGACCAAATTTCTACATCCTTTTATCTTCTTCTGTTTAACATATTATTTGATGGAAACTAATCACGTAATGTATTTTGGAAACTTGTTGAAACCCATTTTAAAGAATGCTGAATGTGATATAAAATGATTTATGACTAGGAGTTTAGCAAACCAGGGAATTTGAATCTTCTGTTTAATGCCTCAAGTTTGTGTTATTTTCTGGTATTGGAACGTGAAACTGATTTTTTTTTCACGCATTTGCATCTTTGTTAACACAGTATGAAGCTCTTGTGGTTCTTTTTCTAGGTGAACAAGAAATATAGGTGCTTAGAGATTGATCTTGATGGTTTGTATAAAAGAATGCTTCTGCTTAAGAAAAAAAAGTATGCAGCCATCAAAGTGCAGTTTAAGGATGGAACACCTTATGAGGTAAACTTTTTTGCAATTTATACTTCTGAATCTTTTTGGACTTGTTTTGGTTGCTTTAATTGTATGTCACGAATTGACCATTTATTGCAGGTAATTGAAAGGAAAGGTCTTGATATGGTTCGTCGAGACTGGAGTTTACTATCAAAGGAATTGGGAGATTTCTGCCTGAGTCAAATACTGTCTGGCGGGTATACTCGTGGAACTCATTATCATTGTTGCTTTTTATCTAAAGTGTTCATTGGCTTTTTATTTTTGCTGTTGACACTCTTCTTCTGGTTGGTGCCATTATTTTGTTGCAAAAGCTAGCATTATTTTTATCTAGAATTGTTGGTGATTTAATAATATAAGGATTTTTTTAGTAGTTACATGTGTTTTGGGAGATCAAAGAATTAATGGGCCAAGTTTTGACAGGTCCTGTGAGGATGTTGTTGAATCTATACACAATTCGCTTGTTAAGGTAATGTTGTCCATACAAAGCTCATTATCTTAATCTAAATGTTGATAGCAATCAGTGATTGGGACAAGGTTTTGAGAGGAGAAGCTCAATTTAATCTGAATATGTCAACAGCTCATTACAACTGCAAGATTTTGAGAGGACAATGTTTTGCAGGTTCAAGAGGACATGAGGAACGGACAAATAGATCTGGAAAAATATGTCGTTACAAAGACATTGACGAAAGCACCTGAAGCTTACCCTGATGCAAAAAGTCAACCGCATGTTGAAGTTCGTTCATGAAACCACTTGATCTATTATATCTTCTAGCAACCAAAATGGGTTCACACTGACACATCTTGAAGTTTCATTGAATGTTTATGCTATTATTTGCATGCCATCCTACTTACTCATGTATCCGGCTTTCTCTTTTCCAGGTGGCCCTTAGATTGAGGAAAAATGGTTATGTGACTGGTTGCTCTGCTGGTGATACTGTACCTTATATCGTCTGCTGTGACGAGGTCTGTCTAGTATTCTTTCATTGATCAATCTTTATCTGATATGCTCTTGGAAACCAAACTCTTGCTCTGTCGAATTCCTAAGTATTCCTCCCACATGTTGAATGGCAGGTGAATGGCTCAAGTAGTAGCTCAGGGATTGCTGGGCGGGCAAGACATCCTGATGAGGTCAAAAAAGGCAATGGGAAATGGATAGTTGACATTGACTACTATTTGGCACAACAGGTACTTCAATCAACTTATATGATTGTTAAAAAT
This sequence comes from Ophiorrhiza pumila, assembly GCA_016586305.1. Classification (NCBI taxonomy): domain Eukaryota; kingdom Viridiplantae; phylum Streptophyta; class Magnoliopsida; order Gentianales; family Rubiaceae; genus Ophiorrhiza; species Ophiorrhiza pumila. The sequence goes on from BLIW01000007.1 coordinate 4,519,546, forward strand.
TTGTATCATTGATAAACTGTATCTGCCAGGCCTGAGCTTGCTTAAAAACTTTGGTTGATATACAGATTCATCCCGTGGTTTCACGTCTTTGCGCTCCAATTCAGGGTACTAGTCCTGCTCGTTTGGCTGAGTGTTTGGGGCTCGACTCATCCAAGGTTTAGCATCTTCTTTTGAACATTTGTTGTTTCTTTGAGTATCATTTACTTGAGCGAAAAACAATCTGATTTTCTCAGTTCCAAAGCAAGACGAGTGAAGCTGTTAACGGCGATTCTTTAAACCTGCTTTTGACTGCAGTTGATGATGAGGAGAGGTAATTATTTGGAGTAGTTGCTCTCACCATAAAAATGCTACGAGGAAATGGCATTTAACTTTTTATTGACTTCCAATTCCATAATTCCAAATGGTGGTCAATCAGTTATAGTTAACAATAATTTTTTCAACTGAAATTCTTGGCATGGACATGTATGTGCCAAATCCATGCTTTTGATCATTGCAGATATCGGGGCTGTAAGCCATTAGTTTTATCGTGTCCCAGCTGTTCTAGCACCTTCGACTGCCCAACTCTGTTCAGTTCCATCTGTTTATCCGTTAGTCCAGAAACAGCTGATTCACAAACACCGGGCAATTTTTGGCTCAGATTGCATTGCCCCACATGTCCTGAAGAAGGTGACGAGGGGAGAATATCTCCTGCATTAATAGCAAATCAGGTGAACTTTTCTATAAATTTTGCTATTTAGAGCTCACAACTTTTCCACAAAAAGATGGTCTACAAAATTAAACTACGATCAATACCCATAGACATTTAAATGAATCTATTTTTATGAGTGAGTTCCTTTATAAGTGATCGTATTCAATTTATACACATATTTTCATTTATATTATCTATATGTTGTCATTTATGTTTAAGTAAATATAAAACGCGAACAAGTAGCATAAAAATTGATATCTGCCACTAAAAATCAAGAGTGTTTTGGCTTCGTAGCTTCATGTCTAAATTAATGAGATACGTTTATACCCGGATTGCTTACAAAAACTGGCTACAAGTGGAAGTCTCTGTTGTCTATGCTATGGTTTTTCAGTTTTCCTGTATCAAGATTTTTGTAGTGAACCTGCCTGCTATTAATAACAGGTAAAAAAGCAAGCTGAAGATTTCATTGCAATTTACTATCAATGTTGGACGATGGTAAGTTTCTCCAAAACAGTGCTTCGATTAGGGTCTTAGTTAGATTTCTTCAAGTGGATTTATGGCCCCCTAGCGATCAGAATTGTTAATTATTAACATCCAATGAAAATGACTTTCAGTGTGACGATGAAACGTGCAAATACACTTCTCGTAGTTTGAATCTCCGGGTACTTGGAGATTGTGAAAGAGGAACTGTTTGTCCGAATTATCCCCGTTGTAATGGGCGGCTCCTAAGAAAGGTTTTGCCTTAGATTCTTGTGTACCTTAATTTCTCTGAAAGATATATCTTTCAATATAAATTTCTAATTGAATGTCTTTTTATTATTATACTAATCCAGTACTCGGAAGCTGATCTATACAAACAGCTTGCTTATTTCTGTCACGTTTTGGATACTGTTCGCTGTGTTGACAAGGTCTCTCTTCCTTATTCACCCATAATTCTACCATATTCTGCAGTATCAAAAAATATTCTTCATTTTGTGATGATTGTTAAAAGAGTTACAAGTTTTGAATGTCTCGTACGCGCAGATAGAGGTTAGTACGAAAAAGCAAGTTGAGAAAGAGCTGGTAAGAGTGCGTCCTCTGGTTGAATTGGCAGCTTCGATAGTACAGAAGCTCCGTGATAGGTGTGCCTATGGATGGGTACAGATGGAGGGGTTAGCTGTGTCAATTTGATGCAAGTTCGTTATATTTTATTTTTATTTTTATTTTTATTTATGGTAAAGTCTTGTGGAATCAATGATTCACTCAAATCCCCCGTTATGTTAATGTCAATTCGATAATAGTAGCATGTTTTTTGTTATCTGTAGCGGTGTAAAGTGTTAGCAGAAGATAGAGAAATTAGGTCTTTTTTTTTGTCATTAAGTATATATTTCTTATTCTATCATATCCTGCACTTTAGGGGAGGAACTCACTTTACATGGAATAAAGGTGGTTGACACCTATCTAAATTTATTGCATGAATAAATTTTAGCAAATTAGGCACTAAAATTGATTTTAGTACTTACTCCAACACTATAGATTTTAACTCTTCTTGGTGGCTAACTTGGTTAGAAATTAGATGTTGGTGATGCTTTTCTTTGTGATTACACAAAATTACGTAAATGTGTCAAACATGTTTTTGTTGCCACAGTTTTCTTCTAACCAATATTTCCACTACTCCGTCACTGTACTAGACTTTTTGTATCAAATTAGCGTGACATGATTGGATTATATCATCAAATCATTTGATCTAACTTATTTTTATTGAATTCTATGAAAAAAACCAATTTTTTGGTAATTGGGACGATATTTGAAATTTGTTTAGCAAACTAGTTTATCAAAGACCAATACTTCAGATTTTATGTTATGAATTTGGGCTTTATTTGACCAAATTTAAGTTATAGAAGCCCAAAAGTTCTCTTATAAAATTCAATATCAAAAACCTCACTTTTAGAATTGGGCTGAAGTGACGCCAAAATTGATTTTCTAAAGCCCTTTTTCATTAATGGGCCAAACAATCTGCTTTTGGGCCCAAATTAGAATTTATCAAAGCCCAAGTTTTGTCATTGAGCCCACTTCGGTTTTTATTGGGCCAGCATCAATTTCATTGAGCCCAAGTTTTACTTTATTGGGCCAAAGTTGGGCCATTTCTTGAGTCAACTCCAGTTTGTTAAAGCCCAACTTCACGTTTATTGGGCTGAAATTTTCTATTGGGCCCAAACTAGAATTCATCGAAGCCCAAATTTTTGTCATTGAGCCCACTTCGGTTGTATTGGGCCAGCATCAATTTCATTGAGCCCAAGTTTTCCTTTATTGGGCCAACGTTGGGCCATTTCTTGGGTCACCTCCAGTTTGGGCTGAAATTTTCTATTGGGCCCAAACTAGAATTCATCGAAGCCCAAGTGTTTGTCATTGAGCCCACTTCGGTTTTTATTGGGCCAGCATCAATTTCATTGAGCCCAAGTTTTCCTTTATTGGGCCAAAGTGGGGCCATTTCTTGGGTCACCTCCAGTTTGTTAAAGCCCAACTTCACGTTTACTGGGCTGAAATTTTCTATTGGGCCCAAACTAGAATTCATCGAAGCCCAAGTTTTTGCCATTGAGCCCACTTCAGTTTGAATTGGGCCAGCAGCAATTTTATTAGAGCCCAAGTTTTCATTTATTGGGCCAAAGCTGGGCCTTTCTTGGGTCACCTCCAGTTTGTTAATTCCCAACTTCACACTTTTGGGCTGAAATTTTCTTTTGGGTCCAAATTAGAATTCATCAAAGCCCAATTTTGTCATTGAGCCCACTTCGATTTGTATTGGGCCAGCATCCATTTCATTAGAGAGCAAGTTTTCCTTTATTGAGCCAAATTTGGGCCTTTTCTTGGGTCAAGTCCAGTGTGTTAACGCCCAACTTCACATTTATTGGGCTGAAATTTTCTATTGGGCCCAAACTAGAATTCATCAAAGCCCAATTGTTTGCTATGGAGTCCACTTAGGTTTGTATTGGGCTAGCATCAATTTCATTAAAGCCCAAGTTTTCCGTTATTGAGCTAATTAATATCGAGGATAGTGTCACACGGTCATTACTCGAATTGCAATCCATAAAACTTTAGTGAAACTATGTAAAGTGGCAAAAATCGAATTCAATTATTTTGACTCCCATTGAACCTTATGTTAGTTGCATTGTTGCAACACTTTAGTCTTTAGATCTTGATTTTTTTATTTGAAATAAATTATTCTATTTCTTTAATTCTTAGTGATATCTCTGACTAAACATCATATTAAAAAATGACATTAATAATAGGTTTTAATTAAAATCGAATATATTGTTCAATGAAAGCTAGCATAAATTGCTATTACATGAAATTAAAAAGTCAAACAAATCAAATATAACAACTAAAACCATAATTCAATGAGATTTATTGCATATTTCTCCCAATTTTTAGTCTACGTTTGTGTGTTGTATTTTTTTTAATTATTTAAGGAAAGGCAAATCCACCAAAAACTTAAAAATTTTAAAAATTTATTCAAGTCAATTACTTTGAAAACCTTGAGATGAGGCGTTAGGGGAAGCGGGGAAATAGGAAAAGGGAGGGAGAAAGGGTTGGGGGTATATATGCAGAAAGAGGGTAGAAAGTCCTAAAACCAACAGGAGGGAACATATTAAAAATCGAGCAGCCTAATAGAGTAACAACTATGGCTTTTCATTGCAACTCGCCAACAGGAGCTTCATTGAGCCAGAGGAAATGAATGAAGTCGTAGAGTTTTGCACTTACACTAACCTGCTCAGCAGATGTTGCAACGAAAAGAGCAACAAATTACCAATGATCAACTTTATCAACCAAATCAAGCCCAGGTAGAGTAAACACATACATAGTAGGACAGTCTAATAAATCTACACCATACCTTGTAAGGTGTTGGATTCAACCTTCTCATGTGATCAGGACGCATCTGTTCCAGTTGTTTAATGCACAACTCTCTAATCTTTTTGATGGATGGTAATTCTTCCCTTCTTTTATCTTCAGGAAACCCGGAAAAATAAGGTCATAATTCACAAACATTCAAAAGAGCAACTATAAGACCATGTCTACACTAGAAAATTGCTGGACAACAGTAAATAAACGCCTATATTTCACGTAGGATAATTTTCGTCAATATGTATTTTTCCTTCTTTCAATCACTAAAGAAGGTTTCAATTGAAGGTATATTTCTCACTTTCCACAACCAAAGAGGCATTTCAAGTAGCCGTGTACAAAGAAACTTCATATCATTATGCAAGAATTAGATGTTAAGGTTAAATTTTACCTGAATTTCCTGGCCAAAAGCACTTCAGAAGTTCTTCAACCTTCTGTGGAACCACATATGCTCTCTTGGACTCGTTAAAAGGATGACGACACAATATTCGTTCTCCCACCTGAGAATTGTAGTCCATAGTTGAGAGCATCCAAAAATCAACATGGGATTTTCCATTAAAGATCCAAAGAATATGTCATACATAGAAATCAGTCCGCGATTTCTACGAAATACAACAGAATGAACCTGATCAGGATACTACAGAAATAACTTCAGAACTTCTTCCCATGTACTTATTTAAAGTTGTCTATGAAATTAAGGTAATTTTATTGATCCTTTTTCCATAAACTCATCAGAAATGGGTGATGAGGACAGCTGAATGAAGCCAGCCTCTGCATATTCCTTCTAATCCATACATGCCAACAAAAGCTTAAACCAGGAAATACGAGAAAAACACAAGTAAAGACTTGTAAGTTTGTCTATTTTGCCAACTAATAACACCACAGCAGTTCTATCATTCATTCACTTCAATAAATGGGTAGTCCAAATAACAAGATGTCTTCTAAAGGTCACTTCACCATGTGTTACAGGAAAAGCAATAAATTCTACGATCAAATTTATAATCATTTATTCCGAAAAACAAAAATAACAACCAATTTTGCTGAAATTGCTGAGGACAGAACAAGCAACTGTATAGATCACTGGTTAAGGAAAATAGAAAGCAGAATCTTAAAAGCAGTTTGTGTAACTAGATGAATGAGAAGGAAATCGTAAAAATTCAAAGTCACCTGAAAAAGAAAAAATGTAGAGTGGAAATATTTTAAAACACCTAGAAGGAGGAGCATGCAGAAATACCTTCGGAGGTGGCTCATTTTCCCCAGTGATTATGTCTACAAGAGGGTAATCTTCCTTTCCATACAATCTGTAACACCGTTTTTTACACGGAATAGATACCTGAAAGACCAGACAATCTTAAGTTTCTACAATTTAAAAAAACGTGTCAGAGAAATTTGGCTACAACTAGATCAAACCTTTGAAACATCTTCAGAAAGTTTTATCCGGGGCTGGTTATTTATTTCAACAAGCTTGAAGACAACACCCAGAGCAGGTTGAGCATAGCATGTAACCAAGTGAGTTCCAATTCCAAATGCATCAACTTCATGACCCTGCACTAGAAAAGCTGCCAATCAATGGAAGTATATAGGTCCTAAATCAAGTAAGCTCCTCCTTGCGAATTGAGAGTAGAAAAGCCACATAAGATTCAATTCACAATCAATTGATACAAACTCCTTTATCCTGCCTCATAAATTCAACCCATATTTACTCTTAACATTAAGTTCAAGTCTGACTTGACTTTCAAGGTCAGTGTAGAGTTGACCAAATCGTACATCTATTTATGTGGTTCAATAAAAAATGAAGACAAATAATTATAATGGCATATTGCCACCTCTCCAGGACCAGCAGTCATCCCTTTTAAAAGGGTGAACAAGTGAAGCCTATTGGCATATGCATCTTATAATCAGGTCAAAAACAACAAAGCCATTTAAATGTCTGAAAGAAGACACCCCATTTATGATCAGAACAAGAAAAGAAATTAAATCACAGGTGTCCAAAATACATATTGATACACCAGGAAACCTAGCATGAAATGCAAGCATCAACCGAAACATGTTCTGTATTTCACATGTCCAAAAACAACTAAAAATTGTACTACCAGGTGTTCTTACTTCCTAAATCTATTACCTGTTTGTTCAAAGCGTCTATTGTTTCCTCATTAAGGTCATTACTAGCTGTGATACTCGTCCTTCCAAAATCAGGAACTTCAAATTCCTTCTCAACAGAACAAAAGAACTTTCTAGCCTCACACGATAGGTATGCGAGATCACCAGAGTCTAATCTAATGCCTACTGCTTTATACCTGCAAAAAAGCATTTAAGTCTCATGTGAAAATAATATCATCCTTCAAAAATAGTTCCAGAGAGTAGAATGTGGAAATGAGTGCAACCTATCAGGTAAAGTGAAAGCCAACAAGAAAAAGAACGTACTAAACTGAGCTTCCAAAAAGTTTTTGTTAGAAGGAGAAGGAAGCGGTTGGGTGGCAAAGAGAGCCACCTTATTTAACTAGATGAATGGACTAGGAACTCAGAAGGATCAATAGGGAATGTTACTTAATTCTACTAATGGCATTTTCTTTTCTAACTTGCCGGAAAACATATCCCAGTATAAAGAAGAAATTTGAGAATAAAAGAACAAAGAGATCAAGTTGTCTCAGCTCCAAAATTAAAGACCCAACTACCTGACTCCTTCAATGACTCCACAATCATCCAATTAACTAATTGCAAGAAAATACATGGAGTATCATAATAAATTAACAAATAAAAACATGATCCCTTTGAGCTGCTGAGCCATATGATTAACTTCAGCTAGATAGCTACCTTCACAGGCCAACAGAAAAATAAACGACTCCATGTGAACACTGACCACCCTTTCTTTTCTTTACCAACTCTCTCATTTAATTAAGAGAATCAGCAGAAACTTGAAACATAGGATCAACAGCAACTGAAAATTAAATTGAACTTTTGTCTTTAACAGTCACCAATTAAAGTAAATATGAAACAGCAAGATTATGTTAAAGGCCAAAAAATATGCATCCCAAAATTGACATGATCTAATAGTATTCCCCTTATAGCACATGCACTGATAAACCTTTAGGACATACCCCAAATCATTTAAGGCGAGTGCAACAGCACAAAAGTTGGGAATGCCACTTCTTGCAACCTCGAAAATGCAAATACAAAAGTCAGAAAAAAAAAGAGAGAGACAATGAAATCTGTGGAAAGACGCTGAAGTTATTAAACAATTAGCTAGCTTCAATAAGAATTTGCTATATCCACATAACAAAATTTCACAAGACTTTTTTGTTTAATAAAATTTCCTCCTATTAAAAGCAAGCAATGGTACCAAAAGAATAGCATATGGAGAAGCATATGAAAACAAGAACCAAGGAAGTGTAAAATAATAGCATCAAACAACCCACTTACACATGAATAGTCAGAACTGCATGAACTAGTTTAAAAAGCAATCTAGATAAAAATGGGGGGGAAAATGATCCAAAAGCATCTACTTACATCATATGTGTCAACTAGGGCAAGAAAGTTCTTGGGAAATGCCAAAGCATAAGAAGTGAAAGCAGCTAACTCACTTTGATTGGTCTCACCAAAAATTCCAGCTAATAGCTTTGACCACTGAAAGTAGTCCAGAAGTGGAGTCAATATATATAGACGCGTTCTACATAGGAGACGAAACAGGAGTACTCAACATAATGCATCTTCAAGAATGCTGAGTGTTCAATTAAATTTTCCTTTGTGTGACCCATCTTACCCCCCACCCCTCTTCCCAAAAAAAAAATCAAATGACCGCCACCATTACATTGAAATTCACAGCACCTTTAGCTTGCTTAGCCATGACTGCACCAGACTAACAAAATCATCACAAATGGTTGAACCATCACTGCTAGGAAGTGACTTGTCTATGATCTCGTCAGGACTCTGCATATTTTAAGTTTAACAAAGTTAAATGAATAAAAGAAGGAAGACAGAAAGGCCTAAAGTTAAAATCGAATAACTATACAGACAAATGGAAAGGAACAATAATCAGTATTTATTGCCATTGTAATTATGTTACACAAATTATCTGATTTAAAAGGTACAAGCAGAAGCTTTCTGCAAATGATTGTCAGAGATACCAAAAACGAAAAAGTTCGTAAGCCTTCCATCTTCAATTTGTTAACTTCACTCAAGCTAGCAGCATACATAGTCCAGGTAACAGGAAATTACAATATCACAAATCTAAGATACACTCCACTACAGTAAAGAAGCCGAAGAAAAATCACTCAATTAAATCCAAACCGTAGATAGTTAATGCTGTACTTCAGCAGATCCAGATTACATTACATAACGAGTACTTCTATGTCGAGTGTCGCTACAATTTGCGAGAAAATTGCTAGTTTTAAGTAATGTCTTGAGCCCAACCAGCCAATGCAGCATCCACACAAATCATTTGGTTCATTATTTTCATTTCCTAAAATGGATATCTGAAATAATACACAGACACAACCACTCCAACGTTCTTATTGTCATATTAAAGTCAAAATACAACTATCATAGCCAGTGAAGGCCAAGTAAGTGTCAACTTATTCGTTGCATTTAAAGAATAAATTAAAACTCTTTTCAAGTGAGATTCTCCACCCATCAAGAGCTTTACCAAAGAACTCTACTCAAAATTTAAGTACTTGTCATATACTTGTCATAATTCTTATTTCCCAATCATCACATGCAAAGTGAAAGGCTTACTACAACATAACCAGGAAGAGCTTAACAAAAGCACCATTCATAAACACATGCAAACTTGGGAAAAGTTGGCTTTTGACATCTGCAAGACAACTATTTCTTAATTTCAAGCTTTTTTTCCATGAATGACCAGCAATTGCAAGCAGTGCTGACATTTCAAGTATGGAATAGTAATGAAGCATTAGTAAAAAGAGAGTGTTCACCTACCATAAATGAGCTAACAAATGCATGAGAATGAGTTCCGCGAAGCGGGATCCCAAATAATTTCCCAGCTGCCACATTGCTGTTAGAAAATGATATATTAAACAGAGATTATATTGATTAATTATTTACAATGAACAGTACCACATAATAGCATTCCTTGAAGGGGAGGGGGAAGTGTTTGGCATTAACCAAATTATCTCATAAACCATAACCACCACCTATCCTGATCTTCTAACACTAATCATTCAAAGTTCATAACTGTGTTATCAGTGGTAAACGAGAAGAGTCGAAACTATCCAACCCAGGGTACATTAAAACCAAGAAAGTTAACTCAATTTGGTGGATTTGATAAAAAAAAAATGGGTGCTAAATAAATTTCACTCCAGAACCTTCTATCACATGCTGTCATTAAAAATTGAATGACAAAAGCCCAAATAAAGTTGACATTCAGTGCAAAAAATGCGACATGGTAAAAACTGTTAACAGAAGCATTGCACAACCTTGTCTGAACTGAAAAACTATTTTAGTAGGAATCACCTTGTTGCATCAAATCCTCCCATATAGCAATATTTGGATGCTGATATGCCACCATCAGGGCCCTATTGAATAGGGATTCTTTCACAATAAATAACTGTAAGAAGTGCTACAGAATTACACCCTTAAACGAAAAAAAGATGAAATATAAGCCAACCTGTGCCCGTCTAAGTCCAAATTCAAGAAGAAGTTTAGATTTCCCAGCAACAAAACGATGCCTCGCAGCATTAGTAGCAACCAATGATGCATAATTTATAAGATTCACAAAAGGAGTTTCAAGCAGCTGGACCACCTTTAGGGACAAATGAAATCATTCAGCACGGAATAACAAAAATGCACAGTTGTTCAGAAAGTGAACCTGTCCTCAATACTTAAAAGCATTAATCCTGAGAAAATATGTTCCACTAATGACATTCACAAAGACTAGTTTAACTACTCACTGCAATTGGTCCTTCAACCCTCATCAAGGGAACCTTAGGGAAGACAACTGATCCTTCCGTGATAGAATATATTTCAATATCAGAGCAATCAATCCCTCGAAGATAATCATAGAAACCATCCTAGATATCATTCATAGACAATAATTAGTAAAGCACTTTGCATGTCAAGTCACATAAGAAATGTAACTTTTATCCACTTCCACAAGTTCCTGTTTAGAACATAATATGCTCAATTAGATGACTGCATGGAATTTATGGGAGCCAACTCTAATAAAGTTCTTAATACATGCCTACTGCATAGGTACCTACTTAATGATATACAAATTGTTCAATACGACACACATTAAACTAATATAAACATCAGCAGAAATGGCATGAAACATCTTTCCTTTTCCCTCTAGACCAGTGCAGCTAGTACCAGACAGAAGGCCAGTGGTGCAACTGCCCTCTCCTCTCAGAGGTTATGTAAATACCCTGTTTTGCAAAAGTATTGCAAGTAGATTCAAAAGACAACTCCCTTCCATCCCCTACCCCCAAAAAATAAAGAATACAACAAAATAAAATAAAACAATGTCCCCCCAGTGAAGTACAAACATGATCAGTGAATCATTTTACCTCACATGAAGCAGGTAAAGTTGACCGGATAAAAGCAATATCATCCTCTGTAAAACTAAAATGAGCAACAAATTTGATGCACTCTTCTAAACCAGCAAATACTGTATATTCACCACCAAAGGGGTTCTTCCGGTAGTACAAGTCAAACCTGGAAGATAAAATTGTCGCTAAGTAGGCATTTCATCTGACCAGAAAATCACATGCCTCTTTCCCATCCTCAAAGAATTTATATATCTTCAATCACACAGCTCAGAAAAGATACATTACAAAACCAATAAAAGAACTGGAAAAGTACTGGCAACATGTTTACTTGAAGAACATAAGGGACTGCACATTAATCAAAAAAAAAAAATTTATATATATATATATATATATATATATATTACAAGATGGGTTGAATAAATGTTCAGCAAATTAAAATCTACACACCGAAAAACACAGTCCCTAGGGCAGAATAGCAAAGAAAACAACTTTGAAAATACAGACACTCCAAAAGATAGGAATGACACTAAAACAATGAGGAAAAATAAGATAATTCTCTTATTCTCTGAATCAGGCATTTTCTTTCATAAACTTCTTGAAAGTTACACAGAATTAACAAATCCTGACACTAAATTTTTAACAAACTAAAGGCATGTTAAGGAGCACATAGTTTTAACTATCATTTAGAAATATTAAAATTAATACAAGGATCTAATGTAAAAATAAAGGATAAGAAAAACTCTCCGTGTATAAACATATCTAATTAGTAACATTTTACAGAGAGGAGTAAAAAAATTCAAACCAGTTAAACAGAGAGTCAAAAGAAACTCAAACTATTAATTTTCAATGTCTGCAAAGTCACTGCATGTAAAATTTCCAAGTCATCAGAAAATCATAATCACGTAGTAAATACATTCCCAAAATTAGATAGTCTTGATTAAACTAATAATCAATTACTTTTGACATTCTTCCTAGAGAAACAACAGATTAGTTTCTTCAAGTAAGGAAGCAACTGATAAATAATAAACAAATAAATTCTCAGTTTCTTCAAACAAAAAAAATTGCATTTCAGATAATATCAACAAAAATTAGCCCTACAAATTAATCAATTACCGAGTATCATATGAGTGCATGCTCGTTCACTGCAAAAGAATTCTCAATCGAAAATAATAATAAATCGAAACGCAGAATTAACCATAAAGAAGTACGAATCCGAAAAGGAATCAACAAAAGAAGCGAAAATATTGCGTGCGAGAGGGAAGAGAAGTCTCACACGGCTCGTTCGTCGTGCTTGCCAGCTTTCCAGTAAGCATAGGCCATAGTGAACTGATAGAGATCCGTAAGCAGAGGTGTCACCATTGAATTGGTAGGTCCGTCGATTAAACCTCCGCTCCGATCATCACGACTCTTCGGACCGTTCGATACCGCTTCCATTTGACGCCACTACAGAGTTCTAGGGTTTCCTCCTGAGTCTTATTCCACTACTCTATACGTATGTGCGTGTGGTTGAGTAAATGAAAGAATGAGTGACGAGAACGGAGAACCTTGGCGAACACGGTGTGAGAGAGAGAGGAGGAATTCTTGTTGAGACCGCCAACAAAGAGAGAGTTTTAAGAGGACGACAATTATTCTATATATGCGTGTATATAGTGCTCAATAAATACGGGTATCAAAGGACAAAAAATAGAGAGCGAATCTGACCAAGCACCAGAGAGAGCGAGTGTGTGTGAGTGTGTGTCTTTGTGGGATGGAGCCATGGAGGAGGAGGGAGTGGTGGCGATTAGAATGTGCTAAGAATGGACATAGTTCTACTCATTTTTGACCTTCGTACGTCACGTAATATAAACTAAAGTTTTATTTTGCATATGTGCCAATAATAAAACAATAATAAGGGTTTTTCTTGTGAAACCATATGTCTCACTATAGCGTATAAATTATCAAAAGTTAATTTATAAAATATAAAAAATTATATTAATGTATTAATACATAAGTATAATCCACATATCACGTTTCATATATAAAAATGTTTTGCAAGAATTTTTGCGTAATAATAATATGTAGCAATGATTTAGTGTCAGATTGAATAGGGTTTTTTTAGTCCATTTCTCAATTCATTTCAAAATAACATGTTAGTTTACATTCAATTTTTTTAAAAAAAAATCAACTCTTCTAACCATAAAATTAGGGCATTTTAGTACGGCCAACATCTTTTAATTTTTTAAATATTTTTATTTGTTTGAGTTGGTCGGGGTGAAAGGTTGACTGCCGACGACAGACGGTTAACTATCGTTAAATATTTTTATTTGTTTGAGTTGGTCGGGGTGAAAGGTTGACTGCCGACGACAGACGGTTAACTATCGTTGACTGTCGTCGGCAACAAATACCAATCGGCCGAATTCCTGTTGTTTGGCCAAAACAGGAATCGTACATATTGGTGATGGTTGCGGTGGTCAATGACGTTTGATCAACAGCAGTAAACTTTTAACCGCACAACCCAAATAATTTAATTAAAAATATATATATTTTAAAGTTTATTTAATAAAATAATTCTTCTACATAAAATCCAATAAAAACAAAACATATCAATCCAAAAACTCAATTCTCAAAACCAAATACTCATTTTGTAAAACGTAACCCGAAACCTTTTTTTTTTTCCTCAATTCTCAAAACAAAACACATATCTAATCAAAGCCTTAAATTTCACTTTTTTGGCAATATTAATTGGAATGCATTTCACAATCAAGGTGGGTAAAAAAATATCACAAAAAAAGTCAAAATCAACACGTTTTGAATTTTGCCATTTGTTTTTGTTGCTTAAATACACATGTGATAAGTTATAACCTATAATTAGTGAAAATTTAGTGAAAAATCTTGTGACATCATTCATTAGAATGCATTATCACAATTGAGGCATGTGTAAAAAGCAGTAGGGGTAAAGCTAAATTAACACCTTTTTTTTTTATCTTAGTCTTTACCAAAATATGTGTGTTATAACCCATGAAAAATGGAAGTTTTGTGAAATTTTTAATTTTGACTTTTTTTTTTGACAATTTTCACTAAAATGCATGTTCACAATTGGAATGAGTGCAAAAAATTATACAAAAAAAAAATCAAAATTAACACTTTCTATGATTTTGTCATTTTTTTGTTAAAATACGTGTGTTATGTCTATGAAAAATGGAATTTTAATAAAAAAAATATAATTTTCACTTTTTGATACTATTCATAATAATGCATATTGAGGTGGGTGAGAAAAAAAATAAATGAAGAAAAAACCAAAAACAACAAATTTTTTTAATTTATCATTTTAACCAAAATACATGTGTTATAACATGTAAAAAATAGAGGTTTGATAAAAAATGTAGGGTGTATTTGGATAGAGTTTTTTTTTATCATATTTCTCATCTCATTCTAAAATATTTGTTTATATTCAATTTAAAAAAAAAAAATCAACTTTACTAACCACAAAATGAGCACATTTTAATTTCATCAACACAATTATTTTTTTTCCCATTTTCCGGGATTAGTCATGCTATGCTAAACTGAAAAAGTATAAAGATCTCGTTGCAAAATAGACCAAAACCTTAAAAAAAAAAAAAAATCATTCTTGAACTCCTAGCATTACTTTGAAGATTCAGCCCATCTAAACAGCTGAAATGCAGGATGCACCAATCGTCGTATAACGGTATAAGTTTATCAGCAGATAAATAACATGCACTGCCTTATACATGACACTGACGACAGGCTCCGACATCCAAAGAGAGAATACAAACAGAGAAAAAAGAAAAGAATACAAACAGAGAAACATTTAAGATCTTCAACCATTGGCACTCCAAAAGTGCCTCAAGAGTAGACTGCCATTTATTGGTAAAGGATTTATCGTGGTAAATAAACAATCCCATGAACTTGGTGGCCTTTTCAGTCAAAATGAACTAGCCATGAAAGCATGCAACGGAAAATATTTATAAGTTCTAACTATCACTACACAAAAAGATCCGCTGTACATTTGCAATTGCACCAACAATAGAAGAGGGATCTAAGGGATCGATTTGTACTAATTTATACCCAATGATAATGCCATGTACGAATAGTTTTACAGTACCCAGTAATTAAGGAAACACAAAAGCTAAAGTTAATCTGCGCATTAAACTATCAAAAAGAAGTAAAATTAATCATTAGTTGTTACTTGTTATGAGATCCTTAAAGCGCTACAAGAACCCAAAAGTCACTATTTTCTTGTTTTTAACAAGTCTGATCAATATTCACGTCTTACAGTTTTGACACAATCATCGTTCAATGGAGCTTCTTGATCCACTCTGCACGCTGGTCAAAGAAAAGGATAAAATGTGAAGATGTGAGGATACTGTCCTATAAGTGATTACACAGAAGTAACACTTGATATGAACGTGGTTTACCCATACCCTTGAGACAATGGAAATTTTTTGTACTCCAGGTTGGTGAGTAGCGCTCTTGATTTGTCTCTTCCAAGTACGCATGCTTCCAGAGTATTTTCCTCCAAACAAGATGATGCTTGTGCATTGAAAGTGAATGATGCTGTTGCTACAGCTCCCATATATTCTTCTGGCATAGGATTAGCATAAACGATGGCAAAGACAACTATATCATCACTACTCCAGTTGATTAAGTTATACATGGATACATATGCAGGTGAAGAGAACCCACCTACTGATTTCGTCCTAGGAAGATCTTGGTTCGATTGTTGACAAGGCAACTTCTCCTCCATGTAAATTCCCTTCTAAGACACAGAATGGCTATTGTCATTAAACTACTTTGGCTTCTATTCTGCAGAAGAACATATTGGATGGACTTACATTAGAAGATCCAGGTATCGGGAACTGGAAGGCTCCATGATCAGCATGTATAGCTGATTCCGGTGCCAACGAATGCTCCAAATCATTTATCTTGGATAAGTTGACAATTGATGCCTGATTATGGTTGCTGTAATTTTCTGGTAGACTGAGATGGATATTAGTTGGTGCGGCCGGGTTCACTGAAAGAGCACTTGTCAAGCTCATATTCAAGGATTTTTTTCCTTCATAACCCATTCTCATCTCAGAGAGTTGATTTGATTGCACCACTCCAGGAAGACACATGGGATAAAGGCTTAAACCATTTCTCATAGTCAACAACTGCAGAAGTATAGTTTTCAAAATTAGTAAAATATACTGTTGAAACAAAACTAACTGGCAAATCATGAATGCTAACAGAGGAAAAAAGAATGTCACTCAATAGCACGCCTCTGATGATTAATTCACGTGGAATAGAATAAGTAACGAAGACCACAGAAACAAATTCAAGGGCAGATATAATAACTACTAATATTTGAAGAAAGCTGAATTGAGAAGAATTTAGATTTTCACAACTAGGTTCAAAGTAGACAGCTAAAACTTTCCACAGAAGGTAAGCACCATCATCAATGTTAGCAATCCAGCAAAAAATGCCCACCTTACTTACCTCAAAAACTTCACTTGAAATGTTTAAAATAGAACTCCTACTAGCTTTATTTTATATCTTTCTTGATTCGAGGGTTCATTCATCTAAAGATAGCATGGAGGAAGAAGAATGTGATACGATTTGAACATCAAGAAAGAATGACATAGGGAAACATGGAGACGATAAGACATTCTATATTGATTCAAAGAACAACTAATTAAAGAATATTATTGTTATCTCGTTGATCAACCAACAGCCACTTAAGAACAATGGGAAGTAGATATGGATGTTATCACCAAATCACACAATTGAAAAGGCCAGATTCACGTTGAACAACATATAGCATCAACTGAATTCCATACAAGAGAGAAAGTAACTTGAAATGGTTAGCTCAACCATTCAAAGACAGCATGGCATCACCACAATTACTGGAACCTAACAATCCCAGTGTTTCCATTCCATTTTTCAGCATTAAACCAACATAAACAGGCTCATCCAATGTAAAAGGAAGGCACAGCAATGACCTTATTCCAATAACTGACAGTAACACTAATATGGAGAGAACAAGAAAACAATATCAGCACATCTAGTGTATAATAGCACACAATCATAATGTGCATGAAAGATAGAGCAACTCACCTGTACTTGAAGCTGAAGCTGCTTGAGGTAATCAATGGCCTCATCAAGCATCGAAGCCTTATCAGTCTAATGCAGAAATATGAAAGAAACATATACAATTAAAACCAGAGTACACTTCTCACCAACTCAAAACAAAATAGAAATCCCCCAAAGTTTTCCTCCGCCAGATGAGGCAAATATTAAGGGACCAATTATGTTCTCTGCAATCTTTTCACAGCTCCAGTTTAGTCCCAGCAACAGACAAATATTACTCTACGACGCTTGTTAAACAATTGAAAGTATTGGAATTACCTTGTTAGAATTCGGTATTAAATTCTGTAATGCTTTCATTTTCTCGTTTATCCTACTTCTCCTTCTCTGTCCAATATAAGAAACTCATCAGAACCCATAACAATGTATCAACAAGACCACTCGGTTAATTTCAATTTACCACAACCTTTTCGGATAAATTATGAACTTCAGCAGCTCGGCTCCTTTTGGACGAATTACGAGCAGCGGTTTGCTTCATCATAGCCTCATCCACCACCCCTTCAAAACCCTGTAAATAAGCCCGTTACTCCCCACTATAATTGGAGCACATATATAAATAAAATGCTCCAAAAAAAAGAAAGGAATGACAATGCAAACGATCCATATATTACCTCACTCTCGCAGTCATACTCATTGAGATCATCATCAACTGTTGCAATAGAAACAGAGGAAGACGACACATGCACACCACTCTCCTGAAAACAAGTTCCCGGAGAAGCAAAAACCACACCGGAGGACCACTGCAATCCACCCCCTGAAGACGCCTCCGGTTTAGGGATCCGGTCAGAGCCAGAAACCAATAATGACTGGACACAATCTTGATTTCCAGGCGGAGCACAAGTGGGCCTAAAACACTCCCTCTCCTTGTTCTTCTGAACCATAAAACTTGAAGAAGAAGAAGATGGCGAACGAAGCATAATCTGGTGCAAGAAAAGAGAAAAATCATCGGGTTCATCCGGGGACGAAGAAGATGAATGGTAGGCTGCGCCGTACATATTCGCCATCAAGCAAAGTTCAAAGCTAAAAGGCTGTTGGGAATGATAAAGCTCTTCCTTTTGTAAATTTTTTTTTTTCCCTTAAAAAAGTGCTACGAGTGATGTCTTTAGCTTCTGGCAAACACTGCAAATGCAAGCGTGGTGCTTTAATGAGCAAAACTGCTAAGAGACTTATTTAATGTGTTTTGGCATAGGGGAAAAAGCTAAAAAGAGTTAAAAAGAAGAGGGGGAGAAAAAGAATGAGAAATTGTGGGCGGGGGTACAAGTACAAGTGTTTAAATATAGTGGAGTAAAAAAAATAGAGGGGAATTTGATGAGGAAGGAGAAGGGTATGAGTGTGGTTTGACCCGTCCACCATCGGCTTTGGTTTCTGGGAACTCAAACAAAAACAGCAACAGAGCAGGGGTCCAGGGGACAGTGAACAGTCTTTTACTGAACAGACTTTGGAGTGGTCGTGTTCTTTTTTAACTGCTAAAAAAGTGAAAACTCTGGCAGGCAGGGAAAGACTGAAGAGAAGAGAGTGTGCCTGTGGCTGTGGTGGTTAAAATATTCCAAGTTCAGGTGTAGCCAACTTTGTGCCGAACCAAACCACACGTGCGACGCAGTAGTGGTTGTTCTTCTGTTGGCTTCTTTGTTGAGGGACGCTCATTTCATTGGGGTCCGTACTAAATGTTTTTCATTGTTGGTCGTTGGTGTATCCAGATGCCCGTAAAATAACTTGTGTAGAAATTTCAATTTGGTTAACATTTTGGTTTATAAATGGCGAAATAATTTGGTGGTAAATCGCATTTACCAGTTTATCTGTTTCCCGAAAATGGAAATATAGATTGGACAGTCATTTATTTAATAGGCCAATTCGTACTTTGGCGAAATAAACTGGAACATGAGTAGAAAATAACTACCACTATGACTATGGGCCAAGGGTAAGGAGAAGAGCAATGTGCAGGCTGTTTACATGTTCTAGATTAATTTGGTCTTCTCTTTCCAAACAAAATAATAACAATTAATGAGAATAATAACCATGCAAATAGAAACTTATCTCGTTTCACTTGAGAAAACTGTTTATGATATGTATATTATTCAGGGCGTAACACTTCACGTAATTCCATTCAATCAATTTATCTAGTCTTACACTCAAAAACATTACGTATCAAAATATGCTTGCTAAGTCTACTTTGGCTTTTTTTTTTTGATAAGTTCTCTAATTAATAATCAAAGTGCCACGCATCTTTGACCTTTTGAAGGCAAACCTCCCCAAATGGAAGTGTAAAAATGGACATTTTGTGTTGGTCACCCCAGAGATACTCAGACATATGTTAAACGTGCCTTATCAGTGAAGAAGTCAAATAAACACGATCACTCCATCCACCACTCGATGCCATGAAAACAAGTTTTAGGACATGTAACGTGATCTAAGGACTAAGGGGGAATAATCTTTACTATTATACGCTGAAATTTTGTTGGGCAGCACAGGATGTAAGCAGCGTGCAATCTATTTTTAATTGAATTCTCAGTATTAGTATCATTTTATCGTGCCTGTATAAGAAGCTTGAAGGCGCGCACATTCTTATTGTCTTTTAGCACGACAACTAACTCCTTCTGGTACAGCAGTAGAAGACAGTAGTCAATGAGTTAATATTAAATCAGGGAATTGGACCTTTGGCTTTGGGTATGATTTTTTAAGTATTTGAGTTTCTTTAAATACGCTACTCCTTCCCGTCACCTTAACCAGACACTAATAATAATTTTGTACGTTTTACTAATATCTTTTTGCCAGCCTATTTACCCCGGATGCCTACGTGGCAATATGCAATTGGCTTAGGGGATCTCGTATCCGGCCCTATAATATCTACCCTACATGCGGGACCATCGGAGTATCTACGTCCCCATCATCGAACGTCATAAAATAAATGTCAATTCCTCGACGGCAAGGTTTCTCAGCTTTTTGGATAATGGACGTGTCGATAGAGTAACAAAGCGAATGCCTAGAGATGCGTACTCATGGACCACATCACCAATAATTGGAGGGTGTAGATCTGTTTACAAGTCAATTTTGATCTGATCTCATTTGATGATTTGATTGGGATTCTTTTGATGGAAATTTGGGAAAATTGTGCATTTCCAATGTTGGGTTCGGTGGATGACGTGTCATGTTTTAGCTTTGTACTTATGCTGTGGCCTTTTGTGGTAAGGATGATTTATTTTGAGATTGACTTGTGATGTATTATTTATTGTATCACGCTCTGAATCGTTTTTTATAAATATAATATATGTATTTTTAAATAATATTAAAATTTTATTGATTTCTTAATGCATATTAAAGGGTAAATATTAAATATAAGTATCAAAATTTTATAAAATTATATAAAAAATGGTAAAAAAAGATCTATTACACTTGTGAATTGGGTTCATCGCTCTGGTTGTAGTATGGATCAAGAGTAACGGCTCAGATTGTCGAGGTACAACGTACTCATTAAGTATAGCATGTACAATGCTTTGGCTTTTGGCTCTGACTTTCATAGGGAATGCCAAGACATATCACGCGACTACCAAGAGCGTAGAGCCATAGAGTTAGAATTCTCTGGGACTGCTGGGGGGTCCACTTTGACGTTTGCTATAAAGAGTTTCAGTGGATCTGTCTCTGTGGTCAACCTATGAACCTTGGGCCCTCTGGGCTCTGAGGCTTTCTCTAGCTTCCTTTCCAGCTCTGCTCCTTTAGAAATTCTTTGAGCCTCAACTGTTGTTCTTGGACTTTTGGGCAGAAGCGGCAAGTTTCTTGATTTGCCATACAATGTCCATTTAGCATTTTTAAGGTGGTCCGAAGCTCGACCCCAAATAGCCCACAAACTTTGGGCTTAAAACCACTTGGGCACGTGAATAGTCATAAGGCTTTTTTTTTGAGGTTAGAGGTGAATTATAAGTCTCTTTAAGACTAGAGGTCCAAGTTCGAATCCCAACAATATTTTCTATCCTTATAATAGTGTTTCAACACAAATGCAAAGATCCCAAATAGGGCTGGTAATCGATCGAGCTACTCGCGAGCAGCTCGGTCAACTACTCGACTCGAACTCGGTTTGACCGAGCTCGAGTCGAGTTCGAGCAGTTCGAATTGGAATTCGAGTCGAGCTCGAGCTCAGATTATATGGGCTCGAGCTCGAGTCGAGCTACTTATTTTTTTTTTAATTTTTATTCTTATATTTATATTTTAGTCCCTAATATTTAATAAATTCTAATTTAAGCAACTTATATTTATATTTTGGTCCTTAATTTTATATAAATTATTATTTTACCATACTAATTTTGAAAAATTACAAATACATCCTATAACTTTTTATAAAAAGTTTAAAAAAATAAATTAAAAAAATTAAAAAATAATAAAAAAATCAAGTTCGATACTCGACTCGATACTCGGTGCTCGAAGTCGAGCTCGAGCTCGAGCTCAAAAATTAGGTACTCGATCGAGCTCGAGTCGAGTTCGAGTACCACCCTTAAAAAGATCGAGCTACTCGATTAAGGGTGTACTCGAGCTCAACTCGGCTCGATTACACCCCTAGTTCTCAAATCATTAGGATAATTTCTAAAGCATGACTCTCGTGTTCCAACAAAGAAATGCATACACATTTATACATGGTCAATAATTCGTTTATGCGTTCGTCTTTAGTAAGCATCAAAATTTTACCGAACCTACAATTGTACCTAGGAGATTGAGAACGAGTCTGGTTATGTTTTCCGGTCAGAATTTAGAAATTTGGTTTATGATGTTATAATTGAGTTGAAGAAATTTAGCAAGCGACAAAATATTGTGCACCGACATAAATTCATACAGCAACCTCAGTTTATGTTCAACTATTATTACATTATTACTCACAAACAAGAAAACAAATTGCAACTTAATTTATAACAATTTGGAGCTGTCCGGAAATGACATGAATGTTATGGCCAGCAAGATTTGCATCACGTGGAGTAATCCAAACAAGAAAATGACGTAATTAACCAACTAATTCAAAACTCCCTTAGATTACGCAAACCTGGAAAAGTTCATAGACTATTCGAATGCATCCCTTTGGAGTGTTAGAGAAACTAGCAATGAATTCATTAAAAAAAAAAAAAAGTAATAAAAATTCAAAGTCAATTGTGATCAAGATTGTTTAAACTTTAAACTAGCCACCGCTCTAATGCGATGAAAGTAAATGACGAAAAGATGGCCACACTTTTTTTCAGATTTTCTTCCGAAGTGAGCGCTCTTTTTCTCTCTCCGCTTTTATTAATTGACGTCTACGTATTCAAACTAGGAAAGCTCCACTTCTGTACGTCCCCTCCAGTAATTATTTCTTTACCTCAAATTATCGTCCTCGTTCTTTTCATCATCATTATTATTATTTATTATTTATTATTCAGTTTTTGGGTTTTGTCCAAGAATAGATTTCTACTACTTGGAAGTGTATGGACACGCAACAAGTTTTGTTTTTTGAAAAGCAAGAAGAATAAAGCTTGTTAGAATATTGCGTGGGAAAAATCAGACTCGAGGGGGTTGAAAATGGCGGGTGAGGAGGAGCAAGTGTTGATGGAGGTTGAAGAGGCGGAGATTGATCGGCTGCCGATTGACTTACTGGCTCACATATTTACTATCATCACTTGCTTCAAAGATTTGGCCCAGTACTTTTTCTCAATTTTATTTATTTCTTTGTTTTCTTGAAAAAGATCACGTTTCGACTTTCGACTCTCAGACTCGTGTGTATGTAATGATACTAATGTGTTGGGTGTGATTTTATAGGGTGAGCGGCGTCTGTAGGAAATGGAGGCAGGGAGTGAGGGAATCGCTGGCAAGGAGGGACAGGCTGAGTTTTTCTGGATGGAAAATGGATGATGATTCCACCACTCGCCTTGTTCGCCTTGCCTACAGTCTCAAGGAACTCGACATGTATGCTTATTTTTCCGCTATGTTGTTTGCAAACTACACTCTTGTATGTAGTTAAATTAATTTAATATATAGCGTATCTAAGCATTTATATTGGCATGATCAAATTTGTGTAGTAAAGCTAAGTTGGGGCTGCTGGATTTTTCTTTGGAAGCCAAGTGGGCACTTTTTTTTTTTATAACAAAAGGATGATTTTGCTGTGAGAGTGTGAGGTTTAACAATTGGTCCTTTTTTTTCTCCGGAAACTCACATTATTTCTTGCAAGATTACTTTTGGTATCAATATTTGGTTTAGTGATTGTGTGATGGTTGTAGTATAACATATCAGGTGGTGGAATCAGGAATGTGTTCTCCTAAATGATGATATAAGTTGTTAGTTCCTCATAACTTTCAATCATCTGCCACTTTCATTACAGTTTTTTTTTTTGATAATTCAACCCAAGTAGTCAGTTTCTTGGTAATGAATGCCATTTCCCATGTGGGATGCTTGTTATTGGTGGCAAGACTTGATCTTTTTTCTTCTCTAAACATTAGCTTGACAGAGCTTTGATTTATTTGTCTTCAGTTCGAGGAGTCGATGGGGCTGCCAAATAACCGACCATGGACTTTACCAGTTATCTACTGCCAAGTGCATTACCAATTTATCCTCCATATCTTTATGGGGTTCAACTGGAATCACTGACAATGGTGTTATCCAACTGGTAGGCATAATCTCTTTATTTCTTGGGACTAATATCAGTTAATAATAAGATATCATGGCTATTTTCCTTGTATCATGATAAAGAAATCCACTGCTGTTTGAATAGCTAGTTAATTCTGTTTCTACGTTTGGACCTTATTTGGTAACACGAGTTGTTTCTTAACATGTTCCATGCTCATCATTCTAATATGTCTTTAACTAACTGGTTGGCGCCAATAAAACTGTTGCCCAAATAAGTTCTTCTTTCCAACCAGATATCTGGAGCAACTTCTCTACAACACTTGAATATTGGTGGTACATTTATCACAGATAGATCTTTATTTGCTGTTGCGGAAAGCTGTCGAGAATTGAAGGTAAGGTTGTGCAATCTGCTTTGGTTACCCATCCAGAAATGCTTCAAATGCTTTGTAGTTTTTACCTTTTCCTTTGCAAAGATCCTCTTCATTTCTGAGCACTCCATCGCCCAGCCTCCAAACACACGCTCACACACACACACACACACACACACAAAAATGAAAAAAAAAGGAAACAGAGGAAAAAGAAGGAAGTAGGTCACCCGGCATGTAAGTCAATCTTATTCATCTTCATCCTGCCTCCAATCATTATGCCAAGCAGTTTTTAAGGAGTTGAGCATGAAGAAACTAATGGTTGTCTGCCTATGTAAATTCTTTTCAGACTATTGTCCTTTGGGGCTGCCGGCATGTGACCGAGGAAGGACTTGTAGCACTTGTAAATAAATGTTGCAAGCTTGAGTCGATCAATGTATGGGGTCTGAGGGTTCCATTGGACTGCTTTGTTGGTCTGCTCACCATTAGCCCTGCTCTTCAGATACAACCCAAAGGAATGCTGAATGTTGAGAGGCTTTCCCTGTGGCCTGTCTTTTGAGTTGAAACTCTTGGATGCTGTACAGATTATTTCTCCTGAAATTGTTAAGTGTTGTACAGATTGCTTCTGTCTGTGCTTGTCAATAGACTCTCAATGATTCTTTACTCTGGAAAAATTGAAGATTTGGTATGTAATTAACTTCCAATATTCTGCATTGGGGATTTGTTTTGTTGAATAATGAATCATGTGTCGGGATTCCCTTTCCCTTTACTATATATCTTAAAGCCTTTCAGATGCAGTTGCTTGGCAGATGACACGAATGAACAACATAGCTTCTTAGTTAGACATTTACTTGCTTGTCAGTCGATGAATGAACAACATAACTTCTTAGTCAATGAGTTAAACCGGCGTCTGGGTTCATTATTTTAATATTTACCTGGGATCAGTTGCCTCGTCGAGTGTTTGGAGTTTGCTTTTGATTTTTTGTTGTGTTTGGATTTTAGTTTGAATGAGGCTAAACCCAGAAGTGAAAGAAATAAAAATTGAAAGATCGATAATTTGCCACACCACACCAATCCCCCCATGTTACCATTGGTGGATGGGAAAAGGATGCATTGCTCGCATTAAGAATGCACCATTCATTAATCGCCTATTCACACAAACTTTCTAAACCCATGCAAGTCACACTCTTCACTGAGAAAGAATCTGACAGTGATAACGAGTTCATCAAAACAATATAATATCAGCAAGCAATCTCAAACGGATATTAAAAATAATCAATTTAATATTAATCAACAGTGTAACCTTTTAATCTGATCAATTGAAACAAGCTATTACGCAAACCACTGTTACCTAAAGCAGGAATACAGAAGAGTCCAGACTATGATCCATAATTTGTATTGGAAGAAGCCTCTGCTAAAAACATGTCCAGATCATGTAAAGATATTTCCTGGCCCCTTTCATCCTCTCTGTAGGAGCAACATTATATGCCGACTTCTTGGTTCTTGGGAAATCAATCAATCTTTTAAAAAGATATTTCCTTGACCTACACTCGCTGAACAATAAGGATGCTGTATACCAAAAACCGAGTTCAATGTCTAACAAATGACTAACAGAAGCCTATAAACCCCAAGGCTCAGCTAATCAAATTTACTACCTCAAGCCACTGTTTTCTCCAGTTATAATAGCAAGAACATAATTGATGTAGTGTACAAGTAGAGAGCCACAAGACTCGCAAATTGAGTAGTTGAAGCAGCTCCTATTAATTGCACAGAGCCAGAAACGCTTCCAGAAGGATTCGTGGGGGCTGGAGTTGTATTAGAGGTAGGAATCTCCCTGCAACTTCCAAAAGATGCACCGGCCTGCAACATTTGAAAATGTTTTGATGTATGTGTAATAGAATTTGCAGCATAGTTCAATAAAAGATTCTGAAACAGTTGTGAAAATCAAATGAAACCTGCAGAATGATTAGAATCGTTGCTTCTGTTGTACTTATAACCTTTTTTGATAATGAAAACATGATCTTTGGCTAATCAATGCCAACAAACCTGACAGGCAGTGACTGTAGGACATCCGCATAGTGTTTGGCCATTCATCCTATCGACAGCATCAAAAACACCTCCACCATCACTCCTCTGCATAGTATCCAGTAAGATTGGTTAATTGGGTGCCTCAAAATAAGAGAATTCTTCAGAGTTAAATAAATTTTCAGTACCATGTAAAAGTTCACAGCCAAAAAATTAGGCATCATGTTCCCTGCTGCTCTATAACATGTGTTAACCATATCAGCAAGGGAAACTGAATGCTCCTTGCAAGCTTCATTCTGGTCTGGAATGGTTGGAAAGTAATTCTGTAGAAAAAGAGAAGCACTTCTCGATTTGAGTGGCTTTGATTCCTTCCTATTTGGGCAAGAACCAGGCACCACTCCACCATCTCCAGCTGAAACCATCACACATTACTGATGCACAGAGCACTTGCAAGCCAAATTCACAATGAACACAACAATCATACAGAACTTACGTTCATTTTCAACCATGTGCTTCCACTCATAAGCAATTCCTTCACTTGTTTCTTTCGAAGAATCAGAGGTGAAAACAACCAACCGATGATTCTGTTTTATCATCTCAGTAACAGTGGGCCAATCCTCACCCTTTTTTGGCATCTTAGAAATAGGAAACCAGTATTTGTCCAAGCCTGCATTGGTGAATACCTTTGTCAAGCCTTTGGGGGAATGGACATAGTCCTCAATTATGATGGTAACAATTTCAGTCGGGTTCTGAGTCAAGAATGCTTCCACTTCCTTTAACGTGTTAATTGCCGGTCCCTGAGACAAATACGGCACACCAGAGCTTACAAACAACAATTCAACACTAACTAATATCACTCAACTCAAGTTGTAAATAACGAAGAGAGAGTATGAGCAGGTTTACAAAGGCTGTGAAATTATAGCATTGCCCGCGTAACGAGTGGCAGAGCCAGATGTCATCTTCGAAATCATACATATCCAACATCAGTCCCCTCACTCCATTCTAAAAAAAGACAACTCAAGTGCAAAAAAACCAGAAATGAAAATCAAAATGAAAAATAATAGTATAAATCTGCTTCTAACAGAAGTGAAAGCAAATACCAGCAATTGATTAGTAACGGAGTCCTCTTGATTATAAAATGTGATTCTTTGAGCACCCGTCAAAGATGGTGCATCCACAATTGAAAATGCATTATGGGTCACCAGCCATGTATACTTGTTGAATGGCAGCCCATTGATCTAAATAAAGGAGTTCAACTTATAATACTCAGAAAAAACCAATCAAATTCCTAGAAAGAAATGGATAAGAAGACAGGGTACATTACAATTGAAGTAGGGATGAGGGATTGTCCTCTTGTGCAAAAAGGTTGAGTCTTTCCAACTGCAGGACAGTTGCCACAATATAAGCCAGGCCCACAATCAGTTGGAGAGGCACACGAGTCCAGAAGCTGCAAATTTTGCAGAATTCAGCAAAAATTCTGAAAAGGGAAATTGAAGTTGGACGGATCTGCATATTGATAAATAAAGCTTATAGCAAGTAAGAAAAAAAACAAAGAGTAATAGACCTGGCAATTGCCACTAGAGCAAGCGCTGACAGTGATGAAGGCATAAGGGAAGAGGAGGAGGAGGAGGAGGAGTAGTAGTAAAGGGTTTGAGAGTTGGCATTCCCTCCCATTTTGAGCAAAGGGTTTGAGAGTTGTGCTGGTGTGACGCCTCATGGTGTGATAGTGGTATTTCTGCAAAACACGCCAGCATGCGGACAATAGAGACACTGACACAGATCTTACATTATACAAGGATTAACAATTGATCTGCTCACATGGTACAAATTTTTGTTCTGTAACCGCGATCTTTATTTTACTTGGTCTCTCAGTTGAGTCTCCCGCTGCCACTAGAGACTAGCCTGCTTTTACTTTCATCATTATGTAACTTCTTTGTTTCTAAGCATATTAATTAGTCTTTCATTTGGATAAAGTCATGACTGAATACTAATGAAATTTCAGATGGGCTTTGCAACAGTGCAAACAAGGACGCATTCCCCTATCTCTCTTGTATCTTGTATTTTGTATTTTGTATTTTTGCTGTTAGAAGAATCTGGAACTTGTTATGTATTGACTTTGTACGCATTCTCCAATCTCTCTTGTATCTGGCCAAGTTTTTTTTGACTTCGGTTTTGATAAGATTTGGGCTATCAATAAGATTCCCATCAGTTCTGGAATTACATTTCCACAGTTGAATTTTAACATTTTCAGAAAATTATTTCTACTTAGTATTTAAAAAAAAAAAAAAAGAGATCAAGATGGTGTTCCTTAACTAATCAGAGAGAGAAAAATACTGCCACAAATCCTACGTGTTTGGCATGTTATTAAAGGTCTGAATGACAGATTGGGTTTCAGATTTCTTCCGGTATATTACAGAATGACTTTCACACAGCTTCGTAGCACCAGTTGCTAACGTTAAAGATTATAGAAAAGAAGAAAAAAAAAAATTTAAAATACAATGGAGTAATCAAACAAACATGTCCTCATCATTTTATAATAAATAATATTCGAGCGCTTTCACGTGGTTGGGCACATTACCACTATTGCGTAATTGCTCATTTTATCAGCTGAGTCTTAAGTACATTAAATGAAGCCAACTCCTAGTTTAACTTTCTTTTGCATTCCCTCAATTCATCGTGATGGCAAACTGCCATCATGCAATTAGGATTGGGTTTTCTAAACCAATTTGAAGTAAAAATTAATTTGATGTTAAAATAAAACATCGAACCAATTTTGAGAAACATTTCACGTCAAGAATACTGCATATTTTAAACTCAAACCTTTATCAAAACTCCGCAAAACCAAAAAGCAACAGTAAGAAATGACTTCATACAAGAAAGAAACCAATGAGTGGGAATACTGCACAAGTGTATACATGCTTCATAATGCAGGAAATAATTTCAGGAGGAAAATTCAGCGATTATACCAAACAGAAACATAAAAGATAAAACCACAATAAAAATTAAAATATTACCGGTGTCAATTTTTGAGATCATAACTATGTAAACCAATGAGAATCTTGTCTGAAATTTCTTATCCTTTTAGCCACTAACATTCTCAAAAGTCAAAAGACTACACCAACATGAGTTGCCCTTTACACCAAAACCTAACCTAACAAGAAGAGACCGACTGATTCAGAAAGCCTATACTTGTTTTCCCGCTTTGGTAAATAAACTCAGCATCAGGATGGGCCAAAAAATAATTTGTTAAGGTAATCCCAGAGATGTAGCAGCAACAAATTACCTAAAAGTTGCACCTAGGAATACTCCAGATGTAATGTTTCTATCAGGTAAAAAATGACAAAAATTTGAATGTTAGTAATGAAATGAATGCGTTATCACGTGTGCTTCTTAGCACGACCGGTTGAAGGACCAGCATCCTCTTTCTTACAACCAGATGCCTCAGGTTTCTTAGCCCAGGCAGGAGCTCTGTCTGCCTCATAACGATAATCATAGAAGAGTTCCTCCCCAGCACTAATCCGTTCTTTGGCAAATATACCAACTCTGTGATCTCCAGCCACCATGATGACCTGCCAAGTAATTTTCAAATTAATATAGAAATAACAGAGCAAAACAAAGTGCATCCCACTGTCTTCAAGCATTAACTTTCGATCCTTACTTTTGCATAACAATTTGGATCTGGGGAGTGATTGGCAAACTTTAACTTGTCACCCTTCCTAAAAGCATCAAGGACAAACTGCAGGGAAAAAATTATAGTACATCATTTCTTTGTATTTTCTACTTCTTTTTTGTTTCTTGCTTTTTTTTTCCCCTGCAGAAGGGGAAGAGAGGAATTGAGGAAATGGGGGAATGCCGTAAAACTCAAACTAAAGGAGGGGCATCAGAGGTCATGCCTGATCATTGAGATTAAAAAGGAAAGAAGAATTTTCGCGATCATATATCTTGCCACGCTTATCAGCTTCACGATGTGAAATTAGTTCACCGGTGTACTCCCCTAGGTATTCGTGTTTACCAACACTATTCTGAAATGCAAGTAATGGTGAGTCTAATAGAAAAAAAAATATAACACCCAAACAGTGTGCTTAAACATTACCTTCAGAAAAGCTCCCCACCCAGATACATCAGATCTTCCAAGTAGTACCTGTGAGAATAATCAACAAATTGGCGTAACTAATATGGACTATCAAACCAAGCACACTTGATGCATCCACAATTAGCTCAAAATTTATCACAAGATTTTTCCCACAAGATTTTTCCCTTATCCCAAGGATTCTAAGTGTATCTAAGATGATAATAATCAGAGTAAAAATTCTTTAAAATAATTATGGGTCCAAGAAAATCCAGAACATGGCAAGAAACTTGGATCAGGAGCTTCTCATCACCACCTTCAACATCTTGCTCATGATAAGTGAAAATAAATGTCACCAGAAATGAAAGCGACTTTGTCAAATCATAATTGTTTCTACTCGTATAGACAATTCTAAGATGAAGAATTAGTTCTTGACAAATAGTAAGGATAACATCTATTCAATCAGAACTCTAAGGTAGTCAAGTCATCTGAGAACAGCCTCAATGAAGGAAACAAGGAAATGACGTAAAAGTATGATAAGTTCTCCTAAAAAAGTAAAATTGTTCAACACATCAATATTAAGACCAATTCCTCAATCAGGAAGCAGGGAGAAAGAAAGAAGTAGAAGCCTAATAACAACCACACACATTGGTAATAGACTGGTCTGAAACAATCAGTACTGTAAACACAACAGTCCCTCAATCAGAATTCATGTGAAAGAAAAAGAACAAGGGAAAATCAAGCACAAGTTTGATGGATGCCCCTTGCAGAATTGATTTGTTAAAAACATCATCTTCATAATTTTTTCCCTCAGAACGGCATTATCAAATGAAAGAAAGAGAAAAATTTAGACAAAATTGAGCATATATGTGGATATGCTCAATTTTTCTCCAAGGAAAGCAAATTTATGACAGTTACCCTTTGTTGTTGTTTTAGTAGAAGCTTCATATTCCTGCATTCATAATTGTCACCTCTTTGAGAAGGAATCCCAAGAGTACCATCACCACAACTGCATGGCCAAGCAAAGTGACTAAGTTGTTAAAAATGAAACAGAGAACTGGCAACTAAAGAGCTTAAAGCAGAAGTCAACTGTTATGTATTAAAATTGACATTCACCATTCAAAGTTTACAGCAGTACTCCCACAAGACTAACTAGTGAAGACATGTAAGCCATTAAACATACAAAGCAAAGAAGTCTCTCCCTACACTGGTCTGTGCAGTTGACATGGAAGTAGAAGGTGGCTGCTTTAAATATCAATTAGATATACATGACTAGTGTGTCTTTAGCGGCCACTAGTGTACATGTACACAAAAGAAAATGAAAAAAAAATTAAATTGTTTTTAGTACTTTTCATTTAATAAATTTAATCCCAAATAGATTAACTGTTGGGCTACGAATAAGAGCAATAGAAATTATAAATTTAATCCCAAATAGATTAACTGTTGGGCTTCGAATAAGAGCAATAGAAATTATTGCCCCATATTTGTCCAACAAAGGAATTACCAGAAGATCTGAGAGAAGAAACACCACAGTATATGACAATTTCTTCACAAGTCATCCAACAATTGAAGCTGTAAATGATGGTTGTAATGGATAATAGCAAAAGTATACGCATTCAATAATCAGATTTACCCGATCCAGCAATTTCGGCAAACATCAGGATCGCACTCCCTGTCTGCAGCAAAACAAGGACATTGACGACTTCGACACTGACTCTTGGCACAATGACACCCTCTGAATCGGTTCTTGCAACTCTTTGGGCATCTGAAACAAGTCCCAAAAATTATATAGCTTTCACAACATTCTTCAAACAGAATATATGCCAGTTAGGATACTATTTCCAGCAGCTAAACCTAGATTTATTTAAGAAAAAGATGTTGGTAATACTATCCAAATATCTTAAAGACTGTTTGATGGGAGTTAACTTATAACACGTGTCATACCATCTATTGCCTTATGTTGTCTGTAGGTTAATCTTTTCCTTCAGCGCGTCAAATAGGATTTACAAGAATGCATGGCAAATTATATTTACAAGGACATCTATATATGCGGATAAAAGCTGGTTGAGGAGTTGAGTTTCACTTGAGCTGAGAGTAAAAGGGACCTTCTAGTCTCACCTTTGTCTTTCATCATACAAGTAAGAGTTAGCAATTTGATCCATGTGCACAGGAAGTAAGGCAAATATATATATATATATATATAAAAAATTAATTTAGAACACAGCAACCTTCTGCTGCAACAACTCAGTGAGTAGGAAGTAATGTATGAAATATAAAATCAATATATGCACAACCTTCCATTTAATCAAGCTTTTCTATATCCAAAACCAGGGCAGTGCAAACTGCCCAAAGTTTTTTTTCCTGCTTTTTCTGTTTGATAAGTGTACTTTCAGTTTTAGCCCGAAAAGAGAGAATCCTGTTCAATCTTTGAAAAAAAAAGAAGCTCCAGGTCAATAGCTCTAGGACAGTGCATGCTGGGAAGTAGAAGAATATGAATTTTGTTCTTTTTCTGGTGTTCACATGTTCACTTCAGTTCTTTGGCTTTACAAAATGACCAAATTCAAATTTAAAAGAGTACTTTTAAGAGTTTTCCAAGGAACAAGACTCACCCACAGTATTTCTCACAACAGGTACCATTTACAAGGCATGGACATTCCTTTCCACAGGGAGATTGACATCCACATGGGTTGAACTGTCGGCAAGGTTCATCCTTCCTCTCAGAAATCCGCTTCCTGATTGAATGATAACCAGCAGATTTCCAAGTATACTTTAATCGGCGAACTCTACCTCTCCTACGCAAAAATCTTGACCTTCTCCGAACTCCATTACCCTAATTCATTTTCCGGACACAAGATGGTAAGTTTCCTGGGATAGATTGATGAATGTCATGCAACATTTGGAAGTACTAACCATGGGTTCTTTGCCATCAACCTTGTAATAGCCCTCAATTAGAGCATTTGCCCCATCACCAGCTTGAGAGAAGAGCTTATTCTCAGAGTTATTCATATACAGAAAAACTTCAGAACATGTCTTCAAACCATTCATCAGATTCCTCGCAATCAAACAACTGCATGACAAAGAAGCATAGTTGCAGTAGAGGATTAATAATGCAAAAGAATGTTGATCTCCTATAGTACAATGGTTGAACATAATCCATTTAAATGATTAGTATGAAGGAAAAATACATAAAGTGCAATGGTTTGCAAACTCGTGATACAAAAAGTGAAATCAAGAACCAGCTACAAAATGTAAGATACAAAACTTAATTATTAAATCACTGCACATATTCTTTATGCAATAGAAAATTGAAGCAATAATGGGCAACTGCCTGTCGCACTACTTGACAGTTCACCTAATAGATAGTGCAGCATACTAACACATACATACAACATGTTAGCCGATCAAATAAAGTGGCTGGTTCCTATTATCTCCACCAAAATTTTTTTTTAAAAAAGAGCAATAAGTTCAAAATCCATGAAGAAAAAGAAAGAAAACTATAGTGCATGCAAGTTTCAGAGTTAACTTAAGAAAAGGTGAATGTATGGAAATATTCAAAATTACCAAACTGTAGGTTCCATTCACCAACCTGTTCCTACCAAAAATCTCTAGACCCTTCTCATAGAGGGCCTTTTCAATTGGTTTCCAAGATTTATCTTCACTAACTTCTTGTTTGTACAAATTCTCACCCACAGAATCCTCTTTCCTTATCATTTCTTCATTTCTAGTCATAGGTTGGTCATCCACAACAAAATTTAGTTGGCAATCAGAAGGCTCGATCCGCAGAGGTTTATAAATGTCCAAAGCTGGAGACATTCTCCGAGGCCTTCTTGCACTAGGAGATTTGAGTCTCCGCGAAGATGAACTTTCATCTTCATTTTCCTTGCATGAAGTAGATTGAAGACTCAAATCTTTCAAACCCAGAGTACCATTTGCAACAGGATCACAATCAGAAGCTAACGTTTTCTTCTGCCTCTTCCTCATTGAAACTAGCATATGCTCAGCTATCCGCTTGCTGTTCCTCTTCTGTGTACTACCTTTCACAACAAGTTTGCTCTTAGACGGTGAAGAAGGCAGTGCAGCTGCAGCTTCACTTGGGGGTCTAATGTCGGAATAGCTGCTTTCAGATATGTCTTTCCCATTTGATGAAACATTGTCGCTTTGTGAAGATTTTGATTTCACTTTCACGGATGGCCCAGAGTGCTTCCTCCTAGGCACCTGAGCACCAGCATCAGATGGAAGCAAAAGATTTTCTTCAAAATTTCCATGTCCAGAAGATCGCATAGATGTATCACCTTCCAATTTTAACACCTGAAGTAAATCAAAATACTGGTAACAATTGGTTAAAAAGATATACCAGAAGATAAATTGGAAACCTGCAGATGTACAAATAGACCAGATATTAACACAAGTCAATTCACAGAGCACTACTTAAAATGCTTGAATGGAACATTATAGTTGGCCATTCTCGTCTTTACAATTTTTATAGGTGGAAAAAAAACAATATACCAGCCGGTAGCAATTTGCACCACAGGGATCATTTTCTGCATCTGGACAGCACGATGGAGCTTGCTTCTCTGCCTATTAAAGAAGTAGGTAATGCAATAATCACGTTGATGACCAAGAGGGTTGCAATAGTTACAAAATGAAATACTGAACTTACAGGAAATATCAGATCTTGTGAACATCCATGTAATCTACAGTCAAAGACCTGCAAGTAGACAAAAGGAAGAAGAACTGCATTTAGCAGGGAGAAAATCTTTCATAATATGAGTAATCTTAATGGAAATGGGCATTTTTTTATTTTAGAGAGACTTGAAAATATGATGCATACAAGACATCGACGACAAAATAGATTGTCAAATGAGTCCAAAGCTGCATCAAGATTCTTGTCAAAATATGAACTTATGGACCCATCAACGTTGGCAATGGTAGCAGAGCTCGTATCGTTCCCTTCCTTAACAAGATCTTCAAGTCTTGCCTGTACAAGATGTTTGATTGTGGTTTATCTCTGTAAAGCCAGCAAGAAACAAATGGGAAACAGCTGGACCAAAGTTTGCACTATGACCAGTTTTGCTTAGATAATTGGATCTTAAAGAAGCCTGTCAATCCTGAAACCTCATTCCCATGTCAAGTGCATACCTTAACCTCATCAGGCTTTTTAGAAAAGCACTGAGCCAGCAGCTCCAATATGACATCAGATAGTCCAAATTCTTTGACAGTCATTCTGGCAAAACATGAAAAGAAAGCATATCACTCTCCAATAGGCCCACTACTTAACTGAAAACAAAGTATTAATATTGTGATTTGGACTCCAATGCCATTTTGCAATCAAAACCAGGAGCAAGAATTCACAGCTGCAAATTAACATTAGAGAACGTCATTGCTGAACTCAACCACTCCAAGGATGTTTCTGATGTAAACTGGTAGACTTCAACTATTTATCATGACTTTTTCCCCAAATTCTGTCCTAAATTGAAAATTCTCTGAACAAAACATAAAAATACATTTAAGATGAACTTAAACACCCAAATTGTGCCTACAAATAACCAGAGTTTATCTTTTCCAGATTTTCTCTCTTTTTAAGACACGGGCAAGTTGTAAGAATGTGTGACGGATGCCATTCAAGAAAAATTGGTAAAAGTCACACAAGTAACCATAAAGATGAAAAGAAACACAAAGTTCTTATGACAACAAAAACTGGCCTGTCCATCTTGCCCTGCTATTTAGTTGTTAGCAGTTATAAGGCAACGTAGTTGAAACAAGAATTTCCTGTTGTTAGCAGTTAAAATAAAAGTTATCTTGCAACATTTTGTCCCCATGAAATGGCAAACCAGTGGTCTAAGGCCATAGCAAAATGATATACAAGTGATAATGATTAGAGAATTTCTCCGTAAGTCAAAAGCACGATAAAAGGAGCATAAATTGAGATTGTGCAATGCATAACAGATAGTTTAAAGATACTAACCGCAAAATATAGTCTTCAGACTCTGTGAACTTTTCTTCTCATCCTCATCCTCGATAGCATCTTCCTCACTATCACTGCAAATTAGAGCTTCGCCGCCATTCTGGTCATAGTAAATTCTCCTTCGACCAACTACTGACTGATCCTCTGTCATTCTCTGATTTCTGCAGCAAATGTCAACACAAATTTAAAGAGCAAGCAACCTTCTGAACAAGAAGAACACAATCAGGACAACATTAATAATGACACCCTTATATATAATTAAAAGTACAAATGATAGGTTATATCAGAAAGCAAATTTCATTATCTACTTTAATAAAAATCCAAAGCCAAACAGAGACAGGGAGACCTATACAAAACCAAACAATTGAATTTGTGGCTGACATGAAATAAAACCATAGGTGGTTCGGCTGTCTGTTGTGAAAGTAGATTAGATCATTAACAAGTCTAGTATATTATTTCATTAAATCATGAAACAACTTTTAAAAGTGCACAGATTGCAATCCAAAATAAAAATGATGCCTCATCCAAAATACAAACTGAAGTACAAAAAATTGGACTAAGAGGCTCTGACAAAGACCACACCTCATAAAGCACATGCAGCATATAAACCATCGATAAGCAAACATTTCCGTAAACAAATGAATTGTGAGAGGCTTTAAGAAATAGTAAAACAAGGCCATCTTAAGCCATAACTAAAAGTGTGTCTCACAGGAGCTTGAAAAGAACTACTAGTTACCAGATACTGCCACAAATGGTGAATAACAATAAAATAGGAATTAAGATGAATTACATCATAATCCATATAATATGGATTTGCTTTATACTTTCAATATCATAGAATTCTTGAAATCCAATGTAGAGGGGGGGAAAAAGAAAAAAATGTTCTCCATTCATCTTCCAGAATAAACAAGAAAAAGAGGATGAAACGTTTTCGAGTTTGTATTTGGAAGGCGTTGGAAGTTCAAACAGAGTTGTATAAGGATATTTCCTCTTGCCATTAAAGGAATATTAACACACCTGTCCAAGAAAATCCAAGTAGTATAAGGAGGCAATGTTGTAGCTTCAGGAAGTTTTATAGGACGGACAGCATTCTTGACTGCAATGCTTGATCCCAAAAGAATGGCTGAAGCAGCATAACCATCTTCTTGAGGACTATTCCCACCATCATCTCCATTGCAGGTACTGATTCCATTTTGCAGGTCAATAGCATCTTTCTGCCTCTTTGCCAACAAATCTATAATTGGATCTGCACCATTAATCTTCAGATTTCTTTCTGCTGACAACTTAAACAGATCTTTTGTAACATCAACCATTTTCTTTGTATTTTCTTCTATCCGTCTCTGGAAATGAACAATCAATTAATTCAAAGTTTTACTTATTACTAGAAAGATTGGTCAAATTTTTTTATGCAATCAAGGGCTGCACCTTCACATAGAGAGTGCGCTCAGAGGCGACTTGCTCCTTTAAAACATCAATAATTGCTTGTATTTCCTGAGGTGCTGGACTCTTTACTTCCAGCAGCACAATCTGTTTACAAATTAAAAGATCAAGAAGCTTGAAATGATAAATCTCCATGCATCAAAATAACAGAAATGAAAACAAAAATGTTGATAGTAAGATGTAAGATGGACATAGGTAATGACAAATATATCAGTAAAAATTTTGAAATACTTCAGACAAAATCCCAGGCACACAGTAATACCTGAAAACAGAAAGTCATGTATATGCACAAACCAACATATGATTCAGAAACTTTATTCTTAAGCAAAGAACTCAGTGAGGATGGAACAGCCTTGAAGAAGTCCAAATAAAAGAGAGCCCAAGCATGACTGTCTAAGAAAGTTCAATCTCAACCTCAGGAACTGCTAAAATATTGTGGCACTTCAGAAAATTCACAAAATAAAATCCCAAAATGCAAATTGACAAGCATGTGTTGTACACAAAATGATGTCAGTTTCCCAAGCAACAATCAAATGCATTAATAACTTAATAGGAAGATATTGAGACAAAACTTTAAGCATCTAAAATTTGACATAGACCACATATCCCATGTGTGCTCAAAAGTGTAAATATTTCTTCAGCTACTAAGAATCTAATACAGATACTACTTTAATGCTATCCCCATAAATCAATGTACTTAAAATTTAACACACACGTACACACGTGTGCGTACATACATACATACGTACACACACACACACACTTATATATATATAGAGAGAGAGAGATGGGGAGAGGAGACATTCATATGGACAAAGATATCACTCTTACATTTACCAAACTAGTTATTATCATTTATATTTCATGTGACCAATATAAAGATAAATGAGAATCAAAATGCATTTACAAAACCATGTGATACCTTTAAATAAATGACATAAAATAGACGTATAAACATATGACAAAACAAAACATATGAGAACCAAAATGTAACCAAAAAAAGGTGATCTAGACAAATAAATGGCATTACTGCAAGAGTATCATTGGGAAGATCATCAGGAGGGTCAGATCGGTGAGTATCATCGGGAGGGTCATCAGGAGGGTCAAATCGGTGCGTCTTATCGATAGGGTCATCAGGAGGGTCAAATCGGTGAGTCTTATTGATAGGGTCATCAGGAGGATGAGTGTTATTGGGTGGGTGAATTGGAGGTTCAGACCGTTCAACATCATTTGCAGGGTTATTAGGTGAACCAGATTGAAGAGCTGAAGTGGTAAGGGAGGACTTGGAAGCCAACATTGGCAACGGAGAAGCTAGTAAATCAATTGTTAGAATGATCTCAAAATGAAGCAATTGATAGAGATCAGTCACGGACAAAGGCCAAACTAGTCAGTTTACACGAGGACAAAAATGCCTGAAGGGATCTCAGGAAGATATACACAGATCTGATTAAGCGAGAAAAGACTCTATTTTAGGTTAGAGAAGCCAAGATGGTAGTGGCAATTGCAGAATGGGGCGGCTGCTTGAAGATCTATCGTATTGGCAGGGGCAATAAGATATACTGTATCCTTTTTTACTTTTATTTCATTATTCATTACATCCATTCTAAATCTGACGAGGATACTAATGTTTGTAGTAAAGAGGGAGGACTAACAAGAACGAGAATTAAGAGTAACGCACTAAGTGAGAATTAGGAAAGCTTTGAATAGGAAAAATTTAAGAGTATAGGCTCATATTAACAGGAGTTGGTGTTCCTTTTTTATATTTTTTGCTTTTTTTTTGGTGGCCTGACAAGTGAAAAAACTGATAGCCATCCAAGCTGGCTAAAAGCTAGCCACTTCTAGAGTGATTCACTAGAGGATCATATAGTCACTATTTCTATAGCACCTCCAAGCTTTTAAATTTTGAACATGGAACTGATAGCTACAATTTTCACACGAAAACACAATCATGCAAAACATCATCTCTATTCTCATCTTACATGACACTATTGCAAGACAGTGAGCATTCCCGTGGACATAACCTTGGTGTTAGAGTCAAAGGCAGCATGGTAATGCAGAAATTCAATTTCTTATTTCAATTTTGAGTACGTGATATTAAGATGAACCAAGAATCTATAGGCTTAAATTTTTAGGTCAAATTTGAATTTCAACTTGCTCGCTGGTCCCCTTTGGCAGACTCCTCATGCCTCCTCTCCCACACTTGACATTAATCGCCAGTTAAAAAATCATTCCATTTTAGTTAACTATATTCTATCCCCAACATGGTGGGATAAAGGCATAGTTGTTGTTGTTGTTGGTATATATTCTACTTGTGCTCAACTTTTGTTATGTTCCTTTCCTTTTTGTTTTAGATAATACATCTAGACCAAAATACACTCCTTGGAATTCACGGCATCTATATCACATACTACAAGCGCAACGAGAAAAAAAATAAAAAGTAGAAAAGAGGCACTAGAATTAGACATTCTGTAGATACAGTGAGCAAATTTACTGCCTTCATTTCAAACTCAATGTCCTAGTTTTTCTTTTTACGAAAGACAGGATGAAATCAAGAAAAACTGCAAATAGAGTGGGAGGCTATGTTAAGTAATAAAAAAAACGCATTTACATTTTACATGATTAAAAAATTAAAAAGAATTCAGTCAAAAACCTACCAATGAACAAAGGT
Source organism: Ophiorrhiza pumila (assembly GCA_016586305.1). Classification (NCBI taxonomy): domain Eukaryota; kingdom Viridiplantae; phylum Streptophyta; class Magnoliopsida; order Gentianales; family Rubiaceae; genus Ophiorrhiza; species Ophiorrhiza pumila. The sequence goes on from BLIW01000007.1 coordinate 4,559,841, forward strand.
TCTGATTATTCACAGGCTCCAATCAACGTTTTAGAAAGTGTTTTTAAGTAGTACAAATTCCATTTTGTGACAACAGCATTGTATATATAATGGACTAAAGATGAAATACAACCTCCAAACAATGAACCATTAAACTTGAGATACAAAACATGACAAATAAGTTGTAAGTAATCACGTTAGAGGATCAAATCTAATAGATGGACTGGGGAACATCTTGCAGACTAAACTTGTCGGCAAAAAAACTAGTAAATTGATGGCAAGTATCAATCTGAAAACAAGAAAGTGTCAGCATTAGAATATTTTAAGCAAAATGAAAGGAAAGGAATCTAAAACAATTCTGCTCTGAGATGAATTAGTTAGGTATTAGTGAAACCTTTAAAGCTAACTTTCTTTTCTGTCCAAAAGTCAACAGGCACAGAAAGAAAGGTAATAAGATCCGATAAACTACAAAACGTTAAACTACCTCATCCTTCCAATACATATACTAAGTCTTTTTTTAGGGTAAATTATCCTGACCTCTTCTATGCTTTCTAATAATTCCATATGCCTCCCAAGAGGTTTCTGAAAATAGAATGACCTCCACTCATGCTGCATGCACCTGACTTACACCATTATGTCAACTGTAAATATGCTTCAGGAAATGTTTCTCCAAATGTAATAACCTTACAATGGAGGTCAGAGTAATTATCCTTCTGTTCATTTTTCCCTTTATGCTCCTACCAGTAAACTGAACTATCAGTGATCACAAGTCTAATTTTTCTTTTCCATGACAGGTTATCCTATTTTTCTCTTTTTCTTCAACTTAAACCAGCCTAATACTCAATACTCCAAGGACATATCTATCTCATTCAAAAACTGGTCTCAACCAACTTACGGATGGAAAATAAAAGTGATAGATAGAAGACTATTCTTATCTCCAGTCTAAAGTTGAGAGTCTAGGTTTGAATGAAGCTCTTGGAAGATGATGTTTGAGGAATTAGAGAAAGAAGTAAGAACGAGACAAACATAATGATTTCCGTTTAGCAGCCTTTTCAATCTTCTTTCACTTTTTCTAACAGCCATTGTGGATTTTGTGCTACTTTAATGTTGTTTGGATTCTGACGGAGGACTACAAACTATAAAATGTAAAACTGAACGTGCATAAAAAATTAAGTAAGTACCTAAATTTTAAGCTTACTATCGAAATATACACTTTCAATAACATGACTTTGCCTTTAAGCGAGTTTGCTCTCTTCCTTCGATCTTTATTGCAAGTTGAAAGTACACAATAAATTTTGATATTTAAGGGTGGTCAGTTCATTGCAATACGTCAACTATTAACTTGAATGAACAGACTTTTGTATCAAAAAATTTTAAAATTAAACTGTTTTTCTTGTTTCTTTGGCACTTTTGTTATGCATGTAACCTTTGAAGTAGCAAAGGAAATGCGTAGGGTTTTGATCCTATCATCAATCATATTCACCTCCGAACAACTCAAAACATAGAAAACATGCATACATTTCCTAACAAGGATAAAATTTAATCAGTGGTCATAATTAAAGACCAAGCCCAAACCCTTAACTGTTCGTTCCGCATGAAGAAATAAAGTAGAAAAATGGCTCTGGTTTAATTGAGAAACAACGGAACACAATGAGTGATCAAGAAGTTAAACTAATATACGCATCAAGAGGAAGACCACGAGTTACTCATAGAATGAGTTTCATTCTACAAAATCCACAACCATTTTGCAAAACGATCACAATTCAAAGAAATAAAAAGAACATCAATTAGGAAACCTTTCCATACCAAGCAAAGCATAAATGCACGAGACTTTCAATACATATTTTACATGCAAAAGCTTTACAAAGCATAAAAAAGAAAATGGAGTTGAAATGTAATAATGATAACAAGATGATTTAAATAAAACGAAGACATTACAGAAGGATGTCCATTGGTAGAGTCGGATCCGAAAGGTGAAGAGGAAGTGGATGCCTTGGACGCCGACATTGCCGGCGGCGAAGTTTGTTCGGCGACGTTGAGCACGAACCAGCAATGGAGCTCCGAACGAAGATCCGACTCATACAGAGCCAAGGACGAATGCGACCGAAAAATTTCGATTCGGTGGGTCGATAGTTAAAACCCTAGGAACATATTGAAAATCCAGTGAGTTTGGGGCCTTTTCAGTGACTAATAAAGAAAGAATTCTCGTTATCTTTTTCGCTTCTTTTGGTTTTTAACTAATATTTGCTACTACTGTATCATTTGTATTCCAAGCGGCCGTTCTGCATCTGATGATGAGTATTCAATTTTTTTACTATTTATTAATTAGCGTCTCGAATTAAAATGGATGAGGCAGTGAGTCCAAATTGAAAAACAAGGCCTGCCCAGTGCCCGCTGCCGATATTGCCAGTATAAAAGTCTACCCTGCCAGGCAATGCTTTTATGGAAATACTAGATTGCCCTTCATAATATTCGCCCCCAACTGTAATAAATAATGTACGAAACAACACATTGACGTATATATGCTGTGCAATTTGCAAACACCCGCCACGAAAAAGATACAATCAAATTTGAAATTGTTATATACCATACATATTTTTACACACGAAATATGTTTATACGTATTATAGATTACATTTTTTTTACATACTATATATTATATGTTTATATGTTACACATGTTTTTATACAATAATTTTCACACATCATATATTTTTCAGTCAATTTTAAATTTTATCGAATGCGTCTTTAGTTTAATTTTTTCGAGATAATTCTGTCAATGCTATATACTCAAAACATAATATTAGCACTTTTTTGTTAGCAATCACTAGATCACAATATATCAAAAAAAAATTAGATATATGTGAATCCAAATTGTTGATTTAGGGTATTGATTATGTTTTTTCTTGATTTAGGGTATTGAGGAAAAGTTTTTCACATGCATGGTGAATATAAGATTTTAAGTTGAGAAAGAAAATTACCACGTTTTTTCATGTCAACAAGGGTAATATCGTCCACTTGGGAAGACATTGCTCCAGCAACGTGGCCAATAATAAGACAAGAGGTGGTGGTGGTTGGCTTTTCATCATTTTTTTATCATTCAGATTCAGTTTGTTCCTGGGTCTGGTGGGATTAAATTTGGTGGGAAAACTTGGAGCTTGCCTAAGATTTTGAAATTATTCCAGACGTGTCGTTTTCTATGTTGTGGTCAAAACTCAAAAGCTCCAACTTCATAGCATTTGGGCTTATTTTTTTTTCTCTCTTATCTTTACTGCCTAAGGGTCTAACCCACGACAAACACAACTGTGTTATCGTTTTTTTATCAAATTTAAAACAGTGTTTTTACTTTTTACATACACACACACACAGAGAAAAGTACGGACAATGCGCCAGTATGACATCAATGTACTTACCACCTCAGTTCTCAACATCAAATCTACTCTGGGCTTTTGTTGGCGCATATTTTTATGGAGCTTTAAATTAACCAGACTAACGTGAATATTGGATTGGATGAAACTTGGGCCAATAGTTTAAGAATTGCAGTTCCAGACCCGGCCCATAATAGATTATTAGGCAGCCTTATCAAACCAAACATTATCCCAAAAAGAAAATCAAATTAAAAATAAAAAGAACCACCCACTCCCAACGAAATCGAAGTGGACAGAGGAAGAAGGACATGAAGGCGAGCGGCGGAGTTGTGTTCGGAGGTCCACGCGCCGCCGCATTTTGTCCTGCACTATTTGGCCGCCGCGCCCACACATTGCGGTGTTACTCTTGTTCTTCTCCTGGTAAAGCAGTTTTCCATTTTCACCTCATCACTCTACTGTTATTAGAGACCACTAAAAGCTTATAGACAACTCAGTACTGAGTAGTAATTTTAAAAGTTTCCATTTTTAACTGAACTGCAGATCATGCTTCTTTTATCAAAGAAGTAGCAGCAGCTCAACCACCAGAACATTTGAATAACCTGCTGAAAATGCTTAAGGTTAGAGGTAAGGTAATAATATTCATTCAACTCTTTCTTTTTCTTTTTCCTTTTCTTTTTCTTTTTGTTCCTCCTTAAATGTGTGGCAATTGTTGTTTGTGTCAAACTTAATATATATATAAGAGTTGGAATTGGAGGAAATTAATGATTACATGTTAGCAGTAGTAGGAGCATTCGCTAAAGATACATTAGTAAAATGGTGTCATTAGTTACACACTTAAACCTGTGCGGCTAGAGGCTGATGTAGCCTAGAATAATTAATCTTTGGACAAAGTAATTTTTTTGCATTTAATTTTGCCTCTGTTATATGATATTTAGTTGCATATTCTCTTAGTGTGAAGGAAAGCATGTTGATTGTTATGCTTTATGTAGTTATCATGGAGGATTTGGGGTATATGTCATGACTGTTGGTAGTCCATGATTTAGAGAATTAAGGATATTTGTCCTTAAAAACTTTCATGCGTATATATTGCTTTGTAGCAGGTGAATCAATAATGTCCCCTGGGGCGAAGCAAGGGTTGATTCCTCTTGTTATTCCTTTGTCAGAAAACAGCTCAGGTGTGATTAGAAATTGTGTTTAAGAGAAAAAAAAAAGTTTAGCTTGAGGTTGTTCTTCTATCGTTTACGAGTTACTTTCTTGTTTATAGGTTCTGTAGTTTCTTTGCTGCGATGGCCCACTGCTCCTGCTGGGTAAAGTAATGCAAATCTTTGCTTAGAAACTCTTGTGCTGCTTTTCTTTCATTGATCTGAATTCTAACACGTACAGCATGGAGATGCCAGTTGTAGAGGTGCGAAAGCATGGGGTATGGCTTTTAGCCAAGAATGTAAGTCTAAGATGTTGTACACTCTGATGCGGGTACATTTACCTTATTGCAGCCACATTCTTTTGCTCTAAAGTGTAAATATTTACATATATTCATCACCTCTTTGTTTCTTTTGCTATATGATCTGAATACAGGTGGATCAATACATTCATAGACTCTTGGTGGAAGAAGACACTAAAAGTTCCGAGGATCGCAATGATGAATTATTTCATGCCTCGGCTGATGCTGGAGAGAAGCTCTATAAGAAGGGTGATTTTGCTGCATCTGGGATTTCCGGTTTAGATATCTATGTTTTGAAGAAGGTAGACTAGGGTACAAATTGTGCTTGATTATTGGCAGACTTCAGAAAGGGTCATAACCGAATCTCTTTCTTTCCAGGTTGGCTTGTTTCCAGACATATTAGAACGGAAAATCAAGCATCATTTCATTAAGGGGGACCATGTAAGAAGAGTTTGAGTTGTTTTAGCTGAGATGTGCAAGCTTCTTGATATAATTTGGTGATGTATATATGATGGTGGAAGGTTTCAGCTCTGGTGACTGGGGAATTCTATACCAGGAAGGAGCATTTTCCAGGATTTGGACGACCCTTTGTCATCAATTCTGAAGTCTTGCTGAAGTCTGTTAACTACTATAGGTTTTTGCTATTTGGGTGCATTATTCAGATTGTGAAATGACTTCCTTTTATGCATATTGTAGGGTTGGACGAGATCTGGAAGCTAAAGATTCTGCAAGGGTGGCTTTGAAATCACCATGGTGGACTTTGGGCTACAAGTACCATGTATCTATCAGTATTGTCCTGTGTTTAACAATTAGTTTTCTTTCTCCGACATACTAGAATGCTTATTCTTTTGGAGGTGTTTGTATACTTTAACCCTATTCAGGAAGTTGCCAGTATTGCTCAATGGGAGGATGAACAAATTGAGTACATTAAAGAGAAAGTGTCAGAGGAGGGACGGCGAGAAGATCTAAAGAAAGGAAAGGAACCTGCACAGGTAAAACTGGAAAACGGTTTTCTCTCTGATTTTTCCTCTTCTTTTGTCAGCAAGTGCTCAATTATCTTTATCTGCCATTTCTTGCAGATTGCATTAGATGGAGCTGCTTTCTTGTTGGATTTGGCTTCTGTAGAAGGCTCGTGGGATGACAATGTGGAACTGATTGCCTCATGTTACGAGGAAGCTGGGCTTCTTGACATTGCCAAATTTGTGCTGTATAGAGATTGAAATTTTGGAATTGATTTTGGGCACTGTATTCAGCTGTGAAATTCAATTCTGAAATTATATACGCAGATTATAGTTTGGACTAGTTACCATCTTCTTCATTTTCAATTTGAATTATTAACTCCATTGGTTTTTAAATTTCAATTATTAAAGATTCGGACGGCCCAGATGACAAACTTCCAAATCAATGTTTTGGATTATTCATTTTCCTTTTATGGTATGTTTATAGGATAGGTGCCCCCGATGATGGTGTTGAACTATTGATAGTGTAAAAAACTTCATATGCAACCAACAATGTGTTCGTTTTGACTTATATACAGTAAGAGTAACAGTCAGCCCCCCACATCTCTTTCCCTCTCCCTCCGATTTCATAGATATCAAGACGAAAAATCCATGGTGCTACTGTTTTCTCTCATCCTATCCCAAACTGAAAACAAAACAAACTTTCACTCTTTAACAAATCCATTTGCAAACCTTGTGCAGACCTAAGTTTCACTCTTTAACAAATCCTTGCAACTGCCTTTCTTTTTTCTGCACAATAGCTTCTTTAGCAATCCTCCGCTCCCCCTCTTCTTAATGGGAACAATAGCCGTGGAACCACTCACAGCTTCATTTTTTGTATGATTACCTCCATTTGGAACTGTAAAACTCCCCAGATGCTCCATTGTCCCGTTACTCCTAACGGGAGAATAACTATTACCATCCAAAACAATTTCCTTAGTTTTAGGAACGATGACATTCTGAATCTCAGTTTTGTCTTCAGCCAGCATTTTGTCCAGGAGAGATGACCGCTGGCGAGTCTTCCTCTCAGGTGTTGTCATGGTGGCAACAGCAGCAATATGAGCAGGACTAGAGATGACCTTATCAAGAAGGGCTGCCTCCCTAGGTGAAGCCAATGCCTTTAGCTGCTTCCCCAAGTTTAAAATAGTTTCTTGGCACTCGGCCAACTTTTCTGAAGCTGCTACAATCTCCCAATCCTGTAACATTACCATTCAAGAGAGCTTATTGATCACTGGGACTGAAATAGCAATGCCAATAAAGGATGAGATGCACCACTTTTTACCGGGTGAAGCTTTCTTAATAAAGTAGAAGGACTTAAATTAGAGTTGCCTATTTACTGTTGCCAGTCAGATTAGCAATCTCATATTCTTTACCATATTGCTGGACGCATTCTAATCATGAGGAAAAACAGAGAAAAGTAATTTTAGATAATTTTTCAATGACATTGCTGCAGAAGAGATCCCTGTTTTTTCCTTGAACTTCTATGCACTTTAGACCTGCTTTTGACTTTTATCTGTTCCACATTATTTTGTTGATCCAAGAATTTTTATCCAACCTCCTCAATCTCCATATCGTTCTTTGTACAAAGACAGCAAAAGGATTCCTAAAAAGTTGACAACCTCATCATGTTGTTAGTTTGTGTAATTGCAGTCAGTATAAAGATGATTAGTGATAAATAAAAAAACTGGTACACGTGTAGCTTAAAAAACCATAGTAACATCCTCTTAAACCTGATTCCAAGAGAAGATAGGAACTTACAGTTCTCAATTCTCTTCTATTGTCATCCATTTCATCTGGAGTTCCCTTTTTGCTCATGCTGCAAATCGCATATTTTACCAAAACTGAGAACCGTCACAAATATGAATATTTTTGGTTAAAAATGAACGACGTACCTGTCTAGTGGAAGCTGCGTGTCGTGACATGTCACATCCAATTCTTGACAAGAACGCTCTTTGTTCTCCAGGTCGCTTTCCACATACATTAGCTTCTCACAAGCTTCCTTCAATTCATTCTTGGCCTCTATGAGCTGTGTCTCAAGATCTTCATTAACCTTCTTGTGCTTTTCGTTTCGATATTTTGTCTCCTCCATTTTCTCGAGAGTTTCTACCTGCATTTGCAAACCATCAATTGTTTTGTATGATTCCTGAAGTTGAATAGTCGGTGATTCACTCTTTTGAACTTCAAAATCAATGTTTTGGCCATTCAACAGAGAGATAATGGGCAAGGGGGACAGCTCTCCCCTTTGGAAGGTCAACTTGTTTGGTTCTGAGATAGGGTTAGTTGTTCCACTGTCTACCTCACTTTCACTTTCATCCCAGTCCAAATAGTTTCTGATTTCATCCTTCATGCTTGAAACATCTTGAAGGGAAAAGCAGTGGTTCATGATCCATTCCAAAGTACATGCTAGTTGTTCAGTAAAACTTTCAAGACCAGACTTGCCATTTAAAAGATCATTGCAAGTTTGAATAAACTGCTTTAAAGTGCTGGAGAGTTCAGAAGCTTTCCATTGAAACACCCGTCCCATGTACCCTGTGGGGTTTTCAGAATTCTTATATTGTAGCAACCTATCATCTTCATTGGGCAACATTTGTGCATTACGGTTGTCCAGGGGTGGCATACTGATCCCTTCAATGAGTTCCACAATCTTATGTATTGAATTGCTCATATTAGGTTGCAGTTTCAGGCTGCTCTTCTTTACTGTATATATATTATTACCAATTCCTTCGTTGGATGAATCCAACTTTAAGGAATTTTGTGGAGATATCTGAGAAATGCTTTTTTGGGTGCATAGAGCATCAGAGTCATTTGCACTTCCCCTGCAATCACCACATTGAGAAACTGGATGACTCATTTGTACCAAAGCAGCTTTGATCTCATCAAGTACTTTGCTGGGGTTAATCTGTAGTACTTGGCTTTGCTCCAAAACCATTTGAAGTAAGCCTTCTATCCAATGGGGAACTTGATCGGTTAGTACCTTTTCTTGCTGTTTTTGGTGGTCAGCCACTGAGAGTTTTGACAGATTAGATACTGGAATTTTCAATGCACCTGCTGCATCCACCACATATTCATTGGATTGTGTTCTCAAGGGACTATGGATTGCATCATTATCTGCAATGTGGTTACTGCTTCGGAATGGATTATCTGCAGATACAATAGCTAGCTTTTCCATCTCAACAAAATCATCCATCAGACTCATGTCCGAAGTTCCAACAGTTCTGCTGGATGTTGTTTGCACTAGTTTTCCACTTTTAGATTGCTCCAGCTCAGATATCAAAGTTGAAGCCCAAGACTCAGCACAGCTGGCTTTGTCATCACTACCCATATCAGACATGGACGCCACCGACATTTTCTTTGTAGGATGTATATTGTTATGTGTTTCAGCTGTTACATGACCTCCAAAGTGTCCTTCCAGTTGTGATAGGCTGGAAGCTACTTGAGTATGCATGGATGTGGAAGACTGAAGCTCATTCATACTTTTGTTAAGGGATTCTTTGAGACTCCTATTCTCTTCCTCCATAAGACATAATTGCTCGGTCAAGAAATTGATCTTTCTCATAGAAGTATCAGTAGCCACATCTGCAGAAAAATCCATTGAACCAATTGGAGGACTAGACGTTCTTCTTCTTGTTTCAGGTTGATCCATACCTAACATCTCCACTTCATTCTTCATTCTTGCCAAGGCAGCAGGGCCTGGCAACCTCTTTCGAACAAGGACACGTAACCTTTGGCATTCTGATTCCAGCTTAGCAATTTTCTTCGCGCTTTCCAGATGTTGTTTATGTGCAACATCAGCAGTTCGACGATTAAATTCTCTCTCTTCATTTCGTATCTCAAGCTCCTTCTCGAGCACACGGACCTCATATTTCAGAGAAGCATTCTCCCTATCAGTAGATTCTAGTCTGGTCATTAGGGAACTAAGATCTGCCTCAGTCCGTGCCCTATGGTTGTTTAATTCATCAATCACCTTATCCTTGGCCAACAGTGCCTTGCTGAGCTGAGTGTTTTCACCATCTAACTTAGAAAGTCTTCTCTTGGCCTCTGCTAACTTCTGATCCAAGGAAATCCTTGTGTTCTCAAATTCATTTGATGTCATTATTACAGCATCATGAATTCTTTTCTCCTGCTCTTCTCGAACAAAACGTAACTGCTGCATACATTCCTTTAAGGCTGCATCAAGACGAACTAATCTTTCTGCAGAAACTGCTTGTTGCTGCAAAGCTTTGTCAAGCTCTTGCTTCAAGGACAACGCTTCTGTCTCTGTCTTCTCCCAACCTATGTAACCCTTTATCAGCGAGATATAAAAGTTGTCCCAACAGAGATTGATTTGTCTGTGAGTGGAGAATTGTGATGAAGACGCAATTATAAATGAAGTAAAGGTAGAATCACCTGATATGGCTTCCTGCGCAATTTTTGCCTGTTTCTTTGCAAAATCATCTTTATGGGTACACTCAGAGAGGGCAGAAGAAAGCCTGTCGTTCAAAATTTTCAGGTCTCTTTCAAGTTGTGCTTTATCATTTACAAGTGTCTGCATATGTGAAAACCTAAAATGAGCAATTAATCCAACCATACTAATGTATTGTCGACAGAATAGCTGCATCACAAGTTTGCCTGCATTCTCTCGTAGGAGAAGCCAGGGGCAACAAAGGTTGGACAGCCAAACATAAATACAACTGCATTCTAGTTATAAGATGCCCAGAGTTTTAGTCAAAAGCTGGGTAAGCAATGAAAATAGCTATATATAAGCCAGTCATATGAAGTACTAACTATCAAACTAAAGATATTTGCAAAATACTAATGAAGCAACTCAGGCCAAATGCTAAGCCAGTCCTATTGTGAATATGAATGTCCTTCGTATCTGCTTAATTGTCATTGACTGTAATGTAGTAAGGTTAATGATAAGAGCATGAAGGACGAACAGATAAGCAATTGAAGAAGCCCAGACACAGTTACCTCGTCTTCATTTCTAGGCAAACAAAGGTTACTCTTTTCATCTGAAATTATGGTCTTCTCCGAAGATCTTTTCTTCCAAAGCCAAGACTTATGATGATCCATAGTTGTTGACAAAATATTGCGCGATGCTTATGCGATAAGAGAAGATATCAAAATTACACCCGCAATGAGGCAATGGTCTCGCTGGGCATTGCTTTTACTCGCTATAATCTGCAGAAGCAGTAAAAAAGTTAAACGAGGCAATTGAGTAAAATGCAAGCCAAATCACACTTAATATAGTGAAATCACTACTAAGTGCATCTGTGCTGGGCAGAGATACACAATTATAGTTCATGTAAGATAAGCTAAATCCTTCTCGTTAGAATTGAATAGGATAAAAGGCCTTGATGGAAATTACAGGAGATCTTCAGTTTGTTGAGCAAGATATGATATTCCAACATTAATATTCCTCAATGGCCGTCTACGCAAAGCTCAGCCACCAAATTCACTACGGTTAGACTTCATTACCAATAATATCTCCAGTATATATCCAACTCCAGAAATCATATAAAACAATATTTGTTCGTTCCCAGGAGGATATAAACTAAGAATAAGAACACCATAAACTGAGAATGCAGTATTAGGAAGTAGGCACAAATACAACAATTTTAAAGGTTAATAATAAATAAAGTTGTTGAATTTTATTAGAATAAAACAAGAAAATATTAGTAGAGAAAGTGGAGAAAGTGGACTAGTTACGTTTCAAAGCAAAAATAGCAAACGGTGAGGTCAGGTGGAAAGGAGGAAAAGTAATGATCTTACATGAGAATGTTGGGTTGGTTGAGGACTGAGGACTGAGGACTGAGGAGAGCATTCCCGAAAGATTTAACGAAATTGAACAAGCAAATATGTACAAGTTCAAGTTGGTTGAGACTTGAGAAACAGGGAGATGCGGAGATAATAAATGGCTCTGTGACTGTTACTGTGTGTGTGTGTGTGTGTGTATTGGCGGTCGCCTTGAAGGTGTAGTGTGTAGACTAGACAGAGAGAGAGAGAGAGAGAGAGAGAGAGAGAGAGAGAGAGTGACGGAGACAGCTGTTTTTGGGTTTTGGATACGGGTCGGGCTGAGGTCAGAAAGATGAAAAAGGCTGTTTCCACGGGTTGCCATGTCCGTGTCAATTTTACATGATTCATGTGTGCGTCACTGTCTTAATCGACTACCTAAATATTAAAGTAATTCACAAAAATGAATTTCTGAAAATTTGTTATTGCTTTTATCGGGTGGACACATTAATAACTTGTAATTTACTACTTGATTTTTTGTGTCCTCCAGTCCCCACTTTTCTGATTTCTTTATATCCTTTTGCCAAAAAAAAAACACAAACAAAAAAAATTTAAAGCCTTTTGCTAAATGTTTTGTTTTTAGAGAAAGTGGTGTTAAATCTTATCATAGATAAACATCAAAAAGATATTTATAAAAAAACATTCCCCTTTGAGATTGTAAGACTTCTGGATGAATTTCATTTTAACATATAAAATATACAAAATTATTGTATAAAATATACAAAATTAGCATATTAGTGCATAAAGTATCAAATATTAACGTATAACATATAAAAAATTAGTGTATAAAATATAATTCACGTATCACGTCCCATATATGATGAGATGGTATCACAAAAGTTTTTGCTACTTATAAATACTTATTCATACAATAGTTTAAGCACTCACCATGTATACTTGTGAAAAGAAAATTTTGGAGTAATATTTAAATTTTGTGATTTATTTCACAAATGCAAAATGAGTTGTTTGTTTTTTCAACTTTTTCATCAAAATCTTTAAAACAAAAAACAATGCTACAGTAATTATTTTTACTACAGTATTTTGTTATAAATAAAATATTGAATTTTAATTTTAAATTTTAATAATAAACAATTCTTCCTATCACAATTCCCACCAAAACAAACTAATAAAATACTAATTCAAATTTAAATTTCAAATTTTTATTAATAAAAAAAACTTCAATACAAATCCCAATAAAACAAAATCATTCATTCCAAACACTCTCAAAATATTATTTTCTAATAATAAATCCCAAGAAAAAAAATCCATGATATAATCTAAAAATACCTCATCCAAACGGGCCCTTGATTTCTCCATAACTCATAAAATCATCATAGTTTTTATGGAGTACCACAAGCACTAAATATAGGTAAAGTTAAAGACCTACCTAAAACAAATCGAAAATCTTGATTGAAGTCTTTAATTACTTCAATCGAGGAGATCAATCACAATATAATTAAATATTACCTTATAGTCTTGAATTAGTCAATAGAGGAGATCAATCACAATGAAATTAAACATTACCTTAAATGACGAATGTATTTGATCATTAAAGGAGTCGAATACTTAATATTGTATAGTCCACATAATGAATAAACTATGGAATATAATCAAATATTTAATAAAGAAATCAAGTATTTAATAAGACATGTTCTTACAATAAATAAAAGAAATCAAACTTTAATGAGATAAATTTTAACAAGTGGTAGTTGTTGAATTATTTTGATAGACATCTACTCATATTTTAGTACAAACCGTTCCATGTAATATCCCCATGATTCATTATCAATAGTATAGTCTCATTCTCAAAGATTTGTGCGGAGTTTTGAGTATCATTTATTTACACAACTACTCAGATAAACATAAAAGACAAAAACGTATTCCAATTTTTATTTGTTTTTTTTTTTTCTCACTTGCGTTGTTTCATGTTCCTCTACATTTGGGGTAAGCGCTCAACTTCCTTTCTCTAGTTAATGAAGATGCGATGTGTGGTTACTCACAGTGGAATGCAAAAAGTGCACCTAAACTAAGTACAATAGCGCTAGCATACTTTGAAAATGGAATTGAATTTCTTGTTTAGTATTAACATTTATTTAAGAACATTCATTTCAGAGAGCACATGTGAATGATGCATTTACAATGTCGAAATAACTTTTTATGATATCTTAATATCAATGCTTAGAGAGTTAAAAAAAAAAAAAAAAAAGTCAATGATTCCAAATTTTAAAATTTCAAAGTGGATTAGTTTGTAAGCACTCTGTTATGGGAGAGGAAACCTTTATACATTTTTAGTCTGTTACAGTGATAATGGTGTCTGACTTTATTTATGTCCAATCTAGTAAGACTGAAGCCATCAATGCTGTCGGAGGTTTGACATTTGGATGCCTTTTGGACAGATGCTTACAACCTTAAATACCTTGTTATTGTATGTTTGCTTGTTTTGCTCTATGAATCTTTCTGTATTACTTTTTTCTTAATTATCGTAGCAATGATGACTCACATTATGATTATTAAGCCCTTCCCGTGCCCACTTTTCGTTCGCTTTTCTTCACGGGTTTATGCGTTTGGTGAATGAATCTCTCTCTATGCGACAAGACATGATTGTATTCCCAAAAAAACAAAAACAACTGTTGATGAGAATGATAATTTATTTGTATACAGTGAATCATTATTAACACGCAGCGCGAATTAAACAATAATAATAAAAAAAAGTACCAGAAAATAAGTTATTGGAGTACAATAAAGGATTTGGATATTTAGGATATTGAAGTTGCACTTAAAAATGATACTGTACTAATAAAGGTTGTAATATGTCGTCCGAAAAGCCGTTATTGTAGCTTAAAACACAGAGAATGTTTGGTGATATGGGGCCAAGAGACGAGCTATTAAAAAGATTTAACACAAGGACAATTGGACAATGCAACCAATTCCATCAACTGTTGTTAGCCAATTCCAATGTTAGTTGTCAAACCTTAAAAAGTAACAATGCCTTTGTTTAGTGAAATCCTACGTTAAACATGATTTCCAACTTGAGCATTTCAAATACTGCTAATTAATCACAATCTGACTATCTTAAAATAGCAAACCTACCTAACGCTTGGGCAGGGCAGCTTGGGTTCTTAAATCTTAATCATCATTCTATTTATTACATTTGCATCTACTGTTGTTGTCCAATATCCATCACCAACCACCTTCTTCGATAGTTTTAATTTAAGTCCGGTTAGGCTTCTTTTCTTCATGTATCCAATGTATATATATTTTGTTCATCATATTTATTCTCATTATAATTTTGCACAAAGATATTTACGTAATTTAAATGACCTGAAATCATGATAAAGTCACAAAATTTTAACGAACCTAATCTAAACTTTTGCACACTATTAAGATCAAAATACAGTGCAGACGAACAAGGTTTAGACATTCAAAAACAAACCCCCAACCGTGCAAGGAAACATCCATTGTGAGATGGCATAAAAAGTTGGGAACATTGCAAAAATCATTCTTCGTATTTGTTGGGAAAATGTTTTTCACTACTCGTATTTAAAATGATACAATTACGGTATCCACATTAAAAAAATCGTACCAAATTTATTATTTCATTAAATTTTATTTAATTTTTTTAAACAAAAGTACATATATATATATATTGTCTAACAATAATGCGTGTAAAATATATAAAAATACTATTTTAGTGCGAATTTTTATATTGTTAGAAAAATATAAAAAAAAATTGAGAAATCATTTGAAGTGTAATAAAACTACCAAACCAACTTTGAAATTTAAATAGTTAAAATTAATAGGTTTTTATAACCACTATAATTAGTTTAGTAGTTATAGAATTAGCATCCCAAACTCCAAATATAAAGTTAGAAATAGGGAAATGCATGTGAGTGTTTGAAAAAAAAAAAAACTCTATATCATTAGCAAACTCAAAACATGTCTGAAATTCTTAAAATGATTATAAATACTATTTACACTTGTGCTCTTTTACTATGTATTTTATGATACCATTACTTAAATTATGTGGTGAAACTTTTAGAATATATGTTCATGGGTATTTTTAGGAATTTCAAAATATATTTTACTTTTGACTATCAATTAAATTTATTTGTTATGATCATCCAAACATGTGTTTTGTAGTTTGGCTAAATTTCAGAGTTTGAATTAATAATTTCTTCAAACTTTAAAGAAAATAACTGTAATTAATAAAAAAAAAACTAAAATTGAAGGCATTCCATACGATGATCGTCTAGAGCCTAGAAGTGGAGAGAACGGTGCTTTTGCGGTCCCTACGTCATACACACACAAAAGCAAAACGTTTTTTAATAATAAAATTTATTATATTGGTTTTGTTGGTTGTTTTACAATAATTCTCAAAATTAAAAATAAAGATATAGTAATTATATGGAATTTTTCCATAGTATTTGTAATAAATAAAATATCAATTCTAAATTTTAATAATAAAAAATATTTGCAACATAAATTTTACCAAAAAAATAAAACTCAAAAAATATTTTCATGACCGAAAAATACCGTCAAAGGCTACACAGGGAGGGTGCAGGAGGTTTAACAAATTTCGGATGCCCCGCGCCCACTCTCCCTCCGCTTCTCAGATCAATTAAAATTTCTGCCTCACTTTCAGACTAAAACTTGTAGTTTGGATATTTTCTAAATTGCCCCCAAAATTCTTCGATTCAAGAAAAAATGGTTAAAACAAAGCACCAAAAATCCAAACCAAAAACAACCGCCAAATCTTCCCACGTAAGTCTCGCAAGATTTTGTAAAGAGGCATATTATTAGCCCCCAAATATGAAATATCATAGTTTGAACATAATCTTATTTATTTAAATCCTTCCGAATCCTCTGACGGTTATTTTTTATTTTTTAAAAAATTATTTCGAGGGAACAGATTAACAAGCATGGAAAGCAGGCTGATATTTCTGAATTTAGGAAGCAGCTTGATGGGTTGGGCTTAAAAATAATTGAAGTGACTGCTGATGGTAATTGTTTCTTCAGGTCTGTCAAATATTTGATAGTATAACGTTGTTATACATGTATTTTAGGAAATTGGTATTTGTCATGATATAAAAAGGACTGTGATTATGGTAATTTAATACAGTAATCATTGTTTGCGCAGAGCATTAGCAGATCAATTGGAGGGCAATGAGGAACAGCATGACAAGTATCGGAATATGGTTGTTCAATATATAATTGTACGATATATATTCTGGTACCAATTTTGTATTTAAGCATGAAAAACTGCATTTTCTATAAATTTCAGTTACAGGGATTGCTTCTATGGGACTTTTTTTTGCTGAAATCATAGATTGAAATGCACTTGGAGAATGAGTGCAGGTTTTCACATTAAATGGTTTTATTGTTAAGACTTTTTGTTTTGCTTTTTCGATGTTTAGGAGGTATGAATTTGGTTCGCATAAACTTTGCTAGGATAGAAGTGGAACCTAGATTGGAACAAGTTTGAAGTCGTCCAGAACTCAAGCCACACCCGAGCTGTATAGTTTTAGATTGGGCTCTGCTTAAACCCCATTGATAGGTGTATGATTGATATTTGCTTGTTATTTGGGTAAAACAGAATTTCTGTTGTTCTTAGGTCTTTACCGAGTAGTATTTTCTTTCATTGTTTTTGTTATTATGCTAAGTTTTAGCATGTTCTGAGCCTAGAACATATATATAATATGTTAAGTGCCTGATTGCTGAAGCTGCATTTAACAGAAAAATAGAGAAATGTTTGAGCCTTTTATTGAGGATGAGGTACCGTTTGATGAATATTGTCAGTCCATGGAGAAGGATGGAACTTGGGCTGGACATATGGAATTGCAAGCTGCTTCCCTTGTCACTCGTAGTAATATATGCATTCACCGAGTAAACATTCTTCTTCTTTGTCCACTGATTGTTAAACGTTTTCCACGTCCATTGCTTGTTACCTACCATCACTTGATTTTAAAATTTTGAAATGTGCCTTTGTGGTGCAAATTTTGAAGATTCTTTCTTTCTTAAAACATGATCTCTACATGTATAAGTTACCTTCATTTCTTGTGCAGCATATCTATCCTCGCTGGTACATACAGAATTTTGACAATCGTGAAGTGGGAATGATCCATCTGTAAGCATGTTCATGATTTTCAAACGCTCCCTATGCCCAAGTTTTTTGGACAATTTTAGGCCACTGAGATACATGCTGTTTTTAGTTTTCAGCTTTCATATAGGCATCTGTATTACTTCTCTTATAAGAATGAGAGAGAATATAGTATGTTTCTTTATGTCTTCGGGAGACGTATGCTGTTCGGAAACTTAATTTGTGTATCGATATGCAGTTCTTATCATGATGGAGAGCACTACAACAGTGTTCGCTCAAAGGATGATACTTGTGCTGGACCAGCAAGGCCAATTGTAATCAAGGTTCTATCATTGTTATCATTATTTCATTTCGTTTTCTGGATTTAATTGTTTTGATCATTGATTCTTGTGACATATATGCCTTTTTTTTTTCCCTTTAATTCTTTTTTTTCTTTTTTTCAACTTCTTGTTGACTAGAAGTCTGATAACCTCTAGTATATGAAAGGCTGATGCTGATCTTTCTGCAACATCTCGTCAAGCCAAAATTGCTGTCACAAAGTCTAAAGTGGAAGCTGCTGGGAATGTTGTTAAGCCAGGATGCCTGAAAATGGTCATGGATGGAACCGGATGTGAGGATGTAGAAAGAGTTAAACAGGTCACAGTTTTGAAGTAATTCTAATTTGTAACTACCAATTCTAAAGCATGCAGTGGCTCTCTCATGTTGCATCTGTTATTACCTTTTTCAGTTCATGGAACTTCCTGAGACACTTTTCTTCTTTCTAACATCGACCATATTCCAGGTTATTGAAGAAGTAGGTGGTGATGTGGATGCTGCAATAGAATATCTTATTGCACAAAAATGCTTTGAAGAAAATTTAGTTGCAAATAATGAGCTTCCTGGTTCAGAAGACATTACTCATGGTAATGGCCAGTCACCGTAGTAGTCACATTATGCTACTTTAGCAGTGGTTGATATTTTGTATCCAGTCGGAAAATTTTTCATGCCCCAGACCCTTTCATAGTGCACTTTTTCGTTCGCAAGTACTTTTCTATTGTTTGTGTGGCACAAAGGTTGTCATCTTGCTTGTTGAATCTGCCAGTGTTTTGCCAACTAACTTTTGCCATTGGAAAGGATTGCTTCAAACAATTTTGGTATTATCTCATATATTTTTTTAGTGCCTTTTCTTATGAGGTCTTTGGGTATTGGGTGTGAGTTTGGATCCTCTTTAGGTTTATATCTTAATTTAGTCCAGCAGAGATGTCTTTTGGTTTATTTTCATATTTGAAAGTAAATTAAATTTGTATAACTTGAATTTAGTCTTATTGTTCAAGTGCCGAAATGTTCTGCTTTTTAGTGGGAGGTTTCTTCACCTTAACTGCCCCTTCGCAACAAGTAAAAACAAGAAGGAATGAAGGAAGAATGAAAAGGATTTATAAACTTCTTACCAGATGATTTCAAACAAATCTGGCGTCTCTTTGAAGCTTGCTATTTAATTTTTATTTATTTTGAAGCCATTTTGTTGGCAAAGTACCTCCTTCTGTGCTGTATTCTAAATCTCAGGTGTGCAGGTGATCATCACATGGAAGAAACCAAACAACAAGAGAGAAAAACTGATAGCAAATTGCACAATATACAAAGAAGTCGGACTGAAAATAGCTTAGTCTGTGATGACAAGGTTCTTATTAATTTTTAAATAGTAAAATCATTATTTCTTTGGTGTCCGCCTTCTTTCTTTATTTATTTGATCTGCATTATTGTTTTGCATCTATTTTGTTGTAGAAAATTCCTAGAAACAAGGTATGCCCGTGTGGTTCGAGAAAGAAATACAAGTCTTGTTGTGGATCAGTTGCTGGAAAATCTTCTGCCAGATTTACAATGTATCCTCCCTAAATGCTGCTTCAGTTCTTTCTTTAGTAGAATTTCCTTTTATCTCAATCATAAATATGTCAAAGCTGAGATCAATAAAATGGTTTTGGTTATAAAATGGTGAAATATGTATCTTTGAGTTCTAGGATGACGTGATTATCTATTTTTTGTAGTCTCCTTAAAAGGCAGATGATATATTTTGGGACAGAAATTCAAAGTGATAATGTGATAGCATGTGCCTCTACTATAGCCTTAGACAGGCTTCATTTAATAAGAGTGCATTAGTTTTAAATAAATTGAAAAAGAGATAAGAGCATATGCCAATCAAAATGCAAAATTTCAACTTAAAGTTGAAAGGAACAAAGACAAACTTTTTTCTTCCCGCTACAGTAGACATGGGTTGTTTCACGACTCTTATTCTGATATATATGTTATTTCCTCAGAAATCAGACAGCTGATGATGGAAATGAAAGAAAAGACAGAAAGCAACACAAGAAAGCACCAAAAAAGGTTCTGAATCACGACCAATCTGCCGGAGGGCAACCTGATTTGGGTGCACTGTGTATATGAGTCTCACTTCAAGGTACTACGCAACTTCTTCACTCTGCTAATTTACCAATTTGATGTAACTTGTGAGGATGCCTGGCACAGGAGTCGCGCCATCCAGATCCAAAATTTTGCGATCTGTTGGGCATTTTCGTTGTCATTGTGTATTGTTAGGATATGTTGTTTATCAACCGTTATGAGAAATTTGTTTACTATTCCAAGCGTTAGGATATGTCTTGTATCAATCCGTTATGAGAAATTTGTTAATGATTCCAAGTGTGAGTTTGATTTGGCATTGTATCAACCATTGTGAGAAATTTGTTGATCCTTGGTTATTATTTATGTGTCAATTTCTAAAATAACAATTTGAAAAACCAATATAAGGAAGTCACATGTTTTACTGGATCACTTCCTGAATTAGCATTCCAAAAATCTTGGTTGCTGCTATAAATATCTTGTTTCTGCATTTCCCTCCCTACTTCCTGGTATTTCATTTGCCAGCACTTTATTCTTCTCTCTATGCCTGCATGTCTTTATGCATCACTGCTCTTGCTGCGTGTAGACATTGTTTGGATGCCGTGGGAAGAGAGTGTAGAGAAGTCCCTTTTGCTGTTAACTTTTTCTGCTTGCCATCATTGAAATGAATTTAACTTTTGAAAGTTTTGGCATTCATGAAATGATGGAATAATATGTAGTGTCATGTCTGGCACCTTAACCACCTCTTTAATGTCTGCCCCTGCTGCCAGTTGAAGTAGAACTGCTGATAATAAATACGCTCCATTTGCAGGTCCATAATTTGCTAATTACTTGAAACACACGAATGACTTAAAAGACAAGTCATAAGAAGGACAGAGATCTTTGTGTACTTGGCTGGGACACAAGGTGAGATTAAATTTTGTCAGTGTTAATCAAACGTGGCTTCTGCGGTCTAAACTTGGAATGGAAGTGGATTTGTCCCCAACTGCTGGCCCAAAATTGTCTTCTCAAATGGAGTTCTATTTGGATCAGACTGTTGAATCTGACCTTCTTCCCTATGGTACGTGCCATGATTTTGGAACTTTTTTAGGTTTTCTAATGGGAAGGTTAGGGCACAGAAAACAAAATGCATGTATGCGAAAACAGGCTTCCTGCATTTTTTCTCAAAGGTAGAAAATGATTGAAATATGAGGCCGGAACTGGTGATGTTCATATAGGGTGAGAAATGCATTCAACACCTCTCTTTCACCCATCCGGATGAGTTTTTGACAATTTCTGTGTGGAATATGAGAGGTTGGCTTCTACTATGTTTAGGAATTTAATGCATTCGTTTCAAAGAGGTAATATGGTGCGCCTTAATGTTATGGTTCTCTTCTGAAACTTGTCACTTGTGTGTATGTGTGTCACTCTCCCTCCATCTTATGGAACTTTGTCCTCATGATTTATGTGAACTTTTACCTCTTTATGGGAAAACAAGAAAAGGTAATTAAAAACATGACAAAAACAGCGAAACAATTGAAAATGGTACAAGTGAAACAAGGCAAGTGTTATGCTTTTTTATTTTAACTTTTTCTTTGGGACACGGATATGCATAAGCATGCGACTAACACAAATTGAGAGATGGA
The DNA here is from genome assembly GCA_016586305.1 of Ophiorrhiza pumila. Taxonomy (NCBI): domain Eukaryota; kingdom Viridiplantae; phylum Streptophyta; class Magnoliopsida; order Gentianales; family Rubiaceae; genus Ophiorrhiza; species Ophiorrhiza pumila. Next base: position 4,581,490 of record BLIW01000007.1, read on the forward strand.
GACAAATTAGTGTTTGTAGCGTGAGAGCATGGCTCTACCAAAACAAGAGTGTCGGCAAAGACGTGATTGATTTCATAATATGTCATCCTTTTTCCCTCTCATATTGGTGTTATTTAATATATTTACATTTTTTTATTTGCTTTTAAATATTATTCTATTGTAGCTTGTGTATTTGTTATACTTCACTACTAATCTCATGACTGATAAATACTTCTAAAAAAATTACTTTTGTAAAATATAATATAGGCTCTAGTACCTAAATTTAATTAACACTTATAATTTTGTTTATTTTAAAGGCTTAAAAGTAAAATATAATTTTTTATTTATTCTCTGCCAGAAAATAATTCCCGTTTCTTGTGAGTCAAGTGAATTTAAAGTCTATAGCATATGTAGGCTTTGTATGTAATATAATAATTAATTATATAAATTCACGAAGGTAGATCAATTATCGTAATAAAACAATAAATTAGTTCTTCTAATAAAAAAGGTAATAACTACAAATGTCGTAATGATGGATGGTAAAGAATGGGTTGGAGTAAATATAAAAAATATATTCTAATTTTACGAGTAATAGAAGTACAGACGCTAATGATAGATAGCTTTATAAAATACTAAGAAATAAAAAGAAAAAGAAAAGTAAATTCATCAGAATACTCAAACGGTAGAAATAACCCTAAAATTAATGTTAACCATTGGTTAAGTTAAGGACGATAAAGTGCTTATTAGATAAATAATAAATTCAAGCTGACAAAATGTTGCTAAACCTTAATTAAATCTTTATTTTTCAGGTAGAGTTTGGAATGAGGACTGTGAGAATTAAAAACTTGTTTTGTACTATTAAGGAACAAAGATATTGGATCAATGTTGATCATGATCGTGATTTTTCGTCTGCACTTGTTTAATTCCCATTCTTGGCCCCTTTGAATATGCATATCCCTTGATTTTTATTTTTCTCTAATCTCTGTTTTTCGTAATTTTTCCGAGAGTTTCTGAATCGTAACGTGAAGATGAAAAGACGCATAGATTAAAATATATCATTAATAGCAAAAAGAAAATAAACAAGAGTCATGCAAATAGTTAAAAAAAAAAAGGACAATATGCGAGTGTTGAAAATGAGGCGAGGCGGCATTTGTCTCGTCCGATATTTATGTTTTTAAGGAGCTAATTAATATAAGCTGACTTGTAGGTAGTAGTGAGTTGTTGTCAGGCAGATGAGCTTGAAGATTCCTTTAGACTTTGATCACAATCATTTGAAAATAAATTAATTTCCTTTTCCCTTAATTGGAAAGTCCTCAATCATCTTCTTCTCTATTTGTTGAAAACTGTTAAATTTTGAGAGGCAGCAACCAACAGTCTTATATATATATATATATATATATAATAAATAAAAGAAGATTAAGCAATGCCGTGCAACAAACAGGAAACATTACTGGAAATGTTCTGTTCTTGTTTTTAAGTTTGGTTTTCAACGATGAGATAAATTCACACTAAATCAGAGCCCTACCAAAAAGTGATTTCATACTAGAATCGTGATTCGTTTCCCAATCCCAAGCCTTTTTTCTTTCTTTCTTTCTTTTGCCATTTTAAGCATTCACGAGCAGGAGAAAAGTCATCCAGCACACTATCTTTAATGCCAAAAACGTTTTTGAGTTGACAATGTTTGGCAACAAATTCTAGTTTCGATGTAGTAATAACGAAAGTACATGGATGGATGGATGGATGGATGAATGTACTGAGTCGACGTAAATTAATTATTTGCGCGCGAAACATTAAACAAACGTTATGAATGCAAAAACTCACTGAGTCTGGAGACTGGACCAGTATTAGTGTATAATAACAGAGACGATGATGCGTACCTAACTCTTGGACCAGTATAAATCTTGTCATCTACCTCTGCACATAAACACCACGCAACATGAACCGGAACGAATGGTCAGAACCACAACCATAAACCATTGTCGTGGCCACTTAAGAGCGCCTCGTCAATCAAATTTTTTTAATTATGCCATGATAAAATAAAAAGACGCAAGTTACCCAATCTTTATTATTACTTGTGTTTTTTTTATTAGACTATAATACAACAATCTCGTCAATATTTCCAATCATGGAAAGTCTTGCAAACCAACGTTGGACAACCGAATACTATGACAAACAAGTATGAATGACCCCTCTCTTAATTCCTACACCCCGGCTCAATTATAGAGTTCAGATTCTCTGTCCAATATTTATTCAATCTTATTCTGTATAACGTTTAAAACTACGTAGTTTCATTAGAAGTATGAACTAAATGCATAAATATCATTAAAATTACTTCAAAATTATTAGATCATAACCAAGATATTAGTAAACCCTGAGACGTAATTTTAATTAAGACAGAATAAGACAGACAAAATATTTGACAGAAGATCACGTGTACAATTATCAAAGCATGTAAACCACTTTCCAGTGTCCACTGCTGCTTCAAAACAATATAGTCGAACTAATAATTGATGGTCAAATTGGGGATCATTTTTTATTTCTTTTTCTCCTCTGCCCTGTTAAAATTTAGCAACATTCCTGCGATTTCCGAACGCAATTTATTCATCTTCTCGATTCTGAGTATCTTGATTCTTGAATGCAATTTACCGTGTGGAGTGCTTCAAAATTCACTCGAGTTTTTACCCACTGTTACATGCATCAGGAGACTTTTTTTTTTTTTTTTTTTTTAAACTTGTAAAGAGAAGAGCGTGGCTGTGTAGTTGTGCTAAATTAAATACTAAATGATGAGGGAGTACATACAGAGTGAAAATCAGAACACTACATCGATCTTTACTTATACATGTGTCTCAAATTTTGTTTTCTTTCCTTCCCTTGGAAACTTGGAGTAGTGAAAGCTCAAAACAAACGCTTCGTTTTCCCAGTTCAGGGGTTTGATATTACATTAATCTGTTGCTTTCTTTAGCTTTATTTTCTAGTAAGAATGGAAGTCGTTCGTTTTTGTTGGGCAACAATAAATATATTTCTATTTTATTTAACACCTAAATTTCTTGAACCTGTAAAGCCAGTAATTAAATCTTTACTGGTGAATCTTCTTGTTAGGTGTAGGGCGGCAGTAGCAAAGGATGACAGTAAAAAATGCAGGAACATATGCAAGCATCAATAATACCTGAACTACTTACTACTTAGCCCCACAGCCACAGCCGACACTGAACTAATAAAGCGCACAAAAGCCAAATTTGGTGGCAGAATATATAGGTATAGATGAGAAGAGAAGACGGGGCTCTCGAGCAGCATGCATTTGACAACCCTAATGTCTATATTCTATTTTAGGTGTAAAAGGCTAAAAAAGCTGGAATAGCAAACAAATAAAGATGGGATGATCAATCGTAATCACAAGTAATTTAACAAGATTAAACGCAAAGGATCGATTTTTTATATATATATATATATACCAAATTAAGTTACTTTATTGTTTTGATAACTAAATAGGATCGATCATATATGCATGTAAAAAAAAAAAGGAATGATAACCTATACAATTCTTTAATAGGAATAGATCATCACCGTTTAACACAAACATAGAAATCAATTCCTTATAATTAATTCTGGGACTGTGTTTCCTGGGCTGAATTCCTTTCGGAACACATAAATAGAACTCTTAATTAGCATGGTGCCTAAAATATGACGACCTCTTTGGCCTTAGCATTCCCAGTTGCATGGGGAGATGGAGTTATTGATCAAACCGACAGAAGAGCAAATCCATTTCCCCCGTTTTTTTTTTTTTTAACACTCACCCATTCTTACGAGCATCCTCAATGATTCGAATCCTCAAAAAAACAGAGCTCTAAATCTGAAGATCAAAATGTTAACTTCAGTAACTATCGAGCTATCCCAATGATTCGAATGACCGATCGAAACGTGGCTGGGGTAGCCTAAAACTAGGACGTCAAAGGAATCGCAAACAATCCAGAAAGACCACAACTTGACACCTCGTATTTGGCCAGCAAAAAATTCCAAGGTTTAATGATGCTCTCTCGATTAGGATAGGAAAAAATGGTATCCTATTCCTGCACATGCGGTTGAAAAACAACATCAGTGGCCTTGTCATCCAATCGCTTTCTATTTGCTATTTTTGGGAATTCGGACGAAAGAGAAATAAAAAGGATCACAATATTAATTGTCTTCTTTTCTCAGGGAAGCGGATTATGAGACTCTCACATTAATTCCTATTACACTTTTACCCGTTTTCTATCTTTCCCAAAGATAATGTAAAGAAAAGTCACTTATTGTATTGCCCTTATCAAAATCACTATTTTGACAAATCACTCTAAATAAATTTGTGAACTCAGCAGCAAAGAATTAATTCATTGGTGGTTTTTTGAAAAGTCAATGGTGGAAAAGAGAATTAGGAGATTGTTCAGTTGATGATGGTTGCTTGAACCACAACCAAACATGCTAAGGAGTTAAAAGGAGAAGAAAAAAAATCACTGGAAACTTGTTCTTATTGAATGAGAAAATTTGTTGGAGAGATGAGAGAAGATAATTTTCGTAATTTTGGGATGAAAACTGTGCTGATGCAAACTCAACAATGTATTCAACCTCTACTCGAGGTAATACGGCACATTTGGTTTCTTTACACGGTTTGGAAGGTTAAAAAAATAAAAATCAAACGAGACTTTTTATTTTATCAATTAAATGCTTGGTTGGATTTTTATGTAAATAAAAAAGGCTCTGTTTGGTTGTTGCACTTTTTTGATTTATTTCACAATTATAAAATAATTTGTGTTTTTTTTTTTATTATTTTTCTACAAAACTTTTTAAAACTAAAAATGATGCTATATTAATTATTTTTGCTACAGTTTTTTTTATAAATAAAATATTAAATTTAAATATTAAATTTTATTAAATAATAAACAATTCTTTCTAATACAATTCCCACCAAGAACAAACTAATAAAATATTAATTCAAATTTAAATTTCAAACTTTTTATCAATAAAATAATCTCTTATACAAATCCCAACAAAATAAAATCGTTTATCCAAACACTCCAAAAATATTATTTTTTCATAACAAATCCAAAAAAATATATATATAATAAAATCCAAAAACACTCCATCCAAACGAAGCCTAATATGTTTGAAAACTACGTATATAGCGGGAGGGTGGAGACTTGGAGTGTGAATTTAATTATTTTGATAAACAACTCATTAGGCTCTTATATTAGACTAAACCAAGATTTCAATTTGTTTCCTAGAATTGGCCTCTCCATTTAGGCGGATGTTAGATTTTCTGTCCACGATTATATATATTTTTCATATTTAAAATTAAACTACGTAGTAAGGTTTACTCATTTCTTAGTTAGAGTTTAAAGTGATTTTATTGATCTTTATGATTTTAGTCCCTAATTTTAGTTAAACTCTATTGTTTTGAATCTTGAATATATAATTGAACCAAAATAATTTTGGAAATAAGATCTTATTTCTATTTTTTCGCAGGCAGTAAATCATGATATATATTTTGGTTATGTTGTCTATTATTTTATGAAAACACGACTAACTTCCATGGTTCATTTTGTAGTTTGGGTTGAACATTTTGGCGAAGAGGGTAGAACTTACGAGTGATGGGACCAGCAGAAAGTCGCACTGTTAGCTTTAAATTTTGTGACGGTCCGGACCCAGAGAGGCATATGACAAATTGGTGGTAATTGTGGCCTGGAGAGGCCGGTAAAATTAACACATCACCGCAAAACAAAGGCAACAAAACATGATATTAAATCTTTAAAAAGTAATGTAATTTAATTAAAATTATAAATTAAAAGTATAAATATTATTAAAATTACTTTATAATTATTAGAATCTAATCAAAGAATAAGTAAACTATACCAAGTATTTTAATTTCATCTTTCGGAATTGTAATATTTTTCAACCACACCTATCAAAATTAGCCAAGTTATAGTTAGTACTGTGACTGGGGAACTTTTAAGGCAAAAGTAATTGAAAAAATTTTATGGAGGACTGCCGTCAGTGTGTGTGGTCAAGTCATAGACCAACACTAATAATTTACGCCTTTACCAAATGAATGTAAAATCAGATGAAATATTACATACAATATTTCCAATTTCAAACAGTTTTCAACCGTTAAAGGAATTTCTATTTTGGGAAACACCATCTTTAACGTCTGTAAACTAATCTGGACTGTGCGTACCACCCCTTTAATTTGCCTTATTCAGATATTTGACTGTTTCTTCCTTCACTTTCATTTATGAGTTCATCTATCTTCCACTCTAATATATATTAGTATTTTCCAATTTCCACCAACTCCAAAACCTGAACTTCCACATGTGACTTGTCATGACCCATACAAATACAATCATGCACACACATATATATATTTACCAGGACGACAATATTACGCTATTTTCTCAACCATACTCATACTGCAAACCAAAATACAATAATTATAAAGCAAACCGATGACGATCGGATGAACATTATATATATACATATGGTTTCATGAATCCAAATGCAGAGTTAATAAAAGAATCTAAAGAAGTACTGTATGACCTCCGATCCTCCTGACCCATTTCATCTTGAAAGTTGAAACTGAGTTGTATGTTGTCTTTATAGGCTTACAATAGCAGAACACCATGCGATAAAAGGGTGTCCATTTCTTAGACTGGTTTTAACACCCCTAAGGAGCGCGCGTGGTAGTTCATCCTCGCAGCAGCGTATGCATACTGATCAGCAATGTACACAGAGCTTGACCACTCTTAAATGACTGACTACCACTATCGAGTATGAACAGAGGGGATGATGAGTTTCTTTTTCTTGTTTCCAAAAGTTTTTATTGGACCAAGACGAAGACAGGGATGAAAGAATCTAGTGTTAAATTCTAACCCTTATTCTGAAACTGGTTTTTTTTTTTTTCCCTTTGGGGTAAATTAATTTGTAAGGAAGCAGTCATGTATTCGTTTTATCTGCAATGGATATTATGTATGAGTTTTGTGTATCAATTTATATATCATTTAATAAAATTTTGATATATGTATTTAACATTTATTCCTTAAAGTTTAATAACCAGTTAATATGATTTTAGTATTATGTAAAAATACACATATATATCACATTTATAGAAGTTGATAAAATAAATGATACAAAAGATTAAAAAACCGTTTTATTATGTAATAAGAAAAGGACAGAAAAAGGAAAAGCAAATAACGAAATGGATTTAAGAAAAAAAAAAAACCTTTATAAAACTCAAATTCAAAGGCGTGATTATTTTTGACTCCTCTCTCTATAGCTTTGCTTCATAGATCATCCATCTTAATCTTCAGAAACTTAAAAATAATTTAATAGTTGATACTTTATACCCCTGTTATGTTAATGTTCGCAACCAATCCCGCATAATTTAACAAACACTGATGGCAAGGATTTAAATATCGGGAATGTAGAAAATAGAATAAACAAATAAACAAGAAGGTAATATTATTATAAATGGATGATGACGCCCCAGATGATGCTATCACACCCTATTATTTATATTTAAATCCCCTGTAAACCCAACTAGATATTACAATGGGATTTCATCAACTTACAAATCTGTGTTGATTACTTTAAACACATGATGATGATGCAGTTGTACTTAACAGTTTCTTACAAGATCAGAGAAAAAAAAATTATTTAAAAAAAAGTCAGCCATTAGTGATTAGCCCGCTAGCTGCCCATTTTCCACTGTTTCTTTAAAGTTTAAACATCCTTTTGAGGCTAAGCTTTAGAAACAGTTCTTAGTTTTGGTTATGTCCCTCTCGTCATAATAGCGCGCATGTCTGACTGCTTTTAGTCATTGAGAGAACTGATTCAAAGGACACCGACGATAGTGACCATTCATCACCATCCGGTTGAAATGTCCCCATATTATATATATATAAAATCTGAATCTCAAACATTTTTGCTGAAGCTCCTCCGTTTGGTTGATTAATGGGTGGACCAGAGGCAAAAGACATTAACCGACTGTGTAAAATGCTTAGCTTAAAAAAGAACAGTTTACTGCCATGAAATATATACAAGATGTAAAAAACTGATCAAGAAATAAGCATTAAAGGTACCCAAAATTACTCGCCATGTAATTGGACGGAATACATACATGTCAGCAACATAATGGAAGTTAGAATCTACAAGGTGAGAGGGCGTTAGTTATGACTACTAAGGGAGATTTATCGACAGTAGGAAAGCTTCAATAATATTCTTCAGCTTTTCTTATCGTTGAAGTTTTACCCGCGGTTAGGCACGTTCTAGTTTGTATTATGATTGCATGGGAGGTTTAATTAGTTGAGGGTAAAAGGAGCTTGGATCAAAGCATTGATCTTTACAAGCTTACAAAATATAGGGGGGCTTTGAGGGAGGGTTGTGGGATCGATTATAAGACAAAATCATTTGGTAGGAAAAAGAATATGTTGAAAGAAAAAGTGAAGAGGGTCATCTCATGAGAGGGTGGTGAAACCCATTTTTGAGTGGCCAATTTTGATGAGGTCTTACTATCTGCTGTGGGAATCCTGATGATGCTGCAGCAGTACCATAAAATTGAGGAGGATGGTTGGATTGCCATTGAGGATCTGTGGTTGAAAGAGAGAGGTCTCCAATTAGGCCTCCGTTGCTGCTGCTTGGAAACTGAAACTATAACAGCTTGCGGTTGATACATGCATTATGAAAATTTTAATAGTCGGATAGATATATCATGCAATTTAAGCACGCAAACATCTGGGGAAACACATACATGATAATTTGACGAACTGTACTGATGTGGAAACATTTGAAATATGTGGGGGGATTCACCCGCTCTTGTGAATTGCCCGTATCTGTTGTGCATTTCCTTGGCCTTGAAAGAGCCCGGAGAATGCAGGTGTGTTTGGCTGAGGAGCTGCAAGGTTTCTGCTTCATTATACCCGTCTCTTCTCGGGGCATCAACGTCAATGGGATTCGCTTGCTGCAGATTATGTAATGAGCCAAAGGATGTGACACAAACAGAATTCAAATTTATAAGGTACATACAAGTATGTCGACAATGGTTAAGTACCTTGGACCTGAAACCTTGTTGGCGCCAGTCAACTTGAAATTGCATCGTGCCAGAATGCTGCTCTCTAGAATGATCAACTTGATTAATCATCCCTCCACTGCTCGACTTTGAAGCTGAATTTCCCAAGCTCAAATCCAGATTGTGGTCAGCTGCATTACTGGAAGATTCTGGGAGGGAGAACGAACGTAACATTTCAAATTATTTGATGCAATGTAAAAAGAAAAAAATACTATCAACTTTAATTGTACGCACAAAATTTACAAATGTGACAGAAATCTCGTTCTATATATATATATATATATTTACCAGTAGAGTTGAGTTCATTTTCATAAATGGTGGGATCAAAATTGGTAACGGCATCTTTTCCGTTGCACTTTATGGCAGCTTTATCATAAGCCCTAGCAGTATGGAACCAAGGATTTCTTTAGCCCCGGCCAGTACGTTTTTACAATTAAAGCTTTGCTAGTATTGCACTTGATCAATCAATTAGAAGCAACAAAATCTAAACGAAAAGGTATAAGTAAAAATAAATAAATAAAAATCATGATTACAAACATACCTGGCAGCTTCAATTTCAGTATCGAACAGACCCAAATAAACATACCTGTGTAGATTAAATACCAAAAGATCATCATCAAATATTATTAACGGACAAATTAAAATGTCACCACGAGATCATATATATATATATATATATATATATTGGTAAGAAAAAGATAGCAGGAACTGAAAATAAGGAATGGCAGTAATACTTTTTGCCTAAAAATTGGCCCATCCTAGCTTCCCATCTGCCGCATTTGTGCAAAGTGACGCCCCTATATTTGGAACTTCCCCTAGGGAAGCCAGTACTTTGTCTTCGTAGTACATGAACAAATTCTTCCTTGGTTAGATTGCTCATCTAATGCCACACATTCGGAGAACAACAACATTACTACCATAATATTTGTACTATTTTTAACTTTTTTCCATGTGTTAAAACACGTATGGAGATTTCTTCAACTGTTGAAGATAAGGAAGCATTATAATTTAGTATAAAGATAAAGAGATAACGAGTCTTCTCCTCTCTCTCTCCCTCCCTTCAGTCAGATGATGACCATGACCTACCTGTTTCAAGTCATCTTCATAATCTGCTAGGCTGAAGTTGATGTCTGCCTCTACTCCTCGAAACTTGATGGCTGCCCTATCATATGCACTGATCAAAACATTTCCATTTTCATGTGAGTTTCTCTCTCATAAGTTATACATTTCTAGGAAGAAAAAGAAAAAAAAAAATTCAAGCTTTGGGGAATCAATAAAGAGAGTAGAGTAGAAAGTTTCATAAGCTCACCGAGCTGCCGCATGTGCCGTGTCAAATCCACCTGCAACCAATATCCAACAAAACATGATTTGACCAAATAATTACATAGATGCGCAAGATGATTTAATAGATTTACAACTCCCACCAAACCCATATTTTGAAAAAACTTACCTAAATAAACTTGCTTTCCACAATCCCTGGATCATGAAAAACGAGCAATGACGAATTAGAATTATGAGTTGTTGAATAAACGAATGAAGATTATACATGTTTTGAGAAAAAGAAAACGGAAGATGATCTGTGCAGACACAGTCTAGATAGGAAGAGAGGAACAAAAAATGGTTAATTACCATATGTGTGATTCCCACCGACCAGTCCTCCGGTAAAAAGTAACGCCACGATATTGAGAACTCCTAGACCTTGGTCCCCGGCGACTTTTCTTCATAGGCTGAGAGACCTCCGTATTAGACTTCCCCAACACGGCGCCGCCAAGTGGCTCCGACTGGCAGAATTTAACTCCAACCCAGTGAGCCCTCGGGAAATTAGGGACCCCAGAACCAGAAGCGCAAGTAACACCAGCCAAGTCGTTGCTGCCAGCTGATGTGCCACCCGTGATGTCTGACTCGTCCACCGGAAAGAACTGGTGCATCACCGGCAAGTGGTCGCTCTCCGACGAGCAGTTATCATCGTTATAACCAACCGGGAAGCCAAAAATTGTGCTGGTGCCAAATCTCTTCCTAGTACCACGTTCAGCAGCTCCAACTTCTTCTTCAGAACCATCCTCAATAACAACAGCGGACGAGCTGGAATTGGACACCGATCCAACCCTCTTACCCTTGTTATCATCATCACCGTGCGAGGAACAGCCTTCGGATTCGTCGTCCCTTCTCTGATCCGGCGAATCGTTTAGATCCCACATTTTGAGCTCCAAGTTAAAGATAACAAAAACGAAAAAAAACTAAAATGAAGTCGTGAATTAGACTGACTGACTATATCTCCAGTCTCCCTCTCAAGGAAGCAAAAGATTTTCGGGGAGGCGTTGGTTGTTACAAGAGCTATTGGAACTGTCTTTTTATGCGTGTTTTTGTGTGTGCAGTGTGCGTAATTATTATTATATAAATATAGAGTATATAGTAGTATTTGGTTTAGCGTCTGAGGCTGAGTTGGGAGAATAAAAAAAATGAGAAAGGTTAAACTGTGTGGTGCTGGGGAGACTTAAAAAAGAAGTACAACATGAAACCTACGACTTAAGGAGGAAGGAGGGGAGAGAGAGAGAGAGAGAGAGAGACAGAACTCAGAAGATGAGAGTGTGCTGTTTATTTTTCTGTTGTGTTGTTCTTGGGGGAAAAAACAGGAAAATTTTATATTAGGATGGAATGAGGAAGTATTTTGTTGATATTGCAATGGTTAATAATAATGCAAATAGTTTGCTCCAACAAGAACAAGAACAAGAACAAGAACAAAATAGAGTGGATCTTGCGTATCAGACTAGCTGCCCAATACAGCATAGACGAGGGCAGTTTGAGTAGACTAGCCAGAAAGCAGCCACCACTTCTCTTAATATTAGTATATCTATATCTATCTATATATCTATGTCTAAAAGAATAAACCTCTCCAGTCATTCACCTTTACCCAACTGAACTGGCCCTTTTTTTTTTTATAAAAAATTTGTAATGGGAAGATAGTCTTATTAAGTCTATACCTAGAAAATAGAAACCCCTGTGGAGGGGGGGGGGGGGGAGGGGCTGTGTTTGTATGTGTGGGGTTTGTTTGCCTTTGTTTCAATCATTCATAAATGGCTTGACAGTTTCTAACTCTCTTTCCATTTATATGTGCCTGCCTTGCTTCTTCATTTAACCTCTCTCTTTACTTTAAATATATCTACTTCTACTGCCGCTCCTTCTACTACACACTTGTTTTACTTTACTCATCTCTCTAAATCAAACTCTATTTTTTTTTTTTTGTTTTGTTTGTTCAAAGTTGAAAATGGTAAACAAAGAACCATCCATTTCTTACGCAACTTTCCGACGTTAACCAAATCGAAAAGCATTCTCTTCTTCTCTCTCCTTGTAAGTCCAATATTACCCACTAATAATGGAAATAGACAGCACCAAGCCTTGAAGGATGACTTGTTACTCAACTACCTTTATTAGCAACACTAATTATCATTTCATTTTCATTCATTCATTCACTCTCACGTCACGGTTAATCTCTTTCTTTCTTTCTTTTTTTTTTTACCACTCACACACTATATAATATAAATTAATTTTAGATGTATATATTTGAGAAAAGAAAAAACATAAAGAATAGAAAAGGCCACCCCACTCCTTCTAGGACCCGAATATATATAGATTTTCTCGTTCACCTTCACCTTCACCTTCACCTTCACATTCACATTTGGATTTACCTTGTTTTTACCATTTGGAAAAAGTTAAAAAAGGACTTGACTGAATAGGTACGAGACAAGAGGGTAATTTGGGGTATAGACATTGGAGGAATTATTGTGAGTCAGGGCCACGGCAGAGGAGGAGGAGGAGGAGGGTTTGGCTTCAGAAAAGGAAATGGGAATAATAGCAATAAAAGGAAAAACTTTCCAGAAAAGTCCAATCCAAGAGTACGGGAGGAGGGCCACCATTTGCCTCTTTTGTTCTTCCACTGACCAATGCCCTTCTGAACTTGTACCTCGTATTTATTAACAACGTTTCTTGCACCACTCTCACTTCAACAGCGCGTGGGTGACACAAATAGATCTTTTAGTCCCATGTTGTCTTCATCTTCCCCCCACAATTTTACGCACCCACCCTCGCACGCCAACTTGTCCTTTTTCAATTCTTTCTTTTACAGTGTTTTACTTTTTTATTTTTTGCCACATTAATTTACCATTTGCAAACCCAAAATCGGTTTGTCTTTTTCCGAGGTAATCATTGGTTTTTCTCCAACTAAAAAGAAATATTGATTCTGGTCATCTTTAGTAATTTGAGAGATTAAATCCGTACCTTATTTTGCCAAAAGTTTTATTATCTATAAGTCAAAATTTTAAGAAATCAAATTTTAACTTAGACAATACCCAAATATAGTTAGGTAGTCAATAGCCTTGTTTATTTTATCTTTTCTTACATTTTCTGCAGGAAAATAAAAACTTTTGTTAGATTATTCCCAGATTTCCTTCCCCTAAAATCCATACCACAGTATTGCTTTTGCTTTTGCCTGATTTTTTTTTTTTTTTAAAGAGTGAGTGAATACCTAGATTTTACACTTTAGTGATTTATTTTTTTAGGAAAGACACAAGATCCATTTCTATTTTTAAACCTAGCTAAGAGAAATTTGTTATCATAAGAAAATATAATACGGAAAAAAAAGATCTTCAGAAACATATTATGAAATTATACAATGGACTAGGTCACTAGGGGTATTCATCTAAATCGAATTTTTTTTTTTTTTTTAATGAAGTTTTGATAAAACAATATCCAAGTGAAAGACTTTAGGTGTTAAAACTTGATAAAACAATGTTAGTATTAATTGTCAAATGTGGATATTTTGTACGTAGATTAGTACACTCGGCTCCGTTTGGATGAGCTATTTTTTGATTATATCATGAAATTTTTTTTCTTCGGATTTGTTATGAGAAAAGAATATTTTGAAAGTGTTTGGATTGAATGATTTATTTTGTTGGGATTTGTATTGAGGATTTTTTTATTAATAAAAGTTTGAAATTTAAATTTGAATTAGTGTTTTATTAGTTTATTTTGGTGAGAATTGTGTTAGGAATAATTGTTTATTATTAAAATTTAAAATTCAAATTCAAATTCAGATTTATTATTTTATTTATAAAAATTACTGTAGCAAAAATAATTACTGTAACATTGTTTTGTGTTTTAAAAATTTTGAACAAAAAGTTGAACAAAACAAACACCTCATTTTGCAATTATGAAATAAATCACAATAAAGAGCTTGTCCAAACAAACCCTTATAAATGATATTTGCAATATAGTAGAACTTAAGGTGGTGCTTGCTTACCTATCAAGTCGCTTTTGAGGTATGCATTAACACTAAAGTTTCTAATTTTGAAAGGTAATTCGATTGATGGGGATTCCAAGATTTCTCAATTTATTTCAAATCAATGCCCAAAAAAGTTATAATTAAAAATAAATTTCATAAAACACCATTTTCTACATACGTTTTGTTCAACCAAGTTTCTTGCATTCGATTTTTTTTTTAAATATGCTGAAAATTTTAGACGAAAATGAAATAGAAAAAAAAAGTAGGATAATGAAAGGTCTAAGAAAGTAATTTTTATTTTATCATGGTGTGAGCAAGAATCAAGTTCTTATTGAAAAAATTATCGACATCCAATATAAATAATATATTATATGTGAATTTAACTCTAACGAACTATCTGTATCACTTCACGTAATATTTTATAAGTTTTGATTCGTATAAAATCATTAACCTTTGAATTCACTAATAATTTGATTAAATTTTACTTTTATTTAAAAAGATAAGTATCATATTTAAAAAAAATATATTATAAACTAAAAGATACATAATATTCAAAGTCCATCTTAAGAGCTTGTGTGCATAAAAGAACTGGTTCGGGCATTGTGTCCAAGGGTGGAGGCCAACTGAAGCTAAAACTGTCTGGGCAGACAAACTATAAATCTCCCCTATCCAAGTAAAATAGAAAAAGGAGAAACTAAAGGAGACAACGAAGAAGAGCGCGTATTGATAAAACGAGAATGGGAGTGTGGATGAGACTGAGCGGGTGAAAAATCGTGAAGCCAACTAGACCAGAGCATAGATTGATAGATAGATTCGTAGATTAACATAGCATCATGGTTGACATCATTCACATCATAGGAATATTTAAGAATTACCATTATTAAAAATTGCGAAAAAACAAAAATACCCAATAAAGAAGCTGGATGAGGTTGGGTTGCGTCAAAACAAACATTAAAAAGATATCTTACAAAAAAATAAAAAATTAAAAAAAAAGGTGGAGCCCAAAGACTTTTTAAGAGTTACTTAAGGAAAAATAATAATAATAATAATAATAAAAAACCAACCACGTCACAAACGCACCAGACAAAATTCCCAACAATTCCCCCAACACAAACCCCAAATGCGTCTTCCATTCATGATTCATCCCCTCCCTCTTCAAGTATGGTAATTTTTCTTTTTGTTGAGAACAAATTTGTGAAGTGAGTGAGTGTGGACAGACAAACCTTCCAATAATGGAAGTGGGACGAGGCCGTGGCTCAAGTGGTTGTTTACCTCATGTGGAAACAGTACTTAAAAGTGGGCCTTTATCTCACTTTCTCCACCTTATTACCGACTCATTTAAAGTCCAGGCCCGCATCTCTTTCCCGAGTTTAATTCATGATGATGTCGCACTAATTATTCACCGCTTATGCAACTACTCGTGCATACTTCCAGTTCCATACTATGTTTCCCCACATCAACATTTTGTGTATAATGTGATTACTTTGGTAAGCACCACACAATTTACTATCTAAACTTTTTGCCCTTTCATTCATTTTATGATATATTTCACTACTCTCAATTTATCAGTTGAACTGGTGATTAATTATCAATATCACGGGCAACAATTTGGCAATTCTGGAGTTTACGTTAGCCTTTCAACTGCAAAATAAGCACACATCAAATGCCCTTAATGTCACAGTCACGTCGAATCCCCACGTCACCGTTCCATTTGATCTCCATAACCTCATTAATGAATTCTTGAAATGGATTTAGTTTTAGGGCAAGCTAGGAACTATAAACTTTGCACTCCTACATACATTTCTTGTCATTTCCCACCCCTCACCACTCTCTTGATTAGAAATGCATGTTTCCTACACTGTTAATTAATTGACTCAAAATAATTAAAAC
The DNA here is from genome assembly GCA_016586305.1 of Ophiorrhiza pumila. Lineage (NCBI taxonomy): Eukaryota > Viridiplantae > Streptophyta > Magnoliopsida > Gentianales > Rubiaceae > Ophiorrhiza > Ophiorrhiza pumila. The sequence goes on from BLIW01000007.1 coordinate 4,597,728, forward strand.
TTGTGTTAATTTGCAGATTTTCTGTTTATGTAAAGAAGATATGAACCGCACCAAAATGGCCAATCACTTTCTTTTCAAAAGTGATTCCGTGGACTAAAATCACACGTATATCAACATAATAATTTTTTACTATTGATTATAATAATTATTTAATACCATTATTTTATTACAACCTAGAGACATATATAATATTTGTCAACTCAAACAGAGAGCAATCAAACGATGATGCCTATATATTATCAAGTACCGTGTTTTTACAATCTGTGAATGGTATGCTATATATAATTCTCGTACCACACACAAAAACAAAAACAAAAACCTATTCATCCCCATACCTAAAAAGAAAAAAAAAAATTTGAAAATCATTTGTACGAGAATTGTTTCTTTTTCTAGGCAAAGTTGGTGCTAAGGATGGCATCAGCAAGAGCCTAATAGCTAATACTCAAACAAGTGCGTCCGATTACTTCGCGTCAAGTCTGATTTGGAAATGTATACCTGATTTGTGAATAAGAAGATTTAGGAAGAGATAGCTCTCTATAGCTATGCAAAGGCGATGATTAGGTTTCATATGTAGTAGCTATAAATAGGAAATGCCAATGCTTTGGATTCATATATATTATATACTTCCATCAATTAAATCTTCCTTGGGAATCCTTTCCTATGAAATCTGTTCGTATATTTCATGCTGCATTCTATTATTTGATTTCAACTCTCTTTAATATATACTATCACTGCAGCAGTAGTGACGATGATATATATATATATATATATTACAAAGCTTTCAACCTCATCCGGGGTGGCTGTTGGGTTGGCTTTATGCCGTTTAATACGTTGACCTTCCACTGCTTGGTTTGGTTATATATATAATATAATAATTATTACTAAACAACAATTTACATGTGTGGTGGAGATATACACCACGACTCCTGCTAACGATACTACATTAAAATATTATGGGATTGTTTCTGGAACATACAAAGGTGCCCTAACAAAATGTTTTTTTTTATTGAGTTGATCTTTTGGCCCCGGAAGATGCTCAATCTCTTTTTCCCCAACGCTGATTCCCCCCCCCACTTAATTGTTTTTTTATTGTTTCTTGTGAACTGATTAGACGATAACGTAATTCTTAATTCTTAATTGTACTTCGACTCTTTCAATATCATGCATTATTCTATCGTCCTATTATTTGTTCGCTTTTTAAAAGATATATGGAGAGGCGATCGACCAACCTTAATTATCTAACCAAAGCCTTAAAAAGTATTTTTAACGTACGAAGAGTGAAAATATGAGATTTCCGCAATTGAAATGTTACAGTTTCTTAGTACCCAGAGAAATCTAAGACCTACGAATGCGAAGCTTGTAAATTGAAGTATTTATTATGTGCATATGGATGGAAGAGGCAAACGCATATAATATTTAATTTGATGGCACCATTATGATCAAAAGAGGCAAAATAATAATAATAGTAGTAGGACCACCCAATTTGCAGATATCAAGATAAGTATTGGCTGGTGGATGATGATAGCTAGATATGATATAGCCATATAGCCAGCCATATAGGAATAGGAGCACCAACCTGATTTTCTCAAGCTTCCATTGTCATTTCTATTTTTTTTTATATCTCAGGTTCCTAACACTACAACTCCGTGTATTCCCACCACTTCATTATTGTTGAGTCAGACTAATCCTGGGCCTCAAACCAACCGTACCCTTGCCAGCTGAGGATGTAAAGCGCGGCATGTGCACGCAATGGGGTACTAATCTTACGGTAGCAGCCCAAGCTGGGTACCAGGGCCAGTCTTCAGTCATTGGTCACCAAGTCACACACCTCCCCATCCGAAGTGTTGACGATGCTCCTCCGAGGAATTCCGACCCCACACGGACTCACTCCTGCGCAGAAGCCACCATAATTTTTCTTCCATCCTTCCATTGTCCTTTCTAAAATCATTCACTGCAATATAAAAGTTTCTGAACAACGTAAAGACAAGTTTAATTGAGTGTTCCACTCCATATATGCACTATTTTATTTTTATTTTTTATATATTTATGTTGATTTATTAAATTTTACAAGAGCGTGGATTTATTTTACAATGGAATATATTGGTGGTGATTGATGTTGCGCTTGTATGGCCATTTGGGAAACAGGATTTTTTTTTTTTGTTGGGGTGGTTTTAGATTCAATGCATCCTTAACGCGATGATTCTAGGTTTTTCTATGAATCCAAGCGTCCTTTTAGTCCAAAAAAAAATAAAATAAAAAAATTGTTTAGTTAAAATGAGGAGGCAGAGGCAAAGGCAAAGGCAAAGGCAAAGGCAAAGCAATGCATGGAGTATGCAGAATTGCAGATGCACTTTTTACTTGGTGGTACTAAGGTAACATGTACCTTAATTTCAGACAAGCAAACACATCACAAACTTTTCTTTAATCAATTTAGGCTTCTCTTTTCTGGAGCCAATTTTGGTTCCGTAACAATTAATACACACTTCCATTCCACGCGCGTTAGTTTTCGTGAATCCATGAGTTTTGTAATTAACCTAACAACGTTGTTTCTAATACCTCATGAATCACGCTTTTCTGTAATCAATAGTAGTAATAGTACATAAGATTATGATTGTACGGACTGCATGTATCTTGTGATTCGAATCTGGTCTTTATAGATGTATACGTTCATTTATACATTCAATTAACTGGGAAAAGTAATATTTTTTTTAATTATTGTAAATTTTAATTTGGTTTATTTTTAAATTAAAGAAAATTAGTAAAAGATTCCTCCATTATTAATTCTTAACCCGTACTTTCCTACAAAATTTTAACATTAAAAAAATAAATTCACATAGCACAGACTTGTAGGTCTTCCCTCATTAAATTTCTACATCCTACATCTTTTCAATGGTAACCCTATTAGTCCAACTCATTTGCATAAACAATTCATTCCTATTAAATTTCTATTGTTTAAATGACTTAAGATTATTCAATTGTACTATAACCTTACATCTATTTTATTTCAACTTTATCTTTATTAAAATTCATTGCGTAGAAAATTTAAATAAACAAACAATATTAATTTTCAAAAAATTATAAAATCATATGCTTTTTATATTGTTATAACAAGTATTTTTAGCGTAAGTATGTGCTATGTACTCTATAATTCCTATTTTTTTTTTTTTGCAGTATCAAAACAATTAGAATTCTAAAATAAAAAAATTAAAAAATTGTTATTTTTATTTTTTTACCTTTCCGATTATTTTTAGTTTGATTTACTAAATAAAACAATAATTTAGAATCATAATTTAAATTCATCTGTACATTTAGTTTAGTTTATATTCATTATCATTTTGAATAATTTTTAGTAATAAATTCCATAGTTTTTGTAATAAATTCTTTAATAACTTAATTTCGTAGAACAATGAAATTTAATAACAATTTTCAATTAATTTTCATGAATGATTCATATTTTTCTTTCAATTTTTTTTCCCAGGATGAACTTATGTAATTGTGACACGAAACTTTCGATAGTTGAACATATTTTCCCACTTTCCACAGGGAAACTGACTTGGACAATATCTTCGTCCACTTGCTAGTTGGATCATGGATGTAGTATAATTCAGAAATAATATTTTTGCCGACCACCAGAATCATTAATAATTTTCGAGGACCAGGACCTCGTTCGTCTGTAACTTTTACATCATCACACTGATTCTCAAGCAAGTTTTTTCAACTTGTTTTAATTATTTTACCATTATGTGTTGTAGAGTTAAACGTTTAAAAGTAATAAGGAATGGTGTAGAGCTTGAATAAGGCATGTAGTTAGTGTGTGCATTAATAACATTTCTCTTATTTATAATTTCATTTCATTGTTCAAAGGCCTATGTCTAGTAAATAATCGTATGCAACGATTTTAATTAATGTCAGACGTTAGTAGGGAATTCGGATAAGATTCACAATATTTCAGATGTAACTCGTAAGATTGATGCAATATATAATAGAATTCATGTAACAATTGCTTAAAAAGAAACTTGAAAAAAAAGAATTCCATATTGTTTTGATCAGAGATATATGTAATGTAACAATGGAGGAGGGGAGTTTGAAAAGATTAAAAAGGAAGTTTAATGAAGGGGCGTACATTGGGAAGATTAATAATTTATTAGTAACGTTGTATATATGTGAGACTGGTCACCATCTAATTGCTTCATACAAAGGTTCCTTAACAGTGGTCCCCGTCCCCCTCACATTTAGTACAAAAAAATGGTCCCAAAACATGGAACCCAAAGCTTTCCTCTCTCATATTTTAATCCTGCAACTTGATGATAAAATGATACTATGTTTGTATATTTTCGCAAAACACGTACGCAAACGCAGAGGTATCAATTGGATCTTGCAAAAAAAGTTTCTGGTAAGCCCAATAAACACAGAGATAACAACATGAGTTCGCAAATAGAAAGTGCCAGAGATGTAAGCTAAAAGTCGCTTGTTTTCTATCTATTTCTACGCAATACCCATTCTCGTTTTGTCAATTTTTTCAAAGTAAACGAGGCAAAGTGTTGAAGCCGAGAGTAGGGACCAGACCATTGATTTTAAGAAATGTCCATTTATTTTCATCATCTCTCTGGCCGAAAAATGCCACGAGTTTTGTGAAGTTTAGGGCCGATTTACACATGCTCATGCATTGAATTTTTTGCCTATGGGCTGCAAACTGTGTCGCAATTTTCTTTTCGTGCTAGATAGTAGGCTGTGTAGCTATAATTAATGATTGGAGGGGTTGCATTTTTATTCATACGAGGAATTCAGCCGTTTGCTAAAATTAGGAGTAGAGTCCTTCGAATAAAATTAACTCAATTTTAAGTCTGTTTTTTTTTATTGGTACAAAATACTAAAATAAAATTGTTTATTCTCAACCATGAAGATTAAATTTTGTCATTTCTTGACCGAAATAGAATTTTCTATTCAATATTATCTTGTTTAGATTAAAATTACATAACGTTTGCTCATATCTTGGTTATGATGTAAATTGATTTTAGTGATATTTATGATTTTAAATTCTTAATTTTAGTAAAATTAATTATTTTAAACATTAAATAAAATAAGATTGAAGAATATCGGTGTGAAGAACTGAGGTCCCCTTGACCTTGCCTCTTAATTATGCGTGAACAATTTATTAGAAGATGTTGATAGTGCCGTGCCAACTGGGAAGGTTTTGTATTAATGCACGGGAGAAACCAAGATTGGGAAAACGAGGGAATGAGGAAATGCTGAATCACCAAGTTTGATGAAGTGTAAAACTTTCCGTATGATGAAGTTACAAATCGGGAAGAGAAACATGCAGCGGGCGTTTTGCTAATGATGTTAAGGTTTGATTTGAAACAATCGAGGGGGGACTGCAGAATTTGTCACAACTCCATAAAATTTTTATTCACACATCTGATTAATAGAAAAAGACTAGTGGCTGCTGTTTCTCACCTTTTCAGAATCATAGAAATCATCGCAATAAAACGCAAAGCGACTCGACCTTAACACTGTGGGTGTGGCCTTCAGGCAGTAGGAAATATTAATTAATTGGGCAAATACTATTCAAACTTTTAATTTAGTATTCAACTTGTACAATTTGGACAGGACAACGCATAGGAAAGTACGAAACTATGTTTTCTGACGTGGATATTATGTTAGTCCTCTTTAAAGAAAACTAATGAGTGCCACGTCATGCTAGGATTTTCCAAAGTGGCACAAAGATACTCTAATTCATCCAATTATACTATGATCAACTTCTTTCATCAGTAATTACCAAAAATATTTACTACTAATATTTAATAACTGCCAGCTTGGTCAAAGTACAAAGGCCCAAACTCCTATTTTGGTTTTCATCTTAATAATGGAATTCTTAGGAAATGCACACAACAAGAAGTTATGGATTACGTAAATGGTTTATTAAAAGCCCAAATTTTAATTATGAGGTGTTAACTTTTTTATTATTTTGCTCTAACTTTTATTATTTTTTAAACCTTGCAAGAAAGGGAATCGAAGAGCCTGTAAAATTAACATGAAATACATGTTCTCCAACACTATTATACTAATGAACCAATACTTTTTATCTAAGTTGGAGTCACTTGAATGAAAGAGCCCTCTGTTTCAATGAAAATTGTTGCATAAACAAGCCAGGGAGTAAGCCCAATCAAGAAGGACTTCAACAAGCAAATATTTTTGCTCATCATTAGAGAAAGACTCCAAAATCAAATTTTCTGCTCATCGTATAAAGAAGTCCAATTGAAATCGGTATCCAAGTGGCTGGAATCTCCGTTTGGGCCTCAAAAAGGAAAGAGGAACCCGGAAGCCCATCAATATGAGTGTATCAAGTTGACAGTGTGTTTTTATTCTACTTTTTATTTAGTGGTTGTCAATTAATCAAATATCATAATACCATAAAGTGCATAATTCAGTTCTCTTTTATTTAAATCAAAAAATTATTCTCACAAAAACAAAAAAAGAATTTGTGCAAGGTAATATTTCAAACAATTGCTAAAGTAACAAAAATGCCATGTCACAATTTAGATAGAATACACAATAACAATTGTTAGGATTGGCTCAAGATAATTCCGTACATTAATTGCAAAACAACAAAAAATTTTCTCTTTTCTCTATCATAACTTTTTTGTGAAAACGAAAAAAATTTAAAAGGTGATAAAAAGGAAAAAAAAAAGGGGAAGAAAATATCTACGAAAAAAAGAGGAGATTTTTTAAAATATATATATATATATAAATAAATAAATAAAAGAAGTGAAGAGCAAGTAGAAGAAGAAGTCGAGTAGAATAGTTTTATATTCTGACAAGATCGTGTGGGCTGTTTGTTTGGTTAACTGGATACGTGTTGTGGTGGCGCAAAATTAACTGACAACGCTTCGCAACCTCCGTCCAGAGCCACCGCCTTTCTCCAACTCCGCACCAACTCAATCCAGAGAAAACACCACGCTCCCACCAAAATTTGTAAGCATGAGCTCAATTTCTCCGTTAAGACTTTTGACACCGTCTTCTCCTCAGCAACGCACCACCGCTTTCCGCCACCAACTGCCCTGCCTGCTCTTTCCTCATCCGAGTCCACAACCGTCGAGATTCTTCTTGGATTCAGTCGACCATTTGGGCTCCCGCAAGCCCTTCACCGCTGCAGCCGGCAGCACTTTAACCACCAAATCCTTGCCAGTATGCCCTTGCCCTCTTTTAATAGATGCCCGTTAAAACGAGCACTTTCTTGTTGGACTTGGATTTCGTTTTCATTTTAATTTTGTTTCGGAGTTGGCAGAGTAAAATGAAAGTCATGGTCTTGATAAGGATATAGACAAGTTTATATCTGTTTTCTTTTCTTTGGTAACCTTTTTATTATAGTGGGATAACTTTCTCATTTTTGAACTGCACTGAGGTTGTCAGCAAAACTAAATTACAAATATCATTAGCGCTCGAATATAACAAGGAAAAAAGAAACAAACTTTATTGTTATTGTTCATGCTTCTTCACACAGCAGTTCTGATTTGACGATATATTAAGTCTTTTATTGACATTCAAAATGCCTGTATTTGGCAGCCCAGAAATGGAGTGTATACTGTTGGTGATTTTATGACTAGAAGAGAGGAGCTTCATGTGGTAAAGCCTACAACAACTGTTGATGAAGGTATTTAAAGGGATCAAGTTGTGTTGTTAATTATGGATTTGCTTTATTCCTTACACACAATTTTTTCCCTACAGCCTTGGAATCTCTTGTGGAAAACAGGATTACTGGCTTCCCCGTGATAGACGATGACTGGAAATTGGTATGTAACTTTAGGTTTCTGGTAACATTTTTGTAGCGTTTTGTAAGTCCATTCTCCACTAGCTGTGAGAAGCTAAATCCTGTTTGAGAATTGGGCAAAAATTTTTTTAGTTTTGCTCTGCATCATCTAGGTTTACCTAACATCTTGAATTGTGGTTATCAACCTTGGTAAATTTATGGAAAATTTTTAATCAACTTAATGGTTTATCGAAAAAATGATCAAACTTCATTTAATGCTTTGAGGATTATCTAGGATCCTTTTGTTTAAGTTGTTCAAGGCAAGATGAATGAAGATAATTGCGGAAACCAATTTCTCAAGCATTCACATATTTCTGTCTTTGCTGCAGGTTGGTCTTGTTTCAGATTATGACTTGTTAGCACTGGATTCTGTATCAGGTAAACATTTAATACAGGGTACATTAAATCGACCATGTTCTTTGGTTGTTGCTCAAGGAGATTCACTGATTCTTTTCTGCCGTGCCTTCTAGGCTAAAGATTACCAACTTTTCCTTCTTAGAATTTTGGGATTTCCATTTTATGTGCTTGTATCGCCGATTATCCTGTTGATAATCTTGGCCTACATGATTTTGTATAGCAATTGTGTGATTGCTGTGTCGTATGAGTAGCACATCTCAGTCACGAAGATAAGATTGATCTGCTATTGGTGATAAATGAGGAGCCAACTTTCTGGATAGTCATCTATAGTTATTCTTAGTGCTAATGGGAGAATAAAGTTGTAAATTTTCTTTCCTAGAGCTTAATGACATACTATATCTGAATTTTGTGGTATAGGTTTTGTGTATGTTTGATTTGCATTTACACCTGGAGCATCATAACATGGAGCTCACTGGTCTTATGTGCAGATGTAACTCTACTTTTGACGTGGCACATTCCTCCAGTTCAAAAAACGTTACTGTGCCACCTTTGCTTTTATGTTTTTCTCACAAATGAGAATTCTAAAATTCCTGGGATGATATCACATGCTCTGTTATTTTGATCAGGTACTGCTAGAAATGAGGTAGACATATTTCCTGAAGTCGACAGCTCTTGGAAAGTATGTGAGAGATCATCATTGTCTTTTAATGCTTCTATCTTTTTACCATAAGTGCATTAGATTGTCTCTTTATTGTTCTTTTCTCATTTTAATTTCCTAAGAGGCAAAAATTTGGAACTTGGCAAAGCCTATCCTGTATTATCTTGATGATACCGTTACATTTTCCTTTTGTTACGTTTTCGTTCGTACTAAACCCATTATTTTTCCAACCGTAAACTTTTTCCTGGTTTTGTTCTCTCTCTCAAAAGATTGGCCAGATCTTCCTGAGTTCAATGTTGTTTGATCTTAGATCTTCATTTATAGCTGGGACCTTGATCATTGGTCCTGTCTCTTTTTGTATGGTTTGCCACCTCGTACAGAATTATTGTTTTACGTATTCACACAACCATTTTCAGCTTGACATACAGCAGGCTGGAGTAGTTCTATAAAGCTCTATATAGAACACGATGATTCCTTCATCAAATATGATGGAAAATCATTGAGTTTTGACACCACTAATCCTATAAATTTGTCGCAGACATTTAATGAAGTACAAATGTTACTAAGCAAAACCAATGGCCAAGTAGTTGGTGATCTGATGACACCAGCTCCACTGGTGGTTCGTGAATCCACCAATCTTGAGGATGCTGCAAGGTTCTGCGCATTACTAAATTTAAGCTTACTGATTTAATGTGTGTATTCTTCATGCATTTTAAAGATGTCGGCAAATATTCAAGTCTTATGATGCTTTATTTCTGTCATCAGGTTGTTGCTTCAAACAAAATACCGGCGACTTCCTGTGGTAGATGCTGATGGTAGGCTGGTAAGATCCTGCGACTTTCTTCTGTTTTATTTTTCTGTTGCTGCTCCTTCATTTTTTCTTACTGGTTCAACTGCTTCCATTTTCAAGGTTGGGATTATTACAAGAGGCAATGTTGTAAGAGCTGCTCTTCAAATAAAACGAACATTGAAATGAAGGCAATACCTTGGATGTATTCCACTTTTGGAAGCAAAATGAAACGCAGATGAGTATTGTACATGTTCTTATCTTGAAGGACCTTTAGGAATCAAATTGTAGTGCATGTTTGCAGTACATTTCAGCAAAGTTTATCAGCTTTTTGCGGTGAGTTTGGAGGAAAAATTATTGAAATTTTGGTGCCTGTAATGTTTGAAGGAGTTCCTTTGCATAGATAATACAGAAGCTTCAAAGTGAGGAATGTGCAAGTGTTGGCCTGTCCCTTAAATGGGCCAGAAATACTTGCCACATTCTAGTGGGAAATTTGTCATCAGACTAATTATGAAACCTTCACACATCTCTTTAGCATTTGTACCATGGTTAGAATTGAACTACCCTTCTTCATGAGAGAGAGAGACGTGTTTATTTAATTAGTGGAATTATTTTTTGAGAAATATATTGATATCTTTTGATATAAACTGAAAAGTTGGGGACAAAGGAGGCCATTTTTTTATTTGATGTAAATATGGTTAGAAATTCCATATTAAAATCGTTGCTTTCATCCGTTGACATATTCAGAGAACTGGAAACTTTTTCAACTAGTGAAATCGTAAACTAAATCCCTAATGGCTTTGGAATGAGAAAGGAGGCATTTGACTATATAATAAACGACTTAAGCGGTAGAACCCAGGAGTTGCATCCAAATCTATTTGAATCTACTGCTGCCTGTAGAACAGGAGCCTTCTTGGCTCTTCCCAGGGAAGAGAGGACAGTAATATTTTATGGTGCCCCAGGAATTTTTTGGTAATAGAATCCTACTTTTTTATTTGCTAGGTTAATCGGTGGCACACTGGCACTCCTCTACAATCGAGGAAGAGGCGTATATGTTATTATGTTTGTGCAATGATAGATATCGTCAATGCAGAATGAATAGATCTGGGATTATCCTGATACCTACAACAGGCGTTGACCTTAAGCCTTATGCATGCAGAATCATACAGAAGGTAATGAAGAAGAGATGGCTTTAATGTTAAAAATAATGCCAATATCACCATTTCAGCTAGTGTTCAAAACAAAAGCCAATTTTCCAAGCCTTTGAACCAGAGCATGTAAACTGCTAATGCCTCAAACTTATCCATCCTCAACCGTCTAATACTACTCTTTTGTATCTCCAACAAGTAAGGCCACAACCAAAAGTGTGATGCTTTCCATAAATTAACGAGCATCTCCTATTTAGCTCAATCCTCCAACTTCCTTTTTTACTGTTTTATCTTTCATTTTTTTCCCACCCAGAATTGCAACTGCTTCCAAGATTTGTTTAGCAAAGAAGAAATATGTGGATGTAACATTTAAAATTAAATGAGTTGGAGATGCCAAATTAGAGAACATCATATCATGTCAATGTCAGACTGTCAACATGCGTATGTATTCATGGACCATCTTGATTTATTACCATACTAGTACGAGACAATCGTGTGAAACTGGGACATTGCTGTGCAAAAAATAAATAAAAAATCTATATTGGCTCCAAAATTAGCTTCTGGAGTTCCCGTCACTTCATCATTTAATGGAGTAATTTTGATTGCCATTTAACGAATCGAGTAATCTTCCACAGAGAGGCAGTACCAGTCGTGGCTGCCTGCATGCAAATTGAAAGGATGCATTTTCTTGGAAGATCCCAAGGGGGAAAAAAAACGAAAAGATGGGACGATGACATGAATTGCACAAAGTCAATAAAGCTTTTGCCAACCCAACTATGCAAGTCAAGTGGGCAGTAACTGGACGCAATCTAGCTACACCAGCTATTCTAATGGACCCCAACAAAATCTCACGGTGTCAGCCTCTATCTGGACATCATTACACTAAATGCTCAATTAAACTTTGTTAAATGCCCAAATGCTTCTTTCTGTTCAACTTCCCTTATTATCCTCCTCCTCCTCCTCATGCCATTCTTCATCCATGTCTTCCCTTTTCCTACTACAATCAATTACAATTGCTACATGTGGAAGGTGAAAGTCCAGATTGGAATTAAAAATACGCTATAAAGCTTACTCATTTTTTTTATTAAATATTTATTACTTTTAATTCCTAATTATTTTGAGCATTGGAAAAAAAAAAGACAGTAAAATCTTGATAGAAATTTTTTGTCTCGCCTAGAATGAATAAACTCGTCATTAACAACGGTGGAGAAGCAGAAACAAACCAAACTCGGTAGTCAAATTTAACATTAATAAATTTTTGTAGTTAGCAAACAGCAGCCACTTGCAACAAAGTCGAGCAAATGTGGGGACATAGCTGTTCCCTCGTCCTCACCGCCCCCACTCACCACTTTCCCACCCCGCCACTCCTCGCTTCGATCTACACTTTGTACCCCACAACACACCCACTCCACCATCACCGATGCCAATCACCAAAAACAACGGCACCATAATTTAAAAAGAAAAGCTACACTATATTTGATTTTTCATTTGCAGAGATGAACTTATATTGAAACCATAACTGGGAGTCCGGACATCAAATAAGTTTCTAAAATGAGGCAAAAATATTTACATTAATTTGTTTTGACAACTTCAAAACTTGATATTCTATTTATATCAAAGAGGGTAAAACCCAAAATAGAAAGAAAAAAAAAAAAGAGAGAAAAAATAGTGCCACTTGCTTTCTAGCCTTTTAGGCTATTGAGTGAACGTTACCATTACACCCCACAAGCAAGAATACAGTGATGAGTAGAATTTATATTTTGTGAAAATTTCCCAATTTTGTTTTCTCTTTTTCAATTATGTTTCCGGCTCACCAGTAATCAACATCTGGGTCTTCGGGCTCGGGCTTTTCATTCAAGTCTGGCTTTTCTTGGAACCAACAGGGCTTCAATTGAGACGGCGCCCCATGGTCGTGCTGGTGGCCGTGGTCGTCATGATTACCAATCGAACTCTGAAGTGCATCCACTCTCGCACCTACCTCTATTGCTTTCTTCCGTATGGCAGCAGCCGACAGGTCACTATGGGCGGCGGCGCCCCCACTTTCACCCACTAACAGCTCAGGGAAGTTGAGCCTCGCGGTCGGCCCTCTAAGATAATACACGGCGGTGTCGTAGGCTCTGGCGGCGGCTACCGGAGTAGAATACGAACCTAACCATATCCTTGACCTCTTATTAGGCTCCCTGATCTCGGCCACCCATTTACCCCACTTCCTCATCCTTATACCTTTGTATATCCTCTCACTCTTTCGCTTGCCCGCCGAGCAGCACCCAGCTCCTCCACCCACCTCCATAGCTCTTTATCTCTCTCTATACGATCTGTTTCACTAGTAATCTTGTATACCCCAGCTAGTACTAGTATTGTTATGATGATGAACTTAGTAGTATATTGATCTCCCTCTCTATTGTTTTTATGGCAGCGAAAGGTTGAAGAAATCGCTGGGAGAGAAATAATAAAAACCCATGAAAAGAAGAGAAAGATTGGGGCGGGGGAAGGAAGCGGTGGCTGGGTTTTGCGGTGGTGTATGGAAATTGGTTTTGTTAAGGGGTTGAGTAAAAGCCCAGGTTGATTTTCTTAAAAGGAAATACTCTTATTAAGGAAAAAACACCTTAACTAAATGCACCGACACGATCACCCTTTTATTATCTCTCTCTTTTTCTCTCTCCTCTCTAAATCACTATTATTTCCCTATCCCTATCTCTGTCTACAACAATAATAATTTCTTCTTGACTTTTTCCGAAAAAAACAATTTAACAAAAAAACAAAAAAATGGGGTTAAAAGGCTAAAAGCTTTAGCATTACCTCATTGTAAAATAGTGGTTGGCATTGCCGCCAAGTAAGGCCGTAGCTAGTGGCGTAATTAAAACTAAAATTGAGAGGTATTATATATATATATATATATAATTAGTATAAAATATTTTTTTTTGTTAAATAAATATATAATTAATAAAGTATTAATTAATTGACAGTAAAAGCCGCATGGTGAGGAGAGAGATTAAAAAAAAAAAACAGAAAGAGATAAAGGATGATTATTAGTACACTAAGTAGTATTTATTATTAGAATAAGTAATTGTGAATTGTGTATAAGATTAAAAGCATATAAAATATATATTGGTAAACAAATGGAGTCTAAATTTTTTTTATTTATATATTGGTAAATATTTAATAATTCAATTGAGAGAACAATAAAATCTATTAATAGAAATAAGTGTCATATATATATAATTTTTTTCTTATAATTTAAGGATGAAAATAAATATTATATTGATAAAAATTTGGGAGAAAATCAGTGTAAAGGAGAATAAATCAAGAAGATGTTATAAAGAATTGATAAGTTGTAATGATAAGTTAGAAAGAAGATAAAGATGAGTTGTACAGATAAATAGAAAAAATATAAAAGATTTAATTGATTAAGGGTAAATTTAGAAAATGTGTAATTTATTGATATTAAAATAACAGTAGTCAAAATATATATAAAAAAAAAAAAGGAGAGGGTGGGAAGGTAGGTCGGTGGTCGGTGGTCGGTGGATGGATGGATGGGAATACCGTTGTGACTTGACTTTGCTTCATCTCCGACAATAACGATTTCCATTATTAGACTGTTGTACTACACTTTAGCTAGCTTATAGCCCCTGACCCTGAGGTATCTTTGGTGGGTTTTGGGGGCCCGGACCCGGAGACGCTTTCGCCGTCAACCTTAAACAATTTTTTTTTTTTTTTCTGTTTGTTTTTAAACAATACTATACTACTAGCTGTAATCTTTTTAAAAGCTTCACAGCTGGAAACGAAGAAGCGGCCCGCCGGTTGACCCTGCTTTCTATCTTATAAAAAGAAACAAAAAAACAGCAAGTTGGATATGTTCCCTCTCGGCTCACACCATGAGAAGAAGTTAAAATATTTTAAATGCAAGTTTGGGTTATAGTCATTTCATAGTTAACGCCAACGAACAACTAAGCACCAAAAAATCCCCATTCTTATTAAGAATTGGCTGGAAACAGACAAGTGTGTGTATGTATTGAACAAGGGTGATGATGAAGTAGAAATAAGTATAGCAGCAGCCACAGCCAGCAGTTGTTGGTTGATCACTAGTATAACTTTGAACATCTTCCTTGGTTCCTATATCTTTTGCTAGATTTCTTAGATGAAACGTCTCTAGTGCACCATTATACTAGTAATTTTCTAATCACCTCATTTACAAAACAATTGAGTTTCTCTCTCTCTCATCATGCACTTAAAAATGAATCCCAAGCTGGCATCCACTTATAATCCATCATTAATAAACGATTTTAAAAATGCAAATAATTTGGAAGGCCCCCCCACACCTTTTTCTTTGTTTTTTTTTTCCAGATTTTGAAACCATTACAACCGTTCAAGGCTTGCTCGCTCGCTCGCTCGCTCGAGAGTGCGGTGTAAATTGTATTGATCACATTGTTTTGAAGGGTGAACACTGATTATGCACCTACCCAAAAACTCAATTATAAATTTATTATATGGAGATGAGATGAGCCCTCAGCTTCATATCCTTCTTTAAAGATATTATATCTTCTGTCTAATATTATCTCTATCATATTTTGTCTAATGTACAAAACGAGATGATTTAACTAAAATTAAAAATTAAAATTATAAATATCACTAAAATCAATTTACAATTATTAGACTCTAACTAACAAAAGAGTGAACCTTACCACGACATAATTTAATTTTAAACATAATAAATCAGATATAATTTTTGACAAAACATCTCAACTCTTTGTTAAAGCAATGAAAACATGCAAAAGAGTTCCTATGTACAAATTGAAAATCGAAACATGGGGTACAAGGGGAATCATCCACTTGAAAATCGATATGTGGCTGAAAGAAAAGCAAATGAATCCTGCACTTGAGAAATTAACAGTTGTACGACAGACGCGAAAGAACGGAACAGATGCGAAATCTACAATTGCTCGACAGCGAAGGCTTTCTTGACTTTGAGGTTCGCCGGGCGTTTTAGTCAAGAAATCATTATTAATAAATATAATACGGAGTAACAGATGTTATATTATGATACACAAGCAACTAAATTTGGGGGTTAAGTGTATTGGTCATAGGACTGCGAAGATAGTCAGCAATTTGTGTGGAAAAAATCTAGCAAGTCAATTTTATTAGTAACTATAGATTTCTTCAAAACTGTTAGATGAAGACATCTTAAAGTTGAAGGTATAGAGAACAAGTCATTCTGGCCGTCCAAAATCCAAATATAAGAAACAAAAGTCAAAAGTTGGTGAAGTAGACTAAATGACTAAGGCAATTGTTATGTTGACTGTTGCCTCCCTATTATTATGGCTAAGATAAATTTTGTCATATCTTGTTATATATATAACTGAAAAAATGAAAAAGAGGTCGGTGAAAGCAAAGCCTAAGCCCTCTTTGACAAATTACATTATATATAAACTAATGATATCATCAAAAGTAACTCCATTTTGCCACATACATAGCAAGTCACAACCATAGAACAACTTGACTTGTGAATCAATTCTAATGATCTCCATAGGAAACATACAAAACCCACATGTTTAAAACTAGCCACCCACTAGTGTCCCCAGGTGAAATATCCAGCTATTTTTTGAGTTTACTTGCTATAACTAATTTCACTCACTGGTTATTTTTTCTTCTCTTCTCACGCACTTTGGCTCTCCCCTTCTATAGCAAAGGGGCACACGATTAACGTAACCCTGCTTTGAGTATGGACACTCCACTCAAAGAATCATCAAAACAAGAGAAAGAGGTTTGTCAGACCATAAACCCAATTGTCTAACACAATTGAGGGAGTTGAAAACTTGAAATGCAGTCTGAGGTTTGCAATAATTGAGGGTTGGATAGTCAGACTCAGATCAAATCATGAATCTTTTATTTCAACTTCCACAAAACCCATATTGAGAAGTGCCAAGAAAATTGCCAATAGCATTAAAAATTTGTAATTACAATTCATACTTTCTATAAAATTCAATTCATATTAACGATAGAAAAATAAAATAAATGAAACGCTAATTTCAATCCTAAACAAGTACAAATCACACAGCTGACCTATTTGCTGGCGCAAACCCATGCAACGATGACCACTCCGACAATCATGTACTTGGAACACTGCATCAATTTTGATTTACATCTTTTCATTTGCATTTACCTTGACTTCTTACTTCGTAATCCCATCCGTGATTTTGCGTACCTGAATACCTTGTTAAGCCCAAACTTTGACAGCACAAACCAAATAAATCATGGTAAAAAGACACAATAATCAGAAGTTAATCACAAAACCGGATAGACGTCAATAAAGGATACTCCAACCGCATGCTTTCACCTGATGGCGATGAGTAAAGAACTGTGCCTTGTAAATGATTTAGTGCCTCAGTTGAAGTAGCAGAATCCTGAAAAATTGAATGATCAAATTCCAGGCAGAACTCTGAAAAGATTAATATGATAAAAAGACAACATTCGGAGCACAGTGAGTCTCTCTTTTCAGTGAAATACTGCTTCCAATAAAAATAGAAACAGGCTACATATCGTAAAATATTATACTATTAGTCAACTACACCTTTTAAAATAAGGAAGCTTAAAAAGAAATAACGAGAAAAAATAGCCAAGGTCTCAATTCATACTATGATAATAGAAGATAAACAGGTAAAATCAGAATGGTAAACGTTGAATAATGCAGGTTGACAATGTCATTAGCAAAACCTAGTGAGAAAAGGTTGGCAATGGTATTAGCAAAACCTGGTGATAGAAAGATAAGCTCTAAAAAGTCGCCTCACATAGACACGCGTTAGCAAAGGGTTAAAAAGTTTCCACTTAAAACACAATAATCCACTTGAGTCTCATGTTAATGGTCAAATCCAACCAGTTGAACACTCAAATTTAAGTAGCATTCACTACTGAAACTGCATTATGTTCCTACAAATAACAATAAAGAAATAAACTTAAGATACAGCTAGACAACATCACAATTTTGAGGAAATTCCAAGAAAAGAGCCCGTCCAAGATTGATAAAAGGAAATTTACTATGTCGAGCTTGTTTGACAAAGCATCAGACTTTCATAGCAAATAGTTCTTCAGAAATAGAGCCACAAATATACCTGGAAATCAACAAATGCAACAGGAGCCCCATATGTGCTCTGCATCTTCAATTTCAGGAATCCACGGCACCTAAGGAAGTTGAGAGCAGACAGGGAGTGACTGCAGATTCAATCATTTTTATTGCAAACAATCAAGAAGATTATAATGCTGAAACCTTGAAAAAACTTGAATCAGCTCCTGCTCTGAACAAGTTGGACCTAGGTTAGCTACGAAGAGTGTTGGACATGGGGTGGTATTCTGCGGAAAACAGTGCAGAAGATTTTATGCAGCTATAAATCCAAAATCAATTTGTGAAAAACTTTAGAGTATAAAATAGCTTCCAGAACCCTGCGATACACAATAATAAGTTCAACTTACCAATTTTGTGCTAGAGTCATTCACAGCCCTACCATCAAAGCTTCCATGACTGCATTATGAGAAAAGAAAATTGGAATCGGTAGTGTTTTAAGCCAACACAAGTTTTTAAGGCATCTAGTAGCTGCTTCTACTGGGCCCTTGACCTTTCAGATCGAATTACTCAATATAAGTAAATTCAATGTGCTGAGCAGCTAGAAGTAATCACTTCCAAGTAATCAAAATGTGCTCAAGTAGTGCAGATGACCTTTGTGTGGATGGGAAACCAGTCGTGTTGTAAGCAGAATTACCCATTCCAGGCATGTGAGTGCTGCCAACACCTGCTAGTGCCCAAGAGTGTAAAACATGTGCAATGTGAGCTTTTATAAGAATGTGCTCTCCACGTGGTTCACTAGCTAGTATTCTTGTAAGATATCAGGTAGGTACCATGTGATTAATAAATAAAAGTAGCACAATCACAAAGTTAAACACCATTAGAAATATAGAGGTACAAAAATTCATAGAGAAACAGATAAAAGCTGCTGCCATAGACACTTCATCTATATACACTAGAAAATCAAATAAAAAACATACCAGAATCTGTGACCCTAGAAAAATGAGAAGATTTCATCCTCTTCTCTGATACAGCTCCATCATCATCTGGATGCAATTAACCGGTAAAGTTCAAAGTAAACTGTTAACAAAAGTGCACAAGAGATTCAAGGAAATAAAAAGGAGGAAAATTGTTTGTAATGTACCTGGTCTCAGTCGCTTAGACCTGGGATTAGATTTTGCGAGGTCAATATACAAGGTGGAACCTTTTTCAAGGTCAAATACCATCCCCTGGAAAAACAAAAGAATTTAACCAAGAAGCATCAATGATAGTATCTTAGTTTGATCTGCAGAACTCCCCAGAATGGTGCAGAATATTATTTTCAATTCCACAATAACATGACATATGATAGAGCGGGAAATTAAATATATCAATACAAACGAAAAAGGGTAGAAAGAAGAAATAATCCAACTGCTTTCACCAATTCTATTTCAAATACCATTTTTAGCAAAAGGCGTCAAATGTTCCAATTTTGAGATGTATATGATATATATCACGACCTACATACCACAACCTACAACATACAGAAGCATTCCTTCTGACAAGTCCTTTCAATAACAATCATGGCAAGCAAAGGGAATCAGTTCAAAACATCCTAAGTATTCAATCATGTTAAAACAAGTAAAAAAAAACAGTAATAAGGAAGAATAACATCATCCTTATTATTCCTTACATTCAGTGCATGTAATGCCATGACGGCTGACTGCTGATCCACAAATACAGCAAAAGCAAATGGCTGCAGAAATAATAATAATAGCAATGATCAAATGAAGTTTCAAAGGAAGAACATTGGTATGCATAAAAAAAAAAAAAGAATTAAAATTTAAAAACGAAATTAACTTGAGTGCTTGCGGTAGTACGAAGGTGAGAAGATTCATAGCCCGGGAACTCTCGAAAGAGATTGTAGATTTCGCGAGCCTTGACATCTTCGGGGAGTCCAGCTATGAAGAGGGTTCGGACCTCGTCATGCGATGACTGAGGGTAAATTGAAGGAGCGTATGTAGCGAATTGGGGGTATGGCGGGTGGGATACCGCAACAGCCTGAGGAAGGGCGGCTCCAGGGGGTGGCGGTGGAGGAGGTTCGTAATACTGGTAATGGGTAGCGGGAGGGGGGTAGTATGCGGCCATGGCCAAGGTTCCAGCCCTAGAGGCTAGAGCTCGATCGTGTAAACTGTAAAGCAGCCAGCTCTGTGGTGGGACAACTGAGAAGAGAATTTTAGCTGGACGCCAAATGGGCCGATCTGACTGGATTATCATAGGCCCATTTGGTGAAAATCATACCAAATCCCTAAATGTTTTAAGACATTCCTCTTCAAGACTTGGAAGTTTCCATCTGAAAAATGAATCGCTAATTAACTATTTAGTTGCATTCATTTTTCCATTTCCCCTCAAAAAGTTTTACCAATCCGATTGAGCAAATGCATGCACCGGCGCATAAATCCCATTTCAGACCATCATTGGTCCGAGAAAGAGTTAAAAACAGAAACAAAATCAACAACGTCCGTATTCTCAAGTAGATCAGTTATCGATTAGAAAATAATTTGAAAGATTGATCTTTGTCCTGTCCACAACGTGGAAGCAGCGGCAATGACCTATAGCTGATCCAATTCAAGCTTTTAAACTGGATAGGAAAAATGATTCTTTAAATTTCATCGCACCTTTACTCCAAAACCTCTCGATATCGCAGAAAAAGAAGGCCCTGAATATTTGGATTTTGGACTAGGCATAGTGATGGAACTCCAATAGCTAGATAACAGCAAAGACAATTAGGATTTGTCAACACATTTTTTCTTTTTTAAAAAATAGAGACTGTGAATAAGTAGATTCACATTACAAATTGCACCATCCAGAAAATGTTTATCATCAATACCGATCAACACATTTGCTAATGGTCCATTTTCATATATCAACATTAGTGAAGTTCAAACACAAGTCATTAAAGATGATGCAATTTGCATCAAAACAACTCAAACAATGATCACGAAGCAAAACCAGAAGCTAATCAGACAAGGGGCGGGTATTGCTTTGCCTGCTGTCGAACTCTCTTCTTATACTCCATAACATCCTGCATACACAGTAAAGTAACAAAATTTCTTCAAAACTTTTTAAGTCAAGATCAACATATATTACTGGATGAAGGATGCAAGGTAGACAACATTTCATATGTTACTTCCACCACCTCATTTTCACTGTCACACTTGCTATGTGTATCGCAAATGTCGTGGCACTTCACCTAGAAGGAACTCATTTTCAATACTTTTACATGAGCAAGGGAAGTTGGTGATTCTATTATGCAATTTTTAATTCATGGAATGAGCTAAAGAAACAAACTTCTCACATGATTCATCCGTTTTGTTTGACCACAACAAAATTTTCAACTGAAACAGGTTGGAGGAAGAAGATTTCCTCTCTTAAAAGCAATGTAACGGCTATGTAAAAACTCAAAAGAATGGACAAACCATGCAGTTGGCACGTGCAAAGTTTGTTTAATGAAGTAAATGACTTTCAAAAGCAAGTCAGAACATCGTTAATACAGTGAATCCCTTACTATCATGATACAGGCTTAGTAAGAGCTAATGATCCACTCTACAGAAGGGAATGGGATCTAAAACATGTTAAGAATTGCAATTTCAGTATCAAGAAAAGAAAAATGACCTGAATAAAAAGGTGATATCCATCAGTCTGTGCAGGATCAGCAGGATTTGGTAGATCCAACAAATCCTGGATACCAACTAAAATTTGCTTCACCGTAATAGCAGGTCTCCAACCCTGGAGATGACAGGTAAAAATAACAGTTGGAGCCAATAGTCACAAGTCGGGTATCACTTCAGGAATTGATCATCATGCCAAAGCATATGCATAACTATACTTACACTATCTTCATTGAGGATTGATAGGCAGACAGTTCCAGATGGATAGACATTAGGGTGAAAGAAACCCTGAGGGAATTTACACTTTGGTGGTTTACTCGGATAGTCTTCGCTAAAGTGGAGTGTCAGCGGGTAACAGCCACCTTCCCAGTCAGTCTGCAGTTAATACAGGCTATATTAGATTGCGTCATCCAATTTACAACAAATATCATGACAAATTCAGAAGAAGCGGCTTTTATAGACCCCAAATGTAATACAGCTGTCACAGGAACGTCATAGAACAGATTTGCAGAGAGCTGCAAACCACTGAACCCCAACGGCAACACGTACCCAAATGAAGCCATGGCTACACAATACAAAGGAAATCCTCCCAATTTCCATTACTTCCAATAACTGTTATCTCTAAATATCCTTTTTCGAAGCCAAATCAAGATAATGAAGTTGTCACCCTTTTCACACTTCTGTAAAGAGAGAAGACACACTCTTACAATCCAGTTGTGTCCCCCTTTCCCTTCTAACTAAGAGCTCACAGTAATTTTAAACTGACAGACTAGATTAGTAGGTTATTCACAAGTAGAGATGACCATACAGTACAAACTACAAAGGATAATTTTTTTAGATTCGCACAAACACGACTAATTTTACCCGACTAAATTGTATCCAGAAAGCAGATGGCAAAGGCCGATGTTACATATAATCTAAGAAGACCTCAAAAGGCAATAATATGTCCTACCCAGATAGGTAGGCTCATGCAGATGCATGTGATGTAAAAGCTAAATCCAATAGTATAAGATGTTTAGCATTATTATTTGTTCCTATTTCTTGCCTAAAACTCACCTTATCACTATATTACAGTAACTGGACAAGAATGTAACCTTCAAATCTCTATCTCTGTAACCTAATTAGCAACGAGAACATAAACATAACAGTGCCAACTCGCCAAAAGACTGAAATTTTACAGAACAAATACTCGTGAATAAGCTAACACTGCTTCAATTTTTTTTTTCAAAAAACCCCTCCAACCAGCCCACATCCCCCGAAAACAACCCTCTGCAAATTTGCAATAAAGCCTATTAATAAAAAAAAAAAAATACAGAAACTAAGATCACAGAAATAATCCATGACTTTGCTGCTTTAAAAAAAAAAATCCCTGACTTTGCCCTTTTCTCTTTTAGAATTAGTGAATCAGCTGCACGGCTATAATGCTTTCCCCAGCACAACAAGATACGAATTTCAGAAAAAGGAAAGCAAAAATAAAAAGAGAATTGAGGTTAAGAAACTTACCCCAGCCTTCCCAGGGATGGTGCAGTGCCAAACCATCAAATTTACTGAACCGTCTGAAAGCGTCTCCGGCTTGGCCACAAAACCCTAAACCAGACATAATTAAAACATGGATCACTATTTCTTTCACTTCTTATACTAATTGAAATGATAAAACTACTCTAATCATCAGAAATAGATATATATATATATATAGAGAGAGAGAGAGAGAGAGAGTGCGCGTGATCAAACATGGGGGTGATTTTTACGCCAGGCTTTGCGTTCCTCAGTGAGACGACCACGCGCTATACCTCCCGACATTTTCTTACAACTTGATCCCCCCGTAAAATTCTCAGATTTCCTTTTTAATTTGTTTTGTCTGAGATTTATAATCAGCAAAAACAGAAGAGAAAATGAGCAGCCTTCGGATTTCACGCCTACTGGGTTGCTCTCCCTCAACAAGGAAAGAAGAAAACTGGAGAGGGAACAAAAATGAAAGAAAAAGTGTGTGTGTGTGCGCGCGCGCGGTTCTGAATTTGGGTATTGCTTTATTTTTATTTTGTTTCTTTTTTCCTATATGATTACTGTTACAGAATCTAATGGACGGTCCCGATTAGATCAGAGCTTGAAAGGCGAAAGCATGATGGGCCAATCAAGCAGCAATTGGGATTTTAAAAAGAGTTAATAATTGTGTGATTAGTGCCATAACAATCCTTCTTTTAGTTGGGAGTTACAAAGTCAAAATGGACTTGGATTCTTTGATGAGTATATAGCGTGAATTCCACGCCAATTGCTGCGCTCACGTGAAAAATGCGTGCTCTCCTGCTACTGCCAGCTGTTCCTGTGGTGAGTCTGCGCCATGCTACCGTATTTGTTTACTTTCTTTTGGAAAAATTGGAAAAAACGACCGCCTCATTTTCTTAAACAACTTTTCCCGTCAGTCACAATTAAAACGATGAAATTTCATTATTTACACTAAAATTATGTAAAAATTTGATATTTTTTTTATCTAATTTTATCTATTTTTATAACTAGATGTAATTAACCCAAGAAGGTTTACACTATTTTAATCTCAAGAAGATTTTTTTTTTTCTTTTTTCAATGCCCTCAATTCAAACTGGGAGATGTATCATGAAAACTGAAAAGCCAACAATGTTTGGCTTTGCTTGAGCGAATTTGATGATCGATGGTCACATTTTCTTGATATTCTCGTTATTTTATTGTTGTTCTAAATTGGTGATTAAATTGTATGACCATTGAGTGACTTTTTTATTGATTTGTTTTAGTCCAACAGATTCTTTTTAAATTTTTTGACCATTGAGATAAGTTTGAATGACATTAAATAAAAATTTCAAATTCAAAATTTTTTTTTCTTGGTCTAAAAAAAGAGAAAGACTTTTCAAATTAAAATTGAATTTTTGTTCTATATCAAATTCACAAGATAAAGGTAGAAAATTGTAAATCTCTGTTAATAATTCTTTTTTATCAAACAGATCTCTTTTTTGGCACAAAATGCTGATTTGGGGGCATTAGTATTGATGAATCAAATATAGCGTGGGCACATCTCAGCGAAGTTTTTCTTGTGTTCTAACTCACAAGTCACAATAACAGACGTTGGCTATAAATAGTTTCAGATCATCCAACCTCACCAATGTAAACTTTTGTAGAATCACCATCCAATCGGACCAATAAAATCGATGACAGAATTTCAGCCCAAATTGCTGCAGTTTCCATCTCTTTGAGAAATTGCCCATGAATCTGGAGACAGACAAAAAAATAACGCAGCAAAACTTGATATACAAAATGTTCACCCAAATTGTGCAGTGGTTCAACAGTCCAAAATCCGTCAAATGTTGGCGTTTTAGGCGTCCAACAGCTATGAATATCCGTTGTATGCATCTCTTGCGCTATTCTCCACCATTGCACTCTCCTTTATAGTCTGTATCATTTTCAATGCCTGCCGCATTGTTGGCCTCTGTTCAGGCGAAGTCGCACTACATAAACTTGCTATCTCAACTAGCATCCTAACCCAGTTTTCTTCTTCGGTGTCATCATCCCTCATTGCCCTCACCCAATCAGGGGCATCAGGGGCAGCAAGAAACGGATGCTGCGATGGAGGTTTACCTGTTAAAAGCTCTAATAAGAGGACTCCAAAGGCATATACATCAGATTTTGAGGAGGCTCGCCGCGAAGACTTGCATATCTCAGGTGCCTTATACCCCGCAAAATCTGGATCATCATTTGAAGAAATGTCCGCAAGAATTGACAGGGAATAATCGGTTAGACAAGCCTCAAAATCAGAACCAAGGAGGACATTGGAGGATTTCAGGTTGCCATGAATGAGCTTGGATGCTTGATGTATGTAGGCAAGTCCCTGAGCCACATCCTCTGCTATCTTCAAACATGATGTCCAATGTAGAGGCTTAGCCCTTGTGGATCTTGAACCTTGTCATTCACAAACAAGAAAAGACACTTATTATTACTGCGCTTCCTTCTAAAGCAAAGGAGCGTGGAATGCATCTTCCAATATTCTTTGTGCATCATTTCATTTCACGATTGCATACACTCACATTGGAGAACATAGAGCAGAGCAAGTCAATAGCAAATCAGTTCCATATTTAGCTAGCGGAACAATGAGAGGAGATATAGTATTTTCCTCAAATGCTATGTCAAAAAATTCTGCTATGACAGACAAACTTTTTCTCAATCTCAATTAATAGAAACACTATTTGACTTGGCAACTGCATTCGGTTGCCTCACAAGGAAACCTCCAGCTCACTTAACTATACCTTTGACACTTATTTTTAAGTCATGAAAAACCAATTCAATTATGGGACTCATCAAACACTTAATTTGATCGCATCAAGGTAGATGAAAGTGTTACTAACTTACAAGTCCAGTAGGATTGCCAAAAGGACTCAGCAGCATAGGCAAAACATACTAGGATGCATTAATTCCATCATTATTATATAACAACCACAACATGGACAAAGCTGACATAAATAGTAACAATAATAAAAACTCTCAATAATTGTCTCCATTGTTACCGTTACGTATCAACAAGAGTTTTTAATACCTTGCAGCATCATGGACCTTGACACCTTTAATATACTTACGTTACAAATCTTCTTACTCGCACAATTTAGTCCAAATTTTCACAGTTTAAAATGAGTGCTACCTTATGTTCCCGCGCTCACAATGTAATTCAAATTTCCACCCCTAAAATGAGTGTTCTTTGCTGGATTTTAACTGTAAGGCCTAATGATGGAACTTGAACTCACAGTCTAACAGCAAGTGATTGTTATTCGTGGGCACAGTTACATACCATGATGAGTTGAAGCGCCAGAATAGATAGAGCATTACCTGCTCTTCCTGGATTTAAACAGCAAGCGGGAATCGAATTCATCGCACAATTGGTGCATACCAATATTAATTATTAACACGTGAAAACAAACAAATACTCCAGGAGTTGAAAATAATAGACGGCTGCCAAGCCAGTGACAGACTGGGAACTGGAAACGGCCAAAAGCAAACCATGGTGGTGGTAAAAAGCCGTGGACTCCTGCGTTGACTCGGTGGGAACACCAAAATATTGTCGGTAGCAAGGCAGCCAGTGAAAGCCTGAGTTCCGGCCCACAAGTTTTTTCTGCTGCAAGTGCAACACTAACTAATCTAACTAAAAAACAAAACCATAAAAAAGGATGTGGTATAGAGAGTCACAACACAACTCATCCTACATTTACTTCCTTCCTCATGCACAGGACAGGAGGTCCTCCACTCCCAGTCTCCACACATTCATGGCACTAAAAGACCAAACGCTAAGCAGCAACACAAATACACCAAAGGGAAAATAAATAAATAAATAAAAAGTAACAAAATAGAGCTTACCATGAATGAGATTGAAAAGACTACCATTAGGTTGATAATCAAAGATAATTAGCCTTTCATTTTTAGCTTGAAAATAAGCCCTGACAGGAACTAAATTGGGATGCCTAAGCACGCCCACCGCATCCAACTGCTGCTCAAACGCCTCCGCACTTGTAATGGCCGTCTTGGAAGCATCCAATCTCTTTACCGATACTATCAACTGATTATCCAACACAGCCTTGTACGTAGTCCCAATTGTTCCCCTCCCAAGCAACTCAGCTGAGGCCCTCATTAACAGCTCTAATGTATACAACTCTGCCTCCCCATTGCAAAACACCAAGTTCCCACTCTTCACTTGCTTATGATTCTTAGGGTCAGTTACCTGATACATTTTCTTCTCCTTAATTATTATTCCATCCTCATTGTTAGCAATTTCTGTAGACGTTTCTGTATCCTTTTTCTTATCAATGGCATCCTGCGGTGCTGTCGATTTTGTTTTGTTTTCATCATCATGATGGCTTTTTTCCCTTTGCCTTTTGAAGAAAGTAATAATGCATAAAACTGCAGCAATTAGGAGGAATACTCCGACGATAAAGCCCAGTATTATGCCAACTCTTTTATGCTGCTTTTGGTGAGAAGGAGAAGGGATGAACACTTCCCCTTGGGACTCTGCATTTTGAACGAGAGGAGTCGGCGGGGAAGCGACGCCGGCGGCCGACGGGGAGTGGTCGAAGAACGGAGAAAGGCGGCATGGTTTGTTTATGACTTCCCCGCAGAGGTTGGGGTTCCACAAGAATGAAGAAATAGTGAATCTTTTGAGAGTGGGAGTGACGGGTACTGGACCGGTGAGGTTGTTGTTGGAGACATTGAAGAGTACGAGCGAGGACTGGTTCAAAGGAGGAATTGAGCCATTGA
This sequence comes from Ophiorrhiza pumila, assembly GCA_016586305.1. Taxonomy (NCBI): domain Eukaryota; kingdom Viridiplantae; phylum Streptophyta; class Magnoliopsida; order Gentianales; family Rubiaceae; genus Ophiorrhiza; species Ophiorrhiza pumila. Next base: position 4,625,453 of record BLIW01000007.1, read on the forward strand.
ACAGGTTGGAATCTAACCGGAGAAAGTTGAGCCGGTCCAGAACAGTTAACTCTGAAGGGAGTGAACCGGTGAGGTTATTGTGCGAGAGGTCCAGGATTAAGAGCCGGTGAAGAGAGAGGAGGGAGGGGGGAAACGTTGCGGAGAAGGAGTTATGGTCGAGAAACAAAGATTTGAGGTTGAAGAGTGTGGAAAGATCGGGTATTGGGCCGGCGAGTGAGTTGTTCTTGAGGCTCAAGACTCGGAGCTGGTCCAGGCGAGTGAGTGTGTCGGGTGGAAACTGACCGCGTAGGCCGAAGCCTTGGAGTACAAAACGAACAACTCGACCTTGCACGCATTTGACGCCTTGCCAGGAACAGTAATCAAAGCGTTCGTGGAGTGTGTAGAGAAGTTTGTTGTCTATGTCAGCTTTGGACTTGAAGGAGAGTAGTGAAACGGCATCGGATGGGAGTAATGGCGTAGTGGAAACAGAAACCAAAACCGAAACAGAAACCGAAATAACAGTGGTAGCAAAGAGAGTGAAGAAGACGAAGAAGAAGCAAAGACGCATTTTTGTTGGTGAGGTGTGAAGGCGGGATTAGTGTGTTTTGTTTTTCATTTGAGCTTTTGATATGGAGAAGCGTGAAGGATGAGTGAGTAGAAAGTGGAAACTGGGAAAGGGAATTGGGAAGCAGCTGGCTGACTGGCTGGCTTATAATAAGTTTTTGGGTAATTGACAACATTGGTTCCTCGAGTTAACCCGTTCATTCCGTTTTGTTCCTTGTCTTTAAAAAAAACTTCATTTTGGTCCTTAAACTTACCGTCACAATTTTAAATGGTCCATAATCAAATTTCAGAAAAAAAAAAATATAACTGCAGGTAATCATGAATATTTAACGTGAGGAAATAGAAGGGTAACATCAAGAAAAATTTAGTGGACTCCACAATTCATTATCCCACTATACCATCTAATACTTCATGAAGAAACTAACAATGGGAGAATAAAAACCTATGGGAAGCATCTCCTAAACATTGAATCCGGAGCAGATAATGAGGATAACTTGTCATTGTGGAATTCTAGTAGCTATGAAAATTTCATGGACTTTAACAAACTCAGGAAAATAGTTCCTTGGCTATAAGTACAAAAATCCTGGGGCATGCAATTTCTTTGAATGGTTTGATCTTCAAATGTGTGATATATCAAAGTCTAATATTCTGATTTTGTGAAGTCACTAAATGAAAAGGAAAACTTGTTCTGAAAAAGTGACAAAATGGTGAAGAAGCTAAAATTTATTCTTGTTATTCCCTGGTGTATCATATTGATGTGTTGGCTGATAATGTAAAGAGTTGTGTTATTATTATTGTTTTTATTGTGATCTTTTCAATAGCAACATTCATTTTTCAATCTATTTACAGGTGTTTTTTCTCTACTCAGTAATTTTATACGTTAATGCCCACCATCAGATGCTCTGATTCGTAAGAATTTCGCAAACCTTATTTCCTAATTTCCCCTATTTTAGTAAAATAAGTTTTCGTTTATAGATATATATGGATTTTGAATTCTTGGTCAATATAGTCGATAAATGCTACTCAAGATGAAGCCCACTAAATTTTTTTTTTCAGTGTTACCCTTCCGTTTCTCACGTGAAATATTTGTGATCATCGAGCTGCCTTTAAGTTTTAAAAAAAAATTGATTAGGAACTATTTAAAATTGTAATTGCAAATTTAAGGACTAAAATAATGTTTTTTTGAATGTGAGGGACCAAAAAGAATGAATGAGTTAAACTTTAGGAACCAATGTTGTGATTTATTCTAAGCTTTTATAAGATGTATGGGTCAGCATCACGTGAAAGTAGAGAGTTGAAAATAACAGGGGAGATCATTAGTCTATCAGAGAAATGCTTTGGGGTTCGTCTTTTTCTTTTGTTCTTTGTAGATCGTGCAGGAATAGTTCATTACAGGGTCAGTGATGTCTCCAAGAGAAAGAGAAACTGACGCAAAAGTTTCCACAATCAATGACTCCTTTGTTTACCAAATGACTTGTTAATTATCACTAACTAATGTACTAATGCTGGAAGCAAAATATGTGGGAATGTGTGCTTTTGTTAATAGTTTCAAAACTCTCAGAATCACAATTGAACCAAATGTCAACCATATTAGTATTTGTATACCTTTTCATTTCACATTTCTTATGACATTACCTCTTATGGGCTTTTCAAGCAGAATAAGGAAATTGCCAGTTTAGATCGTACTATACTGGAATCTGGATACACACTAAGTTGCATAAATTTGGCTTTTGCATTATTATTGATATAAAGTATAAACCCCCCCAAACATTTGTCTTTCCAGTACCATGGAGCCATTGACATGACACGGCACCAATTATATGAAACTCAAAGACAATGTCATTTGGGAAGAGAAGTAGTTTTATGCAGCTCGTGATTTTGTCCTTCTTTTGTTTTTTCTATACTGATGATCAACAACTTATTGTTTGATTATTTTGTCTTCCACACTTCATTTATTGTAAGCCTTCTACCATAATCTGAGATTCTGAATGCCACTGGTTCAGCCTGAAGAAAGAAACTGCAGGTGCAGGGTGGGTCAAACCTTGAGAGAAAAAAATACTTCAATGCAGGGCATATGGTTAACATGGAATTAATTTAATAATTGACTCAACTGGAAAGTACAGAAATCTCGCTCAAAAGGTGCAATGTACATTATGTACTCTCTCTCAGATTTCCTTCAACTCTAATGGGGCGTTTGGTAAGGGGGAATAGAAGGGATCAACGGTAATAAACAAAAGTGATTGCCATTGTTAATGTTTGGGAAGGGGTAATGGTAATGAATGTTCATCAATGATTACCCAATACAGGGTAATTGATGATTAATGGGGGGAGACTAGCGAATCATCCATTACCCTGTATTGGGTAATCGATTTTATTCAACTCTACCAAATAAGTCCCTACTCTAATACGTACTTTAATAATAATAATAATAATATTATTATTATTATTAATTAAAATAATAATAGTAATAATAATAATAATATTATTATTATTATATTAACAATTAATAATAATATTAATATTAAATAATATTAATAATAATTCATTAATAATAATATAATTAATATTAGTAATGAATAATTAATAATAATATTATTAATATAATTCATATTAAATAATAATAATAATTATTATTATTTAATAATTATTATTATTATTAATTAATATTATTAATAAATAATTATTATTAATAATTATTATTATTAAATATAATATTATTAATGTAATTCATATTAATTATTAATAATTACTATTATTAAATAATAATATTGATAATAATATTATTAATGATTAATATTAATAATTAATAATATTAATAATGATAATAATTAATAATATTAATCATTAATAATAATATTTATAATAAATAATGATAATAATAATTAATAATTAATAATGATAATAATATTAATAAATAATAATATTATTATTATTAATTAATAATAGTAATAATAATAATAAAGGTTAATAATAATAATAATAATAATAATAAATGCAAACTCGATAAGGGTAAAATAGAAATTTTGAATGATTCCTATTACTATTGTTGATTTGAACCAAACAACATCAATCACAATAATACCCATTATAGGATTTGAACCAAACATTAACAATACAATCATATTCCCATTGGAATTGACCCCTCAATTAAACCCATTGTGATTGCCATTGTAGAATTTGAACCAAACGCGCCCTAAAACACTATGCTCCAACATGAAATGATGAAATGGTTCATTCATCCCAATACGTAAATGAAATCATGGGTCTAGAGAGCTTTGGTCCCGGTCCTAGTGCGTATATATTGGTCCTGGTTTTTTTTTTTTTTTTTTTTAAGTGATACTTCCATTATATTTGATGAAAGCGATAATAAATGCACCGAGATGAATTAGCTAAACTCATATCCTCAATGCAAGCAAGTGACATGCAAAATATAGGAAATTTAACCAAAGATCTAATGCCAAACAAATTTGAGTAGAACAAAACTCAAAAATATTCATTTGGTATTGCGAGCTAAAACTGAAGTTTCTTCACTCCTCTAAGCATAACTAAAATTAGAGTAGTTTTTCTCCTTAATAGTAGAGATTGAATAAAGTTTTTAACTCCCTTAGTAGCTATTCAAAACCAAACTTTAACCCTCAAGCAAAATTAACTAAAAACAAAGTCTTCTTCCTTCCAAATTCACAATCAAAATCGATCAATCTCCAATGACCAAAGTCAATATGTGAGAAAGAAAGTAATGGTGGAAGAGAGAACCTTAAATTCTTAACATTCCATCTCTATTTTTTTTTTACACTACTTGAAAATAGAAGCTTCAACTATGCTCACACAGTGCCGTGTCCAAGCTCTGCATCCAAGTTTCAAACTTTTTTTTTCATTTCATCATGATATTACTCTAAAAATGGAGATTTACTCTCAAATATATTGGCCCTGGTTGGCTGGTTCTTCTTTTGCAAATTCAGATGCTACGGAAGGTCCATAAACTAGATTGATGAGTTTTTTAAAACTTACCATTGTCGAAGAATTTTCAAGTTTTAAATTAATTTGCTTTGAGATATTTAGCTTAAATATCAGGATACTACTTATATTGCAAGTCAAGATATGTAGCTTAGTAGTTTGTTAAACTTTGAAGATGTGGTGTTGTTAATTTTGGAGTTAATTTTTCTTGCCCTTTTTAAGTGGTAAACTTATGTGATGTGCTTATTGGAATTATTAGTTTAGTTTCTTCCAAGTTGTGCTTGTCATGTACTATAATTTCTTTACCTCTCAAAACCATTGACCCAATTCATAAAAATTTAATAAAATGAATAATATAAATATTATTTATTGCCTTTTATCACCAACTAAGGGCATCGAATCCCTCCCTGGCCCCTGCACAAGTCCTGATTCGGAATATCAAAGTTAGTTATCAAGACGTGCGATAGAACAACCGCCAAAACAGTAAAACTTCTCTATATATCTTCATCAGGGCCAAATACTGGAAAAAAAACTCGTGCAAACAAAAGGCCAAGACTTAAAAGCCTGGTGAATAGTAAGTAAAAAGCATTCGAGATGCATTTCTAACTTTTCTTTTTGGATGAAGATTGAGCCCGTTGAGGTGCAAACGATTCAGATGAAAGCATATAAAAGTTAACCTCAGAAATGGAATTAACAGTTAAAAGTTACTTGTGTCCAAAGCAAAGAAAAGAAACAATGATGAATTCATATGGATATGGAGCAATACTTTTCAATGCAAAATAAAGGTTCCGTTTTTACGGCACCAAGCTTATCTTTCAGAAATGAAGAGCAGAATGATCACTTTTGCTGCACTCACTTTTCAATAATGGATATTAAAATGCTTACAGATAACCATCATGCACACTAAAGTGTAATCCTTTTTCCATCTGCTCATATCTTGGTGCATAATAAAGCTATCGATGAGAATTCTTATTAATTTGTCACAGTTATTGAAATGCAGGGTTCTCTTTCACAATCACTATGGATTGATTAATCCATTTGAGACAATCCGAATATTGTGTGTTATCTTGTACAATATACATATTAGTAATATAATACGCACACCTAAATATTTACAAATAGGGGCTAGTGGGTTACGTATTGCAGTGATTTTTACACGGTGATATGCATATCCCGGATTTGGGATGCGACAAGTAAAGCAACCAGTTTTTTCTTGATAACTGCTGTAGTTCCAAGATTCCTGCTGCACTATTAATGTAAATAGCTCATCATGTAATTTTGATTCTTCAAATATATACTAATGAGATGAGACAGTGCAAGTGCTTTCTTTGACAAAACGGAATCCAACTAGCAGTTCACTGGTCCACTTCATAAAATTTGTAAGATGATAGTAATAGTGTTTTATAATAGAGGTTTCTTGAAATATAATGGTAGAATCAACAAGGAAAAGCGACTTTTGGCTTGCAATTAGTTACTGAGTCGCTACAACCATACCAAATCCCCTTATCCCCTCTACCAGCTGCAGTCCAACCACCCTCCTCTCCTTCTACTAAACCACCATTAGATGGAACTGCTAATCCACTCAATTTCAGAGTACAAACAGTGAAATTTATATCATTGTCCAATTAACGTTGGCCCTGTCGTTGTAAAACTGAAATTGAACCAATTACATCTAGAAACAGCCGCCAATTCTGCCTATATTGGTGGGATTGTATTGTCATCCTCATTTCAGGCCACACACATATTGCTTCAACGTCTATTTCACCCTGTCTTTAGTCCTGCGGCATCTTTAAAAATCATTACATTTGTCTCTCATTGATATCAGGGACATTCAGAATTCAGAACCATTTAGAAACTACTCGGCACAGTTTCTGCGAAGATGAAGAACAACCTCAGCAGCAGCACAAAGCTTATCCTCCTTCATCCGTATATCCAAAAACAAGGAAGCTCCAATAGGCTATGGCTTCTTGCGTTCATCTCATTCTTCACTCTAGCCTTCCTTCTCACCCTTATCTACACTAGAGAATCCATCACTGCCACCACGGTTGCGGCTGCCTCAGCTACAACAGGCTCCAGCAGTAGTCCTCCCCTGTCTGATTCTGTTGTGAGGGCACTCGTTCACTATGCTTCCAACTCCAACAACACAGATCACATGTCCCACTTGGATATCAAGCAAATTTCTGATGTTCTACAGAAATGCAGGACTCCTTGTAATTTCCTAGTTTTTGGCCTAACTCCCGAGACCCTTCTGTGGAAAGCCCTGAATCACAATGGCAGAACGGTTTTCATCGATGAAAATAGATACTACGCTGCTTACATCGAGGAAAAATACCCAGAAATTGAGGCCTATGATGTGCAGTACACTACTAAAATAACTGAAGCAAAGGAATTGATTTCAGCAGTGAAAGAACAAGTCTCTAATGAATGCAGGCCGGTGCAGAATCTTTTGTTTTCTGAATGTAAGCTCGGGATTAATGATCTGCCTAATCAATTCTACGAAGTTGACTGGGATGTTATTTTGGTTGATGGGCCACGAGGGTACTGGCCAGAAGCGCCTGGCAGAATGTCGGCAATCTTTACGGCCGGTGTTCTTGCTAGGAGCAAAAAGGGTGGCAATTCAAAAACACATATTTTTGTGCATGATTTCAATCAAAAGGTGGACAGGAAAACAAGTGAAGAGTTCTTGTGTAAAGAAAACTTGGTGAAATCCAAAGACATGCTTGGACATTTTGTCTTGGAGAGAACGGATGCAAATATTTTTCAGTTCTGTCGCAGCAACCATTCCTCAACATCAGTTTCATCGTCATCATAGTTGGTCACCCGTGTATGATCCTCAATAATTTCTAGTCCTTTTATCAAGTGGAATGAGGAGATGAAGTTAGATTACTCCTATTTATTATCTTTCAAATTTTGACATTTTCCCCAGGCTGCTGGTGCTGGGAACTTGTAAAATAATTTTTTTTTCTTTATTTGGGCATGTCACTTGTAAGATGTAATTTCTTTGAATGAAAACAGGAACCAATTTGTTTGTGATATAAATTTCATTTGCAACCAGCAAACTTCAAACGAAATAGACATTTACGCATCTTCTGGAAGTTCCGATGTCTCTTTAGAGACCATAGAAACGTCAATTGAAATACATTTTCAGTTAGAATTTATAAATGGCTACTTGGATTAAAATATCAATCAAGTGACTGCGCACCCACCCAAATCAATCAAGGAGGAGTTTTTTTTTTTTTTTTTTTTTTGTCGGGTAGAAAGGTGCGCAATAATGCGAAAAAAGCAAGGAGAGCAGTTGGGGTTGGGAGGGAAATTCGAAGCGATTATAATACTGTTACTACTTTTTCCTCTTTTATATTAAAACTACTTTTTCATTCATAATTTCATATTTTGGTTACGACTTGATATGAAATCTTATGTTTAAAATTATCATTTTTTTTATCATTTCAAAATTAAAATTACTTACTGAGGTTAACTCATTTCTTTGTTAGATTTATAAAGTAATTTTAATAATATTTATACATTTAGTTCATAATTTTAGTTAAATTACATTGAATATTAGATAGAACAGGACATGATAATTTTGAGGAAAGAATCTGATCTCCTTAATTAGATAATAATGTTAATAATATTTATATTTTTAATTAAATAAAATTACATTATTTTGAACATTAAATATAATTGAACAGAATAATATTAGATAGAGTACATGGTGTCCACTTTCTTAATATTGATACAAGTATAATATTAAGAAATCATTCCAATAAAAAATGTTTCATATAAACATTGTGAAAATATTAATTTATATTATTTTAAACCATATTTTCTTTCCCTTTTGTTTTTTCCTTCATTCCCTTCTTCTCACAATCACTATTCGTTGTTGTTATAGATTCCCTGCCATAATAAATTATTTTAACTTTAAAAAAATAAAGATACGCTTTTTTTTATATAATTGTAGATAATAAATAAATTATCGTCAATTGAAATCAATTAAGGAACATATAATAATAGTAGATAATTTCTAACTCATGCTGAGCCTACAGTGCTATTTGCTCAGTTAGTACAATGCCTACAAACAAGGGAATGCGAGTTCAATCAATACTCGTGTTCCCTGCAGCGCTTTCCTAGCAGAATTTCTCAGTTTTCAGCCCGCAATTCACCAACATATATATTGACTAAACGTTTTTTTCTTTCCTCTCTACAAAAGCACTCACAGTTTCTTGGAAATTATTTTCTGAACAATTAAAAGAAAGTGATTCAATTGTTCATCATTTAATTAATTGTTTTGCGCGACGATACTAAGAAGTATTAATCCCAGGAGGGGAAGTAGTAATCCATCAATCATTAGTGGAGTGGAGGTTATTAAGTGAGGAATAACAGAGACTGTCTCAGAGAAAGTGAGAGAGAGAGAGAGACCGCCATGGCCACCGACTTCGAATCAATCCCTTTAATAGGTGAACAATTTCTCAGCAACCCAACTCACAAAGTCTTGATCTTTTTTATTGAATATGTTCATGGGTGTGTGTTTACTATCAACCCCAGATTGAGTGTAACTGAAATCTTGCAAAAGTAAGCAAATAAAAATGTCTAGCAAAATTATATGCTCCCGAGGTATATAGAAGAAGCTCAGAAATAGAGGCATAAAAAGGGTGACTTTTTTTTTAAGCTCAATTGTTAGGATTGCGCCTCTTGTAGCTTATTTATTTTTGGTCTGGGCAGGCCTGTAAATTGAATTTCCAAATTCATATTTTAGTTGATATGTTAAGCGTATAGAGTTTTATGTACTGTGCTGGCATGTAGTTCTATAGCCAAGTTCATATTTTGATATTCTTTTTCCACAATAACATATCTGGAGAATGATGGCAGAAGAGTACATACGCTGTACTTTGCTTACAAAGTTATTTGCTCTTAATCTTATTATATGGGTTTTCCTTAGATGTTAGTCCTCTGTTGGAAAAATGGGATGATTCGAACATGTCTCAAGACCAAGGCGTTGCTGAAGTTGTCCGACAGTTGGGTCAGGCATGTAGAGAAGCTGGATTTTTTTACGTGGTAATGTACTATCCTTGCTTGATCTTTACCATTCTTTTTTCGACCATTTTTTACAGCGACCTGAAAGCCACTTGCATTGCTTAACCTGTGCTCTGAATTATTCATGGATAGTTAAACCCTCTATGATGTATATAGATGAGCATATTCTGTAACTAAACTGAGCAATGAGGTGTCCTTTTTGAACTTCATCTCCATTGGCTAAGAGTCTGAGTTGTGTCCATGTGTCTGCTGATAATGATTCTGGTTTGTACAGAAGGGCCATGGCATCCCTGATTCCACTATTAAAGAGGTCAGAAGTATAGCACATAAATTTTTTGATTTGCCTTATGATGAGAAATTGAAGATCAAACTGTCTGCAACAACTGGATACAGGTTCGCTTCTTATGATTGTATCACTTGATATCCAGCATTCTGTCTGTAAGAATTATTTTTAGTTCTGGTACAAGTTTCATCTCCCTTAATCTTTTTTTGAATGACTTAAATTGCAGAGGATATCAGCATGTTGGTGAAAATATAACCAAAGGAGTACCTGATAGGCATGAAGCAATTGATGTAGGTTTTGTTTTGTCTATGGCTTTTGACATTATGCACATAGTCTAGTTGTGCTCTGTATTGCTACACATATATAAAAGTAGGGTATCTGAATTTGAAAATTTTCACCAGAAGCCTACGATTTGGCTCTTTAGTCTTCGGTTACCTTTGCAATATATGTAGTTACAGAAACTCTGCTTCAGAGTTTTCATTAGAAGCCTATGAGTTGCCTGTTTAGTCTTCTGTCTGTGTTCAAAATAATGTAGTGAAACCATATGCTGGAACTATTTGTTTGCCAAGGAAAATTAAAAAGAAAAGTGGGGATGGAGGTGGTGTAACGGATTCTGTCATTATGCTCTTATAGTTCTTGAATTTTCTGTCATCAGTTAATTGTCAGGATTATTTTCAGCCTTTCCTTTTTGGATGTCAGTGCTATAGAGAAGTCAAACATGGCATGTATGGAGCTCTTGGTGAACCTTTACAAGGTTCTAATGAATGGTAAGTGACATTGATTGTGCCTTTTATTCTTTTTGAGTCAAACTGTCATTTTATATAGGCATGGTATGAAGTTTGAGCAGCAATGAAAAGTTACACATATTATCTCAACCAATAAAGAAAAGAAAAGAAAAATTGATGGAAAAAAAAACTATATTTCTAGTTAACTCTCTCTCACTCATGCTAATTAGTATGCAAACATCTTGATAAACTTATTTTTATCTAGCTGCATGAATACAACAACCATATGGCGTAACAACTTTCTTTCATGACGTGAAAGTGCATGTCATTCTCTTATGCAGGCCATCAAATCCGCCAAATTTCAAGCAATTGATAGAGGAGTATATCAACCTCTGCACAGGTGCTTTTTCAATTGTAGTAGATACTATCAGCTGGGTGTTTTCCTTCATCTCTAACTCCATTCAACTGAGTCTTGTCTTGAATACTAATTGTTGACAGATCTGTCTAGAAAGATAATGCGGGGAATTGCTGTTGCATTAGGTGGATCAGGAATTGAATTTGAAGGGACAATAGCCGGTGATCCATTTTGGGTGCTTCGTATAATTGGTTATCCTGCCGCATCTTGTGCAAATGGCAAAGACATGCCAAAAAATGATATTGGGTGGTGAGCTTGCTGGTGACCTTGTTTTCTTTTCTGGTGTTTCACTTTTTCACCAGATTGATGCCATTTTCTGATTGTCCAACTCTTTTATTCAAATAAATGCAGCGGAGCTCATACTGATTATGGTAAAATTCCAGTCCCTGTGTGTTGAAATCCTAAATTTTGTTCTCATTCATAGACGATGATTACTTCTTCTTGTTTAATACCAGGCCTGCTGACATTAGTCAATCAAGATGATGGTATCACTGCTCTTCAGGTTATTCGCCCCTCTAATCGTTTTCTTCTTTATCCGATATCAGTGTGTGTTCTCAATTGCTTGGTATATTATTTCACTGGTTTTCTTGGTGAAATATACATGAATGCCAGATGTTTATTGCCATAAATACATATTCTTCAACTAATATCTTTTGTAGGTAAGGAACCTTTCTGGCGAGTGGATATCAGCACCACCCATCCCTGGGACATTTGTTTGCAACATTGGTGACATGCTGAAGGTATGCATCTGGAAAATTGATCCTCCAATAGTTTAGGTGGTCTTAGTATAAAAATCTGCTGCTTGATACTCGCAAATGTTCAGATTTTATCCAATGGGATTTATGAATCTACTTTGCATCGGGTGATTAATAACTCTCCCACATATCGTGTATGCGTGGCCTATTTTTATGAGGTAATTATGTCTCTTAACTTTCTGACACTCGCTAATTTTGATTAAACTTGTTATTCAACTTCATGCTTCTGTAATACGAACAGCCAAACTATGATTCTGCAATAAAGCCATTGGACGCATGCATACAGCAAACTGGTGGAATGAAGAGGTTTGAAGAAGCTGTCTATGGTAAACACTTGGTCAGTAAAGTCCTGACAAATTTCATATACTGAGAGATAACTCTACACCATGGAGTTGGATTTATTTAGAAACATTGACAAAATGCGCATTGATATCTGCGTCTAGTGGTTTTAGTTATCAGGACGTCTCCTTGCATTGTCAAGTTCTTGGACTTTTGGAGCTCTTAAACCCCCCGCCCCAATCAATGGTTGCTTCATTCCATTTTACCTTTTTTATGTTTTGCGACCATTTCTTTCTGAAGTTAAGTTTTCGACATTCATTCATGACCGGCCTTGGGATATGTAGGTGGATGTAATCCTTTTAATATCGTGTGCTATATATATATTTTTTTAGAGTACCAAAACAATTTGAACTGATAGTATCAATTTAATTGAGTTGGCATATTTTGTTCCCTATGGCGCAAGGAAACCTTACCAATAAATAACATTCGATTGGAAATCTGTGTACTAGAAAATGCAAGTCTTAGTGAAATTATAAATTTGACGACAAGAATCTGTTTTGACGGCGGAGAATGCAGCTTAGATTCACAATAAAGTTCCGTGTACATCAAGAGGGACGACGAAATGATAATGGATCAATGACTTAAAAGTATTAACACACTTATTAACAGTTTAAACTGCCAGAGAAGATTTTTCCCTCCTGCTCCGTACGACAATAATTATGTTATGATAAAAAAAAAAAATCTACAATTAACAGTGGCTGCTGCCGACATCAAAAGTTTCGCATGTTGCTTAAAGCGGCATACGCCGGTGATGGAGCCCTTGCTTCTTTCCTCCCACGATCAGATGTCTGTTCCTGTGGACCCTTGGAAAGATCGATGTTGCATGGTACATAATTAAACAAGTTTGGATCTTGGCAATCCCATCGCTTTGAGAAGAAAGCTTTACAATCTCTGGGACTCCTTTGCGATGGAAGGTCCAAAATGCAATTCATTTTCACATCAAGAATCCCTCTCATGATTAGTTTCCTGCATGATGGCCCAACTTGTGTAAAAAAATTGAACTTCAAGTCCAGCTCATGAAGGTTTCTAAGAATGCACAGAGATTCCGGCACTGCGCCGTAGAATTGATTGTAAGACAAGTTCATGATTTGCATATGAGCCAAGCACCCGAATGAGCTGGGAATTGGACCAGTCAACTGGTTTACGCTGGCATCAAAAGTTATCGTTTTGTTTAACAAACCGATCTCCGACGGAAGGCAACCGGACAGCCTATTGTTTAAGAACAAGACCTCAAGGAGATTTCTAGAAGTTTGGCCAATGCTCTTCGGGATATGACCAGTGAATTTGTTATTTGCAAAGGTTAGATAAAGTACAGGGGTTTGGCCAAGGTTTTCCGGGATGGTTCCTGAAAACCCATTATTGTTAAGGAAGAGAACGTCAAGGTCCAGTGTAAAGACCTGTGCCGGAATTGGCCCGGTTAACTGGTTGAACCTGAGGTCCAAGTATGTTAAATTGGTGGCTCCGAGTACTGCCTTTGGGAATGCTCCTTTGAATTTGTTGTTACTGAGGTCGAACTCGAAGAAATTTGGGAGTTTTGAAATTTGAAAGGGAATGTCGCCCATGAAATTGTTGGAGTTGACGTGGAAGATAACCAGGTCCTTCAAATCTTCAATGAAGTCTGTGATGTAGAGTGGGCTCCCAGGATCGCCACTGAAGTTGAATTCGTTGAACTTGGCGCCCACGACTCTGAAGTTGTTATCCACATTGCTTCTGTCGCAAATGAAGCCTACGTATTTGGATTTGTCGAAACAGATACGGTTGCCTGTCCAGGTTTTGGTAATGCCTAAAGGATCGTGCTTTATTCTGTTTTTGAATCTTTGAATAACTTTGATGGCGATTTGTAGTTCAATATTGAGAGGAGGAGGAGGAGGAGGAGGAGGTGGAGGTGGAGGTGGTGGTGGAGGTGGAGGAGGTGGAGATGGAGGTGGAGGTGGAGGTGGAGGAGGAGGGCACTGTGGGGGTGGCGGAGGGGGTGGGCATGGAGGAGGAGGAGGAGGCGGTGAGGGCTGAGGGATTGGACAACCGACAGTTGGTGGAGGAGGAGGAGGAGGGTAGGGCAGTGTGCAATCAGGACAATCTCCATAGTCAGGAGGGTAGGCAGGGAAAGTAATGCCGCCGCCAATAATGACTTGAAGAGCAAACCGGGTGTTTTGTTGGTTAATAGGTGAAGTAGTAGTGGTGGCAATAAGTATTGGGAAGAAGGAAAAATGGGAGAAAAGAAAGAAGACAAGTGCAAATGTGAGAGGGAGAGAGAGAGAGTTGAACTTCAACTCCATTTCCGATACAAAAAGCTTAATCAAATCAAACTAAGAGGAAGAGGGTTATATGAATTATGATATAGTACTAAGGAGGAAGAGGGAGAGGACAGTGGACCGTCAATAGAACCCAATGGCCAATTGCAAATAATAATAATGTGTGATTGTGTCAACTTTAATGGTGTACTCTTACAGTTTTTGAATCTTCATTTCTAACAAGAGATGAAAGCGACGTCTTTCACCTTCCCCTAATTAAAGTTTTTCTTATCCATACAGTTATAAAGCTTTTCTTTCCCCTTTTTTTTTTCATAGAGAGTTATAAAGCGAATACATGCAAAATCGATTCTGCAAAATGCAACGGTGGTTGTTGTTGTTGTTGTCGTTGAATGTAGAGGAGAAATAGTACCCAACTCCAAAATCATCCTCCACTTTGCCGACTTTGCCGACATACAAATGAAATTGAATTGAGTATGATGAGTATATTCTTGTCTTAACATTTGCCACTTCATGTTTAACCTTCACATTATCACCACCAGATATTGAAGCACAGGTAAACATTAACTTCAATCAATCCTCATATGTGACAAAATCATTTCTCTTTTGCTACGGACACAATAACTCACTCCTTGACAACTTCTCTGCTATTATTGCTTCTTTTTTGTTCTCTACCTATAACTACAACATGGCTTTGCTTTTGTTCTCTACCTACAAGGTTATGGGGGTTTGGAATATAATTTGAGAAAATGTATTTTTTTTTTTTTTGTGTCATTGATCTTGCTGCTTTTAAGACAGCCCACAAAATTAAAAACTTCCCTTCAAACAAGGAAATGTTAAAAACAGTTAAAAACCCTCAAAACTAATGAAAGAAATTACAGTTCAAAAGATTCATAACCCAACCCAATAGATGATAAGTTTTGAAAGAGAATGGCAACAATAAAAATTGTATCTGGCCAAATAAATAGCCGTCAATGCAGAAAAAATTGGGATGCAAATTTATACAAAGGGAGAGAAGTGTGGGGTGGGCAACGCAATTTTGGCCAGCGTTTGATGGGTAGGAAGGAAACATTAAACAAGGCAGACTTGCAAAATTAATAGAGAAAGATAAGTCAGAAATGCTGTTTTTGTTTTTTTTTTTTTTTTTTTTAAATTGTGAAGTTTGATGGTTTGATATCAGATAAAATAAATGACAAAAAGTTTTCTAACAGCAAACACCAAATAAACAAAGCTTATTCATACGAAAAACCAATTCTTAAACAAAACATAAAAGGAAATTCTCTCTTTCAAACGTAAATAAAAATTTATTATTTTTTCACTTGGAAAACAAAAAATGCACTGTCCACACAAATGAAACCTTAGCATAGGATGATAGTAACCCCTAAAATTTGACATTGCGCAATTTCTTCACAATAGAAAAGGTAATAGGGCACAATGACGCACCATGTTTGTGCCAGCTCGAAAACATGGCGCACTGCTACAAAAAGATGAAAGGGATAGTAAAGAGTGGGAATACAACATACCATAAACTCTGCATCAATCACAGAGGAATTCCATAGCCACCTTGTATCCTCAAACACCAATCTTATCTTCTATTTCCGTTGACAAGTCCAAACAATTTAGTCTTCGCTTTATCAAAAGCATAACAACTGGAAATGCAAATCCACATAGATTGCTAATCTTCTTTATGTCCTACCATTTGGGGATGTACACTTCCTGTTTAATAGCCTATCTGACATTGACTATTCTCTCTGGTAAAAACTATCCACAGGCAGACAGGCTCCAACTCAAGTAAGAACATTCTACCATCATGATTCTTGCACAAGTCCATTCTCCCCAGCAATCCTTCATTATTCAGCTGCACAACTTACTTGCACAAAGCAATATAAACTCACTAACCATAATAATTATACAAGTAATTTCTTTATACTAAAGTAACTGTTTCAATTAAAGACTCTGATGAACTTTAAGCTGAATTACTCATCATTTAACAACAGAATGAAGTATATTCAGGACACAAACAATAGGACTCTATAATAAACAAAATTTTCAGCTCAGGAACCAAATAAAAGCTTTACGTATACTACCTCAAGCGGAAAGCTCAGTGCCAATAGGTTTCATGACATTAACACCATTTCTTCGACCACTTAATGCACTGTGTTTCATCACCTGCCTGCAGGTGGCTGGGCCAACTGATTTTTCAAAGCAGATACAATGACAGTGAAACTTAAGTAGACACCTGCTCTAGGTATGAGCCTAGACTAAAGCATCCTACAATCTAAATTTTCATCTACGACCACCAATTTCATGTAACAGTTCCATTTGCAGATATCCTTTCTCCAAACCCATCCTTAGCATAAAGGGGTATCCTCACACCAAGTTCCCTAAGTCGATTCACAACATCATATAGAAATTCAAACGTGAGTTTGGATTGCGCATTAAGGTCCTCTCTCACATTTGGATGAATTCTAAACCACTCTCCCAACATCTTATGCACATGAGAACGGATCATCCTCCATGGCACTGGATATCTCTCACACAAATTTAGATATTGAACCAGCAAATCAGCCTGGTCTAGCTTTCCATCTATGCAGTTATGTTCACCGTCCAATGCCCATTCAGCAGTCTGGTATCCTGTAAATAGAGCTGGATTCTCCAGCAGAGACTCAGCCGAAAGTACCCCCTCAACCCCAGTTTCTTCCAAACAGTTCCACACATCATCCATGTATCTAATATTCCCATTAGCAAGAACAGGGATCTTGATGGCATCTTTAACAGCCTTGATAGCACTCCAGCTTGCACGGAATTTCCTCCCATCTTTTTCATCCCTTGTACGACCATGCACAGCCAATAGAGCACAACCAGCTTCTTCCAACATTTTGGCGTAACTAATTGTATCCTCCAAATTCGGGAAAAGTCGAATTTTGCAGGACACTGGAACTTGAAGGTTGCATGACAATTTTTCTACCATGGATTTCACAAGAGGAAGATTATCCATAAGGAAAGCTCCATAGTTCCCTCGCCTGGCAATACGCTGGGGACAGCTGCATGGCAATCAGAGATGTAATAGTACTTAGCCATGCCCAATTAGAACCAAAGTTCAGGAAGAATCGGTCAGAATAACAAAATGCAATTATGTGTTATTGGAGAGGCATCTTCCTAATTCCAGTCACAAGCAACAGCCAAGAATGCTAATCCATAAATTTTGAGAGTAACAAGGTTTGCCTAAGATTCCTTCTCTAAAGTGTGTTAAGCCATTAGGTAGGACATACAAAAGTGTGTTAAAACTCCTCTAAAGTAGCCATAATTCTCCACCAACTCAAATATTTTTCAAACAAGACCAGGTAAGAAAACAAGAATCAAGGCAATTCTCAAGGTTCAATATATATTCATTCTAACAACCGAAAATAACCAGAACCATTGCCAGAAATGTTCAACTAGAACTTCCGGAAACTCCAATAGGAAAAGGTCAATACTGTGTTCCAAAGGTTAAAATACATAATGGGGACGTGCATTTTATCAAAAGAAAATCATCTGAAGCCAGTAAACATGCAAAGGATTTAAACCTCCACAAAATAACCAAACAAATATTAAACTATAGCAGCACTCGCTAACCAAGATATAGTATCAAGGGCAAAACGAAATCATGGCATTATTGGACTTCCTTTCACTACAGAATGAAAGAATCTATCATTATTCATTATAATTCAGCTGAACACCAAGAGATAGCAGGCGGAAAACAGCAATGAAAAAAAGAAAGAGAAATACCCCAAGTTGATGTCTACATAATCGCAATAGGGTTCTACTCTCCGCGCAGCTTCTAATAATATGTTTGGATCATTCGCACAAAATTGCACAAATAGTGGACGGTCCTCCTATCAATTGAACCAAAAATAGAATCATAATCAGCACATTAAATAGAGTTACCGTGAATGCACAAACATGGCTGGCTGCCGTATGGTTATAGAGAATACCTTGCAGGTGGTGAATTCTTGAGAACGATATTTTTCATTTTCAGTAAAAATACGAGAGTGAAGCATAGGGGTATAAGCTGCTTCAGCACCGTACTTGCGGCAAAGCATACGAAAGGGGAGCTCGGAGTTATCGACCATGGGGGCGACTATGAACTTGGGTTGTCCAATTTTTTTCCAGTGGGCCCATGCTCTCTCGATCCGCGACTCTCCGCTCAAGTACCCGTTTGGGCAAACCACCGCGAGTGCCTCTTCTTCTTCTTCTCGTTGTTCTTCTTGTTGCTCCGCACATAGACGGTCGTCGTCGCCTTCGTTGACGGCGTCGTTAGTGCTTGGTGAAGAGGAAGTTAAGGTTTGGATGGCCATAGAGTAGTAAGGAGTTGGTTTGGAGAAGAAGGAGAGTGTGGACACTGGTTTCCTTATAAATCTCATAAGCAGCCGATCGGGCTGCCCGCCTAGGACTACTAGGGTAAGTTTCGCAATTTTCTCTTCCTCTTCCTTTTGTAGCGACTCTCTCTCATTTTTTATTTTTTTTCTCTTTTCTTTGTCCTACCCCTTTTCCGACTGATTATTTATTTCATTGTAATATTGTCCATTTGCGCTTTGCAAAGTAATTTTCACGTTATCAATAGAGGTTGATGCAATTAAATCTCCTACTAGAAATATGAGCGGTGAGAGCGGACTAATAGACGATATTACAAAGCACAATTTGTTGGGCAGACACATTAAGATTGTCTTGCTCCTACATATTAATCATAATCTGATTAAATAAAACAGTCCAAATTGATGCAGGGTTAGTTTCTGCAACAGATAAGGGGGCCGTTTTGCTATCCTTGATAAGCAAGGATCAGCATTCTTGGATTATTTCAAGCTCTTCCCGCAATGCTTTACTTGCTGGATAGCCTCTCCAGCTACTACTACACCTGTGTAGCGACGCCTCTGTTTCATTTAGCATAAAAGTAGCACCCATTTTAGCATACAAAATGTGGAATGGTTTTCGCATACTTCTGATATGTAATGGATAAAAGCTTCAAAAGTCAATACAGAGTGCCAAATTCTCTCCTAACGAAGAAAATATGGAAATTAGCATTACCAATTTGCCAACTGCCAAGTAAATCCCTAATCAAACTTTGATAAATTAAGAATCAAATGGCGAAGACATGGTGGAAGAGGGAGTTACTGCAAAATTTAGTATAACAAGCAATGTGAACAACACAGTGAAGCACAATCAGGATGTATATATGTTAGACAAAATTGGCACTCGGAAAAAGCAATGTGAACTGACTAACCACGATTGTTGGGCAAAGGGTTATAGTCATAACAAACTCACTCTTCGAACCCAAAGACTGTATGGAGTTTTAAGCTGAATTACTGATTCTGAACAACACAGTGAAGCACAATCAGGAT
The DNA here is from genome assembly GCA_016586305.1 of Ophiorrhiza pumila. NCBI lineage: Eukaryota > Viridiplantae > Streptophyta > Magnoliopsida > Gentianales > Rubiaceae > Ophiorrhiza > Ophiorrhiza pumila. The sequence continues at coordinate 4,645,125 of BLIW01000007.1, forward strand.
GTTTATATATTAGACAAAATTTCCTGATGAAGAGCCAAAAAATACTAGAACAAGAAATTGGTAAGGTATCGTTCTCACCACATGATGCAAAGAGGATGGTGGGCCTGCTTGTAATCTCCTCAAAACTCTCGTGCCATTAACATCCTTTTTCAATTGCTTATGCATTATTTGCACCATTTGCCTTTTGATTCTTGAAGCAGAACAAATGACAGTGAATCACAAGTAATAAGCTTAACCTTCTTTGAAACCAACGAGGCATAAATCCAGGCTACAGCAACCTGTATCTTCCAAATCTCTTACAAGACCATGAATTTCATGTGATGACTCCATCAGCAGATGTTCTTTCCAAACAACTATCCTTCACATAAAGAGGTACCCTTGCACCAAGTATCCTAAGTCGGTTCACCACGTCGTATAAAAATTCAAATGTGAGTTCGGATTGTGAATTAAGATCATCTCTTACATTTGGATGAATCTTGAACCACTCTCCTAACATCCAATGCACATGAGAAATGACCATATTCCATGACACTGGATATATCTCACAAAACTTCAGATATTCAATCAGCAAGTCAGCCTGGTCCAGCTTTCCATCTTCCCATATGTCTTCACAGCCCAACACCCATTCAGCAGTGCGGTATCCAGCAAACAAAGCAGGATTCTCCAGCAGAGACTCGGCTGAAAGTACCCCCTGTACCCCCGTCTCTTCCAAACACCTCCGCACATCATCCATGTGTCTTATGTTCCCATTAGCAAGAACAGGGATTCCGATGGCATCTCTAACAGCCTTGATAGAACTCCAGTTTGCACGGAATTTCTTTGAGTCTTTTTCATATCTTGTTCGACCGTGTACAGCCAATAGAGCACAACCAGCATCTTCCAACATTTTGGCATAATTAATTGTATCCTCCAACTTGGGGAAAACTCGTATCTTGCAAGACACAGGAACTTCAAGGTTGCAAGCCAATTTTTCTACCATAGATCTTACTAAAGGTAGATTATCCATGAGGAAAGCTCCATAGTGTCCACGCTTTGCAAAACGCTGGGGACACCTGCATGGCATGCATGTATATCAAAATCAGTCATGCCTAATTGGGAGCATAGGCAATGCAATGCTATTAGGACATCATCGTGATGCCACAGGCACAAAGAGTATTGTGAATAAACGGACAGTTAAGGTGGATACATTAAAGAAGAAATGTGTTTGAATACATATTTAAGCTTTCTCAAAACTTGAACATTTTTTAAGCAAGAACAGGAATGAGATTCAGTAAGAATTACTAGACCAAAATCCCAAGAAACTCCCCTAGAATAAAATTTAGTTACAAAAATGTCCATGCTGCTATTGGGTTTCCTAAACACATTCTAACGCCTAAACAGGAAAGGAAAATTGGGCAAAACAAACAAAAAGATTGAATAATACCCCAAATTGATGTCCACGTAATCGCAAAATGGTTCTACTCTTTGCGCAGCTTCCAGCAATATATCTGGATCATTTGCACCAAATTGAACCAAGAGGGGACGGTCCTCCTGTTAATTTCGACCAAATTTGTCAGCATAAATAAGCATTTTCCAGAACAAAACAAAAACTAATCAGCATTTAGAATTAGTAGCCGTAAATTAAATTAAAAGACGGTATTACGAATTAGAAGATACCTTGCAGGTGGTAAATTCTTGAGAGCGGTACTTGTTATTTTCAGTAAAAATTCGAGCGTGAAGCATTGGAGTATAAGCAGCTTCCGCACCGTATTTGCGGCAAAGCATACGAAATGGAAGCTCGGAGTTGTCCACCATGGGAGCCACTATAAACCTAGGTTGTCCAATTTTTTTCCAGTAGGCCCATGCTCTATCAATCCGCGACTCTCCGTCGTGGTCTGGTTTTGGTGAAGAGGAGGTTAGGGTTTGGATGGCCATCCAGTTGCATGGGGTGGGGTTGGGGCAGAGATTGTTGGATATTTAATATAATCCAATAATATGTTCTAATATAGTCCCAATAGATAACGAAAGAATCAGTTTGGTTTAAAATATGAAAATATTTTTTATACTGTTATGAGTATAAAGAATTTTAGCAATTTTAAGACTGCTAAAGAAATTTGGGACAATTTAGATACTCAGTTTAAGAAAGAGGAGAAATTGTCAAAAACACATCTTGTTGACAAATTCATGGATTTCAAATTCAAGGAAGATATGGAAATTACTCCTCAAATTAATGATCTAGAAAACTTGAGATCTAAATTGACTAATGAAAATATCAATGTTTGTGATCCTTTTCTTGTTGGTGCCATTATTTATAAATTACCATCTGCATGGCATTCTTTCAAAACTGAGACATTCTTTCAAAATTGAGATGTACAGGAAGAAAGTACAGGTGGGACTAGTTGATCTTAAACGGTTCATTAGAATCGAGGATGAGAATCGAGTTATGAATAAATTGGAGATGGTTAGACAGCAACAGTCAGCTGCTAATGCGGTAATATATCCCATGAAATTTCCTAAAAAATCAAAGTCTTCCAAAAGTGAGTCTCAACAATTAGAGCCCAAAAATCCTATCTTTAAGAAAAAGAAGGGCAAGTGCCATAATTGTGGGAAATGGGGCCACTTTGCAGCAGATTGTAGGCTACCAAAAAAGGCAAAATCTGACACACCATTAAAAGCACATATACTGGTACATAAGACTGAGCCTCAAAACTTTGTCGCTATGGTAGGCAATCATGGAAAGGCCAGTACTTCTTCAGTATGGTGGTTAGATTCTGGGGCAACATGTCATGTTTGCCAAAATAAAAAGTTACTTGATGATGTTGCTGAGGCCAACGAAACTATTGCTGTGGCTAGTGGGGCGACGGAGATCGTGACTCACACTGGTACTGCAAATATCAACCTCTCTTCAGGTAAACTTTTAACTTTAAAAGATGTTAAAGTAGTTCCTGCGATTCAAAAGAATTTAATTTCTATTAGTCGCTTAGAATATGCTGGCATGAATTTATTTTTCTCTAGTGGTAGAGTTACTTTATCTGTTAACTCTCATTATTTTGGTTTTGCATTCTTGAATTGTGGTATGTATGAATTGAGTACTAGAATTGAAACGGTCAGCCAAGTTAGTTCAACCCTAATTGATCCAATGATATTACATAATCGGTTAGGACATGTGAACTACAAGAAAATGGTTAGACTAGTTAAAAGTCATAATATACCTCTCGATACTTCGATCAGATTTAACAGATGTGAAGTATGTGCTCAAACTAAAATTACTAGAAGACCTTTTCGTCCGGTCTCTAGGAGTACACAACTTCTTAACTTAATACATTCTGACCTCTGTGACTTTAAAAGTTCTCCCACTAGAGGTTGTCGGAAGTATTTGCTCACTTTTATAGACGATTTTTCTCGATATTGTCATATCTATCTGCTAAAATCAAAAGATGAAGTTTTTGATAAATTTAAAATTTTCAAGAATCGTGTTGAAAACCAATTTACTTTGAAAATCAAAAAGTTGAGGAGTGACAGAGGAGGAGAATATACATTGACAGGGTTAAAAGAATTTTGTGCTTCAGAGGGCATAATCCTTGAAACTACTGCTCCTTACTCACCTCAATCAAATGGCATAGCTGAACGTAAGAACAGGACGTTAACAGAAATGTTAAACTCTATGTTATTGACAGCTGGCATGCCTTCCTGTTATTGGGGAGAGGCAGCTTTGACTGCTAATCATATCCTCAATAGGTTGCCGCACTCTAAGTTGTCTTCAACTCCTTATGAGATATGGCATAAACATTTTTGTAAATATGATACTCTTAAGACTTGGGGCTGGATTGCTTATGTAAGGATACCAGACCCTAGAAGACCTAAGGTGGGGCCTAGGACTAACACTTGTGTGTACCTAGGTAGTGCAGAGGATAGTGCTGTTGATCGGTTCTTGGATCTATCAACCAATGTGGTTATAGAATCTAGAGATGCTGTTTTCTTTGAAGATAAATTTCTTCGTGATAAAGGGTTGACAGTATCAGGCACTGTCGAAATCATTTCTGATACACTTATTGAACCTGGATTGACTTCCTCTGACACTCGGATCCCTTCTGAATCTGTACCTTTAAGAGTATCTACAAGACACCGAGTTCCCAATACGTTTGGTGAGGATTTTGTCACTTACCATTTAGAAGATGATCCATCCACCTATAATGAGGCGATGAGATCTAGGGACTCCCTATTGTGGACAGAAGCCATTGATGATGAAATGAGCTCTCTGTTACAAAATCAAACTTGGGACATAGTCGATTTGCTAAAAGGGGCTAAGACTATAGGGTGCAAGTAGATTTTGAAGCAGAAACTTAATTCTGACGGATCTATAGCTCGGTATAAAGCACGTTTAGTAGCTAAGGGCTATACCCAAGTATATGGGATAGATTATTTTGATGTCTACTCCCCGGTCTGTCATTTGACTACGATAAGAATTCTTCTTGCTTTGGCATCTATTGAGCACTATGTTGTGCATCAAATGGATGTAAAGACAGCTTTCCTAAATGGAGATCTGACTGAGGAGATCTACATGAACCAACCTGAAGGGTTTGTCATGAAAGGTTTCGAGAACAAAGTTTGTAAATTAAACAAATCTTTGTATGGTCTCAAACAAGCACCTAAATTGTGGCATCAAAAGTTTGACAAGGTAGTAAAGAGTTTAGGATTTCGATCCAGTGATTCAGATAAATGTCTTTACTATCGTTCTATGTCAACTAAAGTTGCACTTATTTGCTTGTACGTAGATGATATGTTGATACTTGGTTCCGATTATTCTACAGTGAGTGACGTAAAGACTGAGTTAACAAATGCATTTAACATGTCTGATCTTGGTATGGTTGATACCATTCTTGGTATGAAAGTACGTTTTACAGAGCAAGGTATTACTCTTAGCCAAGCTCATTACATTGAAAAACTACTTTCTACATGGGGATACAGTGAATATACCGTGATTGAGACACCGTATGATCCTAATAAACAGCTGAGTCCTAATGAGGGAGCTAGCGTGAATCAATTGGTTTATTCTCAATTGATTGGTAGTCTCATGTATGCAATGATATGCACTAGACCAGACATAGCCTTCTCTGTAGGCATGCTGAGTCGTTTCACTAGTAATCCTGGCCATGAACATTGGCATGCCCTCACTCGCCTTATGAGATATTTGAAGGGTACCTCTAACTATGCACTATGTTATAGTGGTCATCCTCCTATCTTGAAAGCATTTTCTGATGCTTCGTGGTGCTCATCCTTAGGGGATAGTAAGTCTACCAGTGGTTATATTTTCACACTGGGTGGTGCAGCTATTGCGTGGAAATCCAAAAGACAGACTTGTATTGCTTTGTCGTCTATGGAATCGGAACTTTCTGCTCTAGCTTTCGTAGGAGGAGAAGCAGAGTGGATAAGAGAACTGATCCTGGATATTCCACTAACCCGCTTAAAGATTACGTCTTTAAGTCTGTTCTGTGATAATCAGGCTACAGTTTCTGCAGTAAAAAACTCACTCTTTAATGGTAAGAGGAGACATGTTCGACTGAGACATGCCCTGCTGAATTATCTTATAGAACATGGTATTATTACTTTGGTCGATGTGAGATCAAAGGATAATCTGGCTGATGCTCTCACAAAGGGACTGAACAAAGATCGAATTTTCAAAATTGTGGGGGATATGAGGTTAAAGACTTTATTGATATGTCTTAACCTACATTCCTGGGGTTAAAGACTATATAGATATGTCTTAACCAACATTCATGTTAATTTTGAAATTTTCGAATCTCCCTTTGATAGATAAGATAAGCACTTGATAATATTTCGCCGATGATTATAGTTGTCAATATATCATTCCACATCTGATGATATATCCTTTTTGGGTGCGTTGTCTCATTCCACATATGATGAGGTGATTTTACTCACTCTGGATGTTCTGTTTAGAGCAGTAGTATCATTCCATATTTGATGATGCTGCTTAACTAAATTTGGACTTGACAGCTGTAACATTCCACATAGAAATATTAGAAATGGTTCTTTTGGAAAAGAAACTGTTAGGTCTTGTTCTTATAAAGAAACTGGACATTGATGCTTATTGGAAATGGTTCTTTTGGAAAAGAAACTGTTAGGTCTTGTTCTTATAAAGAAACTGGACATTAATGCTTATTGGAATATGGTATTGATGCATGTTGACATTGATATATATTTATTTTCAATCATTGAGATATTGTGCTAAGTTCTTTTGCTTGAACTAGACACTTTATTTTGTTACACAAATGATTAAGTTCATATTTGGTAATTTACAGGAAATAATGGAAATGGAGGAGCTAATTCCAACTGGAATCCTGAAGAGGATGATCTACTTGATGGATAATTCCTCTAGAGCTATGGACTGTGGGGGACTATTATTTGAATAATTGGTTCACTTACATATGCTTTGCCCATTTAGTTTGAGTTTAGAATATTTCTAAAACTCTTATGTTCGAAGTTTAGAGATTTCTAAAACTTTGATCTTGGTAACACTTTTGTTTGTGTTTGGTTGAGTTTAGATTATTTTCTAAAACTCTTATGTGCAAAGTTTAGAGATTTCTAAAACTTTGATCTTGGTGACACTTTTGCTTGTGTTTGGTTGAATTTAGATTGTTTTTCTAAAACTCATAACTGTGGTTAAATAATTCATAATTTTGAGTAATGAATCTTTTGTGCTATGAATGATTCAATCATCTGTTTTGAACATTACATTATCTATCTATTGGATTGTGCTATATGTAGAACATAGGAGGAGATTGTTGGATATTTAATATAATCCAATAATATATTCTAATATAAGCCCAATAGATAACGAACCTTTGTAATGGGCCTGAATGGGCAAGAGCCCATTAACTGGTTTTAACCCTAATGTATTCCTATAAATATGCTAGCTGGAGTCAGCATGCTAGGTATTCCAAACTAGATACCTAGGGTGTAATGCTTCAAGCAATTGCATATTGAATTGCTTGACCTAAAACTCTAACAGAGATGAAGTGCGTATGGTGGTGTTGAATTTATTTCACTGAGGATGGGGTGCCTGAGCTACTCATCATTGTCCTTGGATTTGGTTGGGGAATTTTTAACAATTTTTCAGACCATCTTTTATTTTGGCTGGATAATGGCGGGAGATTTATTCCCTGGCTTTTCATTGCATATTTACATCGACCTTTTCTTTCTTTTGTTTATTTTATCTAGCTTTTTTTATATATATATATATATGACTAGGAAAAAAACATACTAATATGTTTCCAATGTTAAGTGAACGCTTTATTTAATAAACGCTACTAAATCATACTAATATATTTCCAATGTTTCATAGATGGTTTAATTTTGTGACCACAATTTAACAAATGTCATTTATATTTGAATAACAAACGAGTTACTTGATAGGGTTTGTGTTTTTAATTTATAGTAACTTGTCATAATTATTTTTATTTACATCTTAGTTTAATTTTATAGTAAACTTTCATTAGGACATAATAAAATTATAAAAATTATAAAAAGTTTTATGATTTTTTTAAAATAAAATACACTAATCGTCCTTATCCTATTCATTCATTTCTCACTCATCTTTTGTGAATATAAATAAGTTTTATTACTTTTTTATTAACAGTAATATACTAATAATAATTCCATTCAATCCAACTGTTGAATTTGATTTTTTTTCCATTGAGTTCATGGAATTCTAATCTTTTAAGACAATCTTGTATTGACAATAGTGATGGACAATTTAGGATTTAAAGTAGAAGGTACTCATCTTATAATATCATAATTAAAATTTTCACTTAAAAAAAGTATTATAACAAAATATAAAATTAAAAAATAATTATTGCACTTAGCGGAATAGCTACTGGCAAGGGTATACTCCACACTTAGCCGAGCTATTTGATCTGAAAAGTTGAATTGAGTGTGATAGAGTATTTTATTCTAAATTTATTTATTTTTTCAATTGTGTGTCTCTACATATATATTTATATTAACACTAAATTCTCATATACTATTATCCCGTTACCTCATTAAAGATAGTCAAATGGAAGACAACTTTAATCTAGACATTTAAATTAAGAATTAGTTGTTTTTAAAGTGTCTTTTTTTAACCAATTTGTATTTAAGTATTCATTTCAATATTAGTTTTGTTAGTTCGATTAAAGTATAATTCCTAAATTGCATATTTGAGTTATTGATTAGTTTTAAAAATAGATCTTTTATGCATTCGATTTTGGAAAGGTTTTAATTTTTTATAATGTTGGATGAAGTTTTATAATTGAGTTTTGATTTTTAGTTTTTAAATAGTTTTTTTGTATTTTTCTAAACTATTTTGTTTGATTATTTTTCAATTATTGATTAATTTTATCAAATAATTCTTTATTTTAAGGTTATACTTGTTATTTTGTTATCTTATAATAAAATCAAATGCCCATTTTCGTTTGATCATTTGACAACAATTTATTAGAGTGACCATAATTTGTTAATTTAGACTTCTTTCCCTACTTTCACTAAACTTTAGGAATAGTCCCTAGATATTATATGATGGCAAAATTCTACGTTGTGACTTGTGAGTAGGGGTGATATTGAGCCAAGTTGAGCCCGAACTTCAAAGAGTTCAGGCCCAATTCGTTTATTAATCGAGTCTAAAAATCTATTCGTGTTCGTTTATTTATTAAATGAACGAGCTCGAGTTGAGCTTTACGTGAACCGAGACAAGCCCGAACTTTGTTCGTGAACATTTCCCTGCTCACGTAAGAAGGTATAATTAGTTAAATTAATATATTTTGTCTCTTTACATAAATGTCCAAATTTAATTCAAACTCATATATAATGATTTGTATGCTTATATGTATAAAAAATTGATTTTTTTCTATTATTTAAGAGGTTTACTTAGGGTATATATTATTTATATTATATAATTTATATTCTAACTAAATTCTTAACGAGTTGTTGACTAATTTAAACAAATCTTTTACTTACTTGTTGATTTATTATTTATTTATTAATCAAACATAAAGTTTTGTTTGTGTTCATTTGTTTATTAAGTAGACAAGATTGAGTGGAAATTTAACGAGCCGATCTCAGTCTTGTTCATAAAGGTCTATATTCGTTCTCACCACCGTATAGTGTGCTTTATGTGTTAATAAATATATATATAAAAACCCAATTATATATGTCTATTGTTTAATATTTTTATTTCGTATATAAGTTCAATATATATTAAATAATTAATATTTTAACCGAGGTTTTAACGAGTTTTAATCGAGTTATGAACGAACTTTTTAACTAGCTGTTTATGAACGTAAACGAAATTTCACACATGTGTTCATTTATTAATCAAGCCTAAAATACTGTTCGTATTCATTCATTTATTAAATAACGAATTAAATTCAAACTTTAATCGAGTCGAACACCAGCTTATTCATTAACGTTGTAATTCGTTCTCAACCCTAATTGTGATTAAATCATCAGTTACAAGTATGAGCAAGGTCCAAATTGTGCAAAGTGAAAAAAAAATAATAATGGGACCATGAGCAGGTCTGATGCGCAACAGAGTTTGTCTTCAATCTTGGAGCTACGTTAAAAAATTAACACAGAAACAGAAAACATGGGATTTGGGAACTATGCAAGCGTTATCAAAGACCAACCCAACCCAGCTGCACATTTTTGACTTTTCACTAATTATTAATTTGCCACTGATTGTGGGGTTGAAGCTTTTTCACACCAACCATTTCTCATTTGTTGAGTTTTCTTTTAACAACTGATGATTAAGATGATGAGAGTCATGAGACTGCTGCTGCTGACTACTGGCAATTGGCAAACTACTTTTCCAGAATTGTGTGGAACTGCTTTTCCAAAAGTATTTTAAAACTTCCACAAATTATGAAAAAATTTTAGCCATCACAATTCGCAACGGCCAACTTTCCTAATTTATCGGTCAACCGTCCGAAACACGACATGGTCCATCAATGGTCCAGTGCCGTCATCTTCTTTGACTAAGCCTAATCTGCCTTCCACTTTTACCATTTAGACACAAAAGCAAAAGCAACCATGCATGAATCCATGATGGCTTGATTAGAATTAGAAATAGGAATCCAAGAACAAGAGAAGGAACCATAAAAGTAATAAAAAGTTTCATATAAACAAATTCAAAGCATACTGCAAATTGCAATTGTTTAGTTTGACATACGCTTTGCATGCACTCATTGCTCCAAATCCACTACCTACCCCCCTTCCTTCCTTCCTTTTCCCTTAACTACTGCTCAACGTTCGTCAATTCTAAAGAATTCACGATGACTCAAATTCTCAAACAAAAGAGGAATACGACCAAAGTTGTACAAGAAATAAAGCTAATTCGCTAATTAATCGGCCACTAAATCTCCTTCGAGACAGATCCGATCCGATGACTAACTAAATACAGTGCTTGACAGACAACATTACACGACTTTACATTTGTTAAGCCCAGCACTTTTTGCACTGATTAATAATAATATTGTTCAAGAAGACTCCAAAATGAGTGCAGTATTCGTTTCTGCAATTACGAGGGAATGGTTGTGCTCTCCTTCGTAAGTAACGATTAACATGGTTGGATCATCCAAAGCTCTCTCTACATGTTTTCTTGCTGGACATCCTCTAACACTGCTACACTTGTAGTAGCCCCTGTTTCATATATAAAATTGCACACATTTTAGTGCACACTATTTTAACATAAAATGGATCAAAATTAATTACAAGTCAAGACTCAAGTGAGAACATTAAGAGTAATATTCTACGTACCTGGGATGTGGAGAACCTTTAATGGGCTTCTGTCCGTACTTTCTCCAAGAGTAATCATCGGGAGGAATGTCTGACATCTTCATACTTATTGCCGGAACCCTAATCACTGTCTTCAGTTTCAGCTTCCTGCATCCATTTTCAGCAAATTAACAGATTTAACTTAAATAAAGTTTAAAACTTTAGGTTTGAAACAAACGTATTATTGCATATCCTTGGCTTGTTTAAAACTCACCTTTTCTTGGAACAGTGACAGCGACCAGAAGCACTGCACTTGCCAGAGACGCCGCTTTCCGAAATGCACTTCCTTTTGAAGGAAGAGGAAGAAGATAATGGAGGCTTCCCTGCAGAAGAGACCTGCGAAATATTGGTTATTTGGAACTCCGGCGAAGACGATGGGGGCTGCTTGCTCTCTGTCTCCCCTGTCAGCGTTGAAATGAACGAGTTTGCATGAGAAATAGCCGGAGAATACGAGAAACTAATGGATCTCGAGATTGGTTCTTTTCTGTCGACAACCACCCCACTTAATGGAATTTCTGACTGAGAAACGTTATGATGATGGTTAATTAGATGATAGTGATCAACGGGTGGGATTTGTTGAATAGGAGTTGGACAGTAAATTTTCTCGTCTAGTACTTCGTTTGAGCAATCTTTGTTTGGAATCTGAGTTGGTGTTGTCGTTGTTGATGATGATACCACCGGGCCTCTTCTAAACCGAGCATGTCCAGTTCTTGCTCGGCCTAAAAGAGAAATGACCTTTTTGAATTTGGACACGGCCGCATCAGCCATAACTTTGCAATCCATCTCTATCTGAAAGGATGAATTTTGTTGCTCTGACGAAGACGATGATGAAAGCCGACCACCCTTCTCTTCTTGCTTTGAAAATAACTTGATGAACTTCTCGACATTCTCAAGCCCACTGCAGGCGGCTTCTTGCACCGCAATTTCTTCCGATTGTGAGACGATGTTGTTGGTTCTGTAGCCCATTATGAGTTCAACGGCCATGTACCAGCGATAGCTCTGCCTACAGACGCATTGGGAGAGTGGGGAGAGAAAAAGTGGGAAAGAGAATGCAGGAAGAGAGGTGGCAGCGTTGATAAAGAGTCCCAAATTGATGCCATTGGCGAGGTTAAAGAGCTGGATAAAGTAAACGGTAGGTCACTGACAAGTCACTCTATTCTTAAAATCTGCCTCGTCAAAATTGGGTGCGAATAAGATCGATCGGACCACAAAGATGAGAACGAGATTTTGGAATTGTATTCCTTGACTAACGTGTTATATTTTCGGATTGTTTTACAAGTATGGTTTAACACTTGAATAGGTAAACGAGTTTTGCTTTTTATTCTTGGCCTTGAGCTTCTAGATTTGTCATCCAAATACAAAGGTGGTCTAGTCCACCATCGCCATTCTTTTACTGTTATTATAATTTCGTATTTCGTCACGTTATTAACCTCTTACATATTTAACTTTGAATCATACATTGAAACAATCTCCTATGAAACGGGCGCATATATGTGATATATTACGCATGCGAATAAAATTCATACTCAAATATGTAATACTTCATATGCGAATAGATTTGTTTAATATTGATATGTTTTAATACGATACGTTATAGGCGAATAAATGATATATTATATGCTAATCAGGAATATACTGATTAATATATATATATATATATATGTTATAAACGAATAAATCTTAATTTATACATACGTGTTTGATTAATATTCATCTGCTAATAGTTATATCAATTGAAACAATTGATACGTTATAAAGATCATATGTTATACGCGAATTGTAATACACTTGTTCATGAGCGCTCATAATTCAATCTGTCTCATACATGCAAGGTACCAAAAGAGTTGTTGTGTATAATTTAATAATTCTAGTACGTGTTTAGTGACATGAACAAAGCACAAGTATGAATCAGAAAAATTAATTCTAGGACCAATATAGATTAGTCATCAACCAAGATGCTAAGGTGAAATTCCTAAATTGTTTCACGGGCATATAGACAAATACAAATACCAGATATTGAAATAATTGTTTAATTGTGGGAGTGGATTGATGTGACTGTGAATTTTTAAAGTTAGAAGACTTGGATGATAATGCAACCTTTTTTTTCCACCAACAAATATTTTAGTCTGAAACGATGTGTATTAGACATTGACATTTTCAGCAGTATGGGGCCAATAAATGCACGAATTAGTCCGGAAGTAGAAGGAAAATTGAAGAGATGGGGTCAAAGAAGTCTCGCGACGGCGTCTCCTTAGAGAGAGAGAGAGAGGGGGAGAGAGTCGTGCTAGTTTGGAGTATTAGTTGTTCGTTTTCTCTGCAAATGTAGTTGACTTAAACCTCTTTAGTAATTTCCTTGGTTTTTTCCTTCTATTTTGCTTTGCATATATGCATTTGTACTGCCTACTTTTATGGCATATTTGATCCGGTTAACTCTTAAAACTTGTTTACTTTCTTCCTTTGACGAAGTCTGGTAATACTACTTTCTTTCCCATGGCCCAATGAATGATGGGAGTAAGAATTGAATCCAAATTCTATTTCCAATATTTATCAAATCTTATTACGTCGAATATTGAAAATTACATAGTTTCATTAAAAGTAGGGACTAAATACATAAATATCATTAAAATTACTTAAAAATTATTAGACTCTAACCAAGAGATTAGTGAACCCTACTATGTAGTTTTAATTAGAAATCTTATACAGAAGATTCCGTGTCGTAAGAATTTAACAAATCTTCTCCCCGTAAATATCATTTGGTGGATCACTCTTTATAAATATGACACATGTAATTTTAGATAATATTAAAACACTATCAAGTGATTGATTAGTGAATTTAATGCATAATTGTTAAATACAAGAGTCAAAATTTTAAAAAATAATACAAGAAGTAATACAAAATATCTATTGTCCATAAAAAGTCATTTGTGTCTCCAACCGCAGTTGGGTTCTTGCATGGCATTTTTTCTTAGCACGTGCTTGCGGGGAGTTTATGATATGGACGCATCATGAAATCAAAGCCCCAGTTTCTTCACAGTTTCGGTCCTTTGGATGCTACAACTTTGATTTGTTAATTGACAATTTCGGATGGACAAAGAAAGCAAAAGATTAGATGATTTATTTTCTGAAGAAAGTATGTGGAAAAGCACCATAAAATGGAACTGCGACTGACATTTTTACTTGTTTTTAGAGTTAAAAAACTAAAACAAATGCATGAATTTTGCATTGCAGATATTACTTCAAACTTTAATTGACTGGGTCTAGAATTTTGATATTGCATATAATATTTCTGAGAAGATAACAATTAACAAATCATCAGAAAAGGCCAATGAGCATGTTTTGTTGATTTCCAAGAATAAGTTAACCACTTCATATAATATTTTATTTTTCCAAATGGTTGGATTATGAATGTCATGTAATTGCACAACATCAACGTTGTACGTTCTATATATTTTTTTGTTAAACAAAAGAGAGGGTCTAATATACTAATTAATTATTTATTTATGTGTATGAGTTTGATGTTTTGCACTGAAAATGAAAGATTGGGATAAGAAATTCCCAAACAATTGTTTTAGCTTCTGTCTTTGTAACAAGCAGTGTTTTGTTTGTAGCTTCAAATAGGTTGACAATTGGGCCTCACTTAAGTAACTATGCATCCAGCAAAAGTAAAAGCCTACATTTTCTGAAACAAGTTAAGCATTAAGGTCACTCAATAAATGACAACTGGGCACATCCATTTACTCATGTTTTGAAACTTTCTTCTGCCTTGTCTTTATTGGGCTTTCACAACCAATTACACACACACACGAGGGTCCATGAGATGAGATCACACGTTTATCATTTTATCTATCTTAGACTAAAAAAAATTAAAAACAATACACACTACCATTTCGACCGGAAAAAACTACCAATACAATTTGTACAAAGTTTCACTACAAATTTTTAACTTTTAAATGAAATGTTGGGACAATGGTAATACATATATTTCATGAGTAAATGATAAGTTGTGCTTGAAGGCCTATCTTTAATATACGAAGATACTTAATTTACGACGTTACCGGTTAGCGTCATACGCCAGTAGAGGTTTTGAATAAGATGATCCTAGGTGCAACTACTAAGAAATTTATAATAGCATAAGATTGTTGTAATAGATTAGGTTCGTAAAAAAAAAGTTTTGCTTGTTCATTAACGTGCTCATTCAGTAAATTATACAAAATGTATAATAAATCAAGCATGGCATTGATTGATAAGCTTTATCTTAAACAAAGTGAAAAGAAAACAACTGTTTGACTGTGAGAAGCAAAAATAGGATATTTGGCAAGAATCTCAAAGACTCATAGTCCATCAACAATAGAACGTTAATAATAGTATTTTGTTTAACACCCCCCCTAACAAAAAGGGCAAAAAAAAGAACACTAAAATTTAATAAATGAGTAGGGTGGTGGAGAGTTCTCCCAATAAGTCAAACCAAAGAAATATCTCAACCGGCTAAACATTATATACCTTTATTAATCATCAAAATAAACTAAATTTCCCCATATGATCGGAAATATTTGGACGGTAAAATGATGAGAAAGTTCAAAAGAAACAAAAAAGATGAGTAATAATGGGAGGATTTTAGAATTTCCTAAATCACAAAAGCCTAAATTTGAGAAAACAAATTATTAGTCATACAAGAAGAATTAAGCTATTAAAATCAACAAACCAATTAATTGGTTACCATAATAATCCGACACAACAACATCCCACATGATATTTAATCAAATGCATTATTATTATTCCATAAATTGTTGATTAAATATTCAGTCAACTCATTTTATTTTTAATATCTTAATTAATACATAGAGATGGTTAATGAGGGGATTAGTTTGGTGAAATTAATGATTAAGTCCCGCACACAAAACACACCAAAATATTCCCTCCATTAACAATCTGGGCAATCTGGGCAATCTGGGCAATGGTTTTTTTGGTTCGCCGTTTTTCCACTTCAAAACTAGACTTCCCAACTCCCGCCATTGACCGTCGATCTACTCAGCAAATAGTAATCCCACGTTAAAATTAGATCGACGGTCAATCATTTATACCATTTTCACCCACGGAAACCAATCATATTCTCAAAATTACCCCAATCGCCATTGACAATGCGACCCTAGATTTGCTCCAGTCCGGCCTTTGGCTTCCATGTCCGAAAAAACAAAAAGACAGCTCATCTCCTTCTCCTCCACCGTTGTTCTTCCCTTTTCAGCTGACCCATTTCCATTTTCAACCGGAGCTCAATCATACAAATCCCCCAGTTGAAAATTTAACTGAAAAAGAAACATCCAAACTAAACTAAGCAACCAATTCAATTCATTCTTTAACTCAAAGATATCTCTCCCTATTCTCGTCTTGGTGATTACACTAACCAACCCACACCAACCCAACTCCTACTTTTCTTCATTCACACTCACCCCATCTCTACCATTTACACCTACTCATTCTTTCTGCCTCAAACCCATTTCTTTCTTTCTCTCTCTGTACCAAAATCCCAAAGAGAGGGCCCAAAAAAAAAAAAAAATGAAGTTAACGGCGTTGCAGCAGCAGAGTAGGCGGAGCAACAGTTTGAGGGGATCCTCTCCGTTAGATTCGTCGGTAGATAACGCCATGAAGTCACCCGCGGCGATTTTCTGGCTGGTTCTTCATGGGCTTTGCTGTTTAATTAGTCTTGTTCTTGGGTTCAGATTTTCTCGTTTAGTGTTCTTTCTTCTCTTTTCTAATAGTTCGACTACCATGACTAATACTAATATCTATACCGCCACGTCTACGTTTCATAATCCTAGCGAAACCCTAGCTGTTCATTCAACTATAGGAGCTGTTACTGCTTCTAGTTCAGTCCCAGCTACGAATATGACGACGACGGGGGTGGGCAGTAGTAGGGTGGTAGTTGGGAGGCACGGGATATTGATTAGGCCGTGGCCGCATCCAAATCCGGCGGAGGTGATGATGGCTCACCGGTTAATGGAGAGGGTACAGAGAGAGCAGAGGATGCAGTACGGGGTTAAGAACCCGAGGACTGTGATTGCGATTACTCCGACCTATGTTCGAACTTTCCAGACGCTGCATCTCACCGGCGTGATGCATTCGCTGATGAATTTACCGTATGATCTTGTTTGGATCGTTGTGGAAGCCGGTGGGACCACCAATGAGACTGCCTCACTGCTTGCTAAGTCTGGCCTCAATACTATCCACGTCGAATTCAGACAAAAGATGCCGATTTTATGGGAGGATCGCCACAAATTGGAGGCAAAGATGCGACTTTATGCTTTGAGGTATTGCCAGTTTCTGACGGTTGTTTTATTTTTATAATTCTTTTGTTGAAATTTTATGTGCTTTCAGATATTGTGTTGTTAATGATGTTATTAGTGAATTTGATTGATACCAAAGCTTCTATAAAATGGAACAGAGTTGTGAGAGAGAAGAAATTAGATGGGATTGTGATGTTTGCCGATGATAGTAATATGCACAGTATGGAACTTTTTGATGAGATCCAAAATGTGAACTGGATTGGTGCTGTTTCAATTGGAATTCTTGCTCATTCGGGTGGTGATGAAGAGGAAATGCCGGTTGTCCAGAAGGAAGAGGAAAAGAGTTCGGGGTTGCCAATTCAGGGTCCGGTTTGCAATTCATCAAACCATTGGGTTGGTTGGCAGACTTTCAATCCGGCCCCTTTCATGCAGAGGAGTGCGAGGTATGTTGGTGATAAGGCAATTGTGCTGCCAAGGAAGCTGGAGTGGGCTGGTTTTGTATTGAACTCTAGATTAGTCTGGGATTACGCAGAAGATAAGCCAGAGTGGATTAGAGATCTTGATGTAGTAGTAGCAAATGAAAAGGATGTTGAGAGTCCATTATCTTTTGTGAAGGATCCTTCTGTAGTAGAGCCTCTTGGGAGTTGTGGGCGTAAAGTAATGCTCTGGTGGCTCCGAGTTGAAGCTCGGGCAGACAGCAAATTTCCGTCTGGGTTAGTCCACTATCACTATCTCTATACTAAGTATTACTCCACTCTAACTGCCTGTAATGATACTTTGGCAAATTATTGGCTTCTATTTTATCATAACATTATTCATCTCATGTCCATGTCTTGAGCTTTTTGTTAATCTTTCTGTCATGACCTGTATAGTTGCATTGGGAAAATTGTTTCACAATTGTTTCATAAAAGCAGATATCATTTGAATGTATCCCCTGCTGGTATTACATAAGCTTTTTGGTGATAAGAAATGAAGAGATACGATACTGTGGTTTCATTTTTAGTAGCTTTCCAAAGGGTGGAAAAACATTGGTTGGAGCCCAGAGGATAGGGGTTCTTTCTTTCCTATAGTGGTCAAATGGCTTTTATTTTACCACGTACTTGTGAATCCTAATTCTGCTTCTCTCCCAGTATGGTTTTATACTGTTTCTGCATTTTAGTGCATGGATTTTATTGTCATTTGCTTTCAGAACCCAGATTGAGTAATTTGGGATATAAGTACTTAGGCATGGAGGGTCACTATCATCTTTTTCTACCTCGCACCTGCAATTAGGAACAATTGTGTTTGCCATGATTCATTCACCCATCTCAAAAGCCCAATTTTGCATCTTCTTTTTTTCTTTAGTTCCGTATTTATATCCTTTGAAAATTTCCATATTTTTCTTTTGATTCTTGTTCTATTGAACCCACCCATTTCAGCACCTTGACGATAATACTTGGATTCATCGTTCTCACTTTCATCAATTGTTAATAAATATTTCAAACAACTGATCGGTGTTTGTTTAATTAATTTTCTCAGCTGAATTTACCGTAACAACTTTGCATTCTTGGTAGTAAATTCTGAAATATGAGCTACTTTACCCTTCTTCCATTTGATCTCATTCATTAAAGCTTCAGGGACAGCTTTATAGTTCTAGAAATTGTTAGTTTTGGCGATCCTAATACAGGCTTGGATAACTTGTTGTTGCAAATGATGCTGTGTTTTATGCTTTGAGATGTGTAGCACTTGCATTTTTATTTAAAAGAAAAAGAGGCTTCTGTACAATGGCAAACATTGGAAATACATAAAGATTGATCCAGTGGAAGAGGCTCACCATACTGTAAACTTGAATAATAAAAAACAATAGTAGAAGGTTGAACATAGTTGGGATATTTACCGAACTCTTGAGTCTATGCCAATGTCCATTACTCTTTTCTAATAATGAGGGACAATGAAAAACTTCACATGTTAAGTTTTTGGAAGGGCAGAAGTGACCGGGAAGTTAAATGGAGCTCTAACTGAATTTTTAGGCATTACTTAATTCCTCCTTTAAACTTTCTCAAGACTGGAAGATCTTACGTTTGAACCTTCTGGACCTTGGTTGAGTGTGTACTATTTCTGCATGAGGATTCAGTTAGTACAATAAGGGAAGGGCAAGGTAGAGAGAAGGGAATGCTATAATGCTATTTCCCCTGGCCAAGGATTTGTATTGTACATCTTTTGGTTGTTTGGACGGAGAGGAATTGACAACATCATTATATCAACGTTCGTACTCTAAATGGTTATTATTTCCTGTGGGTTGTTTTGTTCTCTTTGAGATCCATCGTTCCTACCTACTCCAATTATCTTATCCAAGGGATCATAACTGCTTCTTGCTCTCTCGCTCTCCCCCGTGAGCAAGGACCGGAATGAACTAAGCATGTGATTTGTTTTTGGCTGCGTTAAACTCATTGTGGTTGTGGATATGTGCTTGCCGAATTCAATGTCTCTGAAGATACATGAGTCGGGCCTTTTTTATTTCATTTTCAACATCCGAGTGTTTCTGTTTGTGTTTATGCAGATGGGTTATTGATCCTCCATTAGATGTTACTGTCCCAGCTAAACGCACACCGTGGCCAGATGTTCCTCCGGAACTCCCACTTCCAGCTGGTGAAAAGGTGGTCATTCTGCAAGAGAATACAGAGAAGCCTGCAACGAAAACCCGCCAACCTCGGAAAAAAAGAAGCAAAAGAAAGCATGCAGCTAGAACCATTGATGAACGTGTTTCGACAAGACAGTCCGGGGAGAAGGAGAACTAGGGTTGTCTTGAATACAGGCCATCAGTTTCAGAGATTTGTAATCGGTGTGAAGTGAATTCACCAGTGCAAAGAGGCCTTGAGCATGAGAAAAATTTGATTACAGCGAGAAATGTTCGCATTGAGTAAATACAAGAAGGCGGCTGTCAAACTCAAACTGCCCTGTTTATACAAACTTTTTTTTTCATTTTTATCCTCCTAATTTTGAGATTCTTTTGTTTATTATTTCGTTTCTTCTGGTGATTGATACAACAAATCTTGTGAGGGTGAAAGCCAACAACGTATCTACGCATGCTGCTGGCAGGAAACTTTGTACTCTATACTCACCGTTTCTCAAGGTTCTCTAGTAATTTTTAGAAGAGAAATCTTTATAGAGACTTTTGTATCAAGTTGTCGATGGTTTTTTTTTTTTTTGTTTGTAATGCTTTCCGGCCACATGAGCTGCGAATGAAATTGGAGACACATGATTTGGTTGGGAATCAATATAAGTATGAAATCTCCATACTTGCATGTGAACTTTCCCAAGATTTACTTACTCTCCCACTATTTTTTGATGGACCTTTTGTGCAGGATCAAAATCTGCCTAGGGAAACAGTACTCAGAAGATAAAATTAAACTGCTCCATTGGCTGTCGTAACCAAGTTAAAAGAAAACAAAGTTTGGTGTCTAACTGTGACATCTTTGGGGAATGGGTCGTGATTGATCATGAATTCATGTTGCATGCCGGCAAAGATGAATTAAACCTGTAACCTGGGATGGTTGGAACGGATGTACTATTAAGAAATAAGTAATAATCTTTACATCATTTATTACTAACATGCTCACGGTTAAATGATCAAAACTTGTAAAATGCTAGTAATGCATGGAAATTTCAAGTGATAAAAGCCCAGATTTTGACTAATATGATTGACTGTTAAAGACTCAATCGCTGCTGCTACGTCGAAAAGGATACTGAACCATACACCGTGGGAGAACTAATTACTTGCCCAGAAAATGGTTTAAAAAAAGAAGAAAGATCAAGTGACGGGATCACGGGATGACATTCTGGGAATTGTATTTCAAGATTTTTGTAAGAAGCGGAATTATTGGTATAGTGTTTGGTGAAGAGTGATCAGAGATGGATCCAGATTCCAGAAAGAAGTTTCGGCGGTCCATAATTGATACTATAATTATTTCTGCTGCTATTCTGCTTTACATTTAACATGGCACAAACCTCTAGTGCTCATCAATTAACCTAGCCACTTCCCAAGAACTAGTAGCAACTTGTTATTATTTTTTTCCTGAAAAGAAACTATTAAACTCCTCAGTCCTCCTCACTCTTGGGAGTGAAGTGAACCAGCCAACCATCGATTCTGTACTGACATATTACCAAGTTAAAAAGAAAAACAAATGGCGGTGGCAAAATCTAATTGCCCAAAATAGCGGTGCTGGACCTCTATCGGTTCTATGGCAGGTTTGCAAAAGTCAAAGATTCAAGAAAGTTGGAATTGGCGGTTTCATTGGCCTTGTAAACTGCAGTTGAATAGCAGCGAAGCACGAGCCCTGGTCACATTGTCTGCCCTTTGTCCTTTAGCTTCAACACCCAATCCTTGAGCTATCGACACCTCCCACCCACCCCTCTGGATTTCCGGAAACTCCATTCCTATGTTAAATTTATTTATTTACTGCTCTACGACGTCTTATTGCCTTTATAAGCCCAACCCAAGTCCTCCATTCCTTCCTCAACCGGGTTTCTAAACATTCTTTCTTTTTTTCTTCCTTCCGGAGTCTGTTGTACTTCTCTTTTACGCTAATTTATCAACCATGTCTGCCATGGTCGCGACGAGTAGTACTACTTTCATTTGTTGTCTTTTCCTCTTCCTATCCTTTGTTGCTGTTTCTTTATCTTATGCCAGCACTGACTATAATTCCATTAGAGAGTACAACAACATTAATATTAATAGAAACGTCGAAACAATAACGTGGAGAACAGGCATGGAGGTTAAAGCTATATACGAATGGTGGTTAGCAAAGCACGGAAAAACATACAATGGTTTGGAAGAGAACCAGGAAAGATTTGAGATTTTCAAGGATAATTTGAAATTCATTGATGAACACAACTCAGAGAACCGCACCTACAAGTTGGGATTGAACCGTTTTGCTGATCTGACCAATGAGGAGTATCGGTCCATGTATTTGGGCACGAGGACAGATGCTAAGCGCCGGTTCATGAAATCCAAGAGTGCCAGCCAGCGCTACATCTTCCGTGCTGGCAGGGATAAGTTGCCGGAATCGGTTGATTGGAGGAACAAAGGCGCTGTTACTCCCATCAAAGATCAAGGGAACTGCGGTAGGCTTACTGTGCTCTTTTGTTCCACTTTGGGTTACAATGGGCCTTATTCTAATTACTTAACGGGACTTGTTGTGTCTATTGTGGGATTGTTAAACAGGAAGCTGCTGGGCCTTCTCGACCGTAGGTGCAGTGGAAGGTATAAACAAGATCGTAACAGGGGAACTCATCTCGCTATCAGAGCAAGAACTCTTAGACTGTGACAATGCCTACAATGATGGATGCAATGGAGGAGTTATGGATTATGCCTTTCGTTTCATAATTGCCAACGGTGGAATTGACACTGAAGCTGACTACCCTTACGGTGGACTTGATGGGACATGCGATCCCTCTCGGGTTAGTATTAATTAATGTATTATATATGCAGCTTTCCAAGAATATTGTTGTTGTATTCTTTCTTTCTCATTCGGAAATGCTCTGTGATTGAAACTTTTTTTATTATTATTATTTTTTTTTGCTCTGTGATTGAGAGTCTGAGACTTAATACTAAGTAAGGTATGCGTAACACATGCAAGTCTAACGTTGTTTTCTTGGAAAGGATTTGAGATTCGGTAAGTGATTGTAAGAAAGGTGCACAAAACTCTCTTAGTCGTACTTTTTATAATATGATTCAAAAAACTGATCTAATAGAGATTCATTCTCTTCATAAAAAATAGGAGGTAGAACCTATAAAGATTTCTTTTTCTATTCATCCCTGGCCTCATTCAAGAATTGTTTTTGATTCATACATGGGAATTAATAAAAAAGGCAAATCCCTTGTGATGCACTAGATCCGGTATTGATAGAGTGAATAGATCTACTATTTCTTGAAATCTCTCTTTTGATTCAAATCTGGGTGTAACGTGTATCCTTCCCTGTTCCGGGCATGGAATAGATGAAATAAATCGAAAAATGAATTTTTGTTTAAGAATGAAATCTTATTGGAACTGTCCATATCCGGTTCATCCTTCGGAACCACATCACATCTGAAATAGGATGAATTGAGAAGGTATTTTGTAAATACGTAATTATCTTGAATATATTGACCATTTCTTTATTTTCCGATCGCCTTGAACCCTTCAATTATTGTATGTTGAACTGTTGCAGAAGAATGCCAAAGTTGTAAGCATAGATGGCTATGAAGATGTGCCACCTTACAATGAGAAAGCATTGCAAAAGGCCGTAGCACATCAACCTGTTAGTGTTGCCATTGAAGCCTCTGCCAGAGCATTGCAACATTACGTATCAGTAAGTAATTCACCCCTTTCTTTGCCCTCATATTTAATCTTTTGCTAGGATTGACAGAAAGAAAAAAAAATATTCTCTTTGTAATGAAACTTTTGACTTTTTAAAAAAAAAAATCATTTTTCTAAAATCCTACTAGTATCTTTAGTTCAGGTGGATGCATGCATGGGAAAAATATTGAATTCATATTGAATGGTAAAATTACCTCAGGGAATATTTACGGGTAGATGTGGAACAGAATTAGACCATGGTGTGGTTGTGGTGGGCTATGGTACAGAAAATGGCATGGATTATTGGATAGTTAGGAATTCATGGGGAAGCAGCTGGGGAGAAAATGGATACTTTCGGATGGAACGTAATCTGATTAGAAGCCACGCTGGCAAGTGTGGTATTACAATGGAGGCTTCATACCCCATCAAAGATGGTGCAAACACGATTAAGATTAAGAGTGCAAATGGAGAGGGTGGAACTGGAAGAAGCAATGCGTGAATGATGAATCTTTGTTTTGCTGCTTTTAACCGGCCGGCAGAGAAGTGCAAGAAATTAGTTGGCTTGTGTTTGTAACGCATTCAAGATTACATTTGTTATATATAGTGCGTTGCGATTTCTGTCAAGCGAGATGAAGGGAGAGGTTTTCTTTTCAGTTTTCAGTCATTATATTTGGATGGTTTATCATATTATTGTATAGGAATCTAGACGTCTATTTTATGGATCTTGCTATAAAGCAACAGTTCACATTCAATCCGATTCTCACTATTTCCTTTAATTTGAAGGCCTGATCTTAGTATTCCTTTGATTCTAAAATGTAATTGAAAAAAGGCTAGAAATGATGATTGGAACTTGAAACATGAACTTTAGAATTCATTTGTGCACTAGTAGCTGGCTGTTGGTAGAGTGGGGGACATTAGTTGTAGGGTTAAAGCGTGCACGAATTAAGTTCTTGGGCATAAAATATTGTTAGCCGGACAGCCGAGCTGCCGGAGGGGTGGACCTGGATGGACCAAACATCTTCTTGTTTCCAGCTGGGATCATGTCATGTCAATTTTTGCACACTAAAATATAAATTCAAACCACTTTTTAATTATTCCATTTCCATGCGTAATTTTCACCCAAAAAAGAAAAAAGAAAAAAAAAGGTAGGGCTAAATACTTATTAATAACACCCCCCAAAATATGATGGATATATGTGTCATCTTTGAATATTCTCATCACTTTATTCGTTCCCATGATGTGGATTATTATAGAAGGTTGAATAATTTATGTGCTCCTTTTCCTTTCTGATTTAATGCACTCTTCTAACATGCCATTATAATGACAGTAAAGATTTTTTTTTTTAATCACAGAATTTATTCACAAGGACATTAGGTAAGTGAGGAAATATGTCTTTCAATATTCACCAAATAATTGATTCGCATGTAATGCTATTATTAATTCTTTATTTGGTTATTCCATTCCTTTTTGCTGTCAAAGCGCCAAGAAGCAAAAAGAATTGAGGTTTCGTGTTCTGCATATATAATTGAGTCACGTGACATTGGAGATGGATTGGGTCAACTCCAACACAGTAGACTCTTTACGATCCTACTTTTATCTTTCACTCCATAGGCAACATGTTGAATTGATTATTCTAAAGAAAGAGATTTCCCCAAGTAATCATATTGGGGATATTTTGATAAGGTTTTTTGCTGCTGCTTGATGAGTATCGTCTCCGAGGGAGAAAAAAAAGACACAAAACATACAGATAAAGAAACAAATTTTCTCCCAAAATGGTTGCTGTTTTCAACAAAGAACTTTTGAGTTGGTACCTCATCACCTTAAAACTCAACGAAACAGTTCAAGCTGGACCTTCGCAGGTTGAAAATCCTACAACTGCGACGAGATCAATCGAATTCTCGGAACAGGTACAACCCCAACAGCAGCTGCAGAAAGAACAGCATCAACCCTTTGATTCGTTGGAAGTAGTGATCAAAGATGAAACTGCCAGTGTTCAAGAGGGTCCCAAATCGCCAGAATTAGAGTGGGTGATCAGCATCAGGCAAAAACTTGATCATGCCAACCAAGATGATGATGCGGGTACTTGGTCCAAGCTCTGCATTTATAGAGTCCCTCAATACTTGCGAGATGTCGATGACAAAGCTTATATTCCCCAGCTTGTTTCCTTGGGACCTTATCACCATAATAAGAGACGACTTCGCAACATGGATCCTCACAAGTGGCGTGCAGTTTATCATATTCTCAAGAGAACTAATCAAGACATAAAGTTGTATCTTGATGCCGTGAAAGAACTTGAAGAAAGAGCTCGTGGTTGTTATGAAGGACCAATTTGCCTCAGCAGCAATGAGTTTGTAGAAATGATGGTTCTTGATGGTTGTTTCATTCTAGAGCTCTTTCGTGGTGCCGCCGAAGGATTCACTCAACTTGGCTATTCTAGAAATGATCCGATCTTTGCAATGCGTGGTTCAATGCATTCAATTCAACGGGATATGATAATGTTGGAGAACCAAATTCCTCTGTTTTTACTGGATCGGCTATTTGGACTTCAGCTTGGTCAGCCTGATCTAAAAGGTATAGTTGGCAAGCTCGCTTTGAGGTATTTTGATCCATTAATGCCGACTGATGAGCCATTGACTAAGAGTGACAGGAATAAAATGGAATTATCTCTGGGACATACCGCCAGTTTTGATCCACTGGCAGACCTGGGAGGCGTTCACTGCCTCGATGTGTTCCGAAGGAGTCTTTTGCGAACAGGGCCTCAACCAACTCCCAGGGTTTGGGTAAAAAAATGGTCCAATTCCAATCGAGTTGCAGACAAGCGTAGGCAACAGCTTATACATTGCGTCACCGAGTTAAGAGAGGCCGGAATTAATTTCAAGAAAAGGAAAACGGACAGGTTCTGGGATATAAAATTCAAGAATGGAGTTCTCAAGATTCCTCGGCTCCTAATCCACGATGGTACGAAGTCCCTTTTTCTCAACCTCATGGCCTTTGAGCAATGTCATCTTGACTGCACAAATTACATAACATCATACGTGATCTTCATGGATAACTTGATCAACTCCCCTGAAGATGTGAGCTTCCTTCACTATTTTGGGATTATCGAGCACTGGCTCGGTAGTGATGCTGAAGTTGCTGAACTCTTTAGTCGTCTTTGTCAAGAAGTGGTTTTCGACATAAACGACAGCTATCTATCTCCGTTGTCTCAGCAAGTAAACCGCTATTATGAGCACAGGTGGAATGCATGGCGAGCAACTTTAACCCATAAATATTTCAATAACCCGTGGACAATTATCTCCTTTGTTGCTGCTGTGATCTTGTTGTTTCTAACCTTTGCCCAGACG
Organism: Ophiorrhiza pumila; assembly: GCA_016586305.1. NCBI lineage: Eukaryota > Viridiplantae > Streptophyta > Magnoliopsida > Gentianales > Rubiaceae > Ophiorrhiza > Ophiorrhiza pumila. Next base: position 4,671,873 of record BLIW01000007.1, read on the forward strand.
TTCTATGGAGTTTATGGCTATTACAGACCGCCATAAGCTTGATCAAGTTCTGCCGTGGCCCCTCTATATTCATAAGCGACAATTGCGAGAATTATGTGCAGAATATCAATTCAGAAATCTGTCTTGGGTTTCATTTTTTGTGGAGGAATAAACCAAGTTAAGTTTGCAGCAACCAAATGGAATTTCAATCAGTGTATGTATCTATGTGAGACAGTAAGGGTGAAAATCTGCGGTATTTCGGGGAAGTCCCCAGTCGGCTGCGGGCTGTCCCCATTTCTATTATAGTCACAACCCGTCGGGTGGGTGGATCCGTACACTATTAGTATTGCGCCTGTGTGGGGGTTTCTTTTAAATTGGATGCTATTCTTGTGCTTGCAACAAAAAAAAAAAATTGTATTTTGGCGATAAATACTAGTTGCACTTGTTTTTCGTTTTTGTGCGGTTCACTAGAATTTATGTTTACACTTGAGGATTGTGCAAAAAATAGCGCAAAATTTGCCAAATAGTTTTTGGACATTGTCCTTGTCGGCCAAAATAAGTTTGTTATAGCCAAGAAAAAATAGAGATTTTGTGATAAATATGAGTTTCGCTTTTTTTTGACACAATTCATAAGAATGCACATTCACAATTGAGATGAGTGTAAAAAATAATACAGAAACCAAATTGGCACGTTTTTAGATAGGGTAAAATACACTAAACCTCCCTATACTATTGCTCTGTTCCACCTTTATCCCTTGTAGTTTTAATTACAACAATTAACCCCTTTAACTTTTCAAGATAAGAAAATCAATAACCACTTTAAATATAGTCAATATAAAGATAATTTAAATAAATAAAAATAAATAAATAAATAAAAAGATAATTTAAACCTTGTTAAAACTCTTCGATACTTATCACAATCAATTAATTTATGAAAAAAATGAATAGAGCCAATATAAATGTAAATTTAACCTTATCATATTGTTCAATACCTACCATAAATTAGAATTGTTCAATAATTACAACACTAATTTTATTCCCATTAGAATTGTTCAATATTTATAATACCCAATTAAACTCTAAAAAATATAAAACAGAATTAATTGACATGATAATTGACATAAAACTCATCAACAATGAAAGATATTTTTCAAGATATATCCTACATTTTTTGTCATGATTTCTTCTTTAGAAAAGTATAAAAAGGATTCCTTCTTATTCTTTTGTCAGAATTTTTAATTTTTTAGTTATTGATGATTTTTATTAAATAATTATTTATTTTAAGATTAATCTTGTCATTTATTATTTTATAATAAAGTCATATGCTCAATTCTGTTTAATTACTTAAGAATAATTAACGTATTAGACTAATTACTCTAAAATTAGAAAATTAAGGGGGTTACCCAATAGTATAAGAGAATTTAGTGTATTTTACCCAATAATAAATGACAAGATTAACCTAAAAATAAATAATTATTTAATAAAAGTAATCAATAACTAAAAATTAAAAATTCTGATAAAAGAATAAGAATGAATCCTTTTTATACTTTTCTAAAGAAGAAATAATGAAAAAATCGTAGGACATATCTTGAAAAAATATCTTTCATTGTTGGTGGGTTTTATGTCAATTATCATGTCAATTAATTCTGTTTTATATTTTTTAGAGTTTAATTGGGTGTTGTAAATATTGAACAATTCTAATGGGAATAAAATTAGTGTACTAAGTATTGAACAATTTTAATTTATAGTAGGTATTGAACAAATAATGTTAAAGTTATATTGACTCTATTCAATTTTAATTTTTTTTTAAGTATCGAAGAGTTTTAACAAGGTTTAAATTATCTTTTTATTGACTATATTTAACGCCGTTATTGATTTTCTTTATCTTGAAAAGTTAAGGGGGTTAATTGTTGTAATTAAAACTATAAAGGATAAAGGTGAAACCGAGTAAGAGTATAAAGGGGTTTTAGTGTATTTTACCCTTTTAGATATTATTGTTTTCAACCAAAATACGTGTGTTATAACCCAAAAAAAAATGAAGGATTTGTGATAAATATGAGTTTCACTTTTTTCAACATCGTTTACTAGAATGCATGTTCACAATTGAGATGGGTGAAAAAAATAGCAAAAAAATGACCAAAATCGGCACGTTTTTTGACATTGTCATTTCGACCAAAATATGTGTGCTATAACCCACAAAAAATTGAGGTTCGATGATAAATATGAGTTTCATTTTTTTAACATAATTCCCTAGAATACACGTTCAAATTTGATATGCGTGTAAAAAACAATATAGAAACAGTCAAAATCGACATATTTTTGGATATTGTCGTTTTTGGCCAAAATACGTGTATTATAACTCAAAAATAGAGGTTTGGTGATAAATAAGAGTTTCACTTTTTTTTACCGTTTACTAGAATGTATGTTCACAATTAAGGTGAGAGTAAAAAAAAGCTCGAAAATAGCTAAAATCGGCAAGTTTTTGGACATTGTCATTTTCGGCCAAAATATGTGCACTATATAGCCCACAAAAAATGAAGGTTTAGTGATACATATGGGTTTCACTTTTTTTTGACACCGTTCACTATAATGCACATTCACAATTGAGGGTGGTGCAAAAAATAGCACAAAAATGGCCATAATTGGCACGTTTTTTGACATTGCCATTTTTTACCAAAATATGTGCGCTACACGAAAAATGGAGGTTTAGAGATAAAAATAAGTTTCACTTTTTTGACACAATTCACTAGAATGCACGTTCACAATTGAGATATGTGTAAAAAATAATATGGAAACATAAAAAATCAGCACATTTTTTGATATTGTCATTTTCGGCAAAAATACTTGTGTTATAACCTACAAAAAAAAAGAATTTGTGATAAATATAAGTTTCACTTTTTTTACACCATTAATTAGAATGCACGTTTACAATTGAGGCGGATGCAAAAAATAGCACAAAAACGGCCAAAATTAACATGTTTTTGTACTGTCATTTTCGGCCAAAATACGTGTGCTATAGCCCACTAAAAATGAAGGTTTGGTGGTAAATATGAGTTTCACTTTTTTTGACATAATTCACTAGAATATACGTTCAAAATCATGATGGGTGTTAAAAACAATACAGAAACAGTTAAAATCAACACGTTTTTGAACGTTGTTATTTTTAGTAAAAAACACATGTACTATAGCCCATAAAAATGGAGGTTTGGTGATAAATATGAGTTTCACTATTTTTGGCACCGTTCACTAGCATGCATATTCACAATTGACGTTGGTGCAAAAAAAAGCACAAAAATGGCCAAAATCGGCACTTTTTTGGGATTGTAATTTTTGGCTAAAATAAGTATGCTATAGCCTACAAAAAAGGGAGGTTTGGTGATAAATATAAGTTTTACTTTATTTGACACAATTCACTCTAATGCAAGTTCAAAATTGATATGTGTGTAAAAAACAATATAGAAACGGCCAAAATCAGCACATTTTTGGATATTGTCATTTTCGGCCAAAATACGTGTGTTATAACTCTTAAAAAAATGGAGGTTAGGTGATAAATATGAGTTTTACTTTTTTTTAAACCATTAACTAGAATACACGTTTACAATTAAGGTGGGTACTAAAAATAACACGAAAATTTCAAAAAAATGGCACATTTTTGGACATTATCGTTTTCAGCCAAAATACGTGTGCAACAAAAAATGGAGGTTTGGTTATAAATGTGAGTTTTAATTTTTTTTTGACACCATTCACTGGAATATACGTTCACAATTCAAGTGGGTTAAAAAAATAGAACTAAAATTGTCAAATCGACACGTTTTCGATATTGTCGTTTTTGGTCAAAATACACGTGTTCTAACCCACAAAAAATGGAGGTTTGACGATAAATATGAGTTTCACTTTTTTGACAACATTAATTAGAATGCACATTTACAGTTGAGGTGGGTGCAAAAAATAGTACAAAAATGACTAAAATCAGCACGTTTTTGGACATTGTTATTTTCGCCCAAAATACGTGTGCTATAGCCCACAAAAAATGGAGTTTTGGTGGTACTTATGAGTTTTATGTTTTTTTTTCAAAAAGTTCACTAGAATGCATGTTCACAATTAAGGCTAGTGCAAAAAATAGCACGAAAGTAGCCAAAATCGGCACATTTTTTGAAATTATTATTTTTGGCCAAAATACGTGTGCTATAGCCCACAAAAAATGGAGGTTTGGTGGTACTTATGAGTTTTATGTTTTTTTTTTCAAAAAGTTCACTTGAATGCATGTTCACAGTAAGGCTAGTGCAAAAAAATAGCACGAAAATAGCCAAAATCGACACATTTTTTGAAAATATTATTTTCGGCCAAAATACGTGTGTTATAGCCAATAAAAAATAGAGGTTTGGTGATGTATATGAGTTTCACTTTTATTGACACCGTTCACTAGAATACACATTCACAATTGAGGTGGGTGCAAAAAATAGTATGAAAATGACCAAAATCAGCACATTTTTGGACATTGTCATTTTCGGCCAAAATACGTGTGCTATATCCCACAATAAATGGAGGTTTGGTGATAAATATCAGTTTCACTTTTTTTTGACACAATGCACTAGAATATACATTTACAATTAAGATGTGTGTAAACAACAATACAGAAACGGCCAAATTCGGCACATTTTTAAATATTGTCATTTTCGGCCAAAATACATGTGTTATAATCCACAAAAAATGGAGGTTTTTTTTTTATAAATATGAGTTTTACTTTTTTGACACCGTTCACTGGAATGCACGTTTACAATTGAGTTGGGTAAAAAAAATAGTACGAAAACGGCCAAAATCAGCACGTGTTTTGAAATTGTCATATTTGGCCAAAAATTCGCGTGTTTATAACCCACAAAAAATAGAGGTTTGGTGATAAATATGATTTTCAACTTTTTTGACATAATGCACTAGAATGCATGTTCAAAATTGTGATTGGTGTAAAAAAAATACAGAAACAGCCAAAATCGACACGTTTTTAGACATTATCATTTTTAGCCAAAATATGTGTGCTATAGCCCACAAAAAATGGAGGTTTGGTGATAAATATGAGTTTAAATTTTTTTGACATAATGCACTAGAATGCACGATCAAAATTGTGATGGGTGTGAAAAAATATATAACAGCCAAAATCGACACGTTTTTAGACATTATCAATTTTGGCTAAAATATGTGTGCTATAGCCCACAAAAAATGGAGATTTGGTGATAAATATAAGTTTAACTTTTTTTGACATAATTCACGAGAATGTATGTTCAAAATTGTGATGGGTGTGAAAAACAATACAGAAACAGCCAAAATCGGCACGTTTTTGGACGTTGTCATTTTCAGCCAAAATACCGCAAAAAATAGAGGTTTGGTGATAAATATGAGTTTCACTTTTTTTGACACTGTTCACTAGAATGCACGTTCACAATTGAGGTAAGTGCAAAAAATAGCACAAAAATGGCCAAAATCGGTACGTTTTTGGACACTGTTGTTTTCGACCAAAATTATAGCCCATAAAAAAACGAAGGTTTGGTGATAAATATAAATTTCACTTTCTTTGACACAATTCACTCGAAGACACGTTCAAAATTGAGATGGGTGTAAAATAATATAGAAACAGCCAAAATCGGCACGTTTTTGGATATTATCATTTTTGGCCAAAATATGTGTGTTATAATTCAAAAAAATTGAAGTTTGGTGATAAATATTGGTTGCACTTTTTTTGATACCACTCACTAGAATATACGTTCACAATTGAGGTGGGTGCAAAAAATAATGCGAAAATGACCAAAATCGACATGTTTTTAAATATTATTGTTTTCGACCGAAATAAGTGTGTGCTATAATCCACACAAAATGAAGGTTTGGTGATAGATATAAGTTTCCCAATTTTTTATAGTTGAACCAAAAGTACACTGCATTCTTTGGTTGATTAATTTAAACGAGAAACACTGAAACATGAATTTTGATTAAATTTTCTATTAACAATCCGTGATATATCTAAAGATAAAATTTGTTGTATTGATTTTTTTTTAAAAAAAATTAAAATTCTAGAAATTATATTCCTAAAACATTTTACTTTCCCATCAGCCAAACAAGTCAGCACTTTATTATTGGTAATTAATTACCAACTTAGCTGAATTTGAAGGTATATTTAAAAAAAAAAATGCAAAGAACATGTGATGTATAGAGTTTGAAGAACATTTTGAAGGTGTCATAGAAGGAAACGAGATTGTGAACATATATGCGAAATTGGAGGCGGAATGGCGCGAATGGTTAGCGTTGACCAGCAAGCATACTGCATTATCGCTACATTACAATATTACATATAGAGAGGCAAAGCCAATTTTAGCTCTAATCAAAATGCTAATAATGTTAATGTAAACAATGGCTCCTTTATAATTAATACTAGTATTATACACCATTACAATGGTAGAGTCTATTACACAGAATCTTCTTAGCTCCGTAAAGTTGAATCAAATTTAACCTTGGTGTTCTGTCAGCTCCGAAAGTCCCACCGCCTTCAAAAAGTTCCTAAATTTCAAAACCAGTACTAATGCACGGGATTTCTGGATCTCTTCATTCATTAACCGTCGCTGTGAGTAATCCATCCCGTTGCATTTTGATTTTTAATTCACATTTTATTTTCAGCTTGCATTAATTTCTTTCGCTTTCCATTCAAATTTTCTTTTCTAGATCTCCACTCACTCACCTCTACGGTGTTTGAGGAATTCAAGTTTGTTGCATTGTATGCCACTGATTGAATTTCACTGCTGTATTTGGATTTGAATGATTGCCTATTATATAAGGAACACGATAATATTGTTTTTGTTGGTCGAAATGGAAATTCAATCTTTTTTTTTTTCTTTTCTTTCGTGGTTTTATAAATGGTTCTTGGATTTGATTGAAGAAAAAAGGCGTACTGGTATGGCATTGGCCTGTCGGTTCTTCTTTTGTGGATGCAAAAGAAAAACAAACGGTGGCTATTTTGTTAGCTGGTCAGTGCTTATGCTTATGAGTTATGATCTTCTTGAAATCGCTTCATACTTGTAAAATTGATATACCCATTTGGACACTGCAAAATATGAAATACTATGGCTTTTCATCCTATATTCTTGTGTGATCTTTAGTTTTGTTTTCTATCTTATCTATATATTCTTGATATGGTCTTTTTGCTGGCTTGCAGAATGGATCCTAATTCTGGTGATTCAGCAAATCCTCTTTCTCGGAAGTCTGAGGTTGAAAATCATGCACCCATTGCCTCAGAGAATGACAGTTCAGTGCGCCAATCATCCTCTGTGTTGTCTACGGCAGCCATATCTTCTTGGGCCAAAGGTCTAAAACTTCCGCAACCCTTAGCAACAGCAACGCCAGACTCACAAGAGGGAAATGCTACCAAGTCTGCATTTTCACGTCTAGCCACTGGATTCGGATTGAAATTTCCTTCAAAGCAAAATGAGAGTGCTGGAGGCACACAATCAGGTGTTCTTGAGTCGCTTACTAAAGGGATAGTTGAGTCATCTTTGGGTGCTGTTAAGGCAGTGCAACTTAAGGCCCGTCATGCTGTCTCGCAGAACAAGCGACGTTACCAGGTTGATCAAAGCTGTTATTGCTTCTTTTTAGCTTTACTATTCTTATTTTTGCTGATTGAGAATTGACATTCATTTATCTTTTTACTCCAAAGTCTATGAGTATCTCAAACAAGTTTTTAGTACATAACTGTCTGCTATGCTGTTGAAGTAACTAGGTGACTCCAAAATAAGCATAATGAAGTGCTGCTCGTATATCTCAAAGTTTATAAAAGTCGGATTTTATTCCATTCGTTTGATGTGCCTCTGACTCTCTTTATTGCATCAATATGAAGCAACAGCCTTTCTCTGGGATCCACTAATGAGTAACTGAAAGTTTGACAATGATTTTGTTCCTCTACCTGATTTCAGGAAGGGGGCTTTGATTTGGATATGACTTACATAACTGAGAATATCATTGCAATGGGATTTCCAGCTGGTGATATGAGTTCTGGCTTTTTCGGATTTGTCGAGGTAAAAAGTCAAAATGGTTTCTGTATGGGTTGTACTGCCCAAAATTATCAGTTTTACTGAGCATAGTTCTTAGAAACATGATGCAGGGTTTCTATCGGAATCACATGGAAGAAGTGATCAAATTCTTTGAAACTCATCACAAGGTGACTTCTTGATTCCCAATTGGTAATTACTGTGTCTACTACTCCAACTTTGGTTGGGTTTAGATAACACTTATATTTTTCATTCTGTCCGTCTGTTGCAATTCCATGAATTTCATTTACTGTATTTTGTGCGCAGGGGAAATATAAAGTATACAATCTTTGTTCAGAGAGATTGTATGATGCTTCTCTGTTCCAGGGAAAGGTGTGCTTTTCTGGTGCTTAAAGTTTTCTTTTCAACTTTTGCATGTAATTGGCAATTTTGGTTTCCTTCACCAGGAATAAGGAGCCAAAACCAAGTCCCATTGTTGTACGTGATTCCCCAAGTTGTACTATATTAAATGCAAGAAAGGAAAACAAATCAGAGAATAATTGAATAACATTTTACTTTTTTTGCTCTTGGATCACTATCACATCATAATGAGAAAATACTAAAGTTGAGTTGCATGGGTATTGCAATTATAGATCTTAAATTTCATATTCTAGAAAGAGTAATGATATACAGAGTGAAAAATTAGAGTGAAAATGTAAAGTGACTGACGTGGCAGTTATAAAAAGACAAACTTATCCATTATCCATTAGGGTTCACTTATCATTTGGTTAGGGTATTAGTTTGTCTTTTTATAACTGTACGTCAGTCACTTTATGTTTTCACTCTAATTTTTCACTCCCCCTATCATTACTCTTCTAGAAAAATGCTTCAACTGTAATGCAATGAAAGTCCACTACGACTTTCAGGAAGTATCGATTACGGAAAAAGTTTTTTGATAATTTGTAAATATCTATTATCAGGGGAAAGAAAAATGGTTTAAAACGAAAATAAGCAACAAATGTATACCTAGTCTTATGCACCAAATACATATCTTTCCATTCACCCCAAAGAAACGGCAACAATGGTGGTGGATTTGTAGCTTTTCCTCTTTCATACTCGGTATCTCATTTTTAAGTAAAATAATTGTTTCTTGTATTTGGTTTGTATGATTCTTCTACAGGTTGCTAGCTTCCCATTTGATGACCACAATTGCCCTCCTATTTATCTTATTAAATTGTTCTGCTTAAGTGCTTATTCGTGGTTGAAGGAAGACATTCTAAATGTGGTGGTTGTCCATTGTAAAGCTGGCAAGGCAAGGACAGGATTGATGATTTGTAGTCTTCTTCTGTTCTTAAAGGTAAGATGCTATGTTGATCTCTGTCAACACGCTGGCCTTTTGCGAGTAAAGCTGCAATAAATTTTGTCAGATACTTTTCTTCTCTTTCTGCAGTTTTTCACCACAGCTGAGGAGTGCATTGAGTATTATAACCAGAAAAGATGTGTTGATGGGAAGGGTCTCATTCTCCCAAGCCAGATTGTTAGTCACACAATTACAATATTTATTACTGCATAAAAGCTTGTTTTACAGACATGTATAGCTAATTCTATGTTTTGCTGTCTCCTAGAGGTATGTGAAGTATTTTGAGCGTGTGATGATGCACTTCAATGGTGAAACTCCTCCTGGACGTAGGTACTCTTCGGATGATTACTTGCAAAATGCAACTATGTGAGCCATTAGTTTAATAAAATGCTACTGCTATGTGGTAGGTGCATGCTGAGGGGATTTCGACTGCATAATTGTCCTTATTGGATCAGACCTTCCATTACCATATCTAATCATAACGGTAGGCAGTGACATACTAACAAAATTTACCTAATTTTGTTGTTAGATTTTACACTAACGAACATACTTGTTCACAGGAGTTCTATTTTCAACTAAAAAGCATCCAAAGACAAAGGATCTAATGGTAATCTGCATCATCAGTCCATTGCTTTCTTAGTTCTCTAAGTGGATGAACACTGTGTTCGGTCATTTAATTTTGATTCTGAACTTTTCCTTTACCCGTGGAAAATTTTCTATTTGTTTGGAATTCTTTGTGAGGGTGCTGGGAGGCTATAAATCTATTCATTTTGCGTTTGGAACTCTTTGCAGCCAGAATACTTTTGGTTGCGAGCCGCAAAAAAAGGAATTGTGGTCTTTGCTCTACCTGGTGAACCAGGTTTAACAGAATTGGTTGGGGATTTCAAAATTCATTTTCATGAAGGCCAAGGAGATTTTTATTGGTCTGTAAGCTGTGTTGGTTCTTTGCTTCTACACTCCACTCCCAATTTCAGTAGCACCCCTCTCCCTTTTGTTAATTCTTTCATAGTTTAAAGCATGTCTTGGGGCTCTTGACAACCTTGTTTCCTTTTTCTGGTGTTCTGTAATTTCTTATTTCAGAATATGTTTATGTATTTCTCCCTTTCAGTTGGTTGAATACAACAATGATGGAAAACAGAATGCTTCTGAATGCCTCTGAGTTTGATGGCTTTGATACGGTAAATACATAATAGTGTCTTTGTCAATACTCCCTGTCTTTTACTATTATACTTCACTTAAAATAATTCTTTCCTGGCGCTCATCTTCTGTTTTCATCCTTTGCAAGAATGTTTCCTCTGCCTAGAGTTTCTCATTTTTCAACATTGTATGTAAACTGACTCCTTTTCTCCTATTCTTGTAATTCCTCTTGTTTGTGAATATGTTGCTCTCCACAGAGGAAATTGCCCTCTCCAGGATTTCAGGTTGAGATTGTGATGATAGATTATGATGGTACACTTCCATCCAAATATAAAGCTTCTGCTAAAGGAGTGGCTAAGGAGTCCGATGGAGGAGCAGCAAGTCATTCATCGTCAAGTGATAGAAATGGCGTTAATGCCCAAGTTGAGGTTTCTGCAAAACGAAACAAAGATGATGATGTTTTTTCAGACAGCGACGGAGAGGAATCTGCGCCCTCAAGCAGAAGCACAGGTAATGCAGCCTCTGCCACAGGAACTGCTGCACAAGAATCAGGCAGTAAAGGCAACCAACTTGCCCCCTCAACCCATGACACCAAACAACTTTCGTTGGGCAGCAAGGAGTCAAGTACTGCTAAAGAAATGAGATTCGATGATACTTCTGGGGACTTTAGGGCCATTGCAGCAGATGCTTCTGTATTCAGTTTTGGAGATGATGAAGATTATGAAAGTGAATGAGCGGCGGAATTTGATACGGGACGAGGTTTGGTTGGCGTTAGGCTCAATGAGTATCATCATCCGGGTTTCCAATATGTCAAACTTGTATTTTGACCAGTAACGGGTAATGGTGAATATGCTGTCTCGATTTATTATTATTATTATTTTTATTACCCACCAATGTTAAAAGTGCAATTGATCTTATTCGTGAAAAATTGTAAAGCTTTTCTTTTCCTCCAAGCACTAGAAATGTGAGTGCCATGCGCCAAACAACTTTGATCGAAATAAGTCGATTACCATTTTAATCCATCCCAATATTTACTAGAATGCATCTTCACAATGGGTGGGTGTAAAAAATGGTAAAAAAAATTTAAAATCAACGTGTTTTAATATTTTTTTATTTTTGGCTAAAATACCATTGTTATAGACTATGAAAAATGGAGGTTTGATGAAAATTTTAATTTTAATTTTTTGACAATAATTATTACTAAAAAAAAAAGACAATAATTATTACTAAATTCACAAGAACATTTTTTAGATTCTATCTCTATTCTCAAAATTCTCCTCCTTCTCTCTACAACATCACTATTCATTATCATCCTCAAGTTATACTATAACAGTTAGATTTTAAAACCCATCACATCTGCAACCCAAACCTGAGCATAGCATAAAAACGGCCACCGACGGCAAGCTTTTTAAATTTACCGTTTTGGGGAAAAAACGTGTGCTATAACCCACAAAAACTTATTATTTTTAAAAATTTTTAGCTTTTCGTTTTTTTACAACATTCATTAGATACCACGTTGATATTTGATATGAATGAAAAAATGACACGAAACAATCACTGACGGCAAGTTTTTGAAATTTGCCGTTTTGGGAAAAAACATGTGCTATAACCTACAAAATGGTTATTTTTCAAAATTTTTAGCTTTCTTTTTTTACACCATTCATTAGATAGCACATCGCCATTTTGATATGAGTGCAAAAACAGCACGAAAATGGCCACCGAAGGCAAGTTTTTAAAATTTACCATTTTGGAGAAAAAAAAAAACGTGTGTTATAATCCACAAAAATGGTAATTTTTCAAAATTTGTATTATTCCCTTTTTTACACTATTAATTAGATAGCACATCGTCATTTGATATGAGTGAGAAAACGACACAAAAATAGCCATCGATGACAAGTTTTTGAAATTTGCCATTTCGGACAAAAAAAACGTGCGCTATAACCCACAAAAAATGGTCAATTTTCAAAATTGTCAGCTTTCCCTTTTTTTACACAATTCATTAGATAACATACCGCAATTTGATATCAGTGCAAAAAAGGCACAAAAACGGCCATTGGCACGTTTTTTAAATTTGCTGTTTTGGGTAAAAAAACGTGTGTTATAATCCACAAAAATGGTAATTTTTAAAAAGTTTTATCTTTCCTTATTTTTACACCATTCATTAGATAGCACATCTTCATTTCATATGAGGGAAAAAAAAGGAACGGAAACGGCCATTGGCGTCAGGTTTTTTAAATTTGCCGTTTTGGGTAAAAAACTTGTGCTATAACCCACAAAATGGCAATTTTTCAAAAATTATATTTTTCCTTTTTTTCACACCATTCATTAGATAGGACGTCTTCATTTGATATGAGTGCAAAAATAGCAAGAAAACAGCCATTGTCTATGAGTTTTTTAAATTTGCCGTTTTGTGTAAAAAAACGTGTGCTTTAACCCATAAAAATTGGTAATTTTTTTAAAAATTCTATTTTCCCTTTTTTACACCATACATTAGATAGGACGTCTCCATTTGATATGAGTGCAAAAATAGCAAAAAACGGTCACCAACGACAAGTTTTTAAAATTTGCCTTTTTGGAGAAAAAACGTGTGTTATGACCGGGATGTCCTGCCGGGAGCTCAGTGTGCATGTTCGTAGAGTTAGCTCTCAATCAAACCTAACAACTGCAAAACATCCCTACTGAATTAGATGAAGAGGACTCTCAGGATGACGAACTCTTCTCAGAGATAGAACATGATCAGCGCCTTGCAGTCTACCCGAAAATAGAGAAAAGACATCGCTCAATGAGGAAATACAAAGGGATAAATGTAAGTCCCAGAGCTACTCTCACATCAGATAGAAAACTCAGAAATAGAAATTCCATAATCTGTTATGCAGAAGAAGAAGATTAAAGTTGGAATACAGGCTAATCGAACAGGTAGTAGTGGCCCCTGATTGCTGAAGTTAGATCAGATTGGTCTTAGCATTTCATAGTGTAAATGTCTGAATGGATTCTGTATCTATGCACCTATAATTTTGATGTGGGGAATTGGTAGCTTATAGAGTAATGGTTGAAATGCCGGACTTGAATTGGATGGATGTTTTGCCTCTTGAGCTGGCCAACTGGGAACTAATATTGAAGCAGCTAGAGGCTAGGTTTTGATCATTCTCAAAAGGAGTTGTATAATGGCCTTGAAGATGAAAATCATTTTTGCACAATTTGGGAGGAGGATGATCCGTATAAATTTGACTCGACCTCATACTGTATTTAATGTTGATTGGAGTCTCCTGTGACTAATGTTGTAGTGAATGCCTGCTTTAGCAGTTATTTGATTGATAACACCATTGTGGAGTTTTCAGAATCCAAAGGAGATATACCCGTGGTGAACAATGGATAGGTTCTTTAAACCATTCTTTTGCCAAGAGAAGATGAAACTTGGGACCAACGCCTAATGCTTTATAGTTGTATCAGCAATAGTAAGTCTTTTGGTGAGGAGGTAGAAATTTTCTACTTTGATCCCGATCAAAGTAGGGCTTTTCTCCTTCCCTCTTGATTAGAAGACACATGTAATGGAGTGGAACTCCTAATTTAGCTCATTTCATAGTTTTGTCATGTAATGGAGTAGTACTCCAAATCTATCGCAACTGTGAGTGTAACGGGGATTGGGTATATCCACCTCCGTCTTTTGCCCATTGTTAATATAAATTTCTTATTTAAAAAAAAAACGCGTGTTATGACCCACAAAAAATGATTATTTTTAAAAAATTTTAATTTTTCTTTTTTTTTACACCATTCATTAGATACCACATTGACATTTGATATGAGTGAAAAATCGACACGAAAACAGCTACTGACGACAAGTTTTTGAAATTTGCCATTTTGGGGAAAAAAAATGTGTGCCATAACCCAAAAAATGGTTATTTTTCAAAAGTTTTAGCTTTACCTTGTTTTACACAATTCATTATATAGCACATCACTATTTGATATGAGTGCAAAAATAGCACGAAAATGGCCACTAAAGGAAAGTTTTTAAAATTTTCCGTTTTGGAGAAAAAAAAACGTGTGTTATAACCAACAAAAAATGGTAATTTTTTGAAATTTCTATCTTTCCCTTTTTTACACCATTAATTAGATAGCACATCGTCATTTTATATGAGTGAAAAAACGGCACAAAAAAGCCACTGATGAAAAGTTTTTGAAAATTTTCATTTTGGGCAAAAAAACGTGTGCTATAACCCACAAAAATGGTCAATTTTCAAAATTTTCAGCTTTCTATTTTTTTTACACAATTCATTAGATAACATACCACAATTTAATATAAGTGCAAAAAATGGCATGAAAACATTTTTTAAATTTACCATTTCGGGTAAAAAAACGTGTGTTATAACACACAAAAATGATAATTTTTCAAAAATTCTATCTTTCCCTATTTTTACACCATTTATTAGATAGAACATCCTCATTTCATATAAGGGCAAAAAAGGCATGAAAATGGCCACTGGTAGCAAGTTTTTTAAATTTGCCGTTTTTGGTAAAAAAACGTGTGCTATAACCTTGGAAATTTAACCTAGCGCACATTGTGTTTTGTTGTGTTAGAACTAGGAGCGTTGGGCATGTGAGTGCTAGGAGGCAGCTCCATTGAGAATATGGTTGTTCTTTTGAAGCATCATGGTGTAGACATTGTGTATCCAAGAATGCTGCAATTCAGGTGGTGACAATATTGTTCACACAAGCTTGACATAGACATGATAGAAATGGCTTTGGAAACTTGGAGATGGTTATTTTTAGACAAAATGCAACCTCATGCTTATATAACCATTTGGTGATGTGTGGATCTAACTACTGACTTCACATGTAGTTAGATGTGGATTACTCATATATACTGAACATTATATCCTGGAAAAGAAAACTATACTCTAGTCCTTGATCTAGAGTAGAAGTTTTCTTTATACCAGATTAACATTTAATTAGGGATCATGTAAGTAGTAGTACTCCAATCTTATTGTTTCTCTTTTGTAACGATGCGTTTGGGTATATCTAGCATTGTCTTTTGCCCAACTTTTATATAAGATCGATGTTTAAAAAAAAACGTGTGCTATTAACCATGTTAATTTTGGGATGCTCCTCATCCTCTCTAAGAAATATCTTCTCTTCCTAAGCCTTTTGACAACCACACAATAAGGTTAGCCTTATCACAAAGGTCAGACATGCACGACCAGCTCCTGAGTTATAACCCACGTATTTTAACCGAAAAGGGAAAATTTCAAAAACGAGTTGATTTTGAATTTTGTCGCACCATTTTTTGAAAACACTTTGATTGAAAACTTGTATTCTAGAGAATATTACCAAAAAAAGTAAAATTTAAACTTTCCACAAAACCTCCATTTTTTATGGGTTATAACACACGTATTTTAACCGAAAATGAAAAATTTTGAAAACGAGTTGATTTTGAATTTTTTCGCATCGTTTTTTGCATCCACTTCGATTGAGAACATGGATTAAAAAGAATATTTCCAAAAAAAGAAAATTTAAAATTTTCACCAAATCTCCTTTTTTCATAGGTTATAACACACGTATTTTAATCGAAATTGGACACTTCCAAAAAGGGGATGATATTGAATTTTTTCGTACCGTTTTTCGCACCCATTCCGATTAAGAACATAAATTCTAGAGAATATTGCCAAAAAAGTGAAATTTAAAATTTCCTCAAACCTCCATTTTTCATGGGTTATAACAGATGTATTTTAATCAAAAATAGAAAATTCCAACAACGAGTTGATTTTAAATTTTTTCGCACCGTTTTTTGCACCCACTACGAATGAGAACATGAATTCTAGAGAATATTGCCAAAAAAGTGAAATTTAAAATTTTCACCAAACCTCTATTTTACATGGGTTATAACACATGTATTTTATCCGAAAATGGAAAATTCCAAAAACTCGTAGATTTTGAATTTTTTCGCACCGTTGTTTGCACCTACTTCGATTAAGAACATGGATTCTAGAGAATATTGCCAAAAAAAGTGAAACATAAAATTTTCACCGAACCTCCAAATTTCATGGGTTATAACACACGTATTTTAACCGAAAATGAAAAATTCCAAAAACATGTTGATTTTGAAGTTTTTCACACCATTTTTCGCACCCAATCCGATTGAGAAAATGGATTTAAGAGAATATTGCCAAAAAAAGAAAATTTAAAATTTTTGCCAAAACCTTCATTTTTCATGGGATATACACGTATTTTAACCGAAAATAGTACATTCCAAAAACTCGTTGATTTTGAATTTTTTCACACCGTTTTTTGCACCCATATCGATTGAGAACATGGATTCTAAAGAATATTGCCAAAAATAGTGAAATTTAAAATTTTCACCAAATCTCCAATAACACACGTATTTTAACAAAAAATGGAAAATTTCAAAAACGAGTTGATATTGAATTTTTTTCGCACCGTTTTTTGCACCCGCTCCGATTGAGAATATGGATTCTAGAGAATATTGCCAAAAAGTAAAATTTAAAATATTCACCAAATCTCCATTTTTCATGGGTTATAACACACGTATTTTAAATGAAAATGAAAAATTCAAAAAACGAGATTATCTTAAATTTTTTCGTACCGTTGTTTGCACCCACTCCGATTGAGAACATGGATTCAAGAGAATATTGCCAAAAAATAAAATTTAAAATTTTAACCAAAACCTCCATTTTTCATGGGTTATAACACATGTATTTTAACCGAAAATGGAAAATTTCAAAAATGCATTGATTTTGAATTTTTTACCACCGTTTTTTGCACCCACTCTAATTGAGAATATGGATTCTAGAGAATATTGCCAAAAAAGTTAAATTTAAAATTTTCACCAAAACCTCCATTTTTCATGGGTTATATCACACATATTTTAACCGAAAATAAAAATTTCTAAAAATGAGTTTATCTTAAATTTTTTCGCACCGTTGTTTGCACCCACTCCAATTGAGAACATGGATTCAAGAGAATATTGCAAAAAAATGAAATTTATAATTTTTATCAAAACCTCCATTTTTCATAGGTTATATAACATGTATTTTAACCGAAAATGGAAAATTCCAAAAATGATTTGATTTTTAATTTTTTTTCGTACTGTTTTTTGAACCCACTCTAACTTAGAGCATGGATTCTAGAGAATATTGCCAAAAAAAGTGAAATTAAAAATTTTCATCAAACCTCCATTTTTCATGGGTTATAACAAACATATTTTAACAAAAAATGAAAAATTCCAAAAACGAGTTGATATTGAATTTTTTTGCAACGTTTTTGCACCCACTTCGATTGAGAATATGGATTCTAGAGAATATTGCCAAAAGGTAAAATTTAAAATATTCACAAAATCTCCATTTTTCATGGGTTATAACACACGTATTTAAAATGAAAATTCAAAATTCAAAAAACGAGTTTATCGTAAATTTTTTCATACCGTTTTTTGCGCCCACTCCGATTGAGAACATGGATTCAAGAGAATATTGCCAAAAAATGAAATTTAAAATTTTCACCAAAATCTCCATTTTTCATGGGTTATAACACATGTATTTTAACCAAAAATGGAAAATTCCAAAAAAGCGTTGATTTTGAATTTTTTACCACCGTTTTTTGCACCAACTCTAATTGAGGATATGGATTCTAGAGAATATTGCCAAAAAAGTGAAATTTAAAATTTTCACCAAAACCTCCATTTTTCATTGGTTATATCACACATATTTTAACCGAAAATAAAAATTTCTAAAAATGAGTTTATCTTAAATTTTTTCGCACCGTTGTTTGCACCCACTCCAATTGAGAACATGGATTCAAGAGAATATTTCCAAAAAATGAAATTTATAATTTTTACCAAAACCTCCATTTTTCATAGGTTATAAAACATGTATTTTAACCGAAAATGGAAAATTCCAAAAATGATTTAATTTTTTATTTTTTTCGTACTGTTTTTTGCACCCACTCCGACTGAGAGCATGGATTCCAGAGAATATTGCCAAAAAAAGTGAAATTTAAAATTTTCACCAACACCTCCATTTTGCATAGGTTTATAACTCACGTATTTCAACCGAAAATGAAATTTTCAAAAAATGAGTGTATCTTAAATTTTTTTGTACCGTTGTTTGCACTCACTCCGATTGAGAACATGGATTAAAAAGAATATTGCCAAAAAATGAAATTTAAGATTTTCACCAAAACCTCCATTTTTCATAGGTTATAACACATGTATTTTAACCGAAAATAAAAAATTCCAAAAACGCGTTGATTTTGAACTTTTTCGCACCGTTTTTTGCACCCACTCCGATTGAGAACATGGATTCAAGAAAATATTGCCAAAAAATGAAATTTAAAATATTCACCGAAACCTCCATTTTGCATCGATTATAACACACGTATTTTAACCGAAAATGGATAATTCCAAAAATGCGTTGATTTTAAATTTTTTTCGCACCGTTGTTTGCACCAACTCCGATTGAGAACATGGATTCAAGAGAATATTTCCAAAAAATGAAATTTAAATTTTTTACCAAAACCTCCATTTTTCATGGGTTATAACACATGCATTTTAACCAAAAATGAAAAATTCAAAAAACGTATTGATTTTGAATTTTTTTCGCACCGTTTTTTGCATCCACTCTGATTGAGAACATGGATTCAAGAGAATATTGCCAAACAAATGAAATTTAAAATTTTCACCAACACCTCCATTTCTCATGGTTTATCACACGTATTTTAACCGAAAATGAAAATTTCAAAAAATGAATTTATCTTAAATTTTTTCGCACCGTTATTTACACCCACTCCGATTGAGAACATGGATTAAAAAGAATATTTCCAAAAAAATGAAATTTAAGATTTTCACCAAACCTTCATTTTTCATTGGTTATAACACATGTATTTTAACCGAAAATAGAAAATTCCAAAAACGCGCTGATTTTGAATTTTTTCGCACCATTTTTTGCACCCACTCCGATTGAGAACATGGATTCAAGAGAATATTGCCAAAAAAATGAAATTTAAAATTTTCACAAAAACCTCCATTTTGCATGACACACGTATTTTAACCGAAAATGGATAATTTCAAAAATGCGTTGATTTTAAATTTTTTCGCACCGGTTTTTGCACCTACTCTGATTGAGAAGATGGCTTCTATATAATATTGTCAAAAAACAGTGAAATTTAAAATTTTCACCAAATCTCTATTTCTTATGGGTACACACGTATTTTAATCGAAAATGGAAAATTCCAAAAACAAGTTGATTTTAAATTTTTTCGCACCGTTTTTGCACCCACTCTGATTCAGAACATGGATCCTAGAGAATATTGCCAAAAAAGAGTGAAATTTATAATTTTCACCAAACCTCTATTTTTCATGGGTTCTAACACATGTATTTTAACCGAAAATGGAAAATTCCAAAAACTCGTTGATTTTGAATTTTTTTCTCACCATTTTTTGCACCCACTCTGATTGAGAAGATGGATTCTAGAGAATATTGCCAAAAAAGTGAAATTTAAAATTTTTTCAAACCTCCATTTTTCATGGGTTATAACACATGTATTTTAACCGAAAATAGAAAATTCCAAAAACAAGTTTTTAAAAAAAAAAACCAAATCTATATACCATCGTGAACAAAATACGGTGTCGGATATACCCGCCACACCGTTACAAAATACAAGGAAACCATAAATATGGAGGACTCCTCCATTACATTAAAAGGGCGACAAGCAAATGCACTAATATAGGGTGCCGACTCCATTACATATAATTTCTAGTGAAAGCGGAAAGGAGAAAATCTCTACTTAGACCGAGGCCAAGTTGAGAATTTCTACCTCCTTACCAAAAGAATATCTATGTCTAAGATAGCTGATCAAAATTAGGCCATAGATACATTTTCCAAAGTATATGTTAAGAAAAGGAGCTCTAGATGGACCATCTTAGTTTCCAATCACTATGCTTGCAGCAATTGTCACCAATTAAAGCAGTCTTAATTGAACAACAGCACTAAGTCATTAATAATCACACCACTAAGTGACCAATAACTGTAAACTAAAGATTAATATACCATTTACAAAATTCCACATGATTCACAAGGTTCACAAGGCCATAATACCAGACCCTACCAAACTGTCGAGTGAGCAAATTCCAATCGCGATAGCACTGAAATGCAAGTATGCAACAATGCAAACTGCCAAGTTCAAAACGAAATCCTTTCCTTTAACAACAAAAGGTGAGCCAAGTCAACTTCCATCCACAAAGGAAGCAAAACCAAAAGTTCAATATTTACAGCAGTTAGCTCACAAGCCAATTCATCTAGATCCCATCAGAGTATTGAAGGCAAGCCAACCCCATCCAGACCCATGCAAATATGCCAGAGATGCATCAACAGATTTTGGTCAAGACCATGTACAGTACCATCAAAATAAAACCAGAAAATCAGTACCGAGTTCCACCTCATGGAGAGAGTGAGCACTCAGCTCATCAAAAAAATCCCGTCAAAATGTTGCTTCTCAGACAGAAGACATCAAAAGTCTTGCCACAACAACAATTATCCAAGTTCAGACCATTAACCATCAAACAGTTAAACATGGGAAGCGCCAAAGATCCAAGTTCCTAAAACAAGTTGTTTTTAAATTTTTCGCACCGTTTTTTGCACCCACTCTGATTAACGAGAATATTGCCAAAAAAATGAAATTTAAGATTTTCACCAAAACCTCCATTTTTCATTGGTTATAACACATGTATTTTAACCGAAAATAGAAAATTCTAAAAACGCGTTGATTTTGAATTTTTCACACCCACTCTGATTAAGAACATAGATTCTAGAGAATATTGTCAAAAAAGTGAAATTTAAAATTTTTCCCAAATCTCCATTTTTCATGGGTTATAACACATGTATTTTAACCGAAAATGGAAAATTCCAAAAATAAGTTGATTTTAAATTATTTCGCACTGTTTTTTGCACCCACTCTGATTCAGAACATTGATCCTAGAGAATATTGCCAAAAAAGTAAAATTTATAATTTTTACCAAACCTCCATTTTTCATGAGTTATAACACATGTATTTTAACCGAAAATGGAAATTTCCAAAAACTCGTTGATTTTGAATTTTTTTTCTCACCATTTTTTACACCCACTCTGATTGAGAAGATGGATTCTAGAGAATATTGCCAAAAAAGTGAAATTTAAAATTTTTACCAAATCTCCATTTGCATGGGATATAACATATGTATTTTCACCGAAAATGGAAAATTCCAAAAACGTGTTGATTTTGAATTTTTTTTTCACACCGTTTTTTGCACCCACTCTGATTCAGAATATGGATCCTAGAGAAAATTGTCAAAAAAGTGAAATTTAAAATTTTCACCAAATCTCCATTTTTCATGGGTTATAACACATGTATTTTAACCGAAGATGGAAAATTCCAAAAACGAGATGATTTTGAATTTTTCGCACTGTTTTTTGCGACCACTCCGATTAAACTTTTGACCAAACCTCAATTTTTCATGGGTTATAACACACGTATGTTAACCCAAAATGGAAAATTTCAAAAACGAGTTGATTTTGAAATTTTTTGTACCGTTTTTGGCACCCACTCCGATTGAGAACATGGATTCTAGAGACTATTGCCAAAAATAAGTGAAATTTAAAATTTTCACCAATCCTCCATTTTTCATGGGTTATAACACACGTATTTTAACCGAAAATGGAAAATTCCAACAACGCGTTGATTTTGAATTTTTTACACCGTTTTTTGCACCCACTCTGATTGAGAAAATAGATTCTAGAGAATATTGCCACAAAAATTGAAATTTAAAATTTTTACTAAACCTCCATTTTTCATGGGTTATAATACAAGTATTTTAAGTGAAAATGGAATTTTCCAAAAAAACGCAGTGAATTTGAATTTTTTTCGCACATGTTTTTGTACTTGGATGGGGTCAAACACAAATATTGCATAAAATTCTGGATTAGGACCTAGAAAATCATACTCTTGATAGCTCTAGAGTAGAAGTTTTCTTAGTCCATCTCATCATTTACTTATGACTCATGTAATGGAGTAGTACTCCATGTTTATCGCTTTCTTTTGTAACAATGTATTTGGGTATACCCAGCATTGTATTTTGCTCACTATGTATATAAGAATGGTTTAGTTTAAAAAAAACAAAAAATAAAAAACGTGTTCTAACTAACAAAAAATTGTCGTTTTTAGAAATTTCTAAATTTTTTCCATCTTTACACTATTCATTAGATAGCACATCGCCATTTGATATGAATACAAAATTTTGAATGGAAAGACCACCAGCGACAAGGTTTTGATATTTGCCATTTTGGTAAAACAACATCTGCTATAACCCTTAAAAATAGTCATTTTTAAAATTTTCTAACATTGCCTCTTTTTTTACACCACTCATTTGATTGCACATTGACAATTGATTTGAGAGTGAAAAATGGCATGAAAATGGCTTTCGATGGCAAGTTTTTTAAATTTGCCATTTTAAGAAACAAACATGCGCTATAACCCACAAAAAATGTTTATTTTTCAAAATTTATAACTTTTCCTTTTTTTAAACCATTCAATAGATAACACATCGGCCTTTGATATGAGAGCAAAAAATGGTACAAAAACGGCCATCGACTCTAAGTTTTTTAAATTCTCTATTTTAAACAAAAAAATGTGTGTTATAACCTACAAATAATAGTCATTTTTAAAAACTCTTAACTTTCCATTTTTCTACATCAGTCATTATATTGCACATTTCCAATTGATATGAGTGTAAAAAAAGGCACAAAAATAGACATCGAAGACAAGTTTTTAAATTTTGCCGTTTTAAGAAAAAAAGTGTGCTATAATCCACAAAAAATTGTCATTTTTAAAACTTTCTAACATTCCCTGTTTTTTACACCATTCATTTGATTTCACATTGACAAATGATATGAGAGTGAAAAATAGCACGAAAAAAGCCACCGATGGCAAGTTTTTGAAATTTGTCATTTTAAGAACTAAAAACGCGTGTTATAAACCACAAAAAAATGGACATTTTTCAAAATTTATAACTTTTTCTTTTTTTTAACCTTTCAATAGATAGCACATCTCCATTTCATATGAGTGCAAAAACCGGCAAAAAACAGCCATTGAGTGTAAGTTTTTTAAATTTTCCATTTTGGACAAAAAACGTGTGTTATAACCCACAAAAAATAGTCATTTTTAAAAATTTCTAACTTTCCCTTTTTATTACATGATTCATTATATTGCACATTCCCAAATAATATAAGTGTAAAGAATGTCACAAAAATAGCTACTGACAACAAGTTTTTAAATGTCTGCTATAACCCACAAAAAATGATCATTTTTAAAAAATTTCTAACTTTTCTTTTTTTTTACACCATTTGTAAGATAACATTTTGTCAATTTATATAAGTGCAAAAAATTACCCAAAAACAGCCATCGATT
Source organism: Ophiorrhiza pumila (assembly GCA_016586305.1). Lineage (NCBI taxonomy): Eukaryota > Viridiplantae > Streptophyta > Magnoliopsida > Gentianales > Rubiaceae > Ophiorrhiza > Ophiorrhiza pumila. Next base: position 4,695,798 of record BLIW01000007.1, read on the forward strand.
GCAAGCTTTAGAGATTTGCCATTTTTTTAGTAAAAAAAGTGTGTTATATCCCACAAACAATTGTCATTTTTAGAAATTTCTAGATGTTTCCCTTATCTATACTATTCATTATATAGCACATCGTTATTTGATATGAGTTAAAAAATTGACATGAAAAGGGCCATCGACAACAAGGTTTTTGATATTTTCCATTTTGGACAAAAAAAAGCTGTGATATAAGCCTTAAAAATTGTCATTTTTAAAAAATTTCTAACATTCCCTCTTTTTTTTACACCATAAATTTGATTAAACATTGACAATTGATATGAGAGTAAACAATAGAATAAAAACGGTTACCGATAGCAAGTTTTTGAAAGTTGACATTTTATTCAAAAAAATGTGTGCAATAACACACAAAAAATGGTCATTTTTCAAAATTTGTAACTTTCCATTTTTATTACACCACTCAATAGATAGCACATCCCTATTTGATATGAGTGCAAAAAACGGCACAAAAATGGCCAACTAGTCTAAGTTTTGTAAATTTGCCATTTTGAAAAAAAACGAGTGTTATAACCTACAAAAAATAGTCATTTTTAAAATTTTCTAAGTTTCTCTTTTTTTTACATCATTTATTATATTGCTTATTGCCAATTGATATGAGTGTAAAAAAACAGCAACGGACGACAAGTTTTTGAAATTTGTCGTTTATGCTGTTGCTTATTCCCATGTTTATGCTGTGTTATACAGCTGGAGGAGACGCTTGATCATGTTTTTAGAAGGGGTAGATTTGCTACTATGGTCTGGGGTTATTTTGGTAAGGCGGTGGGGGTTCGTCAGCTGTCTCGGGCTTGGAGAGATAACTGTTTTTTGTGGTGGAACTTAAAAGGTAATGGGTACTGTCGGGTGCTGTTTAATTGGATACCGTGTCTTATATCTTGGCACTTATGGAAATGGAATTCTGAGTTCTTTGAGGGTAATGGGGTATCTTGGGAGCGGATATGTGAGTTGGTGTTGAAGGACTTGTTGATGTTGTGGAATTTGAGGTTTCCTGAGAGTTTGATTTCTGGGGATTGGAATAACTTTGTTGATATGGTGTTGGGACTTTCCATTCCTGTTTCGATAACTTAGGTATGCTGGCTAAGGCCCCCTCAGGGTTGTTTGAAACCGAATGTTGATGGTTGTTCTAGGGGAAAATCTGGGAACGGGGGGTGGTGGGGCACTGATTAGGGATTGTTCGGGAAGGCTGGTTGCAGCTAGAGCTATGGGTTTTGAATTTGTGAAGCTAGAGCTATGGGTTTTGAATTTGTGACGAGTCTAGAGGCTGTGGCACTTGCATTGTACTAATGTTTTGGTAGAATCTGATTCTAAGTTGTTGATATCGTTGATGTCTGGAGGAGGAAATGTTCCATCGAAGCTTAGGGCTATTGTGGACAGATTGAAGCAATTTACTTGTGTGGTGTCGATGCATCATATTTTTAGAGAGGCTAATCAGCTAGCAGATGGTCTTGCGCAGGAGGGTTGTCGTAGGCAGATGGATTTGGTTTTTACTAGTTTTGGAGAACTCCCGTGGCAGGTACGAGGATGTTTTAATATGGATCGTTTAATGGTCCCAAATTCTCGGGTGTGTAGGAAATCGGTGTAATCTCATGCTTTCCGTAATTTATTGTTCTCAAACAGTTGTATCTTTGGTTGCTTTTAATAATATTTGGGAGTGGCTCCCCTAATTGATTAGCCAAAAAAAACGTGTGTTATAACCCAAAAGAAATGATCATTTTTTAAAATTCTAACTTTCCTTTTTTTTACACCATTCATTAGATAGCATTTTGCCTGTTCAAATAAGTGCAAAAAACGAACCGAAAATGGCCATCGATTGCAAGTTTTAGACATTTGCCATTTTTAGTAAAAAAAATTGTGTGTTATAACCCACAAAAAATTATCATTTTTAAAAATTTATAAATTTTCCCTTTTTTACACTAGTCATTAGCACATCGCGCCATTTGATATGAGTGCAACAATTCCCACGAAAAGAGCAACTGGCGACAAGGTTTTATATTTGCCATTTTGGGTAAAGAAAACCTTTGCTATAAGCCTTAAAAAATAGTCATTTTTCAAATTTCTAACATTTCCTCTTTTATTATACCATTCATTTGATTGCACATTAACAATTGCTACGAGAGAGAAAAATTTGCCATTTTAAGTTTTTGAAATTTGCCATTTTAAGAAAAAAATGGTCATTTTTCAAAATTTATAACTTTTCCATTTTTTTACACCATTCAATAGATAGCACATTGCCATTTGATATGAGTGCAAAAAACGGCACAAAAATGGCCATCGAGTCAAAGTTTTTTAAATTTGCCATTTTGGACAAAAAAATCGTGTTATAACAAACAAAAAATAGTCAATTTTAAAAATTTCTAACTTTCCTTTTTTTTACATCATTCATTATATTGCATATTGCCAATTGATATTAGTGTAAAAAATGGCACGAAAACAGCCACCGACGACAAGTTTTTGAAATTTGTTGTTTTAAACTAAAAAACGTGTGCTATAACCCACAAAAATTATATTGCACATTGCAAAATGATATGAGTGTAAAAAACGGCACGAAATAACCACTGAAGAAAAGTTTTTGAAATTTTCCGTTTTAAGAAAAAAAACGTATGTTATAACCCACAAAAAATGGTCATTTTTAAAAATTTTCTACCTTTCCATTTTTTTTACACCATTCGTTAGATAGTATTTCGCCAATTCATATAAGTGCAAAAAACAACCCAAAAATGGCCATTGATTGCAAGTTTTAGAGATTTGTCATTTCTTAGCAAAAAAACTGTGTTATTTATAAAAAAAAACTGTGTTATAACCCACAAAAAATTGTCATTTTTAGAAATTTCTAAATTTTTCCCTTTTTTACACTATTCATTAGAGAGCATATCGTTTGATATGAGTGCAAAAAAGTCATGAAATGGCCACTGACGGCAAGTTTTTTAAATTTTTCATTTTTTGACAATAAAATGTGAGATACAAACAAAAATAGTCATTTTTTAAAATTTGAAATTTTCCCTTTTTTTTAAATTTTTCATTTTAAGCAAAAAAAAAGTGTGCTATAACCCACAAAAAATGGTCATTTTACAAAATTTTAACATTTTATTTTTTACACCATTCATTAGATAGCACATTTTCATTTGATATCAGTGTAAAAAATAGCCATCAAGTGCAAGTTTTTTAAATTTTCCATTTTCAACAAAAAAACTGTGTGACATTTTTAAAAGTTTCTAACTTCATCTTTTTTACATTATTCATTATTTTTCACATTTCCAATTGATATGAATGTAAGAAAAGGCACGAAAATAGCCACTGACAGAAAGTTTTTGAAATTTGCCATTTTAACAAAACAACGTGTGCTATAACCTATAAAATGGTCATTTGTCAAAATTTAAAACTTTCATTTTTTTACACCATTCAATAGAAAGTACATCACCATTTGATAAGAGTGCAAAAAACACCACAAAAATGGCCATTGAGTGTAAGTTTTTTAAATTTGTCATTTTTGAATAAAAACGTTTGTTATAACCCAACTCAGAACATGTCTCTCTCTCTCAAAAATTCTCTCCCTTCTCTCTAAGCTTTCAGCTTAATGTACAGATCTACTGAGGAAATCATCCCAATTGAAATCAAGATCTGTTGAGGAAATCGCAGCCACGCTCAAGGCCCTACAGCTCAGGCTGTTAGGGCCTTCACAATGCAGCTGTAATTGGAGGTTAATGCTATAATGGAAGAGAGTACAAAGGGTATGAACGTTGATTGGGTTTTCCAAACTGGTAAGCAAGGTGATCGTCCAGCCATTTTCATTAACAGAGAGCAAAGATCTAAGCTTGCAGATCCTCTCAGACTTGCCCTGGTTGGGAAAATCCACGACAGAATTGCTCTGTCGGAAATTAAAAAATCCCTTTCTAGATTTCACCTTTCTGGCGAAATCAACGTAGGGCTCTTAAGCAACCAGTGGGTTTTAATGCGATTCTCAGATCAAAATGACATGAATCGGTGCTGGGTCAAAGGTTCATGGACCATTAATGAAGCTAGAATCCGAGTGTCAAAATGGACTCCAGACTTCCGGCCGGATGCGCTGGGGTTTGCCACCCCGATCTGGATCTCTCTATCGGACCTGTCATGTCATCTCTTTTGCAAAGAATTCCTCTTCCAGTTAGCAGGTACCATTGGGAGACCAATTACCTTGGATAATCCCACCACTAATCTCACAAGACCAAAGGCTGCCCAAATAGCGATGGAAATTAACATCAGGAAAGTGCTGCCAAAACAAGTGTGGATTGAGGAGGATGGAGTGGGTTTTTGGCAACATATTCAGTATACCAAAGTTCCTCTTTTCTGCTCCAATTGTAAAAAATTCGGGCATGCCATAAGTGGATGCAAATCTGTGATGGAAGGTCTGAAACCAATGGAGAGGATGTGTCGGAAGCAAACTACATGCGATGATTCAACTGTGAATTTTCCGACACTACAGGAAACTAGTACCATACAAGCTGCTCGACACAATGATCCAAAGAAAAGCTCCCCAAAAGCTGGAGATTGCTGAACAGATACCCTCCATTGGTTTAGAGTTAATTGTTTTCAATTCGATAAAACCGATGGAGATATCCACTATTCAGGGACAGGTTTCCAAGGAGGACTAGAATCTGATTCAGGGCTTACAGGTTCATCCAACTGTGCCCTCCAACTTACTCAGATCGGAATCCTGTCCCCTCCTGAGGACACACTGGCTCGATAGTAAGCTGTTAAAGAGGACTCCAGAACCTGATTTGCCATTGAACCCAGAGGATCAAACGGATTGCATAAAGGTGCATATTCAGTTTGAGGAGCAAGAGGACAACAAGTTGCTCCTAACTCAAACTCCAGGTAAGACAAGAAGGTATAACCTGTGCTCGTTATCCAAAAAAGAAATCTACAACAAAAGAGAAAGGCAAAATTCAAGGAGGAAAAAAAAGAAAGATGTTAGTAGGGAAGCCATGCTGTTTTGGTGTTCAGACTCTGAAACACTTTGGCCGGCCTAAATGTGTGGTGGGATATGTGTGCAGGCCTTTTAATGGCATTGTGGTTATAGTTTTGAAGTAAACAGAGCAGGTGTAAGGCTTAATGTCCTCAGATTGGAACACTAGCTTGCTGATTCTGGTGGTGAGTGGATGGTCTGCTATGCCAAAAGAGCCCAAATGCCTCTGATTATGCAAGTAGGTAAGTGTATTTTTCGCCCCTGACTGTTGATGCTAGGTCAGTTTGGCTTGATGCTTTTGTTCGGTTTTCACTTATATTGTCATGTATTGCTATGGTCTGTCTTTTGTGGCTGAGTGTGTTGCTGAATTGTGGTGCTGGTCTAACCTAGTGCCGAGGTATGGTGTGTAAGTCAGCAGGTAGGACGGTTTTTGACAGTAAAAGAGTGGGGGGAAGGGCCGTGTTAGCGTAAGAAGATTGTGGCCGTGTTGTGGTGGAAGTAGGTTTTGGCTTGTCCTGCTGGTCAGGGATATAATTGATTATGTACATAGGATTCACCTTTGGGGGTTTATGATACTAGAAGCTGTACTAGTTTGTGTCAGATCCATGCGTTGGGACTGTGGTTTCGTTTAGTGCAAGATTTGGCCTGTGATTTGGAGAATCGTCTTGTGGAGATTATGAGTGAACTTACTTTGATGCCCAGCTCCCGCCTTTGAGAGTAAAAGTAGGTAGAGATGGCCTTTTGCATGCTAGATGCTTTACTCCTTGGGTGCTCTGATTTTGGACGTGCAAGATGGACACTGTTGCACTGAATGCTTGACCTATATATTAAGTCGGTTACTTGACAACAAGGGTTATTTTTGGTTTTTTTTTTTCAATTTATATTTGTGATCAGCCATTGGGAGTTACCCACAATCTTCGGTTTGGAGACACTTGAACACGAGGTTTGGGCCTAATGAACATATAGCTTTACATTTTAATCCCCTTCTGTGATCTTTTGCTCAGATTTGTAATATGCTCATAGCCTTAAATTCAGAAATACGATGTAAATGGAGGAGTCCTCCACGTTTAATTTCTACAACTCCCCTTGATCTCCTCTCCATTAGGCTTTATGCATGTAAATGGATTCGGGATCAAGTAGATCTTTTGCTGTAAGAGTGGTTTTAGCCACGTACTATATTATATAATGAATAGGGAGTGGCGCCCCACCTCGATAGAGGTTCTACCAAAAAAAAACGTTTGTTATAACCCACAAAAATAGTCATTTTTTAAAATATATCACTTTTCCTTTTTTTACATCATTCATTAGATTGCACAATGTCAATTGATATAAGTGTAAAAAGGGCACGAAAATGGCCACCGACGGCAAATTTTGAAATTTTGCCAATTTAAACAAAAAAATGTATTCTATAACCCACAAAAAATTGTCATTTTTAAAAAGTTCTAACTTTCCCATTTTTTACACCATTCGTTAGATAGCACTTTGTCATTTTATATAAGTTCAAAAAAGACCCAAAAATTGCCATCGATTGCAAATTTTAGAAACTTGTCATTTTTGAGTAAAAAAATATGTGTTATAACCCACAAAAAATTGTTATTTTTAAAAATTTCTAACTTTTACCTTTTATTATAGTATTCATTAGATAGCACATTTTCATTTGATATTAGTGCAAAAAACAACATGAAAATGGCCATTGAGTGCAATTTTTTGAAATTTGCCATTTTTGACAAAAAAACATGTGTTACAACCCAAAAAAATAGTCATTTTTCAAATTTTCAAACTTTCCCTTATTTTACATTATTCATTAGATTGCACATTGCCAATTGATATGAGTGTAAAAAATGGCACGAAAATAGTCAATGACGGTAAGTTTTTGAAATTTGTCATTTTAAGCAAAAAAAACATGTGCTATAACCCACAAAAAATGATCATTTTATAAATGTCTAACTTTCCTTTTTTTACACCATTTATTAGATAGCACATCGCCATTTTATATAAGTGCAAAACTATCCTAAAAACGGTCATTGATTGCAAGTTTTAGAGATTTTCCATTTTTGAGTAAAAAAAACACATGTTACAACCCAAAAAAAATTGTCATTTTTAGAAATTTCTAACTTTTCCCCTCTTTTACACTATTTATTATATAGTACATCACCAAGTGATATGAGTGCAAAAAAGGCACGAAAACAACCACTGAAGGCAAGGTTTTGATATTTGCCATTTTGGGCAAAAAAAAACATGTGCTATAACCCACAAAAAATGGTCATTTTTCAAAATCTCTAACTTTCCTTTTTTTACACTATACATTAAATAGAACATCTCCGTTTGATATGAGTGCGAAAAAGTCACGAAAACAGCCACTGAGGGCAAGTTTTTTAGATTTGCCACTTTTGACAAAAAAGTGCATGCTACTTACAAAAATATGCATTTTTTGAAAAATTTTAAAATTTTCCCTTTTTTACACCATTCATTATATAACACATTGTCATTTGATATGAGTGAAAAAAAGGGCACGAAAATGGCCACTAACGGCAAGTTTTTAAAATTTTTCATTTTAAGCAAAAAAGTGTGTGCTATTACCGACAAAAAATGGTCATTTTACAAATTTTTAATATTTCCCTTTTTTAAACTATTCATTAAATAGCACATTTTCATTTGACATGAGTGCAAAAAAGGGCACAAAAACGACCATCGAGTGCAAGTTTTTAAAATTTGCCACTTTTGACAAAAATAATTTGTGACCTAAAAAAATAGTCATTTTTAAAATTTTCTAATTGTCCCATTTTTTAAAATTATTCATTAGATTTTACATTGCTAATTGATATGAGTGTAATAAATGGCACAAAAACAGCCACCGACGGCAAGTTTTTGAAATTTGCATTTTAACCAAAAAATGTGTGCTATAACCCACAAAAAATGGTCATTTTTCAAAATTTAAAACTTTTTCTTTTTTTACACCATTCAATAGATAGCACATCACCATTTGATGTAAAGTTAAGAAACGGTATAAAAACGGCCAGCGGGTATAAGTTTTTTAAATTTGCCATTTTTTACTAAAAAATGTTTGTTATAACCCACAAAAAATAGTCATTTTTCTAATTTTCTAATTTCCTTTATTTACATCATTCATTAGATTGCACATTATCAATTGATATGAGTGCGAAAAACGGTACGAAAATGGCCATCGATGGCAAGTTTTTGAAATTTGCCGTTTTAAGCAAAAAAACATGTGCTATAACCTACAAAAAATTGTCATTTTTAAAAAATTCAAACTTTCCCTTTTTTTTTAAACCATTCGTTAGATAGCATTTTGTCATTTCATATAAGTGCAAAAAAAGACCCAAAAACGGTCATCGATTAGGCTTAGGCATGTAAATGGGATTTTGTTCATTTTGGTCTTTTGTTGTAAGGATGATATTAGGGTATATCCATCATCCAAAAAGAATGCTAATATAACGGGAGTGGCGCCCCACCTCAAAATGAGGTTCTGCCAAATAAAAAATAAATAAAATAAAAAACATGTGTTATAACCCATTTTCACTGGAAAATAGAAAGCTATACTCTATTGATATAGAGTAGAAGTTTTCTTAATTCCGTCTTTACATTTAATTAGGAAATCATGTAATGGAGTAGTACTCCATGAAAAAAATATGTGTTATAACCCACAAAAAATAGCCTTTTTTAGAAATTTCAAACTTTCCCTTTTTTACAATATTCATTAGATAGTACGTCGTAATTTGAATTGAGTGCAAAAAAGGCACGAAAATGGCCACCGAAGGCAAATTTTAGATATTTGCCATTTGGGGCAAAAAAAGTGTGCTATAACTCACAAAAAATGGTCATTTTTCAAAATATCAAACTTTGCTTTTTTTTTACATCATTCATTAGATATCGCATCTCTGTTTGATATGAGTGCAAAAAAGACACAAAAACGGTTACTAACGGCAAGTTTTTGAGATTTGCCATTTTTGACAAAAAAAACGTATGTTACCAACAAAAATAGTCTCTTTTTTTTGGCCGGCTAATCATCCTGGATTCGGGGGGAGGGGGGGCACTCCCAATGGCGAAAATATCCACACCATTAGTACATGACAAAAAAGCTATAAATGGGGAGGACTCCTCCCTTACATTGCAGCGCATATGTCTAAAGTTATAAAGTTTGAAGATATTATAAAAGTCGTCCAAGGACTAGTAATCTTTATCATATTTCAAACTTTACTTTCCACTTCAAGAAAATTAAGCAAGGAGGACTCCTCCTTTACATGTGAAATAGAGGCATATCGGATATTCACATTTAAGCTTGCATCTTTATACAAGAAACAAAAAACTCCAACAAAATTTGTGCAATTTTCACCAGGAGTGATATGGACAAAAGATGACGACATGACCCAATCCTCTCAGTCATTGATTCAGTATGGTAAGGACAAAAACAAGATTGGATATGGATAACCTAATGACTTATGCATTATGTTATGTAAACAACATTCAAAACCTCAATAATGTTTTGATTTCAGTGGATGCAATGAGGTGGAAGCTGGCCAAACAACCAAATAGTAGCCAGGATCCCAGTGTTTGTGAAATTTATTTAAAAAGACATGCCGAGTAAAAAACCATACCGAGTCATTTTTCAAAATGTCAAACTTTCCCTTTTTTACAACATTCATTAGATAACACATCGTCATATGATATGAGTGCAAAAAATGGTACGAAAATGACCATCTAGTGAAAGTTTTTGAAATTTACAATTTTTGACAAAAAAAATGTGTTTTACAACCCACAAAAACTAAGCATTTTTAAAAATTACTAACTTTCCCTTATTTTGCATTATTCATTAGATTGCACATTGCTAATTGATATGAGTGTAAAAAATGGCACAAAAATGGCCAATGACACCAAGTTTTTGAAATTTTCCGTTTTAAGCAAAAAAAACATGTGCTATAACACACAAAAAATGAACTTTTTTCAAAAATTCTAACTTTCCTTTTTTTTACACCATTCGTTAGATAGCACTTCGCCATTTCATATAAGTGAGAAAAATGACCCGAAAACGGCCATCAATTGCAAGTTTTAGAGATTTCCCATTTCTGAGTAAAAAACATGGGTTACAACCCACAAAAAAATGTCATTTTTAGAAATTTCTAACTTTTCCCATTTTTACAGTATTCATTAGATAGCACATCGTCATTTGATATGAGTGCAAAAATTGGCACGAAAACAACCACTAACGACAAGGTTTTGATATTTGCCATTTTGGGCAAAAAAAAGTGGGCTATAAAAAAATGGTCATTTCTAAAATTTTCTAACATTCCATATTTTTTTACACCATTCAAAATTGATTGCACATTGGCAATTGATATAAGAGTGAAAAATGGCACGAAAATGGCCACTGAAGGCAAGTTTTTGAAATTTGTCATTTTAAGCAAAAAAATGTGTGTTATAACCACAAAAAATGGTCATTTTATAAATGTATAAATTTCTAACTTTGCCATTGTAACTTTATTTTTTTAAATATTAGAAATGTTATTAGAAATGTTATTTTTAAATATTTCTAATAGTCTCTATTTTTTTAAACCATTCATTAGATTGCACATTGGCAATTGATATGAGAGTGAAAAATGGCACGAAAACGGTCACCGACGACAAATTTTTTAAATTGGCCATTTTAACCAAAATGCGTGTGCTATAACTCACAAAATATGGTCATTTTTCAAAATTTACAACTTTCTTTTTTTTTACACTATTCAATAGATAACACATCGTCATTTAATATGAGTGCAAAAAAAAAGCACAAAGCAGCCAGAGAGTAAGTCATTTTTCAAAATTTCTAACTTACTCTTTTTTTTACATCATTCATTAAATTGCACATTGCTAATTGGTATGACTTTAAAAAAAAGGCACGAAAAAACCACCATCGGCAAGTTTTTAAAATTTGTCATTTTAAGCAAAAAAAACGTGTGCTATAACCCAAAACAAATAGTCATTTTTCAAAATTTCTAAATTTCTCTTTTTTTTTTTACACCATTCAATAGATAACACATCGTCATTTTATATAAGTGCAAAAAATGACCAAAAACGGCCTTCAATTGCAAGTTTTATAAATTTGCCATTTTTTAGTAAAAAAACGTGTATTATAACCCACAAAATGATCATTTTCAAAATTTCTAACTTTTCCTATTTTTAAACTATTCATTAGACAACACATTGCCACTTGATATGAGTGCAAAAAGGCACGAAAACAGCCACTGGAGGCTTCCAACATCAATAAAACGGGTGTAATATACACTCTCTAGCACGAGAACCATCCAATTTTTCTCCAGCCTAAAAATTCTTTACCCGTTAACAATGAGCTTGAAATGCTTGAAATCTCCTTGTTTCATAGAGCTTGAAATGCATTAGAATTACTCTGTTCAATTAGCAGAAAAATCTGACGTTCTGCAGCTTTTAAAGTCCTTGCTTCCTTGTAAGAGCAACAATGATCTTGTTCAAGCTGGATATTTCCTGATCACGTTGGCTTAGCTCTTGCTTCAATCTTACAATTTCCTTCAAATGACTCTCACACTGGTCTGTGGACGGTCTGGTCTCGTCAGCCTTCTTGCAGTCATGGTTGGTCCTTAACTTCTTTGAGTCATCCAATGTCCCCTCAAATTCAAGCGATCTCTTTTTTGATATAACTTGCCCAGGAGAATCATGAGTCATTTTACGAACACAAAAGCTACCAGTAATTCCTTTACTGAGTTGAAAAGATATTAACTTCTGCAATCGTCCAGAAGTGTCCTAGCAAAAAGACAGATAAGGAAATTATTAGCACCAGAGGAGTGAAAATTGGAGAAGGAATCTGAAGCTACAATATATAATGAATGAAGAATTCCACTTCAATGCGAGTGAATGTGAGAGAGAGAAGTTGAACCCGACCAAGATCCTCTATCTTGCTTAGCTTAACAACACCATATAATACACAATTAAATACATTGGCAAGGACTCCTTGCTTGCCATCTCATTTCCATTTCCTCTGAAAATTGAGCCAATAAACACTTTGCATGAGAGAAGGGAGAAGATTTCTTGATAGTTGTAGAATATTTTCGGCTGAAGGAAGTTAACATCTAGCCCAAATACACATTATTATTTGGTAGTCTAGGAGAGGTCAACATTTCATGTAAGAGAGCGCACTAAATAATAGAACAAATGCATACCTTATCCAGGGTACCATCAAGGCTATCAAATGCTTCATTTGCCTCTTGCTGATTTCTGAAAACTGCAAAGGCAGAATATTTCTCTCCTTGAGCCTTTTTGTTACCCTGCCAGCATTATCAGGTAAGAAATTCCAACCAGGTCATAAATTGAAAGAGAGATGGATATCAGGTTTTGAATAGGGAATTAAATGTCTATGTTTTATTATTATTATTATTACATTATAATTAGTGCGCGAGGCAGACGAGTATATAATTAGTACAAGTTGATTATAAATGTTCTGACCTTAACTTCAACTGTAAAATCTCCTGGGATAACTTCATGCAGATCTTCACTACGAACGTTGACTGGGATTCTATGAACTAATAGCCTAGTCAAATTCATCTCTTGCACCTAATTCAAAGAATTGAAATAACATTCAAATTGATATTTCAGTCAGAAAAACCAAAAAACTGAAGTTCCGAACTTACATCCTCATGAACCAGTGGAATTACACTGTCTACTCCCCGTTCAATTTTGGTCAAAACAAGTTTCATTGCAGCACATGCATCATCTATGCAATTATGTGGAGACTCCATCTCACGAAGCTCATAACCTAATACAGACTGCAAAACAGGATTAAATGACTTTCCCATTCAAGTAGAAACATTCTGATTCTCAAGTATCACCTATAATAGTATACAAGCAGTTTCCAAATAATATGCATCTTATAAAAATAAAATTGGTTCCACATTAAGGTTCAAGAAGAAAAACAACCCTATTCAAAATAATATTCCTGAGTGCACAAACGTGTGCTTATTCACCCTTAACAAAAACATAACGGCAGTTTATTTAACACAATGCTCTTCAGTCCTTTCTATTTTCTATTTCTCATCTCATGCTTGTAAGTTGACTTCTATTATAGGAAACAACACATCTCTTTGAATATTGATTTCTGTGTGCCTGTGGAACAGTGGTTTGAGCTTTGCCCACCTTACCTTACACAAGTAACTCAAAGAAAGTCTTCTAGTAGAAGGCCCATCCCCATAGTTGAAGATAAAGGATGTGTCAATTACACGCACATGGTCTAATTTCAGTGCTGCCATATGTTGTGCAAAAGATAAATATTAACAATGCAAGCATATATTTATACACAAATCCATGGAAAATATAAGAATTAGGTAAATGGACAGAAACTACCTTGAAGATCATTGTTCAAACTGTGACCAACTAATATAGTTCCATGAGATAGGAGCTTCTTCATGGACTTCTACAAGAACAAAGAAATTCAGGGAAGACCTGAATGCAAGCAATATATTAAGGCATAGAGCTCACTATACCTACTAATGAAAGAAAATATACCTGTATATCAGACAATGAACAAGTCACTCCATCCAAATCTTTTGCAGCAATCCCAGTGATCTCGGTTCTGTAATCTGCAACTTCTTTATTTGGCTTGACAAGTTGATGTAGTTTAACCTGAAAAATTACTTAACCCTAATCATCTAATTCCAACTTACAGGGCAAAAAGAGGTTTAAGATGTCCTGAGCTAAAGTAACAAATAGACAGAGTTCAGTGTTTTAAAGATGAAGCTACATCAATACACTTAACACATACCTTCAAATTGCGGTCAACAACACAGACCCTCACCAAAGCATCAGTGCCGTCATCGCACTGAACCATCTCACAATCAACAGCAACCATCGCAGTAGTGTTCAAGGACTTGGACTTTTTCTTGCGCTTTATAACCAACCAATCCTGCTCCAACACACAAGATAAAATCACATGAAAAAATATACATGTTTCTTTGCAGCAAAATATAATTTTTAAAGAAAAATTAGAATTATGCTTCAAGAAATGACTGAAGGACTGTACAAGATTTTCATATTTGTACATCAGCAAAAGACAAATATACATCAAACTTGCTATTATTTTTCAAATAATTCTGGGCTAACAAACCAAGAACCATAACTGTTATCACAATAAGATAGAAAGTTACATTCACAAGTAATCGTGTTTTTTTTAGCATTTGATAGGTAGAGGACTAGTATAACAGCTAGCCAGGTTAGAGAAAAAGTATGTGAACCCGTAATCAATAGCAAGGTCCAAAAGATAATCATTCTGCATTGGTAAATAAATAGATGATGAGCTGGAGTGAAACTAAAATTCCAATACTAACATCCTGGTGTGACGGGAATGAATAATCAATCGGGTACTGAGGGTGCTCAAGAGTCAGACGAACCAGCCTCTGCACTGCCACAACAGCAACTCCTTTATTTCCAAGAAATTTATACAAAAGGACATACAAAATTCTAAAACTTAACCATATATACAAGGACTAGATTTTCGAAAGAACAAAATAAGATCATAAAACAAGTAGCTGAAAAGAAAAAAAAAAAGGTAGTCTTGTTTTCTTTGCAATGAAGAGAAACCTGTTCCGGGGACTCAGTATCTGGGGAAGTTTTCTGGAATTGAGTTACTTCATCCCTGTTAGAATGGCATTCCAACAGTTTCTCGAAGAACTGAAAACAGTACACAGAAAGTTTTGATTTTTATGACGGCATTATTGACAATTACGCTTAAATACTAAAGAAAAGGAGCAAAATGCAAGAGCCCTTAAAATGGTTACCTTCAAATCATCATCTCGAGTAAAGGTTTTCAAGAAGGCAATTAATGTATCAAGGGGCCTCCTAGAAGGGTCGCTCAAGCTAGCTCCGATTTTCCTGTCATAAAAATTCAAGAACTCCTTCCACCCACCTTTGCTACCCTTCATTCCCTTCTTTTGAGCCAACTTCACCATCTCCACAGCAACCTAATCAAATTTACGTAAAGTGAAACCAGTACAACAATTTGCCTCTGACTCTAGTCTACAACAAATTACATAACTTATACAAGCGACCCTTTTCAAAGGGAACAAAAATAAGTAAGAAAAATGAACAAGTTAGCAATATGGGCTTAAGGAAATAAAAGAGTCAAGGATTGAATCATAATCATATTCTCTGCGTTCTCGTGAATTTAGCAAGAGAAAGCTTACTTCTTTCTTGACGGCAGACAGCGTTTGGTCCATTGAAGATTGGTTATGGTGTTGGTGAGGTGAAAAAGAAGGGGACAGTGCGGGACCAGTGGGGAAAGAAGTTGACGGAGTTGGAGAGGCGAATGGAGGCGGGAGTTGGAAGCGATTGGTGCGACGATTGCGGAGGACAGGAAAAACGGCAACTGGAGAACAGAAAAAACTGAAATACTATCAAACCTCTGATATTGGGCTGGCCCTAAAGATTTTGCCCTTAAAGCCTACTTAAACTCTTGCTGAACCAATGCTATTGAAAGGGTACGCAGGAAGCCTCTTTGAGGCCCACTTTCATGAACTGCCAAAAGTAAACCTTGATAATTTTTTTAAATTGTTATTTTTCTCTAAATAATTAAAGGCTATATGGAAATTTTTTAACTCTATATTTTTTTAATGTTTTTGTCATAATATATGTGTTTAATTTGAAACTGGACTTTTTTGTCCCCTGGAAATCTAAGACTACAAAGCACACAAATTGTTGCCTTCTAGTCTTGTACTTTTTTTTTTAATGGATTGAGAACTTAAAAAAGTCGGTAGATCATCTATATCACTATATGTATTAGTTCTTGTATCAAATCATAAAAACAAGGCACGTGTTTTATATTAACATTGAATTATTTGACATAATTTAATATATTATTTTTTTAATGAAGTTTAATTAATCACGTATCTTGTTTTTATTGTTTGATACAGGGACTAATAGAGTTTTTTCCCCCTTAAAAATCAAGACTATATACTACACAAACAGATACATTTCAACTTTCCTTCTAAAGTTTTTTTTATCGCAATCTATTAATTTGCTTGTTTTTCATTGAGTTGGAAATGACAATACAAATAGTTAAAAGCATACTTAACTAGCACTTTAAAATTTGCATATTTCTTCTAAAATTCATTTCAGTTTTCATACTTAACCATGAAAACTGAAAATTTTCCAACCTTTTTCCCGTTTTATTTGTTAAAATATTTTAGTTTATATATTTTCATTAAGTTGAAAGTAAAAAAAATAAACCGCATTTGTAAATAATTTTTTAGTCATGTAAATTTAAAGATACTAATCTCCAAATGAAATGAATTCCGCCGTTTCGGGCTTTTGATTTTTTGGCGTGAAGTCTCTGCAATGATGGAATGTGTAGCAAGATTAGAAATGGGGTTTTGAGGCAGGAATCCAGCGCCATCTCAACAGGAAACATCGGTGACCTTAAAGTTTCCAAAGATACCCCCATACAGAAATGATTTTGTGAACATTGACCAGAAATACTGTCACGCGTTAAAGTTTTTTAAAGTCTAAAAATTCATATATAACACCAGTGAATCATTATTTAATGTACAATAAAAACGATATAAAATTAAAATCACGATTTTATCGACAATCAATTATCTGTTTCATATATGAAACTCGTTTTTTATATGAATACGTTTCACATCAATTTGTCTCTTATTTCTTATAATAACAAGAAATAACGTGTGATTGGAAGAAATGGCAACGGACGAATGGCTGTTTGGTTAATAAATTCAAAAATTTCATATGAAATTCCAAACCAAGTCCATTCATACTAGCTCAACTTAGAATTTACAAAGGCCAAGAATAAAAGGAGGACTACCAATTCAAAGTCAATGCTAACGAACATTCATATTTGCCGAAATGTGAACTGAAGCAGACCCATTCATACCATGAAATGAAGAATTCAATATGCGTTATTGTCCATATTATAAAGTCAAAAACAAGGAATCGCATTGACCATCTTCAGCGAGGCAAGAGTAAACTCCATTTGAGAATCGACTAGAGAGGGGAAAATTCTTACATTAGCAGCCAAAGCACATGCAAATTGCAAAGCCACGAGTGTATTAAATGTCCATTGCCACAATTACAGGAACAAAATTTTAGCATTCAACCCTACGTGCGTGATTTCACCCAAGGGGAATCGTTATCAATGTTAAATAAAATTTCAAAAAAAAAAAAAGTAAGTAGTTTTATTATTTATGTTTGGCGGATGGTATCGGTTTAAAGTGAACAAGATGCGAAATTCAAAGTTAATAACAAAACTGCAACAGCATCAAAGATCAAACAGGGGTCTCGGTCCTCTCGGACTTAAGTTGAATGCGTCACATAAATGAAAAGCCAACATCTCAAAAAGATGCCAAATTCAAACCTGCAATCGCCTCAGACAGCAGTCTGAGATTTAAGTTAATGAAAAGCCATCATCTACAAAGAAGATGACAAATTCAAACCTCAAACAGCAGCCTGAGATTTAAGTTAATGAAAAGCCAACATCTACAAAGAAGATGCCAAATTCAAACCTGCAATCGCCTCAAACAGCAGTCTGAGATTTAGGTTGGACGGCACATTGATCAAAAGCCAACGTTTTAAAAACACTGACCAAGGTATATAATTCAATCTTACGACTACACGGATAAATTCTACAACACAGATAAATGATACCAAGGAAAAACCTAATATTCATAACTTCACAATAGGTGGCAAAAAGACTGTAAACGCAAATTACAGATTCAGCATTTACAGTCTACAGTAATGAGTTCAAGAACGAAACTACACATTGCATTACCAACATATCAATTAGCCAGTAAAGAAAGTAACTAACGAAAGATATAAGCTCAAATGATGAACATGTTCCTCGAAGAATAAATTGCAACATGAAAGCTAGAGCATTTTCCAATCCAAAAAAGCGTTTCCAGATATGTGACCTTGAGCCATTAGAGTTAATGGGATCAATAGTTTCAGAGGTACACATGGCAACAGAGGCTTTTTGATTGCAAGCAATTCAACTCAAATATAAGCTCAAGAACCAGTATCAGAGAAATGAACACTGAGTTTCAGCAAAACATCCTTACACTAAAGCTAAATAAAACTACATGCAACTCATACAACACAAGCAAGTGCTCCAGGACAAAAGGGTCTCATACACGTTTGAACAACTTTCTTAGGGTGCTATAACAAGACACTTCAAGGAGAAAAGATTCAACAACCAAGAATAAGAGCTCAAACATCACTTGCTCGTTTACAGAAAACAATAATTTAGGAATACTGAAAAAGTAAAAGCTGCTCCAAATTAGCAGCTGTTTACATGATTCACAAGACACCATTGGAACTACCATTACCATTCAACCACCCAAATGTGCAAGCCACGAGACCCCTTCCACCAAAAAGGCCAAGCCTTGATTTGAAAGCTGAAGATCGACCTGGATTTTGACTTGATGGGGCATAACCACCACCGGCATTTGCCACTCTACTCCCATTAGGTGGGAACTCTACACCATCCTCTTGCTCCCCACCATCACTTGCACTCACCTCAACAGCCTCAACTTCAGCCTCGTCCACGTCCAAACTCACAATCAATGATGTCCTCCTTGCACTCAACCAATCTGCAACCTCACCAGTTACTTCCCTACACTTCTTAACTTTAATTTTCACCAAATTAGGACACCCCCAAGCAAAAGCCTCAATCCCTTGATCAGACACACGGCATCCCTTGATACAAAGCTTCCTCAAAGCTACACATTTCTCAGCTATATATGAAATCTCGGCATCCCCAATCGTCTCACTACCACAAAGCGCCAATCTTTCCAACTTCTTACAATTCGATGCAATTGCAGACATACTTACTGAACTAGGATTCAACCCAATAAGAACAAATTCTTGAAGGTTGACAGAATTCTTAGCAATTGCAATCAAACCTTCATCTCCAATCCTATTTGACCTCCACCCATCAATGTGAAGCTTCCTCAAAAGCTTACAATGCTCGGCCACAGCCACAACACCTGCATTTGTGCAATCCAAAGCCTTTACTAAATGCAGAATCTCCAATTCAGAGCATTTTGCAATTGCGGTTAGTCCAACATCGCTCACTTGCAGCCTTTCTAAATGAATCTCCACCAAATTATTCTCCTCCCTTTTGGCCATCGTCTCCAAAAGCCTATCCCAATCCCCCAAACATCGCAACAACTTTAAAGTCCTCAAATTTTTTGAACCAACTATTAGAGGCCCAAAACTCGGTCCGTTATAAAGCTCCTTCAAACATATCGATTTCAGGGATGCAGCCGCGGCTCCGGGGCCTATGGGAGCGGCCACAACGCCATCGTTGACGCCACGCAGTCGCTTCACGGAGAGTTCCTCCAGGGATGAGCAATGATCGAGCAAAGCGTTCATGCCTTCGGCTCCAAAATTGCAAGACCCACAAGAGAATTTCTTCAAAACTTTGCAATTTTTTGAGATAAACGCCATACCCAGATCGGTAACTTGACGGCAGCCTCGGAGCTTGAGCCGCGTGAGATTGCGGCAACGGAGAGATATAAGGGCCAAAGCGTCGTCGTTTATGCTGGACGATTTCCTATCGCATCTCAAAGCGAGCTTCGTGACGGACTCGAAACGGGTGAATAAAGCCGGGATGTGGTGGTATATGTCAGCTGTGGCGTTAAGAGCTAATCGGTGGCGGCTCTCGCCCTCGACGAGAAGCCATCTCCTGCAAACAAGGGAGCAGCGTTTTCGGTCGCCGGAACTGAGAGATTGGAAGATTAAAGCTAAGCATTCGTCAGGAATCTCCGAAGTATAATCATTCTCATCGCCAAAAGAACCCAGGGAAAGTTGGGCGTTTGCTTCGGTGAAAGAAATGGATTCCGATTGACTGGCCGTGATGTATCGCCGTTGAGTAGAACTAGGGCTTGACCCACCCGGTGAGTATCCATGGACCGAAGCAGACTGACCCATTAATGAATCAGAGACAGAGATATAATAATTCAGGTATTCAAGTCCGGAGGTTGGGTGAATATCACGCGCCGAGGGGTGCCATTTGGATTATAGTATTGTATGTATCCACGACGTGAAATGCAGTTGTGATATATGGGAATTGGGAAGGAAGGATTGGTACTTTAGTTTAGGGTTGATTTCTTGAAAGAGATAAAAAGAAAAAGAGGGATGGCGTTTTGACCCGTCAAAAGGAGTTAATGGACTTGTGTGCAAGGACTGGATCTCAGATTCTCACTTCGCAGTCGTCCCAAACAAACTCAAGATTTATTTCAGAAATCATCGACACAGCCGACACGACCCATTATGGGATTCAACATTTGATCCTCGATCCATCACTAACAATGCTACTTTTTATTGACTAAGAAAAAAAAGAAAAAAATTTTAAAATGAATGGGAAAGGAAAGACCAATTCAGTTTTGGTTGAATCTCGAGAATGGTGGGAAGATTTTATTAGACTATAATACATCTGCTGATCTACTGCATCCTAGAGTTAAAACCCTAATGTTTGGATAGACCATGGAATCAAATCTCATAACTTGTTCGAGAATAGACAGTGGAATCAAATCTCATAACTTGTTCGATAAATCTTCAACTTGTGTTATTTAATAAAGTAGGATTATAATAGAATATCTGTAATGGCAAAAAACGAAAACAAAAAGACTACTAATCTTTGATCCGGGTATACTCGGTATATTTTAAAAAAAAAAAACTACTAATCTACAACACCTATTATAAAATAACTTTAAAAACTTGAGTTATTATAGTGCTTAATTAACTGACTAATACTACTTGTTTATAGTTAGGATAAAATAAGTCAGGTTGAGCCTTGAGGTTTCGTGCATGGCGGTTTCGTACATGGCGACCATGTCAATTATGAACCTTAACTACTTCAATGCGTGTTTATCTAGAAACTATGATTTATTTTTGAATTTGTCCTTGTATTTCCCTCCTAGTATTATTCGCTGGAAAATGGAAATTCTTGGAAAATACATTTTGTCAAACTATTGAAAATATGAGATTCATTGATTAAATACGACTCATTGTTGTCAACATTTTAAAAGATCACCAAGTTATGTGTACCAGCGATTAAATTGGACTCCTTATTCTTACCCTAATCAAAAAATTACATGTGGTATGAGAATTTATCCCCTTATTTGTATACTACAATAATTTCTGTAAAATCCATTCATATATCTAAATTAAAATCAAGTTGTATGGTTCACTAACATTTGAATTAAATATTAATAATGGTATATTTTATTTTGTGATTTTGCTTTTAGTTTATAATTTTAGAGAAACAGCGAGATTTTGAATATTGCACATAATAAAATAGAATAATTTTAAACAAATAATTCGATATTGTGAATGGACAGAGTGGTAAAACGGGTTTTAAATTTTTTGTATTATTTAGTGTATCAATATATATATATCATAAATGTGATACGTTAAAATACACGTATCAAAATCTTATAAAGTAATATAAGAATTGATACACAAAATTTCTATTGACAGTAAAATGTTTTGTAGGAAGATATACTGATAAACTATATCATCCAAGAGACTATCGAATTCGTGATTAACGTGGTTAGGTTGGCAGTGGGAAACAAAACGAATAGCCAACCACTAACCCGAAAATTTTGTTATAAATTTTTTTTTTCAAATGTTAGGCGGACAATTTGTTAGGATAGATAGAAGACTGGATTTCGGGCTTTCAACGACTGGTGGTTGGTTATAGATATATTGTTGTTGGCAGATAGTTTTAAGAACCTAAAATGCACTTAATAATAGATTTACTACTAACTAGTAAATAGTAATATAAGATGATGAACATCAAATCAAAGTTGCAATCACTCATCAAATGTTTTTTTTTAATAACGCACACCCTCACATGCATACTACAGGAATCGAACTCTAGACCTGTAAGTCGGGAAGCTAACTCCCTAACCACTGCACTAGCACCAATGGCTTCCAAGTTCCAACACTTGTTTGACTTTCTTGCCTTCATGGCTTCATGTCAATCTTTTTTTCTTGACTAGTGAAGTGCCCAATATATACGGGCCGGCCCATTTGTTTTGGAAAAGTTTTGTGAGCCATCGGTAGAACAATGTGAATCCCCGATCCACTGGCTGGGCACACCACTCGAGTCTTCACTTTCACTTTTGTTGTATGCTTTAAACTTTAGAGTCTTGAATCAAAAAAAGGAAAAACAAATAATGTAGAAATAAACTGAAAAGATGAACAAAGACATTCATATTGTACAACCTATCCTAAAGCCATCAGGATGAGAGGGAACCCTAAACAAATGTAGAAATTTCTCCCAACCTTTTGATTCAGTAATGTAAAACCAATGGGATTTGTTTAGGGAGTTACCGTCTTAACCATGGATAAAACAACACAGGATCTTTTGTCAAACATTTTTAATGTCTTATTATGTCTTAATTAAAACTACGTCGGGTTCACTAATCTCTTGATGAGGGTCTAATAATTGTAAAGTAATTTTAATAATATTTATGCATTTAGTCCTTACTTTTAATGAAACTATGTAGTTTTGAACTATAGACAAAATAAGACACGAAAAATATTGGATAGAAAATCTGGTATTGCATAAGACACTGTGTGTTAAAAAAAATAAAAATAAAATGAAAATGGTTTGTATCAACGTTTAGATCGGCAGTTTCGCTATCAAGAACCATCTCCAACGACATTCATCGTTCTCGTTCTTCTATTTCAAAAGCACAAACATACAAGATTTGAGTCATTGACTGGTGGACCAAACTTCTGAATGCTCCCAGAACTTGTGAAACAATGGTTTTGAATATTTAAACTGAGATTCCACACAGAAAACCAATATGTACCCCAATCTCTTTGAAGTGATCTTATCCATGTTCTCCTTAACATGGATTTATACGTGGAGATTTGATCATTTTTCCAAACAGACACAAACTTTCTGTCAGACAAGGATATTCAAAATGGCGGAAACAAGTTAATGCAAGCTCTGTTCGCCCTTAACGGATTCAAAACTTAGTTCTTCCACAACAATTTGCACCGGGCAATGCCCCAAGTTATAGAATTTTTTCAATGAAAATTCTCTTTGCCTAGTCAAGCTTGCTTCTGTACAGACAAGTTGAAGTATATATATGAAACAACTTCAGGGTTCTTCTATCCCAACTCAAACAAGAACCGTCAGCTGCAAAACATCACCTAGCTAGGGGAAAAGCATAGCAAATTTGTCGACCATAAAAGCATCACCTTGCGGGAAAGCATCATCAGCTGCAAAACCCACAAAAAGTGTAAAGGTAGTAGAATTAGAAGACGATTTTGTTGGAAGATCAACCTAAACGAAGGTTATTGTTGCCTGATCTTTTTTCCACCGTACACTCTACTGTAGCAATTTACTGTATAGACACTGTAGCGGTATCCGGATGCTACTGTTGCAATGATTGTAGCAGAATCACTATAGCAGTTCTGTGTCGATAATCATTGTTGCAGACACTATAACAGTAGGGAGTTTTGCAATAAACAACCCCTCAATCTCCCATTGTAAAATACACCAACTTTTAAAGAGAAAAGTGAGGGAAACTCTCTTGAGATTTTCTCAAGACAAATGAGTGTTTTCTGTTTTGTATTTTTACCAAACTTGTTTAGAGACAATCCTTTCGTGCGAATTCATACTATAATTTAGGGATCATATTAAATATAACCTTGCTATTGGCTAATATATAATTACCAACTGAACTTGTGTTAATTTTTATGTTTCCAAAATACTCATTCAGTCACTCACTCGTTCCCTCTTTGCAGCTATCATAACATTCACTAAAAATGGCACAGAATTCTACACCAAATCCATAAACCATAAAGCCAAAAAGGATAAAATGGAACGCCAGGTGCAGAAGTGCAGTAGCATATACATAGCAAAAGCAAACACTAATTGAAGTTGGTCAGTGAAAGAGTAGAGTGCTGACCAATTAAGCATTTCCTGTCATTCTCTCAACCACATTCATCAACTTGCTAGCTCACACCCTCACTCTCTGATGGCATGCAGACCTCGCCGGTGGAGCCACAAAAAGAAGATATAAAAGACGAGAAAAGGGACTGCATATCTGGGATTATATCATTCAGAATATGAATGCTCCCTGCACTTTTCGCAAAGTAAACAAATTTACAATTTCTTATCACAGTTCCTGCATGCATGCTGGCGTTTCCAGCTCCTTTATCGTAGACAACGCAAATTAAAACAAAAAACTATACCTGTGTAAATTTAACTTTGTCATTGTCTTGCTATCTCAAACGTATAGAGAAAATAGAAAGAGCATTGCAGAGAAGCTTTTGTACATGTAGTGAAGAAAGAGAGGGTTCATTTGTATTATGACTAATGTCTAAATACAAACTGACATGGGAAACGACAGAAAGTGCGTATTGAATTTAGGTTTTCAGCAAAGAAAGGGAGGACGTGAAGATTCTTCTGTTTTCCTTCTAATTGTTGTTGGTTTCAACAATTTTGGCTGTGTTGGAAGGAATTCCTTGAAAGAATTAAACGCATGCACTGTGCCTTTTAATGCTTTTCCTTTTACATTAACTTTTTCTAGGAAGTACATGAGTACTGTAGTAATTAGAACGAAAGGGCACAGTGCTTTGTGTAAATTATGATGAGAGTAATAAAAGATTAAAATGGCGCAACTGCACAATTTGATTGGCAATAGTAGCAATGGAGGCCGACTGCTGTTGTTTTCACTTTTCATTCATTGAAGACAATTATAGCATTTCCTTTTGCTAATTATTAGTTGAGCTGTAACTATAGTCATTACTCGCTACCGAACTACTCTAAAGAAAGAGTATAGCAACTTGTTAACTCCTCTTTGTAGTTATGTCTAAAGAAGGTGAGAAATAATTATGAAGCCATCTGTCTTCCTTTTCTTTCCGTTATTGACGTACGATGAAAAACATGACCTGGATTCAACCACATCGTACTAATTTCATCGACTATAACATTATTCAATTTGCTGATTCCAATGTGGGAAATTTGTGTTCTTGGCTCCCTTATTGACAGACTGTTGTATGGCATGAAGAGTCAAGTTAAAATTGTCCGCATGCATGTCTTGTTTGAGATAATCTTTCATAATGTTCTGCATTTGGTTCTAATTTGATCCAGTTTAAGTTTTCCTTCAAATTTTTTTTTTTTTCCTGCTGAGACTGCAAGATATTTAGCATTAAAATTCATGAACAAAGATCAAAATAGGACATGCGTGCCCCAATAACTCGTTTTTTTTTTATGAAAAGGAAAGAATCGTAACTTTTGCTCACTGACAGTAACTTTGCACACAGTCAATCGATTGTTTGTGGACGTTTTAATAGTGGTCACTGACCATCTGAGCCCTGGTTTTAGTTCAACGTGTCAAGACGCTTGCAATTGCATGGAACCAAGCTAAAAGATATTATTGGTACTCCATTAAAGAAGCAATAATGTAGTGAGTAGCATTTATGCAGAGCAAAGGAATGGCAACTGGCATACTGATACTATTATGCTTACCATCAAAGTGAAGAAGGCGTACGTATGGCCATATGTTTGGGCAGACGAAATAGCAACAATTATTTAGAGTTGACATGAACGGGATCAATACAACATACTCCTGTTATGGTGCTACTATGCCTGTATGTCGATAATTTATGGGGCTGTTAATATTTCTCCATGACTTTGGCTGATCATGATAAATACACACAAACAAAAAAGAAGAAGAAAAATAAAAATCGTTCCGGCTCATTGCTTTACCGAGATGATACCAAATAAGTCATTGCGGGTGTAAAACAATGTAAAAAACTACGATAAGATTGAAACTTGGTATTACTCTCATGAATTCGACTCGGGTTCTTTACTAAGTGTGTTGGGTTCAACATGAGTAATAGCAATATTTACCTAAAAAAGGTTTCATTTCATTCATTTTCTTTTTCTCTAAATTGACTAACCAGCCACACTCTAAAACTATACTCGACTTTCTTGACCTTAATCTATTCAATCCATGATAAAATCAGGCGGCTCAATTAATCGTTCCCTTTCTTTTCCTAAAACTTAAAGTCCTACCTACAAGAATACTTTTAATCTCTTTCTTAGCATTAGCATTCTCCCACTGCTGTTGTTACAGAGAGCATATCTTCGCGTGAGACAGACGTTACTGATTTTCCGTTTTGGTTTTGCTAAACCCAATTTCATCCTCTTAAAAAATGCAGGATTGTTGTGTAATGCTAGTATAAAGGCTTAACTCATTATTGCAACTTTCAAGCGATATTATTTTTATGTTTAATCTTCGAATATTGTACCGGTATATATTTGATTTGACTAGTTCAGCTCAAAGGTTCGAAGTTCCAACTCTCCAGCAATGAACTATCCGTCTCTATTGAGGAAAAGACTTTTTTTATGCACGTTTTTTAGGCCAAATATTTAGTCAGAATTGCTCCCATAGACTTCATGGAGCTCATGTTTACATAGTAACCCAGAGGTATATTAGTCAAGTGTAAAATTATGGTCAATCATCAAGTTACTTGAGACAAGAAAACCTGTTTGTGAGCCTAAAATCCCAATTTCATAACAATAATAATCTAGACCGAAAAGGAAAACAAAAGTGAGGAATTACTTGTTTCAATGCCACACATAGCTCACCCTGGGAAAATAAAAGAGAAAAAGAAGGTGCACTGTCGTTTTTTCGGCAAAAATACAAGACCACTGCTTTATTCTTTAACCATCTTTTTGTTGCTTCTTTTGATGTTTCTACTTCATTAATTCAAACAGAACAATTGCATTTCATAATCACGCAAGTGCGCCTATATACAACTTTCAAAATTACAAATATCTTGAAATCACATTCTCCTCCCCAGTACAATGCAAAGGAAACTGAGAAAATTGACAAACCATGTTAGACGACTAGACATGGTCAACCCTTTTACTTTTTTACTTTTCTTCCTCAAATCTTTCTCCCCCATGCCAATCCATCTCAATCACGTGTAGACTTCAAGGTAGAGAATCCCTGAAAATCCATCCACTCTAATTTTGTAATCAAACGATTTGGTGTCCATAATAATGCTAGTAGATCTAACACCAGAGCAATACGAGGAGAATGTACTTGTAGAAAAAACCAAAGAATGAACATATACTAGTTCGTTGAGGGTTTACAAAATCTCACATCTCCTATGTAGGCCATTTCTCATAAAACTGATTGAAAAGTGATTTAAGAAGCTCTACATTTCTCTTCAAAATTAATGATTTTGGCGATTTTAGCTGAGTTTTATAGACTGTAGCATGCATATATATAGTGGGACTCGTATAAGTATTATGCTTAATTTTATAAAGATACTGTTTTGAATTGGACTATTATTGATCATAGCATATGGTTTTTCACTGACACTACTTTCTATACATATTTTTATTTCCTGCAAATTTTATAGCATTTATAGTTTGCAGTTTGCACATATATTTTCGTTTGCATTTTTTTGTGAATCGCAGTACTTGTATTTAGTATCCGAATACGTCGAAGAGTATCAAATGGAACCTGGGTTAATGTGCCGTTACATGTTGCGGTGGTTGTTGATGTTGTGGTCTCGCATTCCATTTGGCTGAGCGCCAAAACCCTCTGAACCACTCTAAAGTTTAAAATGAAACAAAATAGTCAGAAAAGTCATTAAGGAAGAGAGAGAAATCAAGGGAAAAAAAGGACAGGCGTGAAAGCTATCTCAGATAAAATCCCTCCTGTGCATCCCTTCTTTGGTATTGGCATTACACCTCGTCATACAACCCCCAAGCCCAGCCCCCCATCCCACCACCTGTATTACTAGGACAGTAATAGCCAAAGGGGCATGTTACTGGGTTCAAGATTGGGTCTTGGCAAAATGAGCTTTTCTTGAAGATAATGAGAGTAGGATTTATTGTCTTCTTCTCAGAAGAAGAAGAAGAAGATGGTTACTCTTTCCCATTCTCAGGAACAAGATATCCAGCTTCAAAATCTAATCTTTGATGGTCTTTACTGTGAGGAAGAGCGTTTTGATGAGGTTTTGGGATGTGGGCTTGGTTTTGAAGAAGAGAGTGAGCTCTGTAATGGAACATATCATAAAAAGAATCCAACTTTATTACAAAATGACCTGTTTTGGGATGATGATGAGCTTGTGAGTCTTTTATCTAAAGAAAAAGAGGCCTACTCGGGGAACAGTAATCTTGACTCGGATGGGTTTTTACTGGTAGCCAGAAAAGAGGCCGTGGGATGGATGTTGAAAGTCATTTCCCATTATGGTTTTGCCCCTATGACTGCTGTTTTAGCTGTGAGTTACTATAATAGATTCATATCAAGCTTGTGTTTTCAGAGAGATAAGCCATGGATGAGTCAATTAGCTGCTGTGGCTTGTCTTTCCATAGCTGCCAAGGTGGAGGAGATCCAAGTACCCCTTCTTTTAGACCTCCAAGTATGTTGCAATTAATATTTGTTTTCTCTGTGTAACTGTGAATTTTGGAATGTGGGTTTTTGATTTATTGCCAGTTTGCTTGTGTGTCGGGGATTTATTGCCTCAGTCATTTAGTTTCTGTTTATTGTTTTAGGTGGAAGATTCGAAATTTATTTTCGAGTCAAAGACTATTCAGAGAATGGAACTTTTGGTGCTGTCCACTCTTCAATGGAAGATGAAGCTAGTGACACCTCTTTCGTTCATTGATCATATTGTGAGGAGATTTGGGATGACGACTAAACTAAATTTGGAGTTTCTTAAGAGGTGTGAGGACCTCATTCTCTCTGTTATTCCTGGTAAGGATATGAAGATTCTCTGCATTACTGCTTTAGCTGAAAAAATGAATTAATTTTTGATCAAGTCAATAATGTACCTAAAGTGCAGATGCTAGGCTTGTGTATTACCTCCCATCTGTGGTTGCTACTGCTGCAATGTTATACGCTGTCAAAGATTTTGAGCCTTGTAGTTTAGGGGAGTATGAGAGTCAGCTCATGGATGCTCTTAAAGTTTGCAAGGTTTGATTTAGTTTATAGTTTTGGTCCCTGTTTCGGTATTTTACAGATTAGCATATCCTAATATAAGTCTTTTAAATTGAATCTTTTGAATCATGGCAGGACAAGGTAAATGACTGTTATAAACTAATCGTGGACATATTGGACGATCAAGTCAGCCAGCATCACCAGACCCTCAAGCGCAAACATCAGTCAATCCCAGGTAGCCCAAACGGTGTCATTGATGCATATTTTAGCTCTGAAAGCTCCAATGATTCGTGGGATGTGGCATTTTTGGGATCACCGTCGAAGCAGCTATTCAAGAGAAGCAGAGCTCAGGACAAGCTAATGATACTATAACTTCACTCAACAGCATGCCTGTGAGTGTGGATGATATAGTCCTTGATGAACTCCCATTCTCTTGTTAACGGAATGTGTTGGGAATCTTTATCCCATATACTGCTGATGGTACTCTATATAATATCGATATTTCTCTGTGTTCTTGGAACGCATTGCAATTAGTTCTTTTGAATCATGTTATAACTGACTTCTTCTGGCCAAATCCATGTGATGGAACAGAGAATCTTATGGGGTTTCATTTTGAAATTGGAAAGAGATTTGTGGAACATTTTCTTGTGTTGCATTGATTTTGATTATTTCTGATGCTAACATTATGAGTAATGGACATGAAAGCATGATATCCTTTTTTAACTGCATACTATGTTCCTTTCCTGCATTCACACGACATAAATTATGAGGTTGGGTACTTGAGTATGACAGACGGGTATGGAAGTCTTTGGTTGTTCCTCAAAGAAAAAATTGATCAAATGGCAAAGTTTTCAATGTAGGACAGGTTGGCTATGGACTATCTGCTTGTAACTGGTTAAAAAATTTGTATTTAGAAAGATTTCTTGAAGGCAGGAACAGATTGTCGGCCAGTGCCAGTGGATTTTGAAGAGTTGTTTCATAGACTTTTTATCGCTGGCTTTGACTTGTTTTAGAAAACATGTCTTTAGGATATCAAATTGTGGAGCTCTAAGATTATTTCCGGAACAAATAGAGGCTGGCATTTTATTCTGAATGTGCAATTGAACATGCAACAAAAGTATGTTCTTGCTATCTTACTTAACCGCTAGCTCTCTTGTTATTAATTAAGAAATGAATTAGAAGATTATATAAAGTGCGTATTAGTTCATCTTCTTGGAGAAATCTCAACTTGCGGAGTTGCATTTCTTTCAAAATCAAAGGTGCGCATTGTATAATGGCTTTTGCCAATAAGCTATGCAGCCAAATTATATGTTTGGTTGATTTATAAAATGGATTCTTTTACTTGTGTAGCCAATGGCTAGTGGTGGCAACATAGGAGGAAGTGTGATGGTGATGAAAATATTGTTGCAGGACACACTCTTTTGTACATTTTAGACTTGCAGTACCATGAGCAGTTGAAGTAACTAAGTAAGCCTTCTGAGTATTTAGCTTGGAAGTAGAATATCAATTATTAAGAGCAGAATGTCTGTGTTGGAGGATTGTATTTTTTTTTTTTATAATCCAGACAGTACCGGCCCAAGTTGGGTACTCCTACGCGCAAGAATCATAGCCTTTCTCCACTAGCGTATGTACTCCAAGGGACTTGATATTCGACAAGAATTGAACTCCTGAGTTCCAACATAAACTATGTATGTTTAGGTGATGAACCATTGAGACAAGGGTCGACAAGGGTCATGTACATTATTCTAGTTTTCTTTTGGCTATTCATTGCTTGACTTGTCCAACTCTTTGATTTTGTGGGGGAAGACTTGGTCCCCTGAACTTTTGGATTTCTTGCACTGTTCGTGGCCTTTTGAGCTTTTAAGGCAGGCCACGAACATGTATGGTCATTTAAATGGCCCCCAACAATGGTTGATGCCTTGATGGTGTGTGAATGTGTGATAAACAGGACATTGATGATTTCGTAGGGAAATGTTTTCAACGGAACAGGTTGGTATTTGATATTTCAAGTGGACCACCCAATAATTCAGGAATGATATACTATTACTAGTCTGCCTGCCCCTTTTAAATCCCACTATTTGACTGGTCAGTCTGACCACTTTGGGAATCCCCGGGCCGGGACACAGCCTTACAGGTTAGCAAACTAGGCAAAGCATGCCCCCATGCACTCGGATATTTCTTTCTTTTCTTTTTTTTTTTTCTCCAAATATTTCGGGAATGGAAACGATATTCTATATCTAAGAATAATTATTCTGTTTTGTTCAAAACTAAGCTTTAACACTAAAAATCAGGTATTAAAATTACAAATAGGGTAAACTCATATTTTTGTTAGGATGGAATAATTATAAATTTAATTTTAATAATATTTATAATTTTAATTCTTAATTTTAGTGAAATTGTGTCGTTTTAACATTGCACAGAATTAAACAGAATAATTTTCAATATTGTTATAAGCAATATTTTCAATATTTTCAATAATTTTCAACATTGCACAGATCCTATCTCAAAATGCTATTGTTATAAGCAAGTGTTCTTGAATTTTACTAGTATATTATATTACAGAAGATCCGATCTCGTAGTTTACCTAGATTCCAACATAGATATAGCAAGATATCGGATCAACATGCGAAAATATCAGTCTGGATTTTGAGAAAAAAAATTGAAAATTGAGGTGGTATTTGTATCTCTGATGCATACATGAAAGATTTATATCATCATGAAGTTATACGACACCAATGGTGAAATTATTAGATCAGAACATTGAAACCAACCAACAGATAAAATGATGTATTGATCTAAAATTGGAAAAAGTAGAAATAAAAGTTTGGTTTGAGGGTTAGTGCATTTAGTGTTATTATATGAGAAATACTGGGGATATGGATGGATTTGTTGCAATATTGATTAGTTTGTCACCAACTCGCAGGGTATTCTGATGGTAAAGCTGAGCACTCATTTATGTATTGCAGAAATAGTCTATCTAAAAGTATTTCATAAATGTTTGTACCTAATCTGACTCCAAATTGAGCTTAGTGAGTAGGACCTTTAGCTGGATTGTGGTGGTGAATTCATTCCTAAACAAATTGGAATTGATTCTTTCAGTCCTCACCTAATCCACATTCATATTACATCTGAGTTTTGTCTCTCTTGATTCTCTAGTTCTTGAATGTTTGAACTCTGAAATTGATTGACCCTTCACCATATAGAAAGACAAATGTGTATCCATCATCTCTCACCTGCTTCCCAACTTAGCATTATTACACTACCATTTCAAATTAGCTTAAAATCTTCAACATTCTTTAGTATGGGATTAGGGATATTTAATTTGTTCATTTATATATATATCTTAGGCATCAAGTTATCCACGAGAATCATAATTGAAGATTATGGACGTCTACGTAACTGCTGCATGCACTTGTTTAGTTTAAGTGTTTAACACGCACGCGCACACACACACATAAACCGGGGGTGGAGCAGAGGGAGAAATGCGTTCGATCAAGAACTGAGATCCGCCGCATGGCACATTCATCACTTGGGATTTGCAAAACATGCATCATGATGAAATCAAACTTAATTTACGAGGAAAAAAAATCAAAACAACATGGTTTTAGTCAATGAAATTAAAAAAAAAAAAAAAAAGAAATTACAAAAGAGCTAGTTCCGGGAAAGAGCCTTCTTGGCGGACTCTAAGGTGGAAGCAACAGAAGCAGCAGCATTGACCAAGATAGCGCCACTGGTGTTTGTGTTTGATTCCGTGGATGAGTCATGTGTTTGATGAATAACCTGCACTGGCTTCTGTTCAAGACCTCGTCCCGCCGGGGAACGATAATCAACCGTCTCCACTATCCTCTGGAGCTGACCTTGCGCATTCGCGGCCTCAGTCTCCTGAGAAAAATTTGAAAAATCAAATAATAACAATCATCAGTATTTATTTATGGTATGGAAGGATTTAATTTCGTTTGAAAATATGTATTTTAGTATAATCTGGTTCATAATCGAAGTTGATTATTACTTGTGTATTCATACTGCTGATTTGGTGATTGGTTAATAATCCAAGTTGTGAAAATGAGTTATTATTATTACTTGTGTTTTTAACTTCCCCTGCAAATATTTCTTAATGGTTTGTCCGTAAATTATGGCGTCAAAAGAGAGAATTGGCCATTGGCCATTGGAGTTTGGAGGCAACAGACATCCTGCTATCGCGGGATAAATTTTCTTGCTTTCGATCTCTCTTTTACCTTCATTTTTCATAGTTTTAAATTAATTAAT
Organism: Ophiorrhiza pumila; assembly: GCA_016586305.1. Lineage (NCBI taxonomy): Eukaryota > Viridiplantae > Streptophyta > Magnoliopsida > Gentianales > Rubiaceae > Ophiorrhiza > Ophiorrhiza pumila. Next base: position 4,729,005 of record BLIW01000007.1, read on the forward strand.
TTATTTTATTTGATAATATTGCTCAATCTGAACAATTATATAAGATTTAAAGTCCATTTTTTTCTTGTGGGCAAGAAAATTTCCAAAAAAAAAAAAAAAAAAACCCCTCTTGTCTATTTAAAATTCCCTAACCAAACTTATGCAAACATACGCACTATGATAACAATATTTAATGATGATGTATTACCAATCTACAAATAAATATTAGTGGATGGTCCAAAAGATTATGTGTGCATATTTTTAATGTTGGTTTTTTTTAATACGGTCACAATTGGAAATAAGTTGATAAATTATAGTACAAGATTAAAAGAGTAAAAATTTTGAAAATTTTCTTATAGAGGGTTCAAACTAAGTTCTAAAGATGCAAAAGAGTGAGCTAGAAAATTTATGTTTCTGGTGGCTATGGTTATGGAATATGGTCCGGAGCATTTGGACTTTACTTTCTTGACTCGGTTAGTAACTGATAGTATAACATGAGCATGAATGAAACACACAAAATGTACATGTGTGAGTACCTAATCACACATCAATACATTAGTACTGAATAAACTTGGTTTGTGAAAATTTGAATTTAGTAAAGAATTCTCATTTTTCTTGGCTGTCTTCACAACGTCATAAAGGATTCAAGCCCATCAGTAGAAGAGGAATGTAAGCTGTTATTCGCCTAAAAAGGTTTTATCGCTACAGGCATCTAATCATCTAATCCAAGATAGTGCTGCCCAACTCAAGAACCTGCTCTTCCAAATCAAAGCAATGGGATGTAACCAGAGTCATGAAAGATTATATTTAAGATAGTAACAAATTGTAGTTCCCATTTATAGTTCTAAGTAGGACAACAAAGTAATCCTGAAGAGGAATCAAAATTTTAAGATGTACTGTAACACTTCTTAAACAGACAACAATGACTAGCACAGCAACCGCAACTGCTAATTCTCATATACTGTTGAAATCCATTCTTCAACACAGTTCAGTATGTCACCAGGGGTGATCCACTGCAATGGACATCAGATGCATCAGAAATCCTTTGTCTTGGAGACAACGTATTGTTTGCAGCCACATCCACATCTACATTGATAATATTTTTCCTCTTTTGGGTATCTACTTTCAGCAGGTCTTCCTCCTCCTCAGGAATGGTATCCAGTGGTTCTACTTGCTGCTGGTTCTGCGATACCATAGCTTGAGCTTCTGCAACCACTGAAGCGTCATCATCTGTAGCATATAAAATCCTCTTTATTGCTTCGACCACCTGCAAGATAGAAGCCCACAGATATGAAACAATGCTTCTATGGTTGCTCAAAATTATTTCAATAATATGATCAAAAACTAGTACAGGTAGGTTTTCAATCTCAGGGCACTGGCACAAGATTTCAATGTCCCTCAACTTTGCAAAGTAAAAGTCCCTCTCCTTCTCAAGACTATCTACGGATAGTTTCAATTCTGTTATCTGCAATTGACCATGTCAGTTAGATTAAAAAAAAGGAAAAACTTTAAATCACAAGCATTTTCACTGGAAATAAGATTTCACCTGCTGCTCATACACAGTACGTTCTGCTTCAGAATAGACTGAAGACCCTGCACTTGAAGAGGGCCTGGAGGCCTTGACAGATTGATTTGTAGTACTGACATTTGGTGCATCACTTCTTCGAGCATTTTGAGGAGCGTGTTTGGCAGCAGCAGCTATAGTTTTCGCTGAAGGCTGCGAAGAAACGGATTTCTTACTAGTATCTTTACCCCCCTTAGAAGCCTCTCTCCTTTCAAGAGCATTGTAACTGTTGTTGACATTCAGAAAACCATAGACAAATTCATCAAAAGCTCTCTGACAATCATTATTATAACAGTCAAAAGAATTTTCATTTAGATATGAAATATGAATACCTAAAGGCCAATCCACACCGCAAATGCACAGCCAAATGCAGTGCATAAATCTAACCAAAAGTGAGAAGACGAAAATGCAGAATTACATTTAAGATTATTTAAAGAATACTTGCATTCTTATTTATTTTGCGTCATGGCCACTTCAAGCCCCTGGTTGGAGGGTTAAAAGTTAAAATTACAGGCAAATCAGAGTGAACTCTTCATAAATAATACGTATTAAGCTACTTTCATTTGTCATGTACAAAAAATTATGAATTAAAACTACTTTAAGAAGAAAAAATTTAAGACTATATCTAACAAAATGAGCTAAACAACTGCATCAACAGACTCCACACCGCTGAGATATCACACCAGCTCAACAAATTCATAAAGCTTTGGTTCATAAGAAAATACCACATCACTGAAATGAGCTATGCGAGAAAAAATTAGTGAAGAGTCAGGGTTGAACAGTACCTGTTGCTAGATCCTCCATTGATAGTGTCGCAGTAACGCTTCATCCACTGCATGAATTCCAAATTGTCCAAAGGCCTCCCTTTTATCAGCTTATTCACCTCAATGTGCTGGTCCGACACAAAAAATCACACATACGTACACATAATCAGACAGTTAAAAAAACACCATGAAAAAAAATTACTAAAAACTGAAAAATTTTCAGGTTCACGACCAAAAGCTCGTGAAATTTACCAAAAATTCAGTTCTGTCCTTATATTTGTCTAGATTATCAGTTTATTTTCACATGGAAAGAAAATGGAGTGCCTATCTATCAAAACCACAAAATTGAAAATATTTGAAAGCAAGAGAGGGAAGACCTTGGTAATTTTGAGCTTGTTGAAAACATCTTGAAGGACTTTGTAGTTCTGAATCATTTCGTACTCGCTCTTAGCATCGAAATTGACCTTGTGCATAGGCACCATTCCTGGATGAACCGCATCCATTAGCTGGCACTGAACCGCACCGGTACATGCCTGTATAACAATAGTAGTATACACACATACGAATGATTTGAATTTATCAATAAAATTTTCAAAAAAAAGAAACAAAATTAAAGGCGAGAAGGATCTAGGGTTTTGGTAAAGCATCTTGAAAATGAAATTAGAAAGTACCTCCTCGACTTTGGAGAGATTGAGATGGAGCGTCGTGTTTATCCAAGTCAAGATCTCCGATCTTCCGACGAAGTAAGCGGAGTCCATCATCCCTATGTTCGTCGCCATTTTTCTTCTTCCGATACTCTGTAGGTTCTGTTTGAAATGAGCGCAAGGGCGGGATGTCTGATTTCGTTACTCTATTGCGGTTTAAATATTCTGCTACAGTTTGCAGTTTCTTTGGGCTTCTAAAAAGGCCCAAAGTTTTAACAACACTGCTATCGCTATGTCGAGCCCAACAGCAAATTTTTCACTTTGTTTATTGGTTTAGAAAATGCTTTGAGAATTTGAAATATACAAATTAGAGTTTCATCATCTTTTCTTGTCATTGGCTCAGTGGGATCATCGATGCAACATCAAATTTCTTCATTTTTTAAAAATATTTTTATCTAATTAAACAACGACAAATTTAGCTAGTTTTTCATATATGCACAGTTAATTTTCTATAAAGCGCAAAGGGGATTCATATATGTAACGATAAGTTAATTGCGAATTGTACTACGATAATTAATTATTAGATTCATATATAAAGGATGCGTTATATATAAATCGATTTCACATAAATTTGAATGAGAGTATTAATATAACAAGAAAAAGATTGAAATGTGAATGACATGAAGAGTGAGAAACATGGATTGAGCTTCAAATTAGCAAAGGTCAAAGTTATTATTAGATGTTAGGAGACAACAATATGTAATTAAAGTATGATTTTTGGACAGGACAACAACCTACACAACACCCAAATATCTATCACCATCTTCACAATCAACACTCACTTCTTCACTTTGTCTAAGTCTCTAAGAATGAAAACCCAACCTATGAATCAATCATTACATACACTGTCTCTGTCTCTTTTCTTTAATAGGGTCCATTTATGATCACTGCTACTATTACTACTAGTGCCCATAATAAAACGAAGAAGAAGAAGAAGAAGAAGGAGGAGAAGGAAACTTTTCAAGTGCTTGAAGAACTTCTTTCATGGCTGGTCTCTTCTGCGGAACTGGAGATATACAACTGTATCCTACTTTCACAAGGGCTAAGAAAGCTTCCTCTTTGCCTTCAACGTCAGCTCGAATTGCCCCATCAGCCATCTTCAACACCTTATTCTTCTCCTCATCATCTAACGTCGCTGCTCCATTCGCCAGGCTTAGGCCTGGCCCCGTTTCATCTGAAACGGTGATTTTCCCCGTCAACAATTCTATTAAAACCACACCAAATGCGAAAACATCCCATTTTGGGTGTGGCTTGATGCTGCGAAGTGACTCGGGTGCGTGATAAGGCGATATGCCAAGTGCACTCGGACTTGGGCTTGGAGTAGGCCCAAACGTAAAATCTTGGAAGCTCTCCCTCGAAGCTGTTGACCTCTTGCTACCGAAAATCCGCGATGATCCACCGGCTTTGGAGCTGTTTTCACCAGTGACTAGCCTTTCAAGCCCAAAATCACCAATCTTGGGCTCCATATCTGAACCCAATAGAACGTTACTGGGCTTCAAGTTCCCGTGCACATGTTTCTTGTCGTGGATATAGCTTAAACCGCGAGCCACTCCTTTTGCTATTTTTAACCGCATCTCCCAAGGTAAATGACAAGGTGAAGAACCGGGTTTCCCTAAAATTGAAAACCAACAATAACAAGAATTGTCCAGATTTAGCCAAAATAAATGAAACGGAGAATGGAGACAGACCTGTCCTGCCAACTCTACGTCAATATAAATATAAAAGAACGTGTAGTAAATTAGTGACAAAGGCTAGTCCTTTTCCATGCAGATTGACCACTAGCAATGACAATGAATGGCGTATTCCGCCTTTATAGATACGTATAACATTGACAATGCCCCGTGGGCCAGATTTATACAAGTACCAAGTGTAAAACCATGAGTTACACATAGGGTTGACTTGTAGTGGTTTTGCCTGTTCAGACTTTTGAGTGCATTAAAATACCAAAGCTTCAGTTACAACCACTCCACCGTCTACAATAGGAAAATGTGTAAACGCTGCAAATTATTCGTCTTCCAGTTTACCACCATAATAACTCGGAGTGAAAAAATTATTCCATTGATTTCAGTCCATGTTTAGTAAAAGAATTATCACAAATACTTTATGGTACAATATCTGCATCAGTATGTCTAGCTTTACCAAAATGGAAACAAAATATGTAAGACTGAATATATCTTTGTGCACTCATGATCATGTGAATGACCCGTACAACTCTTAGCTGTTGTGGTTGGGGGATGTTGGCCATACCATGTGGGGAGAAAAATAGTGGCAAAGGATGGCGTTGCTGATGATTATATACTATATACCCATTCATAATAACCCACATGACACCAAACATCGTGTACGTTTCTATACTAAATGTCTGCCTAAAATGGTTTTATCAGAAAACTTGCAGACTGTGCCGTGCCCTCTCTGTGAATTGCATAAACATAAGCATTTGTCGGAGTATAAATGTATGTCATGTGAATTATCAAAAATACTAAGATACTAAACAGTAGTGCTAACTGCTAAGCCAGGTCTTAGTATTCTGCACCGACCATGTATATTAAAAGAAACACAGCAGGCAGCAGCAAGTTGATAACATGTGCAGCATCAAAGGAGGGATTGAAGGTTAGGGAAAGAGGACTTACTGTAACGTGCACTGGCTAGACTTCCATTAGGAACAAAATCGTAGATGATCAATTTCTCATCAGCACCCCAATAGAACCCACGAATCTTTACCAAATTTGGGTGAATCAATTTAGCAATCACTCTGACCTGGTTTTGAAAGTCTCTGAATCTCTCCACACCACTCTCACCAATTCTACGGACGGCTAGTGTAGTCCCATCTTCAAGAACCGCCTTGTACATTATACTTGACCCCGTCGCACCCAGAATGTATGCAGAGGCTTTAAGCAATGTCTCTAACTCGAGTTCTTTATCCCCATCAACTGTCACCAGTGCCCCATTTTTCTGATCCTGTTGCAACTTTGGATTATTTTCTTGACCCCTCTGCGGGTTCTGCTCATCTTCGTTTTCTGAGTTGGTAGCCTCCGATGATGTTTCTCCACCATCATTTTCGTTTCTTTGCTTTCTCAAACAAGTCCATGACCTCAACCAATTGTATTCTTCCGAGACTGATGATGCTGATGATGCCCAGTCGAAGTCTTTAGTACTTTCAGCCTCTTTTTCTATCCTATTTTTTATGCTTTTCCTTTTCTTTAACTGATAAACATAAAGGATAATCACAGCAAGAATTCCAATTCCCGCAATGTCCCCGACTACGATGCCAACAATTGTGGTAATTCTCATCCCATTTCTCCTTTGTGGACCTGATTGAGTGGCTGAACCTTGAGATTCCTCTGCGGGGTTTGAGTCAATGGTTTTGGGAATAGCTGCAATTGCTGGCGGAGAGTTTGGGTCAGTGGCATTTGGTTGGGAGGCAATACTAGAAGGAATAGGACACACAACTTTTAACGGAAAACCGCACAATTCACCGTTCCCAGAAAACGACCTCACGTCCTGGTTAAGGAAAACAGTAGAATCTGGAATTTCACCCGTAAAGTTATTGTAAGAGAGATCTATGGTTGCATTTGAGGGAAAGTTGTCGGCAAATTCTGGAGGGATTTCGCCAGAAAATTTGTTAAATGACAAGTTGAGGTAACGAAAATTACTGCCACCAAAATTTGGGGGCAGTGAACCATTCACAAGATTAGAAGACAGATCTAGGAATTCAACTGAACCAAACCCACTCGGAAGTGAACCATAAAAGTAATTATTTTTCAAAGAGATGACAGTTAAATTAGAAAGGGCGGTTAAATTATCCGGTAATTTACCCGCCAAAGCATTGTCAGAAAGATTAAGGACCTGGAGATTTTTTAGAGCTCCAATAAGCTCTGGCAGCTCACCAGAGATCAAGTTGTTCGAAAAATCAAGAACTCTGAGCTGAGAAGCACGGAAAAGATACAAAGGAAGTGACCCATTGATTGAATTGTTGGAAAGGTCGAGACTTTTCAGGTGTGGGATCATACCAAGGTTAGCCGGCAGGGAGCCAAGAAGCTGGGAGTTGGGCAGGGACAGGTTAGTGACACGGTTAGCCTCTGCTGATCCCGGTGCACCACAGGTGACTCCATACCATGAGCAAGGCGTGTCGCTGTGATAGTTCCAGCTCTGTAAAACTCCAAGAGGGTCTTTAAGAATGTTATACTTTAAAGAGAGCAATAAAAGTCCATCAATGTTGAGCCCAGAAGATTGAATCACAAGAATCAGCAGCACAAGAATTCTCCACCATAAATGGTGATCGAAGCTTTTGCTGGAGCTCATGATGTCTCACAGGGATCCCACATCTCTGTAAATCTCTAAAACAATTGAGAGAGAGAAGGGGAGGTGGGGGTAGGGGAAGAAGGAACAATAACTGAGATTTATGATATTCGGGGGACCATGCGAGGGAAGTTCGTATAATATTGAGGGGCAGAGCAAGGGCAGCGAGACTCACAGCTCACCCAAAACCAAACTTCCCTCACCAATATGCTCTGTTTAGACTCCAAACTTCAGACCATCGTGATACTAGTATCCAAGTTAGTATTATATTAATTACAATGGTAATATGGGATTGTACGAGAATAATTAATAAGGAAACTTTATTAATTCTCGATTTAGTTGTTGGCTTTGTTTCTCAATATTGTGCCTCAGCTCACCTGCTAAGGTTTTAATAAATTAGCAAAAGTCTTACAGATTTACAGGATATATTAGTATTTTTATGGAGTAATCAGAGATTAGGGAGGAATAGCATCTTGGCTGGCTAGGTGACAGAAAGGTGGAGTTGTAAGTTGCAGAACTCCAACTTGTTGACTTTATATTGAGTCTTCTTAATAATTACTGTATAAGGATTCTGATGCTTACTTTTGTTCTTATTCACATCAGCATGAACGGTAAACGATTGTGTGTATTCACTTCTTCTGTACATTAAACTTTGTACCTAGCATTATTATAGTACTGTTGACTGTATAGGCTTTGCATTTCTTCAACTTTAAGGTCTTTGAAAGTACTACAAATCGTCAAATCCGATTGAAATTTAAGGAACCCTTCATAAATGTCACCCGGCTATCTTGTGCTATAAATTGTGCAGTTCAATGAATTTACAAGTGACAGAAGTGAGCAGAATTTGCATCCATAATTTAAGTCTATCAAATTATTTGGTTGAATGCTGCGGCAACTTTGCCAAGCCCTATCCTATTCAGTATTCACTGGTTTAGCTGTGTAGGCGACTTGAAGACTTTGAAGTTCGTGGCATTCATTACTGGCGTCATAAATTTGGTACTTGTGTTTTATCAATTGATTGTACCTTTTTTTTTATATGATAAGTAATTATTACATGAATGTTAATTTATTACATTAATCTTATAGATTATAACTTTATGGGATTTTATTTAGATTCTTTACTTGCGTCTAACACTAACTGAAATCGCTCCAAACAAGCGTGTAAATTAAATACATAGTATTCAAACAAATGACCTATAACTCAACCGACCTCTAAACCCGAAAAGCTTTAGTATAGGACATGCTAGCATAAATCATAAATGCTTATTCATTCATGTATATAAGCCTCACCAAAACCATGCAAGCGCAATTTGCTCCACTTATAAAAACAATGGTAGGAACATCAAGACACTGCTCAATTGACCAAATTTACGCATGCAGATGGATTCTTGATACAGGACTGGCATGCAGTCGCTCATCTCTTTCAGGAATAAACAGGGTCAAACTTGTTGCATCATGAATTATCTTTGCCAACTGAAACTTGACTTTGTAATAAACATTGAATTAGGGAATATAATATTATGAGAGTGCGATCATCAGACATTTTTATTTTTCGGTCGTAAACTAAAACTTATTTGCCATCCGACATCAACTAGGACATGACCCTGATACTGTTTTAACATTTTCTTGAAGCGGTCCATAAATTCTAGAAAAAGAAAAGAAAAAAACAAAGACATATTACTTCAAATAGACACTGATAAACTTTAATGATTTTGCTCCAATCAAATGCTAATGGACGAGATAATTTTTGGACCACCGAAAAATGTTTTGGAACTTAGTTGAACCCAATAATATCCATTGTTGCTTAGCATTTTGGCTGCATTGCCGTTCCAACTTGCCTGCGAAGATGTGTGCTGGGTTCGTAGTGCAAGAACTTCCATTGAAACTACACCCGGAAAAATGTGTATTGTGTGGTGTTCAGAAAATACGCGACCAGAAATGTGTTTTGCCCATAATAATTCATCCGGGAGATGATTATGTATATGCATGAGGCCCGTACCACTGTATTTTGCTCAACAATCTACCATACATTTAGCATTCTTCTGCACCTTGTGAAATGCCTGCGCCTGTTCCAATTTCAGCCACAATTGAAAAAAGAAAAAGAAAGAAGAAAAAATTCTTGCTGCAAGCTTTCAATTCATTTACTTTAGGGTAAATTGCTAAAAAGCTCACTTCCTTTAATTTTTTTTTTGCCATTTTAAATGATAGGGAAGTAACGATATGGGATCTTTGTTTAAAATTATTCTTTCCAAGATTAAAACTATTTCAATCGTATTTTTGTTAGAGTAAAATAATTGTAAATTAATTTTAGTGATATCTATGTTTTTAATCCCTAATTTTAGTGAAAATTTATCATTTTGAACATCGGACAAAATAATCTTATAAGGGGAGATCCAATACCAGAAGTAACAGAGATAAGATCCTCTATCCAAGATTATACTGTCTTATTCTCTATTAAATTAAAACTATCTTTTAAGTTCACTCATATATTGATTAGTGTATAATAACTGTAAAGTGATTTTAGTGATATTTATGCTTTTAACTCTTAATTTTAATAAAATTACATCGTTTTAAATATGACACAAAACAAAACACAATAATTTTAAACGGTCTGGCAAGTGGTTATGTCCTAAATTCTATGGAAGTTTTTAGCAATTTATCCATTACTTCATTATATTTCTAATTAATCAGTCAAAGTTGAAAGATGGTGAATTCTTTGACAAAAATTTTAACTAGTCCAGCTTAAAAGGTCCTCATACTGACTTAATTAATTAATTTGGTGGACCATTCAGCTTTTTTTCTAATTTTTTGGCTGATGAAAGGGAAATGTTAAGCTTTGGTCAACAAAATTTGTTGTGAGAGATTTTCTCTCACTACAAAAAGAAAATCTATCCCTTCTCTCTAAAAAAACCTAAACTCACCTCAAAGAAAATTCAAGGGGTGCTGCAGCCTCCCCACCTCCCCATTTTTTATTTATATTTCCTTGTTTCTTCCCTTGTTGATTCCCTTTTGGGAGTGTTTTGTCTTCCCTTTTGGGAGTATTTTTCTCTATTTGTGAGAGAATGTGTCTCCATTATTGGAGTTTTTCTTTCAAATATATAGGTAAAACAAAACTAAAGTCACTATAACATTGCCTATTTTTTCCCGGCTTTTCCTTACATTTTTTAGCTAGATCTTTATCATTTTGGTACTAGATCTGGAATTAATTTTCATCTCTTAAATGGAATGGCTCTCAAAGGACTCCACCTTTGAGAATTTGTATCTTGAGATGGGGATAAAAGACTCAACTTTTGAGAATGTTTTGTTTATGGAGATAAAATGTCTGTTAAGGATAGCAAGGAGAAGGTGATAGAGATGGTTGTCTTCTTCATCTTTATCATGGTAATGTCCGGATCAGGCTGATCAGCTTTAATGTTACTGTTTGTGCTGCGGTTGTTTTTGCCCAACTATTAAGAATGAAGATTCAAATTCAGTTAGGGAGGAGAATCTATTTCAGATTTAGTTGTGGTTAAAACAAATTGATAGAACACAATTTTGTCATTAGCTACATTACCCTGTGTGGGTGTAGTATATGTTTCTTTGGGGTTATGTCCTATTGTGGGTTATAACTTTTTGATATTTGTTAATCTGTTTGTAATGTATTATTCATGACGATGAACAATGCAATAAATTTTAGTTATTTAACTGTGTAATATTAATGTATATAATAAAAATATCGATTTTGAAAAAAAAAAAAGGGAAAATGTTAGAAGTCTCTGGCATCTTTGTCTAAAGTCTGAATAGGAGAAAGCTATGAATTGGAAGAGGCAAAGAAAGCTCCCCTTTTACGTATTTCTTCATGCAATTTAAATCAAAAGTTTCATTCGAACCCATCCATGTTAATGATGCCACGTGAGTTTGTATCTGGACAAACTCAAGGGGAAGGGAGGTAGGAAATAAATGACATTGGATATTCTTTACAAGATTTTGTTTATCTTATTTTATCTTAATTAAAATTATGTTTACTAATCTCTTTGTTAGGTTATAATAACGGTAAAATAATTCTATTGATATTTATGCATTTAGTCATACTTATAATGAAACTACGTAGTTTTAACGTTAGACAGAATAGTACAGAATAAATATTTATTGGACAGAGGAGTAAATAATATCCTCCATCACTCATTGAAAATTCTTTCTTCCATGAAACATATCAAAGTTTAAAATTATGGCAAGTTTTATTACTGACTTATCGGTATCCGATAAATGAAAATGGAGACGTTCTAGAGTAGCTATCAGGGTGAACTCACCCTGATACAGGGAAATTAGAAAATAACCACTCAATGCATTGCTGTAATAAGGAGTTCGATTGGATGATTTAGAAGACCACAAGATTCTTTAGCCAAAAAAATTTCCGAGTTTCATTCATTAGATTTGAGGGTTCTGGTGGAAATGTTGAGCAACCTCTAATCCTCGGTGCATTTGAGTGGCTGTTTTATGGAACCTAATGGATGCAAATGGTGAAATGACATGTGGGCCGATGCATGGAATGATCAATGTCCTGAATTCCCTGTTTAAGCGCGCACTAATCTTTGTCACCAAATTTAAGAATTACAAATTTCTGCAGCCAGCTAGCTGGATTCTAGTTCTACTGCTGCTGATTTGATCGTGTTAATGTTGTCACTTAGGAAACTGATGACAACATACTCGGTGAACGTCAATTAAATGGTTGTAATTTTCCTTTTTTAAGCACTTAAGATGGATTCGTTGAGCGGTGAGGTCACTACTATGGCATTCATGAATTTCTTGATGATACTTCTTGCTATCTTTTTTATTTATCAGATGTTAAAGAGTAATAGGAAATTATGCCAAGATGCTCTCGAAAGCTATAAATCGTTTTCGGATGTGAATGAAAGGCATAGTGAAAAGAGATAATGCATTTGGAATCCAATTCTTGGATGGGACTGGAAGATAACAAAAGCCATAGAATGGGGTTTGTTTCTGCACAAAGATAAACAAAAAAGGAACGACCCTCAACTTGCCCATGTCTGTATCCATGTTTTCGACAAATTCCTTGTTGATGTTTCCTTTGAATCCCAATCCTTTTTGTCATAGTGGGTCAGCAAAAAGATGCCAGAAAAAACTGAAAAAAAAAAAAGAAGATGCAACTTTCCCAATATGTGTCTTCAAATATATATGGAGTAGGCAAACCACAGTACAATAAATATGAGTTGGTAAAGATATTAGGAGTAGTTCATGTTCTTGTTCATGTTAAATATAACGAGTTGGCATATGGTGGGCATGGGACAATGAGAAAGTCTTCTTCTTTGATATGATTAATTGAGGCCAAAGTTTTCCCCTACTCATGACAAGGCAGATAAGAAACCAACTTTATGTAATGTATACTGAAAAGGCTAATCCAAATAAAGCAAAGTCAGATAAAGCTAAACTGAGATGTTAGTGCACATGTACATGGACATGGACATGGGTTGCTGCTTGTTTCTTAATTAGGAGTTTTGTCGAGCACATTGGCATTAAGAGAGACAGGAATGCAGGCGCCCAGACTTGCTAGCTAAATGGATTACGAAAAATACAAAGTGGGGATTAAGGGAAGCCATTAGAGAGGATAAGATCAAATTCAAATGCAGTAATTCTATTGGCCTTAATTAGCTTCTATATATAATTGGAGTCTGACTTTCTAATAATACGACATATCTTGATATGATCTCTCTTAATTGGTTCGTCTTCTCTAGACTACTAGCATGTGATCTATGGCCATCCAACCTTAGACTGTTTTATCCAGACTGTTATGTTTGTCTCCAAAGTCTGAGTTGCCAACGTAAGCAATGCGTACTTCAGTCTGAGATGGCCATAGGTTTATTCTTTTTGTTTTGAGAACGATGGCAGGCTGCAGGCATGAGGCAATTTTCAAACTGAGAAATATTCGTTCTTCAGTAGTCTGGTGATTTTGTCCCAAGTTTAGTCCACAGGTTTAGAGGAACGTGCATATGTTGGAATGGAGAATAGGCGTTACCTAACCGGGATATCATGATTTCGTCAATTATATTAAAATTTTTATAAATTATATGTTAATATTTCATAATTTGTATTTTAATTTTTTAATTTTTTATACTTCATATAATAAAATTCATATACAAATTTAATATATAAAACCGCGGAATAGACCTTAAAGAAAATATTGAAGATTCTGCATAGATTAATCATTGTTTCCCTTTTATTCTTCATTTGGCTAATCATCCCAAAAAACGAGTTTTAGGCCTTACCCAAAACGGACGTCAAACGTGGATATGAAACTATTAATTACAAGATAGGTACATTATTGATACAGATTGAAAACCAAATAAAGAAAAAAGAATCACCATTAGAGAAATGAGACCACAAACGAGTAGCAATAATCAAGAACAATACAAATGCATATTAATTATTAAAAGAAATGGATAACTTTAGATCCTCACGAGTACGGAGACACTAATGAATAAAGTTTGACCAGTCCATTAGTATCGGCCACTGTGCATGACGTTTCCTCAACGCAACCCACTGAATCTACTGTGGAGTGTGGGTGATCTTTCTTGGTATTTCTTATTTAAAAGGCAACGTTCCATTTTATAAATATATAGTTTGATGAGGCGCAGTCTTGCATATTAGAGAAGGCGACACATTTAGGGTCACAGTACGGGTTTCACCCTATCCGCAATTCGAGTAGTGACTACAGTCTTTCCCGTAAAACAAAAGAGAAGGCGACACATGCAGCTCCATGATACTTATGCTTAATATAATATACTAGTACAATTTAAGATCACATTATTGTCCAATGTAACTACTTCTATAAATAATTCCTTCCCTTTCTGAAATTCAATGCAAAAATCAGCTTTCATGTACCAAAAGCATATGAAATTTTGATAAAAATAGCCAAATTTTGGTAAAAAATTTGATTGATGTTCATAAATGCAGTAACGGGCAACTTCATTCTGCATTAAAGCCTGTGAATAGCTTTTGGGCAAGAGAATTCACCATTAATGACTATGGCCATAGATGGACCATGAATTGCCGTGTAGTCGCTTATTGTTATTATTACAATCTATCAACTTCTTTCGAATCATCAATTGGTAATCCTGCGATTTACAACAATTTATTTGTCCACACATAGCGTGCTAGTAGCATTACTATAACCCCTTCCTCGCAAATCTGGATGGACTAAACGGGGTGATATCAACAATGCTAGAATGACCATCTAGCACAAGTTCAGCCATGGCAGCACCTGTGGCCGGACCATTCAAGATTCCCCAACAGTTATGTCCGGTGGCCACAAAGCACCCCTTCACACCAGGAACTTCTCCCATAACAGGGATTCCATCATCAGTGCAGGGTAAAAAGCATGCTTGCTCTGCCTTCACTGCTGCTTCATCTTCCTTTAGATGGCTTGACACATTCCTAGCCACTCCCTTGAGCACACTTATTGATTCAGGGACCGCTTCTATTTGTTCTGGATCATCTGGAACCTCAGCCTCAGCTGACATCCCACATATGTACACTTCCCCTATTACATTAAACACAAGAAAAATCTCAATTTTAGCAGCTCACCAATGATTAACTTCGCCATAACAAAACTTTCTTTCAAAACAAATCCAACAAGAACGAATTATACAATTTCATTTCCTGTGGAAACATCCCCGTTACCTGTTGGACGAGGATACACTTCTGGGTCCAAGGGCTTCCCACCTTGGGCCGAATAATAACTCAGAAACAAAGCATGCGGAGTAATAGCGTCTGGATCTTTGGGCTCCAAGACTATACTATGGGCTTTCAGCCCATAAACTCTAAAAATCGAGGCTAAAAGAGACAATTTACTCGTCCAAGGACCAAGAGCTAGCAAAACGGCGTCGGTCTCAATCGCTCTCCCGCCCTCAAGCACCACCGCACTGGCTCTCCCTTCCGCGACCTGTACCGCCACCAGCTTCCCTATCACCACCTCCAGTCCATAATCCTCTATGGCCTTGTTCAAAAGCGTTCTGGTGAACAGCTGAGGATGAACTTGGGCCGTTGTCTCAGTCGTTCCAATGGTTCTCGGACTCTTAGCTGGGCCGTTAACCCAAGAAGGGAGTTTTGGGGCTGGGAATGACGAATAGGACGATGATTCGGAAACGGAGAGACTGAGGGTGGTGAGAGGACGGTAGCCGTACAAATGGGGACCGTTGAGTTCATCGGAGAGTGAGCGATGGAGACTGAAGCTGGCGCGTGCGAGGGACTGGAGAGGCCCACCGTCGCACCAATCAAGTGCAAGGAATCCTCCCGCCTTTCCTGAGGCAGCACAGGCTATTGATGATTTCTCAATGAGAGTAACAATGGCGCCTCTTTTGGACAAGAAATATGCAGTGCAAACTCCGATGACTCCGCCACCGCAGACAACCACTCTTTTAGGCTGGTGATGAGTGTCCTCCATGAGGTGAGATGGTGATGTGGAGGAGCGTATCAAGAAGACTGTCGAAGTTTTTTGGCATCGGAACTTTCTAGGCGATGGTATTGGCAGCCCAATCGATATCGATTCGGGCGGTGACGTCACCAACATTTCGCTCTTTTTAAATTATTATTAATTAAATTAAGTAAACAAACAGTCCGTAAGTAACTTGTTACTAGAAGACACGTGCCGTGAGCTCAAACAGAGAGTACTAAGTATGTTATCCTAATTTCTAGGGATGTGTTTCAGTCCAAAATAGAAATAAACCTTTTGTAGCTCTTTATACAAAGATACTAAAATGAAAAATAACATCCTTTAATTTACAATTTTAATAATTTATGTTTTTAATTTTTTTTTTTTTTTGCATGTTACCTCAATTTTTTAGCTTAAGTGAAAATCTCTGTTTATAAATTGACCAAATGAACCTTGAGTAAAACAAACTTGGCTTGTACAATTTGGCAACCAACAAGAAATTAAGAATTTAATGTTGGAGTATCTCTTGAGATCAATCGCCACCGGAGTTAAAACTCCAGTGTTAGGGTAGGTTCTTAGACACTAAATCCAATGAGGTGAGTTCCTCTCCCTCCAATACCCTTTGACCTATTTGAATCCCCATAGATAGTGTAGATTAAAGTAGAATAGGAAATTTCCAGTTTTGTTCTGTGAGGTGGGTTCATGTCTCTCCAAACCCCTTGACCTAGTTGGGTTCCCATAGATATAAACTAGGTTAAGATAGAATAGAAAATTGTTTCTAACAAACAAAAAAAAAAAAAACCTTTGAGTAAGGGTGAATAGATTTTTTGTCGTGCAAAAACGTATGAGCACTATTACCATTCAGCATATGTTGTGGTGGGTGAGAATCCATGAGTGGGGCTGATCTTTTAAACAAATGATGGGCTGACTATGTTGCGGAAATGTTTATTGGTCCTATCACGTACTATCTTTGAAGAAAAAAGCCCAATCATTGTCTGAAATACATCAACCGGATCCGGTTTTCTGTTACACAGCAATTTTGAGTCCAAGCAAGTTGGGTTGCACTTGCAGGCCACATTTAATATTATACGAGTGGGAGCCTGAGTACACTGGCATTTCAAAATTTTAATATTTTTGGAGGGTAGAGTCGACAATCATTGCAAAATTTTATAACCTTCTAAAGGACAAAAGACTTTAGTAGAGCGTTTGTAAAGTGGAAGTGCTTTACGTCCCCAAAACAGGAATATATATTTTAAAAGAATAGAAAAAAAGGCTGAAAACCATCGAGTAATCCAATCCAAGCACTTGAACAGACCATCTTAAATACAAACAAACAGAGCAATGAATGAGAAAATAGGATAATGTTGAAGCTTCAGTGAGAATTATATTTTTAATTATTGATAATCATTGAACACAAAGCAAAAGCAAATGAGTGGGAAATGAGCTGTAAATCAATGTGCATTATTCAATAATAATCTCACGGTTTTAACTCCCACCACCACTCCACCACATTCTAAATTTCTCTCTTATTCAAAAAAAAGCGAAGCCGCCTTTGTTCGTTAAATGTCTGTGGGCGATTAACATAAACCATAACAAATTAATACTCGCTCTCGTTCTAAATAAATATCGTTTAACTGATTTACACATTTATTAAGGAATGCCTAAAATAACTAAAAGAACCTCTAAATGTTAAATTAAATTTAACCAAATTTATTGAAGTGTAGACACGTGTATCAGAAGAGTAGTAGATGGTCTTATATAAGGACAGGATCTGGTACCCCCGGAAATAGGTTCCCGTTAACATTTCGCAGCCCACAGGACCCAAATCTATGGCCCTCCAATTCAAAAAAGTCACCAAGTCCACCTAATATTCAAAGTTTGAGTCATAAGTGGCAAAATTATTAGAAGCAACAAAAGGGAGTAAGACAATGTGTTGGACGGTTCCCATCAACATTCAATATTCAACAGCCCAAACGCCCACAGTTGCTGCTTTTGCCATAACAAAATAATAATAATAATAATAATACCACACAAATTGACTCTTCACTGTTTGTTTCTATGGATATATTCTAAAAAAGCTTTAACTAATAATTCTATGTGTTAGAAAAAGCAATAAAAAAAAAAGCTACTTGGTGGGACTGAATATAATTTAAAGCAAATGCTCCCACTCTTTTTTATACCACTCGATTTATTCATTGTCCCCTGAATAAAAATCAGAAAAACCCCAAAAGCCGGAAAACTAGAGATCAGATCCTCTATCCAATATTATATCTTTTCTATTTTGTTCAATGTCCAAAACTAAGTAATTTAACTAAAATTAGGGACTAAAAATATCACTAAAATCACTTTATAATTATTAGTCTTTAACTAATGAATAAATGAATCCTACCACGTTGTTTAATTTTGAACATGATAAGATAGAGATAATCTTTGATAGAATATATCAACTCGGAAAACTATGGTTTACTCCAATATTATTGCCAACTATATATATATATAGTCTGATGGATGAGCTTTAGCGCCGATTAGGCTACATACATCAATGATATTTGGAAGTGTTTGTGGAGTGAGGTGGCATAGCTGTACACGGTGAGCATTCATGATTTTGAGTTTTTGCTGTTCAAACGAAATGTAAGCTTTGGCTGCTAGCCTGCTAAAGTGCTAAATTCTATTCCTGTCTCGACTCTCGACCCTGACTTTGTAACAAAGATAGAAAGTGACTCTTAACCTAACACTAACGACTCTAAAGATAATGGGTCTCCAATGCTTTTCACGATACAACTTCTAATTAAGTTTTAGTTATGGGGATTTATCTTAATTACAAAATTGTTTTACAGATTTCAACCAAACAAATTCGATATTAAATATTGGAATGATCTATGGGGTTATATCAATCCCTACAAAATCAACTCTCATGATTTTTTTTCTTTTTAATTCTCTGTATAGCGGGTTCAGATATAAAATAAGAGTTAATTACAATTTCAATGTATATAGTTAAAAATTAGATTTCAGATGTCAACCACTATTAATTGTTTCTTTTATATATATATATATTAAGAGCAATGATAGGGGGAGTGAAATTCTGGAGTGACTGACGTGGCAGTGATAAAAATACAAACTTATTCCTTACCCATTAAGGTTCACTCATCATTTGGTTAAGGTATTAGTTTGTATTTTTATCACTGCCACGTCAGTCACTCCAGAATTTCACTCCCCCTATCATTTCTTATATATTAATTTGACAATAGTTGTTGTGCTCGAAAATAATTTGATGTCATATAGCATTGAAATAGATGGATACGGTTGCTGGCAAATTACAATTTGTTATGGTTTATCAGGCATTAAGTGGGCTTTTACATTTACGTCTTGGGACCCAAATACGTAAACTAAGAACCCATAGACGCATTTGCATGAAGACTTGAAGACTTGAGGATTGGAGCCCGGAAAAAGCATATGTTTTGAATTAAATATGCCATGATTAATGATTTCTTGATATCTCAACACTGTTTTGTATTAGGTTGATAGCACTTTGTATATCATCGGCTGACATAATCAATAAATTGGGCTCTCTCTTATTAGTCCACAAAGAATGGAACGTTATAAACATATAACTAATTTTTAGCAAATAATCCAACTGGAAACTGTCTAATCAACGAACCAATCTCTTCTAACTTTGATGATTACATCATTAATTCTTTTTTAAGTGGAAAGTTTTTTGACTGTTGTTTGCAAACTAATCTCTCTCGCTTGCTCAAAATGATGATGGTCCCTTGTACAACAAGTTAATATTTTTTAATTGCATTTGTCAGTGCAGCTGTTCAATTTCCACCAAAAAGTCATGCAAGATTGACATGTTTTTGTCTCAATTCAATAATTGTTCAGAAAAGATTAATTCTGGGCTATTTCAAACCGGTTGAGCTTGGGTCACTGGTATCACAGGTGAATCTTCACCCATTTAAATGGGTGAAGAAGGAGTATTTGTAAAATGCTCTAAGTTCCCCCGGGACTACTATGGAAGAAAAATTATGGTGGCTTGTGCGCAGGAGTGAGGCCGTGTGGGGTCGGAATTCTTCGGAGGAGCATCGTCAACACTTCGGGTGGGGAGGTGTGTGACTTGGTGACCAATGACTGAAGACTAGCCCTGGTACCCAGCTTGGGCTGCTACCGTAAGATTAGTACCCATTGCGTGCACATCTCGCGCTTTACATCCTCAGCTGGCTAGGGGACGGTTGGTTTGAGGCCCAGGATTAGTCTGACTCAACAACAATGAAGTGGTGTGAAGACACGGAGTTGTAGTGTTAGGAACCTGAGATATCAAAAAAAAAAAATAATAAATCGCTATTCCCATAAGGATATCCATTCATTTTGAAAAAGTGACACTTTTGGTGTAAAAGCCCATCAAACTCGAGGTAAGAAAATCCTGGCACAGAGATGTATAAACGCAACTGGGTTTTCTACTTGAGAAACTTGCATTGCCAAAAAGATACAGAAACTCCTCCAGATCGAATTTTGAATGAAATTCATTCATTGAAGACGCTACTAATAATAGTATTAGTGTTTTGGAGACAAATTCATGGGATTGTTGTCCACTAGTTATTTGAGAAAAAAGCCATAAAGATAGTTGAAATAAGTGGTTGTGCGGGTAACATCAGATCATATCAAACTATATATCTCGTTGACATAAATTGAAAGAAACAACGGCCCTTCCCCTGTCTTGATGTTTGGTGATATTCAGTTCTGGATTGAGATATGGCTTTTATTTGGCCAATTTTAAGTAAATAATTCGGGTATAAACACGTACACGAAGGCAAAACCTTGATTGTTTAAAAGGAGAGAAATTAAAAATGGCTAGCAGCTGTGCCTGTGGGCTTTGCTTTTCTAACATGTTATTGAGATGAGGATTGTAGCATACATTTTGTTGATAATGGGGAAAACTGGAAAGTATCTCTGGTTTTGTTCAAAAAAGTGTATAGATCGTGACTTTGAATTTGTGTTTGGATATTAAGTAACAAATCCAATTTGGTTGGATCTTATACCTCACTTTATACAACATAGACTTATTTTTTGGCAAAATCGTACTGGTTATGAGTTTTATTTTAACGTGATCCAATGCTTAGATTTGACGTCAACATGTTCCAAAAATGCAAGTGCTAGACTCTACCTATCATTTAGCCAAAGTTTATCAAAATGTCGTGTTCTATTTTGAGACCATATATATAGCTGTCCATGCATATGGATAATAATACAACCACTTATATTGAAAAAAAAAGGAAAAGAATAATTTGTATAAACCTTCGTCACAATGAGAAAGTATTGGGGGTTAAGATAGGAGATTATATCTTTGTCTAAGATTATGTATATTCTATTTTATTTAATATCCAAAATGATGTAGTTTAACTAAAATTAGGGATTAAAATTATTTTACAATTATTAGACCATAACGAAAAAATAAGAGAATTCTATAACGTAATTTAATATTATACATGATAAAATATAGATAATATTGTACAAAAGATTTCAAGTCATAATTAACAACTCAACTTTTTAGGCCTAATTTTTAATACTTTTCAAACACGTGTACATCATGACCCAGTATATGTGGGGCTAAATCTTTTCTCAATAAATATGTCTCAACAAGAATGAGATAAAATATCATTTTAATGAGTCATTATGCACACATATTGGAAAATTATTGGAATTTAAGCACAAACTCAATCATTAATGCATTTGTTTTAACTAATAATAACTTTTGAACTTGTACACTTAATTTAAATTAAATTATTTGCAATTCACACCCGAAAAATAATTGTATTAACAAATCACATCAATCCAAACTTTTGGGTACGTAGTGCCGAGTTGTTACACCATTAATTACAATGATTTTTTGCGGGAGACATGAAAGCAATATATAATTATAAATAAAAGGAACCAAAAACGAAAGGCAAAGTACTTGCCACCATTCCTAGAAGATGATAGTGGAAAAGATTCATAAAATTAGTAGTGGTAGACGAAAGCAAGACCAATAGAGGGGGGCAAGTGCAAAAGGTGTGAAATGAAGCTGAAGCTAAGGATGATGGATGTAAATATGTAATAAAGCTTACGATAGCGGGAATCGTGGGAAGTGTGGGGAGGGTGGGTACTATTGTGCACCCGTCCAAGTTTCGAATCCCAACCAACAGATGCTGTCGTTTTCCATGATCGTTACATGCAAAAAATATCAAAATTAAACAAATCTCTCTCTCTCTCCCTCCATTCTCTGATGTTATTATCATTCACGGCAAAAAAAAAAAAATTATCATTCACGGCAAAAGTTTCAATGCGATATAGCTGGCAATGGCCCATTTCGTGACGTTTCCCCTCTTCCCTTTGCCTTTCTTTACTACTAATATTAACCTCAATGATGGTTCAAAAGCAGACAGCTACAGATTTCTGTGCTAAAATAAGCCTTTTTCAGTACTCCATTTTTTATAAAAATTTTGAGGAACCAAAGTGAAAAAAAGATGAGAGAGAGAGAGCGTCAAAAAGAGAATTTTGTGGTTTAATTGATTGATGTAACAATGGCCATGTCATCTTACGAAACGACAAATTTGTGGTGGGCTCTGTTTTCAACTACTTGGGCTTACGTGGCCTACAACCGGACATCACTGGACATTTCTCTGTCTGTCTGAGTTTCAGTTTTGTTTCGTCGGACACGTGTTTTTGGTGAGTCCTCACACGATACTACGGTCCAACTCTTCGTCGTCGGCGCGCCTTTGGCAATCGCTACGGTGTACTACCGCTTCCCTTTTTTTCACGTGCTTCAAAATGCAGGGAAATGAGGGATAAAGTTAAATAATTTCTAACACAAAAGACACCAAAACAGTAGGGACAACAATCTACAAATTTTGTTTTTTTTTTCCTTCTTGGGTAGAGTTGTTAATTCCGGCTAACCGTAGTGGTAAATTTTTTTTCTAAAAATATAAGGAAATTATAATTTCTTTTATAATTAAGTAATAGATGATTAACTACGTTTGTCAAACTACTGAATAAATCTTGTAATCTAGCCAAATTATAAATTAAACTCTCCAGTTGTATAATTAAATTGGTAATTATTAGTAGTAGTTAATTAATATTTTATAATTAACCCCAATTTAAAAAAGTATTATAAATTTTTAAAAATATCTGTAAATATTATTTACTTTTAATTTTCATTAATGAGCATTTTGAATTTTACACGACATGTTTTTGGCTCGGATCATACTTTTTTTTTTCCTTTTTCTTTGAGTGAATGTCAAATTGCACAATTTTCTTCTTTTTTTTTTTTATAAAAAAGACAGACAGAAAGAGAAATGGATTTCAATACATTAATTTACAATTTCATCGGGATTCAAATATTGTTCATTTCAAAACAAATAAAATTGTGTAATTGAATCATTGAGAATTAAACACTGAGTTACACACACACACTATGACGAAAGCATGGCTGGAAATGATTCGTACTATTCGCATAACCTTTCATTAAAATCCAAAAGCTGCGAGTAAGTTAAGAAGCAGAAAAATGGACCGACCATCTAAGTGATTCAAAAAGTTTTGTCACCATCTCCAAGTTTGGATCGGAGTCGTAATGCTTCTTTCTTTTCCCCCACGAAGAAAAACAAAATTTATGGGCTTTCCAATTTCCACAATAGCAATATGGGATAAATCGAATTGATGATGTTCCCTGAAGAAGCAAATACGAACGAGGACGAAAGAAATCTCCTCGAGTCTTCTCTATCACGTGAGGAGCACTAATTTTTATAGATTGTAAAAACAGTCCACCACTTTGAATTTTTTTATCATTTCATATGTCATTTTCTGTAATTCCTTCTGTAATGCAATAAGTATTTTTTTTAGATAAAACTAAAATTATATTCAATGTTTAATGAACGATATGGATATATAATTACAAACGTGTCAAAATCTTATAAAGCGATAAACAAAAGTGATATAGAAAATTCATTATTATGGTACACCACCACCAATTTTAATTATTTTTATTTTTATCTTTGAAGGCAACAAATAGAGTTTGAATAATTTAGCACAAAAATACGAGATCATATCTTCTGTCCAATATTTATCCTGTCTTATTATATCAAACGTTAAAAACTACATAGTTTCATTAAAAGTAGGGACTAAATGCATAAATATCATTAAAATTAATTTACAATTATTAGACCCTAACCAAGATATTAATAGAGATTAGTGAACTCTACGACGTAGTTTTAATTAAGATAGAATAAGACAAAAAAAATCTTAGACAGAAGATCCCATATTCCTCCGTTTGGATAAGCTATTTTTGGATTATATCATGAAATTTTTATTCTTGGGATTTGTTATGAGAAAAGAATATTTTGAGAGTGTTTGGAATGAATAATTTTATTTTGTTGGGATTTGTATTGAAGATTTTTTTATTAATGGAAGTTTGAAATTTAAATTTGAATTAGTATTTTATTAGTTTATTTTGATGGGAAGTGTGTTAGGAAGAATTGTTTATTATTAAAATTTAAAATTCAAATTCAAATTCAATATTTTATTTATAAAATTTACTGTAGCAATGTTTTGTGTTTTAAAAATTTTGATGAAAAAATTGAACAAAACAAACACCTCATTTTGCAATTGTGAAATAAATCACAAATTTTGCTTTATACAAACAGATTTGAATCAAGATTGAAGTTTTTTTTTTATTTTTTTAGTTTAGTAACCTTGGATTGCTAACTGGATATGGATAAGAAGCTAAGGTTTAGATATTGTTAGTTTTAAGTTTAAAAAAAGAAGAGATTGCTGGGGGGAATGGGGATAGTGCATAGTGGTGCTGCAACACAGGATGCAAACCGCACATGTGTCTCCTTTCAGCCAGGTCTCTAACACGTGATAAAGTGTCCTTTGCCGTTACGGTTGGACTTTTCAGATAATTTTACGAAAAAAAAAAATAATTAAGAAAACAAACAGCAGGGACGGTAAAGGAAGAAAAATATGGTCCATGAGACGCGACGGTCCGCTGACATAAGTGTTTGGTTGTAACGGTTACAAAGTGAAGTTGAAATACTTTTCCGGTTCTGCTGTTTTATTCTCCACACAGCATTTTTTTGTTAATGTTATCTATCTATATGAGGGTGAAGGATGATAGATGGGTTGCACGTTTCTTTTCAGTTCAATTCTTTGGGTTTATCTTTCCACAATTTATCCCATTTTCATTTTATCTCTATTATAACAAAGAATTTGTTAGTTAATGATTATTGTGAAATAAAATTCTGTCAAATGACTTCTTTATTACAATCTTCAATGGAAAATAAACCATTCTTCAAAAACCTATAATTTTTTTTTTTTTAAAATGGCGATAAATAATTTTAATTGGATTTGCGTTATTCAATATTATTAACGAGAAGATATGAGATCCTAAATCCTAAATTATCTTATATTATTATGTTCAACATCAAAACTATGTCATAGAATTGACTCAAAGTCTAATAATTGTAAAATAATTTTAATAATATTTATGTTGTTAATAGTCAATTTTAGTAAAATTACAACGTTTTGAATATTGAATAGAATAATAGATAATTTTGATGAGAGAATCTGAACTCATTATTAACATCTAAGAAGAATCCAACTTTGGCTTTTAAACTTTGAACTGCTGGTACTCACAGCGACCACATTTGAAGAGGTGTGGTGATATAATACAGAATGTATATCGAGCCAAAAGCAAATCATATTGCCTTTAGCCTTTTAACTGGCTTAATTGAGACTATTTTTGTTGTCTGGGTTTCAAAATTTATCTTCATTTGGCACATAATTGGTCTACAAAAACTTGTTATAGGCGGTCTTCAAGGGAAACTTTCTTCTGCAATTTTATTGCTATGTCCATGCTAGATCGGATTCTCAACTGGAAACCCATTATGCGTTACCAAGGAAGAGAAAAGTTCACCTGCACATAACCACGTAAACAAGCATATGGCGCTATTATAGACGAATAATTATGAAAATTGAGGACTCATTTTTAACCAAAATGTTCAAGTTTCGCAAGTCTCAAGAAGGCAAATTTTTTCTCTTCTTTTGCTTTTTTGGATTGAAATGGATGGTCAATCAGATTAAACTACCAAGTCAATTACGAGATTTAATTCTAAAGTTAGGATAATTATAGAAAACAACTCTATACCTTTAATCAATAGAAATTTTGATGAATAGTCAACTAAAACTATAGTATGAAATTTCTAAAGTGCTTGTAAGATAACTTTAATATTATCTTTTTTTTCATTATTTTCTTAATGTCCAATGGCAAAAAGAAAAAGCTAAATATAGAATTTTTAACTTAAATTAAAAGAAGAAGGGAAATATTTTAAAAAATATAAATATATAATTAAAAATAGATAATATACATAAATGTAAATAAAAATATGTTTAGATAATATTAGCCAAATATGATTCATATAATCCCATTGGTAGAATAAAGACAAAGGTAGTGATGTTGTCTTTTGTTAATATACTTTGTGTTATAAGAATTATTGTAGTTAATTAATAAAATTTTAAATTGATTAAATCTAGCGCATGTATGTGTATATATATATGTGTGTACATAATTAATTAATTAATTAATTGATTAATTAATCCTTCTATGAGTTTGATGATCCAAGTAAAATTACAATTTGAATGTAGTACCTTGCACAAGAATTCTAGGGATACTATGAAAATTAGTGCTGATATAATAGTTAGTTTAAGTCGGTTAATTAAAATATAATAGGTAAATTAATAAGCAAGTA
The DNA here is from genome assembly GCA_016586305.1 of Ophiorrhiza pumila. NCBI lineage: Eukaryota > Viridiplantae > Streptophyta > Magnoliopsida > Gentianales > Rubiaceae > Ophiorrhiza > Ophiorrhiza pumila. The sequence continues at coordinate 4,755,518 of BLIW01000007.1, forward strand.
GGCGAAATGTTATTACGAATAAAAAACAAAAGAAAAATTAAACAATCGAACTTATCAATATTGGTGCGCGGATAAATAAATCTGGAAATGGTTCCTCTTATACGACAGTTTAGGGACAAAAAAAACAAAATGAATAGAAAAGGTAGTGTACACGGAGGTGGAGACATCATTTTTAAAATTACGTTAGTGGTCTCGTACTATACAATTGATTGAGTTGATAATATCTGAGATTATATGATAATTAGTTTTAAAATTCACTACAGAAAGTGGAAGGTAAAGTCCAAAACTTAAAAATATTAATGCCAAATTTTAATAGCTTATTAAAAATGGGACGTGGAGATAAATTTGCCATCTTGGTCCCTGAACTTTCTAAAATTTTGTCTTGTGTTCATTTGTGTTTTGTGATAGTGACCATTTCCGTTGGTAAGAATGTGTTTTTATCACTTTTGAGTCTTTGAGAGATCTAAACTCTTTTTTTGGATTTTTTTAGCAATGTGACAAGAAAAAAAAAATCTGCAACTTGGATGAAGAGCTTGCATGGATACATAGAAGCTTCTATTTTTTGGCAAATAAAAAAAAGAGTAATAATAAACATAGTGAAATTTTAGAGTGAAATATCATAGTGACTGACGTGTCATGTTTAAAAAGATAAAATTATCTATTATGTATAAAAATATAAAATCATGTACCATTATATAAAAAATTGACACGCGTACAATCGCTTATTCTTTATGTTCACTTATAATTTAGTTAGGGTACTAGTTTAATTTTTAAAAATAAAATAACTAACTAAAATAACACGTGTCAATTTATTATAAAGTGCTATATGAAAGTGGCACAACAGACCAACTTTTGTATTTTTATACATACCACATCAGTCAGTGTCAATTTATTATAAAGACTCAATTTTATATTTTTATATCTGGCACGTCAGTCACTAGATTTCACTCTATTTATCATTACTCTAAAAAATATATATATATATATATATATGAAGAAGGTATATATATCTTCTCCTTCATCTTAACTTTCCTTTTCAAATCTAAACTTTGGTAATTGACAATTCATTGATTTTTGATTTAGCATATGGGGGAGAAATTTTGAATTCAGATAAGTTGCATGGGATTAAACCTTAGTTTTTAATTAGGTATTAGGGAGAAAAAAATTAATAAGTGATTATTTCTTTTTTTATTTTTTATTTTCACGATTTATGAATGAATTTGAGTTTTGTTTAACCAATTTACTCGTGCAACCATTGTCACTTATTTAGTTGTATGGTATTGAATTATTTTTTTTTCATTAAGTAATGGATTATCGCTTTTGATAAAAAGAAAAACCTCAAAGTCTCAAACATCATTGCTTGTCTTAGCTTTTATTAAGGGGGTGGAATTTTAGAAACATTATATAACCACCCAACAGCCATACCAATGAAAAAGGGAGGATTTGGTAGTGGGTACGACGTACGACTAGCTGAACCAGATACGGGATCTCTTCTAACATATCTTTTCCCCCCCCCATTTAATGCCTCCCTAACTCCTAACGCCTAACTCCATGTCTCCTCCTCCTCCTCTCTTTCTCGTTCTCTCTCACATACACACGCACAAGAGGCCACACACAAAGTTTGTTAAAACATTAATAATCTAATCTCTTTGGCGCTGCTACTTTTATAATAAGCTTACATTAATCGAAGCAATTATTATACTAATAGAGTACTAAGCAGGAAGGTCATAGGAAAGTCCCTGTGCTTAGGGAACCGTGTATGCGAGCGTGAGCTTACCCGAATCCGTACAGGTGGAGCTTATGCAACTGGAGAGTACGGGTGGATTTTTTTTTTCTTTAAAACGAGAGCGAATAGAGATGACCGGCTGGACCGGCTAAGGCAGGTGAAAGAGAAAGCACCCACCGAGTGTGAAAAGATATTTTATTGTGGGTGGCCGTTAAAAATAAAATTAAAAAGTATAAAAATTCAGAAATGCATGCAGGAGAGAGAGAGAGAGAGATGAGTAAGTGAGTAGAAGAAAGTAGAAGTTGAAAAAATTACAGGCTGGACTGACAGGATAGCAGTAATGATTCGCCCTCCGATTAGGCGACCAATCTTGTCGTTTTCTGCCAGCTCAGCTACTCCGTGCGGCCGTTTTGATTTTCTTTTGTTTTTTTTTTTCTTCTTTAATTATAGGACAAGGAAATAAATAAATACTCTAAATAGAGATAAAATACAATATCCACCCCACCCACACGAAAAGCAATATGCTCGCCAGCCTGGCCCTCTCTCTTTCAGTTCAGTCAAACCTGATCGGCTTCCTTCCTTCCTTTTAAGTTTTAACATACACATACGCTCTCACTCTCTCTCCCTTTCTTCCTCCAACCGTTACTAATTACTTAAAATATTTTTAAACAAACACAACTACCACTCGCTAGTCACACCTTCACCCTTAATAAATTTCAAAAACTATTGTGAAAACGATAGACGAAAAATAGTCTATGAGTTAATTTTTTATATATCATATGTTAATATTTAATAATTTATATATTAATGTATACCATTTTTATATTTTATATGTTAATATTTTTTATATTTTATACGATAAAAGTGTAATTTATACGTAATCATTATATTTGAGACAGTCTCACCTTAGAAATTCCCTAATAATAATCTTGTCATATATGAGATTGTATCGGGTATTGGATATTTTGTATAAAATTTTGTATGTCTTAATTAAAAATACGTAGTAGAGTTTACTAATCTCTTGGTTATAGTCTAATAATTGTAAAGTAATTTTGGTGATATTTATGCATTTATAGTTTTAATGAATATACGTCGTTTTGAATGTTAAACATAATAAAACATGATAAATATTGGACAGAGGATCTAGTCTCATGGTCTCGTGAGAAATGGCTTACTATTATTAATTAGTAGTTTTATCGATTTCAATTGGAAGTTTTTCGAAACCAGATGTCATGTTCAAAATTTATCCTATCTTATTTTGTTTAATGTTCAAAAAAATGTTTCATTAAAAGTAAAAATTAAATACATAAATATTAATAAAATTACTTTACAATTATTATATCCTAACTAAGAGACTATTTAACATTGTAACATATTTTTAATTAATACAGAATAATGAAGACAAAATATTGAATAGTGACTGTCAAGTTTGTCCCCTCTCACAAAACTACACAACTCGATATTTAAAAAAAAGAAAAAAGAAAAAGTAAAAATACTAAAGCTGAAATTGAATTAATGAAAAGAGTGAGCGTTGAGTTGGGAGTAAAACTAAAAAAGAAAAGGCAAAAATGAAATGAATGAGAAGAGTACGTAGAATGAAAGAGTGGGAGTGAGTGAATAGTAGTTATGCGTAAAAGTGGGATGTGACGCGTGTCCGTTTGCCAGCTGTATCCCAAATCCCCCCAAATTCAACCGCTTGCCTCGAAATAGCGGTGCCCATAACGCCCTTATAACCTCCTTGTTCCCGTTTCTCACCGGCCTAACCGGTCACCGTTTCGTCCCTATCTCTTATTCTTCTTCATCTTTCCCTAAGACTCTTCTCTTCAGTTACCCTTTTCCTTTTCATTTCATTCATATATAAACCCCCACTTCCCTTCCTATTCCTTTCTGTCTCTGCGTCTCTCTCTCTCTCAGCCGCTCTCATATAATATTATATAAATTTCCCAACAAAACCAAAACCCCCAATTCTCTCTTCAAGCAAGCAACAAGAACAAAAAAAAGAGGAAGAAAAAATTCAATTTTTTTTATTACTTCAGTTCATGTTTTAGTACTAGTTTGAATCAATGGCGAACACTGGTAGCATATTGAGAAAAGATGCCGATCGGATTAAAGGTCCATGGAGTCCCGAAGAGGATGAACTTTTACAACAACTCGTTCAGAAACATGGCCCCAGAAACTGGTCTTTGATTAGTAAATCCATACCCGGAAGATCCGGCAAGTCCTGCCGGTTACGTTGGTGTAACCAACTCTCTCCACAGGTCGAACACCGCGCCTTTACGCCTGAAGAAGATGACACCATAGTCCGCGCTCATGCTCGCTTCGGTAACAAATGGGCAACCATAGCCCGCCTCCTCTCCGGCCGGACCGACAACGCTATCAAAAATCACTGGAACTCCACTCTTAAGAGGAAGTGCTCTTCCATGGGCTCTTCCGATGAAGGTAACGACTTTCAAAGCCACCAACCGCTCAAGAGGTCAGCTAGCACCGGCTCCGGTGGCCCCGTCTCTGGCGGCTTGTATTTCAACCCCGGTAGTCCTTCTGGGTCGGACGTTAGTGATTCCAGCCTTCCTAACATGTGCTCTTCTCACGTCTTTAAACCAGTTGCCAGAACTGGCCCCGTTTTGCCGCTACAGCTTGAGACGGCGACGTCGGAGGTGACCAACGATCCCCCGACTTCATTGAGCCTCTCCCTACCCGGGGTCGACTCGTCCGAGGTCTCCAACCGGCCAACTGACTCGACCCAACCAAAGAACCCGATTCAGCTACTCCCTCCTCCACCACCGCCACAACCACCTGTGGCGGCCCCAGCGCCTGTCCAACAACCTTCAGTTAACCATCAGAACATCCAAAAGCAACCCGGGTTTGGGTCATCAACCTCCGCGGTGTCTATGGCGCCTCCACAGCAGGATAAGGTGTTTGTGCCGTTCACTGGGGAGTTATTGGCTGTGATGCAGGAGATGATAAGGAACGAGGTGAGAAGCTATATGATGGGGATGGAGCATCAACAGCAACAGCAAAATCATCATCAACAGCAGCAGATGATGATGATGATGCACGGTGGAATTGGAATGGGGATGTGCGTGCAGCAAGCTTCTGCTGCGGCTAATGATCACACTTTCAGAAATGCTGCCATGAAGCGTATTGGAATTAATAAGATGGATTGAAATGTTTTATCGCAGTCGTGGAGAAGATCGAATATTCAACTGTTTGGGATTAGAGAATTTAAAAAAAAAAAAAAAAAAAAGAGGAAACGATCTTTGTTTCAGTTTCTCAATCTCAATGCATGTCTGAAGGAAAGACGTGAATTTGGCCAGTTTGTTCATGTACAGAAGAGATGGGTACTAATGACGGGGAAGGCGGCGGATTGAATGGAGGTGCCAATTCGGAGATTAAAATCGATGTTGAACTTGAGAAAAAGGCGTTACAAGTACTTAACCAAATTATTAAAAAAAAAAAAAAAAGTAATTTTTTTTTTCTTTATTTCTATCCTTTTGGTCTTTTGTAAGTTGTAGTAGTAGATCGGCTGCTTCGAAACAAAAAAAAGAAAAAAAGAAAAACCTGAGTCAGAAAACCTCAAGGAACTCAGAAAAGAGATTAAAAAAAAAAAAGAGCGAAAATTTTAATTGTCCATCAATCTTTTTAATATGCGATATAGTAGAAAATTTATAATTTTTGTTGCAAGTGGGTAATAATGTTTTGACGTGGCCCGGAAATCTGGAAAGAAGAATAATAAGGGAGGGAACTGAAAGCGAGAAAAAGTATGATTTCGGGAGTGGAGAAGTTTTGTCCCTTCTCCCCATCTCACTGATTTACTGTATATAACCAAAGTTACAGTATAGGCAGAGTTTAGTGATGATTATTCCCCCAGTGTTTCAAATTTATTACATACGGATACAGGTAAAAAAAAAAAGAGTGTCTCAGGGTCAGGGTCAGGGTCAGGGTCAGCCTGTCAGGGTGCTCCCACAAATTAGTACCACCGCATGGCTTGGCTGAGTGCGCAGTTCAAAAAACGAAACCCCATTTTGCGTTGGTGTGTAGATAAGATTAAAAGCTTCAAGAAGAATTTCTGATTGGATTTAATAATTCTACAAAAAAAAACATTAATGTGAGTCAGAATGGTACTGCTGATGAAAAGTAAGTAAAGTATTGTAATGCATAATCGGATTCTGAGGACACTGCTATAAGATATGATAGCAGCCGCTAACAGATTTATAATTAAAGCTCTCCAAATCATGAGGATGCTATGCTACACTTTTTTTTTGTATGGTTGTTTATCTGACTTGTTTCAATTTCTCTTTTACCGGTTGGCTTCTCTGGATAACATTTCTTCTGGGTTACTAAAATCTAAGAATAAAATTAACGCCTCACACACACACACACTCACTCTCTCTGATAAACAAGTATGTCTTATTTTTTAGTTTTTTATAAAAAAAAATGGTACATATTTAATGAGCTTCTTTTGGAATTCCTTCGTTTTGTGGGAGTTATAGGTGGGGCAAAACACAATTTCATTTTTTTTTTTAAAATTTTGAAATAAAATGAGTTAATTGGTGGAACAGCCTCAAAAGAATAGAAGAGGCTGAGCTGTAATGAATTAACTTAAATTGGTTGTTAGGTTACAGCTGAGGTGTTGGGGGCGAGGGAGTATGATATTTTAGTGTTAATAGTTTTAGAGTTGAGTTGATGACAACATCTCTTTTATCCAATATTTATTCTGTATTGTTCAAAATTACGTAATTTCATTAAAAGTAGGGGCTAAATGCATAAATATCACTAAAATTATTTTACAATTATTAGATTCTAACCAAAAGATTAGTGAACCCTACTATATAGTTTTAATTAAATAATTTTATAACGACCATTTCAACCACTTAGAAGTTTGAAGTTTGGACCAATCAAATTATACTCTCTTAATAATAACTTTTTCAAACTTTATTATTATGCAAAGTCGCACAAAGAAAGGAGTCGGAAACGTTACAAAGTGTAGCAAAATGCAGTAATGCATCCTCATTTAAGGGAAGGCAGATTTAATACAAAGCAAATTGAGTAGTGGGGGAACTCTTTCGTGTGCGGTTCCCCGTCAACGCGCAATGACAACCAGTTAATCAAACATAGATTGCGTGATATTTGGATCAGCAGTGAAGGAAGAGAAGAAAGAATGGTCAAGTAATCAAAACCAAATTACAATTCCACTATTTATTTTTTATAAAACAATTAGATACCGTATTCTCTATTATGTACATTACAAAAAGTTTGGATTTGAAAATTTGAATACTGAATGCGAAAATAATATTGAGAAAGTTTCATAAACATCGCTCGCCGGACAAATCCCTTTGTTGTCAAATTCTCAAGCCGAGTGATGATGATAAAAAACTACCTATCTCTGTTAATTATTCACAAGTTGAAACTGAGTATCATTTTTGTTCTTTCTACTCACAAAAACTCTTTCAGTGTAGGAAAACTCAAGATGGTGTCGCCTGTGCCGTGCTTTGCGTTTGGTTGGTGAATAGACCAATCAAATACATAAATACAGATCTCAATTTGTCAAAAAACTGTGGAATATCATCTCTCCATGACCATGTTGGGGGATTTAGAGCACGGATTGAATTTAGACAGACAACAAGAGTACCGCCCTCGTGCAGAAGCACCTGAACCCATCAAAAATAGAATTAGTCAATGATGTTACTGTGTAACACATTGTCTTGAATTCATTCCCATTAATTCGTCAAAAAAGCTTATATGGATTGAAATTTCATCATAAAGAAAACACTACACTGGCGATTCTTCGGTTAATTCCCTACCGTTAACCACAAAGGTAGAAATCCCAGAACTGATGTAAGAGAGGCCACTAAAATGCTAGACAAAGCAAGGGCAACGTTTTGCTTGACCTGCAACAATTCAATCGTTACTGCTGATAACACAAGTGATGGAAAACCCACATTTGCGACAGGAAGGAAAAAGATAAATACCAAGGAAGTTGTTTGTCGGGATTTAGCTAAACAGAATGGAACACCGGAAATGTTGTCCTGCAGCAAAAGCACATCTGCGACGCCAATTGCAGCTGCACTAGCCCGATCAGCCAACACAACACCCACGTCAGCAGCAGCAAGGGCAGGGGCATCATTGATTCCATCACCAACCATGACAAGCCCTCCTCCTGCAGTGAAGATTCAAAATAATAATTATTATTATTATAAAGGACTATGAAACTTGGCGTAACAAAGGGTGTTGAGGAGGACTATGAAACTTGAGAATCTCACCTGTATTTCTAGAAATACTTGTCACATGATATAGCTTATCCTCCGGCTTTAGGCTGCAATATACTTCATTGATACCAACGGCATTAGCCACTCTCCAGGCACTTGACTTGTGGTCACCAGTTAGCATCATTACACGTAACTTAGCTTCATCTTGTAATACCCGAATAACATCCAAAGCTCCAGGTCGAGGCTTATCTTCAAAGTGAAAAAGGGTTACCTGTGGACATCCCAAATTCATTCTCAGAGTAGGCATCAATGTGCATGGATATGCCGAATCAAAACTTGTCATCCTAATCCTTAGTTAATAATGAAGTTACCAACTTTTGTGTACCAGTCAAAAATTTCAATTCCCGATAATCACATTTGAGTAAGAAAATGTCTCTTATTTATGCACAAAGATTGAAAGGTCTATTCTAAATCCATTTGTAAAAAACAAAAAGTTGACTCTATCTAACATCTTCACGGTAAATATGCTACACAAAGATCTAGCTTTATAATCATGCCAAGCTAAAGAGCTCACCTTCTTATTGTTAATGGAGAGAGCAGCTCGAACAAAATCGCCTTCATAAGTAGAACCGCTCACTGCCTCCTTAATTTTGCTTGATTCATCCTTGGAGTTATAAAGGGAAGCAATGTACTCCACAGAACCAAGTGAAGCTTTCAATGGTTTACCGCCGCCAAGTCCTGCCTATAAAAAAAATGATAACACATTTATGTCTGGTTAACGAGTTCCTATTCCTAAATAGAGTAGTCGCCAACATGAGACTTAATAAGTTACTCTAATTAATTCATGATTGGGGAAAATTTAACAGATTTGTTGGATAACAGTTATTTCAGATTATTTTTCAGGTGGGTAGAATGGTCACCCTGTGCCACCTCAGCATAAATGTAGTAGTATCTCAACACTTCCTGGAAGTTTAATAAACTCAGAAGGTTCCATAAGTGTAGAAAAAGAAAGGTACATCAAAATTGGAGATCATAATTCAATCTCTCTCACAAGAAAAAATGTGAAATGAACAATTAGTTAACCACACACTGACATAGAACATTACCTCATTGCTGGATAATGTCGCAAAAAGACCCCTACCAGGCAAATTCTCAAAGCTTTCAACAGAAACAGAAGGAAGATCTTTCCCAGCACTATGATCCACAACAGCCCTGCATAATCAACATAATCAATCCCCTGGATTTGAGCACTAACCAACATACTTTACTAGGGCACCTGAACAATGATAACTGAATTGGATTTTGTAAGCTCTATATTAGGTTTTGAGGAACCTAGAGGTTCAACGATAACATGGATAGGCAGACTTCAAAGTAATATTTAATTTTTGTAAGAGAAATCAAGTTATCAGACAGCCATTTGAGCACTCCATTGGGAGGGGGAAAAAATATACATCTAACTAAACAACCTTCCAATAGGGTGAGTGGTACCCTTCTCCATGGCAGCAGCAACAGCGAGAGCTTCTTTTTCACAGCTTGGGACACAGCATGAAGCAAACTGTTTTTCATCATTACTCACATGTCCATGTATAGGTTCAATTGCTTTACATGTAAACTCTCCAGTGGTCAAGGTACCAGTTTTGTCAAATGCAATAGTATGACAAGAAGCTAGAGCATCAAAGACATGCCCACCTTTGAGCAGTATTCCCTGTAAACCACATTGATATTATAAAATCATATTAAGCATTTGTTAAGGTGCTAGTTGCATCTTATAACGTCCTCATTGCTGACAAGGATGTTTCTAGAAGAAATATGTTTGAAGCACCTTCCAAAAGAGAGATTAGCTATAACTTGATGCAGAGTCTAGTTCCTCTTAAATAGGTAGATACCAGTGGGCAAAAAAGAAGATCCCAATACTTGCAGGAAAAGGTATAAAAGAACAGACGTGAAGAGTTTTGTAATAATCAGGGTTGACCCATGGACCACCCTTAAAACCATCCTAGTCCTAAAATATGAGTTTGGCACAGACAAATACCTTTCTAGCGCAGGCACTAATTGCTGTGGCATAGGCAAGAGGTGCTACAGCCAATGCACATGGTGATGCAGCCACCATAAGACCCAAAGCCCTATAAACTGATCCTCTGCAAGCTACATGAATAAATTCCATTATTGCACATTAGATACAAAAATGGGGCACTTCAAGATAGATGGTCAATGTTGGTCATGCTCAATGGGGAATGGGAGGAAGGGAGTCTACTCGAGTTGACTCCAAAGATATTAATGATTGCAAAGATTTCAATGCAAGCTGTTCATAGCAGCAGCCTCCAGAACATAAGTTGAAGCATTCACTATTCCAGACATAAGCAAAGAGCATTTATTTCTCCGAGCAGGTAAAACCTCTAAGACATTGTGAATTTAGTTAATTGTGAGTGTTACCTTTTCAGTACTTTTTTAAGTGCCCAAGAAACATTCACCCTTCTCAGAATTTATATATTTGCTACCATGTGAAAACAAGCTTCTCTTGATAAAGCAATTTTTTGCATAATAATTTTCCATGTATCCAGCAGACTTTGCCAATAAAAGCTACTGCTGAATTAGACTATTTGCAAAAATTCCATTTAAATAAAGAAAATGATTCAAACAAGCAGATATCTAGTATGCCTATACTCCTTTTTCCTTAAATCATTTCTCCTTTTCTAGCATTCTTGGCAACCTTTCCTCGGGGGTGTATATGATGAGTATATCAAACTAGTACAAGGTACAACATGTTGTAAATCCAGGTGTACATGAAAATAGGAAACAAAAATCCTTCAAAGTACCTGGTGTGCTAAAAAATGGCCACTTGAAAAGAAACGGCCCAAGGAGTGCAACCGCAACAGATAAGAACACAACTGCTTTACTATAGACCTCACCAAACTTATCCAGCCACCTTTGGAGCTTTGGTTTGCTTAGCTGAGCTTCTTGAGTCAACTGGACAATCCTGCTAAGCATAGATTCTTTCCATGTCTTTTTTGCCTAAAAACAGAGTTGAAACCCGAAAAAAGCACAATGAGATAAAGAACTAGATGCTATCCCTTCCCCACCCCCCCAAAAAATCATCCTTTCTATGAAAAAATGAAAGGAACAAAAAAGAATTAAAAAATAACATTTCCAAGACTTGTAGCATCGCTCTTGTTACAGAAGTCAAAGAACGATTGAGTAAATCAAATGCCTATTCATTCTTCTCCACGAGCTCAATGAATTAAAAACAAAAAAAGATGGAGCAATAAAAAACAAAAAGAAAAATACATATATACTTAGGAAAAGAAAATGCCTATTCTTTTAAAAGTTTCTTCTAGATAACTTATTGGCTCATGCAATAAGTTAAAAGAGGGAATGTTCAAAGAGAAAGTTCTCACCCTTAAAATCATCATTCCATCCAGGTTTCTTGCTCCTCCAGGAATGCTGTCTTTGACTTTTCTGTCAATTGGCTTCACTTCCCCGGTCAAATGCTCAACTGTAATAGTTGATCTACCTTGATAAACTTCACAATCCACCGGAACTGACTGTTTATTACCACAACTAGCATCATGCAAGATTCTAGACACTTGTGAAAAAGAACACATTCAAGGCAAAGCAAAAGAACAAAGAATTCAGGTCAATAAGAAAATAACCTAAACTTCAATCCTGCACAAAACAACAGGAATCCAAGAAATAAGCAGTACTAACAATTTTGTCCAAAGGGTCATGTGATTATTACAGGATTATTGCATAAAAATATGACAACTCAGGATTTTCAGTTTTGAGCCTTTTATGAGTTAAAAAAGGGTTCTTTTCCTGATTTTTGAATCCAAACCGAAACAGTGACTTTTGATATTGAGATCATAGATTACTTTGGGGCAAAAAAAAAGTTACATAATCATAATGGCCAATGAAACTTGTGCTTAGGAATTTGTTCATGGATATAAAATGATAAAAATTCAACATGATATGTGTGAGATTGAGTTGACCACTGCAAAAAGCTTCGTTTATCATTCAATTCCTTTTACACTTAATACTAATGGGCATATCAATATACCTCTATGAACAGAAAAACTATCAAAAATTCATTTGTTATTCTTCAACGTTATCATTCATTGAGTAAACAAAAAATAATTGTAATAATAATAACATGATGTGCAACTTCTTCTAAATACAAACCTCACCAAATACGGACATGAAAACAAGGCAATAGGATTACCAAATACTAACCTCACCAGCTTTGACCAATATATAAGAGCCAACTTCCAGATCATTCACGGGGACTTCTTTATAAGTCAGGTCTGAAAAGTTAGGCGCTTTTCCGTATTTAGTATTCAAAACAAGAGCAAATTCTGGATAATTTTCCTTCAACTCCCTCACATCAATCTTTGACCGGCTAGTAAAATATTCCTCAGCTGCAAAATGACACATATTAAAACTATATATAAACTGCATACCTTGCTAGATTCGAGTTCTTCCAACCTAAGCTTGTAAAAGATACTTGCCTATATGAGCCAAATTAAACATTGCAAGCAGCAAGCCTCCTTCCAAGAAGTTTCCCATAAAAACTGATGCAAAGGCTGCAAGAGCCATTAGTACGTGAATATTAATCTTTCCCCCAGCTATGTCCATTATAGCATCCAGCGATGCTGAGACCTGACACAATGCAAATTTCAAAGATAACTAAAATGCAGGATGATACAAAGTAGCAGCTGATAGCTTCTTGTATAGCCTCAGTGAGAACTTTAAAAAGGCATGAAAAGGGTAAAGTAATGCTGAAATTGGTAAAGAATTAACTAAAATTAAATTCTTGAAGTAATTACCACTGTGCATACAAGTCCAACCAAATTAATGTCCAAAAATGATTGCTTTTCTAACACTAAGTTTATTCAACAATGCCAGTTCAAGTCCTCAGAAATAACAAAATCCCATCATTTTCTTGCCGGAGAAAAAACAAAAAGAAATTGAAAATCTATCAATCGCGTGATAAATTAGTGGAGAAACTTAGTAAAATTAAAAAATGGAAAAAAAATGAGAGAGAGAGAAAATGAGCCTTACCCCAACAAGAGGAAAAGCAATTAGAGTAAAAAGGTGCTGAAGGTGCTTAACAGCGGGCTTGGGTGCCAAGTAAGGGCAAGCAGCAGCGGCGAGGAACAAAGCAGCGGCGGAGCAGCACAACTCCAAATTCTCCCGCAGGAAATTGGCCAAATGAGTCCATCTAATGGCGTTGGCGAAATTGAGGACCAACTGCTGTGATTTGGTGAGCTTCACCTCAACCTCACCATCACCATGACCGTGACCGTGATTGTGGTGGTGATGATGATGCTGATGATTATCATGGTGGTGGCTATGGAGGTCATGAGTTCCATGTTCGACGCAATTGATGGGAGGCAGAAGAGTAAGGTGGCGAAGAGGGATGAGGGAAGGTTTAGGGAAGGGATTAATGGAGGGAGAGAGTAAAAATCTGGTGTTGACTTTGATACGTTTAGGAGTGGTAGTTGTTTTGTGGGTTGATAGTGAGAGGATCAAATTAGTACGTAAATGGAGAGTTTCCATGTTTAAATCTTCCAATCAAGAAGGAGAATTTCAAAATTACAAAGCAGCGGTGGAGAACGGAGATCAATCTAATCAGGCCATTGGTTGAAAAAACACACCAGTGCTACCCAAGAAACGCTGCTTATCATTTTACCCTTCTTTTTTTTTTCGATTCCTTGCCGTGGAGTGGATTAGAAAGAAGGAAGAGTAAAAAAGAAAGAGTGAGAGTTGTGTTGAGGGATTTAGAATTTTAGACGACAGTGTGTGCAATGCGTGGCTGGCGCCTGGTGGGGGGCCTCTGCAGCATGGGGCGTGTGGTTATGGTTTCAACATCTCCATCACACAGTGTGCTCATTCTATTCATCATCTACCCTCTAAACTAATTTAAATTATTCTATTTTCCTTATGAAGCAGCTGGTCTCTACGTGAATTATATTTTATATGTTAATTTTTTATACGTTGTTTTTTAATATTTAATAATTTATAAATTAAAGTATTAATTTTTTATAATTTATACGTTAATTTTTTATATTTTATAGATTAAATTAAAATTTAAACGCTATTCGTGGTCTTAAACGAGAATGACTAATTGTATAATTAACAAAAATATATATAAACCAATAAATTATCTTCAAAAATAGAAAAAAGAAAAGTTAAAAGCCATAAATAGTCTTGACTATTTTGTAATTTAAAAGAAAAATTATGTAAGTATGCTTTTAAGTATTTGTTTTGTGTTTTTTGATATAGTAGGGAATATCTAAATTAATAAATTATAGCAAATAAATAAAAAAATAAAAATTGTAAGTATTATATCGTTAGAATCGGGTCAAGCAGGATATGGGTTTGGTGTTGTGGATTAAACAACATTACGTCCAATGAAGACATGTTTGGGGATTCATCTTCCGATCTTCATCACCATGACTAGATGGATCTAGAAATTTCACAGACAAGAAGAAACACCCATATTCATCAACTGCTGACATGTCTTCATTTTTTTTTTTGTAATTTCATTCCATGGAGAGGGACCAAGAACTCGTCATTTCATCAACCTGCTGAAAATCGTCCATTACCATTCAAATACTAGAGGAACTCAATTTACTCAAATTATCCGCAAAGAATCAAGTTCCAATAGTATGATTAAAGAAGAAAGATGCAGTGGAACTTACATTCAGCAAAGCTAGCTAGAAGGATAACATTTCTGAAACTGATGATCATCTAGCCTCATGCAATCTTTAACTGGGAGACACCACACTGGCACTTGTTCAACTTCTATCAATACCAGAATCCGAATCCATTTCATCTTCACTTATTGCAATGAAATTGCAAGGTAAGCGGCTAACTACAGACAGTGGCAAGTTGTATTAAAACATCTGTGGTTGCCTGGTTAGTGCTGTGTGTTGAAGCTGCAGTGCATACTCGAGATCCCACAACACATCGATCATATTAGGCATATCAACACCACATTCTTGTAAATATTTTTGCACAATTACCCTAAATCTTCTCAATCAATCGTGTTTAATTTTGTCCACAAGCAAAGGGTCAACCTTCCCTTCGTTAGACAAGTCATTCCCCAGGCTGCCAGGTTTACTTGCACTTGCTCCCCTGGAAGCAAATTTATCGATTGCTGGTCTTGCACAAAGCCCTTCAAGAAAGTACAGCTCCTAAAGGATACACATCAGATCATTTTTGCATTAATACATACAAGGCACCTAAAGTACTCTGGATCAAGATAACCAAAGCTGCCTTTAATCCTCTCCCCCTGGTGTACTAAAAAAGTGAATGTATTAGTACAACATAACTTCATGTGAATTGCAATGTCACAGAGCAAATTCAACAACTTTGTTTAATGGTTCAACCAATGCACATTTACCTACCAGGCTGGCGCATGTCACATCCCGTTGTTTATGTAAACTTTTTATTTCGACTTCAAAGTTCAAACCTTTGAGCAGCCGAAAAGTCTCTCTCTCCTCTTTTAACCATTTCCATCATGGTGGGGCAGCCGACGGTGACCAAACCCAGCCGGAGCGACGAGGTCCTAGATGCAGATCAGCAGCTCCGAATCACCAACCAAGTCAGAGCCCAGTTCGAGTCCTTGGCACCCAAAAGACCAGCCAAGCCCAACAGAAGCGAGTCCGATTCAACTACCCCACCAATATCCTACGTCCCTGATGAAAACTTCCAACTTCCTGAGCAGGATAAGCTTAAATCTCTTCAATCTCAATCTCATGTAAGCTTCTTTATGGTCCCCTCTATCTATCTCAACTCCGATTTTTATTTATTTTGTCCAAAGTCCAATCATCCATCTTGAATGACTCCTATGGCCTTTTATTTTTTGTCCAGGGAAACATTTTGGGCTCCAATTCTGAGGTGCAAGAAGAATTCGTGGAGACTGAATATTATAAAGAATTGTCTTCTATTGACAAGCAACACCACACGGTTCACTGCCCTTTTGCCTCTCTTATTTGAAAATTTGTTTGTCCTAATGCAGTGAATGAAAGATGGACAATGACTTAAAAGCATCTTACTGGTATTTTTTTTAAAAAAAACTGGACAGACTGGAAGCGGGTTCATCAAGGTGACTACTGATATCGCTGGAAATGATTATTATGATCTTAAGTTGCGAGGAGGAGAGCAATGTCCGGAGAATAAAGAGATGGTGTTCAAAACCAATCCGGCCACAAACGACTGGATTCCAAGTCTTGAAAATCATCAGGTCCGCTGACAATTCTACATTACTAAATATTTATTTCAATCAAGTAGTTGACGATCTTGTTAATCATCTGATGAAATGATTTTTTAACTCTAACTCAGGCTGCTGCTTCTATTTCTTCCAAGCCCAATCGGAGTGAGAGCTGTTAGATCAGAGGGCCTTGAAGCCGATTGCTTGAGCAACTGCCTTTTAAGTATCTTTTCAGTACATTTGCTGTTTCTTTACACTGATTTTGGTTGTAGTGACTAGTGAAGATCTTTCTTTTATCTTGAATTTTGTGCCAGATACTTTAACAGCAATTTATGTCTCATCATTGCCTCATCTAATGTAGATGAAATAACATAGTACGACTTCATATTTAACTTATTCTAGGAGTACATGAAATCAAAACCTCGATTGGATTCTGTTTTTC
The DNA here is from genome assembly GCA_016586305.1 of Ophiorrhiza pumila. Taxonomy (NCBI): domain Eukaryota; kingdom Viridiplantae; phylum Streptophyta; class Magnoliopsida; order Gentianales; family Rubiaceae; genus Ophiorrhiza; species Ophiorrhiza pumila. Next base: position 4,772,104 of record BLIW01000007.1, read on the forward strand.
CCCATTAAGGTAATCAAGGTAGACAGACTAACGTACAAAAACCTTGACAGGATTCTGTTTTTTTACATCAGGGTAAACTAGACCAATGCTGGAGTTCATTTTTCTCCTTTTGTTACTCAATTACACATATGCTCTAATGCTCTATGTGTTCTCTAATAAGTGTAGTTTTAGAGACGTGCACGGTAATTAAAAAAAGTGATAATTCTCTTATTTATCCATATTTATAACTATAATTTTATTTCTATTTTTTTAAATAACATTACATAAATAAATGGAACTTTGGATAAAATTGGAAGCTTTTGGACTTTTGCATTGAAATTTGTAAAATGACACTCATTTGATAACAAAAAATAGAGGTAAAACGACACTTATTGAAGAACACAGGAATGAGTAATTCAAATAATGGATTAACCAACACAAATTATGCACTTAATGCTGCTTCCGCCATAACCTTGTCGATGATGTTGTTGCGTGCTTTGCACAAGGCTTCCAATGGCTTGACTTTCGGCATGGTCAGCCCATCCCCTTCAACCAAATCAATTTCCTCGTCACTAATTCTTTTCCAATCAAAACACTGAATCAAAGCTGCCAGTGCTACACCAACCACTCTTTGTGCTAGCCCAGCACCAGGACAAGCTCTCCTTCCCATTCCAAATGGCATCAGCTTCCAGGATTCAACTTCTATTCCTTCAAATCTCTCGGGCTTGAAGCTTGTTGGATCATCCCAAACTTTAGGATCCCTGTGGATTGCCCAAGCATTAACCAACACTATCGTGCCTCGTGGAACGTTGTATCCCCCGATTTTACAATTATCGGAGGATTCATGTGGCACCAGCAACGGCGCTGCTGGAAATAAGCGGAAGGTTTCTGAAATAATGTTGTGAAGGTAAGGCAGATTGGATAAATCACTTTCCTCGACTAGTCGATCAGTCCCAACTTGATGATCAATCTCAGCTCTAGCTTTCTTCAATACCTCGGGATGATTCAGCAAAAGCGACATAGCCCATTCTACTGTCACCGATGAAGTGTCTGTTCCAGCGAGCAGCATGACCTGCCATTCACCAATGAAGAGTTCAATTGCTGAATAATGTGGGCAAAACAAGACTCGATATGTTTCATAATCTTTTCCAAATTGCTGCTAAAAAATAAAAAAAATCTAAGATTTGTAAGCTACATTCATGACGTCACTTATAGATTTTTTTTTTTTTGGGGGGGGGGGGGGGGGGGGGGGTGGAGAAGTGGGTGGGCGTCCAATTGCATATTGACCATATGAATATTAAAGGATTTGTTAAGCGATGCCTGCTGACTAGAAATATCCACCATATGCTCACAGACGAATGACATTAGAAAAATCTTCTTGATCATGAAGTTGCTCATTTTTATTATGTTTAGTTTAGCTAATTAACTAATAATAACAAAGAAGATGCAGAGCAGAGCGCACTTACAATTATAAGCCCGTTATGGGTCAACAAAGGATTCTAGATGTAGTTATTCTGGCTGCGGGATTGTTGCAAAGACAGAGAGATGATCAATCATCGCTGTTATTGGTCTCTTCTGGTATGGGCGATGCTCATGCAACCAAGCCCTCCAAGAAAGCAATCCATTTTTGTAATAAGAGTAGACAATTCTTTCTCGTAGTTCCTGTAATCCATCCACTTTAAAAATGGCACGTAGTCACTGGGGTTAGATGCACCACTATGTGCAAATACCTCTCCTATAAGTCCCCGAATCGTCTTTGCCTCGTGGGTTTCCTCGTCTACGCCAAAATATCGATTCCCCGACACCATCCTCATAATCACATTAAACGAAAGCTCGGCTAATTTAGATTTCATTTCAACCTTAGCAAACTCACGACGGGAGTTCTCCGACAGTTTTATAAGCAAGCGCCTGATTTCGTCTTTACGGATGGACAAGAACACGTTCAAACGACCGGCGGAGAATATTTCGACCGCACCCAGTCTACGAAGATTCCTCCAACGATCACCATAGGGGAGAGTAACCATGGTGCTGTAATTGTAGTTTATGTATTTGCCTACGATGAAACGAGGGCGGTTGGCGAGGATGACATCATTCTTGGTGAAACATTCCCCCACCCCGGATGGTGATGACACCACCACTACTAGCCGGTTACCGAATTGTAGGGAAAAGATTTGACCGTATTTTTGAGAAAGGTTGTACAATGTTCTATGCATGGGTTTTTTAAGGAGGTGGAGGTGACCTATGATCGGAAGAGCTAGCGGTGGACTTGGCGGAAGGTTGCGCCACCGTTTTGACAGAAACTTTACACAAAAAATAAAGATAAAAAGAGAAAGAGTGGTGCATACACACGCAGCAGCTTCCATGCTTAAATTGCGTCTTAAACCAAAAATGCGTGTAAGAGTTGTGTAGGAAATTCAATCATTGGTATGATTTATCAATCTTGTCCAATGTGTGTATATAGTATAGCCATCTAGAGACTTTTCCAAGTTACTATTGCCATTATTGATTTATTTTGCTTTGTGCACTTTGGGGTCTTAGATTAAAATAAAAAAATTATCTTACCCAAATTGTATTTTGCTTCCTCATCCTCGTGTTTTAAACTAACGAGTCATAGAATAATAGAATCAAGGATGATAAATGAAACTAAAATATTAGATAATCAATTTGGTTTTATACTTACATCTATAAAAGAAGCTATACATTTAATTAGAAAATTATATAAATAGTGATAGAAAACAAGATTTACATATGATATTTATTAATCTCGAAAAGTTATATGATAGAGTCAATAAGGATATAATGTGGAGAGTGTTAGAAAAAAGATGAGTAAAAATAGCGTATATAGGAGTTATAAAAAATATGTATAAAATATAACAACTTATGCAAGTACCTTAGTGGGGATATCCGATGATTTTTCGAATACTATAAGTTCATATTAGTGATTCGCTTTAAATCCGTACCTTTATGCTTTAGTAATCAACTAAATTACGAAACATTTGGAAATAGCTATTTATTAATATATGTTGTTCATTGAGGATATAGTATTAATTGATGATAATATAAACAAGAGATGGAGTAAAGGCAAAGTTAAAAACTTGGAAGGAAGCAATAAAATTGAAAGATTTTATCACAAATAGAAGTAAAAAAAATATATACTAGCCACTTAAGATAAAACACCTAACATAAGATCTATTGCCTCAGAGCATCTCCACCATTGCCTGTCTCCATTGCCTCAGAGATCTATTGCGCTAAATGTAGCGCAGCAATGTAGCTGCTGTATTTTTTTTTTTTTTGCTTTTTTTAATAATTGCATAAATTGCAATTTGGTCCTTTTTGTAATTTAGGTATTTTTTTTTCATTTTAAGTTAGTTTGATATTTTAGTTCATTTTAAAATTATAATTAATTAGTTATAAACAATTAATTATATTACTAAATTAAATAAAAACTATTATTAACTTAAATTTAAATTATTTTTAATTAACAATAATTAACCTTGTAACAAGTTAATTACACTTAATTAATTGAAAAATATTATTAAAATAATTTAAATATAAAAAATAAAATATTAAAGACTGATTTAAATTATCTAATGTAATGTTTTTCTTTTTGCATTTCAATAAAAAGTGTGTCCTTATTAATATTAAGAAATTATTAATTTTTCACGACACTTGTTAATTGTTATTTTCGTAATATTATTATTTCTTAAAAGCCAATGTCTTGGATTAATATGTAAAAAAAAGAAAGATTGGAGGTTGTTTTGTTAAATAATAAAGTAGTATAAAAAGCAATAAAAATAAATATAAAATGAAAAGTATAAATTAATTTGTATATAATATTCTTTTAGAGTAAGAAATGAAGTTATGGTTGGAGTAAATTTACTGTAGCTACTGTAAAATAGAGATTAAAATTGTACTGTAAAATATAGGGATGATCGTAGATGGTCTCAACAAACAAACTGTAATAAATGCTCTGGAACAATCACTTCATTGTTGACTTTGGCAACAGTATTTCCACCATTGCGGTTGCGTGAAAAATACATTTCGACCGCATGAATGAGAATTCAAAAAAATGAGAATTCAGCGGCATGATTTTTCTATAGCTGGAGTTCAAATGCCATGTAATGGGATCCTCACATTTATCTTTTTTTTTTTTTGACTGAATGCAACAAAAGAGTTTCCACAATTCATTCCAATATTCAAATTATCCCCAAAACAAAAACTTAAGAGCTTTTTCCTTGCCTTTCCTTTCTCTTTCATTTATTTTACATTTTATAAAAAGTCTTTCCTTTCTCTTTCATTTATTTTACATTTTATAAAAAGTCTTTTGTATTAGAAAGTGATTATAATTAATGTTTCATTTTTGTAAATTGTCTCCACTTAATAGTAAATTTTCGTATTGCTTTCAACTGTGAACGTAAGTCACATTGATCGAACCACGTAAATCTTTGTATTTATTATCTCACTAATTTTTCTCATTAATATCATGTGTTATTATTTTGGGCTGTTACATACAGAGTGAAATTCATTTTCTCCTAGCACAAACTAATGGACAAACGAAATTCGATTGGCAGCCCAAACGAAAAGCTCGCTCATGTGACAAAATGAACAACTTCAACATTATTCAGAAAATGAAACTCACTCTTCTCAGTTTTGCTACTTTACTGAAATCGTCGATACACTCTGTTTCACGCCATAACCCTTTTTCTCTCTTTTTTATTGGTGAATTACACATATAATGTGTATACTCATAGATTCAAATAATACAAATTATGCGCTTAATGCTGCTTCCGCCATAATCTTGTCAATGATGTTGTTGCGTGCTTTGCACAAGGCTTCCAATGGCTTGGCTTTCGGCATGGTCAGCCCATTCCCTTCAATCAAATCAATTTCCTCATCACTAATTCTTTTCCAATCAAAACTCTGAATCAAAGATGCCAATGCTACACCAACCACTCGTTGTGCTAGCCCAGCACCAGGACAAGCTCTCCTTCCCATTCCAAATGGCATCAGCTTCCACGATTCAACTTCTATTCCTTCAAATCTCTCGGGCTTGAAGCTTGTTGGATCATCCCAAACTTTAGGATCCCTGTGGATTGCCCAAGCATTAACCAACACTATCGTGCCTCGTGGAACGTTGTATCCCCCGATTTTACAATCGTCGGAGGATTCATGTGGCACCAGCAACGGCGCTGCTGGAAATAAGCGGAAGGTTTCTGAAATAATGTTGTGAAGGTAAGGCAGATTGGATAAATCACTTTCCTCGACTAGTCGATCAGTCCCAACTTGATGATCAATCTCAGCTCTAGCTTTCTTCAATACCTCGGGATGATTCAGCAAAAGCGACATAGCCCATTCTACTGTCACCGATGAAGTGTCTGTCCCAGCGAGCAGCATGACCTGCCGTTTACCAATTACGAGTTCAATTGCTGAATGCTGAATAATGTGTACAAAATAAGACTCGACATGTTTTAGAATGTTTCCCAAATTGCTGCATAATTTTATTGCAACAGGTTTTATTATCTCAAAAGGGAAAAAAAAATCTCATTTAGTCAACGGCTTGAAGGAATTCTAAGATTTGTAAGCTACATTCACGACCTCACTTGTAGATTTTTTTGGGGTGGAGGGTCCATTTGCATATTAAGCATCTGAATATTAAAGGATTTATCGAGCCATGCCTGCTGACAATTGAAATAAAATGACATTTTGAAAAATCTTCTTGAACATGAAAGTTGCTCATTTTTATTATGTTTTGTTTAGCTAATTAACTAATAATAACAAAGAAGATGCAGAGCAGAGAGCACTTACAATTATAAGCCCTTTGATAACGTGGTCAGTGTAGTGTTCTGGCTGCGATTGTTGCAAAGACAGGAGATGATCAATCATAGTGTTATTGTTCTTCTTATGGCGATGCTCATCAACCAAGCCCTCCAAGAAAGCATCCATTTTTGTAATAAGAGTAGACAATTCTTTCTCGTAGTTCCTATAATCTATCCACTTTAAAAATGGCACGTAGTCACCGGGGTTTGATGCACCACTGTGTGCAAATACCTCTCCAATAAGGCCCCGAAACGTCTTTGCCTCGTGGTTTTCTTCACTTCGCCAAAATATCGCTTCCCGGACACCATCCTCATAATCACATTAAACGAAAGCTCGGCTAATTTAGATTTCATTTCAACCTTAGCAAAATCACAACGGGAGCTTTCCGACAATTTTATAAGCAAACGCCTGATTTCGTCTTTACGGATGGACAAGAACACGTTCAAACGACCGGCGGAGAATATTTCGACCGCACCCAGTCTACGAAGATTCCTCCAACGATCACCATAGGGGAGAGCAGTCATGGTACTGTAATTGTAGCCTACGTATTTGCCTATGATAAAACGAGGGCGGTTGGCGAGGATGACATCATTCTTGGTGAAACATTCCTCCACCCCGGATGGTGATGACACCACCACTACTAGCCGGTTACCGAATTGGAGGGAAAAGATTTGACCGTATTTTTGAGAGAGGTTGTACAAGGTTCTATGCATAGGTTTTTTAAGGAGGTGGAGATGGCCTATGATCGGAAGAGCTAGCGGTGGACTTGGCGGGAGGTTGCGCCACCGTTTTGACAGAAACTTTACACTAAAAATAAAGATAAGAAGAGAAAGAGTGGTGTATAACCATCCAGCAGCTTCCATGCTTCATTGATGTCTTGAGCCAATAATGCTTATAAGAGTTGTGTAGGAAATTCAATCGCTTGTATGATTTATCAATCTTCTCCAATGCGTGTGTATATATATATATACGGTAGTAGGCATATGCAAAATTCACACCGGGACACTTGTCCAATTTACTATTGCCATTATTTATTTTTTTTGATTTGTGCACTTTGGATCTTAGATTTTTTATTTTTTTAAAATATCTAATCCAAATTGTTTTTTGCTTCCTCATTAAACACAAAAATCATGATTTTGAATATTCTGTATTATTTGATATGTTATTTTGTGTAATACTAATTATAAATATAATATATATCTTTTTAAATAAAATTAAAATTCTGTTTAGTGACTAAAATACTTAATAAGATTCACTTGTCTCTCAGTTAGAGTATGATAATTGTAAAATAATTTTAGTAATATTTATATTTTTTATTCATAGGTTTAGTGAAAATTACGTCATTTTAAACATTAGATACAATAAGACAAAATAATATTTGATAGTGAATCTGGTCACCAAAATTGATACCCAAAATTAATAATACGGGATCTTCTGTGAAATATTTTGTCTTGTCTTATTTTGTTTTAATTAAAATTACTTAGTAGAGTTCACAAATCTTTTGGTTATAATCTAATAATTGTAAAATAAATTTAATAATATTTATACATTTAGTCTCTAATTTTAATTGAACTACGTATTTGAATGTTCGACATAATAACATTCTTTTATAATTTTTCAAATTTGGATATCTGAATGTTCGAGGGAATAATATTCTTTTATAATTTTTCAAACTGGGATAGGATGGTTTTCTAGATAATGATTTGACCACATTGACGTAATCAGTGACCAAGTGGTACACAATTGTTCCACGGACAGGAAGAACCCACCACAAGTCCGTCCTTATTTCTTACCACCAGAAAATTATACATGAAAACGTTTTAAAGAATTTTAGATATTAAATGTAATTTAATTCATTTTATTCGTCTTATAATTCTTGTAAGTACATGTCAAATCTAACATAGCTTTTCTTTGAAACTCATATTGTGTGCGCTTATTTTATTAGTATTTTAGAATGAATTGCAAAATACTAAGATAAACTATAATTGAATTGTAATATATATTTTAAAATTTTAATTTTGACACTTAACATATTTTAAATATTATATAATATGTCATTTAAATTTTTAATTTTGATACTTTAAAATTTTTAAATATTATTATTTTGTATGTTAATTTAATTTAATAACTTAAAGTAAAAATTAAAAGAAAAAAACGTGAAACTTATTTATATACAAGACGTAATTTATATATAAAACAAATATTTGCATATATGAATTCGCTTCACCACCAAGTCAATAGTTTAGTTTATACTACTAATACTAATTATTATTATTGGTGAATATGTGAAATAGAGATTCATTATTCATATGACTATGGTTAGTACAAACTGGATTGGTGTGGGATGCTGTTTATGTTGATTTTAGTCCGGTCGCATGTGTGTCGTCGAAGCCCAATAGCCTCTAGCCCAATAGTTGTGAACCCTGAAAATGATCAGGCACTAATATGAACAATTGATTATATAATTATTTATAAATAGGAATTGAGGAATTAATGAAATTAGTGATAATTTATAATGTAAGTTGTATTTCATATTTATTTTTAACATGTTACGAGAATCTAATTTATCTAAACACAAGTTTTAAATTAAGTGTAAACTGTAGTTATCTAGTTATGAATAAAGTAATATTAATAAGTCTAAAAGTAATTTATTTTAAAAATTTTATAGTTTATGTATGAGATAAAGAAATTTAATGGGTATCTAAAATTTGTATAGTTTTGTATGAGATAAATAAGCGTAAGGGATCAATAAAATTTTAATATAAAATTCAGTAATTTACGTCAGACAACATTAACTCCACCTACTTTTAGATGACACGGGATCTTCTATCCAAGATTTTATTTGTGTTATGGTTCACTAATAGGGTCTAATAATTTTAAAGTAATTTTAATTATATTTATGCATTTAGTCCATATTTTTAATGAAACTACGTAGTTTTAAACGTTAAACAGAATAGGGCTGGATAAATATTGGACAGAGGATCTGGACTCCTTTTAGATGAGACCAAATCCTCTCTCAAATATTTATTGAATTTTATTCTATCTAACATTCAAAATGATGTAGTTTCATTAAAAGTAGGGACTAAATGCATAAATATTACTAAAATTACTTTACAATTATTAAACCCTAACCAATAGATTAGGGATCCGTACAATATAGTTTTAATTAAGACAGAATAAAACATACAAACTCTTAGACATAAAATCCCATATACTTTTATATGACTTGCCTGCCCATAAGGATATTAAATTATCTGTCCAAAATTATTTTATCTAAAACATGACTTTGACTTATATTAAAATTACATTGAAAGATTCACTTATTTTTGGATTAGGGTATAATAATTGTAAAGTGAATTTAGTGATATTTATACTTTTAGTTTATAGCTTTAATTAAAATAAATCGTTTTGAACATTTTACACAATAAGACAATAATATTAGACAGAAAATCTGTGCTATTCCAAACGGGCCAAATCAAACCGAACAAAGGAGGAGAACAATTGCGTGAAATTGACAATCAGCTTAAAAACTTTCCGAGAATAAATTTCATTTCATCTCAATATCTACCTTTTACCCATTCCCTTTCTATTTTAATATTGCCACGTGATATTGAGGGGAATATAAAATTTTAAATTATATATATTTACCTTCAAAAATGTATTTCTAAGTGACAATAGATGGAGGAAATACATCTTTCACAGGTTCACCAGTAATAAATATGTTTCAAATTTGGATAAAATAATTTTTTTTAGCTAACATAAAAATAAGGGTTAATTTCGCATTGCTTGCGTGTGCCAGCGGGAAGGAGTACATGAAAAACACAATTAGAATTAGAAATACAAATAGACCGCTACTGCATCAGAGCGCTTCCACTCGGTCCTTTGCAGCGTAACGCCAACAACTCCAACAACGCCATACTCAATTTCTTCCTCTTGCTTTATCTCACTGGCCTTGAACGAGCAAGTTCGATAGAGAAGCGCTAAGCTTAGGCATGATTCGTGAGCAGCAGCATTGCGACTCGGTTGGGGGCTCTGCAAAAAAAATGGCCTCCCTCACCTCCGTCGAATTGAATTTACTTGTCTTTCGTTATCTCCAAGAGTCAGGTCATGTTCTTTTCACTCAGCTCCCAATTTTTGTGTATATTCACTCATCAACGCCTAGTATTGGCCATTTAGGGTTTTTGTTTTCTTTTGTTATTCACGTAATGCTGTTTTTTTATTTTATGTTTTTTTTCAATTTTTCTCACTCGGGGTTGGGTTGAATTGAATTTCCCCGCAAATTGTGTTGATTAGCTTTTGTTTTGTGTTGATTAGGTTTCAGTTTCCTATCCGGTTTTTTTTTTTAGGTTAATCTGCGACCCACAGAGGGTTAGGGCTTGAGTGAGCATTAACATATAGTGTTACACTGGAGAAAGAGGCGGGCTGGGTTCTTTGAAATTATTCGTACGAAACAGAGATAGTGTTAGATGCTTATAGCTAAAGCAGAGACAACGATGATTTTCATCAGTCACAGGGATTATGCGGTGAAGAGTATTTCTAATTTTGGCGTCTCTACTGGAACTTTTGAATTTCCTATGCCAGTAATTTTATTTTTTTGTAAAACTTTCTATTTTGTCAAGAAAATTCAATTTGAATATTTTTTGGTTCCATCTATATTTTATATTTATTTTTGTGTATGGGCAATCGGGTTCTACTTTCTCTCTGTGTGGTTTTCTCTTTGCGCATCTACTCATTTTGTTTTCCTCTTTCTCAGGTTTTGTGCATGCAGCTTTTGCTTTAGGACACGAGGCAAGTATGGATAAATGCCCCATTGATGCCAGCAGGGTTCCACCTGGTTCTCTTATCACTTTTGTGCAGAAAGGACTTCAATACATAGAAATGGAAGCAAACTTGAGTAATGTTAGGATGTGCATGATTTTTTTTGGTTTATAAGTTTAATTTAAATGCCATAAGGGTGTGCCATTTGTTTGTTTAACTAAGTTCATTTTGAGGTTGTCAGTCTGATTCAGATGCGGATGAGGAATTTGTATTTCTGCAACCTGAAGATCTTATCACAAAGAGTGTGAACGAGCTGCGACAGACAATAAGGGAGAGGAAAAAAGAAGTTAAAAATGCTAAGGAGAAAGAATTAGCTAGAGAACATGAAGGAGCACGTGGGCTTGTGAAAGACAGGGAAAAACAAGTGAGGAAAAGAGAACGTGAAAAGGATCCAGAGAAAATAGAAGAGAAGACAAGAGAAAAGGAACATTTCAAGGCGGTAGATACCAATCATGAAGACCAGAAAAATGTTAGGCAGGAAGAAAATAGGGTTTCTGGGGGTAAAGCAATATAAGCTTCTAGACTTTTAATCTGGTCTTGGATTTTGCTTCTTAGTATGACACGAATTTGATTTTAGATGATTAGTCTTTTGATTTTAGATGATTAGTCAAAAACGCTCGAGATATTTGATAATTATATTTAAGCTGGAATTTTAGTGGCCAAATGTGGTAGTTGTCTCTTCTTTTTGTATTACATTGTGCTTGCATAAATTGACTGTTAAGTTTGTACCTCGTATGTGTGGATAGTACGGCTACCTCTTTTATGTTTTCAACTTGGGAATTGTGTATCTACCTGTACATCCATGCACAATGATGTGTATATGCTTGCAAGAATCTATAGACTGATTTATGCGTTTGTACCTGTAAAACTGTTTGGCGATTTTGGTTTTTGAAGCACTAATTATTTAGTGACAACTAATATACTTTAGTCAGTGCATTTGACTGAAGGCGACTACTCTGATTTGAGTGCCTGAAGAATGTGATGCAAATTGTTTATCTGTAATTTAAATGCAAACTGCTTTTGAAGATTAAGATCAACTAACCAGATCTACTGCCTCAGAATTTTGTGAAGATGTGTCTACTGGTTCATCTGTCATAAACAAGCTTTGGGTAAACAATAAAGTGACAGAGGAACAATTTGCATCACATTTTTTAGGCACTTAGGGTGGCTGAAAAAATATTTTTTGATAACTCATATAATTTAGTAAGTGCATTTGACTGAATGTAACTACCCTGATTTGAGTGCCTGAAAACAACAACAGTTAAGCCTTTATCACACTAAGTGGGGTCAGCTAATTTGAGTTACCTGAAAAATGTGATGCAAATTGTTTCTATGTAATTTAAGTGCAAGCTGCTTTGGAAGATAAAGATCAATTAACTAGATCTGCTAACTCAATATCTTGTCGGGCTGTGTCTATTGGTTCATCTGTCATAAACTGGCTTTGGATAAACAATAAAGTGACAGTAAACAAAATCTGATGTGGTTAACTACTTCATGATTTGATTTTTCCTCCCAACTGCTGTTATTTGCTGCTGGTGAACCGTGTATGAATGATTTTTGCACTGATTTTTGTTATAGGACCCGATCCAATGGAAATCTCTACCACCTCTACATCTCAAACTGTTGAATTTCCTAGTTCTGACATTACTGTTTTGCAAGGGCACACTTCTGAGGTTTTTTGTTGCTTCGAGTTTTTATCTTTGTAATTTTTCTAGTTTTCCATGTGTTTCTCTAGTACCGATAACCATTGCTCTTGATTTTTTTACATATTTTCTTTTCGAAGGTTTGTGCTTGTGCATGGAGCCCATCAGGTTCATTTCTTGCATCTGGGTGAGTGTTCATGTCAAGCTATAATACCTTTGGTTAAGTTACCTAATTTTCTCTTAAAGTTGTGTTTGTTTTTGGAACTGTATGTCCTATTGCACAACTACTGTCCAGAAGTCCTGCACCATAAACTAGGTGTATCCAATTTTGAAGCTATTAGCGAGATATCTTTTTCAATAGCTAGCTATTAGAAACAGAGTGATTAGTTAATTTTGGTTGGTGGGGAAAATCTGCTGTTTGGGCACTCTGGGAGATTTCTGAGCTCGAAAATCAGGAGCAGGCGAATGCTAGTTCCTCGAGTTGGTGAGTATTTGTTTACTGTCTAGACATGCTCACTTGATACTTTGCTTCTAGGAAACAACTTTTATTTGTATCCTATATTTCTTAATTTACCGGTTCCAAATTTTCAGATTCTGTTTATACTTCATTTTTGGGAGAGGAACTCCAGCCATTGGGAAGTAAATTAACTCTTGAATTATGCATAACTAGTGTACACATCTTGGGTGCATCAATAGTTTGCCTTTTGTGCAGTGATTAGAGTTGTTGTTGGTAGTAACTACCATACCTACAGTGTTGCAATCTTTAGGAGCTCCCTTTCTCAAATTTTCACATTTCGCTTTATGCATCTAGATCTGGAGATTCAACAGCCCGGATTTGGAGAGTCGGTGAAGAGACCAATAGATCAGGTTCACAGAGTGGTCCTTCAAATGAGATAGTACTGGTGCATGTAAAGGGCAAAACTAATGAGAAAAGCAAAGATGTTACATCAGTTGATTGGAATGTGAGAATTCTTCTTCTTCTTATTTTTTGTACTAGCATGCTGGATGATTCTTAACCAAAATAAGTTGCTTATTACTGATTACCTTTTCTCCCACTTGTTCAGATATTTGTTTATTCTCTTTGCTTCAAACCCGGGTTCTCGTGCATGATCGAATCAGTTTTCTGTTTTCACGTTTAGGTTGATGGAACACTGTTGGCAACAGGTGCTTATGATGGGCAAGCTAGAATTTGGAGCTTAGATGGTAAGCTAGTTTGGCTGCCCTTGATAGCAATTCCTAGAGGCTGAACTATGCCAGAAGACACAAGCATATTTGGTTCAGTGATTGTGGATCATTCATTACTTGTGCTTCTTGCTTGTTTTGTTTCCTATATTTTCGTTTCATTGAGTCATTGATAATGGAAATTGTTCTTTTCATGGTGGTTATGACTATTAGTCGATTCATTGGATTTATACTTCACTGTTGTTTCTTGGTAATTTTCTTGAGCTCATAGGAAGTGGTTGTTCATATATCTCAGGTGAATTGAGAAGTACCTTAACCAAGCATAAGGGACCCATTTTTTCCTTGAAATGGAGTAGGAAGAATGACTATATTCTTACCGGAAGTTGTGATAAAACTGCAATAGTTTGGGATGTAAAAACTGAGCAATTGAAACAGCAGTTCGAATTTCATACAGGTGCAATTGTTAATTTGTCTGAGTAGTAAGATTCATTTCTCTATGGAGGTTATTGTCAATATGAAAAATCATAACATGGCTTCTTCACAGGCCCAACACTAGATGTTGATTGGCGAAACAATGTTTCTTTTGCAACATGCTCCACTGACCAAATGATCTATGTTTTGAAGATAGGAGAGAATCTTCCAATTAAAACATTTTCCGATCATCAGGTTTGCTCTCACATATTTGGGCCTTGATTCTTGTTTTATTTTTATACTATACTTTGAGTGCATTGCATGCAGACCTCAGAAAAAGTTTCTGCTCCAATTCCTATATTTGTCTATCTTGGTATATTTATTTGGATTCATAAATTTACCAACCTATGTCGAGTTAATACTGTCAGCTGCTATTTTATGAACAATGTTTAACGTTGGCTTGTTTTTGGCTTTCCTCTTCTGCTGTTCTTTCTAGGACGATGTTTATTTGTTACAGGAAAATGTAATAGTTAATTTTGGAGTGTGTAGTACTGTATAGTATTGTGAATGAAACCTGATGCCTTTGCACTTACCTTTTTTGGTTCCAGGGTGAAGTTAATTGTGTGAAATGGGATCCGACAGGTTCATTATTGGCATCCTGCTCTGATGACGCATCTGCAAAGGTTTGTTTCTACTTCCTTTCCCTTGAAAAATTGTAATCTGCTTCCTAATTTTTCATGAAGTATGCAGTTGACATTTTACAGGATCATTCTTTGCTTGAGGGTTTTTTTTGCATATGAAAGTTGAGTCTAATTTTAGCCACTTAAACTTGTAAATATGCTTGTGGATGTCATATGGAATATGAAAGAGCTGCATGGTTTCATTAAATGAACTCTATCCATTTTCCTCATGATACTGTTATTCTTTTTTAATCATTTGGAAGTCAATATTGTAGATATGGAGCATGAAGCAGGACAAGTGCATTCATAATTTCAGGGAGCACGAAAAAGTATTACTGAATTTTACTTCTTATTTTATAGCACATCCTTTACCTTTTGGATGAGATTTAAAGCTTGTTGGCATCATTACTTTTACAGGAGATATATACTATCAGATGGAGTCCCACTGGACCAGGAACAAATAATCCAAATTTGCAATTATTGTTGGCAAGGTTGCTGCTTATAATTAGATATTTGCTTGTGCTTTTCAAGATTTCTATTATATTGAAACTGCATTGCTTGATTGCTAATGATAGTATTTACCACAATGATAATATTTTCAGTCATTTGTGTTTTCACATGCAAGTGCGGAACTCTTTTTTTATTCGAAATTACATGGTTCATGTATGTAGAAATTTGATGAAGAATTTTGACTTGAATTGGGATTGATTCTTGAGTTGTAATCCCCACTCTTTGATGAATGAATGGTTTTCCGTCCTTGATTGCAAGATTTGAAATCTTGCATTATTTACCTTACATTGCTATTGCAACCATGTACTATTAACTACCTGACTGACCATATTGGAGTCATCAGACATCACTCTTTTCTCGTGACAAAGCATTTTGTGCAAATTCTGTAGTTTACTGCGCTCTTCTGTGCAACAAAGGTTCAATTTGCCTTCTTCTTGAGTCCTCTTTTCTGTGCTCCAGAATCATTTATGTGACTTGCAGCTACATTTCAACTACCGTTCTTGTTTATTTGTGTTATTCTGATGTTTTGTTAAACACTAGGAGAAGCAGCTTTAGGATGAATAAATGCTGTCTCTTGTGAAGAGGTCGAGTAAAAAATCTGCTTTCTTGTGATTTCACCTTTTTCCTTCTGTAGTGCATCATTTGACTCGACAGTGAAGCTGTGGGATATTGAGCAGGGAAGACTTCTGCGCAGCTTGAATGGGCACAGGTGCAAACTTCTTTTGCATGTTATTATCAACCAAAAAAATATGAAGTATATGGCAATTGTTATGAAAGTTTAGTAAAAATTAATTTCTTCAACAATCGAATTATTTGTTTCCTGAAACATTTCAAATGATGGACGGTTTAGTAACTTAAATTTAATTTGTACCCTCTTACTGATTTGTTATACTTATTTTAATAATGATATCTTCATGGTTGACTGTTGATGTGCTGGTCTTTTTAGTGTACCTTGTGGGTAACTGTATCATTCGGGTGTAATTGGCAGGGAGCCAGTATACTCTGTTGCCTTTAGCCCAAATGGAGAGTACTTAGCCAGTGGTTCCCTTGATAAATCAGTGCATATTTGGTCTCTGAAAGAAGGCAAGGTTGTCAAAACATATTCTGGGCATGGAGGCATATTTGAAGTCAGTTGGAATAAGGAAGGTGATAAAATTGCTGCTGCTTTTGCCAACAACGTAGTTTGTGTTTTGGATTTCAGAAGGTAGCTTGTGACATCTTGATTATGTTTTAGATGATCTAGTGCGCAATTGGACGACTTGGATGATAATGTGGATGGGAATTTTTCTGGGTTTCAGAATTTAGATTTGTAATTGATGTGTAGATGTGATTCCATCCACCTTGTTGTTAGCTATGTATAGATCATAGTTAAACCGATAGTTGTTGCGAGTTGTAAAATTTCTCCTCCATCCATATGAATGGGAGTGCATGGTGGTCAGGTAAAGATGCCAGTTAGTTTGGCTTTTGACCGTGAAACAAGTCTCTTTAATACTGATTCGTTTCTCCATCTTGTTCACTCTCTGGTGCCGCATCCGCATGAGTTTGCGAAACTAACTATTCGTGTTTGATTCTGAAAAAGATTCATGAAATTATGCGATGTAACTTGAACCGTGCGTGTCTATTGATATACAGTTGAAGACTTTGTGCTCCATGTCAAGCAACAAATGGTCATTTGGGGAAATTTGTTGACACCTCCCTAATGCACAATAGACAAACCAACATTTTGCATTTTGCAGGAGCTGAACATTTGTGTTTTTTTTAAGGGAATTCTCATTCCAAATATCTTAATCTATTACAAAATGAATGCCGCAACCTAGGACTGTTGTTCTGGATCCCGAGAACTCTTGGGCATTCGACTGAACATTTGTAGATCCCTCCTGTTCGTATCATGAAAATTTATGGGGTGGGTTGCATTGACTTCCTAATACCTACCACCCCCGGTGTTTGGTTGGTTTTTGTTAGCCTCACAATGTAGATCTCAGCCCACGTTACTCTGGGCGGGGAACAGAATCTGTATGCTTCACTCACCAGCACCCCCCCGCTGACGCTGAGGTGTTTTCATCATTCAGCAAATGCTTTTTTACCTTGTCAATCCATTGTCATCCTCCTCATCTTTCCACTCCTCATTCCACAATTTTTCATACTTGAACCTCCCCAAAACCCCTTCAACTGCAATCTCAAAAGCATCTCCGATAATTTCCGACTTATTACTCGGCCTTGCATACACAATATTGGGTATTGTCTCTATCACCTTTTCTCTCATCCTCATCACTTCTTTTTTACTGTAACCCTCCAACACTTTCCTTATCGACCTTCCCTTCCTTACATCCTCATGGTCTATAAACACCGAATAACTCTTGGGTTTCCCTGGCAAGAACCACTGGTACTGATCATATGCCGTCCTGTTCCAGAAGAATACCGGTATTGATCCTGCCACCATGCAATCGAAAACTCCTCTCCTCGTGTAACTATCCCCTTTGGGTTGCAAACAGAATTGGGAACTCAAATAAGCCTGCATCACCACTGAAGATCCATTATTGCACGGAATCTGGGCACAGTTCACGACCCGGCACGAGTCCGTCTGGTTATTACAGTAACTCATTGTCCATGCCCTGAAATCGTCGTCTAAGCTACCACCGTGTGAGGCTCCAATGAAGGTAAACAAAGTTGTGCGGTTTTGTTCGCGCACCAAGTCTTGCCACTGCTGGAGCTGAGCCTTGGAGTTTGGGTGGAATCCAGTGGGGTAAGGTATGCTAATGTCTTCGTAGATCCCCTCTGGTTTCTCCAGAGTAAAGCGCGTGACTTTCTGCATCGGCTGCATATTCAGGAAGCTGGAACCCCACGTCTTGGCTGGCTCGCTTAAACGGAGAAAATCCCACGCGATTCGACCCAGCGCGATGAAGTGATCTGAGCCGTTGTTCTTTTTCCAGTACGTTTGATTCTGAATCCAATTGAGTAACATATTGCAATGGTAGTCGCGCTTCGCAGTGTCGTTGATCCAAAGATACTGGGCAACAGAGAGTCCAGCGTAAAAGGGTATGTAGTACGCCGTAGCGGATTCCGGCTCAAGAGTCCTACACCTGTAGTTTAAAATCCGGTTGTGGAAAATTAACTCTAGAGAAAATTGGTTGGTTCTGTACCACGCCGGAACAAAATGCTCCGGCAAAATCCCAGAAAGTTCGGTGGCGCTCTTGCCGTAACCGTCGTTTGGACCGATGCCGCATTGCCACCTCCACTGGTGAAGATCGTCGCAACTGTAAAGGACCAAGTCCTTAGTGAACATGGAAGGAAGGTCGTACACGTATACCCTGCCGGACCCACATTCCGGGTCATCGTATTTATCTGAAAAACGCCGTCCATTTGGTGCGGAGTTGGAAAAATGGGTAGGAAAGCGGTGGCTTTCAATGAAATAGGGTTTTTGGGCTGCCGGGACGGTAGTGGGTAAGAGAGAATTCGGATAAGAGCGGGTGATGAAAAGGACGAGAGCTTGGATGAAGAGAAAAGCGGCTAAGAGCCAAAAGCGAGGATCAGAAGAGAAGTGGGCTTGGAGCAAAGTGAAGTTGTTTTTGGTATGGAGCTGTTCTTTTGATGTTTTTTTTGAAGCATGGAGCTCCGACGAGGTAGTTGAGTTGGTCGGAGAAAGCATTTTTGGTTTTGGTGAGTTGTAGGTATGAAAGATTGGAGAAGAAATTAAGGATTGGTTAAGAAGACTTATGGAGGGAGGGAGTGAGTGAGTGAGTGTGTGTGATCGAGGAAGGAAGGTATCGAATCGTCGTAGGGTAGTTGCCACCGACAGAGGACAAAGTATGGTAATATTGATTGGAGATTCATTTGCGATGGTGTTAATAGCATTATATTGAATGGTGTAAGCAATCTTGTTTGTTTTATTATTATTAATTTTCAACCTTATTCAAGTCATTCCTGTTTTTAATACCACTTTGAATATATTAGCAGAATTTGCGTAAAATTGACACAAAGTATGGGGAATGTGACAAAGAAAAGCTGGTTTAGTCTTTTAAGTAAATCATGCAGTCTTCTCCCCGCTTTCCACGGTAACCAATCGTCATCTACAAACGCTGGGTAATTTAACTTTCCATCCAATAAACATTTACTCATCTTATCAGTAGTCGGTTGGTAAGAATTAATACTTTCATACTATCCAGACATATTGATGTATATTAGTCGGTGGTTAAGAATTAATACTTTTATACTATCCGGACATATTGATATATATTGGTAGATAAGATTCATTACTTGGACATAGTGATACTAATAATATATAGGTTCGTGTATTAGATACAGATAAACGATTTGTGATTATTAACCACTTAATATTTACTTAATATTATGGAAAGATGAGAGATTTATGTCCTATGTATGATGTGGCTATTTACCTTCAAGTTTCAATTTTTTTCAATCTTTTCCGATCTTTTTTAAGAAGTGTTACTGGTAGGCAAGGAGCTGTTTGGTCTTAATGACTGATTCCCACCCACTTAGACACCATTATTTTCTTGTTCTGTCCGCCGTTTGGTCCCATATCTCCATGTGATGTGCCAATTGCCAAACATGGACTGTGTATGAAGAGCCGCCCAATTACCCAAATTACGCATTCCTCATGGGCTGGAATGCAACTGAAATTTAACTTTTGACAAGGACTCAAGGTGTTGTTGATTTCGACAAGGACCCAAATTACGCATTTGTGAGTTGTAGTTTATTTGTTGTTTGACCGGAAAATTCTAGAGATGGGTTCTTTCCCCCACTGATCAAGGCGCTTTTGTCGACTTTTTAGCTGAAATTACGGCTTAAGCTTCCGCCGCTGTCAAATCACTATGTCCGTGCCTTGGGCTTTTTGATTTTGAGAATGTGGACATGTCCAATAGCATAGAGCTTCACTTAGGCGTAAGAAAAAAGGATAAAAGTGCAGCTTTATATTGTATCATCAAGACTTATCGATGAAGCCCAGTAGTAAATTGGGTCTGACACATGGCCCTAAACAAATTCATATTAGTTAGCCCAGAATTAATATAAACTGCTAGAACTACAACAGCAACTCAAATGTGAGGTTCCTTCCATTTAAACAACTGGAGCAATAAGTCATTCCAGGCGTCAACGGGTCCAGGCAAACACCAATGCAGACAGTCGTTGCTTGATTTTTGAGTTGGCCAGTGACCGTATTTACTGGGATGACCATCCGGTCTAAGCGACATAGATTGTGTTACATCGAATAACCTCAACCTTAAGCCTCTCTTCTTGCTTCCTTCTTCTTGTGCATTTCTAAATTCCTGCACTTGTATATCGCGCATCGTTGAATAGTAACCCTCCAAAACTGTTTCATTCCTCTTAAAAGGCCTAGTCCTAACGCAGTCTCCTCCGTTCTCCCAAGGTCCACCTTCAAAGTGTGATGGAGAAATCGTCCTAAGGAATATTACTCCCTTTGAGTTTGCTAAGCTGTTAATGGCTCTCAAAGCTGTCCGCAATGCTTTTTCGTAGCTAAAATAGGGTGTTAACTGCGTGACATTGTCTTGTTGACAGGCATAGCATCCGATGAGGCTGCCATTTTCGTAAAACTTGCTTCCATGGAAGAACCAATGCCCAGCTGAGATGATGATATAGTGGTACTTTTCAATCTTAGCAGTCCAGTGTTCGTCAAACTCATCAAGATATAGATTTACACACTGCTGATCAGGTCTTTCTGACCGTATCAAATGGGGCGCCCAGAACAATGAAATGTTGAAGTGGTAATCCTTGTACACCCAGTCTTGGTTATCACCATTTTCAACCGATGAAACATCCTCAGGAAAAACAACCTGACAATACACCATATATAAAAGTTCAATAATATTGAGTCGTCTAGGAAAATGGGAGGATCCCAATTCCAAACTACTTATCTTCTCGTACCAATTCAGCAGTCACCAGCACAGATTCAAGAAATCCACAAGAAATTGTTGATTTGCTACTTCATCCCATTAAATTTTGTAAAGATAGTATTCATCTTGTCTTTCTTGAGAAAATAGTCACAAATTAAGTTATACTTGAGAAGCGCTCTATATTTTCCATGATGAGGCAATTTTTTCTAAATATCATACTAACAGTTTGAATAAATTTAAGCATAAGAAAAAACAGGAACGTCATGATACTCCTTACTCTGGACAAGAGGCATGCCAATGACTGCATGTGATTCCTCGCGAGAGAATCACCAACAAAGGCAATAGACTTTCCTCTGACAAGTTCCAAGAACTGGTTTGGATCGAATATTGGCAGCTCGCACCCGTCTGGCTTCCACCTCCATTTCAAGTAATCCGTCTCGGGCTTTCCATGTTTCATGCAATTCTGATATTCTTGTATCCTAAAACACGTCTCGTTCGTGTAGTACGGTCCCTCAGGGTTCGGAATCCATTCCCCAGAAAATAAATCGCAGTTTTCTTGATCTTTTACTTTTCCGTTGTTAGTCTTGGTAATTAGAGATGTGTCCCCAAGTTCTTCCGGGTCATTCTGCGCCAGGGGACTTGGACTTGGACTTGAACTTGACGAAGTTTCAGACTTGCCACTGTTATCCAATGTTTTTGTAATACTTGAGTCATTATTTATTGGTGACATTGTAGCCTCAAATTGGGAACTAAAAGAAGGATTTGATTCAGATATTTTGGTGGGATTGTATTGAAATTGAGGAGAATATACGGAAATGGTGAGTGACAAAAGAATAACAAGGGAAATGAGTGAGAAAACTACTTTTTGCTGAAAGGAAAGCTGATCAGCTGCACGGTGTTTCATTGGGAGTGGTTTTGTAGGGAAAGCAAGGACAAGATTCAAGGGGAATACAACGGAATATCGAAAAGGAGCCAGCCACTTGAGTAATCAACTTAATGTTGCAGAAGTTTTGTACTATTTCTTTCTTAATTGGCCATAGATCAATTCTACCATTAGCCAAAAGAAAATTTTCTGCACACCACAATTTCCAAAATGGAGGATGATATTATTGCATTTTTTGTTCGATTGATGGCGCTTAAATGACTATTAAATAGCTAGTTTAGCAAGTTGCTACTTCTACGACTCCATTTTTCTTCTTGCAATATTCAATCAGACTCAAATTTTTCCAATAGTAGCAAGCCCCTTAGGCCCTAGCTATATATTTAGTTAGGACTTGGTAACTTGGAACGCCGGATTCTGCAATTTGCATTAAAATTCTGTTACTGTATAATCTATGGCATTCAACATTTTTAACCAAGTCCTTGTACGGGGGGGCGGGGAAAGAACTTTTAATTATATGATTGTTTTAAATATGTTGAAAGAAGAAATATCTAAGGTCTGTTTAGCTGAGATCTCGTGATTTTCGTAGGGGGAATTGAACCAGAAACTGATCAGTGTGACTTTCACCATTTTTAACTCTATTTTTAGGACTAACCTTTTACTACATATTGGGGAAGAAAGGAGCTATATAAATTTTCTTTTGGCATTTTTCGCCCCACTTTCGTTACAATCTCTTATCCTCTTTTGCATTGCAGTTCACATTTCAGAAATCATTCAAGAAAAGCAACCTTTTTTATATATAAAAAACCAAAGCAAAGACCAAAAAAATAAACTATTTAAGCTAATAATTGTTCAAAAATTGACATTGAATTAACTTTTATCAAGAGAGAGAGAAAGAAAAAGAAGAAAACTATGCCAAACATCCTTTTGAGAGAGAACGTATACAGTATTAAAAATCGATAGATATGGCGGATGTTGGGGAAGTATACTATACGTGGGTGGGAGTTGGTTCACCCATGCAAATGAATTCCTAAATTATAGAAAAAAATATCAATATTTTCCTTCCTCCCTCTTAAATAACTCCAGCAAGAAGTCATTCAGGGTGTCAACTGGTCCAGGCAAACACCAGTGCACACAGTCATTAGTCTTTTTCTCATGCGGCCAGTGTCCATATTTACTCGGGTGGCCATCTGGCCTGAGCATCATACATTGTGTTGCATCAAGCAATCTAAACCTTAAACCCGTTTTGATTCCTTCTTCTTGTGCAATTCTAAGTTCCTGCACTTGTATCCTGTGCAATTCTGAATTCTGATCCTCCAATACAGTCTCGTTCCTCTTAAATGGCCTGGTCCTCACACAATCTGCTCCTTCATCCCACACTCCCCCTTCAAAGTGTGACGGTGTAATGGTCCGAAGAAAAGTTATTCCCTTAAAAAATTTTAAGCTGTTAATGGCTCTGAAAGCTGTCCGGAATGCTTTTTCATAGCTGAAAAAGGACGTTAACTGAGTGACATTCTCATCTTTACAGGCGTGGCAACCAATGAGGCTGCGATTTTCGTAAAACAGGGTTGGCCTAAAGAACCATTGCCCGGCTGAGATGATAATGTATTTGTATTCTTCAACGTTAGTGGTCCAGTGTTGATCATACTCGTCCAGATATAAATTGAAAGGGCGGGTTACATCGTTTGGATCTGTTCTTTCCGACCTTACCAAATATGGAGCCCAAAACAAGGAAATGTTGAAGTTGTAATCTTTGTAAACCCAATGTTGGTTCTCGCTATTCTCTTTGGAAAGATCCAGAGGAAAAACAACCTGAAAATTAACATGCATGCACACCACATAAGTTTACTTCAACTTCAATACAAGATAAACAATTAATCTTTGTTTTTCGAGACACTTAGACTAGCGCAATTGATTCTTATAGATTTTGACAAGTGTATAATCATTTATACTTTAAAATTCACGTATCATATTTATAGAGAGTGTTACACATATGTTGATTTTGTACATGTCCAATATTTTGAAAATAAAAATTAGAAGTGCGATCCAAGATAAGAATTTTGTAATTAGGACAACTACATGTGTTTAAAATAATGAGTGGAATAACAAAATAGTTAAACGAAACATGGAAACCACCATTAGAATGATCACCTAACATTATTGTGAACTTATGAGAGAATTCATGTATAAGTCATCTTGATATTATTTTATTGGTTTATTCACCAAAAAAAAAAAAAAAAAAAACAAATTACTCGCAATTACAAGATGATCCTCAACTACTGCAAATAATTTAAAAGAAAATCATGTAGCTTTCCAGAGAAGACTAGACTATTAAATTACTAAATTCTACACTTACATCCCAACACGATCTTCATAAAACTTGATCATCATCTTGTAAAAAATCAAAATAATATTGAAAAGGGTACCAAATTATAATTAAGGTGGAAAAAAACCTTATTGGCTATATTAGATTAGACGTTTGTTCTAATAAAGCAAGCTTTTAATTACTATTGAAAATTAAATTTCCTACTTTTGGCAGTTGTTTGAACGGCTTCTTGTTCTTATTGGTCAATTTCTTCTTTCTAAATTATATGGTTTCCTTTTCCTATATATTCATTTTTCGTACCAATTTTAATTAACAATTTGTGACTGGCTAAAGATGAAGATGCAAGTAAAAGATCATTCATTATTCACGTGTTAAAGAGTTAGATGGCGAGTTTATATATACAATCAATTTTCAACAACGTACGGATGTCAAATATATATTGCATGCTGTCAAACTCAAACTCCATGATCCTTCTTAATTACCTAAAACATTGTTATTTGTCGGCACTTTTTATTGGTTATGCTCAACGAGAAGAAAAAGGCGATGCCATGTATAAAGTTCAAAACCAAAAAAAAAAACAAAAACAAACAAAGATATACACACAAGAGCCAAATAAAAACGTAGGAAAAAAAATCAAAATCATATGGCTGTCATTGTAGCTTGCATCTAACCCAAAAGAGACTAGGGAACGATTTCCCACCTTTGATTTTAATTTTACAAATTGCAAATTCAGTGGAAAATAATGAAAGCTAATTCACCATGCAAGAACTAATTAATAGTAAAGAAATGTGATTAAAAATTTGAAGATGGATTTACTTAATTTCATGATCTATCACTTACCCTGGACAAGAGGCACATCAATGACTGCATATGATTCCTTCCCACAGAATCTCCAACAAAAGCAATGGATTTTCCTCTCACAAGTTCCAAGAACTGGTGTGGATCGAATATGGGCAGGTCGCAGCCGTCCGGTTTCCACCTCCATTTCAAGTAATCTGTATCGGGCCTTCCATATTTCATGCAATTCTGGTGATCTTGTATTCTATAACACGTCGCGTTCGTATAGTACGGTGCCTCTGGATTCGGAACCCATTCCCCAGAAAATAAATCACAACTTTCTTGCCCTGTTGGAGTTGGAGGAGGAGGAGGAGTGTTCAAATGATCAGTTTGCTCTGGTGCTTTCTGGATTACCGATTCTTTGCCTTGGGGAGAATCAGGCCATTTACTTTGGTTTCTTCCCGATAAGCTTCCATCCAATTCTGGGTCTTCTTCCTCTTCTTGGCTTCGACTTGACCGCGATAAAGAATTACTATTTGCATCTGTTGTTGGCAAGTCATTTTGGTTTGAGCTTGCTGGCCATCCTCTCGCTTCTATTTCTTGTGGCTCTTTAGCCTCAAATTCTGCAGCATTATCGGGCTGCCTTACCGTTGAGCTCTCGAGAGAATCAAACGTCCCAGTGGTTGATTGAGATATTGTGGTGGGATCAGGGTAACGGAAATATAAAGGAGAATATGCAGAAATAATGAGACTCAAAAGAATAGTGAGGGTAAGGATTGTGAGTGCTACCATTGGTAGCTTTCTCAGAGATTGCTGAAAGAGAAGCTTATCAGCTGCTTGGCGTTTCATTGGAGTAGTAGGCAATTTGAGTCTTTGAATGGAAAGAAAATATGGAATGGATAAACAAAGGAAGGAAAGGATTTGGACTCGCAGAAATGTAAATGGCATGTCACATCCTTCTATTTGAATTTAGACTAAACGCAAATTGTTCAAAGAATGCAAAGTGCTCAATTATTTTGAGTTAATTATTAGTAAATTTCTTAGGCTGCAGGGTCCAGTAAACGTGAGCAAATTATGCCATGATACACAAGTTTGTATTGATTTTTTGCTTGCTTTGATTGGGGATTTGCTTCCAAAATGACAGATTATTTCAACAATTAATACTTAAAGCAAAATTCATAATCATAATTCTGAAAAATGATACATTGAACAAGGAGACAAACAAACAAGGGCCGGGAATAAAAGTGCTACAAGACACAACAGAAGAGTGTCACCTTTACAAGTCATAAGAGCCACTTTATTGATAATTAGATTTATAAGTTAGAATTTAATATTACAAGGACATAAGAGCCATTTAAGAGTACTGGAATTTTAGATATAAGTTAAAATTTAATAGATATTCATTTTAGATATAAGTTAGAATTTAAAATACAAATCCAAGTGAAATTCATTTTGGCATAACCTAATCGATCAAATTTAAATGCAACAAATAACTTTGTTTGACCATTTTGAAATAAGATGACAAAATCCAAAAGCGATTGGACTAATAATTAACTTGGATGGATCATTTGCAGATAAGAATGACATAATTCAACTATTAATAACTTTGATTAACCATTTTCTGATAAAAGATGAGGAAATTCAAAAGTTATTAATTATTGGTCCAATCATCACGGGGTTTAAAATCGATCTTTTCTATTTTGGCATATTCTTCATGTATATCAGATCTCTTGTATAAGATTATCTCTATTTTATTTTGTCTAATGTCCACAACAAGGTAGTTAGAACTAAAAGTATAAATATCACTAACCTTAATCAAAGAATGAGTGATAGTTTAATCTTGAACAAGATAAAATACAGATAATTTTGGACAAAAGATCTCAACCCCATATTTAGGAGTTTGGGCACCTATTAATTACCCTTAATTATGAGTCTCAAAGAAATACCCAAAGCATCTTATGTTACATTTACGGTTGCAATCTCTGTTACACTCATAAAAATTCACGTCACATATTTAATACGTATTCCTTAAGGATTCACTAATCAATTGATTAGCGTGTATTTACAAATTGCAACAGGGATTACAACAGAGAATTGAACAAAATCCGGAGTGATAGAAATAGATTTTGAAGTAATGAGTCGTTAGAAATACTAATCCATGAATAAATGAAGCTACTGGGCATTTGCATGACTCTCTGCTCATGAGTAATAGCAACATGTTTAATAAATTTCTTGTGACAATAGGAAAAATGACATATCTAAAGCATTTGCATCGCGAATTTTTTGTGCATAACCAACGAAATTGGAAGCCGCCATTTAAGTGTAGCCAACCGTTATTTATCCGCGACACAAAAAGCCAACCACTGAGCTTAAGGTCACACTTCTGCGTCTATTACATTCTTTAAAGCGCATCAGGACCACAGTAGCCGTGGCCCGTGGGCCTTTGTCCATCAAAATCTTATTTATCGTTTTGATGTACCCTTTACCTCTTATTGAGAGGTCTGTTATCATTATCAAGTTTTGAACTATTATTTATTCTATATAATTAAAAATACAGAACAAACCCCAATTGAATTCTAAAAAATTTCATAACAAAATGCGTTCCACACAATCTTAAAAGAGTATCGAATCTTAGAAAACTTAAGACAATAGCACAATTTAGTCATTCATTGTCACCAACCAAAAAAAAAAAATTTATTTAAAGCAGTTGAAAGGATATTACACATTGTCAAACCCCTGAATAAAATCGGGTTTCTTCAAAGAAATCAAAGATAAAAATAAAAATAAGTATATCGAGGTGAAGCATCAACAAAAGTTTTTAAAGAAAAAAAATAACTATTTTGATAAAAATTACTACTTTTGTAACTAGGAAAATTTAAGCCACTGATTTTTCTGCTTCCTCCCTTTTCAATAACTCCAGCAAAAAATCACTCCATGCATCAATGGGTCCAGGCAAACACCAATGCACGCAATCATTTGGCAGTTCCACATTCTGAGTTGGCCAATGTCCATATTTACTGGGGTGACCATCGGGTCTCAGCAGCATAGTTTTCGTGGCATCGAACAGCCTGAATTTCAATCCTTTTTCTCTTCCTTCTTCTTGTGCTATTCTAAGTTCCTCCAGTTGGATTCTGTAAAACTCTAAGTTGAAATCTGCCAAAACAGTTTCGTTCCTCTTGTACGGTCTCGTCCTTGGACAGTTTCCACCATTGTCCCATGTTCCATTTTCAAAGTGGGATGGAGCAAAGGTCCTGAGAAAGGTTACTCCCTTGTAATTTACACTATTAATGGCTCTGAAAGCTGTTCTGAAGGCTCTTTGATAACTAAAATAGGCTGTTAAACGAGTAACGTTCTCCTGCGGACAATATTGGCAGCCAACTAACTGGCCATTCTCGTAGAACATTGTTGGACGGAAGAACCAATGGCCAGCATTCATGACAACATAGTCATAGTCTTTAATCTTCGTTGTCCAGTTCTCATCAAACTCATCAAGATAAAGACTGAAAGAGCGGGCTTTGTCGTTGGGAGCAGTGATTTCCACTGATCTTGCCAAATAGGGGGCCCAAAAAATTGAAATCTTGAAGTCATATTCTTTGTATTCCCATTGCCTGTTCTCGTCTGTCGAATTTGAAATTTCCCGAGGATAAAGAACCTGAAAATAAACACAAGAAAAGCTCTGCTTATCCATCTCAACACAAAAGGAAAAGTCTTAATCATGCAGAATCCTATTGTATAGACATAATATACTCTCCAATAAATACTTTTCTGTTGCACATTACTTGCTGCAGTCTCGAGTGTTTTTAAGGATTGTCTAGTGTATCAGATTATGTGAGATTAATCAGGAGCTAACTCTAATCTGTGCATGTTTTGCTTGGTTCCATCACATGACATAAGTAATCCACTAAAACATTTTATCATGTAAAAAGGGATAAAAATGTTCCCTTTACCAAAGTTTAGGTTATTCATCCAAGGTAAACTATTCATGACTCAGCTACCAACTGTTCTAGAAACAAAAGTATCAACTATCTTGCACCATTTATTACACATTCAGCTGCAAACCAATCCTAACTACATTTCAGCAGTAACAAATCAGTAATTAGAGAGAAAATATTCTTGCCTCATAACAATTTATCATCTTAAAGCCATACATTCATGTTTCAATCTACACAGGTGCAAACCTCTTGCATTCGAATGATCAAAGGCAAAAGACTTACCCTGGACAAGAGGCACATCAATGACTGCATATGGTTTCTTGCAACGGAGTCTCCAACAAAGGCAATAGACTTACCTCTGACCAATTCCAAGAACCGATTCGGATCAAATATAGGCAGCTCACAGCTATCCGGTTTCCACCTCCATTTCATGAAATCTGTATCAGGCCTTCCATACTTCATGCAATTCTGATGTTCTTGAATGCCATAACATGAATTGGTGTAATAAGGCGCCCCTGGGTTCGGAACCCATTCCCCCGAAAATAAGTCACAGTATTTTTCTTCCTGAGATTCCCTTGTTTCTATTTCTGATGAATTTGTAGCCTGGAATTCATTTTCTTTAGGCTTTAGTGGTTTATCTTCATTCCTTTGTGTTACATTCTGTGCTTCTATTTGCAATGACTTCGTAGCCTCAAATTTCTCCTCTTTATGGCTAGGTGGTTCCTCCTCATCATTGTTCCCCTCCAAATGAGTAGTTGGCTTAATTGACTCCTCAACAAAATCAAACTTGGGAGGTGTTTTAGATATGTCCTTAGTAATATTGTATCGTATCGAAGGAGAATAAATGGAAATAACTGATAAAGTAATCGTAAAGGCTATTAGAAAGGCTATCTTTGGTATCCTTCTTCGTGTTTGATGTTTCCTAACTGATTGCTCAATGGCATTGAGCTTCATTTGGGGGGACTTGGAAGAAAAGCAATTTATGGAAAATGGAAAATGAAGCCAAGAAAAGTAGGCGACTAAGGAGTTACATTCAATCAAATCAAAAAGAATTTCTGGCAACTTTCTTAGAGTTCAGAGTAGCGAACAAAGCTTGGAGTACCTTCAAAAGCAGAAAACAAAAAATATAACACAGGTAAGTACGATTCCTAGTTATTCAAGCATGTTCTTACCTGAGCAACATCCGAAGTCTAACAATTATCCTTAACTTAAACTAAGATAAGGACAACATTCTTGTAATCCAAAATCAGTTTTCCACAAGTATTGGCAAATATATTGCAAAGGGTTGGAAATATATAGCATACTCGTGATGATGAGAAACACATTTTATAGTCATTATAAAAAACTCCAATTGCATACCTATAATTACTCTTAATATATACCTATAGTTGCATGCTAAGCATTCCTCCTTAATAAACTAGTAAAAAAAATAGCTACTCCTCCCTACTTTAGAAGTCTCCCTTTCCACCAAGATTATGCTTCAATTCCCAAAAGAAAACCCCCCACAATATAAAACTCAAATATAATCTATTCTCCGCTCTATTCAAATATTCAATTTATTCTAAGTGATGCAAGGTGGTAGTCACATTCTATTCTAGAGTAGAAATATTTCTATTAAAAAAAAAAAAAAATAGGCCAACTAAAAAACTTACCGGAAAAGTGCAAAAATATTTGGGAAATGAAATGTTGAATATGTCTAACGTCCCATACATAGTTCATAGTTGTGCAAATTATAATTAAGCGAGAATCCTTAATTCCACAAGGATACAACATTTGTAATTTGATCCATCTTCGTAAGCAGTCAACAAGCCCGCGAAGATGAAGAACTGCCATTTTTATTTCTAACTATTACTCGCTCATTATTCGGATTTGGAAGTGTGGATGGTCCAATTGCTCAACCAAGGAGGCACAAGGTTAGAAATTAGTAAATATTTCAAGCTTTCTACTTTCATTCTATTCAACCATATATATCATATAAAAAATATTGTTTAAGATCGAAAATCATGTTCGTAACAAATATGAGAATCAAGGTTAAACATTGAAGAGCACACAAGAATTAAGCAGAATCCGGCAACAACGTGTAGGATCTAGGTGCAAGCAACTTTTAAAAAAAAACAAATCATTTAACTTAACCAGTAAAGGAGAGGCAGCTGAAGCAGGCGCTATAGCAAAGCATTTTCACAAAATGGAAAACTTACAAAGAGAAGATGGTTCCCCAAATGTGATAGCTACTCAACTTAGTCTTCTTTTAACAAAATCTATGAAATATGTTTAAGTATAACTATGAACAATGAAACTTCGTGGGAAAAAAGACTCGAAACTAAATTTGATCTAAAGCTATAACAAAACACACATTATTCTCCTACGAACACACAAATTAAAACTTAAAAGACATTTAACTAACCTTCAGAACTGGTAAACCGCCATGGTTAATAAAGAAGAAGAAAGCAGTGGCTTTTTGGCTTATTGCAGCTTGCAGGACTGTGGATGAAGAAAGATTGGGGAAATTAAGGGAGAGGGTAGATCTCTGATCTTTGCTATTGTCCCACTGGAAATTTAATTGAGTTGCCTCCAATCCAGTATTTCGTTAAAGCAAAGGTTAATTAAACAAATTTGCTTCTCCAATAATGCAACTTTCTGAGAATCCTCCAAAGCTCGTTACTTTTACCACCGAAAAAGGGCCAAAACAGGAATAAAAAAATATATTCATCAAGAGTTGATTGCATTTATCTCCCATCATATTTGGTCAAAATTACCAAACAGACTCTAAAATTTAGTCAAATTGCAAAACACTCCTTGAACGTGTAATAACTATAATAAATTCTTTTTTTTATTGCTAATCAATTAATATTTTGATCATTAATCAACTTAAAAAAATGTTATGAAATTACTTATATTTAAACAACAACAACAACTAAGCCTTTATTTCACTATGTTAGCTCAGCTAAATAGATTATATTTTGCTATTGTATTTTATTATTACACATATTTTTATTTATATTTAAATATATTTATATAATTTTTAATATAATTCAAATCAATTTGAGGGGCAAAATTTTTAATTGTCAAACTGATGCAACTACGAACCATCATCTTTTTCTCAGGGTTGAGTAAGCAGGAAAACTACGAAATTAAATTAGTTATATTTACTCTTATTAATTAATTAATATGTAACACACAAACAAACTAAAAACGTGCGTTTGTTTATTCGAAATTTGGAGTATAGATGAAAATCACCGTAAAAAACTGGATCTGCCTTCGTGGAGATAGTGTCGGATTGTCCGCAGGTCAATTCAATTCACAGACACGGATGTACAATTACATTAGTACCCTTAAAAATTCTTCGTTTCCTTGTTCTGTCGCTCTTTGTTTCCTTGTGGACTATAGACTATAGTAGTTTGAACATTGTGGCCTCAATTTTCAACCAGCCAACAGCTCACCGCATTTGCCGCTTCATTAATGCAAACAACGTTGTTAATTCCATCCAATTACCTTTCAATTAAAGCAAATATTTTCCTTAAAGATCATTTTTGGACCAATTTTGTCGGTAGCATTTCTACAATTGTACCATACTAGGAATTGGTCAAATAATTCTACACACGATTTTGGACCATATTCGGACAAGACGCGTTAGTTAGAGTGAACCCAATATTTTTCTATCCTATGAAATTCTCAAAACTGATTCTTAACAAAACAAAAGGAATTGATGAGGGGGTTTTGTGCAAAAGTTTTATGTATTATTCTGTATTAATTAAAAATAAATAATAGATTATTCATCTCTTAATTAGTATTTAATAATTATAAAATAATTTTAATGGTATTTATATATTTAATTTATAATTTTAGTAAAATTATAACGTTAGACGTATATATTAGATAGAGTATTTGATCTCAAAGAACTAAGGAAAAAGAAAAAATAAAAACACATGATAAAGGTTTGTTCTTCCCACCAAAAAAATAAATAAGTTAAGGTCTTGACGAGACAATTTAAGCCAAAGAAGAAGCTAAAAAAGAATCTTTTGAACGCCATTTCCTTTGGCTGATTCTTTAGGGTTGTTCAAAATTTTCATTAGTTTTAGCCTCAAAATAACATCATTTGACCATAAAAATTCAAGTCACCGCATATACCATTACCACTTCCTTCCTTTCCGGATGATTCTAAGTAGTCCAGAATCCAGATACAATAAAGTCAGATGCAGCCAAATGCTGAAATGCCGTACTGTGCGCACAACTAATGAATTGAAACACATCCA
Source organism: Ophiorrhiza pumila (assembly GCA_016586305.1). Taxonomy (NCBI): domain Eukaryota; kingdom Viridiplantae; phylum Streptophyta; class Magnoliopsida; order Gentianales; family Rubiaceae; genus Ophiorrhiza; species Ophiorrhiza pumila. The sequence goes on from BLIW01000007.1 coordinate 4,805,179, forward strand.
GCACCAGCAGTGACCTTAGCCACGCGTTGTCGGTAACAGTGAAAGCTCCAAAACGGTGTTGTCAAGATATATATATGATATATAATATAATATATTATCTTCGTCTTTACAGCTTACTGCTTAGGACCACACAGTACTCCACCAAACGACCCAGACATGGAAAAATGGAGTTAAAATTTATTATAAAAAAATACAAATTACAACGCTAATGAATTTCACAATGCCAGTGTGTAAGGCATCTCCAACGTGTGACTAAATCGTCAAATTTGGTGTGATTTTCACGTCACTTCACTCCAATGAATCACTATTTGTTGCACCAAATTTGGTGCAAAGCTTACTTTTTTTTTAAGTTTTTCTATTAGTTTTATAATTATTATATTTTATGACTATTAATAGATGTTAAATATACTTTTAATTATGCATAGACAAAAAATTGATTTATTATTATTTTTTATTTTTAAATTATTTCATATATTTTATAATAATTAGATTTAAAAATACTCTCACTCATTATATAAAAAATATAATTAAACATTAAACATAATTACATTTAGAGTTAGTACTAGATGACAGTACTTGATTTTAAGAGTAGTACTCGATCTCAAGAGTTTCTTATTCGATATAAACAAATCAATAATAAATATGTGCACCTTGCAATTCTTAATGCACTAATTCAACATTTATGGGAACAATATACTAATTTTGAGAATTAAGCTCTCATAATATTATATTTGAAATTAAGTATAATTATTTATGTACTTTATGTCTAATCAAATATATAATAAAAATTTATAATGAATGCACTAATTTTTAAATTTTATTAATTACATATTATATATTATAAATATTAATTTATTACATATCATAAAATTGTTAATTTTGAAATATGATAATTACTCTTAACAAATTAATATGCATGGTGATAATTAGATTATTAAAAAGAAAAATATTTTTTTTTTGTTGTAAAAGATGGTATTAATATATTGAAATTGAAATAATAATTAATTATAAAATTGTACCTTGATATGAAATTTGGTGTTATGAATCGTAGATGCCCTAATTCACTACGATTTTGGTACTTTGAATATGAGTGATAAATTAATTTATTTCCATAGCTGCATGGTGACAGTCTGACATTTGCTGTATGTGAGTACTGAGTAGTGATGCGCCTTTACTTTTCCCCCCTTTTTTTATTAATACAGTTTAAAGTTTTGGCTAAGTGGGATGCCTCTACTTCATTTCCAATAACGTGAACTCAAGCAGTCTACTAGCACTGTTTTTACTGAAACAATAGTTTATACTTCAAATTCATAGTTAATAAGTCCCTATTCTAATGGTTTAATTTGAGCAACAACATGCACAATAAAGTCAATTCATATCATTGTGTCTGTTTATTGATAATAAATGACGATTCGTGAATAAGCATATGATATCGAAATACAAGACGATCAGTATTCAAATAAAGTTTTTCTATATTTAGGCTGCATATCCAATGCAAATATAGATATTAATGTTACGCATAAATTTATAAATTATGGCATGACAAATAAAAAATAATATATATATATATATATTAATAATTATAATATAACAAACTTACATGCAATATGTAGTCGTATATTACATATTATTGCGATGAAAACGTAAAAAAGGTTGGTTCTAAATCTAACCCAATTGAGATATGAGTCATATGACAAGGAAAAAAAATGGAAAGCTAAAATAACAAAATTTCATATTTAATATTTAGCTATATTAACCACTTTTTTTTTTTTTTTTGTTTGAGGAAACAAAATTAATTAAGAAGAATGTTATCAGAACCTAATATTTTCTTGTTTTGTTTATTTACTTGACAAAAGTTTCTATGTTTTATTTCCTGATTACAATCTACAATTTTTTGAGTTCTCATTATCCAGAGGAGAGAGATTAAAATTTATAAGATTAGAAGAGAATATAAAGAACTGCATTGTGGGAGAATAAGAGATTTTTATTTTAACTTTTTAATCTAAAATTATTTTTTCACAAAAAAAAATCTCAGGATAACACCATTATTGTGGTTATTTAATGAACTTATAATAGAAACAATGGATGTTTGTTATTTATGAACTAAACTAAACTAATTAAACGTGAAAAATGACATAAATTACAATTAAACTAGTGGTGAATCCCATAATTATAGTATGATAGTGCAAAATTATATAGTATTATTGATAAAAGTTATATTTTAATTAATATAAAAAAGATAAAATTCTAATTTTTTTTAAACATTCAATTAAAATTTTTAATTTTTTATAAGAAAATAATGCAAATTTTCAAATATTAGAGATGCTGCATCCCTTCCCCACCGGCCCACCCTCCCTTGACTGAATTAGACTATTGTTTCTTTAATGAAATAGCTGGTCGACGAGTGTTAATTACATCCACTTTTTTAAGGTTTGACTAAATTATCGACTTGATTTTAAATTTTAACTAAATTATAAAACAGACTCTGATATTTAGACGAGTTATAATAAAGCCCCCTAACATTACCAAACCAACTAGAAGTATTTACCTCTTATCAAATGACTAATCTCAAAGTGGTTTGGGAGTATTATTATATTTTTTATTGATCTATTAAAGAATGTTACTATAAGAGGGTTTATTGTTATTTAACTAAATATTGAGCGTAGTTCAAAAATTTGATCAAATTTCAAGAGAAGTAAATGCATATTCAATTCACCCATACATTTACGGATTTACCATATACGTTTGTTTTTTATTATCAATTATACAATTGTATATGAACAATAACAAAGATATTTGTGTACGGTATTGTATTTTTAAAACTTCTCATGGTTTAACTTAAACACTCGAATGAAAATCAGTGCACAATTAAGAAGAGGGTCGTAACAATATTTCTTCCCCTTCTTTTGTTCGAAGGTACTATCTCTAATATATGTCGAGCTTGTTTGCAACGGTTCTATTTAGTGCAAGATGTCATTGAAGGTTCCGAACAAGATCATTCCAAATGCTATCACTATCTAGATTTGTAATAGTGTAAAGTTAATGTAATAAATTACACCGAAAATTATAAAAAAAAAAAAAAAGAAGAAGAGTTTCAATTCACAAATTATAAAACAAAAGAGAAAATACTTGCAGAAAATGTTAGGCACGCAGATCTCAAAAAATCACCCCACATGTGACATGTGCAAATGTGTTTACTCTTTCCCTTTCCTCCTCACAAGAGAAAATTTAAAAAATATAGTTACAGATGGGACTCTTTCTTGTATCTTCCAAAGTCCCAACTAATAATGAATTGCTCGCCAGTCACAAGTCCACATTAATTTCATAGTACTTTCATTAGATTTACCAAACCGACGATACAACAAAATGAATTAGCATAAGTTGAGTGTTGTTTCTGAGTTGATAACACGGCCACTATGTGTAAAATTGGTAAAGCTAATCACCATCAGTCTTAAGTTCTCCTTCACACCACTTTAGATTGGGATGGCCATGGGACTATTGGAGGGGTCCAGATAATAATTACCATAACCAAAAACATATGCAGCTAGCTTTAGCTAGTACCCACTCCAGTACTAGTGTCTTCCACAATCAGAATGCACTCCTTAGACAAGTTCTCCTCTGCTAGACGCCATTTTCTTGACAAACCCAAGAACCGTCGGGCATGGCTCTTCGTTGCTCTTCTCCTCCCTATCCTCATCCTCCTAATCTTCACCAGTGCTCCGAAGCACTACCTCTCCATCCGCCGTCTAACCCAGCGGGCTCCTCGTAATGACCAGTGCAAGTATGGAATGGTTTATGTCTACGACCTTCCTCCAATTTTCAACAAGAAATTTCTCGACAACTGCGACGATATAGATCCAGGTAATTCATTCTGCCAACCTCTCTCTAACGATGGATTTGGTCCAAAATCCTCTGGGCTCGAGGGTATTATGCCACCAGATCTTTCTCCAGCTTGGTACTCTACTAATATGTTTACCGGGGAAGTTATTTTTCACACTAGGATTTCAAACTACAAGTGCAGAACTTTCGACCCTAAATCCGCCACCGCATTTTATGTTCCCTTTTATGCTGGATTAGGAGTTACCAAATATTTGTACAATAATTACAGTTCCAGCGAGCGAGATGAACAGTTTGTACGGTTTCTTGGATGGGTCACCAACCAACCCTCTTGGAAGAGATCCGAAGGAGCAGATCATTTCATAATGCTGGGCAGAATCTCGTGGGATTTTAGACGGGATTCCGATGAGAAATGGGGTTCCAGCTTTCTTTTCATGGATCCCATGAGACAGACGTTGCGTCTGGCAATTGAACGAAGTCCGTGGGACAGGTACGAGGTTGGCGTCCCTTATCCTACTGGATTTCATCCCAGGTCCAAGTCTGATTTGGAGAAATGGCTAAAATTTGTTAGAACCCGTAACCGCTCAACTCTCTTCACATTTGTCGGTGGAAAAAGGACAAAGTTTCAAGACGATTTTAGGGGCTTGTTATTAGATCAGTGTCAGACCGATTCTGGTTCTTGCAAAGTTGTGGACTGCTCTACTACTCAAAACCTCTGCTCTGACGGAAATCCCGCGATTCTTCAAGCATTTCTAGACTCAACTTTCTGTTTGCAGCCCAGAGGTGATTCTTTTACTAGAAAATCCACTTTTGATTGCATGTTAGCTGGTTCAATACCGGTTTTCTTCTGGAGAAGAAGCATCCACAATCAGTATGACTGGTTCTTGAGGGACGATCCGGAACGATTCTCAGTGTTTATAGATGAGAGCCAAGTGAGAAATGGCAGTTGGATTAGGAAAGTGTTGGAAGGGTATGGCATAGAAGAGATCCAAATGATGAGGGAGAGGATTACCAACTTAATTCCTAGGTTCTTGTATGCTTCGCCTGGTGGTGGTGGTGGCGAGAATATTAGAGATGCATTTGATATAGCCATTGAAGGGGTTCTGCGACGATTCAAGGAGCTAAGAGTAAATGAAAAATGAGCCAAAGGTAATGGAGCATTTGCACAGAGACTACGAACGAATTGGCTAATGAATCTCACAATGCCAGTGCCTAATTAAGGCTAAAGCTGGGTAGCTGGACATTGATGGCTTCGGCCTTCAAGTAAAGGTTATTACTGTTTTAAGCAAAAGTAGTATCAAGATTTATGAATTTGTCGATCCTGTTTCAGTGGTTTTGTGATTTGGTTATTCACTTGCGTGTCTAGCGACGTTTATTTCTTTCTGGACAAATTGAAGAATGATTAGAGAATGCTGGAGGAATTTGATATCAATTTAGAATCAGTATGAACGACCAAATATTGTTAAATTTGTCCAAGGAAGCTGGAAATATTGTACTACGTTCTACTACTTCATTTTATTATTATTTTTTTCTACGAATATTTGCAATTTGCTGTTCTCGGATTACAGATAAAAAATTAAAAACAAGATGTATATATTTTTAATTTATGTTGGGTAAAAATTCTTCAAACTTTTTTGTTTTTTGTTTTTTTAGTTTGGGAACAATTCTTTAAAACTTGTCTCCGCGTGAATCCCATGTTCCCCTGTCGGTAGTTTCAATTCTTTAAAACTTGCTTTCTACGCTTGTTTTTTAATTTCCTCTGTTTAGCATATTTCACATTGAGGAATTAGTTTTACACGATGAATGTTTGATTATGCCATTACTGAATGTACAATTATTGTATCTTGTACATGAAATTCAATTGTTCCTCCGACTCCCCGACTCCGTGACTCCGTCAATATATAATGTAAAATGAGAATTATTATTTTATATTTATTATTATTATTTTTTTAGCATAGCATTAGTTTGTTTTTATAGTTGAATATCTCTAGAATGTACACATTTGAGCATGGACCTAACTGCTTTGAAAGTGGAGATTGTCCGTCATCTGCGCCACTGTCTGTGTCAATAATTAGGAGCATAACAAGTTTATAATTCCAATTTTACTTCTTAAAATAATAAAAATATATGTGCCTTTTGATTTCCGCTTGATTAAAACAATTTTCAGAGCAAATAGTAAGATGTACAACCATGGGGTATTGATTAGCATTGATTCCATGGATAGTTAAAGCCAGTTTTTTTGTGCAAGAGGATTAGCAATAATTCCGCTCTGCCTGCTTCTTGATCTTTGACCTATCTTGTCTATCCTCAAACCTCGTTGGACCTTTTTCTTTTTTATCAAAAAAAAAAAAAAAGAAGTCATTTAGCCTGAAATTGCATTTTTAATTTTGATGAACTAAATTTCATTGATATTAGAAAAGAAAAGGTAGAATTTAACATTTTCTTTTGTGTCGCCCTTTATATTATCAATTGAATAATATGTGCACAAAAAATGTTGGAATGAAGAACAGTGTACCTTTGCTGAACTTTACTAAATTATACATTTTGCATGTAGTTAATGCGAAAATATAGGAAAATGCGACATCACCATATTACCATAGCCGTGAGCTATGATAAAGGGAAAAACTACTCTTATATGGTCTTATGTGTATACAATTGAAATCGTAATTTTAATTTTTATAATTTTATGATACATTAAAAATGTAATTAATCGCAATATCATATGACACCGTTCGAGTTTTTCTCTATGATAAATTATAAGCCTAGACAGGTGCGTTTTGTTATTGTGCAAGATTTTGAATAATAAGTTTTGTTACCTCGACATTCACTTGGAGGTGCGAAGAATTCTGCGTTCAGAAATGTACAGAGGTGTACACTGTTTAGTCAATATCATGCAACAGATACTAATAAAGGTCGAGTCAATTCCAATCTCAAAGTAAATTCCTAAAGTTAAAGTTAAAAATATTTCTATTTTACTGTACAAAGGACTTTGGTTTCACCACTTTGAGGGATTAGAAATTTCTTAATCGTAAAAGAATTTTGAAGCCATAATCGATTAAGCCATTCAACTTTTAATTATTATTGAATAAATTTATTTGGCACGGAACTTTATTGAAGTATCCAATAACCCTAAATAGTGTAATATTGAGTATAATAAAGAGTATGTTTGTTAGTTGCAGGATATTAAACAGTAGTATTTATAATATTTCATTGATTATAATTAGTAGTAAATATAATACGCCATCTTCGATTCCTGCACTTTATTAATTGTCAACCTGAACCTTTCATGAAGTTTCGTGCGAGCCATCACTACAACCTCAACCAGATCATTGAACAAAATAAGTTAAGCTATAATACCAGATTTTAATTTATAATCTTTTTTTTGGGTATGTTTTTATAATGAGTAAAAGGGCCACTAATGGCCGTGGTCCAGCATTGAAAATTCCCATAATCCCAATGACTGCCTTAAACCAAGCGCATATGCAGCTATTCCTATTCTGCCGTGAAAAAGATGAAGATGCATCCATTTGAATACAAGTTCTCTTCAGCTAAACGCCATTTTCTTGACAAACCCAAGAACCGTCGTGCATGGCTCTTTGTTGCTCTTCTTCTACCTATTTTCATCCTCCTCATCTTTACCACTGCCCCAAAGCATTATCAATCTGTCCGCCGTTTACAACAGCGGGACCCTCTTGCTCACCAGCAGTGCAGGTATGGCACGGTCTATGTGTACGACATCCCTCCTATCTTTAACAAGAAATTAGTTGAGAATTGCAGAGATTTAGATCCGTGGAATTCGCGGTGCAATGCTTTCACCAACGATGGATTTGGCCCTAGAGCAACTGGCCTGGATGGAATTATCCCAAAGGAGCTTGCTCCAGCTTGGTATTGGACTGACATATTTGCTGGGGAGGTTATGTACCACTCTAGGATCTTGAAGTACAAGTGCAGAACGTACGACCAGAAATCTGCCACGGCATTTTATGTACCATTTTATGCCGGATTAGCAATTGCAAAATATTTGCACACTAATTACAGTTCAGGGGAGCGAGATTCACAGTGTGACGTTTTGCTCAGATGGGTTACTAATCAACCGTCTTGGAAGAGATCCAACGGTGCCGACCATTTTATTATGCTGGGGAGAACCTCTTGGGATTTCAGAAGGGAAGTGGACGGAAATTGGGGGTCCAGCTTTCTTCTCATGCCTCAGATGAGACAAGTGTTGCGGCTCGCAATTGAAAGAAGTTTATGGGACCGTTTGGACATTGGCGTGCCTTATCCCTCTGGATTTCATCCCAGGTCCAAGACTGATATTGAGAAATGGCTCAAGTTTGTGCGAACTCGTAATAGGTCCAACCTCTTCACTTTTGTGGGTGGAAGACGGGACAAGATTAAGAACGATTTCAGGGCTCTGTTACTGGATTACTGTCGGAACGAATCTGATTCGTGCAGAGTTGTTGACTGTTCCAAGAGTCCGTGTTCTGATGGTACCCCGGCAATTCTTGAATCGTTCTTGGACTCCAACTTCTGTTTACAGCCCAGAGGTGATTCTTATACCAGAAAATCCACCTTTGATTGCATGTTAGCTGGTTCAATACCGGTATTTTTCTGGAAGAGAAGCATCCACGGTCAGTATGATTGGTTCTTGAGAGATGATCCGGAGCGTTTCTCAGTGTTTATTGACGAGAAACAAGTTAGGAATGGTACTTCTATTAGGAAAATTTTGGAAGACTATGGGTTAGAAGAGATTCAGATGATGAGAGAGAGGGTGACGAATTTAATACCACGATTGTTGTATGCTTTGCCTGGTGATGGTGTGGAGAACTTTAGAGATGCTTTTGATATAGCAACTGAAGGGGTGCTACGACGAATCAGGGGCCGGAGATTTAACCAACAATGAACTGAAATGAAGCATTGATCACAAGTTTAGTCAGAAGACGACAACGGGAGAGTCTCTCAAGCTTCAATTCCTTGGTATGTTTTGCGTTATTTAATCACGAAGATCTCAAAGATGACGGATTAATGAATTTTAACAATTCCATCGTCCAAAGCTGGATACTGTGGTAGCTTCAACTTCAAGGTGAATCAGACAGACTATGCAGTCCAAGTAATTTCATGATTTGAGAATTAGTTGAACATGTTTGAATATTATTTTTGTTGGGGTACTAATCATTTTAGTCTGGAGTTTTAATTTTGTATAGACAAAATGGATAGCAGATACAAAGTGAAATTGATTGTTGTTTAGGGAAAAGGATTTTGCCGCACTTAATTCAGAATGGCTATCAACTCTGATGTTGTTTACATGGATACTTTGATAAGTTTGTTTGTTTGTTTTTTTATAATGAAAATCAATGTTTTACTTTTACAACAGCCTTCGTCAACCTCTGTTGGCAAATATTTAGATTGTTGTATGTGCACTAATTAACAAGATTCACCGTGATCCTTCATGAAACCTCCAGTAATTCATGGCCTCAGTCAGGTAAATCTTTTGGCTTATTAGAAAGAAGAAGAATAGTGTTTTGAATACGATTGATCAGTTTTGGTGAAAATGAACCAAACCCGTATATTAAATATGTGTTTATCGGCTTCTGATTGTATCTCCAGTCATCTGCTGTGGTGTTCCACTAAGAATCGAAGTTTCTCTAGAACCAAACCAACCCTTGTTTTTTTCTTGTGAATGTTGAGCTAGCAGGGGAGACTTCTCAGCAACTTGAGTAGGCACGTCCCACAGTAGACTTGACCACGGTTCCGGAACCGTCGGTTCCGGTTTTTAATTTCGAATTTCGATTGTAATCCCACTTTTAAATTTGATTTCTATTAAAATAATGATTAAACTATTAATTCAAATTCAAATAATACAACATAATAATATAATTAGAATAATAATAGTTACAATTGAACTTAATTAATATATAGTTTTTAGATAATATAACTAGGAATAATTAGATAAATGAGATTCAATCATTCAAGCTTCAAGGATATAAAAATAATAAGAATATTTGAATATTTGAATTATTAATTACAATTCAACTAGTATAATATAATAACATAATTAGAATAGTAGTTAAAATTAAACTAATATATGAATTTTTTAGAATAATAGAATTATGAATATTAGATTAAGTGAGAAAGAAAGATATAGAAATAATAAGAGTATTTTAAAAAAAATTTACAAGTCTTAAATTAATAAATGAAGAAAGGTTTTTAAATTATAAATTTACAAGTTATAAATTAATAAATGAAGAAACTACTAAATTTTATTCATTTGATAGAAAAATTTACAAGTTAAGGTTTTTAAATTATAAATTTACAAGTTATAAATTAATAAATGAAGAAACTACTAAATTTTATTCATTTGATAGAAAAATTTACAAGTTAAGATTTTTAAATCATAAATTTACAAGTTATAAATTAATAAATGAAGAAACTACTAAATTTTATTCATTTGATAGAAAAATTTACAAGTTAAGATTTTAATTCATAAATTTACAAGTTAGAAATTAATAAATGAAGAAAACTACTAAATTTTATTCATTGGATAGAAAAATTTACAAGTTAAGATTTTAATTCATAAATTTACAAGTTAGAAATTAATAAGTGAAGAAACTACTAAATTTTATTCATTGGATAGAAAAATTTACAAATTAAGACAACTATAGTGTATATAAATAAAACTATGACATTAATTTATATAAATGAATATATAGATATGGAAATTATAATATTTGAAAAAACATAATAAATTATTTCAAATTTTCAATAATGTAAAAATGTACAATATGATATTTTTCTTCATTTTAATAAACAAATAGTCGTCGTCATTATTGGCTCTATCGGCATCGGTGACAGGTGAATTAGTTCTAATTATACAAGTAGAGCTATCATCGGTGGTAGCGTCTAAATCTAAATTAAAATTTTCTTATATGTCTTGTTCTTATTCTCTATATAAGGCTTTAGTCCAATCATCTACTAAGGCTTGAATCTCCAAGTAGAAGGGGTTCAAACGCGATCGGGTCTCGTCCAAAATGTTGCCACCTTGACTAAAAGCTTGTTCCACGGCTACGGTTGATGTCGGGGCCGCCAAAATCTCTTTGGCTATTGAAATAATAATATATTAAAAACAATAATAAATAATTTAACTAATAATTATAATAGAAACAATAAATAGAATTGAATTTTATAGAATTTTTTTTTTTTTTGTAAACGTGAGTCAGCGCAATGCTGATGTGGCAGTTTTTTTTTTTTTTTTAAATTTACGGTTTGGAACCGGAACCGGAACCGGAACCGCCGGTTCCGGTTCCAAACATAGAAAATAAGAACAGTAACCGAACCACCCATAGGCGGTTCGGTTACGGTTCCGGTTTGGGGGGTCCCAAGGTTCCGGAACGGGAACCGGAACCGGCGGTTCCGGAACCGGAACCGGCGGTTCCGGAACCGGAACCGTGGGTTTGGTCATGACTATCCCACATGTGCAAAAACCTTCATGGTTAGTCTCTGTGCTATGGCGACCCTTTTTCTCCATTAAATTTACAGACACATTTTATTTTAGTTAACAATTCTTTACCAGTAAAGTTTACACGACTCAAAACATCAACACAAATTTTTCAGGCCTAGTCTCTAGCTTATGCGCAAGCTGGGTCATTTTTTTGGCAATTGGGCGTATAGTGAGTAAACCTAAAGTTCCTAGCACTCCACCATGGCGAGCCCAATTGGGCAATCTCAAAGTTTGCAAGATCCGTCCGTCGGGAAGTTGGGCTCATTTGGATATATAGCTCTAACCCACACAGTTGCACCAAACATATAAAACGTCAAGTTCTATTGTTGGGGTAGGTTATGGGATCAAATTCTATTACCTGCTTAATAAATCTAAAAATAGTGTTATGTAATCTTCGGTTCAGTGAGGTGGATTCTTTCTCTCCGGTTTCCCTTGACTCATTTTGATCAACTCATAAATAAATGATAGAGTAAAAGTATGTTAAAAACTTAGAATATATGCTAATGAGAAATAAATAAATAAAAAGACTGAAATTCAAATTAGTTGAAGTTGGAGGCTGGAACTATATTAAGTATCAAGCTGACCTTTGGTTTAGGATTCTGCTTGTAGTTGGGCCTTAAGGTCTAATCATACTGTGAGCTTGTCTAAAAATTTTGACCTTTGGTTTAGGATTCTGCTTTTAGTTGGGCCTTAAGGTCTAATCGTTCTGTGAACTTATCTAAAAAATTTGCATGCGAATAAGCCCAAGTTTGTCTGTTTTTTTTTTTTTTTTTTTTTGTTGAATAGAAATTAGACATTTCCTTTATTTACTGAAGTATAAAGTTGGCAGCAATTTTCAAGTGTTTTGAGAAAGTATTGGGTGATTGTTAACGACAACTTATCAGTTGAGTCCATGGTTAATTACTAATGATAAGAACTATGTGTATTATAATGTCAGCATGGCTCCGACTCAACACAGGGGCTCATAATCATACCTTCAATCGAAGTTCAAATAATAGACGAAAACATCTTCTTGTTGAACCTTTTGGGTGTTGTACTTATTCTTCTATTAGTGGCAAGTTTAACAAGACTAGTCTTGTACTTGCTATGAAGCTTTGGAATGTGAATTTTCTCAAAATTGGATCTCATGTAATAATGGCGCATAATGATACACATGCCAACTCAACTTGTGAGTTGACGAATCAATATTTTTTTCTAAATTTTTGATATTGAGTTTCAATGTATATCAATAAGAACCACTTTAAAAAGGCCAATTCTGAGTGGGTGGTTATTAATCGATCAATATTTTCTCGAACTTTTTGATATTGAGTTTCAATGTATATCAATAAGAACCACCTCAAAAAGGATCTCATGTAAGATCGTATTATATATGAGACTTGTGTATGAATTTCATTTTAACATATAAAATATAAAAAAATTAGGATATTAACATATAAAATATAAAATTTTAGCTTATAATGTATAAAAATCTAAAATATCGAGATATAATTCACGTATCAACGTATTGCACGAGACTATCATGCAAGAGCTTATGCTCCTAAAAAATAATATGAATAATAATAGAAATAAATGAAGAAAAAGAAAAATCACAAGACGTTGTACGGAATCTGTTGTTCCTAAAACCCTAGCTGCTTTAAAGTTTAAACCCCGAAAACAAAGCTGAAAAAACAGAAAAAGAGAAATCGAAAGAACACAGCGAAGAAAACAATGGCATGGCGCAGCGGATCTCTCTCAAGGTCTCTGCTCTCTAGTGCAAAAAGAGTTGCTATCCTACGCTCTTCCCCATCCCTACCTCGTGTCCGTCTTACTCCGTCAACTCTTTTCGCCGGAAATGCTCCCTCTAGCCGTCTCTTCTCTTCCACGGTCCTCAGGTTCTTATTTCATTTCCCCCCTCTCTTCCTTTTTGTTTTTTTTTTCCTTTAAATAATTCTCTATTCTTTTCATTCAGCTTTTGTAGAAGTAAATTCAATCTCTTTGAAAATTTGTAATCAGGAACAGTGGGAACAGTGGGGTTCTGGGTTGCACTCAATCGCTTCTGCCTCTCTTGGTGGCCGCCACTCGTATGACTTCGCACATAGCCGTGGAGGCGCGTGCTTGCTGCGAGTTGTCTCAGGGTACCTTTTTCTCTCGCACTTGCCCTGATCGCTAATTTTTACCCTCCTTTCGTGAGTCTAGTTTCTCTGTGCATTTTCAATCATGCCCCATTTCCCCCCTTTTTTTTACATTTCTTATTCATTTGT